>OX422216.1:116985466-121785466 GCA_949130495.1 Sambucus nigra | reverse complement strand
ATGATCAAGGATAAGTCCAAATTCTTAGGGATATCCATGATCAAGGATTAGGAGTATCCTAAGCTGCCTTATAAGTGTAAAATCACCCCATATGAATGGGGCATGTGTAATTGTGACGTTGATCAATGTTACAACTCTGTTGACCTGAGTTCGTGAGTATTTGAGAACAAACCCTAACACCCCGTGGACGTAGGCAAGTTGCCGAGCAATATATATATTGTGTTGTGTGTGTGATTTAATCCTTTTCTGCTTTTATTATTCATGTTTAAATTGTGTGGATTTAATATCACTACTTGTAGGAAATTACCACATGTAGAATCAATCCCCCCAATTCCCCAAATTATCAAAAGCTAGGCTTCTCCCTCTTCATCCTTACCAATTAGGGTTCCTCCCAGCATGTTGTAAGTGTTTTATGTTATGTTAATTAGGCTAATATATTAATCAAACCCGAAATTAGGCTTAGGTCCCACAATAGCCCCAACCCAAAAGGCCCTAAACAAACCCCAAATGAACTAAAACGTGGCACAACCCATATACCAACCTAATAAACCAAAAGTCTACTATTATTAAATAAAACTAGAATTTATAAATATCCTAAGAATTAACTCGAAAGTTAATATGTTCTACATGCTAATTATCTTCTTAAATTAATTAATTATTAGCAAATACGCGTAGCTGAAGTTTAAATCTGAATTATTAATTAATTAAATTGTGATTAGATATTATAAGAACCTACTACACAATCGGTAGGACATGATGTTAAAGGAATAATCCAAACAAGAAAACGCCAGATGCCTAGCCCCTGATCGTTCTCAAGCCGCCCATAATACCAAGTCAATTAAATATTTAACTTAATGAAATAATGTGAGTTCGCCAAATTCTATGGTAATATCAGTACAATCAACACGTAACTCAATTATGCAATACAACATATGTAACATCTCATTCGTCAATATAACATATCAAATGTGTAACATCACAAATCACAAAACAACATACTAAATGTCATATGAAATAATAACTCATCAATAATTAAAAAATAATTTAATTGCCATTAATATATGGGGTATTAAAAATGTACTAGGCGAGAATACCTTCAAATGATCAAGTAAAGGATGGTACAAGGGAAATTGAAACTCTTATACCTCTTTGTGTCCAAGAGAGGAACCGAAGTGATGACTCTTTTGAGGAGAGAGACTCACTTTAGTTTTTCCCAGGTCATGCGCTTCATGCACCATGATTATCTTGGGAAGATAATTTACGATGCACTTTATCCTTAGGTGGGGGATTACGTGCCTCAGCTACAATGATTACTCTTCCACTAAGCCTTAGTCGGATGCATGTCAGTTTAACAACCGACACTTTAGGAAATCCACGCCAACATGAGAGCAAATAATGGAGCAAAATTAATGTATAGTTTTTTAAAAACATTTTTTTAAAATGCACAATTTAAAAAAACACACGTACAATTAAAAAAACAGTTATAAAAGGTGCTTTTAAAAACATACAGTTCTTGAAAAACGCGCATACATTTTAAAATAAAATAATTTAAAATACTATTATTTAATGTATAGTTTAAAAAAATAGTTAAATAGTTTATTTTATAATACATTTAAAATTATATAAATTTTTTTTAATAATGTTGCATCTATATTTAATAATTTTAACTCGTATATTTTTTATAAGAAAACATTTAAAATAGTCTTTATAAAAAGAACACGCATAGTTTTAAAAATCACGTAAAATTTTTAAAAAATATTTGAAAATAGTTTTAAATAAAAGAGTTAAATATTTTTTTTATAAAGCATGCATAGTTTAAAAAAACATGTATATTTAAAATATGAAAATGTTAACAAAACATGTAAATTTTTATTAAAAAATGGTCAAAAATCAGGGGAAAGTTTTGTTTTGTAAAAAAGAACACTTAAATTGTTATTTTTTAAAAACACGCACCATTTAAAAAAAACACGTACAATTTTAGAAATATTATTTTTTAACTTAACTCCCTCTAATAATGTGGTATTTTATTAAAACTCTACGTTATTTACACAAAGCATATTAACTATTTTCTATCAAATAGAAAATGGGAAAATCCATTTAAACGCTTTTTTTAAATTTAAAAGGAGTGGAAATATTTTTCCTATTACTTTTTAAATTATTTAGAACAATTTCTTGTATAAAACATTTTTGTTTTTAAAATAATTATTTAGTTTGCTTTTTTGACTCAACCCCTAATAATAATGTCGTATTTCGAAACATCCCCGAGAAGAAGGATGACATTTTCATTCAAAATATATGAGGGGTTAAGTCAAAATACAGGTTGATAAAGTTTTTTAACAGGGAGTAGCCTCGGCCATGTTTTAAAGGGTCATGTCCAATTTTTCATTTTCAGGATGTTATATCAAAATATGGAATTATTACAGTTAAGTAAAAAAAAACTCATTATTATACAATGTAAACTTGCCTAAGGATTATTGTAATAACCAATCCCCAAAAATTCCTGAATTCTCCAAAGCTAGGATTCCCTCTTCATTCTTAATAGTTAAGGTTCCTCCCGACAAGTTGAAAGTCTTTTATATTATGTTAAATAGGTTAATATATTAATCAATCCTGAAATTTGGCTTAGGCCCCAAAATACCCAAAACAAGCCCCAAATTGCCTAAAACTTGGTGCAACCTGTATACCAATCCAATGGGCCAAAATTTCACTATTATTAACTCAAATCGAACTTTCAAAACATACTGGGAATCAACTCGAAAGTTAACATGTTCTACAAAATAATTATCTTGTTTAATTAATTAATTAGCATATATGCGTAGCTTAAGTTTAAATCTTAATTATTAATTAATTAAATTATGACTCGATATTATAACAGCCTACTTCCCAATCGGTAGGACATGATGCTAAATGAATAATCCAAATAAGGAAACCCCCGACACCAAGCACTTAATCGTTTTCTAGCCGCCCATAATACTAAGTCACTTAAATATTTAACTTAATGAATTAATACGAATTCACCAAATCCTATGAAAATATCAGTTCAATTAACACGTAACTCAATTACGCAATACCACGTATATAACATCTCAATCTTCGATATGACATACCACATGTCTAACATCACAAATCACAAAACGGCATACCAAATGCCATATGAAATAACAACTCATCAATAGTAAAAAATTAATTTAAATGTCACAAAAATATGAGATATTACGAATGAACTAGGTGAGAATACCTTCAATGATCAAGTGAAGGAAGGTATAAGTACAATTGAAACTCTTATACCTCTTTGCTGTCAAGAGAAGAGCTGTGTAATACCCCGTACTTTTGGCTATATTTATTTTTGGGATTAATTAATTATATGGAAATTAATCCGGGTTAAAAATACTAACGAGATGCGAGTTGGTATTTGATTATGTGCATACATGTTTTATATGAATTTGGAATTATGAAAATTGTTGTGAGATTAATTTATGGCAAATTGGAATTTTGTTGAGACGCGTGTGACCGCCGCGTCATGGTATATTATGTTAATTATAAAAGTGATTTTATTTCTATTATCCGTATGGTCATTTTGAGTGCGCCAACGCGTCCGGAAGGGTCGAGATAGTCAGAAAACACTAGCCGGGGGTGTAGTTTGGGTCCAGGGGTATTTTTAGGCCATACCGGCATCATAAAGGGTATTTTGGTAATTTTACATTTTTAGGAATTAAAAGTGACGAAAATTGGGAGTTTTAATCTGATGTGGATTTAACCCACTAAACCCACTAACCAACCCATATTAAACCATTAAGCTACGGAGGCTATCATTAGGTTTACAACTTTCCCAAAGAAAACCCTAGCCACCTTTAGCCACCATTGGAGAAGAAGCTTGGAGAAGAGAAGAAATTCTGCAGAAATCTTCATCAAACCATCATCCAAACTCAGAGACAATCAAGGAAAGTGTTTTAATTATATTTAAATTCGTAGAATGTTCCTTCCATGTTAGAAAATTGAAGAATATCAATTGTTCTTGAAAGATAATGAAAACCCATGTAGTTTGGATCTTAGAACTTGAAAATCTTGAGGAGAAATGCATGTAGAATGATAGGTAGATGAGTATTCCCATAATATTTGTGATTGGAAAAATATAAAACGGATTTACATTGGGTTAATTCATGATTCAAAAAGTTAGGGTTCATGTTCTTGAAAAATTGGGAAAAAGTGTAGAGATTTGTAAATTTGGTTGATGTTAGGATGGATTAATCCTTCAAAACGTGTTAGGATGTGATTATAATATGTTTAGGATTGTTTAGAGACCTTAAAACGATTGTTGGGACTTAGTTTAGAAGAGATTTGAGGAGCAAGAATGGTGAAAAAACGAGATTAGGCAAATCTGGGACGAATCTGGTAGGTCGTTAGAAGCGCCTGCCCAGGTCGTTCGAACGAACTCGTTCGAACGAGCTTCTAACGAATTGACCAGTCGTTCTAACGAAAGGGAGCCTCGTTCGATAACTTCGTTCGAACGAGATCTCGTTAGAAGGTACAGTTCGTTCGAACGAACTAGAATCTCGTTCGAACAGCCTCGTTCGAACGAGACTTCTAACGAGTTGACAGAGGAATCTCGTTCGAACAGTCTCGTTCGAACGAGACTTCTAACGAGTTGACAGTTTGGGCCTTTTTGGACTGTTTTGATTTTTGGAGTCCCGTAAACTTGTTCGAGGATATAGATAACATTTTGATGATGATGTAATGATAGAATTGTGACTTTTGGGTATTTATGAGAAGGAAATTATATACGAGAGTTATATTAAATGGACGGTTTGGGTTGAGACGTGAGTGTCTACTACGACGAGAATATTATGGCGCGTATGATTATAAACCGGAATAGTATAAATGGTGATAATTATAAGTTAGTACGAGAATGCTATATGTACTACTATTAAACTACGGGATTACTAAGATGTGTGTTTACTTAGTATTGGTATATGAATTGTGTGTATGACATACCTACCATACTTTCTATCACGGGAGGTTTGCGTTCGCTTAGGGCCCTCTAATCCTTGTGTTGCCCGGATTTAGACTGGTTACCTTGATGAACATAGGTCATAGAAAGACTTATTGGGATATTAATAAGTCCGCTGATCGTGGGAGCGTAGGTATGTGAGTGACCCATGTGATGTGACTGTGTTCGCCTCTATTATTTGTGATGTTGTTATCTGTGAACTATTCCTGAGAGATTCGGAATACGTAATCCTTATGTATGTGATGTACCGGGATGGATAGCAGAGTATGTGTGCACCGCAGCCTAGTTCTCGAGGTGCTTATATTGTATATTTATGATGTGAATAATATACACTTAATTAATGGGAACCTTCATGTTAATGTTGTGAATATAATTACGGTATTGCTTCGAGAAATATAACGAGTTAACTGATAGTGGTATATATTGCATATTGAGCATCTGAGTTTACGTTAAACCCCTACTTAATTACGAGCGTTATAATGTTAATAGAACCGAGTAATATGGGTAGGACCTATGATAGTCTAGCTAGAGATGATGTCACTTAGCTAGTGGTTTGTGTCGTTGTAGATGGGTACTAACGTTAGGAGTGCACAGTTAGACGAGAGGTGAGAATATCATGTGAGTGCATGTCCTAACATGTACTTTGCATTTAATGTTTTAAATTTTTTTAAAGCACTTGCAGGTTTTTAAAATATAACTCCACATTCGGGCTCTGACCCGTTTGCTTTTCAAATCTATTTTTCTTTGTAAAACCATTTTAGGTGCCCAGCCACAAGGACACCATGCATAGGATACTCATTCAGGTGACGAGCTGTAGCTGGTTGTGGAAGCTACAGGGATTTGCTTGTAGACGCTTCTATCACTTGGATTCCAGATTTATCATCTATCAGTTGTAGGGCATGTTGCCCATTTCTATTAGAGTTACATTTCCATTACAGTTTACAGACTTTGGCATGTATTGATTTAGTATTCAGTTTACTTTCCAGTTGTGGGATTGCAGCGAGGAGTTTTTCCTCCAGACTTTATTTACTTTATGTGATGGTTATTCTATTTACTTCATTATAGTGAATGGTGTTATTATTCTTTATTACACTTGTTGCATGTTAATCAGACTTTAATTAAAATTTGGCACTTACTTTTTAAATACTAGGTGGTTAGTAATCATTAAAATGTTTTCGACAGTGATGCTATTAACTGGACCAACTTGGCATTTTGAATTAATTTAATAAAGGAGTGGCTACCCGGTATTTAATTAGTCGGGGTGTCACAAGCTGAAGTGACGAATCTTTTGGGTACGAAACCCCGCTTCAGTTTTTCCCCAGGTCACGCACTTCACATGTCATGATTACCTAGGGAAGATAATTTATGACGCACTTTATTCGTAGGTTAGGGATTACGCACGTCAGCTGCAATGATTACACTTCCACTAAGCCTAAGTGGGACGCGTGTCACTTTAGTAAGTGATTCTTTAGGAAACCCACGCCAACGTGAGCGAAATTAATGAGGCAAAATATTTTTTAAAAAACACACAATTAAAAAAAAACACATACATTTAAAAAACAGTTATAAATGTTTTTTTTTAAAATATGGCTTTAAAAAAACACGTACATTTTAAAAACCAATTTAAAATAGTTTTAACTAGTGTATAGTTTTTTAAAAAGTAGTTAAATAGTTTATTATATAACAAATTTAAATTATATAATGTTTATTTACAATAATGTTACATTTATATTCAATATTTTTAAAACGTATGCTTTTTTAATAAAAAATAATTAAAATATTTTTTTTATAAAAAGAACACGCATAGTTTTAAAACCCGTGAAATAAAAAAAATAGTTGAAAATATTTTTAAATAAAATAGTTAAAATAAAGTTTTTTTAAACACATATAGTTTAAAAAAACATGTATAGTTAAAAATACGAAAAGTTTAACAAAACATGTACATTTTTTATAAAAATTGTGTAAAAATCAAGTACATTTTAAAAAAAGAATATTTATAAAAAAATACGCACCATTTAAAAAAAGACGTACGGTTTTTATTTGAATAATGACTTTTTTTTACTAACCCTCCTGTAATAATGTGGTATTTAAAAAAAAAATACTACACATTATATATATTTATAAAATTAATCAAGGTTCTAAAAAACGCGGGGCGTGATCGAGGCGTGGAGGTCAAGCCTTAAGCCTTAAAAACCTAGGCGGGTTTAAGCGTAAAAAAGCGTGAAAAGGCGTTTAGGACTTCTTAATATATTTTAATATTTTTAAACCATAACAAGGCTATTAAAATACTAAAATTGTACATATCATAAAAATATGTGTGAATATATGAAAATTAAAATACTATTTGATTATTTTGGATGAGATAATGGTCCGATTAGTTAAAAAATTATTTAAAAGGCGATATCGTTTCACTTAAGTATTATTGTTTTTAGAAAAAAGTGCGCCTTAAGGGTTTTACTAAGAATAAGGCGTAAAAAACTTAAGGCGGGGCGTTTCGCCCAAGCCTTAAGCCTAGGCGGGTTTTTTAGAACAGTAAAATTAATGGTTTTCTATAAATAGAAAATGAGAAAATAGTTTAAGCTTTTTTTAAGAAAAATTAAAAGAAGTGAAAATATTTTTTCTATATTTTAAAAATAAATTCTTATGAAAAAAAACATTTTAGTTTTGAAAATAATTTTTATTTGGATTTTTTTACTTAACCCCTATAATAATGTCGTATTTTGACCGGAAGAAGAAGAAGGCCCTTTTCATCCAAACTATAGGAGGAGGCTAAGTCAAAATACAGATTAATGAAATTTTTTAACAGAGAGTAACCTCTATCATGTTTTGATAGGTGATGTCCAATATGTCATCTTTCAGAGGGTTATATTAAAATATGGCATTATTACAAGGTGTTAGGTAAAAAAAGCTCATTATTATACAAAGTAAACTTGCCTAAGGATTAATGTAATAATCAACGCCCCCCCCCCCCCCCCCCCCAACCAAATTCTCAAATTCTCCAAAGCTAGGCTTCTCCTTCTTTATCTTTAGTAGATATGGTCCCTCCTAACATATTGCAAGTGTTTTATGTTATGTTAATTATGTTAATATATTAATCAAACTTAAATTTAGGCTTAGGTCCCAAAATAGCCTCAACCCAAAAAGCTCAAAATTAACCCCAAATGGCCTAATATTTGGCCAACTCATATACTAACCCAATGAACCAAAATTTCACTATTATTAACTCAAATCGAAATTTCTAAATGACATGAGAAGCAATTCAAAAGTTAACATTATCTATAAGTTAATTATCTTATTAAATTAAAAATTATCAAATAAGCACAGCTTAAGTTTAAATCTTAATTAAGGATTAATTAAATTGTGACTCAATACTATAAGAACCTACTTCACAATCGGCATGGCATGATGTCAAGGGAATCATCCAAACAAGAACCCCTGACACCTAGCCCTTGACTGTTCCATAGCCGCCCATAATACTAAGTCATATAATTATTTAACTTAATGAATTAATGTGAGATCGTCAATTTCTATAGTAATATTAGTTCAATCAACAATTAACTAAATTACATAATACAACATATGTAACATCCCAAACTAACATCTCAGTCTTCGATATGTGTCTAACATCACACATCACAAAAATAACATACCGAATGTCATATGAAATAACAACTCATCAATAGTCAAAAATAAATTTCACAATTAATTAAAATGCCATTAAAATATATGGTATTACAAATGAAATATGCGAGCTTAGCTTCAAATGATCAAGCAAATGAAGATATTATGGCAATTGAAACCCATATACCTCTTTGTCGCCAAGAGAGGAACTGAAGTGACATCGCTCTTGGACTGAGAGCCTCACTTCAGTTCCCTCTAGGTCGCGCGCTTCACGTGTCATTATTACCTAGGGAGGATGATTTACCACGTACTTAACTCTAAACTTAGGGATTTCATGCGCTAGTTGCAATTATTGTGTTCCCACTAAGCTAAGTGGGATGCGTGTTAGTTAAATAAGTGACGTTTGAGGAAACCCATGTCAACACAAGTGCAATTAATGAGGTGGAATTAGTCCGATGATTGCTCGCCTCAATTTTAAGGGCGATTGAAAGGATTATTAGTCAAACATGCCACATGGCATGATATGTGGCATTGGGAGGTTATGGCGGTGTAGTCGTTCGAATATCATGGATCTGTTAACAGAGAATGAAGAAAGATGATGATCGGATTTGGACGAATACAACTTTTGACCCTAAGAAAGACCTAGTGTTGTAAGACACTTATATTTATAAATAGCATCGACCTCAATGGTTATGGATACGATTAATTTCATTCTTGTAATCACGACTTGGACTCTTCGCTAGCAATCGTAGCACTCTAGTCGTCTTCCTTCCCTCCATTAATAAAGCTCTCCCCCCCTTCCCCGTGAATATAAACATGACAATCTGTCGAACCATGTAAATTTTTGTATTTTTTTTATTACGTCCATTTATTGGCGTTGAATTGTAATATTACAAATATATCGGGTTTGATATCCCCTAGAATGACTAATATTCCTTCCAAAATTTAACATTATTTGGGTTTTAAGGATTTTTTTAAGTGGAAGCAATTTAATCTATAAAATAAAAATAGTGAAATGGTCAAGGTTGGGGGATAAAGTAATCAACTCATTTATAATTTTAAATAAATAAAAATGTAATTACAAAATTATAAAAATAGAGTCCATCATTTTATTTACCGAACAATTAAAAATATTTGACTTGGAGCCAATACAGAAAAGGAGTAAAAAGTGGGGCACACAATTTTATCCATGTACAAAAACGGTGCAGCTGTAAAGCAGGAATCCAAATCCATCCAAAAAACCTGAAATATAAAAAAAAGGGCTCGAAAACCGAGTTTACGCGTCGACGCGGCTTCACTCTCATCTTTAGTTGAGTAGATATAAAGTACGTACAGTCTACAGTCAAATAATTGGTAAACCATGGTTTAGTTTAGTTTAGTTTAGTTTAGCTTAGCTTATTTTTCGTGTATGATTGTCCGTACTCCTAGTTGACGCGTGTCCCCAGAAACGCGCTCTGTCTCTCTCTCACCGCCCTATTTAATTTCCATCTGCGTTCCTTCATTTCTACTTCCTCCCATTCCCATTCCCAATTCCTTTTCTCTTAATTCTAGTATTCTTCTACTCTAACTTGTAACTATTCTCCAAACCTCTACTTCACTCATTTTGAAAAGATAAACAAAATGGGGACGTCGGATAATTTGGCCAGCATCGAAGCGTGGTCATTTAGGCCCACATTTAACGATTCCTGGATATGTGACGCTTTTGCGCGGGACACTGAAACTCTAACCAAGGCTCTTCACAAAACCATCACGAATCAATCCGATTATGTTCCCAACCACCCAATCTCGCCCTTCTTTAACATGGTTAAGCCTGAAACGGCGTCGTTGCAGACCCCCAGCGGCTCCGGCTCCGGCTCCGACCCGGATATACTCACTCCCAAACGCCGAAACCCACCGGTCAACGCTGGGAGGATTACCAAACGCAAGTCAAGGGCCTCGAAGCGTAATACGACGACGTTTATAACAGCCGATCCTGCCAATTTTCGACAAATGGTTCAGCAGGTTACCGGGGTGCGGTATGGCGATGGACAGGTGCCGGTCACTCCTGTGCTGAAGCCTGAACCGCAGAGGCTGTTTAACCGGCTGCAGCAGGGATGTTTGCCTACACTTGACACGTCAGCTTTTTTGCTGGACCATAACCAGCAGGTGGCGGGTCCAGCTTCGTCGTTGAGTTCGCCGGCGCCGGCAGTGACTGTTGAGGGTGGTGGGTTTGATTTTGAGTCTTTTTCGAGTTTCCCAACTCTCGAGTCGTGGAAAGTAATGTGATGATGATTTTAATTTGCTTTTTATTGTTTTCTTCTTTTCTCTCCTTTTCAGTTGATGTAATGTGAAACGGATCTGTTCATATATGGGAAGGTGTGTTTGTTCAGGACTACGGTTTTTACGTTTTTAGGCTTCTGTTTTCTTCATCCGGTCAGGTGACGTGGTAGATTGTCAATTGCTAAATTTTATCAACTTCGAATTCATTGACACTGGCATCATCTTTCGTTTTCGTTTAAAAATAATTCTGTTAGAAATTTAAGTTTGATAATTTATTTTTAAATACTGATTTATAATATTATGTGTTATAATTAGATTTTTAAAAAATAAGTTAGACCTGTTTTATAATTTTTGTTTTTTATTTTTCAACTTAAAATTATTTATTTTTAATATTTTAATACATTTATACTTTAATGTATAATACACATATATAATACATTAATATGTGTGTAATTTTTATTAATAAAAAATATATATGTACATATATATAAAGGGTCAATTATTAAATAGTCCCTACTATAAATATATATTTTTTAAAAAGGACACATATTTTTAGTTTAACCCATTTAGTCCCTCAAGCACTCAATATCCTCTTATTTTTAGAGGTCCGCGCCAGCGGCACTCCCTCCCCAAAATATGTGGCAAAGGACTTTTTGAGGCAAAATAAAAAAGTTTGGACTAAATGAGTATTAAAAAATGTCCGAGGGACTATTTGGTATATGTCCCATATATAAATTACGTATGGAATTATATAAATTTAAATAATATTATCAATAGATATCTGATACTTATAGATAGTTTTATACATGTTTTAATAATGTATGGAATAATATAAAATATATTAAATAATATTATCAACAGATATCTGATACTTATAGATACTTTTATACATGTTTTAATAATGTATGAAATAATATAAAATATACATATAGTACGTATATATTAAAAAATATTATCAATTCACGTATGTAAATAATTTTATAATAAATTATACATGCAATATCATTATATACATATGTATGTACGTTTAAATTTGTATAATATATATATATATATATATATATATATATATATAGAGAGAGAGAGAGAGAGAGAGAGAGAGAGAGAGAGAGAGAGTTAAACTCCTCAACATGCCTAATTAATATACATTAATGTATCATATATGTATGAAGGTTTTATGTATGTGTTTATATATATACACACACAAATATATGTGTATAATATAAGAATAATGATATGAGTACAAAAATCTCTCCCAAAAAATAAGGTTTTATGTATGTGTTTATATATATATATGCACACACAAGTATTGCCTTGTGTTATGGGGTCCCGCCAGGACACCCAATTAATTGCTTTTTGGGGGAGTTTTGGGGGAATTATTTGAGACTCATAGCACCACTCATAATATAAATATACATGTTAAAGAATTTTGTCAAATTTTCAAAAAATTGTATTTAAAAATAAGTTTATCAAACGCGTACTAATAATTATAAACACAAAAAACTGAATTTTAAATCTGTATTTAAAAACAACGTTTAAATCGAGTTTTCTGAATACGGAACCAAACGGAGCCTAAGTATTTTAGTCTTGTTTTTTAAGATTTATTTCTATTCATTTTTATGCTTTTATTTTTTTAGTTGGAGATCGTATTGTAGTCAATATGAAAAAGAAGATGGACGATTAGAGAGTAGTAAGGACAATTTGGGTAGTTTTGAGACTTAATACAATTTTAAAAACACGTGAGATGGGAGCAAAAAAAAATCTTAAGAGATAAGACAAAAGCCAAAAAATTATATCTAAATTTTCAATTTTTTTATTTTTTTCTTTCTTTCTTTCTTTCTTTTTAATTTATTTTTTATTTAAACTCTTCAAATCCATTGCTACTTCAAACAACATACCATCACAATTCTCATCGCATACAATCACAATTTTCACCACCACACCATTATCATAAACACCAATGCAATTATCTGCGTGTGAGCGTCTACATGTGTATATTTTTTTTTCTCATTAACTCTCTTCCAAAAATTTTAATGTAAAAAAGTATTTATTTTTAATCAATAAGTGATCTTAAGAGACATTATTTTCTAAGATTCAATTCATAAACAACTTAAAATAAATTATATAGTAACATATGATTCAAAACATACTTAAAATTTTGAAAAATATATCAAAATTTTCGAAATCTATAACTTTGTTTTTTGGGGAATGGTGTTTTCATTTTAAATATAAACTGTCATAATTAGGGTTTTCTTTGTGTCAGTAAGAGATGAAGAAAAAGAGGTGTGACTTTCTGTATGTGTGTAGAGAGAGATGTATTGGTGGGTGTTGGAGATGGTGTGGTGGTGGGATGATGGTCGTGGAGAAGATGGTTGAGAGAAAATGAGAGTCTGAGTTGTATTAGGTGAGAACAAATAAAGTGGGATCAAGGGCGGAGTCAGGATTACTCGAGGGATGGGCTAACAACAAGCCTAAGCTAATAATTTTTCATAAAGGAACATAAGGTAGGGTTGACAATTCATATTTTTGGATTGTGTTTCAGACCAACACGACACGTCACGACACAATAAGGGTCTTTCGGAAAGAAGACAACACAAATTCGCTTTCTAACTGACACGAACACGGGTCAAATAGAACACGATGTGGCACAAATATCGTGATTTCATAAATTTCACACTACATTAAACATAAATAGGCACGATAACCCGAATAAAAACACAAGTAACACAGTTGGACACGATAAATGACTAACACAAATCATAAGTTTGACACGAACACAACACGACTTTGTATAAAATTAATTAAACACAACATATTTTGTTAATTTTGGATAAATTTCATGTCGTTTCGAAAATTGACACCCTTGACATAAGACAATTAACTTAATCAATTAAGTGTTACAAAATCAGATTCATAAATGGAGAATAAAACTAAATTTTCAAACCTAAGTTTATAATATCTCATGAAAAAATAATTAACTAAATCAAATAATCCATTGATTTGTATTTAAATAAGTTTTAGAGTAAGAGATTTTAAAACAACCATAACATATTTAAATGAGGCAGTGAGTCAGAGAAACTTTGAAAGAAAATATACTGAATAAGATAGGAGGTACGATGAGTGACTGGAAGCCTTAGGAGTCACTATCGAGTGTCGTCGACTGGTCGGAAAGAAACGCCGGAGAGGGAGATGGAGCCGGCGTGGGAGGAGAAGCAGAGACAAAGAAGAGAGGGTGCAGAGATTGTGAAGTGGGTGCGGAGAGGGTGCGAAATGGGTGCGGAGAGACCATAAATGGAGGGAGGTTTTTTTTTTTTTTTTTAGATCTTTAATTCCGCGTAGTAGCGTAGGAGACGATTTGTTTTTCTTTTAAGAAATTAATCAGTTGATGGGTTGGATTTTGAGTATTGGGCTGGGCTATTATTGATATTTGGACTGTTTTTTTTACCGATGCTAATACTTTTTATTTTACCTTGGTTGTAGCCCTGGTCAGCCCAGGCCTAGATTCGCCTTTGAGTGGGACCCATTGAAAAATTAACTTAAACTATTTATCACATTTGGTTTCCCTTAGCAATAACATACTATTTATCTAGTGTGGTATTGTGGAGTAGTTTTCTGGATGTCAATAACACTACTCCTAATTATGGACTCCATTCCCAAATCATTTACAAAGGGTATATTGATTCTTATTTGGTCGTGCTCAACAAATTTATACTCAAGTTTATTAATCACGTTAAAAGTATTCCTAATTTTTTTCCAATCCACAAAAAATTGGCACCTATAAATAAATATTATATAAAGCTATATTTTATCAGTCATTTCATTTTTCAATTTGTTTCTCTCAATAAACTTTTTTCTCATTTTAATTTCTAATAAACCTTAACCTCAACTTAAAACTATCTCCACCACAGTCGGTGCTAGTACCACCCCAGTGAGACCTCCACCATCTTCACAACCACGAAAATCTACACAAACCTCTTTTTTTTCTCTAACTAATTTAATATTGGTATGCCAAATGCACCTTTGATGATGAATCACGTAGGGGAAAATATCCCTTGATCTTGAACAATGAACGGTACAAGCACTTGACCAATATGATTTATTTAAGACGAGATCCCCAAGGTCGATGACTGTGACGCTGAATAATAGCCACGCGCATAATTATATTCGGACTGGGTCAGTCAAGAAATCACCCCACGAGTGAGTTTCTCCCACTAACCCTAATATTGTAATGGCCAATATAAATTATCATTGTAAAAGGGGTAACAAGCTCTCCCATCACAAGAGCGCAATTGTAAATATTCAAAGAGATTATAATGAAGAGTGGACATCAAATCCTATGGTGTACATAGGCCATTAATAACCGAACCACGTAAAAATACTGTGTTCTTGTGTGATTCTTATTCTTATTATTTTCTATGATTGTTGTATGGTCCTCTGCATCAACAGTTCAGTACCAACTATGGGGAAGACATGACTATTTTCATTGTCATTGGTCACAATACCATTCAACAGTGTTCTATATATATATTTTTTGTCATCCACAAAAAATGAACCGACACATAATTCAATGAGATTATTAACACCCTATTTTATCAAGGAAGAACAAAGCAAGATACCAAGAGATTTGATTGAACATATAAGTTTTTGATTTTTTATATTACGAAAATATGATTCTTCTTTATACACCATATTTTTGCTTAAAAATCAAACCGTTTAAAACTCTACTATGTTATCACCCATTATGGGGGTTATCAACTTAAGCAGTTCCCAACGTTAGAAATTAACAAAGAAACATGTTCCTCACAAGTGCTATCTATATTTTGTAGGATATTGTGTGGTCTCAGAAAGACACAACCATACTTTTTGGTTTCAATGAAAGAAGAGAAATACTCATACAGTAAAATCAAGGTTTATTTTGTATTCAAATTGAGGAACCATCATATCTACCACAACAACAAAAAATTATGTCAAAATTTGAAGATCGATTTCATCTCCGACGATAACACCCCAAGTAACCACGACCCTTTTTTGATAATCTACACCATTAGATGATGAGTGCATAATTTTATATTACTCATGCTCAAATCTAGGCCTTGTTATGCCCATTGTATCATAAATAATGAGCTTCTAGAAACATTTTAAAAATTCAAAAGAAAAATACAAGTTTGAATAAAATTCTAGTTAAAAATATAATTTTAGTTATTCTAGGGAATAAAAATATCATTTTAGAAATTTTATGGACCTAAAAATAATTTCTAAAAGTTCATCTCGGCAATATTAAGTTCCCTCTGAAATTTGGTTGGATTCTGGGTCAAAACGTGCAACTTATGAAGTTCGGGGGAATAAAATACAATTAGGAATAAAAGTGTAATCTCGTAGATATTTATGATCATAAATTTGAAATAATTATTTTTGTTTTGAAATTTAACAAGTACCTCGGGAGTTCGGACAATAAAAGAGTTAATATGCTAAAATTATTAGGGCACATCGCGACACGACACGGCTGACACAACTAAACTAAATGATTTTTATAAAATCGCTCAAGTATCCGTTGAGTGTGTGCCATAACTTTTCAGTAATATTTTCAAAAGACTCGGAACTTTGTAGTTGGACCGAATTTGAAAATGTGAAGTTTTATAAGTGCAAAATCAGTTTGAAAATTATGTTGTGAATAATGACGAAAATTAACAATAAAAAAGGAAAAATATGGATAAAAAGGAAGCCGATCTGATGTACTTTTCATGATAGCCAAGAAAAAAAAAATCAAAGAAGAATATTAAAACTTGTTTTTGACTCATTAGTTAAATATTTAAAGTCACCCAAAACGAGTCTCATTTTGTTTAAACTCATAATTTCGAAAAAAAACTATCTTTTAATTTGGTTTATACTTTAATAAAATCATTTAAAAACTAGTTAAATAGTGTTCACCCTAACATAAATACCTCACCTCTTGGCCTATAAATAAGACCATTGGGATCTTTATTTTGACTGAGAGTTTTAGAGAGCCTTTAGATACAATTGTTTGTAGTTTTACAGTTTATTTTGAGGGCCAATAATTGTTCATTTATGAGAAGAGATTTGTCAACATTGATTATAAGACATTATTCTTTTGTAAGTTGATTTATGAATGAAAATTAGTATTCATTCTTGAACTTTTATTTTGTCTTCAATAATGCTAGCTTAATTTCTTTGTTAGGACTAGGTGAAGTTTATTGTGTTTATATAATATTATGTGTCATTTAAATTCGTCTTTATTTCCCAACATGTTCTAAGTGTAAGCACAAATATTCTAGCATTAGCTTTTTATTATTTACACTTTGGCATATTTGGCACATCCTGTTAAAAACCGTCACGTACCGACACGATGAACCGAACTCCAACATCTCCAAGTTTAAGACTCCTTTACATCTCAATAAGGTATAAAGCTATTAGGATTTTAAAGTTATTCATAGGGTTGTTTGGGATGTTACTTTTATGAAAAAAACGATGCTGGATTTTTTAGGTTTTAAAATAAAATTTTATTTTTTTAACCTTGTCCAAATGAGATCAGAATCTCGTTCGAATTAAATGAGCTATTAGTTAAAAGGCTCATTAGATCTACATTGAACGAACATCCAACGAAGGCATTTTTTTGAATTCGTTAGAAGCTCGTTCTAACGACATTACTTTCTCGTTCGAACGAACTATATTTTCATTCAAACAAAAAACCTTTCTCATTCGAACGACTTCTAATTTTGTTCGAACGAATTCTTCGTCTCAAATTTCGTGTCAGGTCTATAAATACCTATTTTGAGTTCTTTTTTCATGAGACTTTGAAAAAAATGTAAACATAATATGTGTAAGTTTTTCCATCTTTTGGATTTTCAAATACCATTTGATTCACACTTTACATCCCCAAATGTTTTTGTGAATCTTTTTGAAACCTTAGAAAGTTTTGTATCTTGCATACACACTCATGGAGAGAGATCTCTACGGCTGAATTTGTGAACCCGAAGGATCAAGACATAAGAAGGATGTATCGGTGGATATTGAGGGTGGACCGCCACCTATGGATAACATTAGACTGAGCCGATTTCTTTAGAGGTTTTGAAGACACTGCACGTTATACTTATGGGTTAGATCAAGTAGCCTGTAAGTCAATAGTCTTGTAAAACTTTCTAAAATACTGAATTAAAGGTTTTGCCCTAAAAATAAATTTTTCCTCATCTTCCGTGTTTGTTTGCATGTTTGGTTTGGTATTTGTAATTAAATATTTAAAACACGTATTTTCATGTACACCTAATTTATTAAAGATTAAAATTTGTTTGAAATTGAATTTATGTGTTGGGACATTTAATTATATAAACCAATCCATTAAGTTTTCACTTCGCACTCGCAAATTGGTATCAGAGTTTATTTTTCGCATTTACTAGTGGTATCATAGCATATCCACGCTAATAATTGGTATCAGAGCGGGTTATACTAATTTATTGTGTAGATCCTTGTTTAGTGCTATTTAGGTTGTTTTTTCCTCTCAGATTTGATTGTTTATTCATCTCTCTTGTGTTGGTTTATTTTGTTTCTTTTGATGAATAACCATAGTGAAAGTTTATCTCATTTGAATTTTAATTTTTCTAAAAGAGATAAAATTCTTAAAAAAAAAATTCATTTTAAAGCTGCTATGAACTTTTGCAAACTGTTAAAACTGAAAAAGATTTGTTTCTTGAGAAGATTGTGGATAGGACCGTGATTTTAAAATTTTAGAATTGTCCCAAAAAGAGTGTGATGACAGAGTCTGATTTTTAGATAAAGAATTAGAAGATTCTAAATTTTTTTGGGATTGTGTTCATGCCATTGAGGATAATGAAAAATTAATTAATGATTATAAGGCACGTGAGAAGACTCTTAGAGATAAGTTTGCTCGCATTGAGGGAGAGCGATATAACCTTCTAGGAATAATTATATATTTAAAGAAGGAGTGCCTAAAACATGAAGAGTCTAATTCTTTGCTCGAGTATAAAATTTTGAAGTAAAAATATGATTTAAAAGACTCGAGTAGTGTTAGTAGTGATGGTAGTGGCTCCCATGTTTCTAATGCTCCCGTTGTCAAAGCTAAGACCATTGTTTGTTTTAGAGGATCAACCACATCCAAGGACGTTAAAAAAGGTCAACCCATAGGTAACACTTCTCGAGTTTACACATGTTCGCATTGTGGTAGGAAAGGTCACCTTAAGGCGTTTTGTTATGATATTGGAAGAGGTCCTCAGAAGTTGAAGTCTAGAGTTCCCCGGATTTTCAAAACCCGATGCGTTAGGTATACATCTATTTGGGGATATGAAATCTCTTTTAGAGTCACTAAATGTTAGGTTGGTTGATTCTCACATGCTTGCACATGATACTTCACATGCTATATCTTATGGGTGATTGTTTGCATGTTTGTGTTTGTCATACTCTAGTTGTACTTCATGATATATGTTTGTGCTAGAGTTATGACATGTGTATCTTTTGTATTATACTTTTATTTTATTGAGTCATATTGGAAAAATACAAAAAGATTTTATTTTAATAAAAAAATTTGAAAATCCCAAAAAGATTTTGGGTTTTTGTGCACTTTAATTTTACACATTTAGTGTAACATATTGATGTGCTTGATTCCAATTCATTCCATAATTTCCATGAGGCTAGGATATTTGGTTATGATTATAGATTCTTATATTGTTCTTAATCATGCTTGCATGAAGTTGTTTCGAACTTGATTTACTTTATGGATTCGACTTTGTATATGCTGCATCACACACATGCACGAGCTTTTTAAATTTTAACTTCACATGTATATTTGAGATTTATGAGATGTTCTCCCATCAATTATGTCATCTACATAGTTTGTGACTATGTGGGATTTGTGCATATGAGAATCGTTTTGCATGTGAGTTTATTTGATTAGTATTGAAAAAAATATGAGGGTGGACGAAAAAGGGCTATGAAGGGAGAAAATCTCCTTTATGTGAAAGCCAACATTGGCAAGAGCCTAATAAAATATTAAAGGCAATACAAATAGAAAAATTATTAAAAAGGGACCAATATAGTTTAATTTGTTTGATCATTCAAAAGAATCAAGAAAAAGAAAAGAAAATATGATATATGTTTATCGTTTGAGGGAGTTTAGTTGAAGACCAACAAGTTTACACAATGAATATTTGTTATGCTTATTTTGTCATGATGCTATTGATTTTTATAATCACCAATATTCTAGACTTGTGTGCAATGTGCTAATTTGTTCGTTAAGTTCATCTTATCTTGTCACTTGAGGATAAAGTTTAGTTTGATAAAGTTGTGTGATTAATTATAACTTCTTGAACATATTTGAGTATTTGGGTAAATATTCATTTGTACATAGTTCACGCCCATTCATCCCATCCCACATGTTTAGACGCATCGATACTATGTCAGTATGTAAGGCTCATGTATTTTGTGTCGAGTTTTGTGGTCATTTATACCTATATATGTGGCCAGATTTTATTTGGTATATTTTGCATATATTATATATGGTATTGTGTTTTGACTCATTGCGATTTACATTTAGTCCATGGTTGTTACATACTTGATCATAGTTTGGATTATTTGTGCTTGAGTTGTAGTGTTGTACTCGTAATATTTATACTTTTTGAAAAAAAATGAAAATTTTCAAAAATAGTTGTAATGTTTTTGAGATTATCAGTACATGTGCATTGCTTACATAACTTTGTGACGGTATCTTACTTTTTCTATGTGATACTTTATTTTGTCATGTTTAGCTTCTACTCTGTCTATTTCGTAGAAAAACGGGGAGAACAAGTTAAGGGAGAGATTTGATTTGATGACGTGTTTGATTTATGGGGAAGATTGCTTGATGTGTTTTAGTTTCTATTTTGAACTCGATGCATCATGAGGTATTTCTTTGTTTCATGTGTGTAGGGATCTAAAGGAAGAAAACTTTACACTGCATGAAGACAAATTTGCCCAACGAAAGAACAAGATTAGATTGAAGACAAAGTTTCACTATACTATTCTAATTCTAGGGATTGGAAACGTTGTTAGGATTTTTTTGTCATAGAGGGTTAACTTTTATAATTTGAATTTCGGTTAGTTTTGTAACAAAATGGCCAAAGGGGGAGATTTTTAAGCGCAAATATTCTAGCTTAGACTTTTTATTAGTTTTATTTGTACTTTGGCATATTTGACGTATTCCATTACAAATTGTCAGGTACGGACACGACGAACCGAACTCCAACATCTCCAACTTAAAGACTCCTCAACATATCAAGAAGGTATAAATCTTTTGGGAGTTTAAAATTATTCATAAGGTTATTTAAGATGTTACTTTTATGAAAAACCAAGGCTGGATTTTTTTAAAGTTTTAAAATAAAAATTTATTTTTTTAACCTCATTTAAATGAGATCAGAATCTCATTCGAATGATATGGCTTATTCGTTAAAAGGATCATTAGATCTATATTGAACAAACATCCAATGAAGGCATTCTGTTTGAATTCATTAGAAGCTTTTTCTAATGAGATTGCTTTCTCGTTCGAATGAACTGTGTTTTCATTCAAACGAAATTATTTTCTCGTTCGAATGACTTCTAATTTTGTTCGAACAAATTTGCCACCTCGAATTTCGCATCAAGGATCTAAATACCTATTTTAAGTTCTTTTTTGTGGGACTTTAGAAAACATTTAAACAAAATATCTTTTTCCAAAGTTTTTCCATCTTTTGAGTTTCCAAACACCTTCTGATTCATACTGTACATCCCCAAATAATTTTTGTGAATCTTTTTTAAACCTTAGAAAGTTTTGTAGCCTGTATACACACTTATGGAGAGAGATCTCTATGATGAATTTGTGAACTCGAACGATCTCTGCAGAGGAAGGCTGAAGGCTGAATCGGTGGATACCGAGAGTGGATCGCCACATATGGACGACTCTGAACTGAGTCATTTTCTTTAGAGGTTTTGAAGACACCGTGCGTTATACCTGTGGGCTAGATTAAGTAGTCTGTAAGTCGATAGTTTTGTAAAACTTTCTAGAGTGATGAATTAAAGGTTTTTCCCTGAAAAGAATTTTTTCCTTATCTTCCGTGTTTGTTTGTATGTTTAGATTGGTACTTGCAATTAAATATTTAAAACACGTATTTGCATGCACACATAATTTAATCAAAGATTAAAATTTGTTTAAAATTGAATTTGTGCCTTGGGATATTTAATTATATAAACCAATCGATTAAGTTTGCACAAATTTCATTTAAAATGACACGAGAGTGTGTTTTAAACCTTTGAATTTGTTTTAAAAATTAATATTTATTTTAAATGTGAGTACTTTTTGATGGTTTGTACTATGATTAAATTAATTGATATCTCATACTTAAAGACTTCACTTTAAAATTAAAAACTGAACTTTTTAAGGGACTAAGGATTTAATTCGTCTAAAATTAGAGATGTTTGATTTGATTATGGACTCAAATATTTTATTTTACGAATTAAATGCGATGAGAGTCGGTTTAATTTGAGTTATAAAATCAGGAACGACGAGTTTAAATTATTGCATAGTATTAGTTAAATATGATAAATGGATCCAACGTCCTAGTTTTCTCACATACTTAATTTCAAATTTCGTAGTTGAACCTTTTATTTGTATTAGCGTAATTTTATATTTTCATCCCATCTCTAAACCCATTTAGTCTAGTTGAAATGTTATAAATGTTTTAAACGATAAAATTGATAATTTTCGTGGGTTCGATCCGTACTTACACTCGCTATTCTATAATAGCCCATATATTTGTGATATTTTATAAATTGATAACAACTTTTTGGCACCGTTATCGAGGATTTATTCAAGTTTCCTTAAAAAATATTGTCACTTTTGAACTAGTTTTTTTTTTAAATTATTATTATTATTGTTTTTAGTTTTTGCATTTTTGTTAGAAAAATTCCATAAAAATACAAAAATAAAGAGAAATTCAAAAATAAAAAAATATTTTTATTTCTAGTAGCAATTTTGTTATTTCCAGAATATAAAAAATAAAATTTAAATAAAAATTTGTTTCATAAATGTGTTTATGTTTTATAATGTTAAATACACCACTAGTACTTGTGTTGTGTTGTATTTTTTTATTTTATTTTTTTATTTTTTTGTGTCCCACTTTTCGCCGGGTGTAGTTTTCTTATATTATTTTTGAGTAGCACATTAAAAAATATAAAAAGAAAAAAATGTCAGACGTGAAGAAAAATTCGAAAAAAGTTTTCAATGGTGAGCGGACGTGAAGAATACTTGTGCAATCTTGCCACGAGCACAAGGAACTCTTGGGGACAACTAAAATGTAGGCAACATCCCATTGATCGACGTCAACTTAAACTTTGTACGATGTAAACAAGTGACCGTAAAAAGCCAACACAGTAGGTACATTTTTGCGTGCTCGTGCGTGGTTTAATTTCGCATTTAAATTAGCACGTTGCATAAATTAACTTAAGGGAAAAACCCGTGTGAAAGATAAGGTTGGAATTTCATCACCCTTCCTTGGCCCAAAAATCACTAATTAACTACGCATTTTCATACCCCGAGCCATCACATTTAATTTAAAATCAAGTAAATGTTGGCCTTAGGATATCACATAGCTCATAGGAAAATTCTTAACGAGGCTAAAATTAAAAAGCTACTCCAACGTGAACTTTTCAAACCTATTCCATTTTACCTTGTCTAAGACTGATGATTTTAATGTGTCTTCATACCGACCCCCTACTTGGATGTAAAATCCAAATTTGAGGCGATAACTGTAGTTGGTCGTCCTTTAAACTCTCCCTTATCAAAAAGTAGGACCTGTTTAATTAGGGAGAATAATTTGGAGCACCCCGTTGTCATCAATTAATCTCGAGGAAACTAGATTTTAAAATTGAAATTTCCCTCACCTAAATTAGATTATTCAATTTTCTTTGTGTAGATTATTTTCTTTTACTTTTCTTCAATAAAATATAAATATTTCAAATTTCAAAATTCAAAATTCAAAAAAAATAAATGAAAAGGATAAAAATAAAAAAGAAGAGAAATTCGAGTGAGCTCAGTGTATGCGAAATAGATGTCGATATTATGTGGTATAAAAAAAACATAACCATATTGTCTGGTCTCACAAAAACACGGCCATACTTTTTGGTTTCAGTGAAAGAAGCGAAATACTCATACCGTAAAATCAAGGTTTATTTCGTATTCAAATTAAGGAACCCACATATTCTACCACAACAACAAAAAATTATGTCAAAATTTGAAATCTATTTCATCTCCAATGATGGCAACCCAAGTAACCACGACCCCTTTTTGATAATCTGCATCGTTAGTCCTTTGAGCGAAAAATATAGCGATGAGTCCTACATGGAGTCCACAATCCCCCTCTCTCCTCTCTACGTAAATGGTGAATAGTGGATAGCTTGAAAATAGCAATGGAAGTTTTGACTCCGAATTCAACCAAAACGTGGGATTCACCCCGCATTACGATGATTGAACCCGAATCCAACAATCATCATCTCAATGAGAAATTCATCTTCGATAATATGACGGGGAGTGGACTTGACTATAATAATTTCATACCTCCATGTTAGGTTGTGTATCCCAAGAAATGTCCCATGATTTAGAGAATTACATCTGCAAAAACTATCTAACTACAAATATGGTTATGGAGAGATTAATTCACCATAATATGGACACAAGTTACGAGACTCTAGATGCAACTTGGATTTTATAATCAAGCACTAAGGGAAATTTCAATAGTTAATATTTTATATGGCCCTCCTGAACTCATTGAATGAAATCATATTCCCTATATTCGACCAATTTAGTCTGTCCAACATTGTTTGAGTTAGCCCCATCATAGAATGTTATGAGTGTATGACATATTCACTAAAGGTGGTGATCCTAATTGAGTCGTTGGTTCAAATATCACGTTAAATTGATTTATGAGCACCCATAGTCTACAAATGTTCATAATATATTTGTAAATATGTCTTTCTTATTGAAAAACTTAGAATATACAACCCGCGAAAGTAGCGTCATGCCTTGGTTGCCTCTCTAACAACAATTCTCTTTTTCATCTTGTCTCCGGGAAAAATTATATCAACAATGGAATTGCTTATTTTCACATCCTTCGAGGATAACAACCAAGTCTCGCATGCCAGAATTATTTAGACAATGATTACAAAAGGGACACTTAAATCCTTTGATACAATCCTCTTTAAACTATCAAACAAGTTTTTAAACCATCAGATATGTTTCTACAGTCAAGATAAACTACTAATATCTTACTCACATCTTTACTAATACAATGTCAATTAAACTATTCAGTTGAACTAAAATTCTGATCTTCTGTAATTAGGTCGAACTCAACTCACACTACGCCATATGCCGAGAATGATCACGATTTTGGGATCATGACAAATTCTTAAGGTTATATTTTTTGTCAGTGACCATTTTGGGGGTCACGGTCTGAATCTGTGACCATAATAGGTGGTCATGGTCCTTCTGGTTACATTAACATTAGGGCTTGGTCAAGACTCAAAACCATGACCCCAACTGTGACAACTGACCGTGTTGTTTGAATGGTTACGATCCCCAACCGTGACTATCCTTGGTGGAATTTTGATGTTGGTCACATTTTGCAATCATGATGCTCAGTTATGATAAAAATTGTAATCATTACATGTTTTTAAACCTGTATACATGTGCATGACATAACTAACTAATCCATGAATAAAAAATAATAATACAACACAAAATAACTAGCTTTTAATCCATCAAATTATTCAACACAAATAATAATATAACACGACCTGTATATATTTCAACAAATAATAATACAATACAAGCTATATATATTTCCACAAATAATAATACAACACAACCTGTATACGTTTCCAAAAATAAATATTTATATCTTCAATGTATTCTTTCGACGAAACATATGAAAAATGTTCAAGGCGTTCTTTCTCCAACTAGGCCTGCAAATATTTCAAAATGTTTCCAATGGTAAAAAAGGACTTGAATCCCAAAATGACTTTGGGATACACACGTAGACAAAAATGGCATTAAAGTTCACATAGTTCGTACGACGAACAAGGTTGGGTCTAACCTATAATCCAAATCTAGGGTATCACTTTTGCTTCATGAAAATATATGTCAAATGTGTTAGAAATATAAAAAATTGCGTGAACGCTCTAAATTGAGAATTATGGTATAAGCCCCGTTTTCAGAATTTTCGATTTATACAATTAGATTTAAATGTACATCAAATGATAAAAAGAGTAGGGTTAACAACATGTAAATGGAATAAGAACACTAAAATATGCATCTGTAGTTTTGTCTGAGTATCATTGAATAGTTTATTGGAGGTGTAACTAGTCCAATGCATCCGGAGTTCCTCGCTTCATAACAAGACTATGACATAACTTTGTTAGGCTTGAAATTCTGAATGTATTTGACCGGTTTGACCCCTAAAGGACTATATAAGGTACTCAAAAGAAATAAAGTAGTATTAGTGGTAGAAGGATATTAGAAAATGGGATCAGTATTACTAATAAAAAACTTTGATATCTTGTGTCCCACTGAACATCACATAACACAAACCACCAGTCGAGGTCAACACTTAAATAATGAACATCAATAAAAATCGTAACCATTCATGTGGTTACCTCAGATTGGCAGTTCATTATCAGTGTCACATTCAAAACTTAGTAAGATCTACAAAAAAATTATAAAATATGAGCGACGAGGAAGAAAAATGAAACATAACTAAATATATGAGTAGAAGATGCAAAAATGTAAATAAATACGAGGGTTTCTCTAATACATACAATGTAAATAGGGTTGTCATACAAAGGTTAACTAAATAACAATAAAATAATATTTCCAAACTCAATCTTCGTCTAAATCAACTAAAAGATCCTTCAAATTAGAGTGCCATTAAGAGCAGACTGGAACTCTGTAGGGGCCTTTAATGTGTCTTCTTGAGTAGTCAACCCCTTTGGCGCATGCATAAGAACAACAGACCAATTATCGTTGTTTATGCACTTTTTGTAAAATTTCTTCTTCACATTTTGAAAGGCACAAATAAAATGTTCGTCGATAATGTGTTCTTTACTCTTCATTTTAGATAAATCTAACATGATAAGTTTTGAGGCAAGATCAACGTTACAACCATTCGCAGTGTCCTCGACCTTTACCCAATCATAATTGAAGATGACTTCTTAGAAATCTAAGTAATCTAGTTCCAGTGTTTGTTAGACAAACCCATAATAGGTCAACACCATATCCTTTATATTTTTATCACCTTTGCTAGCCATACAAAAAGCAAAGATAAATTAAAATTTTGCTATTTTGTGTCACCAATTTTTTCTCACATGGATATGGGACAAAATCAAAATGGTTGATGCTGAATTTCTTAAACTCATTTGCACAGAAATTACGACCTTTGTCTAGGCGTACAAGCCTTGAAGAGACATCACCTATTTTTAAAAGTTGCATTTATTAATGAATTTGTATTAGGGCATGTTTTACAACAAATATGTAAATAACCATAACATAAGAAGTCATAATTACCTATTTTGATACCCATGCCCTAGAGTCATCAATCGTGCAATTTCTCTTCTGATTTCGGGCAATTTCGCTCTCATACTTCCTAGACGTGTTCATGAAATTGTAAATTTTAGATGGTAATATAAAGAATATAGATAATCAAATAAAAATAAGTTATATTTTTAGCTACTTATTCTTTTCAATCTTCAACTTCATCTTACGATTCGAAGATATAATGAACTGCTTGCTCATATTGCAGATTGGTGAGACTCACCTCTTTAGGGTTCCTAAAAGGTAATTCATTCTTAAACTCGTCAAGTTCCTTGATCACTCCTTCTTCATGAGGATTGAACCTTATAAGCCCTTGTTCTGGCATATGTTCCTAAGAGTATAATAATGACTCTTCTATTATGTATTCTTCCACAGTTGACCCTCAAATATACCATGTATTGTTAACGTAATCTTTGAAGGTTTTTATCAAGCACTCTAATGGATTAATCCAGCGATACCTGAAGGGTCCACACAACAAAGCCTCATAGAATATATGCACAAGCAGGTGGATGCTGATGTCAAATAAAGATAGAGAAAAGTATTTATCTAATATGAAAACCACCTCGGCTAAAGTTAATTTCGCCGCTTTAATGTGCTTTTGATTTACCACTTTTCATAAATTAAGGTGAAGCACAAACTAATCTTTATAATTTCCCTTCGAAGATCTTTGTTCTAAAAAAAATAATGCCTAAACAACAAATGGATTAATTAAATGAGGACGTGAAAATCATGAGACTTACATTATTTTAGGTCATTTGTTTGGTAGATTACAACCCTACACAAATTACAAGAATAACTATTCAGAGTCTTCAAGTAATGTGTCTAGGAGGATCTTTTTCTCACTTGTAGTCAAAGTGAAAGAAACTGTGGGGATCGAATTTCTTCTTGTTGTAGGATCAGTTCTTAACCACTTTTTTTTCATCTTCTATAAATAACGGCTCGCCTTCTCTCCATCTTTCAAATGAGATCCACCCAGAAATGTTCTATAAAATTATTTTTCGTGTGCATCACATCAATTACATGCCTTACATGGTGCTCTTTCTAATACGACAAGTCAAATAAGATCAACTATCTAGACTATACCTTCATTTTACTAGGATCATTCGAATCCTCCCTATCATTACGGTTCTGGCCTACAAGTTGAAAGTGTTTGCCTAGAAACGTATTTTGAAAAGTCATAGCCTTCACTTTCTGCTCGATTTGATAACTAGAAAGCTGAGCAGGTTCCATACTATGCTCGTAATCGATATGTACAAAATTAGACTTATCATTCCTAAAAGGGTGATTATTTAACATAAAGGTATATTTACCAACATAAATCATCCTACCACTATGATGTATCCAAGTGCATTTTGTCTCCTCCCCACATATAGGACATCCATAATTACCACGAACATTGCAAATGAATAAGGTTCCATAGGAAATAAAGTCATGGATTTCCCAAAAAAACATTGCTTTAAGTGTGTGATCTTCACCTTTATGAGTACCAAATGCCCTCATGCCTCCATCCCACAACTCTTTAAGTTCTTCTATTAACGGGACTAAGAAAATATCAATATAGTTATTGGGATCCTTTGGTGTGGGTATCAACAACGACAATAATGTGAACTCTTTTCTCATGCACAGTCTTAGAGGGAGACTTAAAGGTTCCATGAGAATTGGCTAATAACACTTATTAGTGCCTAAATTATCGAATGGGTTAAACCCATCGGTTGATAATCTAAGATGAACATTGTTCAGTTCCTTTAAAAATTTAGGGTGTCGTGCATTTGAAAGTTTCCATATGAGTGAATCATTGGGATAGCGCATGAGATTCCTACTTACTTCGACTTGAGCGTGCCATGTCATGGCCTCTATTATCCATGGTACAGTGAAAAATCTTTTTAATCATGGCCCAAGGGAAAAATACTTCAATACCTTATGTGGAACTTTCAATTGCTTGCAAGATTTTATAGGTTTGTGTTTTCCACACTCACAAACTGGCTTATTGCAAATAAGACACTTATCCTTCAGTATGTGTTTGTTGCGGTATAATATGCAATCATACTTACACACATAAATAGGTTTGTACTTCAAACCCAAACCCTTAAGCTCTTCTTCATGCTTCGATAACTATCTGGTAACATGTTCTCTTTTAGGAGAATGTCTTTAGCACACTTAAGAATTACGCTTACACTGTTTCCCGACAAACCAAATTGACTCTTCAAACTATGGAAATTTATCATTGTATATAATACTGAGTTATCTTCTTTGCATTTTTTATACAAAGGTCTAGCCTTATCGACTTTAAACCGTATGTATTCTTGATATTGGGTTAATTCAAAATCAACTTGTTCATTGAATTGGTCATAATGAATATTATACGTATCCATAGGTTGGTAGTTTTGATGGTGGTGGACTCCATAAGCATCATCCGGTCAATCAAAGGACAATGTGCCGATGAATCATTCACCGCTATGTGATCGAGTTTTGATAATTATTTTGAAACATATGGTACATTCTTTTACTGATGGAATGCCCATATCTTAAGTCTTAGAACATACCTCCCCATTAGTAAATGCAACTCAATGTCTTCTAAAGACTTAAATATAATGTTTGTACAATGGATGCATGGACATGGAATCTTATCACTGCTAAGATTTCAATCTATACAATTAACAAATTCACGAACGCCCTTTACATGATTATCAAAAACTCTATTACTCTCTCCCATCCACTCTTTGTATTATGGGAAATCCATAAAATAGTCTTCAAAATTCAATTCACCTATATAAATAGGTTAAAATGAAGGGCATGTTGCATACAAGAACTCTCAATTTATAATTCAAATAAATTCATTCAACAATTTTTTTTTTAAGTAGATTCATTCGACCCGAGTGTTATTATCTAAAACTAGTATATGGGTTAGGGCCTTAGTTTGAATACACTAATATTAAACTATAACATATATCTAGATATAAATAAAAGTTATACTGAACTAGAGCAAGTATTAGAAAAGTAGACGAGAGAAAGAGATGGAAATCAGGTTACGCGGTTCGACCCAAAGTGGCGCCTACATCCACAGTTATAGTGTTGACTGTGTTTGTTTTAATGGGAAAAAGCCTTGGATGACTCATGGTTAGAATCCCTCAAGTTTACTCTAGAATTTTTTAGCATAACGGTAGGAAAATTCTATATTAATTCCTTGTAATGATGTATTATGCACTATTTTATAGGCCGATAAAGGAGAGAGAGTGTAGTAAGACAGGTGTCGTGTCCTCATATGTTTGGAAGTCACACCTTTACATTCAAGTGAGGGAGAATTTTTAGGGCTATGTTATCCGCATATAGTGGAGGATTATTTAACTATCTCCCACGCACGTGTGTCCAGTGAGTGCCCCTTATGTCACCCCATCATTATGTACATGTTTGTTATAATGATGTTAAGGTACGGAGTTGACTGCTGTGAGCTAACTAGGCTAAGTTGACCATTTGTAACACTAGGGCCGAGCAAAATGACACGAGCTAACTAGAATGGTGTCTGAGCTGACCACTTTTAGGGAATGGATAAGCCCAGTTATTGCTCTATGATTGGTTTCGAGGTCACACCATATTCATGGTACAACACTGAGCATTCAATAAATATGAAATAAAACCTAACAAATTAAGGTTTCATTAAACCCCGAAAAATTAAAATTAAAATAACTTATGATGTCAACAAATGTCCCACATAATTAAAACATTAAAACTTATTCCTAAATAAAACATTGTTCACCACCTAATCCTGACAAACAAATAAACTCCCCAAATAATATAATAATTTTTATATGATTTAACATATGATCTTCACCGGAGTCAACATACAGATGCTCCTATCTGCAACCCCTGGTATATTTTATCAACCAACATTTGAGGCTCACCCACCTTTAAAAGGTGACCATGGATAAGTGTTTTGATATTCATGGAAGCGAGCATGCAAGTGCCAATGATCCTGATATTGGGCAAGTTACTTATATAATACTCTTTGCCATAGTCCCCATGCATGGACGACGATGATATTCGTGTTGAAGGAGGCACTTGGGAGGAGAAACCTTGAGGCCTAGGAAAAGGGAATGTATGAGGAGGCATTTAAGATGGGAAACCATTTTTTGACTAATCAATTAGGCTAACCCATTGATTGCATGCATCCGTAGTCCTAAGGTATTGGTAACTATGCCCATGTCCTTCTTAAGCTCTAACACTTCCCTTTTTGTCCTCACCTGTTCTTCGGTCTGGCTTGACATATGACTCTTTATCAAAGACATCTCGTCCAATTTAGGTGCAATGTGTTATAATTTGGTAATTGGAAGATGTGATCCCACACCTCTTGTTCCCTCACTCCTATCCCTCCCAAATGTCTTATACAGGGCATCTAATTCACTGTCATAGGGACTACTTTCGAACTTACTACTTGTTATGCCTTCTATTGCTTCCTATAGAATAATATTATATTTCAGACTATGATTTCAATTATATTTTATTATAGCGTGTTTATATAGGATAATTAAATTCAAAATCACTAATTTAAAATGGACAATTGAGTTCATTGGAAGTGGAGGAACTTTCAGTTTATGAATAGCATTTCGAAGGTAAATTGACCAAGGGGCCATTCATGATAAAAGTTATAGAGCTAAAGATGTGTTAGAAATGCTTCATTTCAATTTATGTGGTCCTATGACTATCCGGTCAAGAGCTGGTTATGAATGTTTCATTGATTTAACTAATGAATGTTTCATTTATTTAACTAATGATTTCTCATGGTATAGATATGTCTACCTTATGTACCAAAAGTCTGAAGCCTTTGATTTGTTCAAAGTGTACAAGGGCGAGGTAGAGCATAGGTGAGGTTGAGTAATACAAACCATACGATCTAATCATGGGTGTGTATAACTCCTAGGATAGTTTTGGAATCATTAACTGAAGGTAGGTATTATATCCAAGTTGTTTGCACCGGGTGTTCCACTATAAAATAGTGTATCGAAAAGAAGAAACAAAACTCTTTTAGATACGGTAAGGTATATGGTTAGTTATTCAGGATTGTGATTTTATTTTTGCAATTTTTCATTGAGAGATGGGTATATACACTCTCAATGTAGTTCCATTTAAATTTGGTCTATTTAAATCCCATGGAACTATGGATTGGTTGCAATCTCATTTTTGCACATGTTCGGATCTGGCGATCCCCAGCATTATTATTTTTGAAGGAACCAAGTATGTTTATTTATTGACTGGACCAAAATCTCATATTCCTAAGCAAAAGAAGATTATTGTGTTGACCTAAAAATGTACTTAAGAGGGAGTTAGTGAATTGGGTGTCTAGATTTTAGTGGAAATTATAAAACTTTCTTAACTATTTTTATAGATTAATTACAATGGGATAAATCAATTCAAGTATGAAAAAATAATCAACAACAAGCATAAGTAGTTAAGAGAGAGAGTTTAGAGAAACTTTGCAAATCGAGATTTTTAACGTGGTTTGGCCATTGCCTCTGTCCATGCTCGAGATGGTAACGAGGAAAATTCAATATATCTGGTTCAGTTAAGGCAGAACCAAAACCATCACAAGGAATTATATCACCTTACAAGTCGCAACCAACAAGATGCTAAACTCGTCCTTGCCCAAGCAGTACCCACGCAAGAGCCCAAGGTCTTGAAATGCCATTCCCTGTAACAATGACACTACTAGCCGTGAAGATACAATGAATTTCATGGTAAGAGATAATAATAAGATTTTTAATCAAAACATAAAGCAAAGTTACTTTACTAAAACAAGTATGAAATTGGCTGACTTTCTCTCTCTAGAAATGTAAACAATCAAGTCATCACAAGTATATTGTGCAAGTGGGAATTGGGTTGATTATTTATCTCACAAGGGAATAATGTTTATATCTGTATATAAAGAGGCTTTGAGGAAGAAGATTTAAGATCAAAGGTGTTTTGGGTGGATCTTAGCTTTAATGGAGTTTGGGATTTAAAACTCTTACATGGAAATGTGTTTGAGACTAGGCTCCTAATTCTAGAAAATTAAAGAATATTGACACAAACTTGAAAATGGGCTGATCAATGAGAATTTTTTAGCCTGCATGTTTAAAGAATTAACCCAAGGTTTCCTTTTATAGGCATTTTTTTTAAAACTAGTTATTGGAGGGTAGTATGGTAAATTATAGATCTTTTGGAATTTAAGTTTAAAAACTAGAAATTATGGAAATTCAAAATTGCTCATAGTTATATTCGACTATAAATTAGTGTTAGTCGATTATAACTCCCTTATAGAAAGTTAAGTTTTTATTTTTTGAATACAAATCCACTCGGCCTAAGTTAATCGACTATAACTCAGAGGTAGTAGACTATAACTCACTGTTAGTCAACTATGAGTTTGTTATTGGGTCACCTATAACTCCCTGCTTGGATGTATATGATATTTTAACTTGGTTCAAGATTTTAGATTAAGCATATACATGATCATACAAGTTCATTTACATTTGTAAAATTATTCCTAAAGATGTTCAAGGGTCTGAGAATCTCTTATGGAGTTTGATTATTTATGAGGTTTGTATGGAACATTGTTTCTCTGAGATGATCCTGAGTTTTTCTTATATGATTGGTTGTGATAGTTTTCTTTTGATGTATATATGATAAAATTGGTTGATATTTATGACTGATGTGGTGATACTTGTGATATAATATTGCTAGGGTTTGTTGTACTTTCATTATGATACTTGGGTAATGGATGTCTTAATTGCATGGTTGATATGATCCTTGTAATATGTATCATCATGTATTGAGTGCTTGTTTTTATCTCAAGTACATTAGATAAAAGATAGTGAAGTATGATCATATATCAATTGTGTTATTATCATACAAAATCCTTTTTTTTTAAATACTTTATATTTCAAAATACTTTATGTTTCACACATTGATTGTATTAATTCTTGATTTTTTAAATAGGATTGTATAATAAACCACGCTCCCATTAGTAAACTAGACTTACAAGTGAATAACGGACATCAAATTACCGGTGTTGCTAGACCACTCATACAAGAATAAAAGAAACTTGATATTGATAATACATTACCTAAAAAAGTAGTGGGAGTATTATTCACAATAATATAACACGTGTAACTTATATTGGATCACAAGTAGTGCCATATCATAGTGGGAGCATCAGGAAACATCCGGACATGTTAGTATTTTAGGTGAATTTTCATTAAGATCCCAAGGAAACACAAATTGGGTCCCAATACAAAGATGGATTCGAAGATAACAAATTTTAGTTTTGATTTAAGACTATGAATACAAAAATGGATTCCATGTATTTGAGTCATCCTTGGGAACTTACACACTTATTGATGGGATAAAATTCATCGAGTTCAAGTGAACATATAAGAAGTTAAAAAATAAATAGATGGGAAGGTTAAAACCTTCAAGGAAGGGATTGTTGCCGAAGGGTTTACTCAGAAAGAAAGATATTTACTATGAGCATACATTTTTGCCAATAGCTATGCTAAAGTCATTGGGATTCGTTTTATGTCAAGACTGCGTTGTCGAACAGTGGTATTGACGAGTTCATCTATATAATGCAACCCAAGGGATTCATATTAAGATGTTAACAAAGCAAATTCTATGTGATTAAGAAGTCCATTTATGGATTTAAGTTAACATCAAGGTCTTAGAACATTTGATTTGATTAGGAAATCAAGTTTTTTATTTTAGTCAAAGCTCGAATAATACTTGATGTATAAGTTACATGACATAAATATGGTGATATTTCTTGTACATATTTTGGATGATATCTTCCTAATCGAGAATAAGGTAGGTATATTATTTCACATAAGAGTGTATTGATATAAAGATCGTAAGACAAGATAGTCACATCCTTATTATCAAGCTTTCACTAAATTGGATAAGAAGGATGTTGGGCATATCCCAAGCCAAGTATCGACGATGTGCTAACAAGTTTAGTGTGCGGGATTACAAGAGAAGATTTGTTTCTTTTAGGCATGGAATCACTCTATCTGAGGATCAGTGTCCTAAAACACTTGATCAAATAGAGAGGATGAATAATATACCTTATGCTTTGGTGGTGGGAAACCTCATATATGCTATACTTCTTATAAGACTAGATATTTGATTTTACGTTGGCATGGTTAGTAGATTTTAGTCCAGCCTAGGTAAGGACCACTTAACTGTAGTAAAGAATATTATCAACAATCTAAAAAGCACTCGAGATTATGTGTTAGTTTACTCAGAATATAGTCTTATACCTTTTAGGTACAAAGACTCAAATTTCGGTAAGATAAGGATTCCAAGTTTTCTATCTATGGATATGTGTGTACCCTAAGAGGTGGACCTATTAGTTGGGGGAGTGTGAAATTATCATACATTTATGACTTCGGCATGGAGGCTGAAGTTATTGCCACTTCAGATGCAACTAAAGAGGTTGTATGGCTCGGGAACTTCCTAAGTGACTAGAGTGAGCTTTCTTCAATACAATTTATTGTTATATTTCATTGTGTTAATAAGAAAACAATTTCTAGCTCAAGAGATAGAACATGGTAGGTGATAAGTTTATAATCAAGGTTTCATCGGATAACAACTGATTAATCCTTTTACAATTAGGGATTTAAATTTCCAAGTAGATGGGTTGGGAGTTAAATGCACTAACACATGGTTTTAAGACTAAATGGGATATTGTAGGGGCTTATTTTTAAAATATGAATGATGTTTATTTTTAAATAAAGGTATGTCAGGTTAATTTTAAGATAATAATCAAGCTTGTGCAAAGGCCTTAGATTTATCTGAATTGAACTTAGTAGGAATTCTAGTGACACTACGCCATATTCAGAGAATGGTCACAGGAGGTGGGTAAAAGCGCAAATCTGTGACCACCTTAAAATTTCCATGACCATGGCCAGGGGTGACCTAGACAGGAAAATGATCATAGTTCCAGACCATTATCACCATGGTCACGGATCCAGACCATGAGCCACCCATAATCGATATGGGGTAAAGGTAGTGCCGTGATCGAACCTTGACAAACTTTAATGACGTATAGTCATGATTTGTAACCTTAGAACTTAACAATGAAAATAATTTAATTTGAATTAGTCATGACCCAACGGTCACAGTTTGGGATCGTGCTACAAGGCTTACAATTAGGGATTGTGACAATTGATGGGGACCCGTGATAGTTTACTTTGTTACAGGATTAGTCATGGGCATGATTCATGACCATTTATCTGCTATAAATAAAACCCCATAGGGTTTAATTTCATTTCACCGACCTTTCTCTCTCTCTCTCTCTCTCTCTCTCTCTCTCTCTCTCTCTCTCTCTCTCTCTCTCTCTCTCTCTCTCTCTTCGGTGCTAACATCTATCTTTCACCGGTGGTCCTTCTCTATATCCAATAAAAATCTCTATCTCACTATATGTTTATGTGTGTGTGTGTGTTTACGTGTGTGTTTTTAAGTATATATATATATATATATATATATATATATATATATATATATATATATATATATATATCTGTGTGTGTGTGTGTGTTTATGTTTATGTGTATATTACATATATACAGACATCAACACACGCGCGCGCACACACACACTCACTCACATATGTGTGTGTTTTTATGTTAGATTAAGTTGGGGTTTCTGTGTGCATTTTTCTATGTATATACATATATACACAGAGTATATGTATATGTGTGTGTGTGTGTATACATGAAAACGGACTTGTTTTGTTGTGCAAATGTGAAATTGATACTGAAATTGGTTATATACATGAAATTGGACCCATTTGGTTGTCTAAATATGAAATTGACATTGAAATTCGGTATTGAGAGTGCGCCAACAATCAATGCCAAACTTATTTAATTAAATTTCAATTTTAGTCCCAACAAGTCTTAACTCCTGCAAACCAACGTGATTGAATAAAGAAATAATCTAAGCATGCAAGACAATCACAGTTGAGGAAAAAATCCCCCATAGGGGCAAAACCATCTTATTTTCACTATAATTTGTAAAGATCGGTTTACACGAATTACAATGAAAATAGAATCAGTGACATAGAAATACCCACAGACGTCGATTTCGATGTCGTTGGCTAGAGTTCCCGCAAGAGCTCCAGAAGGTCAGTAATTGAAAAGCTTTGTCTTCTCCACAAGTGTACTCCAGATGAGTAGTATAATCTTCCTTGGGGTTTAGAGGATTAACATAAAGGATTGGGAATTATTTGTGAATAAAAAAGGTATGAAAATCTTAAAATATGAAGTCTGGAAAGAGGTACTGTTTTGTAGAAATGAAGGTATGCAGACTTGGAAAAACGTGTAGAATCAGCATTGCTTAAATACACATTTTGAGGTGGTGTGTCGTGAGAGCGACATACGATATCGTTTGAACGAGATGGCATCTCGTTCGAATCACATACGATTTCGTTCGAACCACATCAGTGATGTGACTCAAAATGCCTCCTTAAATAGATCTTGCGTGTTTATCATCTTTCAGACTTCAAAATTTATTTGAAAAATATTCCCAACTATTTATGTAAATAAATAAAAACTCCAATTAAAATTATTTTACCATAAGTACGTGGAGTAGTGTAACGGTTGAAGTGTACGTTGCTTGACCCATGATGCACGTACGAAGATGATAAATGCATGAATTCGAATCACGGCTGTCGTGGATGATCGTGGAGACGTGCTAAATGCAGTGGTATCAGACATACTTAATTGTGATCTAGGACACTTGAAAAATTCCTAGATTCTACCTCGGACATTTATAAAACATGTCCTTACAAATCTCCCCCTATGTCTATGCCGGTACATACATAAAAATACTCGAATTATACTGCCCAAAATAAACAAACTGACATACAATTTAATACTCCCATTAAACCCGAAAACTGAAAATACTAAATGTGTGTCTTCACAAATTCGATCATCTTCAAATCTTTAACTCTTCAAACTTTCTTTGTCATCATCAGGGTGTGCAAAAATGATTCTCTATTTTGATACCTACACACACGAGACAAGAAAAAATACCCGAGACGCACAATAGTTTGAAATATAATTATAAGTAGAAATAAATACCAATTATGTACAAGCAAATCATTATAAAAACAAACAAGCAATCCTCCCCCATAATTCGTTTCCCCCTTTTTATGATGTCCCCAAATAGACAGATATGAATAACACAAGCAATGCAAATGGGGAATGTCACAAGGTAATAAACTTTCTCTTTTTGAATTTTTCAAATTTTTTAAAGTAAAAAAAAATCACACCATGAAAGAACACCAAAACAACCAAGTTAGTGATAGCGAAAATGTAGGGATGTGAAGAAATTCAACAAGAAAATAAATACAAACAACCATAACATATGTGCACGATGAATGTTGGATATTCCTAACGAATGAAATCAACATCTTCCTTAGGTGAAAAAAATATGGAATTAAAAGAAATTGACTCAATCAAATCAGCAAATCAAAGCTCAAAGTGATTTCCACACCAATAATATCCAAAACATTTGAAACGCTTTTTCATGACTTTCAAGGATGTGCAAACCTGTTTTTTATTTCTTTCCATCCAAACTCCCTCATAAATAATTAGACATTATATTTTTCTTTTGAGGAGATGAAACTAAAACCTATTGGCCCATTTGATTTGGAATATTTTTCTTTTTATTGCCATTTAATTTTTTCGGGCTCTTTTGCAAACGGCGGATTTCTCGACAAGTTAATTGTGAACTCTCGAAGCCCTTTCTCGTGATTCAATCATCATATTTTTTTCCAATTAATTCCTCACGGTAAACATTTTTTACACGCACTACTATCTTGTCAAGTTTTATCGTATTTTGGTCGTTGTATAGACAAAATTAAGATGGAAACAATCAAGCCAATATGTGATAGACAAGTACAATACTCAAACAAAACCCTGCATGTGTGTAATAAAGGAGATAAGGAACCAAACATGTAGAAGATATCAATAATCACATCTCAAAGACTCCAAACAATGTAAAGCACATGGATGAAATGTTGTAGCATCTCAAATCACTATCAAATAGTCACGTGAAATATGGAATGAAGTTGTGACTATGGTTAACTTAAATGTTCATCCATAAATGATGTAAACAAAATACAAAACTCCTTTTGTGTTTTAAAAAAAAATTATAAAAAGAAAACCTTTTTGTCTTTTTCAAAAAATTTTAAAAAATAAAATCTTATTGGATTTTTCAATTGTTCAAAAAAGTAAAAATCAAACAAATAAATATACAAATGATACGATGTAGAGTTTGGAATAAAATGATATGAACATGAAAAATGTATCCTACTGTAGACATGGAGACCACCCCTCAGTCAACTATGCAAATTCGTAAAGACTTCCTAAGACTCTCGAATTTAAGGGCATCTAAAGTCTTCGTGAAGATATAGTCTAACTGGAGGCCGATAGATACAAAAATCAAGGATACTACCTTTTCCTCTACAAGCTCACGGATAAAGTTCTCGCGTATCCTAATGTGTTTTGTGCGTGAATGCTGGACTGGATTACGGGATATGTGTATCGTGCTCGTGTTATCATAGGAGGTAGTCATAGTGTCTTGTGATATCCCGTAATCCTCCAACATCTACTTCATCCACAGAAGTTGTGTGAAACAACTCCTGGCGGCTATGTACTTCACCTCCATAGTGGACAAAGAGGTTGAGTTTTAGTTCTTGCTCAACCAAGAGACAAGATCATAGCCAAAAAAGAAATATACACCAGAAGTGCTCCTACATCCATTTGCATCCCTGGCCCAATCGGTATCCAAACAGGTGGATAAAAGGTCACTGGTATAAAAGGAATACCAAATACCAAGTGAGAGAGTCCCACTCACGTATTTGATTATACGTTTAAGCGAGAGTACGTGTGACTCTTTCGGGGACCTCTGATATCGCGCATAGACTCCAAAACTAAAGGATATGTCGGGATGACTGACAGTCAAGTAGAGAAGACTACCTATCATACTTTAATACAAGGTTTGCTCTACGTCCTTACCTGAAGTGTCCTTGCTAAGATTAGTTGAGGTACCCATTTGTGTACCTGCGTTCTTAATAGAGTCTAGACCAAAATTCTTCACAAGGTCTCTACCATACTTGGATTGGGAGATGAACATCCCATCCTCTAGCTGACGAACCTGGAGACCAAGGAAGAAAGTAATCTCACCAACCATGCTCATTTCAAACTCACTCTTCATATCCTCCTCAAAGTTTTAAGAATGATGGGAACACGTGGATCCAAAGACTATGTCATCCACATAGACCTGGACAACCAAAATAGCACCGCCATCTCTCCTGACAAATAACGTCATATCAACTCCCCATATCTTGAAGCCACGTGGGCTAAGAGATAGGAAGTTAGCCTCTTGTACCAAGCACGGAGTGTTTGCTTTCAACCATACAAGGCTTTCCTCAGATAGTAGACGTGACCAGGGTGCTTAAGGTCTTCAAACATTTTTGGTTGTTCCATGTAAACCTCCTTCTGTAGAATGCCATTCAGAAAGGCACTCTTAACATCCATCTAATATAACTTGAAGTGCAGATGATATGCAATGGGGAGTAGTAAGCATACATACTCAAGCCTCCCAACATGAGCAAATGTCTCATCAAAGTCTACACCATCAATCTGTGTGTAGCCTTGAGTGACTTACCTAGCCTTATTTTGGATAATAGTACCAGTCTCATCCACCTTATTCTTAAAGATCCACTTGGTACCTATCTCATTTGTCTTACTAGGTCGAGGACCAGTTCCAGACATCATTCTTTCTAAACTAAAGCAACTCATCCTGCATAACACATATCTAGTGTTCATCTTTAAGTGATTCCTTATAGTTTTTGGGCTCGACTTTGGACGTGTAGCAAACATGGATAACAATGTTCTATAGCAGAGCACGAGTCTTGACCCCTAGGGTGGGATCTCCTAGAATAGTAGAAGGATCATGACTCTTGTGAACCCAAGCAGGAGTGTCCCCTAAGTCAGGAATGGGATCCACTTTGGGTATGGGAGGCACAATGGGATCATCAGTAGAAAGTGCGTCATCCTCACCCAAAAGGTTATAATCAATAAACTCCGGTGGTTCGTTATCTTGCACGATGACATTTATTGACTCCATAACCTTAGATATATTCAGGTTATACACCTGATAAGCTCTACTGGACGATGCATAACCTAAAAATATCCCCTCATCGCTCTGGGAGTCAAACTTTCCTAATTGCTCTCTATCCCGTAGGATGTAACATTTGCTCCCAAAGACACGAAAGGTTGGGCTTCTTTCCAGTCCACAATTCGTAGGGTGTCATAAGTGTGCGTGGACAAAAATATACCCTATTCACCGTATGGCATGTGGTAGACACCGCCTCAGCCCAAAATCTTCTTGCAAATTTACGACCCAAAAGCATAGATCTAGCCATATCTTGAATCGTCCGATTCTTCCTATCAACAATCCCATTTTGCTGAGGAGTCCTAACGGCCGAAAATTCATGTTTGATTCTGAGGCTATCAAAGAAAAGATATATTTTTTCTTTTTTAAACTCAGTGTCATTGTCACTACATATTCTATTGATAATGACACCGTGTTAATTTTGTAGGACACAACACTTGGTCGTAAGAAAGTCCACGGCATCAAATTTCTCTCGCAGAAATCCTATAATCGAGTAGCATGATAAATCATCTACCATCACGAGAATGTACCTCTTACCACCTAAACTCTCAGTACAAGTTGAACCCATTAGATCCATATGTATCAACTCAAGGATGCGTGAGGTGGTAATAGAATTCAACTTCCGATAGGGGCTACGAATTTGCTTTCCCAACTGGCAGGGTCCATAAACTGTGGAAGTTAGATTTCTAAGCGATGGTAAGCCACGTACTAGGTTCTTTTTAACTAACTTTTCCCAATCTCGAAAGTTCACATGACCTAGACGTTGATGCCACAGATCCATAGTAGTGACCATGGCGCTGTTATAGACAAATGAGGACTCAGGCATGATCCCATAACAATTGTCTTTAGTCCTCACCCCTTGCAATAGAAGTCCACCGGCTTGATTATAAACGTGGCATTTATTCCGATCAAACTTTATTGAAAAGTCACACAACTGGCTAATGCTGAGTAAGTTTTCTTTCAATCCCTTGACGTACAACACATTCTCTAGCTTAGGAAATCCTGGTAACTCTACTGTACCTCGTCCTACTATGATAGACTTTATCCCATCTCCAAAAGTGACTTTACCTTCCTTACAATCCTTTAGAGAGGTAAACAGAGGGACGTCACCGGTCATGTACTTGGAGCACCCACTATCGAAGTACCACTGTTGAGAATTATGTGATTTAATAGAAACATGAAAAACATGGGATTTTACATTGTGTTTAGGTACCCAAGATGTGATAACCTTCTATTTTCCCTTGTCATTGTTGACTCTAGTCGGGATTTTAGAAGTGTCCACCGACGACATAGAAATCCATTGGAACTCTTCCACTATACTTTGAGATGTGGCGACTAGAAACTCGACTCGCTCTCTAAGACTCTCACAATTAGTAGTGGCATGTGACGGAGCAAAGGTACGTCGTGTCTGACCCAAACTATAGAAATATTCATGAAGATGGCCTTTTCTTTTGTAGTAAATACAAAAGTATGTAGACTTAGGTCAACTTCGGTTTTCTTTTCTTAGCCGAAGTCTCTTATGATTTTTAGGTGTGTGGAAATATGGATTTATAATAAACTAGAGATCCGGTTCCAATGTCCTATAGGATGTGTAAGTGCCATCAAAACCTATTCCCGGCCTCTCACATAAACCCAAAGCAGGAGCGAGGAGCATCTTTCCCATCTTACCAAATCGATCCTTAATTATTACCTTGACATCACGGGCTCTCTCAAGGTCATGAGTGAGTTGGGCTACAAGGGATTCCACTTTCTTTCGAGTTTCCAGGGAGGAATGGAGCTCACTCATTATATGATCCACTTTCTTAGTCAAGTCCCCCTTTTCTTTCTTAAAAACACTTTCTCTCTCTCAACACAGGGGGTCTCTCTCTTTCTCAACGCAGTGGGCATGGAGGTCTCTCTCTCTCTCTCTCTCTCTCTCTCTCTCTCTCTCTTATATATCATAAATCCTTCTCTAGAGCTGTTATCCTAAGAGATAACTCTTTGTTACAATTTTTGGTATTGAAAGTATTAACATATAAATCAACGTACGCATGTCGGAGATCACTCTCGCTCTCACTTGTTTCCCCCGCTCGCACTGCTATCACGGTAAAGGTGTCCCTGCGAGATTGCATCCTCATCGTCGTGAGGAGAACTATCAGTACTCACATGACTAGCAATGAATGCGGTGAAGTTCCATTCATGCGGTGACTCGTCTCCAGACTCCATCAACTCGACCTCGCTATCGTCACTAAGGGTGGCGTTTAACGCAACTTTGGATGGTTCTAGACGTTTCAACCTAGTTACACACTCAAACCCTTATGACCTTTACCACCGCACTCAAAGCATCTCTCACTTTATTTCTTAGGGGTTTCATTTTTATCTTTCTAAATTTTCTTTTCAGATTTATTTTTTCTCAAAATTCTTTTTATCATTAAAATTCCCATTTCTCTTTAATTTGAGAATTTTTTTGAAATTTTTAGCAAATAGGACCAAATTATCTAAGTCAAAATTAGAATCAGAATCAGACATATCTTCCTCTCTTTTCTTAGACGAATCACCTCTCTTTGACCTCTCACTCTTTCTGGTGACCCCTCACTCTTTCTGGACTGGGCTTTAAGTGCTACCCCTTTGTCTTTTGATTTTATCGTGCTTGGAAACATGACGATTTCATAGGTATGTAGGTCTCTAACTGATTCTTCTAATTTCAGCCTACTCAAATTACCTAATGAATTTAAAACAGTGACTTTGGGGATAAATCTCTGAGGCAGTGATCTCAAAATTTTCTTAACTACTCTAGCATCAGGAATGTGTTCACCTAAGTTGAAACTAGTGTTTACGATATCAGATAAGTGTGCATAAAATTCATCGAAACACTCATTTTCATGCATGGAGATAGTTTCAAACCGTGTAGTTAAGTTTTGAAATTTAGATTCTTTTACTACATTTTTACCTTCATGGGTAAATTGCAGAACATCCCATGCTTCTTTAGATGTGGTACACATCATGATGCGTCGAAACTCGTCAGGTGTGACGGATCCAGAAATGGCACTAAGCCCACGTGAGTTATATGTGATCCATTTAAATTCATCCGCAGTCCATGCAGTTACAGATTTTAAAGTAGTTACGTTATCTATAGTGACAGTGGGTGGCGTCCACCCTCTTTCACACATAACCCAAACATGTTCGTCTATGGCCTTTAAGTGAAATTTTATACAGACTTTCCAATATGCGTAATTTTGACCCATCAAAAATTGGGACTCTAATATAAGTTTTCCATTGAAATTGCGCTTTTCAAAGATGAATTTTTAGAACAAAATTGATATCCAGAAAGTTTTGGCTGAAAAATTACACAGTAACATTGTGTAAATGGCTCCGATACCAATTTAAGAGTGCACCAGCAATCAATGTCAAACTTATTTAATTAAATTCCAATTTTAGTCCCAACAAGTCTTAACTCTTGCAAACAAACGTGATTGAATGAAGAAATAATCTAAGCATGCAAGACAATCATAGTTGAAGAAAAAATCCCGCACAGGGGTAAAACCATCTTATTTTCACTATAATTTGTAAAGATCGGTTTACACGGATTACAATGAAAATACAAGCAGTGACATACGAAATAACCGTAGGTGTCGATTTCGATGTCGTCGGCTAGAGTTCACGCAAGTGCTCCAGAAGGTCAGCAATGGAAAAGCTTTGTCTTCTCCACAAGTATACTCCAGATGAGTAGTATATTATTCCTTGGGGGTTAGAGGATTCACATAAAGGATTAGGAGTTATTTGTGAATAAAAAAGGTATGAAAACCTTAAAATATGATGTCTGAAAAGAGGTAATGCTTTGCAGAAATGGAGGTATGAAGACTTGAGAAAACGTGTAAAATCAGCATTGCTTAAATACACATTTTGAGGCGGTGAGTTGTTCGAGCGACATACGATGTCTTTTGAACGCTATGGCATCTCGTTCGAACCACATACAATGTCGTTCGAACCACATCAGTGACGTGACTCAAAATGCCTCCTTAAATAGATCTTGCGTGTTTGTCATCTTTCAGACTTCAAAATTTATTTGAAAAATATTCCCAACTATTTATGTAAATAAATAAAAACTCCAATTAAAATTATTTTACCACAAGTACGTGGAGTAGTGTAACGGTTGAAGTGTACGTTGCTTGACCCATGATGCACGTACGAAGATGATAAATGCATGAATTTGAATCACGGCCGTCGTGGATGATCGTGGAGACTTGCTAAATGTAGTGGTATCAGACATACTTAATTGTGATCTAGGACACTTGAAAAATTCCTAGATTCTACCCCGTACATTTATAAAATATGTACTTATAGGTATATATATGGAATTAGACCCATTTTATTATGTAAATATGAAATTGATATTGATATTGGGTGTATGGATTAAATTATACCCATTTGGTTGTGTACTTTTTGTACATTTGTTCTTTATTTATACCCATTTGGTGAAATTTGATACGATCGCATAATTTCACGTGTTTGGATAATTCATATGCAATACAATAGTAACTTTGTAATTACTTACACCCTTGATGAGCTCTGTTAGATTTTGGGGATTGAATTGGAAGATTAGGAATACATATATACTCACACACACACACATATATATATATGTATATATATATATATATATATATACATACATGAGTATATGGGCATGTAATTGGAGAAAAATTATTGGAGAAAAATTAGACAAAAAATATTGGAGAAAAATTATTGAAGCTCGACTGATTCTAGGTGTTTTCTTTATTCAGGCAATTTTACTTATGTTTTCTTTTATGTAACGTAGTGTTATATGTAGTTATAACTTATTGGTTAACTTTTATGGTCACGCTCAACCCTTCCTTAAGTGCTTGCTAATTGGGTGAACACAAATTGGTTGAAAGGCTTGCACATTTGATGGATGCATAGTAATTTTAGAATTAATTTAATGAAAATAAATTTTAATCGGACTTGTTGATATTGGGCAGATGAACACAATGCATATATCTATTAGGTTAACTGTTGTGGTCGTGTTCACCCTTTACTCAGCTAGTTTGTATTTACATGAACTCAAATTGGTGGAAAGTCTTACACATTTGGTGGACATATAGTAATTTTAGGACTAATTTAATTAAAATGAACTTAAATTGAACTTGTTAATATTATGCATATGAATATTAATACATAAATTTATTTGGTTAACTGTTGTAGCCATGTTCACCCCATCTTTAAATGGTTGTTTTTTGGGTAAACACAAATTTGTGGAAGGACCTGCACATTTGGGGGATACATTGTAATTTTACGATTAATTTAATTAAAATGAACTTTAATTGGACTTGTTATGTATGATTGATTGGTTGGATTTAGTTTAGGATTAATAAGAGCCATTACCTCTAGAACTGAAATTCACACCCTCCCTTTATAGATTTTATCGGGAAACATGAATGATGGTAATAATTACTTTCAACAAGAGTACAAGAGGTTGCAATTGGACTAAACTAAAACGTCTTTTATTAATGCATGCCATATAAAGGGAGCTTATATTTACAATTATGGGAATAGGAAAATCTGACACTTTAATTACCTGGATTTAATTTCTCGCAAGAGTACATGTTAGATCGTATTCTATTTTTTATCTAGAATGCTGGGATAACGCAGTAGAGAATATGTTTTACATTCATAATCTCGACAGGGAACTGAGGTTAGTGACATTGTTAGAAAAGGCAAAAAAAATATTCATCCATTGTGGATACATCTCTGTAAAGAGAGCATTCACCCATATTGTGACATTTCGTGACATATGCACATTAAAAATGAGATCGAAAATATGTTTAACAAGAAAGGATTTCAAGTTCATGTCACAAAGCTTTATAAATCGCCACTCCATCTACAATGTCTCTGAGTCATCAAACTCAACAAACCCTGTTAATAAAACACCCCACCTCACGCTACCAAGGATCCTAAGAAAATAATAAGAATCCCATTGGGTTATCTAATTTCGGGAATCCTACCATTAAAAAAATGACGTCCAAAAAGTTAACTGTGGTCATAGAGGGCACAGGCAACTGGAAGAAGGTTGATCCTATAATAAAGGATGAAACGTGGGATCCGGTTCAAAGGCAAAGGTTCTTTTTGGAATAAGTGAAAATATAAAAACATATTGGAAGAACCTTCTAAATTTCCCAAAAGAGACTTCAAGTTATGATATTTTGGGGTTGAAAGACAAAGTTCCCCAAATTATTTAAATGTCTACTGACAAATGGAACAACTTCTTAGATAATGAGTCCAGGGAGAAAAAACTATCCCAGAGGGATACAAGTAAACAAAACATAGCAAAGAAAGTTGATGGCCACAAACTTGGGACAAAATAGTATGATGATTTGAAGGGTGAATGGATGTATAATACCAAAGGGAATTTGAAAGAAGGTAAATTTCCTAATTGGGTACACTTGTACTTGCATGACCAATGGGATAAAGAGGTTAATAATTTCGTAGATAATTAGAATAAAATAACCTAAGAATAAATGCCAAAATTGTGTTTGGTTCAACTAAGAAGGAAACTTTCTCGTCAATGATATGTCCATTTATGTTATTCATTTTAGTGTTTAGCAATGTTGGTGAAACAAGCCTTAAATGTATAGTTAGTTTCCAATGTACCAGAACAGATAAAAGATATCCTAATTTTAATAAAATAAAATTGATAAAAATAATTGAATATCTTTTCAAAACCAATTTAGAAACCCAAAATAACTTTTCTTCTAAAACAGAGTCCATAAAAATAATTTCCTGACATTATTTTTATTTCTCCACCAAATTTTAAATCGATACCCTACCGCTAATACTTTGTTTTATTCTTATTGCATATTACCAAGAACATCTCTCTTTAAGTAGTTACCTGGTTGCCAGGAACCATTGCAAATAGTTGCAGTCCTGATTTATGGATCTCGAATCCACACACTAGATTCCTATTGATTGGACAGTAAATCATGCTTTTACTTTAGAGAGAAATAACCATCAGTGTTGATGGAAAAAACTAGATTTGATCTAATTAAGCAATCACAGATAAATATGAAATAAGAACTAAGACAAAGGACTTTTAAAGTGGTTCAGCCCTATGAAAATGGCCTACGTCCATTGTTTTGTATTGCCTGATATTTTTGCCTTAATCTCGATCACAATTGCTAATGATCAATTACCCTGTTATGGAGGGTGTTACAATGTATTTATAGTATGGAGGGTGTTACAATGTATTTATAGCCTTGGGGCTGTCATTATGAATATACGATATGACGTTATTTAATAGACATATACGTCTGTATAATAAGAATGTTCATTAAATCCGATGTTCATTAATTATGTAATTGTTGCTTGATTTTCTTGGGCAGATGCTCTGCACATTGAGTAGCTTGGAGTGATGAGTTGCTCGGTATGCTAGTAGCTTGGAGGCTGAGTAAATCGGCATGATATGTTGCTCATCCAGTTGAGTTGTTTAGTGAATATATATTTTTCCACGTAGGATGATGTATTGTCATATAATTGGTCCATATCGGCTGACTAATTTTTGTATCAACAGAAGCCTCCAATGTTTCACAATTGAGGTTTAATATGAGAATGTGGAACATTATACCCAGAAGTTGCTCGGACATGATTTAAATTACAGACCTCCAACACTTGAGACATTTTCTCTTCAGTCTTGTCATTTGAGCGCAAAATGGAAAACTCGTAAATATTTTGAATCTTCAACAGTCGTTTGGATATTTGCATCTTTTTCATCATTTAGATGCCGGAAACGCAATCATCTTTTCTAGTAATCATTTCCTTTCTCACTTCCCGATGCTAGGCATTTAAAAGCGATAGAATCAATTCATCTGCTACTTTTTACTTCTCATCTTTTAAACTCTTTATTTTCTCACTCTGTTCTTATACTGTCATTCTTTCCATCGTCCGCCTTAGCAGATTTCTTAATTTTTTGTAAGAATTTCTTCCTTCTTCTTTCTTTGCTTTAGTGAACATGGTTTATCTTGTCGAATCCTTGGATAAATTCCGGGCTAATTTTGCGATTCCTTCTTGGGTTATTCTAGAGGAACCTCCTTGCCCATCTGATTTATTTTCCTTAGCTGAGGGACACTGGTTTACTTCCCTTTTTGTAGCGGAGTGTGGTTTTTCTTTTTCCCCAAATCCACTATGTTTGGAGTTTTGCCAATATTTTGATATTTCTCCTGCAAGAGTTGCTCCAAATACATAGAGGGTAGTTAATGGCGTATATAGGTTAAATCAAATTCATGGGAATCTTTTAGGGATCCCTGAGATTATGTTTTGTTATAAATGGGTTATCAGTGATACCACATTTTATTTAAAAATTAGGTTTTCCAATAGAGATTTAGTAGTCGATCTTCCCGATGCTAATAGGGACTATTTTGATCACGAAGATGTAATAAAAAATTGGCAACATCCCCCATTAAAAGGAAATGATGTTTACCAAGGTCCCAGATGTCCACTTTATGGCAATGGGATAGGTTGATTTTAATTTTTTTCAATTTAGCTCTGTTTTTGTTTGATGAAATGCATCACTGATATTTATTTTACATTTTGCAGTTGATAACAAAAGAAAGCCCCCAAAAGAGAGTGACATTAATATAAAAAATTTGAACATCTGGAGTTTGAATCAATCAGTTATTGGGGAGCACGCTAGATCTGCGTCTTATTTGCTGAGATACAAAAACACTACTTCATCTTTTATTGCTCATCCTCTTACCCCTCCAGTGATAATTAACCTTAATCAAATTCTATCATCTCGAGCCAACGTAGAATAATCTTCTTCTGATTTGGGTACCTCTATTGCTTATTTGATGATGAGGAAGAGGAGAATGCCTGAATTCTTTACCAAATATGCTTCTGGCATTGATAGGGCAAAGGGGATGTCCCAACTGAAGGGATGAAGAAAATGGATAGTACTCCATCTAAAGGAAGAATTACAACTGTCAAGGAGGTCGGTAGAAAGCCACCTATTGTCCCAAAAGAGGCAGCACCTTTGATTGAAGGTGTTGCTATTACAAAAGAAGAGGCAGCACATTTGATTAAAGGTGCTCCTTTAAAGAGATTAGGGAAAGGTCTCGCAAAAAGACCTATAGAAACTGCTGCTCAACCTTCTGATGTTGAGGATCCTTCTTTGAGAGCTAATACTCCAGCTCTCATTGCTCTGAGTTCGGCCAAAGGTTTGATCAAGTCTTGGACCATTCCGGAATATCGAGCTGCTGAGGGTTCCCTTTCTCAGGAGAAGGTCACCGGCTTAGTCGCCAAACATATTGCGTCAGTAAGTATCATCATCTTTACTATTTCATCTACATGTATCGTGTTCATATTCTGATCCAAGCTCCTTTTCTTTTGCAGTTTATGATGTGTTTTAATAGTATCCTAGAGAAAGATGAGGCTACCAAGGATTCAACTTCCTCTAGTGGGGTGGAAGAATCTTTTGCTGGGTTATCGCAGTCTTTGAAGGACTCTTGGTAGAAGTACAAGGAAGATAAAGCTTCTTGGGAGAAGAAACTTCTATCTATAGAGACATCCCGCCAACAAGCTGATACAGCTCGAGACCAAGATGTAATTGCCTCTAAAGAGTTGGAGGAAAAATTGAAGGTTGCCATTTCTAACAAGGACGAAGAGGATGGCAAGCTGGAAGAGGCTGAACGACGTAAGAAAGATTTATAGGAGAAGGTGAAGCTTGCTGAGGGATATGCTTTTTCTGAGAAGGCAAAGGGAAAAGCTGATGTGAAAAGGTCCTTTAGCTCTGGTTGGGACAACGGATGGAATAAAGCCTTAACTACTATTACTTTCTAGATGGAGTATGCAAGTTTGAAGTACTTCAGAGAAAGATGGGTCGCAGCATTGAAAGAGTTGAGTGTTGCATATGATTCTGAATTATTTCAGAAACACATTCATGGCCCTCCTCCTACTATTGACAACGAAGAAGATAAAGCTGCATCTGATGAGTCATCTATGATGATAGTAGAATAAGTACCTGTTATCACCATTCCTCAACCCTACGTGCAAGTTTAGCAAGCAATAACTTCTACCGAGCAACGCCACCTTCCCTCCGAACAACCAACTCCTTCATCTAAACCAGCTAAAGATGTTGTAGGGAATAAGAAGAAGATGTAAAGTTGTTCAACTCTTTTATTATGTTGGTTTTCTCTTTTTGGTGTAACTTTGGTTGTACATACTTCTCCCGTTGATCAATAAAAAAGACTTTGTTATTTGTTCTCAATTTCTCCTTTAATTTCTCTATCTGTATCGTTGTTGATGCATTTTTATTTTTCCTTGCTAGTTTGTTGCCAGGATGGAACTCTTATCAGCTCATGATACCGAGTTAATGAAAAAATGTAATGATTATTTCAAAGCTGTTCACACAAATTTTGCTGATGCTCAAATAATTGATATCCTTGGACCTGATGCTTCTGAGCGAGCAGTTGATGCATACCAATACTTAAAATGTTTACTTGATCGTGCTACAGCCAATAATGTGGCCTATTATGAAATGATTGAAGACCTCTAAGGAATAATCGAGGAGCTCCAACTTTAACACAAAGAAACCACTGCACTCCTGCATGAAGGTTATGAAAAAAGTACCAACTGTTGAGTGCTGATCAGGGCTATGATAAATATATCTCTGCCCATGAAAAAAGGGAAAGTGTGCTGAAACATGAGATCGAGGAACATAGGAATATTGCCAAGCTGTTGGAGGAAGATAATATTGCCTTACGAGAAGAAGTGAAACAACTCAAATCTACTGCCTCATCTTCTTCGGGAGCTTTAGTCCCAATTAATGATGAAGGTTTTTCCTTTTGGGAAACTAAAAATGCTGCCTTGAGAGAGAATTGGAGGCTTTGAAAAGAGCCGAACCTACATCATCCACTTGTGGCAGAGCAAGGCCTTCTATCCGTGGTCAAGAAAGAGCTGGTCAGATTATTGTTGAAGAAACGAGGACCCAACTTACTTTAGAAAATCAAGTCGTTCAACTGACGGCAAAAAATCAAACCTTGGCTGAGATGTCCAAAAAAATTCAAAATCTTACCGAGAAACTTTCCAAGCAAAGTTCTGCCTTGGAGAGTAAAGAGAATTTTGTGAAGAAGCTTCATCAAAACGTTGAGAGATTGACATATCAATTCACAAACATCCTAGGAAATTTTAGAATGCGGGGTACAATGAAGCTCTATGCCATCTCGATGCTCGGTTGAGACAATCAAACAATGAGGGGTACAAGCAAGGATGGTTGAATGCTCTTGGTGTGATGAATCTTAAGAAAGGAAATTCCCTATGGGATTGGTATGAACCTGGGTTTCTTGACCTACCAGTACCTCCTTTCAACTTAGACGTTAGTTGGATTCCAGCTCGTGTCATACCTCAATATTTGATCTCCAAGTACCTTGGTGATAATATTAAAATCTTCATGAAGATTATGCGATATCCAGACCTCCTCATCTGCTTAAGCGACCAAGTTCGAGAAACACTAGGATTCTACTAGATATGAATTTTATCAATTCTCCTTATGCTTTAGATGATCCTCCCGCTGGGATGGAACCTGTGCCAAAATCAAAAGAAAAAAAGACAATAGAATAGGAAATTTGTATTGAATGAAGAAAACTTCATCTTTTGTGATTTGCTTTCCTGTTTTTAATGAAGAAAAATTTCATCTTTGTGCATTCCATTTTTCTATCTTTGGAAATAGTTTTTAAGATGTTTGGCTCATAACATATTGTCTTTTGATGAATGCATATATATAGCTATAGAGGGACAATTTATCCTATTTTATTTTAATTGCCTAGACAATGGAACTTTGCCCCATTGGCTACCTAGTTGTAGTGACTTATCACCCATAAGTGACTAAGCAATGGAATGATTTTCATCCCATAATCCTGCTTAGTTGTATTAATCTTTTTAGGATTACCTTGTTGCCTAGACAATGAATGCCCCATGAGGTCACTCATCTTCTTGCCTAGTTTGGGATGCCCCTTGAGGTCACCCGTGATCAAACAGGCTTTGCCTTGTATGATTGTTATGCCAACACTATTGGTTAAATTTATTGGTGTCGACCAACTGTGGTTGGTGGTTGCTGATATGCTGACCAACCGTAGTTGGTGGTTGCTGATATGCCAAAAGAACTGACGTACATATGAATCTATATTAATGATAATATTTGTACAGATGCTCCGCATTCCATGCATATTTGAATTCTTCTCCCTCCAAGGTTTCAATTTTGTAGGTCCCAGGTCGAACAACTATAGTTACTCGGTAGGGCCCATGCCAGTTGGCTTCTAACTTATTACGTTTCTGAATCACCTTCTTGAGAATATATTCTCCTTCCTTAAGATTGCATTGGTTAACTCTTTTATTGTAAAACATGGAAGTTCATTGCGGTTAATATGCATTACTAATATCTGTATCTTCTCTTACTTCTTCGAGCATATCTAAGTCTAAACGTCTCATCAAATCGCTTACATGAGAGTTCAAGTTAAGCACTATGTGTGTTAGTAGTCCTAGTTCAGCTAGTATGAATACTTCACTGCCAAAAGCTAGAATATAAGGAGATTCCCCAATTGCTATTCGGGGTGTTGTGCGATAAGTCCATAACACAGAATGTAGCTCATTAATCCAATTGCCTTTTGCATCATCCATCCAGTTCTTCAGCCTGTTCAGCAGGGTTTTGTTTGTCACTTTAGTTTGTCCATTGCTCTGGGGATGTCCTGGTGTAGAATGGATTTTCTAGATGTTGGACTGGTGACAATATGCAGTGAACTCCTCATTATTGAATTGGGTACCATGGTCAGTAATGAAAGCATGCGGCAGACCATACCTATAAATAATATTATTCTAAATAAACTGGTAAACCCTTTCATACAACATGTCAATGAGAGGTTCAACCTTAACCCACTTGGTGAAATAATCAACAGCAACTACTAAATACTTGAATCTCCCTTAGGTGGTTGACAGAGGCCCGACCATGTCTATACCCCACATGGAAAATGGCCAAGGGGAAGTGATGGGTGTTAATAATGCCTGAGGGGTTCTTCGAATGGAAGAGAACTGTTGGCACTTATCGCATTTATTTGCATAAGCTGTAGAGTTAGCTCTCATCATTGGCTAATAGTATCCCTGCGTCGTTATCCTCTGTAGGAGAGTCCCTTCTTCTACATAAGCTCCATAAGAGCCTTCATGAATTTCTTCTATTAAATCTTTAACTTCTAAAGGATGCACACATCTCTATAGACCTGCTATGATACCCCTTCTGTATAAAACACCATTGTTAGTACATACTGAGCATCTTTAAACTTCAGCCTCTTGGGTACAAGTTGGTCAGTTGGTATAACTCCTTCTTCGATATATGCCCTGATGGGGTCCATCCAGGATGGTCCCATATCCAGGGTGATGAATTTCACCATTAAATCTTCATCTATGCTCTGGTCTGTCAGAATCTCAATAGGAATCGTTCTTCATAGCTCAGTGCTAGTAGCTGAGGCTAACCAAGCTAGTGAGTCTACTTTCACAGTTTTTAATCTTGGTATTCTGATCAATTGGACTACTGAAAAAGTGAACACAATCTACATAGCTTTGGCATAATACCTTGACATCAAGTCTCCCTTCACTGCATACAACCTAAGAATCTGATTTATAATTAACTGTGAATCACTAAACACAATAACTTGCTCTGTATTCAGTGTTTTGGCTAAACTGAGGCCCATAATCATAGCTTCATATTCAGCTTAATTGTTGGAAGCTTTAAACTATAAATGCAATGCATATTCCATATCCAATCCATCTGGGCTATGAAGAATTATACTGGTTCCACTGCCTGTGGCACACGAAGAGCCATCAACATACAAATTCCATATGGGGATGCCATTATCAAACTCTTGGTCTGACAAAGTTCCATGATGGAATATTTGATATTTCCTTTTATCATCTCCTAACACTGGTCTGTTATCTAATGGTTCTCGCTGCTCGACGCTTGTCCCCCTCGTTACATCCACAAGTTATTCTGCATCAGACCCTTGTTGGTCGACAGTATCTGGGAAGGTGAATTCCGCAATGAAATCTTCTACTTCCTGCTCTCTGAGTGAGTTCCTTATCTCATAAACAGTATCATACTCTCCCAATTCGACTGCCCAATACATCAGTCTTCCAGATTTCTCTGGCTCGTGGAAAGCCTGTCTGAGCGGCATATTAGTGCACACCACTATGGTATGGGCCTGGAAATAAGGTTTCATCCTCCTACTTGGTTCTATCAATGCTAAGGCTAGCTTCTCCAATCTAGGATATCTTACCTCTGCTCCTCAGAAAGCTTTGCTCGTATAATACACAAGTTTTTGTACTCCATCTTTAACTCTTATTAACGCTGAACTAACTACTCTCTCAGAGACAGCCAGATATAAGTATAATCTTTCTTCCATCACCGGACGAGAAAGTAGAAGTGGTGTCCCCAAGTATTTCTTCAAAGCTAGAAATGCCTACTCGCACTCGTCATTCCACTCAAAAGTCTTTCTAAGCACCTTGGAGAATGGGAGACATTTATCCGTCGCTCTAGAGACAAACCTATTTAGAGCTGCAACACGCCTCGTAAGGCTTTGTACTTCCTTCTTAGTAGTTGGAGAGTTCAGTTCTAACAAAGCCTTGATTTTATCAGGAGTTGCTTTAATGCCTCTCTGATTCACAATATACCCGAGGAACATACCTTCTCATACGCTAAAAACACACTTAGTCATGTTTAGCTTCATCTGATATTTCTCCAATTGATTAAAAGTTTGGCTTAGATCAGCTAGGTGGTCTACAGTTTTCTTACTCTTCGTCAGCATATCATTGATATAAACCTCCATGTTGTTACTGATTTGTTCTACGAACACCTTATTCATCAATTGCTGGTACGTTGCACCTACATTTTTGAGACCAAATGGCATAACATTATAACACTATGTACCCCTTAGGGTAATAAAAGAAGTACTTTCCCTATCTTCTGGTTTCATCTTAATCTGGTTGTAGTCGGAATAAGCATCTATAAAGCTCAACAATTCATGCCTCGAAGTAGCATCCACCAGCTGATCAATTCGGGGAAAGGAAAGATGGTCTTTTGGGTAGGCTTTATTGAGATCTATGAAATCTACGCGCATCCTCCATTTGTCGTTCTTCTTTTTCACCATCACCACGTTGGCTAACCAATCTGGATATTTGACATCCTCAATGAAAGAGGCCTTTTGCAGTTTCTCGACTTCCTCCTAGATAGCTTGGTTCTTCTCTGGGCTAAATACCCTTCTTTGTTGTTTCACTCGCTTGATCTATTTATTAACATTTAACTCGTGGCATAAGAAGGCTGTATCTATCCCTGGCATATCTTCATGACTCCACGCAAAAGTTTGCTTTCTATGCCTTGGGTCTAGTGAGGCACCAATTTGAGTTGTTCGTTCTGGACGTTCATCATCCAAAATTATGTTCTTCGTGGTCTCCATGACCTGACCCTTCACAATCTCGGACTCATCTCTAGGGTCTAGAGTCTCGATCTCTGCATTTTCAGGCTTCTCCACTTTATACATGGTGGTCTTTTTCCTGGCTTCCTCTAACTCCTCCTATTCGACAGATGAATAATAGCATTCCCGAGCAACTTTCTGGTCACCCTTCACAACTCTAACTCTCAAATTAGTCAAAAACTTCAGGCATTGATGTACCGTGGATGGCACTGCCTCAAACTTTTTCAGGCCTACCCTCCCCATAATTATGTTGTAGGCTGATTGAAAATTTTTGTCCATTACAAAAAAGCATACTTTTTCTATTCTAAAAGCAGGCCAGCTTCCAATAAGCATATCCAACTTGATTGTGCCAAGTGGAAAGACTTTCTCACCAGTGAAGCCAATGAGGGGCCTGTGATATGGCTCCAATTGGGATAACTTCAAATTCAAGCCATCAAAGCAAGGGTAGAATATGATATCTGCAGAGCTACCATTATCTACCAGTACTCGTGAGATCACCACATTCTTCATCCTCATCTTGACAACCAAGGGATCATCATGAGTATATAAGACACCTTCCAGATCATTTTTCAAAAAATCGATGACCAGTTTATCCTTGTTCACCTTCCTCGGGCGATCATCGTCATCCAGATTTATACGCTGTATATAAGAACAATCTTGGGCCTCATTGAAGTAAGCTTTGCTTTCAGGATTGTGATCCCCACCTCCTGTATCTCCACCTATAATCACATTACATTAAAATAATCCAAAATGGATTGAAGATACATCGCATTCAGGTTACCTTGGCCTTTTGAGAAGGTCGGGGTCATCTTCTGGATTATCTTTATGGTCCCTTTTCTTATAATCTTTTTCTCGGCAAAGAGATTTGGCCATTTGCCTTCTTTTTTTGTTAGCCTTTTCATCATTCTGACGATCAACGAACCTGCTCAATTTTCCTCGTCAAATAAATGCTTCGATCTCATTCTGGAGAGCTATGCAACGCTAGGTCGTATGGACATAATCTCTATGGAACTCACAATATTTTGACTTATCCCTCTTGTCAAGGGCTATCCTCATTTTCTTCGGCCAAGTTAGTTCCTCGCTGTTCTTGATCTCCTCTAGAATGTGGTTGATATCCACCTTTAAGGGAGTATAATTCCCATACTTCTTCAATTGCTCTAGCGTTTCCTTGCCTTTCAGCTGCTTGCTACCCCCATTAGTTCCGCTATGGTCTTGGCGGGATCTTTGGCCAGTGTATAGTACAACTTATTGGGTAATAGACCACTCATCAGAGATGTAATGGCTATTTTCTCCACATAGTCGATTACCTCAAGTTTCTTGTTATTAAAACGAGTGATGTAATCCCTGGCGCTCTCCCCTATTTTCTGCCTTACACTCAGTAGGTGTGCCACTCTCTTAACTGGCTTCGCCCTGAAATACAAATTCCCTATGAAGAGCTCTATCATCTGATGGAATGTAGCAATCTGCCCCCGAGGAAGGTTATTATACCATATTTGGGTTGACCCAGTTATAGTTCCTGAGAATTCACTGCACTTCATCTTATCAGGAATAACATAGATATCAACAACAACTTAGTACTGCTCTATGTGAAGGATGGGATCAATTTTTCCATCGTACTTAGGCGTTACTACAGGAGCTTTAAATTTTGATAGTGTGGGAAAATCCACAATTGCCGATACAAAGGGTGATCCCTTGATGAAATTTCTTTGGAGAGGGTTCTTGGCCTGAGCCATTTAACCCAACCTATCTTCCAGCCTTTGAATGGAACCCTTCCATGCGTTGTTTTCAGCCTCGGACCTAATTGTCCGAGCAATAGATCGCACTGAATTCTCCTCTTGGGATCTTTCATTACGAGTTGCTGATCGTGACTGGGCAGAACCTTCCCGTAGATTATTTGGTCATTGAGAATTTATCGACGCAATCCTAAGAGGGTTTTTATTCCTCCTAGGGCCCAAACGGTCAAAGGGAGAGGCTCTGCTCAACCTCTCCAGAGCGCTTGTTCGTTATGTGGCTAATGTAATATTTCATTGAGAATCTGTAGCTCTTATAGAAGAGGTCCTGCCATTCTGATATGAGGGATCACTGGTTCTCTCAGTATGATGAGACTTAGTGTGTCTGGACTGATAAATATCTAGGAATAGTGTACGTCTGGTTCTTAAAGACGGCAGATGGGTGGGTCTTTGGATGCTTCATTGACCTGACTGGGCATGCACACCATTTTGAATAGTTTGAATGAGTTGGTGTATGGTCTCTTGCATATCTATTTTCCCCTGGGCTAAATTGGCTACCATGCTAGTGAGATCTTGAAGTGTTGGGGGAGCAGATGGATTGGGGGGAACTCGGTCATTGTTCCTGTTACTGGATTCTGGGATCTCAGCCATTTGTGATGAATGTTTTAGTGAAAATGCTACGTATAGTCGTTCCCACATACGATGCCAATCTGTTGATGTAAAAAACTAGATTTGATCTATTTAATCAATCACAGATATATATGAAATAAGAAATAAGACAAAGGACTTTTAAAGTGGTTCAGCCTTATGAAAATGGTCTACGTCCACTATTTTGTATTCCCAGATGTTTTTGCCTTAATCTCGATCCCAATTGCTAATGATCAATTACCCTATTATGGAGGGTGTTACAATGTATTTATAGCCTTGGGGATGTCATTATGAAGAGACCCGTTATTTAATAAACATATACATCAGTACAATAAGAATGTTCATTAAATCCGATGTTCAGTGAATGTGTAATTATCACTTGATTTTCCTGGCCAGATGCTCTGCACATTGAGTAGCTCGGAGTGATGAGTTGCTCGGTATGCTAGTAGCTCGGAGGCTGAGTAACTCGGCATGATATGTTGGTCATCAAGTTGAGTTGTTCAGTGAATATATATTTTGCCACGTATGACGACACGTGTTGTCATATAATTGGTCCATATCAGCTGACTAATTTTTGTATCAACAATCACCTTGTCCATTTCCTTATAAATCATGGAAAATCGAACATCATTGTTATCAATATTCTAACTATTTATGGTGAAAATACAGGCCTTTTCGCTTTTTCGTTACTTTCGAGGAAAATAAACTTTATTAACCCCATATCGTTGTCCTTGAGACTTATCAATCTTCTTTTTCCTCGCTTTAGCAAAAGAAGTTGAACTCTTCTCAACAACTAACACTATGCCTTGGCTTATGATGATGCTCCCTCCTAGATTATAAAATGGATTCGAGTTTCCCCACCATTTCTAATCCAAAGAATCCATTGTTCAACCTATGATGAAAATCATTTTAAGAACATGATAATTATTTGGATGCTATTAACCAACATCGATGTTTATAAATTCCACTGTTCTAAAAAATCCGCCTAGGCTCCGCCTAGGCATGCCTAGGCTTGAGGCTTGGGAGAAACGCCCCGCCATAAGATTTTGACGCTTTATGCTTGGTAAAACCCTTAAGGCGTACTTTTTCTCTAAAAACAACAATGCTTTAGTGAAATGATATCGCCTTTTAAATTTTTTTATACAAACCGGACCATTATCTCATCCAAAATAATCAAATAGTATTTTTATTTGCAAATATTCAGACATATTTTTATGATATGTACAATTTTAGTATTTTAATAGCCTTGTTATGGTTAAAAAATATTAAAATATATTAAAAAGACCTAAACGCCTTTCATGCCTTTTTATGCCAAGGCCCGCCTAGGCTTCTAAGGCTTAAGGCTTGGCCTCCACGCCTCGATCACGCCTCGCATTTTTTTAGAACCTTGATAAATTCTCATCGGTATATTCTTTAAATTGAAGATTTCCTATTGGGAGGACCGAACATACATAAAACTTGATTTTTAAAAAATTACCATAAATTTGAAAATACGATGATCAATTCTCTCTAGAAGGAAAAACGAAGCACACACGAGGAATTAGACACATCAAAGTTTTAAAGTATTAATAAGAATCACGAGTTAATAAGTTAATTACACACCTTAGTTAGAATAATGCCCAATTATATATTAAGTTCATAAAATTTATTCCAATCAAATTTTTTACTTTAAGACTAAAACAACGAGTGAAAATTAGATCAATTTTTGAAAAAAATAATCATCATTAATAAAATTAATTTTGAATTAAATATGTGAGAATTAACTTATCATTAAATTTTAATTTACTGTCTCTCTACCGCCCATTAGAATTAACCCCATTAAGCATCCTAGTTCCCTTGTGAAATAAGATTTATCATTGGGATCTTCAATCACCCCACCTTAAATGAGACAAACTTTTCATCTTTAAAATATGTTATCCGGATAGTCCATGAAACTTCTATCCATGATAATCACATAAACGATGTCTTTTGGTTGCACAATTAATGACAAGTGGCTTCGTTGAGGAGGATATCATTAATTAGGTTTAATTTTATAGCATTGGTTCATTCATGAAGTTGAATCTGCTCGTGTAAAACTTCCATGTTACGAGGACCAAACTCACTCACATTTCAATTCAAGGAATTGTCACGTAAGAGTTTTAACAATGTCGAATGTCATGATTAATTCCCTCCATTCAGTAGGAAAGACAAAGCTCAGACGAGGAATTAATCACATCATATTCTTAAAATACCGATAGCGACCACCTAGGGTTTATGTTTAAACCCATCTCCCACTTAATATTTTGAACTTGAGAATATTTTTGTAAAATATTTATTTAATTCTAAACCCCCTGTAACACCCCGTAATTTTGAGGATTTCATATTTAATTATTTTTGGGAGTGATAAAAATATTTAAATTGGAGAAACTTAAATTCATGAGTTGGATAATTTATTTGAGTAAGCCGAATTAATTATAATTGGTGACTTTAAGTTTAATTATTCAAATTAATGGGTGTCACATTTTGGGGTCGAAATTTGGATATGTCAAAAAGTATTTCGGATGGCAATTCCGAGTGTGCGGTTGCGTCCGGATGGGTAGAGATAATCAGACAAGAGTACCCGGGGGTAGTAATTGGGTCCTTGGGTATTTTTGGGAATAGCCGGGCCCACACGGGGTGAGTTGGGCCTTTTTAATTAGGCCCACATGGCCAAAAACGGGATTTAGTATTTTAACCTAATTGAGAGATTAGGGAACGACAGTCAACACAACTCTAAATCTAGGGTTTGAGAGGAAATTGGGAGGAAAGCAAATCAAGAGCCAATTTGGGGATTTTGGAGCCAAATTGAGGGACTACACCAACGGATCAGACACTACGAACAATTCCAGGCAACTGGTTAACTGTTGTGATTTCTAAATTGATGATAATCAATTCATATCATAGTGACGTGTAAACCAAAATTCGTTTTAGTGATAAATGGGTACAAAATGGGTTTTTGTTCATGGAACTATTGAATGAGATTCAAAGTAAGAATTGGTTGTGTTGTATATTTCTGAGTATGATTATCTGATTAGAATGAGAAAACCCAGGAGAGTAAACGGTGGAATTTGAATCTGAAATTGGGATTTAACCATAAGGATTTGTGTTCTTTAGTGGGTAAAGATTCGTAGTGTTAACGATGTCAAAAGGTTTGGATGATGTTTATAGTTCATGATAAATATAATAAGATGATTAACAGACTGGGTTGAGGTTGGAAATTGGAGAAAAGAACCTTTGTTTTTGGTCAATGGCCAAACAGTGGCCTGGAGAAGACGAAGTCTGGATCGATCGATCGATCGACCCAGGGGGTTCGATCGATCGATGGTACAGGAATCTTGGCAGTTCGGCCAAATTTTATTATAAAGGGAAATTTATTTAAGATTAAATTCCTTACTTTTATTTAGTGATAACTTCATATGTGGCATATATTTCCTTAATAATTATAGGGTGATATAATTGGGTTTAGGAGGGTGTGAACGGTATGTCATGAGATGGACGAATTTGGGGAAATAATTCGTAAATATTTGTGTTAATATCGGACCGAGGAATAATATTCGGGTATTGTAGTTGGGTGATGCAACATTATTAAAGGAATTGAGGTAAAATACTTAATTAGGAACCAAGTGGGCGAGTTCGGGTTTGTTGGTAATTATAGGTAAATATAATAGGGGAATTTATGGAGATAAATGTGTGACACATTGTGGGCGACTATGTGGGAATGAAATTATGAGATGTAAAAATGGACCGAGTGAGTGAGTCCGGGAATAATGGTTGGGTGACACCAAGTTATTAAATTAGTTATATGATAGTCGGACCACAAACTCGGATTTGTGTTAATTAATTAATGTGTAAATTAATTATATTAGAGTCTCATTATAGACTCGGATTTGTGTTAATTAATTAATGTGTAAATTAATTAAAGGAGGGTCGGACCACAGACTCGGAAAGGTATTAAATTAATAGGTGTGTCAATTAATTTAATTAGAGTCAGACGATAGACTCGGGAAGGTATTAAATTAATCGGTGTGTTAATTAATTCAATTAGAGTCGGAAAATAGACTCGGGTAGGTATTAAATTAATAAGTGTGTTAATTAATTTAATTAGAGTCGGACGATGGACTCGGGGAGGTATTAAATTAATAAGTGTGTTAATTAATTTAACTAGAATCGGACGATAGACTCTGGGGGTATTAAATTAATGGGTGTGTTAATTAATTTAATTAGAGTCGGACCATAGAATCGGGGAAAGTATTATATTAATTGAGATGTGAATTAAATATATCAGAGTTGAAGCACAGACTCGGGGTAATGATAATTTTATAAGTGAGAAAATTTATTAAGATGAGTCGGGCCAGAGACTCGGGAAATTACAGGCTAGTGTTACGGGTTTTTGAGTGCACGGTAAAGCCGGAGTTTATAATATATTTGTGTGTGTGTATATTCATTGTGTGAGATATTAAATATCAGTGATTAGATATTTATTCAATTTTTATACTCTAGTGCTATCAAGGGAGGTTGCGCGATGTTAGTGAATCCCCTAGCTTGACGAGTAAGGCGAGTATATCCCCAGGTCATAGCGTTCGGTATATGAGTGAGGGGATTATCTCACTTTCAGGGAAGGAATATGACGGCCTCCACTTCGTTTATGTTTTAGGCCAGGTTGGTGAGCGAATCCAACTTGGGTTACTAGGTTATGTGAGCACACCTAGTGGGATATCACTTTAGAGGGAATCATCCGGTGAGGGTATACTCGGAGGGATGGATATACGTATGTTATATATGTGGATGTTTTAGTAAAGGTACGTATATAATGGTATTCAATATTATATTCGGGTAATAATACAGTGTGTGATGTATTTACTTTATATAACTCGAAACACGGTTATATGCTACTATTTAAGAAGGAATTAATTAAGTTAATTTTGAGATAACTTATAATTCAAAAATCATTATACTCGGGTTGGAGTAGTATGGCAAGGGGAGGTTATACCAGGAATAGTTGGACGGGGTAGTACAACTAAGTGGGGGTTAAGGTAACCGTTAAGTGTGCACAATAGTGGAGGGAAGAGAATGTCCACAAGGGAGTGCGACACTAACTTAAATATGAAGCGCATTCATGCATTTGAAATTACTGCAGTTAATTCACTTGCTAAATATTTTCAAAATGTTTTGGGTTCTAACCCTTGATATAAAACTATTTTCAAAACCTTTTAGGTGTCCAGCAACAGGGATGTCAGGATTGATATTCTATTCCAGGGATACGGAGCTGCGGCATATGTGGATGCTAGCAGGAGTTCGGATTAGACGCATCGTTCATTCATTCCTAGAGTAGGAATCTGGTATCAGTTTCAGTTTTATGTTGGGCTTGTCGCCCAGACTTCTCAGTACAGTTTTTAGATGTATTTATTTAGGTGTTGGATGTTTGTATTAGATTATTTCACTTTGGTGTTCGGTGGTTTATTTGAAAAGTTGTGTAATTAATTATTCAGTTGAGTTTTATTCAGTTGTGTGAATGGTTTATATTTATTTCCACAGTAATGTTTTGTTTAATTAAAAAGTTCAAATTGGCACCAGCTTTTGGAACACTAGGTGGTTAGTAAGTTTTAAAAAGTTTTCGACAATGATGCTAAGGATGATGAAACTGGGATTCATGGTTTAATTTGGTATAGGACTGATCACCCGGTATTTTATTAGGTGGGGTGTCACAGATGGTATCAGAGCATCAGGTTCTAGTGTCCTTAGGATCTGTGCATCTTTTCCCATTTTGGATTAGCAATATTTGATATAGAGCCCTATCATATGATTGTTGTATTCTTATACGTATGCGCATTTACGTTCTTCTGCCAAACTTATAATTGAGAGTGAACTCATACGTTTCGATTCTCATTCTAGATGCCACCTAGGAGAGAGAGAGAAGCTAGGGCAGTAGGGGGAGATGAGACTAGAGAGGCTCGCTAGGAGCAAGAGTTACCGTAGCAAATGACAGGGATGATTTCGGTAACACAGGTAACTGAATTGGTGGCGCAGGAAGTTGAAGCGATGGTAGTCACAATGGCATGGTACTTTCCATGGGATCTGCCACAAGTGTTAGTGGAGCCAGATGTTCAGGCTCGCGCGGGGTCGTTGGGGTGGAAACCATTACGAGAGGTTTTTCAAGAGTGGGCACCCATCAGAGTTGCGAGGGGGTTCAGATGTAGTGCTAGCGTGTCAAGGAAGAGAGATATCCAGCATCACCTATGCATGGGAGATTACGATGAGGTACGGAAGCAAATGCTAGCCACTTTTAGTTTAGTGGGAGTAGCGCTACAGTGGTGGGAGTCAATCACCACAGTTGAGGAAAGTGATACACTAGATATTGCAGAGTTTTGGGTGTGGTTCGACCACACGTATTTTTCCTCCTGCGGTTGAGACCGGAATGAGGAGAAAATTCTGAGAGGTGACTCGGGGAGACCGTTCAGTGGTCGACTACGAGGAAGAATTTACTCGATTGGCAAAGTTGGTACCATATGAGTTAAGCGATGAAGAGAGAAAGAAAGCAAGGTTTATGGATGGGTTTGTCTGGAGAATCAGACAACATTTAATTGGTAATTATGCATTAGTATCTTATATTGATGTCGTTAACGCAACACTCCTGACGGAAGATTGCTTCCACGTGAAAGAAAGCAAGGGGGAGTGGAAACCAGCCAGTTAGATAAAGCTGGAGGGAACAGTACTAGTGGGTTATCCCAGCAGCAGACAGGGGGAGATCAGGGGCAAGATTTTGGCAGGGAAATCATGCCAAACGATTTAGAACTGGAGGCTATTGGCAGGATGGTCAGAAATTCTAAAAAGGTCGGCTTGGAAGGGACCAGTGGCAGGGTGAATGTATTAGAAGGTGTTTCGCTTGTGGGGGAAGCGAGACGCATGAAGAGAGTTTGTCTTAAGCGAGGCAGGGGTCAACTATAGGACGAGGTCCTGGATGTACAACCACTAAAACAAGCCTTGGGTGCATTCGGGCATGGAGAAGATGCTCCGGAACTCGAGGATCAGCCGTCGTAGATAGAGTATGGAGGTAATTATTTTTACCCCATGGGAATGGGGTATATTTTTGAGTGACAAGGAGGATGTCACAATATAAGACTTATTTTCACTAGAGTTCACGGGTGAGTCGAATTTAGTGGGTGCACTAGCTGTAGCAACCATAATATGTGGATAAACTTTCCATGGGGTAGCGTAGTTTCTTTGGTGTTCTTCACGGGAGAGTGGAGGTGTACACTGAGTGAAGGTTTGAATTATGCGATGAGTTACTACTTTCGAGAATTATGGGAGTAGGGTTGATAATATTTTCTAAATATCGGCTGGATAGCAATGGAATTTAACTATTGTGGATAGTGGTGTTAAGTTTTGGTGTTCACGACACCGGGGTATGATTGGTACTAGGTATCACCTGAGAGGGCATTTAGCCTATGTATATGTGTGTACATATGTTATACTATGTGGTGTGATAGACACAAAGTGAGGTCTTGTGTTCTCACATTTTTATCCCGGTAAGTAGGGATGTTTACTGAAGTGAATCAGGGTGGTTAGATTTATTTTCGAGCAAAGAGATATAGCTCGGGGTTTATTTTATGCAAGGACTAGTGATAATAAGGGCGCTGTATTTTATGTTGTCTTTGGTAGCATGAGGGTAGGAGTATATACTTTTGTGTTAAGAGACAAGTATTTAGGGGTACGTGCTATGGTATGAGGGTCTAACGGATCTCAACGACCGACAATCTTAGGTAGTAGTGTATCGGGGGGTTCCTTGTTTGGATTTCGCTTTGCGAGACACCCCACGCATGAAACTGAGATCAATGTTGGAAAGTGGGGAGATATTGGTCGCTAGTACATGGGTTGGGTACCCCGGGAAGTATATATATATATATATATATATATATATATATATATATATATATATATATATATATATATATATATATATATATATATATGATATGATATGACTACGGGTTAGAAGTTATATTATGGGTTATGACTAGCATAGTCGGGTAACTTTCGTGCAGTAAAGCATGGGAATAGGGTGTATGGGCACTCGATTTAATTAAGCCAAATTTCGTGCGGTTAAACACGGGTATAGGGCGTATGGGCGCCCTGGTTAAGTTAAATGCATACATGTGTAACGTATGGTTAGAAACGGATGGGATAGATATAGTGGGCTTGGAGGCACATGACTAGAGAGTAATATGTGAAGCTTCGAACATTACGCTCATCTTAATTTCGAGGACGAAATTCCTTTGTAAGGGGGGGAGTATGTAACACCCCGTAATTTTGAGGATTTCATATTTAATTATTTTTGGGAGTGATAAAAATATTTAAATTGGAGAAACTTAAATTCATGAGTTGGAGAATTTATTTGAGTGAGCCGAATTAATTATAATTGGCGACTTTAAGTTTAATTATTCAAATTAATGTGTGTCACATTTTGGGGTCGAAATTTGGATATGTCAAAAAGTATTTCGGATGGCAATTCCCAGTGCGCGGTTGCTTCCGGATGGGTCGAGATAGTCAGAAAAGAGTACCCGAGGGTAGTAATTAGGCCTCGGGGTATTTTTGGGAATAGCTGGGCCCACACGGGGTGAGTTGGGCCTTTTTAATTAGGCTCACATGGGCAAAAACGGGATTTAGTATTTTTAACCTAATTGAGAGATTAGAGAACGACAGTCAACACAACTCTAAACCTAGGGTTTGAGAGGAAATTTGGGGGAAAGAAAATGAAGAGCCAATTTTGGGATTTTGGAGCCAAATTAAGGGACTACACCAACGGATCAGACACTACGAATAATTCCAGGCAAGTGGTTAACTGTTGTGATTTCTAAATTGATGATAATCAAGTCATATCATAGTGATGCGTAAACCAAAATTCGTTTTGGGGATAAATGGGTACAAAATGGGTTTTTGTTCATGGAACTATTGAATGAGATTCAAAGTAAGAATTGGTTGTGTTGTATATTTCTGAGTATGATTATCTGATTTGAATGAGAAAACCCGGGACAGGAAATGGTGGAATTTGAATCTGAAATTGGGATTTTACCATAAGGATTTGTGTTCTTTAGTGGGTAAAGATTCGTAGTGTTAACGATGTTAAAAGGTTTGGATGATGTTTATAGTTCATGAGAAATATAATAAGATGATTAAAAGACTGGGTCGAGGTTGGAAATTGGAGAAAAGAACCTTAGTTTTTTGTCAATGGCCAAACAGTGGCCTGGAGAAGACGAAGTCTGGATCGATTGACCCTGGGGGTTCGATCGATCGATGGTACAGGAATCTTGGCAGTTCGGCCAATTTTGATTATAAAGAGAAATTTATTTAAGAATAAATTCCTTACTTTTATTTAGTGATAAATTCATATGTGGCATATATTTTCTTAACAATTATAGGGTGATATAATTGGGTTTAGGAGGGTGTGAACGGTATGTCATGAGATGGACGATTTTGGAGAAATAATTCGTAAATATTTTTGTTAATATCGGACCGAGGAATAATATTCGGGTATTGTAGTTGGGTGACGCTACATTATTAAAGGAATTGAGGTGAAATACTTAATTATGGACCAAGTGGGTGAGTCCGGGTATGTTGGTAATTATAGGTAAATATAATTGGGGAATTTATGGAGATAAATGTGTGCCACATTGTGGGCGAATATGTGGTAATGAAATTATGAGATGTAAAAATGGACCGAGTGAGTAAGTCCGGGAATAATGGTTGGGTGACACCAAGTTATTAAATTAATTAACGTGTAAATTAATTATATGAGAGTCGGACCACAGACTCGGATTTGTGTTAATTAATTATATTAGAGTCGGATCATAGACTCGGATTTGTGTTAATTAATTAATGTGTAAATTAATTATATTAGAGTCGGATCATAGACTCGGATTTGTGTTAATTAATTAATGTGTAAATTACTTAAAGGAGGGTCGGACCACAGACTTGGAAAGGTATTAAATTAATAGGTGTGTCAATTAATTTAATTAGAGTCGGACGATAGACTCGGGAAGGTATTAAATTAATAGGTGTGTTAATTAATTTAATTAGAGTCGGACGATAGACTTGGATAGGTATTAAATTAATAAGTGTGTTAATTAATTTAATTAGAGTCGGATGATAGACTCAGGGAGGTATTAAATTAATAAGTGTGTTAAATAATTCAATTAGAGTCGGACGATAGACTCGGGGAGGTAATAAATTAATGGGTGTCTTAATTAATTTAATTAGAGTCGGACCATAGACTCGGGAAAAGTATTATATTAATTGAGATGTGAATTAAATATATTAGAGTCGGGCCACAGACTCAGGGTAATGATAATTATATGAGTGAGAAAATTTATTAAGATGAGTCGGGTCAGAGACTCGGGAAATTACAGGCTAGTGTTACGGGTTTTTGAGTGCACAGTAAATCCGGGGTTTATAATATATATATATATATATATATATATATATATATATATATACATACGGTGTAGTGATAGTATATATATATATATATATACTATCACTACACCGTAAATCCGGGGTTTATAATATATATTACAGGCTAGTGTTACGGGTTTTTGAGTGCACAGTAAATCCGGGGTTTATAATATATATATATATACGGTGTAGTGATAGTATATATATATATATATATATATATATATATATATATATATATATATATATATGTGTGTGTGTGTGTGTGTGTGTGTGTGTGTGTGTGTATTCATTGTGTGTGATATTAAATATCAGTGATTAGATATTTATTTAATTTATATACTCTAGTGCTATCAAGGGAGGTTGCGCGATGTGGGTGAATCCCCTAGCTTGAGGAGTAGGGCGAGTATATCCCCAGGTCATAGCGTCCAGTATATGGGTGAGGGTATTATCTCACTTTCAAGGAGGGAATATGACGGCCTCCACTTCGTTTATGTTTTAGGCCAGGTTGGTGAGAGAATCCAACTTGGGTAACTAGGTTATGTGAGCACACCTAGTGGGATAGCACTTTAGAAGGAATCATCCGGCGAGGGTATACTCGAAGGGATGGATATACGTATGTTATATGTGTGGATGTTTTAGTAAAGGTTCGTATATAATGGTATTCAATATTATATGCGAGTAATAATACAGTGTGTGATGTATTTACTTTATATAACTTGTGACACGGTTATATGCTACTATTTAAGAAGGAATTAATTAAGTTAATTGTGAGATAACTTATAATTCTAAAATCATTATACTCGGGTTAGAGTAGTATGGCAAGGGGAGGTTATACCAGGACTAGTTGGACGGGATAGTACAACTAAGTGGGGGTTAAGGTAACCGTTAAGTGTGCACAATAGTGGATGGGTGAGAATGTCCACAAGGGAGTGCGACACTAACCCTAAATATGAAGAGCATTCATGCATTTTAAATTACTGTAGTTAATTCACTTGGTAAATATTTTCAAAATGTTTTGGGTTCTAATCCTTGCTATAAAACTATTTTCAAAACCTTTTAGGTATCCAGCCACAGGGACGCCAGGATTGATATTCTATTCCAGGGATACGGAGCTGCGATATATATGGATGCTAGCAGGAGTTCGGATTAGACGCATCGTTCATTCATTCCTAGAGTAGGAATCTTGTATCAGTTTCAGTTTTATGTTGGGCTTGTCGCCCAGACTTCTCAGTACAGTTTTTAGATGTATTTATTTAGGTTTCGGATGTTTGTATTAAATTATTTCACTTTGGTGGTCGGTGGTTTATTCGACAAGTTGTGTAATTAATTATTCGGTTGAGTTTTATTCATTTGTGTGAATGGTTTATATTTATTTCCGCATGTACTATTTTGTTTAATTAAAAAGTTATAATTGGCACCAGCTTTTGGAACACTAGGTGGTTAGTATGTTTTGAAAAGTGTTCGACAGTGATGCTAAGGATGAGCCAACTGGAATTCCTATTTTAATTTGGTATAGGACTGATCACCCAGTATTTTATTAGGCGGGGTGTCACACGCCCGAATTAAATCAATTGTAATTCCCAATTTCTTCTACAAATTAAATAAACTAGTCACACTATTTGAATTTTTTAATAATAAAACCATTTTTAATTAATATAAAAGTCGAAGACCAAAATGTAATTTACACCTTAAATTGATTGCCTGATAAAATTCAATTTCAGGAGAAAATAAACAAATATTCATTTAAAAAACACGTGATCTAGGCTAGCCAAAATGATAATCCATGTTATCCATAGTAACATGGGTTCCTAATTAATCAATTAACCAGGACACGATAACTATCAACATGCGTAAGATGGTAGAATCATAATAAAATACAATCATATAATTTTTTTGTATCTCAAATAGGAAACACATTTTTCTTTCCATCATGGCTTAGAGTCTTTCTTGAATTAGAACTCTTCAAGATCAAGAATCCCATTTGAAGTATAATTCTTCTTGAATAGAACACTCTTTGAATTATATCTCTTGATTAAATTCGAGTTCTTAGAAAAAAATTAACGTCTAGAAATAATCCTCTGTATATTTAGAAAATATCAGAATGAAGAGCTGGAGCAAAAATTGTCAAAACAGCACTGAAATCACATTGAGCCTGCTCCCAGGGACAGATCGAGCTGCCTCAAAACCAGATTGAGCCAGAAAATGGATTGATTCGGCTTCTAGATGGGTCTGTAGATTGATAGATTCATCTCGGGTTCACAAAATCATGTAAAAACCTTCTGAACTTGATCAAAACTTCACCAAGCTCCGTGAAAATATAGAATTATCACTAGTAAAAACTATTACATCCCCTAAAAAACTCCTCCAAATGCACTGATGATTGAAATAATAAAAAACAACCTATTTATTACAACCAAATCGAATCTATGAAGAAATCAAGTACGGATAAACCATCTTAGGATCCATTCATATAAAAGAACATTTTTGCGACAATGATGGAAGAGATAAAAGTATTAGAACACTATAAAACCATATTAATAGTATGTAGCATAAAAATATTAATAGTCCTACAACATGCAAAACTAGAGTTTCATGATGGACAACATGGAACTTTCTAAAACATGATCCATCTTTAAAACAGGCTCTAATACCAATTAATTGGGATTAACATTATAAAAACTTTTTTTCCCTAATAACTTCGATTCATAAATTTGTAACACCTTGTAATTTATAGGATTTGGAAATAGATTATTTTGGTGAAATTGAACTTATTTAATCTGGAGACATTTGTATTTATGATTTGGAGAATTCATTTAAATTGGAGGATTTATTTAATTCGGTGAATTGAGATTTAATTAATACAGATCTTTTTTAGAATTCTCATGTGTCGCATTTTGAGGTTGAAATTGGAGAATGTTATAAAGTAATTCAGATTACAATTCTAAGTACAGGATTGATTTCGGATAGGACGAGATAGTCGGAAAAGTGTACTCGAGGGTAGTAATTGGGTCCTGGGGAATTTTTAGGCAAAATTTGGCTCACACGGGTGGTGTTTGGGCCATTTTAATTTAACCCATATGCTTAATTTTGGGATTAACATTAGAAAATATATATTTGAGAGTTTGGGGTGGACACAACACTAAAGGTAAAATATTATAAACCCAAATTAGAGAGGTTGGGGCAAACACAACTCAAAAAGAAAACCCTAGTTCTGCATAAAAGAAAAGAGGGAAAAAGTAGGGAGAAGTTGGGAAGTAAAATAAAAGGAGATTAAGAGTGTTCTTCATCAAAACATCATCTATGACAAAGGAAATCAGACTCTACAAATTTATCGAGGTAAGTAGTTAAACTTGCTTTCATTTAGTGTGCGGTATTACGATTCATATCATGGTGGTGTAAACCATATTCCTTTTTGAGTGGGTTATCTCATTAAAATGGGTTTTGAGTAATTTTTACACGTGACGTGGGTTAAAAGGTTATATTGATGATAAGAGATATGTCAAAATCATTTGAAATCAAACTATGAAGAAACCTAGGTTGTAGAATAGGTTTACTTGAATTGTGATGTGATTATATTGAGAATAAATTAAGGAAGTTGGGAGAAAACTCAAATCTGGGATTTAAAGATATCGTGATGAGAAATTAGTGTTGTGTATGGAATAAATCCATAAATGAAATGTGATTAAAGGGAGTATTTTGTTAGAACTGTAAATAGAAATCTGGGTAGAAGTTATAAGATGGAAGAAATTCGTTAATGGCACAGAGTGGAACAAGGAAGAAGAAGTGATCAGTGTTGCGTTAAATGACTTTGCAAGTCATTCAAACGATATTAGTATCTCGTTCGAATGAGGTTGACATCTCATTCAAACAACCCTAGGTTTTGGACATGAGATAGAATTTTTCGTTGTGAACCCGTGGCCGCCAGTTTCGTTTTTTTTAATTTTTGTAATTAGTTATGATTTTTGTACGAAAGGGTGTTCGAGATCAAAATCTTTAGTCAGAAATCAAATATGGGTATGGACGCCCAAGATTATTTTACCTTGGGATTATATACGGATGTATATGAGCCTATAAAGGTGAAAAAAGAGGAACCTAAATCATGAATTGAGTGAAATAAATTGATAAATGTTTAATTACGGACCGAATGAGTGAGTCTGGGAATTATAGTTGGGTGACACTACTTTAGTGAAAATAATTAAGGTGTGATTACTGAAATTATAAGTCGGGATATAGACTTGGGTATTTTGGGCTAGTGCTATGGGTGTTAGACACGGGTTAGCCAGACTTTTATTTGAATACATGTATACGGTAGTGTGAAAGTATATATATATATATATGTGTGTGTGTGTGTGTGTGTGTGTGTGTGTGTGTGTGTGTTTGTGCATGCTTTATAGATATCGGTGTGAATGATATTTATAGTTTCACATACTCCTCTAGTGCTATCATAGGAGTTGCGCGATGTGGGTGAATCCCCTACCTAGTGAATGCTGGGCGAGTATAATCCCCATGTCACAGGCATCCAATATTTATATGTTGTGATTTCTTTCCGAGGTGAGATGCTTTGGGTATGATTCGGTCTCAAAACCGAGGAACTATGCTACGCTTATTTTTCTTGTACTGATTAGGGGATCTAACCATATCAGGGTGTTCAGGTGGATGAGTATACCTAGGGTAATAGCATTTTAGAGAAACATTCGGTGAGTCCTTACTTGGGAGGATAGATATTATACTTAACATGTGTGTGAATGTTGTAGTATAATAGTACGTATATAATATGAGTAGATAATAATATACGAGATTGATACATAAGTGTGAATGTATTTACTATATAAATAGTGTGAAATTTATATGCTTTAACAACTAGTGTGAGCATTATATGAATTAATATAGTTGTACCGATTAAAAGTTGAGGAGAAGATAACTTAATAATCAAAGTAAGAATACTTGGGTTAGAGTAGTGCGGTAGGAAAAGGTGTGATGCATCTAGTTAGGAGGGGGTAGCTTAACTATGAAGGTTATAAGGCAAGCGTTATTTGTGCACATCGGATGAGGGGTGAGCTATACCTCAAGAGAGTGCGACACCATCTTAAATATTAAAAGGGTGCATGAATATTTAATGATTGCAATTTATCTTCTTGATAAATAATTTCAAAATGTTTTACTTGGGCTCTGACCCGTGCCAAATATTTTCCAAAATAATTTAGTTGTTCAGCCACAGGGACGCCCAGTTGGAAGATTTCAGTCAGGGATGTGCAGCTACAACTCATGTGGAAATTGAAGGACTTTGCTATTGATGCTTCATTTATTTATTCCTAGTGTAGGATATTTTTTTTTCAATACTCATTTGGGCATGTCGCCTCAAATTTAGTATACAGTTTATTTATGTTACATTGCGTATTCAGGTTATGATTTCAGTTTACTGTTGTATTTCATTGTTGCACCAATAGTTGATTCAACCTTCTTTATTTATATCATTCATTTGGGTTGTATTTCAGTTACCAATTTTTGTGATGGTTTGATTGTTATTTATTTTCGCATGATGTTATTAATGAAAAAAAATTGGCACCGATCTAATTAAATTACTAGGTGGTCAGTAACTTTAAAAAAGTTCTTGACAATGATGATAAGAATGATCCATATGAGACCAGCGTTATATTTTGATCACGGGCTGGCCACTCGGTATTTTAGTAAGTGGGGTGTCACAGATGGTATCAGAGCATCAGGTTCTAGAGTCCTTAGGATATGTGTGACTTATTACGTTTCAGCATAGCGTTCTTTCATATAGAGCCTTATTAGAGGATTGTTGTATTCCTTCACGTATGCAACTTACATTGTCTTTATATTTAGTATAGTTGATGCAATTCATATACGATTTCGGTTGGTCTTCATACACTGAATAATTTAGGACGACCAACGAGGGCCGTTAGAAGGACTGAAGGGGGAGAGGCTCAGTAGAAGTCATGGAATATTAGGGGAACAATGATCGCGATAGAAGTTACCATGGTTATTGTTCATGCAAATGGTGTTGGGATAATCACTAGGGTGCAATACTTTCCTTAAGCATCGTAGTAGGAATTGGTGGTGCAATTTCAGACTGACCCAGCATACTTGGTAAAGGAGGGGGGGGGGGGGGAGTCAGAGTAACTCTTTCAAAGAGCTATCCATAAGTATTAGGGGAATAAAGGGAATGTGATGGGTCAATGTAAGGAGGTAAGCCAAAGGTAATTATGTAGGGTGGAGTGCAGTAGCACCCAAGATTAAATTTCGAGAAAACTTTTGGCTTATAGGAGCGATGTTGTAGTGATAGGAATCAGTCACCACAACCATGGAGAGATACCATGAATAATAAAGAATTTGGGGTGCAGTTTGATTGCAGATCCTCTCATAAGCTATTTAGATAGAGAGGTAAAGGAGATTTCAATACTTGTTTTAGAAGGGTCGTACTATGGTCGGTAATGAAGAAAAGTTCACGAGTTTAGTAAATTTTATACCCAATGAGATAGATACGGAGAATAAAAAAGGCCCGTAAGTGAATAATGGACTCATGGGTAGAATATACAAGCATGGATGGGGAAATTCGGATAGAACGACGAGTACAATTGTCGTCAATGTCATGAGAAGGGAGTCAAGAGAGTTGGATAACCTAATCGAAGGGCAAGGCTGGATTTAACAGTGCTAGTGAGGCACTATATGAGAGGACACCCAGTAGAGAACCCATCTTAATTATTAAGATCAATAAAATTCCTACCAAGTGACGATAGATTCAGTCAGGGCCATCAAGGCCAGCAATGAGTCCTAAAGGGCCAACAGAGCCAAAGGGGAAATGGGGGTAGCAATTAGGGTTAAGTCTATTAGGTTTGTGGGAAGGATAACCCCGACTTAGCCAATGGAGCCATAGAAAGTGGAATGATGTATAGAGATGTCTTATTATGAAGCGTAGGAACACATGTGTGGATATTGTCTAGAGAGAATTAGGGGACAAGGACGAGATGCCTAGTAGGGGCAACAATTATAAGAATTTTTTAGTTTGGTTGGGACGAGGGTGTTATGTTCAGGAACCATTTGAGCTGCGAGTGCTATTGGCATTTGAAAGTATGAATTTTATCCCGGAGTGATTGGGGTCTGTTTTGTATGACACAAGCGAGTCACAGTAGTTTGTTAGTGCTAAATTCACATGTGATACTGATTTAGTAAGTGTATCGTTAATAAAACTATAGTGTGTGTATATTCACCGTTGAGGTAGCGGGGCTCTCTTTAGTTCCATCTGCAGAGGAGCATGTGTGGCAATGAGAGGACATATTATATACGGTTAGCTTGTTTTGAGAGGTGATATTCTAGGTATGGTTTTATCCTGGGTAAAGACTATTGTGCTATGGTGGGCGGTTATAGTAAGACAATCGTGTTTATTGTTCTGGGACATGATATATATTTTGGCGATGTATCACTTGAAAGAGGGTCAAGCTCGTGGTGACATTTTTATGAAGTAGACTTTAGAGAGTATAGTTGTCTTGTTATACGGGATCTCGGTGCTTAGGGACTTATACTGATGTGATTCAGAGTATATCGAGTTTATCGTTGAGCGGAGAGTCTTTAGATCATTATTGTTTAGGTGCTGAGAACTTAGTGATAGTGAAAGCATTGTATCATATGACGCCTTAAGAGACATGGGTATAGACGATTTGATTTATGTGTCAGGATACGAAATTGGTGATATCTTAGTTATGTGCTTTGGACCCACGGAGTTCAATGATCGATAATTCTAGGGGATAGTGTAGTGGGGAAAGATCCTTTGAGCTTCATTGCAGGATGTTACACACATGGACCTTAAAAAATGTTGGGAGTGGTGGGACGTTGTTGGATGCTAATCCATCAATTTTAAAGGGTAAATTATTTAACTTACTGAAGAAACACTTTAATCTGAGAGCTATTACGATATATGGACATGAGAGTTGGGTAGTGCTACGAAGGAAGCACTGAGAGAACTTTTGCACCACAAGTTAATGGGTGGGGTAATATCGAGAAGAATAAAAATTTCAAATTGTGGGATAATCAAGAATCCCTGTATGATATAGCCACACCAAGAGTGCATAGCTGAGTTTGAGATAAGTATGTTACGTACGAGACGTTAGTGATATTTATGCTGAGATGTTTGGGCTATAGTATTTAGTATGGTGAGACCTTGTGTTCGGTATTGAGAGATATGATTTACTTGTGATAGTTATCACCCAAAAGTGTATTTAGTCTATATATACGTGTATATATGTTATTGTGTGTTTCATAATAGATTTGTAAGAAAGTATTTGTATTGTTATATTCGATCCCGGTGAGTAGGGACGGTTACTGATGGGATTCAGGGTGGATAGGTTTATTATTGAGCGAGGAGATATAACTCGTTATTGACCTGCGCTAAGAAACTAGTGATAGTAGGGGCGCAGTATTGTATGATGTATTTTGTAACATGAAAGTGGATGAGTATACTTTTATGTCAGGAGACGGGAATTTGGGGGTACGTGCTATGGGTTGGGGGCCTAACAAATCTCAATGACTGGTAATGTTAGGTAGTAGTGTATCGGGGGGGGGGGGTCCTTATTTGGATTTCACTTTGAGAGACGTCCCACACGTGAAACTTAGCGCAACATTGGAAGTGGGGAGATGTTTGGTCATTAGGACATGGGTTTGTACATTGATCATTATACACATGTAGTTATAACTGCGAGTTGAAAGTTATATTACGATTTAAGTAAGTGGAGCTGGGTAACTTTCGTGCGGATAAGCACGGGTACAAGGCGTATGAGCGCCCTGGGTAATTAATTTAATTTAAAAATAATTTGCAATTAGAAGTAGTAGAAATATTAAGGGTAGGTGATTAGGGAGCTAGTCGAGGTTTGGAGTACTAGGCTTATCTTAATTTCAAGGACCAAATTCTTTTGTTGTGTGTGTGTAGGGGGGGGGGGGGGGGGGGGAGTATGTAACACCTGGTAATTTTAAGGACTTGGAATTAAATTATTTTGGTGAAATCGAACTTATTTAATTTGGAGAAATTTTAATTTTTGATTTGGAGAATTCTTTTAAATTGGAGGATTTATTTAATTTGGTGAATTGAGATTTAATTAATTCAGATCATTTTTAGATTTCACATGTGTCGCATTTTGAGGTTGAAATTGGATAATGTTATAAAGTAGTTCGAATGATAATTTTGAGTGAACGGTTGATTTTGAATAGGTCGAGATAGTCGAAAAAGAGTACCCAGGGGTAGTAATTGGGTCTCGGGGCATTTTTAGGCATAATCGGGCTCACACGGTGGTGTTTGGGCCATTTTAATTTAGCCCATAAGCTTAATTTCGGGATTAACTTTAGAGAATCTAAATTTTAGAGATTTGGGTGGACACAACAGTAAAGGATAAATATTATAAAATGCAAATTAGAGAGGTTGGAGGAGACACAACTAAAAAAGAAAACCCTAGTTCTGTAGAGAAGAAAAGAGGGGGAAAGTATGGAGATCTTGGTAAATCAAATCAAAGGAGATTTATAGTGTTCTTCGTCAAACCATCTCTACGATAAAGGAAATCAGACTCTACGAATTTATCCAGGAAAGTAGTTAAACTTGCTTTCATTTAATTTGCGGTATCACGATTCATATCATGGTGGGTGTAAACCATATTCATTTTTGAGTGGGTTATCTCATTAAAATGGGTTTTGAGAAATTTTACAGGTGACGTGGGTTAAAAGGTTATATTGATGATACGAGACATGTCAAAATTATTTGAAATCAAACAATGAAGAAACCTAGGATGCATATAATAGGTTTACTTGAATTATGATGTGTGTATTTGGAGAATAAATTAACGAAGTTGGGAGAAAATTTAAATATGGGATTTAAAGAAATCATGATGAGAAATTAGTGCTGTGTGCTAACTAAATACATTAATAAAATATGATTAAAGTTAGGATTTTGTTAGAACTGTAAATAGAAATTTGGGTAGAAGTTATAAGATGAAAGAAGTTCATTAATGGTAGAGAGTGGAATAAGGAAGAAGAAGAAGTGATCAGCGCTGCATCAAACAACGTTTCAAGTCGTTCGAACGGCTATGCAAGTCATTCAAATGATTGTGGATGTCATTCTAATGAGATTAGTATCTCGTTTGAATGAGGTTGATTTCTCATTCAAACGACCCTAGTTTTGGACAGGAGCTAGATCGTTTCCTTATGAACGCGTGTCAGCTAGTTACGTATTTTTCTGATTTTTATGAATTCGTTATGATTTTTCTACGAAAGGTTGTTCGAGATCGAAATATTTAGTCAGAAATCAAATCCGGGTATGGATGCTCGGGATTATTTTACCTAGGAATTATAGGCGGATGTATATGAGCCTAAAAAGGTGAAAAAAGAGGAGCCTAAATAATGGATTGAGTGAAATAAATTCATAAATGTTTAATTACGGACCAAATGAGTGAGTTTAGGAATAGTAGTTGGGCAACACTACTTTAGTGAAAATAATTAAGGTGTGATTAATGAAATTACAAGCCGGGATATAGACTTGGGTATTTTGGGCTAGTGCTATGGGTGTTAGACACGGGTTAGCCGGACTTTTACTTGAATATATGTATACAGTAGTGTGATAGTGTGTGTATATATATATTTGTGTGATTTATAGATATACGTGTGAATGATATTTGTAGTAATACATACCCCTCTAGTGAATGCTGGGCGAGTATAATCCCCAGGTCATAGGTGTCCAGTATTTATATGTTGTGATTTCTTTTTGGGGTGAGACGCTTTGGGTATGATTCCGTCTCACACCCGGGGAACTATGGCCACCTCCGATACATTTATTTTTATTTTATTGATTCGGGGAGCTAACCGTATCAGGGTGTTCAGGTGGAAGAGTATACCTGGGGTGATATCATTTTAGAGAAAATTCGGTGAGTCCTTACTTGGAAGGATGGATATTATACTTAACATATGTGTGAATATTCTAGTATACTAGTATGTATATAATATGAGTAGATAATTATATAAGTGATTAATACATAAGGGTGAATGTATTTCTTATATAACTAGTGTGAAAGTTATAGGCTTTAACAACTAGTGTGGCCGTTATATGAATTATTATAGTTGAACCGATTAATATGTTGAGGATAAGATAACTTAATAATCATAGTAAGAATACTCTGGTTAGAGTAGTGCAGTAGGAAGAGGTGGTAGCTTAACTAGGAAGGTTAGACGGCAAGCGTTAGTTGTATACATTAGATGAGGGGTGAGCTATACCTTAAGACAGTGCGACACTAGCTTAAATATGAAAAATGTGCATGCATATTTAATTATTGAAATTTAACTGCCAGCAAAATATTTTCAAAATGTTTTACTTAGGCTACGACCCGTGTCAACATCTTTTCCAGGGATGCCCAGCTGCAACTCATGTGGAAGTTATAGGACTTTGCTATAGACTTCATTTATTTATTCCTAGTGTAGGATCTTTATTTCAGTACTCATTTGGTCATGTCGCCTCAGATTTAGTATTCAGTTTATTTATTATGCGTATCCAGGTTATGATTTCAGTTCACTGTTGTATTTCACTGTTGAACCGATAGTTAATTCAGTCTTCTTTATTTATATTATTCATTTGGGTTGTATTTTAGTTACCAATTTGTGTGATGGTTTGATTGTTATTTATTTCCACATGATGTTATTAATGAAAGATAATAAAATTGGCACTGGTCTAATTAAATTACTAGGTAGTTAGTTACTTTAAAAAAGTTTTCGACAATAATGCTAAGAATGAGCCATATGAGACCAACGTTTTATTTTGAACATAGGCTGGCCACCCGAAATTTTACTAGGTGGGGTGTCACAAAATTGAGAAAGTAAGCATAAATAACTAGATTCAAAGAATAAATCTAGGGATTGGATAAACATTCCTTGATTGATCTTGTAGGTGACCCCAATGAAGAGAAATATTTGATGAAGAAGATGATGGAGATACTTTTCTTCCTCTTCCAAATCCTTTCTAAAATGCTTCAAATGCCTTTTAGAATATAATCCTTCCAAAGTAATCCTTGTGTGTGGTCATTCTTAAAGATGAAAACTTGTGAAATGTGAGAGAAATTGCTTTCTCTCTCCTCACCCTTCACAAAAATGTGAATTGTATTTTTCTCTCCCTCTCTAAACCCAAATAATATCTTATATAGCTTCAACCCCCTACCTTGATTTATATAATTAGGTACATGAAGTGGGCTTGGGCCAATTAAGGTTTCTAAAGAGTTTGGGCCTACTACTTGAGTAATGGACCATACTAGGAACTCAAGACTAATAATTAAATTGGCTTATAAATGGAAATTTGGAAATCCCATATTACTTCCCGTAAATATTTTCATTCTCGTTTAATTATAATTAACTACGTTAAATAATTATAATTTCAATCCAATTCAATTATCTCAGTATTACACGAATAATGGGTTCACATTTGCCTATGATTATTCTTGTATAGCATACAATACCTACTTGGTGAAATTCATCTCACTGCTGACTGATTATCACTAATGTCTTATGTATTCCTTTATATCAAACTTACATTTTTTAATTCCCTATCAGATTATAAAATCCATCGGACATGTTTACTGTTAGAACCAAAAATTATAAATTTATCAAAGGGGCATCAAAATTTATGATATCTATCAGATGCGGATTCCTCTGGAACGTGATCTCAAACGCATATCAAGGGGGGGGGGGGGGTATCACAATGCAAAGATTTAGATCTAATAAATTGAATCGCACTCATAACAATCAAATAAATAATTGTGTGGATACTCCAATCCTCACAGTCTTCATCATTCGAATTCTATACACCATTTGTAAATGTTGTGATATTGTGCAAATCTAATCTATTCAATACCTAGACATAAATTTCACTCTTTACTCATTGAATAAATTCCTAATGTGCTGATACGATCCTCTCTGAACTATCAGACAAGTACCCATAGTCAACATAAACTACTAAGATCGTACATACAACTTTAGCAAAAGGATGTCAACTCCCTATCTATGTTGTGAATTGTCCAATTAAACTTTAAATGAAATTTTGATCTTCGATGATCAGGCCGAATCCAACTCACCAAAATTTCTACTGAGTTTAATTACCCTACATGTTTACAAAATACTTAAGATAAATATAAGGCATTATTACAAGCATGACTCTTATTTAAAATTTTATTTAAAAATAAACACCGTACATGGTTTTAAGAATAAATACCAATGACATATGCACACACATTTCATGCAAACCATTCCAAGATAAAGCGACAAATATTTTGCATCAATAGTTTGGCACACTTTATGAAATAAAATTCTTAGAAAATATAACTAAATGTAGGTGGGTAAATTTAGGGTATTATACTACTAAATGCACTTGGGCAGGAAACTTACCCTTCTCTTGGATGCTCAATGCGGCTTGCATCTTGGAGATGTTTGCATTTATTTTGGTGAACAAGCGTTCATATCGAGCATTGTGTGCACCTTGAGAATTTATGAATTGGTTCATTGTATCCTCAACTCTCCTCCGCTCTGGAGCTACATATGAGGCTAGAGGTGGTGGCGCTTGTTGGTATTGGGGCGGTGGTGGAGGTGGAACAACCTGTGAATGTGGGTTCATCGTAGCTTGTGGTTGTCCATAGTTGAAACCAGGATGGTTCCTCCATGAAGGGTTGTAAGAGTTACCATATAGGGCATTAAAATTCCCCTTGAAGATTCCTATAGCATCCACCTGCTCGGCGTGCATGGCCTTGTAGGTAGATATAGTCAGGCATGCCTTTCTGGAGTGGCTCGCCTCATAGATAACGCACACTTTTTCTTTCGAACCATATCTGGATCCGAAGATATTTCTCAACCAACCATCAAACCACTCTTTCATATCTCTCTGAAACTGATCAAACCGATGGTCTATTAAGGTATTGCTATCCAAATGGTATAGACTGGAGGCAGTTTGATTGGTAGATGTTTTTCTAGGTCGAGCTTGGTTGGGATCAGATGTTTCCCATGCTTGAGTAGTCTCTGCAACATAATTAAGATGGGCCTTGGCATCGCATGCGTCTAAATCCAAAAAGCATCTTTCACACATCATTTGAACAAGTTGTTTGGAATCTATTGTCAACCCATTATGGAAGAAAGATATCATTAGGTGTTTGTCAAACCATGATGGGGGCATATGATTTGGAATAAATATTATATATTTATTCCCCTAATTTTGGTACATTTGTTAACCTGAAGGATGCAATCGATATGGATTTAATTCACATTTATGCTACTAACCTTTGTTGGCAAGTATTTCGTATTTCACGTTTCTCTTATGTGTTTACAGGTTAATTATGCAAGAGGAGCAAAAGAGAAATCGAAACCATGAAAGAAAGGCTAGGAAGGCATGTTCAAGGGAATTTTGGTAATTTTGTAGTCAGATCCCGAAGGAGGAGTCAACTATAAAGTTGAAAATATCGAAACAACGAGAACCATAGAAGAAACGAAATCCAAATCCGAGTTACGGTTGAAGAGTTATGATCGATTGAAGTTGAGGAAAAATCTAAGAAGAAAAGAAGAAAACATGAAAAAAATTCTAAGTGTTGAAAAGAGGAAAAAGGCGCCCAAAACCAGCGAAAGTTCCCAAATATAGGTCGAACCGGTTTGGGGTTGAACCAATTCGGGGTACCTATGAACCGGTTCGGGGGTCCTGATGCACGAAAATCCTCCTTTATTCTGATTGGTCCAAAGAGTTCCAGGAAGTTACAACTCATTCAAAAACGTATTTTGATGAGGCTAATGACTTAGAAAAAGAAGTTCTTGATAGTTTTTCATAGTTTTAGAGAGAGAAAAAGTAGAAGATAACCTAGGAACATAGTTTGGATTTTTTCTTCAAGATTGATACATTCCGGGTTTGTTTTCAAGGTTTTAATCCAAGTTTCATTCCTTTTATTATTATTCTTTCATGGTTATTTCCCTTATTTGATTCAAGAAACTTTTGTGATAAAAATACTTATTTGCATGTTTCAATCTAGTTTCATCATGAGTTCTTTCACATGCAACGTAATTATTTCATGCATCATTCAACTTAACATGTCCGACTAGTTTTAAAAGGGGCGGGATGCATGAACTCCACCTGATGTGTTAGTTGTATGTGTATAAAATTAATCCTCTGAATTTAATGATTTATTACGACCGTCTTACGTAGCAACACAACCATTGTAGATCTTTGGATCTCATTTTCTTCCGAGTAACCGGGATGCTTTAGAATGCAATGCGAGTGTTGCTATCGCGTGTATCGATTTACTCGTCCTCTGATTAAGTATGGTGCAGGCTTTAACTTCATATACGTAATGCTCGGGAGTACTAAATTTTGGGTCTAATTAATTAATTAAATTTACGATTAGTTTTGTACCTGCAATACACTAGGGTTGAGGGATTGTATTCCCGTCCTGTTTCCTTCATCATATAATTCAAGTTTTAAGTCATTCACTATCAGTAATTTAGGTAATTTAAAATAGTTGCATTACATTCATACTTTGGTGCATTAAATAAATATTTTCAAAATTGCATTTAGTTGTAGTCCATTCTTAAAATCAATCATCTTTTCTTTTTCTTTAGAGTCAAAGTTAGGTTTCCTTCGTCTGCCCAACGTCGTCACAACTCTGTTGTCCTATTTCCCTGAGGATCGATACCCGACTTATCAGATTATTACTTGAGTCACAGGCTTGCAATTGAGCCTAGAGAGTACGCACTTCTGAGACACATTCTTAGTCGCATTAAGTTTTTGGCGCCGTTGCCGGGGAAAGTAGGTAGACTTAGGATTAGATCAAGTCAATCTCAAACTTTGACAAAAAATTTCTAAAAATCCAAAAATATAAAAAATTTGATAAAGCACAAAAAAAAAAAAAATTCATCACCATCTGTCATAAGCCCGTTAATGCAAAATTCTGAACTCACTCCAACTCCCCACAATAATCCAATCCACATTCATGAAAACCCAATAGGAGAGTACAACCCTGATAGCCCTTACACTCCCAACGATCCATAATTCTGGGTTCTACCTCCCACACCGTCTCACTCAATTTCAAATAATACTTCGTTCTCCCTCCTAGGACACACTTCAGAGCACGCCCCTAGTATACCAAGTGAGGATACCGAGTCTTTGAGAGAGAGACATGTCGCAACACGGTAGTGCAGCCGCTGGTGAGGAAGAGTCCCCGTACCGCCCGTTGAGAGAAATCTTATATCCCGAGCGCACTATCACTCCGGGGTGCATCATACTCCCGTATAATGCAGGGCAATGTCATTTTAAAAATGGAATGATCCAGATCCTCCCCCACTACCGTGGGATGGATTCTGAAAATCCATATCTCCACATCAGGGAATTTGAGGATGTGTGTGAAACCCTCAACGATCAAACTTGCACATAAGAGGTAATTCTCCTCCAAGCTCGATTGCATCCTGGAATGAGTTCCAATCCAAATTTCTTAAGAAATTCTTTCCTCCACATAGAACGAACTCCATCAAGGCTCAAATTCAAACCTTTCGACAATTAGAAAATGGGTCATTCGATCGATGCTACGAGCATTTCAATGAGTTAGTTACTTCATGCCCCCATCATGGATTTGATAATGGGCAACTCATTTCCTTTATCCATAATGGGCTGAACATTAATTCCAAGCAACTCGTTGAAACCATGGGTAGTGGTTCATTTGTTGACTTAGACGCCCACGATACTGAGCTTCACCTGAGGTATGTCACAGAGACTACCCAATCTTGGGATACATCCGACCCTAATGCTCAAAATCAAAATCGTCAGGTGACCACCACTCCATCGGCGTCTGGCCTATTTCATGTAGAAAAGAATTATATGACGGATAGTCGACTCGATGTACTTAAGAAAGGATTGTGATACCTACGTGAGGTATATGAAAGAGGACCAATGGGACCCATCCCAAACCCTATTGAGAAGGTGTGTGCGGTTTGTGAGGTAGGTCATTCAACTGAGGAATGCCCGACTATGCCCGCCTACAAAGTGATGCTTCAAGAGCAAGTCAGTGGTATACGACGATTCAAGGGTAATTTCGATGCACCGCACGGGAATTATTACAACCCTTCATGGAAAATGTATCCTGGTTTTAACTATGGCAACAACATGCTGCGATGAATCCTAATTCACATGTTGCCCCTCCTCCGCCACAACACTTTCAACAAGTTCCACTCATGCAGGGACATGTGCAAGCACCACCACCTCAAGGAGCATATATCCCTCCACCCCGGAGAAGTCTCGAGGATACGATAAACCAATTTATCAATACCCATAATGCAGCCAATGCTAGATATGATCGCATGATCAGCGACATAAATGCAAAAAATTTCAAAAATGCAATCATCATGGAGAATCCAAGAGAAGGGTAAGTTTCTTGCCCAGGGCCAAAGACCTCCCCAAGGTCAAACTAGTGTTAGCTCCACTTCTACGGAACATCAGGAGCAATGTCAATCTGTGACCACTCTTCGTAGTGGGAGAGTCGTTGATTTTTCACCTCCCTCACACGACACAACCAAAGACAAGGAGATTTCGCCCGACACAAAAGAGGCCAAAGAGATCCCATTGAATGAGAGTGATAAAGAATACACTAGTGAGCCCGAGGTAGTAGTGAAACCACCCACCGCAGCACTGTTTCCTTAAAGGTTGATTCCTTCCCATAAAGGAAACCCCCGTGATGAAGTGCTAGACGTGCTTAAGTAAGTAAAGTTGAATTTACCTTTCCTCGACACCATTAAGCAAATTCCATCTTATGCAAAAGTCATTAAGGACTTGTTAATAGTAAAGAGGAAGATGAAGGTAAAGAAAAATGTCTTTCTAGAACAGAACGTGAGATCCATCCTACTTAATGATCTCCAACCAAAATTTAAGGATCCCGGTGCACCCACCATTTCCTGCATCATTGGAGAAAATTAAATCGAAAAAGCCTTACTTGACTTGGGAGCAAGTGTCAATATTCTCCGTTACGCCATATATAGGCAAATTTATTTGGGCGACCTCAAGCCCACAAAGATCACTCTCCAATTAGTGGATCGAACCGTGAAGATACCAAGAGGTATAGTGGAGGACATGATCTTCTAAGTCGACACTTTCTACTTCCTGGTAGATTTTGTCATTTGGGACACGAATCCCTCCTTCGCCTTGAGCAATCATATTCCCATCATTATTGGGCGCCCATTCTTAGTTACGGCTAATGCAATCATCAATACTCAGAATGGAAAAATGCAACTCACTTTTTAAAACATGACTTTAGAGACTAACATCTTCCATATCACCCAACAGACGAGGGATGAAGATGATGTTCATGTAGTGAGCCTAATAGACGAGATCGTAGAGGAGTATTTCGAGGAAAATTATTGTGGAGATGCCCTAGGGTCTTGTTTAGTGTCGAGCCATGAGAGTGAGGGGACGTACACTGAATTCGAGAGAGAAGTTGCGGAGTTGAGAGAGTCACTTGAGAGGAAAACGTTGGACGAGGACGCGAGAGATGTAAATTGGATTTCTTGATTAGAGGAGTTACCGCCGAGGGAGACACGCATGGTTCCCTCTAGTGACAAATTTTTGACCCTTGAATTGAAGAAACTACCCTCCCATATTAAATATGCATACCTAGGAGAGGATGAGACATTTCCTGTTATTGTCTCCTCTAGCCTAGACAAAGAGCAGGAGGGTAAATTGCTAAAGATTATGAGGAAGCACCAAGGTGCTTTTGGTTGGAGCATTGATGATTTGAAAGGGACAAGTCCTTTGATTTGCACCCACAAGATCCATCTCGAAGAGGACGTCAAGCCCTCGAGAGAAATGAAAAGAAGGCTAAACCCTAATATGAATGTGGTGAGGATCGAAATCATTAAGCTATTGGATACCGGGATCATCTAACCAATCTCGGATAGCAAGTGGGTGAGCCCTATTCAAGTTGTCCCGAAGAATTCGGGCATGACAGTGATTGAGAATGCTAAGGTAGAGCTAGTTCCCCAACGTACCACCACTGGGTGGTGCGTTTGAATTGATTACCGAAAACTCAATGCGGGGACTAGGGAAGACCATTTCCGCTTGCCATTTATTGATCAGATGCTTGAAAGAGTAGCGGGCCACCCTTACTATTGCTTCCTTGATGGTTATTTCGGATATAACCAAATTGAGGTAGATGTACTTAACCAGGAGAAAAAGACCTTCACTTGACCTTTTGGTACATTTGCCTACAAACGTATGCCATTCGGCTTGTGTAATGCACCCGCGACCTTTCAAAGGTTCATATTGAGCCTATTTAGCGACATTGTCCAGAGAGGACTTGAAGTGTTCATGGATGATTTTAGTATTTTGGGCACCTCTTTCGATCTTTGTCTTAAAAAATTGGAAAAGGTACTTGCTCGGTGTGTGGAAAAGAACTTGGTGCTAAATTGGGAGAAATGCCATTTTATGGTCACTGAGAGAATAGTTGTTTCATCCAAGGGGATAGAAGTTGATAGAGCTAAGATAGATGTCATAGTCGATCTACCCCCACCAAAATCGTTCAAAGACGTGCGCTCCTTCTTGGGCCACGCGGGGTTTTATCGAAGGTTCATTAAGGACTTTAGCGCCATCGATAGGCCCTTAAGCAACCTACTCATGAAGGACACCCCATTTGAGTGGACAGAAGCATGCCATAGCGATTTTGAAATAATGAAAACCATGCTTGTGTCCTCTCCCATCATGCAAGTTCCGGATTGGTCCTTACCATTCGGACTTATGTGTGATTCTAGCGACTATGCGATAGGGGCCGTTTTGGGCCAAAGAAAAGACAATAAGGATCATGTCATCTACTACGCTAGCCGGACTCTTAACGAACCACAACTCCATTACTCCACAATCGAGAAGGAGTTTCTAGCGGTAGTCTTTGCTCTTGATAAATTTCGATCCTACCTTATCGGTTCTCCCATTACTTTCTTCACCGACCATGCAACATTTAAATACCTACTTGCGAAGAAAGATGCAAAGCCGCGCCTCATAAGGTGGATCCTACTCCTACAGGAGTTTAATCTCTCCATTAAAGATAAGAAAGGAGTAGAAAACGTCGTTGCCGACCACTTATCATGGCTTTCGTCCGATATACCTAGTACCTAGTGATCCAATACCCATAGACGAATACTTCCTGGATGAGAAACTCTTTGCTACCTCTTCTTTGTCCTGGTTTGTGGATATAGTGAACTATCTTGACACCGCAACCGTCCCTCCCGATTGGACACCGCAAGATAAGAAGAGGTTTATTACTTAGTCGTGCATGTTTTTCTATGACGACCCTTTCTTGTTTAAATATTGTGCTGACCAAATTATTCGACGATGTGTACCGGATGACGAGATCCCAAAAGTCATCCAATTATGTCATTCGAAAGCTTGGGGAGGTAACTTTTATAAGAAAAAAATGGCCACTTAGATCCTTCAATGTGGCCTCTATTGGCCCACAATATTTCGGGATGTAAATAATTGTTGCAAATCATGCGATAGGTGTCAAAGGGTGGGATCGATCACCCGACGAGACATAATTCCATTAACCCCGATACTCATTATTGAAATCTTCGTTTCCTGGGGTATTGACTTCATAGGCCCATTCCCTATGTCCTTTGGTTTCCTATACATCCTTATTACGTCCGACTACGTTTACAAATGGGTGGAAGCTATAGCAACCAAGACAAATGACAATAAAGTGGTGATTAAATTCCTACTGGAACACATACTTTCCCGCTTCGGCGCTCCGAAAGCAATAATCAGTGATAATGGCAGAAGCTCATGATAAAGTATGGTGTCGTTCACAAGGTTAGAATGACTTATCACCCACAAACGAACGGGCAGGCCGAATTAGCGAATCGGGAGATCAAGAACATTCTCAAAAAGACCGTCAATCCTACCCGAAAAGATTGGTCACTTAGATTGAATGATTCTCTATGGGCCTATCGTACCGCATATAAAAATTCGCTCGGCATGTCACCATTCCACTTTGTGTATGGAAAACCTTGCCATCTTCCTGTGGAATTAGAGCACAAGCGTATTGGGTGATTAAAAAGTTGAACTACGACATGGATAAGGCCGGTGAAGCTCGCCAGCTTCAATTAAATGAGTTAGAAGAGATACGCAATGATGCGTACGAGAAGGGAAAAATTTCAAAAGAAAGGATGAAACTCACTCATGATAATATCATTCGACGCAAAAAATTTCCTCCCGGACAAAAGGTGATCCTCTATAACTCTCGGCTTCATCTATTTCTAGGCAAGTTGCGGTCACGATGGAGTGGCCCATTCGTTGTAAGGAATGTTTTCCCTCATGGAGCTGTGGAATTAGAAGATTTGAAAGGGGAAATATGTTCAAGGTAAATGGACAACGCCTAAAGCCATATCTAGAGGCGTGTGTGGAAGAAGTCGACACCGTTTGGTTATCGGACCCCGATTACGGGGTCAAGTGATCTTAAAACGAGAGGTCGTTGCACCCCCGACACGTATGGGGTGAATTCTTGTGTATAGTAGTTGTGTGTGAGTTAGGGTATTTTTGAGTCCGTAGCACAGTTCATGAGAGGGATTGAGTTAGCACACTTTTTGAGAGAGTTTTCACGTATTTTGAGAGCTTGGGCGAGGTAATTTTAGGGCACCCGAGGGTCTAAAACATTTTTAGGGGCAATACGCACGAGAGGAGATCGGCGAGAACAAATAGATTTTAAGAGAAGAGAGAACCAAACCTGTATGGCCAGGAAATTTCCCCGAACCCAGGTAGAATCGGTTCGGGGGGGGGGGGGGGGGCGAACCGGTTCGGGGTACCTGGCAGGTTCCTCCCCTATTTTCCAAATTCATTCTCTTCCCTCCACTTTTCCCTCCATTCATTTCAACACGATTTTTCACCCTCCAAAACCATTCCCCCTCCCACTTTCAATCCCAATTCCTTCCCTCCTTCCACTACCACCAAACCCATTCCCATTTCCCATCAAAAATCCATTCCTAAAACCTATAAATTCAACCCCACCGCTCATCCATTTCTCACACCAAAATTCACTCTCACTTTCCTCCAGCCCATATCCTTCTTCTCTACACATCTCTCCCTCTCACCATGCCGCGTCCTCGCCGAGCCAACTTCTGCCCTAAGAAATATGATGACACCACCATCCTTGATGAAGAGGGTAAAGGCGTGTTTTGAAGCCTCCAAGAACGCCATTGGGCCGAGAAATACTTCTCGTCCACACGCCCAATCCACATCGAGCATTTTATTACTTGGGACAACTTCCCGACGACGTCACTGCCCTATTCGACCACTGGGGGTGGTGTTCTTTTATCGCTCCTACGAGTAATCACATTTTTGAAGTCACCATCCGCCAATTTTATGCAACACTCGTTCAAAAATCTTCCACGCTTTACGAGACCTACCTCGACGATATCCCAATTTCATTTTCGGCCGCCATCATCGCGCGAAAAATGTGTGCCAAAGGGGTTGTCCTCCCTGTGCCTTTCCAATACCCGATAAATGGTGCCCTCCGCACCAAAGACGAATGCATTGCTCTAATGGCACCCGAGGAGGAATGGATGTGGGACTCTTTTCCCATTGGAAGTCTTTCGGATACAGTGCGATTCACGCACCTAATTGCTTGTGGATCAATCCACCAAACTACCAATGACTCGGTTGTCCGGTTATGTCATGCTAACTTCCTGTACCACTTCCTCAACCCTGAGAGCATAATCAATTAGACCAACTCTTCTACGCGGATATCGTCAATGCCGCCTATGACGAGTGGGGAAAGGCCGCGCTCCCTTACGCTCGCTTTATTACGGAACTATTAATGGATGCTAGGATAAAAGAGCCCGAGAAGCAAATCCGACTCCCCCGCCCAATTGGCGCCACCTCCATCACTCGGAGTGAACAAAAAATGCGGGTGGCTAACCCCGACCGTCCCATCCTCGACGAGGGTGCGGGGGAAGAAGGACATGATGAGCCCATGATGGATGTGGGGAGGAAGAAGAGGAGTATGAAGAAGATGATGATTCGGATTTCGATCCCCCGGGGAAAATTTTGATAGGCGCCTTTCGGTGGTGGAATCCCGGCTTGACGGGTTCAACACCCAATACAACCAATATCAAGCCACCTATCGCAGGGATTAAGAAGCATATCGGAGGGACACAAGTATGATGCACCAGCTCCAAGCCCACCTCTACGAGCTCAACTTCGGTGGTTCCCCACCATCTTTCTTTTATGATCCTTCTGAGGCCCTCACATCCTCCTCCCCAGTGAAGCCTATGACTGTTTTGATATGTTTGTTCTTTATGTGTTGTCATAAGTGGATTTAAAATCGTTAGTTGTATGCTCTCCCGTCTCTTATGTAACACATGCTTCTACATTGTTATAATACAAGGATGCATTTTTGTTTTAATTTGTTTGTTTTATTTTTCCGCACTTTTCATTCGCTTTGAGTTAGATTTTAGTCCTTTTTGCTTGAGGACAATGCAAAAGTCGAAGTTGGGGGGGGGGGGGGGTCACATGTGCGTATTTCTAAAACTTCACAAATTTTCAAAAATGCCCAAAAATTTTAAAAAAAAATCATAAAATATTGAAAAATCCAAAAATATTTTTCTTCAAAATAAATAAAAATTGGAATTCAAAATTTTCAAAACTATCATTAAAAGTCGGTTTAAAGTCTCAAGTCAAAAATATTCAAAATGCACAAAGCCTAAATTGACCAAAGATGAAAATTGTGCAAAAATTGACGACTTAACGAATAAGTGTGGAGATTAACAAAACCCGATGAGATTTCGAGCCTTGAGATCTTTTTGAGTTTTTAAATCATTCCGAGTTAATGGTTAAATCATATTTCTAATTCAGCATTTTGAATAAGTCGTTGATGATCTCAATCCTTTATTTTGATCGGTTATGGAAAATGGAATGTTGTCTCGAAATGCACGCTACAAATCTTTAAATTAAATTCATCTCGAAACGCATATGGTAACGCAATTAATAGTTTGGACAATGAAGTAGGCCATCGTTTTTTACCCACAAATATCAGCCATAAAAAGTTGTGAAAAAGTATCCCTTTGATAACCCCATTGAGCCGAATAAAATTTATCCTTTTTGTTTGGTTACCCAAAAAACCCAAGTAGCCCGGAATTGTGAAAATATAATATTCATTAAAGTTCAGAAAGTGCATAAGAAGGGACAAGAAAAAGAATAGAAATGCTCAGCAAAAATAGCAAGAAAAGAAAATAAGTGAAAAACAGAAAAAAAATTAGAGAAAAGGAATAGAAAATGAGCAAAAGCCCGGAAAAGCACTCATGGACATCTTAAGAATAGTTTCCAATTCCAAAATTTTCGAACCTATTTCCTTGTACCCATTACACCTTAAAACCCGAAAAATTCCTAACCGAGTCCAAAAATGTCAAAATTGATTACTACGTGGAGAGCTAAAACACCCAAAAGATAATAAAAGAGATCAACAAACGTGAATTAGAGGCAATGTTCACGTTTTTCAAACCGTATTCCTTGATGAGATCAAATTACCCTAAATTTTTGTCTTTCTGCTTGTGTGCGTGAACTTGGTTCCAATATATTTACTCTTTATATCACGCACACCGAGAGATTATACACATTCCAATTGATTCGTTTGAGAGAGCATTCTGTGAGATTTTGAAATCAAAACGAATTTTCAGATAAGTAACGTAATGGTCAATCGGTGGAAATCCGTGGTTAAATTTCTAGCTCCACACACGCACTATGATTTGAGACTCTTGAACATGACTTGATGATGACTATTTTCTAGTGTAAGGACATTTTTGTCCATTATCAATTTTTTGTGTCGCACGCCGTTACACCGTTGAAGAAATTCAAGATTCATACAGTCATTAACGGATCCGAATATCAAAAGAAGAAGAGGAATCAAAGTCTGACAGGCCGGACCGGTTCGCCCAGAATAAAAGAACCAATCCGCCTGCTGAAAGCCAGTACACCCCGGACCGCAAGAGAACCGAAGAAGCCTAAAATAAAAAGAACCGATCCGCGTACCCGGACCGATCCGCCTCAGACCCGGACCGGTCCACCTGGGATAATCTCAAACAGATCGTGCAGATATTTTTTAGGCCATGTTATTCCTTTATAAACCCACTACGGGAAGTGGTTTTCTAAGACTTCTATACACGATTTTCAGAGTACAAAAAACTCCAAGTCTTCACCTATTGAGCCCAAGACTCTAGGTTTTTGATTCACACAAATTTCCAAACACTGGTGAATCACTTTGCAACCCAGGAACGTAGTTTTTCCTGTTCATACCCTCCTGGAGAAGACCGTTCTTCTTCTTCATTGCAGCCCTCCTGGAAAGGGACATTTCCAGTCGCCGACTACAGAATCCGACACCTGAAGGTAATTCTTAGTCACTTGTATTTTCATTGTAATCTAAAATTGTACAGTTACAATATTATAATGAAAATAAATGGTTTTGCCCCTTTGCGGGATTTTTCCTCACAAGCATGTGTTTGAATGTTCTTGCTTAGTTCATTATCTTATTCATTCACATATTGTTGCATGTTAAAGGTTTGTTTGAGTTAAAAGGTGTTTAATATATAATTGTATCATTTGAACGCAAGCGCATACGTTCTCAAATTGGTATTAGAGCAGGTTACGCTAACTATCGCGTATTCCTATTTTCCGCAATTTTTTTTTCTAAGATATCAATTTTCTGAAAAAATTGATTTTTGAAAAAGTGCGTGCTTAAATGGAGAAGTTATATAATAAAATGCCAGTTTTTGACGGGACAAACTATGCCTATTGGAAAGCCCGTATGAGATCTGCATTAAAAGCCATTGATGAACGTGTCTGGATTTTGGTTGAAAGAGGGTGGACACCTCCCTCCGTGACTGTTGATAATGTGATTAACTTGAAACCTGTCACTTCTTGGACTGAAGAAGAATTTAAATGGTCATCTTTTAATTCTAAGGGTCTAAGTGCTATTTCTGGGTCTATCACACCTGATGAGTTCAAACGAATAATGACGCGCACCACGTCAAAAGAGGCATGGGATGTTTTACAACTCACCGATGAAGGAACAAATGCTGTAAAAGAGTCTAAATTGCAAAATTTAATAACTCAATTTGAAACCATCACCATGCATGAATCTGAATGCTTGGATGAATTTTATGCTAGACTTTCTGACATTATGAATACTAGCTTTAATCTTGGTGAACATATTTTTAATGCTAGAGTTGTTAAAAAGATCCTGCGTTCTTTGCCTAAGCATTTTATCCCTAAAGTCACTGTGCTAAATTCTATGGGTAATTTAAATACGCTAAAATTGGAAGAACTTGTAGGATATTTGCAAACGTATGAAATTGATATGTTCTCGAAAACTGCTAAATCTAAAGATAAGGGAATTGCACTTAATGCCCAAGAGAGAAGGAGTGAGGGGTCGACTAGAAAGAGGGTAGAGTCATCTAGAAAGAGAGAGACTGACACGTCTGATTCTGAGTGTGATTTTGACTTTGATGATTTGGCTCTTTTTGCAAAAAAATTTAAGAGGATTCTCAAAATTAAGAAAAATGGCAATTTTAAAGATAAAAAGAAATTTGAGAAAAATAAGTTTGAAAAGAAAAATGAAAAAGATTACAAAAATCCTCCTAAGAAAGAAAGTGAGAGATGCTTTGAGTGCGATGGTAGGGGTCATAGAGCCTTTGAGTGTACCACTCGTCTGAATAGAGAGAAAGGAAAAGCTGTCCTTAATGCTACTCTTAGCGACGACAGTGAGGTCGAGACGGTGTATTCAGGAGATGAGTCACCGCATGAGTGTAACTTCACCGCATTCATGGCCAGCCAAGTGAGCACTCCTAGTTCTCTTCACAACGGTGAGGATGATGCTTCACAGGGACACCTCGATAGTGAGATCGATGTGAGTGAGGGGGAGGATGACTCAAGTGAGAGCGAGAGTGATATTCAACGCGCCTATGCTGAGTTATATTATCAGTGTTTTAAAACTAAAAAACGTAACAAAGCACTAGTTCTTAAGATCACCGGCTTAGAGGAATATTTAAGAAAGACGAGAGAGAGAGAGTCCTCCACCTTCACCGCCCTGAGAGAGAGAGAATCTGCCTGTGTCGAGAAAGAGAGTTTGTTTAGAGAGAGAGAGAGAGTGTTCTTGAGAAAGAGAGAGGGGACTTGACTAAACAAGTGGCTAGTCTTACGAGTCAGCTCCATTCCTCCATGGAGACTCAAAAGAAACTTGAAGCCCTTGTTTCCCAGCTGACTCATGATCTTGAGAAAGCACAGGAAGTCAAGGTACAAATCGAGGACAGATCTGGGAAGATGGGAAAGAGGCTCCTCGACCCCGCTTTAGGTTTTGGTGATCTGCAGGGAATTGGGTATGATGGTGGTTCCACCTCTCAAATTGCACCTGGTCCAGTTCCTGAGTTTACAACTACTCCTTATGGTCATCGTCAAAAACCTCGAAGGAGAGTTCGACCAAGAAAAGAAAACCAAGGTCCGCCTTTGACTATGATCTTCTGTACTTATTGCAAAAGAAAAGGCCACCTCAGGGAGTTTTTCTATAGCATGGGTCGGACACGTCGTACTACTCCTCCACCACGTCATACTGATGAGTTTTCTAGTCTGAGAGAGCGAGTTGAGTTCTTAGCTGCCACATCTCAGAGTTTGATGGAAGAATTCCGACGGATGTCTTTGCCGTTAGTGAATGCTTCTCACATTCCAGCTAAAACCAACAACAACAAAGGCAAACAAAAGGTCACCACCTCTTGGGTACCTAAGAAAGATAAAAAGGCTTTTGTTGTTCATGTTGCTCTCAAAGCACATAGTACCTCACAGTGGTATTTTGATAGTGGGTGCTCCAGACATATGACAGGTGATGCCTCATTTTTTACGACTCTTGAGGATTATCAGGATGGCAGAGTCACCTTTGGAGATGGGAGCAAGTCTAGCATTATAGGACGTGGTACTGTCGAGTTACCTGGATTCCCTAAGCTAGAAAATGTTTTATACGTCAAAGTTTTGAAAGCAAACCTTCTCAGCATTAGCCAGCTGTGCGACACTGACTTTGCAGTAAAGTTTGACCGGGACGCGTGTAAAGTCTACAATCAAGCCAGTAAACTTTTGATGCAAGGGGTGAGGACCGAGGATAATTGCTATGGGACTGAACCCACGTCCTCACTTGTCTGTAACAGCACCACGATCACTCCTATGGATCTGTGGAACCAACGTCTAGGTCACATGAACGTTAGAGATCTCAACCGCTTAGCTAAAAAGGACCTAGTACGTGGCTTACCATCTCTTGGAAAGACAACTTCGACCGTCTGTGGACCCTGTCAGATGGGAAAACAAATTCGTAGTCCCCATAGGAAGTTGCATTCCATTACCACCTCTCGTGTTCTTGAGTTAATTCACATGGATCTTATGGGTCCCACTCGTACTGAGAGTCTAGGTGGTAAGAGGTACATCCTCGTGATGGTAGATGATTTATCCAGGCACTCCATTGTAGGTTTTCTGAGAGAGAAATCTGATGCTGTAGAATTTTTAACGACCAAGTGCCGTGTCCTGCAAAATCAGCACAGTGTCACTATTAATAGGATGCATAGTGACAATGGCACTGAATTCACAGAATCAAAGGTAGATCTTTACTGTGATAGCCTAGGGATCAAACATGAGTTTTCTGTTGTGAGAACTCCTCAGCAAAATGGGATTGTTGAGAGAAAGAATAGAATGATCCAAGAAATGGCTAGAACTATGCTTCTAGGTCGTAAAGTTTCTAGGAGATTTTGGGTAGAGGCAGTGTCTACTGCATGCCACATGGTGAATAGGGTTTATTTGCGTCCACACACACTTCAGACTCCTTATGAGTTGTGGACTGGCAAGAAGCCCAACCTGGCATATTTCCTTGTTTTTGGGAGTAAATGCTACATCCTACGGGATAGAGAGCAATTAGGAAAGTTCGACTCCCGAAGCGACGAGGGAATATTTCTAGGATATTCATCAAATACCAGAGCGTACCGAGTTTTTAACCTGAAGAGCTCTAAGGTTATGGAATCAATAAATGTCATTGTGCAAGATGACGAACCTCCGACGGTTATTGATCCTAACTTTCAGTGTGAGGATGAGGATGTATCTGATAGTGATTTACCTGTTCCTCTCTCACACTCTATGGACCCTACTCTTGTGCTAGGGGACACACCAGCTTGGGTTCGTAAGAATCATGACCCGTCTGCCATTATTAGCGATCCCACTCTAGGGGTCAAGACTCGTGCTTAGCTAGAGAATGTTGTTAGCCATCTTTGCTACACGTCCAAAGTTGAGCCCAAGAACCATAAAGAAGCACTCAAGGATGAACACTGGATATCTTCTATGTAGGATGAGTTGCTTCAGTTTAAAAAGAACAATGTCTGGGAACTAGTCCCCCGACCTAGTGAGACTAATGTGATAGGTACCCGGTGGATTTTTAAGAACAAAATGGATGAAAATGGTACCATAATCAGAAATAAGGCTAGGTTGGTCGCTCAAGGCTACACACAGATAGAGGGTGTAGACTTTGGGGAGACATTTGCTCCTGTTGCGAGGCTTGAGTCCTTCCGTCTTCTGCTCGCCATCGCATGTCATCTGCGCATCAAGTTATATCAGATGGATGTCAAGAGTGCCTTTCTGAATGGTATTCTATAGGAGGAGGTTTGCGTGGAACAACCAAAAGGGTTTGAAGACCCACAGCACCCGGAGCACGTCTACTATCTCAGGAAAGCCTTGTATGGTTTAAAGCAAGCACCCCGTGCTTGGTACGAGAGGCTTACTTCCTATCTCTTAGCTCGTGGCTTCAAGAGAGGGGGAGTAGCTATGACGTTGTTCGTCAGGAGAGATGATGGTGCTATTTTGGTTGCCCAGGTCTATGTGGATGACATAGTCTTTGGATCCACATGCTCCCAGCATGCTCACCACTTTGAGGAGGAGATGAAAAGGGAGTTTGAGATGAGCATGGTTGGTGAGCTTATTTTCTTCCTTGGTCTCCAGGTTTGTCAGCTCGAGGATAGGATGTTCATCTCCCAATCCAAGTATGCTGGAGACCTAGTGAAGAAACTCAGTTTAGACTCCGCTAAGCATGCACGTACACCTATGAATACCACTACCAAGCTTTGTAAGGACACTTCAGGCAAGGACGTAGAGCAAACCTTATATCGGAGTATGATCGTTAGTCTTCTCTACTTGACTGCCAGTCGTCCTGACTTCGCCTTTAGTGTTGGAGTCTGTGCGCGATATCAGGCATCCCCAAAAGAGTCACGTTTACTTGTTCTAAAACGTATTATTAAATACGTGAGTGGGACTCTCTCATATGGTATTTGGTTTTCCTTTGATACCGATGACCGTTTGTCCGCCTATTCGGATGCCGATTGGGCCGGGGATGTAGATGGTTGTAGGAGCACTTCTGGTGGGTGTTTCTATTTTGTTTTTGCTCTTGTCTTCTGGCTTAGCAAGAAGAAAAATTCCATCTCTTTGTCGACTACGGAGGCTGAGTACATAGCCGCCGAGAGTTATTGCACACAACTCTTGTGGATGAAGCAAATGCTGGAGGATTATGGGATTTCACAGGACACCATGACCATTTCCTATGACAACACGAGTGCAATACAGATATCCCGCAATCCAGTTCAGCATTCACGCACCAAGCACATTAGGATACGTGAGCACTTTATTCATCAGTTAGTTGAGGAGAACACTGTACCACTGAGTTTTGTTCCCACCGACCGTCAGTTAGCCGACATTTTCACGAAACCTTTAGATGCCCTTAGATTTGAGAGTCTTAGGAAGTCTTTGGGGATTTGCACAGTTGACTGAGGGGTTGGTCTATGTCTAGAATATGATGTTTCTTCATGTTCATATCATATGCTTCCTATTGCTAGTCTGTTTTATATGTACCATTGCTTAGTTGTACATCTATTTATTTATTCTTTTTGACTTTTATATTTCTTTTGAAAAATACAAAAAGATTTTCCTTTAACAAATTTTTTAAGAAAAGCACAAAAAGATTTTATTTTATTATATTTTTTGAAAAAATCCAAAAAGATTTCTGTTTTTTCTCCTTTTATGGATGAGCATTTAAGATAGCCAAGTCACAACTTCATTCCATATAACCATGTGATGTTTGATAGAGATTTGAGAGGCTACATCATTTCATCCATGTGCTTTACATTGTTTGGAGTCTTTGAGATGTAATTAGTGATATCTTCCTACATGTTTAACTCCTATATCCTTTATTGAACACATGCACGGCTATATTTGATTATTGCACTTGTCTATCTCATATTGGCTTGAGTGTTTCCATCTCAATTCTGTCTATACAACTTACAATATGCGATAAATCTTGACAAGATTGGAATGCATGTAAAAACCGTTTTGGTGAGACTGTGTGTTTTTGAATAACGGGGAGGGGCTGCGAAAGGTAATCATCTATCCTTTCCGCAAAAGCCACCGTTAAAAAGGACCTAAAAAATGGAGGAATTTTAATATCCGAGGTCCAAAGAGGTTAAAAAAGCCCAAAAAAATTTAAAGGCAATAACAATAACTTCATGCCAAATATGGGCCACTTAGGTTTCACCATCAATTCTCCACAGTTTGAGAATTTAGAATACCTCTATTCAAAATATATATCTGAGGGAGTTTGGTTGGAGATTCTTTAAATGGGTTTGCACTTCCTTGAAAGTCCTGAAAAAGCATAAAATCGTTTTGGACGTTATTGGTGTGAAAATCACCTTGCGCTTTGATTTGTTGATTTGATTGAGTCAATATCTTATATTGTCATTCTTTTACACCAAAGGACGCATTTGAGTTTCTTTCTCTAGGAGTATCCAATATTCATCGTGCACATATGTCATGTTTGTATGCATTGATTGTCCTATCGAATTTGATCACACCACTTCATTTACGCTATCATCGACTTGGTTGCTTTGTGTTCATTCATGGTGTGATTTTATCCTAGTGACACCCCGCACTTGCTTATTTTCCTGTATTTCTCTCATTTGTCTATTTGGGGACATCATAAAAAGGGGGAGAAAGAATTATCATATTTTAGGGGGAGTTTTGTGTTTTTGAGATTTGATACAAGATGCTTTCTTCATTTGATATCTCATTTCAAACTCGATACGTCACTTGGTATTTTGTCTTTTCTCATGTGTGTAGGTACTACATGGATTATCATTGGATTGCACACCCTGATGAGAAAAGTGTTGAGATTCCTGAATAGTTGAAGAGCAAACGTTGAAGTCTTATTCAATTGTATCTTTCTAGTTTTGGGTTCATGGAAGGGTAGATTTGTATAGGCATTTTTAGTTGTTTGATAATTTGGATGTTTGTTTTTATGTATGTACCGGCATAGACATAGGGGGAGATTTGTAAGGACATTTTTGTCCATTATCAATTTGTTATGTCGCGCACCGTTACACCGCTGAAGAAATTCAAGATTCATACAGTCATCAACGGATCCAAATATCAAAAGAAGAAGAGGAATCAAAGTCTGACAGGCCGGACCGATTCGCCCAGAATAAAAGAACCGATCCGCCTGCGGACCGGTCCACCTCAGACCAGGACCGGTCCGCCTGCTGAAAGCCAGTACACCCCGAACCTCAAGCGAACCGAAGAAGCCTAAAATAAAAAAGAACCGATTCGCATACCCGGACCGATCCGCCTCAGACCCGGACCAGTCCACCTGGGATAATCTCAAACAGATTGTGCAGCAATTTTTTAGGCCATGTTATTCCTTTATAAACCCACTACGGGAAGTGGTTTTCTAAGACTTGTATACACGATTTTCAGAGTACAAAAAACTCTAAGTCTTCACCTATTGAGCCCAAGACTCTAGGTTTTTTATTCACACAAATTTCCTAACACCGGTGAATCACTTTGCAACCCAGGAACGCAGTTTTTGCTGTTCATACCCTCGTGGAGAAAACCGTTCTTCTTCTTCATTGCAGCCCTCCTGGAAAGGGACATTTCCATCCGCCGACTACAGAATCTGACACCTGAGGGTAATTCTTAGTCACTTCTATTTTCATTGTAATCCAAAATTGTACAATTACAATATTATAATGAAAATAAATGGTTTTGTCCCTTTGGGGAATTTTTCCTCACAAGCATGTGTTTGAATGTTCTTGCTTAGTTCATTATCTTATTCATTCACATATTGTTGCATGTTTAGGGTTTGTTTGAGTTAGAAGGTGTTTAATATATAATTGTATCATTTGAACGCAAGCGCATATGTTCTCATCTGGGAAAGTTTGAATTATGCAATTTTTGCCTATTTTGAAGTTTCTTTGAGTTGAATTTTGTGGGTACATTCTCTGCAAACCCTCACGAGACACAACTCTTCCTACTAGGGTAACCTAGGGGTTTAACGACTTGTTGCATATGCTAAATGTAATCGGGTTGTGAAGGTGGGAATCGCAGCGGGTCTGAGAAAATGGTGCGGTGGTTCGGGTCACGATTTGATCGGATGATGAAACAGGGGTAACAGGTATGGGGGATGCATAGGGTTTGGTTATGGGTCGAAATGGGCGAGATGGGTTCGTGGGTTTTGGGTGTAACTGGGATTGCCCGGGTTTGCCATAGCTAGTTGAAATGGGTCACGGGTTCGTATAAGGGGTGGTTTCGAAATGGGTTTCGGGTTAAAATAAAAACTAAAGTCCTAAAAAAATAAAATGTAATAAAACTAAAAATAAACTCCTACAAACTAATCCTAAAAAAAACACAATAAAGATTAAAAATAAAAAATAAAAATAAAACACCACAAAATAAAAAGAAATAGAAAAATAGAAAATAAATCCAAGAAAATTATAAATAAATCTAAAAGTAAAAACGACTCAAATAAAAATCCAAAAAAGTAATAAAAGTACAAACTCAACACACACAGGGCTCGCGTGAAGGTTTGGGCTAGGTTAGGCTTGGGTAAGGTACGGGACTGGGGAATTAGCTCTATAAATCGCATATTTGCCTTGAAATAAGCATTTGAACTCCGCAAACGGTGATCAAGCCGGCACATTAAATACTTAAGCATATAAGACCCAATTTCTTGAGAATTAGCAATTACAATACTTCTATTCGGGGTATAAAATGTACACTTTTGGGTGCTCGTCACACCACCCTCAAACAGAACATTGCTTGTCCACGAGAAAAATATAGAGAGAAAGAAAGATAAGACACTAAAAGTGTACAACTTTTGCGAACACTTGCGATTTCACTTAGCATGTGAAACAAGCCTTTAAACCTATAGGTTGCCCTACATGACGAGTTTTGTCTTGTGAGGGTTTATAGGGAATATACCTACAAAATTCTTTATTTGCAATGGTAGTTAATCTCTTATTAGACGTAGAATAATCGCACAATCCATCACGAGATAAATATTTTAAGAAGCACAAGCTAGAAGTGCATAAAAATATTTAGCTAAGTAAATACTCAAGGCACATCCTTACTAGAACTCAACATGTGTGGTGTGAATCAATAAAAATGGGCCGAGTATCACGAGAGTAATTCCTACATCGCCTCTTCGAAATCAACGCTTCAACTTCAAATCTCATGGATATAGCTCTTTCAAACAAACTCACGAGATTAGGGTAAGTGTATCGCTCTTGTGTGTGAGGAGGTGAGTAAATGTAAGAAAATTCAGACATCTCACATACATATAAGAAATAAGGAACATGTAGAAATAAAAATGATCTCATGAAAGTATGTTAATCACTATAGTGAGAACCTCGAGTTATTCAGCACATTGACTTTCATTTTCCCGAACACATAGGGGGACATATGAATGTTAATAGGTGAGGGGGAAATGAAATGAGATGGATGGGATGAGATAAGGTAAGGATGGATGGATGGATGATGGATAAGTGATGGATGTTTATGCGAGAAGGGAGTTCTATACTTTGAGCACAAATGTCTTTATTACATAAAAACTAACTACAAACTTTCTTTTTCTTTTCTTTTCTCTCTTTTCTCCTTTTCTTTTTCTCTCTCTCTTTTTTTTTCAATTTTTCTTTTTTTTCTCTTTCTTTTTTTTCTCTTTCTTTTTTTTTTCTCTTTTTCTATTTTTTTTCTCTTTTCAAACCAACAAGGAAGACATTTTATATTTGGGAAAACACTCTTTTCTAAAAAAACGAATGATGATATATGAATGGAGTGATATATGGATGATGTGGGAATATGGAAGAGCACGGGAATGTAATGGATGAAGAAGATGAGTGAAAATCTAGTGATCGGGATAAATTTCAAGACACATGTTTCTTACAACTCAAAAGTGATGTAGTTCTCTGTGATCAAGCCAAAAATTTTATGAAAAATAATGAGATCGTATAACGATTTAAAGTGATGGAAATTGGGCATGTGAGAGGCATATGAAATTGGGGCATAAGGTAAAAGCTCAAGCGTATTTTTGGATATAACATGAGTGGGAATGTGAACCTCAAGTGTGGGTTCATTTGGATATCAGGGGAGAAAATCAATCTCACTAATGAAAGGTAAGTCAACACAATTGTTGACTTGGGGCTCGGACCATGGAATGTTTTCAACTTTGAGATTCTCGAGGTGAGAGGCTTGGTCACACTCAAAATCAGTGTCACGAGATGACTCATCATCACTCCATGTGGGTGTAATAATGGGTTGACTCGAGGGAAACTCCGACTCGCGCTCACACACAATAATCTTTGTTCAAGCCGTTGGAGGGCTTCATTTTGAATTTGAGTGGCTTGATCTTTCTCGAGTATGAACTTTTGCAAGAGGATTTCGAGAGTGGAGGTGGATGATGGTGGTGAAGTGTTGGTCGCTGGCGACGGTGGTTGAGGTGGACATAACTCTCTATGGACATGACGATATGGAGAATACTTAAAGGAAGTGTGGGGAACGAGGTCAAGTGTGTCATACACGGGAGAAGCATCTCCGTGAGAGATAAAAGACTGATAATTGTTGGGTGCGTAGTGAGGGAACTGATCGGGAATGGGTGAACAATGTTGCCATGATGACTGTTGGAACGTGTGAAGATCCACAACATCGGGTTCGGATTCGTATTGTGTGAAAGGGTGATCAGGCCTCCACAAATAGCTTGGGTACTCAGACCCCTCAGTATTTTATACATCATGACAATAGGCCGAGGTGGATTCCAAAATAGTATCATATGGATACACTTGGTTCATGATGAGTTCGGAAGGGTAAGGAATGTACGGGCATTCATAAAATAAGTGATCGGCGTGAAAACAATGGGTGCATGGCGAAGCGTGTGATGTGTTAATACTCATCATCGGAGGCGATGGAATATGAAATGAGTGCGTGGATGACCCAAGAGTATCAACGATGTGTGAGAGAATTGTGGCCACTAAGTAAAGTGTGGAGATTGGACTCAGGCTCAACGTCACACATGCTTCGTGAAAATGGAAAATGGCCAAAATAATCCCATAAAGGAAGTTCTTCGGCCATGACGAGAAAAATATATACATATAATTTTTTTGAATTTTTTCAAAAGGAAAGAAAATATTTTTGAATTTTTTGAAAGAAAAGATGGGAAAAAATATTTGGACTCTTTGAATTTGGTTGAAATCACTAAAACCCGACTACCAAAAGGTTGAATTGGACAAACATAAGTCAAGGATAAATCCTAACTAGTACATAGCCAATTTTTATCTTCAAAATGAGTGAAAAGGGTAGTCAAATTTTAATTAAGTCCATGGGCTATAAAAATCACAGAAATTATCTGAGTGATCGCCTTTGTAAAATGTTATGCTATTGGGCTACCTAGTTGATTGATTTTAAATTTAATGACGGCTAGAGTATCACACAATTGGTAAGCGAGTGAGTTGGGTGATGAAATCCCTTCTCGTGAATGACCGGGTATAGGTCTTAATTGATTAATTTATCACATACATTCGAAAATAAATGTGATAATAAAAATCAAGTCAGAGCACATAGTCACACGCACACATGCGAATTGACTCGCTGACAGGAGAGGTACGATGGTTTTAGAAATGTACCTCCCACGGTTTTTACACCGTGTGGTGACGAACGATTTGAGTCGACTGGGGGAGATCACTCCTATCTCAGTCGGCCCCAGGAGTCCTAGTGCCTCAAAGTAGAGAGGCTTCTAAATCCTCATCTTTGGACGCCTTCTCTCTACCTTGTCCGGTTTCCCTATCACGCTTTTCTTTTTTTTATTACAAATTTAAATGAAAAATAATATGGTGTCTCTAAGCACCGCAATACAAGCCAAGTTATAAAATAAACCTAATACAAGTCTTCTAAAATAATAAAAAATGGTACGAAAATGAAAAATACAAATGAATCACAAAACGGATCCTCTCAAGTGCTTCAAGCTCCAAAGATTATCAACGGCACCATTTAATAGAGTTGCTTTTTGGTATGTCGCTGTGTAAAGCTCCTCTAATAAAAAATCCTAATTACCTACAAAATTATAACAAAACTAGAGCATATAGTGGTAAGTGAGGTATCAATCCAAATGTAAGGGTGAAACATACAAGAGAGGCATGCAATTAATTTGTTCATTATTTTCTTTTTTTGATATTTTTCCTTTTCTATTTTTTAAGCTTTTTTCAATATTAAAACAATCTAGAGACGAGGTGAAATAAGACTACACTAAATGTACACTTTTGTGTGCTTATCATTACTTTTTCTAGATTATTTTCATTCTCTGGTTTTGTCCAGCAATATCTAAAGAGGGATATTTGCAAGGACACGTTTCACACTCTCTATGTTTAATTTATGTTGTCTTTATTCCAGAACAAACACATGTTTCCTAGCATCTCTGTAGTGATTCTATTGAGTTTTAAATTGTACATCAAGTAAACAAAGAGATAAATCACCATTACAAAGATTGTCGAACAGAAAAATTTAGACATTCAGCATCAGAGGATCAGTAAGGTCTTCAAAACTTTATAATTCCTTGTAGTTTAATTTTGTGCTAGGAAGTGACATGATACTACTTTGAATAAAATAAAGGGAAAAGTTTTTTCACTATTTTTTTTTATAATTTTACAAGGGTCTGATAAAAGGGGATCTCGTTTGAACGAGGTCACCCTCGATTGAGTGACGTTTCAAAAAAGGGCCATTTTCACAAAATAACATGGACCTCAATCAAATGAAACTTCAAATGACATCACCCTCAATCGAAGATATTTACAAAAGAGGGCTAGTGGTTTCATATAATAGACTCTCTTAATATAATGTTTCAAACGAGAAACCCTCATTTGAAAGCTCTCATTCGAACAAGGGCTTCTCTGGTTTTAAAACATCTTCAATCTTGGAAAATGTGTTTTTGTGCAACTGTTTCACAATAAAACTATTTAAACACTTTGGAATGCGTCATTCAAGATACGAAGATGATTTTTACAAAACACTTGATATTGTTTTGAGAGATTCCTTTGAGAAAAGAGATCATGCCAGTACCATGCATCAAAGTTGGCACTACGTTTACAATCCATATACATATTCTACATTCTAAGAAGATTAAATCATTATGTGTGGAAAAATCATCTACAAGTGATATTGATGGATATCGAGGCCTCATAGGTTGTGTAGCTTGTTCTTGGAGTGGAATAACACTCGCTAGTATGGGTAGATGCAGAGGAGAATAGTGCAAGGGAGTTACCAAGTGGAAGGAAGCATAATCATATATATATAAGCCATGATTGTGTCCTTGTTAATTACTTTAAGCAATCATTAGAAAATTTCCCTTATTTTTTCTCATTTATAGATTCATATTCAATCTTAACAACCCTCATATTTTGGTATTGAGGGTGATTGGGCCACGATGCCAACTTATGTCGAGCATCAAAATTAAATATCATTATTAGCATGTGGCAAAAATATGAGACATTAAAAACTTTTTTCACAAGATATAAATCAAGATAAACTAACAAGTATAAATTATTCACCACAATTAAACCTATCACCCTGCTAAACTTTAATAAATAAATCTCAACTCGAAATATAATAAAACTCAAATGAAATGAAGTCAAATACATAAAATCTTCTCAACTAAAACCATAAACAACTGTGTTGTTTTAATATCGACAAAATCCATATGTAACTATCTCATAAATAAAATGAATGGGAAGGAAATTAAACTAATACAATAAGGTAAACTCCAGTTGCAAGTCCGCTAAACTACAAAACTATCTAGCTATCCAGCAACTTAAGCTGAAATGTTAGTCAACCGTCAGGGAACACCGCAAGAATACTGACCATTATTTCCAAATAGGATTCATGAATCCAATCATAAGCATTATAAGATATAAATATCATGATAAAATGTATTTAATTAATGAATTCGTAATAATAACGATGTGAATAATGTAAAACTACATCTACTACCCACGTAAGACAAGCCATCTCACTACCCACGGTCTAATTATGCGAATTTCATAATTAATTAAATTTGTTTCCATTATCTTACTCAATATCAATTGTCTTTCTCAATATTAATTAATAATCGATGCAACACCATATATCCAGTTTCCCTTTTTATTGGCCTTGCACATACTCAAGGTGATCCTAGCATCTTCTCCTATTAAGTCCACACATATCACTACAACTCATCGACCCAATTTTCATTATCTCACACATACCGCTATGTTCCCTGATAATATGCAAATATTGCTTATCTCATCCGTTAACATATGTGCAAGGACATAAATTTCCAATTGAGTCCTTTGTAGTTTTGGCTCAATTCTGGACAAAAACGTTTGAGTCATAGGATTGAGTTATTGACTATCGTTCAAGCCTATGACATACTAAAGTTGAAGACGCAGCGACCAAGTTTAAAGCTTCATCAAAATGCCGAGTTTCAAGTGCTATGTTTCTACGTCATCAACATCATATTCCATAGTCTCCAAAGGTATGAATGCATTTCTATATCTATATAAAGAGACTTGAAATAAGTTTATATTGGATGTACTATTATTTTAAACTGAGGTTTGAATTCATAAAGGTACTTCAAAACTTTTAAATAAAGTTTCTAGGCTAAAATGGAATTTTTAAGCTTTCTGTCTCTTCGTTCGAACGAGTTTTTCGTTCAAACGAGAATTTCATTCGAACGAGGTTTGCCAACGACTTGCCTCTGAAAACTCATTAGATAGGTCGTTCGAACGAAATGTCGTTCGAATGATAATGTCGTTCAAATGAGATTTCAACGGGAATAGTTATTGGCAGTTTTTTGGCATTTTCCCACTACTTGTCCCCATATAATTTTGACAGTTTAAATCCATTTCGGGACCAGATTTTTTAAAAGAACTTTTTCCAACTCCGAGAGAGTGTTTGGGATCTTAATTCTTCCATAAAAAATTCCCTTGGTGTTTGTTATTCAAATTGTTTTATTCGAAGAACAAAACCAAGTTTGCACCCAATAAACATTGTTTATTCCAAGTTTCTATCTATATTACTATACTTTGCTTGGAGAGTTTGTTTTGGCATTGGATTCTTCTCAACCGTAAAAGAGAGGTTGGGTTTGCTTCTACATCCCACAAAGAAGAAGAAGTTTGTGTTGATTTCCCCACTTGGAGAAAGGCTCCTTGTTTAGGTGTCGGTGACCAGAAAAAGTCCAATCGGTGGTTTCCGAGACCGCGGTGGAGCTCCGTGGTTATTCGCTAGGAAGATGTGTATACAAGAAGAAGCGTCGGGGCTTGGACGGAGTCAAGTCGAGTGTTGTAAGTCTTACTGTCTTGTATTTGTAAAACCGTACTTAATGGATTTGTGGCTAGGGTCATCCAAGGTTTTCTCCCATTGTGGGGTTTTCCTCCTACATTGCGGCGTAGTGATTCATTATTTATTTTATCTTTCGCAAAACTCACCTAGAACGCATGCTTAGTTAAAAAGATAAAATTTGGTTTAATCACTACTTGTTTAATTTGGTGGTAAATAAATATTGGGTAATGTGTAGTTAATTCAAGTCATTAATTTAATTTGTTAAAATTGGTTTGGCCTAATTTATTAAAATTGAAAAATATGACTTAGGCAAATTTCTTGGACTTGGGTTAATTAATTGTGTTTAAATGAAATTAAAAATATGTGTGTGTTTTAATTTTATTTCACTTGGTTTAATTTTAATTTGATAAGAAATTAAAATTTGTTAATTTGTTGTTTAATTGAACCATCGCACGCTTTCGCACAACTTTAAAAGGGAAATTACTTTTTGTGAAGTAAAAAGAATTTTAAAATTGTGGGCCTCGTGCACCAACAAGTGGTATCTGAGCCGGAGCGCTAATTTATCACTTCAAAGATCCGTTTTTCGGCTTTTACAATTTTTGTGCTCCTTGTATTTTTAGGTGGTTTAATTTTTACTCACTCTCAATTTTTTGTATCTCTCGATGGGACGCGTTAATGAAAATTTGTCCATTTCTAATGATAATGAAGTTTTTGCTATTCAAGAGGAATGTAATGGGCTTAAAAAGTGTAACGGAAATTTAAGAGAATTAAATTTGAGATTTGCAAAAAGAATTAAGTTTCTTGAAAATGAAAATTTATGTTTTAAATCTAGAATTGAACTTTTGCAAACCTTGCTATCTCAAAAAGATATTTTTCGTGAAAAGTTCATGGTCATAAATCACAATTATAATATTTTAGAAATGTCCAAGAAAGAGAGTGATTGTCGAGAAAAGACTCTTAGGGACAAGTTTCCTCACATTGAGGGGGAGCGTGATAACCTTCTAGGAGTTATGGAAAATTTAAAGAAGGAGTCCCGTAATATTGAGGAGTCTAATTTATTACTTGAGTCCAATAATTTAAATGACTTACAAGACTCGAGTAGTAGTTGTGATGGTTCTAGCTCAATTAGTTCAAATACTTCCGTTGCTAAAGCTAAAACCATTTTTTGTTTTAGAGGGTCTACTTTATCCAAAGACATTAGAAAAGGTCACACCTCAGGTAACATTTCTCATGTTTACACATGCTTGCATTATGGTAAGAAAGGTCACCATAGGTCATTTTGTTTTCATCTTAAAAGAAGTCCTAGGAAGTCTATGTCTAGCATTCCATTTGTTTCCAAATCCCATCATTTTAAATATACATCTATATGGGTTCGGAAATCATTTTTAGACGTGCTAGATGTTAGATATGTTGATTCTCATTTGCTTTCACATGAAATCTCTCTTACTAAATTTAAAGGTTGAATGTGTTAGTATTTTTTTCATACTCTAGCATTTTGTGCTTCATGTTATATATCATTGCTAGGTGTATGCATGTTTAGTCATTTTCTAGTCATTGCTCTATTTCATATCTCTAGCTAGAAATCATGAGTTGTTTATCTTTTGTATTATATTTCTTTCATTTTAGTTGCTTTAAATGAATAATACAAAAAGATTTTTGTTTATCATATGTGTTTTACCCTTTTCGTAATTCATGCCTAATGAAAAATACAAACGATTTTTGTGTGTCTTTTGAGTAAATATTTTTATTTTTGCTTAAAAATTGTTAAAACTCAAAAAGATTTTTATTTTGTGTGTATTTTAGTTTGATACACTTTATGTGGCATATTATTGTGTTAGAATCCCATCTTTTTTTCTCCCATGTGGCTAGAACTTTGGTTTAGATTGTCATTCCTTAATATGTTCTTTACCATACTTACATGGAGTAGTTGGATTTTGTGTTGCTTAACCGGATTCTATTTTTATATGCCTCTTTTCACACATGCACGAGTTTTTTGAAATTTATTCATCACATGTTATATTTGAGCTTTGTGAGGTGTTCTCCTATCAATTTTTTCATCTACATATTTGAGACCTAGGAGGACTAGTGCATGTCAAAATCCGTTGCACGTGAGATTTGTGAGAAATAAAAATATGTTATATAAATGTGCACGGGGAAGGGCTCCGAGAGGATTTATTATGCTTTGTGAATAGTAAGCCACCGTTTTTTGGAGCTAAAAGAAATACGTGGTCCAAAGGCCTAAAAATAGAAATATGGCATTAAAAGAAAAATAATTTGCCAAGGCCTAATTTGTTTAGTTGATTTTGTCATTAAAAACTAATATATACTTATTGAGTGAGATTGGATGGTATATCAATGGTTTGCACAATGTCTATTTATTCTAGTTGCATTTTCAATGTCATGACTCTATTGGTTTGTAGAATCATGAACATGCTAGGCTTGTATGCATTGTGTATGTTTGTTCAGTGAGTTAATTTTATATTGTCACATGAGGTTATATTCAAATGTGATGAAGTTTTCACTCAATTGAGAACTCCGTGAACATGTTTTAAGTGATTGGGTCTAAATTTAATTGTTGCTAGTTCACACCCCAACACTTCCGTTTCCATATTACACGTTTTTGCCATACGAGTGTGAAAATCTTATCTTTTTTTGTGTCATTTGTGTGTTTATATCTATATATATGTGCATTTGCATCTTTGGTATATCTAGAGTATGTATATATATGATATTTTTTATTTGGTCTTTGTCTTTCTTTCTAGTCCATATATACTGTAATTTATAATTGGTATCTATCTTGTTGCATTCTTTGTTGATATCACATGCTTAATACTTTATGTATCATATTGGTATCATTTTCTTACATCCTAGTTTGTATTCGTTATTATTTTTTGGATTAGTTATGTTTTTGTTGCCCACGTTCTTTAATGTTCTCATCACTTTATGAACATTTGCATGTTTATCTTGTTATCCCATCCTTTCCATCCCTTGTTTAGTTTAAGGGGAGTTTATGCTTTAATTGGGGGTGATAAGTTTATGTTTTGATTCTTTAGCCTTTGTCTATTCCTAAACAAAAAGGGGGAGAATGATAGGGGGAGAAATGGTATCTATTCCTATTATAATCACATCTTTGTTTGGGGGAGATTTATCTTAGGGGGAGACGTCTTTCCAAGTAGGTCATTTATTTGATAAAGGGGGGAATCAATTAAGGGGGAGTCTTTATCTATATTGCATTTAATATTTTAATATTCCCTATGCGTTTGATAGTTTGCTTAAGTGTGCAGGAATTCTTCTAAATGGAAACTTTCATCGTCGACAAAGCGTTTAATTCTAAAGTGGGATGTTTTTGAGTCTAGTGAGCTTGACAGCCCTTTAGGATTTTTGTCTAGTTTTTGTCCCGGAAGAGTCAAAGGGGGAGATTTGTAAGGACACAAATTTCCAATTGAGTCCTTTGTAGTTTTGGCTCAATTCTGGACAAAAACGTTTGAGTCATAGGATAGAGTTACTGACCATCGTTCAAGCCTATGACATACTAAAGTTGAAGACATAGTGGATAAGTTTAAAGCTTCATCAAAATGCCGAGTTTCAAGTGCTATGTTTCTACGCCATCAACATCATATTCCATAGTCTCCAAAGGTATGAATGCATTTCTATATCTGTATAGGGAGACTTGGAATAAGTTTATATTTGGTGTACTTTTATTTTAAACTGAGGTTTATTTTCAGAAAGGTACATTAAAAATTTTAAATAAAGTTTCTGGGCTAAAATGGAATTTTTAAGCTTTCTGTCTCTTCGTTCGAAATTTTCGTTCAAATGATTTTTTCGTTCGAACGAGGTTTGCCAACGAATTGCCTCTAGAAACTCGTTAGATAGGTCGTTCGAACGAAAATGTCATTCGAATGAGATTTCAGCGGGAACAGTTATTGGCAGTTTTTTGGCATTTTCCCACTACTTGTCCCCATTAACTTTTGACAGTTTAAATCCATTTTCGGGGCCAGATTTTTTAAAAGAACTTTTTCCAACTCCTAGAGAGTGTTTGAGATCTTAATTCTTCCATAAAAAGTTCCCTTGGTGTTTGTTATTCAAATTGTTTGATTCAAAGAACAAAACAAGTTTTCACCCAATAAACATTGTTTAATCCAAGTTTCTATCTATATAAATATACTTTGGTTGGAGAGTTTATTTTTTGTTCCGGATTCATCTCTACCGTAAAAGAGAGTTTGGGTTTGCTTCTACATCCCACAAAGAAGAAGAAGTTTGCATTGATTTACCCACTTGGATAAAGGCTCCTTGTTCGGGTGACGGTGACCAGAAAAAGTTCGATCGGTGGTTTCCGAGACTGCGATGGAGCTCCGTGGTTATTTACTAGGAAGAGGTGTATACAAGAAGAAACGTCGGGGCTTGGACGGAGTCAAGTCGAGTGTTGTAAGTCTTACTGTCTTGTATTTGTAAAACTGTACTTAGTGGATTTATGGCTAAGGCCATTCGAGGTTTTCTCCTGTTGTGGGTTTTTCCTCGTACATCGCGGCGTAGTGATTCATTGTTTATTTATCTTTCGTAAAACTCACCTTGAACGCATGCTTAGGTAAAAAAGATAAAATTTGGTTTAATCACTACTTGTTTAATTTGGTGCTAAATAAATATTGGGTAATGTATATTTAATTCAAGTCATTAATTTAATTTGTTAAAATTGGTTTGGCCTAATTTGTTAAAACTGAAAAATATGACTTAGGCAAATTTCTAGGACTTGGGTTAATTAATTGTGTTTAAGTGAAGTTAAAAATATGTGTGTGTTTTAATTTTATATCACTTGGTTTAATTTAATTTGATAAGAAATTAAAATTTGTTAATTTGTTATTTAATTGAACCATCGCACGCTTTCACACATCTTTAAAAGGGAAATTACTTTTTGTGAAGTAAAAAGATTTTGTAAAATTTTGGGGCCTTTTGTTCCAACAATATGCGTTATTAGCCCCCTTGGGTATCTTATTCCCTATATATATGCTAGTTAACCAGACAACCTCGAATTTCTATGTTAACATGCTTTGCAGGGGTTAATTGCGCTTTTATAGGTATTTGGGTGCTAAGTATGAAGTTTGGACGCATTCTGGTGAATTTTCGTACACAATTGCACGTTCAAAGGCATTTTAGTCTTTTCACATTTTGGGCAGTAGGTCCAACATCTTCACGAAAGTTGTATCCCTCTGTGTGAGCTTTGTGTGGCCATGAACGATGCATGAATCTGATCCCTAATGAAGAAGTTACGAGATTTTTGGCGGAGGAGAAAAACAAAGAAACCAAAGCAGGGGAGAAGGAAAAAGAATACACTAGGCTCAGACCTGTTCAGTCGATTGATCGACCCTTAAATTTTCACTCTTCGAACAAAGACAGTGGGTAAATATCTAACTGATCGATCGATCTACCAAAGGGGTCGATGGATCGATCCCCTATTTTCCACGATATTTTGCTCTGCATTTTCTTTTTCCTTTTCTTTTCTATTTTAATTCCAACTTACTATATAACCCATTTTTGTTGTAATAAGAGAGGATAATTAGTTTTGGATAGTTTAGGTTAGGGTTTGGGGGTTGAGAGATCATTTCTTCTTCTTCCTTGGGTGTTCCCCATTTTTGGGATGTACGTGCACTATTCATCTTCCCTACCAATTAATTTAAGTTGTATTTCCTTATTTTCTTGCTTTCTAGTTAATTTACTTGCTTTATTTACGTGTTTTCGTTACTCGCTTTCTAGTGTAGATTTATCGCTTTATTTAATATGCTTTCTAGCTAATTTAGTCTAGGGTGTGTCGGATTGAACTCACTTTGGGTTGATGTGTTGCTTTGCTTTGGTGATGGAGTCTATGGGTTTATTTTGAGTGTGCTGTCCTAGTTATTAAGCCTAGGATATTTGACGGAGTATATCATGTATGCTCCGTACTTACGACCTAGCGTGCATAATTTTCGGGATATTTGTTGACGCCAAAATCTTATTAGACTTTTATACGAATTTAGGGGTGTGACAACTCTTGATTTAATTAACTGTCTAAATGAGATGCAATATTAATAACTCATCGACCCATGTAACCATTTTATACTAATTAACTCGGGTGAGGGATATTCGACGCAACCTATAGTTTTTACTCGCTATATTAATTTAGTTTAAATACACTCGTCTAGTATAATCTTTTCCTTTTGTTATCTTTTCCTTTTGTTTATAATTAACTTTTACGATTTTATTTTGAGAAGTATTTAACCTTATAAATTCTAGCAACTCGTCGCTGTGGATTTTCGATATCCGGACTTGGCTGTTATACACCCTTAAAAGAGTGTAGTCGTAAGTTTAGGTTTTTGTATTGAGCCGGTGAACACAAAATAACGATCAGCGTTTGACACGTACCACTTTTTACCCTTGATCAATTCCCACAAAATACACATCACTATAGCCAGTTAGCCTAGGATAAAAAAATCGTGGTAATGGTTGGTCTATCCAAACCCATACACACAATGATGCACATCAATCCATTTCTAATACCCGTTAATTATCTTAGGTATTAATTATGTTTTCATTATTCACAATTAGACCCCAAATATAATTCTTCCATCATCACAAAGTCCATTCCTTGTCCCATATCTACAGTTCACCAAGCCATTACCTCACCTAGGAAGAACACCTAAAACATAATCATCTCATAGTATCATTCCTAGGATAAAACAACGTAAAATTGTACAACCTAGTCCCATACTTAGAGAATACCAATGTAACAGTGTATACTCCTAAGCCCATACCTAAAAAGAATCAAAAACAATTTATGTGTCCACTCTATAGTCCCATACCTAGAAACTAACATTCTAATAACAATGGCGAAATTACAACTAACGTGTGTAACCCCAACGTCCTAATAATATTATATTATTAACATAAACAATCTCTGCATTAATTACATTCTTAACCCGACATTTTAATTCTTTGTTTCACAGTTATACAAGTCCAATTTCATGCGCAATAAATAAATTATATCATGTGATAAACAAGTTCTACGTTATGTGCCAATAACTTGTCCAATTTTAATATTTCAATATGAGTGATACTTGCTCAAATTAAATATAATTCAGCTCAAACATGCATATTGACAATTTTCAATAACAATTTAACACATTCTACATCATAATAATCATATACCTGATTTTATAAATCAACATATTTAGTCAAATTTCATATATTAAATAACCTGGGATTCGTCCTAACTACCCAAACTAATAATGCACAATCATCTAAGCATTCATCATTTCAAGTATTAAATTCAATTTCATAAGTTAATAAAAACATATTTATAATTAGATTATTACTTTCCCTAATTAAGTTCCTAATCATATTAATAAGATATGCGTAATTAAAGTTTAGTCAACATTTAAATCAAATAATAATTAAAGAGAATAATAGTGATATTCTTGCCTAAAAATAAGTATTCCAAAAAATCTTATCACACTACTGCGTTCGTCTCGCAAGAATGAACAAATTTTCTATTATGTCCTTCTTTAAACTATGTGTTTAAAGCCTCCTAAAATTGGATTAAAGTTTTGGTTAATGGAGGTTTAGGGTTGAAATAAGGTTGTTATATATTTATGCCTTTATTTTGAGCAAAAGGTGTTTGAAAAAGTAAAAGGTCCATGCTTTTAAAAAGAGTCCAAGTGGTTTTTATATAAGAAAGAAAAAAAGAAAAAGAAAAAAAAATTAAAATAACCGACTCACACCCTGACCTGGCCCAAGAGTGCAAAGTTGTGAGCATGATAATACTTCTTGTGGTCATGAGTCGGGGGCCTTGAGGGAGACAGATCCCTCGTGGTCGTAGCCTTTGACACGTGTTACTCTCACTTCTTTTCTATTCCAATTTAATTAGGAAAAATAATTTCTTAAAAGTCCTACTAATATTGAATCTCTAAAAAAAACCAATTACCAATTCAATTTTCAAAAACTATTTTACGAAATAATCAATTAAATGAACAAAATAATTATTTAATTTACAAAAATCCTTTAAATTCAATTCAATTTAAATCAAAATTTTGTCATTTAAATCAATCTCAATAAATTAGTATAAATAATTAATTAACACCTTTAATTAATAAATCTGATTATCAAAAATACGTTGTACTACATGTCCCTAACAAATTTTTTTCGCATCATCTCTCATATGTCACATGCTTTTTAAATTTTTTGAACTAGTCAAATGAAATTAAAATAGTCACTCGATAGTTTAAAATATATTGGACAATATTTTGCAACATATTTACTACCACGCGGGACATAAATAAATTATTATTAAATTATAAATACATTATATAAATAAATTAAATAATATTAGGGAAAAATACGGGTCATCACAATATACGCACCTTATAAAATTATAGTTCTTAGGATTATGGAAAGAAATGTGAATGAAATGAATACCTACATAAAGCTACTTCCTATATATGAATCTATATGATACAATTCGAAAGAACAAGACTTAAAACTATGAAAAGACTAAATGCTAAAAAAATACAACTGCTCGAATCGAGGATTGCTGGGATACTCCTAGTCCGTGCTAACTAAAGATACCGCTCACATATAATTTTGCATAACCACACATACGGGACATAATACTCAATACAAAGAAAATCGTTAACCTAAGTTTAACATACTAAACATACATCGATAAACCTATCCTAAGGCCAAAAGAAAATAGTAAATATAATCTCACTTAATGGAATCACATAAATACACATAACCAAAGACTCAAAAGAAATCGCAAACTTAATCTTACCTAACGGAAAAAAGTAGAGAGACATATCGCAAGACTCAAAAGATAACGCAAACCTAAGATCTCACAATGGAACACATAGACACACATAACCTAATACCCAAAGAAAATCATGAATCTAAGATCCAATACCACTCTATTATGCCCCAATTTTTGGACAAATTAAATATCATGTCAAAAGCATTTCCCGACGACATACTCTATTTTTCAACCTAACTAGTGTGAGCCAAATCACCTTTTTTATGTTATCCTCTAGAAATACTTAAAAAAAATCCTTCTTAAAAGATTTATAAAAATTAAATAAAAAACAACCAATTATTTATATTTCTCAACACTCCATACATTTTTCAAAGTTGAATAAAAAAAATATTATTTTTACAAATAGAGAAGTAAGAGCATTTACCAATAAGTGAAATACTACATAATGCCACCATCTAAAGCAAATAATATGTCTATACATAATGAACACTGAAACTAAAAAGAATCCAAAATTTACGACACTCGAATTAATAGTTACCCGAACAACCATTGCACAAAAAACCAAAACATCTAAAAATACTGGTTGCACCCGTAAAGTTGGTACACTAGAGAATGTGGAATACTCGAGTTTGTATAATTAATACTGGTGTGAGCAAAATCGTTCTTTACATTTTCCTATCCATAGTGCCTATATCCTCTTATTATCTAATAAGTAATTACAAAAAACAAAGACATATCTTATATTTATAGAAGGATATATTAACTCACATACGTAAGATAATTTAATTAAATTAAATTAAAAATGAACATGACGGGAATAAATTTCATTCTCTTGAGACAAAGCAATAGTTTTCCAAAATAAGGAAGGTAATTTCTTGCCCGATAGGAACTTACCATTTGTAAAGTAGGTATGAACTTCTTGCAAAATATTATCATAACCCACCCTCTTATGCAAAACAAACTATTAAAATAAAATAATAGAAATAATATTTACATAATACCACTACGTATTGCTCAATTTTAAGTGGTTGCTATATATCTTTTCATAAATATTTTTGAACATAAAAAGTTCTCTAATTTTGTATATAAGTTTTGCAAAAATTATAGGAATCAATTATGGAATATAACTAAGTTAAAAATGATTTTTACCTAAAACATTGTCCAATCTGTCCCGTAGGACCAGTCAGTAGAAGACACTAATTTCGAGATAGTAAACGACAATTTTAAAAAAATGTAAGAGAATAAAATTATTCCTAATGAAATCCATATACACAAAGAAATCTACTCAAATTTATTTTTGTTATTTTTAAGATAACCGAGCATATATGATTTCAGCACTTCCAGAAAAATATAATATAAAAACCCATTTTTATTAATCTCTAAATGATCTCCTTTGTCAAAATGTAAAACACGAAATGTGTTCGGCATTAAATATTATATGTGAATACTCAAAGCCATAATTTTTATCATATTATTATATGCGCAGAAAAAAATTCCTGATATTGATCATATTATTTAATTGAAATACACAAATACATCAACTAATCGATATTTGTACAAAGTCAACTCTTTAACAATAATCTCACCATCACGTCACAATACATAGATGCTCCTATTCCCCCTCACACCCTATCTATTCCGAGGGGATCTCTCAATACATCATAGTGGTATTATACCTGGTACCTCTAGCCCTATCTACGGCTATGGCATATTAGCCAAAATTCGAATAAAAAATACGGCCATCGATAATAAAGCGCCTTCTTTTCATTTCTAACCCGCTGAAAACTTGAACAGAATCGAGAAAGGAGGTTTTCTTGGTCCGCCTCCTCTTGGAGATTGAATCAAGATCCTTATAAGCAATGACGTTAGACGAATTTTCTCTTGTTTATAACATGCATAACCTCAATGCCACATTTTTTACAGGGAAATAAGATTCACTATTTGAGTATCAACAAATGGAAAATCTACCAACACCCATTTCGCAAGCCTTCACATTAGTTTTGTTATAGGACATGGGTGATCCACAACCTCAAGATTCCTTAATTAGTTTATCTAAAAGTGGGAAAATTTCAAATAACACAATGACGTGTGGCGATGAGTTGAAATTTCATATACTAATATTTTATTTGAGTTATCATGACAATTTATTTAATTTAACATGTAACAAAAATGTCCACCCACTAAACCCATTACTTTCCTAAGTTTCACCAAAGAAATATCATTGCAGAAAATTTATATGACAACGACCAATTCCATGTAATATTACAACTTTTAAACCAAAATAACATCATAATAGTAATAGTAATAGTAGTAGTAGTAGTAGTAGTAGTAGTAGTAGTAGTAGTAGTAGTAGTAGTAGTAGTAGTAGTAGTAGTAGTAGTAGTAGTAGTAGTAGTAGTAGTAGTAGTAGTAGTAATAATAATAATAATAATAATAATAATAATAATAATAATAATAATAATAATAATAATAATAATAATAATAATAATAATAATAATAATAATAATAATCTATATTATACCTCTAATACAATAATTTTAGAGGTTTTAATATCATTTAATGCCTTTTAACTCACCAAAGTTACTTATCTACAATATCTACAACCTATTTTATCTCCACCAAGTTAATGATAATGTTTACTAATAGTTACCCACTCTACCTATTGTATCTATTCATATTCTCCCAAATGCATTTTTATCTCTCCACTATTTACGTCCATTTACTATTCTATTCAAATACCTATATCTTCCAACTTTTTTCGCCTGATATTCCTTCTATCTTCCACCCCTTGTATTCACCCCTTGTCATGGCTTCACGGCGACCCAACGGATAAACCCCCAACCCGACGGCTGTCACGAGTAAGTTCCCCCTATTTCTCCTCCCTCACCACCCCTTGTCTGGCTGTCATGAGTCGTATTTTTCAAGATGGTTAGGTCCATGATTTTGCAATATGGTTGGTTCATTGGTTCATGAATTTGCATTTAACATATATATGCATTATAAGGATTTCCATGTGTACCTATAAATCGTCAATTTTGTAATGTCAAACGCTTTTGTGTCCATAAACCATTTCTAAAATTCTTAATACATATGAAGTACAAAAGAGTACTTATTTAAATGTATTAATGTGTTGAGACTGATAGTTCAGTTCGATAACTTTATAGAAACAACAGTCTTTATAAAGATTGATTTTTTTTCATTATAGTATATGTGTCGTTTATATGTGCTGTTGGATTTTTAGTCATTTAATTCAACTTTGTTTCTGATTTTTTACTCAGCCAGGAATCTGTGAAATTTATGTGCATGTGATTGGATTTTGAATGTCTATTTTTGAATTAACCTATATTAATTTCTTACATGTATGGTTGTTTGTGTTTTGTGTTTGTTCCAAAACAGGTATGATTTTTTTAATGGAGGGTCTTAGTGATTTTGACGGGGAACCACACTCAAAATCAAAGGTATTATAAGCTGATCTTTTTTTTTGAAGATGAGTTTTTTGGTTTAATGTTGATCTTATCTTGGTTTGGTAGGTCGCTTGACGATTTGTCGCTTCCTTCCATGTGAGTTTCCGTACTAAATTATTTTTCATTTATCCGGTACAATGTAACCCTTTTAATTTTTCCATTTATTTGGGTGGTTTACTCCGTTCAAGTGGGACAACTTTTTATGTTCTTTTAATTTATTTTTTATAAGATTTTAGTTTTTTTTTCCTTTATACCTAATGTGCCAAAATCTTTGTTTGTAGGTAGTTAAAGGTCTGTAGATGGTTCCAAGTTTATGTTTTATGGATCTGGTTTGTGTCTCTTAGGTCGGATTGTAAGGTTGGTCCTATTTTGTGTATGGGTTTGATTTGGGCTCCTTAGTAGGGTTGGCAATTTTTGACTCGATAACTCGTTTACGTTAATAACCTGAAATGACCCAAACATGACACGATTAGCTTGTATTGATTTAAGAGTACCCAAAACTTATTCTTAAATCAAAATCAACACGACTCAAAAATGACACGACTAAGCCGAATTGCCACCCCTACTCTTTAGTATGGTTGTGTTCTCTTTTGTATTGTTGGGTTTGGGGTTGAGATGTAAGTCCAATAATTGTGGACTGGGTGTTTTTATGTTGGTTTTGTGTTATTAGTTTTGGTTTTATCTGTGTTCCTTTCTGGGCTTTTGCCTTTGGTTAATATATTAGATTTTACCACCCCCCAAAAAAAATTGTTGTCGAATTTGTTTAGGTAATGGAGATCATGAACAAAAACATTTATATCGAAGAGCATTTTGCGATGTGGAAGAAAATTATTTGGTATTAACTCCAACGCTCTCAACATGTCGACATGTCGTTAAATCTGTGCTTGGAAATTATGTGCATTAATTTTTATAATAATCATTAAATTTGGATAATTGAGATTTACTATATTAGGTAGTCATGTCATTATTAAGGGAGAAAAAACACGTTTTGAACCCTATATACATTTTGCCATTTTAATAATCATTAACTTCTCAATTGTCTTAACTACAATAAATGACTTACTACGCAACTTCATATGTCATTTCATTATAATTATATCATTTCTTTCTATGAGTAAAATTATTTTTATTAATTATTCTTTATATAATTTGTAATGAACATTTTTGCTTGTGCATTGCGCAGGGTACATGCTAGTAGTAGTAGTAGTAGTAGTAGTAGTAGTAGTAGTAGTAGTAGTAGTAGTAGTAGTAGTAGTAATAATAATAATAATAATAATAATAATAATAATAATAATAATAATAATAATAATAATAATAACAGTAAGAGTAACAGTAACAGTAACAGTAACAGTAACAGTAACAGTAACAGTAACAGTAACAATAACAGTAGTAATAGTAATAATAATAATAATAATAATAATAATAATAATAATAATAGTAATAATAATAATAATAATAATAATAATAATAATAATAATAATAATAATAATAATAATAATAATAAAAAAAAACTTATAAAAGTTATCAACACAATAAAGTCACTTTTTCTCATTTTTAATTTTTTGCACAAATAATCTTACTCCATTAAAATAAAAACAAATTGAGTATTTTCTATAATGTTGTAAAAGATCCCTATTGTTAGACATGGAGGGATATGACGTGACTTTAGGTATGGATTGGTTAGCAGACTATAGAGTGATGGTAGATTGCTATGAGAACACTATTGTGTTTTCGATTTCGGGACAAGCAATGTTCCTTGTGGCGATGCCTCTTCCCCAGGGAGGATCAAACACTCATTTATATTACATCGAGGAGGAGACCTTGCAGGAGATAGTGGTATCATTAGACTCGATTCTAGTAGTGAGGGAGTTTGAGGACGTATTTCAGGACATACTCGGGATTCCATCGAGCTGAGAAATAGAGTTTGTCATTGACTTAGCCGGGGATGAGACTGATTGTCAGAGCACCATATCGCTTGGCTCCTTCAGAGATGCAGGAGATAAGAGAGAAGATTCAGCAGCTTTTGGGTCAGGATTTCATTCGGTGGAGTACATCACCTTGGGGTGCTCCAGTGTTGTTTGTGAAGAAGAGGGATGGTTCGCTTCACTTGTGCGTGGATTACAGGGAGATGAACAAGGTAACGATATGAAACAAGTATTTGTTGCCTAGGATCGATGACTTGTTTGATGAGTTGAGAGGAACTGCGTACTTCTCCAATATTGATTTATGGTCAGGGTATCATCAGTTGCGTATTCTAGAGGAGGATGTTCCTAAGACCGTTTTCCTATCGCGGTATAGATCCTACGAGTTCAGGGTGATGCCATTTGGGTTCACCAATGCACCTGCAGTGTTCATGGATCTCATGAACAGGGTATTGCAAGAGTTTCTGGATCAGTTTGTGATAAAATTCATCGATGATATCCTAGATTACTCACTGATGGAGGAGGATCAATGTATGGTTCTACAGATGTTATGGGACAATCAGTTTTACGCCAAATTTAGTAAGTGTGGATTTTGGCTTCTCGAGGTACAATTTCTTGGCCACATTGTGTCCAAAAGGGGCATAGAAGTTGATCCGAGTAAGGTACCGGTGGGGGGTTGGGGGGGGGGGGAGTGGGGACATCCCACGCCACTGATCGAGATTCGCAGCTTCTTGGGATTGTCCGGATATTATTGTCGCTTCATCAAGGGGTTCTTAAAGATTGATGGCCCTTTGACGAACTTGACTCGTAAGGGAGTACCAAATGTGTGAAGCAACTAGTGTTAGTTGGCTTTCGACGAGCTAAAGGATAGATTGACCTCAACACCCTTACTTGCATTGCCTAGGAGTGGGGTGGAGAATCGGGCCAACACGGATGCATCTTTACAGGCACTTGGGGTGGGATGCAGCTGCAGGACAGAGCGATAGCTTATGCGTCTCGAAAGCTAAATCCCCACAAGAAGAATTAACCCACCCACGACCTGGAGTTGGTAGCGGTAATTTTTGAATTGTGGATATGGATACATTATCTATTGGGCGATCATTTCATATATTTCACAGATCATAAGTCACTTCAGCATCTCTTAACACAAAAGGATCTAAACATGAGGCAGAGGCGATGGATAAAATTCGTTAAAGACAACTAGTTTGATATACAGTATCGTCCTAGTAAGGCTAACATGGTTGCATATGCATTGATCCAATGACCTACTGGAGACTTAGCGTAGGTGTGGAAAGAGAAGTAGAGTGAGCTTCGTAGGAAGATGAGGGTGCCAGAGCGTACATGGCAGTTATGACTATTACTCCTGAGATCATTATGCGGGTAGTGAAGGAACATGGAGAGGATCAGTTCTGTCAAGACAAGGTATGCCAATTATTTGCTGAAGGTGTAGAGTATTACTGAGTCATCTCAGAGAGAGGCCTACGATTTAATGGGAGATTAGTAGTGCTCGAGGATAAGGATTTCAGACATGCAGTTAGGACTTAGTCCCATGGTTCCAGATTTGCGGTACATCTCGGTAGGGATATGATGTACCAGGTGAAAAAATACCTTATATGTATGATACTAATTTCAATAGTGGCACAAATTCGAATAATAAACTTATTTAATTAGAGTTAATTAATGAATCAAATCAATTCATTCCATAAACTCAAATGGCTATGTGCGTGCAAGTGTCAAACCAACATAAGTAAAATATGCGACATAAAGTTTAGGAAAAAATCCCTGAGGGCAAAACCTTTTTATTTCACTATAATTGTAAATCGCAACTTACACACATTACAATGAAATACAGTTTCACACTCGAATACCCGCAGGTGTCGGTTGATGTCGTCAGCAATAAGTCCACACTGAGCGAACCTACATGAACCGCAATCTAATCTTCAACACAGGAACACCGCAACACTCCCCCTAATGACACATAGTCATAAAACTTTGTAGAAAATCACTCCACAATATCACGCACCTCTCAGTTATAGAGATCTCCACACAAAGTATGAACAATAGCAAACTATGTTTTGGGTTCCACAAAACAACTCACACAAAATCAATTAGGATTGTGAATTGTAAAACAAAAGTTATGAACCCTCAAATGTGTTGGATAATAATAGAAAAACGTATTCTGTCAAAACCCAGTTTTTCTCCACATGAAAATCAGAAGCCTGACACCCTTGTTTATATTAAAAATCAAGGAGGTGAGGTGTCAGCAAAAACCTCTTCCATTTGAACAAAATACGACGTCGTTCGAGCGAATCACAATCTCATTCAAATGCGATGTGACAACGTTTGAACGACAGTCACTGATCAACTTAAAAAAATTTAGAGTCTTAAATAACTTGGAATCCTCAAATATTAAAACTGTTCACGGGATCAGGAGATATTTATCCAAAACTGTTATGATTTTGAAAAATTAAAAACCATTTATAATTTCAACGTTTATAAAATATCCCAACACTTTTAACGTAAAAAATAAATGGAACTTAAACACATTTTACCAAATCCATCCTTGTTGGGCTTGGATGTTGTAGTCTTCTTGAAATTCAGATTCGTCTCTTATAGGTTTAAGATTTTGAGTCCTCCGACGACTTGTAGCAACTTGTAGCGGTATACAACATACTAAATTGTGACGGACAATGTCCTTACAAATCTCCCCATATGTCTATGCTGGTACAAAATAAAAATATCCGAATTATCAAAATCAAATGACTTATACAAATATACCCTCCCACAAACTCAAATGTGGAAAGATAAAGCGAACAAGCCTTCAAACTTTTCAAACGATGCTTCAAAAATCAACTTTTCGAAACTTCAAGCTTTTCTCATCGGGTGTGAAATCCAAAAATCTTCAATTGTACCTACACACATGAGACAAAGCAAAAACTGCGTGATGTATCGAGTTTGAAATAATATAAACATAAAACTTGTAAGCATAATCAAATCTCCCCCATACTTAAACTCCCTCATAATACCATAATTCATTCTCCCCATTTTTATTTGTCCGAAAGAGACAAGGAAAAGAATAATTCACATAAAGAAAATCAGAGTGTCACAGTAAACCAAGGCAAATAACTATTTTTGGTTTTTTAGATTTTTCAAACAAAAATGCAAAACTGATGTTACAAAAAATCACACACCATCAATTTATACTAAGACAACCAAATCGTGGTTACAGAATGAATGGGTGTGAACGGATTTAATAGGAAAATTGACTCAATCATATGATATGTGCAAGATGCATAATAGTACTCCTAACGAATGAGCATAAAAAATATTCCTTAGGTGTAGAATTGTTGAATTTAGATGACATCGTCTTAATCATATCAACAAATCAAAGTATAAGTGCTTTCTACACCAATAACGTCCAAAACTATGTAATTCTTTTTCATGACTTTCAAGGATGTGCAAACCGTTGAAGATTCCATTCAAACTACCTCATTAAAAGATAATGTTTTTATTTTTCTTATGAGATGATGAAACTAAACAAAAACTTATTGGCCCATTTTTGGCATAATTTTCTTTTTATTTCCATACAATTTTTTCAAGCTCTTTTAGACCTCATTGGATCCCGGATAATTTTCAATTCCTCACTTTTTAGGTCCATTTAAATAGTGGTTTAATCGTAAAGGATAAATGAGTATCTTTCGTAGCCCTTCCCCGTTTTTCAAAATAAAACACACAAACGCACAAACTCACAAACGGTTTATAGCATGCACTACGTTTTGACAAGTTTTATCACATTTGGTTTGTTGTATAGACAAAATTGAAGCGAAAAAACTCAACCAACATGTGATAGAAAAGCGCAAAAGTTAAACAAATCCATGCATGTGTGCCATAAATGACAAATAGAGTCAATCATGTAGGTAACAATACTATATCATCTCAAAGACTCTAAACATTGTAAATCACAAGAATGACACAATATATTGTCTCAAAACACTATCCAACCGTGACGTGGATATGGCATGAAGTTGTGACTTGGTCATCCTAAATGTCAATTCATATATGGTGCAAAACAATATACAAAACTCTTTATGGATTTTTTCAAATTCTTTATGAGTTTTTCAAACACTCTACAGAACCTACCCAGTAGTACCAAATAGAATATCAATATGAACCAGAATACTACAAATAGAAATTTTAAAAAATCTCAACATATCGTTCGAACGAGATTCCTTGTCATTTGAATGACATAGGATCTCGCGAGAAGACTTCACGCGACATGTATTCTCGTAAGAATGAGAAAAGAAAATTTTTACCAGATTAAGAAGAATATCATGCAGTTTTTTCTAGTGAGAAAATTTTGAGAAAACGGTTTCTGGAATGGGCCAAAAGATCTAAAACAGTGCTAAAATAGTACTAAAAAAATATAAAAGAAAACAAAAATGCTAACAAAGTATAAAACAAATGGTACATACTAGGAATAGGTAAAAGTTTCATCATGTTGATCATCCTATGCTAGAAAAAATGTCTAGACCTCATCTAGTAGGTGTCGTGGAGTTTTTCGAAGATGGTGACATCTTTTGAAACAACTCCATCAAGTCATGTGAAGTCTTGACCAAAAATTTAGCTTTCTCTCGAATATTTGAAAACTCTCTATCATTATGTGCAAGAAAATTATCATGGGTGGGTGCATGTGTGCGAACATGTGTAGGAGTAAAGCGTGACACATTACCTAACTTAAAGCACAATACCCTAAGGTGTCCTCTCTTTTTGGAATGGGAGCAAACATAAACCGGCCTAGGTACACCTCTCTCAAAAACTCTTGGACGTGCTCTCCTAATAGGTATGGGACGCCTAGGTGAGTTGGGTCGAAAGGCATGTGAATCTAACTCTAAATTAGGAGCCGACTCTGGTGCAAAAAAAGAAGTAGACGCACTATCATGACTTATTCATAAACTCTCACCACTCCCCAAAATAGGATACCATCTTTCCCACATTCTTAGACGCATTCTCCAATTTAACTTTAGCTTATAGGGAGTGCTTAATATCTATCTATAATTGTGACACGCGGGCTATAATCTCACTCTTTTCCCTATTTAAAGCAATCGAATGTGCACTCAAAGAAATCTTCACTTTCTCGAGTTTACTTGCTTTTACCTCAAACTCCTTCAAACTCTCAATATCTCTATCTAAATCTTTAACCTTGAGACCCAACTTGTTATTCAATTTTTTAGTTTTTAAGGTCTCGGTGTAAAACTCTCGAAACATAATCTGGAGCTCACTCTCATCATCACTAGCGCACTCGCTCTCAGACTCGCTAGAAACACTCAAAAACTCCTTGAGGGTATCACATGCACAAGTGTCCTCATGGTCGAGGGACAAAGTGGGTGTGCTCTCGTGACTGGATAAAAAGGCAATACACTTTCCTTGTGAAGAATCATCCTCGAAATCATTCACATCTTCCTCACTATCACTCAGGGTGGCTAGCATGGCAACTTTCTTTCCCTCTTTCCTAGGTCTAGTGGGACGGTCAAACGACTTGTGCCCTTTCCTCTCACACTCAAAACATTTTAAATTTTCAAACTTTTATTCACCCTCTTTCTCTTTCTCACCAATTTCTTTGGCCTTGTCTTTCTTTTTGTTTTTCTCTGAAATTTTTTTATTGGAAGAATTTTGTTTCGAAAACTGGAGAATTTTTTTAAAATTCTTTGCAAGAGGGCCATGTCAAAATCAGACTCGTCCTTAGACTCGAACTCACAGAAACTCACTTTATTTTTCTTAGATTGGGCTTTAAGCGCTATCCTTCAATCCTTAGGTTTGACAGTGTCGGAAAACATGCCAATTTCGTATGTATGGAGGTCTCCTACCAACTCTTCTAATTTTAGACAATTCAAATTTCCTAAGGTATTTAAAACAGTCACTTTAGTGATAAAATGTTTAGGCAACGATCTTAAAATCTTTTTAACCACTCGTGCATCAGGTATAGGCTCACCTAGGGTAAAACTAGTGTTGACAATATCAGACAAACGTGCATAAAACTCCTCAAAACACTCAGTCTCTAACATAGTGTTTGTCTCAAATTGAATGGTCAAATTTTGAATTTCAGAATCTTTGACCGCATTAGTGACCTCATGGGTGAGTTACAAAATATCCCACGCTTCTTTAGAATGTGGTGCACATTATAATCTGTCAAAACTCGTCAGGGGTGATGTGTCATGAAATTGCACTAAGCCCACGTGAATTATAAGTGCTCCACCTAAATTCATCCTCAGTCCAGTCTGACACAGATTTTAAATTCATGACATTATTTGCGGTGATAGTGGGAGGAATCCAACCTCTTTCACAAATGACCCAAACTCTTTCATCGATTTCTTTTAAATAGGATTTCATTCGGGCTTTCCAGTAAGCATAATTAGACCCGTCAAAAATTGGCAACCGACTATAAAAGTTTTCGTTTGGAAACATTGCGACATACTTTCAAAAATCAAATTTTTCAAAAAATCAATGTCACACAATTTTTTTGCAAAAAATAGGAATACACGATAAATTAGCGTAATCAGCTCTGATACCAATTTGAAAAAATGCCTTACGTGTATCATACTGATTTCAATAGTTATGCAAATTCCAATTTCAAACTTATTTAATTAGATTCAATTAATGAATCATATCAATTCAGCCTATAAACTCAAATAGTTATGTGCGTGAAAGTGTCAAACCAACATTAGTAAAATATGCGACATAAAGTTCAGGATTAAATCCCCTTAGGGAAAAACATTTTTATTTCATTATAATTGTAAATCGCAACTTACACACATTATAATGAAATGCATTTTGACACTCGAATACTCGCAGTCGTCGATCGATGTCATTAACAATAAGTTCTCACTTAGCAAACCTACATGAACCGCAGTCCAGTGTTCAACCCAGGAACACCGCAACACTCCCTAATAACATGTAGTCATAAAACTTCATAGAAACTCACTCCACAATAGCATGCAACTCTCGATTGTTCAGATCTCCCCACAAAGTATGAACAATAGAAAACTACATTTTGGGTTCCACAAAACAACTCACACAAAAGCAATTGGGATTGTGAATTGTAAAACAAAAGTTATGAACCCTCAAATGTGTTGGAGAATAACAGAAAAATGTATTCTGTCAAAACCCAATTTTTCTCCACACGAATATCAGAAGCCTCACACCCTTATTTATATTAAAAATCAAGGCGGTGATGTGTCAATAAAAACCTCTGTCGTTTGAACAAAATACGACGTCGTTCGAGTGAATCTCCATCTCGTTCGAATGAGATGTGACGTTGTTTGAACGACAGTCACTGATCCACTTAAAAACTTTTAAAGTTTTAAATAACATGGAATCCTCAAATCTTAAAATTATTTACGGGATCAGGAGATATTTATCCAAAACGTTTATGATTTTGAAAAATTAAAAACCATTTAAAATCATTTCAAAAATCATTTAATCTTTTATAAAAATATCCCAACACTTTTAATGTAATAAATAAATCGAACTTACAAACATTTGACCAAATTCATCCTTGTTGGGCTTGAATGTTGATGTCTTCTTGAAATTCAAATTCGTCTCTTATAGGTGTAAGATTTTCAGTCCTTTGACGACTTGTAACAACTTGTAGAGGTATACAACATACTAAATTGTGACGGAAAATGTCCTTACACTAGGAGATGAGGTGTCGGCATGAAGAGAGACTTGTCAGCTTAGGAAAGTTGACCATCAGAAGCCTTCGAAAATGTTCCAGCCACTTGAGATTACCATGTGGAAGTAGGAGAGCATCTCGATGGATTTTATTACTGGGCTACCTACGTCACAGCAGGGTCACGATTCGATATGGGTGATAGTGAATCGGCTAACCAAGGCGGCTCACTTCTTGCCATTTCGCACAGACTACGAGACGATGCAATATGCGTTGCTATTCATTTCAGAGATTGTTAAGCGGCACCGGGTCCCGATTAATATTGTGTCTGATAGGAACAAAATTTTTGTGTCACACTTCTTGCAGATATTTCAGGAGGCCATTGGCACAGATATACGGTTGAGTACGAAGTACCACTCGCAGACAGTCGGGAAGACTGAGAGGGTGAATCTGATGCGTGAGGATATGCTGAGGATGTGCATCCTAGATTTTAGGGGAGGGTGGGAATGATAACTTCCAATGGTAGAGTTTGATTATAACAACTCTTACCAATTTACTATAAGTATGGCACCGTTCAAGGAATTATATGGGAGACCTTGTCATTCGCTCGCATACTGGTTAGAGGTGGGTGATAATAAGTTATTGGGACCCGAGATGATTTCGGAGACAACTTCCAAGATTGAGTTGATTCGAGGGCGTATTCAGATAGCTCAGGATAGGCAGAAGAATTATGCCGACGCCAACATGAGACACAGGGAGTTAGAGGTTGGAGACCAAGTGTTGGTTCGAGTGTCTCCTATGAAGTGAATTATGAGATATGGTAAGAGAGGGAAGTAAACACCGAGATATGTGGGACCATTTCCTATTATAGAGAGGGTAGGTTCGGTAGCATATAGACTGCGACTTCCAGAGCTTCTTTAGCGGATAGACGATGTGTTCCATGTGTCATCACTGAGGAAGTACAGGAGGAGCGAGAGATCCTTCTGGCACTGTGTCCATCCCCGATCCTCGTGATGGGAGAGACGAAGAATAGGGGTATCTTTGTGTTGAGAGGATCTTGGTCCCGCGCATCCCTCTCGGGAGCGCTTCAGTCGGCGTCGGGGATGAGGTGAAAAATGTAGAGAGATGGAGTCTCCAATATATTTTACTCAAAATTGACAAAAGAAAAAAAGGGGAGCCATCCCGAAGGACATCATCCAAAGACATAATGATACATATGAAACCAAAATGATTCGGAAAGGGTCCGAAGGCAATGTTACAAAATGGGAAGGTGTTAGGCACCCATTCCGCCCTTGTGGTCTCTCATGGATGGTTGCTATTTTCCCTTATTTCCTCGTAATATGTGTGCATGTATATATGTTGTGGAGATAGGAATCATCGACTTGTATCATGGAAGAGATAAAGCGAGTCAGCTGTAGGAATGTTCCTAAAAGTAATATTAAAAAATAGGATTTACATGATTATCCTCGCATTGATCATTGTGATGGAATGATAACGCATATGGAATAATACAACACTAAGAGAAAATATATGTATATGTAAATATATAGAATCTAATAGAATTAAGTTAAAGAATATAGAAAAATAACAAAAAATAAACGAATAGGACTCGAGTCTCGGGTTTTACCCCGAGACACCTACGTAGCCTATAGAGGCATCAAAGTCCACGTAGCTCGTATACAAAACCAGGGGTGGTGTTTAACCCATAAATCCAATCGGGGACTTATCTTATTTATGTGTGTGTGTGTAAAAAGGTCACTACACCAAAAAGGCCAAATTGGCACCCTTTAGCTGGCCAGACTAACACGCATTTTTTGTCACGATCAATGATAGTTTGAAAGATTGATGAAATTAATCCGTTTGAAAGATTCATGAAAGTATTCAAAGATTACGTCAAGAATATGCGATACATTGCATGATCAATTGCAGAGGAATACATCACCGTGGAGTCATCAATATATACTCGGGAATATACGCCTGACTCGACCAACGTTGATGACACTGATGAGTTCGTCGATGATGGTGGTCATGTGATGGGAAAACGAGTGAAATTAATGAGTTTGAAACATGAACAAGTAGCTTGTTATCTATTTGACACACATGAAGATGTCGAAGAATGGAAAAAGTAAGTTTCAATTATTATAATGTTTAACATTATTTTAGATTGTTTTATACATGATTAATTTTGTAATATGTAGAAAATATGAAGCCTGTGAAAATAATAAAAGACAAAAAATAATGGTACAATGAGACAACGAATTTAGGTTGTGGTTGACACAAGAGGTAATTATAATGAAAATTGTCATTATATAACGTTACATTACACTCAAATTTTACAACTAATATAATTAATTTATCTATATTCTCAGCTCTTAAATACGGGTGATGCGACATCAAGGATTTCTCGTCTAGCCACTGGACCCTTGTTCAAGGCACATGAGTACAAGAAGTATCAATTGAACGGTTACGTTTTTGGTGCTAAAGTGTACGAGGAAAGTACAAATGTACATAACTTGTGTATTTCATACAAGGCTCTTACTTTCGAGCGAGCGCAAAAGATAAAAACCTCGTTGAAGCTGAAATGACTTACTATGGTGTAATTCGAAGCATATTTGAATTGGATTATAAAAGCTTCAAAGAGGTTGTATTTTACTGTGACTGGATAAGAGTTGAGGATAAAAATTCTTGTAAAGTTGATCCTGTTACCAATTTGATCATGGTTGACTTGTCCAAGTTGAAGAGCAACGACCACGTGAGCGATGGGCCGTTTGTTTGTGCATTTCAAAAGGTTAACCAAGTGTTTTACTCGGAGCATATCAACAACAAGTCGTGGTCAATTGTCCTACACACTCCAAAGCATCTAAATAGTAGTGTGAATGACTTGGATGCTCCTACCGACTATCAATCCATTTTTTATGATAACCCGAATTTGTAATAATGTTTTAATTTGTAATAAATATCCCAATTTGTACTTTATGAATCCCTTTTTAATGCTTTTAATTGATTTGCACTTTATCATTTTCTCTCTTGTGTAGTGTGCATGTGTGTGGGCAGTGGGGGTGGTGGTGTGGATGTGGATGTTTCGAATTTGTAGTAATTGTACATATTATGAGCTAGATGCTGTTGTTTTGGAATTCAGAATTGAGGTGTCAAATAGTAACAATTCATTTGGATTTGTAGTAATTGTACATATTTGCATGTCTTCTTCTAATCCATTTTGATTTGTACTAATAACAACAATTTTTTTTTTTATAGAAAATGTGTCCTTCAGGTATTAAGGCGAGGATGATGATGTCGTCTAGGCTCGATGGTAGCGGAGGAAACGAGGGCTCCTCGGCCCCTAGGCTCCCCAAATATGGAATATTAGGGATGGTCGTCGTGAACAAAACGAGGCTATTAGAGAGATCCCTTGAGCTAGTAAAGACGATCATCGTCTCGGGGTACACTAGTTGGAGGGAGGTGTCAAATGAGCTCAAGTTAGCTGTTTGGGTGGCACTACAGGTAATGTATTTATATTTATATTTATATGAATATTTTAATTTCAATTTCAATTTCGATTTCATTTTATATTTATATTTATATTTATATTTATTCGCAACTAACATTGTATTTATTGGACATGAACAATTCAGCCTGGATCCGAAGCTACGCGATTTCGTCTTGGAGCAGTTGAGGGAGCAACGCAAGACGTGGAAGAAAAATATGCAGACCCAGTACTTTGGGAAGACTTGAGAGTCTGTTATCTGAATGCATGAATCCGTCCCACCGGAGGAGCCGATCTCATTGGAAAAATGGTGACAGTTCATTGACAATGAGATCAGGGAGCAACAATTGGCATCTCGCCAATCGAAGAGGGAAAACCGGGCAAAAAAGACGGACGTGCACTACTCCGTCCAGAAGTCTTACGCCGAGGTGGAGCATAGGATGATGGTAAGATTTAAGTTTTCTATAACTACAAAAATATATTATTCTGCGTTATTTTACTTTGCAGGGATGATACTAATTTTACTTTATTTTATTTCAGGGGACAGGGAGTGGCACTGGGGGTAGGCCACATAGGCTCGATACTTATGTGGCTATTCGGACGAAGAAGGGTAAGCATAAGGAGGTGTCCCCAAGCGTCACGGCCACGATTGTAAGTAATCCGACAGTTTACTTTTTATTAATAACGTTATAATTTTTTTATTTACTTATTTTATTAATCATGTGCTTTTTGTCGTTTCAGGCAAAGCTTAAGCAAGTGCATGAATCGCAGTCTGATGACGAAAATGCATCTTTGTTCATAGACGTACTCAGCCAAGTGTTTAGCGCTCATCGTAAGGGGGTGAGCTCACGGGTGGCCAAATCTAAGATCATCCGATTGGAGACGAGCGACACCGGGTTGGCTCGAACGGTGGACTCGTATGACGCGAAGCTGTCCCTTTTGGGGGCGACGGTCCAAGATATTTTCTCATTCGTTGGGCGGAAACCGTAAGGGGAAAGGGAAGGAGGAGGAGGTGCAGGAGGACGAGGTGTAGGATGACGAGGATGTGTACCTCGCTGCTTCATCGTCGACAAGTGCAGACTTTGATGATCCACTCCCCTATTTGGATCCCTTCAATCGACCGATGTCGACACTTGGTTAGCCGAGCATGTTTATACTAGACATATTTGATGTCCAGTGGATAGGGCGGGGGTTGAGGGACCCGAATACCATCCAGGGTATGCCAGTTCATGGACGTTTGGTTTAAGACATCGAGTACAAGGTGCTCGTCACACATGTGATACTCGGGAAGGAGAACTCCCCCTTATGGTTACACAAACATTGCGACCTGATGTATATTATCGAGTGTGTCAATTCGTATATCGTGTGGCCTACTCACCTCCTCAGAGTTAACCTTACCTCAGACATTTAATGACATTATTTGAATTGAATTATTGTTTTAATTTGTTATATTTGAATTCAGTTCGGATTATATCGTGATGCATATGGTTTTGAATGTATATTTGCATTATCTCTATTTTATTTGGATATATAATGTTTGAACAGGTACAATGTTGCTATAACAGGTATAAATATACAGCTGGGCTGTGGCAGTGGCCATACTGCCTGACAGATTTTTTTTCAATTCTGCCCAAAATTGTCACGGTCATTAACCATGACAATTTTTTTAATATTGTCACGAGTTTGTCACGGTCCTTAACCATGACAAAACTTGTCAAGGTCAAGGACTGTGACATGACCGTGACAAGTCTGTGATAAAAAAATTTATCACCCCAAGAATTGTCACGGTCATTGACCTTGACAAGTCCAACTTGTCAAGGTCAATGATCGTGATAGTTTGACAGATTTGGTGTAGTGGGTGTTTTAGTTGTGAGAAAAATGTGAGAAAAGTGTGAGAATTCCCATTTGGAATTTATGAGCAAATCCTCCTTTTCTTATTTTTTGGGTTTTATTTATATGAAAATAAGAGATGTGCAATAATACTAAATAAAAATTATATTAGGATATGTGAGATGAGAGAACAAAAGTGCTAAGTAATAAAATAAGCTAATGCGATCTTAGGAGAATTTGAAGTAGGAGTTGAGAAAGTTGGACCTTCTTGAAGATCTTGAGCTTGGTCTTGAATGTTGGAGAAAAGCCCTTGAACTTGGATGATGATGAAGGGTAGTTATTTCACCAAGTTTGGTGAAAAAAGATGATGAAAAGTGATGGTTGGAAAAGGATTTGGATGTGAAAATCACGCTGACTTCGAGAGAGGTTTTCTGAGTTCGCTGAGAGTGATGGATTTAAGATCTTGGGCCCTCTTTGCAATGAGGCCAGAATCTCATTTTTATAGGCACGGGTCATTTTTGATCGACATAGCCCTGGTCCTGCCAATCGATAGGTGTTTTTAGGCACACTGCCTATAGGCAGGGTTTGGAACCTGCCATTCGGTAGTCTCTTTCAGGTTCCTTCGGAAAATTGATCGTAGAGCTCAAACTGTTGATCCGAATCATGCATGGGGAAAACAGATGGAAATATATTTCAAAGACCTTCGAAAGTAATTAGATCTCTCCTGGGTTTGGGAGATTACTTTAGGTCAAATGTGGCTCGAAAGTTCTCGTCGGTCCTTTGGAGGGGAATTATCGAACGCAAACGGATCGTTCGTCCGTACCGTAAGTCAGAATCGTGCATATGGCAGACTGTTGGAAAGGTATTTCAGTGCCCTTTGAAGATTCATTTAGTATTAGTCGATATGAAGTCTCTCCTTTGGTTAGACGGAGCCTGGGAGCGTCTGGTGGCCTTTAGGTTAGGTTTTGGGGGGAAAATAGGTCGGTCATCCGCACCGTAAGTCAGAATCGCGCACGGGGTGGACCATTAAAAAGGGGTTTTAGATACTTTTGAAGATTCATTCAATCTCAATCGAGCTGAAGAGTTTGAATTTTGTTCAAATGAAGCCTGGGAGTGCCCGATGGCCTCTAGGTCAGTACCAGTGGTATGACTTAGGTTTGCAGTGATAAGGGGAGGTTCTAGGGACCTAGGAGAGGTTAGTGGGTGATGGAATGGGGTGTCTATAGAGCCCCTCTATGGGTGAGTTTGGAATAAACGATAGCTGTCGAATAGACACCGTATGATGCCTTTGAAAGAGGTCAATTCTGAGGACCTGGGTGATGAGGATGACTGATTCAAGGGGTCGAGGCTGATTCTGAGGACCTAAGGATGGGGATGACCGATTCAGAGGGTTGAGGATAATTCTGAGGATCTAAGGATGAGGATGACCGATTCAGAGGGTCGAGGTCGATTGTGAGGACATAAGGATGAGGATGATCGAGTCTCCAGGTTGAAGCCAATTCTGAGGGCTTAAGGATGAGGATCACCAATTCAGCGGGTCGAGGCCGATTCTGAGGATCTAAGGATAAGGATGACCGATTCATAGGGTCGAGGTCGATTCTCAAGACCTAAGGATAATGATAACTGATTTAGAGGGTCGAGGCCGATTTTGAGAACCTAAGGATGAGGATGACTGATCCAGAGGTTCAAAGACAATTCGGAGGGAATAGGTTGAGATGACCAATTCTACGGGTCAAAGCCAATTCTGAGGCCTTAGGTTGTGATAACCAATTTTACGGGTCGAAGCCAATTCTAAGGGCTTAGGTGTGATGACCAATTCTACGGGTCGAAGACGATTGTGAGGGCTTAGGTTGAGATAACCAATTCTGCGGGTCAAAGCCAATTCTAAGGGATTAGGTTGATATGACCAATTCTGAGGGTTGAAGCCAATTCTGAGGGCTTATGGATGCGGATGACCAATTCTGCGGGTCGAAGCCAATTCTGAGGGCTTAGGTTGTGATGGCCAATTATGCTGGTCGAAACCAATTCTGAGGGCTTAAATTAAGACATTCTCAGGGAACACTGTCGAGGAGATTTCCTCGTGATTTTGATTTGAGATGGGTTGCCAATTTCTGGGGAAATCCTCATATATTTTGGAGACTTTATGGAGGAATAGCCAATCTGGTGCTATAAATTCCACCGGGGAAGTGATTAGGTGGTCCATGGTTTGGATGCCTTGCTCGAGGAAATTTGAGACCTTTGGGGAATATGAGATGATCCTAAAGTTTGGGATGCTTTAGGGGTCCTTTAGTGACGTTGCTGGGAGGAGATTCACTTGACTTTTTAGTGTTCTGTTGGGGAAATAGGGGTTTCGCTTGAGGGAGTGTGAAATTTTCTTGGTAAAAGTGTTCTAAACCCTCCCCGAGATTTTCAAGAATTTTCAGAGAATTTTTCAGGCTCTTCTGGTATTTTCTGGTAGTTTTTGTACAAAAATTAAGGGGGGTGCCGGTTGGCATGGTGTGCAGGGTGCCATTCGGCAGTGGCATAGACTCTTGGACTACCTTGAGAAGGTAAAAGGGTACTGCCAATCGGTAGGTTTGGGGTCATTGTCGATCGGTATAACCCTTGGCTTCTTATTAAAAAGGGGCGGGTTCCCCTCATTTTTCACAGCTTTTTGCCTTCCCTTTCTCTGTGATTTTCCTCTGTGAATCGTTCTAACATTCCGCAATCTAAAAACTGGCCGCTTTTGTGAGCACCGTGGTACACAAGTAGTGGTTGACAACTGGGTGAACGTGGAATGGAGGGCCAGGGTGCCTCATGCTTTGGGGAGTGAGAAATCTTTTGATGAATTCAATTCGATTGCGGATGAGCGGACTTTGCTATGGGAACCGTCACGTCATCTCTCTTTGAGGGTAGTGAACCCTGGCGGTTATGTAAGTAAAATGACTTTTGGCATTTGTTTTTGGTGATTTTTCTTTTTTTTTTCTTGGATTTTGACAAGGCTTTTCTTTGACAGTTGGATGTCTCTTTGTCGACTATGAGTGCCCGCGGGATGATGGGGCTTAAAGATGTCTGGGAGCACCTTCAACCTATGGTGCATTGGGTGGTATGAGCAGCAGGCTTTGGGAGGTTGGGGTTTGTGCTAGATGAGACACCTCGTTCAACGGTGGTCTTATGCGCTCTGGGGGAGAGGTGGTTGGACACTACCCACACCTTTCATTTTGGCTTTGGGGAGATAACTGGGACTCACATAGATGTGCATCAACTACTAGGGATAAATTGTGATGGAGAGCAGATAGAGGTGGATTGCTCTTTGCTGGTGAGGTCGGAGGCGATGCAGGAGGCGCTCGATGATGTGGGGAGGATAGTGTCTGGAGACTCTATCCGTCTATCCCTGCTGAGGGACGTTTTGCTGGCTAGGGTAATTGATGTGGAGGAGGGGCTGTAGGGGAGGCAGATGGCCTGTTTGTTCATTTTGCTAGTACTGGGGGGATTTTTAGTGGCGCCAAGGGGCGACGTCGTCCACTTGTGGTTTTTGCCATACTTGAGGATGTTTTCGAAAATCCCTCTCTATGACTGGGGGAGCTTGACTTTGGCGAACCTTTATTTTTATCTGGATGCTTTTAGCCGATGCTTGCGACAGAGTTTTACTAGAGCCACGTATCGTCCTGAGGTATTCTTTAGTTTGTGCATTTTCGTTTCATGCATTCACATTTTCCTTTCATGCATACGCATTTTCCTTGTGCGTCTCTTTTTTGATTGTGGATTCTTGTCTTTGGCAAACGTGGTTCTATGAGATAATTGGGTGTAATACCCAATTGGTTGCTCTAAAGGATGAGACTGTTGGGGACTTTTTCCACTTGTATCAGTTGCGGAAGGTCAATCGACAGTCGAGGAGGTCTCTTTCTCTGGAGGCGGTGCAATATGTCTTGAATGGCCTGACCAGTGATAGGGTAAGACTTTTCCCTTCTCCAGTCTTGGTTTTTGTGTGCTCTGATTCCATATTGACTTATATCTATTAGGGATTTTTTCAGGTGACCTTTTACCCTTAGGGGAATGTTTTTCAGGACACAGGGTCGACTGGGGTGAACGTACAGATGAAGCGTTTGCTGGTGCATGAGTTTGGCCACTCTTGGTATCTTAGAGAGAGGGTGATCCAACAGATTGCTGAGGAGGAGGTGGTGGTGCCACCTGTGAGGCCCCCTATGTCTATGAGGAGGGAGCGGTTGTTGCCTGAGGATGCGAGGATCGCGGTGATGATTAGAAAGTCCTATCTTTTATACACTAATACGATTGTTCCGTAAAATTATATGGACTTTGTGATGAGTTGGCTGATGGCGCCCAACATATATGGTGCACTGCCTTTCCTTCCTGCGGGTTTGAGTCATCCAGTGGGGTCCTCCCACAGTGGTGGTGGTCTGTGGACATCTGTGGTGATGGCGACTTCGGAGGTCCCCTTTGTACGGTTGCATACCCCTTCCTACAACATTATGCGGGCTGATGGAAGGATGGTTCCTATGTTTTATCATCCTCATGCGATGAACCCGGAGGAGTTGGGCTTGATAGAGGAGGTTCTTTATCGTGTGGTTAAATTTTTTGATCTTTTCTTTTATCTTCTTTTTTCCTTTTTGGTTTCTTTTGATCTTTTCTGCTTGATACTGATTCTGCCTTTTCTTGCAGCAAGTTCGGGTGTCCACCACTTGGATGAGGGACATTAGGGAATGGATATCTTCGACGACTGCCCATATTCGGGATGCAATTCCTATTCCTTCTTGCTTGGTGCCGTCTACCTCATCCGGGGAGGAGTCTGGTTCAGGTAGCGGTGGTGCGTCATCTCGCCGCAAGGGAAAGAGAGAGCGTCATAGGGGTGGAAGCTCTTAGTAGAGGGAGGGGAAAGGGTAGGTGAGAGAGAGAGAGAGAGAATGTGGGTTCGGGCTGAGTCCCTTTGTTTTTTTGCTTTTTTTTATTTTCCTACAAAAATTGATGTAACACAGAAAAATATCTATGCAATGCAATGGAGCTTGTTATTATCTTCTATTAATGAATGAATGAATGAGTGAATATGTGCTTTTTACTTTGCTGCTGAGATCATGAAAAATAATTTCTTTTGGAAGTTTTGAAATGATGTTTTATTCACAATTAGGAATTATATAAAGATGGAAAGGGGATTCTTGAAATTCTGTTGAGAATATCGAATTATTTTTATTGAGTTTTCTGATTTTGACAAAAGAGGAAAAAGGTAAGTTTCCAAAAATAGGGGGCTGCCGATCGGCAAGAACCTTTTCCTACCTATCGATAGGTCAGTCCAGTATCATCAATTCAAAGCTTTAATTGGTACCCTCTTCAGCCTTTCGTACCTTGTGGGGTAGGATTTCCTCCAATTTCTGCAGGGGTTATGTCTTTTGTGAGGGTTTTCAAGTATAAAATAGGGGTAAGGGTGGAGTGTTTCCATCACACCTTCTACTTTCTCGTTCTGTGAGATGGCTCTCCCTGGTAGTGTTGAGTTTGCCAACTACCTCGAGACTTTGGAGGCGATGTGATCCTACAATGTCAACTATGATCCTTTCAACATACGTCGAGTCTCTTTATGGCGTAATCGACCAATAGAGTGGAACATGTTGATGGCGGCGGTAGAATTTTGGTACCCAAAGACCATGTATTCTTCTTTGGCTTGGAATAAGTCTGTTCGACTTATAAGGAATTTTCTGCCATGTTGGGGTAAACCCTAGTGTGGTGGCTGCTATGCCTGAGTTTTCTCGTTCTCCCTGAGAGTTATTGGTTGGGCTTCTCCGTGTTTCGCCCTCGGCGGGTAGGTCATTGGTTATTTGAGTAATGATTTCCCTTCCGGCGGTGCTGCCGTCTGTGCATTTGAAGGAGGTTGGTGATGCTGGATATGCCGGAGCCGTCGTTCTGGGCTTGGTTTTGAAATTACTGCTAGTGACCGAGGAATTACTGATGGACCCACAACTTGTAGCTATTACTTCATCGATGTCCTACTGTCGCAATCCTGTGGTGATGATATTAGCGGAGACTCTAAATGGCCTGGGTGCCTGGCGAGAAGGTCGTTATGACTTTTTAAGGGGTTGCCCTGTGATGCTGTTCATGTTGTTGTTTGAAAGATTCTGCTTGCTGACTCCTCTGAAAAACCCTTTGTCGACTGTACCCAACTACTTTTCGCGCCATTTCATCAGTGTTGGCCTATATATTGAGAGTTGGGAGAATTGGTTTTTGGAGCATGGGGCTTTTAATCTGTAAGTGTTAGTTCCTTGGTGGGGACAGCTGCTGCCTATTTTAGAGCTAGGGGAATAATCGTATGTTCGGTTGGTTGGTCTTAGATAGACCTATTTCTATTTTCCTTGGCGGCTTCTGTGCCAATTTGGCTGGGAGCAGGTCATGCCACCTCGGACACTAGACTTATTTTAGGTAGAAGATCTGATAGAGCGTCTGTGCATGCGGATTGACTCTTTGTGGGAGAGTCGACATTCATCGACCCGTCCCTCTCAGTCTGTTAGGAGAGTTTGTAACATGCTTGGGGATTATATGAAGTGGTTGTGGAGAAGTGTAGTTATCAATATGTTGGAAGTGGAGACTGGACAAAGGTGGTTGGTCTTATCTGATACCATGGAGGGAGCTATTGTGGTTTTTTTGTGGCTGATTTGAGATTATCGGTCTATAGAGTGTCTGCGGTACTCTATTCAGGCATGTGAGGCTTGGGGACCCCTGGATGTAGATGATGATGATGGAGCGTGCTCCGTTGGTAGTTATGGGTAGGACTCTTGGGAAGTTTATTTTGTACTGGGGAATAAATTTAGGAATTTTATTTGGCTTACTAGGAAAGTAAGGGGAAGGGAGTTATCCATTCCTTTTCTTATGTAATTGCACTGTAACTTCTTATTAGTGAAATAAATAAGTTTTTTATCATCTAGCTGTGTCCTTTGATGAATTTTGTATTTTTGAATTATCTATACCGATCGCTAAGGCATGCATGATCCTTTTGTTCAAGTATATGTTAGAATGAACTGTCATTCTCGGAGATAAAAAAATACTTGGGTTTTTTTTGTGAAAAAGAAAGGGTCTTGCTAATGTAAGATGTACGAGCTGCCTACATACATCTGGGGGTCTTTTTTTTTTAAATGTTTTTATTTTTCTGAAAATGGTTTTTGCAGTGGATCAGGCCCACGTAGTTCTGGGTGGAGGGAAATGAGGAATTTTTTTAGAATAGAAGGGAGATCAGAAGAGTCGTAGTGCATCGAGATTTAGGACTAATGGTAGAACTTCTTGAGACGGACCAGGTTGACCGGACGAACCATTTCTTCTCTATCTAGGTCGACGAGCATAGTGGAACTGCCTGACAAGATCTTTTTGACGATGTATGGGCCACTCTAATTGGGCTTGAATTTACCTATGGGGTCCCAGACGGGCTCTACTATTTCTTTGAGGGCTAAATCCCCTTCTTGGACACCGCGGTCCTTGATTCTCTTATTTAATGATCGCGCTATATGGCGATGGTACCCTTGTATGTGGTATAGATCTTTCAATCTCCTTTCATCTAGGAGGGTCAACTCGTCAAGACGTCTTTGGTACCAGTCTTCTTCGTTGACCTTGCTTTCAAGCATGACTCGCAACGAAGGTATTTCCAACTCCATGGGTAGGACTGCTTTTATGCCGTAGACTAGAGAGTAAGGGGAAACCCTAATTGATGTTCGAATTGAGGTTCGATAGCCCCCGAGGGCGTATGGGATTCAGTCGGCCCAATCTCGATAACTTTCGATCATCTTACTTATGATGGATTTGAGGTTTTTGATGGCGACTTCGACTGCACCATTGGTCTGAGGTCGGTAGGGAGAAGATTTGTGTCTTTGAATCCCATACTCGTTGATCACTTCTGTGACTTCTGCCTCGAAATGCAACCCATTATCTGACACTAGCTCGTGCGGGACCACATATCGATAGATAATGTTTCCTCCTAATGAATTTGGCCACTCTCTTAGCATTAATAACTGTGTATGACTTGGCTTCGACCCATTTCGTGAAGTAATCAATGGCAACTAGGATGAACTCATGCACGTTGGAAGCCTTGGGTGTAAATTTCCCTATGACGTCGATACCCCAGGTGGATAATGGCAAGGGAGAAGTCATGTTGTATAATTCTCGCGGAGGCATGTGTTAAAGGTTGGAAAATTATTAGCATTTGAGGTATCTCCGGACATAGGCAGTGCAATCCTGGATCATGGTGGTCCAGTAGTAGCCTTATCGGATGATCTTTTTAGCAAGCATGTGACCATTCATATGGGGCCCGCATTCTCTGCTGTGAATTTTCTGCATTATCTCTTCAATGTCAACCCCTGAGATGTAGTTTAGATGGGTTCCATCGAAGTTTCTCTGGAACAGTGCTTTGTGACAGATGATGTACTGGGTGGCCAGTCTTCAGAGGGTTGTTCGATCTTTCTTGTTGCAACCCTCAGGATACCTACCATGCTTGAGGAGGTGTGAGATATCATAGTACCAGTAATTGGCTAGCTCGAGATCTCCTGTGGTGATGAGCTCAATGTGGTCGCAATGAGTTGGTTTTCTTGCTTTTAAACTAGGAAGGGAGCCATTGTTATTCCTTCGGGTATGTCGACTATGGAGGCCAAAGTACCAATGGCATCGGATAAGTTATTCTTCTCTTGAGATAGGTAGTGGAAGGTGATATCTTGGAATTGGGAGGCTAGTTCTTCTAAGTGGGCACGAAAGGGTTGGAGTTTCTCGTCCTTGACTTTCCACTTTCTGAGCACTTGATAGATGATGAGGGAAGAATCCTTATATACATCTAGGCATTAAATACCTTTCTTGAGAGCGACTTTGAGGCCTACCATACACGCCTCGCATTCAGTCTTGTTGTTGGTACAGGGAAAATCCAATTTGATGGCAATGGGAGTGTGGGAGTCATCTGGGGCGATCAAAAGTATCCCAATGCCATATCCCTTTTTATTGGCAGTGCCTTCAAAGAATATTTTCCATCGAGGGTTGTCTTGAGCAGTGTAGAGGATGTTTTTATGTGGGAATTCGGAGTTCCAAACATCAGCCTCCTCCACAGGGTAGTCAACGAGCTAGTCAAAGATGGCTGCTCCTTTCATGGATTTATGCGTGATGTACACAATATAAAACTCGAATAGTAGCATCAACCACCAAGCCATTCGGCTGGATGAGGTGGGTTTCTCAAGAAGGTACTTGATGGGGTCCATTCGAGATACAAGTTTAATGGGGAAGGTGATCATGTAGAGTCACAACTTTTGGGTGACCCAAACAAGCGCGACACATGTATTTTCCAAAGAAGTGCAGTTGATTTCGTACCTGATCAATTTACGACCGGCGTAATAGATGGCTCTTTCTTTGCGAGAATCTTCAAGGTATTGGTCTAGCAAAGCCCCAGCTGCAGTGTCAACTATGGTTATGTATAAAAGTAAGGGGAGACCAGGCTGTGGTTGCATGAGTACCGGAGGTTGGGTCAGATATTGCTTGATTCAGTCAAAAGCTTATTGGCAGGCCTAATTCAAAACCTTGGTTGAATCCTTTCGAAGGAGTTTGAAATAGGTTCGCAAATGGAGGTTAACTGGCTGATGAATCGACTGATGTGTTGCAGTTTTCCAAGAAAACCATGAACTTCTTTTTCCGTTCGGGGAGGTGGCATCTCAAGTATGTCTTTTTGTTTGGCAGGATTTGCTTCTATCCCCTTTTCACTGACCATGAATCCCAAGAGTTTTCCCCTTGTAACGTCGAAGACAAATTTATGTGGATTGAGTCTCATCTGATATCGTCGTAATTGTTCGAAGATCTTTAGGAGAGCGGGAACATGACCTTATCTAGTTTTGGATTCGATAGTCATATAATTCACATAAACCTCAACTTCTTTGTGAATAAGATCGTGCAGGATGGTTGTGATAGCCCTCTGGTAGGTAGCCCCCGCATTCTTGAGACCAAATGGCATAATAGTGTACAAAAGGTTCCCCACGGGGTGATGAATGTGGTCTTTTCTTGGTGATCTGGGTGCATTTTGATTTGGTTGTATCCGAAAAACCCATCGATAAATGACTTAAGAGCATGACTGGCTTTGTTGTCCACGATCATGTCAATATTGGGTAAAGGATAATCACCCTTTCGAGAGACTTTGTTCAAGTCTTGGTAGTCTACACACATCCGAACTTTCCCTCCCAATTTCGGCACAAGCACAATATTGGCTATCTATGTGGGATATTCGATCACACGAATGAATCCCACGTTCAGCTGTTTGACCACTTCTTCTTCAACTTTGAACAACCATTCAATGCAGAGCTTTCTCAACTCTTGTTTAATTAAATTATAATCTGGAAGAGTGGGGATCTCATGTTGAGCTATTTCGGGATCAAAGTCGAGCATATCATCATAGGACCATGCGGAGAAATCCACGAATTCCTTCAGTAGTTCTTCGAGTTGTGCGTGCTAATGCTCGTCAAGGGTGACCCCTATCCTAATCTCGCGCAATTAGCTACTAGAACATAGGTTAACAACAATAGTTTCTTCTTCATTAACTTGAACGGGGTTATGTTTTTCTTATTAATCTTTTTCAGATCAGTTAAGAATTATTCATTTGCAAAATCATCATCATCAAAATTTTGATTAGAGTCTAAACAATTAATGTAAGGCATAGTAAGATACTCAAAATCTTTGTTTATTTCATTGATAGGAAAAAAATCATTGAGAACCTCATCAAAGGAGGTCTCGATTACATTTGAGCAAGGATAGACAACATAAGAAGAGATGGGGTAAACATTGGGGTTAGGTGGGATTTCAATAGGTAGAACTAACGCAGTATGACAATTGAGGAGAGGTGTATCAGTAGCTTTAATCAGGTGGGATGGATCCCATGATGTAGTGCTTGAATTAACCATATAGAGTGTCAGACCTAGTGTCTTTAAGTCAAACGAATCCTCAGAATCACTTCCCTCGAAATCTTAGGTATCTTTGATGATCGGTTGCACATGGTGTTGGGAATTTTTGGTCCATGGGTAGTTGTCTTGGAAAAAAGATCTCCATTCCAGGCTTTATCTTCTTGTCTATATGGTCATACCATGGTTTTGAAAAGCCACAAAATGGGAAGTCTTCACCCTCTTTGATGAATCATCCATTCAAGGAATCCCCTGGGATAGTCTGGATGTGATCTAATATTCTCTTTCGCCGAGACTGGTGGATCATTCTGAGCTCTTGTTCTGATGGTTGATACCCCAAACCATAAGGAGGGAATTTTTTTTTTTAGTTCAATGGGTTCAATTATCCCTTGCTGTCTTTGTCCTAGGCCCAGTCCAGGTATGAAGTGCATGTTTTTGAACATCTGAATCACATTGACGTTATCATGAGGGTTGTATTCTGGACAAACCCTTTCTTTGAAATTGTCCCCTGTTGGGAGTATAAGTGGATCAACCTGGAATCCTAAAAGGAGCATATCATTTGACTTATGCTGTATCTCAAGGACTGGATTGCTGGTACTTGCACCCTCGGTATTATCGGCGCTGCCCAAAATGGTGATGAATCATTCGTCGGCGAATAACTTCAATTTCTGATGGAGCGATGAAGACACACCCTTGATATTGTGGAGTCAAGGTCATCGGAGCAACAATTTGAAATAAGCTGGGTTGTCAATAACTTGGAATTCAATGACAGGGTTTATAGGGCCATCCCCTATTATAAGTTTTATGGATCCTATCACCTGTCGATGGGTATTATCGTAGGCACGTACAACAGCGGAGGTTGGAACGAGATCACTTTCCTTCAGTCCTAAGAATTTGAAGGTTCTTAATGGGCAAACATTCAAGTAGGATCCATTATCGACAAGAGAGAGTGGTACGACTTTCCCCATAACTTGACGAAAATGTTTAGTGTATGGTTGTGGTTTGGCCTAATTCTGGGGATTTCTTCTTTCGAAAAGAATATAATTAGGGCAAAGGTTAAAGATCAGACTAAATTTATCTCTTCTTCTGGTGTCGTAGATGGAGGAACTGTGGGCCTAGTGAGCAACTTGATCAAAGAATTTCTTTGTAGTTGAGAAGACATGAAAAGCCCCCATAGAGTGATGTTAGCTTGTGTTTTCTTTAGTTGATCGAGGATCTTGCTCTCCTCAAGGGTCATCTCTGGAATATGAAGGTTTTCAATGCCCTTACCCTTGTCATCTTCTGGTAGTGAGCTTGGGATCTATTAATGCCTCCCTGATCTGGTTATGTGATTTACTGAAGAATGGAAGAAGATGAACCCTATTTATTCGTCAATCTCGGGTTGGTCTGCCATCTTATTTATTTCTCCGAGGAGTTCCTCAAATGATGTCATCCCACACATATCGGCTATCGGACCAGTTTTTTTTTAATCTTTCCCTTTATTTGAATCTTCGAATTCTTCCCCCCATCCGGTGGCAACAATTCTGTCTTTCCATGTAAAGTCAATGCATTCCACAACTTCAATGGATTCTTCATATAGGACTTCCCATTCTGTGGGGATAAGTAAGGGTAAAGGGACCAGGTGCTCTTGTAGCTTTAGAGTATTAAGTAAGTCGATCATACTACAAATATCGTTGGTTTGCCTGAATGATTCTACCGTAATCTAGACAACGTCATCTAGGCTAACTTCATTGGTTGGTACCACCCAACTGTTTGACTCTCGGGCCCATTTTTGTGCTTTCAATAATAACGTACTGAACTTCTGGTAATCAATGATCATCTATGAGGGCAATTTCAGACCGAACTCTAGGAGTTGGTTTAACACTTATGATAATTCCATACTTCCATTTTCGATACGGGTACAGACAACGATGCATGCTTTGGTAAGGAGTGACAGTGCCTGATCAGCGAGGCTAACAGGGTGTAGGAGAAAATATGGACAAGTTTGGAGAGGTTTGGGAGAGTATATGGGCATGATTTGAGTTAAGGGATCAAATTTTGTGTTCTCTTCTAAGAAGATGGTATTGGCATGATTTGGGAGTGGGTTGTGAGTAGTGTTTGGCTTAGGATTGGCTGGTGGGGCGATGGTACCCCGATAAATTAGACCTTAGATTATGTTTTGTAGGTGATAACATTGGTCGGTGGTATGGCCAGCAGTTTGGTGATAAGCGCAATGGGCATCTCCCTTGAAGTTTCTTGGGAGTGGATTCGACAATGGATGGGGGTCCAAGGGTTTGAATAGGTTTCAGCCTAACAGGGCATGATAAATTTTGGAGAGAGGATCATGGAGCTCGGTGTATTCCTTTCGGCATGGGATAGGGCAGATTTTTGGTGCCCACGAGGTGGTTGGTTGAGAGATATTATTGGTGGTTGAGACCGCAACACCGATATGTTTGTCATACTTTCTGGGAGTGAATTGTCGAGACACTTTATTTGGTTTAGCCTCTTTTGTAGAAAGACCTTCCTCGATTTCTACTCTAGCTTCTCTGAGAGGTCGGAAGTGTGGATAGTATTTTCCTCCCATTATTGCTTAGATTTGGGGTAAGAAGTTCTTCTTCACTATGTTGGCTTGTTCTTCCTCGTATGGACGATTGGTCATAGTGGATGCTTTTTCCCTCCATTGGGCTATAAAGTTACTGACTGATTCCCTAGAGTTCTGTTTGAATAGTTCTAAATCAGGAAGGGTTACCTCAAGCTCTTCGTTGTATTTGTACTGCGACATGAATTCTAGGGCCACATCCTCCCAGCTACGGATTCTGGACTCCTCGAGAGACAAAAACCATCTGAGGGTGCTATCCTTCGAAGTTTGCTGAAATAATTGGGCCATCACTTCTTCAAAATCCCCTAGGAGACTCATATAATGGTGATAACTGCGAAGATGAACAATCGGGGGTCCACTCCCTCCGAATTTCTCGATATTTGGCATCTTGAACTTCTTAGGTAACCTCACCTTAAGATAAGGAGACATGTGGGTGTAGTCCATGTAATTCCCAGAGATTCTGACTTGGTCGAACTTTTTAGTTAGCATATTGATATCTTCTTTGACCTTGTTCAATTCTTTCTCTTTTAGATCAACGATCATAGGCAAGTTAGCCCCAGGGTGGGTAAGGTTTGGCATATGAAGATGGGCAGGCGATGGCTCATTAACAAGAGGGGCACGTGGAGCGTGAAGATATTCTTTGGGAACCCAGATAGGCTCGAGTGGACCCATAGCACGAAGGAATAGGGCCTCAGGATCTTGAGGAGCAGGAACCTGGTTTCGTTGCATCTCTCGGACCTCAGTCTGGAGGTTGTCAATCTTAGACACGAGCGGAGCTAAAACTGTCGTCAGATCTGCCTGCATAACTGGTACTTGATCTGTGTTCTCCATGGAAACATGATGGATTTTGGACTCGAAAGAAGTAGAAGGGGAACAGATGGAACTCCGGGGTGAGTTGACTGAAGACCGAAGCCAATAAGGAGCCAGGCAAAGGGCGTGCGATCGACCTAAGAAGGCATAAAATGGGATTTATTTTTTAGAATAAGAATGGAAATATTTTTGATTTTTTTTTCTTTTTGAGATAGAAAGACAAAATATTTTTTAATTTTTGATAAAGAAGAGAGAAATATTTTTGAACTTTTGATAAAGTAAAGAGAAATGTTTTTGGATTTTTGATAAAGAAAGGAAAAATGTTTTTGGATTTTTGATAAAGAAGGGAGAAATATTTTGGGAGACGGGTCTCAGAATGATTATTATAATTATTATGTTCTCACTTGTAAATTCTCCTAAATGCAAAATGAAATTTCGGATGAGACCCGAGCCTAGAAAAGTTGGGTTTGTAGTATGTGTAATGATATAGCTAGACTTGTAACCAGGCTCACGAGCAGGGTCCCATTTTAAAAATGCAGAAAATTTTGGGCTAGAGGCCGACTCAAAATTTTGACAGAGTTTCGGGTTGAAATCGGCAATCTAACATGTGTGTCCTATGCTTGACACCTATATGTGGGTATGCAATTGGTATGGTGAATTAGAAAGGGTTCCCCCATTTGGTGTGACTTCCACGATATACGTCTTGCTTTTGAGGGCAATCGGTACGTATGGGCAAGCAATTTGATATACCCGACTGTACGTGAATTGCCTCACTATATACCTCATGGGACGGTATGTGTGAGAGCAAACTAAATATACTCGGCATGCGTGAATGAGTTCCTTGCGATATACCTCCGATCATGACTTTGGTCAAGCGGTACAATACGGGGGAACCCCTTGATATACGTCAAAGGTACTTGGCCAATGGAAGGTGAGAGTCATATCGCTTAGGCTAACTGCGCCCTGTCGGACGAGTGCCCATCATAAAGTGACCTACCAGTTACTGGAAAAAATTTGGTCAATGCCAATGCTCTTTGGTGATGTCGTGTGAATCATGCATTATTCTCTTATTAGTATCTTATGATGAGAGTATCTTTCTTGATTATGCCAAACAGGGAGCAAAGTACAAGTACCAATGGTATACCAAGTATGGATGGGTGATGCGTGCAACATGCGGATATATGTGATCCTAGGTGCCCGTGGTGTGGAGTGTACATGGAGAACCTTCTACAAGTGTGTGAATAGAAGCATAAGAATGAGGTACACATAAATAGTAAAGGGGGAGCATGCAAAATAGGAGAAAAATATAAGCAAATAAAACACTGATATAAATAGAGTCTAGCCCTCCAAATAAGTTCCCCAGTGAAGTTTCCACTATGTCCATCCCCGATCGTCACGGCGGGAGAGACGAAGAAGAGGGATATCTTCGGGTCGAGAGGATCTTGGTCCCGTGCATCCCTATCGGGAGCTCTTCGACTGGCGTTGGTGATGAGGTGAAAAATTTAGAGAGATGGAGTCGCTAGTCTATTTTATTCAAAATAGACAAAAGAAAAAAAGGAGACCCATCCCGAAGGACAATATCCAAAGACATACTGATACATATGAAACCAAAATGATTCTAAAAGGGTCCAGAGGCTAAGTTACGAAATGGGAAGGTGTTAGGAACCTATTCCTCCCTTGCGGTCTCTCATGGATGGTTGATATTTTCACTTATTTACCCGTGATATGTGTACATGTGTATATGTAGTGGAGATAGGAATAATCGACTTGTATCATGGAAGAGATAAATTGAGTCATCTGTAGGAATGCTCCTAAAAGTAATATTAGAAAATAGGATTTACATGATTATCCTCGGATTGATCATTATGATGGAATGATAACACATATGGAATATTACACCACTAAGAGCAAATATATGTATATGTAAATATATAAAATCTAATAGAATTAAGTTAAAGAATATAGAAAAATAACATAAATGAAAAGAATAGGACTAGAGTCTCGGGCTTTACCCCGAGATGCCTATGTAGCCTATAGAGGCATCAAAGTCCACGTAGTTCGTATACAAAATGAGGGGTGGGGTTTATTCCATAAATCCAATCGGGGACTTCTCTTATTTATATGTGTGTGTGTGTAAAAAGGTGTTTTAGTTGTGAGAAAAATGTGAGAAAAGTGTGAGAATTCTCGTTTGGAATTTATGAGCAAACCCTCTTTTTCTTATTTTTTGGGTTTTATTTATATGAAAATAAGAGATGTGCAATAATACTAAATAAAAAGTATATTAGGATATGTGAGATAAGAGAATAAAAGTGCTAAGTAATAAAATAAGCTAATGTGATTTTAGGAGAATTTGAAGAAGGAGTTGAGAAATTTGGACCTTCTTAAAGATCTTGAACTTGGTCTTGAATGTTGGAGAGCAGTCGTTGAACTTGGATGATGATGAAGGGTAGTTAATTCACCAAGTTTGGTGATAAAAAGATGATGAAAAGTGATGGTTGGAAAAGGATTTGGATGTGAAAACCACGTTGACTTCGAGAGAGGTTTTCTGAGTTCACTGAGAGTGATGAATATCAGATATTGTGTCCCCTTTGCAATGAGTCCAGACCCTACTTTTTATAGGCCCAGGGCATTGTCGATTGGCATAGCCCTGGTCCTTCCAATCATAGGTTTTTTAGGCACAATACCGATAGGCAGGGTTTAGAACCTGCCGTTTGGCAGTCTCTTTCATGTTCGTTCGAAAAATCGGTCGTAGAGCGCAAACCATTGATCAAAATAAAAAATATGGTTAACCGATGGAAAGGTATTTCAAAAACCTCCAAAAGTCCTTTGGATCGCTCCCGAGAGTTGACTTTAGGTCAAATGTGGCTCGGAAGTTCTTGTCGGTCCTTTGAACGGGAAATTGTCGGACGCAAACGGATCGTTCGTCCACATGGTAAGTCAGAATCGTGCACGGGGTGGACCATTGGAAAAGTTAGGATATGTACTTCGACATTCCAAAGAGCTTGACTCGGTTTGGGAAGTTGACTTTGGTCATCCAGGGCCTGAAAGTGTTTAGTGGCCTTTCAGAGTAAAACGGATCGGTCGTCCGTACCGTAAGTCAGAATTGCGCATGAGGCAGACTGTTGGAAAGGGGTTTCAGTGATCTTTCAAGATTGATTCAGTCTCAGTTGAGCTGAAGAGTTGACTTTGGTCAAATGGAGCCTGGGAGCGTCCAGTGGCCTCTAGGTCAGGTTTCGAGGGAAAACGGGTCGTTCGTCTGCACCGTAAGTCAGAATCGCGCACGGGGTGGACCGTTGAAAATGGGTTTTAGTGCCCTTTGAAGATTCATTCAATCTCAGTTGAGATGAAGAGTTTGACTTTGGGTCAAACGAATCTTGAGAGTGCCCGATGGCCTCTAGGTCAGTACCCAGGGTATGACTTAGGTTTGTAGTGATGATGGGAGGTGCTAGGGACCTAGGAGAGGTTAGAGGTTGCTAGAATGGGGTATCTATAGGCACGTTCCACTAGAGGAGATAGATTTGTAGCCAGACGTCTCATATGAGGAGAGGCCCTTGGCTATTCTAGATCGTAGTGAGCATAAACTGTGATCCAAGGTGGTGCCACTAGTGCGAATTCAGTGGCGACACCACAATACTAAGGAGTCGACATGGGAGCTGGAGGATGACATGCGAGAGCAGTTTCCAGAGTTATTCACCGCAGGTATGTCCTAATTTCGAGGATAAAAATCCTTTGTAAGGGGGAAGTGTGTAATACCCCGTATTTATAATTTAATTAATGCGGGAATTAATGAAGAAAATTCATTTTATTTAAATTACGCTAGTGAAGTAATTTAATGTGATTAAATGATAAATGTGATTTTTAAATATTAATCGAGAGACATATACTGATTAATATTATGATGTAATATTTACTAAGTATTAATAGTGAATAATTAATAATTAGTGTTATACGGCATAACGAGTGATATGTGCATATTTTATTTTATCTCGATCGGGAGTTGCGTGTAGAAAAATTTGAGGTTGATATAGGAAATATATTTTGAGTGAATCAGACGATAATTCAGAAGTCACGAATGATTCCGAATGGATCGAAATAGTTGGAATAGTGTACCTGGGGGTATAGTTTAGGTCTCGAGTCAATTTTAAACCAAATCGACACCTATTGAGGGCGTTTTGGTTAGTTGGCAAATAGAGGTTAAGGGACCAACGAAATTCTAAGTGATATATCTAATTTTTAGGACTTGAGGATAGGTTTAGAAATAGTTAAACCCAAAGGAAGCCATTAGAGAGAAAAGAGAAACCATTCCCAAACGCTTATGGAGGATTCTTGGAGAATTGAAAGGTGTTCTTGCATTCTAAGCATCTAAGGAGTGGAGATTTGAAAAAAATCACATCAAATCATCATCTTCATCATGAAATCAGATCATCCACTTTAAGGCAAGTTGTTTATTGCAATATTCATGAAGTTATAATACCCATGTGTAGGGTTTTAAGATGTGTTTTTTGTTAAATCAATGTTCTTGGGAGAAAAATAATGATTTTTATGCATGTTGGGATAAGATCTGAATGTAGAATGATTTAACATATGTAGGGGATCAATAATTAGAGTTGATTTGATCATTAATATAAATTAAATTTGGGTTTTGATGAATATTAGAGGAAAAAATGAAAACCTAGTATTTTGTAGGATTAGAGGCTTAAATCCAATCCTGAATAATTTGTAATGTTTTGATGCAAAACATTGCATTAGAAAATGTCCTTATACATGTGGAAAGGGCTTGGGACAATTAGTTTAGAGTTTGGTAGGAGAACATGGAAAATTAAGGTGCGTTAATGGTGGAGAATGTACCTGCTATAACTATAGAAACGAGTTACAGAAAAATGAACCGATCTAGTCCAGATTAATCGGTTCGGTTTGGCCTTTACATAATGAGTTACAGAAAAATAAATCGTTCCAGACCAAAAAGAAGCGTTTTGGTTCGATCTTTACGGAACAGCGGCCCGGTTTGGTCGGTTCAGTTCCTTAAATTTAATATGAAATTTCCTTTTTGGGCCTAGTGTTCCTAAATCGATATTGTGGAAATCTTTAGTACTTTGTAAATATAATAGTACGAGATTTAAATTATGGTAGGCCTATTATAGGGATATTAAGTAGTCTTATTGAGACGTTTAAGATGAGATTGAATTCGAGATGAATGACATCGTAATTAATTTGAGAGTTGGATAAAGAATCACGAGAATTGAATAAATTGATGTATCGACCAATAGGGTAAGTTAGACTTATCTACCAAATTGAGAAAAGGGATAACTAAGACCCTTATAATTGTGAGAATACTCATATAAATATGATTGTGCGAGAAATCGTAAAACAAAATGTATGGTAAGTATTAGAGGTAAACATACTACATACTAAGGTGAATAATTGGGTTGCGTATACCTATTGATTTACTTATAAGTGGGGTGAATACCTATTATAAAAATTTCTTAGGTGGTGTAAATGCCTAAAGTATGCTAACTCTATTGGGGTTGAAGTAATAATCCAGACCAATACATGAAATTTTAGAATTTGGGGTCGAGGGCTATCCGGAATAAGGTCGAAAATATATAATATTGTGGTGGATGGCTGTCCGGACCAATATCTATATATATAACCTCTACATTGGGGTCGATAGTTGTTCGGACCAATGTAAAAGATAAGATGAATTGGACTCGATGGAATAGTCCGAACCAATAAGTCCTTAATGTTTAATACTAGGACTTTATAGTGGAGTATACACTTATAGTATATATTGTGTGTGAAATATATACCGTATGAATGATCTACTTGTGTGGGATAGTAGATAATTAGATGATGTGCATACATCTAAAAAGTAAATTAAGTAGAGAAACTTAACTACCAGGATTCAATGTTAGATAGTGGACATCTAAGGAACAAATTAAGTGGTGAGACTTAATTATAAGTATGGAAAGATAACATATGTGAAGTGTTACACGGGAATTAATTAACATATGAGACGTGTTAATAAAATAATGTACTGTTTGGGAGGTATGAGAACTTAGGCATGTAGGTAAGTTTAGTTGAATATCTTAGTCTCGTTAGCTTGGATAGTATAGCTAGGTGGGCTAAGTATAGAACGTTAGGCGTGCATTATAGACGAGAGGTGAGGAAACTCAAGAGAGTGTACGTGAACCAAACATGTGTAATCAATAACCAATTTTTATTGTAATAAACTCTTGCTAAATATTGTCAAAACGTTTTGATTACTAACACTTGCTATAAAATATTTTCAAAACCTTTTAGGTGTCCAACCACATGGATGCCAGACTTGATATTCTACTTCAGGGACACACAGTTGTAGAACAAGTGGATTGCTTGCAGGAGTTTTGTTTAGACGCTTGATTTCTTTATTTCCTAGTGTATGATTTATTGGGAGTAATTTAGCATTTCCTTTGGGCATGTTGCCCCATTTAGAATTATCTAGTTCAGACTTATGTTGAATTCAGTTTTCCTTATGTTGGCTTTATTTGGTTTGTTTTGGCCAATGATTTATTCAGCAAGACTTTAGTTATTTATATATGGTGATGGATTAGTCTCTACATTGTCGTATGATTCATTTTAGTTTTCCACAAATTATTGTCGGTTTAATTAACAATTAGGTGATTAGTAATTAATTTGGTCTTCGATAGTGATGCTAAGAATGAACCAATTTATAAATCCTGATTTAATTTAATAAAGGACAGATCACTCGGTATTTAATTATGCAGGGTGTCACACTTACTAGAGATTAAATTTAGTTTTACATATATGAACTTTTATAATTTTTATTTATATCCCTCTTTACATTTCTCACCATAACTCTACTATAGTTTCTCCATAATTTCCATACAAATGCTGCCCTATAACTATTTCGTGAAATAATCATGTTTTTATATAGAGGATTTATGGGCATCTTATTTGTTTATATCTATAAAACAAAAAACATAAAAATAAAAAATACTAGGTGCTAGGTAACGTCACTCACCTTATTTGGATAGTGAGAAAATATATTATAGAAAATTTTGCGAGCTAAACTTTTTCTCTTGACCTCATATAATATTATTCTTCACTTATTCTTGAGATGTTGTAAGTACAAAATTATATTTTCTTTTTCTTTATAAATTTGGTTTTGTTTTCTCTCATTTTCTCACTAAATTTCTATATTTTTTTCTTGCTAAAAGCTCTAGAATTTACACTTCCTAACTACTCTCACACTTACTTATACACACAAGTGGGATAGAATGCATCGAACAATACTAGAAAAATTGTGACAGCCCTATCTTTCCCTCTCCCCCTCTTCATTTCATCTGATAAGTATCCATATCCACTCATAAGGGCTTACTAAGTTCCCTCATAACTCCCCCCTTAATTATTTACAACTACTATTTCTTTTTCTTATTATTAATCTATATAAACTCTCAGAATAATCACATTATCTATTCATTACTATACATGACCCAAAAATATGTGCATTATCTTTTATATGCCACGTGATAGTTAAATTGTTGAATTAGTTAAATAAAACTAAAAAATCACAAAAAAATTGAAATATATCTTGGAAAATATTTTGATCTTTTTTACTACCACACATGATATAAATAAATAATGGTAAATTATAAACACATAATTATATAAATAAATTATACAATGTCAGTAGAAATATATGGAACCTCACAACACCTCTCATAAGGTGACTCCTATTAAAAAGAAAAACAATTAGGAAATATAAATAAACAGACTTCGAACATGTTGTAACACAATTGTGTGAATGTTTGTTATATGTCCGCTATAGTATATAACCCATATATACAAGTGGGCTATGTACTAGATGGTTTCTAGGTCATCTTCGTTGATTTATCCGAATGCAAGGTGTTGGTGTTTTGAGGTTTAGTGGTTGTTTAACCCAATACAATATAATTATAGTTAGTCATGTAATTAGTTTTGTAATTGGGGTGGATTAATTGGGCGTGCTGAAATATTAAATTATTATAATAGGGGTGGGTTGACACAGAAAATGGGTTGGAATAAAAACTCCCTTTATTAAAGGTATCTCCCATGAAGGGTGTGATTTGGTTTGGTAAGAAGCAAATGTTGGGACCATGATATGTAGGAACTTTCATAATTATCGATTGAAGTGAGATATAGCATACCGCTCATCCCTACTCGATCATTTGCAGCTAGTGCACAATGGTGTCCATGTATCTATGCTAAGGAAATTTCTTAAAGATTATATGACTTATTAGTACATTGATTTGGGTGATATTGAGCTCCACCTAGATTTTACGTAAGAGGAGAGAATGCTTTGTAGCCTAATGTGACACCTCATAAATTCCATGTTTAGGGTAATAAATCCTAAATACGTAATTTACAAGAGTAAATTAATTACTAACATTCTAAGCATGTGAATGACATAAAAGTTCAATAAGATATGGATAAACTAAAACCTACAAATATTTTAAGAAATAAAAACCCGAATATCCACATACATAAAATATAAAACTAAAATAAATTCACGGTTGCTATCTAAAATATTATTTTAAATCTTTTAATTACAATTGGTAAATTGAATAATATATATAATTCTGTGAATGAAATGTAACTTTACAACTAAAATAGAAAGAATTTTACACTACACACATCCTTAGTTGCGACCCGTGTTAAGGAATTATTACTACTAAGCACACCCTCTACTCCATGTATCAAAACCTAAAAATGTTGGTCAACAAAATCCGGTCAAAATTCACTTCAAGGAATCTTCTACTTAAGCCATCATAGATGAGAATAAATTTTATTAAAACCATGCGATCTTGAAGTTGCAGAAAGTACGAGTCCCCAAATAAATAAGCCATGACTTATAGATAATAACTCAATATTTGCTCAGTATAAAATAGGAAAATTCTAATATATGAAGTCTTATAATATCTAAAGTATTTATCCAATGTTAACATACAACCTTAAGATAATAAAAAACTATTGCGTACCTTTAACAAGAAGGAATTCTCTTCTCATATACAAGATACGAGGACTACCGCAATCTAACTCATACTTGAACACTAACCACTAAACCTCTACTCCTCTGTAGACATATATATTGATGAACAACTATTAAGAGCGATTATAAAATCAATCTTCATACAATCACATTAACTTCCAACTCCAAACTATCATTAGACTCCATGCATGGGATGTACTAATCTAAACAAGGAGCCCCCTTAATACAAATTTTTATGGACCGGATGGTCATCGAGATCTAATGGGAATTAGACTACTATCGCTAGCCTATAATCATTGCACCCAAATCACTCGCTAATGACAAAATACCTATTTCAATAGATATGATAAGTAATAAACCCATCTGCATCCTAGAGTAGTTAATCTTAACTCCATATTCTAATAATACTAATAGTATCACACCCTTCACTAATGAGAAAATCCTTTAGCTATATACTTCATATAATATCCCACTTTAAGGTGCACCCATTCCTAATGTGATCCTTTACTCCTTAGATATTCGATCCAGGAGTATAAAAAACATATTCAGAAATAATAAGCGCTAGGGCATAGATCCACGCATCCTGAATCCTAATAGATCATCCTATTAACTCACTAATCATTGTAGAGAGTTCACACCGCTCTTACACAATTACTATAGGACATTCATACTGCCCCTTAATGAAATCTCCCATATACACCTAATCATATAGACTATTAAAATAAAAAAGAAGACATTCTTATATAACTAATCCATATAACTACCCAATAGACCATCCTATCATCTCATCAATCATCGTAGAGTTTTCATGTCCTATTCCATTATTAGTATATGGAATTCATACCTTTGAAACCACCCATATAATCCTAATCACATAGCCTATTGAAATAAGAGATAAGTTATTCATACATACCTGATCCATATAACTACCCAATGGGCATACCATACGTACTTTAAACCTTATATAATCTCATACTCTAAGGAATGGTCTACTTGTAGATATCCATCCATATAAATACGCATTTATTATTCTATAATACTTGATACAAAACTTAGTCAATAAACTAATAAATCCCGCCACTAGTTATCCATATTATATACCTACATATTTGGTTATACTACAGGCATGAAACTATTAGCATATTATCAATATAAGTAAACCTAACCCAAGTCCACAAAAAATGGAGAAATCATAAGTCCCACTAATAAATCGACAATATATAGGTCACTCACATGACCCACTAATATATCAACAACACAACATATAGGCCAGGAACTTACACGACCCATTAATCACCAATGTTAGGGAACTCTGGCGGATAATAAGAAAATATCTCATGAATCAACAATTTTTAAATCCTTCGGGTATCACGCTTGCCTCTACTAGTCCTGACTGACTAAAGGATTCTTTAAAAATAAACATTCGAAAATCCTTATCCCATCACACTAATGGGGTAACTATATACTATGTTTACACGAAAGTATCAGACCCTCATTATCCCTCACGAGGAGCAATGACCTCAACGCGTGGGATAATAATAATAATAATAATAATAATAATAATAATAATAATAATAATAATAATAATATATACATATGCATCACATATGTCATCAACCAGGGTGACACTCGCCACTTATATCCCATCAAAGACTTGATAAGAATATTCCCCATGAACCTACACATGCGTGATATGTTCATGCACATAAGAGCATACAAGTAGGCACACATTACTTAAAACATACGGGTAGATACCCATTACCCAAAGGTTCTACACTGTCCCTCCTAACCATTAATTAATGTCCCATATACACCCCACCATGTCAAAGATATGTAAAATGTTCTTTAACTAAATGAACAATCTTACTATTCCTAATTCATCATTAAACACGATTTTAAATTTTATTCTCCAACCCAATCAATGCACATTGATTCGTAGTTTGTAATTATACTCCCCTAAAAATATTCTAATCAAGCTATAATATTGTAGAGGGGGATTGAAGGTAATCCTGAGATTAGAGATAATCCCCCCATTAACAAAAACTTTTGGGATTAAGACAGTGAGGCAGCTCAGCATGGCAACTTAGTGTGACAGCTCAGTGGGGCAACTCAGTAAGGCAGCTGAGTGTGGCAGCCCAGAGGGACCTTCCAGCGAAGAAACTGACCGAGAGAGCTTGTCCTTTAGTCCTATTGATTAATTTAGTCTTGTCGTATATTTTGATTATATTGACTATGAGCTATAACGATTGTAAATATGTAACAGGTAAAATGTTTTTCTCTGAGGTCAAACGGTACTCGTGAGAGACCAGGCTTGGTAGGGCCTGGGAGAGATTTCATGCTCTATCGAATGACCTCGCCGCGAGAAATTTAGAGGGACTTAGTTCGGAGGATTGATAAGTGTGGGACCGTTAGGGGCTTGTCCTCACCATCCTAGATACACCTAGTAAAACATTAAAGGACCCTGACTGTGTAACCTCGGGCAGAGCAACTTTGAGCTCCATCAGGCGTTGAGTTGTGAACCAAATAACCCTCTGCTTAATGTCACATCTACTGTAGGTGATGTCACTAGCCATCTAGACAATGTCGAATATGAACTTGAGTAAACCACCATGGTATTTGGGGTTGTCAGACAGTTGGTGAGCCACATCTATGACGACAGTCACCTGACACACAGTGGTTAGGCAAAAGGCATGTCTTAGCATTTAATGTCAATGAAGTGGAGTTAACTAGTGCATCAAGTATTTAATGTTGCGACATAAAGTATGAGGGATGTGTTTCACAGTCTTGAATGACTAAGTTTCCTCGGGAGTGGTGTGGGGGGATACTTAAGGACCCCAACCACCCTTGAGGAGAGCATGTTCCTTTTGAGAGTTCAGGAGTTATTTACTAGAGAATATATATCAGAGAGAAAGATTTATTACAAACCAGAGAGTTTACTTACCCACCTTTATCATTTATTACGAATCTTTTAATACTTGACAGAAGATCCTTGAGGGTAGTTGGGGTGTTTGGCTTCCTGCCAAGGTGTATCTAGGGTGCTTACTTCTCTCTCCTTCCAAATGAGTTACTTCTGAGTTCGTTATTATCTTATTGAGTTATACACGAGATATTTGTGAGTTTTAACTGAGTTTATCTTCACTAATTTGTGTTTGCGTGTCCTGAAGTCAATTAATAGTGTTGTTGTTTAACTTATCATTACTGTACTCAAAAGGGGTTGCGCCTCCACCTAATCTAAACTACCTTCTTACATTTGGCAAATCTGCTAGGTAGGCATTCTTCTAAGCAAGGAGTATGGCACATGATAATGTTAATCGAAGGCCTAACTTTGATGATATTCAACACAATGAAGAACAGGCGGCGAGAGATCTCGAGGCTTCAACGGATGGATCCCCCCTACTAGAGGTACCTCCAGTCCAAACGACGATAGGTGTCCCAGTGGTGGCACAGGCTTCTACGATCATCGGGTTCGGACCAACCCAAATGGCACTCCTCATGAATAAATTTTACGAGTTTTTATAAACTCCCATAACTTCTACGATGTTGGGATGATTTGAAGCCAACTCCTTCGTGACACCAGGGGCAACCCCAATGGCCCCACCAAGTGCAGTCATAACGAGAATTCTCCTAGAAAGTATACCCTCTGTTGTAAATCCAATGGTGGGAACCCCATGAGTGTCAATGACTCCAACTGTGATGATTTCTGTAGCTGCAACAGCCACTTAGCCTATGGTCCCATTGGTCGTCATGTCAACGACATCACCCATGGAAGACATGAGGAAAGAGATGCTGAAATTCATGAAAGCCTCCTCGCAATCTCAAGGTGTGGTAGCTTTGGTCTATGATGACTTTTGGATGCCTTACCCCGAGGAATACAATGATGAGACCTACCCAAAAGATTATATTCCTCCTGTCTTTCAAAAATACACAGGAAAGGGTGAAAACCCGAAGGAACACATTAAATGCTTCGTTGAACACTTGGGGGTGCATTACAATAACAAGAAACTCAGGTTGAGGGAATTTTCTAAATCCTTAACCGATAAAGCATATACTTGGTATTCTCACTAAGCTCCCAAGAGTGTTTCCACATAGGAGGAGATGCACGTTTTGTTCGTCCAGAAGTTCTTTCTAGCGAAAGATGAGTTAACTTTGACCCAACTAGGGAGGGAGAAGTAATGACCAGGTGAAGACGTAGTGGCATACGTTCGAAGGTTCAAGGAAAGTTCCATCGATGTAAGGGAGGAGGACAGAGAATCCAAACTGCTACAGATCTGTGCGAAAGGACTGCTTCCTGGGTACATCTGCCATCTTATTAATGAAATGCGCGAGGGAACTTTTGCAGCGTTCCTAAAAGCAACAGGGAATATCTCGTTGGTTGTACGACCAAACCCAGTGGTGGTGCTTATGATGTTCAGATAGCCTATATAACCTATGGGAGGAAGGTCTCAGTCCCCACGGGTGGGATATACCGAAGGAACAGATGGGGGCAAAGTAGCGAAGAGGGACATAAAGAGAAAGTTTGGGATAGATAGGGAAGACCCACCACCGTTGTCTTGTATAGTAAATAGGTTGTCATCTATTATAACGCAATAGTCCAAGGAGGAACAGTCTACGAACCAAAGGGCATCCTCATTGGGGAACTTGACACTGCAACTAAGGCGGATCCCAAATATTGCCAGATTCATCGAAAGATCCAACATTCAATTGAGAGATGTTTCACGCTGAGAAGAATCATCGATAAGTATGTAAAGGAAGGAACATTGCAAATCCCTCCGCAGAATGTTAACAATAACCCACTCCCAGTGCATGGGGCTAATCTGGTGGTGGCCTACGACGAGGAGGTAGAGAGAGAAGAAAGGGAACTAATAACGGAGCATGAGGAGTTTGAAGAATCTTTAAAAGATTATACTAAGGAAATGGCTAACACAGTGTTAGCTTATGATAAAGCAAGTGCTAAAGATGTGGAGGACATGTATAGCATTAAAGGAGAGGAAGCAGACCAAGCAATAGAATACTATGCAGTTTTATAATCCCCAAAGTTTACCCGGTTCTTCGACCAAGTAAGGATACCAAAGGAGAGTAGATTAAAATTAACCCAGGAAATCCTTGACATTACGAGGAAGAACGCAGTCCCTTCACTGAGATGGAAGGGATCTATGGACAGGTTGGTAAAGAGGTTTCCGTTAGAGATAACTTTCAGCGACGTAGATAGGGCCGTAAGGTTCCCTCATAATAGGCCATTGTATGTGACTTCAACCATTAACGAGGTTAGTTTTGCAAGGGCTCTTACGGATGGGGGAGCTTCCATTAACATCATGCCAATCAACTCTTTCCACCCAGCTAATATTCTAGAGTAAAGGTTAGTCCCCATGCCTTGGTGATTTCAGGTTATGACAACTAGTCTTCCAAGTCCATTAGGTACGTGAATCTTGGGATTGTGATGGGAAATCTGAGTTCCCACATCAAATTTCACGTAATAGAGAGTGCAACTTCCTACCATCTGTTGATAGGAAGGGTGTGGATGCACAACCAAGGGCAGTTCCTTTGACGTATCACCAATGTACCAAGGCGAATATCAAGGGAACGAAGGTGGTTAATAGAGCTACGAAGAGGCCCTTCACTGTCGAAGAACCTCACCTAGTAGATGCATCCTTTTACACTGAACTGGAGGATTACGTCAGAGTCGTAACGAGAAGAATGGAGGGAGCATGGTCTCCCTCGATCAAAGGAAGGATGGGGCCCTTGAATGAGCAGAATAACAAAATTACAAGCAACAAAGGAGTAATGGCAGAAGAAGCCCACAAGATGGTCCCTTAGCCCCAAAAAATCTCAAAGCAGCTCAAAGACAAGATGAGGACTATAGTGGATCCAATGGAGAATGAGGTCCAATGACAAAGCATGCTGAGTCAATTTTCAGAAGGAATAGTTATTGATTATTATAGAGAGAAGAAGAGGAAAGGAGTTGTAATTACCACCAGACAGTGTAAGAAAGTTATTATCAGAAAGGGAAAAGTGGTGTATCATTTATAATGGTGTGAATGGGCGATCGAAGAAGCTGATGACGAGGCTGACTCGATATATGAGTGTTTCTTAGTGGATCAATGGGGGCAATGTATGGTGATAGACAACTCCAACATACAAGAGTTCATGGAAGATGTTACCAAAGAACCAGATTATATGACAGATCAACCGAAGCCACAGGCATAAGAGTTGGACCAGTTGAACCTGGCGAAATAAGGGGAGGATCCAAGGCCCATTTTTATCTCGAAGGACATCAGTAAGGAGAAACGAGAGGCTTTGGTTGAGTTGATTCAGGAGTTCATAGATGTTTTTTTGTGGAAGTACACAGAGATGGAAGGGCTATATGAGGAAGTCAGCTACCACAAGTTTAACGTGATGACTTCGGCCATTACAGTGAAGCAAGCAGCGAGAACGTACAAATTAAAACTGGACTTAAGATCAAGGAAGAGGTCCATTGCTTATTGATGGCAGGGTTCATTAAACTAATACAACACCCACTCTAGTTGTCTAGCATTGTTCCGATGGGAAAGAAAGACAAAAATCAAATAAGGATATGTGTGGATTTCAGAGACATGGATAGGGCGTTCCCCAAGGATGAGTTCCCTTTACCCTCCATCGATAGATTGATAGATGCAATGGTCGGTCATGAGATGTACAGCTTGATGGATGGGTATATAGGGTACAACCAGATCAAGATAGACCCCACGGATGCAGGGAAAATTCCCCCGTTAGACAACTTCATGTACAAAGTAATGTCGTTTGGACTCAAGAACGTTGGGGCTACTTATCAAAGAACAATGATGGTCATTTTCCATGACTTTTTTCATAAGTTTGTGGAATTCTATGTGGATGATTTGGTCATTAAATCGAGGAAGAAGGAGTCCTATTTAAGAAATTTGAGGAAAGCGTTTGCCCGATGCAAAAAGTATAAGCTAAAAATGAACCCATTAAAGTGTGTCTTCAGAGTTATAAGTGGAAAGTTTTTAGGTTTTGTGGTTGATTGACAGGGGGTGCAGATGGACCAGGACAAACAGCGAGTGATCTTAGAGATGCAAAGTCCAATAACGGCGAAGGAGTTGAAGAATTTCCTCGATAAAATTTCCTACCTTAGGAGATTTATGCCTGGATTAGCCGAAATGATGCACCCGTTGATGCAGATTTTGTGAAAGAACACAAAATTCAAGTGGGAGGAGGTTCACCAGGAGTCTCTCACTGGATTGAAGGAGTTGCTCGTTTCACCGCAGACCATGGTTCCACCAAAGGAAGGAATACCGTTACAACTATACCTCACATCCACCACGAGGTTCGTTTGATATTTATTGGCACAAGAGATTTAAGGGTAATAACGGGCAGTCTACTATCTCTATAGAATCATACATGGGACAGAGGTCAGGTATAGTAGCTTGGAAATGCATTGTTTAGCCTTAGTCTTCGTAGCACAAACACTTAGACATTATATCCTATCTTTTACAACTCCTATTGTAACTAGATGTGATCCTATTAAATATTTGTTGATAAGAACTATATTGATTGGTAGGGTAGCTAGGTGGTTCCTCATCCTCTCAGAATATGACTTGAAGTGCATGGTTCCTAGCGCAATCAAAAGCCAGGCATATACAGATCTTTTGTCAATCTTTCCCTTTGGGACATTTGAACCACCTAAAGAAATTATTCCAGGAGATGGCTTGCAAACCAACTACGTAGATGCAAGTGATGAAGAATGGATAATGCAGTTCGATGGATCTTCGGCAGAGAAGAAAGGAGGAACAGTGGTTATTCCTTCAAAAGGAACGGAGGAGATTTATCTTTCCTATAAGTTAGATTTCCCTTGTTCCAACAACGAAGAAGAATATGAAGCATTAGTACTGGGGTTGCTAGAGGATCTTCGAAGCGAAATTCATTCACTTTGCATCAAGGGTGATTCGAACTTGGTGATTCAACAAGTGAATGGAGAATACGCGATGAAACACATAAGTCTGGCATAATACAAAACAATTATTCAGAGTCATCTCAGCCAGTTCCATCAGACCAACATCAAGAGACATCCCCGAACGATGAACCATCATCCAAATGCCTATGCCACCATTGCTCAGAAGATGGTCATGAGAGATGATACAACTATAGTTGTGATCCAATGAAGAACAACTCCATCGACAGTACAAATAATTCTACCAATAAAGGAGGACGCTGACTGGAGGGGAGAAATTAGAAAATAGCTAGAATCTGGGGAAGGAAAGATGGAGCTGAGGGAATTAGCCCAATACTTTACAAACCAGGGAAACCTTTACTTCAGAAATGCAGGAGGATGGTAGTCAAGATGCATTGGCCCAGAAAAACCAGAACGAAGGTTAAAGAAAATGAACGAAGAGCACTATAAAACAACCGAGATACCTCTTTACAAGATAATTCAAAGGGAGGGATATTTCTGGCCTAGAATGAAGAAAGACGTAGTAGAGCTTCACCGAAAGTGTGATAAGGGCCAGTTATTCTTCGAGGCAACTGAATGTCATTTTGTGGAAGCTCAACATGATTGGAGGAAGCCCTATATTGAGTTCATTAAAGATGGAGTTGTCCCAATAAAGAAAATTGATGCGATGGGACTAAAGTGAAGGTACCCGAGGTTCTACATTTAGGAAGGGCAGCTTTACTGAAGGGGTTACTTCAACAGGCCATTGCATTGCATCATGAAGGAAGAAGCAGCCGAGGTCCTCAAACAAGCACATGATCTATCTTGCATAAGAGGGGACAAGTTGTATGACCAGTTGATGATGTGGAGGTATTATTAGCCAACGATGGAGAAGGACTCTGCTGAGTTCATTCGAAAATGCAAGGCTTGCCAACTTCATGGAAATATGATCCATGCCCCATCGGTGGACCTACACTCCTTGGCAATACCTTATCCTTTTCACACTTGGGCATTTGACCTAGTAGGGGCTATACATCCTTCTTCTAGGGGGAAGATCTGGATACTAGTAGCAACGGAGTGCTTTATAAAGTCGGCTGAAACGGTACCACTAAGAAGGGAAACAACAGGGATGGTGAGAAACATCATCAGGGAATACATCATTTATCGTTTTAGGATTTCAAAGGTTATCCTCTTACATAATGAAAACCCCTTTGTCAACTCAGAGGTAACAATTCTCACAGACAAGTACTCCATTGTTCATCATACTTCAACGGTGGCATACCCAAAGGGAAACGGTCGAGCCAAAGCAACTAACAAAACCTTGATTACTATTTTAGCTAAAATAATGGAGGATTTCCCAGGAACGTGGGATGATAAGATACCAGTTGTGTTGTGGGCCTATCGAACAACCAAGAGGAAGACCACATGGTATGCTCCATTCTCCCTTGTTTGTGGGGTTGAGGCGATCCTTCCAGTAGAGTTAAAAGTTCACTCTACTCGATATGCCTTGTGAAGTAGCATACTCCCTCAGAATAAAAATGTGCAGTTGGAAGCGTTAGATGAACACAAAGATAATGCAATGTAGCACTTTCAAATATATATGAAGCAGCTCTCCAGGGCGCATGATAACTTGATGATACCTAGAAAGTTCATGGAGGGAGACCTCATTTTGAAGGCAGCAGTGAAGCACATCAGTGGGCTTCCTCTACCTAAGTTTGCAGCAAATTGGGAAGGACCTTTTACACCTTTTATTGTAAACGAAGCTCATGATTCAGGTTATTTTTTAATCTCTAAGATGGAAAAAGACAAGCCATTCAAGATTAATAATAAATAGTTGAAAGTCTATTATGCGTAAGCAATTAAGTTTACACCATTGTTGTATCTGGCCGTTGTTATGAATATACAAGTTGTTTTTTCTATTATAACTCAAGTAGGGATAAAAGAATTTTATAACTTCATAATATACGCAAACAATTATAGCACAAAGAAATGACATGGAAAAACATACATCCTTTTCATTCATTCACAAACTTTGGGGAACTACAAAATTGGGAGCTATTGGCCAATAATTACATAAGAAGAAGAAAAGAAAAATGTATACAAAATATTATTGGACTAAGAGGAACCACAGGTCTGGAGCAGAGAAAAAATCTCTAGGCAGGCCTGAAGAAGCTGCTAGGCAAGACTGTTGGGCATTAATAGAAACCTCCAATCTCGTTTGCGCTTGTGTACGCTCAATAAGGAGTTTCTCTCGTTTCAGCTTCTCCAGATGCAGAGCTCCTTCGGTATACTCTAACTCTTTATTAACAACTTCGAGCAGAGAGTCTAGCTCAGCTAACTTATCTTCCTCATCCCATTGATCCTCCTGATGTTTATGAAGCAGTTCCCTTTGCCTATCCAGTCGCTGGCTCTTCAAATTTTTTATGTGCGCAATCATCCAGTCAAAATAAAATCCATCTGGACCCAACTCCCTCTGATATCCCATGAATTAGTTGAGGAGAGGCCTGGTAACATTTGAGGTAGGAGTGCTGATGATTTCAGCAACAACAGTCACCATGCCCTGTAACCCGTAGCTCATCATGGGGATGTTGGAACGTAGGAAATCCACACTAAAAGTCTTAGGATGGTGTCTTGTAAGATGCTCAACTACCAAACGATGGATGGCAGGCATTTGAGGAGAATGCTGAAGGACCATGAGGCAAAAGTCATGAGTAGCTAAGTCAGGTAGAGGAAGCTCATAACCAGATTTGCTATTAGCAGCAGCGCCAGTCGTGGAAACTTGATCGGTGTGACTAGAATCTTCTGAGATAACGGGTCCCCAATAGGGTGAAGCAATGGTCAGAAGAAATGGTGGATATTTCTCCCGTGCAACTTGAGAACAGGTAGAAGAAATAATGAGTTAAGTGAAAAAATCCTTAACAAGTGTTTTCAATATTAAGTCACCGTCGAAAAATCTTAACAAGTGTTCTCATTATTAAGTCACCGTTATAGGTGGAGTTTGTGAAAAATCTTAACAAGTGTTTTCATTGTTAAGTCACAGTTATAGGTGGAGTTTGCGAAAAAATCTTAACAACTGTTTTCATTGTTAAGTCACCGTTATAGGTTGAGTTTGCGAAAAAATCTTAACAAGTGTTTTCATTATTAAGTCACCGTTATAGGTGGAGTTTGAGAAAAATCTTAACAAGTGTTTTCATTGTTAAGTCACCGTTATAGGTGGAGTTTGAAAAAAAACTTAACAAGTGTTTTCATTGTAAAGTCATCGTTATAGGTGGAGTTTACGAAAAAATCTTAACAAGTGTTTTCATTGTTAAGTCACAGTTATAGGTGAAGTTTGGAAATTTGAGAAATGAGACTCTTCTAGATTGTACATTGTCAAGAATAAAAGATAAACAACGAAAAACCAAGAGAAACTAGAGAACTACCTCAGCAGTAGTTGGAGCAAGAACGGGAGTCACCACGGAGTCCATAATAGCGAGAACCGTTGGGGGCAGACTTATTTCCTCAGAAGCCTCAATGACACCTCCAACTAAAGAAGCCTCAATGGCTAGTAGATCTCCCTTGCCAGCAAAAGGTACCAAGGCCAACATAGGAGTTTTACTTGGAGAAGATGTTAGAAATCCAAGTGATACCCCAACGTTAGTGGATACAGAAGAACCACCATGCTAGGAAGAAGCATCAACCTTGGCCTTAGAAATATGCAGACCACCAAGAGAAGAGGGTGGGGAAAGACTTGGAAAAAGCTGAAAAAATGAAGCTAAGTGTTTAAAATGAGAAGTAAGTACATAAAAAGGGAGAGATACCTCTAAGCGTTACTTAACTCAGTTATGGGACCAAAAAGGGGAATTGAAGTCAGGGGTCTCGTTAGCACAGCAAGAAGAAGAATGTTAGCTAACAAAGATGCCATTTCGACCTAAGGATTCCCAACATATTAAAGTTCAACATGTTAAACAGAAAAAAGGGTGAAAGAGAGAAAGGATGTCAGACCTAACAAGTGATTGAAAATAATGTTACCTCGGGGGCACTTTCTGCGGTTGGAACGATGGGCAGAAGAACCTCATGCTAAGATGATATTCAGAAGGGGCTGGGGGAGTTGTCTCTGGTTGAGAATAGATGCCCACAGACTCAATGGAATCATCCCCCACAATATCATCCCTCGCACTTTGTGAGGCCCAACGACAGGAGTAAGTAAGATACGTCATGTGGGAACGGGGAGGAGTTACGCCGGTCTAAGAGGAACCAAAACGCCCCCCCCACAAAAGGGCTCACAAGGGGCAAGGTCTTTCTTCTTCAACCTCTTGCACCAAAGTTGGTGAGAGTTAAACAAATGCAGCTTGCCTTAGAAAAATGGGAGTAAGAACAATAACACACACACATACCTCAGATTCAGAAGGAGAAAGGGAGGATATAACCACTGACAAAGGATGAGAAGAGGCAGCAACAGAGGGAGCTAGGGAGAGATGTATATCTGGAGACCATTTCCTTTGGGACTTGGTACCCAGAGTCTTCTTCCTCTCACCCACAACACCAGTACTTCGAGGAACCTTGGAACTCTCTTTATCTTTGACCTTATTTCCGTGGGATCAACCAAGATACTGGGGAAGGTAGCAGAAGGGGGAACAACGTGAGCGTATCATTGAAACTCAGCATTTATTCGTGCCACCTCAGCCTAAACCTGCCTTCTCAACTCCTCACTCATTTCTGCATACATGGGAGGAGGAACGAAGGCGATGGGAAATGCCTCCAAAGGAGTTTGGGGTTGAGCTTGGGACTTAGACTTTGAGGAAGTCCCACTCTTGGACTTCCTTGTATTTTTGGCTGGTGGTTGAGAAGATACCTCAGTCTAAATCCCTTCACCAAAAATACCTCCTGAAGGAGCAAGATGTTTGGGTGTTGGGGCTCTTTTGGGCTTTGCGGTAGCAACGGGAATCATGGATTAATGTGGAGGAAGCTTAGTGGGAGGTTCCTTGGGGGTTTTGCTCAGAGTTTACTTAATCCCAAGAACAAAATTACCTTTCAGCCCCAGTTCCAGAGGAGAGAACGAAAGAATTGGTGGATATATGGGATTCCCCTGGATGGACTCAAACATTTGGGCCAGCTATCTTGGCGAGTACATTGTTACAAATAGTGGGGTCACATACCCTTTCCTTGTGATTCTCAGAATGGTGACTTGCCCAGCCATGGTAGAACTTACCCCCCCATGCAGGATTAGATGAGAATAGGGAACATGCCTCGCTAAAAGAGACTTTGGGGTGAGATAATTGGAAAACTGGGCGATGAGCCCCCTGATTGAAACCAAATTGATGGTTGCATCGATTGGGATTATAATGCTCACTGGTTTATCCCCACTCGATGTGGGAAGGCAGGTACCCCAGTGAAAATAAAAGGACCAAAGCTAGCGAAGGGTCTTCAACGATGTGGTCCAAAGTAGTTTCTTGGACCCTTGATCCATGTTTGAAAACACCCCAAGTATGGAGGATAACCTCCTCTTTGTAAGGCCTCGTCATAAAACTCCCAAGTTGATCAATAATAGAGGTTAACTCCTTTTGACTCTGTTTCTTGTGATAAACAAAGGATCGTGGAGGTAGAATTGCTTCCCCCGAAGGAGGTTGGTTGGTTTTTGCTGCTACAACGGGGAAACAAACATAAAGGAAGCTTGTTAGAACGACACAATTGGCAAAGTTAGCCAAGTTATAACGACGAAGAGATCGTTCCATGTTAAAAAGGGCTCTATCAAGCCCTGTGTAGAGTGATCCCATGGCAATTGCATCCAGAAGAAGCTTGATACCCCGAGCCAAATGGAGGGATATGTTGATAACGTCCCTTTGAGGTTGGTCGTTAGGTTTTCCTGTTAAAAGGAAATGAGAAAGAATGACAAGGATGTAGGTAGTGAGTTCCAGCGATGTACCTTGACCAGGGGCAGCCTTAGAAGAACTACCTACAAAAGGATCCTTGAAGAAATAGTTGATGAGAGGAGTGAAAGTGGTTTTGTTTGAAGAACCGATGCACCTTCGGCATATACGGTCCAACTCCAAATGGTCAGCATCCTCTTGGGCATCCATGGCTTCATTAAAATAGGGCTCATGGCCTATTGCCTTAAGGCCCAGAATATCACACATGTCTTCTAACGTTATTGTAAACTTACCCCACACAGTAATGAAGGTGTGAGTAGTAACGTTCTAGTGAGACACCAAAACATGAAGGGAAGCATTGTTCTTGGACACGGTAAAATCACCAAACCACTTAGCCCGATGAAGCCCAATCTTAGTGAGGATATCAGTGTGGGAACTCTTTATATCGAAGTTCTAAGTAGCGAAGTGATAAGGAGAGCTTCCAGGAACTTCTAAATCAATATGGGACCACTGGAAGTCCACTCGCCCAAGATGAAATTGAAGAGTCCCCAAACATTATGGCATCATACTTAGCGTTGAAATTCCAAGTTTTGTAAAACCCCAACAAAATCATCACCCTTGCCAAATATAGGGGACCTACGGTATAAATGCAACTGGTCCTGGCAGGCGATAGTCAAAGAGGTGGTAGCAGGGGTGATGGCAACAGGGGTGGAAGGTGGAGCATTAGTGGCAGACGTAGTAGGATTGCTTGAGGAGGCCATTGAAGATGACAGTGAAGATTCAATAAAAGCTTAGAAAAGGCACCAGAGAAGTAACAATGGAGTGGTTACAAAGCGAGGACAATTGAAGACGAAAATAAGGAGGAGAAAATCTTGGAAGCAATGGAGTTTTGGCAGATTTTCTCTCTCTAAAGAAGACGAGAGTTTGAAGAAGACGAAAAAAAGAGAAGTGTTTTAAAAAAATAGACGTTTGAAATATTTTACCCCATCTTTTGAGTTTCCCACCACCACACGTGCAAAGTCACCTATAATCATTTTAAACAGACACGTGGAACTTCGGGAAGTGTCTTGACAGTTGAAAAGACAGCACCACATCATTTATGAAGTGATACCCGAGGAATAGAAAGGGCTTCCTTCTTAGGCAAGTTTGATTTTTTGTGCTAGAATTTTTATCACACATATCCAATAAATCCCAATGAAGAAGATGTCCCAGCGGTTAAAAAAGATACGATGTCCCCTCGCCATAAGTCTAAACGTTGTTTAATTGTGACTCGGCTACATCAGGGAGAATTTCTGCTTTTTCAAACATGGTGAAACGTTACAAGGGAGAATTTTATAAGTCATAACGATAGGGGAAGTCCTAACGACACACTCGCTGCCCACAACTATACTCCACAAACATCACAAACAGGAGAATTTCACTTCCCCAGAGTCAAAATGGGTATTTTAGAAGGTCAGTAGGTGTTTTGGGAGAAGCCCAGAATTGGCCATGGAAGCAAAGAAAAAATGGTTGAAACACAGTAGCAGTAGCGATGGCCCTTCGCAAACCGCCGATAAGCCACAACGCTTCGACTCAGGAACATCAGGGAGAATTTTACTTTTTTCAGGTAATGAAAAAAAGGACGTCAGAATTTTTTTACACAGAGAAAGTTCATCAGATTAAAAAGTTTTCGTACAGACATTTCTTGTTTCCACAACAAATCTCTTCACGAAGGGGCAAATATAGAGGGGGATTGAAGGTAATCCTGATATTAGAGATAATACCCCCATTAACAATAAAGTTTGGGATGAAGGTAGTGAGGCAGCTCAGCGTGGCAATTCAATGTGACAGCTCAGTGTGGTAACTCAGTAACGCAGCTCAACGTGGCAGCCTAGAGGGACCTTCCAACGAAGAAACTGACCGAGAGATCTTGCCCTTTAGTCCTGTTGATTAATTTAGTCTTGTTGTATCTTTTGTTTACATTGACTATGAGCTATAATGATTATGGAAAATTATAATATCTCTTGTTATCCAATCAGTTAATTACTACTTATGGAAAGTAATTAGTGACAAAAACTCACCCCTTGCTTCTAGAATAAACATTGAAAATAAAATGAACTTAACGTCGAAGATTTAAAGATCTTCCACTCCTTTTTAGATCATTATATTTTCTCCAAGGTGTCTATCTTGAAGGAAGAAATCGACTTAGCGAACATTATTATTCAGGAATTCAGGGAAGAATAGAATGCCAAAGAAAAATATCTTTATTTAATTATCCATATATCACAAACCTCCTGTTCACCGAACGTAGAATAAGTGTCTTTCACAACCCCAATTTCAAAAGATAAAGTTATCCTATAAGGGTGATCAACTTCATCATACAGTGAACAAAGAAAATTTTATTCTTGGACACAAGACAACTCTGAGGTGAACTAAAAAATCTTTGATTTTGAATCACTTTCAAAAAATGAAATGATTAAATCATATGACTAACTAGACCAATTTTATTAAACATTAGTTATAAGTTACAAATATATTATTGATTCTCATATGGCAATCCAAAATGAAAATACAGATCTCTACATAAAACTAGAAAACTCGAAGAAAGAAAACAACATCCTAACACAGGATAATGATCAACTTAAAAAACAATTCGATTCTATAGACAAAGGAAAATGCATGCCATTTCAACAAAATGAAAACAACCAATTAAGAAAATAAGTTTTTCAAATTAACAAATAAAGAATTTTTCTAAACTAAAAAAAGTGTCAAACTAACAAAGACAAAGCCAATTTAAGACCATTCAAAATACACCATTAAATATGAGGATTATTTTTTGTATTAAATGTAAAAAAAATATCACACTTATATAAACTCTCCAATTAAAACCCCATTTATTTTCCACAAGAAAAGGTTCTTTACAACTAAAATTAAAAGGCATAACTATTTTTCAAATACAAAGAAACCCATATTACCAATCATTTCAATTACTCAAGAAGAAAATCATTTCAACCTAAATTCAAAATTCCAAATAAACCCAAAGGATATTATCATCATCTTTATGGATTAATTAATTATGAACACATGAACTTAAAAGGAGAAAGATGAGACAAAAAACTAGGAAAATATATTTAAGCAAATAATATCTTATCACGACAAGTAAATAAATCCTCTAGAACTTATGAATGAAAATATCATACTTTAAAGAATAATTCCTATCACCACCTTTATAAGTCATCATCATTTTAAAATTAAAGCCACTGAATTATCACTTGTCAGATGCATGTGAATATAATTTATTGAATTGTCACATCCAATCTTGTCCTCTTTCGTTTTCAACTATTTCCCCACTAACACACTTACACATTCGTACACTCCTTTATTTTTCTTAAATTTCATCATTTCAAACAACACCTTAAGCCTTCCCAAGATAAAGATGATCCACACCCACTACCATCCAAAAAATAATATCAAATCCAAGGAAAAATACATAACAAATTCTGAGGGGTTCAGTTGACTAAACTAGCGCGCTAAACCCGTGTAAGTTGGGATAGACTCGACTAAAAGTCCTGGCAGCCCACAAAGTTTTGTTTACCCGCAAAGTAACTTCCTAAATGTGTTATTTAATTCACTTGTATGCCTCCTACATTATTAAACAAATGACCACATATGTCCTTTATAAAAACATATGCTTTCACCTCATATATCCACCATCCTCTTAAATATTTGATATACAAAAGTATGACCTCGTTTGGATAAGACTCATCTCGGATCCATGACCCCCTTAGTGGAACTCCGATTCATCCATGTATGGGCCCACATCTTGGCGGCCCGTGCCAGATATTCTCACCCTTTGAGACAGAACTATGAGAACATTTATAGTCATATGTGAATGCTACTATGCTTGAACAGCCTAGTCCCTACAATATGTCGGCCACATACGACATCTTCAGGTCGAGACCAACTAAACCCTTTAAAGAATAGGTGTTGTATTCGGACTTGTTCACCAGGAAGGCCCCTTCGATAGTCTCGGCCAAGCCGAGACCTTATAGAGCCAACATCAGTCTTTCACATAGAACATGTGATTTGGACATCGATGGGACACGTAAAAGAAAACCATTATAAAAGATTTATCCCCCATGTGAGAGAATATTCTTTCATCATGATACACATGTGCCCATATTGGTGCATTTAACTCATGCACATAAGTTGCATGCTTAGGGGTGATATTGTGCACCCTCAACACTATAAAAGCCCACTTTGTCTTCTTTGCAAAGGATCAATAAATTGTAACCCTATGGAAACTATGTTGCTTTGAACTTAGAGAGATAAATATTGAGGGTGTATTTTCATGGCCATTAGAGCCCTATTATAATGGAAAAACACCATTTACCTTGCACAGTGGAGTAGGCCAAGGCTGAACCACTTGTGTGCTTGTGTCTTTCCCTATCTCTCTCATCCCTTCTTTAGCTATATACATATCTCTTGCATTGTTATATTGTTCTCACCATTAATAAATGAGCTAAAATTATTTCTATTCCCTAATTTGAGATTGTGATATCTCTAGTATCATCATTTTGGTGTCATTTGTAAGAAGAGATTATCTCCCATTCTTCTTTTTTACTTAGACTCTCTCTTTATCTATCTATCTTTGCCTCTGGTGGTGATCCAAATCCACCACTGCTAGAGTTGAATCACCAGTAAAAAAAGCTTAGATTTAGTATTCTTCAAGCTTCTCTTTGAATCATCTCATTTCTAGCCTTCTATAACTTCTCTCTCTCTCTCTCTCTCTCTCTCTCTCTCTCTCTCTCTCTCTCTCTACTTTTTGGAGTAAGTTTCATCTAAAAATGGTTTTTGATCCTCCTTGCAAAGGTGGTGGAAGCTATTGCCAACCACCTCCCTAATAAAAAATAGCTGAGAAGGTGGGGCACTGAAGTCCTTGGCAGCTAGTCAAGCAACAAATGCAACATCAATTAATGGCCTTTAGCCAAAGTATGTTGGGAAGGATTCCTTGTGACCAACCGATGGAGATCACTACTCCACCAGCTAGAGAGGTGGAGGAATCTACGTTTGGTGGGCCACCCCCAGCCCCTCTCAAATAATCATAACACCAATGATCCGAGGCATCTCCGCCTTGGAAATAAGATCCAGGGCTGCCCAGATGACCACAATTATAATGAGGAGGAGTATTGGGAGCCATATGAGATTTTTGGCAACGTCTTCCATCTTAAGGGATATAACCTCCAACTTCCAAGGGTAAGAGTGTTCTAAGACTTCGGGAAGCAGCCAGAGAGCCCTGACTTTTGATAAATTAAGCCAAGGGTCATCTTTTGAATGTCTCAACCCTAGAAATGAAGTTAGAAGAGATAGGCACGCCTGCTGTCAATGTGTCAGCACATCCTAAGGAAATGGAAGACTCAATAATGAAAGGATGAGATAAGGCCATGGTAGAGATTATCAGAGAGAGAGGTCAATAGCCAATAGGGGACTATCGATCGAGAGCCAACCAAGTGGTAGTCGCGGTAGAAGGGGTGATGATAATGTGGATGTAGAGGAAATGCCATGGAAAAACTCCATTAATAGGTTTGAGGATAAGATCGTCAACTTAATCAAAAGGCGAGACCTAAGCCACCGAGGTTAAATGGAGGGATAACCCTTTGTAGCGAGGATTGTCAACTATTCTACCCTAGTTAAGGTCAAACTGCCTAGTGTAACATCGAGATATGATGGGAGCAAAAATACCATACACCATGTTAAGATGTATCAGTCGATATCCGATATTCATTCAATACTTGATAATATGAGATGTAGAGCCTTCTAAAGAAGTCTCACAGGCGCAGTGCATGTTTGGTACTCCCGTCTGCTAAGAGCCTCCATAAACAATTTCAAGAAGATGACAAAGAAAATCATCCATAATTTCTTCTTCGGCTTGAAACCGCTGAAGTGTGTGACTCATCTCTTGCACATCAAACATGGAAAGAATGAACCTCTAAAGGAGTATATCCCTCATTTCAATACGGAAAAGTTAAAGGTGGAAGATTACAATGAGAATATTACGATGACGGCCCTCACCAGGGGCCTACAATCTGGAAACATATTATGAAACGTATCTGAGGATCCTCTAAAGACCATGATAGAACTCCTAGCTAATACTGGGAGGATCATGAATGCGTAGGAGGCCATGACGACCAACAAAGGAGACACGAAAGAGTCGGACAATGGGAAATCAAGCCCAGATAAAGACAAAGAGGGAAAGAAGAGATCGAATGATGATGAGTTCGCCAAGTATAATCCATTAATAGTAAGCCCTGACTTGATTTTGAATTAAATCAAAGACGACAGAGAACATAAGTGGCTAGAAAATCTTAAATATCCTCCTCACAAGAGGAATAAAAGCAACTAGTGCGAGTTTCATAAAGGCCATGGCCACACAAGCAATAAATGCTTTTCCTTAAAAGATAAGATAAACGAGATGCTGCAACAGGGCAAACTGGGGAAGTACGTGGATAGGAATAGACGACGAGACGATTAATGGAAAATATATAACCGAGGGAGAGATAATAAACTAAGAAGGAAAGTTCAGGCAAATAAAGATAAGGATGAGTTAGACGATAGTGGGGATGATGACCTCGACCTCCCAATAAAAATCCCAAAGGAAAAAAGAGCACGGCATATGATCTATTTCAATGTGAAAATGATCGCTGGCAGCCTAGTAGGTGGAGGTAATGAGCCGACAACAGGAAAGCTCACGTTGTTGAAGCGAAAACTATAAGGATAAATTTCCAAATAATGTCAATTTGTATTTATTGGCAGTACTTCGGACAAAAAACAATTTGAGTTATACATAGATCTTTTACTTGTCGCAATTCCCACATAATCTATGACGTTGTTTTAAAGACGTAGCGACCAAGACTTAAGATAGATCATGCCAGGTTTTTTGGTGCACGTTGCACGTCTTCGTATCATATTGCATTCCGAGATTATCTCTGGTATGAACGCATAATGTTTATGAAACACAGAAAATATGTTTTAAGGATGTTATTTTATTCAAAAAATGATTTTAAAATATTTTCACTTCATTTATTCTGAGATAAATATGTTTTAGATTCGTATAGATCTTTCCCTTGAGTTTAGAAGGATCAAGAGACATTCACTATCGCTTAAACGACATCAACAGGTCATTCAAATGAAATACTTATCTCGTTTAAATGAGATTCGTAGGTTTATTCGAAAGACATGGTGAAAAATTTCTAACGACTTGCCGATTTAAAGTTTTTTATTTATTTAAGGTGAATTTTGAGGTGTACAGAACCAAAATTACAAAATAGAACCCTTACATTTTTCTGCACTTGTTTACAAAGGTTTCTAAAGTTAAATACATTCTTCGTGTTTCAAGATCCGATCTTTCATATACATATGCTATATATATCTTGGTTTAGCACCATCTGGAGTTTGTTCATACATACTTGATATAAATTGTTTCGTCGAGTTTTGCGGTGAAGAAGCGATGGACTTCGATTTCTGAATAGTTAGTGATCGCCAAAGTTGTATCGGTGGATACCGAGACATACGTGAACTTCTTTGTTGTGAATATTACGTAGGTGGACTCCTACATTGCACTGTGGATGAGCAGTTGAAGCATAGAAGAGCGCTAAGACTTGTGGGGTATTGATTCGTTAAGTAAGTCTACTATCGGTACTTTGTAAAACTGTATCATAGTGATTGTCTGGTTTGGGTCGTCCGAGGTTTTTTTCCCTTAGTGGTTTCCTCATACATCGGCGTTGTGTGTTTGGTGGACTTGATTTATTTTTCTTTCTTAATCGCACTAGATGCGTGTTTAGGATTAAAAAGATAAATTTGGTTTAATTAAAAGTGGTTCACATAATTAGTGCATATTAAAATGGGAAAAAGTTTTTTCTTGAAAAATTATTTTCACCTAAAGCACACATAAAAAGGGCACCTACAAATTGGTATGAGAGCGGGTTGCACTATCATATCGTGTTTGATCCTGTTGAGTGCTTCTTTTTGGGTGATTATTTTCTTCTCTCTCTTGGATTGTTTTTCTCTCGGTGTATTATCTTATCTTTGACGAACTAAATGTTTTGAACTGAAGTTTACAAAACGAATTGAAATTATTAAAGAAGAAAATTCTTATTTTAAACAATGATTGAATATTTGCAAACATTTCAAACTCAAAGAGATATCATTCATGAGAAGTTTATTTCTTTGTATGATGAACTTAATTCTTTAACATTGTTCAAGGAAGAGGATGATAATAGTGTCCTTATTTTAGAGAAAGAGTTAGAGGACTTTGAAAATTCTAAAGTTTGTGACAAAGGGGATAATGTTTTTTATTGATGATTATAAGGCGCGTGAGAAGACTCTTAGGGAAAAGTTTGCTCACATTGAGGGGAAGCGAGATAAACTTCTAGGAGTAATTGAAAATTTAAAGAAGGAGTCCCTAAAAATTGAGGAGCATAAGTCTTTACTCGAGTCCAAAGTTTTGAGGTTAAAAAAAATTTTAAACAACTCAAGTAGTGATGGTAGTGGCTTATCTTATTCTATTGCTTCGAATGATAAAGACAAAGACATAGTTTATTTTACAGTGTCAACCACATTTCAAGGTATTAGAAAAGGTCAACCTAGAGAATCTGTTCCTCGTCGTGTTTACACATGTTTGCATTGTGGTAGGAGAGGTCACCTCAGGCGTTTTTGCTATGATCTTAGAAAAGACCCTAAGAAGTTTAAGTGTTGTGTCCTGTCGGTTCTTAAAATCCATCGAGTTAGGTATAAACCTGTTTGGGTTAGGATATCTATTTTGAGATGCTAAATGATAGGTTGGTTGATTCTCACATGCTAGAACATGATGCTTCATATGCAATTTCTTATGGATGATTGTGTTATCCATGTTTGTCATACGCTAGTCTTTGCTTCCTGATATATATCTTGCTAGAGTTATTATATGTGTATCTCTTTGTATTATATATATTTCTTTTATTTGAGTCTTATTTGTAATAATAGAAAAAGATTTTTGTTTTCATATATTTTTAAAAAATAAAAAAGATTTTGTATTTTTAGTCAATTTTTTTTTTGAAAAACACAAAAAGATTTTTTTATTTATTTTTGTGTCGTGAGTTTACATATTTGATGTGTCATATTGGTTTGCTTGAACCCGCATCATTTAATTATCCATGTGGCTAGGACATTTGGTCATAATTATAGATGTTAGAATTATCTTAACTAATTATTATTGGGGTTGTTTCGAAGTTGATTTGCATTTGGATTCAACTTTGGATATATGCCATTGCACACACAAGCACAAACTTACATGAATGTTTGACTTCTCATACATATTTGAGTTTGGTAAGACATTATCCTCTCAATTTTGTTATCTATGCATAATTAGACTTAGGAGGAGGTGTGCATGTAAGAACTGTTGCCTATGAGGATAGATATTGCTTAAATTCAAAAAATGATAAGTGTACCGGGAAAGGGCTACGAGAGTATAATAAATTGTTCATGAAAGCCACCGTTTAAAAGTGCCTAAGAAAAAATTAAGGCAACAAAAAGAAACATTAGCAAAAAATGGGGCCAATAAGATTTCTCTAAGGTGAGAAAAGAAGAAACCTCAAAAGAAGTAGAAAAAAATATGAATATATGAGGGAGTTAGGATGGAAAAATACAACGAGTTTGCACTACGAATCCCAATGTTGAAAAATCGTGTCATGACGCTATTATTTTTAGAATCGTCAAAATTTTAGATTTTTGTGCATTTTGTTTGTTTAGTTCATTAAGCTCAATATATTAATTGTCACATATGGCTAAAACTGAGTTTTGTGAAATTCATCCATCAATTAGAGCTTACTCGTTTCGATGTGTTTAAATTATGATTCATTTGTTGTGGTTCACGCTAATTCATTGCGTATCCATGTTTGATCACATTGATACTATGTTGGCATGTAACTTATATTTTCTGTTTTAAGTCTGTTTCTCTACTATTTCATATTTCCCGTTGCTGTTCTGAGAAAAAAAATCACTCATGAATATTTTTAGAGACTTAATACAAAATTTTTGTAGTTGTTCAAACGACCTCCAATGTCGTTCGAAGAGTGGATCTCCTGACATAAGTATTCAAAGTTTCAAGTATGGTCATTAAATGGATCGCGAGATAGGTTATTTCTTAAAAGCTTAGCGCGACATCGTTCTATTTTGGGTCTATTTTAGCCTGATTGAACGAGATCTTTATATCGTTCAAATGACATTGCTTTGTCATTCAAACGACATTTTTTTGTATTTAGAACGACTTGAGTTGACTTTTTGACTCTTCATTCTATTTTTGTACCTACTTCATATATATGCTTATATTATGCTATTTGGGTACACGTAGATTGTTTTGGACAAGTTACATGTAGTTGATACTAATTATTCATGTTTGATTCATATACTGCATTGATTTGTTTAGTCACACCGTTCCTTATATTGATGATTCATATTTGTGACTATTTTCTATCTACGATTTGGTACCTTGTGATTATTATTAGTTGTCTTCATTGTTTATCAAGATATGCGTCATATGATTATTTAATTCTAGATATGATCATTTTTAGTTCATCTTTTTATCTTGTTATCTATTCGAGATAAAAAAAAAGGGAGAGATAGGGCGTATGTTGAGCACGCATGTTTTTACACGCTTATAGATTGATATCATGTTTTAATCGTATTGTTTACATATTGGTATCATTGATTTGAGCAATATTGAAAAATGTGTTTACAAATTGGTATCATATGTTTTGCTCACATGTTTAACAAATGGTTTTATTTTATAAATTAGTGTCATAAGGTTTTATATAATTTGTACCTCCATACTTAAAGTATTTATTTGTTTCGTGTGTGTAGTGATTATTCAGATATTGGAGATTTTGCGACTACATCACATGGAGACAATTCATGCTGCTAGTTCAATATTTGTTTACTAGATCCTATCCTGTATTTTTGGGTTTACGAAATAGGATTTAGGTCATACGGCATGACAGAACGACTTAGGCATTTCACTGTTTTGGTTTTGTCATGGAATAGATCAAATGAGATATTTGTAAGAATAAATTTCTTAAAAGTGTCAATATTTATGTATTGGCATTATTCCGGACAAAAAACAATTTGAGTCATAGATAGATTTTTTTACTTGTCATGATTCCCACATAATCGATGACGTTATTTTAAATACATAGATGCCAAGCTTCAAGATAGATCATGCCAGATTTATTGATGCACATTTCACATCTTCATATCATATTGCATTTCGAGATTCTCTTGGGTATGAACGTAAAATGTTTATGAAACTCGGAAAATATGTTTTAAATATCTTTTAAGGATGTTATATTAATCAAAAATGATTTTAAAGTATTTTAACTTCATTTAATCTAAGATAAATACGTTTTAGATTCATATAGATCCTTCCCTTGAGTTTAGAAGAATCAAATGACACTCGTTGTCGTTCAAATGACATCAACATGTCATTTTAATGACATATTGATTCGGCACGAATATTGTAGTTTCACCCCTTATAATTATGCATTTTAGCCCCCTTGGGTACCTGAATTCCTATATTTATGATCGTTAACCAGAAAACCTCTGGTTTATATGTTTGCAAGCTATATGAGGCACAATTGAGCTTTTGTAGGTATTAAAGTGCTTAGCGTGAAGTTTGGTCGCTTTCCGAAAAAGTTTCGTTGAATATTGTAGCTTCAGAGGCATTTTAGTAATTTTATCATTCAGATTTTGATCCCAAACTATTCACGGAAGTTATAGCTCTCTGAGTTGTCTTCACTTCGCCTCTGACGGTGCATGATTTCGATGTATAATGAGGGAGTTATGGCATTTTTAGGATGATTTTATCTTCAAAATCACACTCGAGGTCACATTCAATGGCATTTTAGTCATTTCATATTTTATTTTTTTGACCTATTGTCTTTTTAAATTTTGTATCCCACTAAGTTATCTTCACGTAGCCTCTAACTGTTCCTAATTTCAATTTATAACGAAGAAGTTACGGTATTTTCCGTAAAGTTGGACAAAGCTGAGAATTCAGCACTGTCAGGGGCGAATCGATTCGGGCTGAAAGTTCGCAAATCTCATTTTTTAAGTTGGTTTTTGGTTGGGTATATATATGTAAACATTGTATTAAGTTGGGGGATCATATTTTTACATTAATTAGGTTAGAAAATCATATTTTTGGGGATTTTTGTGGAGCTTCCCTCTCCTCCATTTCCATGGGTGTTTTGCCCACTTTGTAAGTTAATATTATTATTCATTATCTTGAAGCTCTGTACTTAGTTGTTTTAGCTTAATTTCTTTGTTGTTCTCTACTTTCTTGCCTAGATAAATTAGTTTAGTTTATTTATTTCATGTTTTGTTTAATAATTAGTCATTTAATTAGATTAATCACGTGTAGTGAGTAGTTACATAGAGTTCGGGTCGTGTGTCCTCCCTTGATGGGCATCGATCTTCGAAAATTAGGTTTTTTGTAAAATTAAATTTAATTGAAACCTCGCGTATTAAAGTCGGATTATTATGCGTTTAACATTCTTTGTCACACAATGTTAGTGTTTATAGCGATAATCCGAATTTAATCCGCGTGTGACCATTTTTGATTAAATGTTTGATCTCGGAACTTTGGGTTAAATTCATTATTGTGTGATGTTTATGTTTAACTAAAAATTCTCGGTTAAATGTTTTTGAACCGGAATTATAATTATTAGTTATTTAGCCAATGGCGGGTACGCCATCCCGACTCTCGTTTTAATTAGTTATAACTTAGCGTTAACTTCTTATTTTTTTTCTTTTTCAGCAATTCAACCCATCACCTTTTACACTTTTGTTCTTGAAGTTTTAAATAAATTAAAATCTAAAATTCAATCACTCCCTATGGATTTCTTACGATACCCGACTTACCGTTGTGCTTTCTTGTCAAGTGTAGTTGTACTTTAGGTTTTTGCAGGTAGATCGGGAGCCGAAATCAACGACTTCATGTTTGTGTGCACCACCTCCCGTTCCTATTGAAAATCCTTGGGGAGGTGAATTTACTTTTCTTGGATCCCAAGTGTACCTTTACCCCTTCTTATCCAAACCCCCCATCACCCCACTAAAAATTTTAATTGGTGATGGTTCATTTCTTACGCCTTACACATGCCTTCCGTTGTTCAAAAGGAATTCTTATTTTCCAGGAGGCATGTTCGCTTTGGAGGGTCTAGCGTTGAAATTTTTAAACCATTTCAGTTTCCAAATGTTCCATAAGTCCAACTCATGCGGAGGATTTATGAAGATTTCTATCTTATTATCGCCATCAAAATAAAAGGATACTTGGTCCCATATCATAATCACTTCTCCTCAACATGGGATTTGTTATACTTTAAAGCCCTCGGGGTTAATAAATGTATAGAACTTCTAAGGAACAATATGATAACCTCTATAGGGTGATGTGATGACTCTGATCATTCAGATGAACCAAAACATTAGAACGATAATAATTGTTGATATTCCTACCTCCTTTTACGAGTTAATATCCATCACATAAATTTTATTTGAAAGTAATGAAGTCTTTAGTGCCATCGAGGTGAATGAAGAGATAAGATTCGTAGTCAATTCCTCATCAGTGAATCATATGACCTGATCATGCTGATACTATAAAGATCCAGTTCCTCTCACATAAAGTATGCCCAGAGGGGAAACGAGTTACTGAAGAACCACTATTGCCTATAATCACCATAGAGGGGAGAAAAATCCTTGAGCAACTGAAGAAAACCCAAACAAACATTGCATTACGAAGGCTATTCATATCTCTCGTCTCCATAAATAAATTATCATAAAACTGCCCACATAAGCCACAATTACTCCTACTACATCTCCAAATGAGGTTATACAACTGATTTCAAGGCTCTAATTTTGGTTTCTACTTTGTTAAGAAGTCTGTATCCTCTTTCTCCTTTTTTACATCGACTCTGATAGTCCAGATCTCTTTACCAACACACTTTTAAAGTAAAAGTGGGTGATTGTGTTTGTGAATGTTTGTTACTAACACGTTAATGACTCACACACGCTTAATATAAGCCATTTCCTGCAAATTACAAGATTTTCTTCTTAAATTACATGGAAGGTTTACAAGACTGAGATTTGGTTTTGATCTTGAAAACCCTAATTTTTCAGATCTGACTTTGAACGAATTTCTTTAATACTAAGATTCTGCAAATCTTATTTATCTAGAAAGTTTTTCAAAATGAAAAACTTGGATTTGAAAATATATGCAAACCCTAATCTCAGTTCTGTAAATAAAAGACATATGCTGGATAAAACTTTTACAAAAAAGTTTTAAACTTAAAATCCAACAGAGAAGATGATTTATAGTTAAAGAAATCAAGCCTAACAAGATTTAATCCTGACTATATCACTTTTATTCAAATCTACTAGGTTCTACTAAAAGAAATGAGATCTAAACTTTTGTGACTATGTTAGATAAGAGATAAATACTAGAGAGGATTGAACTATGTGAATCACTAACCCTTAAACTCGCTGGATAATTTTCTAAAACGATTTGGTCGAAGTTTTATTTGGGATGGAAATTTTTCTCTCTTATTTTCTTTTCTCTCCCCTCTCTCACTATTTTTTCTCTCTTCTCTTTGACTTCCAAAAATCTTCAAATGAAATGATGAAGACTTCTTTTTATACTGGTCGAAGGAAGGATCTGGAACTAAGAGGCAAATCAACGGTTGAGATAAAATAGACCATTTGAATTATCAATCCAAGGGTTCACAAGGCACCGCTTTAAAACAAAAGCTGATTGGTCCAAATGATATAAACAAGGATCGCTAAAGATAGCATGAAGGTCATAGATTAAAATTAATGAATGTTCCAAATTACGTCTTAGGTTTGTGAGTGAGAGAAAACACAAATCTTCTTGCTAATAAGGCAACACGTGTACAACTGAGATTCATTATAAAATGCGTGTTTTCCTAAGAATATAAAATCTCAATTTCTACCACAATTGTTTTCGCCGATTTTAAATTCTACCCAACCTATGTTTTATGAAGTTTTGAATATTAAAAACCAACCGCAAAAATTTTGAAAGTCCTAATTTTAATTCTTAAAAAGGAGGTTATAAAAATTCCTAAAAATTATTTAAAAATGTAGAAAATGATTTTTACCAATATTAACACACACTACTCATAAATGATATGAAATATGCACTATACAATCCTAGAGTGTGTAGTGTGTTTATATTCTATCTTTTGGACCCTTAGAGGATCATTGAAGTTGATGTAGTCTCTGAGGTTATTTGGTAAAAATAAGATGACTCCAATTTTGTCACTATTTCGAAAATAGATGATTACCTATATAATGTAGACTCAAGTGAGTCAAAGATATAGGGTGCTTCAATCTCCCCCTTTGGAAACAAAATCTCATTTGAGTCATCAAGAACTCATAGGGATACAAAATAAGAAAACCTTAATCATATACAAAGTTCTATATACCCCATATCCCTGAAATGAAAAAGTACATAACTCAAATAATTATACACCAATACCCTAACAATATTCTAATGCAGATAAAGGTATTTATTCCTGAAAATAAGACAGCTAAGATCAAGAATTTTAGTCTAAGTGTACAAAAAATATCCAAGATGGACTAAAATTTCTCCCCCATTTTGTCTCAAATGGACAAAGGGTTAAATGATCACAAATAAGCAGAGATAATAAAATAAATATGTATCTATCAAGTCATAAATCATCACGGGTCAAACCATTGATCTCCTACATAAAATATATATAGGAGGCATCTTTTATCAATTTCAAACAACCATGCCCTATTATAAGGATCACTATGACTGAAGGATATATTATAAAATGAAAGATAATTATTCAAGAACTAGCATGCCAATAGATTTTCTTAGCGATTCAAACCTTAAATTATCTAGAGGCTTTCTGAACAAATCTACTAATTGAAGTTCTGTGGGCAAATAGTTTATTTTCAATTCCTTAGTTTCCACTAATTCACGTATAAAGTGATGTCGTATTTTAATGTGTTTTGTGCGCGAGTGTTGAACATGATTTTTGGAAATATTAATCGCACTTTGATTATCGCAATTGAGATGCAATTTATCTTCTATTATTCCATAATCGTTTAACATCTACTTAATACATACTAATTGAGCACAGTAGCTTCTTGCGGCTATATATTCATACTCTTCAGTGGAAAGAGATGTACAGTTATGTTTCTTAATAGACCACCCTACCAAAATATTTCCTATAAAATGATAAGCGCCTGACATGCTTTTGCTATCATCGGAATAACCAGCCCAATCTGCGTCTATATAGCCTACAATAGTATTAGATTTGTCCTTTGTATACCATATTCCTAAGTGTAAAGTCCGTTTAACATATTTAATAATATGTTTGACATATTGAAGGTGATTTTCCTTAGGATTACTTTGATAGCGTGCACAAACAAAAATTGTGTACATAATGTCTGGATGCGAGGCTGTAAGGTGTAACAGGCTACTGATCATGCTTCTATAAAGGGTAGGGTATATGGGTGTTCAATGTTCATCTTTAGAGAGTTTAATAGACGTACTCATGGGTGTCCTAGCGTCTTTGGTATTCTCTAATCCGAATTTCTTTACTAACCCTAAAGCATATTTTGATTGCGATATAAATAATCCATTAGACTTTTGTGTGACTTGATGTTCTAAAAATTATTGAAGTTCTTCCATTAAGGACATTTGCATCCCCCCGTGCATAATATCTGAAAATATTTTAACTTTAGATGGAATGTAGAGCCAAAAATTATATCATCTACATAAACTTTAGCGATTGGAACATGTTTGTCAAAATTTTTAACAAATAGCATTTGATCATTCCCACCACGTCGAACCCATTTATTAAGGAGAAAGGTTGACAGGCATTCATACCAAGCCCTAGGGGATTGTTTCAGACCATATAAAGCTTTATTTAGACGATAGATGTGGTTTGGATAATGTGGATCAATGAACCTTTTAGGTTATTTTAGATATGTCTCCTAAGTTAGTATACCATTAAGGAAGGAAAACTTTACATCCATTTGGTACATAACGAATTTTAAGTGACAGGATAATTCTAAGAGAAGACTGACAGATTCGATATGAGTTACATGGGAAAATATTTCTTCGAAGTCTATTCCTTCGATTTGAGAATATCCCAGGGCCACAAGTCTTACCTGGTTTCTAAATATCATCCCTGTTTCGTCAGTTTTATTTTTGAAGATCCATATAGTTCTAATAACCCATATATTTTGTGGCCTAGGAACAAGATACTAGACATCAAGTGTTTTAAATTGAATTAGTTCTTCTTAAATTTCATCTAAACAGAAAGAATCATTCAAGGCTTCATTCACATTTTTTAGTTCTACAAGGGAAACAAAGCATGCGAAGTGATCACTACCATATAACTATGGTCTTGTTCTAATTGGCTCTTTGGGGTTATCAAACACATTATCTAAGGGATGATACTTAGAAACCCAGTTGGTCACTTCAAGATTCTCAACTGGTAAGGAATTCGCTATTTCAGGAGAGTTAAGGAAAAAATTATTTTATGACTCATCCATTATAGTAGGTTCTAAATTCTTATTCTCAACATTGGTGTCACTGACTATCACATTGATAGACTCCACCGTAGCTTTAGTACGAAGATTATAGATACAGTGTGCTCTACTATTAGGGGAATATCCTAAAAAATGGCTTTATCACCTCGAGTTTTGAATTTAGACAAATATTTTATGTCTTTGCATACATAGAAAATACTACCAAGGGTTCTAAAGTATTTTATATTAGGCTTTTTCCCATACCAAAGTTCGTAAGGAGTCTATTTGGTATTCTTTATAAGGTAGACTTTATTTATGATGTGACTTGCAGTCCTAACAACTTCAACCCAAAAATACTTGGGTAGGTTCTTGGCATGAATCATTACCCCGACCATTTCCTGAATGGAACTATTTTTACGCTCGGCTATCCCATTTTGTTGAGTTGTCTTAGGGGCCTTAAATTCATGTTGGTTTCCATTACCCTCATAGTACTCTGTTACACCTATATCTTTAAACTCACCACCTTCGTCGCTACAAATTTGATTCACTTGAGTATCTTTTTCATTTTCAATACGTAATAGAATTTTCAAAAAAAATTGAAAAGTATTAGATTTTTGTTTAAGAAAGGCTACCCAAGTAAATAGAGTGAAGTCATCAACCATAACTAATATATAACTATTTCCACATAGGCTCACAATTCTAAAGGGACCCATGAGGTCCATAGGGATGAGTTCTAGATGTTTCGAGGTAAAAGTATCTTTAATCTTTTTATGAGCAAATTTAACAATCTTTCCTTCTTGTCAAGGCCCACAAACAATATTAGAAATAGGCTTTATTTTTGGGTAGACCTATAACTATTTCTTGAGTAGATAATTCGCTAAGATTATTATAGTTTAAGTGACCCAATATATTGTGCCAGATTTCACTATCATCCATTCTGGCAATATTACAAGTCTCTGAACAAGGATTAACTGCATAATAATTGTTTGAGGTACTTAAACCAATAATAATACATTTTCCATTCTCATTGAGGATTTTGCAATTTGTTTTTGAGAATGTGATAGTATGATTGGAATCACATAAAAGTGATATACTTAGTAAATTAGCTTTCACACCTTTAACTAACATAATGTCTTTGAGAATAGGCAATCCTTTTTGTTGAAGTGTCCCTTTACCTATGACCTGGGCTGATACTCCATCTCCAAACAAAAAATTTCCTCCTAAGAAGTCAGTTATGTTGGTTAGTTTAGTATCATCCCCGATCATATGTTTGGAACAACCCTACTTTAAATACCATCCAGATGAAGTGTGTTCAATTTTTAAAGCAGCAATAACAATATTAAACTTCAATTGGGATATTGGATCATCCTTCCTAACCCAAATTTCTCTGGTTTTAAAATATTTGTGCGACTTAGCTCGAATATTATAAAATTTACAAGCATTAGATTTTTCTTCAAGAGGTTTACGCGTCTCTTTTTGAATTTTGTCAAATCTTTGAGCATTTGGTTTAGTCATGAATCTGGGATTTTTCTCTTAGACTTTGTTTTAGTATTAGATCATTTCTCCCTATTACGATAGTTAAAGTTCTTATCAGGTTGCCTAGGAAGGATGTAGTTATTTATGTTCTGCATAGAGTAGTTAAAATTCTGATATACAGGTGAGAGAAAGGCGGATTTATATAAAAGCTTTTGAAAGCATTCCTAAAAAATGTTCCCATAGACATCACAGTACGAGTAATAGATATGTATCGTCGGTTTTTTGACGTTTTAAAGACCGTTAAAGAAGGGTTTGTCTATTTGTTTTACTCTAGCCTTATTTTTGGAATGTACGGGTTTAAAAGACGATTCAGACTGTCTTATGGGATCACATACATATCTATCCTTGTGCTGAACATTAAGCTTAGAACTACTTGCCTCACCAATGTCTATACTTTTTTGTTTTTTTTATTGAACTCATCTTTTAAATTTTGAAAGTCTGGACAAGTTTCATTAGGCCTTTTTCCTACAGACACAAACTTTATAGTTTTAAGTTTTTTTGTTTGTGTGTTAGTATCAGGGAAAAAGGCTATGCCGGTTTTGTCCTCAGATTTGGTTTTAATTTCTACAACAAATCCTTCAAAATAGTTAGAGTTATTTACAAATTTAGCAAACTTTTTGAAGACTATTGAAGCTTTTTCTTTTGATTGTTCCAATTCAAACAACGTGGCCTTATATTTCTTTTCCATAACTTCATTCGATTCAGAAAGTTCTTTTATTATGATAGTAAAGTCCTTAGTTTGAGTTTCACGGGCTAGAAATTGATTAGTGTAGTCTTCAGCATTCTGTTTGACCATTTGGCTTAGGGCTTCTAATTTCTTAGTAAGGTCCTTAATAGTTTTTTCTAGCTTAGCACTTTTCTTGGGAGTTTTAGTGTAGAGTGTGTGAATGTCCGAGAGGTCATCATCGTCAGAGTCACTAAGTGTGGTGTGTGATGTGTCCACTAGTGATTCAAATTTAGGACTCACGCACACATTCAATTTGTCAATAACGTGTTCCCTTTGACTCACACACGACAATCGAACTACTAACAAATTCTATATGAATAGCATTATTAAGACACAAAGGAGACAATCGAGTGGGTAAACTATCATTCAACTTAGCAGGATTACGCATTCTATTATTAGGGTCAACATAAGTCGTGGGATTATCATCAGTGTACACAATTTTGGCAAAACATGACATACAAGGGTCATATGAATTAGATGATTCAATATCATCATTATCTGAATCGCATTGAATCATCCCAAGTGTAGTACAGATTAGACCTATTATTTTTGTTGTTCTTATTTAAATTAACTCTACACTTACCGGCCATGTGGCTTCATTTCCCACATCTAAAGCATTCAATATTTTTAAGGTCTTTATCAGGTCTATTATGGTTCTCAGTGTGGTATTTGTAAGGAAATAAAATTTCCTTTCTCATGAGGTATATTATTAGAGAAATTTAAATAAGCAGGCTTGCCTTATTTACTAGAAACATTGTTTGTTTCTAAATTTTAGGATCTTCTTAAACTGTTTAGACATTAAGGCAATTTTATTATCCTAACTTTCTAAATTACATTCTTAATCAGAATCCAACTCTATATCAGGGGCAACAAACTCAGGTTTGGTCACTTTGGACTGAACTGGAATGTTTTTTTTTTGGACGTTAGATAATTGTCTCCTAAATTTTAATTCCATTTCCACTATTCTTCGTTTGCTAATGAGGAGTTCAGGTGTTAAATTAGGATCATCCATCTCCTCAATAGCATAGCGCTTGCTATCAAACTTTGGTGGAAGTGGCCTTAGGATTTTAGAAATAATTTCTTTTCTGTCATACATAATTCCATGTGCATGTAATTTTGTCACAATATCAGTCAGCCTAATGTAAAAGTCATCAAATGACTCAGTCTCAGTCATGATAAGTGTGTTGTCTTGATGAATTAACATTTGGGTCTTAGAAGCTTTAACACGTGTGTCACCTTCATAGCCAGTGACCAATGTGTCCCAGGCTTCTTTATAAGTAGCACATAAAGATATTCTCTTAAATTAGTGTTCATTTATGGGCATAAATGTAGCATTCTTGCCTTTGTTATTATTAAGGGTGGCCTATTTTTCTTCTTTAGTGTACTCATTAAGTTGTTTCCTTATTCTTTCATTACTACCGTCTGCTGCTGGTTTAGTAGGATAAGTAAAACCATTTTCTATAGAGTCCCAAACATCATCTCCCAAAGTCCCTCGGATAAAGGCTATCATCCTTAGTTTCCAGTAAGGAAAGTTAGTCCCATCGAAGAGGGGAGGCCAGGACAGGTTCCCTAATCTCTCAAGTTTCTCGTCCATAGATTTATTTTGAAAAACGGTTTCAAAAACACAAGATCAAAAAGATTTTGTAAAAACTAAATGTCGAGCTCTGATACCAATTGAAAATACCTACCTAAGTTGTTTAATACTAGTTAAAACATTCTAGTAGTCTCCGAACTGTTTATTGAAGAAACGTTTTTAGAAAAAAACCAAGAAGAACACAAGATGTGTTTTAAACCAGTAGGATTAGTTATTTTAGATTTTAGTGAATAATTTTTGAAAAATAAAACAAATTTTAGGTATAGCAACAGTAGGACAAAAGAGATGAGAGAACAATGAACATGCACAAGAGACAAGGATTTAACGTCGTAAAACCCCTCCCAATTAGGGAAACATCCACGACTCCCTCTACGGAGTAAAATAAAAATTACACAAGAATGAGTTTTAGGTTTACAAACAAGCACCACATATTTAAACACACAGAACACACCTAATCTAAGTTAAAGATTTATACCAGCTCCATTTGGCAACTCCAACTTATTTCAAGGATCTGATTCTGGTTTCTCCTTCGTTAAGTAGTTTGTATCCTAATTCTCCTTCTTTACGTCGACTCTGATAGTCTAGATCTCTTTACCAACACACTTTTAAAGTGAAAGTGGGTGACTATGTTTGTGAGTGTTTGTGACTAACACATTAATGACTCACACATTCTTAATATAAGCCATTTCCTACAAATTATTAGATTTTATTCTTAAATGACATGCAAGGTTTACAAGACTGAGATTTGGTTTTGATCTTGAAAACCTTAATTTTCCAGATCTAACTTTGAACGAATCTCTTTAAAACTAAGATTTTGCAAATCTTATTATCTACAATGTATTTCAAAATGAATAACTTGGATCTGAAAATGTATGCAAACCCTAATCTCAGTTCTGTAAATAAAAGAGACTTTCTGGATAAAACTTTTACAAAAACATTTGAAACGCAAAAGCCAATAGAGAAGACGATTTCTAGTTAAAGAAATCAAGCCTAACAAGATTTAATCCTGATTGTATCACTTTTATTTAGATATACGAGGTTCTATGAAAAGAAACGAGATCTAAACTTTTGTGACTGTGTTAGACAAGAGATAGATACTATAGAGAACTGAACTATGTGAATCACTAACCCTTAAACTCACTGGATGATTTGCTAAAAAGATTTGGACGAAGTTTTCTTTGGGTTAGAAATTTTTCTCTCTTATTTTCTTTTCTCGCTCCTCTCTCACTTTTTTTCTCTCTTCTCTCAGACTTCCAAAAATCTTCAAATGAAATGATGGAAACTTCTTTTTATACTGGTAGAAGGAAGGATCTGTAACTAAGAGGAAAATCAATAGTTGAGATAAAATAGACCATTCGAATTATCAATCCAAGGGTTCATAAGGCACCGCTTTAAAAAGATAGCAAGGATCGCTAAAGATAGCATGCAAGCAATAGATTAAAGTTAATGACTGTTCCAAATTAAGTCTTTGGTTTGTGAGTGAGAGAAAACACAAATCAGTTTTACCAAATTTAAAAATGTAGAAATTCATTTTTACCAATATTAATACACACTACTCATAAATAACATGAAATATGCACGATACAGTCTTAGAGTGTGCAGTGTGTTTATAATATACCTTTAGGACCATTAGAGGATCATTGAAGCTGATGTAGTCCTTAAGGTTCTTTGGTAAAAATATGATGACTCTAATTTTGTCACTATTTCCAAATTGGGTGAGCACCTATAGAATGTAGACTCAAGAGAGTCAAATATATAGGGTGCTTCAACTTAGGCGTGCATGGAAACGTAGTATCCGAAAAGCTCAACTCATTTAGGGATAACTAAATCATCACAATCAATGGGGATGATGAGAATTTTGACAATACTGACACTAATAATACGGTCTTAGACATTCAACACAGTACCAACGACGTGTCCCTATCAGGTTTTAAGGTTGGCCCTAAAATTACTTTACCAAGTTTTTAACTATCTTAAAGGTAAGGTTAAGAGTCCGAAGAAACTGTTGGAATAAACTCTTTTTGTTTATGAAAAAACTTCATACAAGATGTGTTAGAAGTTAAGAAAATTATGAACTAGAAAACCTACATAATCTTGGTAACTCAAGTTTTTAAAAAATATTAATTATCCTGGTTAACTTCTTAGACATAAAGTATTGAACAATAATTAAGAGTCGTTCACAGAAGTTTACACACAATATTTTTTACGTGGTAAAACCCCAAAGTATGGGCAAACATCCATGCTGACCTCTATGCAACAAAAAAATCTACTAAAATTGGAATAAGGTTACAAGTTACAAGCTTGATATCAAAGGATCAAAAGTGAAAAGAAAATATTCCTAAAATACCGAGGGCTACATCTCCTTTAGGTAGTCCTTTTGTGACCCAACAGCTACTTGAACCTCTTCTTTTTTTGGCTTTTCTTTACATCGACTCAATCTCAGCTCTTGAGAAAAATATCACACTTTCTAAACGTGAAGTGTGTGAAATTTAGTGATGATTTACGTTTCTAAAATCTTTTATGAACATGCAAGAACATACCCATGCTTATATAAACATTCTTACAAATTACACAGGACGTTATAAATTGTTCTGATATAAAACTTCAAATATCAAAAAGATCAAGAAATTTAGATCTGATTAGATATTGAAAAAAACTGTCTAAAAATGATTTATATATACAAAACAAATTTCACAAAAGGTAAAATAAGTTTTCAAAATATAAAATAAGACCTAAACTAATGAAGAAAAATATTTTGATATTTATAGTTTTAAACCACACACGTTTGTGTATCTAAAATAATTTTGAAAGATTTATAGAGATCCAACAAACATGATGTTTGTACCAAAATATAAATAGATCAGTGTACATAGAAAAAAAATCTAACTAATAGTGTGTGCAAATGTTTCACGAGTTAGATCCTTTATTTTACAAGAAAAATCAAGTCCCTATCACTTGTAAAGGTTGTTTTTCAAGAGAAACTAGATCTAGAAGAGTTTTGGTTGAAAGATGAAAAATAAACTCTCAAAACTCAACAAACGTTTGAAAAACCTAAAATTTTATAAACTGTAACACTCTGGTTTTCAAAAAACAAATTTGAGAAAAACATAAGAAAGTATTTACATTCTGATTTGAAAAAAAATATTTTACCTGCTTCTATTTTTCTCTCAGAGCTTTCCTTTCCTTATCTCAATCTTCTCTCTCAAAAAGTGGAAAAAGTCTCAAAATGAGAAGATGGGGGTTATTTTTATACTGTTGAGGGAAGGTTATGGAGTCTTAGATTGGAATGGATAGTTGAAATTAGTTTCATTGGATTGGATTGATCAAAATCCAATGGTTATGGTTAATGCATACAAGGTAAGCTTGACTAGTCATAACCGGTTAAAAGTCGCAGTGTTTGATTCGTTGAACAAGTTTACACATATATTGTTCAAGTTTAAATTTAAGCCTTGGATTAAAACAAATCAACATTGTAAAACTATCCTCAATTATGTGTGTGCAAGAAAATACAAATCCAATGAATAAGATCAAGGCAAGTGACATACAGGTGTTGACATTAAACACATGGATTATATGCGTGTAAATGCACAATTTTAAGTTTCTAGAAATACTAATTTCCTCCCAAAGGTTCTAAAAAATAATTTTTAACAACTTAATAAATTTTTAAAAATTGATTTCAAATTCAAATAATTTCTAAAAATTATTTTAAATTTTTTTAAAAATTCTAGAAAATTATTATAACGTATATAATGCAATGTATGTGCAAATGTGTGCTTAAGTGTAACATTTCATACCTTTGGAGATCTTGTGGAATTTTCAGTTGAAGTAGATCCCATATTGAATCTTAAAGGGCCTTGTGAAGGGGTCTTAGCTAAAAATATTATTTCTATACATCCAAACTAGTTGAAAAACCTATATGGTATAGATTCCTAACAAGTCAACTATATAGGGTGTTTACCTTTGGATATTGGAGACAAAATCCCTTTTACTTCATCATGGGTACTCGTAGGTAAAAAAAAAAAAATTCTAATCGTATACAAAGTTATAACTTCCCAACCCACCGTGGAAATGAAAATAAGAGATATAAAACAAATTAAATTACATAACTCGACAAAAATACTGACCAATGCACTAACATTTTGAGATTAATAATGAAATTCAAGACCTATAATACAAATACTCAATATATCATGTTAGTCGAATTAGAATTGAAATATTATAGATTGTCCTGGGATGGACTTAAACCTTCTCCCCCATGTTGTCTCAAATACACAATTTGTAAAATTCGTGAGAGAGTACATGGCAAAAAATAGTCTACCTTAATCAAGTCAGAGAAACAGGTCATACCAAGTGTCTTATGAATTAAATAGATAAAGGAGACATCTTTTTCATTTGTGAAACGACCTTGACATAGATCCTCAGAGACATATTATCAATAAGATAAAACAGGAGGATTTGAATAATTATGTTATGAAATCAATCATGCATAATCATCCCTAAAGATTTTCTTAAAGATTCAAATATTATATTATCCAAGGGCTTAGTAAAAACTTCAGATAGTTGTCTATTAGTTTGCAAATATTCTATGAACAATTATTTCGATTCTACTAGTTCATGAATAAAATGATGACTAATCTTGATGTGTTTTGAGCCATAATCACATAACATTTGTTTAATCCATAATAATTGAGTACAACATATTTCTACAACAATATACTCAGATTCAGTAGTAGATAGGGATATAATATTTTGTTTCTTACTTTTCTAACCAACTAGATTATTTCCCACATAATAATAAGAACCTAAAGTACTCTTATTATCATCGCAGCACTCCGCCGAGTCAGCATCTTTGTAGCCAACAATGGAACTAGTGGTGTCCTTTGTATACCAAATACCATATTTAAATGTGCCTTTAACATATTTTATGATACATTTATCACACAATAAGTGTCATTCTTTAGGATCACATTGGTATCGTTCATAAACACACACGCCATACATAATATCTAGTCTAGATGTAGTGAGATACAGTAAACTTCTAATGATACTTCTATACTGAGTAGGATCAACATTTTTACCATTTTCATCTTTTTATATCTTAGTTATAATACTCAGGAGTGCGTGTAATCTTAGCATTCTCAAAACCAAATTTTTTTGATTAATTCATTCGCATACTTAGTTTGAGAAATAAACAAACCATTAGATAATTGCTTAACTTTCAAACCTAAAAAATATTATAACTCCCACATAAGTGATGTCTGAAATTCCCCATGCATAATTTTTTTAAATCATCAACTTGTGTAAGGGAAGTTAAACCAACAACAATATCATTGACAAAAAATTTCACGATCAAAACATCTTTGTTTGTTCAATGAACAAATAATATTTGGTCATTGTCGCCATATACTCAAACCCCTTATTGACTAAAAAGGTTGAGAGACGTTTATACTAAGCCCTAAGGGATTTCTTTAAGCCATACAAAGCCTTCTTCAATCGAAAGGCGTGGTTTTAATTCCTCAGTAGAACAGTTCTACTTATATAAAGCCTTCTTCAATAAAGCCATTCAACTGTTCTACTTATAGTTCCTCGGTAAGCACGCAGGAAAGCAAAATGTATTCTAGAAAGTGAAGCTCCTTCTTATCTCTAAAATCTTCCCTCTTGTATTAAATCATCCTATTCTCTCTATGGGTTCAAGCACACCTCTTTGTTTGGATTTTGATCCAAAACCATTTGATTATCCATCCATCCCATTCAATAACCATGGTTTTAATTCATCCCCGCCATCATTTGCTGAAATCCCCGAAAAGAAAAGTGAGACATTTATGCATGGAACATTGGAAGCACCTTGCCTTCCTCCTCTCTCCCCTCTTATGTGCGTGGAGGAATTATTGGTATTAGGCTTCCCAACACTACTTATAATCAAGTTATGCAGGATTGTTTCTCCTCATCTGTCATAGGTCGTATTGTTCCAAGCCATGGAAGCTTGTTGATCTTAAAATGGATCTCACTTCTCTTTCGATGGCGAAGATGACTTGGGTCTTTACACCCATTGGTAAAGATTATTTTAATATCCGTTTTTATTATTCTTCTGACTTGAATTTGGTTATAGCCTCCCGTAGTTTTAAACTCACCTTTGGATATTTTAAGTTATTCCTTTGGGTGCCATATTTCAACCCAGCAATGCATACCATTACCACTACTAGCATATGCGTTAGATTTATGGGTCTATGCTAAGACTACTGGGACCCTATTTTTTTTCTTCAAATTTCAAGAGCTATAGGTCTCACATTGGGTCTTGACAAAGCCACAATGGACAGTTCTTTCGGAAATTTTGTAAGAGTTCTTGTTGATTAAGATCTTACAGCCAGTTCACCAGATCGCATTATAGTGGAAAGGAATGATTGTTATTTTTTGTTAATATATTTTATGAGTCACTACCTTTGTTTTGTTATTTCTGCAAAACATTGGGGCACTTCAATAAAGAGTGCAGAAACCTTCAAAAAGAAGTAGCCCTTCCTACCATTAAAATGCAAAAGCCGTCTCATAAACCTGCTGCCGTCGTTAGTTCTCTTGTTGACATTGTGATCAGTCCTGAAGAGGGTGGTCAAGATGTTGTCCAACTAGGTAACACGCATACCGCTCGTAAAAAAACATATTGTTGATTTTATTAAAAATGTGTGCCTCGATTTGCATAAGTTCACAAGTTCGGCTATAGGTAATGTAGGTACTTCAACTTATATAACTTCACCTACTATGGCTGATATCACAGCAGGTTTTATTGATCATGACATCGCCCAATTACATCTCAACGGACGGGACTGGAATTTAAATAAAGGATATAACAGTGTTTAGAAGACACCTATGTAGCAGAGCCTACTGACTTTCCTAATAAAACTTTAGCTCCAAATCAAGTACGTTTTTTGGTGAAGAATGGGATAAAATTCGGCACCGAAGCTCAAGTGAATGGTGACCCAAATAAAAAATGTGTTTTTTAAAATTAGAATGAAATCCCAAAAAATCAAGAGGATTCTGGAATTATAGAAGAAAATGCTTCAACAACTTGGGTACTAGAACAACTTTGTTGACTTCAAAATCTTCACCTAATAATACAATATGTAAAGATAAAAAAAAATCAGGTTCATGCTCCTAAAATGTCAGAACAAAATAATTAACAGTTTCGACCAAAATCTTAAACAAGTCCACAATTTTATGTGGGACTGAACATGAGGTGGCAACTGAAGAGACTATTTATCCCAAAATACCAGATAAAATAAAGCTCCAAGTTGATCGGTTGATTAAGTCGATTCCACAAGGCTTGAATAAGTCAGATGGAATTGTTGATTTAATTGTAAAAAATGTGGATGATTGTAATCATACTCCTAAGAAGGATGATGCCGATACTAAGACTGACGAGTCAAATTCTGAAGATGAAATGCCCCCTCTAGAGGATATAACCAATGTAACTAGTTTTGGAAAAAAATTATATGTCGAGCTCCCAAATTTGATTTAGGCATGAGTCCTAATTCCATAAAATCTAGGAACTTTATTAATGATTCGATTATTAAAAAAGGTGGAAACATATGTTTTCAAACTCAAGTTAGCAATTCATTATATATCCTAGGCAACCTTGAAGATGATTTGATGGACGACAAAACTTAAAAATGAAGAAACAAGAATTATCAAGTGGATTTTCCAACCTTAACTCGTGAAGAGAAATCGTCTCTTAAATATAATTTAAGACCTTCTTTTTCTCGTTCAAGATCTCGTAAGTTAAAGTATTTTTTAGTTTTTTTCTTTAGCGCTTGTAAGAGCCACTAGGAGAGGCTTTTCTCCAATTTGGTTATAAAAAAATACTTCCCCGGTAAGAATACCATTAAAAATGCGAACTTGACATTCATTTGAAAAATCATGAATTGCGAATGACATGTAATAGCAAGTAGGAGATCAACATACACGATTCCTATCATCGAAGAAAAAGTATCGTCACAGTTTATTCCCTCTATTTGAGAGTGTCCTGCGCTACCTGCCTAGCGTTATTTCTAATGATTTTTCCAGATTCATTAGTTTTGTTATTGAAAATCCAATGGGTAACAACAACCTTTTTTGTTATCAGAACGAGGGACAACATACCACACATCATGAATCTTGAACTGCGTTAGATCTTCTTGTATAACATCAATCCAATAAGGTCATTGAGGGCATTGTTTACATTCTTTGGCTTTATTTGAGAAACAAAGCATTCAAAGTTAGCCATATTTTGAAGTTAGGATCTTGTTCTCCTAGGCTCCGTAGGGTTACTAACAACCTTATCTAGGGGATTATCTTTAGAAACCCAAGTTGGTATTATAAGGACTTCAGTTAGCATTGTGTCAGTTATATAAGGACAGACAATTTCAAAAAAAAAATCGAACTCATCCTCAACAATTGATTTAGTACTTACACTCCCTTTGCTGGTAACGTTAATAAATACATTTATAGATTCCATTAGGACTTTGGTACTTAAATTATAGAGGCGATATGATCTGCTGCTTTGAGAGTAACCTTGAAAAATTCCTTTACTACCTCGGGTGTTAAATTTTGAAAGGTGTTCTCTATCTTGTCAAATAAAATAGACACTCCTGAAGGTTCTAAAGTATTTTAGGTTTGGTTTGTGATTGTACTAAAGTTAATACGAAGTCTCTTTAGTATTATTTCTAAGGTATACACAATTAATAATGTGACATGATGTATTTACTGCCTCAATCCAAAAGTATTATAACATCACTTTCGAGTGTAACATAACCCTAGCCATTTCTTGGATTGTTTGATTTTTCCTCTCAGTAATACCATTTTGCTACGAAGTCTTTGGTGCGCTAAACATATCTTAATATCCATTACTAAAACCATTTTCTGCATCTCCAATATGTTTTAATTATCCTCCTCAATCAGTTATAATACGTGATACTTGGGTATTCTTCTCATTTTTAATTTTCAAAAGGATTTTTAAAAATTCTCAGAATGTATCCGATTTGTTTTTCATAAGAGAAACCTAAGTATACCGTGTAAATTCATCCACCATGAAAAGAATGTAACTGTTTCTACAAAGTCTCACAGTACGAGAAGGATCCATAAGATCCACATGGATAAGTTTTAAAGGTTTAGAAGCCATTATATCTTTAACTTTCTCGTGAGGCTCTCTAATTATCTTTCCAACTTGGCATGGACCACAAACAATGCTTGAAGAAATTTTAAGTTTATGTAAAGCTATAACTAATTCTTAAGAGCTCAATATTCTTAGGTTATCAAAATTAGTATGATCCAGTCGATTATGACACAAATCAGAGTCATCTAATCTTGTTAAATTACATGACTCATTACCAAGAATAACTGTATAATAGTTATTTGGTGTTATGTTTCCTACAAGAATGCAATTACCATCTTTGTTCAGTATTTTGCATTTAGTTTTGAAAAAGATAAATGTGTGATCAAAGTCACAAAATTAGGATATACTAAGCATATCGACTTTTAAGTCTTTCACTCAAAGAACATCATTAAGAATAGGAAGACCCTTTTCTTGAAGCGTTCCTTTACTAATAATCTGAGAAGAGACTCTATCACCAAATAGAACATTACTTCCTAAGAAGCCTATTTTGTTTGTCAATTTACTCTCGTCCACGGTCATGTACTTAGAACACCCAGAATCACGGTACTATCCAACTAAGTTATGTCCGACTTTACATGCAGTTATAACAACATTGCACCTTAGTTGGGGTAATATGTCATTTATTATAACCCAAATGGCCCCAGTTTAAAAAAAATTCCTTGCCTTTGATGTATAAAAGTTTTGAGGAGTTCTCCTGACTGATTTCCTTTTAGTGCAAGACTTTCTCGTTTTCTTTCTAAAGTTAGAGTTTTTATTGATCTGACTTGGGATAACATAAGTATTTCTCATGTTCCAAGAATAATTAAAGTTACTATAGATTGGCGTGTAAAGACGTTTTTGAAAACATTCAGCAAGAGAGTGACCATATACATTACAATAACTATAGTAATGATGTGAGGTTAGCCTGAATTTATTTTATAAGACTTTAAAAATAGGTTTAGATGCACTTTGAAAGTGAGGTTCAACTACAATTGTTTTCAAGTTTTACCTAATGTCTCTAATGGGGGAAAACATACTTAGCCTTATTATTAGACTTCTTCTTAAGACTACACACTGTCTTCATGTTTTGTGAGACATATACCTTCAAAATTCCTTTTTAAGATTTTTCAAAATCTTGATCTAGTTTATTTGGTAAAGTCCAGAGGAAATAAAGATAGTTTTTTAATTTTGTATAGTGGTCTTCACTCCTTTAGGATCTTTGTCAAATTGTAGGCTAGTCTTATCGTAGTTTATTTTTCTAGAACTAATTATTTTATCATATGCTTTTGGATTAGTCTCAAAATGAAGATATTTTTTAAATATGGTTAAGAATTTTTGTTTTGGACTCTTCCAGTTCTAGCAAAGTAGACTTATATCGTTCTTCTAAAATATATATTGTCTCAGAAAGTTCATTAATTTTTGAAACATAATTTTTTGTTTCAGTCCCATGAGCCACACATTAATTAGTGTATTCTTGAGCGTTCTGCCTAACAGTATTAGATAAACTCTCAGTGTGTTTAGTCAAGTGTTTAACCATTTTATCAAGTTTGGAACATTTCTTCAGAGTCTTAGAATATAAATCTTATATGTCAGGTAAGTCGTCATCATCAGACTCACTAAGTGTAGTGTGTGATTTGTCCCCTAATACTTTAATTTGTGGTTTGGAACTCATAAACCCATTCAATTCGTCACAATAATTTACACTTTGGCTCACACATATGTTAGACTCGTCAGAATTATTTAAAGCAACAACATTGGACATTTCATTGACACAGACATCAGGAAAAAGATATTTTTTATGCTAAAACAATTAAGCATTATTTCATTATTGGCAAGGCGATTTAAAATATTTGTGAGCTAGCCAATAAACTCATTTTTAAAGGAAGTTTTTGAGAATTAAGTCGGGATGCATTAAGAATCTTCAAAATCAATACAAAAAAGAGTTAGATTAAAGATCAATTGTTCAGGTAGTGAAGGTTTCAATTCAAGTTTTGGAGTTGGAATCATTATCATAAATCATTTGGGAGGATTTATCGGGGCAGCTTCTCAACGTTTGCTTCATGGTTCTATTCAAGAAGTTCAAGCTATCAAGGATGGTCTTATTTTCTGTGCTCGAAAGAATTATAGTCATTTTTAAATTGATATTGATTCAAAAATTATTTTTAATATTATTTCTTCCTATTATAAATTATCCCCTAGAGATTTAAAGACATCATTAAAGACATTACAGGTTGTCTTCAGAATGTTCAATTTCCATTATTCATTGTGCAAGAGAAATGAATAAGGCTGCTCTCATGTTATTTAGACATGGTTCTTCTCAAAGATGCTCTTCCTTTTTTTCAAATTTAAAAAATTTTCCTAGAGAAGTTCAAATAGCTATTAGATTAGAATCTTCAATTATTCATATGTCTTGAAGTTTGATGGATAGTATGCCTCCATAAATTTCGTTCTACGTAAGCCACGTAGACAGGGATATTCTCTCTTTAATCAATAAAATTCTTATTTCTTTTTAAAAAAATGTATAGTACCAATAGTAGTATCAACAACTAAGCATGCTTTATGATCACTGTAAACAATTTTAGCAAAGAAAGGCATGTAGGATTCATGTGTTTTAGATGACTCAAGCGCATCATCCTCTGAGTCACTAGATTCATCCCAAGTCTTACATGTGTGGGCTTTCGAGGTAGTCCTAATCTTAGATTTACATTTATTAGCATAATGACCCATATTACCACATTTGTGACACTGTATATTACTTAAGTTCTTTTTAGGTCTCAGATTGTTATTAAAGGTCTGTTGATCACTATTTCACTCATGTAATCTGGGGACTTAATAGTTTTCATAATCGGTTTTCCCTTGTCTAGTTGCCATATAACTCCTAATGTTTCTAATATTTTTTGAAATGTTTGCTCATTAGGTCTATCTGGTTATCAATGCTTCCAAGATCATAGTCCTCATCTAATACTAAGTCATAGCCAGGCAAGTTTAACTTAGGTATAGTCATTTGAGGGGGAAAAAACAAGATTGGATCCAGATAATCTTTTAACATTAGAGGTCATGTGCTTCTTGTACTCTAACTCCATTTCTACAGTTCTTAATTTTTTACTCAATAATTTTGGATTTAGGTTAGGGTCATCCATCTCTTCTATAGCATAACATTTGTTATCAAATTTACTTGGTAGAGATCTAAGAATTTTCTACATTATTTCTTTGTATCATATACAGTACCATTTACATGCAGTTTAGTCATAATATCAGTGAGCTCAATTTAGAAGTCATCAATGGCCTCATATTCAGCCATCATAAGGGTACTGTAATGTTGCACAAGCATTTGAATTTTCCCAGCCCTAACATTCCCATCACCTTCTTGGGAAGTGGTAAGGGTATCCAATGCCTCTTTGGATGTAGTGCATATAAATATTATTTTAAATCCATGTTCATTCATAAACATGAATACAATTTTTACCTTTATTATTGCATAGAGGTATATGTTTCTCTTATGTGGTAAACTCATTGAGTTGTTTCTTAACCCTTATGGTGCTACCTTCTGTTAGAGGTTTAGTGGGGTGAGTGTAACTCTAATGACCCTGTGTTTATATTCTCATATATTTAGTTTGTTTTTATAAATGTTTGTGACTTATGATCTTATAAATTTTATATTATTACAAATGTGATATTCAGGATTGTTAATATGATAAAACTCGTTTTAAAATATGAATACTCAACAATAATTTGGGTCAAATTAAAGTTTTATGACATATCCTAAGGTAAATGATAAGTTTCAAGGTAGCAATGCAATTTTATTAAATTTTAGGGCCTTGGTTTTAATAAAAAGGTGTTAGGGACAAAAATGAAAAAAAAATACCTTTTGGTAAATAAAATATTTTCAAGAGCCTCTACGAAATATTGAAAATATGTAGTGTGAAATTAGCAAAATACCCTTTATGTGTAAAATTTCCCTTATACCTTAATACATTTCCACCTCGTGCTTAATAACTTTCCACCTCGTGATATATGTTGCCACCTCCGCCTTACATAAGTCATCCATATAGAAAAAGCTAAAACGCATGTCACCATTTGGTGAAATAAGACTACAAAACCCCTCCATTACGCGACACCTCCACTTTGACTCACCAAAATGAAAGCCTTGTCACCTAAAAACGTGTCAACACCTTTGTATCTTTGGAAGCTTATAATTAAGGTCTTTGGTATCATTTGAAATTCACACCAATTCCTTGAGAAGTTTACAAAGAAGTAGTGAGAGAAAGTGTGGGAAAGTTTAAGAAGAAGTGTCATCTTAAGGTAATTTCTACTAATGTTATAATGCATCTTTGTTGTTTTAATTTAATGTTAAATAGTTCTATTAAGTATAAATGCTGGTAAATATACTAAATATCTATTTTAGTAAACATAAAATTGTAGGATTTTCTAAATTCAATTATTTTACGAAATTGAAACATAAAGCTCTTTTTATAATGAATTATTGAGTTTCAAAAAGGATTTTCACTAATGAATTTTTAGTCTTTTTGGTCATGAAAATTAATATTGTTTATTATTTCTAAACACGTAATAGATAAATTGCATTTAAGATTGAATTTACTTACTTTCTACATTGAACTATTTAAATGTTGTATATGGCCTTTTGAAATGATTTTAATTTTGGAATTCAATTAAATAATCCTAAAGTTAGGTTCGGTGAAATTCTATCCAGGTGAGATCGTATTTAAGTGGTGCCCCCATAACTCCATCTCTACTGGGAATGAATTCTAAAATATTCTGCCTAGATGAGTTGGTATTTAAATTATGCCCCTGTGGCCTACCATCTCTATTGGGAACCGACTGATTAGAAAGAACTATGAATTGAATTTGTCAATTACGATCAATGGGTTTTAAAAGTTGAGAACATGGTTTTTAGTAATCCTTTAAAAACAAGTTATTATTAAAATACAGTATATAAACTGGATTTTGTCTAGAATATGTAATTAAACCTGTATTGTATTTACTAGATTAAAGAGTGATCCAAGACTCAATATTTTTATTTTCTAACTTCTATTTTAGGTGAGTACGCTATGCAATTTCATGCACGCTTTGATTTTATTATATTATGCAAACTATATCTCTTTTGTGAAGTGCTTATATTCTCAAAATGCATCCGATATCGATGATTATGTCATTTATAATATTTTTATATCTCTCTATATAAACATCTGATTTGAATTCTGAAATTATTGATTTGGCCTATGGAAACTCTGTTACTATGTTGGCCTTGACTACCGGTGAAAATATTTGTGTAGTACCTTTCCAGCTGGTTTATCGTTGGTTTTCCCTAAACAAGGCGTTGATTAAAAAATCATGATTTTTTGTCTGTGATGTTACCAGGTGGAAACATTTGGTAGCATTATCTGTCTGGGTACTCGAACATACATTGCCGCCAAAACTTAATAGTTGACATATGCTCAATTATTTTATATGTCATACTATGAATTGTTCATTCTGAACATATATATATATATATATATATATATATATATATATATATATATATATATATACAACTATTTATTTTATATGTATTAATCCAAATCCCTATTCTAAATTGAATAGGTATCAATTTTCTGAAAAACCTTGGATCTGGAAATTAAATCTCATTCGTCTTTTAGCTGATGTTGTATAAATAACAACTTTACAGGAAATAGTTAGGCTCATGGATGGAATGTAGAAGGACTATGTTGAAGATTTATCTTATGGAGTTCTTTTTGTAATAATTCTAAGTAGTATGTTTGTTTTATTAGAGAGAGCATGTTTTGGCTCTCTAGTAATAGGTTTTGAAGTTTTGCTTAAGTTGTACGTGTTGATAGAAACAATTCGAAATACCTCGACTTTTTTAGAACAGGTCCGATTCAAATAGCAATGATTTGAAGAACTTATTTTTTGATATATATGAAGTTTCTATTTAGAAATCTCTGATCATGTAATTTCTTTATTGTTAAAAGTTTATGATTCATGACCATGTGAATGTATTTCCGTTGCATTTATTTATGGAAATAATTTAAGGGAAAAATATTGAATGCCTTGGTGGCATGTCAAGACACTCGTTCCCTACTAGTTGGGTCAGGGTCGTGATAGAGGTGGTATCAGAGCATAGGTTATAAACCTATAGACTATTAAACATAAGTTTTTAATGCTATAGATGTAAGTCTCCATACTTAAGATATATTATTAAATATTCGACTTATGTGATAACACTCCATATGTGTTACACTATATATATAATTGTTCTTTTAATTTGAACTCTTAAGATAGTATAGTAGATCTAACATTTGACCATGACTGTAGAAAATAAGCAAGACAAGATCAACTATGGGAACTAGTGATTTGAGTATGGAAGGACTGAAAGGTGTATACAAGGCGATTGAAAGTCTAGGAAACATTAAGGAGCATTAAGTGAATAATATAGCACCAAGAAATCCTGAACTAAGTAAATGTACTATTGAACAGTTCAAGAAGTTGAATTTTACATATTTAAAAGGTACTCCTAACCCTACTGAAGCATAAATTTAGGTGATACAAATGGTAAAGATACTCGATGTTCTTAAGTTTACTGATGAACAAAGAGTTTCATTTGCAACGTTTATGTTAGAAGGTGAAGCTGAGCATTAGTGCATAATGACTGAGAGAATACTCAAGGAAAGGAATACTTATATTGGTTGGAATGACTTCTTAGTAATCTTCTACGAGAAATACTTCCCTAAAACGATGCAAGACCCAAAAGCAACTGATCTCATGAGTTTGGTTCAAGAAAACATGACGATTAGTCAATACGAGGCAAAATTTACTAAGTTATCTCATTTTGTACGTCATGTGGTGGCAACTGATGTTTTAAAAGACAAGAACTTTGGACGTGTGTTAAGGTTTAATATTGGTATTCGAATTTACATCCTGAAGTTGACATCATATATTAACGTCGTGACTAAGGCTGCGATAGCTGAGAGGGATGGCGAGGAGTACAATCGAATTATAGACGGTAAGAGGAAGTTTGGGGAATAAAAAGTAAATAACCCAAATAATAGAAAAATGTTTACGAGCACATCTAATGTTGGGGTAACTAGTGATAACAAACATTATAATATCCAAATATGTCAGCAATTAGGTAAGGCATGGAGGGACGACCTTGTTACAAGGATTCATGAGCTTGTTTTAGATGTGGAAAGAAATAACATCAGATAAAAGACTGCCCAAACTCAACAAGGGTATCGATAAACTCGTTAGGTAAAAATAAGGATCAAGGAAGACAAGGTAGAGTTTTTGCACTTTCTGATACCTAAACTTCTAATGCAGTAGTGTCAGGTACTATTTCTATCATTGCACAACCTTTTCAAGTTTTAATAGATCCTGGTTCTACCCATTCATTTGTTTCTTCATATTTTGTCAACTACTTTCCTAATATACTTTAACCCTTGAATCATAGCATACACGTTTCTACTCCTTCTGATGATTTATTGATGGGTACATTGGTATATAAGTCTTGCCCTGTACATGTTAGTAATCATAACATATTTGCTAATTTGATAGTTTTAGACATAAGATATTTGGAAGTCATATTAGAATTTAATTTTGAAGGAACTGTCATCGAATCTCCCATGTGTGCTATTTTTGCAATGCAAGCCTATAATTTTCTTAAGAAGTGTTGTTAAGGATTTCTTGCAAGCGTTGTTGATTTGAGTTAAACATTTTTTGAATGTTTTTCTAGATGAGTTACCCAGTCTACCTCCTAGTAGAGAAATAGAGTTCATGATTGACCTTAATCCTGGAAATATGATAATCTCAAAGCCACCTTATCGCATGGCACCTTTAGAATTAAGGGTCCGTTTGGCAACCCAATTCCAAGCCATGGAAATGGAATTCGCAAGCCAATTTCAATTTCACGGAATTGAAATTGGCCTTTCAATTCCAATTCCAAGCCTTGGAATTGGGTTGCCAAACGGACCCTAAGGGAATTAAAAGCTCAATTACAAGATTTTTTGGACAAGGATTTTATTAGACCGAGTATATCCCCTTCGGGTGCTCTAATGTTATTTGTAAAAGGAAGGATGGGACGATGAGGTTATATAAAGATTATTATGAACTAAATAAGGTGAACATTAAGAATAAATGACCCTTTTCCTCGTATAGATAATTTGTTTGGCCAACTGCAAGGTGCGCGAGTATTTTCCAAGATTGACCTTATATCAAACTACCACCAATTGAAGATTAAGGAAGTGGATATTTCGAAATCAACTTTTTGTACTAGATATGGTCATTATGAATCTCTTGTGATGACATTTGGACTTGCTAATGAACCAACCATTTTATGGATATGATGAATAGAGTGTTTAGGAAATATTTGGATCAATGTGTGGTTCTTTTCAATAATGATATCCTTATTTATTCTAAAAATATTATAAAACACAAGAAGCCTTTGGAGATGGTATTACAAATCCTTAGTAAAGAGAGATTATATGCAAAATTAAAGAAGTGTAAGTTTTGGTTGCCTAGTATTTCTTTTCTGGGACATGTCATTTATAAGGAGGAAGTTTCAATTGACCCTCAAAAGATCGAGGCTATACTAGATTGGCCTAGACCAATTAATGTGACGGAGATTCGTAGTTTCCTTGGATTAGGAGGTTATTATTGAAGATTTGTTGAAGGATTTTCTAGTATCGCCAAACCTGTATCTAAGTTAACACAAAGAAGTTGAAATATAATTGGCCTGAGAAAGTTGAGAATAGTTTTCAAGAACTTAAGAAATCGATTAGTAATTGCCCCAATTTTGACTATTCCTTCTGGTACAGGAGTATTTGTAATCTATAATGATGCTTCTAAAAATGGTTTGGGATGTGTGCTAATGAAAAATGGAAAAGTAATAGCTTATTTATTGAGACAGTTCCATATGAGCAAAATTATCCTACCCATGACTCAGAATTAGCCACTATAAATTTTGCCCTCAAGATTTGGAGATATTATTTATATAGGGAGAAGATTTTGAAATATATTTGTACTCAAAAATAATTGAACATGAGATAAACGAGGTGGTTGCAATTGATGAAGGATTATGATTTAATTATTCATTATCACTCAGGGAAAGATAATGTTGTAGCTGATGCTTTAAGAAAGAAGACTATAACAAATTTGGCAAGCTTTGTTAAGGGATTCAAGAAGTATGTAAATATAAAGGATCAAAATTAATCGAAAGGAACAAAATTGTAAGTAAATATCCCACAACTGAAGAATACTAGAGAAGAAGTTATTGAAGGGAAGAGAATTGTATTTGCCATACGAGATGATATACTAAGAAATGGAAATAGAGTGTGTGTTACATATAATGCCCAACTAAAGAGGCAAATTTAAAGGAAAGTCATTACTCGCGATTCACATTTCATGTCGAAAATATAAAGATATATAGAGATCTTTTGAGAAGTGTTTTGGTGAAACAATATGGAAAGGGAGATAGAAAAATTTGTATCTTAGTGTTTACTTTGTCAACAGGTAAAAGCTCAACATCAGAAACCATTAGGATTATTACAACCTCTACCTATACTCGAGTGGAAATGAGAACATATTACCATGGATACAGGTTTACCAAGGAGTTCAAATGATAGTGATTGTATTTTTGTAATTATTGATAAGTTAACTAAATCTGCTCATTTTCTTTCCATTAAAATTACCCATTCTTTAGAAAAGTTAGCTAAATTATACGTGCGAGAAATTATTAGGCTTCATGGGACACCAATTTTAATTGTTTCTGATTATGACCCTATATTCGTGTCTCGCTTTTGGAGAAGCCTACAAGCAGCCAATGGAACAAAATTGAATTTCAGCACCACTTTTCATCATCAAACATACGAACAATCTAAAAGGACCATTCAAACCTCGGAGGATATGCTTAGGGCGTGTGTACTTGATTTGAAAGGTATTTAGGATGATCATTTACCATTAGTGGAATTGGCATATGATAATAGTTATCAAGTAAGTATTCAAATGGCTCCATATGAGGCACTTTATTGTAGAAGGTGTCATTATCCTGCATACTGGGTAGAAATTGGAGAAAAAAAAGATATTGGGACCAGAATTGATTCAAATCATAACAGAAAAAGTGAAATTGATACAAGACCGACTTTGAATCTCTCAAAGTCGTCAAAAGAGTTATGTTGACAATCGGCATCGAAAGTTAGAATTATAAAGAGGATATTATGTGTTCTTGCAAGTGTCGACGACAAATAAGGTAATCATATTTAGGAAGAAAGGGAAGTTGATACCAAGATACATAGGACCTTTTGAAATCGTTGAAAAGATATGAGTTGTTGCGTATAGTTTAACTTTACCACCTAAACTATCTACTGTACATATTGTGTTTCACATATCAATCATGAAGAAATATGTCCCAGATCCAACACATATCATAAACCAAAAACCACTTCAAGTTAGAGAATATCTTACCTAAATTGTGCATCTAGTAAAAACTTTGGACCAAAAATATCAGATATTACGAATCAAGGTTACTCCACTAGTCAAATTATTGTGGAAAAATCATTCTCTTGAAGAAGCAATGTGGGAGCGAGAAGATTAAATAAAGGATAAATATCCATACTTGTTTGGAAATTAATTTAAGCAAAGTTTGGGGACCAAAATTTTTATAAGGAGGGTAGAATGTAATGACCCTGTGTTTATATTCTCATATATATACTTTGTTTTCACAAATAACTGTTAATTATTATCTTACAAATGATATATTATTACAAACATGATTTAGGATTGATAATATGACAAAACTCATTTTTAAAAATGAATACACAACTATAAATAGGGTGAAATTAAAGTATTATGACATATCCTAAGGTAAATGATATGTTCCAGCGTAGAAAATGTAATTTATGAAAATTTAGGGACTTAATTTTAATAAAGAAAGTGTTAGGGACCAAAATGAAAAATAAAAAAGTACCTTTTGGTAAATAAAATATTTTCAAGGACCTTTAGGAAATATTGAAAATATGTAGTGTGGAATTACGAAAATGCACTTCATGTGTAAAGCCCTTATACCATTAATTCCTTTCCACCGTGTGCTTAATAACATTCCATATCATGCTTGACACCTTATACTTTATTTTTCCACCTCCACCTTACACATGTCGTCTATATAGAAAAATTTAAAACACATGTCATCATTTGGTGAAGTAAGACTAAAAGACCACTCCGTTACGCGACACCTTAACGTTGACTCACCAAAATGAAAGCCTAGTCATCGAAACACGTGTCAACACCGTACTATCTTTGGAAACTTATAAATAGGGTCTGTGGGATCATTTGAAACTCACACCAATTCCTTGAGAAGTTTAGAAAGAAATAGTGAGAGAAAGTGTTGGAAAGTTTAAAAAGAAGTTTCATCTTAAGGTAATATTCTACTAATGTTATAATGGATCTTTATAGTTTTCATTTATTGTTAGATAGATATATTAAGTATAAATGTTGGTAAATATACTAGATATCCATTTTAATGAACATAAAATTGTAGGATTTTCTAAATTGAATTATTTTACAAAATTGAAACATCGAACTCTTTGTATAATGAATTATTGAGTTTCAAAAAGGTTTTTCAATAATGAATTTATAATCGTTTTGGTGACGAAAATTAATGTTTATTATTATTTCTAAACACGTAATAGACGAATTGAATTTAAGATGGAATTTATTTATTTTCAAAATTGAACTTATTAAATGTTGTATATGGGCTTTTGAAATGATTTTTATTTTGGAATCCAATTAAGTAATCCCAAAGTCAGGGTCGGTGAAATATTTTCTAGATGATATGGTATTTAAGAGGTGCCCCTATGACCCTCCATTTCTACTAGGAATGGATCAATAATTGTTATATCTAGATGAGTTGGTATTTAATGGTGCTCATGTGACTTACCATCTCCACTGGGAACCAGATGATTAGGAAGAAATGATATGGGCAATATCATCCTTACTATCGCGGAGGCATTAACAAAGGGTCGCTGCCTGGGCTCAGGCTGGCCACAGCACCATATAGATACCATAGCTAGCCTTGGTCAAAATTGGTCGTTGCTTGGACTTAGAAAGGCTGTGACACTTCCTTCAAAATGGCTTCTACCTGGGTCCAAACAGGCTGCTGCCCCTATTTGTACGCCATAGATGACAGTTATCCAGAAGGATGCATTCTCCGAACTTATACATTGGTCACATGTCCTGAACATATGACATTACCTTTATATCTCATATAAATAAAGATGCTCACCTGATAAATGAGGGGATAGATAAGGGAATTACCCGACGAAGCCCTGCCAAAATCTTTACATCACATCTCACTACAAAGCTACACCCACCTTAGGGCTTGCCATACTATAGACGATGTATAAACTCCCTTGCATTTCACATTCGGTCTACTCGAATTCACTATATTCGTGTATTCTCTTCTCCTATCTTACTTGTATGCCTCTTTAGGACCAATCATATTGCTTTGTACAACATATATAATGGGAGTATGGAAACAAAGTGGATGTAGGCTCGTTTGTATAGCCAAACCACTCTATTTCTTGTGTTCTTTTGCTTGTTACTTGCTTTACTTTTACTTTAACCTGATATGATCCTTGAGAATGACTTGTGTCCAATTTCTCGTATCATCATTTTGGCATCGACTGTGGGAAAGGAGGTTTTTCTATCTTGTTTCTTCTTATTCAAGGCTCTGAATGCCTTATTTCATCTACGGGGACCCTCTGGGGCATGATCCTTTAGGTGGGATTTTGGTTATCGAGCCCTTACATCTGTATACAACCAGGATTAGGGTTAATCCTTTTCAGATTTTTGTGTCGCTCTTATTTTTTATGGCCATAAATCTATTTTCTATACCCCGGTGATATTAGCTTACCTATATAGGGTTAAAAAAATACAAAAAGAAGTGGCCTCCTAAAGGTGGGTGATTAGGGAAGAGTTATATTTACTAATTTCTATCTTTTACACCTATGATCTAGGGCTTATTACCAAGTTGGTGCTACTTTCACACCTAAAGGTTGTTTTTCCCTTGGCAAAATTCCTAGTAGGCACATTTGGTATATATTATATGCATTGATCTTAGGTATTGAGCCTATTTTTGGGATCACACCCTTCACAGCTACCTAAGGGATACGGCCAGACAATTTTATTGCCAGAATGTCACGGCATTCCTAAGGCAGATGGTCTTTATAGCTTCTACAGTTCAATAAAAAAATTCCCATTGATGTGACCACGGAAGCACGAGCATATGTACCTCAGGCCGCATGATTACTCTCAAATATTGTATATTTTTCACCTGTTACTTATCCATGCACGCACACTTGTGGCCGTTATTTCACATATTTAAGCTCTTGTACTATATAACCTTTGGTTTCCATATATATATGTTTTGCGAGGTTTATTTGAGCTTTTGTAGGGATTGGAGTGCTAAATGGTGCAAGTGAGCACTATTCGGGAAAGTTCAACGTTTTACGCCACTTCGATGGTTATTTTTTCATTTCTATATTCAAGCTCAGTGACCAAACTCTTCACGAATGTTGTTTTCTTTGAGTCAACTTCACGTAGCCCCCGATGGCTCATCAATTCGGTTCTCGAGGACAAAATTTTGGTCATTTTTCCTGAGGCCTCTTGTTGTTAGCAAAAGAGGAGAGGACCCAAGGTTTTGCAGGCGCGATCGATCGGCCCCAATATCGCAATCGACCGAGGTTTCAACTTTTGCCTTCGAATTGAGGCAGTGGGCTTTTACCAATAATAGAGTCGACCGGTCAAAAACCCACAGTCTATCAGTACCTAAAGTTCTGCGAAACCTCCTTTTCTTGGTTTGGTTTTTACCATTCTTGTTTGTGGTTTCTTCCAATTCGTATATATTAGGAGTGGCTTATTCATTTGAAAATATCCGATCTCAATTTTGTGCAAGGAAAATATAGAAGATACTTTTGTTATTTTCTCTCTCTCTCTCTCTCTCTCTCTCTCTCTCTCTCTCTCTCTCCTAGGGCTTGACATTTTTCCTTGCCATTTTCATCTTCCACTTCATTTATTATAAGTAAAGTTCCATCTTAGTTGTATCTTGTTGACTATTGGTATCATTTTGTGCAATTAATATTGTGGTTGTGTATTGAATGCTTGCGTTTACAATAGTTACTTCACTTGTTATTAACTTAATGGTGTGTTTAAATATGGTTAGGGTTGTGAGTAGCTAATTTCCTTCAGTTGGGAGCATAAACCCACCTTGGAGGGTTCATTTCTTGACTTGTTCAATGATTAAATCCAATAAATGGGCGTGTGGGTTGATATTAGAGTTTCATTGAATTTTAACTTCTCTTATCATGTAAGGGTTGTATTTAAGACTTAACTCCAACATCAACACCTTTTTATGATAATATATCTTTACCTTCATCTTATATTGTTGGGTTGACATCCTTCATGTAGGATAGTTGATAATGATATATTATTCCCTTTTGATTGTGATTTAATCAGAAGAACCCGTTGAGTTGTTCACATCCGAGGTGGGGGAATGCTCCTTAACCTTATGTCAAAGAATCTAATTATAACCTTGTTTATAAATCTCACTTGTTCCTTTTACTACTTTGTTTAGCGTTCCATTTATCTTGGTTCGTTACAACACTCAAAACATTAATCATCTTTTCTTTTATCTTTTATTCCTGTTTATTGATTTTTAACTGGAAGAATATCCTCGGTACTTCATATAATTCCCTGCGGAAATTGACTCCAGTCTTACCGAGTTTTTATTACTCTCCCGATTAGCGTGCACTTGCACTATACAATATTCTGATCGAGTCAAGTTTTTGGCGCCATTGTCGGGGAGTTATTAGTAAGGACTATATTGATTTAGTTTTTTGTCGATAAACCATTTGCATTTAATTTTTTGAGCTAGTGTTGTTTTGAAGGATAGGTTTTTTGTCCTAATGAGCAACAATTCGAACCAAGGGTTCGCCGGGGACTACGAACCACTATTTTCTTCTAGAGTCTCAAACAATCTCTTCAATAACACTGGGGCATCATCTCAACATCGTTACTCGCTTCATATGGCACCATCCCAGACATATTTTCCATCCATATAATAATTCCCTAGCCCGCACCTCATGGTACGATCCTTTGAGGTTTTTATGGCGTATAATTATGCAACCTCGTGGGGTGCTACTCCCGTGCGTCAGTCTTTTAGTGATTACCTCCACCCGAAGATCGTCTTCGTACCTGGATGTATTACATTCCCTTTTAACCACGGAGCCTTCCATTTCCTAAATGGTATGATCAATTTGTTTCCTTCCTTCCACGGAATGGAAAATGAAAACCCTTTTCGGCACATTAGAGACTTTGAAGAGGTCTGCAACACTTTTTCTGACCAAAATTTCACACCCGATCTTTTGCGGCTTAAGATTTTTTAATTTTCCATTAAAGACAAAGAAAAAGATTGGTTGATTACACTTCCTCCCAAATCTATTGGGAATTGGTAACACTTGCAAGACATCTTCTTGAAGGAATTCTTTCCCATACACAAGACAAATGCACTCATGAAATAAATACAAAATTTTCAACAATACGATCATGAGACATTTGACAAGTGTTGGGAACATTTTAAATCTTTGAAGCGATCTTGCCCGCACCACAATTTTGATCAAATGTGATTAATCTCTATTTTTCACAGGGGTCTAAACCCTCTGACCAAATAGTTAGTCAAAACCATGTGTCAGGGTAGCCTTATTGATTTGAGTAGTGAGGAAGTAGAAGCCCATTTCAATTTTTCTCAAAGACATCTCTGGAATGGGATACGTCGAACCCATATGACCGCACTGTTCGTGATAACACAACCCCTCGAGGGAAAACCAACGGTCTGTCTATCTTGTAGGAAAATCAGGATACCCTGACCAAATACGATCAGTTGTGTCATAGAATTGATGTGATGCAACTCACACAGCAATCCCCACCCATGGAATTCGTCCAAAAGGTTTCGATTGTAGAGGAAGTCGTGTATGTTATTTATGACAACAATGGCGACCCAACGAGAGAGTGTCCTTCACTCCCTAGCATTAAGGGCCAGTTTCAAGAGCAAGCTAACGCTATAGGGGCATATAGAAAGTAATAGTCTAATGCTCCGTTTGATCCCAACAACCCTCTATAAAATCCAAGTTGGAGGATGACAGATCCTCTTATGAGTTGGAAGGATCACAATTCTAAAATGCCCCCAACTCAAGGCTTTCCAGGCCCGTGCCCATGCCCATCCCCGTCCCCACAATTACAACAACAACCTCCCCCATATCAATCATTACAATATCTGCCCGCATGACCTCTCGTTTAGTATTTGCCTCCATAGAGAAGGCATAGTGAAGAACAATTTTCCACTCTTCAAAAAGTTTCGCAACTTGAACAGTCCATCTCTCAAATGGCACATTCGATGCAAGAGATACAAATATGTCTTGCTCAATTGGTTCAAAACTCCCAAGGGGTCGCGTGACCACTTCTACCGGCGCAACCTCAAACCAACCCCAAGGGCCAAATGGGCAATGAGAGCTCTACCTCGAACACATCGTACACCGAGCATACTAAGGGTTTTGCTACACTTAGGAGCGGCAAAACTATTGACAACAAAATTGTGAAACCCTTATCGGATCCGCCCACTCAGACTAAATACAAAGGCAAAGCCATTTCTATAGAGGACGTGCAATTGCACAGTCCCGCTAACATAGACGATGACATCCCTAAAGAGGGATATGAGCCTATAGTTGCGAAGGACGCAGTTTGTCCCATACTAGCCCCATTTCCACAAAGGCTAAAGTAAAAGGCTACAAAATCCTCCGAAGAGGGATTCCCTGAACTTTTCAAGCAAGTTAACATGAACATCCCCCTCCTCAAGGCCATTGAGCATGTGCCAAAGTACGCCAAGTTTATCAAAGACTTGTTTACGGTTAAAAGGAGACAAAATGTGCGCACAAAGGCATACATGGTCGTCCAAGCAAGTGTTATTATAACCAATGAGCTAGAACTGAAATTCAAAGACTCGGGTTGCCCCACCATTTCATGCGTAATTGGGGGGGACTTGAATTAATCTTTCCCTCCTAGATTTAAGGGAAAGTGTGAACTTGCTTCCTTATTCTATGTACCTCAAATTGAAGCTCGATGAGATTAAATCGACTCCCGTCACTTTACAAATAGCCGACCGTTCGACTAGGATACTAAGAGGAGTCTTGAAGGACGTGATTTTCCAAGTCAATTCTTTCTACTACACAGTAGATTTTATCATCTTAGACACTCAACCCATTCCAAAAGGGAGACGGTGAATGAAGGTATTGAGGGTAATAGCATAAATGGAGACGGTGAAAGAGAACTCACATATGATGAAAGTTAGGGGGTTATCAAAGACTCGATGTGAATGTCCCACTTTGAGAAATTACCCCCACGTGACACTTTTCCCTTCCCATCAAGTGTTTTAATTCCCAACCTCGAGCTCAAAATCTTGCCAAAGGAGGTCAAGTATATTTTCCTAGGCAGTGAGAACACGTTTCCGGTGATTATAGAGGCAAAGCTTGACAATTGTCAAGAGTTAACCTTACCTGAGGTGTTGAGGAAGCATAAGTGTGCTTTAGGATGGTGCATATTTGACTTAAAAGGGATCAATCCCTCCATTTGCAGTCATAGCATTTACATAGAGGAAGATGTCAAACCCACCCGTCAAATGGAAAGACAGTTGAATCGGGTTATGAGTAAGGTGGTGATGGCAGAAGTGGTCAAATTGTTGGATGTGGGGATAATCTACCCCATTTTCGATAGCGAGTGGGTGAGCCCGATGCAAGTCGTACCAAAAAAATCGTGTGTTACTGTTGTTGAGAGTACGAAGGGTGACCTTTTACCCTTGCGCATTTTGACCGGCTACTGAGTTTGCATTGATTATAGAAAGCTTAACGCGGTCATAAGGAAAGACCACTTTCCATTACCCTTCGTAGACCCAATTCTAGAATGGGTAGTTGGACATAGGTATTACTGTTTTCTTGATGGCTATTCGGGGTACAATCAAATCGAAATAGCCCCTGAAGATCAAGAAAATACACCGTTCACTTGCCCGTACGACACTTTTTCCTTTCAGAGGATGTCGTTTGGTCTTTGGAACGCATCGGCAACCTTTCAACCGTGCATGCTTAGAATATTCAATGACATGGTCAAAGACATTGTAGAAGTCTTCATGGACGACTTCAGTGTCTTTGGTAATACGTATGAGGAATGCCTAACCAATCTTGAAAGTGTGCTAGGAGGTGTATTAAGAATAACATTATTCTCAATTGGGAGAAGTGTCACTTGACAATGACACAAGGGATAGTTTTGGGCCATATCGTCTCCAATGACGGTATTCAAGTTGACAATGCTAAAATTGAAGTTATAGCCAACCTTTCGGCTTTGAAAAACCTCAAGGATGTAAGGTCCTTTCTTGGTCACGCCAGTTTTTATCAACGTTTTATTCATGACTTTAGCTCGATCGCACGCCCCATGTGCGCACTTCTTGCTAAAGATGCTCCATTTCATTAGAGTAATGTGTGCCAAGAATCGTTCGATAGACTGAAAATAATGTTGACCACTACCCCTATCATGCAATCGCCCGATTGGACCCTTCCATTCGAGCTTATGTGTGACGCAAGTGACTATTCCGTGGGGGCGATTCTTGGTCAACGGAGGGATAAAAAACCCCATGTGATTTCCTATGCTAGTCGCATGCTTGAGAGTGCAAAAATAAACTACTCTACCACGCAAAAGGAACTACTAGCTATAGTATTCGCATTGGATAAATTTTGAGCTTACTTGGTAGGATCACCCATAGTGTGCTTCGCCAATCATGTCGCATTTAAGTACCTTATATCTAAGAAGGATGCGAAAAGCATGCTTATTCGTTGGGTTCTCCTCCTCCAAGAGTTTGACCTCTATATAAAAGATAAAAAAAATGGGGTAGAAAATGTAGTTGCGGATCACTTATCCCGACTTACATTCGATCATGATTATATCGATCCCATCCCTATCCGAGAGTGCTTCCGGGATGAAAAACTCATGGTCGTTTCGATGTTGCCATAGTATGCTGATATTGTGAATCCCCTTGTCACCGAGGCCTACCCACCTCACTTTTCGACCAAGGATAAGGAAAGACTTTCGATGGTGGCTCGGTCATTCTTCATAGATGACCCATACATGTACAAACTTTGTCCAGACCAAATCATTCGTCAGTGTGTCCCGAACGATGAGATCGCAAGTATCTTGTTGTTTTTCCACAATGGAGCACCTGGAGGATATTTTTCTTCCCAAAAGACTGCTCTTAAAGTGTTACAATGTGGTTTCTATTGGCCGACGATCTTCAAGGATGCGCATTCCCTATGTAAAATTTGCTCCTGTTGCCAATCAATTGGGAAGATTACCAAAAGGAACATGATGCCCCATGCCCCTATTCTCGTAATCCAAGTTTTCAATTATTAGGGAATAGACTTAATGGGTCCTTTACCTAAGTCCAATCATTTTGAATACATTTTTGTAGTTGTTGACTATGTATCCAAATGGGTGGAAGTTTCTCCCACTATGAACAACACCGCTAAGGTGGTGTTGAAATTCCTGAAAGAGAACATCTTGGCATGCTTCGGCACACCCAAAGCTCTCATAAGCGATCTAGGCGTCCATTTTTTTAATGATATATTTTGCCGCTTGATGATGCAATATGGGTTCACCCATAAGGTCGCCTCCACTTATCACCCACAAACCAACAGCCAAGTGGAATTGGCCAATAGGGAGATAAAAGGCATTCTTGAGAAAACTGTGGATCCTTTGACCAAGGATTGGTCATATAGGTTAATCGACGCGCTTTGAGAATATCAGACGGCCTATAAGATGCACCTCCAAATGTCCCCTTACCGTTTAGTTTATGGGAAAGCATGTCATTAGCCGGTAGAGCTTGAGCACCGGGCATATTGGGCCGTCAAAAAGCTCAATTTTGACATTAACGTAGGAGGTGACCTTCGTAAGTTCCAACTCAATGAACTTGAGGAGTTATGGAAAGATAAATATGAGAACTCTCGTATTGTCAATGCCAAAACCAAGGCTTTTCATGATAAAGGGATAGTGCAGAAGCATGTTGAGGTAGTCCATAAAGTTATACTCTATGACTCCCGCCTCCACCTTTTTCTCGAGAAATTATAATCTCGGTGGAACGGGCCGTTCGGGGTACAGAAGGTACACGATCACGGTGTCGTTGACACATTGAACCCAAGGATTGGAACCGTTTCTAAGGTGAATGGGCAGAGTCTCAAGCCTTTCTTCGAGTGGTTCAATCCTGAGCTAGCGTAAATCCCTCTAGAGGATCCACCCCCTGCGGGCCCCCCAGAGGGTGTCTCAACTTAGGCATCGAATTATCCTTTTTTTTTGGATTTCCTCGCTTCTTTTTGAATTTGAGGCAATCATGCTTATGCACACTCGGTTGTATACTTTTGGCCCTGAGAGCGTCCCTTTTTGAGTGGAGAGATTTTTGTTGGTTTAGGTGGGTTATAATAGATGTTGGAGAAGAATTTCAGGAAATAGAGTCACGGTTAACTGGCCTCAGATCGCGGTCGACTGTTGGAACATCATCAAACACACTGTTTCATCTCATAGGCCATTTCCCAAATCACGATCGACCGGTCCACAAATCACGATCGACCGGTGTTTGACCATCAATCTCTCTATCTCGAACCCAAGGCTTAATTTCAAACCACGGTCGATCGGTCCTAGACCTGCGGCCGATCGCGGCTCTCAGTTATTTGGTAAAAATTGATTTTTTTCTTTCCCTCACTTCTCTTTTATTTCCCACACTCTCCCATTATCTCTTTACCCAGAAATCAACAAAAACAACCCTAGGTCCATTTTCTCTCCCTCTTTCACTTCCAATATCCTCCTCCAACTTCCAAGGTATGATTCTTACTCTTATTTTCATGATTATAATATTGGTTGTGGGTATTCTAGAGTATATTTCATGATTCTAAGGTTGTTTGTGTTTGGGAAATTTATTATATTTTCTGATTCCTTCTTTGTTTTTTGATGATTCTTCTCATTTTCTCTAACACACACACACACACACTTTCCAATAATAGATAAATGTTGGTTGTGTAAATAAAATGAAAGAACATTCATTTGTTTGTGTTTTTGACCCAATTGTGTCCACACCCATCTCTGTTTAATTTTCCAACTGTTTTTTATATTAGAATCCCATTCATGGCAAAATGTTAGTGTTTATTCTTGAGATTGCCATGAATGGGGGGTTCTTTGTTGGTTCAAACATGTCCCACACCCCTGTTTTTCTACTTTGCACACCAAGTGTTTGTTCAAATGCATCAAAGACTTTATTTTCTTCTCTTGAACATTTTCTTTCTTGCTAATTCATTCCGTACCATTGTTATTTTAGTTTCAACTACTCTGTTGTACTAATTTCTATTTTCCAGGTATAAATGGACGAAGTTGAAAAATACAGCCAATCTCGTTGTGTGCCCCCCAAGGGCATTGATAGATTTCGTTGTTCCCAGGAAAAATAGTTGTTTGAGGCATACTTGAAGGGCATTGATTAATTCCGTTGTGCCTAGGAAAAACAGTGGTTTGAGGCATACTTTGCCACCTCGAAGCACCCACTTGCATTCAACCTTTCGTGGAAGATGGAGGACCTCCCTCATTAAGCCTTGGCAATTCTCAAGAGCTACAATTGGGACTCCTTCTTGGGGTGACAAACTACAGTCAACGAGGAACTTATCCATATTTTCTATTCCTCGTTGATCAAGTGTAAAGGGGAGAAAGGTGTATTTGAGGCGTATGTACGGCGAGTGAGAATTACTTTCCGCCGCAAGGACCTGGACTGGTGGATGGGCAATATGGCAGACTTTGTCCCATTTTTGAGCCTATCTGATGAGGCGACCTTTGACCTGGACACACTGATTGAATTTCTAGCCCCGGGTGAAGTCTAGACAAAGAAAATGTTTCGGTCAGTTACGATGCTAGATTTTCTAAGGCTCCTACATTATGTTAACGTGCACTACTTGATGGTGATAAATAACCGATTTGAGGTTCATCATAAACATGCCATATTCCTCTACACTTTGCTGACACAGTCGGTAGACATTAACCTCCCTCAATACTACCTGGATCTGATGTACTCGACGTTTAAGGAAAAGGCGAGGAACCTTTCCCTTTCTTTTCCCTGAATTGTGACCCAAATTTTCCGCTAAGCCAAATGCCCCGCGTACTTTTCTGATAGAAAAGTGGACTCCAAGAGCTTCCTAACCAAAGACAATATCAGGAGGTGTTTATTGCACTATTAGGGTGAACTAGCAGTCCAGAAGAGGCCGAGGGTGGTAGTTGAGGACGTGGATGAGGAGATGGAGATGAGGAGAGCTGAGCAAGGATCAGGCTAGACGCTGAGGTGGCTCCCGCATTTATCGATGTCTGCTTTGCGATATTCGAGACATAACATGAGCATATATGGGAGGAGCCCCAGATGTAGTTGGCAACTTTGGAGTCGCATCTCAACCAATAAGGGATTGATCAGCGCCAGGATCGGACCGAGTGCCGTTTGGAGTTTCACATGGTCCAGACCATGAAGCGTGATTTGTACATCCAATATCATGGCTCGGATGCACCACTCCCACCGTATTTCCAGAGTCCTTACGACCCATCTTTTTGGGGTTCGTCCAATGGTTCGGGTCTCTAGGCTATTTTATGGGGGCAAGTTGGTTCTTTTTGGATCATGATGTGTATCATTTTTTGGGGTAGTTCTGATTATTTTGTATTTCCCATTTTTCTTTTTATTCACTGATTAAGCTATTTTGTAATGAACTCTATGAAATCAGTAATGATAATTTAGTAGTTGTCGAACTATTAGATCTTGATGTGTGTACATTTTTTTTTTCAAATCCGATGTCCACCATTAATTATCTAGTATTTGTTCTTCAACCTCTTTAAATTATTGCGACTCATGGCATGATCCTTTCTAACTTAATTATTTTGGTACATATTTTGTTTTTCTTATGTTGGTATAGGGCGCATGTTGATTACCTCAGGGTTCTCTCCAAATTGAGGTGATTTGTTTTTATCCCTCTCTTTCTCAGATTATCTTTAATTACATTGAGGACATTGTGCGATTCAAGTTAGGGGTGTATTTAGGAATCTCAATTTGTTTTTGATTATCATGACCCTATATTTATTTATATAAAAAAATATTTTCTTTATTTATTTTCTCTTTCTTGGGATTTTCCCCTAATTTTCTATGATAAATTTAATAATTGCCCTATCCAATTGCTAATTCAATGATGCATTTTAGATCTATTTCATGTTATTAAACTTTAGTCCTTATATTATTCAACATTGGGGATAAATGCATGAATTAAACCTTGAAAACCCATGAGCACTTAAGCATATTTTCTAAATGGTTCGGTAGGACAATTATAGCTTGGTATCTTGTTGTTGCTTTGTGTACACTAAAACCGAGCGAGCTTCGTGCTTTTCTTCATTTCTGAGTGCCTATACATTACTATTTCTCTTTCTTGAAAAGTGTATCTTATTGGCGATCTCATTTTCTTTTCACTGATTTCATATTAATTGAAGTATCACTTCAGCATGATTTCCAACGGTTTTGAGTCTCGATAATCACTTGAAACTTTAGGAAAGGATCATAGGCCCTCTTTGTTGTTTAAACCATACGACCTTAACCTTACCCTTATACATGTCCTTAGTCAAACCCATTGATCCCTAATATGACCTTTGTTTTCGTCCCAAATCCCCTAACCAACTCCACATTGGAGTTTTACACCATACATTTTACCTTTCTTACCTATGTTTGGAATGATATTTGGGATTGAATGATGTTGTGTAGTGTGGTTGTAATTTAAGCATGAAAAGAGTGAGAAAAGAAGAAAGTATAGTGAAAAAGAGAAGAAAAACAAAAAGTAGAAAACAAAAGAAAACAAAAGAAAGAAAAAGAAGAAAAAAAAAGAGAAATTTATATATATTGTTTATAGTGATTCAATAATCCTTGCTACTCTCTCGATTGATATATTTAATCCTTGTTTGGAAATCATTTTCTAATTTTGAAATTGCTCGCTATTTTCCATTATCCCAAGTTCTTCATCTCCGAACATCTTTTGTATCCGTAAATACATCCTTTCATTTCATAACCCTAACCCCAAGACTACATTACAACCCAATAAAGTCCTATTTGATCCTAGAGTAATGTAATTCAAAGGTCGAACATTAGAGATAATCTGTTTAAGTGCATTTCACATTGGTTAATATGAGATATCCTTTCATGAGACTGTATTTTTTCACTTTTACATTGCGTTCTTCATCAATGACGTGTGCGCAACCTTGTTTTCTTTTATAATTACTCTATATGCCCGCATGTCCCGCGTGTTACACCCTATTCCGAGTGCTCCTATTTGTTGAGTGTGATATCCGGTGAAGATTGATTGGAAGTTGGCTTTAATTGTTATCCGGGTTGTAGGCATTTTTATCGAATCAAAACTCTTTACATGTGCATGCACCCCACTCACAATTGAGGTTTCAATTCCATGTAGTCATTCTTATAATATTGATCGTTACGTATTGATGGGCAAAAATATCTCCTTTGCCTTGTTAATAAGATGTTGAAATATCTAACTGTTGTTGAGTTTGGCATATTGGTTGCTTGGACATGCATGTTTTGAGGAAATTTGATGTTTGTGGGCTTCATCCTTGAAAACCCTTACGAGACGACCCTCGTCCACTAGGGTAACCTAACGGTTTAACGACTTGTTGTATTCGCTACATGTAACCGTGCACTGCGAAAGTGGCACTTTGTATGTGTACATATTGTTGCTATACTTACTGCTCTTTGTGGAGGGTTTTGTTTCGTTTCATAGCCAGGGACTACCAATGTGTAAGTTAGGGGGTGTGATTAGTTACCAATATTGTATATTTTGCACCTGTTACTTATGCATACATGCACACTTGTGGCTATTATTTCACGTATTTAAGCTCTTGTACTCTATAACCTTTGGTTTCCATATATATATATGTTTTGCGAGGTTTATTTGAGCTTTTGTAGGGATTGGAGTGCTAAACGGTGTAAGTGTGCGCTATCCGGGAAAGTTCAACGTTTTACGCAACTTTGGGGGTAATTTTCTCATTTCTACGTTCGAGCTTCGTGCTTGAACTCTTTATGGATGTTGTAGTTCTCCTATTTAACTTTGTGTAGCCCCCTACAGTTCATCAATATGGTTCCCGAGGCCCCTTGGTGTGTAGCAAAAGAGGAAAGGACCCAGGGCTTTGCAGGCACGGTCGACCGTCCCAATACCGAGGTCGATCGGGGTTTCAACTTTTGCCTTCAAAATGAGATAGTGGTCTTTGTCCAATAATTCGGCCGACTGGTCAAAAACCCGTGGTCAACGGATACCTCAAGTTCTGCGAAACCTCCTTTTCTTGGTTTGGTTTTTACCACTCTTATTTGTGGTTTTCTTCCACTTAGTATATATTGTGAGTGGTTTGTTTGTTTGAAAATATCCGATCACAATTTTGTGCAAGGAAAATAGAGAAGATGGTTTTGTTGTTTTTTATCTTTCTCTCCTAGGGCTTGACATTTTTCCTTGCCATTTTCATCTTCCACTTCATTGATTATAAGTAAAGTTCCATCTTAGTTGTATCTTCTTGACTATTGGTATAATTTTGTGCAATTAATATTTTGGTTGTGTATGGAATGCTTGCCTTTACCATAGTTACTTCACTTGTTATGAACTTAATGGTGTGTTTTAATACGGTTAGTGTTATGAATAGTTAATTTCCTTGGGTTGGGAGCATAAGCCCACCTTGGAGGGTTCCATTTTTTGACTTGTTCAATGTTTAAATCCACTAAATGGATATGTGGGTTGATATTGGAGTTTCATAGAATTTTAACTTCTCTTATCACGTAAAGGTTGTATTTAAGACTTAACTCCAACATGAACGCATTTGTCCGATAATATATCTTTACCTTCATCATATATTTTTGGGTTGACATCCTTCATGTAGGATAGTTGATAACAATATCTTATTCCCTTTTGATTGTGATTTAATCGGAAGAACCTGTTGAGTTGTGCACATCCGAGGTGGGGGAAAGCTCCTTAACCTTTTGTCAAATAATCTTTTTATAACCATGTTTATAAATCTCGCTAGTTACTTTTACTACTATGTTTAGTGTTCCATTTATATTGGTTCGCTTTGGTTCGTTACAACACTCAAAACCTTAATCATCTTTTCTTTTATCTTTTATTCTTGTTTATTGATTTTTAACTGTAAGAATATCCTCGGTACTTCATATAATTCCATCCGGAAATCGACTCCGATCTTACCGGGTTTTTATTACTCTCGCAATTAGCGTGCACTTACGCTATACAATATACTGAGCAAGTCACCTTGACCACAGAAGAATAACATTGCGGATAACAAAAGGTTGCATGCCCATTACTATGCTTAGTTTTTCCTGAATTCCTTGTCTTCTAACCATTGTCTAGTTGATCTCATTATATATATATATATATATATATATATAATAAGTAGTAGGATGTTTTTACTGTTATATAAATTGATAAATTATGTAGAGGCTATGATTGAACCACGTCACTCACAAATTAAGGGTTCAGATTGAAATGCAAAAATTGAAATTTTTTGCACAAGGCTCAAGTAAGACTTCGTACCTGCTCCAACAACTCTCTTCTACGAATTGTGGTTAGTCCCATCATAACACGCCTTTTTCCAATGGACAGACAATAACATCTGTACAGTATACACCTTTTATCTCATAAACATACCTCTCACCATCACATGTCTGAATCACTAAATTATGTAGCCACTCCTCAAACCCATGTCCTCTTCATCGGCTGAATTACTGAGCACCCATTTTAAATCTCTCTCTCTCTCTCTCTCTCTCTCTCTCTCTCTCTCTCTCTCTCTCTCTCTCTCTCTCTCTCTCTCTCTCTCTCTCTCTCTATCTCCCTCTTTCTGTTATGAAGTTTTATATATATGGTTTTCTGATTATGTTTTTGTTTTTGTAGATCATGCTGTTGTTTGGGGCTAGACAAGTTTTTGTAAATTTTTAGGCTACAGAAGTTTTTGATTTTGCACATCTTGACGAGTTTTGATCAACAAAACTCATCAAATGGGTACCCCTCTGCCCTGATCTTTGCAATATTACTAATGTCTTCTATCAAAATGGGAATTTTTATGCGTGTGTAAAAAATGGGAATTTTCTGTACGAGTTTTATGCGTGTGTACAAAATGGGATTTTTTTGCTTTGTTTCTTCCAGATCTAATGTTTGTGTGAAAATCTAAGGTTTGTTGCAGATTTAACGTTTTTTGGGATAGGTATATGCGGGTACCCAAAATTAAGACCATGGTCCTGGACGAGTAGCCCAATTCTGGCGGCCCAAAGTCCAGGTCCCCCACCTCTTATTCTGAATATGATTCGATCTCTTCCCACGTTCCCATTAAGGGAGGTTATAGGGAGAGATGGAAGACATGGGGGAATACATCACCACCACTTACCTAAATGTACATGTATATATATAAAACCCTAGGTCCGGGGTAAAAGGACAAGCGTTATTCTCTGTAACCACTGTCCGGAGTATATAGAAATAACACCAACTGCACCACCGTGGACGTAGGTACATCTTTGCTGAACCACGTATAACCTTTGTTGTGTGATTGTCATTTTACATTCCTCGTTCTTATTTGGTGCTTGCATTTCTCTTATTCACTTGTGTTCCACAATAATTGTCACCACAATTGGCACCGTCTGTGGGAAACGTTTATCTTCCCTAAGAAAAGCCAACACCAAAAGAGGAGTTTAAAATGTCCGGTCATAGCAACACTGCCCCCCAGGCAGGGGATATTCAAGAACCACCTTCTCCTCGTAAGATTAGGTCTGAAGTTCGACGTTCAGATCAGAGTTCTCACTTGGAAAAGCCAGTCTCAGAAGAAAGCCAAGGACTAGCGAGGTCCACACAGATATCCAGATTGATGCATACGAGTCAAGGCTCCACGAGCAGAGGGAGTCTTCTCGCAGGTACGAGGCTGAGAATGCTCGCCTGAAAAGAAGACTGGAAAGACTAGAGAGGGAGCTTCGTTCTGATAACAGGAGATGTCCATACCGCACTCCTAGCCCTCATACGAGCAAGTCTCGCAGCCGAGGAAGGATCCCTAGGCGGGGATCTCAAAAGATCGAAGTAGGCAAATCAAACGAAGACCTCTTCGAGCAGATGCAAAGAGCTCGCCGTTATCAGAGCCTTGCTCGTAGTGACGAGAACATACAAAATCTGGTTCGCAGGGAGATAGACCAACATCCTGCCCACCAAGGCACCAGATCGACCCGAGAACTCGCTAGGCGAGCTCTCAAAACCCAGATAAAATCACCTTTCACGAGGGAAATTGAGGAAGAAGAAGCCCCTAAGAAATTTTCCATTCCAAGATTCCAGATTTATGACGGTAAGACTGATCCCATTGATCACGTCAGGCAATACCGACAGGCCATGACCCTCTGGAACCACCGGGACACGCTAATGTGCCGAATTTTTCCTTTGAGCCTGCATGACGTAGCGCAAAAGTGGTTTGAAAGGCTCCCCCACCGGTCAATCAAGAGTTTCAAATCCTTGGCTGAACTTTTTATGGCCCGATTTATTACCAGCAGCTCCCATCCCAAAAGGATGGATGCTTTGCTGACAATGAAGAAAACGCCTCAAGAGACCCTCCGAGACTACACAAAGTGGTACTGGGAGTCATTCAATGAGATCGAGGATTATGCAGAGGAAGTGAAAGTGGCCTCTTTCAAAATTGGACTCCCTAGTTCTTCCCTTCTATACCAATCCCTGACGAAGAAGGAGGCTATGACTATTGATGACCTAATGGCTCATATCGAGAAGTACGCTAAGGTAGAAGATGTCACCCGCCTCAGTTCAGGAGAAAACGATCGAGCTAAACTCACTACCAAGGGAAGTGACAAAGCTGAGAACCAGAAGAAAGGAGGAAAGAACGGGGGCAAAAATGGCTCCAAGAACGGAGGAAATAATAACGCGTCGAAGCATTTCAGGCGGTCAACACCATCTTTAAAGAAACAATTTAAAAAATTCTCGCGAAGATCAAAGATGAGCCATTCATCAAGTGGCCCAGGAAGATGGGAGGAGATCCCTTGAAGAGGAATAATGCGCTAAGAAGAAGGACATAAGACTGAGCACTGCAAAGCTCTTAAGTCTCACCTCGAGGAACTAACCCAGTCTGGGCATTTGAACGAGTTTATAGAGAAAAAGGCAGAGAAAGTGGCTGCCAATAGAGAAGCGAGGCCTGACAACATACTCAAAGATGATGCTGGACATGAGTTCGCAGTAATTCACGGGGCATCTGATGTGAAGCAGATACATGGAAATTCAGCTCGAATGGAGATGAAGAAACTTACAGCTATAATGCAGGCTTTTCAGATCGATCTAGAAAAATCACAGTCAGGAAAGCGCCGACGAGCATATGACGTCAACTATAACAAGCACATTGTTTTCACAGATGAAGATCTGGTGGGAGTAAGGACCCCGCATCACGATGCTCTAATCATTACCCTTAGGATACCTAACTTTGACGTCGACAAGTTGCTCGTTGACCAAGGGAGCTCGTCTGAAGTAATGTATCTTGACCTATTCAAAAAATTGAAGTTAAGCGTCGCCGACCTAAAGAAGGCTACTGTACCTTTAGTTGGCTTCGCTAGAAAAATAACTATGCTTTTGGGAAAGATCGTACTACCGGTGCGGGCTGGAAACGTCTCCAAGATGATCGATTTTTTGGTAGTTGACATTTACTCGCCATACCAGGCCATCCTCGGCAGGGGATGGCTTCATGCGATGAAGGAAGTCTCCTCGACCTACCATCAGAAACTCAAATATGTAACCGATCGAGGAGTAATGGAGATCCACGGTGATCAGGAAATGGCGAGAATGTGCTTCATAGCAGCCATCCGTCCAAAGCCAGAGAAGAGGGCCGAACAACCCAGCGAGAAGGTTGAAGAAGGTCTGACACCTTATAAATAGAAATTAAAGTATAGAAGACCTGGATTAGAGGAGACGAAGATCCTCCCCTCCGAACGGGTCATCGAAGACCTGGTAGAAGTTACGGTCGGAGAAGGAAACAGTAATAGAGTCTTCTTGATTGGAGCATCTCTCACCGACCAAGAACAGAAAGAATTGACAACCTTATTGAGGCGTAATGGAGATGCTTTCGCATGGGAACCATACGAGCTACCTCGAATCGATCCTAGTATGGTATGTCATCAGCTGCACGTCGACCCCACCTTCAAGCCAATCACGTAGAAGGCACGGCGAACTGCACCCGAGAAGGATAAAGCGGTTGAAAAAGAAGTGGAAAAACTGTTGGATGCAGGATCCATACGAGAGGTACAATTCCCCAAGTGGTTATCCAACCCAGTATTAGTTCCGAAGATCAATGGGAAGTGGAGAGTTTGCATCGACTTCACTGACCTCAACAATGCATGCCCTAAAGATAGTTTCCCCCTCTCAAAAATAGACCAACTAGTAGACGCCACCGTAGCTCACGAGCGAATGAGTTTCCTATACGCATACTCAGGGTATCACCAGATCCCCTTATACACCCCAGACCAGGACAAAACGACGTTCATCACGACAGTTGGATTATTTTGCTACAAGGTCATGCCCTTCGGGCTCAAGAATGCGGGGGCAACCTTTCAGCGGCTGGTTACCAAAATGCTCAAGGGTCAGATGGGAGACACCATGGAGGTCTACATTGATGACATGCTCATTAAAAGTAAAAAGAAGGAAAATCACCTCTCCGACTTGTCAAACACCTTCGAGATCCTCAGGAAATACAAAATGAAACTTAACGCGAGCAAGTGTTCCTTCAGTGTCCAGTCAGGAAAAATTCTTGGGTACTTGGTCAGTAAGAGAGGCATAGAGGCTAACCCAGACCAGATCGATGCAATCAACAGTGTGCAACCCCCTCGCACAATCCGAGACGTACAGAAGCTCACTGGTATGCTCGCTTCCCTAAATCTCTTCATCTCTAAATCCTCCGAGAAGTGACAGCCTTTTTTCCAGCTTCTAAAGGGAAGAAAAATGATATAATGGAGCCCAGATTGCTCGCAAGCATTGGTCGAACTCAAGTCTTACTTAAGCTCTCCACCACTACTCGTCATACCACAACTAACAGATTATTTGTACATGTACCTCTCCGTTTCCAACCACACTGTCATCTTTGCGTTAATATACGAAGTTGCAGGAATCTAGCACCTCGTTTATTATGCAAGCAAGACCTTACTGGACGCTGAGCAAAGGTACCTACCATTGGAAAAGCTCTCCTTTGCACTAGTAGTAGCCTCGAGGAAGCTGAAGCATTATTTGGAAGCTCACAATATCATCGTCATTACATCACATCCCCTTAAGACAATCCTAAGGAAAGCGGATTTGTCGGGCAGACTATCTAACTGGTCAGTCGAGCTCGGTAGATTTGACATCCAATTTCAACCAAGGATAGCTATCAAGGGTCAAATCCTTGCTGATTTCATAGCCGAATTCATGGGCGGAGAACCCTCCAACCAGCCTCAACCAGCAAGGCAAAAGGAGAAATAAGCCACACAGGAAACATGGATACTGTTTGTTGATGGAGCCTATAACTCAAAGGGGAAGGGGTAGGCATTGTCCTCATTACTCTAGAAAATACAATCCTTGAACAAGGAATCAGGCTTGGATTTGCAGCCTCCAACAACGAAGCGAAGTATGAAGCCTTAATAGCCGGCCTCCAAAAGGCACACACTTTGGGAGCAAAACATTTATAGGTGTTCGGTGATTCCCAACTAGTTTCCAATCAGATAAGTGGAGATCACAATGCAAAAGATGAAAGGATGGCAGCTTACCTCGCCTTAGAGAGAAAACTAATGTCGAGCTTTGAAGAGATCAACGTCCAGCAGTTTCCCAGGGGGAAAAACAGTCATGCTGATGCCCTGGCAGCCCTGAGTTCGGCAGTTGACTCTGACCTAAAAAGAACCATCCCCTTTGATTTCCTCACTCGTCCGAGCATAAACCGCAATAGCAATCCACCAAACATGGAATAGGTACTCCAGATGGTATCAACCCCCAGCTGGATGGACCCCTTAAGGGATTATTTAAAGGATGGCACGCTCCTGAATGATAAGAAGACAGCCCACTAGGTAAGAGTCAAAGCAGCTCGCTTTCACTTATCCCCATAAGGCAACTTATATAAGAAATCCTTCTCCGGTCCTTACCTCCAATGCGTCCACCCAGGAGATATCGAACAAGTGCTACACGAGCTTCACGAAGGAGTCTGTGGAAGCCACATCGGGGGAAGGTCTCTAGCCTTTAGAGCAACGAAGGAAGGCTATTGGTGGTCGTATATGCAAAGAGACTCTGCGGTGTATGTCCGCAAATGCCTAAAATGCCAACTTCACGCTCTTATGGTCCACCAACCCGCCAGTGATCTAAAATCCCAGTCCAGCCCATGGCCATTCGCCCAATGGGGAATTGACATCGTGGGACCACTATTTACCACCATCGGCAATCACAAATATCTGTTGGTTGCAACTGACTACTTCACCAAATGGATCGAGGCGGAAACCTTGGCGAATATCTCAGATGCTGATATGATAAGGTTCATATGGAGGAATATAATCACTCATTTTAGCATCCCCAGGACCATCATCTTCGATAATGGAACACAGTTCGAAAGCGGCTCCTTTTAAAAATTTTGTAACGAACACGACATCAGACACCACTTCAGTTATGTGGCCTACCCTCAGAGTAATGGCCAGGCTGAGGCTTCCAACAAAACGGTGATCGATGGATTGAAGAAGTGGTTGGAGCGAGCCAAAGGCGCATGGGTAAATAAACTACCCCATATCCTATGGGCATACCTAACCACTCCTCGACGAGCAATATGAGAAACCCCATTTTCACTCACATATGGCATGGAAGCAGTCATCCCCCTATAAGCAGGTTTGCTAACAATGAGGTCCAACCTTGTCGACCAGGGCCATAATGATGCAGCATTGCTCGTTGACCTCGACCTAGCCGACGAGCGTCGGGAGCTAGCCCTAATGAAACTAGCGAGCTATCAGCAACAGCTCGCGAGGCATTACAACAATAGGGTTAACCCGAGGACATTTTGAGTTGGAGACTACGTTCTAAGGAAAGTCCTAGGCAACGCAGTGAAACCATAAGACGACAAGCTAGGCCCAAACTGGGAAGGACCCTTTAAGATAACCAGAGATGATCTGCAGGGCACCTATCACTTGGAAACGATGGAAGGCAGGGAAATACCACGAGCATGGAACGCAGCCAATCTCAAGAGATTCTATTTTTAGATTTTTCTTTTATTCTTTTCTTATGAGACTAGAAGATCATTTCCTTTATCATTAATGAAAGTTATTTAATTAGTTACATTCTGATAAGTAACAGCTGCATTTATTGGACACCTTTTTCCAAATAACAGGCACATTGATCACCACATTATAGCAAGGGAATATCCCTCCTCAGGTCATCGTTATGAAACATGAAGGACCTCTTAGCATTGACCTTAGCAATATATGAAGCCCTACAGGGGATCGTTAGGCAATATGACCAAATTTTATTTTGGTCATCAAACCTTCTTTGGTTGAATAAAATCCTGATCGGATAAAGCATCCAACACCAGGTGTGTCCTCGTCAATTTCCCCACTTAGGCCAGAGGGAGTGTGACGACACAACCTAAAAGGTAAAGCGGTGCACAATGGTATCTCGGTATTATACTAGACTAGGAGGACACTCGCATGACAACATAAACTTAGAAGATCATAAAGCAGGAAGAATATGAAGAGTATGGTGCACTTGTTTAGTCCGAAAAATTTCCCAAAACATAAACTTTTCATTAATTTATCATATTTACAGCAATGGTGATACATGTTTAGTCGGCGAGCTCACCCAAAGCATTTACATTACCAATAATACAAAAAGCAACTGGCAAAATCTCAATGGGGGTGAGGCCTCAGAGCGAGATAATCAGCCACTCGAGCTCGTCGTCCATCATCAGGAGCAGGAGCTAACTCTTCCTCAACCAGATTCGCATCCAACTCCAATAATTGCCGAGGGATGTCATCGATGGGGATCCATCGATCATCCCTCCTGAAGGGGTTAGGCATCAGGATAGAGGGAGAAATCTCATGGCGATACCAAAGCATCAAGTTCCTCGGGACTTGCAGCTCCTTCAAAGCACTCAGTCATCCCTTAACGAAGGAAAGCTCTTTAAACTCTGTCAATCTTGTTGGAGCATCTCACTAGCCCTGGTCGTAGCCATCAGACCACACTTGTCGAGGACCTTTTTTAAACAAGTGCCCAACCGAGTGACATCCCTCTGAATCCCAGTAGTGATCACATATGCTCGACAGACGTCGCCATGAAGCTCATCTATCTCCCTCTCGCGAAGCTCTTCCATTTCCCTATCTCGTATCCTGGTGCTCCTACTAGCTCTCATCGATGAAGAACCCCGCATCACAGGAGGAATATCACTCTGACCAGCTCTGGCTCATGATGACGAGGAACCCTGTAATACTGTTGGAGCAGTGCTCGGCGCATCCTCCTTAAGTCATGAGACCTCTCTCCTCAGAACCTCATTCTCTTGCTAAAGCATCTCGCTAACCTGGTTGATCTCGAAAGCATCGAGAAGCTTTGCTCTTAACGTATTCACTTCTTCTTGCACCAAAGCACCAACCTCTTCCATCTCCTGGAGCATGTCCTTCAGCTTGGCCACAAGTTCAGATTTCTCCTTATACTTCTGATTCCTAGACCTAAGGGATTTGTAAAGCTTAACGTAGGCCTGGCGAATCTCAGGACTCGCAGAAGTAGCAGGAATGTAATCATCCACATCAATTAAATACAAGCAATTGAAAGACAAGGAAAAGAAAGAAACAAATCAGTGCACTGATAAATAGAAGCCTTTTCATTAATGAAGATTGAAATTACATCGAGCAGTAAAAAGAAAGTTTACAGATAACTAATTAGTGACCTCGAGCTGCCCAGAGGTCGATGGACCTTTCCCCTTGTCGGCATCAGCAGGGGCACCGACCTCGGTAGGAGCAATCTTTGTTGCCACAACGAGGGAAGCATCAACAGGAGTCATCTGGGGGACAGGGTCATCACCTTCAACAGCTGGGGTAGGGACTTCATCCATGGTTGGTTTCAGACCCGGGTCATGCTCATCAAATAGGGGAGAATCGATGTCGATGCCAGCAGCTAAAAGGGCCTTGCTCTATCCCTTCTTGAAGTTCAGATGATTGATATAGCCTATCTCAACTTCAGTGTCCTCGTACGCTGTAGCCCAACGAGAATTATATGAGTCCTCCTTGGCAGTGACAGCCTCAGACTCCTTCTTCCCCAGCTCTTCAGACAGCATCATATTATCCTCAACAACCGCTAGTTTTCTCGAGCAAACCAGGTCGTAGGCCTGTCGCAGCTCTTTTGAATCCTTGACTGCCGCATCCTTCTCCTTATTAGCAGTAGCAAGAGCCAGGTCGGATAAAATCCGAGCAATGTCAACAGCTTTAAATCTAGCCTCGAGCTCTTTGCCCTTCAGCTTCATAGCAGCATTTTCCTTCTCCAGCTCACTATTTTTCTTCACCAGCTCATCGTGTGAACGATACATCATGGCGAAATCAGTAACAAACTGCAGAAAGAAGAGGTTAAAAGAGGGAAATGATGAAAATCATAAAAATATGGGAGAGAAGGGAAAAATCTTACTAAAGCTAGCCTTTGACTAGCCTGAAGGGACAATTGCTCGGACCCTATCTCCCTTTGGTGATCAGCTGGGAGGACAGCTCTCTCGAGCAGAGCGGGGGCCAACTGAGGGGAGATTACAACAGAAGCCTCCTCGGGCAGTGCGAATACCGGGACTAAGGCCTGCTCGGCCTTCGTCCTCACTTCCGCCCTCCTCTTCTCCTCCTCTCTCTCATTCACATTCTTTTTCCTCTCCTCTACCCTCCTCTTCTCCTCCATCTTCTTCTTTTCTTTTTCCTTTTTTCTCTCTCACTCCTTTACTTTCTCCTCATCCATCCTCTTTCTCTCCTGCTCCTGAACAGAGGACCGGGAACCAGTAGCCACATCCCCAGAGTTAGATTTTTTCTTCTTTGACCTCTGTGCAAGGAGCATGTGGTCTTCATCATCATCATCCCAAATCAGGTTGTTCTGGGGAGGAGCCATTTCCTCAATCGAACTACTGGACATGCTCGACGACTCTCGATCTTTAGAGACCTCCCCACGATCAGAGGAGCTGCTACTATCAGAGCTACCAGAGCTTCTCTCCTCCTCGTCCAACTGAATAAGATCCACAGTAGTCTCTTTGGGAAAATCAAACTCTGGGATACTGTCCACGGGCCTTGCTATGAAGCTGGAGCCAATGTTCTTTTACTCTAGCAGAAAGGCAGCGGACCTGGGATGCTCACCGTCACCCAAAGGCTCCCTGATATTCCAAGCCTTAATCAATTCCGAGAGACGAACCTTGCTGAGAGCAGGCTCCAAGTTCTTTGACCTCACTATGGAAGCAAAAGCAAAGGAGAGTTAGAAAGATCACAAATCAACAAAAGTCGAAACAACAGTGCAATGTCTACCTATGTATTTTTCCCCATAAAAGGGGACAGAGAACCTCTCAGACCTCAACCCTTCAAATTGGGGAGAAAACTACCAATTTCTAACAAGGAAACCTTCTTGCCAATAGTCCTAATGGGAGTCGGGTAGATTTACTACCAATACCCTGTCAGGGCTCCTAGCTTTGAGGTAGAGGACACCAGAGCTAGTTCGAGAAAAGGAGTACCAAAAACAGACCTCGGCGAGCCCTAACCTAGTACCATACAACTGATTTATCCTATGTACACCATTAACTATTTTCCACACATTGGGCGAGCATTGTGCAGGAACAATATTAAAATAGCCAAAGAAATGCAAAAATAAATCATTGGGAGGAAAAGTGAGTCCCCCCTGGGAAAGCAACAAGACGTGGATCCAGTGGGCATCATCTATATCACTAACGTTTCTAGGAGGGGAGGCACAACACTCAATATCTACCCACTCAGGGATGTTGTAAAACTTCCTAAACTCAGAGACCGACCTATTCCCAATCTTCGACATTGGAAAACCCTAGAAAACTAAAAATCAAAGAGAAAGTACAGAGAAAAGGTATAGGAAACTTACAAGATAGAAGATCGACTCGAACGATGAAGAAGCACAGGCCCAAACGACAAGGAAGCAACAAGAATGGAGATTGAGAGAAGAATGTACGAAGTGCTAGAACTCACAGAAAATGGAAAAGAGCTGGAAAGATTGAAGCGACGGTAGAAAAGTAACTATCCCAAGAAACCTTCAAATTTTGCTAATCATAGTGCACAAGGTACGAAGCGAGTGCCGCCAAAATCAACTTCACAGCTTTCGAAGAATTGCAAAAGAGCCGTTATGGCTAATTATTTAAATTTATTGAGCCCCTAAACATGGCCCAACAAACTTAGGGGCAATTGTGGGTACCCAAAATTAAGACCATGGGCCTGGACGAGTAGCCCAATTCTGGCGGCCCAAAGTCCAGGTCCCCCACCTATTATTCTGAATATGATTCGGTCTCTTCCCACGTTCCCATTAAAGGAGGTTATAGGGAGAGATGGAAGACGTGGGGGAGTCCATCACCCCCACTTACCTAAATGTACATGTATATATATAAAACCCTAAGTCCGGGGCAAAAGGAAAAGCGGTATTCTCTGTAACCACTCTCCGGAGTATATAGAAATAACACCAACTGCACCACCGTGGACGTAGGCACATCTTTGTTGAACCACGTACATCCTTTGTTGTGTGATTGTCATTTTACATTCCTTGTTATTAATTGGTGCTTGCCTTTCTCTTATTCATTTGTGTTGCACAATAATTGTCACCACAGTATACATGATTTTTGGGTGAGTTTTTTGGGTTCCCTTATACACTCTCACCATCCACAACATGCTGCATCATTTTTCTTTTAAACCCATCTTAAAATCTTCAATAGTCAAGGTTTGTTTTCTAGATTTTACGGTTCTCTATTAATGGTGTAAAAACGTTATGTGTTGCGATTTGCAATAGCACTTTTTTTGTTATTGGCTACATGTTTGATAAAATGTTTGTGTGAATTATACCATTTTCGGTTCTAGAACTATTGAGAACTTCGTTAAGTAACTGTGTTCCTATCTTATTAAAAGAACCCACTTCAGCAACTTTACTTAAAAGTAAAGGTAACTGGTATGGATCCTTTTATACCCATGGTGTTCTAATATATATATATATATATATATATATATATATATATATATATATATATATATATATATATATATATATATATATATATATTGGGGATTTACCATAGTGACATGTATTACTTATTTAGAAAACATAAAATGTTTACTGACGTTAATATATGATTTGGTTCCAATAACAACTGATACAAGTGGTATCTATTAAGGTTTTATTGAGATGTTAATATAAGATGTCTTTATACTGTGAATAATAAATGTCTAGTGAAATGCCACAGTGAAGAATATGTGTCTTGTTGTATTGGGTTTACTATATTATGTTAATAATAAGTAAGGAATGCTGATTTTGAGAAGCGATTATGCATTATGTTATTAGTTTATGAATTTACTTAGTTTTAGACATTTAAGTATTAGTAAGAATCAAGTGATTATAAGGGACACCATTATATTTTTAACATGTCCAATTTAGGCACATATATTTGATTATATATTGTTATTAAATGCTTGATGAAATGCCTATAAAACGTTGCTGAATGCTTGATGAAATGCCTATAAAATGTTTATTGTCGACTGGGCTTTAGAAGTGATTATTTGAAGACAGCTAAACAAGTGTGTATTTGTGTGTTGTTTTGTTAAATTTTTATACGCTCAGGCAAACATATATATATATCAAACAACTTCAAGATTAGTGTTATTTGATTTTAGAATTTGATTATGTCTGCATTATTTATTTGTATTTAAATATGGTTTGGTTTCTTATAAATGATCTTATTAAACAATTTAGTTATTTGGAATTGGTAAAATTTTCAAGTCTTAATGATGTTCCATTACGTAACAGTCATTACATAACATTTGGTAAAATTGTTAATCATAAGTGTAATGTTTAATCTGTTAAGTTTATCTACTACATTTGTTCTAATTTTATTTTTTTAGTCTCGTGTCTTCAACTAATTTTTTCTTGAGTTGTTATCATTTTATTATCTTTCCCTATAATTTTTTATTCTATGCATTTGGTTTTTGTCTAAAGTTTAATCATGTGGTACTACGATGCTTTTGGTTATTTTTTTCAGGACAAGATGCAAGGATAGAGTAAAAGGGGAAAAGAAATTCAGAGAAGGACAAAAAATGAGAAAGGGAGGAAAAATGCATGTTTGGGTTGGGCAGTACACTCATTTGCAACGTACATGGCAGGGGCTACTAGGTTTTATGTAGTAAAGTAGGATAGGAGTTGGTTAGTAGTCAGTTTGGTTATGGTAACAGGTGAGTTACCTACCATTAATTATGGATTCCTGAATATAATCGTTATTAACAATAATTAATAACAATTATATTCATGAATTAATGTAATTATAGCATAGATACAAGTCCACAGGTAATACATGAAAAGATTACAGTGCAATCAACAGGGGAATAAATTAGAGATGTATTTGATCCAAAGCCATTGTTAATGAGTTTGTTGAATGCTAATGAAAGTGAAATTACATTATGTTTTAATCTTTAAAACCTATGTTGTGTTAGTATAATTGTGAGATGATATTGGATAAATGCAGAGGTAATAATTATATACATCCAAAAAAAAATCCTTTTATGGGTTATTTGGTGCTAATTTATTACTAAAACATGGATATTGTTGCTACATATTGCCTTGGATATAAATTCGATAAGTTATCATGACCAACTTTTACTTTCTTCAGTGGGTTTTTGTCTTTGATTAGGTGAAGATGACAACGCAGTTTCTTGGATGTGAGAATTGAGAAGAAAAAAATGACTCACATAGGTTTCTTGTTTGTTGAAAGATACAAAGTTGTTTTAATATCATAGCGAGTCAATTCCCCAATATTCTCCACCAAGTCCCTGCTTTTCATCACCTTTTTAGCCTCTGTCTGCCTGAAAGTTATTGATTTCCACGTGCTTTCTACGCTCATGCGCTGCTGGAAGATTCCGTGTGTAGGCTTGAACACCATCAGAGCATGTCTTCCCATAATGCTTTCGTGAAATCCTTAAAAAATTCTGAGATTTGGCAGAGTTGCTCTTTGATCGGGTCCATATCCACATTATTCATAGCAGTAGATTCATAACAACATTCAATGAGTTTGTGCCCTATTCGGACTTCACTTTCAATGCCCGTGTCATAGAGCTGATGTTGGATTAGAGCTGATTTTTACTCACTTGATGTAGTTGCTTAATTTTTAGTAATCTTTGCGCTGTTTTACTGAGTTAAAACTATGCTTGCATTTGCAATCTAACAGTTCAAATTTTGTTTACATAAAAACTATTTTCTGCAATACAAAGCAGGTAATACATTTGTATTCTTATATAATTTCAATGCATTTTCTGACCATGTAAGTAACTAGAGTAGTTATTTAATTCCTTTGTATTCTTTTTATTAACTTGACATATTTGTTGTGAATTTGACATATCAATCATGCCTTTAACTAAATTTGTGAAAATAGCACAAATACATCATCAAATAAATAAAATTAGCCTGTGATGTCCATGCCTCGAATTGAGTTAAATTAAACATTTTATTTATACTAGGTTTAGGACGTACTAATTGTTGTTACTCACTATTAGTTTGGTTGTTTATGGGGTATTTTTAATTTTTAAACGGTGTAGATAGTACTGTAAACAAAAGAAATTATGATCAATTTTTTAAAACTTATTTAAAATTAGGCTTTGTTTTGTTGGGGAACGCATTTTTAGCCGTATTGCATTAACGTAGTTTGAAAATTTTCTCCATTTTACGATTACGTATTTTGGAAATTTTCACCATGCCTTCAGGCACGGGAATTCCGCTAGTATATATATATAAAAGACTAACACATCAGAATCCATGGAAGGAACCTCAAAGAGAAGCACGAAATAGAGTGAAGAAGTTGCCCAGTTGCTGAGCTACATTTATCACTTGTATGACTGTCAATCAGCAATCCAAGACCAGTTAACTTCCAGACACAGAGGGTCCTGATATTGGAGCCTGCGGCCTTCACCTTAGCACAGTACGCAGCAACAAAAGCTGCAACCTTCACATTCATGAAAAAGGTCGGGACAGAGCACCAATGGTCGCTAACAAAGTTCAAAAGAGGAAACCGGGGCAGCCAAAACTAGAAAAAGGCTATAAGACCTACACCCCACTGATTTACAAAATCAAAGACATTTTTGAACTCATTAGAGAATACAAATTCCTCCATTTGCCTAAGAAGCTAAGGTCCTCTCCTCAAAAGAGGGATCGAAACAAACGGTGCAGTTTCCACAACGATTGTGGACACAAAACAAATGATTTCCACGCCTTTAAAAATGATATTGAAAGGCTCATTAGGAAGGGAGCCCTTCAGTGATTCCTAAAGGATTCTTTGGGGGTGAAGCTGATACCTGGATGGCCGCTTACCAGATTCCAGCCTTGTCTTCTACTTGTTCACATTTTCCTCTTCTTGAACTCTATCTATGAAGCTCTTCGTAGCTATATCTCCAAGACTTTTGTATTTTCTTAAAGTCCATATATATATATATATATATATATATATATATATATATATATATATATATATATATATATATATATATATTCTTCCTTTATTGCTTAGAAATCTAATAAAAGACCTTCGTCTTAAACAGATTTAATGGAACATGCTGACCAATGATCCCGAAGATTATTTGATTATTTCAGGAGGAAATCTCTATTGAGAAGACTGCATTGGTTGGTAGTTTCACCTCTCTCAACGCTAGTCCACGAGGGCTTACAATGCTCGTTCTTAGCCTTTAGGATGCTTAAAATTGCCATAGGGTCTCATAATGCCCGTTCTTAGCTTTCGAGATGCTTCCATTAGCCATGGGGGCTCATAATACCCATCCAGGGATGGATTGATATATATCTGATTATTTCTTGGGGAAGCTTCATAATACCTAGCCTAGGTAGGTCTGACAATAACCCAAAGGGGCATGGAAATAATCATCCGCGAACAATCCTATATTTCTACAGTAACATTCAAAAGGTCCAAGGACTTAATCGTTCGCAGATAATCATATATGTCTCTATAATAAAAAATGAATGCAGCCATACCAATAATGTAGGTAGCAGCCTCACTGGACGTAGCCTATTCTCAAGATCACAATAGGATCATGCAAGAAAAATAAAGATTGCAGATTATTCAAGATTGTAGGTGGAATCAATCAAAGTCCACGGCATAATAGAGAAAATTTGCAAATATGTATAAATAGAGAAAATCAAAAGAGGCATGCAGTCAAAAGGTTAAATATTCATTATTATGATCAGCATTGGTTTGGGGACACAGCTTTACCAAAAGGGGTGTAACCCTATTTAAGATTTGAAGTTAAAAAAGATTCAAGATTGTTTCAATATGGCCAAGATTACACAAATTACAAGCCTATGAGGTTGCATCATCCTCAACATCTGCATCTGTTCAAATCTCAGTTTCTTTATCTTCTGCCACAACCTCTTCCATTAATTTCTTGGCCCTTGTTACTATTGTAGCCCTGATCTCTGCCACACATACGTTATGCTTAGCATAACTTAACTTCTCGGACATGACTTTCTCTTTAGATTCAGGGAAGTTTTTTTCCACCCTGTGCCTAAGCTCATGGAATCCGCAGAGAGAGGATTGTTATTTGAAAGGGGTAAATCCCTTGATATTTTGTACATAGCTACAACATTATTCGCAGCTTTTATCAAGGCTGAGACCTAGACTTCCTCCATCTATTTTAGGGCTACGACATGATCGATATCCTTCTGTTGGAGCACAAAAATTCTTCTCTTCTCCAATTGATCGTACATTCGCTGAAGAACATTGAGTTTACTCTCAAAGGAGGCAGTTTTCCTGGCATCATGCATATCCTTAGCCTCAGCGATTTGAATGGATTTTGTAGCCACAGTGAAATTTAGTTCGACCTTATTTTTTGCCTTAGTGGTAGCCTCCAAATTCAGCTTGGTCGAATCAAGTTTTGTGGCAGTGGCAGATGATTTTTTACCTACCTCAAGGGAAGAGGTCCGGGCATTCTCGAAGTCAGCCTTATAAACTGACTTCGCAGCCTGATGTATTTTGTATAGGCCTTCATATTTTAACTTCTGGGTCATAACAATGTTCGCAGTTTGAAATTTAGAATTTTCGTTAGCATCTAAGTAATGAAATGCATAAAGTGAACACAATGAAATGCACTTACCCACAGCAAACTGTGGAGGGTTGCTTCATCTAAGTCCTTAAGATCATATTCAACCAGATGTTCAAGATCAATGGTGTCCGGGACTTTCGTCATTTTGTGGAATACCCTGGTAGTTGTGTCCCATGAAGATTGAGTATTTATCACCCTTAATTGAGGATGAGAACGACCATGAGGGCCCACACCTGCCGTACTTTGAGGCAGTGGAAAATTGGCATTGACTGCCATAACAGTCCACGAAGGAGGAGAAGTATTGGTTGAGACATGGATGGGGTTATGCCAATCCTACTTCGGAAAGCTCATCAGTAATGTTATCAAAATCTGCTTCTCTTCTGTCGCCACAGTTTTAAGGGATTACTCTAGCCACTGTTGTAACACTTTGCTGCGGAGGCTCAGAGTTGGTTCATTTGCAGGGGCTGCCTCCTTTTGTGCCCTTTTCATCTTTTTCCCCTTTTTCTGCGGTTAAGGGCATGGCCTTTTCATCCATTTCTAATAATTGGGCCACCAAAAGGTCATGGTCATTCTCCTCACTTGAAATTATGATGTTAAGATGTGAGGAGGCCGTAGAAAGAATATTAGAAGTCAAAATTTTAGAAATGTTAAATCTTACCTTCCGTAGTCATTTTCTTGGGGATCACCTTGGATACAAAATATCCTTGTTCAAGAATGGAGGTAGAAGTGACCAATTCAGAAAACTTTTTCTTTGAATCAAGTAAGTGGGTTGCGTCCACAACCATCATTACCTCATTGTCGCTAAGCTTTAGGTTGTTAATATCTACAGAATGAGAAAATGTGGTGAGTGTGAACTAAAAGATCTCAAGGATTAGTATAGGCCATAAATAGTGCATACCCTTTTTGGAAGGACGTCCCCAAGTCCGCCGCATTTTAACAAATTTCTCCCTCGGTTTCTTCTGAGTAGATGTCCCAACTGTCCCCAGACATAAAAAAATACTAACCTTTCCAATTTTTTAAATGGGTGGGTCAGTCGGAGTATAAATACATATCATCGCTCGCAACATGAAATAAAAATACCAAGGGAATTATTTAGAATTTTCCTTTGGATTGTAAAACTGGAAGAACTCAGCGATCGTAATATCTTTATCAAAGTGCTTCTGACAAATAACCAAACCATCAAGAATGGACCTCCAGTAGTTGGGATCTGATTGAGCTAGAGCCAAGTTCATGGCACGCAATATCCTTCTGATAGGCACAATAACTGGATGTCGCAGCCCCAGAAGGAAGGCATGGAAAAGTAAGCAAACACGGTGAGGAACAACGAATCATGACCTTTGTTTGAGGGAAGGAAGTGGGTAGATTATTACTTCAGGAAACTCAAAGGCCGTGAGAACATGAGAAATTTGGTCCTCATCCATAAATGCACTTGTGATTGAGAACTGCCGGGGACTTCTCAGAGGACTGGCAGAAGCTTCAGCTGGGGGATTCCTAGTTTCAGGTGGGACAACCGTTGTCCCAATAGACACCGTAACTGCTACAATTGTAGGAGGATTTTTGTTAGAACTTGTATCTTCCTACATAATGTCCACAACCTCACTAGTGTCCCTACAATTCAAGGATTCCTCAGAGTTAAAATCAAGGATGACACAGTTGGGGAAATCTTTAAGCAGACAAGGACCAATAGACTCCGAAGGCTTTATAGTTGGGATCTCAGGAGGATAAACACCAAAATAAGACTTCAAAAATCCATCCAAGAAATCTTGAGGGTTCCAACTCATGGGGCCGCAGCAAAATCTAAAAAGTAGAAAGGCTCCGTAGTTAGGTGTCACAGCCACTATGGTTAGAGAAGCCTCTTAGAGGCCGTGATAGAAAGAGATAAAGGTGCAGAAAAATTAAAATTCATCTACAACCAACTGATTTTTGAAGCTGCGGCCAATTGATTTGAATGCCATCTCAAGCTAAAAACTATTAAGCCTCAAGGCTATAGCCAATTTCTGGAAGGACTATAATTTTTGAAGCTCAAGTTGAAGACTTGAGCCAAGAAAAGGAATGGAAATAGACCGTGGCAAAATAGATCAAGTCAAAGTATCAGCCGCAAGCAAATACGCAAACAAATAATTTGGATACGGTGTGTGTTCGCAAAGATTGAAAACCCATGATTCTAGGGTTTTGGCCAAAAACATCAAGAACATGTTCTTGGTGTTCTTGGCCAAAAACAAATTCAAAATTGGGGCACGATATTGATTAATCCTAAAAAACCCTTATTTTTAACCCAAATTCAGTTCAAATACCTAGAACTAGCTAAGAATCCAGTTCTGCCTACCCAAAAACATAGAATTGATACCCAACGTTCAGATTAAAGAAGAAAGGGCTTTTCAATTACCTACTTGTTTTATTATGAATGATAAATCAAATGGTTCGATATCATCAACTTCAGAAATTAGAACCAAGCAAAAAAGGGTCTCAATATAAATTCAGTAATGCAGATTCGTATGATATACACAAGATAAAGTCAGAGTATTCTTGTAAAACTAGATCAAAATGGAGGATTGAGGAAAGATTAAAGGTTAATATGAAAGATTACCTGTAAATGGAGAACCACTAGTTGCTCAGAAGAAACTCCGCCTCAAACCAGCTTGAACCGTCGCTAAATAATCGTCGAAAAACTCAAGATGAACTGGTAGAAATTCGCTCTCGATATGCTTTCAAGGTTTAGAAAAGGTAATGATGGGCACGGCCAGAACGAATTTATATAAGAGGGAACGGGAAGTTGGGGGTTTATTGATATGGATAATATTGTCCCAACTGATGCAGTGGTATTAACAAAGGGTCGTTGCCTGGTCTTAGACAGGTTACAGCACTATACAGGTACCACAACCAGCCGTAGTCAGAATTAGAAGCTGCCTGGACTCAGACAGGCCGCGGTACCTCCTTTAAGATGGTTGTTGCCTGGGTCCAAACAGGCCATAGGCATATGACAACTGTCCAGAAGGATTCATTCTCCATATTTATCCATTTGTGATGTGTCCTAAATGCGTGACATTACCTTTGTATCTTCTATAAATAGAGGTTCTCACCTCATAATTGAGGGGATCGAGAAAGGAATTACCCAGCAAAGCCCTGCCAAAATCTCTACGTCACATCTCTCTACAGAGTTACACCGACTTAGGGGCTTGCCAGGCCACAACCAATATACGAACTTCCTTGCAGTTCATATTCGGTCTAATAAGATTCATTATATTTATGTATTATCTTCTCCTCTGTTACTTGTTTGCCTCTTCCCAGTCATATTTCTTTATACACCGTATATAATGAGAGTATTGCAACAAAGTGGATGTAGGCTCGTTTTATAGCCGAGCCACTTTTTATCTTGTGTTCTTTACTTTATTACTTGCTTTACTATTACTCTATACTTAATATTATGCTTGAGAAGTACTTGTGTCCGATTTCTCATACCATCAAGAACTATGAATTGAATTCTTCAATTACGATCGATGAGTTTTAAAAGTTGAGAAAATGGCTTTTAGTAATCCTTTAAAAATAAGTTATCATTAAAATACAGTATATAAACTGGACTTTGTTTAGAATATGTAATTAAACCTATATTATTTTTGTTAGATTAAAGATTGATCCAAGACTCAATATCCGTATTTCCGCACCTCTATTTTAAGTGAGTACTCTATGCCATTTCTTGCGCACTTTGATTTTATTATATTTTGAAAACTATATATCTTTTGTGAAATGCTTATATTCTCAAAATGCATCTGATACTGATGATTCTGTCATTTATTATATGTTTACATCTCTCCATATAAACATCTTATTGAATTATGAAATTATTGATTCGGCCTATGGAAACCCTCTTACAATATTGGCCTTGACTACCGGGTGGAAATATTTCAATAGTACCTTCCCACCTGGTTTATAAGTTGTATGCCCTAAACAAGGCGTTGTTCCAAAAATCATGATTTTCTATGTGTGATGTTACCGGGTGAAAACATTTGGTATCACTATATGTCTATGTATTAGAGCATACATGGCCGCCAAAATTTAATAGTTGACATATGCTCAATTATTTTATATTTCATACTCTGAACTATTCATTATGAATATATATACAGTTATTTACTTTATATATATTAATGAAAATTCCTATTTTTATATGTATATTCCTTATGTTCTAAATTGAATAGGTATCAATTTTATGAAAAATCCTGGAATCTCAGGAGACTAAATCTCATTCGGCTTTTAGAAGATGTTGTATAAATAAAAAAATTCAGGAATTACTTAGGCTCACAGATGGAACGTAGAAGGACTATGTTGAAGAATGAGCTTATGGAGCTCTTTTTGCAATAATTTTAAGTAAAACGTTTGTTTTATTAGAGAGCATGTTTTGGCTCTCTAGTAATAGGTTTTTAAACTTTGTCTCAAGTTGAACTCATTGATACTTTTAGTATATATAAAGTTTTCTTTTAGAAACCTCTGACCGCATATTTCCTTTATTGTTAATAGTTTATGATTCATGACCACGTGAATGTATTTTTCGTTGCATTTATTTGAGGAAACAATTTAAGGATGAAATATTGAACGCCTTGGTGATACGTCAGGACACTTGTTCCCTACTATTTTGGGTCGGGGTCGTGACAGTAACCATTTTCAATATTCTCACAAACTTCATCACCTAAAGTGCCTTGAATAAATTCACTCCTCCAAACTTTCCAGTAGGGAAACTTATGTCCACCAAACATTAGGGGTCTGGAGAGGTTACTAAATTTCTCTATTTTTTATCCATCTTGGAATCACAAAAACAACTTCAGGAGTTACATGATAAAAAACTTTTAAAACCTCTAGGATACCAATTAAAATTACATAACAAAGATTTTAACAAAGTTAAAGGTAAGATTAAGAGTCCAAAGAAACTCTTTTTGTTTATGAAAAAATTTCACACAAGATATGTAAAAACTTAAGACAGATATGAACAAGAAAACTTCAATAATCTTGGTAATTCAAAATTTTAAAATATATTAATTATCCTAGTTAACTTCTTAGACATAAAGTATCAAGAAAGAATTAAGATCCATTCACAAAAGTTCACACAATATTTTTTGTGTGGAAACTCCCGAAAGTTTAGGGAAATACCCACGGTGACTACTACGCCACAAAACAAAATCTACAAAAAATGGAACAAGGTGACAAATTATAAGCATGCAATAGTAGGATCAAAAGTAAAAAGAAAATATATCTAAAAGGCCAATAGCTACGCCTCCTTTAGGTCCTCTTTCTTCCACCCAACTGCTACTTGAACCTCCTCTTCTCTTAGCTTTTCTTTATGTCGACTCAATCTTAGGTTTCTTCAGAAAAACAACACACTTTTTAAATGTGAAGTGTGTGAAATTCGGTGGTGATGTGTGTTTTTAAAATCTTATATGAACATGAAATAACACATCCACTCTTATACAAACATTCCTCTAAATTATACAACATGTTCTAAATGCTTATGCCCTTAAGTTCAAATATCAGAAAGATCAAGATATTCATATCTGATTAGATCTTAAAAAAATAGATCTAAAAGTGATTTATATACATAAAACATATTTCAAAAAAGGTAAAATCAGTTTTTATGAAATAAAATCGTATCTAAACCAACGAAGAAAAATATTCTAATATTTATAGTTTTAAACCACACGCGTTTGTGGATATAAAATAATTTTGGAAGATTTACAGAGATCCAACAAACAGAATGATTATAATAAAATATAAATAAATCAGTGTATATAGAAACATATCTAACTAATAATGTGTGCAAATGTTTCACGAGTTAGATCCTTGATTTTACAAGAAAAATCTAGTCCTTAACACTTATGATGGCTATTTTTCAGGAGAAATTGGATCTAGAGGAGTTTTAGTTGAAATATACAAAATAAACTCTCAAAAACTCAACTCATGTTTGAAAATAATAAACTTTTATAGACTGTAAAACTCTACTTTTCAATAAAAAAATTTCTCTCTTTTATTTTTCTCATAGAACACTCATTTATCTATCTATCTTTTCTCTCTTAAAGTGGAAAAAGTCTCCAAATGAGAAGGAGAAGATTGTTGGTGAGAGAAGGCTCTGGAGTCTTAGATTGGAATGGTTGGTTGAGATTAGTTTCCCCGAATTAATCAAAATCCAATGTTTGTGGATAATGCATATATGGTAAGCTTGACTGGTCACAACTGGTTATAACTGACAACATTTGATTGGTTGAATAGGTTTACACATGGAGAAAGTTTCAATTTATGCCTTAGATTAAAAGAGATTAATGGTGTAAATCTGTAAGTGGCATATAAGTGTCTACATTAAACACATGGATTATACGTGGGTAAATGCACCGATTAAAGTTTCTAGAAATACAAGTTTCCTCCCCGAATGTTTAAAAAACAAGAATTTCAACAACTTAATTTAAAAATTAATTTTAAATCCAAATAATTTCCAAAGATTATTTTTAAAATTTTGAAATATTCTGGAAAATTATTATAACAGATATAATGCAATGTGTGTGAAAATGTATCCTAAAGTGTGCCATTTTCAACTTTTGGAGATTATAAGGAAAAAAATTCAATTGACTCCATTGTATGTTTATTTGACTTATTCCCGGAACAAAACATGTTTTGGTCATAGGTTGTATTTTCATTGTCATGATCCCACATAGACTAGGATGTATTGAAGTTTATTAAAGGCATTGTGGCAAAGCTTCAAAGATTTATTATGTCGGTTTTATGGTGCATATTCCTCATTTTCATTTAATTGCATTCCGAGATCACTCGGGTATGAATGCGTAATTTTAATGAGACTCGAAAAATGTTTTAAATTATTTAAGGATGTTGTTTTATTAAAAAAAAAATATTTTTAAAATGTTTTAAAATGTATACACTTCGTTTTATTCGGAGATAAGGATGGATCAGAGTTATATAAAATGAAAACTCTAATATTTCTGGTTCAAACGACATTAGTTGTCGTTCAAGCGATATATGCATATCATTCGAATGACTTGTCAATCTTGTTCGAGCGACATGCTATCTCGTTTGAAAGATGCACCTCCTACAGAAAATTATTTAAGGCGTGTTTTCTAAGAATTTCAAAAGGTTTGAACTCCAGAAAAATAGTATACATCTAGTATGAATTCTCCACAAAGTCTTTTATGGTTTTCTAAGTCTAAAACATCCTTAGAGCTTCAAAGATCCGAATTTTCATTATCATATGCAATAGTGATGTTTGTTTGCACCTCGTTGGAGTTTGTTCTACACTTAAACATTAGGTTTGCGGTGAAGAAGCGAAGGAGTTCATGTTCAACATCATATATGTTTCTAAGCAATATTGTGAACACCGAGGCATTTATGGAGGCAAGTGATGTGGACAAGTATCGCGAAAGGATTCACTTGGGCACTGTGGAGGAGTGGTTGAAGGTCAGAAGAGAGTCAAATCTCGTGGGGGTCAAGTCCTTGAGTAACACTTGTGTCTGTTCCTTATAATTCCACATCATAGTGATTGGTTGGATTAGGCCGTCTGAGGGTTTCTCCATTTGTGGTTTCCTCTTACATCCGGCGTTATTATCATTCTTTTGTTTACTTTACATGATTTAATCACTAGATGTACATTTAGGATTAGTCAATATAAATTTTGGTTAAGTTAAAATTGGTTCACATCTTGGGGTGGTTTAATAATTGGATAAAGGTTTTACATAAAAAGAAACTTAGTTTCTATCATCATTATAACACATTCGATAGAAAAAAGGGCCTACAGATTGGTATCAGAACTAGAAACATATTTTATAGTGTGGATCCCTTATGTGTTCCAGGATGAATTTTAGAGGTTTTGAAAGTTTTCACGCTCCTATGTTTTATGGAAAAAATTATACTTATTGGAAAATGCAATGAGAAGTGCTTTGAAATAAATTGATGAGTGTATGTGGTTAGCGGTGGGAAAGGGTTGGACTCCACCGATTAGACGAAAGGGTGAGGCCACTACACTAAAACCCATTGAGTCATGGACCGAAGTTGAACACTATCTTGAACTTTACAACTCTAAAGGTCTTCACATAATTTCCTCACATCTCACACCAAAAGAGTATAATAGAATCATGACTTGTGAAACTTCAAAAGAGGCTTGGGATACACTTGCACTTACTCATGAGTGCACTAGCACGATTAGGGCGTATAAGCTGCAAAACCTCACCACACAGTTTGAGACAATTAAGATGTGGAAGTGAGTCATTTGATGAGTTTTATGCTAGTTTGTCCAACATTGCCAACTCCTCATTTAACTTGCAAGAGAAGATACCTGACAATCGTTTGATAAAGAAAATTTTAAGATCGTTGCGAATTAGGTTTGATGCAAAAGTGAATATTTTGAACTCCTTACTTATACTTGAATCGACGAAACTAGAAGAGATTATAGGTGACCTACAAACCTATGAACTTGATATGTTTACCTCCGAGAAAGTGCCAAAGAAAGAAAAGGGCATTACATTGAAATCCCAGAAGGAGGAGACTAAAGTTTCGGATGACGATTCCGATTCCAATTTTGAGGATGTAGCCTTATTGGAAAAGGAGTTCAAAAAGTTTTTTAAATTTCAAACACAATCGAAAGATTCCAAAATGTTTGAGAAATTCAAGAACAACAAGGTAGAGTCCAACACTAAGGATAAGAGTGAGAAATTTAATAGGTTTGAGTCAGATAGGTGTTTTGGGTGTAAGGGATATGGTCACTAAGTTACCAAGTGTCCCACTAGACTTAAGAAAGAGGGCAAGAAATTGATAGCATGTTATGAATCCTCAAGTGATATTGATCTGAAAAAGGGAGATAGTTCCCCCAATGAGGGTGAGTTTGTTATTTTCTTGGCATGTCAGGTGAGTGACGACGATAAAGCTTCCCATAAATATTCTCATGTGCAAGAAACTTTCGAGGCGGTTGAGTGTGAATCCTAGGTGAGTGAGTGTGAAGCGAGTGAGGAAGAGGAGGTTGATGTGAAAGAGTTGCAAGTTGTCTTTAATGAATTGTATATCAAAGCGATGAAGGTCAACAAGGCAAACTTAAAATTGAAAGCTTGAATGAGCGTTACATAGAAAATAACGATCCTTTGATAGAGGATCTTAGGGAATGAGAGAAGAAGCTTAGGGAGAAGATAGTGTACGTTGAGAATGAGAGAGATAGCCTTAGTGGTTTGATGGAGCCATTGAAAAAGGAGGGGTTAGAGTTTGGGGAGTCTTGGCATGTGCTTGAGTCTAGGATTTGTGAGTTAGAGGAGAAATTGAAAGACTTGAGTAAGGTTAAGTTTGACTTAGAATCTAGGTCAAAAAAGTCAGATAGGATGTTAGGAACAGTCCAAGTCAAAGGTGGTAGGTGTAGTATAGGCTACGATGATAGAGTTTTTTCCATTCCCAAAGCCAATACCAACCGTGTGAGAGAGCCAACTAGGAATGTGAGGAGAGGTCGACATTTTAGTAATCATTCCAGCCATCTTTACACTTGCACACATTGCAGTAGGAAAGGTCACCTTAGACATTTTTTCTATGACCTTAGAAATTCTCCTAGGAAGTTAAGAAATAAAGTCATTTCAGTTCCCCCCCCCCCCCCCCCCCCCAAATGAATAATTTTACACCTACTTGGGTCAAGAAATTGGACTTAGAGGCTTTAGGACTTAAGCTTCATGGTTCTCATTTGGTTTCACTTGATTCTTCCCATGTTATATCTAAAGGATGATTATATTGCCATGTTTGTCATATGATAGTCTTTGCATCATGATTCATATCTTGCTAGTGTTATGAGATGTGTATCTTTTGTATCATATTTTTCTTTTAATTGAGTCTTATTTGAAAAAAATACAAAAATGATTTGTTTTTGAGAAAATACAAAAAGATTTTGCTTTTATATGAGTCAAAATATGTTGAAAACCGAAAAAAGATTTTCGGTTTGTTTTAGGTTTTGAGTATACATGTTTGCTGTGGTATATTGGTGTGCTTGGACCCCCATCTATGTGGCCAAGACATTTGGTCATAATTATTGATGCTTATAATGATTTAACCATTGTATTATGGGGTTTTTTTGAAGTTGATATGCATTTTAATTCGACTTTGTATATATGCCATCTTTGCACACATGCACGAGTTAATATGAATGTTTGACATCTCATGCATAATAGAGTTTGGTGAGGCATTCTTATCACAATCTTGTCATCTATGCATAAGTAGACTTTGGAGGAGGTGTGCATGTAAGAACCGTTTACCGTAAGGATTGAATATTGAAAATATGATGAGTGTTTACGGGGAAGGGCTGTGAGAGTGCAAAATTGACTCATCATGAAAGCGAGCGTTTAAAATAGCCCAAAAGAAAATCAAGGCAATAAAAAGAAACAAAATACCAAAAATAGGGCCAACAGGATTTCTCTAAGTTGAGAAAATTAGAGACCTCAAAAGTGCTTAAAAAGTAAACATATATATGAGGGAGTTTGGTTGGAGAAAATTTAAACGGGTTTGCACCACGAATCCTAGCGTTGAATACTCATGTCATAACGCTATTGTTTGTAGAATCGTTTGAATTTTGAATTTGTGTGCATGATGTTGGTTTAGTTCATTAGGCTCACACTTTAAATGTCACATATGGCTAAAATAAAGTTTGATGAATTATAGCTATCAATTAGAGCTTCTTAATTGTTTCTGATAATGCTAGAATTAGCACCACCAGGTAAGGTGTTTTCAAGCTCAATCTAAGAACAACAATGGCAGCATAGTTACGTAAAAGGTAGGAGAATGAGAAGAGGAGAAGAGGAGAGAGCACCAGAATATAAGTGGTTCAGCCTAAATTAGCCTACGTCCACTGTGTGTGTGAATAACCTCACTGTAATAAGGCACTGATGGCCATGGATACAATCTCTCAAGCTCTCTCTCTCTCTACTGTGTATCTACACAGAGTTTCAGCTAGGGTTGTATATCTTGGATCTTTTACAAGGTAGAGGATGACCTCTATATATAGTACCTAGGGGGTGTAATGTACCCCCCATGCATGTAATGTGCATGTGTGTGGTTGCCTCACCAATATGGGAAAGCCATTTGTCATCGGCACATGTAGAGAATGATGATGAAATATTCTCCCCACGTGTGGGGAATAATCTTGTTATAACTGATTTGTGACCACGTGCCCTTATCCAAATGTCAGCAGATGCTCGGCTATCGCGCCTGGTGTATGACCTCGGCCTGGGAGAGGCTGAGGTTGGTAAGTCCAGGTGCTCGTTCAGTGGTCAATGGTCCTTCTAACATCTGTCTTCGTTACCCAGGCCAACCTCGCCAATGCATCTGCGTGGATGTTACTTTGTCGAGGCACTCTTTTCAGTCTTGCCTCTTTAAAATGTTCTAACATTGTTCTCACCCTTTTCAGATATTTGGCCATCCTTTCATCTCTGGCCTCATAGATTCCCAATACTTGATTGACAACTAACCTTGAGTCACTGTGGAGTAGGAGTCTCTTTACGCGAAGAGTCTTTGCCAATGAGAGACCTGCTATCATGGCCTCATACTCGGACTCATTATTAGAAGCTCGGAAGTTTAATCTCAAAGCGTATTCAATGTTGGCACCATCTGGAACTGAGAGTATCAACCCCACACCGCTTCCATTGTCACAGGAAGAGCCATCAACGAAGAGGCTCCAAATATCTGTACCTGATGAGAAGACCCCTTCTGTTATGACTCTTTTTTTGAAGAGGGACCGATCTTCCTCGCTCTCTGCAACTTGGTTCCTGGCCCCGTTGGATGCGATCTCTTCCTGATCTTGGAAGATGTTTGGTGTCATCTCTTCCGAATTTTGGAAAACACCATGGTTTTTAACACCCTCTAGGCCATTCTCTGCCTCGACCTCATCCCATGTAAACTCAGCGACAAAGTCTGCGAGGGCTTGCCCCTTGATGGTCGTCCTAGGTTGGTAGGTAAGATCGTACTCCCCCAAATCAATGGCCCATGTCATCAATCGTTCGAACTTCTCAGGTGTATATAGGACCTGTCTTAGTGGGGAGTCAGTGAGGACAACTATGGAGTGGGCCTGGAAGTAAGGCTTCATCTTTCTCGAGGCATGTATCAAGGCGTAATCTAGCTTTTCCATGCGAGGTTAATTCTGTTCGGCCCCTTGAAGGGACTTACTATTGAAATATACAGGCCTTTGGATTCCAACATCTTCCCGTATTATGGATGCGCTAATGGCTGATTCAGAGACTGCCAAATACACGTACAGTTTCTCCTCTGCTACAGGCCGAGACAGCAATAAGGGAGACCCTAAATAAGACTTGAGCTAGTTGAAGGCTTTTTCGCACTCTTCGTTCCATTGGAAGGCCTTTCTCAGCACCTTGAAGAATGGAAGGAACTTGTCTGTTGCCCTAGAAACAAACCTGTTAAGGGCAGCCACTCTCCCCGTAAGTCTTTGAACATCTTTGATACTCCTCGATGTCTTCATGTCAAGTAAAGCCTTGGTTTTTTTAGGGTTCGCTTCAATCCCTCTCTGGTTAATGATAAACCCTAAGAACTTCCTAGCTCCTACTCCGAAGACACACTTCGTGGGGTTGAGTTTCAATCTATATGAGTCCATAATGTCGAAGGTCTTCTCGAGATCCATTACATGAGTGTTAGCCTTCGAGATCTTTGTTAGCATATCATCTACATACACCTCCATATTCTTACCTATTTTCTCTTCGAACATCTTATTAACAAGACGTTGGTATATTGCCCCTGCATTTTTCAGGCCGAAGGGCATCACTTTGTAGCAGTACGTCCCTTTGTCGGTTATGAAGGACGTCTTCTTCGAGTCTTCTGCATCCATGAAGATCTAGTTGTAGCCTGAATACGCATCCATGAAGCTCATGAGATCATGTCCCGCCGTAGCATCCACCATCTGATCTATCCGAGGTAAGGGATAGCTGTCTTTAGGACAAGATCTGTTCAGGTCAATGAAATCAACACACATTCTCCACTTCCCATTGGCCTTGGGCACGATGACTGCATTTGATAACCATTTCGGATATGTGACTTCTCTTATAAACTCATCCTCTTCTAATTTTTTGACCTCTTCTCAGATGACATCGTATTTATCCCTGGAATAGACTCTTCATCTCTGTTTGATTGGCCTGGCATCTTTGGTCACGTTGAGCCGGTTACTCATAACTTCAGGGTCGATGCCGAGCATGTCTGCGTGACTCCATACGAAGACACTCTGTCTCCTCCTGAGGAATTTTATCATCTCTTCCTTGATTTCTGCCTTTAGGGCTTTACCGACCTGGATGGTTTTTTTTGGCTCGTCCTCATTGATGACGATGGATTCTACCTCTTCCGCGGCCTCTCCCTTCTTCAACTTTGTCTCATCTTTTGGGTCAAGGGTATCAATGCTATAAGTGGTGGTTGCCCTCTTATGGGCTTCTCCCTCTTCGGCTGAGTTGAAGTAACATTCTCGCACTGTGGTCTGGTCACCTTGCACTTCCCCTACCCCATAAGGAGTCGACAATTTTAGCATCTGATGGACCATCGACGGCACAACTTCAAACTCTATAAGGGCCACCCTTCCTATAAAGAGGTTATAGGCCGAAAACACGTTCTCATCCATGATGAAAAAATTTATCTTCTTAGTCAGCCTCTTGGGCCACTCATCACCCATCCGTACGTCCATCTCATACATGCCCAAGGGGTGGACCTTTCTGCCACTGAAGCCTATCAATGGGTGGTGATAGGGTACCAATCTTCCTCTGCTAAGACCTAGGCTCTTGAAGTAAGGCCAGATCATCACGTCCGTCGAGCTCCCTCTGTCTATGAGGATCCTCTTCACCTTGCACCCATGCACCCTTGTTGTTATGACCAGAGGGTCATCATGGGGGGCTAAGATACCCTTGAAGTCGAGTCTGGAGAACCCAACTACGAGGGTGTCCATGTCTACTTTCTTCCTCTTCTTCACTGTATAGGAAGACGTTAGATTCACAACTTCAAGCTTGGAAACTGACCTGGCCTATGCTACATGAGCCTTCCTATCACTTACTTGAGAGCCACCTCCTGAAAATCCTCCACATATGGTGTCAACACCAAACGAGATCATACCAACTTCCTCAACTTTCCAGATTTTAGCATCTTTTCAATCTCATCCTTCAGGGCGAAGCATCTGTCCGTGATATGGCCATGATCCTGGTGGAACTCGCACCATAGGTTTTTGTTCCTCTTATGTGGTGGGGCTTTCAGTTTCTCTGTCGACCTCAGAGTCCTGTCGTTCCTAATCTCGTTGAGGATGTGCTCGCAGCTCATAGTCAGAGGAGTATAGTGAGCGAACTTGTCATCACCCGACCTCTTCTTCCCATCTTTCTTATTTTAGGACTTTCCACTGCCACCTCGGTTCTCATCCTCATACTTGGAGGCCATTGCCTCTTCTGTATTCATTAATTTCCCTACGATTTCCAGGAGCTCTGCCATAGACCTAGGGGGTCTTTCGCAAGTTTCCACAACAGCTTCCCTTTCTGTAGACCCTCTATGAGGGCGGTCATGGCTATGTTCTCTTCATAATCTTCGAACTCCAACTTCTCTTTGTTGAATCTCTCTATGTAGTCTCTTAGGCTCTCATCCTTGGCATGCATGACATACAATAGGTGAGTAGTCTTCTTTTGAGGTCTCACCCCATAGCAGAAGTTGTGGATGAATCATTCAGCCAAGCCTTAGAAGTTCCCAATTGAGTTCTTAGGAAGGGAGGTGAACCAACTGTGCGCTGCCCCTGTTAAGGTCGCAAAGAAGGCCCTGCACTTCATCTCATCGGGTATCGAGTAGATGTCTGCTGTCGACTGGTACATCTCGATGTGATGTACAGGGTTAGTGCTGCCATCATACTTGGGATACACTGTAGGAGGCTTGAACTTAGCTGGGGTTGGGAATCCCACTATCCTAGCCACAAATGGAGAGCCCTCTGAGTAACCCCTTTGTAATGGGTCCCTACTTTTAATGAGGTTTCATATCTTCTCCTCAAGGCGCTGGATAGAATCATTCCACGATCTTCTGCCATCGACCTGGCCAAGGTTGTCCCCAGCCACCTCCATGGGATGGACCGAGGGTTCCCCTGCCACGGTACTTCGGCTGTTGACCTCTTCCTGTTCCCTACCTCTTCTTTCACAGTGTCGGCCTTGGTCTGGCCGACCCTGCCTGTTCCCTCTCTGAGAGCCTGCTGCGTTCCTTGATCTCGACAATCTCTGTCTTAGGTCACACACTGGGCCCAATCTCTCAAAGGCTGACCCTCTACTTAACCTATCAAAGGCTGACCCTCTTTGTTGAGCCTTTTCACCTCTTCGGCCGACACAACCTTGACTTTGCCAAAGAGGTCGTACAATGTTATTTGACACCTCAAACGGCTCCCAGTAGTCTTCCGGGGCTTCTTCCTCCTCTAGATCGTCATACCTGTCCTCTGGGCAAGGGTTTCCTTGCCTCCCCAGACGCAAGTGCCTAGGGTCAGCAACGTCCCTTCTCCGCTGGGGTGCAGGCTGGTCCTTCATTGGTGCCTGGAGTGGTCCCCTGGCGTCAGGATGAGGCTGAACATCCGCCGGAGTGTTCATATTCGGTGAGACTCTAGGTGGCCTCATCATAGTTTGGCTGAGCTGTGCAAATTGCTCTTGCATAGCTTGTTGTGTTGCAGCTAAAGACCTCAAGGCTGCAGTTACCTCCGCCATTTTGGACTGGGGCAGCACCTGACTGGAACTAGGCCCTCCACCCCTAGGTGGCGGAAGAGGCGGTGGTAATTCTGGTGCCATATGTTAACACTATAGAGCTTGAGTAGCAGATGAGCTTAGTACCTCAAAGGGGCTCTTTCAATGGTGAAGCAGCTCCACGCAAGGGGTGGTGCCTGGTTCACCACCAGAGTCTCCGGTGAGGTTAAGCTGAAGAAGAGGAAGAGACAGTTTCTCGTTCCCACAGACGGCACCAAAATGATGATGCTAGAATTAGCACCACTAGGTAAGGTGTTTTCAAGCTCAATCTAAGAACAACAATGGCAACATAGTTACGTAAAAGGTAGGAGAATGAGATAAGGAGAAGAGGAGAGAGCACCAGAATATAAGTGGTTCAGCCTAAATTGGCCTACGTCCACTGTGTGTGTGAATAACCTCACTGTAATAAGGCACTGATGGCCATGGATACAATCTCTCAAGCTCTCTCTCTCTACTATGTATCTAGACAGAGTTTCAGCTAGGGTTGTATATCTTGGATCTTTTACAAGGTAGAGGATGACCTCTATATATAGTACCTAGGGGGTATAATGTACCCCCCATGCATCTAATGTGCATGTGTGTGGTTACCTCACCAATATGGGAAAGCCATCTGTCACTGTCACATGTAGAAAATGATGACGCAATATTCTCCCCACGTGTGGGGAATAATCTTGTTATAACCGATTTGTGTCCACGTGCCCTTATCCAAATGTCAGCAGATGCTCGGCTATCGCGCCTGGTGTATGACCTCGGCCTGAGAGAGGCCGAGGTTGGTAAGTCCAGGTGCTCGTTCAGCCCAAGGTGACTATGGAGGTCTCGGCTTAATCCTAGCCGAGATAATGGACAAGGTCGGCCTGAGCCGAGGTCGAGCTGGTGTGTTTGGAGCATCGACTAATGTCTTGATGAGGTTGCTGGTGGCTTCTTGCAAGCTCGGCCTATGTTTGGCTGAGGTTGCCACTCCAAGGTATACGAGAATGCTACTGATCCTTATGATGCATGCGATGTCCCTTCAAGAGGCTGGTGGTAGTGTCGGCCTGGGCTGACCTTGCTATGGCCGAGTGTTTATGCCGCATGTCCAAGGCTTCTCCAATGTCGGCTACGATCTCAGCCGAGGTTGGTGTCTCCGATCCGAGGTCACACTTTGGTCATATCAGTTTAGATGTGTTGGAATTGTGATTCATTTGTTGTAGTTCACGCCCATACATTTCATGTTCATATTTTAGCACATCGGTACTATGTTATCATGTAACTTAAATTGTTTTATCTGTTTTCTTTTCTATTTTTCTATTATTTTACTATTTTCTACACCTTCCAGTTGTTTTTTACAGCGTATTTTTTCACTGGGCAAAACATTAAGATTTTCAGCACTAGATGTGAGTTTTAGTGTCCCTTATTCAGGCAACATATCGATGTCGTGTGAAGCACATCATGCGATAAGCCTATTCGGTTTGAACGACAAAGATGTCTCGTTCGAACGACCATCTGAGAATTTTTATTATTCTGTTTCAGTACTTGATGCATACTGTTATATTATTTTTGGTACTGTTGGTTGCTTCTAATCATTTTATGCAGTTCACATTGATAGATTTGATTATTATGCTTCATTATGTTGGTTTAATCACATCTTTTCTCACTCTACTTATTTCTCACATTTGATTATTATTTACTAGCTACAAATTTGGTATTTTGTGATCTTGATTAGTTGGTTGTTTATGTTAATCTAGAGACACTTCATTGATCATTCATATTCTATATATGTTTATTTTTTCACCAAGTTGTCTATTCGAGACAAAAAAGGGGAGATATGTATGTGATGAGGGGAGAGATGTATGTGATGTAAGGGGAGTTTGTTTGATGAGCAGATACATTTGTTGCATTACTTATTGGTATCATATGTGTGATCATATGCCTTCATAATTATATTGAGCAGTTTACGCTTATTGATATCCTAATTTAGATGTTGTTTACAAATTGGTATCTTGTTTTCCTCACAAATTGTATCATGTTTTTCTCACATAAAATATGATTTAGATTTGATTTTACATATTAGTTTAAATCATTTGTTCCTCCATACTTCACTGTGTATTTGTTTATTTAATGTGTGTAGGTATGCTTAAAAAGATTCGAGATTTCAAGATTACATCACATGCAGACGGTTCATGCTTGTCGGACCCTCTTTACAAGTCTTGTCCTATAATTTTTTATTTGGGGTTTATGGGATGGGATTTAGGTGTCACACGGCTTGACGGTCCCACTTAGGAATTTCATTGTTGGTTTAGTCCTAGAATAGTCAAAGGCGGAGATTTGTAAGGACATAATTTCCAATTGAGTTTGTTGTATATTTATTTGATTTATTCCCGAAACAAAACACGTTAGAGTCATAGGTTGAATTTTTATTATCACAATCCCACACAGACTATGACGTATTGAAGTTTATTGAAGACATTGCGGCAAAGCTTTAAAGATTTATTATGACGATTTTATGGTGCATATTTCTCACCTTCATTTAATTGCATTCTGAGATCACTCAGGTATGAATGCATAATTTTAATGAGACAAGAAAAATGTTTCAAATTGTTTAAGGATGTTATTTTATTAAAGAAATATTTTAAAAATATTTTTGAAATGTTTTCAAATTTTTACACTTCGTTTTATTCTGAGATAAGGATGGATCGGAGTTATATAAAACATAAACTTTATTGTTTATGGTTCAAACGACATTAGTTGTCGTTCAAGCGACATGTTAATCTCATTCGAGCGATAGGTTGTCTCGTTCGAACAATGCACCGCCTCAAGAAAATTATTTAAGGCGTGTTTTCTCAGAATTTTTAATGGTGTGCAATTCAGAAAAATAGCATACATCCAATACGATTTATGCACAAAGTTTTCTAAGGTTTTCTAAGTCTAAAACATCTTTAGATTTTCAAAATTTTGAGCTTTCATTATCATATGCAATAGTTATCTTTGTTTGCACCTTGTTGTAGTTTGTTCTACACTTGAACATTGGGTTTGCGGTGAAGAAGAGAAGTAGTTCATGTTCAACATCGTAGATGTTTCCAAGATACATCGGTAGAAACTGAGGCATTCCTGGAGGCGAGAGTTGTGGATAAGTGTCCCAAAAGGATTCGCGTGAGCACTGTGGAGGAGTGATTGATGGATAGAAGAGCGTCAAGTCTTGTTGGGGTCGAGTCATTAAGTAAGACTTGTGTTTGTTCCTTGTAATTCCACATCATAGTGATAATCTTCTTGGGTCATCCTAGGTTTATTCCCTTTGTGGATTCCTCGTACATCCGGAGTTGTGAGCAATCTTTTCTTTACTCTACTTGCTTTAATCACTAAATGTATGTTCATGATTAATCAAGATAAAATTTGGTTAAGTTAAAATTGGTTCACGACTTGATGCGATTTAAAAATTGAAAAAAGGTTTTACATAAAGAGAAATTTTGTTTCTATCATCATTAAAAGACATTTGAAAGAAAAAGGGGCCTATAGAGATCATGTGTAATTAACAGTTGAAGTCAATGCCCATCTTGAATGTTGAAGTACCTTGTGAAAGGGCTCTTAGCCATTAAAAATATTTTGTTTACATATCCAAACTAGTTGGAAAACCTGTATGGTATAGACTCCTAGCAAGTCAACTATATATGGTGTCTCGGGCCAATTCCCTTTCCTAGTAGGGGATGATTTCAAAAAAATTTAACCCTAATCATAGTCTCATGTAAATATCAATGCAATCCATATCTTAAAGAAACTGCATTTTATGCCCGAAATAGGGCTTGTCCATAGGTAACAAAGGATTAATGAACCAATCACTCTAAAGACTATTTATCCACTTCATGGTTTGGGGTATCAACCTTCACAAACTTAACTCATGGATCTCCGACAACCATATAAGAGGAGGACACTGAAGCAAAGTGAGGTCATCTCTAGAGACTCCCTAAATGGTCACTTTATCAAAAGTAGGCGAAGACTTTCCCTCTTGTAGTTTTCATGAGCCGTGGTATGATGCAAATGAGAAAAAGATAAAACTAGGATTTGAAAAATTCTTTGAAGACATGATGACTTGGACTGAGGGGTCTAAACATGAAGTGAATCCACCGGCTATAAAATCATCTAAGTGAAGCTCTTTTGAAAACAAAAGCACCGTAAGCACTAACAATGATGAATTCTCCGGCCTTGTTGAATTGGAGATGCATGTTCCACACTCTGCATTGAATTCGAGATATCAAACCCTACTAGGAATATCATTCATGATGATGAACTCGTATAATTAGTGGAGTATATCAGCTAGTCCGGCACTAACAACCAATACCACTACCATTTACTACCTTGAGACTGAACCCATTCCTTAATTTCATGTTTCTAATCTTGATGTAAACGATGCTTTATTTGAGGAAGTTCTCATTAAAGTTTTTTAAAATGACAATGAAATACATGTTGATTTTGAGTATCTATGACTCACATTAATTGTATAAATTAATTAATTAATTGATGAAGATGATTTAATCAATTAATAATTTTTAATTGTTCTCAGTCAGGAGAAAAACAAACAGCATAATCGCACCCAAAATAATGATGAGGAAACTATTGTCATTAATATAGGTTCTAGTATTAGTCCACACAATATCAGAATAGTATCCACTCTCAACAAGCAAGAATGTCACAATTCAAAAAGATTTTGAAGCATTTTGTGGATGTCTTCTCATGGTCTTATAGTGACATGCCTGATTGATCCAGAAATTGTACAACACGATATCCCTGCGTATCTTTAGTGCAATCATGTTAAGAAAAATTTGAGGAATCTTTAACTTGAATGGTCCCTCAATGTCAAATATGAAGTGGTCAAATAGCTAACATGGGATTTATCCATGTGGTCGAGCATTTGACTTAGCTTGCCGACATGGTCCCTGTTCTAAAATCTAGAGGGAAAGTCGGCATATGCGTGGGATATTGAGACTTGATCAAATATTATCCAAAGGATTAATATCCTCTTCCCAAAATCAATATGATCATCAAATTAATATGCACTCGGGTAATAAATAGAAGACCATTTTCATTAACCTGTGGGGAAGTTTTTGCTATACTATCATGACTTTTGGTCTCAAGAATGTCGAAGGCACATACCAAATGGTATCCACAACCATGTTGCATGATGTCATCCGTAAGGAGGTAAAAATCTATGTTGACAACATAATCATTAAATCCAAAACACGAGAAGGTCGTATCCATAACCTATGAAAACTATTTAAACAGTTGTGAAAGTACCAAATGAACCTCAATTTGTGAAAATACGCATTAGTGTCACCGAAGGAAAACTTCTAAGTTTAATGGTTAGTGAAAAGGAAATTGAAGAAAAACCTTCCAAAATCAAAACAATCCTAGATATGTCACCTCCCCGAACTGAGTATGAATTTCTCAATTTCTTGGGAAAATTCTAGTACATTAGCATATTCATAATCTTATTTACTTCATTCTGTGAACCTATCTTTAAAATCATCTGAAAATAATCAACCAATGTCTAGAATGAGTCATGTCAAGAGGCCTTCGATAAATTCAAGCGATATTTTACCCAACCACTAGTGCTTAAGCCACCGCAACTTGGCCAACCTCTCCTCCCATACATAACTGTCATTGATAATTCAGTTAGGGCTATTATAGCCCAATACATCGAAGATCAAAGCAAAGAGAGAGGCATTTACTACGTTAGTTGAAAGCTAGAAAGATGTGAAGAGAGTTACATTGCATTATAAAGAGCATGTGTTGCCTTAGTTTGGATTACCCATAAACTTTGACGCTATATTCATACATTCCTAATCAAAATGGTGTTTTGAATATATATTTTGAAGTGTCTAATGGAGAAATATGTCTTGTCTAGATTCATAGCCTTTGGTCGCTTCTGCTAGGTGAATTTGACATTGTATATGTCACACAAAAGGACATCAAAGGAAGATCTATCTCCGACTACTAAGCATACCACCCCATAGAAGAAACTGATGTATGGATCATAAAATTTCCCAATGAAGAGATTCTCTATACTACTTGTCACATCCCAAAATTCTGATACGTATAAATGGTAACCGCGTGTATATAAGAATATTACATAAAATATAACAATCATTTATGGGAACTAAACTTTATTTAGTACATAGTGACTAAGCACCATATTTATTACATCCATAAGTCTTTATGGTGAGAAATAAAAAGAAAGAAAAGATTACACATAAGTAATACATCATCCGATAAGTGATAGTAAATATTATCCATATGATATTTCCTAACTTGTTAATTACTTTCCATATGTACGTAACTAATAGGGAAATTTATGACGATGCTAAAAAGTTCTTAGGGCCGGGGGGATTTTTCCTTCCTTATACTCGGGGTCCATTTGGAAGGAAAAGGAGTAAGAAAAATTTTGCAAAATAGATAATTCTAATTCTATACAATTTGAAAATATAATTTTGGAGTGGTAGTAGAATCAATTTAATAAATGTGATGGTAGAAGAAAGTGAGATTCAAAATAACTATAATTTGAATGAGGAAATGTAATGACATAACCACAATTAGAAATATCAAGCTAGAATGGTTAATGTTGTGGATAGTTTATGTGGTGACAATAAATCTCAACAGAAAATAGTAAGCAAATGCGTTCACCAGAATAAATGAAGAGCCTAAAATAACTGGAATCGCATATGACACAAGATATACGTGGTTCGGTAAAATGGCCTACGTCCACGGGGGTTCTCTCTATGTACTCTATTTCTCTTTACTCTAGGGGAGTGTTTAAAATTGCATGCCCTTTGCCCCGGGCTGAGGGTTTAATATATATATGTCATTTTTCAGATAGTGGGGGTGTTGGACTCCTCTATGTTAGTCCATAATCCCTAGAATATCTATTGGGAGAGTTTAGGGGTTGAATGGGTCATAACTTAATCAATTATGCATGAGGACTCTAAACTTTGGATCTAACTTAATCGGACTAATCATCTAGGCCAGAATAATTAATCGAGGTACCCACAATTTCCCCTAAAAACTTTGGGTTATAATTTGGGCTCAATAATTTTAAATAATAGCCTTAATGGAATTTTTGTGAATCGCGTGTCACCTTAGGATCGAAGCGACTTTCTCAAGTAGATTTAGGCGACAAATTTGCTTCTTTTCCTCTACGTCATGATTGAGAGGGTTTAAACTGGTTTGGAGAAGACATTCCCTGACGTTGCTTCAAACTTCTTTGCGTTCTCTAAATTTCTCCAACTTCCTTACTTTGCTTTCTCACTTTCAGGTCTCATCTTTCATCTTCAAGCTTCTTCCTTATCCTCCAATCTTCTTTGCTTGTGGCTTTGCATCATCTCAAGCTAATTCTTTCTTTGTAAGTTCTTCGCACTCCTTCTCTTTTTTTTCTGTTGGAATTTCTTCATTATCGTTGTTAGGGTTTTTCTTGTTTGATGCCAAAACTAGGCAATAGGTCTATAGCTAACTTTAGGAAGTTGTATAATATTCCAAACTGGGTAGATATTGAATGTGCCCCTATTCCTCATAATGTTAGAAACATTGAGGATGGACATTGGATACAAGTTCTTATGTTGTCTCAGTGGGGGCTTGCTTTCCCCCCAAATCGCGTGTTTTTGCATTTCTTTAGTTATTTCTACATAGTTTATGCACAGTTTTCACCAAATGTTTGGAAGATCGTCAATGGTGTACATAGAATCAACCAGCTTTATGGCACCAATCTAGGTCTTGCTGAAATTTGTTACTGCTATTCTTTATCCCAAATAAGCTCTGGTCTCCTTTATCTCAAAGTTAGGAGTCCTGACAGGGTATTGGTAGTAAATCTACCTGATTTCCACAAGGACTACTAGCAAGAGGGGTTTATTGCTAGAAACTGGAAGTTCTCTCCCCAAACTGAAGGGGCGAGGTACAGGGGACTTGTGATTCCCTTTTATGAGGATGAGTACATAGGTAGCCCTAGCTTTTATTCTGCTCGTAGATTTTCTGTTATTGTACTTGTCTTTCTTATATTTTCCTCTTTATACTTTTTAGTGAAGACAAAGAACTCAGAACTTTCTCTTCGCAAGATTTGAGCTGCTGAACTGATCAAGGCTTGGAAGATTGGGGAATACTTGGCTGACGGTGAGCATCCTCAATCAACGGCATTTCTTATAAAGTACAAGAACATTGGGTCAAACTTCATCGCCCATTCTGTGGATAGCATTCCTCACCTAGATACCATAAAAGAGGTTATTATTGGCCCAATTCAGTTAGACGAGGAGGAGGGCAACTCTGGTGAAGAGAGTGAGGGAGCTGACAGCGGTGGAGCTGAAGGTGGTCATAGCGAGGAGAGTTCAAGTGGCTAAGAAACTTCTAGTTCTGAGGAGGGTTCAGAGGTTTCTGCCTCAGAAGGTTCAGAAGATTCAGACAATTCCAGTGAGGAAACTGTGGCTCCTCCTAGGAAAAATCCAATCGAGGATAATGATGAAGATAAAGTGTTTCTTGCTCATAAGTTGAAGAAATAGAAATATGGGAGTGGTGATGTTGCCACTGGTTCCCAGATAGTTGCTAACGAGTAGGAGAAGAACAAGAGAGAGGAGGCATTGGTAAAGGAGAGAGAGAAAAAAAAAAGAGAAGAAGAGAGGAATAAGAAGGAAAAGGAAGAAGAGAGAAGAAGATAAGAAGTGAGGACCAAGGCAGGGCAGTCTTTAGTGCCCGTATCTACCTTGGCTTAGGGGGATTTTGTTTCCCTCTCCCCCTAGTTGGTTCTGGTGGTGCTCGAGAGAGCAGTTCTACCAGCTGATCGCCAGAGTTCGATGGGGACTGACCCGTTAGCCCTGAAGGCAAGTTAGGGGCAAGCCTTGGTAAGTCTATCGTTTTCTTATCTATTTTTGTAGATCTTCTTTTAATATCTATTTTGATAATGTTCTTTTTTATTTATGAAGTTCGTGTCTGATTTCACCGTCCTCTATCGCAACCGTGATAAGTTGGCGAGAAAGAATGCCGAGCAAGAGGCGGGTTTGAAGGTTACCAATACTGCTCAGAAATCTTCCGACCTAGCCTTGGCAAAAGCATACAAGACAAAAGAGGCAAAAACCAAGGATCTCGAGGAGATGAGGCAGTCTTATGACTTGGTCTGCACAAGCAAATTGGCGATGGTCGAGGAGAACAAAGTTCTTGCTGAGAAGGTGAAAAAGGTGGATTCCTAGGCTACCACCCCCAAAGAGAGTTTGTACAACACTGGATGGGTCGCAGCGTATGAGGATGCTGAGACTCAGATCGTCTACGTTGGTCGTCTTAACTTTAAGAAGGGTTGGGATAAATCATTACTCGCTACCAAGGTGGATATTGATTGCACCCTCTTTGAGAAGAATGACCTTGGACCCAAGACCGTTGTGGATGAGGTGCCTCCTCCTACTGCCATTGAAGGTTCTCCAACTGTCCTGACCACTTCTGCGGATACTCGACTTAATCAGGGGGAAGGGACCACTCCATCGGTGGGAGGCAAGACTAGGACTACTGCAGACAAGGGGAAGCAATCAGCGTCCTCAAAGTAGATTGAGGTTGCTAGTTAGTCTTCTTTAGGGAACTTTTTATACTTTTGTATTTCAGTTGTTCTTTCTTCTTGATGATGTACTTGAACTTTCTTTCAAATGAAATGAAATTCTGCTTCCTTCTGTGTACTGATTTATTTGTTCTTTAGTGCTTATATGATTTGTAGCTCATTGATGTTGAGGAATATATTCATACTTCTTCTTAACTAGGAAAAATTCTTGGTTCTGATGTGAGAAATCGAGTTATCCGTGCTTTTATAAGAATTTACAAGTCTCTTAGGTCAAGGAATCAAGAGTATAAGGACCAATCGGATCTCGTTGCAAAACTGAAGGACATACTCAAAGAGATGGAGGAGGTTAGAGCTTCAGTTCAAGAAGAAGTGGATGCTTTGAAGGCCAAGCTCCTGGATGCCTCTGAAGTTAATCAAGTTGGAGAGGTACTTCAATAAGAGAATGATGCTTTAAGAAGAGAAGTTTCATGACTTAGGGAGAACGCACCGAGCATTACCCCTCGAGTTCTATGTGGTTCATCTTTTTCGACAGGCCCACGAGCTGGTACTGATGATAACGGCCCAGCTATGGAGATTGTCGATCTTTGAGGCATTGTTCGTAAGGCTTATATGATAGGTGCTAGTCTTCAGAGAGTTGTTACTCTGCTGAGCCTCCTGTTCAAAAAAGGTCCTCGACAGGTGTGGGATGATGGTTATGATCAGGGTTGGATCGATGCTTCGACGAAGTTGAGGGAGGTCGAAGATTTATCTTTTATTAGAGGATGGTTGAGTGCTCTTAGGGAGTTCCAGGTCCCTAGGAACTCTATCCTATGGTATTGTCATGATATCTCCCTCTCAATATTGATGCCAAACCCATTTAGGAGGGACGGTCGATGGGTTCCCATAGATGCCATCCCAAGGCATCTCGTGGAACCAGAAGCAAATGAAGTCGAGGAGGAATTAACTCCTCATCCAAACGATGGGCGAAGAGCGCAAGTGGCTGACTATCTTGCTCGGCCACTTAATCCTCATTAGGATTTATTTAACTCAGTATATGTAACTCTTTGTATATGTAATGATGTAATAAAATAGTTATGTTTTGGGCGATTCGCCGACTAAACATGTGTTGTGTATTTTTTTTTCTTCATTATCTTCTTGTTCAACTACCTTAGGCTCTTCTAGCCGACTAGATTTGATATTGGTAGAGTTGGTTTGTTGAGTGAGTATCCCCCAGTCCAGTATGCTTATAGATACCACTCTTCCTCACTTTACCTTTTAGTTCGTGTCGTCACACTTCCTTAGGCCTAAGTGTGGTAGTGGCGAGGACACACCTGGTGTTAGATGTTCTATCCGAGCAGGATTTTTGAGCCAAACATTATTGGCGACCAACCTAGGTTGGCCATATTGCCTAAGGGTCCCCTATAGGGCTTCATATATTGCCAGGAGCATTGCTAGGAGGTCATTCGTGTTTGATGATGAAATTCTGAGGAGGTTCATACCCTGCTTTATATGTTAAGAGGGGATCTTATTACTTGGAAAAGATGCATGAATTATAATGTAGTTAGAACACTTTATAGGATGCCACTGCCAAACAAATCTTTATTAATCATAAATGAATTGAAAGTTTCAATATTGAGTTAAAAAAGAATAAAGAAAAACTAAAAGTAGAATTTCTTCAAATTGGTTGCATTCCAAGTTCTAGGTATCTCTTTGCCCTCCAACATTTCTAAGTGATAGGCTCCTTGTAGGTCGTCTCTTATCACCTTGAATGGTCCCTACCAGTTTGGACCTATCTTGCCATCCGTTTTTTTACAGTGCTTCCAAGAACTTTCCTAAGGACATAGACCCTAATATGGAATGCTCTTGGATTGACCTTCTTATTGTAGTGCCTTGTTAGATGTTGCTGATAAGCTGCTAGTTTCACTAGATCCAGATCTCTTCATTCTTCAGTTAGGTCAAGTTCAACGAGAAAAGCTGTATCGTTCTGGCCTTGGTCGACCAGGGCGGTCCTCATAGTAGGAAGGCCAGTTTCTAAGGGGATAATTACCTCCATCCTATAGGTTAGTGCGAATGGTGTTTCACCAGTTGCTCGCCTTTGGGTAGTGCGGTAATCCCATATGATGTGGGGTAATTCGGTTACCCATGCGCCCTTGGATCGCTCCAAGAACTTCTTCAATCCATCGATTACTATTTTATTGGAAGCTTCAACTTGTCTATTGCTCTAAGGGTATACCATAGAGCTGAAATTGTGCCTAATCTCGTGGTCACTACAAATACCCTAGAAGAGGCCACTTTTAAACTAGGTTTAGTTGTCAAAGATGATGGTCTTTGGGATCCCAAAGAGGGTGACAATGTTCTTCGATACGAATATTATCATGTTCGCGTCTCTGATGTTTTCCAACGGCTCTGCCTCTATCCATCTGGTAAAGTAGTCTATTGCAACCAACAGATACTTTCGAATACTGGTTATGGTAGGAAGAGGTCCTATGATGTCCATTCCCCATTGGGCTAAATTCCATGGGCTAGTGAGTGAATTTAGGTCGCTGGTTGGCTGGTGAACTATAGGAGCATGAAGTTGATATTTTTTACATTTGTGGGCATATGTTCTAGCGTCTCTCTACATGTACGACCACCAGTAGCCTTATTTCATTGCTTGAAAAGCTAGTGACCTTACCCCAATGTCGCTTCCACATATTCACTCATGGACTGTGTAGAACTTGCTCGACGTCCTTTAGATGAATGCATTGGAGATGAGGACAAGTGAAAGATCTCTTGTACAGCTTGGCCTCAGCAGATAAGTGAAAGCGATCAGTTTTGACTCTTATCTGATGAGCGGTCTTCTTATCATCTAGTAGTGCACCATCCTTCAAATTACCCCTTAAGAGGTCCATCCAGCTGGGAGTTATCTCAATCTGGAGAATATTCCCCCGTTAGGCAGCTTGTCGATCTGGTTGATGCTTGGCTGCGCAAGGAAATCAATCTGAATTGTTCTCTTCAAGTCGAGATCGACCACTGAGCTTAAGGCTGCTAAGGTGTCAGCATGACTGTTCTATCCTCTAAGAAACTGTTGCACGCTGATTTGTTCAAAGTTGGCAATCAATTGTTTTGTCGTGGCAAGGTAAGCTTCCATCCTTTCATCTCTAGAGTTGAAATCACCACTTATCTGGTTGGAGACCAATTGCAACTCGCCGAACACTTGGAGTTGCTTTGCTCCAAATGCTCGTGCTTTTTGAAGTTCTGCAATTAGAGCTTCGTATTCTTCTTCATTTTTGGAGGCTTCAAATCCAAGCTTGATTCCTTGCTCGAGTACTACATCGTCAGGAGTAATCAGCACGATGCCTACTCCTGCCCCTCTGGAATTGGAGGCTCCGTCAACGAATAATCTCCTGACCCCTAAAGATGGGGTGCATCACTTGGACAAATGGTTTAGGGATGGTCACAAGGATGCTCTTCGATAAATTCTATAATGAAGTCGGTAAGTATTTGCCCCTTGATGGAATTTCTTAGCAAGAACTGAATGTCAAATCTCCCAAGCTCGACTAACCACTTTGATAGTCTACCTGATAGGTCTGATTTTCTCAAGACTGCTCTAAGAGGGTGGGCTATTAGCACGATGATGGAGTGGGCTTCGAAGTAATGTTTTAATATACTTGAGGTTACCACAAGCGCAAAGGCGAAATTTTCTAGAGGGAGGTATCATTGTTCGGCATCCAAGAGAGTTTTTCTCACTTAATAGACTAGGTGTTGGATCCCCGTTCTTTTGCATACTAGTGCAGAACTTACAGCATGACTGGATATTGTGAGGTATAGGTTTAGAGAATCGTTCTCTCGAGGTATTATGAGCAAGGGTGGTGTGCTGAGGTAAGCTTTGATCCCCTTTAATTCCTTCGAGCAATCCTCGTTCCACTTCACATCTTTTCTTTTCTTCAAGAACTGGAAGAATGGCTGGCTTCTTTTGGACGATTTCGAGATCATACGATTAAGGGTGACGAGCATTCTCGTGATCTCTTTCAAGTCTCTTATCATATGGGGGCTGTACCATATTGATGGCATCAATTTGGTATGGGTTGGTTTTAAAACCTCTCTTTTTAACCATGTAAACAAGAAATTTTCCTGACTGGACACCGAAGGAGGACTTATTTACATTGAGCTTCATTCGTTATTTCTTAAGGATTTAGAAGTTCCTTGATAAGTCAGAGAGGTGGTCTTCTTTGAGCTTGCTCTTGACGAGCATATCATCGATGTATACCTCCATAGTGCTTCCTATTTGGTCTTTGAACATTTTGGTGACCAACCGCTGGTAAGTTACTCCTGCATTTTTTATCCCAAAGGTCATGACCTTGTAGTAATATAACCCAACTGTGGCGATGAATGTTGTTTTGTCTTGATCTGGCTCGTGGAGAGGGATTTAGTGATACTTAGAGTATGCATCTAGGAAACTCATTCTTTCATGATCCGCTATGGCATCCACCAACTGGTCAATCTTCGAAAGGGGAAACTATCTTTAGAACAAGCTTTGTTAAGGTCGGTGAAGTCAATGCAGACTCTCCACTTCCCATTGCTTTTCGGGACTACTACTGGGTTGGACAACCACTTAGGGAATTGAACTTCCCGTATGGATCCTACATCCAATAACTTTTCCACTTCTTTCTCCATAGCCTTGGCCTTCTTGAGTGTAGTTCACCACACCTTCTGTGTGATCGGCTTGAAGGCCGGATCAACGTGCAACTGATGACAAACCACACTGGGATCAGTCCCAGTTAGCTCGTAGGGTTCCCATGCAAAAATGTCCAAGTTACATTGCAAAATTACTATCAGTTACATCTTCTCTCGATCTGTGAGAGAATCTCATATCAAAAAGATCCTATCCTTGTTTGTTTCTACTGGCTGCGACTTCCTCCAAGTTATGAACGACCCTATCGGAGGGGAGGAGCTTGGTCTCCTCTACTCCGGGTCTTCCATACTTTAGCTTCTATTTGGAAGGTATTAAACCTTCCTATTCTTCAACCTTCTCCTTGTCTTTCTCAACTTTCTTTTCTGGCTTAGGGCGGATGGCTGCTATAAAGCACCTCATCGCCATCGCTTGATCCCCATGTATCTCCACTACTCCTCATTCAGTCACACATTTGAGCTTCTGATGGTAGGTAAACGGGACGGCCTTCATTGCGTGCAGCCATCCCCTATCGAGGATGGCTTGGTAGGGTGAATCAATATAAACCATAAGAAACTCGATCATTTTGGATATGTTTCCTTCCCTTACTGGTAGGACAATCTACCACAACGGGATGGTTACTTTCCCAGCGAAACCAACTAGAGGGACGGTGGCACCCTTTAGGTCAACAACACTTAACTCCAACTTCCTGAACAGGTAGATGTACATTACTTCGGATGAGCTACTGAAAATGTCCCGTAGGATAGGCCCCCGATTTTAAAATCCTTACACTTCAGAATCAATTTCCTTGTTAAATAAATGCAGAAGCGTTAGTTGATGGTTCAATAAAAACAAATTTAATTTACTTCAAATTAAAATTAAACCAAGTGAAATAAGATTCAAACACACATACTAATGTTAATTTCACTTAAACCAAGTTAATTAATCCAAGTCCTACAAAATTTACCTAAGTCGTATTTTGCAATTTTAACAAGTTAGGCCAAACCAATTTTATCAATTAAATTAAATGACTTGAATTAAATAAGCGTAAACATTACCCAATATTAATTTGCACCAAATTAAACAAGTAGTGATTAAAACTAAGTTTTATCTTAATTTATCTAAGCATGCATTCTAGGTGAGTATAGTAAGATAAAATAAATAATAAATCACCACGCCGTAATGTACGAGGAAAAACCCACAACCAAAAAGAACCTCGGACGGCCCTAGCCTCAAATCCACCAAGTACGGAATTTACAAATACAAGCAAGATGACTTACAACACTCGACTCGACCCCTCTCAAGACCCGACGCGTCTTCTTGTATCAATCTCTTCTTAGCGAATAACCACGGAGCTCCACCGCGGTCTCGGAATCCACCGATCGGACTTTATATGGTCACTGTCACCCGAACTACGAGCCTCTCTCCAAGTGGGTAAATCAACGAAAACCTCTTCTTCTTTGTGGGAGGTAGAAGCAAACCCAAACGTCTCTTCAAAACGGTAGAGATGAAACACCGGTGCCAAAACTCCAAGCAAGTACAAATATATCTATGGAAGCTTGGATAAACAATATGGGTGTAAAACAAGTGTTTAAAACATTTTTCTTGAAAATCAACAACACTTAAACAAATAACTTTTTCTCTTTTTATTTCTCTCTCAAAACACTCTCTTAGAGGTTATAGGATATGAAAAAGTTAAGTTAAAAAATTTGGTTCCCTCACTTAGATATTCTGTCAAAAGTTAGTGGGGTAAAGTAGTGGAAAAAGTAGGAAAACTACTCAAAACTTCCAAATACCATCTCGTTCGAACGACATTTTCGTTCGAACGAAATCTTGTTCGAACGAGGCTTCTAACGAAGTTTCAGAGTGAACTCGTTAGAAATATCGTTGGAAATCTCGATCGAATAGCCATCTCGTTCGAACGACATTTCGAACGAAGTTCCAGTGGCCAATATAGGAACTCATTGGCAAACTCGTTCGAACGACAATGTAGTTCGAACGACAAACTCGTTTGAACGACACTTCAAACGAACTCCCAGAAAGATTGAAAAATTCGATTTTTGACCAGAAAATTTATATTCTTTATTTTAAAGTTTAAATGAAATATTTCTTAAAATAAACAACAGTTTTAAATAAACATACACCCATTATAAACTGTTCCAAGCTCCTATATATATATGTAATGCATTCATACCTTGGGAGCATGGAACCACTGTTGATGACGTACAAACAAGGCACTTAAACTCGGCATTTTGATAAAGCTGTATACCCCTGGTCGCTACGTCCTCAACAAACACGTCATAGGCTTGAAGGATGATCAAAATACTATATCCTATGACTCAAATGTTTTTTGTCCAGAATTGAGACAAACTACAAAGGTCTCAATTGGAAATTTGTGTCCTTACAAATCTCCCCCTTTGGCTATTCCGGGACAAAAACCATCAAAAATCCTAAATGGCCGTCAAGTTCTACTAAACTGACAAAAAGTCCCACCCAAAATAAAAATACACTGCTTGACTCAAACAACCCAAGGATCACAATCTTTGCCGTTGATAGTTGCCACTTATAATATAATTCCTACACACTTAAGCAAACAAATTACACGCATAGGAAATATCAAATCAAAATATTTAATGCAATTAAAGTAATTACTCCCCCTAAATTAATTATCTCCCTTTATCATCTGTGATCTACCTAAGAAGGTCGCGACTCCCCCTAAGTTAAATCTCCCCCAAACTAAGATACAACAATAGGATTAGATATCCCCCTATCATTCTCCCCCTTTTTGTTCAGGAATAGACAAACGTTAATGAATAAAATATGTAACTTTTCTCCCCCAATTAAAGCATATTACCCTTAAACTAAACAAGGGATAAATAAAATGGGATAACAAGCTAAACATGCAAATGTGCAAAAGTGATGAGAACATTAAAGAATATGGGCAACAAAAGCACATATAATAATGGATACCAACTAGGATGTAAGAAAATGATACCAATAAGATACATAAAGTATTAAGCATGTGGTATCAACAAAGAATGCAACAAGATAGATACCAATTATGAATTAAAGCATATATGGACTAGAAAGCAAGGCAAAGACTAAACAAAAATATCATATATATACGTACTCTAGATATACCAAAGATGCACATGCACATATATATAGATATAAACGTACAAATGACACACACAAAATATAATAGGGGTCTTTCACACTCGTATGGCAAAAATGTGTCATATGGAAACGGAAGTGTTGGGGTGTGAACAAGTAACAATTCAATTTATACCCAATCACTTAAAAGATGTTCACATAGTTCTCAATTGATTGCAAACGTCATCACATTTGAATATAACCTCACGTGATAATTTAGATTGAACTCAATGAACAAACATACACAATGCATACAAGCCTAGCATGTTGATGATTCTACAAACCAATAGAGTAATGACATTGAAAACACAACTAGGATAAACGGACATTGTGTAAACCGTTGATATACCATTTAATCTCCATATATAAGCATATATATTTATTTTGAATGAATATATCAATCAACCATATAAGGCTTTGGTAAATTATTTTTTTTTTAATGCCATATTTTCTTTTAGGCCTTTGGATCATGTATTTCTTTTAGGTACAAGCAAATGATGGCTTACTATTCGCAAAGGATAATAAATCCTTTCGTAGCCCTGTCCCATGCACATTTATATTTATCATTTTTTATTTCTCACAAATCTCATGTGCAATGGATTTTGACATGCACTAGTCCTCCTAGGTCACAAATATGTAGATGACAAGATTGGTAGGAGAACACCTCACAAAGCCCAAATATACATATGAATTTAAAATTTTAAACGAGCTTGTGCATGTGTGAATAGAGGCATATAAAAATAGAATCCATTTAATCAACACAAAATCCAACTACTCCGTGTAAGCATGGTAAAGAACATAATAAGGAAAGGATTGACAATCTAAATCAAAACTTCTAGTCACATGAGAGCATAAAAGATGGGATTCAAACACAATAATATGCCACATAAAGTGTATCAAACTAAAATACACACAAAATAAAAAATCTATTAGAGTTTTTGAAAAAAAAATTAACCAAAAATAACAAATATATACTCAAAAGACAAACAAAAATCATTTGAATTTTTCATTAAGCTTAACTTATGAAGAGATAAAAACCAAATGACAAAACAAAAATCTTTTTGTATTTTTCATTTAATGCAAACTAAAATTAAAGAAATATAATACAAAAGATAAACAAGAATCATAATTCTAGCATGTGTTTAAGCATGGAGCATGGACTAGAAAATGATTAAACAAGCATACATTTTGCATGTGAATATAGCATCGAGTATAAAAGCTAAAGTATGCAAATAAAACTAACACATTCAACCTTTAGATTTTGCAAGGGAGGAAGTATGAGAAAGTAAATGAGAATCAAAAACCCTATCTTGTAAAGCTACCAAGTCGGATCTCCTAACCCAAACTAATGACGAATGACGATCTCGGGGTGTAAGAATCTTGGCTACCTTGGTTGCCTTACCTTTGGATTTTCTAAGAACTCGTTTAAGATCAAAACAAAATTTCCTAAGATGACATTTTCGACCACAATGTGAACAATTAAAAACATGTCAAAAACATTTACCTAAGGAGTGATCTCTAAAGGCTTTCCTAGGCGATTCTCCTAAAATGTTGGTTTTGGCTTTATGTGTTGATTCACTACAAGTATCGAAGCCTAAACCACACAAGTAATTTTTTATTTGGACTGTTCCTAAGATCTTATTTAGTTTTATGGACCTACACCCCAAATCAAATTTGACTTTGCTAGAGTCTTTTAGTTTAATTTCTAATTCTACAATTTTAGACTTTAACAACACATTTCTCTCTTCAAACTCGAGAAGATCCTTTTTCAAGGATTCCATTAAACCTCTAAGGCTATCTCTCTCGCCTTCTATATATTCTATCTTCTCTCGAAGAGATCTCTCTCGTGTCCTAAGGTCATCCACTAACGTACTCTCATCAACGACCTTGACACGCTCTCTTAAACTTGCTTCTAACTTCAAATTTGCTCTTTTTAATTTAATTAATTCTTTGTATAATTCTTGAAAAGTATTTTGAAGTTCACTCACATTAACCTCTTCTTCATCTTCACTCTCTCTTTCTGCTCCACTCTCACTATCATAAAAAATAAGGGAATCATAATTAAGACCTTGGAAGTGTCATGTGTTAAATTTTCATCTATAGATGAGTTCTCACTATCACTCACATGACTAGCCATAAAAGCCACAAAGTTGGGCTTAGTGGGGAATCGGGTACCTCTTCCTTATCACTATCACTAAGGCGCATTATATGAAATGGGTCGCTTACCCTCTATCCTTAGTTTAGTGGGGCACTTAGAAGCCCTATGGCCATACCCCTCATAACAAAAACACCTATTTGACTCATCCCTATTTAAATTTTCATTAATAGTTTTAGGGATCCTCTCGGCTTTTTCATGCTTAGAAGTTTCAAATTTCTTAAAGTCGTTTTTAAATTTATCTTTATTAAATTTAAGAAATTTTCTAAACTTCCTAGCAAACAAGGCCATATCTTCCGAGTCACTGTCACTCTCGCTCTCTACTACTTGTTTTTCCTCTTTTTGGTCTTTTAAAGCAACTCCCTTTTCTATTTTCTTTTCAGTTTTAGAGGGAAACATGTCTAGTTCATAGGTATGTAAATCACCTATGAGCTCTTCTAATTTCATAGAGGCTAGAGTTGGTAAAGAATTTAAATCGGCCACTTTGGAATAAATCTATCGTGTAAGGACCTTAAAATTTTCTTTACAATGTCGGGTATTTTCTCTCCCAAATTAAACGATGAATTAACAATATCGGAAAGTCTAGCATAAAAATCATCAAATGTTTCTTTTTCGTTCATTTTGATGGTTTCAAATTGAGTGGTGAGGTTTTGGAGTTTTGAAGCTTTAACGACACTAGTACCTTCATGAGTGAGTTGTAAAATATCCCAAGCTTCTTTAGCGGTCTCACACGTCATAATGCGTCGAAATTCATCCGATGTGACAGCGCTAAACAAGGCATTAAAACCTTGGGAATTAAAGTTTGAAAGTTTAAATTCACCCTCACTCCATCTATCGACCGGTTTGGGAACACGTTTATTTTCTACTAAATGAGTTACTGGGGACCACCCGTTAACTACAGACATCTAAACCCTCTTATCGATAGATTTAAGTGCCTATTTCACACGCGCTTTCCAATACGCGTAATTAGAACCATCGAAAATAGGAAATTTTGAAAATGGGGAAAATTCCATTTTAGCCAAAAATATTTAAAGGATCTTAACGAAGCAATTTATCGTTTTTGGCTCTGATACTATTTTGAAAATGTCGCGTAGGATAAGCCCCCTATTTTAAAATCCTTAGACTTTAAAATCAATTTCCTTGTTAAATAAATGCGGAAGCATTAGTTGATGGTTCAATAAAAACAAATTTTAATTTACTTCAAATTAAAATTAAACCAAGAGAAATAAGATTCAAACACGCATACTAATGTTAATTTCACTTGAACCAAGTTAATTAATCCATGTCCTACAAAATTTGCCTAAGTCATATTTTGCAATTTTACCAAGTTAAGCCAAACCAATTTTATCAATTAAATTAAATGACTTGAATTAAATTAACATAAACACTACCCAATATTAATTTGCACCAAATTAAACAAGTAGTGATTAAAACTAAGTTTTATCTTGAATTACCTAAGCACGCATCCTAGGTGAGTATAGAAAGATAAAGTAAACAATAAATCACTATTCCACGATGTACGAGGAAAACCCCACAATGGGAAAAAATCTCGGACGGCCCTAGCCTCAAATCCACTAAATACGGAATTTATAAATACAAGCAAGATGACTTACACCACTCGACTCGATCCCTCTCAAGCCTCGACGCGTCTTCTTGTATCAACCTCTTCTTAGAGAATAACCACGGAGCTTCACCGCGATCTCGGAATCCACCGATCGGACTTTATATGCTCATCATCACCCGAACTAGGAGCCTTTCTCCAAGTGGGTAAATCAACGAAAACCTCTTCTTCTTTATGGGAGGTAGAAGCAAACCCAAACATCTCTTCAAAACGATAGAGATGAAAAACCAGTGCCAAAACTCCAAGCAAGTACAAATATATCTATGGAAGCTTGGATAAACAATATGGGTGTAAAACAAGTGTTTAAAACATTTTTCTTGAAAATCAACAACACTTAAACAAATAACTTTTTCTTGTTTTATTTCTCTCTCAAAACACTCTCTTAGAGGTTGTAGGATATGAAAAAGTTAAGTTAAAAACTTTGGTTCCCGCACTTAGATATTCTGTCAAAAGATAGTGGGGTAAAGTTGTGGAAAAACAAGGAAAAACTACTCAAAACTGCCAAATACCTATTCCCGCCAAATCTCGTTCGAACGAAACTTTCATTCAAACGAAATATTGTTCGAACGAGGCTTTTAATGAAGTTCTAGAGTGAACTTGTTAGAAATATCGTTGGAAATCTTGTTCGAACAGCCATCTCATTCGAACGACATTTCGAACGAAGTTCCAGTGGCCAATATGGGAACTCATTAACAAACTTGTTCTAACGACAATTTGGTTCGAACGACACTTCGAACGAACTCCCAGAAAGTTTAAAAAATTCGATTTTTGCCCAGAAACATTATATTCTTTATTTTAAAGTTTAAATGATATCTTTCTGAAAATAAACAACAGTTTTAAATAAATGTACACCCATTATAAACTGTTCCAAGCTCCTATATATATATGTAATGCATTCATACCTTGGGAGCATGGAACCACTGTTGATGACATACAAACGAGGCACTTAAACTCGGCATTTTGATAAAGCTTTTTACACTTGGCCGCTACGTCTTCAACAAACACGTCATAGACTTGAAGGATGATCAAAATACTCTATCCTATGACTCAAACATTTTTTTTCGGAAATGAGCCAAACTACAAAGGACTCAATTGGAAATTTGTGTCCTTACAGCTACGTTGATCGACGAGCAACCTGTCGACATAATAGTTAGCTATCCTGAGTGTAATAATTAACGCATCATGATGTGGGGTTCTTACTCCCACCAGGTCCTCGTTAGTGAAAATAATATGCTTATTATAGTTGACATCTTAAGCTCACCGATGCTTCTCGGCTTGTGTCTTGGATGGATTGATCTGATAATCCTGCATTACTGCTGTAAGCTTTTTCACTTACACCCGAGATGTATTTCCCTGAATCTTCTTTAGGTCGGACGCCCCATGAATTGTAGTGAACTCATGGTTGATGTCCTCCTCAAGCACGTTATCGGGTCTACGATCACCATTGGTAATTTCCTTCTCTGCCTTTTTCTCTACGAACTCGTTCAAGTGCCCAACATAGGTTAGCTCCTCAAGGTGAGACTTAAAGGCTTTGCAATGCTCTGTTTTTTGCCCTCCCTCCTCGTGGAATGCACATCTCAGTTCTTTATTCCTATTTAAGAGGTCTCCGCCTATCTTCCTAGGCCACTTAACGAATGGTTCATCCTTGATCTTTGACAGAATCTTACAGATTGGTTCCTTAAAAATTATGTTTACTGCTTGAAATGATTTTGAGGCATCACTCTTATTCCCATTCGTAGGGCTGCTCTTGCCCCCATTCTTACTTCCTTTCTTTTGATTCTCAATTTTGTCGTTGCTCTTACCGGAGAACTTGGCGCAAACATTCTCACATGCATTCAGATGGGTCACATCTTTAACGTTGGCGTATTTCTCAATATGAGCCATTAAGTCGTCGATGGTCGTGGCCTCCTTCTTAGTGAGGGACTGGTGCAAGAGGCATGATCTGGGTAAACTAATATGAAAGGATGCCACGATGACCTGCTCTAAGTAGTCCTCGACCTCATTGAATAGCTCTTAATATCTTTTTGCATAGTCTATGAGGCTCTCCTGGGGAGTTTTCTTCATTGTCAACAAAGCATCCATCCTCTTCGGATGGGAGTTATTGGTAATGAAGAGAGATGTGAAGAGCTCTGTCAGGGACTCAAATCTTTTGATGGATCTATGAGGCAGTTTCTCGAACCACTTTTAATCCATGTCATGCAAGCTCGACGGAAAGATCCGGTACATCAGCGCGTCTTTTTGGTTCCAGAGGGTCATGGCCTGCCTGTACTGCCTAACATGGTCGATATGATCAGTTTTCCCATCATAGATCTTGAAGATGGGAATCAAAAACCTCTTGTGGGATTCTTCTTCTATCTCCTTTGAGAAGGGGGATTTCATATGGGTCCAGAGAGCTCGTCTAGCTAGCTCTCTAATCGACCTGGCACCCCGATGTGCAGGGTGTTGGTCCATTTTTCTTCGGACCAGATTTCGTATGTCGTCATTTCCTCAGCCTGGGCTCTTATAACGGTGAGTTGATTATTGTTGCTCCAGCAGGTCATCATCTGACTAGTGTCCCTTAAATATTTGAGATCCACGTCTAGGGCTCCTTCCTCGGCTGCGAGACCTACTCGCCTGAGGGCTAGGAGTGCGATTGTGACATTTCCTCATACTGCAATGGAGGTATCTCTCTATCTTTTCCAGTCTTCTCATGAGGCAAGCATTCTCATATTCTCTCTTGCGAGTAGCTTCCTCTTGCTCCTGGAGCCTGGCCTCATAGGCGTCGATTATCCTAGAGACCTGTGTGGACCTGGCTGGTCCCTGACTTTCTTCCAAAGCTTTCTGTTCTGGGCGAAGCCTAGGATTTGAGCGTCGAACTTCAGATCTAACCCTGCGAGGGGAAGGTTTCTCTTGAATATCCCCTGCTTGAGGGGCATTACTGCTATGACCAAACATTCTATGTTCTTATTGGTGAAGGCTTTCTTAAAGGAAAATAGTCATTTTCCACACACGGCACCAATTGTGGTGACAATAAATCTCAACACAAAATAGTAAGCAAATTCATTCACCAGAATAGATAAAGAGCCTAAAATAACTGCAATCACATATGACACAAGATATATGTGGTTCGGTAAAATGGCATACGTCCACGGTGGTGATCTCTGTGTATTCTATTTCTTTTTACTCCAGGGGAGTGTTTATAATTGCATGCCCTTTGCCCCGGGCTAAGGGTTTAATATATATATATATATGTGTGTGTGTGTGTGTGTGTGTGTGTGTCATTTTTTGGAGAGTGGGGGTGTTGGACTCCTCCATGTTAGTCCATAATCCCTAGATTATCTCTTGAAAGATTTTAGGGGTTGAATGGGTCATAACTGAATCAGTTATGCATGAGGCCTCTAAACTTTGGACCGGACTTAATCGGGCTTCTCCTCTGGGCAAAAATAATTAATTGAGGAAGCCACGATTTATAAAACAAGACAACCCATAATTGTTTGTTAAAGAGGCTTAGCAATACAAATGACAATCATCCAAAACCTTTGGAGATAAAGTAATAGTAACCATGCTAAAATTGTTGAGCCCAAACTCCTAAGAGTGGCATCCATATAGTAAGAAAAACTAGGCACTCAATACCCTGAGTCCCATAGGTCAAATAACACAGTCGTGAGTAGAACGGTAGTTTATTCCCTGGTTATAATGTATGTTATATAAAACAGGTTCAATAAAATCGGATTAAATTGAAATCATTGGCTCAAAATCAACATAGGGCTTTTAAAATCGAATCAAATTTAACGGAATATGAACTACAAAAATGATTTCATAAATGAGAATAAGATATCTTGGGCTATCACATAGTGACATGAACAATTGGTTAAATCTAGGTAATTTCTTGAAATAATACAGAAATAGGAGCTACCTACTTGGATAAGAACTTTGGGTCCCAATTTGATTTGTCTAGTTTAAGGTTGAGGACCGAGATTGTCTGAATTTAGAAAAGAAATAAGTAAGATTGTTTGTTTTAATAATAATACCATAATATAAAGTTTTAACGCGTAAGGAAAATAACTTTGGGGTTTAATTTGTAACTTGCTATTTCTTTTAATTAGTTAGGTTTTTGAGTATAATTGAAATTTGGTGTAATAGACATTTTTGTCCCTAATATATTTAGAAACCTATATGTAAAATTTGGGGTCTAAATTCATAAGTTACAAAACTTCAGGGGTTTATGTGTTTTAAATTCCCTTTCTAAGGTTTTATATGAAAAAGGTTTACAACTGACTAAGTAAGGTGATGTAACATACCATTTTGACAAGAAAAATTAAATAAAATTTTGGAATTTTTTTTAGAATATTTTGATTTGTCACATGCCATCACCCACGAAGTCAAACTTCCTACATACTTCTAGTTGACCTCACTCGTGCGCTTGTTTAACACTTCATCTTCAACTTCTCGATATTTGACTTTATGGTTTCAAACTTTGATCATTAATTAAAACCTGTGTAACTTATTTAAAATCTATTTTACTTAATTTTTCACAGGAAAGAGAAATATATAACTTTTAGGAATTGAGGTTGACAGTAGCCTCATATAAGAATTTTGTAAAAAGTATAAAATTTTGACTTGATATTCATGATTTTCTGGGTAAATTTGAATTAGGACATATTCATTGTTTTTCTTTGGGGTGAATTTATAATAGAAAGATTTTAGTTTGAGGTTTTAATTCTTAGTTTAAAGGAAGAATTTTAACTCTAAAAATTTTTAAGCCGTAAACAAAAATTTGTGATTTCAAGTTTCTAAACTATATTACACTCAAATAGGCCATTGCACCTAGGTTCATGAGAACCAAAGATAAAACTTTCTCACCTTGAAACTGGTTCAAGGTCAGGAACATAAAATCCACGATTGAAGCTTATGCTATAATAGAGTATTCTATCATTTGACCCAATTCAGTGCCAAACCAATGTGAATTCCAGCATGGAAAAGTGAACAACAATCAGAGGTTAGGGCAGAAACACAATGGAATCAAGAAAACTAAGTTTGATACATAAAATTTTGAGACACCAAAACTTCCAAATTTTGAGCTTGATTTTTTAATAGTAAACTATGTTTGTACAGTGGTAATAAGGGCCTTTTATAGGGTTGAAGATAGGGAGATGATTGATTGTTTTGAAGTTGGATTTTAGGAGGTTATCGTAATAATTCTAGTTACGGGGGAATGGGTACCAGGAAGTTTCACATAAATTACCATGTGCTAGGGTCTAGGTGGCTACCTATGTGTCTTTCAAATCAACAAGGGGGGTTGTGAAATTAGTTTGGTTTAATTATTTGGTCCATAAGTATTTTAGGTTTAACTATATAGTTATTTTCCAACATTTTTTAAAGTTTTAAGGTCTAAATTGAAATTTACAAACTTAAACGGGTATGTTAGGGTATTTAGAGTATTTTTTATGTTATAGGTTGTGTATGTAAATAAGTTCTGGGGTTGGGGTTGGTTTATAGGTTTAAACAAGGTTTTGAAAGTTTCTAGAGTCACTTTTGGAAATATTATAACCTAAAGATCATCTAAGTAATTTGTGGTTTCTTTAATACCTAAGAAATGACCTAATCACCCTAATGTGTTTTAGTTATTAAATAAAACTCTTTTAACACTTTTTATAAATCAGTTTTAAAATAAATTGAAATTGTTGTAAACACACACAAATAAAAATATATTTGCAATGATGTTGCGCAAATAAAAATGACTTAGAATGGGTTAAGGAAAAGCGGAATAAAACACAGTATTTGTTCATGAGAAAACCAACAAAGTGGAAAACCTTGGGTGCCTTAGTTCCAAGACCACACGCACATCCAAGTCCACTAATACCAATGAATAATTACAAATTATAGAATTACAAGTGTAAATGGATGAATTCAGTCAGTACAAACTGTAAACTCAGACTACGTTATCCAACCCCACACACAATCTGAAATACAGTAATAATCACACCAAGGCACTGAACACTTGATACACATGCACAACTATACACCTAATACACGAATATCCATAAAGTTATACAACCAACAGAATTAGTAAAAATGAATTTGATTTAATCAGTACATAAAAACATTATAAGTTACTAAGAGATGAAACACATACAAGGTTTTCTTTTTAGTAATATATAATCAAGAGTTGTGATTAAATCCAAATATAAAGGAGCTATATGTAAATGTCCACACACAACTAAGAAAGAGTATACCAAAAGTTTAGTTTTACATAACTGAACACAAATAGACCTTACACCAGTTTTAATAGGTTTAAGAGAATAAAAATTATTTTAACTCATGTTTTACTTTAAAACGAATGTGAGTCAAACACATGCTCACACACACACACTAAATAGGGTTCACCAAATGTGTTTAGATTTATGATCTCCAAAAGAGGTACACGCAATATTTATGAAAGCCTAAACTCTGATTTTAAAAAACAAATAGAAATAAATAATATACCCAACAAGAATAGGCTTAACTGTTAATCGGATTTTAACAAAAGCAAACAACATCAGATTTAAGAAATTAACAAAAGAAATGCAAGATCAAACTTTAAACAACGTAAAAATTAAATCGGTAACACACGGTTTAAAAAAGTTTATAATTTTAAAGAAAGGATAGGATTTTTCTACCAAACAGGATCTAAAAATAATAAAAAGAATATATATATATATAAAGAGAGTAAGGGAGATATTAAAAAAAACTAATTGATAAAATAAAAGACCCATCAAATGTTAAACGCGACTCATAAGATTAGGAACAACAAAAACGATTCAGCCTCCACAAGAACTTCCTTTAAGCCCAAATACAACTTTCAGATCTTAAAAGTTCCAAACCGAAAAAAAACCTCAACAACAAAGATTGATGTATTAGTATTTGAGTGTTTATGTGTTTGCAAAACGTATGAAGAAACTCTCAAAGATATATACACATAAAAGATTTAAAGAGAGAGAAAATTGAGTTAGAATTTTGGCAGCGTTTCGTTTGCACTTTGAAAATAAAAATCCCTATTTTTCAATTAGCCCATACTTTATATTTAAAGGCCAGCTCAGAAGCATCGAGAGACAGCCCAAAAAAAACGTAATTCGCACAACATATAAGGGAAAATACGTAAAAGACCAAGGGCATCTAAGGGACCAAATGGAAGCCGAAAAAAGCGTTACGTACGTAATAAACCAAAGCTACATAAAGGGTAAGATCGTAAAACCACCTAGGAAGAAAACAGGCGAGTGGTCAGAAGCCACGGAGCAAAAGAATTTTTTTTGTGTCTGGTCAACGCATGTTCTCAACACCACAATCCCATTGGCTGAATAGATAAAACACGGATCGAGCTTGAAATAACCAAAACGTTGCGGCTTTGATATTTAACAAAAATGTTAAAGTAAATAATTAAAAATGTTTAATTACATGTTTTGTCATATTTAAAAATCCAAAAAAATATATAAAAATACAAAAAGAATATATAGAAACTCTAAAAATAAATTAGAACTTATAAATGACAATATAAAAAAATATTTAAATAAAAAATATATATAGGATGTATTTTTTATAAATAGTTTGTATATTAATTTAAATAAAATAAATATGGTTTAACACATAAAAAATGCATAAAAAGAGAAAAAAAAATGCAGTAATCAAATAAAATGTTTGTCTCAAAATTGAGCCAACACTAAAGAGATTTTCAATCTCCTCCTTTGGCCAATTTTGAGGCAAACAAAATTGAGACTCGAAAAACAAATCATACAAAAATACATAACTCAACTAACAACATGACTCCTGCAAATAGAAGAGTACACAACTAAACTAATAACAAAAGTCATAAAAATAGAAGAGTACATAATTCAACTAACAACAAGGAATCCAAATAAACTCAAAAGAGAATAACAAAAATTCCAAGAGTCTCAAATTCTCCCCATGTTTGTCTCAAAGGGACAAAGGATAAAAGCAAAAGAAAATTAACTTGGAAAAGCGCACACACCAATAGATATTCAAAGTGTTTCAAATCTATGATTCTCAAATAGTTTAGTATATAAATCAGTTAATTGGCCTTTAGTGTTAAGATATTCAATGAAAATTTCCTTTTTCTCAATTAATTCGCTAATAAAGTGTTCAGGCATTTTGATATGCTTTGTGCGTGAGTGAAACACCAAATTTTTAGAAATACTAATAGCTCTTCGATTGGAAAATAAAATAAGTGCAGTGGATTTAATTATAACATAGTCACCTAGCATTTATTTTATCCACAAAAGTTGGGTACAACAGCTACCAGTCTAGCTTTATTACACAAAATATTTCCAGTTTCATCACATTTATTTTTAAATATACACTTAGTTCCTATAACATTAGTGTGAATAGGAAGAGGAATTAAAAACCAAACATCATTGTAAGGACATATTTTATAGGTTCGTTATCAATTTGTTATGTCATATATTGCTACACCGTCGAAGAGCATTCAAGAGCCATCTATATCAAAGACGGATCCGAATTAATCATGTTCTTCATTATTCAAGACTCTGCGAAGTTTACTTTAGTAAGGTTATATTTTTACTACCTTAACTTTTCACTTAGAGCATTGGGGATATTTTTATAAAACATTTTCTAAGTGTTGGAGCAGACTTTTTCGTCAAAAATTGAGAATGAGTATTTTTTCTAAGTGTTGCGACGGATATTAAAATATTATTGTTTTTGAAACTATCATTCAAACGACATCTGTACGTCGTTCAAATGACAAGTAGTGTCTCGCGATGTTATTCAAACGACATCTCTACCTCGTTCGCGTGACATGTAATCTCGTTCGAACGAGCTCGAATTTCGAGGCAGTGCAGTTTTTGTATAAATACTTGTTAAATGGTTCCATTTTTCTTAAGAAGTCACAGCGTTTTGACGAACAGAAAAACTACGAAAGAAGAATTGTTTTAGGCTTATTATTTTAGGGTTTAATCCCTTTTTGGTTTTAAATTCACAAAACTCCCATATGCTTGAGTGAATTATTTTGGTTTTTAAGAACACTTTGCTTTTGTTCATCTTTCGTGGAGTGCTTCTCTACATCGTATGGCTGCATGTCATTGAGGATCTTGCTGCGTGAAGATTCTTTGCTGAAGATTGGGTTGGGAATCCTTAGAGGGTACTGCATGTATTCTCTTGCTGAGTTCAAGACTGCGAGTATTTATAGGTTGGTTGCTCGTCATTACAGATTTCTCTATGTAATTGTAAGTTGCGATTTATTAATTAATAGTGAAATAAAGGTTTTACCCGAAAGGTTTTTTTTTCCTGAAATCTATGTCTCAGCATATTTATTGTGTCGCATGCTTTATATTTATTTATGGGTTGACACACGCACTTTAGATGCTTGTTTAGGGGCTGAATTAAATAAGGCTTGATTAGAAAGTTGCGAAATAATTTAAACCAATTATCACACATATGTTTTTTTACAAATTGGTATCAGAGCAGGTTTCGCTAATTTATCGCGTATTCCTATTTTTCGCAAAATCGTGTGATATTGATTTTTTTTTAAATTAGTTTTGTGAAAAATCGTAATTTTTCCAATGGAACATTCATTTAATAAGGTCCCTATTTTTTTATGGGAATAATTATGCCTATTGGAAAGCTCGCATGAAATCTAGTTTAAAAGTTATTGACGAGCATGTTTGGTTACTTTGTGAAAATGGGTGGACTCCTCCCACGGTCACCGTTGATAATATCACATCTTTAAAACCCGTGTCGGCCTGAACTGAAGATGATTATAAAATGTCTAATTTTAATTCTCGTGGTCTGGGTGTTATTTCTGGAGCTATCACTGCCGATGAGTTCCGCCGAATTATGACGTGCACCACGTCTAAAGAGGCATGGGATGTTTTGAAATTGACACATGAGGGTACGAATGCTGTTAAAGAATCAAAGTTACAAAATTTGGTCACCCAATTTGAGACTATGACCATGTCTGAGTCTGAATGCTTTGATGATTTTTATGCACATTTGTCGGACATTGCTAACACGTGTTTTAATTTGGGTGAGGTAATTGATAACATGTGTGTCGTTAAAAAGATTTTGAGATCTCTCCCAAAACGCTTTATTCCTAAAGTCCCTGTTTTGAACTCTTTGGGAAATTTGAAATCACTTAAGTTGGAAGAACTTGTAGGAGATCTTCAAACCTATGAGATTGACATGTTTCCTAAAACCATTAAGGCTAAGGATAATGGCATTTCTTTAAAGACTCATTGTAAGAAAAAGAAAAAAAAAGTTTGTGAGTCCGATTATGTGGGAGACTTTGAATTTAATGATATGGCCTTATTTGCGAAAAATTTTAAAACATTTCTCAACGTGAACAAAAATAATTCTTCCAAAAAAAAGAGATTTTTTGAGAAAAATAAAAAGAAAGGAAAGGGCAAAAAAAGCGGTGAGAGGGAAAAAGAGAATGACTTAGATGAGGAGTGTGAGGAAGATTTGGAGAATGTAACTTGTTTTGAATGTGGGGGTAAGGGGAATAAGTCGTTTGAGTGTCCTACGTGGCTTAGAAAGAAAAGGAAGAAAGTAGCCAGGCCTTCCACACTTAGTGATAGTGAGGGAGATGAGTACGATAAAGGTTTAGTACATGGTATGGTTGTCGCTTTTTCTAGTCGTGTGAGCACACACACTTTGTCTCACGAGTGCACACGAGAGCGATGTTAGATATTGGGGTTCTTCGAGTGAGGGAGATAGTAAGAGTGAAAGTGGAGATGAAAGTGATCTCCAAAAAGCCTTTAGAGATTTGTACACTGAGACCTTAAAAACGAAAAAATACAATAGGGATTTAGGTCATCGAGTGTTAGATTTGGAGAGAGATAAGGAGGTTTGAAAAGGAAAATTTTTTATTTGACTGACACAGTGTCTAGTCTGACGACACGTGTATCCCAACTCAAGAGTGATCTCGAATGTGCCATGAAGATCAAAGTCAATTTTGAGAACGCACCTAAGAAGGTTGAAAAGGTGGTTCTTAAGGGTAAAGGTGAAAAGGTAGTAATAAGTCATGAGGGTGCTTCTACTTCCCAATTAGCACCCGAGCTGATTCCCACTTTAGTGTTAGATTTACGTAAGTCTCACCCTAACCCACCTAGGCATACCATTCCTATTAGGAGAGTGCGTCCTTGAGTTTTTGAGAGAGGTGTTCCTAGGCCTATTTATGTTTGTTCTCATTGCAAGAGGAGAGGATACCTTAGGGAATTTTATTTCAAGTTGGGTTTTGTGTCATGTTTTGCTACTACACGTATCTCTGCCACACATGCACCCACACATGTTACTTTACATGCTCCTGGAGACTACATGAGAGAGTATGCACATTTAGGTGAGCAAGTTAAGTTTTTGGTCAAAACCTCACAAGATTTGATGGAGGTTTTTCATAAGTTGGCACCACCTTTGGAAAACCCCTCCGTACCTAACGATTGAGGTTTGGCTTATTTACTAGCATAGGATGTTTTTCATGATGTCATTATTTGCCTATTGCTAGTATGTATCATTTTTGTACAAATTTTTTCTTTTGAAAAATTTTAAAAAATACAAAAAGATTTTATTTTGATAACTTTTTTTGAAAAATCCAAAAAGATTTTTTTTTATTTGCACCGTTTATGGATGAACACTTAGGATGAAGGAGTCACAACATCATTCCATATTTTATGTGACTATTTGATAGAGTTTTGAGACAATATATCATGTCATCTTTGTGCTTTATAATGTTTGGAGTCATTAAGATGTAATTAAGTGTTACTTCCTACATGTTTGACTCATGATATCCTTTATTGCACACATGCATGGATTTGTTTGATTATTGTGCTTGTCTTATCACATGTTGGTTGGGTGTTTTCACTTCAATCATGTCCTTAAAACAAACCAAGGGCGATAAAACTTGATAAGAAAGTTGTGCATGTAAAAGCCGTTTGTGTGCTTTGTTTGAAAACGGTGAAGGGCTACGAAAGATTATTTTTTATCCTTTACGATTAAGCTGCCATTTAAATTGGACCTAAAAAATTGAGGAATTTTATTATCCGGGTTCCAAAGAGGTTTAAAAGAGCCCGAAAAAATTTAAAGGCAATAAAAAGAAATTCATGCCAATTATGGGCCAATTAGGTTTTTGCTCCAATTTTTGAAAGTTTGAGAATTTAGTTTACCACCTCTAAAAAAATATATATATGAGGGAGTTTGGTCGGAGATTTTATAACGGGTTTGCACGTCCTTGAAAATCTTGAAAAAGCGCTAAATAGTTTTGGATGTTATTGGTGTGGAAATCATTTGACTTTGATTTGTTGATTTGTATAAGACGATGTTATCTAAATTCAACAAATTTTTACACCTAAGGATACCCTTGATGTTCATTCGTTAGGAGTACATGTATTCATCGTGCACATTTGATTAATTGAGTTTATTTACCTATCGAATGTGTTCACTCCTATACATTCCATTTCCATGACTTGATTGTTTTAGTTTAAATCCATGGTGTGATTTTTTTGTATCTCATTTTTCTATGAAAATTTGAAAATTCAAAAATAATTTGTGAAATTTGAGAGATACTCCTTTGCATGCGCGTAGCTTGATTCTAGTTTGCTATGTATTTTATCGTGACACTCCATGTTCTGATTGTTTCTTCTTATCTGTCTATTTGGGGACATCATAAAAAGGGGGAGAAAGAATTATCATGTTATGGGGGAGTTTTTTGCTTTATGGGGGAGATTCGATTATTAATGCTCTATTCTTATATCATTTCAAACACGATGCGTCACGAAGGTATTTTGCTTTATCTCATATGTGTGGGTACAAAATTGAAGATCGTGATGTTGCACACCCTGATGAGAAAAACTTTGAGATTTAAGGAAGATGATTGAAGAACAGTTTTGAGGTCTTGAAATTTATTCATGGGAGGGTAGATTTGTATAGGCATTTTGGTTTTTGATAATTCATATTTTTTATGTATGTACCGGCAAAGACATAGGTGAGATTTGTAAGGACATATTTTATAGGTCCGTTATCAATTTGTTATGTCATATACTGCAACACCGTCGAAGAGAATTCAAGAGCCATCTATATCAAAGACGGATCTGAATTAATCATGTTCTTCATCAATCAAGACTTCGCGAAGTTTACTTTGGTAATGTTATGTTTTTAATACCTTAACTTTTCACTTAGAGATTTGGGATATTTTTATAAAATATTTTCTAAGTGTTGGAGCGGACTTTTTCGTCAAAAATTGAGAATGAGTATTTTTTTCTAAGTGTTGAAGCGGATATTAAAATATTATTTTTTTCGAAACTGCCGTTCAAAAGATATTTGTACATCGTTCAAACGACAAGCAGTGTCACATGATGTCATTCAAATGACATCGTTGTCTCGTTCGGGCGACATGTAATCTCGTTCGATCGAGCTCAAATTTCGAGGCAGTGCAGTTTTTGTATAAATACTCATTAAATGGTTCCATTTTTCTTAAGAAGTCACCTCGTTTTGACGAACAGAGAAACTGCGAAAGCAGAATTGTTTTAGGCTTATTCTTTTAGGGTTTAATCCCTTTTTGGTTTTTAATTCACAAAACTCCCATATGCTTGAGTGAATTGTTTTGGTTTTTAAGAACACTTTGCTTTTGTTCATCTTTTGTGGAGTGAGTCTCTACACCGTATGGCTCCGTGTCATTGAGGATCTTGCTGCGTGAAGATTCTTTGCTGAAGATTGGGCTGCGAGTCCTTGGAGGGTGCTGCGTGTATTCGCTTGCAGAGTTCAAGACTGCGAGTATTTATGGGTTGGCTTCTCGTTGATCCATTGCAGACTTCTCTATGTAATTGTAAGTTGCGATTTATTAACTCATAGTGAAATAAAGGTTTTATGCGAAAGGATTTTTTTTCTAAAATCTGTGTCTCAGTATATTTATTGTGTCGTATGCTTCATATTTATTTATGGGTTGACACACGCACTTTAGATGCTTGTTTAGGGGCTGAATTAAATAAGGTTTGATTAGAAAGTTGTGAAATAATTTAAATCAATTATCACACATACGTTTTTTTATAATCATGTATTTTGAATTGACCAAAATCTTCTTGCATAGCAAGTAACTTAGAATCATCAATGAGGGAATCTTTTATACTTTTCGGTTCAACTAGAGAAACAAAATAAGACATTAAGTCATTTAGAATTTGTTTTCTAGTCTTAATTGGTTCTCTAACATTATCTAAAATGTTTTTCTTAGGATGATTAGCCCTAACCCAATTAGGGACATGAAGGTCTTTTGGTTAAAGGGAGTCCGGGTCACTATTCGTTAGTTGTTTTGGTTAATCATTTGAAGAAATATTTTTAACGGGTAGAGATATCATTATATATTCTACTAGAGGGGTAACACAGTCATTTATAACAACATTTATAGATGCCATAATAGTCCTAGTTTTCAAATTATAAACTGTATTAGCACGACTATTTTGGGAGTATCCTAGAAAAGCAACATTGTCATCTCTAGTGTCAAATTTAGATAAATGTTCACAATACTTACACACGTAACACTCACTATCGAACACCCAAAAATATTGCATATTTGGTTGCTTTACATACCATAATTCATAAGGGGTTTGTTTAGTATTTTTCCTTAAATGAGCCCTATTAATTATGTGTCAAGCAGTTTGAGTGGCTTCAACATAAAAATATCTTGGCAATTTTTTCAAATGAATTAAAACACGACCCATTTCTTAAATGGTTCAATATTTTTTATCTACAATGCCATTTTGTTATGGTGTTTTAGGATCACTAAATTCGTATTGATACCCATTTCCATTACATTAATCAATAACGCCTATGTCTTTAAATTCCCACCCCTATCGCTATGAATACGAGTAAGTTGAGTATCCCTTTCATTTTCAATTTTTAACAAAATTTTCAAAAAAAAAACTAAATGTGTCAGATTTTTCTTTCATAAAAGCTCCCCAAGTAAATCTAGTGAAGTCATCAACAATAACAATAATATAAGAGTTACCACTGAAAGCGTGAGCTTTTCTGAATCAATGCTCTTATACCAATTTGAAAAGGGTAGGACCCCCAATTTTTTAAATCTTACTTCACAAAGTAATTTCCTTTTATGAGATGCGGAAGCAGAGATGGTTCAAATAAACAATTACAAATTTTAGTTTCTTTTACAAATTAAAATTAAATAAATTTCAAAGTGAAATTAAATTAATCAACAAATGAATTTTTCACTTAAACCAATTTAACCCAACTCAAGTCCTAGAAATTTGCCTAAGTCATATTTTCAATATTTCCAAATTAGGCCAAACCAATTTTATCAAATTAAGTGAAGACTTAAATTAAATTAATATCAATTTTACCCAAAATATTAATTAGCACCAAATTAAACAAGAGTAGAGATTTAGAACAATTTTATCTTTTTACCAAAGCATACGTTCTAGGTGAGTTTTGCAAAAGATAAAATAAACAATGAATCACTACACCGCGATGTATGAGGAAATACCCACAACGGAAAAAAACCTCGGACGACCCTAGCCATAAGTCCACTAAGTATGGTATTTTACAAATACAAGAAAAAGGGCTTACAACACTCGACTCGACTCCCTTCAAGCCCCGATGCTCCTTCTTGTACTGACCTCCGCTTAGTTGACAATCCCGGACTCCACCGGAACCTTGGAAACCACCAATGAGGCTGTAGGAACCACCGTCAACCACACATGGTGCCTTTCACCATGTGAGAATGCCGCAGCAAACTCGAACTTCTTCTTTATGGGATGTAGAAGGAAACCCCAATGAACTCTTCAAACGGTAGAGTAAAAAACCTGTGTAAAACACTCTAAGCCATGATATATATATTGAAACTTGGAATAAACAATATGGGTGAAAACAAGAGTGTTTTGTGATTTTTTTCTTGAAAAAAAGATACTCAAAAACATGAACTTTTTCTTAAAAACTTGAACTCTCAAAGCTCTCTCTAGGAGATGGAATAATATGAAAAGGTTGGTTTTCCAAAGTTGGTTACCGCACTTGATAAGACTGTCAAAAGTTAGTAGGGAAGAGTAGTGGAAAAAGTGGGAAAAACTGCTCAAAACCGCCAATTTAATTTCCCATCAGAAATCTCGTTCGAATGAGATTTTCGTTTGAACAAAGTCTCATTCGAATGATCCTTCTAACGAAGTTCCAGTGGACTGATGGAAAATCTCGTTGCCAAACTCGTTCGAATGACATTATCGTTTGAAAAAACCAACTCGTTTGAATGACAATATCGAATGAAGTTCCAGAGGCAAGATCGTTGGCAAAACCTCGTTCGAACGATGTTCTCGTTCGAACGAAAAACTCGTTTGAACGACAATATCAAACGAACTTACAAAAAGTCTAAAAATTTAGTTTTAGCCCATAAACATTATTTTAAAGTTTTAATGAAACTTTCTGAAAATAAATAAGAGTCTAAAAACAAAGTACACCCATATAAATATTGTTCCAAGCTCCTATATATATATTAAAATGCATTCATACCTTAGGAGCAAGGGAACTGTGTTGATGACGTAGAAATGAGGCACAATACCCATGACATTTGATGAATATTTACTATCTTAGCCTCTATGTCTTCAACTCAAGTATGCCATAGGCTTAAAGGATGGTTAATAACTCTATCCTATCACTCAAATATTTTTTTTCGGAATTGAGCCAAAACTACAAAGGACTCAATTGGAAATTTGTGTCCTTATAACCACATAAACTAATTGTCCTAGAGGGACCCATTAAATCCATATGTCACAATTCTAAAGGGTGAGAAGTAAAGTTATCAGTTACTTTCTCATGAGGGGCTTTAAGTATTTTACAAATTTAACTTGGACCACAAAAAGAGTGTTTAACTTTAGTGATTTTGGGCACACCACGAACAAGGTTTTGACTAGTTAGTTTAAACAAACTATCATAGTTTATATGTCCTAATCTTTCATGCCACAAATCTAAATCACTAATCCTAGAAAATAAATAATTTTTAGATTCATTTTCATAAATTACAGCATAGCAGTTATCTGTAGTTCTACTTCCATATAAAACCGTATTCCCATTAGGGTTCGAAATCTTATAATCATATTTTGAAAAGTTCACAACATGATTAGTGTCACAAAATTGACTAATACTTACGAGGTTTTCTTTTAAACCGTCAATAAGTAAAACTACCTCCAAGTTAGGGAGCCCGTCTATCTTTTAACATACCCTTTGTCAAGGTTCTAAAAAACGCGAGGCGTGATCGAGGCGTGGAGGCCAAGCCTTAAGCCTTAGAAGCCTAGGCGGGCCTAGGAGTAAAAAGGCGTGAAAAAACGTTTAGGCCTTTTTAATATATTTTAATATTTTTTAACCATAACAAGGCTATTAAAATACTAAAATTGTACATATCATAAAAATATGTCTGAATATTTGCAAATAAAAATACTATTTGATTATTTTGGATGAGATAATGGTCCGGTTTGTAAAAAATCTTTAAAAGACGATATTGTTTAACTAAAGCATTGTTATTTTTAGAGAAAAAGTACGCCTTAAGGGTTTTACCAAGCATAAGGCGTCAAAATCTTAAGGCGGGGCGTTTCTCCCAAGCCTCAAGCCTAAGCGTGCCTAGGCGGAGCCTAGGCGGGTTTTTTAGAACAGTTCCCTTTGCCTACGATATGGGACGTCTTTCCATCACCAAAAGTAACGGTTCTACCAACAAAAGATTTTAAAGTGGTGAATGTGGATTTAGCCCTCGTCGTTTCCTAGAGCATCCTGAATTGAAGTACCATTGAGAGTTTTTACTTTGAGCATTTAATGCTAATAAAACCACTTTACATCTCAATGTGTCACTTGATTCATCCTTACTAACCCAAATAGTCTTAGTTTTCAAAAGATCGGTTTCTTCTTTCCATGGTTGTTTATTAGACAAAACAAGCTTCTTAACTAATTTAGTTTTACCATGAAACAGACTCATTTTGTTTCTAACATGCATCCTTTTATAGCAAAAATATATTAAATGTCCATTTTTAGTACAAAAATTGCAATGATAAAACTTTCGATAAACTGGTTTAGTTGGGGTAGCATACTTAGGGATAGTTTTGACATTACTCAATTTCACCTTTTAAAAACAAAATGGTTCTAAATGACCTTTCTTTAAACAAAAACCATACTAAAAAAATAGGCTTGATGGTTTCATTAATTCTAACATCTTTACTTTCCCTAAATTTGCCTAAGCTAGGTTAATTTTTTCCTAGTTTATTAAAACATAATTTTTCTATGTGTCCCTTTTTATGACAAAAATTACACACAAACATTGGCTTGACAAAATCAATAGCACCATCCTCATTTTTAACATTTATAATGCTCATTTTAATTTCAGTTGCAAGAGGGAATTGTTCTATAAAGTTAAAAAAAATTAGTTTCACCAAACTCATCACCAATAAAATCGATTCCTTTTAAAGGTGCAAGATCATCATATCTATTTAAAGACTAGACAACTATACTAGAGTTTGAACATACATGTAAGTTTTTCAAAGTGTCATCAAGTTCTTTTTTAGATTCATCATATTTAGTCAAAACATACTTGTGTTTAACTTCAATAGAGTGGTTAAGTTCATTTAACATGACAACCCTTTTCTTAAGTAATAAAACATCCTTTTCAAGTTCATCAACATGGAGAATAGATTCTCCTGTTATGAGTTTAATTTCATTATTCAAAATATCAATTTTACTTAATAACCTATAACTAATTTCACTTAAGTGTGTGATGTCATTAAGCGTACAATCAACAGAATTATTACCCACACACCCTTCTACAATAGCAGAATCCTCTAATGGATTAGATTCATCAAGATCACCATAAATATTCCCAATATCAAATGGTGAAGCTGTAACAGTACGGTGATTTGGGGCATGAATGATATGAGACAAATTTACAAAGTCTAGCTCAAAATTACCTACGCATAAATCAGAATCATCAAAAAGTGTAGATAGATTCTCAAAAATGTCCTCAGACTTAACATTACAAACAGATGAGAAAGCCATAAGATTATCAAAACAAACCTCATTATCACTATTAGAACTATCATCCCAAGTTTTAGACAAATATGTTTTATTAGAAGGTTCCCATTTAGTTTTGGAAAGACACGTATTCGCATAATGTCCATATTCATTGCATTTTCTGCATTGAATGTTGCTTAAATTCTTCCTAGGTTCTGATTTTTCAAAACTTTTCTTTTCAAAGTACTTTTCATGAAGTCGATTTGAATAACTAAGTTAACCATCCTTTGAAGTAAACTTATTTCTAAACTTAACAAATTTCTTAAAATGTTTAGTCATAAGTGCAACTTCATTACCTAAAGAATCTAAACAGATTTCAAATTCATTAAAATTATCCAAGGAGGATACAAAGGCTAAACTATTTTCGCTATACCTAAAATTCAGCATATTTTGAGTTTCATTGTGTGCACGTGCTTTTCTTCTTTGTTCATCTCTTGACGTGTTTTGAAGTTCAAACATTATAAATTTACGACACAAAAGATGAGAGGTATAACTATTATTTATATTTTCACACATAGCATGAATTATTAAATCAAAACTCTTAGGAAGAGACCTAATGATTTTATCAGACGTTTCAGGATCAGCATACACAACGCCATTATAATGTGATTGATTAAAAATATCTTGCAAATTTAGGTGAAAATCATCAAATTTCTCATTATCTTTCATATGAAGAGAATCATAAAGTCTAACTAGCATTTGAGACTTAGCTCTTTAAACTATAGAGTCTCCTTCATGAGTTTTCATTAAAATGTCACAGGCCTCTTTAGATGTGGTGTAGGCTGAAATTGTTTTAAATTTTTTTGCACCCATAGCTTAGAAAATAGATTTTTGCCTTTGTTGTTATACTATGAGTTTACCTTTTCTTCTTTAGTCCATTTTAATAGAGGTTTTCTAGCAGAAATTTGAGCATCACATTCACCAACTAAATGAGTAGGAGTAGAAAAACCAGTTTCAACCATATCTCATACCTCATCTCCCAAATGTTGGAGGTGTACAACCATTCTTACTTTTTAGTAAGGGAAGTTGGCACCATCGAACAGGGGAGGACATAAGGAATACCCATTATGATGATCCATAATAAAATACAAATATTTAAAACAAAAGAGTTCAGGATCTTTGCAGAATAAAAACTTTAAAAAGTAAATCCTGAAGCTCTGATACCACTTGAAATAATCTAATCACCCTAACGTGTTTTAATTTTTAAATAAAAATCTTTTATAACTCTTTTTACAAATAGGTTATAAAATAGACTAAAACTATTGTACACACACACACACACATAAAAATAAAAACAAATTTGTGATGATGTTGACCAAATAAAAATGACTAAGAATGGGATGAGAAAAAGCGAAATAGAACACAATATTTGTTCACGAGGAAACCATCAAAGTGGGAAGCCCCAGGTCCCTTAGTTCCAGGACCACACATACACCTAAGTCCACTAATACCAATGATTAATTACAAGTTACAGAATTAGAAGTGTAAATGGATAAATTCAGTGAATACAAACTGCAAACCCAGACTAAGTTATCCAACACACATAATCTGGAATACAATAATAATCGCGCCAAGGCAGTGAACACTTGGTACACACACCCCCATACACAAATATTCGTGAAGTTGTACAACCAACAAAATAAATAAAATGAGTTTGATTTAATCTGTACATAAAAAGATTGTAAGTTGATAAAAGAAGAAACACATACAAGGTTTTCTTTTTAGTAATAAATAATCAACATTTGTGATTAAAGCTAAAGAACTTATATGTAAATGTCCACACACAACTCAGTAAGATTATACCAAAAGTATAGTTTTACACAACTGAACACAAATAGACCTTACACCAGTTTTAATAGGTTTAAGACAATACAAATTATTTTAAGTCGTGTTTTACTTTAAAACGAATGTGAGTCTAATACACACACACACACACACACACACACACACACACACACACACACACACACACTAAATCCGGTTGAAGAAATGTGTTTGGATTTATGATCTCCAAAATAGAGGTACACACAATATTTATAAAAGCCTAAACCCTTCTTTTAATAAACAAACAGATATAAATAATATAGCCAACCGGAATATGCTTAATTATTAGTCGAATTTTAACAAAAGCAGATTCAAGAAATTGACAAAAGAAATCCAAGATCAAACCAACGTAAAAATTCAATCAGCAGCACTCGGTTTAAAAAAGTTTATAGTTTTAAATAGAGGAGATGATCTTTTTACCAAACAGGATCTAAAAACAACAAAAAGAATGTAAATATATGTATATAAGAACAAGAGATCCGTAAACAAACTATATATATATATATATATATATATATATATATATATATATATATATATATGTGTGTGTGTGTGTGTGTGTGTGTGTGTGTGTATTGTAAGTATATATATATATAACAAGTAATATATATAAATACATATATAAGTGTATATATATATATATATATATATACATATAAAGAGAGTAAGGGAGATCTCACAAAAGAGCAAATAGATAAAATAAAAGACTCCTCAAATATTGAACACGGCTCACAAGATTAGGAACAACAAAAATGATTCAGCCTCCATAAGAACTTCCTTTAAGCCCAAATAAAACTTTTAGATCTTAAAAGTTCCAAGCCTAGAAAAAACTCAACAACTCTTACAGATCGATATATCAGTGTTTGAGTGTTTGTGTTTGAGAAACGTATGAAGAGACTCTTACATATGTATACACACAAGAGGAGTAAAGAGATATAAAATGGAGTTAGAAATTTTGGCAGCGTTTCATTTGCACTTTGAAAATAAAAATCCCAATTTTTCAATCAACCCATACTTATATTTATAGGCCAGCTCCGAAGGATCGAGAGACAGACCCAAAAATGTAATTCGCACAACATATAAGGGCAAATACATAAAAGACTAAGAGCATTCAAGGGCCCAAGTGGAAAACAAAAAATAGGGTTACATGCGTAATAAACCAACACTATGGAAAGGGTAAGATTGTAAAACCACCTGGGAAGAAAACGGTCGAGTGGTGAGAAGCCACAAAGCAACAAAAGTTTTACGCGTCTGGTCAGTGCATGTTCTTAACGCCACAGCCCCATTGGCTTAATAGAAAAGACACGGATCGAGCCCAAAATAACAAAAATGCTACCGTTTTAATATTTGACAAAAATGTTAAATTAAACAATTAAAAATGTTTAATTACATGTTTTTGTCATATCTAAAAATCTATAAAAATATATAAAAATAAACTGAAAATAAATTAGAACTTGCAAATGACAATATAAAAAATATTTAACTAAAAAATACATACAAGAAGTATTTTTATCAAAAATAGTTTGTAGATTAATTTTAAAAAAAAATATGGTTTAACACGTTAAAAATATATAAAAAGGGATTTAAAAAAAAGAAAAAAATGCAATGATCAAAATGAAATGTTTATCTCCAAATTGAGCCAACATAAAAGAGATTTTCAACCTAGTCACATATTTAAACAAAACTACCACCTTTAATCATTGGCGTATTCATATAAGATATTTATATTTTTTATTGGTGAGTAGTCATGGTACTCATATATAAGTAAACTTGTGATAGCATAGTGTATTCGTATGTTCGGGTTGTTACACTACTGCCGAAGAGCTCTGGTGGCATTTATTCTTTGATCGGGCCTCAACATTGGGATAGTCTTAATCGCATCCGAGGATTTTCATGCTCCCATATCCATCAAGGTAGACTTCCCTTGCACCACAAAAATGATAGAATATGAGGTGTTCAGTTCAATCTCATAGTTTCTCTTAAAAGGGAATACGATACCTCGATGTCTGTGGAGATTTGATGCCAATCATAGTATAGTTTCTCTGGAAATGAAAATTCAAAGATAAAAAACCCCAACCCTTCAACGCTCATCTTGAAGAGCTCACCTGAGATTTCAAATGTGTCATTTTCCATTACCTCCCATTCTATAAATAGCTTTGTCGGTGCATTGGCAACACTAGCTTACAAGGTTGACATCCCTGAGGGAATAATGATTCCCTTCTTACAAGTTTAGTAGAAGTCAAAGCTAACCTATTGCTACCACATAGACCTGGCCATTAAGGAAGATTTAGATAAGGATAGATTGTGGTATTACGATATCTGGTCCCTCCTCAAGTATGGACAATTACCTCAAGAAGATGACAAGATAGACAACATAACTCTTCTAAAACTTGCAGCCTAATACATCATTTTTAACAAAGCTCCATTCAAGTGAAACTTTGATGGTACCCAGTTATAGTGCATATCAGGGCATCGAACACATTAGGAAAGTCACTCCCAAAGAATCTAATGGGTACAAATTTATATTAGTCAGTATTGATTACTTTACTAAATGAGTCAAAGCCAAGTAATTTTAAAGCTAAAGTCATAGAAGTGGTCGAGGAATAGGGAATTCAAAGGCACAAGTCCTCACCATATAAACCGCAAACCAATGGGGCTATCTAAGATGTAAATAAGAACCTCAAATCCTTAATTATCAAGATAACTAAAAGTTATTGGGATTAGGCTGATAAAATCCCTTATGCTCTCTAGGGTTACGGCACATCCATCAGAATACCCATTCGGGATAGCCCATAGCCCTTAGTCTATGGATGGAGTCCGTTTTACCCATTAGAACCGAGGTTCCTTCCCTACGAGTCATGCTCAAAATATAATTAGGAGAAATTAATTAGAACCAAATCCTGTATGAGGAATTAACATTCTTGTATAAGAAGACATTGAAGGCAGTATATCATATACAAAGGTATCATCGCCACATTGTATGATCATTCAATAAGAAAGTCAGAGATCGCCTTGTATGAGAATGTAACCTCTCTATTAAAGAAATCATGGAACCCATCTTGGACCCTCGAGAAAAATTCAAGAGGTCCATACCGTGTGAAGAAGATCTTACCAGGTGGAGCAAGAAAACTAACTGACCTCGATGGGGACGAGATAGATAGTCCATTTAACCTAGATTATCTGAATAAGTTTTATCCTTAATCTGACTATCTTCACACTATATACTTCTCACTGTTCTTATCTTCTAAAAAAACTCTTCTTGTCTCCCTCTATTAGAATTGTGTAGGATATGATCTTCTCAAAAACAATTACCACTACTACAACTCCTTTTTCCCCACAGAGGTACCTAGAAGTGACTTCGGGTGTTTTCGTTGTTTTCACAAAATGCTCTTCTTTTCTCTCATTAAGAGGCATAAGACTCCCTAGTCATTTTAAATTGAACAAAAGGATGATGTATGCCTTAGCGATTAGTATAGGTAATTCAAACTTAAATGATTCTTTTAGAAATCACACTAAAGATACATGAAATATTAACATTTATTTCATAAAAACATATTTATTCAAAAACAGAAGAACATCAGAAACACTAATTTCTTGTATCACAAAGACTTTAACCAAACTCAAACCTACAGAACCGCCAATAACCAAACCTCCCAAACAATAAAAGTTTCACACAAACCTCCATCATCTACCAGAAGGGCCTTATGTGTCGTCATCATCACCGTCATCATTACCCTCTAGAGGTCCCTAGTAAGCTCTATTCAGGATCTACGCCTCCACGTGCTCGATGCAATGGTATACTGAAACTATCGCACCCACTTTAACTACCTCAATCACAACAAGACATTTTGACCAGATTCCTCTGTTCATGACTTCAAAACCAGATGCCTCCATAGACATTTGAGATAACTTGGTGACACCACTAAATCCTCTTTCACAAAAAGGGTTGAATGTTGAACATCCCCCAACGTTGACACAAGCTCCCTAATGACATCCTCAGTGACTTAGTCAATTCCTATATAGGAAAGAAGTTTCTTATGTTAGGAGGAAAGATTTTCTCCTATCCCACTTGACACGAGAGTCTTCAAGACATAGATATTGAAGTTCGACGAAAGTCAATGAGACAGATGTAGTGATAGTCATCCAACTACAACATGGGTGTCAACTCACCCCAAAATGGCATGGACCAACGCATGGAAATCGATCCATTTTCCATTAATAAGTTATACTAGTCCTTCACAGATATGCCAAACTCCACATAAGGTGGAATAAAAAAGTCATTAGTATTAGAATATGGAAACCAAGGGGACATAGTTAATCGAAACCTCTCTACCAGCCACATATATGTATCACAAGACTTCCACATAAAAATTTAGAAGTGTTTGCCTTCCAGTCATCAAGACCATTCAATGTATCCTACAAAATGGTAGTAACGGGATTGTAATGACGACCCATCCACAGAACTATAATGGCAAATTAGATATCTTAAATAACACCACTCGTCGATAGAAAAACTTGGTGGTAAAGTGGAGTACAATAAATCCATTGTTCCCTACAAATCAGACACCCTTATGGCGTACTAACTCACGCACCACTGGGAGATATATTCCTCCCACACGCACCAAGGTTCAGGCAACAAAAGGACAAATATGTAACATTTGACCCAGCATATCCCTCGGAGACCGAGAAAAGTCAGGCATAGTTATTAGAACATGGGGGCATATACCTAACATGATAGTTAATTCCTTATAGTTCGGACATAACTTATCCAGTACATAGCGAAACATATGGTCCTATGAGTACCAAAATTACAAAGCCACCTATAAAAGGACCCACTTGATATAATGGTTGCATCACAAAGTGACCGGATGCAAGTTAAAAGCTGCATAGTCAAATGTTTACAAGAACATGTCTTCCAAATAGTTGAGGAAAGAAAAATACCCCTTAGTCAAATAAATGGACATTTGAAGGAAAGACTTTACAGCAAAGGATAAAAAATGAAAAAAGTAAGTGGTGTTCCTAAAAGCCCATTTTAAGCCCATTTTTATACCCCCCCCCCCCCCCCCCAACACCCACACACAAATAATAAAGAAGACGACTAATGAAATTACTTCTATAACCCATACAATAGCAAGATAGTACAAAAGGTTGAGAAACAAGCACTTAGTACTGGCAGGCCGACAGATAGGCCAAGGGGGAAAATGGTCCACACCCCTAATTTGGGAAACTTCACTTTTTCCTTTTTTATATCTATTTCTATCCAAATTATCCCTCAATAAATTAATTTTCACCAAAAAGTCTCTCGATTGTTCCTTTATTTATCTTTATTCAAAAATCTTTAAAAATTTCAAACAATAACACCACATACTTTTTTCAAATGTCATAAAACCCTTAGTAGAAAAGTAAAAGTTCATGTAGAAGAAGTCACTTAATCAAGACAATCGAATAAAAATGCACCCTTTTGTATATATATTGCATTGAATTTAAGGTACATGCATGGAAAGAGAAAATAACAAAAAGAAAGCAAATTTTTCAAGACACAAACCAAATTGTTCTCTTAAACTAACAAAGCATCATCCATCACTAACCATGGTGAACATGCTTCTCATGATGGAGAGAGATTAAGACTTCATTCTAAGAGCTTGAACAAGAATAAATATAATCTTTAGAGACTACAAGAACAATGTAAGAACTCTTCAATGTCTGAATGTGCTCGGCCGTTGAATCCATCCAATCACGAACGTCTTGCACCTAAGAAGTATGGACTGATACAATCTAAAGATAAGAGCAAGCGGAGACATCAGAATTAGAAAATATATAAAAGAACGCATAAAAAAATTAAGAAAAATGGTAAGTTCAATTAACCTTATATGACCACTCTCCACCAACAAAGCGGGAAAGCCCTCCAACTCACCATCCATACGTACCGGAAGGTAGTTCGTCCTCGCGAAGTGAAGGAGGATCCACTGCTCTTATGGACTCGCTAGCAAAACCTCTATCTTCCCAATCATTAACTTCCCAATAATCCTATCCCCTATAAACTAGTTTTACTCAAACTCACGCGATAATAATTGATGCATATGTGTGTGAATGGAAGTGACCTACATATCCTCTATGTCTCGGCTCTAAGGGAAGAACATCTCCTTCCCAATGAAATCAACTCACCAAAAATATAATCCAAATTAATAATCAAGAAAAAACACAAATATATAAACCAACTTGGGTGCTCTTGAGGGTGTCTATGACCTCCTAACAACCTTGAGGGAGAGAAGGGCTTTTGAAATCCTAATCTCCTTACTCCATCTCCTCATCATAGTCCATTCATCATCCTTTAACTCAGTTAAAGTCATTAACCGGGGGTTATACCCGACCAACTCATAGAACCACACCTAAACAAATAAGAAAAATATAAAAACATTCAGAAAAACAACAAAACTACAAAACCAATGCAAGAGAATAAAAAAATAGAAAAATAAGAATACGACCAAGAGATATAATGGTCACATCAAGGTGGGCCAACATGAACGACAAAAGGAGTCTAAATTAGAATACAACGATGCCAGAATCAAGCTCCCCTAGTCATTGAAACTAATAGGCACGAAGTCCTGTGAAAAGGCAAAAAGTACAAGTGGATGTCATCTCCTCTCTTCTCTAACAAGGAAATCCCCAACAAGAACAAGATAAAAATATGCGCCACCTTTTGCACCTTCCACGAGTCCATCACATGAACAAATCAACCCATCAAGAACTCCCTCAAATTCGCCACGCTCACTGAGTCACTTGAGTAGACTCAATCCAAAGTCCCCAGCGCCATCCTTATTACCTCATTACTAAAATGGAGAGAATGATCCACCACCACCTATGTCACCTCACACGAAAAAACACAAATTTGGTAGACATCCATCGGTGTGCCTGTCATCTACCCCAGTTCGAAGTGGAGGGGATGGGTGGTATCCCACCAACTCTCTCCAAAAGCACACAAGACTCCTAAAAACTATAGTGTCTCGTCCAAGGAGTCCACCAAATCACTGAAGCGAGATTCCCGCACCAGACTTTGCACCTGCTCAAAAAGTGCTCCCATGCGCTCCTTATCCAGTTCGACCCCGACCGCGAATGGACGAAGAATATTTCCCCGCCCACAAAGCGTATCCCGAATAAGTGAAAAAAATATTATTAAAAAAATAAATAATAACAAACGTATTTCAAAGAAAAAATAAACAAAAACCAAAATCAAATGAAAGCACAAAAAGAAACACTTACGTAGCCACTAGGGTTGAACAAGAAAGTTTAATGGTGACTCAAAGGCTCCTTCATAAGGACTCAATCATCATCCACCGGCTTAGCATCGTGATACACATTATTTACTCTCATTGGCCTCGCCCCATAAATCACCAACTCGATGTTGGCCTAATAGTCATTGTGCACCCCATTCATAAAAGAAATTTTCTTTTCAAAAATCACAACATAAAGGCGAACAATGACCATTTCTAGAGAGAGATGCTTCTAGTAAGTTGGTGTGAAAAAATAAGTTGCTTTCGCCCTTTTTTTATAGAAGGCTAAGGGGTCTGTCGGTTGGCACCCTCTGGGGCCTGCCTATTATTAAGTAAGCCTTGGAAGTGTACCCCTTATTTCCAGTGCCCATGAAAGCAGGTAGAGGCAAGACTCTATTGAAAATCACCTCTCTCAGCTTTGTTACAAAAAAATTAACAATTTTCCAAAAACAAATATAAAATGATCACAAGAAATCGCAAAATTCATAAAAGCTCAAAATCCATAAGAAAATGCATACATGTCATAAAAACCAAAAAAATTCAATGCTACACAAGAATTTAAGAAATTATAGAAAATGTCCAAAGCTATCGAAAAAATTTGAAACATGTCTCGTGTGGGTACCCAGAATTTAGAACCATGGGCCCGGACGAGTAGCCCAGTCCTGGCGGCCCAAAGTCCAGGCCCTTTATCTTTTATATTGATCTAGTCTCCTCCCACGATCCCATAAAGGGAAGTTATAGAGGAGATGGGAAACGTGGAGGAACCCATCACCTCCACTCACCTACATGTAAATGTATATATTAAACCCTAGGTCTGGGGTAAAAAGACAAGTTGTATTCTCTGTAATCACTCTCCGGAGTATATAGAAATAACATCGACTGCACCACCGTGGACGTAGGCACATTTTGGTTGAACCACGTACATCATTTATTGTGTGATTGGCATCTTCTATTCCTTGCTCTCTTCTTGATAATCTTTCTCTCATATTTATTTGTGTTGCATAACAATTGCTTCTACAATTGGCACCATCTGTGGGAAACGTTCATCTTTCCCTGAGAAGAGCCCACATCAAGAAAGGAGTTTAAGATGTCTGGTCACAGCAGCAATGCCCCCCAAGCAGGAGATATTCAAGAGCCACCTGCTCCTCGCAGGATTAGGTCTGAAGTCCGGCATTCAGATCAGAGAGCTCGCCTGGAAAGACCAGCCTCAGAAGAAAGTTAGGGACTAGAGAGGTCCCCGCAGATATCCAGGTTGATTGATGCGTACGAGGAAAGGCTCCACGAGCAGAGAGAGTCTTCTCGCAGGTACGAGGTTGAGAATGCTCATTTGAAAAGAAGACTGGAAAGACTAGAAAGGGAGCTTCATCTTGATAACCGGAGACGCCCACATCGTACTCTTAGCCCTCAAGCGAGCAAGTCTCACAACCGAGAAGGAGCCCTAGGCGAGGATCTCAAAGGAACGAAGGAGGCGAGTCAGGCGACGACCTCCGCGAACAGCTTTGAAGAGTTCTCCGCCACCAGAGCCCTGCTCGCAGCGACGAGCTCATACGAAACATGGTCCGCAGGGAGATAGACCAGTATCCCGCTCACCAAGGGACAAGATCAACTAGAGAACTCACGAGGCGAGCTCTCAAAACCCAGATAAAGTCACCTTTCACGAAAGAAATAGAAGAGGAGGAAGCTCCCAAGAAATTTTCCATTCCAAGGTTCAAGGTTTACGACGGAAAGACTGATCCCATCGATCACGTCAGGCAGTACCAACAGGCAATGACCCTCTGGAGTCACCGTGATGCCCTGATGTGCCGTATTTTCCCCTCAAGCCTTCATGATGTAGCACAGAAGTGGTTCGAAAGGCTCCCCCACCGATCGATTAAGAATTTCAAATCCCTAGCCGAACTCTTTACGGCCCGATTCATTACCAGTAGCTCCCATCCCAAAAGGATGGATGCTCTACTGAGAATGAAGAAAACGCCTCAGGAAACCCTCCGCGAATACGTGAAGAGGTAGTGGGAGTTATTCAATGAGATCGAAGACTGCGCGGAGGAGGTGGCAGTGGCCTCTTTCAAAATTGGGCTCCCTAATTCTTCCCTCCTCTACCAATCCCTGACAAAGAAGGAGGCTATGACCATTGACAACCTTATGGCCCAAATCGAAAAATACGCGAAGGTAGAAGATGTCACCCGCTCTTATACAGGAGAAAATGGTCGAACTAAGCTCACTACCAAGGTAGGTGAGAAAGCTGAGAACCTGAGGAAAGGAGGAAGAACGGGGGCAAAAATGGCTCCAAAAACGGAGGGAACCAGGACGCATCAAAAGAATTCCAGGCAGTCAACACCGTCTTCAAGGAACCAATTTACAAGGTTCTCGCGAAGATCAAGGATGAGCCATTCATCAAGTGGCCCAGGAAGATGGGGGAGATCCCTCGAAGAGAAACAATGCGTTGAGGTGCGCTTTTCACAAAGAGGGAGGGCACAAGACCGAGCACTGCAAAGCGCTTAAGTCTCACCTCGAAGAGTTGGCCCAGTCCGGGCATTTGAATGACTTTGTGGAGAAAAAGGCAGAGAAAGTGACTGCCAACAGAGAGATGAGACCCGACAATGTGCTGGAGGATGATGCTGGACACGAGTTCACCGTAATTCACGGATTATCTGACGTCAAACAGATACAGGGGAACTCAGCTTGGATGGAACTGAAAAAACTTACAGCGGTAATGCAGGCCTTCCAAATCGATCCAGCAAAATCACAGTTGGGAAAAAGTCGACGAGCAGAGGACGTCAACTATAACAAGCATATTGTTTTCACGGATGAAGATTTGATGGGAGTAAGGACCCCACATCATGATGCTCTCGTCATTACCCTCGGGATAGCCAACTTTGACATCGACAAGCTGCTCGTCGATCAAGGAAGCTCATCCAAAGTATTGTACCTCGACCTGTTCAGAAAATTGAAGTTGAGCGTCTCCAACCTAAAGGAAGCTACTGTTCCTTTGGTCGGCTACGCCGAGAAAATGACCATGCCTCTAGGCAAGATAGTGCTTCCAGTTCGTGCTGGGAACATCTCCAAAATGATTGAGTTTTTGGTAGTTGACATCGAATCGCCATACCAGGCCATCCTCAGCAGAGGATGGCTTCATGCAATGAAGACGGTCTCCTTGACCTACCATCATAAGCTCAAGTATGTAACCGAGCGAGGAGTAATGGAGATCCACAGCGACCAAGCAATGGCAAGGAAGTGCTTCATAGCAGCCATCCGACCAAAGCCAGAGAAGAAGGCCGGTCAACCCAGCGAGAAAGTTGAAGAGGGTGCGATACCTTCTAAATAGCAACTAAGGTATGAAAGACCAGGAGTAGAGGAGACCAGGCTCCTCCCCTCCCAGCGTGTCATCGAGGACCTGGTAAAAAATGGGGTTTGAACCATAATTCCCAATTTAGGGTGTTCTCGCAATTTTCTATACTTTTATCACATTATCCTACTTTTCATCAATCAAAATATGCCCTAGATTCGGAGGTTAGATCACAACCTTGCTCATATTACGAACTGCGTGGATTTTGATATCATTTTTTACATAGGCATCTTGAAGGTATTTTAGGATTCAAAATTGTTCTTACGTATTTCATTTAGTTTATTTCCATACATTATCATCTCACTCATATACTTAGTACATTTTACTCATGTAGTTAGTTCTCTCGCATTTATTATTTCTTTAGCAGCCTTGTGTACGTGTACTTACTTTTCCATAGTGAATTATAATTTTGGGGCATCGCTCATATTCTAACCATTTTCATACATTTCTTTAAGCATTTTCTTTATATTAGTTAGTCCTTAGGAGGATTCATTCCCATATTTCACATAAGGTGGAAATAATGATTCCATTCCTTACACACACTTGCACATCCGTGTATATATTCACTTTGTACACTTTGCACACACACACACACACAAGATGAAATTTTTTACATATAAACACATTTTCATGTATTTAGGAGAAGGAGAAAAGTTTGTATTGCTATGAGAGACTGAAAGGGTGAAGTGGGTGCCTAACACCTTCCCACTCTGTAACATATTCTTAGAGATCATGTCTCACTGGGTTTCATATGTACTACTTATCTTTCTTTGTATCTATCTCATTTGAGGGGGCGTCCTATTTTGCATTCTTTGAGTAAAATAGGCTAGCAACTCCACTCTCTACACATTCATGCACCTCACTTCGTCGATGATGAACGTTTATATCTTTTTGGCTACACCACACGTGTAGGAGCACCACTGTCGCTAAGAGAGAATGCACGCCACTGAAGAGGGCCCAAGATGGTCACAGTGGCCTTACTTTATTTTCTCCTTTCAATATCGGGTTGAATTTATATTTTGTTTTGAGTTGGGCTTGATATGATTTTAAATTGCCAAAATAATACACAAAATATACAAAATTAGACCCGGGAGATGGTTTACCCATTGAGTTAACTTTGGATCTAAACCCAAGACATCACCTCAATAGTTAATTCTAATGTCTAACATTAAACGCCATCCACACTTAGGAGTATCTAATTATTTAGAGAGACTTGGAGAGGAAACAGAAGATTGAACATGTGGTTGAGAAGTCTTGGAATTGTTTATAGAAAGAAGAAATACTTATAATCAATCAAGGCAAGAAATTTCGGCTACTTTTTCCTCCTATGTTTGAATATGAGTATATACACATTAGATTAATCTAATAATGAGATTATTATTAATTCAATTTTTTTATACAATGATATTAAACCTTCGACTCACTAATAATTTGATAATTGAAGTCTTGATTATAGACTTAGGGTTTTTGATGAGTAACATGTACTTTAGTTGTATAATTATGATAACATCCCTTACATCTAATTTATGGATCAACTTTTGTTAGAACTATCATTTCCTAATGTTGGTTAGATCTATTGAGGAAAATTTGTGAAGTTTGAATTGAGGTTTTGGTTAATCAAGATGTGAATTTTATCATTTTTCAAGTTGGATTTTTAGCTATACTACTGTAAGACCTCAGATTGATCTAGATTAGACCAGATTGGTTCGTTGTTGGCAGTTTCGAGGGTAGTAATTGTAATTCACATTGTTTATTCAGCTTATTTGATGTGACCACATATTTTTTTTATTACAAATACATTTTTATCTCATCACGTATTCATCTTACATGAAGTATTATGTTTTCTCCATCAATAATAGTGTTCAAGGTGCTCAAAGTTCAGAGTCGAAGAGATCTTATGAGAGATTGAATGCTTTGTCAACTTTCTAAAATGGTATCCACACTATATGGGGGTGATTAAATTTTAACATATATATTTTAAAATTCCCTAATTAATGTAAACCTGTAATGAGGATTTCCATTAAGCTTATAATTCTTGGGTTAGGTCTTGACCAAATTGGATTAAATTGTGCGAGTTTATGTGTCTAGTACAAAAAAATATTATTTTAATAAGAAAAGTAAAAACTTAATCCCATTGTTTGGGTGAATTTGATCTCTACCCCTTACTTTAAAAAGTTACGAACTTAACCCCCAGGTACATTTATTGATGCATTTTTAATCCCCTGTTAGTCCTATATTTGGATAACTAACAAAAATTATTAAAAGACATGCCATGTTCTAGAGTGAGCTATTCTCTGATGGATTAAACTTATTTAATTATATGTTAATCCACACCAAATTTTGACTAACTCTAAAATATGCAACTATGTGATTCAAGAAATTAATCAATTAAAGCGTGCCATCACAAACACAATATTTCAGGAAAAACAAACAAGGGGAAGAACCTTTTATTCACTAAAGTTTTGCAAATTGCAACTTACAATACAATAGAGAAATACTGTAATGAATTCCAACGAGAACTCACAAAGACCGCAGCCTTAAAATCAATAACGATTGCCTCGAGAACCACAATGACCACAATTGACAACAGTGATCCCGTCGAGAATCACAAGAACCTCAGTCCTCCTCTTCAGCAGTGAATACCCTCGAGTATCCCCAAGTTCAACACTAAAGAAATCTCTCCATAAGAATAAATGTGACAAAGAAATGTTTAGGTTCCAAAGAAAATTAACAAAAATATTTGGGATTTGTTTGTGTGAATCAGAGAAAGTTTTATCCCCAAAAAGTGAAGACTAATTTGCAGTTGTTCTACAGTTTGCGTAAATGAAAAGTCCTAATGAAAATCTTCACGAAAGTAGGTTTAATAGGCAAACAAAAATTTCGAGGAGGAGGAAATTCGTTCAAATTATATCTTGAAGTCGTTTGAATGAGATTGACATCTCGTTAGAAGTTCCTTCGAAAGACACTTTTAAATAACCTTTAAAAATAAAACAACACGGGTTCGTTTAATCCATATGAGAAGTTGGGCATCCAACGACCTATCAAACGACATGACAATGTCATTTAAACGACATAACAAAGTTGTTTCAACGACTTAAATGATATTTTAAAGTTCCACCTATAGTAAACTCAGAAAATATTTTTAAGTTTGAAAATGTCTTGTTTTGGAAAAAATAGTTTAGAAAAAGTATTCCAATACTTACTAAAAAATCTAAGTAACACAAAACTAAATCCATACGAAAATTAGGTCTCATCGTAAAACTTTGTTGAAGAAGCCTTAATATTCGGATTCGTCTACTTAAACGTGTGAACATGAATTTCTTTGGCGGTTCGAATGGGATACGCCATACACGATGTAAACTAGGAACAAGGGAGATGATGGAAAATATGTCCTTACAAATATCCTCCTATGGCTATTCTGGTACAAAATAAAAATGTATGAATTATCAACTAATATCCTATACAAATCTAATACCTACCCAAGAATCCAAAAGTGGAAAGATACTAAATATGTAAGTCTTCAAAATCTTCAACTTTCAAATCTTCAAATATCCTTGCTTTCTCTTGTCAAAAGTGTGCTTTTCAAATCCTCATCAAAGTGTACCTACACACAATAGACAAAAAATTACCTTCGTGACATATCGAGTTTGAAATGAGATAAAAATCATAATTCAAATCAATCAATCACATCTCCCCTATAATTCAAACTCTCACTCCTCCATATTCATAATCCGTTCTCCCCCTTCTTATTTGTTTGAAATGGACAAGGAAAAGAATAAAACATAATAAATCGGAGTGGGTAATGACAATCATAACAAATCATCATAAACATATATCAAATAATCTCATGCAAGGATAATCTCAAAAGGCTTTACAAACTCTTTTTTACTTTTCAAATTTTTTAAGAAAAAAAAATTACAAAACAACACACATCATGAACTAACACTAGATAACCAAATCATAGAAATGAAATGAATGGGTGTGAATAAATTCGATAGGAAAATCAACTCAAACAATCATAACATATATGCACGGTGAATTTTGGATACTCATAACGAATGAACTCAAAATCGTCCTTAGGTGTAAAAAAATGGTGAATTCAAATGATATCGACTCAAGCTAATCAACAATCAAAGTCTAAAATAATTTTCAAACCAATAATCTCTAAAACTATGTAATGCTTTTTCAAGACTTTGTCAGGACGTGCAAACCCGTTGATTTCTAGCCAAACTCCCTCTAAAGATAAATATGGTCTTATTTTCTATATCTTTTCTTTTTAAAGATCAAACTAAACTATTTGGTCCCCTTTTTGGCATATTTTCTTTTTATTGCCTTAATTTTTTCTTGGGCTCTTTTAAACGGTGGCTTTCACAACGAGTTCACGTGCCTCTTGCAGCCCTTTCTCATGTACACTCATATTTTTTCAATATAAAACAAACATTCGAGGGCAACAGTTCTTATATGGACTAGTTTCATTATCTCATTTTATCGCATTTGGTTCATTTTAAAAACAGGATTAAGATTAAAACACTTTGATCAACATGTGATAGGCAAGTAAAAAAATCAAATACATTCGTGCATAATGAGTCAAACGTGTAGAAAGTAATCACTAATCACATCTCAATTACTCCAAACATAATAAAGCACATAGATGAAATGATATTGTGTCTCAAAACACTATCAAAAAGTCACGTGGATAATGGAATGATATTGTGACCTGGCAATCCTAAATGTCCATCTATATAAGGTGTAAACCAAACTATAAAAATCTTTTTGGCTTCTTCACTTTTTCTTGAAAATATAAATCTTTTTTGTATTTTTCCAAAAGCTTTTCAATAACCGAAAAATAGAATACAAAAGATACTCAAGTCATAACACTAGAAAAGATATATCATGAAGCATAACTAGCGTGTGACAAAAATCTAAACGATCAACCGAAAGATCTAATATGGGGAGAATAACGATCAAGCAAACGAGTGTTATGAAGAATAATTCCTAAAGACTCTAAGTCAGATTTCCTAATCCAAATAGGTGTGCAACGACGCATGTGGGTATTAAGAAACGGAGTGACTCTATTTTTAAACATACTATGAGTATTTTGGAGTTTGTAGTAGAAACGCCTAAGGTGACCTTTTCTACCTCAATGAGTGAAAGTGTAGATATGGCGGTGAACCTCTCCAAATGTTCCAAGGTGGCTCTCTCATATGCATGGTCTTGGCTTTGGAAATGAGAGAAACATGATCATCTCAACCTATTTCACACCTGTTATCTTTCATTTGATTGGTGCCTAACATCATATCCAAGTTTTTTGACCTAGCCTCCAAATCAAACTTAACCTTACTCAAATATCTCAATCTCTCCTCAAGATCGCCAATCCGAGACTCGAGTAAACTCCTAGACTCCTCAAAATCTAGAAGCTCCTTTTTAATAGCCTCCATTAATCCACAAAGACTATATCTCTCACCCTTAACGTATTTTAGCTTCTCTCGAAGAGTCTTCTCACGTGCCCTAAGAAGCTCTATCAAAGCATCGGTATTATTATTATCTATGGCAATTTATTTTAACTTAGATTTTACCTTCAAGTTTGCCTTCTTCACCCTCATAATTTTTGCATATAAATCAAGAAAGGCAACTTGTAACTCACTCTCTTCTAACTCTTCACCCTCAATCTCATCGCCCTCACTTTCATGTCATTCACGAACTGTGGCCACGGAAGAGTCATGTAAAGAAGTATCATTGAGGAAAGTTTTGTCGTCTTCACTCACATAACTAGCTAAAAAGGTGGTGAGGTTTCGCTCACTTGATGAAAATTTACCCTCTTCCGAATCACTATCACTAAGGGTGGTAAAAAAAACTTATCGGCTTATTAACCTCCTTTCTTAGATTATTGGGACATTCATCTATCCTATGACCATATCCCTAATAATAAAGACACCTTTCAGAGCCATCCTTTTTAACTAAAGTCTTAAGAACAGACTTCATACGTATTTTCTAATTAGACCCTTTAGACAAGTGTGTTCTAAAATCATCAAACCCTCCGAAAGTCATACCTAAAGACACGGGATCACAAACACAGTAAAATAGTGTTCTAGCTATGATACCAATTTGTAGAGTGCGCTATTCTTTGATGGATTAAACTTATTCAATTATATGTCAATCCACACTAAATTTCGACTAACCTTAAAACATGAAACTATGTGATTCATGATATTAATCAATTAAAGCATGCAATCACAAAAACGATATTTAAGGGGGGGAAACCCAAAGGTAAAAACCATTTATTTCACTAAAGTTTTGCAAATCGCAACTTATAATACAATAGAGAAATACTATAATGAATTCCCACGAGAACTCACAAAGATCGAAACCTTCTAATCAAATATGATTCCCTCGACAACCACAATGACCGCATTCGACATCAATGATTCCCTCGAGAATCACAAGAACCTCAGTACTCCTCTTCGGTAGTTAATACCCTCGAGTATTCCCAAGATCAGTAGTGAAGAAATCTCTCCACAAGAATAACTTTGACAAAGAAGGGTTTGGGTTCCAAAGAAGATTCACAAAATTATTTGGGATTTGTTTGTTTAAATCAAAGCAAATTTTAGCCCTAAAAAGTGAAGACTATAGAGAACATCCCCATCGATTGTGCAATGTATCCTACCAATGGAAGGTGATTTAGATTGGAGGGGTGAAATTTGGAAGCAGTTGGATTCAGGGGTAGGCGAGATGAAACTGAAGGAGCTAGCACTATACTCTGCCAATCATGGAAACCTCTAGTTTAGGAATATAGGAGGATAGTTGTCAAGATACGTCGTTCCAAAAGAAGCAGAACAGATATTGAAGAAGACACATGTTAAACACTGCGAAACAACTGAGATACCCCTATATAGAAGAATTCAGAGAGAGGGGTAATTCTGACCACGATGAATCAAGACGCAGCAGAGTTGCAATGAAGGTGCGATAAGTGCCAACTCTTGTTTTAGGCAGCTGAATACCACTTTGTTAAAACTTAAGAAGACTGGAGGCCCTTACATCGATTTTATCAAAGACGGAGTGGCTCTTCTAGGAAAAATAGATACGAAGGGACCCATAATTTTATGTCCAAGAGGATCAGCTTTAATGGAGAGGGTACTTCAACAGACTATTAAGATGCATCATGAAGGAGGAGGTAGAGAAAGTTTTGAAATAAACTCACGATCCAGCTCACATTTGAGGAAAAAAGCTATATGACCAACTGATGACCTTAGGTTATTATTGGCCAACTATGGAGAAGGATTCTGCTAAGTTTGTAAGAAAATACTAGGCGTGCCAGCTGAATGGAAGTATGATACATGCTCCTTCAGTGGACTTAAATTCTTTGGCCACTCATTACCCATTCCACACTTGGGAATTTAACCTGGTAAGTATAATACACCCATCTTTAAGTGGAAAGATCTGGACACTTATGGAAACAGAATATTTTACGAAATGGGCTGAGGTGATACCACTCAAAAGAGCAACTGCAGGTGTGGTAGCTAACTTCATCAGGGAGTACATTATTTGTAATTTTAGAACTCCAAAGGATATTCTCACTCATAATGGGACCCCTTTTGTCAATAAAGAAGTAACAATGATTACAGACAAATAATCCATCGTCTATCATACCTCGACGGTGGCATATCTTAAGGAAAATGTTCAAGCCGAAGCAACTAACAAGACTTTGGTCAATATTTTTCCCAAAACGATGGAAGACTTCCCAGGATCGTGGGATAATAATATTCCAACAGTCCTGTGGGCCTATCAAATCACTAAGAGGAAGCCTACAGGGTATACTATGTTCTCACTTATGTTTGGGGCTGAAGCAATTCTACCTGTAGAACTGGAAGTCCTCTCTATTTGATACGCCTTACGAAGCAGCTTGCTCCCCTATAATAGGCATATATAATTGGAAGAGCTAGATGAGCACAGAAATAACGGGATGCAACATTTCTAAATATACACGAAGCAGCTCTCAAGAGCATATGATAACTTGGTGAGGTCCTGGAAATTTGTGGAAGGGGATTTAGTCTTGAAGGAAACGGTAAAGCACATTCGGGGGCACCTATTGCCTAAATTCGCTACGAATTGGGAGGAACCTTTCATTGTGAATGAGGCTCATGATTCAGGTTATGACTTAATTTTTAAAATGGAAAAGGATAAACGATTAACAATAAGTTGTTAAAATTTTATCATGTGTAGGCTAGTAACATCAGTTAAAAAAAAATATTTTTGTTATGGTGCAATTCGTTGTATGAGTTATTTATTTAGTAATGAGATAAAAAGAAAGAGTTTCTGCGTAAATTGTAAAGGTTTGAACATTGTGATAAATAGATATATTGCAACGAAACAACACATGATGATAAAATACAATATCTTTTTCATTAATATGACTTGTAAAATTACAAAAAAATTAGGAACTAACGCCCAAAGTTTACATATGAAGAAAAGACAAGTGGAGTGTCAAACCGAGAGGAACCAAAGATCTGGGGAAGAAAAGAAATCCCCGGGTAAGACCGAAGAAGATGGAAAGAATGTTTGTTGTGAAGTGATGGAACCCTCAAGTCTGGAATTTGCTTGAGCCCATTGAATGACCAGTGCCTGCATCACCTTAAGCAAAGCCTCTTCGGTAGCCTTGAATCTGAGATCAGCAGCCTCCATTAAAGGCACGAACTCCAGCAAGTTGGTCTCCTAAGGTTATTGGGTCTCCACCTGCTTCTGGAACAGTTCCCTCTAGTTGGGAAGTTCAATGGACTTCAGAACCTTAAAGTATTCAATGAGCTAAGAAAATAGGAAGTCGTCTTTAGCAAGCTCCCTCAAGTTGCTCAAATCTTCATTTATAATGGGCCTTAATAAAGCTAAAGTGGGAGTATTAATAACCTCAGCCACTACAGTCGACATAACCTGAAGCCTATAACACATCAAAACAAGGTTTGAACGAAGGAAGTTTGGGGTAAAGGTCTCCCGGTGATGGGCAGCCAATCTCTCAATAATGGATCGCTAGTAGGTAGAAAATTAGGGGGATTATCGAAGGAACTACAAGCAAAAGGCATAAAGGACCACATTAGGAAGTGGCGCTTTATGACTGGATTGACTGTCATCCCGAAGATTTATCGTTGAACCTTGGTCTTTGTGGCTTGACTCATCCGGGGAAGCTGGTTCCTGATGGGGCGAGGTGATAGGCGAAGGACTTCGTTGGGTTTGGTCTTCAGTATGAACAGGCTCTCATGTAATATGAAAAAAGATAAAGAGATATGAGTTTTTAAAAAAATCTAAGCAAGTGGTTTTCATTGTTAAGTCACCGTTACTGGTGGATTTTGACGAAAATATTAACAAATGGTTTTCATTGTTAAGTCACCGTTACCGGTGGAGTTTAACAAAAATCTTAACATGTGGTTTTCATTGTTAAGTCACCGTTATTGGTGGAGTTTTAATAAAAATCATAACAAGTGATTTTCTTTGTTAATTCACCGTTACTGCTGGAGTTTTAATAAAAATCTTGACAAGTGGTTTTCTTTGCTAAGTAACCATTACTGGTGGAGTTTGACGAAAAATCCTAATAAGTTGTTTTCATTGTTAAGTCACTGTTACTGCTGGAGTTTGACGAAGAAACTTAAAAAGCGATTTTCATTATTAAGTAACATATTAGGTTGTTTCTTATTCCTCGTTATAACAGGCATAATGATAACACTTATGCAAAATAAGGGGAGAAAGAAACAGTTACATCTTGGGCAATTGCCAATGGAGAAATGGCAGGAATGGCAGCTTCATCCTCCCTTCATCTCTCAGAAGAAACTTTCGACAGAGGAACCTCAATTCGAGTCGAAGAACCATATCCTTCAAAATGCACAAGGGATGAAACTGGAGTTGTCCCCACTAGAGTAGCTCCCATTAGAGAAGTACCCATGGACGATATCAAAACTGGCAAGGGAACAGGCCCTGCCGAAGAAGAAGGAACACCAGAGCTAGATGAATCGGTAACAACTACAGAAACTCGTGTAACCACGGGATAAAATGGGGGAGTCAAAGATGGAGAAAGCTACAGACATAAAGCTAAGTGTTAAATAAAAGAAATATATTACTAAAAGGGGAAAGCCAAACATTTATCTTACCCTAGTGACATTAGCAAAGAGGGCGAATCCACATTTTAGCTTTAACAGAGGAAGCTGCAGAAGAGCATCAACGAGGGATAAGACCAACGAGGAGTCAACTTCAACCTAAAATATATTAGGTTACTTAGAAGTTATGTCAATAAAAGAAAAAATGGATGAGAGATCTAAAATTCATTACCTCAGGAATACTTAGAAAAACTGGAATGGTGTCTAGAGGAACCACGGATAAAGGGGCTCAAAAGAAGCTAGGGGAGTTTCCTCTGGTTAAGAGGAAACTCCCTCAGATTGAATGAAAGCATTGGCCCTTCTGGAGGCCTCCTCTGTATGATGGAAAGGAGAATGGCGGGAATAGCAAAGCCTAATTATAGGAGAATGAGGCGGAGAGGCAACGGTCATAAGCAGACTAAAGCGTCCTCCCACGAAGGGACTCACTGGAGGTGAAGCCTTTTTTTCAAAATCCTCCTAACAAAGATAAATAAATTAACACAAGAGTTAAAAATATATTGTCACTAAGTTATAAATGGCTAAGTGTTGGAAAATTTACCTCTTTATCTGGAGAGGAGTGTGATGAGATGACCACAGGCGAGGCAGGAGGAGAGTAGTTGCCAGAAGACCTTTCGGTGGGGCTAGGCTCGACCTGGGGACTATCATCAGCATCAATGATCTCAATGGTAGAAGGGGGAGGAGAAGTGTTGGGAATAGAAGAAGCTGCTGTGGGACGTACTTCAAATGCCCGGTATTTGCTCGATCTTTTACCCAAAATTTTTTTTCCTTTTTCCAAAGGCACTAGCAACAGTTGGAGCTTTGTACCTCCTATTTCTCTTCGAATCCCCCTCAGATGGATCCACCATGATTAAAGGAAATAAAGAAGATGGAGGAACTGTAGTGTTGGCTTCGTTAAACGTTGCAATCGCACTAGCTCAGCCTGGAACTTCAAACGTATTTCCTCATTTATCTCAGTGTTTAGGGGAATGAAAGAAATAGGGAAAGCGTCCAGAGGAGACTGAGACTTAGATTTGGATTTAGAAGTAATCCCACTCATAGACACCTTTTCCTTTTTGGTCTCTATTTGAGAAGGACCCTCACCAGAATCTACAGCAGTAAAATCACCTTTTGGGCCGGTTAAGGCATAGGTTCTTTCTTGAGCTTGAATGCAACAAGGAGTACCATCGGGCAATAAGGAGAAAGCTCATAGGGAGGGCTTTTGGGAGTTTTGCTGAGAGGGAACTCAAACCTAAGAAAAAATTTGCCCTTGAGGCCCAGTTCCAAAATTGGAAAGGAAAGGACTGGAGGGTACTGAGGAGGACCTTCAATGAATTCTTAAATTTTGTCCAGTTTCATTGGCCAAAATTTGGTCCTAAATAAAGTACTAACATCCCCTACTCGGGTGGCACTAGGGATGGTGACACGGCCTGCAAGTTTGGCACTGATAGACAAGGCTACACAATGAGTGTAACAACTTCATGCCTTAGTAAAAGTGGCCTTTTGATGGGATATTTGAAACACTAGTCGAGGAGCCCCTTGGTCGAAACCAAACCGATGGCTGGAAAGGTTGGGGTTGTAATGTTCTAAAGTGTAGCCCCACTCAGTGTAGGAAGGTAAATATCCAGGAGAGAATAGAAGAACCACGACTTGTGAGGGATCTTCGATAATAAGGTCCTTAGTAGTGGCTTGGACCACTCTTTCTTCACACTTTAAAAATTCCCAAGAATGGGCAAAGACTTCTTTATAAGGCCTAATGACAAAGGAGTCAAGCTTGTCAAAAATCCCCATTATCTCCTTTTGTCTCTATTTCTTATGAAAATGCAAAAGGCGAAGGGGCTTAATGACTTGGCCAAGAGGATAAGGGATGAGGTTGGAAGATATGGCAGGAAAACGGGTGTAGAGGAAACCCATAAGAAGAATAGAGTTAGAAAAATTATCCAGCTTGTAACGACCAAAAGATCGTTCCATTTCAAGATGGGTCCGGTCCATCCAAGTATAGAGGAATCCCAAGGCAATGGCAACTAAAGGTATCTCAAAGCCTCTGTCCAAATGGATGGCAATATTTATAAGGCCCCTCCATGGTTAGTCATTGGGCTTCCCATTCAATAAAAAATGTGAAAGTATAATGAGAAGGTAGGTTGGTAGCTCTAGATATGTACATTTATCCTTGCCAATGGTAGAAAAAACATCCTTCTCGAAGCTTCAAAGAAGTAGCTAATGAAGGGAGTGAAAGTGTCTTTATTGGAAGATCCAGTGCAACTTCGGAAGATCCGATCTAACTTCGATCAATCGGCAGCCTCTTCGATATCCAAAGCCTCATCAGTGTAAGGTGTATCACCTATGGGCTTAAGCCCTAGCATCTAACAGACGTCTTCGAATGAAATGGTGAATTCTCCCCAAGAAGAAATGAAGGTATGAGTGGTGATGTTCCAGTGGGAGACCAACACTTGAAAATAAGTATGGTGATTAGCGAGGGTGAACTCCCCAAGACACTTGGACCATTGATGACCAATTCGAGCGAGAACATCAGCGTGAGAACTCTGAATGTGAGCATTTTAGGGTGCAAAATGGGATGAAGAACCTCTAGGTTCTTCGAAGTCAATCTAAGAGAAGGGAAGTTACCTAGATCAAGTCTAAAATGTAGAGTCCCCTCTAGGGGGAGGAACCTCCATTCAGGTGAGGCTTTATCTTCATCACCTAGCAATAAAGGGTCACACTTATCTTTGAAACTGCAAGATTTATAGGCACTGGAAAAGGCGGCATCCTTTCCAAAGATGGGGGAGCGATGATAAAATTGAAGTTGTTCTTAACGAGCAACCACCAAGGAAGTGGTATCTTAAGCGGAAGCAGTAGGAGGAGCATTAGGGGTCGCAGACGGAGCTTCAGTGGTAGAGACTCTAGGAACTCCTGTGAAAGCCATGGCAGAAGTGGATAAGAGTGGAGTGGTTGAAGAATAGTGGGAAGGGTTTAAAAATGGCAGAGGAGGCAAGGAATGAGAAGAACCGGGTGGAAGCTTGGAAATAATGGAGGTTTTTCACTTTCTCTCTCTAACAAAGATCTTAGTTTGAAGAAGACGGAGTAGGCGAGAATGAAAAAATGGCTGAGTGTTTTGATAATAGTTGTTTGATTTTTTAAATTGGCATTTGAGTTTTCCACCCCCACATGTGCCAAGCCGCCCATAATCATTTCAAGTGGATATATGGCACTTCGGGGAGCACTCTGATAGTTAAAAAGACATTCCCATGTCTTTAATGAAGTGACTCTTGGGGAAGAGAGATGGATTATTTTCAAAAGAAGTTATGAATTTGGTGGAAGAATTTGGCGAACATATCGTAAACCTTAGAAGCCCAAATGATGATACAACAGATTGGATGGGAACGACAGAAATTGTTTCATTTCAAACTCACAACGCAAAAGCTGCTACCACGATTCAAAAAGCTATGATGTCCCCTCTCCATAAGTCCAAACGAGGATAACTTTGGCTTGGTACATCCAGGAGAATTTTCCTTTTCAAATAATATAAAACGATGTTGTCCATACTACAAGTATCTCAGGGAGAATTGACTTATAAGCACAATTCAAATGTTCATAAGGCCCCCTCATAAATAGCCCAAACGCAACTAACTTTGACCTAAAAGCAACGGTAAGAATGTTAATCACTAAGGGACAGTCCCAACGAGGCAGGACCTTCAACTTGGGAGAATTTACGAAGGAGAATCCAACTCTGAATCGACAAAACGTCCACGATATCCAAAAACTAACGATGTCCCCTCTCCATAAGCCCGGGGCATAAAGAGCTTTGGTTTGGGTACATTGGGGAGAATTTTATTATTTGATAGCCGATATAACAACAGAAGTTGAAATGAATATGCCAATGGAAGAATTTTTAAATGCAACAGAACAGGGTATATCGAATTAAGAAGTATTTCATGAGCATATTTCTCGTTCGCCACAACAAATCTCTACACGAAGGGGAAAATGTAGGGGGCCTGAAGCTAATTCACGGATTAGAGAGAGCTTCCCTAAATATTATAAGAGACTCAAGAGAAGAAACCAACGAGGCAACTCATCGATGCAGCTCAGTGAGCAAGCTGAGTTTATTTTCATTCTTACTTAGTCATGTTATAACCTTTGTTTATATTGACTATGAGCTAAAAAAATTGTAATAATGTAATGATTATAAATATTTAGTATGAGGTCAACCGGTACTCATGAGAGACCGGGCCTAGCAGGGCCTGAAAGAGCTTTGAGACTCTATCGAATGACCTTACCGTGGGAACTTCAAAGGGACTTAGTTTGGAGTATTGAGAAGTGAGGCATATTTGGGGCTTGTCCTGACCATCTTAGATACACCTGGTAAAACACTGAGAGACCTTTCACCGTGAAAGCTTATGCGAAGCAGTCTTGAGTTCTAGTATGTTGAGTTTTGAACCAAACATCCATTTACCTAATGTCACATCTACTCTAGGTGATGTCACCAGCCAACTAAACACTGTCCCATACATACTCGAGTAAATCGGTGTGGTATTGGGACTGTCAGATGATTTGGTGAGCCACCTCTGTTGTGACAATCCTCTTACGCACAGTGGTTAGGCAAAAGGTATGTCTTGGAATTTAATATTTATGATTACTAAATAAAAAAGTATCCACCTACATGGACCAATCAGAGACAAACATGTGTCATCCAACATGTCAAGAATGCTAGTCAGTCAGATATACACTCACCGACCAGGACTTGGGAGGCCGACCAACTCCAAAAAGCTGACCAATAGTGGGAAGACCGACCAACTTGATCAGTAGAATGCCAACAACCAAGTGCATTATGGGCGTTATGTACTGGTGTAAATGCCTTATTTATAAAGGCATTCCATCCTTTTACATTCCACCTCCTCATCTCCTTATGAGACTACAAACATATTGCAATCCCTTAATCAAGGTCAAGTTCAAACCCTTCAAAATACAAAAGGCAAGACAAAACACAAGGCAATAAGGAACACAGTGAACATAGGCTTTCCCTTACAGCCGAACCACTTTAAAAAAAAATTATCTCTCTTTTATTTACATATATTTATCTGTGATTAAACAATTAGACCTAGTATAGTTTTTGCATCAACAGATGGGCGTCGTCTATGGGAACATATTTCTAAACGTTTTCAATCTTATTCACTTACGCTAACTCAAAGATGACTGGCATTCCTAAGTCTAGTGCCGTAAATGATGGAAATCCGCCTATTTTATTCGCTCCTTTAATAAATAATGATCTGACTAGGATCTTAGCTACTCTTAGTAGAGGACATGAGGCCTCCATGTCAGATACAATCAGGAAATTATCCCTAACACTACAAGCAGGATCTGCTAACTTGTCTATTCATATAAACATGCCACCACTGCCTCTAAGAAACAGTAGGCATAGCCACTCCAGGACTTCTAGAGACACGTTCGATCATCTAGAAGTAGGTTCTTCCTTAGGACTTCAGATCCTTATGACGCACAGTCTTTGTCTTCGAAAAGGATAAGTTCCATAGAAAGGATTAGTCGAGCAGCGCCCTTTGGTCATCTGGGACCCAGAGGGAATAGAAATGTTCCCAGGGCATTGTTGAGGCATACTCGATGACCAGCCAACCAACATAAGGCCTCATCCAAATCTAGATAATGTGTCTGACGATCTATCCATGTCGAGCAGACCTATCAGGAGGAGAGATTAGCACAAACAGTTTGTCAAAATAGCCAAGCTGCATCGCATAAATCTAATTTGGGTAATCATGTATGGAAGGGATCAATCCAGAGATTGGAAGATAGGTGGGGAGAAATGGTGAAGGATAAGAACCTTTTGCAGCGAAGCTTTGTGAAAGGATCTCCTTTTGTTCAACCTATTGTGGATTTTCCTACTCCTTCGAAGTTCAAAACTCCTGCTGTTACTCCCAAGTATGATGGGAAAACCGATCATGTTCTTTATATAGAACAATACCAAGAAACAGCAGACATTTACATCATCACCGATGAGACGAGATGAAATGAAGGGCATTCTACGATACCATAATGGGTCCTGCCCAAATATGGTATAAGGGACAAATTATTAATTTTAATCAACTGACCGAGCTTTTCATTGGTAATTTTTGCTTTGGGGCCAAGCCAGTAAAGAGAGTAGCTCGCTTGACATGAGTGTTACAATGAGTTGGAGAAAGCACCAGGGATTATATCACTCACTTTAATAACGAGAAGTTAGAGGTGATTGATTTAGAGGAGAAAACAACTATTGGAACTCTCATGAGTGGACTACTTCTCGATAAGCTTTATTACACTTTTGCCAAAGATCCTTCCAAGACTATGATTGAATTGATAGCCAAATCGGCCAAGATAATAAATCCCTAGGAAGCAATAGCAGTGAAGTAGAGCTCGGTCACGAAGCTTGAGGTTAAAACTGAGAAGAATGATCAAAAGAGCATAAGGATTATAAAGATTCAAAGAAAAATAAGATTGATGATATTCTGAGGAAGTACAATAACTACATTTCATTAAAAATGGGCATTCACCATGTTTTGGAAGAAATTAAGCATAGCAAGGATGTGTGTGGGTAAGAGAAATTAAGAGCACCTACTGGGAAGAGGGATAAATCCAAATACTATGAATTTTATAAGAACCATGGGCATACGACATATCATTGTATTTCTCTGCAAAACGAGATAGAATCCCTCATCAGTCGAGAAAAATTGGATAAGTTTGTTGATCGACATGATGATAGAGGAGCTTGATGCAGGTCAAAGTCTCCATGCAGGCCCAGGGAAAAAAAGAAAAGAAATCATGAAGATGATCCCGAATTCCCTAAAAACCCTAAGCAACAAGAACATGAGGTATTTACTCTTAGTTTTGGTTGCTTTGATTATCAGATGGTTACAGGTAGAGATGTTGGAGGTAGAGATCACATTAGAAAGAGAAAAACTTACATCAATGGGATTTATCTTGTTCTTACATCTAGAGGATCAATTTAGCCAAGGAAGATAGGCTGAGGAAGGTGAATAAAGAAAAATCGATGATTGGGTTTTTCAAAAATGATCTGTCAGGAGTTCTGTACCCCCATGATGACCCTCTGGTGGTAAAATTTAGAAATCAGGATACAATCGTCTCCACGGTGTTGATTGACAATGGTAGCTCAACAAATATCATGTTTTATTCCTTATTTTAAAAGTTGGATACCACAAGCCCTTGATCGGTTTTTGAGGTGAAAAAGTTTATCCTTTGGGCCCAATCAAGATGAAGGTGTTTCTTGGCACCTGGATAGTAAGTCAGACCAAGAAAGTTCATTTCTTTGTGATGGACAAGAATGTACAGTCTACCTATAATGTTATCATGGGTAGAGTAGCGTTGATTAAGTTTGAAGCAATTCTCATAATAGTCCACAGTGTTTGAAGTTCCCGACCAGTTTTGGAGTAGGTGTGGTGAAGGGTGATCAAAAAGTAATCGGGAAATGTTATTACTCCTCTACTGAGCAATAGAATCTTGAAGAAATAAAGAAGAAAACAACCACTTACCAAGTGGACACTACTGATCCCAATAGCGAATCGAAGGTTGAAACCCTGATCCAAGAGAAGAGACAGTGCTGGTGAAAGCTATATTATGGAAGCAAAGGACAGTATCATCTTAGACAACGATAAGATAGATCAAACTATACAAGTGGGTTTGTAGAGGGGGCTTGAAGGTCATATTGAGATTATGGATAATCCCCATATTTTACAACAGTGTCTGGGGTTAAGGCAGCATGGCAGCTCAGCGTGGTAAATTAGTAAGGCAGCTCAGCGTGGCAAATCAGCGCGGTATCTCAGCAAGGCAGCTTAACAAGGCAACTCATATTTTAGCTTATTGTGTTACTTTACCATATTATATATTTTGTTTGTATTGACTATGAGCTATAACGATTATAATGATGTAACGAGAATAATGATTTTGTGTGAGGTCTAACAATACTTGCGAGAGACCACGCTTGGCAGGGCCTAGGAGAGCTTTCAGGCTCTATCGAACGACCTCGCCGTGGGAACTTGGGAGGGACTTGGTTTGGAGGATTGAGAAGTGAGGAACCGTTGGGGCTTGTCCTGACCATCTTAGATACACATGGTAAAACACCGAAAGACCCTGATCGTGGAACCCCGAGCGGAGCATCTTTGAGTTCCATCGGGAGTTGAGTTGTGAATAAAATAACCCCCTACTTAATGACACATCTACTTTAGGTGATGTCACTAGCCAGCTAGATAATGTCAAACCTGCACTTGAGTAAACCATCGTGGTATTTGGGGTTGTTAGACAGTTGGTGAGCCACCTTTGTAACGACAGCCCCTAGACACACAGTGGTTAGGCAAAAGGCATGTCTTGGCATTTAATGTTTATGATATGGAGATAACTAGTGCATCAGGTATTTAATTTTTGTGACATATAGTATGAGGGATGTCTTTCACAGGCATGAAAGACTGAGTTACCTCGGGGGTGGTCTGGGGGGCTATTTAAGGACCCCAACCACCTCTGAGGAGGGGATGTTCTTTTTTGAGAGTTCAGAAGTTATTACTAAAAAGAATATACATCAGAGAGAAATTATTACAAACCAGAGAGTTTACTCACCCACCATTGTCATTTATTACGAAGCTTTTAATACTTGACAGAGATTATTGAGGGTGGTTGGTGTGTTTGGCTACCTGCCAACGTGTGTCTAGGGTGTTTACTTCTCTCTCCCTCCAAATGAGTTACTTATGAGGTTGTTGTTATTTTGTTGAGTTATCCACGAGAGATTTGTGAGTTTTAGCTGTGTTTATCTTCTCTAAATTATGTTTCTGTGTCCTAAAGTTAATTAAGTAGTGTTGTTGGTTAACTTATCATTACCGTACTCAAAAGGGGTTACGCCGTCATCTAATCTAAACTACCCTCTTACAGGGTTCAACGTTAGACCATGTTATTAAACAGAAACTAATGACGTTCTTGAGATAGATAAAGCATGTGTTCGATTAGAGTCATGAGGATACGCCTAGGATTGATCCTAATTTACTCTTCCATGAACTCAGCGTCAATAAGGACGTCAAGCTAGTGAAATAAAGGCGTAAGGTGTTCATCCCCGAGAAGAATCAAATTATTTAGGAGGAGGTAGAGAAGCTTCAAAAAGCATCATTCAGTGAAGATGTAAAATATCCAGATTAGTTGGCCAACGCTGTTATGGTCAACAAGAAAATTAATAACTGGAGAATGTGTGTGGACTTCAGTGATTTGAATAAAGCTAGTCCAAAGGGTAACTTTCCCTTGCTCAGGATTGACCATCTTGAGGATGCTATGTCGGGACATGAGCTATTGAGTTTTATGAAAACCTATTTTAGTTACAATCAGATTAAAATTAAGCCTGGAGATAGGGAAAGTACCTCTTCCATTGCTCCTCCCCGAGAAACTTACTGTTATAATGTTATGCCATTTAGTTTGAAAAATGCATGTGCTACCTACCAGCGGTTGGTGAACAGGGTCTTTGAAGATCAAATAGGCAAGAACATGGAGGTGTATGTGGATGATATGCTGAGGAAGAGTAAAATAGCCTCCAATCATATTACCGACCTTAGCCAAATCTTTTATCAATTGGAAAAGCACCAGATGAAGCTGAATCCGACAAAATGTGTGTTTGATGTGAAGGAAGGAATGTTCCTTGGATAAAATAAAAGCTTTGATTGAAATGCAGTCCCTGACTTGCAAGAAGGATGTTCAAATACTCACAGGGTGAGTAGATGCTTTGAACAAGTTCGTGTCCCGAGCAACAGACAGGTGTTTTCCGTTCTTTAAGGTGCTAAGGATGAACTTTGAATAGAATGATGAATCCGAGAAAGCTTTTCAAGAGCTGAAAAAATATCTAAATTCACCATTATTACTCTTTCGACTAGTTTTGGGGGAAAAATTGTATTTGTACTTGGTCATTTCTGAGTCAGCTGTATGTTCAGCTTTGATACGAGAAGATAATGGAGTACACAAGCCAGTCAACTACACCAATAAATCCTTCTGGGGAGCAGAAATCAAATATCCACAACTAGAGAAACTATCTTTGGCGCTTATAGAGGTATACAGATGGATGAAGCCTTATTTCCAAGCATATACTATAGTGGTGTACACTGATATGCCTGTTCAGTAAGATCTTCATTAACCTGAGAAGTCTGGAAGATTGATGTACTGGGAAGTAGAACTAGGGGAGTATGACATTGTGTATAATCCAAGGTCCTCATTGAAGGGCCACGTTGTAGCAGACTTTATTACAGAGTTTATTTATCCGAAGATTCTTGAGAAACAAGTTATTCGGGCAGAGCAGACCTCAATAGGGGTAAACTCAATCGAAGTCACCTCCGACCAACAGCTCGAGCAGACCCCAATAGGGGAGAGTTAGACAAAGCAACTATAGACGTACCAGAATTGTTAACATAGATTAAGGGATGGCTCATAGATGTAAGGAGGAGATCAAGAATATATTTCATTATGGGACATTAACAAACTAAGGCTTTGACAGAAACATCCCAGTATGGAATCTATATGTGGATGGATTTTTTTATGCGATAGGAAGTGGAGCATATATTATACTCAATAACCCTGATAGGATTGATATTGAGCATGCACTTAGATTCCAATTCCAGGCCTCAAAAAATAAAGAGAAGTATGAAGCATTAATTATGGGATTAAGTTTATCTCAAACACTAAACGATGAGGAAGTTATGGTGCACATTGATTCTCAATTGGTGGTTAATCAGATCTTAAGTTTGTATGGATCCAAAGGTGAATTAACGACAAGGTACCTCATCAAAGCTCTGGCGGTTATATCCAAATTGCCCGTTGTTTCGATGAGCAAGATTCAAAGATTGGAGAATGCTCGAGCTAATGCACTTGTTCGGCTAGCGTCGGCAACCAAGATTGAACTTAGGAAAACAATCCCCATGTAGATTCTAGCTCGTCAGAGTATCGATGAAGATTTGATGATTATTTTCATTATAGTGGATATGGGACCTTCCTGGATGAATTCCATCAGATCTTACATTGGAGAAGGAATTCTCCCACTAGATCCAGTTGAGGCCAAAAATATTAAGTACAAGGCAACAAGGTACGTGTTAGATAAAGGATTTCTATGCCGAAGAGGGTTAACATCTACTTTGCAGCGCTATGTTCTCCTAATAGAAGCTAGAGAGATAATAAAAGAAGTTCATGAGGGGTGTTGAGCTCATGTAGTAGGAAGATCATTACTATAGTGAATAAACACTCAAGGGTACTCCAGGCCGACAATAAGGGCAGATTGTATAGCTTTTACAAAAAAGTGTGACAAGTACCAGAAGTTCTTCAACATTTGCAAAGCTCCAGACGCATCTTTGACTCCCATTACTTCACCCTGGACATTTGATATTTGGGTAATAGATTTGGTCGGACCATTGCCGACCACCCGAGGAAGATTCAAGTACTTGGTCGTAACTGTTGATTACTTCACCAAATGGGTTAAAGAATAACTATTAGTGGATATGCCCTATGAGAAAGTGTACCAATTCATCTAGAAAAATATCCTTTGTAGATATGATTTTCCATATTACTTCATTACCGACCATGGTACACAATTCGACAATGGGGAGTTTACAGCATACTGTGCCCAATCCAAGATCCAGAAGTTACATTCTGCTCCAGGTCATCCTCAAAGAAATGGACAAATCGAGATGACTAATATGACTTTACTCAATCGGTTGAAAAAGGCTTGATGATGCAAAGGGGAACTAGATAAATGAATTGCACTCAGTAATAGAGGCCTATCGAATAACTCCTAGGGATGTAGCAGGGGAAATACCATACATTATAGCGTTTGGGACTGAAGTAGTAGTACCAACTGAGATAAGTTTGCCAACTCAGAGAGAGTTGAATTTTTATTCTCCCATCGGTGATTTGATGCAAAGGCTAGACCTTGATATGTTGGAAGAAGTGCGAGAAGATGCAGCCTTGAGGAATGTTGCTTATCAACAAGAAACAACACGCTTTTACAACAAGAGGGTGAAGCGGGCCAACTTAAAACAAGGGGATAATGTACTTAAGAAGGTGATTCAAAAGACCAATAAGCTTGAAGCCAATTGGCATGGGCCTTATCGATTCTCAGCCTTTATTCGACCAGGAACTTATCGAATTGAAACTTTGAAAGGAGAAAAAATTAAGAATTCCTGGAATGCCGAGCATCTTAGGAAATATTACCAGTAATGTAAGAAGAAACAACTGTTGTAATCATTTTGATTCAGTATTTAACAACAAGTTAGTTCCTCCCACTTTCTTTTTTCAATTTTTATTGGAGTACTGGTGATGTGCATCCCCATAAATACTTGTTCGGTAATTCAGCAGAAATTCAATACCTGATTACCAAAGCACAGAAACCCAAGTGAAAATAGGATTTTAAGGCCTCAGTACTTAATCCAGAAAAATCAAGGATAAAGCTCTGTATAAAAATCAATATGTTTTATCAAAACTGAGCAAAATGGAGGAAGAATGTTCTGAAGGCTTTATCCAAACTAAGCAAAGTGAAGGGAGAACATTGTAAATATTCCTAAATAGGAATGTAGACACATATTCCACATACGCTTGGTCACCACCGGTAGCTAATGCTAAACCTAACAATTTAAGTGCATTAGTAGAACCTATGGCAATACCATGGGTGACTAGTGCTAAACTTGGATTTTAATCTAGGTACACTAGTGGAACCTATGGCCACATCAATGGTAACTGGTATTAAACTTAGAAATCTAAGTATATTAGTAAAACCTATGATAATCTCATTGGTAACTGATATTAAATTTAGGCAAATGTCTAAGTGTATGAGTAGAACTAATGAAACAACAAATTCATTCAACTAGCCAAAAATAAACAAGATAAGTTGATAAAATCGTATTTCATTTATATTAATGATTATTACATGAAAATATTGTCTATAAATGAAATACATGACAACTACTAGACTGGACGCTTACTTTTAGCCTTTGAAGAGCTCGGCACTGGCTCCATGTCTGATGGAGGATCATCTAATGTGTATAGAGAAATGATGAAGTTGAAATCTTGAAGCATTCTTCTATTACTACTGATCGGAGTGTCCAAAAAATGTAAAGGTCAAATTACCTCTAACTCATCATGTAGTCCATAATCCCCTAAGTATTTGGATATCAGGCCTTGGGGAATGGTTTCTACAGTGATCCAACTAATGTCAAGCTTGAAGGTACATTTGTCACAATCTAATAACCCAGGATCAACCCAGTACCACAACCTACTATTCTGATCAACCTTCATAATAGTCAAGAAATTGGTCCAGCTCCACTTATAACCTTCACGCTGAGCTTGACTGAAGTGGTTGTCAAAATGCTCAAGGGCATCATTGTATCCTTCCATCCGTACCTCTCTAAGCTTCTTGTGAAACTGGAAAGTCAATTCCTCAACCTGATGTTGCAGTTTCTTCAACAACCCATCTTTTGCCTGCAACTGAGCGAACTGACTGGAAATTATGTTATCTTGAGTCTTGAGCTTTTGAGACAACTCAATAATTTCTCAGTTCTTAGCCTTTAGCTGGGCAGCTTGGTCAGCTAGATTTTTTTTTGTTCTAGCTTCATCAGTTATTAATAGGCTGAGTTTTTTATCTAGAAGAGGAGGCAGGCTTAGACTTCTTTAGAGTTTCCAACTTTTCTCTCAATTGGGCATTCTCACTCTCCAGGAAAGATGCACCTCCGTGATAGCAGCAGCAAGAGGGTTTTTCAAAGTGCTCAATTCACTCATTAGTTTGTTGTTTTCTTCCTCTAATAGTTTAGCAATGGCCCTGCCTTCACCCACCTCGCATTTAAGTAGAAACTCTTTTTTCTTATATATAGAGGCATGCTTCCCCATGTTCTCCTCAAAGTCCCGAGAACCACTTAAAGCCTTGTACTTGTCCTTATAGTCAACATGAAGGGGAGCCTTAGATTCATTATGCTCCTCTTGAAGTTCTTCAATCATTTCAATGTAAGCCACATTATTGGTCATAGCCTATTCAAAAAGAAACTTAAGATAAATATATATGCATCCTTATCCATATCAGTAGCATCCGCTTCGAGCAAGTTTGATAAATCTTACTCGGACAAGGTCATGTGAACAACTTTAAATAAATCGTTGCAGCGCTTGAGTAGTTTAGAGTCATTGTAAGAGAGTTGTTCCATATTGCCGTGAAATAGAAAATGAAGTAACATTTCATCAACAACAAAATAAGATATAAAAATAGCTGAGAAATAACAAACAGTATAAAGAAAAATTCATTTATTGATACAAAAGGAAGTTACAAGTATAGAAGAAAAGAAACAAAAAAAGGCAAAAAATACAAAGTCCACCTACCGAGAAAATCTACACCTTCTCTCTGTCAGTTTCAACTCCAACTTGGTGTGCAGAAAGGATGGCCGGAGTGACTGGCTCGGTGGATGGGATGACTGACTCAAAAGCATTCTTAAGTTGGTCGGCTGAAGCCTCAACCACCAGAGAAGACTCCCCAGAACCAGCATCGTCTTCAAATTAATCATCCATGTTGGGGGGGGGGGGGAGCCAGACTCATATTTTTGGAAGAGTTCAGAGCCTTCTGCTATGTCGACCTCCTTTAGTGCAGCCAACCAACCATCCTTAAAAAAATATCTTCTTTACATACTCAATCTGACCACGGGTAGCAGTGATAGCTTTATCCCAGCCTTTATTAAAGGAAATTTCCCTAACCTTCTTCCTTTTGTCTTTCTCAACAGTTAGGCCCTTTATCATCTCATCCACTTACTTCTAAGTTTCAGCAGCCTCATCATCATCCTTCTACCAAGCTTCATCAACAGCTTTTATTTTGTTCTTCAAAGTTTTATTTTTAGTCTCCAATGCTTGTTGGGAGTCAAGCAAGGACTTCTTAAGAAGATCATTTGAAGAAGAATGAATATCATCGTCCTTCTCCAACATCTGGCTGAAATCAACCAGGAACTGTAAAAAAGAAAGGTAAAATCAGTACAAGAAGTTAAAGACAAAGTACAAAGTATGAAGGAGTAAAAATACAAAGGAAGATTTCTTACCATAGCAAGGTTTTGAGTAGCCCTTTCAGAGACTTTAAGCCAAAGCTTAAAGAAGCAGCATCCTGGTGGCCTGGAAGAGTACAGACTTAATTAATTTCCTGCCAAGCCAGGACATATGTCTATAGAGGAGCCAGCACCTGAGGAGTAACACCGACCAAGCTCTATTGGTCGGCATCAATAGATTCTTCAACCTGCTTCGTATCAGGACCTCTCCTCAGTCGTTTCAGAAGAGACTCATTATCCTTATTGGTTGGGGGCTTCTTGCCAACATCATTTTTCTTCTTTGAAACACCACTATCAACGGGCTAAGTGGTGCCAGCAGTAGCAGCATCCCCAAGAAGATTGGGAAATTTCCTTTTTTCCCATGCTCACTGAAAGAGGAAGTTATAAATCAAAAGAAGAGGAAGGACCAATAGCAGGTTAACCACCACCAAATGTAGTGACAGATGATGTAGACACAGGGTCTTTGTTCAAATCAATCACAATGGAGGGAACAATAGCTGTTGAACGAGCTACAAAGGATGTGATTGAGCTTTTGTACTTCAACAAGTATGAAGTGGACCTAGTATGCTCCTCAGAAATTCTTTGATGGATACCCCAGAGAAACTTGAGCTTGTCAAGTTTAATGTCACCCTCCTTGGGACACTTTCTCTTCTTCTTAACTTCAATCAAATGAACAACAAATATTAGATAACATATTAGTAGGTGATTCATCAGCATTAACATATAAAATATATTACAACCTATGATATCACCCTCTTGAGGGCCTCTTGGTCCGTTGGATACTTAACCCCCTTTAAGAAGTACATATTGCCAATTTTTAGTAATAATAACATGATCAAAGTAGTCCATATTGGAGTCAGGCAAATTAACAACTAGAGCTCTATTAACCGGCATAGTCTTTAAATAATATGTACTATCACTGGTGACCCATTTTTAATCAAGGATACCTATATGGGTCCCATAGATTTTATTAAGCCTATGGACACCATTAACTATTCTCTAGGTGTTGGGGGCTAATCTAGCAGGTACAATATCGAAGTATTGACAAAATTCTAAGCAAACCCGATTTGGGGGAAAAGTGAAACAGCATTCATCTATGAATAAGGAAGGAATCCAATGACCTTCAGACAGAGAAAAAACATCTACAAGGGGACAAGGGAACTCTAAATCTACCAAGTCTGGTATATCCCATCCCTTTCTAAACGCATCTAGAGAGAAAACATCATAAACCACGATTCAATATAAAGCAAAGAAGAAAAGGAAAGGATTCTAACAAAAAATTAAGGATTCAACAAGAACCAGAATACAGGAAGAACGATCGCACGAAAGCTCAAAAATTTATAGCAAAAACATAGAAAGTTTGAGGTAAGAGACAATCGAAAATTTATCGCCTTTTATAGATTGCCTCAAAAATCGGTGAAAGTAATTATTGAAGTTAAATGACGATTAAAATTATGGCGGCAATGAAATTATGTATTTACCCTGAGACGGTTCGCTAAAGTTTAGAATATTTACAAAAATGCCATCAACAAAACACGCTACCAGTAATACCAATAAAAGTTTACAATTGTGGGAAGTCGGCAACTGACCAAGCATCAAGTATGTAGCCCGATCTACTACCAAGATTAAATGCGTCATATTTTTAGGCAAGCATCAAGCATGGAACATTGGGGGCTTCTATTGACATAAAAATTATCCACCCACATAGACCAATCAGAGAGGAACATGTGGCATCCAATATGGAAAGAATCCAAGTCAGCCAGATATAAACTCGCTGACCAAGACCTGGGAGGCCGACCAATATGTAGAATGCCGACCAATTCCAAGAAGGCCGACCAATAGTGGGAAGACCGACCAACTTGATCAGCAGAACGCCAACAGCCAAGTGCATTATGGACGTTATATATTAGTGTCAATGCTTAATTTATAAAGGCACTCCATCCTTTTACATCCCACCTCTCTATCTCCTTACGAAACTATCAATATATTGTAATCCCTTCATCAAGGGCAGGTTCAAACCCTTCAAAATATGAAAGGCAAGACAAAATAGAAGGCAATAAGAAACACAGTGGACGTAGGATTTCCCTTATAGCCGAACCACTTTAAAAACCTTTTGTCTCTCTTTTATTTACATATCTTTATCTGTGATAAAACAATTACACCTAGTCTAGTTTTGTACATCAACAATGACATAGAGTTGACTAAGTCCATCAGGCATTTAATGTTTGTGACGTAATGCATGGGTGGATGTACGTTCATAGTTGAAAGGGACTAAGGCATCTCGGGAGTGGTATGGGGCTATTTATTGGCCTCAACCACCTCTGAGAGAGGGGGTTCTTTCTAGAGATTATTGGCTAGAGAGAGAATATACCGGAGAGAAGTTATTGCAAATCAGAGATCTTACTCACCCACCATTGTCATTTATTGTGAAGCTTTTTACAATTAACTAGAGATCTTTCAGGGATTCTTGGTGTGTTTGGCTTCCTACCATGATATATCTAGGGTGCTTACTTCTCTCTCTCTTAGACTGAGTTACTTCTGAGCTTCCTCTGTTATTGTTTGAGTTATACACGAGTGTATTGTGAGTTCAATTTGAGTATTGATCAAATATAATATTGTGTATTAACTTGTATTTGTTGAAGAGTTCTTGGGTTATCATTCATCGCCATACCTATAGGGGTTAAACCTCAACTAGTATTACCACACTCTCAGGCTACAAGGGGACTACCTTCTTATAAGGATTATCTCAAATGGCTACACAAACAATTTTTTATTTTTTAATTTTTTTAAGAGAAAAAAGAATTTACAAAACAACACACACCATGAACTAACACTAAGATAACTAAATCGTGGAAACGAAATGAATGGGTGTGAACAAATTCGATAGAAAAATCAACTCAAACAATCATAACATATGTGCACGAGATCTTACTCACCCACCATTCGAATGAGATCTTGATGTCGTTTGAACGAGATTGACATCTTGTTAGAAGTGCCTTTGAAGGACACTTTCAAACGACTTTTAAAAATAAAACAGTATGGGTTCGTTTGATCCATATGAGAAGTTGGGCATCAAACGACCCATCAAACGACATGCCAGTGTCATTTGAATGACATAGCAAAGTCGTTTGAATGACTTAAATGACAATTTAAAGTTCCTCCTACAGTAAACTCAGAAAACACTGTTAGGTTTGAAAATGCCTCGTTTTGGAAAAAATAGTTTAGAAAAGTATCCCAATACTTAGTAAAAAATCTAAGTAACACAAAACTAAATCCATACCAAACTTACGTCTCTTCATAGAATTTTGTTGAAGAAGCTTGATATTCGGATCCATCTTCTTGAACCTATGAACTTGAATTGCTTTAACGTTTGGAACGGGATACTCCATACACGAGGTAAACTAGGTACTAGGGACATGATGGAAAATATATCCTTACACATGTGTATCTACGTTAGTTATCCAAATGAAGACTGATGGAGGGTTATAATTTCATCACTAAAGGTACCATGGGAATAAGTTTGCAACAACTGAAAGTAAAGGGTAGAAATCGAATTTATCCCAAATCTTGGGGTTAAATTTGCATTTTTCGTTATTTTAATTTGAGATTATGTGATAAAGGAATCGTGCCATCAAGAGGGAGAGATTATAGCCGATGAATTATTTTATTGAAAGTTATAATCTTATAAGGCGAGAGGATTGTAACTTAGATAATATATCATGTAAATTTGCTAGGGAACAGTTTGATAGCATGGGATGGAAAAAAAATTAAGACAAAAATTACTTAGAAAACTTTGCCACCTCCACCCCAAAAAAAAATCATAGAAAATCATCCAAATGTACATTAGTAGGTGGTACTATAATGTAAATTATCAAATATTATCAAGACATGTGACTACTATCAAACATGCAAAAAATATAACAAATTCAAAAACATTTGTACTTGTCGTGATAAATTTTGTCACTAATACTATCAAATGTGCCTTAACACACACACGCACACGCACACGCACACGCACACGCACACGCACACACACACACACACACACACACACACACACACACACACACACATATATATATATATATATATATATATATATATATATATATATATATAGAGAGAGAGAGAGAGAGAGAGAAAGAAAGAGGATCACAAGTGACCCTAAAATCGAACTTTAACAAAAAATATCCAACAACCATTAATTTTAATTCATATAGTGTAATTGCTCTGCGCCAGCGGTAACGGACACGCGTATTACCCGGGATATCATTACACGCGTGTTACCCTTACCCCACTACAGCCCTTCTCCTCCCACCCCAGCCCCCACCACCCACCCCCACCATAGGATATCATTAATAAAAAAAATTAAGTTGCTGGAATGTTTACTCAAGAGTAAGAGCCGCCATGGTGAGGGTGGGGGTGGGGGTGTAAAAAAAATATTCGATCGACACGCGTGTCCGTTGCTGCTGCAGCGAACCAATTACAACATAGGAATTAAAATTAATGGGTTGTTAGGGTTTTTTTTTTTTTTAAGGTTCTTTAAAAAGTTCGATTTTTAGGTTCACTTGTGATCCTCTTCCTATATATATATATATATATATATATATATATATATATATATAGAGAGAGAGAGAGAGAGAGAGATGAAGAGTCACCAATATCACACTCTATATATCACACACCATACAACACATTTACTTTTAGGCTTTAAAAAAAAATAGAATTTTTTATTTTTCTTTTGAAATTAACCTTACAATCAACCCATGTTCAAAAAAATATGTCAAAATACATTTTGTAACTATTTTTAAAAAAATTCAAAAATTTTGTTGGCGCATACCTTTATAAATAAGCTATTTTCAGTAGTTTTTGTTGGATTTTTTATAAAATAGCTACAAAATGTATTTTGACCTAATTTTTTGAATATAGATTGATTGGAAGGTTAATTTTAAGAGAAAAATAAAAAATTTGGAAAAAAAATTAGGCCCTAAAACTAAGTGTAATGTACGATTGATGTATTGAGTGTGATGTAAATGAGACGTCTCTTTTATATATATATATATAATGTACGATTGATGTATTGAGTGTGATGTAAATGAGACGTCTCTTTTATATATATATATATACATCCCATAATTTGAAACCGAAATGAAACTATATGTCAATCACAAATTATCAACAACTTATGATTGCCACATCACCCTTTGATTCCAAATGACGGTATAAATAGAGTATTATTATAAATCATGTTTAGGATCGTTACATGACAAATACTAAATCAATTCTAACCACAATTTATCTAATGTAATCAAATGCTATTGTGCTTTGGTAAAATAAATAAACGATGTCAACTTTTACATATTTTTAATAAACATTTACTTTATAAAATGAAAAAGAATGCAAACTAAGCAACCTGATTTTTAATATTAAGATACAATTGAATTTTTGCCAAAACACTCTCTAATTAACATGCAGAAAATACAAGTATGTAAAAACAAAAAGTCATTATTAGTCTAACGATACTATTTTTTTAAGGAGTAAAACTTTCAAATGGCGTGTTTCTTTTTATTAAAATTTTATCGATTCAAACTAATTGATAATACATCATTTTTATTTTTGAACATATCACCGCACTTCATGCTTATTTGACTTTTGCTAAGAGTCTTGAAAGTCAGCTCAATCACATATACCCTTAAGACTTTTCAATAAAATAAAATAAAAATATTCTATTTTATTTATATAATGTTTTATTACACACATGCAACAGTTCACCCAAATCTTTACAGAAATTTCGAGACCCAAGTCAGCATATGTAGTTCCCTAACAGATTATATTATTTTCGTAAAATTTAATAATGTTTTTGACTTGAGTCAAAGTTCAACTTGCATAGTATATTATTTTTAATCTCACGTCTGTTGATCGTATTACTTAAAAAAATGATCAATTTCTTAAAGATTGGTGTTCTTTATTCAAGATATATGTATTCAAGATATAAGGTCTATACTTTATGCGGTCGCATCTATAACAGAGTAACAGGTATGACTATGGCACAACTTGGTAGGGTCTCGCGAATATTTACTTCAAATCAAGAGTGTTAAATTTAAAACAATTGATATATGAAGCTGTCGAATAACAATAGATTTGTTTTGTTTTAGAAAAGGCATTCTAGAAGCAATTTATCAAAAAAATTACATTTAGAAAAATTATTTTTAAGATCACTGTGTATCCCATACGCAAGGACATAATTTTATAAACGACCATTATCAATTAAGTATGTTGTATACTACTACAAGTCGTCGAAGAATTGAGAAAGTTTACATCTACAAAAAATGGATCCGAATATCAAGTTTTCTTCAACATTCAAACGTCCACAAGTTTAATTTTAATAAGGTTGTGTTTTAAGTCCTTAATAATTCACTTAGATTGTTTGGATATGTTTCATCAAATATTTTTTTAAGTGTTGGAGCGGAGTTTAAGTTTTTCATATTTTTCTAAGTGTTAAGACGAATTTTCTGAAATAAAATAAATGATTTTATTTTTCGCACTGGCTCGTTCGAGCGAGATAGCCTTTTCGTTCGAGCTACGCACTGCCTTAAAAACTTTCTATAAAAAGGCTTTTCCAACTTCGTTTTTAATAAGAAGACATGCGATTTTGAACAGAGACAAAACTGCTTTTGCAGAATTCTTTGTCTTCTCACTTTTAGGATTTTAAACTTTTTTTTGTTTTCAATTCACAAAATCTCAATTACTTTGTGTGAATTTTTTTGGAATCCAAGAACACATATTTGTTATTGTTCATCTTTGTGGACTGCGTCTCTACACCTGAAAGCTGAGGGCATTGAGGTTTGCTGCGTGTGGATCGTTGCTGAAGATTGGACTGCGGTTCGTGTGGGTTTACAGCGTTGAATCCATTGTTGACTCCAGGTTGCGTGTCTATATAATATTACTGAGGTAAACTTATTGTAGATTTTATAGTGATTGTAAATTGCGATTTAATTCATAGTGAAATAAAAGGTTTTGCCCTTCGGGAATTTTTTCTTAAATCTGTGAGTTAATGTATTTGTGTTTATGATGGTTTGACACACGCACACATGTAGGTGTATGCTTAGGCGCTGAATTAGCTTGGTTTAAAAATCGACTCTAATTAAATAAGTTTATAGTTGGAATTTACAAATTAATTTGAATCAATATCGCGCATCATACATCACTTCTTTTCACAAATTGTTATCAGACCAGGTTACTCAAATTTACCGAGTATTCCTATTTTTCGCAAAATTGTGTGATATTGATTTTTTCTTTCAAAAATTATATTTTTAAAAATTGTCACAATGTTTTCAAGTGAAAACTTATATAATCCGCTGCCAATTTTGAACGGGTCTAATTATGCTTATTGGAAATCCCGCATGAGATCACATTTAAAGGCAATGAGAGAGTTTGGTTAATTTGTGAAAGAGTATGGATTCCTCCCACTGTCACCGCAAACAATGCCACGATTTTAAAACATGTGTCAGACTGGACTGAGGATGAGTTTAGGTGGAGCCCTTTTAATTCACGTGGGCTTAGTGCAATTTTCGGTCACGTCACCCCCGACGAGTTCTGACGTATTATGACCTGCACCACGTCTAAAGAAGCGTGGGATGTTTTGCAACTCACGTACAAAGGCACTAATGCGGTCAAAGAATCTAAAATTCAAAATTTAACTACTCAATTTGAAGCAATTACCATGCTTGAGACTCATTGTTTTGATGACTTTTATTCATGTTTGTCTGACATTGTTAACACTATTTTTAATCTTGGTGAGCCTATACTTGATGCACGATTGGTTAAAAAGATTTTAAGAGCATTGCCAAAACGTTTTATCCCTAAAGTTGCTGTTTTAAATACTTTAGGTAATTTGAATCGTCTAAAATTAGAAGAGATGGTTAGAGACCTCCAGACATATGAGATTGACATGTTTCCTAACACTGTCAAGTCTAAGGATAGAGGGATAGAATTTAAAGCCCAGTCTAAAAGGAAAAAAAAGCGATTTTTTATGAGTTCGAGTATGAGGGTGAGTCTCATTTTGATATGGCCATGCTTGCAAAGAATTTTAAAAAGTTTCTCAAATTTTCAAAAAAAAATTCTTCCAATAAAAGGTTTTTTGAGAAAAGGAAAGAGACGGCCAAAGAAAGCGGTGAGAAAGAGAAAGAGGGTGAGGGAGATTTAGAAAAAGTAACATGTTTTGAGTGTGAGGGCAAAGGGAATAAGTCGTTTGAGTGTCCCACTAGACTTAGGCGAGAGGGTAATAAAGTTGTTGTGTCACTTACCCTTAGTGATAATGAGGATGATGTGAAAAATTTTGGGGATGAGTCTTGACAAGGAAAGTTTATTTCCTTTTTAGCTAGTCACGTGAGTACACCTAGTTTATCCCACGATGATGAGGATACTGGTGCACGTGAGACCCCCGAGGATGATTTGAGTGTTTTTAGAAAGTCTGAGAGTGAGTGTGCTAGTGAGGGTGATAGTGAGTTCCAGGTGACATTTAAAGATTTGTACGCCGAGACTTTAAAGACTAAAAAAGTGAATAAGGAGTTAAGTCTTAGGTTGCGAGGTTTGGAGACAGAGTTAGAGAGTTTGTGGGAGTTTGAGGCAAAATCAAGTCAACTCCAGAAAGTGAATGTTTCCTTGAGTCAAGAGTTGATAGCTTTAGGCCGAAAAAAGAGTGATTTGATCAACACAGTGTCTAGTCTGACGACACATGTATCCCAACTCAAATCCCAAACCTGCCCAGGTGGTCAAAATTCCTTTAGAGAACGCATCTAAGAAGGTTGGAAAGATGGTTCTGAATCCCATTATGAGTAGAGGTGAGAGTTTAGGAATAATTTATAACGATGCGTCTTCACATGTTGCACCCGAGACGGTTTCCAATTTAGTGTTAGATTCACGTAGCTCTCAACCCACCTAGGCGTCCCGTACCTGATAGGAGAACGCATAGAAGACGTTTTGAAAGAGGTGTTCCTAGGTCTGTTTATATTCGCACAGACTGCGAGAAGAGAGGACATCTTAGGGAGTTATGTTTTAAGTTGGGTCATGTGTCACGTTTCGCTACTACACCTGTTCACACGCAAGCATCCACACCGGACGCTCCGGATAACTACACGAGAGAGTTTGCACATATTAGGGAGCAGGTAAAATTTTTAGTCAAGACTTCACATGATTTGATGGAGGTTTTTCATAAGATGTTACCACCTTTGGAAAACTCCACCACACTTAACGGATGAGGTTTAGACTTGTTTGCTAGTAGAGGTCGATTTGCATGATGATATTTTTTTGCCTATTACTAATAGGTATTTTTTTATTTGATTTTTTTTGTTTTTCAAAAATACAAAAAGATTTTATTTTGATAAAATTTTTGAAAAATACAAAAAGAGTTTTGTAGTTTGTTTTTACACCGTATATAAATGGACATTTAGGATGTCCGGGTCACAATTTCATTACATATCCACGTGATGATTTGATAGTGGTTTGATATGTGTCATCATTTCATTTTGTGCTTTACAATGTTTGGAGTTATTAAGATGTAATTAGTTGTCACTACCTACATTTTTGACTCATGAGTTCCTTTAATGCACACTTACACGAATTTATTTTATTATTGTACTTGTTTATCACATATTGATCAGAGTGTTGTCATCTCAATTATGTCTTTAAAACGAACCATACACAATAAAACTTGACGATAAAAGTATTGCATGTAAAAAACATCTACCGTGAGGAATTTAATTGCATCAAAATATGATGAGTGAATCACGAGAAAGGGCTGCGAGAGTTCAAAATTGACTCTGCGTGAAAGCCACCGTTTGAAAAGAGCCCGAAAAATTTTAAGGCAATAAAAATATAAATATGCCAAGAGGAACCACCTCAAAAGAAAAATATAATGCAGAATTATTTATGACGGAGTTTGGATGGAAAGAAATGAAAAACAGGTTTGCACGTCTTGACAACGTCTTGAAAAAGCATTCATAGTTTTAGACGTTATTGGTGGGGGAATCATTCGTGACTTTGATGTATTGATGGATTGAGTCGATGTCATTTAAATTCAACACTTTCACACACCTAAGGATGATTTTAAGATTCATTCGATAGAAGTACATGTATACATCATGCACATATGTTATGTTTGATTGTGGTAATTTACCTCTTCAATATGTTCTCACCCATTCATTCTGTATCCATGATTTGGTTGTCTTAGAGTAAATTCATGGAGTGTGATTTTTGTAAAAATTATTTTTGCATTTTCTGTATAAAAAAATTCGACAATCAAAAAGAGTTTGTGGAAGATTCTGAGTTACTTTTTACATGAGTGTAGTTTGATCCATATTTTCTATGCATTTTTTGTTGTGACAACTCCTTGTTTATTTTGATTATTCATTTCCTTGTCGATTTCGGTCAAATAAAAAGGGGGAGAACGAATTATGGGGGAGTTTTTTCATTATGGGGGAGATTTCATTATATTGATTGATGTATACTTATAAATCATTTCAAACTCGATGCATCACGAAGGTATTTTCTTTGTCTCATGTGTGTAGGTACAAAATTGAAGATTATGTTGCACACCCTGATGAGAAAAGCTTGAAGATTTGACCGTTGAAGCAAAGTTTAAAGACTTGACATTTTATCTTTCCAACTTTGTTTATGGTAGGGTAGATTTGTATAAGTCGTTTTTGTAATTGATAATTTGGATGTTTTTATTTTGTATTGGCATAGACATAGGGGAAGATTTGTAAGGACATAATTTTATACATGTCCATTATCAATTATGTATGTCGTTTACCGCTACAAGTCGTCGAAGAATTGATGAAGTTTAAATCTACAAAATACGGATCTGAATATCTAGTTTTCTTCAACATTCAAGCCTGCGCAAGTTTAACTTTGGTAAGGTTATGTTTTAATTCCTTAATAATTCACTTAGAGTGTTGGGATATTTTTCATCAAATATTTTTTAAGTGTTGGAGCGGAGTTTTTCGTCAAAAAATATTTTTCTAAGAGTAAAGGCGAATTTTCAGAAATAAAAAAAATGATTTTATTTTTCGCGTTGGCTTGTTCGAGCGACAGTGGTTGTCGTTCAAACGACATAGTCATGTCGCACAAATCTCATTCGAGCGACGCGTTTCCTCGTTTGAGCGAGATAGGTTTTTTGTTCGAGCGACGCGCCGCCTTAGATTTTCTATGATAAGGATTTTCCAACTTCGTTTTTAATAAGAAGACCTGCGATTTAGAACAGAGATGAAACTGCTTTTGCAGAATTCTTTCTCTTTTCACTTTTAGGGTTTTAAACCTTTTTTTGTTTTCAATTCACAAAATCTCAATTACTTTGTGAGAATTATTTTAGAACCCAAGAACACATCTTTTTTATTGTTCATCTTTATGTAGTGTGTCTCTCCACCTGAAGACTGAGGTCATTGAGGTTCGCTGCATGTGGATCTTTGCTGAAGATTGAACTGCGGTTCGTGTGGGTTTGCTGCATGGAATTCATTGTTGACTCTAGGTTGCGTGTCTATGTAGGTTTGCTGAGGTAAACTTATTGCAGATTTCATTGTGATTGTAAATTGCGATTTAATTCATAGTGAAATAAAAGGTTTTACCCTTTGGAGATTTTTCCTGAAATCTTTGAGTTAGCATATTGGTGTTTATAATGGTTTGACACACGCACACATGTAGGTGTATGTTTAGGGGTTGAATTAACTTGGTTTAAAAATCGACTCTAATTAAATAAGTTTATAGTGGGAATTTACAAATTTATTTGAATCGATATCGCACATCGCACACCACTTCTGTTCACACCATAGTTGTCTTTTTGCCATGAAATGCAATCAATATCTTCCCTTAATTAAAACTAATTTTTTAGTTCACACAATGCCTAGCTGTTATATATTATTATTATTATTATTATTATTACTATTATTATTATTATTATTATTATTATTATTATTATTATTATTATTATTATTATTATTATTATAGAGAGAGAGAGAGAGAGAGAGAGAGAGAGAGAGAGAGAGAGAGAGAGAGAGAGATGAAGGCTCTCATGCATACCAAGTTTACATACTTGTTGGCGCAAACCTATTTTAATAAAATATTAAAAAAAATATTTTTGAGTTGAATTATTTTATGTGATATTTAAATATTTCAAGGGACCCATATAAACAAAATCAGCTCAAAATATATTTTTTTGCTATTTTTAAAAAACCGGTCAAAACTTTCACAGCTTTTAAAGTGCTTTAAAGCTGTGAAGGTTTAACCAATTTTTAAAAATAGCAAAAAAATTATTTTGAGTTGATTTTTTTTATATGTGTTCATTGAAATGTTTAAATACCATATGAATAATTCAACTCAAAAATAATTTTTTTACTATTTTAAAAAAATCGATATGTAAACTTGGTATGTATGAGACTCTCTCTCTCTCTCTCTCTCTCTCTCTCTCTATATATATATATATATATATATATATATATATATATATATATATATATACATGTATGTATGTATGTATGTATATGTATGTATGTATGTATATACGTATGTATGTACGTATGTATATTATGGGGGCTATTTTTTACAAGTTCATAAGAGTAGCCGACTAAGATAACTTGAATTATTTGGTCCGGCTCAATTCATAAGTTAAATTCTACACGAGCAGTTTAGTTTAAAGGAGGATACTCGCAAGTGTGGTCAAATCAGGTACCAAGAATTTCGATCGAGATATTCAAGCATTTCATGATCAATCCATGAACTATGATGGAGTTCCTTAAACAACTAAAATCTGTAACAGACATATTTATAAATTATACACCCTCACCTGGGGTAAATGGATGAAACATTGTAATCGTTGAAAGGCTCTTAGTAAGATCAAGTAACCTCTTCGTGGATGTAGGTAAGTTGTCGAACCACGTACATCGTTGTTGTGTGTGATCCCATTTACTTTTTGCCCTTTGTGATTGTTTTTATAAATCCTTTATTGAGAATATTTATGCACTCACAATTGGCGTCGTCTGTGGGGATCGACTTGTGTTCCTATGAAATCGTTCATTACCAGAAAGCCAGTAATGTCTCACCACAGAAGCAACATTCCACAAGCCGGTGATGTTCAGGAAGAGCTTGCCCCTCTTAGGGTTAAGTCTAAAATTCGCCAACATACGAACCCAAGGTTTTGCCAAGAAAGGTAACCCTCAGAAGAGATCCATGGTCCTTCAATGTCCACTAATATTTCTAGGTTGGTCGATGCCCATGAAGCCTGACTTTGAGAACAAGAAGAAGCAACTCGCCACCAAGAAGAAGAAAATTCTTGCCATAAGAGGCGACTTGAAAGAATGGAGAGAGATCTCCCCAGAAACACAAGGCGGCGTAGAGACAGAATTCTCAGCCCTCAGGGGGAGGCCCCCCAGCCGAGGAAGGAGTACAAGGCATGAACAGGAGAGAACTGACCGTGGAAGTTCATAGCGAGCACGATCAGAGTGTGGCCACTAGGAGAGGCGTCACAGGAACAATGATCGACCAAGTGAGGATTTTAAGATTTTGGTCCGTAAGGAGATGGACCAACATTCGACACACCGAGGAGACAGATCGACCAGAGATCTTATTAGAAGAGCTTTAAACTCTCAGATGAAGACCCCCTTTCAAGGGAAATTGAACGTGACGAGCCCCCCAAGAAATTCGATGTCCCAGGTTCAAGGTCTACGATAGGAAAACAGATCTCATAGACCATGTCAGGAAATATCGACAGGTTGTGACCTTATGGAGCCATAATGAAGTACTAATGTGCAAGATATTCCCTTCTATCCTACACGATGTAGCACACAAGTGGCTTGAGAGGCTCCCCTACAGGTCGATCAAAATTTTTGCTGCACTGGCAGAGGCTTTGACGACGCGGTTCATAATGAGCAACTCCCATACTAAGCAGATGGATGCACTGCTCACTATGAAGAAAAAGCCTCAAGAAAACTTAGAGATTACGCTAAAAGATACTAGGAGATCTTTAATGAGATCGAGGACTGCTCGAATCAAGTTATCATAGCATCCTTCAAAATCGACTTGTCGACGACCTCTTGTCTGCACTAATCTCTCACCAAGATGGAAGCCATAAATATCGATGATCTTATGGCCCTTATCGAGAAGTACACCAAGGTCAAAGATGTGATAAATCCTAATGGGGGAGACAATGGTCGAGAAAATTTGAACAAGGGGACAGAGAAGAATGACACCCAGAAAAAGGGAAGAAATAACAGGAGCAAGAATGGCTCCAAAGGAGGAAGTAAGAATGGCCCCTCCAAGGCATTCCAGGCTGTTAACACCGTCTTTAAGCAACCCATTTACAAAATTCTTAGCCAAATCAAGGATGGTCCCTTCATCAAATGGACCAAGAAGATGGGTGATAATCTAACCAACAGAAACAACACACTGAGATGTGCATTCCACAAGGAGGGTGGTCAACGAACTGAGAATTGAAAAGATCTGAAGTCACATCTTGAAGAGCTGGTTTAGAATGTCACCTTAGCGAGTACGTTGATAAGAAAACAGAGAAGGTCGTAGCTAATGGCAACCGAAAGCTAGGGAATATCCTCGATGATGATACAAGACACGAGTTTAAAGTCATTCATGGGGTGTCAGACCTCAAATAGATTCTGGGCAACGCCGTTAGAATTGAACTCAAGAAGGTGACTACCGTGATAAAATCTTCTCAAATCGATCCAGCCGAAACTCAGGCTGGAAAGCGTCAATGACCATAAGATGTTGATTACACAAAGTACATCATGTTCACTAAATAAGACTTGGTCGGGGTAAGGAACCTCAATCATGATGCATTAGTAATAACGCTGAGGATTGGTAACTGGGATGTCGACAAGCTACTACTAGACCATTTGAATTGATGTATATGGACATGTTCCATAAGCTGGAATTGAATGTCCTCGACCTCAAAGAATCCACTGTTCTATTGGTTGGCTTCGTAGAAAAGATTACCATTCCCTTGGGAAAGATCACCTTGCTAGTCAGGGCAAGAACATCTGGAAGTTAATCGAGTTCTTAGTCATTGTTGATGTATAAAACTAGACTAGGCCTAATTATTAGATCACACAGATAAATTAAGTAAAATAAACAAGACACATGATATTTTTATGTATTGATTGCCTTGGTTTCTTTATCGATCCCTCACAATGAGGATGATACCATGTATTTATAGACTAAGAGGGGTCTTCATCGTTTTCATGTGAAAGGATGGAATGCCTTTATTTGTTAGGCATTTACATTAATACATAATGAGAATTAAATATAAAAATGTTGTCGCTTCATTGGCAATACAGGCTATAAGATTACTGGCGCTTGGTTGGCTGTACAGATTGGATTTTTGACAGTTTATCAGGCTTCCAAGTTGGTCGAGCTTCCTTAATGATCGAGCTTCCTATCATACTGACTTGGACTTGTTCCATATTGGATGACACGTGTTGGCTTATTATTGGTCCACATAGAATGGTAAATTTTGGTATCGACAGAAGCCCCCAATGTTTCATACCCGGAGTTGATGCAAAAGTGTGAACTATTATGCTCCAAAAGTAGCTCGGGATCTTTGGTTTAGCTACAGACCATCCACACTTGTGAATTTTATACACTTGATTGATGATTTTTGGACGCGAATGGAAGTTTTGTATATATTTCAAATTTTAACAAACTTTTATGGGGCATCTTTGTCTTTTCCTTTATTATTTGTCGTAAACCCAAACATCGTTCTCTTTAATCATTACTTTTCCTAATTTTTTATGCGTTTTAAAAAAAAGGCAGTAAAATTTCGATCATCTTCTACCTTTTTCTTTTGATTCTGCCACTGAGTTCTTTTCTTTTTTGCGCGATTGCTTTCTTTTCTGTTCTTCAGTTCTTGCTGAATCCTTAAATCATTGTAAGAATTTTTTTTCTCTTTTTCTTTGTTTTTTTCATCATGGTTTATTCCATTGAGTCTCTTGATAAGTTCAGGATCGATTTTAATATTTCATTTGGGGTTATATTAGAAAATCCCACTTTTCCTTCTGATTTTTTCTCTCTTGCTGAGGGCAATTGGTTTCCCTCCATCTTTATTGCTGAATGTGGTTTCACGTTTCCTCCCAACCCCCTTGTGTTTGGAGTTTTGTCAATATTTTGACTTTGTACCTGTAAGAGTGGATCCGAACACATGGAGAGACATGAATGGAGTTTATAGAATAAATCAAACTTATGGAACCCATCTAGGGATTTCAAAAATCATGTTTTATTATAAATGGGTAATCAGTGATACCACCTTTCATTTGAAAACTAGGGTTATTAGTAAAGCTTTGGTAGTTAATCTCCCTAATTCTAATATGGATTATTTTGATCCTGGGGTAGTTGTAAAAAATTGGCAACAAGCCCCTTTAATTGGAGGTGCCAAATACCAAGGACCTAAATGTCCGCTCTTTGACGATGGAATAGGTTATTTTATGTTTTAGTAATTTTTCCCTGTTTATGTTTGATAAAATGTCATACTAACTGTTGTTTTATAAATTGATTTGTAGTTGAGCAAAAAATAAAGTTCCCCAAAGAGAGTGAAGTAAATTTAAAAGAGTTAAAGTTTATCTGAATTGGTCATCCTTGCTCCCTATGAATTGGTCATCCTCACTCCCTCAGGTCCTCCGAATTGGCCTCGACCCTTTAAATTGGTCATCCTCCCTCAAAAGCATCATGCGGTGTCTATTCGATGGCTATCATTTTTTCCAAACTCACCCATCAAGGGGCTTTGTAGACACCCCATTCTGTTACCCCTTAAACCCCCCCTTAGGTCCTTAGCACCTCCTTTTATCACTACAAACCCAGGTCATACCCCGAGTACTGACCTAGAAGCCGTCGGGCACTCCCAGGATCCGTTTGATCGAAAGTCAAAGTATTCATCTCGATCGAGACTTAATGAATTTTTGAAGGTCACTGAAACCCCTTTCCAACGGTCCGTCCTGTGCGCAATTTCGACTTACCATGCGGACGAACGACCCGTTTTCCCTTGAAACTCAATCAGGAGGCCACCGAGCGCTCCCGAGCTCTGTTTGAACTAAGTAAACTCTTCAACTCGACCGATACTAAATGAATCTTAGAAGGTAAATAAAACCCCTTTCCAACGGTCCGTCCCATGTGTGATTCTAACTTACGGTACGGACGAACGATCCGTTTTACTCCGAAAGGTCACCGAATGCTTCCAGGGATCAGTCGATAAAAGTCAACTCCTTGAACTGGATAAAACTCTTTGGAATGTCAATGTACATCTCCTAACCTTTCCAACGGTCCACCCCGTGCGCAATTCGGACTTACCATTCGGACGAACAATTTGTTTGCGTCCGACGATTCCCCATCCAATAGACCGACGAATGCTTTCGAGCCACATTTGACCCAAAGTAAACTCCCAAACCTGGGAGCAGTCTAAAGGATTTTTGAAGGTCTCTGAATTACCTTTCCAATGGTCCCCCCTGTGCGTGATTCTGATCAACGATTTGCGTTCTACGACTGATTTTTCGAAAAGGCCTGAAAGACAGTGCCAAACGGCAGGTCCCAGACCCTGCCTATCGGCAGTGTGCCTAAACGCACTTGTTGATTGGCAAGACCAAGGCTATGCCGATCGATAATGCCCTAGGATTATAAAAAGGAGGCCTTGTCCTCATTGCAAGGAGATCCCGGATCTGATAGAGATCACTCTCAGCAAATCCAGAAAACCTCTCTCGAAGTCAGTGTGATTTCCACACCCAAATCCCTTTCCAACCTTCACTTTTCATCATCCTTTTCATAAAACTTGGTGAATTCACTACCCTCCATCATCATCTAAGTCTAAGGGCTACTCTCCAACATTGAAGATCAAGCTCAAGATCTTTAAGAAGGTCCAATTTTCTCAACTCTCTCCTTAAATTCTCATAAATTCGCAATAACTTGTTTTATTACTTCGCACTTTCATTATCTCATCTCACACATCCTATTATATCTTTTATTTAGTATTATTGCACATCTCTTCTTTTCATATAATTTTTTTTTCCCAATAACAACTTATATTTATTTATCTCCTCCAATCTCTTACACTTTTCTCCTAACTAAAACATGTTTTCCCATCTCTTACACTTTTCTCATAACTAAAACATTTTTTCTACACACACACACACAAAAATAAGAGAATCCCCTATTTGTATTTATGGGATAAACCCCACCCCTCGTTTTGCATGTGAACTACATGGACTTTGATGCCTCTATAGGCTACGTAGGCGTCTCGGGGTAAAACCCGAGACTCGAGTCCTATTTGTACTTTTTCTCTCATTTTCTATTTTCTCTAAACTCCACCCTCTTATATTATATATATACATATATTTGTTATTAGTGGCGTATTATTCCACATGCGTTATCGTTCCATCATAACGGTCAACGTAAGGATAATCGGGTAAATCCTATTTTCTAATATTTTTATACCTTCCTACGGATGACTCGCTTTACCTCTTCCATGGTGCAAGTCGATGATTCATATCTCCACTATATATACACATGCACACATATCATGGGGAAAATAAAGGAAAATAACAAAAACCCATGAGAGACCGAAAGGGCGGAATGGGTACCTAACACCTTCCCTTTTCATAACTTAGCCTCTGGACCCTTTTTGAATCATTTTGGTTTCGTATGCAGAAGTATGTCTTTGGATGATGTCCTTCCGGAAAACTCCCTTTCTTTGTCTATTTTGAGTAAAATAGACTGACAACTCTTTCTCTCTACATTTTTCACCTCACCCAAATGACGCCGGCCAAAGCGCTCCCGGGAGGGACGTGCGGGACCTAGGATCCTCCCTCACGCCGCCCGCCCATTGCGAGGATCGGGGATGGACACATCAGTAATGAGGTCAGCAGCTTTTCTGCTCTTTGTGATCATATCATCAACGTACACTTCCATGTTTTTGTCTATATGCTCCTCAAATACTTTGTTCACCAGTCTCTGATAAGTAGCACCTACATTTTTCAGACCAAGCGACATAACATTATAGCAATAAATTCCTTAGGGAGTGATAAAGGAAGTACTTTCTCTATCTTCTGGATTCATTTTGATCTGGTTATAACCAGAATATGCATCCATAAAACTCAGTTGCTCGTGTTCTGAAGTTGCATCTACCAATTGATCAATTCGGGGCAAAGAAAAGTGATCCTTCGGGCACGCTTTGTTCAAGTCAGTAAAATCCACACACATTCTTCATTTTTTGTTCTTCTTCTTGACCATAACTACATTATCCAACCAATCCGGGTACTTCACAACTTCAATAAGGGAAGATTTTTGAAGCTTCTCCACTTCTTCCTGTATAGCCTAGTTCTTCTCCAGGATAAAAATTCTTCTTCGCTACTTCACAGGTTTAACTTCCTTATTCACATTAAGCTCATGGAATAGGAAATTTGGGTCTATGCCGAGTATATCTTAATGACTCCATGCGAATACATGATTCCTTTGTCTCAAAAAAGATACAAATTCCTGTTTAAGAACTGGTTCCAATTACACTCCTATTTGAGTTATTCGTTCTAGTTTATCATCATCCAAAACAATGATCTCTGTTGCCCCTATCATTTGGCCTTTTATAAGCTCAGGTTCATTTTGTGGATTTAAGGTTTCAACCTCAGACTCGTTGTTTATTTCAGATATATCAACTTGATAAGTGGTTGTTTTTCTCTTTGTCTCCAGCATGTCTTCTTCCCTGGCAGAGGAATAGTAGTACTCCCGAGCTACTTTTGATCTCCTTTCACTACTCCAACTCCAAAGTTGGTCGAGAATTTCAGGCATTGATGAACAGTAGAGGGTACAACTTTGAATTTCTTCACACCAACTCTTCCCATAATCATATTATAAGAAGATTGAACATTTTTGTCCATTACAAATAATCTCACCTTTTCTATCATGCTCACCGGCCATGTCCCGATCAACACATCTAGCTTGATAGTCCCCAAAGGAAACACTTTCTCGCCTGAGAATCCATGAGTGGCTTGTGATAAGGCTCCAGTTGACTGAGTTTTAAACCCAAACTATCAAAATAGGGATAGAACATGATGTCTACTGAACTGCCGTTATCCACTAATGTTCTTTCTACCAATACTTCTTTCATCATGACCCTGATTACTAAAGGATCATCATGAGGATACAACACTCCAGATAAATTATTTTTGAAAAAGCTAATTACGAGATTATCCTTGTTAACTTTTCTTGGTTGGTCTTCTTCGGCAAGGTTGATTCTCTGGATATAGGAAAAAACTTGAGCTTTATTAAGGTAAGCTTTCCTTTCAGCTGTATGATCTCCTCCTTCGGCATCTCCACCTGTAATCATGTGATAATCAAAAGATCCAAAACTGAGTGTTCTGATTGTACAGGCTTCTTGCGGAGATCAGGATCATCTTCTGGATTATCGTTGTGGTTTCTCTTCTTCTTTTCCCTGGGATTAACTGGCGATTTAGATCTCTGTCGACCTCTTCCTCCATTTTTTCCACCATTCTGCTGATCAACAAATCTATCCAACTTTCCTCTTCGGATGAGTGCTTCCATCTCATTCTAGAGGGCAATACAACGGTTGGTAGTATGACCATGATCTTTATGAAACTCGCAATACTTGGACTTATCCCTCTTATCAGCAGGTGACCTTAACTTTTAAGGTCAACTAAAATCATTGTTGTGCTTGATTTTCTCTAACACATTATGTATATCAACCGTTAATGGAGTGTAATTAGTGAATTTTCTGAGTCGATATAGGGCTTCTTTTGCCTTCGAACTTGATAAGCACCCAAAAGTGTACATTTTATACCCCGAATATATGTATTTTAGTTGCTAATTCTTGGCAATTTGGGTCTTATATGCTTAATTGTATATCGTGCAAGCTTGATTGCGTTTGCGGGTTCAAAAAGTATTATTTCAAGGTAAATGTCAATCAAATGGAGCTAATTTTCCTCCCCTAACCTTACCCAAGCCTAAATCTACCCCGAACCCCATGTGTGTTTAGTTTGTGCTTTCTAGATTTTTCTTAGATTTTTAGTTTGAGTCGTTTTATTTTTAGGATTTATTTTAGATTTATTTAGAGTTTTCTAGGATTTATTTTCTATTTTTCTATTTCTTTTTAATTAGTGTGATTTTATTTTATTTTGATTTTTATTAGTTTTTAGTTTTTAGTTATCTTTATTTTTTATTAGGATTAGTTTTTTTAGGAATTCATTTATTTTTAGTTTATTAGATTTTTATTTTTAGGATTTTAGTTTTAGTTTTAATAGATTTTTATTTTTATTTTTATTTCATTTATTTTATTAATTGAGTCTTTATTTTATTTTTAGAGTAGGAATTTATTTTTAAATTTCTAGTTTTATTAAAAAAAAATTAGTTTAGTTAGTTTTAATTTTTTGTCCAAATTAAACACACCTCATCCTCACACTAACCTGTCCTACACCCTAAGCCACACACACCATCCCACACACCTCACCAACACCCAACCAAACCCACTTCTTCTTCAAACTCTCACCTTCTCTTTCCTCTCTCTTTCAACCATTAAACATATATTCACCCATTAAACCACCACCATTAAACCACTCCTAACCCATAGACAAACCCATACTCATCTTCAAACCGCTAGAATCGTCAACACCCTACCACCACCTATGCCACTCCAGTGACCTAACCCCGTGAAACCCCTACCCCGACACCATACCATAAACCCACCAAACCGGACTTTACCCATTTCCAGCTGCCTCAAGCTCAAACCCATAATCGAACCCGCCTGAACACGGCACTACCCAAACCCGATGCTACCCACTTCCAACCCGATCCACCGACTTCGAAACCATCTCCTCGATGATCCTAGACCCACCACATGAGAACCCTCCTTTCTCCTACCTAAAACCAATCGCGACCGGTAGGAATCTACTCGACCCATGCCCGATCACCATACACTGACGACCCGAACCCTTTACTCAGCCCACCTCTGGCAAAATCCACCTCCGTCGGTGACCCTCTAAAATGCCATAGCCTGACATCCCGTCCGTACCCATAGCGACCCTACCAACCCGATTTTGTTTCCAAAAATCATTCAATCCCAATACCCATCAAGACCCATTTCACCATTTCGCCCCCTTGTCCAAAATCGATTTCTACCTGCAAAGACCAAAACCAATAACACAATACCCAGATTTCTTCTAAAACCCCTTTTTTCCCATTTCCAAAATTACCCCCAACTAACATCTTTTACCCCCAATTCCCAAAATGCCCATTAATAAAATCTGATTTTTATTCCCTCTCCCCTCATTCACATGACCTCACACAATCCATGCACATGTGTGCATTTCCCCATTTAAATCCCAACTTATCCTCACACCCCCCATGTCCATTTAATCCCTACCCAATTTACCCTTAGCTCCATGCCTACTATTTAAATAAGATGAAGAACATTTTGATGGGAAGATTCTATAGAAAATTTTCGAGAGAGAAACACCATTTTAGTTTTTTTTTAGGTTAGAGTAGAAAATAAATTGGGGAAATATTTTGTAAATAGTTTTATTTTTATTTTTAGAGATTTGTGAGGATAAATTGTGAGTAATTCAATTGAGTATTATATTGAATTGATTATTGTTGGATGCTTATATTGGATGGATGGTGCTTGATTTCAAAGAAATTAGAGTTGAATTTCACTTCAAGAGATTGGGTTTGATTGTTCTCTTCTGTTTTATTTTATTTTATTTTATTAGCCTCTGATTATTTATTCATCACGTTTAATATCATGTTAGGCTAAAACCCATTTCAAGGGGTGGGATGACCCATTATTTGATGTTAATTCTATTTTAATTAGTTTATTTGTATTAAATGTCCCTTTGATGATTAATTCTGCACTCTTACATTTTAATTTACGCCTCGAGAGAGGGTAAATGATTTTCGAAAAAAATCAAAATTCTAGTTATAATACCCATTTTAGATTCGAACTAGAGATAGGGGTTTCTCAAGTGTGGTATTATTCCTTTAATTTCAACTCTAGGCTTATTTTTATGATTTAAACTAATTTGATAAATCGATCCAAGCGGGTGATTTGTTAAATGATGTTGGATCTACCTTGTAAGAGTTGTAGGAGTGTTAAAATTAATTTTCTAAAATGTTATTGTCAAAATTATATTTGCAACGAGAGTTGATTTGTGATTTTGATACTAATTTTGGCTGATTAATTTTAATGAATTAATTAATTTTAATCAACTAGAATATATGGTGCCATCCTATACCTTGTTATTCCTCACTTTTATTTCCTCACCCATCTCATATTTCAGATTTTTAGTTAGTTAGATTTATTTAGCATCTTCATTTACTTTTTAGTTAGTTATTTACATCTTTTATTTAGTTTTCTTAATTCACATCCTCTCAAAATTGTTTTAATATTTGAAAAAGCTAAAAAAATAGAAAAGTAAAAAATCCCTAAAAGAAATAAAAGTGAATTACAATTTTTTCCCCTCGCTTTACCCCCTTGATGTGGATTCATACACTTACTTACCTCTACACTTTTGTTTGTTATATTTTGTAGGTATTTGAGGATTTTGATTAACTTGGCTTCAAACAACAACTACACACAATAGTCAAGTTATCAGAACTCCTGCGCTCATTATGATTCTTGGGCTCCTTCTTGTCTGACTTCCTTCTGGGTTTTTTTCGCCTTCACGTCTGAATTATTTTTAGCAACCATAGACTCCTCGGTGTTCATAATCTTTGCTACTTTGGCCATCAATTATGTGATCGTCTTTTGTGGATCTTTTTCCAAAGGGTAATATAATTTATTACGAAGCAAACCACTCATTAGGACAGTGATTGCGGTCTTCTCTTTGTAATCAACGACTTCTAATTTCTCGTTGTTGAAACGAGTGATGTAATCTCTCGTGCTTTCTCCTTCCTTCTGTCTTACGCTGAGCAAATGAGCTACTCGTTTCACTGGTTTTGCTCCAAAGAAAAAACTACCAATGAATAGCTCGGCGAGTTATTGAAAGCAAGAAATTTGTCCTCGAGGAATGCTGTTGTACCAGATTTGAGCAGATTCGATGATTGTTCTCGAGAATGCCCTACATTTCATCTCAACAAGAACATTATAGATATCAGCATCTCCTTAGTACTATTCTATACGAAGAAATGGATCAGTCTTCCCATCGTATTTGGGAGTGACCATTGGAGCTTTAAACTTGATCGGTGTAGGGAAATATACGATGGTTTACACAAAGGGGGGTCTCTTAATTAAACTTCTTTGGAGGGGATTTTTGGCCTTGGCAATCTCTCCCAATCTTTCTTCCAAATGTTGAATGGAACCTTTTCAAGCATAACTGCTAGCAACATGGATGGCATCTTTTTATGCCGACCAATAGATCGTGCCGAACTTTCTTCCTGCGAACCTTCTCTCTGACTGGAACTCTCAGTTAGTTAGGTATTTAATCTGGATTGGGATGAACCTTCACTTAGATCACTTGTTCCTCAAGTTTTTCTCGACGCAACCCGTCGCGTATTTCCCTAGAGTCCCAAACGATAAAAAGGAGAGGCCCTACTTAGCCTTTCTAAGGCACTCAATCTTTCTAGGATGAGGGATTATCAATCAGTGTAATTAGTGATCCTAATTGAAGAAGTCACTCTAGGGAGGTATGAAGGATCGCTAGAAGTTCTGGAATGGCTACGCCCAATACTCCTTGTTGGTTGCGATGGCATACTCCTTTGATCAACTGGTGTCGACACTCCAACTTGAAGAGTTTGAGCCAACTGTCGTATAATAACCTTCATAGCTTCTTGACCCTTAGCCAAGCTAGCTAAAATTCCTGTTAAATCATTATTACTTGGAAGGACAGAGGGAGTAGGCATAATTCCCTCATTTCTAGTACTTGATTCTGAAATCTCAGCCATAGATGATGAATGATGAATGAGTGAAAACGTTTAGCAATATGTTCCCACAAACGACGCCAATTTGTTGATGCAAAAAACTAGATTATGCCTAATTATTCGATCACACGGATAAATCAAGTAAAACAAACAAAACACGCGAGATTTTTAGAGTGGTTTGGCTCAAAGAAATAGCCTACATTCACTGTTATGTATTGATTGCCTTGATTTGTTTTTCAATCCCTCGCAATGAGGATGATACCATGTATTTATAGCCCAAGAGGGGTCTTCATCATTGTCATGTCAAAGGATGGAATGCCTTTATTTATTAGGCATTTACAGTAATACATAATGAGAATTAAATATACGAATGTTATCGCTTCATTGGCAATACAGGCTGTAAGACTGCTGACACTTGGCTGGATGTACAGATTGGATTTCCGGTAGTTAAACAGGCTTCTTTATTGATCGAGCTTCCAAGTTAGTCGGGCTTCCATGTTGGTCGAGCTTCCTTATTGATCAGGCTTCTATCATGCTGACTTGGACTTATTCCATATTGGATGACACGTGTTGGCTTATTATTGGTCCACGTAAGATGGTAAACTTTGGTATCAACATTTATGGATATCGAGTCCCCATACCATGATATTTTGGGCAGAGGCAGGCTCCACGTTATGATGGTCGTTCCATACACTTATCATCAAAAATTGAAATGCATTACAGATCATGGAGTGGTCGAAATTCACGACGACCAGGCTACAACACGAAAATATTTCATCGCAACCATCTGCCCGAAGAAATAGAAAAAGAAGGAGCCCTATAACTCCTAAGAGAAATCCCAAGAAGGGGTTGTTCTCTCTAAATAGAGTAACTATGGTATGATCGACCAGGGGTGGAAGGGACCAGGGTCTTCCCTGTAGATAGGGTCATTGAAAGCCTGGAAGAAGTTGTAGCCGGTGACAACTTGATAAAAAGGAAGTTTTTGATTGGATCTTCTCTTACCGATTAGGAAAAAGGGAATTGGTTGCACTCATTAAAATCAACATAAATGTTTTTATATGAGAGCCTTACGATTTGCCTAGAATTGACTACAGTTTGGGTGCCACGGCCTACACATCGATCCTACTTTTAAACCCATCAGTCAAAAGGCTCGTTGAACGTCTCTCTAAAAGGACAAGGTAGTAGAGAAATAGGTAGGAAAGCTAATGGATGCCTCATCCATCAATAAAGTTCAGTTCCCTGTATGGTTATCCAGCCCAGTGGTAGTACCCAAAAGTAATGGCTGTTTGAGGGTTTGCATCAATTTTGCTAACCTCAACCGGGTATATCCTAAGGATAGCTTCCCCCTCTCAAAGATAGATCAACTGGTCGACGCCACAATAACTTACGAAAGGATGAGCTTCCTTGATGCTTACTCGGGATATCATGAGATCCCCCCTATACGGTCCCAACCAAGATAAGACTTCCTTTATAACCTCAGTTGGTTTGTACTACTATAAGTCATGCCTTTCGGCCTCAAGAACGCAGGGGCAACTTACCAAAGATTGGTAAAAAAGATGTTTAGCAAACAGATGGGAGAGGCGATGGAAGTGTACATCGACGACATGTTCGTGAAAAATAAGAATAGGGCCGATCACCTCTCAAACTTAGCATCAACCTTTGAAATCCTCAGGAAGTACTGAATGAAGCTTAATGCAATTAAGTGTTCATTCGGGGTCTAATCAAGAAAAGTCTTAGAATACCTAGTGAGTAAAATGGGAATTGAAGCCAACCCAGATCAAATTGATGTTATTACAAAGGTCCATCCTCCTCAGACACTAAGATATGTTTAAAAGCTTAGTGGCATGCTCGATGCACTCAATCACCTTATCTCTAAGTCTTCATAGCGTTGTCGACCATTCTTCCAGCTCGTAAAAAAAAAAAGCAAAGGCCTAGTATGGAGTAAAGACTGCTCACAAGCTTTGGAAAAGGTTAAAATTTACCTTAGTAAGCCCCCATTGTTGGTAATTCTAGACGATGGAGAACAACTATACCTTTACTTGGCAGTATCAGACCATGCTGTGAGCTTCTCCTTAGTTTATGAAAAAAAGGGAGAACAACATCTGATTTACTACGCCAGCAAAACACTACTAAATGCTGAACAACGATACTTGCCTCCGAAAAAGTTTGCCTATGCCCTAGTGATCGCTTCGAGGAAGTTGAAGCACTACTTCGAAGCTCATTATATAATAGTAATCACATATTACCCACTCAAGGCCATTCTACGAAAAGTTAACCTCTTTGGGCGTCTTTCGAAGTGGTCGGTCCAGCTCGAAAGATTCGACATCCACTTCCAGCCCAGAACGACGATCAACATATTGGTGGTTCCTAACTGGTCTCTAAGCAGGTAAATAGAGATTTTAGTGCCAAAGATGATCAAATGGCATCATAGCTCGACGTAGTAAGAGGACTCATGGGAGACTTTAAGAAGGTGGAGATTAAATAGTTCTTGCATTGACAGAACAGTCACGCTAACGCCTTAACAGCACTAAGCTCAATAATTAACTATGACCTGAAAAGGATAATACAGATTGAGTTCCTCACACAACCTAATATCGATCATACAGTCATAGCCAAGAAAGTCCTCCTCATAGATAAATACCCACAATGGACGGGCCCCATCATCAATTATCTACGAAGCGATGTACTACCAGACGATAAGAGGTGGACCCATCAAAACAAAGTTAAGGTTGTTTGTTTCTACCTTAACCCTGAAGGTAAACGCTATAAGAAGTCATTCATAAGCCCCTACCTCCAGTGCGTTAGCCCACAAGATGTCGAGCAAGTACTTAGTGAACTTCACCGAGGGATATGCAAAATTCATGGAGGTGGAAGATCGTTAGCCTTTCGAGCAATCAAGGAAGGATACTAGTGGCCTCACACGCAGAAAGACGCTGGCGCATATGTTCACAAATGTGAAAAGTACCAAAAGCACTCGCCCATGGTTCACCAGCCCGCCAGCAACTTAAAGTCACTTACCAGTCCATGGCCACTCACCTAGTGGGGATTAGAGAACGTGGGACCGCTACCTAGTGCATTTGGAAATCACAAGTACCTACTGGTCTCCACCAATTACTTCACTAAATGGGTTGAGGCAAAACCATTGGTGAACATCCGAGACTCTGACATGACTAGGTTCATATGGAGAAACATCATAACTCATTTTGGGATACTAATAATCAACATCACCGACAACAGTACACAATTCGAAAGTGGTTTATTTTAAGATTTCTGCGACTATCACGGCATCAAACACCACTTCAATTCTGTGGCGTATCCCTAAAGCAATGGGAAAGCTGAGGCTTCCAATAAAATCTTGATCGATGGGATGAAAAAATTATTGGACATAGCTAAGGATGCTTATGGGCCTATCATACAACGCTTAGGAGACCAACTGGGGAAACATCATTTACCCTCGATGACATAGAGGTGGTCATCCCTCTAGAAGCAGGCCTCCCTACTATGAGAACCACGCTGGTTGACCAAGGCCTCAATGATGTAGCCTTACACACTGAAATTGAACTAGCAGATGAGCGACGAGAGCTAGCCTTGATCAAGCTGGCCTCCTACCAAAAATAACTAGCCAAGCAGTACAAAAAATTGGTTAATCCAAGGAAGTTTTTAATAGGAGAATATGTCTTACAAAAAGTCCTCGACAGTGCTGTAAAACCATCAGATGGCAAACTAGGACCAAACTGGGAACGACCATTTAGAGTGATCAGAGATGATCTTTAGGGAGCATATCATCTGGAAATGCTGGAGGGCAGAGAAATACCAAGAGCATGGACCACAAGTAACCTCAAAAACTTCTACTTTTAGATCCTCTATTTTATTTTTTAAGATAATGGAATTTTTAGTTTTTTATTGCTTGATAAGACAACTTTCATGAATAAAGGCTGGATTGGCCCATCTATCCTCAAAGTTTACATTGGTTGTTTAACTCATCTTGATTATATCTCATTAATTTGCACATTTGTCAATGATATGTCTAGAATGTTTGATGAGCAGGGTTAGCAAGTTAAATACAAACACTTAAAATTACCCTCAGGCCCTTATTATTAACATAAGAGGCCTCGTGAGTTTCCCCCGACAATAACAAAGGCCCTACTGGGGATACTTAGGCAATAAAGCTAACTTTGGTTAGTCCCCAACATCTGTTGGTCGCAAAAAACCTGCTCGGGTGGATTGCCAAATAACCAGGTACATTCTCTCAATCATCTCACTTAGGATTAAGGAAGTGTGATGACACACCTAAAGGTAAAGTGAATAGAATGATACTACTCAGGCATATTGGACTGAGAGAATGCTCAAATATATGATAGGCAACATGGCCATGCTTAAACATCATTTAGTCAGTTATAAAAAGCCCAAAATGATTTAAACTAAGTATGAGTCAACCTAAAGCCTAAAATCGGTCAATTAATATCATTTTGGTCAATAAAAGTGTTAAGTAACCTACAAGCATGTAAAATCAAAACATGTTTAGTCAGCACACGCTCAAAACATAAGAAAGTTCTTTATTTAGAATAAAAGGTTACAATCACAAGACCAAAATGAGATACATAAAATCCTAGGAGGTAGAGCATCGACCAAGATATTCTGCTACAGATGCCCTCTGCCCTCTGATCGTCTGGCTTTGGAGAAAATTCTTCAACATCTTCATCAAGATCTTGATCCAAGAGTTGGGGAGGAATAACATTAGCCAGAATCCATTCATCATCTCTCGAGAAAGGATTATGGAAATATAAAGGACATTCGACTTGATACTTATACAAGAGCTTAGATTCTTTTGGAGTTATCGCCTCTTTAAAAGCACTCAGCCATCCTTAAGAAAAAGCAATACTTTCAGCCTCTTTGAGTTTTATTAGGGAACCTTCCTAACCAGCATTATAACCTTCTCCCCGGACCTCTCTAGGGCCCACTTTAAATGATTATCTCAGCTTCTTGACATTATCTTTTAGCACCCACATAGAAGATTTCAAACTTGCCACCTCTTTTGGCAGAGCATCATTTTGGGAATGTAGGACCTCACCCATTTAGTCGACCTCAGTCATCTCTAGAAATTGGGCCCTTAAAGAATTACTTCCTCCTGAACAGAGGGCCCTATTTCCTCCATCTCCTGGAGGTCATTCTTCAGCTTTGTAATCACTTTCAGTCTGGTTTTTGTATTTTTCGTTCCTAGCTCTTAGTGACTTGTAGATTTTCACAAAGGCTTTACAAGCTTGTAGGCTAATATCAGGTCCAAGAATTCTCCCTAATTGGGAATTGGGAGAAATATAGCGATTTAAATAATCAGACTACATATGATATACATCAAACTATAAGCAAGTATAGTAGCATAAAAATAAACAGATAAACACATGAGCAAAAGGGGAAATTGCATTATCACACAAAATAAAGTGAAGGACAATGGACAATACATGAGGTTCTCAAGATAAGGGTACAGACTAATAAGACTAAAATTGTACAAGGAAAATGAAAACACATAGTCTACAGGGGCCCTAGTATTTAACCTGGTCTCCCCTAACTATGGTTTTCCCCTTGTCGACCACTTGTTGTTCCTGTCCAGTACCAGCACTCCTGTTAATCGCAGCAGGAACAATAAGTGTTGCCAATAGCCTGGTCGCCACATTCTCCCTCTTCTTCATCAATATAAGGTTCAGGACCAGGAGAGCGAAGGCCAAAAAGTTCAGAATCTGTAGGTGTTCGAGCAGCCTTCAAACCATGGTCATATCCCTTCTTGAAGGAAACCTTGCTAGCGTAAGCCATATGGTATTCAGTATCCTCGTAAGATTTATAAAAGCCTTCACGGTAGATGGTATCCTTGGCCTGAGAAAGGTCGCCCTCCAACTTGGCCACCTTGCCAGTCAACTCTTTATTAGCCTCTCCTGATTCAGACTTCTCAGCAATCATTACCTTCTGAGAAGCCCCTATAGTATCATAGGCCTTAGACATATCACTTTTCTCATGGTCCCACACTTAAAGAGCATTGACAAGGGCCATATTCGAGACCTCCAGGGCTTTCTTCAGCTCTTCCTCCCTTTTGAAGCCATTATATTGATTGTCTAGAAGGGTAGTGAAATCAGACAGCATCTGCAAAAAGAAGAGGAACAACAAAGAATCAAAATTGAAATGGGAAAGAGTAAAGTAAATGAAATCGATAGGAAAGACTTTCCAGAGCCATTCCCTGTGCAATTTTGAGGAAAAGTTGAGTTGGCCCCAGCCACGAGGAATGCTCGCGATCAGTTACGAGCACCGAACTCTACAGGAGGTCAGGGGCCAAAATGGGGGGAATCACCCACACTAACCCCCTCAACATTAGGGAAATTGGGCACTACAGTAGATTTCAAGGCTAACTTATTCTTAGCCTCAACTTTCTCTCCCTCCTTCCTCTTTTCCTCTTATTTCTTTATCTTTCTCTCTCTCTCTCTCTCTCTCTCTTCTTTTTTTCTTATTCTTATCTCTTTTTCGATCTCTCCTTCTCTTTCTCTCTTCCTTTATCAGATGGGGCGAAACCACTACCCTTGTAAGAGTCTATTACATAAACCTTTAAAGCAGGAATCATATAAAAAAGGACCGCATGATTATCATCATCGTCAAGATGCCTTAACATCCTCTTCTTAACTAGTGGAGCCATGTCATCCTCATCCTCATCCTCTTACTCTTAATCTTCTTCTTCTTCTTCTTCTTCTTCTTCTTCTTCTTCTTCTTCTTCTTCTTCTTCTTCTTCTTCTTCTTCTTCTTCTTCTTCTTCTTCTTCTTCTTATTATTATTATTATTATTATTATTATTATTATTATTATTATTATTATTATTATTATTATTATTATTATTATTATTATTATTATGTTTCCTCTTCTCCTCCTACTTTTACTCCTCCTCTTCTCTCTTCTTCACTCTTTTCTACTTCTTCTTCAGAACTTTCATCCTCGAAAAGAACAAGATCAGAAGGACCTACCTCTAGAGACCTTAAAATTAGGACTTGGTTGAGAAATGAAGCTAGTACCTGTGTTCTTGTATTCTAAAAGAAAGGCTTCCGACCTGGGATGGTCACCTTCTACTAATCTCTCCCTTATGCTCCAGGCCTTCGCGAGCTCTTCAGTATTAATTTCACTAATGTTAGGCTCTTGGTTCTTAGCACGACCTGCAATAACAAAAAAGAGGAATATCATCCACAAGAATGAGAAAAATTCACAAGGAGTTAGCAGGAAAAAAAAAGAGGAAGCAATCTATTTTCGCCTTTCTATAGTAAAAAATGAGAAGGTCACGTGGTCTCTCCCCCTCCAATAGTGGAGGGTGCTGCCAGTTCCTTACAATTAACCCACTTTTCCAGTAGTCTTTGTGCGAATCTGAAATATTTATCGCCAGAACTCGCTCGACTTTTCTAGTTTTCAGATACAATAAACCCTCTTTGGTCTTTGAGAACACATAATAGTAACATATCTCAGCAAGACCCAACTTTGTTCCATAAAGAGTATTTATCATATGAACACCGTTTACTATCTTCCATATATTGGGGGAACATTGAGCGGGAACAGTGGCAAAGAACCTAAAAAATCTAAGGAACAACTCATTTGGGGGAAATGTCAAACCCCCTTGAGTTATCAACAAGGTGTGAATCTAATTCCCCCCATCAACTCTATGAATAGTATGAGGAAGGGGGCACAGTTAATAATCACCCAGTTAGGGATGTTATACTTGCACCTAAACTCTTCTACAGGTTTACCATATAACATATCCATTACTGAACAAGAAGAAACCCTAACTACAATAACTAGATAGTATAGGGAAAAAGAACTAAAAAGAAGCAAAGACTATAACTTACAGGCAGTAATGAAACTTTGAGAAAGCACAAAAGGAGGGAAACTTTGACTTTTGAACAAAAAGGGGATCCTAGGAACGGAGTATGTGTAAGAACGACCAGAAACAATGACAAACGCTTGAGTAAGCAACAACTGATCACCATAACACTCAAATGATGAGTTTTGACTTCCTAGGAATATTTTGGCACTTCGGTGCCTCTTTTAAGACAAGCGTGTCCTTGTTGTAAGACTTGTTATTAAAAAGATGCGACCACGGACTCTCATTAAATTTTTAGGCCTTGAACCTTCGACCCAGTTGAAATTTGTTGGCCCATGGTTATTAGCTCAAAGATTGCAGGGGCAATTGTAGGGGCCCATTTTTTACAAGTTCATGAGAATAGCCGACCAAGATAACTTGAGTTATTTGGCTCGACCCAAATCATAACTTAATTTCAACACGGGCAGTTTAGTTAGAGGAGGATACTCTCAAGTGTGGTCAAATCAGGTGTCAAGAATCTCAATCGAGATATTCAAGCACCTCGTGGCCAATCCACGAACTATGATGGAGTTCCTTAAACAACTTGAACTCTATAACAGACATATCTATAAATTGTACACCCTGACCCAGGACAGAAGGATGAAACATTGTAATTGTTGAGGGACACTTATTAAAAATAACCAACCTCTCCGTAGACGTAGGAAAGTTGCCGAACCACGTACATTATTGTTGTATGTGATTTCATTTACTTTCTGCCCTTCGTGATTATTTTCGTAGATCCTTTATTATGAATTTTTCTGCACTCATATATATATATATATATATATATATATATATATATATATAATGTAACATTATAACTGTATTTAAAATATATATGTTCAACAAAATTAGTCATAACACCTTTGATTTTAAACTTTCTTAAATAATTTGGAGAAACCTCTGTACATACATGTTTCGTTTTGTAATTAAAATAAAAATTTATATGATTGTTCATGTAAGGACACCAAAAATGAACAAATTTATATGAATGTCCATATAAGTTTAGTTCTTTAAAAGATCCATTTTTACAACTCAAATTAGTTTTTGAAAAAGAGTAAAATCTATATGAATGTCCACATAATAAAAAAAAATACCTTCATAAATATTTGAGCTTCGTTTGAATTAAAAAAATGAATGTAAATCTCTTCACTCCCTTAAAAATATTTTATTTCATTGGAAAAAAATTATATTTAAAAAAGTCACTTATTTTTTGTAATTATTATTTAGTTACAATATTGGTAGGGTAACTCCTTATATTCTATTCAATTTAAGTGAATTTACATTTAATGTATAAGTCATATTTTCTAGAAAATGTTATTTAATGAAAATATTGGTAGGATATGACTAATTGTATATTATCTCATTTAAGTTAATACACGTTTATGTGTAACATGTGTCAAATTCACATCGAATGAATTTTTTTATAGTTATATTATGTGATATGATGTGCCACAAAATCAGCATAATTTCATTCTAAACTTATGCAAATAATATGTTGAACCTTTTATTTCTATATGCAACTTTCGTCATAAAAACTATAAATCTATATGAATGTCTGCATAAGAACACAAAAAACAAACAAAATAAGATCAAATGTTAGTGACTTTAACAACGTTCGAGTGCAAATAAGTGATTGCATTTATTTTAAATAAATATGAATGTAAATCTCTCCACCTTTTTGGCTCCCTTATAAAACCTTTTGTTCTAATATAAGACTCCCACTTAATATTTGTGTAACCTGTAGAGACAATTCTTCTTCAATTTAAACAATAAGTAAATGAATAACTAGGCGACGTGACGTGTTCATTTCAAGAGAGCATTATAGATATATAATATTAATATTATATCTTAACATCAAAATAAACTCAAATTCGATGATTTAAATCAAAATGGTCACTTTTAAAGACATCCACTAAAGTTGTCTCCCCCATTTTATTGGCTTAACGAATTTGGATACCCACATGTTTTATTATTTTTCAACTTTTTAAAAAACAAACGTCAAACCCACAAAAATACTAACCCCACGTAAAACATATTTTTCTTCTCATTAAAAACTAAACCTCACACACCACCACCATTGGAGTTAACTGCCATCTCGGTCTGACTTTTGTGCATAATATGGTACTACATACTACCATTAGCCTCCCTATCTCTCTAAACGATATTAACATACCAAAGATATATTATTTGTCAAAAAAACATTTTACACAATTTTCAATAATATTTTATCATCTAAAACAAACAAAAATTGTGTAGAATCGCTACAGCAGAATAATCGCTACAGCAGCACAATTTTAGTTAAAGCCTAAATCATGCATCTAAGTGATTGAATTAAATATGCAAATCAAATAATCACATGATCAAATATTAGGAAGACCAAATTCAGGAAAAATCCCTGAAAGGGAAAAACCTTTTTATTTCACTATAATTTGTAAATAACAACTTACGCAGATTACAATGAAATAGGGTGACACACGAATACCTATAGGTGTCATTCGGCGTCGTCAGCAATGGAACAACCGCATCTACTCCACAAGAACACGCAGTTCTATCTTCAGTAATGAATCCACACGTAGCGAATCCACATGGACATGTAGTCCAATCTTCACAGAGACTCTCTCCACCATAGCACGCAGCCCCCGGTTGTAGAGATCTCCCCACAAAGAATAAATTTCAATAAAGTTGAATATAGGGTTCCAAAACAATTCACTAATGATTGGGATGTTTTGTGAATTGAAAACAAAAGGTTTAAAACCTAAAAGAAGAAGACAAAAATCGTTTCTGCAGTAGCAGTTTCGTTTCTGAAAATTATACAGGTCTTCTTATGAAAAAGGAAAGACTCCAATTTATAAAAAAACTTAAGGTGGCACGTCGCTCGAATGAGAACAATCTCGTTTGAACGAGATGTCTATGTTGTTTGAACGACATAATCAGGTCATTTGAACGACATAATCAGGTCGTTCGAACGACCTATCAAATGAGATTTCAGTCGTGCTTGTAGATAATTTTGATACGAATGCGTGGCCTCCAGTTTCGTATTTTTTTTATTTTTTATGAGTTAGTTATGATTTTTCTACGGAAAGGTGTCCGAGAACAAAATCTTTAGAAAAATTTGCTAAAAATATCCCAACACTTTAACTGCAATGCTAAGGAATTAAAACTCAACCTTAACAAAATTAACCTCGCGGAGTCTTGAATGTTGAAGATCTTAATTTCGGATCCGTCTTTGACGCTTGAATGTTCTTGAATGCTCTTCGACCGTGTAGCGGTATACGACATACTAAATTGATAACGGACAATGAAAATAATGTCCTTACAAATCTCCCCCTATGTCTATGCCGGTACAAAATAAAGACTCTGAATTATCAAATAAAATCAAAGTGCCTATACAAATCTAATATCCCCCATGAACCCCAAAATGGAAAACACTAAAACTTGCAAGTCTTCAAATTTTCTTCAAATATCTTCAAGTTCAAATCTTCAAACCTTTAAGCTTTTCTCATCAGGGTGTGCAACATATGATCATCACTTTTGTACCTACACATATGAGATAAATCAAATACCTTCATGATGCATCGAGTTTGAAATGATATAAGAATAAATCAATCAATATAATCTAATCTCCCCCATAAAATCATAATTCGTTCTCCCCCTTTTTATTATGTCCATAAATAGACAGATAAGAAGAAACAATCAAAACATAGAGTGTTACGACAAATATGCAAAGAAAATATGAATCAATCAACTCGCATGCAAAGGAGTATCTCAAAAAAACATTCACAAACTAATTTTTATTTTTCAATTTTTTCGTACAAAAATAAGATACCGAAAATCAGACCATGCATTTAAACTCAAACATCCAAGTCATGGAAACAGAATGAATGGGTGTGAACACATTTGATAGGTAAATCAAATCAATCAATCATATGTGCACGATGCATACGTGTACCCCTAACGAATGAACCTCAAAATCTACCTTAGGTGTAAAACTATTGAATTTAGATGACATTGCCTTAATCAAATCAACAAATCAAAGTCTAAATGATTTTCACACCAATAACGTCCAAAACTATGTAGCGCTTTTTCAAGACTTTCAAGGACGTGCAAACCCATTTTATATTCCATCTAAACTCCATCATAAACAATATGAAACAAATTTGAGGTGATAAAGAGAATAAATTGGCCCATATTTGGCATATATTCCTTTTATTGCATTTAAATTTTTTCGGGCTCTTTTAAACCTCTTTGGAACCCGGATAATTTTCAATTCCTCACTTTTTAAGGTCCGAATTGAATGGTGGATTAGTCGCAAAGGATAAATGAGTACCTTTCGCAACCCTTCCCCATTTTCAAATAAAATCACACAAACGCACACAACGGTTTTTACATGAACTACTTTCTTGTCAAGTTTTATCGTGATTGGTTCATTTTTAAGGACAGGATTGAAGTGAAAACACCCAACCAACATGTGATACGACAAGAATAATAATCAAACAAATTTGTGTATGTGTGCAATAAAGAAAATCACGAGTCAAACATATTGGAAGTATCACTTAATTACATCTTAATGACTCCAAACATTATAAAGCACAAAGATGACATGATGTATTGTCTCAAAACACCATCAAATAGTCACACGGATAAATGGAATAAAATTGTGACTCGGTCATCCTAAGTGTTTATCCATAAATGGTGCAAACAAAATAAAAAAATCTTTTTGGATTTTTAAAAAAATTATCAAAATAAAATCTTTTTGTATTTTTCAAAATTTTCAAATAGAACAAAATATAACAACAAAATGATACAACCAGCAGTAGGCATATAATATCGATATGAGCAACATCCTATGCTAGCAAACAGTAATCACACAAGAGAATCCACAATAAAATAAGATGTTATAAACGAGCAATGCAGTGTTATAAATTAACCATGGATACCAAGAATAACTGCATATAAATTGACCAGAAGCAACCCATCAGTAGCAAAAACGTAAGCATATGAACATTGGGTGCTGAAATCAGAAGGGAACCAAAAACAAAATTTCCAGACAGGTCACTCAAATGACTTAGCTCTGTCGGTCGAACGACAAGGGCATATCGCGAGATGCGACTTCATGCGAGACAGAGTTGTTGCTCAAATGACCTATAGATCTCGCTCGAACGAGAAAACCAAAACTTCCCAGAATGCCCAGAAAATCCACTACAAAAAAAATTAGCTTTTGAGACGGTGGCCTAACAGTCCCAAAAGATCATTTATCCGTCTCAAATACTTTTTGTGACACTATTTGGGACGGCTAGGGGGGGTCTTTTTGATAGGGGGTTATAAATACTTTTTGTGACCCCATAGCCGTCTCAAAAGAGTTTTTTGAGACAGTAACAAATCCGTCTCAAAAGGTCCTCATTTTATATGACCCTTTTGAGATGGAACAAAAGTTGTCACAAAAGATTGTTTTTGAGACGGGAATTAACCTGTCTCAAAAGGTTACTATTTTAGAAGAGCTTTTTGAGACGGCAACATAGCCGTCTTTAATATATTTTTGGGACAGTTTTAACCATCCCAAAAGAGGTGAAGGGATCTTAAAATTTTTGCACCAATATTTTGTGGAGAATAAAATTTACCGCTAAAGTTTAATATAAAATTGAATTACATTTGAAACAACACAAACAACGAATATTCAGAAAATGTAATACATAAGATGATTTTCAACCAACACAACGAATTATTGTCATTCAACCATAAATAGAGTTCTTACAGCCATCTCCAAATATTCATCAAAATAAGAATTATAACAGTAAGTTCAAATATTTGACTTGACAATAAAAATACATTAATGTATTAATACTCCAAACACGAAATGTCTTTATCAAAGTAATTCCGCAACACTGAAGCATACGACCTCCAAAACCATTGATTAACATTTGCATGTTCTACAAAAATTATCACCTGCACAAAAAAAATAGTGTCAATTTTGTCAGAATTAATACCCCTCTTCAACAATACAATGTGAAAAATGAATCAATATAGTATATTCTCATCATAAACAATATAAATATCTAACTACTATTATTTTTTAAAAATTCGGCAAAGTCTCCTTTGTTTATTCATGAAAACCACAGGCAGTCAACCTGTTTTAAACATTAAAATTCATTCTAAGAATGATATACACCAACCAACAGATATTTTTAACCACCACCATAATAAATTATCACCACCATAACAAATTTCACCACCACCATTGAAAATTTAACTTTAAACGAGAGAATTTTTCATTATATATAAATAACTATATGTATGAATTATATTGTATTACCTAGTTGGACTGAATAGTCAAGGTAGTGGAAGTATGATGAGGGGTAATACTTTGGAACAAACTTTGCATTTCACTTCGCATATCATTCTTCATCTATAATAAAGCTTGTTGGTTGTGAATCTCTAACTCTTTGAGCTCCTATCGATGTCGAGTCTCTCGGTCTTCAGCTTCTTTCTTTAATTGGTTAATTTATTCCAATAGTAACCGAGATGAATATGCTTTTGTTGACGTTGACCTAATACCTGCTCCCTTTAGTAAAGCATACCCATGCCCTTCATATCCTACTACACCAGTAAAAATCTTGTTCCGCACTTGTACGTGTTTGAAATAAAGAAACTTGAGCTCTTGAGTTGTGGTGTGTATTCTGTGACTGGGATGTTAATTCAATATTTGGGGAAAGTTGTGGTTGCATCTCTCTATTTCCATGGTCCCTTATGTTGTATTGCACGGAAGTAATTTGAGATGCCCTCTCTAAATCATTTCTCACTAGAGCTGAGTAGTTGCTTCTCGAGTAGTCTTTCCTCGACTACGAGGTCGGACATAGTCAACCGATGACGACGATGACTCAATGTCATGGATCTGTATATTTGCATTTATCATAGAAAGAAGTCACATTTCAGTTATATATCACATTTCAACATCAGTTATAAAACTAATAAAACATGAAACAAAATATAAAAGGATCTATCATTACATTAAAATGATCATGTTCATTTCAAAATCATTTCCAAGAATAAGAGAAGAAATTTAAACCTATTACTGATGAACACTTATTAATTTGAGTCCTGGAGATCTTAATTTCCTCCATCTCTTTGTAAAACGAACAGTTATATCGAAGATAAGAAAGTAATAACTAAATTGTGCACACTTTAGTAGAAAAAAAAAGAAGGGGTTGCATACTAATGTTTTAGAAACAAGGATATTTTAGTAAGTTGAGAAAGTTTTAGGGATTTACAAATATGCCTATTTATTTAATATTTCAGCAATTCAAGAATGAGGATCACCAAATTTCGAATCTGAAAAAGTGAGGCAAACGGACACAGAAAAAAAAAAGAACTAGGAAAATCTGAAGTGCTCGTTTGGTTTGAGTTTTATGCTTTCCAGAAATCTAAAATGTAAAGTTCACACAATTCATGTTAAGAGTATAACAAACAATATGTTTCAGAAAACTTTAACTTTACGTGTGGAATTTAAATCCACGAAATCAATAAACTTAAACCAAACATGTACCAAAGATACTAATATGAGTTATGTTTATTCTTAAATATAGGTGTACGGTGTTTGTTAAATAAAAAAAATATTGTGCACAATCTCTTTAGCAGTGGCACTTCAATAGATTAATCTATAAACATCAATTTATGCTAATGATTTCTTGTCTTTTATTAATCTTTATTCCTATTGGGTTGTTGGTAATGGGGTGGATATTAATTTTTGGAACCACAATTGGTTGGGGAAACCTATAGCAGATATATTGAAATGTGACTAAAGTTACTTCATTTCTAAACTTCACTCTGTCATCAAAAACCAATCCTGGAACATCCCCTGATAAACTTATGGGTTGGCAAGGCAAATCCCATTCTACTGAAATGAGTTGATTATATTAATCATTCAACCAAGTATTCTCAGAGGCACATACCCTTCATCTTTCCTACCTTGGCTAAAGACTAGTAGTGGTGCCATAACACATACTCACAAACGCTGCTGGTATGATGGTATATATTAACAGAGCTCCCATCTATCAGTTATATGACTCAAACTGTCACGGGTTGTGATTACTGTGTTTGTGTAGTGGAGTTGATAACAAACTGTCATGGGCTGTGATTCAAGTTTGGCATCTTTTTTATACTGAAATTAAACCTTGGGTTGTTTAGCTGTCACCTCTTTCTGTCTACCACGGAGTACATCAATGGTGTCCTAGGACCGCAAACTTAAGTCATTAAATTGTTCCATGTTGTTATTTTTGGAGATAGGTAGGAGGTTCAGTAGCAACTGTGTTTGATTTTAGGATGGACTCAGTTTATATAGGGGAGGTCATTAGTAATTAAGAGTCCGAGCTAGTGTGGACTACTGAATGAGCAATGGACTCCATCAAATCCTCCAATTGATCAGTCATATAATTAAGAAAATCTGACTTCAACTGTTTGGGGTAGGCAATGGTCTATAAAAGATGAAAAAAATGCAACGAATTTAATTTTCTGTCTAATTTCTGTTTGCTGTGCAAAAAGAACAAAAACTAACAACAAAATGTGCTTATTATTTCTATTATATATATATACCATGGGGTGCCTATATTCCATATCAATCATGGGGTACCTATATTTAAAAGAATGAAATAGAAAAAATACTTGCTGAAATATAGAACTCATGCATTATAAGGCCATCTTGTTGCCCTTCGCTTCCCCAGCCCTTTTAGTAAAACCAAAAGATGATACTTGAAGGATGTGCATCAATTAGAGAGACATAAATAACCTCACTGTCAAAAATAGATTTCCTACATATAACAGTTGTTATAACGGTTATATATGTTATAACAACTGTTATAACATATATAACAACTGTTATATATATATGTTATAACAGCATATATAGTTGTTATATATGTTGTTATAACATATTTAACAGCATATATAACAACTGTTATATATGTTATAACATATATATATATGTTATATATGTTATAACATATATAACAGTTATATGTTATCTAATAGCATAATATAATTTTGATGTCTCTAAATAAGATTTTGCCACGTGTCCATAGTTAATGTATCTCTTTAAAGATGTGAAGTCCCGTTCATACGTGCTAAAGACTTATTATCAATGATACAACACAAACTTTTCATCTTCTCCTCCGTCCCTTTGATTTCCACAGATGAAATCTAAATGCCTATGCATTCTGACCTGACACAGAATCGACACCATATAGTGACTTCTCTCTTGGCCTCTCCATATCTCCGCCGACCTAATGTTTTCTCTTACGTACAAGTCATCAGAGCTCACTTAGCTGTTATTATAAATATTTCGAATCGAATTTTAATAATATATGATTCATTTTCATTATGAGGGTGCATTTGTATTTCTTCATTTACTTGAAAATTGTAAGTTGTGTGTTAATATTATATATCCTAAGCATCTTATTTTTCTTCTTGATATTCAACTGATTAGAAATAGTCCTAAATGAATTTTAAGACACGAGAGAGAGGTTGGTCTTGATGGGGGGTGTATGAAAGCTGTTGGGAAGCATTTGGGATACTTAAAATATGAGATCTGCATTTAGGTTCAATGGGGTTACGGGTATTAAAAAGGGGTTGAGTCACTTTAATTGTTTGGTTCTGATATTGTTAAGTCTGATGACGTTGAAATTTTTTTATGGCTGTTTCTCATCAAAGTGATTTAAAAATTTGGATTCAATGAAGTGTGGATAGATTATTTATGGAGATTAATTTCAAATATTTTTTTTTAATATGATCAATGGGGAGACTAGTGGATTTTTTAAATCAGCTAGGGGACTTAGGCACGGTGACCCTATACCCCCTGTCCTATTCATCGCTAGTGTAAGAGCATTAAGTGGAAACTAAAACAAGATGTCAAAAGCTCCATATTTTAAAACCTTTTAAACTCCTCTAAGTTTTCCTTTGGTTTCTCACTAGCATTTGCAGATGACTTTATTGTATTCTCATCAGGAACCATTGGGGCCATTAAACATGATCGAATAGCGTTGGAAAGGTATGCAAATGAGCATGATGTATCCACCAATGTAAGGAATATATGCCTCTACATCACGTGGAGGTTCACACTGTATGATCAACTGGACATCATTGATGTCAAGTCCCCGTGCCGTTACATTTGTAGCCACCAATATAAGGAATTTTCCCGATCTAAATCCCTTAGTGTGATCTCATGCTGAGACTGCTATATGTCACCATGTAGAGGACGGGCTCCAGGTAATATGCCAGAAAGTTTAAAAGCAGAACCCATTGTTTGAGTGAAAATAATGGTGCAGCCTCCACTGCTATAATGGCGAATAATATCAGGAATAAGCTAGGACCTGGCGCTGAACTAGAACAGGGAAGAACGATATGCCTCACACTGGTACTAGCCTTCATTTTCTCATTACCAACAAGATCTACAGTTTTCTTCTCTTGTTTTTAACACTTAGTAGCAATATGTTTCACCCAAGTTGGCAAGGTGGCATTGAAGAGAAGCGTTTGAACTTTTCTTGCATCATTTACCTTTCTTAGAATAAGTTCGACATCATCAACAAAACCCATCTTCAACATTTCATCAAATTCATCAAGGACACAAAACTTCAATGAGTAGCTAATTCCCTAGTAGGTAAAAGCACAAGGACACTTGGTGCCTTTCCATATCCAGTCTTCCGTGATGCTTTAGCAGGTCCATTTATTAAGGACTCCAATATGGGCAACACAAAGGCTAATGTTTTCCCCTAACCCATTCATGCTCGGACAACCAAATCAGAGCCATCAAGTATGGTATTAAAAGTCATAGCTTGAATAGTAAACAAAGCCTCAATCCCCTTGGCCTTCAAAGTCTTTCTCAACGGCTCTGAAATTCGGAAATTCAAAACTAAGTTGGGATCTTCCTCTTCAATACTAATAATATCCTCTTCTTCTTTATTATCATCACCCTATAATTTAATCACCTTCTTCTTTTTATTGACTGGCTCGATTAATTCGGAGCTCGTCTCACTTCTCTCCTCATCATCATCTAATGCCTTTAGCTTCTTCTCCCTTTTCTTGCTCTTCTTTTTTAGCTTCTCCTCATTGAGGATGACTTCTTCGGAATCGGATTTAGAAACCTTGGACTTTGTCTTTTTAAGTTTCTTTTTAATTTTGAAATAGATGGGTTGTTCTGATATAGCCAGAAAAGGCATGATTAAGATAGATAAAGAGTGGATGAAGAGGGGTTCTCCTCATGATTAAGATAGTAGATAAAGGTAAGTCAGTTGCTATATTTTAATATAGACTGGAATATACATAAAATCAGTTCTATGGTGCCTCAAATTTATCCCATATTTTTTTTCAAGTTGGCTTATTGGGGCTACATGTTCAAGTAAAATTGTATGGCCTGCAGAAGCTTATGGGTATTTCTCTATTAGTTCAACTTGGAATCAAATTCGATAGCCTCATGTTCTTACTTGGACTACTTCTTTTATTTCGCATAAGTTCATTCCTATTAAAATATCTTTTTTCTTTATGAGATTAACGTGAGATTGTCTACCAGTGGATGCTTCCATTTAAATAATTGGGATTAGAGGGATTTTAAAGTGTGAATGTTGTAACAACAATAAGAGTTTAAGGAGGAGGCGAGAGGAAATAAAAGGATTTATGGGAGTATGGTAGGTTCATGAGAAGCTCTGTTATGACGCGTGTAATGTATCATCCGATTGATTAAGAGATGCTTAATTATATGCGTCGTAGATTGCTAACATCTGGATATACTAGTGTTTGGACTTAGTCGACCGCCACTTTATGTTTCCTCCACTATAACTAAACATATCGTTGTTTCTTCTGGTTTTCTTTCCTTTTGTTTTCTTTTATTTTTTCCACATCCTTTTTTTCTTATCTTAATGAAGTTATCTTATGGTAGTAAATCTAAGGTGGCCTGGTTGATGTGTTTATGTATAGATATAGAGTGAGAGAGGAATCTTAGGTTTCAGTGTTAATGTCTGATTAATACATAGTACATGGGAAGTTGTACCAACACAAGTTTCCCTTTACACAGCCTCAGATTCTTGTTTATGACACAAAAAAATACAAAATCAGTGGTAAAAACAAATCTAATTGCTTCGTCTTTCATTTTAAGCCCTCGAAGTATTATAATTGACTTAGTGTCCTTCCAAATGGAGTCGTTAGTATACCAACATTACCATTCTTTTGGGGGCATTTTAGACAATTTAGCTCAGTATTTTTTATCAGTCTCTGATAACTCCTTAACTATCCTCTATGTCCTCCTTCATTGTGCACTCTATGATTCTATTCCCTTACTATCTCTCTCCACCCGTCCTCACATACTTTGGGTGGGATTCATAAAGTGAAACTGCTTGGCCACTCGAGTTCCACATTTAATAGAAAGATGATTCTGTGTGAGATAGAAATTCTGCAATGCTAAATGCTAATTACTCAGAAATCGCACGTGTATTTTTCCTCTTTTGGCATCTTCCCATCTTGGACATGGATGCGTCTATAAAGAAGATACTTCCCTCATGGACAATAGTCATATTACCCTACGAAAATTCAATGGAAACGCAGAACTCAGTGGCTAAGAAAGAGCTACTGAATAAGAGTGAACTATGTAGATTTGGAGAATTTTTGCATTGAAACAAGTACACATATACCATTTAAAGATTAATAGTTACACCAAGTCTTGGGATTTGATTACTTCCGTCGTTTGGTATTGTATTGTCATAAGTATAGGATATTCGTTGATAGAAGTGAGGTATTTTGGGTGTGAGTGCCGACGAGGACAACATGAGTCCAATTTAATATTGATTTAGTAAAGTTTCTCGCAAATGTGGGATCTAATGAGAAATGATTTTCTAAAAATATTTTCAAGTTTCCTAAGACGAAGAAATAGAATTTGGGCATTTGTATACCATGAGAACAGATCCCAAAGGCTTTTTATAAGAAGGAATACCCATAAAGGGAACTATAATTATATTATATCCTTGTTGTTCAGGTGAAAGATCTGAAACATCCTAATTTTCTGAGGCTTAGAGCTTTCCACTCTTAAAGGAATGTGATTTAACACTATATATATGAATATACTTCCAAAAATAGGATTTCGAAATAGGATTTAACCTCTGAGACCCAAAAAACTTTTCATATCAGGTTGGTTGAACAGGTCACTGTGACATTTTAACAATTTTAGCATAACTTGAAGCCCAAAAAATTGATCACAAACTATATATATGAATATACTTCCAAAAATAGGATTTCTTGAGATTATGGTTACTCAAAATTTGGTATGTCAACTCATACACTATGCGTGTGTTCAAGTGGGCATATGATTTCCTACTACAATTTCAGCCTGCAACTTATTAAAAATGGTGAATATGTGAGTTATATAGCATCTAGTATACCAATTCAATTGAACTTTAACATATACCATCTAGTATACCAAGATCCTAATGGAAAGGTTACCCAACTCTTTTTCTCTCTTTCTGGTATTGAAGAAAGGTAGTTGTTCTCCGATTGGTCTTCAATAGCTTCTTCTGAAGCTTTTATATCATGTCAGCATCGGATAATGATAATAATAATAATAATAATAATAATAATAATAATAATAATAATAATAATAATAATAATAATAATAATAATAATAATAATAATAATAATAATATGTCTTCTCATTCTCAGTCACAACTTGCCTCACACTTTTTCGTAGACCTTTTCGACAATATTACCGTAGATGTTGCATCTGAGTGTCACCGGATAGAAAGGTTGGGAGTTGATTGTAATTTAAACAAAGGGGAAGAGGAGTTGAGGTTGTCTGCTGAAGCCCGGTCTAGGGTAGCAGACCCAAGAAATAGTGGTGAAGGAATTAGCAAATATGTGGTAGACATATTTGGACAAAGTCATCCTCCTATAGCCAATGAAGTATACGATTGTATGAACTGTGGCTGCCAAATTATGGCTGGAAGGTTTGCTCCTCATTTGGATAAGTTCATGGGAAAGGGTAAAAAGGATCAACTCAAGGCAATAAGAAGTAGCACGATTGTACAAAACCGGTACTCTCAAGGAAGCCCTGCTTCCGCCTACTCTAGTTGAAATTTGAATGAAGATTAGGTCGGATCGACTGGTTCATTACAGATTAAGGGTGAGCAATCCCATAACGATTATCTAATTAACGAAACATCAATTAGATCTTTCCTGCTCCACTTTATTATACTAGTATGTGTTGGTTTTAGTTTTGACATCATTACTGGGTAACATATCAAGAAAATTCATACATTGATTGATGTTATTCCTTGATAATGTTACAGTTTACTCAGATCTCTATGAAGATATCAAAATTGGCATTGATGTCTTTACTCCTTTACTTGTGAGATAAAAAAAAATCTAGTATATCAATTCAAAGAAGGAAACTTGGAAGTGTTAAAAGCAAGTACTCTCAAAACGCACATCCATTAGTTTAATCCAATAGTCTTGGCACACTCAAAATGATATATGTGAGTTATATGTGTTCACATATATAAAAGTATCAATTTTTTCTGGTTGTCTTTGGTTGAAGTTGAAATCCGATAATATTAGAGGGTTAGTTTGAGTTTATACAGTTAAAAAAACAAATATATTTATACTTTAGTAGTAAGCCAATAAGTAAGACAATTGAACAACACCTAGCAATATTCGTGACCTTGCCACTGTAAAAGAACCTAGCAATATTCATGACCTTGCCATTGTAAAAACAAAAACATTGCAAAAATCAAGTACTAAACACCTGTTTCGAACCAATGTCAAATGTTCTCTTCATATAACCAAGAATGTAAGAAGTATGACATTCATAAATTAAGGATATGATATAAGAAAAACAAGCTGATATAAGAAGTATGACATTTATAAATAAAATGTTCTCCTCAATTGCATCTTCAACATGTTGTCCCTCTTCAAAGTCATTACTTGAGTCTGTCACAGCAGATTTTCCTCAAATTTATGAAATGGTGTCTTTGGTAATTAGTCTAATACTTGCTTAACCTTGAATCTTCCTCTAACTTTAGATATGGACCTCTCTCTATGGAAAAACCCAGATGCAAAGGCTAGATATGAAATTTAGAGCCAGAGAGACAAAATGGAAGACTTCACGGCCTTCAAAAATACACTAAGGCATCTCTATGGAAATTAGAGGAACGTAGAAACTAAGGCATCTATGAGGCGATTAGATTAATGTTCTTAGATTTAATGTGAATAGTTGCATTTTACTTTAGTTATTATAGATATAGTGTGATTAGTTGCATTTGCTTTAGCTTTATTAGATTTAAGGCGAGTAGTAGAACGTTGCGCAACGTTATATAGACTTGGTGTAAATAGTTGCATTGTGAGTAGTTGCATCTTGCTTTAGCATAGTTAATGTAAGTAGTTGCATTTTATTTCAGCCATCATCATTGTACCAATCGTAGCCGTTACTCAACACCCTTAAGATGAAACATTCATTGATAAAACCCCACCACCAAACTAGAATAGATCATTAACCAAAAGCACTATGTATAACACAAAACAATAACTAGTAGCACACTTTACCTACCTCCACAGTAAACAGTGTCAGCTAATGGCTTCATTAACACTACCTATCCACGCTTCTCCACCTATTACAAGCCAATAAACTATACCACCACCACCACCAAATAAAAACACTCAACCGAATCCCCTTAAACAATATGAAAAAGACCAAAGATCCATAAATTTTTGAAGACAGAGTACGAATTCTTCTTCTGCCTTATTCAACACTGACAATAACTCATGACATAACTTTCAATATAGAAAAAATCAGAAGGAAGTGGTTGAAACGTCCAGAGGGATGGGACTAAAGCCTAAAACATAGGGAGAGAGAGATGATAACCCCGCCTATCTTCTCTTAAGGACAATGCAACACCTAAACAATCTATGAACTAAGTAATCTTCAAATTAAGTGTGTAGCCCCCTTGGGAATGTTTGATCATGTTACATTCCCTTTTAGTGGTGAAACACATGCCATTAGGCTAACCCCTTGGGGTTGAAAAGATATCAGTGGGAAAAACAGTCATAACAAGCAACTTAAATTAATCGATAACAAAACACCATACTGACGTAACCATCCACGAATGAAAAATGATTTGAGATCTGCGACTAATCTAAAAATGATGAGTTACCATACTTTGGTACCTCTTAAGGTGTCCGCACCTCTTTTTAGGCCACTCGGTTACTATTATGAGTTTTTGACTCCTAAATCCTATATTTAATTCTAAAATAATCGTATAGTAGTCAATTGCGGACCGGGAGTCCAATGAGGACACGATCACATCCCTAGGTTACTTTTGTACATCCTGAGGTATCCGTGCCTCATTTCGTGCCACTCAGATCGTGAAATATAAAGCTTCTCTTTTTATATTGTTTAAAGATCCAGACACTACTTTTTGTGTTTACAATTTTTTAATTTAAAGAAGAACTTTAACTAATGCTTATCTTTTTATTTATTGCTTTCGAGTACCACCTCATATGTTGGAATTTGTGTCCCAACACTTAGTGACTTGAATGTTAAGATTTAGCATTTGATATGGTGTTGGATAACGTTGACAAGTTTTTCACTGGTGATGCAAATTTGAATTAATGGGGTCCATCACATATATCACAAAATAATATCATAATCGAATAGTACTTAAAATTAATGGCATAAACTACTTGCAAATGACATAAATTAATTAACAGAAACAAACATATCAATAATTCTAACTAAAGTTCACCCAAACAAGTATACAAATATTATCATTAATTGATCTTAAAATTTTGATACAACAACCAATTGACAATCCGGGTTTTCAATTGGCTCACCCTCAACCTCCTATCTCCACTACAAATCAAACCAATAAAAAAACTAATTATATTAAGCAATAACCAAGAATTAAAATTACCTTTTATCCGTATCAATTCGACGATATTATAACTTGAATGCTCGAGACTAGATCAAATATTTAGACACTGATGAACCCTGCCAAATACCAATAAATGAAAAATATATGATTTTCATTAAAAGAACATAATTATGATATAAGGTAGAAAAAAATACAATTATCTGACTATAAATAACTTTTACTATAAAAAAAACTCCAAAATTATTTCAATAACCAACCAATACTTTTCCACTACCCTTCCTTTCATTTTAACAACAACCAAGCAAGAAAATTTACAATCAATAGATAACAAAAAATTAATTTGAAGTCTTTAACAATAAAACCCCATTTTTTTAAGTCTTTGACGTGGGGGTTGAAGCTGATGGTGTTCCTACTACGTCTCCCTAAGATAGTTGGTACAACCACGACAATGGCACTGGATTCATATCAACACAACCACTTAGACTTGAATGGGAAGTAGGATTTCCAACTACTCTGCCTAAAGTAGCCACTATGTAAAAAGACACCCCCCCCCCTCCTATATACCACAAGTATCTAGGCTCCATTGCTAGAATAAGTATTATCATGAAATTCTTGACATAAATCTTTTGTCCCTAACGATCTTGTGCTTTAGGTATTTGAGCCAGGGCTTGGCCAAACCTACTAGTGCATGTGATAGAGAACTTCAATAACTAGACAAGGGTATAAGACCGGAAAAGAGTCAACGGAGCATAATATGGTAAAAAAAATTGATGTTGCAATCATATACTAAACACAAATCAATAATTCTACAGCTATATCTAGACCTTTTTCTAACTTGTCTAAAGAAATTAGACCATTTGTTGTTCCTGGTGGCCTAAAAGTTATTACGTCTACCAACATGAAACATGATACATCTATGGAGTTTCTGGAATCTAATGTAACTACAAGGCAACGTCAAAAGGGCAGTACATTGTTGATTGCAAAAAGAACTTGTCGATAAAATAAATTTATTTGGTATTGTCTTCCCAACCAATAACACTATATTTCACTTATGAAGTATCATAACTATAAAGGGAAGCCGATAGCAAGACACACTTCAATGACAATATGAGAAACTCTACTCATATGTACATATCTTAATAGGCATATAAACTAGCTAAAAAAGGAACTTATCAAGATCACTTAACAAACATCTATGTATGCATAGCCCTTACAATTACAAAATTAAGAGTTGATAACAAAATACCAATAGCAAGGAAATATAACATGTGGATTGATAATCACCTCAAATATGTCTGCATCTTTAATGCCCCAACAACATCTGATCTAATAATTTGCCCATTGATGTTGACAAGTATATTAACACTCTCCACGACATCTAAAAACACATGAACAAACAAGACAACAATATTAATATCTAGTGTATTAAACTACTACCAAATGACTCACACAAGCATACGCATAGTTAAGAAACCCGTTAATCCCAAATATGGTCAACGATTGCATAAATCAATCCAACTCTTATGCATAGTTCCCATCTATGAATCCAATTTTTTTTTATTAAATTTATATTTCATACTATAAATAAGATAAAATCTTCATAATGTCTTCATAAGATGATGAAAAAATAAAAAAGGTTAATAATGACAAACATTAATTCCTAAAGAGATTAGCACATAAAGGGGGAACAAGCTATATTAAAATAAGAATATAATTCAACACGTCAATTTAAGTATTAATATGGATAAATCGAACAATTCAAATTTGAAATATTGAAGTACTAATGCACGCATGATAATGAAAAGCACCAAATAAGAAGTCACACAATCAACTAATTAATATCTATATCACTAAACATTTACACATTAAAAAATTCACAAGACGCATGCCCATTTTCACGCTTGCATGAATCACTATGCTCATTTTCTTCTTCACGTGGCACACTCTTCATCATCACAACTAATTTTTTTTACACTTTGAATCACCTTTTTTATATTTTTGGCTTTGTCTTGAATTGCCGAATACAAATGAACGAAAAAACTAAATTATAGATATTTTGACAGTCTTATCTTAAACATATTGCAAATAATTATAAAAATCTCGCATTTTATACAATATCTTAAATGAAAATTTTGTTTTTAAACAATAAATTGATTTTAATTACATTTTCCTAATAATTATATCAATAATCAAAATTTTCAAGTGAGGGTGAATACACAATAGAAAATTAAATTGAAAACTAAAATGAAAACTCTAAATTTGAAGATTGTATTTGTTCCTATAAATACCCAACACAAAATTAAATTAATAACCCAAACTTTGAAGATTTGTGTTCAGGAATATGTGTGTGTGCATCATTGCGTGTGTGCGTGTGTATGGGTGCACGCACGTGTGTGTGGGTGAGAGAGAAAGAGAGATGGTAATACCAGATGGTGTGGCCGTCGACTAATCTCAAAGTGATGAGAGAGATGGTGAATGGGTTGCCGATTGAGTTTGTGAGAGGAGGGGTTTGGTCAATTGAGTTTGTGAGAGAGATGGTGGGGGCGTGTGTGTATGCGTCTTCCCATTTTTTTTATTTTTTATTTTTTGGTATAAGGCGGGAGATGAAAAGTGCTTAGGGTGGGAACATAATTTTTTTAGCGGTCTTATTTGGTATATCTTTTGAGACGGTAAACATTTTACGGTCTTATTTGATTTACTTTATAAGACGGGGATAATTAACCATCTCAAAAAGTGACCTCTTTTGAGATGGATATAATTAACAGTCTCAAAAAATAGTAGTTTGTAAGACGGCTAATTATACCCGTCTCAAAAAGTATGTTTTAAAGACTAAATTTTGTCTGTCTCAAAAAATAGGGTCTTAAAAGCAACTTTTTTTTTGTAGTGATCATACAGTTTTACCCAGTGTAAAAATTTCATGAAAACAGTACCTATAAGGGGAAAACAGATCCAAAACAGTAGCGAAGCACGCAAATGCAACGAATAAATCAATGTGCGCTATGTCAAAGTGAGACATAACGCTAGAAAGAATATAACATGATGCATAGCTAGTGTATGACAAAACATCCAACACAATCAACCCAACGATCTCACATGGGGTGAATCGCGTGCTATCAAACGAGAATCATGAACAAATAGACTATAAGCCTCTAAATCCAATTTTCTAACCCAAATTGATTTGTAACGACATGTGGGGGTGTGGGGAATCAAATTTATTTTCTATTAACCTTCCTAGGTTCTTTTAAAAGCTTGTAACAAAAGCGTCTAAGATGACCTTGCCTACCGCAATGTGTGCAAGTGTAAATTGGGCGGTGTATGTTACCTAAAGGTGGTCCTCTCCTCAAATTTCTCGATTTCTCTCTCCGAATTTGCCTAGGTGGATCTCTCCTAATGATCCTAGGTGGCTCTCTCATGATGTGCCTAGGTGGATATTTCCTAACAAACTTAGGTGTCTCTTTCTTAACAATCATAGGAGGCTCTTTCACACGTGTGGGAATGGGTGCAATATATTTTTCAAGACCAATCCCACCCCTATCCTTTTTGATCTCGACGGTGCCTAAAATTTTATCAAGTTTTTCAAACCTAGACTCCAAATCAAATTTCACTTTACTTGAATCTTTCAATTTCACCTATCCTAGATTCAATGAAACGCCTAGAGTATTCAAAATCTAAAAGTTCCTTTTTCATAACTTCCATCACACCTCAAAGACTATCTCTCTCACCCTCAATATATCCTAATTTCTCATTAAGCATCTCCTCACGTGCCCTAAAATCCTTAATCAATGCATCACTATTATCATTATCTAAAGCACGTTTCTTCAATTCAACTTTAAGTTTCAAGTTTGCCTTTTTTGTCTTTAAAGATTCAAAATACAAATTATTGTAGGCAACTTGCAACTCACCCAATTCTTCTTCTTTTGCCTCACTCTTTTCACCCTCACTCTCATCACTAATCACACGGATGGGAAGCTCTCACCTAGAAGCATAAAAGACTTCCTCTTCCGAATCACTATCACTAAGTGTAGAAGCATGAGAAAGCGATTTATTCAATTTCTTCTTTAAATTTATGGTGCACTCATCTAACGTGTGACCAACACCCTCACAACAAGGACACCTCTCAGAGTCATTTTCAGCAAAAGATTTAAAACAAGAGTTCGTGTGAATTTTCCAATTAACCTTTTCAAAAATATGACATCGAAAATCATCAAAACCACCAAAAGCCATTTCTGTGAAAAATCGGGATCAAAACACAATAACTTAGTGCAACAGACTCTGATACCAATTTGTAAAATCTCTACAGCGGAATAATGCGAATTCTCAAATAAATCCAATTTTAGTTAAACCATAAATCATGCATCTAAGTGATTGAATTGAATATGCAAATCAAATAATCACATGATCAAATATTAGGAAGACCAAATTCAGGAAAAATCCCCGAAGGGCAAAACCTTTTATTTCACTATAATTTGTAAATAACAACTTACACGGATTTCAATGAAATGGGGTGACACACGAATACCAGTAGGTGTTAGTCGGCGTCGTCAGCAATGGAATAACCGCAACTACTCCACAAGAACACGCAGTTCTATCTTCAGCAATGAATCCACACGCAACAAATCTACATGGACACATAGTCTAATCTTCACAGAGACTCCCTTCACAATAGCACGCCGCTCTCGATTGTAGAGATCTCCCCACAAAGAATAAATTTCAACAAAGTTGAATCTAGGGTTCCAAAACAATTCACTAAAGATTGAGATGTTTTGTGAATTGAAAACAAAAGGTTTAAAACCTAAAAGAAGAAGACAAAAATTGTTTCTGCAGTAGCAGTTCATTTTCTGAAAATTATTCAGGTCTTCTTATGAAAAACGGAGTTGGAGACTCCTATTTATAAAAAACTTAAGGCGGCGCATCGCTCGAACGAGAATAATCTCGTTTGAATGGGATGGCTATGTCTTTTGAATGACATAATTAGGTCGTTCGAATGACCTATCAAACGAGATTCCACGCGTGCCTATAGATAATTTTGATACGAACGCGTGGCCGCCAATTTCTTATTTTTCTAATTTTTTATGAATTAGTTATGATTTTTCTATGGAAATGTGTCCGAGAACAAAATATTTAGAAAATATTTGATAAAAATATCCCAACACTTTAAGTGAAATGCTAAGGAATTAAAACTCAACCTTTCCAAAATTAACCTCGCGGAGTCTTGAATGTTGAAGATCTTGATATTCGGATCCTTCTTTGATGCTTGAATGTTCTTGAATGCTCTTCGACGGTGTAGCGGTATACGACATACTAAATTGATAACGGACAATGAAAATAATGTCCTTACAAATTGAAATTAAAAGTGATGGTTACACTTAGACTAAACTCAAATCATAAAAAGACTTTAAATATCGGCGCTTAGATAATTTGGTGGTTAGCGACTGAAAAAGGACAATACTCAATAGCGTGTTATTGAATCTTAATTGCAATGCTCAACAGCTCATCATCGGGTCTCAGTGAACATATTTGGTGGACATTACTCAGTGATGCGAGGACAAGCCTTGCAAATTGGCACTTAGTGATAAAACACTTAGTTTTTCCCCTTTTTTGATGGCTAGCCACCAAATGACCTCAATGGCAACATTTTACCTTTTTTTAAACTATTTGAGTTCAATATGATTGTATGAAGGCTTTCAATTTCATTTTTGTTCTCTTTTGGTCAAAAATCTTGTTTAAATTTTTTTATAATGTCATGTATTTGACAAATAATAACTTTGGGGTTCTTAAATTATTTTAGAAAAGGAGATTTGGGGTGTTATTTTATGTTAAAAATGGACGTAATAGCGTAGATGTTGGTCATGGTTGAGTGGTCACAAATGAGGTGGGTAGTGGTAGTGTACTGTGGAGATATTGTAGTGGTGATGGTGACAGTTAAATGGTAAGGTGTCAAGTCTATTAGAGGTGAGAGAGGAAGAGTAAGATGTTTAATGAGAGAATCACTAGCTTTGATGCCTCTTATATATTTAAATATAATGTTTATATTATTGTACCAATCGATGCCTACTCAGGCCTCAAAATATATATACTATTTATTATTTTGTACCCTTAGAGACCCACTCAGGCATATCCCTCATAGATATGATTTACTCTCTCTGTACCCATCAAGGCTCACTAGAGCCTGACACAATTTTTATTCATTAAACATGCATCAAGTCTCATTTAAGTCGCATACCCATGTAATACCCTATATATTTTATTTGATTAAATAGTTGGAATTTAATTGAATAAGATTATATTTATGTTTGTGTGTAAATTTAAGTTTGGAGAGTTTTTTTATTTCAAGTTGTGCATCATTAGACCGAGTTCGATAGGAGTCTAGAGGAAAGAAAGCCCTCAATGTGGGAGAGGAGGATTGGAGCAAGAAAGCACCAACAATGGAGATTCATCAATAGAGTTTCAATCAGGATTCCTGATAAAAATTAACTATATTTCTTACATATTACTTGCAACTTATTTATGATCATATTTATGATAATTTAAGGTAGATTTAATTACATGTTAGGATGAAATCTCATTAAAATCTTGAATAACTAGATTTATGAATTGTTTAATGTTTAAACCTTCTTAATTCTTTAGAGGAATGCTAGGTGATTGACATTCTTAGGATGCAGATTATGATATAAATATGATGTTTAATGATTAAATTTGTAATTAAGTTGAACTCATATGAAGAGCATAATGATATTGATGAATATACGTTTATAATGTGACATTTAACCTTGGTAATGGATCCAGACTGTTAGAAGCGTGATTAGGATCTCTTAGAAATCATATTATGATGTTATTAGGACTGATTATAAGTTAAAAAATTGTAATTTAGAATGAAGACAACCAAACTTAACACCGCATTTCAAATGAGAGATCGTTCGAACGATAACTGTCTCATTCGAACGAGAGCTTCTAATGAATTTTGATTACGATATAAGTCCTATTATCCTATGTGATTATGTCTAAGGGATATATATATATATATATATATATATATATATATATATAGGAATGATGATTAGTTCGGGGATAATACACTATATACGATTAGGATTGTAAAATGTATTCATATACACGTATTGGTGAATTGTATGATTTGTGTGCTATGTATGAACATGCCAAGGGTGTGTGAGAAATTCGATATTGAGGAATCTTTTGATGGGGATTAGATGGGATTGTTTGTGGAACCAAGTATTATGGCCTTGGCTAGTGATCCAGGTTACATATAGGTTTATATTCTGATCCTACATGAAGTTGGTAAATTGTCTCACAAAAGGGAGATATAAAAGCTTGATCTATCAAGTTATCTTTGTATGTGATTATAGGTGATGTGAGGGTGTAGTGATTTCCCCATTTATATGTGTATGTATATGCAATCCATTAAAAGTGGTACCTCCTATGAATTGACCTGATATACGCATGAGAGATCCCTGAAGGATTGTTTCCTTCGTGTTTTGCTTATCTGTATAGTTGGTACGAAGATGGACATATTTATACAAGGATATTGGATTATGCTATTTTTTTACTATGATGTGCTTTATTTATATGATACGATGTAGTATGTAGATACTACGTATACATATAACACTTACTATATGATTGGTGATTATGATACTATGTTGTGGCACTATGTAGCGATTATGCATCTAGTTATGTGGAGCTTAGTACTTACTTGTATTTTGTGTAGTAGGATAACTAACCAGTTATGGGAATAACCTAGTTAGATATTGATGAGTATAGTATATAGGCCTATGATAGGCCAGGTTATACGGATATCATATAGCATAGTATTTAGACTATTGATGGGTATGATCTACCGGGACATTGGTTAGTATCATAGTTAGCCTATTGATGAGTAGATCTTGCGTGAGTACTTGTAGGATAGTAGTTAGTTCATATTGAGGGAATTAAGTTAATTTGGTATTGTGTGGTTCAGGAATATTACGAGTTGGAATTAACCTTAGTATATTATTATCACTGATAATATTATACTATTGTGAGAGTAGGATTTATGTAAATTGCACAATTAGTCTTAGTACTTGGGTACTTATGTCGTTAGATATACCTACTATAATATTGGCATATTCATCTAGGATCCCTTTAGATAGAGGTGAGGTACCTTGGGAGTGAGTACTGACGCAAACAACATGAAATGTAAATAAGGCGCACTTAATAGTTTTTCAAGTTAAAATTGGATATTTCTTTCAAATGTGGGACCTAACCCATGTGTCTCTTAAAATTATTTTTTAGGTATTCGAAAGTTGCAAGAGTTATGATGAGCGGACCAATTACAGGGTGGTCAACCTTATTTAATTATCACAATAGGAGATGTAAAGTTACTTCTTATTGTATATCATTTGTAGTTAGACTTTTCACATTCAGTTGTTCATTTTTTGGGTTATGGGGGTTTCAAAGTTGTTCTTTATTCATTATACTTTTATTCATGAATTGTATTGAGAAATTATTATCTATAGTTATCCAATTGCATTAGGATTTATTTTATTATCTCGTTCTACATTATTTTATATTGTTATCCAATTTTTGAGTTTGTGATCTTATTAGTTATTTATTAATATTTAAAATGATATAAATTATTTTATGCTTCTTATTCTTAACATATAAGGTTGATCTTATTATATATGGAAAATAGGGGAGTTATAGTTGGTATCAGAGAATGGTCTAAAGACTTAATGTTTGTGTGGTCCCATTTCGATTTTCGTTAAGTTTTCTTTAATACATTTATAGTTGGTCATAGGGTTTTATACTCTTTCATCGTGATAACGCATGGGTCAATGTCATTCATTTTCGATTAGGGGTTGGTGAGACTAGAGGAGTTGTGGAGCATAGATTGGTCAAGATGATGAATACCATTGATGTGTAAGGGGTCGAAAACGGACCGAGTGATTGGAAAAATGTTTTTTCCACTCATATGAAGATAATTAAGCAAGTTTTCGTGGTTGGAGTAAAGACTGCAAGTCGAGCGTATAGATAGTTTGTGTGTCTCACTTCATATCAACTTCAAGATAAGAGAGGGGTTTAAAAATTTTAATTAACCCATTATATATATATATATATATATATATATATATGTGTGTGTGTGTGTGTGTGTGTGTGTGTGTGTGTGTGTGTGTGTGTGTGTGTGTGATATGGTGGTGTTTCAATGAAAATTGAGGTTAGTGAGTTTCTTTCATATGAATGAGTGTACAAAGGAACAAAATCAATTGATTTCTTCATCATAGAGTTGATTGCTTCATTATAGAGGATTAAAGTAACTGTGGTGAGGAAGATAAATTTATCTAGTCCTAATGAGAGGATAAAATTGCATTATTCTAAAATTCGAGCTAAGTATAGATATTAGGTAGGACTCCTATGCAATTTGGGTAACAAAGATGAGAGAGTCCGTGACCTTGGAGTAAATTCATCGCAAAATTGAGGAGTATGAGCTGAATATTGCTAAATTAGTATGTAAGTACACTTAAGGAGGTGGAAAGCGAATATGAGAACAAAGATGTTTCTGTTAATTAGGTTGAGTCGGCCCAATAAGCAGGTCTCATGATATATATTTTCCTACGAGTCTTGAGTGTGAATAATGAACATGTCAGTTACATAAAATGTCAAGGAGTGATAAAGTTCTATATGATTTAGAGAGTATCACAATTTGACTAATCACAAAAGTAAGACCGATAATATCCTTATTAGAGGTAGTGGGAGAAATGACAATTGAATGATACGATATATACAAAGGAACTATGGGGACTCCTAGGAAAATTTACGAGTGTGTATTTAGCGCACAATTTATAGCCATGTAATTGGCAGGTATCCTAATATAGCTTTGGGATAATTGTGACACCCCTCCCAATTAAATATCGGGTGATCAGTCCTTTATTAAATTAAAACATGATTCTCATTTGGTTCATTCTTAGCATCACTGTCGAAAACCATATTAATTACTAATCACATAATAATTAATTAAGAAAGTGTCAAAATTTTATCTTTCATTAAAGAAACAACAACATGCGAAAACAAAATAAACTAAACCATGCACACAATCGCTATCTAAAATGATACTGAATTATAAATAACTTGCCGAATAAACTATCGGCTACAAAATCGAAAACCAAAGTATCAAACAACTAATAATAAATCTCCATACAAAATATGAACTGAAATCAAATCTGAATAAGTCATGAAGGCAACACGCCCATAATAAAATACAGAGATAAGATTCCTAATCTAACAATGAAATAAAAGAAATGTCTACTCCAACTCCAGCTTCCATCCACATATGTCGTAGTTGCGTATCTATAAAACCTCGTATTTTTTACGATTTAAATAATTATGTGATTAATTATTATTATGGGAATAAATATGCGATTAGTTATTGTTGTTGGATTAATTAAATTAAAATGTGGAAAATTAATTTGTTATTAATCCGGATTAAAATAATTATTAACTAACGTGCCAAGGGTTAATACTTATTGTTGTGAACTACTAAATATTACTGTGATATGTAATATGGATTTATGACAATTGATAAATTGTCGGAAGTGAGAAATACGACAGTTTGGTAATTTAAGTCTGACACGCGTGTGAGTCGTGTCGGGACTAATTGAATGAAATAAAAAGATAAATTATTTATATTAACTCGTATGGTAATTTCGAGTGCGCCATTGAGTCCGGGAGGGTCGAGATAGTCAAAATAGTATACCCGAGTGTTTAGTTTGGGTCCCGGGGTGATTTTAGGCCTAACCGGCACCCCGAGAGGGCATTATGGTAAATTGTATTTTTGGGCTAAATTAATGGACGAAAATTAAGAGTAATTATATCAGCCTAGGAAAGTCCATTAGGGTTAAGAGGTTACACAAATCAAGAACGGCCATGGAGGGTGTGAGGGAGAACCAATTTCAAAGAGAGAATGCTCATTCGGCATCACCTTGCACAACCGTGACCACCAAAGCGCAGATCGCGAAGAGAGGAACGCGTTTATACCAACATAACCAACGGATCAGACCTTCATATTCTAGGCAAGTGTTTATTACTTGCATTCTTTTATCAATAATCATGCTCATGTTAGTACAGGTGAAATTAATCATGATTTATATGTTAATTGGGTGAAAATTGGAGATTTAATTTATGATTAAGGATTGGTTTAATTAGTGGCTGAATTTTCTTCATGTTTGCAGAGGATTAATCACCGAATTTGATTATATATTGATGAATGAATCTGGGTTGATTAGGTTCTTGAATTGGAATTTTGAAAACTAGGGTTCATGTGAATTAATTTGGGGGTTTTATGTAATTATGATGACGAATTAAGGATCCTATGATGATAGAAATAATCTGTAACCTGTTAGGGGTTGATGGGTATTGATGATGAGTTGTTGGGAATTGAATCTTAGAGGTTTTTAGGTTCAAAAATGGTGAAAAATGTTGAACTTTGGTGAAGAAGACGAATAGTGCAATCTCGCGCGATCTCGCGCGAAGTGGTTCAAACGAGATGGGGATCTTGCGCGAAGTGGTTCAAACGAGATGGAGATCTCACGCGAAATCATTCGAGCGAGATGGAATCTCACGCGAAATCGTTCGGGCGAGATGGAATCTCGCGCGAAGCCGCCTGAATGACACTGATGATGCTAGAATTAGCACCACCAGATAAGATGTTTTCAAGCTCAATCTAAGAACAACAATGGCAGCATAGTTATGTAAAAGGTAAGAGAATGAGATGAGGAGAAGAGGAGAGAGCACCAGAATATAAGTGGTTCAGCCTAAATTGGCCTACGTCCACTATGTGTGTGAATAACCTCACTGTAATAAGGCACTGATGGCCATGGATACAATCTCTCAATCTTTCTCTCTCTACTGTGTTTCTAGACAGAGTTTCAGCTAGTGTTGTATTTTTTGGATCCTTTGCAAGGTAGAGGATAACCTCTATATATAGTACCTAGGGGGTGTAATGTACCCCCCATGCATGTAATGTGCATGTGTGTGTTTGCCTCACCAATATGGGGAAGCCACCTGTCACTTTCACATGAAATATTCTCCCCACGTGTGGGGAATAATCTTGTTATAACTGATTTGTGTTCACGTGCCCTTATCCAAATGTCAGCAGATGCTCGGCTACCGTGCTTGGTGCATGACCTCGGCTAGGGAGAGGCCGAGGTTAACAAGTCTAGTTGCTCGTTCAATCCGAGATGAGCCATGAAGGTCTCAGCTTAAGTTCAACCGAGATAATGGATAGGGGTCGGCATGGGCCGAGGTTGAGCTGGCATGTGCTTGGAGCATTAACTGATATCTTGATGATGTTGATCTTGGTAGAAGTAAGGCTTCTTGCGAGCTCGGCCTACAAATGGCCGAGGTTGCCATTCCCAGGTGTACTAGAGTGTTGCTGACCCTTATGATACGTGCAGTGTCCCTTGGAGAGATTAGTGGTAGTGTCGGCATGGGCCGACCCTTATATGGCCGAGAGTTGCTATCACGGATCCAAGGCTTGTCCAGTGTCGGCCATGATCTCGGCCGAGGTCGGTGTCTCGGAGCCTAGGTCACACTTAGGGTCATATCAATCACCCCCAACCCTTAGTTACATGTGAGAGCAGGTGACTGTTGGATTTACACATCTCTGAGGCCTTTCTAATATGAGCCAATATTTGTTTGACACTTGTCCAGTGTTGAAGTATGGCTTGCTTAACAAGCGTGTGTTGTCAGCCTCCCTTTGGGGCTCCCAAGGAAATGATGGGCCTTAGGAACCGCGCTTGTATATTTAAGGGTTTTGAACCCTCATTTTTCCCTCCATCCTCAATTCTCTCTCCTGCATAATTGCACTCCAACGATTTCTCTTTCTAAAGGCGCGCTTCGCCATTCCTCTGCAGAGGTCTTTGGTGGTGCTTTCTCGTGTTTTCTTCGCTTTCCCTTGTCGTTTCATCTTCAGGTATCTTCTTCCCCTCATTTGCCTCCATTTTCTCTGCTTTTTCCTTTCTATTTGTGTTTTTCGGTGAGATTCTGAGTTTTTCGGTGAGTCCACCATAGTTTCAGGCGAGCTGTTCTTGTTAGGTTTGGGTAATTTGATCTTTAGACACCTTTATTTTATTAGCCAATCTTGTTTGTAGTTTACGAAGTCTCCCCAAGTGTAGTGTCTGCCTCTGATGCTCAGACACCTATACCAACTTCTTGAAGAGTTCCCTCCCTTAGGGAGAAGACTTTAGAAAAAATCAGATAAATAGAAAGAGCCCAGGAGGAGGCTCGTAGGTCATAAGAATTCCCTATTAGACCCATCTTTCCACCACCCCTGAAGGTGATATATCCTGATCCCTCGGAGTCTTTCAATCAGGCAGAGGGTCTTGTCGATCCTATTCCAATGTCTGAGTCTGAGTCTTCCACCTCAGACCCCACGTCCGTGTATTCCTTCCAGGAGGCCATGGACTTCTCAATTCGGGAAGATCAGGCCCCTGATCAGGCCGAGGTCTCCAACCGGGCCTCATCTCATAATAACTCGAGCACCTCGGCCACTTCTTCAGAGGTTGAGATTATTGAGCCGAGTGTGGCCATTCCACCACCACTTAACGCCGTTCCTCTGTCGGCCTTCACCGGTGCCGAGTTCCCTCAGAGGTTCCTGAGTAAGCCATCAACATCTGCTCCTGCCGACATTGAGCTAGATGATGATGAGGTTGAAAGCGATGTTGACGTCTCTGAGGCAACCGAGATCGAGAGTACTGTAAATGAGGTAGACCTCCTTTGCTTAGATATATGTACTCCATTAGTCCCTCCATAAAGCTAAGAATACCTCTGAAGGAAGAGAGGGCTTTTCATAGTCGAGACGGCGAGATCTGCTTGTACGAGCAGATGTTCAAGTTGGGGTTTCATCTGCCCATCCATCCCATTATTTAATCTATCCTTTCCTATATCAATTTGCCCCCCTCTCAATTATACCCTAATGCCTGGAGGGTCATAATAGGGGCCATAGTCTTATGGAAGGCTGTCCATGACTCAGACCTCCCAGTTCAGGTTTTTGTAGGTTGCTATGTCCCTTCCTCAGCCAAAAATCATCCGAGATACTATCATTTTGTAGCTCGGAAACCTGAAAAAAAGATCCTTCAAATAACTCAGATTTCCAACCCTAACTGGAAGCCTCGATACTTCTTTTCTTCTGGACCATGGGAATTTGGCCCATGTGCTCCCTCATCCATTCTAGAGCCGAGGATGCCCCAGCGGTGGGGTAAGGTCATAATGTCTGCGAGGGCCAACCCTGGACTGAGACCGCAAAACCTTCATAAGGTGAAATCCCTTCAAGATCAGGGGATACATGGTATATTCGTTAAGTTCGAACACTTGATGACCCCCCACTACCTCTCTGAGACAGGTCTAGGTGGAAGTCCTCTTTCCGAGCTTGGTAAGCGCTTTCTATTTGAATTTGAACCTCCGAGTTTATTTATGTCTGATCTTCTAACTCAGATCTATTAATTTTTATAGAGTGCCCAAAGGATATCTCAGACGAACTCTGGGAAATGGATGCAACTAGTTTGACGAGACTTGCAAAGAAAGCAGGCCTTAATGCTCCTCCCCCAGCTCCATCTTCCTCAAAGCCCCAAGCCATGAAGAAGAGGGCTCCAACTGATCATGCCCCTGAGGATCAGAGGCAGAAGAAAAAGAGTGCTGATATTGCCATCCCCATCTCTTCAGCAGATGCCTTGTCAGCTCGTCTAGAGCAGTTGAAGATTACTGACAGCATAGTCGACCATAGTCTGCAGGCCCTAGATGCCTTCGGCTCTACAATGACCGAGGCCGACAAGCGTTTCTTCCGGTCACTTGATACTCCCTTGCTGGTTGAGTTCGGCATCCATAGATCCATTCAGGTATGACCTCATATTTCTTTGTAATTTCTAAGTGTAACCTCTGATTTATCTTTGACTCATTCATGATCACAAAATCTGTAGGGCCTGGCAGCTATGCACCACCTCTCCAATTGGACTCGAAGGAAGTTGCCCCTCATCCAGAAGGGTCAAGAGGCAGAGAAGGTCCAAAGTACTTTGAACGCAAAAATTGACCGCCTGAAGTCTGAGTTGGGTGAGTCTGACAAGAAGGTGAAGGGGCTGGAGAAAGAGGTCTCTCAGCTTAAGAAGGACCATGCTGTGGCTCTGAAGGCCAAGGACGATTTTCTATAACAGAAGGTCAGCTCGGCTGTGAAGGCAGCCCTAGATGATGCCTCTGAGGGGATAATAGCCGAGTATAAAAGTTCTGATGAGTTTATGGGCTTTGTCTTTGAATACCTAGAGAGAGGTATCAAGGCTACTATTAAGTGGGCGGTTGTTAAGGAGAAGGAGGCTGGCACTTTGAAAGCCTCTGACTTTATAGGCCTTGGATTTGCTAATCCTCAGCTTGCCCAGACCCTTCAGGAGGTTGAGGAGGAGGTTGTCGCGCTTGCCGAGACTACCACGTTAGACGACACAGAGGTTAGAGGGGCAGACCACCATGATAACATTGTCGAGGTAACCAACGTCGTCCAGCTTAACCAAACCAAAGACACCAGCATTCCCCCCTCAAACCATTAAAGAGAGAATCTCTGAATATTGTTTGTAACCCCTGAAATTGTGAAGCTTATTTGTAATCCCTGAACATTTATAATTTCTGAATGAGTATGGTTCTTACTTTTCCATTCTTTGTAACCTCTGAATATTTATAATCTCTTAATGTGTTATTCTCTGAGGAGGATCATCTTCTTTTGTTCAATGTATGTCGTGATGTTTTTGCTCTGAAGCTTATGCAATGGTGTTTGCTTAAACCAAATTAGTAGTCTGACCTCAGACCTCCTCACCACTGAATGATGTTATAAGGGTCTGAGGTAATCACCTTGGATGTTATCCTCACAATTAATCTCACCAAATAAATGATGTTAAGGGTCTGAGGTCATCTCATTATGGTTTCTGAGCTCAGACCTCGTCGCCACTGAATGGTGTTATGAAGGCCTGAGTTCATCACCCAAGGTGTTATCCCCAGAATTAATCTCACCAAATTAATGATGTTAAGGGCCTGACGTCATCCCATTATGGTGTCTGAGCTCAGACCTCGTCACCACTGAATGGTGTTATGAAGGTCTGAGGTCATCACCTAAGATGTTATCCCCATAATTAATCTCACCAAATTAATGATGTTAAGGGTCTGTGGTCATCCCATTATGGTGTCTGAGCTCAGACCTCGTCACCACTGACTAGTGTTATGAAGGTCTGAGGTCATCACCCAAGGTGTTATCCCCAGAATTAATCTCACCAAATTAATGATGTTAAGGGTCTGAGGTCATCCCATTATGGTGTCTGAGCTTAGACCTCATCACCATTGAATGGTGTTATGAAGGTCTGAGGTCATCACCTAAGATGTTATCCCCATAATTAATCTCACCAAATTAATAATGTTAGGGGTCTGAGGTCATCCCATTATGGTGTCTGAGCACAGACCTCGTCACCACTGAATGGTGTTATGAAGGTCTGAGGTCATCACCTAAGATGTTATCCCCATAATTAATCTCACCAAATTAATGATGTTAAGGGTCTGAGGTCATCCCATTATGGTGTCTGAGCTCAGACCTCGTCACCACTGAATGGTGTTATGAAGGTCTGCGGTCATCACCTAAAATGTTATCCCCATAATTAATCTCACCAAATTAATGATGTTAAGGGTCTGAGGTCATCCCATTATGGTGTCTAAGATCAGACCTCGTCACCACTGAATGGTGTTATGAAGGTCTGAGGTAATCACCTAAGATATTATCCTCATAAATTTCTAACATAAGTGCAAAATAAAGCAAAGACCACCATGGTAACTGAGCTTTTATTAATAACCTCTTCATAACAAGATGGTACATTTACACAACTTTATGCAACATCATATGTAATACTTCTTTAGGTGATCAGCATTCCATGGATTAGAGAAAGGTTCTCCTTTTAGATTTTCTAGCCTGTAAGTTCCAGGCACAACCTCTTCTGTCACTTTGTAGGGACCGTGCCAGTTTGGGTGGAGTTTGTTTGCTTTCTGTAAGGTCTTCTTTAGCACTAGGTCTCCCACTGCAATAGGTCTTGACTTCACCCTCTCGTTGTAGAATTTCGTTGCCCTCTGTTGGTAGGCTGCTTGTCTGACCTCCACGTCCTCTCTTTTTTCTTCAATAAGATCTAGGTCTAGTCTCCTATCTTCCCCATTATTATGAAGGTCATAGGTCTCAATCCTATGATTTGGGAGCCCTACTTCCGTTGGTATGATGGCCTCTGAGCCATGTGCCAACATGAATGGGGTTTCTCCTGTTGGTGTCCTTGCCGTGGTTCTATAGGCCCATAAAACAGCGTAAACCTCTTCAGTCCATATTCCCTTCGCATCTTCTAACCTCTTCTTGATTCCATCGAGAATTGTTCTGTTTGTGGCCTCAGTCTGACCGTTTGCCTGAGGTCGGCCAGGAGATGAGAAGAACTGCTTTATTCCCACTCTTAGGCAATACTTTTCTAAAGAGGAGTTATTGAACTGGGTCCCATTATCCGAGATAAGAGTGTTTGGGAGGCCGTATCTACATATGATATTCCTCCGAATAAATTAGAAGGTCTTCTGCTCTGTGATCGTTATCATCGGCTCTGCCTCCACCCACTTTGAAAAGAAGTCGATGGCAACTATCAAGAATCTATAATTGTTGGAAACTCTTGGCAGGGGTCCTACTAAGTCAATTCCCAAAACTGCAAATGGCCATGGAGAAGAGATTGACGTCATAGGCTGATGAGGTTGATGAGGGATAGCGGCGAATCTTTGACATTTATCACATTTCCTTACATAAGCCGCAGCTTCCTTGGATAAGGTTGGACACTAGTACCCCTGTGTGATGATTCTTTTGGCCAAGGGCCTTCCCCCTATGTGGCTAGAGCAAGAACCCTCATGAATTTCTTGTAAGATCCAGGGAACTTCCGTGGGGTGCACACATCTGAGGAGAGGTAGAAGTAATCCTTTCTTGTACAAGAGGTCTCCTACTACCAAGAACTTGGCAGCCTTATATCTAAATTTTTGCCTCTCTAACTTGGATTCAGGTAGCTCTCCCTCTCTGATATATCTGAAGAGGGGGTCCATCCATAAGTATCCTAAGTTCAAATTATGACAAGGGTTACATACCTCTTCTATCTCAATGGTTGCCTTCCCCAAGACCTCAATAGGAATGGTCCTTCTTACATCTGTCTTCGTTTCCGAGGCCAACCTCACCAATGCATCTGCGTGGCTGTTACTTTGTCGAGGCACTCTCTTCAGTCTTGCCTCTTCAACATGTTCTAACATCGTTCTCACCCTTTTCAGATATTTGGCCATTCTTTCAATTCTGGCCTCATAGATTCCCAGTACTTGATTGACAACTAACCTTGAGTCACTGTGGAGTAGGAGTCGCTTTACGCGAAGAGTCTTTGCCAATGAGAGACCTGCTATCATGGCCTCATACTCGGACTCATTATTAGAAGCTCGGAAGTTGAATCTCAAAGCGTATTCAATGTTGGCACCATCTGGAGCTGAGAGTATCAACCCTGCATCGCTTTTATTGTCGTAGGAAGAGCCATCAACGAAGAGTCTCCAAATATCTGTACTCGATGAGAAGACCCCTTCTGTCATGACTCCATTTTTGAAGAGGTACCGATCTTTCTCGTCCTCCGCAACTCGATTCCTGGCCCCGTTGGATGTGATCTCTTCCTGATCTTGGAAGATGTTTGGTGTCGTCTCTTCCAAATTTTGGAAGACACCACAGTTTTTAACACCCTCTAGGCCATTCTCTGCCTCGACCTCTTCCCATGTGAACTCAGCGACAAAGTCTGCGAGGGCTTTCCCTTTGATGGCCGTCCTAGGTTGGTAAGTAAGATCGTACTCCCCCAACTCAATGGCCCATGTCATCAAGCGCCCGAACTTCTTAGGTTTATGTAGGACCTGTCTTAGTGGGGAGTCAGTGAGGATAACCATGGAGTGGGCCTGGAAGTAAGGCTTCATCTTCCTCGAAGCATGTATCAGGGCGTAAGCTAGCTTTTCCATGCGAGGGTAATTTTGTTCTGCCCCCTGAAGGGCCTTACTGTTGAAATATACAGGCCTTTGGATCCCAGCGTCTTCCCGTATTATGGCTGCACTGATGGCTGATTCGGAGACTGTCAGATACACGTACAGTTTCTCCCCTGCTACAGGTCGAGATAGCAATAAGGGAGACCCTAAGTAAGACTTGGTCTGGTTGAAGGATTTTTCGCAGTCTTCATCCCATTGGAAGGCCTTTCTTAGCACCTTAAAGAATGGAAGGCACTTGTCTGTTGCCCTAGAAACAAACCTGTTAAGGGCATCCACTCTCCCCGTAAGTCTTTGGACATCTTTGATACTCCTCGGTGTCTTCATGTCAAGCAAAGCCTTGATTTTTTCGGGGTTCGCTTCAATCCCTCTCTGGTTGACGATAAATCCTAGGAACTTCCCAGCTCCTACTCCGAAGACACACTTCGCGGGGTTGAGTTTCATTCTATATGAGTCCATAACGTCGAAGGTCTTCTCGAGGTCCGTAACATAAGTGTAAGCTTTCAAGATCTTTGTTAGCATATCATCTACATACACCTCCATAGTCTTACCTATTTTCTCTTCGAACATCTTATTAACAAGACATTGGTATGTTGCCCCTGCATTTTTGAGGCCGAAGGGCATCACTTTGTAGCAGTACGTCCCTTTGTCAGTAATGAAGGTTGTCTTCTCTGAGTGTTCAGCATCCATGAAGATCTGGTTATAGCCTGAATACGCGTCTATGAAGCTCATGAGCTCATGTCCCACCGTAGCATCCACCATCTGATCTATCCGAGGTAAGGGATAGCTGTCTTTTGGACAAGATCTATTCAGGGTAGTGAAATCAACACACATTCTCCACTTCCCATTGGCCTTGGGCATGATGACTGCATTTGATAACCATTCTGGATATGTGACTTCTCTTATAAGCTCAGGCTCTTCCAATTTTTTGACCTCTTCTCGGATGACATCGTACTACTCCCTGGAATAGACTATTCGTCTTTATTTGATTGGCCTGGCATATTTGGTCACATTGAACTTGTGACTCATAACTTCCGGGTCGATGCCGGGCATGTCAGCGTGACTCCATGCGAAGACACTCTGTCTCCTCCTGAGGAATTTTATCAGCTCTTCCTTGATTTCTGCCTTTAGGGATTTACCGACCTGGACGGTTTTTTCGGCTAGTCCTCATTGAGGACGATGGATTCTACCTCTTCCGCGGCCTCTCCCTTCTTTAATTTTGTCTCATCTCTTGGGTCAAGCGTATCAATGATATAAGTGGTGGTTGCCCTCTTATGGGTCTCTCTCTCTTCGGACGAGTTGAAGTAACATTCTCGCGCTGTGGTCTGGTCACCTTGCACTTCCCCTACCCCATAGGGAGTCGGGAATTTTAGCATCTGATGGACCATCGACGGCACAGCTTCAAACTCTTTAAGGTCCACCCTTCCTATGATGAGGTTATAGGCCGTAAATACTTTCTCGTCCATGACGAAAAAATTTATCTTCTTGGTCAGCCTCTTAGGCCACTCATCACCCATCTGTACGTCCATCTCATACATTCCCAAGGGGTGGACCTTTTTGCCACTGAAGCCTATCAATGGGTGATGATAGGATACCAACCTTGCTCTGCTAAGACCTAGGCTCTTGAAGCAAGGCCAAAACATCACGTCCGCCGATCTCCCCCCATCTACGAGGATCCTCTGCACCTCGCGCCCATGCACCCTTATTATTATGACCAGTGGGTCATCATGGGGGGCTAAGATACCCTTGAAGTCAAGTTTGGAGAACCCAACTACAAGGGTGTCCATTTCTACTTTCTACCTCTTCTGCACTGTATCGGAAGACGTGATTAACAACTTCAAGCTTGGCCACTGACCTGGCCTCTGCTACGTGAGCCTTCCTATCAGCTACTTCAGAGCCACCTCCTGTAAATCCTCTGCATATGGTGTCAACACCAAACGAGATCATACCAACCCTCTTCACCGGGGTGTTGTCATCATTCGGCGGAAGATCCGGATCGTCTTCATTATCGTCTCTTCTGGCCGGGACATTGTCACAGCATCTGTCATTTCTCATTTTCTTAGGGTCATCTCTTCCACCTTTAGGAGCCTTACCGTCCACATACTTCCTCAACTTCCAGATTTTAGCATCTTTTCAATCTCATCCTTCAAGGCGAAGCATCTGTCCGTGACATGTCCATGGTCCTCGTAGAACTCGCACCATAGGTTTTTATTCCTCTTATGTGGTGGGGCTTTCAGTTTCTCTGGCCATCTCAGAGTCCTATCATTCTTAATCTCGTTGAGGATGTGCTCGCAGCTCACAGTCAGAGGAGTATAGTGAGCGAACTTTTCATCACCCGACCTCTTCTTCCCATCTTTCTTCTTTTGGGACTTTCCACTGCTACCGCGGTTCTCATCCTTATACTTGGCAGCCATTGCTTCCGCATTCATTACTTTCCCTGCAGTTGCCAGGAGCTCCGCCATAGACCTAGGGGGGTCTTCCGCAAGTTTCCACAACAGCTTCCCTTTCTGTAGACCCCCTATGAGGGCAGTCATGGCTATGTTCTCTTCATAATTGTTGACCTCCAACTTCTCTTTATTGAACTTGGCTATGTAGTCTCTTAGGGTCTTGTCCTTGCCCTGCTTGACATACAGCAGGTGAGTAGTCTTCTTTTGAGGTCTCACCCCAAAGCAGAAGTTGTGGATGAATCGTTCAGCCAAGCCTTTGAAGTTCTCAATTGAGTTCTTTGGAAGGGAGGTGAACCAGCTGTGTGCTGCCCCTGTTAAGGTCCCAGAGAAGGCCCTACACTTCATCTCATCGAGTATCGAGTAGATGTCTGCTGCCGACTGGTACATCTCGATGTGATGTACAGGGTTAGTGCTGCCATCATACTTGGGAGACACCATAGGAGGCTTGAACTTAGCTGGGGTTGGGAAGCCCACTATCCTAGCCACAAATGGAGAACCCTCTGAATAACCCCTTTGTAATGGGTCCCTGATTTTAATGAGGTCCCCCATTTTCTCCTCAAGACGCTGGATAGAGTCATTCCACGGTCTTCTTCCATCGACCTGGCCGAGGTTGTCCCCAGCCACCTCCATGGGATGGACCGAGGGTTCCCCTTCCGCGGCATGTCGGTTGTTCACCTCTTCCTGTTCCCTGCCTCTTCTTTCACAGTGTCGGCCTTGGTATGGCCGATCCTGCCTGTTTCCTCTCTGAGAGCCTACTGCACTCCTCGATCTCGACAATCTCTGTCTTAGGTCATTCATTGGGCCCAACCTCTCAAAGGCAGACCCTCTGCTCAACTTATCAAAGGCTGACCATTTTTGTTGAGCCTCTTCACCTCTTCGGCCGACACAACCTTGACTTTACTGAAGAGGTCGTACAGTGTTATTCGACACCTCATACGGCTCCCAGCAGTTTTTTGGGTCCTCTTTCGCCTCTAGATCGTCATACCTGTCCTCTGGGCAAGGGTTTCCTTGCCTCCCCAGGCGTAAGTGCCTAGGGTCAGCAATGTCCCTTCTCCGCTGGGGTGCAGGCTGGTCCTTCATTGGTGCCTGGAGTGGTCCCCTGGCATCAGGATGAGGCTGAACAGCCACCGGAGTGATCATATCCGGTGAGACTCCAGGTGGCCTCATCATAGTTTAGCTGAGTTGTGCAAATTGTTCCTGCATAGCTTGTTGTGTTGCAGCTAAAGACCTCAAGGATGTAGCTACCTCCACCATTTCGGACTGGGGCAGCGCCTGACTGGAACTAGGCCCTCCACCTCCAGGTGGCGAAAAAGGCGATGGTAATTCTGGTGCCATATGTTAACACTATAGAGCTTGAGTAGCAGATGAGCTTAGTACCTCAATGGACCTCTTTCAATGGTGAAGCAGCTCCAAGCAAGGGGTGGTGCCTGGTTCACCACCAGAGTCTTCGATGAGGTCAAGCTAAAGAAGAGGAAGAGATAGCTTCTCTCGTTCCCACAGACGGTGCCAAAATGATGATGCTAGAATTAGCACCACCAGAGAAGTTGTTTTCAAGCTCAATCTAAAAACAACAATGGCAGCATAGTTATGTAAAAGGTAAGAGAATGAGATGAGGAAAAGAGGAGAGAGCACCAGAATATAAGTGGTTCAGCCTAAATTGGCCTACGTCCACTGTGTGTGTGAATAACCTCACTGTAATAAGGCACTGATGGCCATGGATACAATCTCTCAAGCTTTCTCTCTCTACTGTGTTTCTAGACAGAGTTTCAGCTAGGGTTGTATTTTTTGGATCCTTTGCAAGGTAGAGGATAACCTCTATATATAGTACCTAGGGGGTGTAATATACCCCCAATGAATGTAATGTGCATGTGTGTGTTTGCCTCACCAATATGGGGAAGCCACCTGTCACTGTCACATGTAGATAAGGATGATGAAATATTCTCCCCACGTGTGGGGAATAATTTTGTTATAACTGATTTGTGTCCACGTGCCCTTATCCAAATGTCAGTATATGCTCGGCTACCGTTCTTGGTGCATGACCTCGGCCAGGGAGAGGCCGAGGTTAACAAGTCTAGTTGCTCGTTCAATCCGAGATGAGCCATGAAGGTCTCGGCTTAAGTTCAACCGAGATAATGGATAGGGGTCGGCCTGGGCCGAGGTTGAGCTGGCATGTGCTTGGAGCATTAACTCATATCTTGATGATGTTGATCTTGATAGAAGTAAGGCTTCTTGCGAGCTCGACCTACAAATGGCCGAGGTTGCCATTCCCAGGTGTACTGGAGTGCTGCTGACCCTTATGATACATGCAGTGTCCCTTGGAGAGATTGGTGGTAGTGTCGTCCTGGGCCGACCCTTATATGGCCGAGAGTTGCTATCACGGATCCAAGGCTTCTCCAGTATCGGCCATGATCTCGGCCGAGTTGGTGTCTCCGAGCCGAGGTCACACTTAGGGGCATATCAGACACGTGGAAGTCGTTCAAATGACAACCTTTCTGGTTCGAGCGACAGAGGGAATTTTTGGGGATTTTTCTCAAAGTCTAATTTCGAGTTTGCCGGGTTATTGGTGCGAGAGAAACTGCCAAATAGTAAATTTAAGTAAGATGGAATTTTGGGAAAGTATGTGAGAAGTAATACTTTAATTATTACGGTATAGAGAGAATGTACCTTGGAGATTACGAGAGAGAATAATAATCTAATCATTTATACTATACGTAGTAATGAGGTTAAAATACGTATGAAGAGTATATATGTAGGTTGGAGAAATACCTATAATTTATAATTGGATGTGTGTATGCCTATTATGTGATATTATTATAAGAGCACTAATGAGTGATAACTCGGGGGTGCAAGAACCTTATACTTAAGAGCACTAATGAGTGATAACTCGGGGGTGCAGAAACTCTATTGATAAGTGTACCAATGGGTGATAACCCATGGGTATAAGGATGACTATTGTTAGGTGCACTAATGGGTGATAACCCGGGGGTGCTGGATTAATATTGATAGGTGCATTAATGGATGCTAACCCGGGGATGCAAAATTCTATTGTTAGGCGCACTAATGGGTGATAACCCGGGGGTGTTGAATTATTATTGATAGGTGCATTAATGGGTGCTAACCCGGGGATGTATGATTTCCAGAATATGTGCACTAATAAGTCTTAGCCAGGGGTGCAGAATTAGCATATATATATATATATATATATATATATATATATATATATATATATATATATATATATATATATGTATGTATAGGGATGATGTGACTATATATATGGGATGATGTGACTATATATATATATATATATATATATATGGACTTGTGAATATTGCTACCGTGTGAAATTAGTAGACTTGGTAATAATAATAATCATTACATTACACTAAGTGATCTTAATCTAAGAGTGCAGGATTAGTGTATATATATAGGGATGAAGAGACTATATATATGTATCAGTGTAATTGAGTAATTTTCTACTTTGTGAGACTAGTAGATAAAATGAAAATGAGAAGTAAAATAATCTTAGTGAATAAAAGATTAACCATTCAAATGGTGAATAATGAAACATAGTGTGCGAGATAGACTGTCTCAATAACGTATTGTATGGGCGATACGGGAATACTACTTGTGAGCATAGTTAGTATTAATATGATTTCTGACTAGTTAGACTGGGAGTTATAACTAGGGGGAGATTAGATGTACGTTAGGCGTGCACAATAGACGAGAGGTGAGAAACTCATGTGAGAGTTCGATAACTAACATGCGTATAAGACTTGTTTTAAGAACTAGTTTTAAATACTTGCTAAAATATTTTTACACATCGAGCTCTGACTCGTTTCTTGTATCTCTTATCTCTTTTGCTATATATATGTATTATATCAGGTGCTCAGCCACAGGAGTATCAGATTTAGAGATTTGGATTGCTTGACGTGCTGCAGCTGTTTTTGGAAGCTGTAGGTCCTTGCAGTAGACGCATCTATCCTTTCCATTCAGTTTCATCTAGACTTCTTATTTAGGGCATATGTCGCCCACTTCTAGTTCTTTCATCAAAGATATTGTATTCAGTTTATTATATGGTTTGAAGTTTTGAACTGGGAGGTTTTATCCAGTCTTATTTATTTCAGTGCTTGATTCATGTTCAGTATTTATTTACATTCCTACGTGTGGTGAATGGTTTATATTTTAAAATTGAAAGAAATGGATTTACTTGGTTTTATTTAAATTGGAAATGTTTTGACACCTAGATAAATTTTATATTAGGTGATTAACATGTTAAAAAGTTTTTCGACGGTGATGTTGAGAATGAACCAACTGAATATCCTGTTTTAAATGGGTAGAGGACTGATCACCCTATATTTAATTGGGCGGGGCGTCGCAGTATCCCTAGAAGATAATCAAGTTTTTCGTCCCAATGGTTGGACACCTAAAAGGTGTTGAAAATATTTGTAGCAAGGGTTAGAACCCAAAATATTTTGAAAATATTTAGCGAGTGATTAATTTTGCAATAAATAAAATGCATTAATGCTCTTCATGTTTAAGTTAGTGTCGCACTCTATTGAGACAATTCTCACCCCTCATCTAAAGTGCACACCTAACTCTTCTACCTAACCCTCCTGGTTATACTATCCCGTCTAACTAGCCGTGTTGTGTATACTTCTCGACACACTACTCTAACCCAAGTAATCTTACAATTGATTCATATGTAATTTATCTCATTAACTTAATTAAACATCTTGAACTAACTCTCTATAATATTCTCAATCTTAGACTTTTTTCCCTTATAATATTATACTGTGCTCACTTATATTACCCATACAATACGACACCAAATTTTCAATCCCTTATGATTTATTTAATATCACAAACTAATTATAAAATTCACACATACTAAAATTAATTTAGATATCACTATCTACAAAGTATACTAAAGCACACGTAGTAGAATACATCACACACACACACACACACACACACACACACATATATATATATATATATATATATATATATATATATATATATATATATATATATATATATATATATATATATCGTATATGTGTACACAGCACCCCTAGGCGGAAACTTGCGGTGTGGGTCTACTCTGCTATCGAATCACAGTACATCACGTAATAAATAAGGACATTGGTTCGGATAATCTCACATGAACCATAAATCAAATCACACTTATCGTAGGCGAACATAGTTCTAAGCCTTCGGGCTACGCACATACCTACGCACCCAAAGGACCGGTCACACCCTTATTCACACAAGTGGTGCTCAACCCCTAAGTTCTATGGTCTGAGGTACAAGTCAATATCCCCCCAATGGGCTCATCAGAATAAGGTTGTCCACGACGCGAAAACCTCCCATGATAATAAGTAGCCTAGGTATGTTTACACATAATCAATCAACCAATATGTAAGCACACAACCTATGCATATATACATATAACATCAATATAGGTATACCCTCAACCTATAATATTTGTATCATACGTAGTCTATATATAACACCCAAATACCTTACGTATTAATATTAATTCACCATTCAATTTCTCATTGTTTTGTTCCCGATCATTTTCCCCCATTATTCGAAAAGTCTTAGCCACTCCATTATTTTATCTCATTAGTTCTTTAACTCTTAAATCCCTTAATACTCATCCCATAAGATTTTAAGTATTTAGTTCCATTTAATTCCTATTAATTAAATCCACTTTAAGATACCAACATGTGTGCTAAATTCATCTGAAATTCCCAATCGAATATGTTCATGTATTCTCGAGATATATTTTCGAGTGTCGGTCATCCTAAATACTCCTAAATCCATACCCCGTATTCATCATTATCTAATTCAAGGATAAAATAATGTTCCTTAATATTTTCCGAAGTCCTTCACTCACCGACAAACCTCTCAGAATAACCATAAATATATTTCTTCCTAAAGATGTCGGTCTCATGCACCCTTTTGTAGAAAAATCATAACTAATTAAAAAAAAATCATAAAAATATGAGGTTAGTGCCCACGTGACCGTGGAAAAAAGATCTAAAATATCATATTTTACAATAACTCAAGGCATCGATCAATCGATGAAGTTTTTAAATCCTCTAACAAAGAACTCAATCGAATTCTCCCAATATATATTTATGCTCCAAACAAGTTCTAAACATCATAATGATCTTAAAACATCATTAATTTATAACTTTCCACAAAATTGTCTGAATTGGGTTTATCACGGTTTATACGAATCTCATCCTAGATTCAATTCCATCCATCCAAATTATACAAGTTCAACTAGTGGGTTTCGATACAAATTAGATTATAATAGCCTTACATCATAGTACATCATCAATTGAGTAATTAATCTACACGATTTACTCCAATTATCAAAAAAACAATTTTATATCAATACCCTCCCAAAAATGGATTTTTCATATAAACATACTATTATATGAATTGATTATCACGAATTTTCATCGAAAGAAAAATTAACCACTTGCCTTTATTGATTCATAGGGTCCGATCCTTTGATGTAGACGACTATTTGATGAAGAACATCCTCAATCCTTCTTGGTTTAGCTTTTAGAAACCTCCCTACTTTCTCCCTCTTTTCTTCTCTATGGCTCTAGGGCTTTCTAAATGAATTATGGTTGTTCCCAATTTCTTAATTTAGTTTAAATGATACTAATCCCGTTTTTTTGCTAATGGGCCAAGTTCAAATGATCCGAATGCCCCCGTGTAAGCCCGATTATGCTTAAAAATGTTCCGAGACCCAATTACTACCCCGAGTACTCTTTTTTTACTATCTCATTATATTCAGAACCAACCGTGACCTCTAAAATATCATCCGAGTTACTCAATATAAATTTTCTTATTTCACTTCAAAATATATTCCATGTGAAAATAAATATTAACTTGAATTAATTAAATCTAAATCACCAAATTAAACAAATTCTCCAAATCAAAATAAATGTACTCTAAATTAAATAAATTCTCCAAATCACTAATTTAATTTTGATTTCTATATCCTCAAAAATATGGGGTGTTACATACTTATCCCCTTACAAGGGAATTTCGTCCTCAAAATTCGGATAAGTCTATTACTCCAAGTCTCAAATATACCCATATTCACATACTGCTAAGATCACTACATATAATTATACCCCTTCTAATCGTTGATTATATTAAAATTAAATTAATTACCCAGGGTGCCCATACACCCTATACTCATGCTTCTCATGTCATAAATGCTAATCGAATCCACCTAGCCTTACATAGTAATATAACTTTCAACTGATTTTTACAACTACATATATGTATAATAACCAAGGTTCCAAACTTGCGTCCTACTAACCAAACATCTTCCAACTTCTAACATTTCGCTAAGTTTCATACGTGGGACGTCTAGCAAGCGAAATCCAAATAAGGAACCCCCCTATACACTACTACCCAACATTGTCAATCATTGATATCCGTTTGGCCCTCAGTCCATAGTACATACCCCCATATCCCCGTCTCCTGACATAAAAGTATACTCATCCACTCTCATGTTACAAAAGACAACATACAATATGGATCCCTTACTATCACTAGTTTTTCTGGGCTAAAACAATAATGAGCTATATATCTCCGCTCGATAATAAGCCATTATATCTTGAATCACATCACTAAACGTACCTACTCACCGAGATCATATATAACAATACAAAGAATTTCTTATAAGTTTACTAGGAAGAAAACCATAACATATATATATATATATATATATATATATATATATATATATATATATATATATATATATATATATATATATATATATATATATATATATATATATATATATAGGCTAGACCCTCTTTCAGGTGGTAATTAGAACAATTGAATCATACCTTGAGACAATGAACACAAAGTCTCACCATACCATATACTATAGCCTAAACATCCCAGCATAATTACCAATAACATCTCGTACGTAACATACTTAACTCAAGCTTAGCTCCTCACTCTCGGCGTGACTATATCATACAGGTATTCTCGATTACCCCACAAATGGAAATTTAATTATTCTCGATATTGCCCACCCATTAACTTGTGGTGCAAAAGTTTTCTTAGTGATCCCTTCGCAGCACTACCCGACTCCCCTGGCCATATATCATAATAAATCTTAGCTTAAAGGGTTTTATCTAAACATTAAATAGTTTAATCTTTAAAATCGATACACTAGCCTCCAACAACATTTCACTACCCTTAACGTTTATTAATGTCCATGCGTGTAATGTCCCGTAATGAAGTTCAAAAGAACTTTCCCCCAATGCAATACTCCTTAGCATTATCAATCATCGAAATTTGGGGATCCAAAGCTTTTTGTCTCCCGACACATAAATCAAATTGTCTATTCCCATGTCCCTCAAGACGTAATATGATACGATGCTCTCACTATCATTATGTTCTCAGCACATAAAAAATAATGAGCTAAAACTCTCTGCTCAACGGTGAACCCGACCTACCTTGAATCTTGTCAGTAAAAGTCCATTCACATTGAGGTCCAATGTAACTAGACAACTATACTCTCTATAGTCTACTTCATAAACATATCTCCACGAGCTCGACCCTCTTTCAAGTAGGACATCACAAACATATACATCCTTCCCCGGAATAGTAAAAATGATCGTCTTGCTGTAACCGCCCACCATCGCTTAACAGTCCGTACCCAGGATAAAACTATACCTCAAAAATCACCTCTCAAAATGAACTATCCTCATAAAATGTATCCTCTCAATGCTCACACCTTCTACCTTTCAAATGGAACTAGAGTCCCGCTGACTCCACGGTGAATATATACTATTATATACCCAAACCATCGCTAATCAGCCAAAACTTGTAAAATGATCTACCCTACTTTCATAACTCTCGAAAGTAGTAAACTCACATGTAATGCAAACATTCTCTTAGTGTTCACCTCTAATTTCTAGTGGGTAACACCAAAGAACTCCACTACCCCATGGTAATTATATATACGCTATATTAATATCAACTACACATCTACTAAACTCGTTTCACATACGAATATAGTATTAAGAAATTACCGTGACTCGCTCATGTCACACTAAATGGACACCAATCAACCTGGGATAAAACATATACATTGAATTATCAATAGAACTAGTGATTCAAATGGTTCCTGGTCACAACACCCTAGTCCCAACCAAACCAAAAACTTCTTATAATTATTGCCTCTACTGGACATCCCATTCCTCTCCCCCAATTTGTGGTAGAAAAGATCTACACATGTGTTCCTGCTCTTTAACCATAAGATACCTCTCTATGTCATTTGTCTTGCTCGATCATTGGGTCCCCGAATGTAACACTAATGTCAAGACTGATCCAGAATTTGCTGTAATATTTGTATATCTCGGATCTCATCCTGTAGTTGCACACTACATCATTTCAGTAAGACTTCTTCTCACAACTAAGACAACTGCCAGAGAACCACCATATCTCTGGTTCTGGCCCTACTGGCCTCCCCCGCTCTTCCCTTAGCTCTGACGGCCTTGAAGAACGGAATGCTACTACTGATGAGGACCCTAATGGCCCTGACTAAACCCACCTTCTCAGGTTGTAAAAATCTGGAGGTAATTATCTTTGCACGATTCCTTTGCCATAAATCTCGTTCTTCCAGCGATTGTGCCCCACTGGCACCGTTTACATCTATTTCCATATCTGACTGGTGTCATTTCCTTACTGTGGACATGTTCAATACAGGTGTCCCTACACTTTATACATAGAACACTTTGTTAAGTCTTCCCCTTGTCTCCAACCCCCACTGGACATGTAGGGGTGTCCTTCTCTCGAAAATGGTAGTCTTGTCCCCTATTGCTACCCCCATTATTCTTTTAGCTCTGCTAGCCCTATGGAACTCGTTGCTGGTCTCGATGTCCTTGACTTAATCCACCATCACCTCGTAGGAATTTTTCTGACCTGAATCATATAACTAGGTCCTGTACTAGGTATACCCTCCTGTGGTACTTCACTAGAACCGTTTAATCTAGAACTCCACCTTGGATAGATTCTTTAACCCTCTTAGCTCCCTTCTCATGGAAGCGTTGATCTAAACTTGTAAACGTCTGGCCTTGATGACGTCGACACTGTTCATCCTATCTGGATCTCCCACCCATGATAATATCTTCTATTGACGAGTCCGTTATCAACTTACGAACCCCTTTATTATCTTCGCATTCCTTCCTTCGAGTACAAAGTTCATTAAACAGGTCAGCTTCTCTCTAGCGATCGATCTTCGTCTGACCCACTAATGATTTTTTTTAATTCTATTTGCATCTCTGTCTAAATAGAAGATGGATGGTCTTACGATTTACTTACACCCAAATTTCTCATTTTATTTCCATATACACATCTTTATATGTGGTAACTGACTCACATCACTTTATGATGCTCCTATTTGCTAAATATTTCACTCAAAATTTAATCATGGGTGTCACTGCACTCCACCCTACATGATTCCCTTTGGTTTATCCCTTTCCATTGGCTCATTGAACTTCCTATCTTCCATGTATCCTTATAAGTGGATCATCTAAAGAATCCTTTCGACTTCCCCACCCCTTGTCGATTACATTGGGTGAGTCTACAAATTGCACCACCGTCATCCACAATTGTGCTTGGGGAAACTACTATTCTCGTATAATTATACTATCATCATCTTCCCATATAATAATCATGGTGACTTCTATCACAATCACTGGACACAAGATACTATATGACTTCCGTCGAGTCGCTCCCCCTGCACTCCTTTCAATGGCCTTCGCTGGTCGTCCTATATTGTTCGGTGTACGAAGTCCAACCAAACGTGTATATGGATCACATCAACTATACTTAATAATAACAGAGGAATGTAATACCTTAATGACATCATTGGATATCTTGGGACATGATATCTCGGCCAAAAGTAAAAGGTGTCCTTGGTTTGCGAGACCTAAATGACATTTGCAATGCCTATGCTTGCAAAATATGGGTCCGATTTTTCCAAAATAATTCTCTTTGGGTCAATTTTATGCATTGTAAATATAAAAATTAGCTAATGTTAATTTCAGGGGTGCTCCTTCATTTTCTAGTATCACTTGGAAGAGAATGCAGTCCGTTGGTGATTTTCTTGATGACAATGATTGGCTTAATCATAGGTTTAGCCTTAAAATAGCTTGGGAATTTATCCAGGTTAAACAGTGTTCTCAATCTTCTTTCTCAATGATTTGGGATCATAGAATTACTCTTAAAGTCTCAATCTTTGCATGGCAATTTCTTCTTAAAGCTCTTCCACTTGACCTCAATCTTAAGACTATTTTCATTCCGATGGTTTCAAAATGTCGATGTTGCCAAAACTCTAAAGAAGAAGGTGATGATCATCTATTTCCTTTTAGTGACATTGCGAAGGATGTGTGGAAGCAATTTGGGAATTTAATGGGTTTGAAAACTCAGAATCATTGCGATAAAAAATTATGTCATGGTGGTTTAACTGTCGTGGAAAATCTATTAGAGTTATTCTTTGCAAGGTTCTTCCAGTGTATATTGGTTGGCGGATATGGTGTTCCAGGAATCATGCTATTTTTTAAGACTCCCCAATGCAATCCAACTCAATCATTCAGGCCATACATTTTGACATTGTTCTAACTTTCAAAGTTAGACCTTATAAAGGTCCTTTTTTCTAGACATTTTAGTTCTTGTATTGAGGACTTTCATATTTTCATTGTATGAGCTATCACAGAAAGGCTATTTTTCTCCATTAATTAATAAAGTAGGGTTATGATCCAAGAAAAAGGAACTTAAGTCACAATATATAGAGGAATATAACAATCCTACAATAGGGCTCTATATCAAAGAACACGAAGCTTAAACGTAGAAAAGTCGCACAGATCCTAAGGACACTAGAACCTGATGCTCTGATACCATCTCTGACACCTCGTCCAATTAAATATCGGGTGATCAGTCCTTTATTAAATTAAAACATGATTTTCATTTGGTTCATTCTAAGCATCACTGTCGAAAATCATATTAATTACTAATCACCTAATAATTAATTAAGAAAGTGTCAAAATTTTATCTTTCATTAAACAAATAACAACATACGGAAACAAAATAAACTAAACCATACACACAATCGCTACCTAAAATGATATTGAATTATAAATGACTTTTCGAATAAACCATCGGATACAAAATCCAAAACCAAAGTATCAAACAACTAATAATAAATCTCAATACAAAATCTGAACTGAAATCAAATCTGAATAAGTCCTGAGGGAAATACGCCCATAATAAAATATAGAGATAAGATTCCAAATCTAGGAATGAAATAAAATAAATTTCTACTCCAACTCCTGCATTCATCGACATATGCAGCAACTGCATATCCTTGGAACAGATAATTAAGTTTGGCGTCTCGGTGGTTGGACACCTAAAAGGTTTTAAAAATATTTGCAGCATAGAATCCAAAACATTTTGAAAATATTTAGCAACTGATTATAATGTTGCAATAAATAAAATGTATGAATGCTCTTCATATTTAAGTTAATGTCGCACTCTCTTGAGGCAATTCTCACCCCTCATATAAAGTGCACACCTAACTCTTCTACCTAACCCTGCTGGTTATACTATCCCGTCTAACTAGCCTTGTTATGTATACTTCTCGACACATTACTCTAACCCGAGTAATATTACAGTTGATTCATACGTCATTTATCGCATTAACTTAATTAAACATCTTGAATTAACTCTCTATAATATTCTCAGTCTTAGACCTTTTTCATGTCTAATATTAGACTGTGCTCACCCATATTACCCATAAAATATGATACCAAATTTCCAATCCCTTGTGATTTATTTAATGTCACAAACTAATTATAAAATTCTCACATACTGAAATTAATTTTGATATCACTGTCTACAAAGTCAATTAAAGCACGCGTAGTAGAATAAATCACACGTATATACGTACACGATACCCCTAGGCAGAAACCTTCGGTGTGGGTCTACTCTGCTATCGAATCCTAATACATCATGTACTAAATAAGGACATCGGTTCGGATAATCTCCCATGAACCATAAATCAAATCACACATATCGGAGGCAAACATAGTTCTAGGCCTTTGGGATACGCACATAACATTGCACCCAAATGACCGGTCACACCCTTATTCACACAAGTGATGCTCAATCCCTAAGGTCTATGTTCTGAGGTACAATTTAATATCCCCCCAATGGGCTCATCAGACTAAGACTGTCCACGACGCGAAACCTCTCGTGATAGCAAGTAGCCTAGGTATGTTTACACATAATCAATCAACCAATAGGTAAGCACACAACCTATGCATATATACATATAATATCAATATAGGTATACCATCAACCTATAATATTTGTATTATTCGTAGTGTATATATAACACCCAAATACCCTACGTATTAATAATAATTCACTATTTAATTTCTCATCGTATTGTTCCTGAGCGTTTTCCCCCATTATTTGAAAAGTCTTAACCACTCCATTATTTTATCTCATTAATTATTTAACTCTTAAATCCCTTAATACTCATCCCATAAGATTTTATATATTTAGTTCCATTTAATTTCTATTAATTAAATCCACTTTAAGATACCAGCCTGTATGCTAAATTCATCTGAAATTCACAATCAACTACGTTCATATATATTCGACATATATTTTCGATTGTCGGTCATCGTAAAAACTCCTAAATGCATACCCCGGATGCATCCTTATCTAATCCAAGGATAAAATAGTGTTCCTTAATATTTTTCAAAGTCCTTCACTCATCCACAGACCTCTCAGAATAATCTGAAATATATTTCTTCCTAAAGATGTCGGTCTCATGCACCCTTTCGTAGAAAAATCACAACTAATTAAAAAAAATTAAAAAAATACGAGATCGGCGCCCACATGACCGTGACGAAAAGATATACAATCTCATGTTTTACAATAACTGAAGCCACCGATTAATCGATGAATTTGGTCGATCGATCGATCGACCAGATATCAGCCTTTTTCCCTGACTTCTTGTCCACCATTATTATGCATTCAAGATTTTAAATACTCAAACCTAGAACTCAATCGAATTCCCCCAACATATATTTATCCTCCAAACAAGTTCTAAACGTCATAATGATATTTAAACATCATTAATTTATAACTTTCCATAAAATTGTCCGAATTGGATACGAATCTCATCCTAGATTCAATTCCATCCATCCAAATTATACGAGTTCAACTAGTGGGTTTTGATACAAATTAGATTATACTAGTCTTACATCATAGTCCATCATCAACTGAGTAATTAATCTACACGATTTACTCCAATTATCAAAAACCCAATTTCATATCAACACCCTCCCAAAAATGGATTTTTCATATACACCCACTATGATATGAATTGATTATCACGAATTTTCATCGAAAGAAAAATTAACTGATGATGCTGAAAATAGCACCACCCTTCAAGGTGTTTGTGAGCTCAATTCAATGTTAACAATGGCAGGATAAGAGTACATACACATATAGTAGAAGGAGGTGAGGAGAAGAGGATTCACACCGAAATATAAGTGGTTCAGCCAATCTGGCCTACATCCACTTTGAAAGTGTATGATGTGTACCACTGTATGAGGGCTCTAATGGCCATGGATACAATCTCTCAAGCTTTCTCTCTCTACTGTTTATTTGAACAGAGTTTTAGCTAGGGTTTCTAATTTTGGATCCTTTACAAGGTAGAGGATGACCTCTATATATAGTACCTGGGGGGTGTAATGTACCCCCCATGCATGCAATGGGCATGTGTGTATTGATCTAGACAATCTGATGAAGACATCTGTCACTGTCACATGTAGAGAATGATGATGAAATATTCCCCCCACGTGAGGGGAATTATTTGTTATAACTGAATTGTGTCCACGTGTCCTTGTCCACACATTTCAATAAGTGCTCGGCCTTCGTGCTGGGTCATGATCTCGTCCTGGAAGAGTCCGAGGTTGTTAAGGTCTAGCTGCCCATCCTATCTGAGATGAGCCATCATGGTCTCGGCTTAAGTGAAGCCGAGGTAAGGCCTTGAGGTTGGCCTCGGCAGAGGTCAGGTTGGCCGGTGCTTGGAACATTGGCCGATTCACAGGTGGGGTTGACCCTGGTAGTGGTATGTCTCCTTGTAGCCTCGGCCTACCCCCGGCCGAGGTTACCATTCCCGATTGAGTTGATGAACTACTGACCCCTTGAAGAGGTTGGTAACGGTATCGACCAGGGCCGTCCCTAATACGACTGAAGCGACGAGTCACTGATTCAAGGCCTTTCCAACATCGGCCATGCCCTCGGCCGAGGTTGATGTCTCTGGGCCGAGGTGACACTTAGGGAATATCAATCACCCCCCCCCCCCCCCAGCCCTTAGTTACATGTGAGAGCAGGTGACTGTGGGATCTCTTCACCTCCGAGGTCTTTCTTCTATGTGCCAATGCTCATTTGACACTTGTCCATTGCTGAAGTGAGGCGTGCCTGATAAGCATGTGATGTCAGTCGTCCTTTGGGGCTCCCAAGGCAATGATGGTCCTTGGGAAGCATGCATCCATATTTAAGGGTTTAAACCCCCATTTTCCCTCTTTCTTCCTCACTTCTCTTTCCTGGCGTGATTCATTTTAGCAGCACCTTCTCTCTCTAGAAAAGCTTTGATTCGAAGCGTTTTGGTGGTGATTCCTCGTAGTCTCTTCCTTCTCTCCTACTATTTTGTCTTCAGGTATCCTCTGCCATTCTTTTCTCTTCATTTTCCCTATTTTCCCCTTACTTTTGTGTTTTCCGGTGAGTTTTGGGATTTTCGGCGAGGTCTCCATACTTTCAAGCGAACTGTTCTTGCTCTAGGTTTGATAGTTTGATCCTTAGGTTGCATCATTCCATTAACCAGTCATGTTTGTAGTTTTAGGAGAGTTTTAAGTGTAGGGTCTGCCCCTTATGCTCAGACCCCTCTACCAACTCTTAGAGGAGTTTCCTTCTCTCAGAGAGAATACTTTAGAGAAAATTAGGCAAGTAGAAAGAGCGCAGGAGGAAGCTCGTAGGTCAGAGGAATTCCGCCTCAGACCTATCTTTCCCCCACCTCTGAAGGTAGTATACCCTAAACCATCAGAACCCGCTAACTAAGCCGAGGTACCTGCTGAACCCTCTCCAATGTCTAAGTCTGAGTCGTCCATATCAGACCCTATGTCTGTGGACTCTTTTCAAGAGGCTATGGACTTCTCAAATCAACAAGATCAGGTCCCTGATCAAGCAGAGGTCTCCAGTCGGGACTCGTCTCATAAAAATTCAAGCACATCATCCTCTTCCTTAGAGGTTGAGATTGTCAAACCAAGCGTGGCTATTCCACCAATACTCGACGCCATTCCCCTATCGGTCGTCACAGGGGCTGAGTTCGCTCAGAGGTTCCCAAGCAATCCCCCAACGTCTGCTCAGGCCGACGTTGAGTTAGACAATGATGTTGATGATGACGTCGAGAGTGATGTCGACGTCTATGAAGCGGTCGAGATTAAGAGTTCAGTCAGTGAGGTCGACCTTCTTTGCTTCAGATACTTGTACTCCATCATCCCCTTTATAAAGCTCAGGAGACTTCTGAGGGAGGACAGGGCTTATCACGGTCGAGATGGTGAGATCTGCTTGTACGAGCAGATGTTCAAGTTAGGGTTTCGTTTGCCCATCCATCCCATCATTAGGTCCATCCTAGCCTACATCAACTTGGTCCCTTCCTAGTTGTCACTTAATGCTTGGAGGGTAATAATTGGGGCCATCGTCTTATGGAGGGTTGTTCACCACTCAGACCTTCCAGTCCAGGTCTTTGTGGGTTGCTATATACCTTCATCTGCCAAAAATCATCCGAGCTATTACCACTTTATAGCTCAAAAACTTGAGAAGAAGATGCTCCAGATAACTCAGACCTCTAATCACAACTGGAAGGCTCGTTATTTCTTTGCCTCAGGGCCTGGGAATTTGCTCCATGTGCCCCCTCTTCCACACTAGAGCTGCGAATGCCCATAAGATGGGGTAAGGTCACAATGTCTGCTAAGGACGACCCTGGTCTAAGTCTGCAAAACCTTCGAAAGGTCAAAGACCTTCAGTATTAGTGGATGCATGGTCTGCTCGTTAAATTTGAACACCTGATGACCCCCCACTACCTCTCTGAGACTAGTTTAGGGGTAAGTCCTCTTACAGAGTTTGGTAAGTGTTTTTTATTTAAGTTATACCTCTGAGTTCATGCATGTCAGACTCTCTAACTCAGACCTTTTTATTTTACAGAGCGCCCAAAGGGGATATCAGACGAGCTTTGGGAAATGGCAGCACCGAGTCTGACAAGGCTTGCTAAGAAGGCAGGTCTGAATGCTCCTCCTCCTCCTTCTTCAACCTCAAAGGCTCAGGTCATAAAAAAGAGAGGTGCTACCGACCCTGCCCCTGAAGATCAGAGGCAGAAGAAGAAAGGCGAGGATTCTGCCATCCCCATATCCTCTGCATATGCATTGGCGGCTCGTATAGAGCAACTAAAGATCAATGATAGCATCATAGGCCACAGTCTGCAGGCATTGGATGCTATCGACTCTGCCATGACCAAGGCTGGCAAACGTTTTTGCAGGTCTATGGACACACCTCTGCTGAATGAGTTCGGCCTCCACAGGTCTATTCAGGTATGACTTCAGATTTATGTATAGCTTCAAAGTGTAACCTATATTTGAATTTCAACTCATATACATGACCACATTATTTGCAGGACCTGGCTGCCATGCATCATCTCGCCAATTGGACTCTGAGGAAGTTACCCCTCATCCAGAAGGGTCAAGAGGCCGAGAAGGTGCAAAACTCTCTGAATGCAGACGTCAACCGCCTGAAGTCTGCATTTGATGGGTCTGACAAGAAGGTAAAAGAGCTGGAGAAAGAGATCTCTAAGCTTAAAAAGGAACATAATGTGGCTCTGAAGGCAAAGGACGATGTGCTCTAGCAAAAGGTCGACTCTGTGGTGAAGGCTGCCCTTGAAAATGCCTCTAAGGAGATTTTGGCAGACTACAAAGTCTCGGACGAGTTTATGAGCTTTGGCTTAGAATACCTTGAAAGAAGTATCAAAGTTACTGTCAAATGGGAAGCTGCTAAGGATAAGGAGGTAGGGAGTCTGAAGGCCTCTGACTTCGTAGGTCTGGGTTTTGCTGACCCTTAGTTTGCCCAAGAACTTCAGGAGGTTGAAGAGGAGGTCACTCCCCCTGTAGATACTATGCCCCTGGATGGTACAGAGATAGGGAGAGCTGATCATGGAGATGATGAGGCCGAGGTGACAAACATTGGCCAAGAAAATCAGGCCGAGGATGCCAGCACTCTTCCTTCTAATCCTTAGGCTTAATTGTGAATCTTTATTTTATAACCCCTGACTGTTTGTAATCTCTAAAGAGAATCGTTAACTCATATTTTTTTAATCTTACATTTGTATGACAACCTCTGAGGAGAATTTTCACTTCATTTGTTATGTTGAATGCTTGTTTGCCATGTGATGTTTTAGTTCAATCACTAGTCTTACCTCAGACCTTGTCACCATAGTGATGTTATAAGGTCTGAGGTCATCAACTAAGAGGTCACCTTCATGATTAATTTCACCAAGTTAATGATGTTAAGGGTCGAAGGTCATCCAAGTATGGTGTCTGACCTCAGACCTTATCACCACTTAATGATGTTATAAGGTCTGAGGTCATCACCTAAGATGTTATCCTCATAATTAATTTCACAAAATTAATGGTGTTAAGGGTCTGAGGTCATCCAAGTAGGGTATCTGACCTCAGACCTTATCACCAGTTAATGATGTTATAAGGGTCTGAGGTCATTAACTAAGACGTCATACTCATAAATAATATCACCAAATTAATGATGTTAAGGGTCTGAGGTCATCCAAGTATGGTATCTGACCTCAGACCTTGTCACCACTTAATGATGTTATAAGGTCTGAGGTCATCAACTAAGATGTCATCCTCATAAATAATATCACCAAATTAATGATGTTAAGGGTCTGAGGTCATCTAAGTATGGTATCTGACCTCAGACCTTGTCACCAGTTAATGATGTTATAAGGGTCTGAGGTCATCAACTAAGATGTTATCCTCATAAATAATTTCACCAAATTAATGATGTTAAGGGTCTGAGGTCATCCAAGTATGATGTGTGACCTCAGACCTTGTCACCAAATCATGATGTTATAAGGGTCTGAGGTCATCACCTAAGATGTTATCCTCATTAATTCTTCACCAAATTAATGATGTTAAGGGTCTGAGTTCATCCAAGTATGGTGTATGACCTCAGACCTTGTCACCACTTAATGATGTTATAAGGGTCTGAGGTCGTCGCTTAGATGTTACCCTCATACTTTCTACCATTAGAGCATAATGAAGCAAGAATCGACATGTAAACTGATCTTTTATTGATAACCTCTTCATAAGATGGTACATTTACATAACTTTTTGCAACATCATATGTAATACTTCTTTAGGTGATCAGCATTCCATGGGTTAGCGAAAGGTTCCCCTTCTAGGTTTTCTAGCCTGTAGGTCCCGGGTACAACCTCTTCTGTCACTTTGTAGGGGCCATGCCAGTTTGGGTGGAGTTTGTTTATTTTTTGTAAGGTCTTCTTCAGTACTAAGTCCCCCAAGGCAATGGGTCTTGCCTTCACCCTCTGATTATAAAATTTTGCTGCTCTCTGCTGGTAAGCTACTTGTCTGATTTCTGTGTCTTCTCTTCTCTCTTCAATCAGATCTAGGTCTAGTATCCTCTCTTCCCCATTTTTATCAGGGTCATAGGTCTGAACCCTATGAGTAGGTAGTCCCACTTTTATTGGTATGACTGCCTCTGAGCCGTGGGCTAGCATGAACGGGGTTTCTCTTATTGGTGTCCTTGTCGTGGTTCTGTAGGCCCATAACACATCGTAAACCTCTTCAGTCCATCTTCCTTTCGCTTCTTCTAACCTCTTTCTGATTCCATCGAGGATTGTTCTATTCGTGACTTCGGTCTGACCATTTGCCTGAGGTCGTCCAGGAGATGAGAAGAACTTATTTATCCCAACTCTTACGCAATACTTTTCTAAAGAGGAGTTCTTAAACTGGGTTCCATTATCTGAGATGAGAGTATTTGGGAGGCCATGTATGCATATGATGTTCCTACAAATAAATTAAAAGGTCTTATGTTCTGTGATCGTTATCATCGGCTTTGCCTCCACCCACTTCGAGAAGTAGTCAATGGCTACTATCAGGAACCGATAACTGTTGGCAGCTCTTGGTAGGGGTCCTACTAAGTCAATTCCCCATACTGCAAATGGCCATAGAGAGGTGATTGGCGTCATAGGTTGATGAGGAATAGTGGATAATCTCTTACATTTATCGCACCTCTTTACGTAAGCCGCGGTATCTTTGGCCAAGGTTGTCCACCAGTAACCCTGGGTAATAAATCTCTTGGCCAAGGATCTTCCTCCTATATGACTGGAGCAAGAGCCCTCGTGAACTTCCTGTAAGACGCGGGGAACTTCATTGGGATGCACACATCTGAGGAGAGGTAACAGAAATCCCTTCTTGTATAGGACGTCTCCTACTATGGAGAACTTGGCAGCCCTATATCTTAACTTCCTCCTTTCTAGTTTGGATTCGAGTAGCTCTCCCTCTTTGTTGTATCTGATGAGGGGGTCCATCCATGAGTCCCCTAGGTTTAAATTGAAACAAGGGTTGGATACCTCTTCTTCCTCAATAGTCGCCTTTGCTAAGACCTCAACCGGAACTGTCCTTCTGATGTCTGACTTCATCGCCGAGGCCAACCTTACTAATGCATCTGCGTGGCTATTACTTTGTCGAGGTACTCTCTTCAGTTTTGTCTCTTTGAAATATTCTAACATCGTTCTCACCCTCTTAAGACACTTAGCCATTCTTTCGTCTTTGGCCTCGTAGACTCCCAATACTTGATTAACAACTAACCTTGAGTCGCTATGAAGTAGGAGTCGTCTTACTCCCAGAGTCTTTGCCAATGAGAGACCTGCTATCATGGCCTCATACTCTGACTCGTTGTTAGATGCCTGGAAGTTCAATCTCAGAGCGTATTCAATATTGGCACCATCTGGGGCTGAAAGAATGAGCCCTGCACCGCTTCCATTATCACAGGAAGAACCATCAACGAAGAGATTCCAAATGTCTGTATCCGATGAGAAGGCCCATTCTGACATGATTCCTTGTTTGAAGAGGTATTGATCCTCCTCGTTCTCCGCTACTCTGCTCCTTATCTTTTTGGATACGGCCTCTTCCTAGTTTCAGAAGACGTTTGGTGTAACCTCTTCCAGTTCTCGGAAGACCTTGTTATTTGACCCTTCAGCATCCTCTAGGTCATTCTCTGCCTCGGCCTCTTCCCATGTGAACTCAGCAACAAAGTCTGCAAGAGCCTTCCCTTTGATGTCTTCCCTAGGTTGATAAGCAAGGTCTTACTCTCCCAACTCAATAGCCCAGGTCATCAATCTTTCAGACTTCTCAGGTTTATGTAGAACCTGTCTTAGTCATGAATCGGTGAGGACGACAATGGAATGGGCTTGGAAGTAGGGCTTCATCTTCCTTGAGGCATGTATCAAGGCATATGCCAACTTTTCCATACGAGGGTAATTTTGCTCAGACCCTTGAAGCATTTTACTGATGAAATAAATAGACCTTTGGGTTCCAACGTCTTCCCGCACTATGGCTACACTGATTGCCAATTCGGAGACCGCTAGATACACGTACAATTTCTCTCCTACTATGGGCTGAGATAACAACAAGGGAGACCCAAGGTAAGACTTGAGATGGTTAAAAGCTTTTTCGCACTCTTTGTCCCACTGGAAGGCCTTTCTAAGCACTTTAAAGAACGGAAGACACTTATCCGTTGCTCTGGAAACAAACCTGTTAAGTGCAGCCACTCTCCCGGTGAGTCTTTGGACGTCCTTCATGCTCCTTGGTGTCTTCATATCAAGCAAAGCCTTGATTTTTTCTGGGTTTTCTTCTATTCCTCTTTGATTGACGATAAATCCAAGGAACTTACCAGCTCCTACCCTGAAGACACACTTCGCGGGGTTGAGTTTCATCCTGTATAAGTCCATAGTATCGAAGGTCTGTTCAAGGTCTGCCACATGAGTGCAGGCCTTTAAGCTCTTCGTCAGCATATCATCTATATACACCTCCATAGTCTTGCCTATTTTCTCTTCGAACATCTTGTTCACAAGATGTTGGTATGTTACCCCCGCATTTTTAGACCTAAGGGCATTACTTTATAGCAGTACGTCCCTTTGTCGGTAATGAAGGTTGTCTTCTCTGAGTCCTCCGCATCCATGGAGATCTGATTGTAGCCTGAATACCCGTCTATTAATCTCATGAGCTCATGACCCGCAGTATCATCTACCATCTGATCTATCCGAGGTAAGGGATAGCTATCTTTTTGGGCAAGACCAGTTCAGGTCAGTGAAATCAACGCACATTCTCCACTTCCCATTAGCTTTAAGCAGGATGACTGCATTCGATAACCACTCCAGATATATGACTTCTCTTATAAACTCAGCCTCTTCCAATTTTTTTACTTCTTCCCGGATGATGTCGTACTTCTCCCTGGAGTAAACTCTTCACCTTTGTTTGATAGGCCTGGCATCTTTTGCCATGTTGAGCTTGTGACTTATAACTTCAGGGTTGATGTCGGGCATGTCTGCGTGACTCCAAGCGAAGACACTCTACCTCTTCCTCAGGAAGTTTATCAGCTCTTACTTGATTTCTGTCTTTAGGGCTTTACCGACCTGGATGGTTTTTCCTGGTTCGTCCTCATTGAGGACGATGGATTCTACCTCTTCCACGGACTCTCCCTTATTCAACTTTGTTTCATCTCTTGGGTCCAATGTATCTATACTATAAGTGGTGGTTTCCCTCTTATGCGCCTCTCTCTCTTTTACCGAGTTGAAGTAACATTTTCGTGCTATGGTCTGGTCACCTTGCACTTCCCCTACCTCATAGGGGGTCAGGAATTTTAGCATCTGGTGGATCATCGATGGCACAGCTTCAAACTCCTTAAGAGCCACTCTTCCTATGATGAGGTTATAGGCCGAGAAGTTTTTTTCATCCATTACGAAAAAATTTATCTTCCGGGTCAACCTCTTAGGCCACTCGTCACCCATTCGTACGTCCATCTCATATATGCCCAATGGGTGGACTTTTTCCCGGCTGAAGCCCATTAAATGATGATGATAAGGTACCAACCTAGCTCTATTAAGACCTAGGCTCTTGAAGCAAGGCCAAAACAGCACGTATGCTAAACTCCCCCCGTCCACGAGGATCCTCTGCACCTCGAATCCATGCACCCTAGTTGTTATTACCAAAGGGTTATCATGCGGGGCTAAGATACCTTTGAAGTCGAGCCTAGAGAACCCAACTATAAGAGTGTCCATGTCCACCTTCTTTCTCTTCTGTGCTGTATCAGAAGACGTTAGATTTATAACTTCAAGTTTGGCCACTGACTTGGCCTCTTCCACATGAGCTTTCCTGTCAGCCACTTCAGAGCCACCTCCCGCAAGTCCTCCGCATATGGTTTCAACACCAAAGGAGATCATGACAACCCTCTTCATCGGGGTGTTGTCATCTTTCGACTGAAGGTCTGGATCGTCTTCATCATCATATTTCGAGTCATTGCCTCTTCCAGCTGGGGCATCGTCACGGCATCTGTTGTTTCTCCTTTTCTTTGGGTCATCTCTTCCCCCCTTAGGAGCTTTGCCATCAACATACTTCCTCAGCTTTTCGGATTTTAACATCTTCTCAATCTCATACTTCAAGGCGAAGCATCTGTCTGTAACATGGCTATGGTCCTGGTGGAACTCACACCACAAGTTTTTATTCCTCTTATGCGGAGGGGACTTCAGTTTCTCTGGCCATCTTAGAGTCCTATCATTCTTGATCTCGTTGAGGATATGCTCACAACTCATGGTTAGAGGAGTATAGTGAGCGAACTTCTCATCAGGTGACCACTTCTTTCCATCTTTCTTTCTTTGGGACTTCCCGCTACTACCGCGGTTCTCATCCTCATACTTGGCGGCCATTGCCTCTTCGGTATTCATGAAATTTCCCGCAGTTGCTAGTAGCTCTGCCATGGACCTGGGAGGGTCTTCCGCGAGTTTCTATAACAACTTCCCTTTCTGAAGACCTCCTATGAGGGCGGTCATGGCTATATTCTCTTTGTAATCTTCAACCTCAAGTTTATCTTTGTTGAACCTGGCGATGTAGTCCCTTAGTCTCTCGTCCTTACCTTGCTTGACATACACTAGATGAGTGGTCTTCTTTTGAGGTCTTACCCTAAAGCAGAAGCTCTGAATGAATCGTTCGGCAAAGCCCTTGAAGTTATCAATTGAATTCTTTGAAAGAGAAGTAAACCAACTATGTGTTGCTCCTGTCAGAGTCCCAGAGAAGGCCCTACACTTCATCTCATCAGGTATCGAGTATATGTCCGCTGCTGACTGATACATCTCAATGTGATGTACAGGATTGGTGCTACCGTCATACTTGGGAGACACCACGGGTGGTTTGAACTTATCAGGGGTCAAAAAACTCACTATCTTAGCCACAAATGGAGAGACCTCTGAGAAACCTCTTTGCAATGGGTCTCGGCTCTTAATGAGGTCTCCTATCTTCTCCTCAAGACGTTGGATAGAGTCATTCCATGGTCTCCTACCATCGGCCTGGCCGAGGTTATCCCCAGCCACCTCCAAGGGATGGACTGAGGGTTCCCCAGCCACAGCACAATGTCTGTTGTTGACCTCTTCCTGATCTCTGCATCTTACTGCACGGGGTCAGCCTTGGTGAGGTCGACCTTGACCGTCTCCTCTCTGTGAGCCAGCTGCACTTCTCGACCTTGATAACCTCTGTCTTAGGTCATTTATTGGGCCCAACCTCTCAAAGGCTGACCCTCTACTCAATTGATCAAAATTTGATCCTCGCTGTTGGGCCTCTTCACCTCTTCTGCCGCCATAACCTCGGCTCTGCTGAAGAGGACGTATTGTATTATTCGAAACCTCATACGGCTCCCAACATTCTTCCGGCATATCTTCCGCCTCCAGGTCATCATACCTGTCCTCCGAGCAAGGGTTTCCTTGCCTCCCCAGGCGTAAGCGCCTAGGGTCAGCAACGTCCCTCCTCCGCTGGGGCATAGGTTGGTCCTTCATTGGTGCTTGGGGTAGTCCCCTGGCGTCAAGATGAGGTTGGGCAGCCGCCGGAGTGATCATTGTCGATGAAACTCCAGGTGGCCTCATCATAGTTTGGCTGAGCTGTGCAAACTGCTCCTGCATAGCTTGTTGCGTTGGAGCCAAAGACCTCAAGGCTGCAGTCACCTCCGCGATTTCGGACTGGGGCGGTGCCTGGTTGGAACTAGGTCCTCCTGCTCCAAGCGGCATAAGAGGCGGTGGTAATTCTGGTGCCATATGCTAACACTAAAGATCTTGAGTAGCAGATGATCTTAATACCTTAAAGGGAATCTTTCAATGGTGAAGCAGCTCCACGCAAGGGGTGATGCCTGGTTCACCACCAGAGTCTCCGGTGTGATTAAGCAAAAAATGAGGAAGAGACAGCTTCTCTCTTCCCACAGACAGCGTTAAAATGATGATGCTGGAAACAGCACCACCCTTCAAGGTGTTTGTGAGCTCAATTCATTGTTAACAATGGCAGGATAAGAGTACATACACATATAGTAGAAGGAGGTGAGAAGAAGAGGATTCACACCGGAATATAAGTGGTTCAGCCAATCTGGCCTACGTCCACTGTGAAAGTGTATGATGTGTACCACTGTATGAGGGCTCTAATGGCCACGGATACAATCTCTCAAGCTTTCTCTCTCAACTGTGTATTTGAACAGAGTTTTAGCTAGGGTTGTTAATTTTGGATCCTTTACAAGGTAGAGGATGACCTCTATATATAGTACCTGGGGGGTGTAATGTACCCCCCATGCATGCAATGGGTATGTGTGTGTTGATCTAGCCAATCTGATGAAGACATCTGTCACTGTCACATGTAGAGAATGATGATGAAATATTCCCCCCACGTGAGGGGAATGATTTGTTATAACTGAATTGTGTCCACGTGTCCTTGTCCACAGGAAGAGTCCGAGGTTGTTAAGGTCTAGCTGCCCATCCTATCCGAGCTGAGACATCATGGTCTCGGCTTAAGTGAAGCCGAGGTAAGACCTTGAGGTCGGCCTGGGCCGAGGTCAGGTTGGCAGGTGCTTGGAACATTGGCCGATTCACAGGTGGGGTTGACCCTGGTAGTGGTATGTCTCCTTATAGCCTCGGTCTACCCCCGGTCGATGTTTCCATTCCCGATTGAGTTGATGAACTGATGACCCCTTGAAGAGGTTGGTAGCGGTGTCGGCCGGGGCCAACCCTAATACGGCCGAGGTGGCGAGTCACTGATTCAAGGCCTTTCCAACGTCGGCCATGCCCTCGGACGAGGTTGATGTCTCTGGGCCGAGGTGACACTTAGGGCATATCATTAACCAGTTAGCTTTATTGATTCATAGGGTCTAATCCTTCGATGTAGACGGCGATTTGACGAAGAACGTCATCAATCCTTCTTGGTTTAGCTTTTTAGAAACCTCCTTACTCTCTCCCTCTTTTCTTCTCTGTAGCTCTAGGGCTTTCTAAATGAATTATGATTGTTCCCAATTTCTTAATTTAGTTTAAATGGTACTAATCCCGTTTTTTTGCTACTGGGCCAAATCTCAATGACCCGAACACCCCGGTGTGGGTTCGGCTATGCTTAAAAATGTCTCGAGACCCAATTACTACACTCGGGTACTCTTTTCTGACTATCTTGACCTATTCAGAATCAATTGTGACCTCTAAAATATCATTCGAATTACTCTATATAACTTTTCTTATTTCACTTCAAAATATGTTCCACGTGAAAATAAATATCAACTTGAATGAATTAAATCTAAATCGCTAAATTAAGCAAAACTATTCAAATTAAAATAAATGTACTCCAAATTAAATAAATTCTCCAAAATTTACGAATTTAATTTAATTTCTATATCCTCAAAAATACGAGGTGTTACAACAATATGGGTTAGAACCAGCGATGTCTAGGTCATTTCCAATAAATTTACTGTTATTGGCCCAACCATCGACACCCGAGGTGTAGATATATGTTTAGAGTGATTTTGAGGCCATATATCACCTCGCTGGGATCAGGTGAAAGCGTGTGTGAATTAAAGTGTATCCAAACTCTTTGTGGCTTGTTAAAGTCGTCGCCGATTTTCGATTCCTATTCGTCATGATATAGTGGGATTTCTTGTTCGTCTAGGTTATGTGTTAACCTAGGATGAGATATTATATCATAGTTTGGTCTAAGGTGTGGAATTAAATATGAATCCAAGGCCCAATGCCGATAATTGGTTATGAGTACGTATTGTTGCATGGATTGAGATACGAGCCTATATGTGTGTGTGTGTGTGTGTGTGTGTGTGTGTGTGTGTGTGTGTGTGTGTGTATACATAGCTTGATGTGTGTTGCGTGGATACATGGGTCAAGAGTATGACTATTTTGTGATGTTCTTTTAGGATGCATTGGTTGAGTGAGCACCTATGACATGTTGAGATGAAAAACTAGATAATGATGCAGTTCTTTCATCAAGGACATAATGAAGCACGCAATTCATTATATTGGGACGTCTTGTGCGTATTGGATAATGATGAAGTTTTATAGGTGATGGGGGCATGATTGATTTTACTAGGGTTACTTATATGAGTGGATTTGTTGTTGACACGATTTTCATGGTTATATCGTGTGTTGGTCACTCGAATTTGGTTTATATTATGATACAAGCTCATATGGGAGCAAATATGATGATTTTAAGGAGCTCGGGATTCACTAGGACACGGTCTTGGTGGTGAGAAATGTCGGTCCAGATGAAGGTGAATACAAGGCTTAGTTTGTATATTGGAGACTTCATAAGCAATTGGGATGGGAGTTTTCCTTCTCATAATTATTCGTCCAATATATGAGTTCTTACTAAGATTTGAGATCTGGATCCAATAGCCTACTATTTCAAAGTTATTGGATTGCATGTGAGTTCCTTATATATATATATATATATATATATATTATACTATTAGTGGGACCTATATGCTATATTATTTAATTGTGTGTAATGACCATGCTCTATCGTGGATTCATGTAGTGAATGGTATAGTAATGGGGTTGACTTATGGGTCGTGAGTGTACCGATTAGTGGTGATCATGAGTTGGGTGTACTCAGGTTAGTGATATGCTATTGGTTCCGTCATTTGAAGGGTAGCTATACGATTTGGTTAGCTAGTGATAACTTTCTCTTAGTGCTAAAGAATTCTCGTGATAGTAAGTATTTATAGTATTATCAACTGAGTTGTTCTGATAACTAGGTGGCTATAGGTAACCTTGACAATATTTATGAAATTATCTATTGTAACATGTGTTATCGTACAATAAGTAAATAATGATGTTGACGGGGTAACTAGTGATAATTTGCCTCTTATTGGACTAATTAAATGTTTAAATGCAAACGAACTATTAAGATGATCTATTAGAATTGGGGTGGGAGAGTAATTCTCCATTGGTTATTGTAAACACATGGTATTTTCTAGTGTTTCTATATCAATTGGGCCCATAGAGTTTAGGTATCACTTTAGGACTAGGTGACCCCTTCATTGGGGAAGTGTATGGTATTGTTAACTAAGCACTCCAAATTGAGGGGATTATGGAATCCTTCATTTTGTAATGGAAGGTAAAATTAATATTATACTCCCTAGGACGTAGAGAGACATAAATTGTAGTAATAGTCTTCAGATATGGTAGTTGTGGTAATCTTTGGTGAGAAATACTTGTTCCATTGAGGTTTTGAGTTCAATCCTTATTAAACCTCAATGAGAAGATGGGCAAGACAAAAGTTTATCTGGGGGTTTTTTGTTCGGATTTTTACATCCCACACATGTAATATAATACTAGTTGGAAGATAATGTAATGATATGGCGTGTTGGTGCAGGATGGTCATTGTTAATACATTGATTAAAATGGTTGGGTAGATATGCCTTGGTAATCAACTATGGGTTCCATGAGCCAATTTAACAGAGGAACACTGGTCCATATTCATAGTATATCTTGGAGGGGATAGGATTTATTAAGATATGAGGCACTAATATAGGTGGGCAAGATGAACAGGTGAGTTAGGTTTTGGGAAAACAGGATACGATTTTGCATTTTAGGCTTCTAGGGAAGTTGGGAGCATTACGTGTCACTGGTGGAGTTCACCTATAATGATAGTGTCCACAACCTTTTGGCATGACACACTTTAAGCCATGGTATAGTTGGCCTTATCATAATTTCAATTAACGGATGTGAGTGGGAGAGAACAAGTTACTTGGGCTAGAGTGAAGTTTTGGCCACTAAATTTTTGAGTTTCAAGTTCATAAATACGAAAGTAGTCTGAATGATTTTTAATAAATCCTTTAGTCAATTAAGCTTCTTAACTTAGGAGGTTAATAGACATAGAGAAAATAATCATTTTTATCGAGTTATTTTAATTTAAAAGAGTTATAAAACATACTCTCCCTCTAATTTATATATTATTTGAATTCAATTTAAGCATCAAACATATACTATTCATCTTCTTCTCTAAAACAAAGCTACCAATATCAAAAGGGATCAAACGTGTTTCATAATTTACTCTCTTCACTTAATTAATTACTCTTTCAAATATTTATTACAATGACTTTAAGTTATACGTTATTTATTCAAACACGTTCATCTCATTGAGCTATATAAATTATTCAAATATCCAATACATATCTTTGGAGTGAGGTAATTACTTATCTTCCTAAATCTTTGGTGTTTATAAACTGTTGCATTAATTTGACCATTGTAAGGGTGGTGTCTTCAGCCTAAAAAGATAAGAACCTATTCATCAATATTATTGATTGGGTTATAGCTTGTAACTTGAGAGAGATATTCTCTCTCAATCAAAAGATCATTTTAGAGAAGTTCCCCAAGGTCCAATACTAAGGCATGGACATATGTGGTGGTAAAAGTAGTCAACCACAATAAAAAAAAAAATGCTCTTTATTTTCTCACATCCCTTATATTTAATTATCATTTATTTATTTTTAATTGCTTTTGTGAAATTATAACTTAACCAAAGGTAAAATTTTAGAAAAAAATATTAAAAACTAATTCAAACCCCTCAGTAAATCTTGGGAAACAAAAATGTTTATGTTAAGTGAGTATTTTCTTTCAAAGTTGTCAATTCCATTTATTGTTAACAGTTAATGTAATAATAAATATTTAATCTCTTAGTATATGCCTATTACTAGAGTGAATAGTTATTATTAGCAAAGAAAATGTTTACTCTAATATAAAATATTTAATTTTAAAGTAATTGTGTTAAATTTTTAAGTAATATTTACTTCAAGAGTTAATGAAGTGAAATGAATAAGACTTCATTAACAAAGCAACATATGTGGCATTTATCATAAAAAAATACCCTTGGGTTAAGTTAGCCGACGCAATATATGATCGACTATGCCATGACTCTTCTAATGTGTTTGGATAAAGGCAAAGAAAGATCCCAATTAATAGAGTCCTAATCAAGCAAAACCATTTCAAAGGTGATTAACTCAGAAAGATGTTGAATACATTGAAACTCATTTTCTAAGTTGTAACAATTAGATAAGACTGTGAAAATATATAAATAAGGCCCTTACACTATGAGGATGGTAGAGGTTATTGACAGTTACCCATATATTGGACTCTCAAATAGAGTTTTATAGTACTCCAAGTCATCTATCTCTATTTGTTATTAGTAAAAAAATACCCTTATTTCCTCATACATATAGGTCAATCTCGTCTGAACCACGTACTTCTTATGTCATTTACTTTATTGCATAACACTCTAGGCCAATTTAGCCATTTTTACTATTGTAGACTCGATTCCCCTAGGACACGGCGTCCTTTGTGAAAAACTTATCAGTTTATGGAACCATGAGTGGTGAGAATTTTCACCACTCTCAAGTAAAAATCCAAATAAAATATGAGGTTGAAATTGAAATAAGGGATCAATCGCTGACTAAAAAGCTAAATCAATTGGTAGTCTACACAACGTTTGGACCTGGCTAACATAGTCATGGACATGACACTCCAAGATTGAAGACACTTGCTAAGAATCCATATATTGTATTTTCAACCTATATAAGGAGAATTTTTAAGAGCGTGGTATGGAAATCACCCGTCTGAAGAGGCAGTTGGCCGAGTAGAAAGAGCAGCATGGATCTAGATCTCAGGGATCCAATCATCGCCATAGAATTGAGGAACATAACTTAATGTTATCAATTTATAGTTGTTAATTACATAAAAAACTTAGTCAATTATGAATTTATACGATCAACGGGTTAATGAGTGTATTGACATTCATTAACCATAAATTTAACGAGTACAGGAAGGCAATCCCTTACCTTCCCTACTTTTACATAAAAATTTAAGTCTTTAAAGTTTATTATAAATTGTGTACGAAATTAGAAGAATTAACTCACAAGTAAAAGATGAACAAAGCGAGACATTTAACATAAAGTAATTTTCATTGATAATAATTGGTGATCATGACTACATCAAATGATGAAAAATGTAAATAGAAAGTACAGTTTGGGGTTGTATACTTACACAACAACAAAAAAAAAGCGAATAAATTCCTAGCCTTAAGCTTTAGGTGTGACCTCCATCTAAAATTCCCTAGCCTCAGTTTGTAAGACACTATGGGCCTTGACTGGGGGAAACTCATTGACAGTCTGATCAACTTTCCCCCTCCCCAGTAATAGACTTGGGTAATGGGGGAGGTGTCCTTGTATGACTCATCACTTTTGGGCACATTTCCCTTCTTCTGGATGTCCACCTATAATTTGTTCAAAGGCATGGATTCAAAGTTACCCAGTTGGGAGGCCACATTTTTAACTCTAACATCGAGGTCATTATAAAATTATTTATTAGCCATCTCTTTGGCCCTCATATTCTCTTACTCTAGCTCCTCACCAAGATACTCTATCGAACTTTAGATGATGGATTTTTCCTCCATTAGAAAGCAATTATCCTTCATTATCTCAATGACCTTAGCATATGCCTTGTTGTATTTCAGTTGGAGGGATTACCCTTCCTTAAGCATGTCCTATTTATAGGAGGTCATCGCTTTCAGTTAGTCAATTATTCCAATCAACTTGTTATCCTACACATATAATTATTTCTTCATCTTTTTAAATTAATCATGAAGGATATAAATATGATCACCCAACCTTCCAGATTGGTTGGAGCACTCTTGGAGGACATACATGGCTTGTAAAAAAATGTATTGTAATCGATTAGGAATATTTGAAATATTTGTAAAATAAAATTAAATTATAGTTTAAAAATAAGGAGATCATACTAAGACCATTTGCCCCATGCCCTATTTAAGGAGAGGGTTCCCGCTAATGTTTTTAAGGGCTGACATGTTCTTTAGTAGAAGGGAGACTTTGCTAAGGGAAAATGTCACATTAAGATTTTAGTAGGCAGAATCTTTGGTAGTGACGGGGTCATTGCCCTTCACAAATGACATAGTTTAGGGGTGAACCCTCGAAGATAAAGGTTGAGAAGGGGAGGTTTGATTACTTCGGTGGAAGACAACTATTAAAAAATCGATGGCCCTAGTTATTTTAGCATAATTAGAAGGATAAGTCTTCTCTTGCCTTTGTTTCTTACCCTTCTCAACCTCTTTTATTTTTTCTCTCTAGCGGTTATGTCATATAAAGGATTAACTAGGTAAACTATTGTGTTAGAGTTTAACTCTTCTTCTTCTTCCAAAAATCAAACTAGGATGGATGATTATTCCATTTTAAAATAAAAAGAGGATTCAAGTCCTTATCTAGGTCGTCCTACTGAAGAACGGACTTGGTTTCTTTTAAGTCACTAGATATTACATGGTTGAAAAGTCACTCACATCCGAGTAAACTCCTCTTGTGTATGCAATTATGATAGGATCAATGGTATATTTTATTCATAAATCATTGAGTAATCGGAGGTTGTTACTTCAGGAACAACTGTAAATTTCTCATTTTAGGATAGAGACAACTCGTAGACAAGTAGAGCCTGGGATGGCCTCCAATAATATCTTACTCATGGTGTAGTCCTTGTCTTCTAAACTTTGTTCAGACCAAACAAGTTGAATTGAAAGTCCTTTGGATTTTTCTGATGTGTCTATTTACATAATGGGAATACATATAGGAACATGCCCACTAGAATTATCAAAATCATAATGAAAATTACATTACTAGGGATGTCAATCGATATAGGCACAGTAAAATTTTTTAATTTAGGCTCTCATCGTAAAGATGCCCAGAGAACAACAATGCATATATATACTTGTCATTATCGAACTTGGGCAACCATTCAACTAAGATTTGAGATTTATCTCGAGAGTTGAAATGCCAAGTACTTAACTGGAGGTCATAACATTACCTTATTTTATTAAGTCGTAGATTTGTCCCACAAATCCATTGATGACCACCATCCTTATAACGATGCAAAGAATCTTTCGTTCACTTAGGTGAGTGTGATTCCTTAGTACTGGAGTGTTTTAACCAGTAAAGGATGGAAGGGGAAACAAACACCCCCTTCCATTATCACCACAGTGCACATGGAAATGTGGTTGAGATCAAGGTCATAAAGGTCCCCGTTCTTTGTGGGGACCCTTATTTTAATATTATCAAAGATGTTCTATTTTTGGCAAAAATCCATAAATCATCTTCATAGGAAACCTGATATATCCTCATTATTTTAGCCATTGTAAAGTCGGGGAGAAAATGGAAATGAATTTGTAAAAAGAGATAAAGTTTTTTGTGAAATTGTAGAAGAACTTCGTGAGAAAGAAAATAGATAAAAAAGAAAGAGAGATATTGTGACACCCCGCCTAATTAAATACCGGGAGATCACTCCTTTATTAAATTAAATCAAGGTAAACAGTTGGTTCATTCTCAGCATCACTGTCGATAAAAATACATTTTCCAATTTAACACCCTAAATAATTAAGCTAAGTGTCAAAACCATTTTTATACATACTTTCCAAATTTTATTTAAAGAAGAACATTTGTTTTAGTAACAACATTTCTACAATTAAGAATCACACCACAATAAACCTGGAACACAAAGTCCAATTAATATAATACATTCGTCAATCGAATGTCCACATATGAAGACTAAGGTCACCAATACAAACTGAATAAAACCCATAGTAACAATACTGGAAATAACTGAAATACAAATGTCCCAATAATAATGAAATAATGTAAAGGGCGACACATGCCCAATAAATGAGAATGCTAAAAGTGGAGTCAATAAGGGAAGCCGTCTACGCAAGTAACCTGCAACTCCCACCTAAGCTGCAGCACGTTCCTTTCAAGGGATCCTAAGCAAGACGCCCCTATGGCTGGGCACCTGAAATATATACATATATATACAAGAGAGAGAGAAAAAGAAATGGGTCAGAGCCCGAAAGTGTGTTTGATTTAAAATACATTTAGCAAGTATATAAATTGATACAGGCCAATGCAACTAGGGGTGGGCACGGTCCGGTCCGGTCCGGGTTTTGCCTATTTTTTGAACTGGACCGAATATTCGGTCCTCAATTTTTTTGGACCGAGACCGGACCGATTAATTCGGTTAACCTACTAATTCGGTCCAGGCTTTTTTCGGTCCGGTCCGGGGTAAAATTCGGTCCTGGCCCTATTTTAAATATATGTACATTTTATGAATGTTTTTATCTATTTTTCTCACAAATATATAACAAAAAAATAATACTCGAAACTCCAAGTGATATTTACATGGGTTTTTTTAACCCAAATAAAAAAATGTCTATACATATATAAAATGTTCCAAATTAAATTCATAAGTTATATACATTAATTTAAAAACTATACATAAGAAACACAATAACATTATTTTTATTATATATATATATGGGATTCGGTCCGGTCCGGTCCAAATCGGTCTTTTAATATAGTGGATCGCGGACCGGACCGGTTTAATCGGTTTTTAGTTTTTGTGAACCGATTTTCGGACCGGTTTCAAAATAGCCTTAATTTTCGGTTCGGTCCAAACGGTCCATTCGGGTCGGTCTTTTTTTTTGTCCACCCCTAAATGCAACAACATATTAGAGCGACACTCTCTTGAGAAAATTCTCACCTCTCTTCTAATGTGCACACCTATCGTGCTAACCTTACCAACGAGTTATCTTAACATTTTATCATACTAACCTTCCCAATAAATTAGCATATCTTAAACTTACTCATAAGATTTCAAAACCGAACAATATTTTTGGTTTAAAAAGAATACTTCCAATTAGTAGCACTACTCTTGTTTTAGCTTTTGTTCATTTATAAAGTTTCCCCAGTGTCATATTATACTTCCACAAAACAAGTACTTACTATATGTGTCATCAACCAAGTCCTACTTATCAAATCACAGTAGGCAGTTTCAAATTTCCAAGTCTCATATATATATTAACTACTCATATAATATATATAAATAACAGCGCCCCAATTAAAACTATGGTGCGTGCATACTTCTACTATCCAAACCCCATACCACTCATATCAAGGGGAATACAAGTTCGGAATCACTCTCGAACTGTATTAACACATACACAAACAATATCGAGGCGAAGTATAGATTCCAAGTCTCTAAGAGGATGGCACATACTCGCGTCTCTTAGGACCGTCTGAACTATCGATTCGATAGTCTGTACCAAGGATATCTATCTTCTAGGGTACAAGTCAATATCCCCCATAAAGGTCCCATCGAGATAAGACTGTCCCAGCGCGATAACCTCAAGGATAGCAAGTAGCGCGGTATGTTTTTCACATGTATATCATATATGTACACACAATCATATAAATATACCACAGTTATCATATTAATATAGGTTCTTCTCGTCGCCCATAATTATACCATTTATCCTTAATTTCACATTATTAGTATTACGCATAAGGTTTCATCTCTAACCTTAACTCGAAGGGTTTTCTCACTTAATACGTGACATTCGTTGACTCTATCCTTCCAAGTAGGAAAATTCAGTAGGTATACTTCTATTCACTATCGTAGCTATTCGACGCATTCTCTCACTTGAAATACATAGTTTCATAGTTCATTATATAATTATCCCAAAAACAAGATTCTCATCTTATAATAAAGTTCTCAACACTTATTCAAATGTCCTACTGGTCCTTCCTATCTCCCAAAACATTTCATTAAGGATACCCAAGAAATATTTCATGATAAATTCAATTCAACTAAGTAAATAAGGGAAATAAGAGTCTGCCAGGAGGGGTCGATCAATCGAGGTCTGGGGCTCGATCGATCGAACCTTCGATCGATCGAAGCTCTAGGCTCGATCGATCGATCAAGCAGGTCTACGAAAATTCTGCAGAAATGCAGTTACGGGTTCTACCAAATTTCTTCATCCAAAACCATGTTTTTCCATTCTAAACTTCCTAAAAATCCTACTACTATCATTATAACATTATACCAGATTTTTTCAACGTAAAGCATGTGTATATCTAACATTAAACATGGATAATTAACCCAAAATTCCATCTAATCATCAAGAACCCTAGAGTTTTTCTTAATCAAGGTTCTAATCTGTTTTTACCAAAATTTCCTTCTAATATATCATCAAAATTTCATGGGTTATATTCCTCTACATGGCAAGGATTCTAGAATTTCATATAAATCATTTCTACATGCATTTTCCTAACACAAATTGGGTGTTCTTCCATATTTATCATCTCTAAACAATCCTAAACCAATATGAAGATTGCATTAACAAAAATACGCAAGTTAAACACTTGCCTGGGATTTTTTTGTATTCTGATTCACGGCTGATTTTGGTATGGCTGTGTTCTTCGTCTCGCGATCTACGCGGTGGTGGTGGCGGCGGTGCAAACCGATGACTTTTTGGCCTTGAATTGCCTTGGAGCTCTCTCCTCTCTTCTCCAATGGCCATCACTTGATTTTTGGATATTCTAAACCTAAAAGACTAACCTAGTTGGCTGATATAGGTTGCTGAAATTCGTGGGTTTAATTACCCAATTATGTAAAATGACTAAAATGCCCTCCCGGGGTACTAATTAGGCCTAAAAATGCCCCGAGACCCAAACTACACCCCCGGGTACACTTTTCTGACTATCTCGACCCTACCGGACGCATTGTCGCACTCAAAACGACCATACGGGCAACTTATAAAATATTCACTTTTTATTTAACAAAATTAGTCCCGACGTGACACGAGCACGTTCCGACTTAAATTTTCGAAATCGTCATTTAATTCACTCATGACATTCAATATAATTAATATAATATATTACTTTGCTCATAAGTAATATTCAACCAATTTTCCATAATTACTAACTCTTGTCACGTTAATAATTATAACATAATTAATTTCCGGATTTTTTATTAAATAAATCATTCACATTAAATTTAATAAATCCCCAAATTAATATAGCATAAAAATACGGGGTGTTACAGATATCTAATTAAGAAAGTAAGAGGGAAAAGGGGAAATAAATTTGTCCATTTTTTAATACCTTAATCACTCAAAGGGATATAAAATGACAGCTCTCTTAGAAAGAGAGTTTCACCCCCACTTTCTTTAGGTCACACGTTCTAAGAGAATTGATGACGAAGGGAAATACCCATTACGCCACACGTAGACCTGAGTGTAGGGATTATGTGAAAGTATCATATTGATTTTGCTCCCATTTATTTAAAGTAATAATCATGTTGACGTAGGGGCAGTTTAACCCAAAATTAAATGAAGAGGTAAAGTTATATTTACCATAATCAGGCCGACTTGGTCTAAAGACCAATCTCTCTAATTATTTGAGAAATTGAAAGGAAATAAAGAAGGCTTAGCTCACAAAGCAATACATTTGGCATTCACTACGCAAAATACCCAATGGTTCGGTCAGTCAATACAAGGTATGACCAACTATGCCTAGACTCTTCCAACATTCATGGATAAAAGTAAAGCAAGACCCAAATAACGGAGTCCTACTTCAGCACAACCATTTTGGTGGTTATTAAATCACAAGGAGGTCGACTATAGTGAAACTCATTCTCTAAGTTTTAAAGATTATGTAGGACTCTGAAAATGTATATATAAGGCCCCCACATTATGAAAGGGTAAAGGTTGTGTTGGTGTTAATAATTAGAGTTGGAAATTAATTTTTTTAATATCATTTATATTAAATTCTGAAATTTAGAATTCACCATTTACGTGGTCTTCATAAATATCAAATAATTAATTAGGCATGTGATAAATGAAAAAATTAAGGGATTGGGTTTGTTCTTATCATTAAGCCACTTGATGGTTAGTGGAAGCCTTGAAAAAAGGTCTATTTTGACTAGGATTATCGGTCCTCTTCCCCTTATATATAGAGTAGCCTTGCACCATCTAGGGTTATCTCATAACACATAATTATCTAAGGTGGGAGAGAAAATCCGAAATTCACTTTTCCATATTTTCTCAAAATTCTGGGCACATACAAGCCATAATTCTTAGTTGTTTTCAAGAGGTTCTAATGACTAATTTAAAGGAGCATTCAATTCATCTTCCTCACACTATCAATGGACAAAGATTTGTGTTCGATCGTGGTTAAATGTCATAATGAAAATATGTGATTGCATGAAGATAAAATGTTTTGGATTCATGACAAAATTGTTTTATATACTTTATATAACATATGAGTTTATGTCTTTATTTTTATCACAAAACAGTTATGATTATATGTGGTATCAAAACTTAAGGTTTTCAATCTCATGATATCCATATACAAAATTTGCTTATAATAGTATAGATCAATAGTATACTCAAAATCTAAAATTTTGAAATTATGGAATCACATATTAGAACACCTGAAAAATTGCAGAATTTAAACCTTATGTATGCATGCATTTTAGAGTATATATCTGACTAATTTTAGGAATAATATGAATCTGATATATATTATTAGTAGAGTAAAATTTTACGTCCTCATACCTATGTGAAATTGAGTACGAAGATTGCATTTAAACAATCCTTGTTTTGTGTCCCCTGATTATTGCCCCTTAATGTGTCATAGCCCTAATCTGTCCCATGTTTAATTCATACGGTTCATGTATTTCAAGTATTCTGGAAACACTTATGATGATTATGATATGAAGAAAAATATAATTTTAAGTTCAATTAAGTGAAAACAGTGAATTAGGGTAAAACAGTTTGGGGTAGAATTTTTTTCCTCGTAATGAATAGTGCTTTTCAAAATTTTAGTGTCCAGATGACTTAAAACTTGATGGGTTGACTGGAAACGTACCAACTATAAAATTTCACCACCTTTGGTCGTGAGATAATGTGTTTTTTGGCGATCTGAGGCCATTAAGGCCCTCAAAATCCCGTTTTTGTCGTTTTGGGTAATAATCTCAGGGCTTATAACTTTTGACAAAAAAAATGATTTTAACATTCCACAATAAGTTTTGGTTTTCTAGCATGATTTACTTCGATTTTATGGTGAAAAATCATATTTTCCATTTTTGAAAAAAATCATGATTTCTTGCATTTTTAAGTTGTTGTTTTCATCATATGGGTTGTTGTAGTCATTTAATGTTCATATATGATAATGGTTGTTGCAACGCAATTTATGATTGACATTAATATATATTTGAAAAGACTTATAAGTAAATATTCATTTAAGTCAGTTCAAAAATAAACACGGGTTAAGACTATATGTGAGAATATTAAGCTTATAGTCATTTAGTTAATTATAGTGTTCGTTATAAAATTGGATTGAAGCAAAACACATGATAATATCTTAATTAAACAACATTAGACCTGTTTTATGATAATTGAATAGTTAACACTAAGTTCATTTATCATGGTATAAAAATCTTTAGGCAAGAAACACAGATGCCGAAATTATAGGACCATGCTAAATGAATATATCTTTATAATATGAATATTATGTGATGACTAGTATAAATACCATAATATTTGGACTGTTTAAGAAGTTTAACAATTTATATTAAGTCAGCAATTCAATATTCAACCTTTACAAATTATTGTTGTGCATATTTTTTTAAATAAGTTAACATTGTTATTATTTGTAGTTCCCCTAAACCTCTATTCGAATGGAATGAGCAAAATTGAGTTCATCTTGGGGATTCCCGACCTGGACATGACAATTATGTGTGATGAACCTGCTGCTATTACTGAAAATAATAGCGATGATGAAATTGGTTACCATGAAGCATGGTCTCGATCCAACAGGATGGCCCTTATGTTTATACGAATGTGCGTGGCTGCTAACATTAAGACATCCCTACTTGAAACTAAGAAAGCGAAAGAGTATTTGAACAACATAAAGGAACGCTTTCGCACTGTTGATAAGTCCTTTACCCGAAAATTGACAGTTGACCTGGCCACTATGAGGTTTGATGGCACTCGAACCATGAATGAACACATTATAGAGATAACCAATCTGGCTGCTAGACTTCGAGTTTTGGGCATGCCAGTGGATGAGGCTTTTCTCGTTCAATTTGTCCTAAACTCCCTACCTCCTGAGTATGGGCCTTTTCAAATCAATTACAACACTATTAAAGATAAGTGGAATGTAAATAATTTGCAATGCAAGTTGGTACTGGAGGAAGGCAGATGCAAGCAACAGAATGGTCATGTGTCTAAAGGACAAGTGGAAAATCTGATGACCAAAGGAGTTGGTTCTAAGAAGAACACTGGAAAGAGCATTAAGAAAGGTCCTAGGTTGGCTTATTAAGCTGAATTTTCATCTGTTGTGAAGAAGGAAAAGAATGTCAAGTGTCACTTCTTTAAGAAGAAGGGTCATATCCATAAGGATTGTCATAAACGAAAGGCCTGGTTCGAGGAAAAAGGGTAAGCCTTTTATTTTTGTTTGTTTCAAATCAATCCTTACTAATGTTCCCTTTTAACACTTGGTAAATTGATTCTGGTTCTATGTGTCATGTTTTTAGTTCGATGCAGGGCTTCATTTTGATCCACTAAACAAATCCAAATGATTATTTTCTCTACATGGGCAATAAAGCAAGGGCTAAGGTAGAAGCTATTGGAGTCTTTCTCTTAATTTGAAGTTCTGGTTTTATTTTAGATTTCCAATAAAGTTTTTATGTTCTCTTTGTTTCTAGGAATTTAATTTCAGTTTCTAAACTTCCAATAGACGGTTTTGCTGTTGAATTTAAGAATAATGGTTTTGGATTGATTAAAAATTCTATTAATATTGGTTTTGAATTTTTATTGGATGGTTTATATCAATTAAATATTGAAAATAATTTTTTCGAGTCCCTCCCTTGTTACCCTGCATCCTAATATTTGTATGAAACATACACTAAATAATGAAAAATCTGCTTATTTTTGGCATAAACGATTGGGGCACATATCTAGGCCAAGAATTAAAAGACTTATTAAAGATGGAATTCTCCATAACAGATTGGGTCGATACTTGAAATAAAAGAGCCATAAGAAGCACCCAACTACTTGAAATAATACATACAGACATATGTGAATCTTTTGATGTTCCATCTATTAGTGGAGAAAAATATTTCATCACTTTTATCAATGATTTTTCACGTTATTTCATGTTGTACTTATTGCATGATAAATCTCAGTCTATGAATGTTGTTGAAATATATATAAATGAGGTTGAGAGACAACTAGGCAAAACGATGAAATTTTTTGGTCTAGTAGACGCGGTGAATTTTATGGTAGATATGAAGTGTCAGGGCAACACCCTGGCCCTTTTGCTAAACTCTTAGAAAAATTAGGTATTTGCGCCCAATACACAATACCAGGATCACCTTGGCAGAATGGTATAGATGAAAGGTGTAACTGTACCCTCATAGATATGGTTAGAAGTATGATAAGTATGACTCAATTGCCTATACTTTTTTGGACATGTGCTCTAATGACCGTTGTGCACATCTTAAATCGAGTTCATAGTAAGTTAGTTTCAAAAAAACCTTCTGAAATTTGGAAAGGATGGAAACCCAATTTAAGATATTTACGTGTATGGGGATACCTAGCGGAAGATAAAATTTATAACCCTCAAGAAAACAAATTGGATAATAGGACATTATCTTGTCATTTCATTGGGCATCCAAAAAAGTCAAAGGGATATAAATTCTACAGTCCTAATCATACAATTAGAATAATAAAAACTGGAAATGTTAAATTCACTGAAGATAGTGAAGTCAGTACGAGTTTAAAAGAAAAGTAGGTAATCATTCAAGAAGTTAGGGTACAAATTCCTATACCCCGAGTTCATAACGTACCTGCTATTCCTAACATTATCGTTAACTAGTCATTGACCTAATGAATAACAATGAACAATAAGTGAATGATCAACCTACCGAATAAACATATAACGAGACTATAACCAATGAACTTGTTGAAGCACCACATGAAGTGCCATTAATGAGATTTCAAAGAGAAAGGATATCAGCAATTCCGAAATATTATGTGGTATACCTTTAGGAGGTCGAATTTAACATGTGGAATATTAATGATCCGATTTCTTATAAAAAAAAGCTATAAGTAGTGATGATTCTAATAGATGGATTAATGACATGAATGAAGAAATAAAATTTATTAATGATAATAAAGTTTAGGAGTTGGTCTAATTTTCAGAAGGAAAAAAATGATTTGGGTGCAAATGGATCTTTAAGACCAAACTTAACTCGAAAGGCAATGTCGAACGATATAAAGCTAGAATTATTGCCAAATATTTTAATTAACGAGAAGGCATTGATTATAATAAGACATTATCTCCATTATCAAAGAAGGACTCATTAAGATCATATTGGCATTGGTGGCTCATTATGATTTAGAGTTGCACTAAATGGATGTGAAAATGGATTTTTTGAATGGGAGTTTAGAAGAAGAAGTCTATATGGCACAGTCACGAGGCTTTATAAAGGAAGGAAAGGAAAACATGGTGTGTATGTTAAAGAAGTCGATATATGGTCTAAAGTAAGCTTCCCATTAATGGTACATTAAGTTCCACGATACCATTACATCCTTTGGGTTTAGGGAAAACACCGTAGATCGGTGTATATACCTAAATATCAGTGGGAGTATATTTGTGTTTTTAGTATTATATGTTGACGACTTGCTTATCGTCAGTAGTGATCTTGGTTTATTACTTGAAACTAAGAAATACCTTTCTAAAAACTTTGAAATGAAAGATTTAGCTGAGGCATCTTTTGTAATCATATAGAAATATCTCAGGATAGATCATGAGGAATTTGGGGATTATCTCAGAATGCTTACAATAGCAAAGTTTTAAAAATATTCAACATGCAAAGTTGCAATCTCGTTAATGTTCCACTTCAGAAAGGGGATAAAGTGATCTTAAGTCAATGGCCATAAAGTTATTTAGAGAGGAAGCACATGAAAGGCGTGAGTTATACTTTGCTCATAGGGAGCTTGTTTTATGCACTAGGCCGGATATCAGTTTTGCCATTGGGATGTTAGGCCGATATCAAAGTAATCCGAGGATTTATCATTGAAAAGATGAAAAGAAAGTGCTGATGTTGTGAAAGGAACTAAGGATTACATGCTTACATATAAGAAGATTGATCACCTTATGGCGGTTGGTTATTCAGACTCGGATTTGGGGGGATGCCTGGACAGTATGAAGACCACTTCAGGTTATGTTTTCCTTCTTGTTAGAGGGATCTATTTCATGAAAAAGTGCTAAGCAGAGCGTCATTGCATAGTCCATTGTAGAGGCTAAATTCGTAGCTTGCTTCGAAGCTACAAATTATGGATTATGGTTGCCAAACTTTATTTCAGGACTTAGAATTATGGGGTCGATATCTAAGCTGCTGAAAATATATTGTGATAATATTGCAGCAATCTTCTTTTCAAAAAATGATTGGTCTATTAAGGCAGCTAAGCATATCAAGATGAAGTACCTGTCAGTGAAAGAAGAAGTTCATAAACAAGGAGTGTCGATTGATCACATTAGTACGAGTGATAACATAGCAGATTCTCTTATGAAAAGGCTATCTCCGAAGACCTTCATGGAACATGTCAAAGAGATGGGTCTCGATTAGTTAAACTATGATTGCTATTTGACTTAGTTATGTGACAATATTACTTGAATTCAATAAAAGTGTTTCTAATTTCTATTATTTCTGTCTCTTATGAATGCATGCATGTGATTATATTTTATTATTTGACATAAATATTCCTTTATTTAAAATGATATTATGAGGCCATTACGACACCCAATATTAAAGTCCTAGTTGAATGAAACATTGATATAGTAGTACATGAAAGGAACTATGCTATACAATAGCATGGAATCGCCATGACTCACATCTATGAATCGTTTGATTTTCCAAACTATATTGATCACTTATTGCGCACCTAATGAAACATAATCTAATTATAAGGATATAATTATAAAGACCAAGTGGGAGACTGTTGGAATTAATAATTAGAGTTGGAAATTTATTTTTTAATTTCATTTATATTAAATTCCAAAATTTAAAATTCCCAATTTATGTGGTCTTGATAAATATTAGATAATTAATTAGGCATGTGATAAATGGAAAAATTAAGGGATTGAGTTTGTTTCTATCTTTAAGTCACTTCATGGTTAGTGGAAGCCTTGAAAAGAGGTCTATTTTGACTAGAATTTTTGTTCCTCTTCTCCTTATATATAGATTAGCCTTGCACCATCTAAGGTTATCTCATAACACACAATTATCTAAGGTGGGGGAGAAAATCCCAAAATTATGGGCACATACAAGCTATAATTCAGGGATGTTTTCAAGAGGTTCTAAAGAGAAATTTAAAGAAACATTCAAGTCATCTTCCTCACACTAGCAATGGACAAAGGTTGATGTTAGATCATGGTTATTTATCATAATGAAAATATGTGATTGCATGAAGATAAAAACATCCTGGATTCATGAGAAAACTGTTTTATATACTTGATATACCATATAGGTTTATGTCTTTATTTTCACCACAAAATAGCTATGATTATAGGTTATTGACAATCATGAACACCCACATCTTGTACCCACGAAATGGACTTTCGACTAGCATTTTCTAGCACTCCAACTCATCTCTCTCTCTCTCTCTCTCTAGTAAATCAATACCCCTATTTCGTCATAAATATTTGTCGATCTCATCTGAACTACCTACTTACTATGTTGTTTAATTTATTACATAACACTCCAAGACAATGTAAAAGAATTTAACTCTTGTAGACTCGATTAATGCACAATTAGTATTTACATTAATAGTTTGGTCTGGTCTGTTAATCTTCTCGCTTCTACTTTGTCGTCTAGTAGAATAGTGCACATTATTAATGGTTTGTAATGGTGGTGCTTTGTGATGGTGATGACAGTAGTTTGTGATGGTGGTATTTGAATTAATAGAGACATTCTTAGTGTTGTTTTGTGATGGTGATGGTTGTGTCGATGTTGATTTGGTTTAATGATGGCAACCGTAGTTGTTTCTTATGATGGTGACGTTAGGCTTGAAGATATTTTAGGATGAAGAGTAAAAAGGTTATTTTCCATTAATCTATGTTGTTGTGATGCGGTTAAAGTTATTTTTTACCTATTGGATTTGAAAGAAGATTTTTTTTAATAGGAATTATATGACAGAGACTTGTTGCAATGGGAATTATTTACAAAGCTCCATTATCATATTGAGATGTGTTAATTGGTATTGCCAAATTTGAAGCTAAAACAATATATCGACATTAGAAAAGTCCCCACTTTTTCATGATAAATATATTGGAGAAGTTTAATTTTTCCACATAATTCCAAAAAAGAAAAAAATGCCACTAAAACTTTATTAAGACAAAACACTTTTATCACAATCTAATTGCATAGGCAAAAAAAATTCAATAAAAAGATTTTACATTGGTTAATTATTGTCATTGGAGGAATCTTTAACCATTCATATCTAGTTAATAATGATTCAAGTGTTCTTATAAAATTATATTCCCTCTATCTCAAATAATGGTCGTAATTTTTGTTTAATTCTTTTTCAACTTAATAGTTATGTTTTATAAAATTGTATATAAAACTAAGTAAATCTAATCTATATAACTCTATAAAAACTATAGACCGAAATCTTCTGAGGATGACACGTGGTATTGACATAAATGCAAATTTATACTACAAATCATTTACTTTTCTCTGTCGTTACCTATGTCAATTGGCATTCCCCATTCCACTGTAATAACTCTTCCTTATCTCCCTATCCCTCTTCTCCCCAAGGTGACCAAATACATTCCCCTTCCATATCTATTCGTATGGACCAATTTATTTACTTCTACCAATATAAATATTCAACAGGCATGGTTATGTAAAAAACGGAGTCTCTGATAACCATCACCGGGGTTGCATGATTCACGTAATATCAATGTCCAAAAAAATACAGTAGCAATTTTGTTATGAGAAGAAAGATAAAGAAGGGGGCCTGGATTATGGACCTACTATCAAAACCAATAGTGAGAAAATGGAGGTTTTTCACTGGAGCTTTAATGAGAGAGCATTGCAACAGTAACATGTATTACCGAAACAGATGGCAGCCAACAACACAGATGGTGTTAACGAAACACAACCAGGTATTCTTCAAATCACATCTCAGGTTATTAAGGGCATGAATAGTGGTGTTATGTCAACAAAGGGGTGGGGATTAGTCAATAAATGTGGGTGGAGGACCAAAGCAGAATTGACATTTCTCATTTGGATGTCTGTAAATTACACAACAATTATTTTGATATTCATTTCATTTTGTCCTATTTGGATATAAAAATATATTTTTTTATTTTGTTCGAATTGAATTTATATCTATTATTTATAATTGTATCAGGTTTATTATGGGACATATACCAAATAGTCCCTCGAACATTTTTTAATATTTTTATGCAAAATTAGGAATTACGCAAACTTATTGGTTCTTTAAATTTAATCTAAAGAAACAAAATTAGATGTGCACCAAAGGATAGGCGTGCCCAAGCCGAGCAGCCAGCAGCTCCGGCACAGGGTACGATGAATGCTAATGAGGTAGCCGTTATTGTTGCTCAGGCGGTGAATGTCGTGCTAGCGGTGGTTCAGCAGGCTCCACCCCAGATTCAGGTATTGGCGCCAGTACCTGCACAGCTTCCATCTGCATGGGAGCGGGTTAGGGATGCCTTTCAGAAGGCGCATTGATTAGGCAAAAATTCTTCTTAATTTATCCCTTGATTTAGTTACTTTTATCACCTCGAACAACGTAATTTAGTTGAATTTATCTCATAATCTTGCTACTGACTGATCCTAATGAGTACACCGAGTTTCTGGTATTTTGCAGTGATTTTACAGGTATTTGATGTCAAGAAACGAAAGAAGGAAACCGGAAGAATCAAGAAAGAAAGAAGGAAAAGTCTCAAGGGCAAAAGCGTAATTTCCACCCAGAATTCGGACTAGGTACCTAAATAGGAGTTGAAGACATCTCATTCACGAGCACATAGGAAGAAACAGCACCTCAATCGGAATCCCGGAACAAAAGTTATGAGCAGTCAAAGAGGAACCAAAAAGTCAAATAGTTGGACCGGTCCGCCCCTACCCCGGACCGGTCCGCCTTGTCAAACTCCAGAAGACCCCGGATCGCATGCAAACCGAAGAAGGCTAAAATAAAAAGAACCGATCTAACCCCGGACCGGTCCGCCCCAAAATAAAAAGAACCGATCCGCCTAAGCCCCGGACCGGTCCGGGCTTCGAGATTTGAAATTTCTATCTCCTCCTAAAAAGACTCTTATTTCAGCTGAACCTACGAAATGGTTGTAGGGTATAAAAGACCCGATTTATTATTGTTAGGAGAACGGAGAATTAGTAGGATTTTCCTCTCTTTTTTCAGAAACCCTAGTTTAGTTAATAATTTCAGATTTAATTCAAGGATTGAAGACCTTATTTCAGTAATTTTTTGTGAGTATCACTTTCTTTCATTGTTTTCACTTATTGCTTGGATAATTTTAGTGAGTGATTCTTAATTCTAATTCTTTTATGCATCTAATTACTATTTTATTTAGAGTAATCATGAACACCTGCACAGTAATCATTATTTCCATCACTTTAAATATGTTAGGCTAGATTTCCCAAGGCCGGGATGTATGAACCCAGCCTGACGTGTTAGTGCGTGTGTATAAAATTAATCCGATAAATTTAGTGATTGACCATGATCGTATTGCGTAGTTACACAACAATTGTAGATCTTTATATCTCGTTTGCCTCTGGGTACTCGTGATGATTTAGAGTGCAATTCGAGTGCTACTATCGCGATACTGATTTACTCATCCTCAGATTAGGTATGACGCGGGCTTGAACCTCGTATACATAATGCTTGGGAGTACTAAATTCCGGGTCAAATCAATCAGATAAATTTAAGATTAATATTATATCCGCAATACACTAGGGTTGGGGGATTGTATTCCCGTCCCATTTTTCTCATCATTTAAACAAAAAGTTTCAAATCATCATTCATTTTTAATTTAGGTACATTAGTATAGTTGCATTTTTTCATAATTTCATTATCGCATTTAGCTGTAACCAATCTCAAAAACCAAATCATTTTTTCCTTTTCTTTTTAGAGTCAAGGTTAGGATTCCTCCGTCTTTTCCCGTCGTCACAACTCTGTTGTCCTTCTTCCCTGAGGATCGATACCCAACTTACTAGGATTATTACTTGAGCGACATGCTTACACTTGAGCCTAGAGTGAACGCATTTCTGAGACACATATTCAGTCGCGTCAAGTTTTTGGCGCCGTTGTCGGGGAATTAGGTAGACTTAGGATTAGATAGAGTCAATCCAAAGCTTTGACCAAAAATCTCTAAAAATCCAAAAACATATAAAAAATTTAAAAAAAAAGCACAAAAAGATTCATCATCATCTCTCCTAAGCTTAATGCAAAATTCTGAAACCACTCCCACACCCCATAATACTCCAACCAACATTCACGAAAATCCAATTGTTGAGTATAATCCTGATAGTCCCCACACTCCAAACGCCCCACAGTTCTGGATCCCACCTCCCACACCGTCGCACTCAGTCTCCGATAACACTCCCTTTTCCTTCTTAGGACACACTCCGAGCACGCCTAGTGAGAGAACCAAGTCAATAAGTGAGGAAGAGATGTCGCAACACGGCAGTGCACTCGCCGGTGAGGAAGAGCCCCCATACCGTCCGATTAGAGAATTCTTATATCCTGAGCGTACTGTCACGCCGGGATGCATTATACTTCCGTATAATGCCGGGCAATTCCGTTTCAAAAATGGGATGACCCAGATGCTACCACATTACCACGGTATGGATTCTGAAAATTCATACCTCCATATTAGGGAATTTGAGGACGTCTGTAATACTCTCAATGATCAAACCTGCACACAAGAGGTAATCCACCTCAAACTCTTCCCTTTCTCGCTCAAAGATAAAGCTAAGACCTGGCAATGGTCTTTACCTCCCAGCTCGATTCCATTATGGAATGAGTTACAGTCGAGATTTCTCAAGAAATTCTTCCCACCACATCGAACAATCTCCATAAAGGCCCAAATTCAAGCATTCATACAAGCTGAAAATGAGCCATTCCATCGATGTTATGAACGTTTCAACGAGTTAGTTGCTTCATGCCCCCATCATGGATTTGATTCAGCGTAAGTCATCTCTTTTATCTATAATGGGTTGAATCTTAACTCCAAACAACTTGTTGAAACAATGGGAAGTGATCCGTTTATCGATTTAGATGCCCAGGATGCTGAGCTTCACTTGAGGTATGTCGCCGAGACTACCCAATCCTGGGACACTTCTGATCCCAATGCTCAAAATTGAAATAGACAAGCGACCACCACTCCGTCGGCGTCCGGCCTATTCCATGTAGATAAGAATTCTATGACTGACATCCGATTAGAGACTCTTGAGAAAGGATTTCAAAATCTATGCGAGATATATGGAAAAGGATTAACTGGATCCATACCGAACCCCGTCGAAAAGGTGTGTTCAATTTGTGAAGCGGGTCATTCAACTGAGGAATGCCCGACCATACCCGCCTACAAAGTGATGCTTCAAGAGCAAGTTAGTGGTATAGGAGGTTTTAAGGGTAATTTTGGTGCACCGCGCGGGAATTCTTACATCCCTTCTTGGAAAAACCACCCTAATTTTAGCTATGGTCAACAACATGCTGCGATGAACCCTACTTCCCATGTTGCCCCTCCTCCACCATAAAACTTTCAACAAGCCCCACACATGCAAGGACATGTTCAAGCACCACCACCTCAAGGATCTTATATCCCGCCACCGCGAAGAAGTCTCGAGGATACTATCAACCAGTTTATCAATACCTAGACTGCAACTAATGCTAGGCATGAGCGCATGATGAATGACATGAATGCGAACATTTCACAGTTGCAATCATTGTGGAGTATCCAAGAGAAGGGCAAGTTTCCTGCCCAGGCCCAAATACCTCTCCAAGGTCAAACTAGTGTTAGCTCGACACCCCATGACCATCCTGGGCAATGTAGCGCAATTACCACTCTACGTAGTGGGAGAGTAGTTGACTTGTCACCTCCCCCATGAGACGTACCCAAAGACAAGGAAATTTTGCCCGGCACGAAAGAGGCCGAAGATGTTCCCTTGAATGAGAGTGACAAAGAAGACGCTAGTGAGCCCGAGGTAGTAGTGAAACCACCCTCCGCGGTACCGTTTCCTCAAAGGCTAATTCCTTCCCATAAAGTAAACCTACGTGATGATGTGCTAGACGTGCTAAAACAAGTTAAGCTTAATTTACCTTTCCTCGATGCCATTAAGCAAATTCCAGCTTATGGAAAAGTCATTAAAGACTTGTTGACGGTAAAGAGAAAGATGAAGGTAAAGAAAAATGTCTTTCTAGCACAGAATGTGAGCTCCATTCTACTCAATGATCTCTCACCTAAATTCAAAGATCCCGGTGCACCCACCATTTCCTGCATCATTGGAGAAAAAAAATTGAAAAAGCCTTACTTGATTTGGGAGCAAGTGTCAATATCCTCCCTTACTCCATCTATAGGAAACTTGACTTGGGCGAACTCAAGCCCACAAAGGTCACTCTCCAATTAGCGGATCGAACAGTGAAGATCCCAAGAGGCATAGTCGAGGATGTGATCGTCCAAGTTGACACTTTCTACTTCCCGGTAGACTTTGTCATTTAGGACACGGAGCCCTCCTTTAACTCGAGCAACCATGTTCCCATCATCCTTGGGCGCCCTTTCTTAGCTACGGCTAACGCAATCATCAATACTCGGAATGGGCGAATGCAACTCACCTTTGGGAACATGACCTTAGAGACCAACATCTTCCATATCGCCCAACATACGGGGGAAGAAGATGACCTTCACACGGTGAGCTTTATAGACGAGATCGTAGGGGAGTACTTTGAGGAAAAGGATTGTGGAGATGCCCTAGGGTCCTGCTTAGTGTCGAGCCATGAGAATGAGGGGTCCCACAAGAGAGAACCGTTAGGGGTGTAACTTTTTTCATCAAGTAATAGCGGTAGTTGTGACGATGAGAGAAAAGTGGGGGAGAGGTGTGTAGCGACTGCGATAGAGAGAGAGAGAGAGGGGGGTTAGAAGAGAGAAAACTGGTGGAGTTGGTGATCGAGAAAGTAAGAGAGGACGTAGGCACTACTCGGGGGAGAGAGCTAGGGGACATGAGCATGGAAGAATTTGAAAAAAAAATTGGTCCGGTGGATGAGAGCCTAGATGAGAGCCTTAACGACGAAGTCCAAACTCTATTGGATTCATTTAGGCACCTAGAAGAAAGCGAATGGAAAGATAAAATCGATGAATTTCTTCTTTGTGACCATCCACCCATACCACTAGAGGTCCCGAAGGCGAGTGAGGAGAAAAGTTGTGGTCCATCCGACTTAGAGCCTGACCCATGCATCTTAAAAATTGAAAGAAACCTAGGTGTTCCCTCTGAGTCACCGCACACAGACCATGCTTTGAGTCAACATCACGAGGATCACTTTCCAAGTAGTCATGACGAGTCTCCCGGTTTATCCTTTATCTATGGGCGAGGTCCCAACTTGTTCCGATTGTTGGAATATAATCCTAGGACGGGAGTGACAAGGAGAGCATTGAACCCCGTAAGTGGGGTTGGGTGAGTTCGTAGAGAGATGAGAGGTCGTCGCACCCCCGACGCGTATGGGGTGATTTTTAGTGTATTATTGAGTCATGTGCTAGGGTCATTTAGTGTCTTTATGAATTTTAAATATTTATTTGTTTTATTTTTCCGCACTTTTCATTCGCTTTGAGTTAGATTTTAGTCCTTTTTGCTTGAGGACAATGCAAAATTCTAAGTTAGGGGGGGTCACAAGTGCGTATTTCTAAAACTTCACAAATTTTCCAAAATGCCCAGAAATTTCCAAAAAAAATCATAAAATTTTGAAAAACCCAAAAATATTTTTGTTCAAAATAAATAAAAATTGGAATTTAAATTTTTCAAAAATATAATTAAAAGTCGAATTGAAGTCTCAAGTTGTAAAATTCAACGTACACAAAGCCAAAATTGACCAAAGATGGAAATTGAGCAAAAATTGACGACTTAACGAATAAGTGTGGAGATTAACAAACCCGGTGAGATTCGAACCTATCACTTTTTGCGAGTTTTTAAATCAATCCGAGTTAATTGTTAACTCAAAGTTCTTTTCAGTGCCTAAAAAGTTGTCAAGGATCTCAATCCTTTCATTTTGATCGGTTTTGAAAAATGTGTGTAATATTGCTTTGAAAAAACGTGCTAAATTGATATCTAAACTTAAATTCATCTCGAAGCGCATATGGTAACGCAATTGGCATTTTGGGCAATGAAGCAGGCCCTCGTTTGTCACCCAAAAATATTGGCTAGAAAAAGTAGCGAAAAATTACCCATTTTGCAACCCAAATTGAGCCGAATATTTTTTTCCTTTCGTTTGATAACCCGAAAAAACCGAATAGTCTGGAATTGTGAAAAATGGAAAATTTCAGAATTCAGTCCAAAAAGTGCATATAAAGGGGCAAGAAAAAAATAGTTATGCTCAACAAAAATAGCAAGAAAACAAGTGAAAAACAAAAAAAAAAATAGAAAAAGAAGAAAAAATGAGCAATAGCCCGAAAAAAGCACAAATGGACATCGCTAATTACTTTTCCAATTCCAACCTTCCCTACCTCCTTCATTTTACCCAATATACCCTAAAAACCCGAAAAAGTCCTAACCGAGTCCAAATTGCAAAAATTGATTACCGCGTGGAGAGCTAAGACACCAAAAGATAATAAAGGAGATTAAGTTCGCGAAATAGAGGCAATGTTCCCGTTTTTAAAACCATAATCCCTTGATGATATTCTTTCACCATAAAATTTCCGTCTTTCTAATTGTATGCGTGATTTTGCTTCCATTACATTTACCCTTTATATCATGCATACCGAGAGAATAGCCATAATTCGAGAGATTCGTTTGTGAGAGCATTCCGTGAGAACTTGAAATCAAAATGAATTTTCGAATGAGTAGCGTAATGATCAATCGGTGAAAATTGGCGGTTCAATTTCCGGCTTCGCACACACGCACTATGATTTGAGACTATTGAACATGACTTGATGATGACTATTTTTTGTAAGAGTTTGAATTGCACAATTTTTGCGTATTTTGAATTTTCTTTGAGTTGAATTTTGTGGGTATATTCTCTGCAAACCCTCACGAGACCACACTCGTCCTACTAGGGTAACCTAGGGGTTTAACGGCTTGTTGCATACGCTAAATGCAATCGCATGCCCGTGAAAAAGGTATTTTATCCCAATAAAATGATTTTTAAGAGTTGAGCCGTGATAGGATTCTTTTACATTGCTCGGGACGCGCAAAGTTCTAAGTTAGGAGGATTTGATTAGGCATAAATTCTTCTTAATTTATCCCTTGATTTAGTTATTTTTAGCACCTCGAACAATGTAATTTAGTTGATTTTATCTCATAATCTTTCTACTGACTGATCCTAATGAGTACACTGAGTTTTTGGTATTTTGCAGTGATTTTACAGGTATTTGATGTCAAGAAACGAAAGAAGGAAACCGGAAGAATCAAGAAAGAAAGAAGGAAAAGTCTCAAGGGCAAAAGCGTAATTTCTACCCAGAATTCGGATGAGGTACCTAAAGAGGAGTTGAAGACATCTCATTCACGAGCACATAGGAAGAAATAGCACCTCAATCGAAATCCCGGAACAAAAGTTATGAGCAGTCAAAGAGGAACCAAAAAGTCAAATAGCCGGACCGGTCCGCCTTGTCAAACTCCAGAAGACCCCGGATCGTATGCAAACCGAAGAAGGCCAAAATAAAAAGAACCGGTCCGACCCCGGACCGGTCTGCCCCAAAATAAAAAGAACCGATCCGCCTTGGGGGCAGACCGATCCGCCTAAGCCCCAGGCCGGTCCGGGCTTCGAGATTTGAAATTTCTATCTCCTCCTAAAAAGACTCCTATTTCAGCTGAACCTACGAAATGGTTGTAGGGTATAAAAGACCCGATTATTATTGTTAGGAGAACGGAGAATTAGTAGGATTTTCCTCTCTTTTTTCAGAAACCCTAGTTTAGTTAATAATTTCATATTTAATTCAAGGATTGATGACCTTATTTCAGTAATTTTTTGTGAGTATCACTTTCTTTCATTGTTTTCACTTATTGCTTGGATAATTTTAGTGAGTGATTCTTAATTCTAATTCTTGTTTGCATCTAATTACTATTTTATTTAGAGTAATCATGAACACCTGCACAGTAATCATTATTTCCATCACTTTAAATATGTTAGGCTAGATTTCCCAAGGCCTGGATGCATGAACCCAGCCTGACGCGTTAGTGCGTGTGTATAAAATTAATCCGCTAAATTTAGTGATTGACCATGATCGTATTGCGTAGTTTCACAAAAATTGTAGATCTTTATATCTCGTTTGCCTCTGGGTACTCGTGATGATTTAGAGTGCAATTCGAGTGTTACTATCGCGATACTGATTTACTCATCCTCAGATTAGGTATGACGCGGGCTTGAACCTCGTATACATAATGCTTGGGAGTACTAAATTCTGGGTCAAATCAATCAGATAAATTTAAGATTAATATTATATCCGCAATACACTAGGGTTGGGGGATTGTATTCCCGTCCCATTTTTCTCATCATTTAAACAAAAAGTTTCAAATCATCATTCATTCTTAATTTAGGTAGATTAGTATAGTTGCATTTTTTTCATAATTTCATTATTGCATTTAGCTGTAACCAATCTCAAAAACCAAATCATTTTTTACTTTTCTTTTTAGAGTCAAGGTTAGGATTCCTCCGTCTTTTCTCGTCGTCACAACTCTGTTGTTCTTCTTCCCCGAGGATCGATACCCAACTTACTGGGATTATTACTTGAGCGACAGGCTTACACTTGAGCCTAGAGTGAACGCATTTCTGAGACACATTTCCAATCGCGTCACGCATCCTCCTGAGTTCTCTGGTAGTCCAGATATCATCATCGTCATCCAATGGAAGAAAGATATCTATTGGCATCTTCGTATGTATGAGTGCATAGACGTGCAGAAACAGTTGTTGGCTTCCTTTAAGCTGGTGGGGGCCGCTTTGCAGTGGTGGGAGTCCACCACCACCTTGGAGGAGAGGGACACGATCCCGATTCAGTCATTCTGGGAGCGGTTTGACCGCAAGTACTTTCCACCCGCCGTGAAGACTGAGATGAAGCGGAAATTACTGAACTTAAAATAGGAGAATTCTACCGTTGCTGAGTATGAGGAGGAGTTCAAGAGACTTCTCACCATAGTGCCAGATGAGGCACCCACTGAGGGTAAGAAGATAATGTTGTTTGTGGATGGGTTAGCTTGGAGGATCCATCAGCACCTTATAGGGAATCTATCTCTGAGTACTTTCACTGATGTACTCAATGATGCTTTACTACATTTCCAGGACCACCGCTTCCATCTGCAGGGAAGCAAGTGAGCAGGAGAGTTCAGCCAGTAGGGCAGGACCGGGGGTAGTAGTGCTAGTGGAGCACCGAGATCTCAAGGACAGACTCGTCAGCACGAGTAGAGTTCCCATCAGGGGGACCCTGCTAAGCGATTCCGTTCAGGTGATTCCAGGTAAGGATTTGGGGGTTTTAGGCAAGGCCAACCGGGCCAGCCTAATCAGCAGGGCCAGCAATCCCAACACCGACAGCATCAGGGCCAACCGAGCGAACAGCGTTTTCATCAGGGCCAACAGGGCCAGTGGTGGGGTGGTAACGGCTAGCAGGGCCGTGGTCAGCAGGGTCAGAGGGGAGGTAACTTCAAAGGCCGATGTTTTGGGTGCGGCAAGAATGGCCATTGGTGCCAGGATTGTCTAGAGGGAGAGAGGGCCCCACAGCAGCAGGCTGCCCGTAATGAGCCACAGAGGCCACTTTTTCCAGCTGCCCTCCCAGCACCAGCCCAGGTACCAGCCCTACCAGCCGTTCCAGCAGCTCCAGTGCGGCAGGGGCAGTTACAGTATGGACGTGTCTATAACGTCCACCAGGCAGCAGCTCCACAGGCACCACTCGCGATTGAGGGTATGTTTCCTATCCATGGTACTATGGGTCGGGTTTTATTTGATACTGGAGCGATGCACTATTTTATAGCTACGCATTTTACGAAGGCCTTAGGGTTGTTAGCCACAGCAGAGAGCACGATGACGTGTGTAGACTCGCCACAGGGGAGTGGGTCGCTTATTTTCTTTATATGCCGGGGAGTGGGGGTAGAGATTGGTAGCTTGGTATTACCTGCAGACCTGTTAGTCTTAGATATGCATGAGCACGATGTTATTATCGGTATAGATTGGCTCTCAGCTTACAGAGCCATGATTGATTGTTTCGGTGGGAGTATTGTCTTTGCCATTCCGGGGCAAGAGATGTTTGTAGTGGCGATGCCTCGCCCAGAGGGAGGCTCGACCACTCATTTATATTATATAGAGGAGGATACCTCTAAGGAGGTTGTGATTCCCTTAGACTCGATTCCAGTTGTTCGTGAGTATTCTGATGTAATTCAGGAGATACCAGGCCTACCCCCCAATCGAGAGATAGACTTTGTCATAGATTTATTACCGAATACTAGACCGATAGCACGTGCTTCATACCGTATGGCTCCGGCAGAGATGCGAGAGTTACGAGATCAGATAGAGCAGCTGTTAGGTCAGGGCTTCATTCGCAGGAGTACCTCACCTTGGGGTGCTCCAGTCTTGTTTGTGAAGAAGAGAGATGGTTCACTAAGGCTATGTGTGGACTATCGGGAGTTGAACAAGGTCACGATACGTAATAAGTATCCGTTGCCTCGAATCGATGATCTGTTCGACCAGTTGAGGGGAACAACTTTCTTTTCGAAGATAGATCTGAGGTCGGGGTACCATCAGCTACGTAGTAGGGAGCAGGATGTTTCAAAGACTGCTTTCTTGACGAGATATGGGTCCTATGAGTTCAGGGTGATGCCATTTAGCCTCAAAAATGCTCCAGCCGTGTTCATGGACTTAATGAACCGAGTGTTCAGAGAGTTCTTGGATCAGTTTGTCATCGTCTTCATAGATGACATTTTGATATATTCACACTCCGAGGAGGAGCATGCCGAGCACTTGAGACAGGTTCTTCAGACTCTACGAGAGCATCAGTTGTATGCTAAGTACGAGAAGTGCGGATTCTGGTTGCGAGAAGTACAGTTCTTGGGGCATGTTGTTTCTGAACAGGGGATAGCAGTTGACCCGAGTAAAGTGTCAGCGGTGAGGGAGTGGGGACAGCCCACGACACCGACGGAAGTGCATAATTTCTACAGGAGATTCATTCGGGGATTCTCCAAAATAGTGGGTCCATTGATGAACTTGACTCGCAAAGGGGTACCATATGTTTGGGATGATGCTTGTCAATTGGCTTTCTACGAGCTGAAAGACAAGCTTACTTCAGCACCTGTCCTTGCGTTACCGAAGCCGGGTGTGGAGTACCTAGTTTACACCGATGCCTCTTTACGGGGACTTGGGGGAGTACTTCAGCAGGAAGAGAAGGCTATAGCTTTTGCCTCCCACGAGCTTAAGCCGCATGAGAAGAATTACCCCACCCATGACCTGGAGTTAGCAGCGGTCGTTTTTGCATTGAGGATATGGAGGCACTATTTATTGGGGGAGAAATTCCGCTTGTTCACAGACCACAAGTCACTGCAGTACCTGTTCACTCAACAAGAGCTGAATATGCGTCAGCGCAGATGGTTAGAGTTTGTGAAGGACTATCAGTTCGACATATAGTACCATCCGGGGAAGGCCAACGTAGTTGCTGATGCGTTGAGCCGTAGACCGGTAGACGAGGTAGCGGACGTCTAAAAAGCAAAGTGGAAGGAGTTAGGCCACCAGGACGCAGTAGCCCGTTCCTTCATATCTGTTATGATAGTGACACCCGAGATTTTTATGAGGGTGATACAGGCACAGAGCGCAGACCCGTTTTGCCAGTAGCAGATTGTACGACTCTTAGCTGAGGGTGCTGAGTCCTATTCTGTTAGTTCTGATGGGGGTTTGAGGTTTAATGGCAGATTGGTGGTTCCAAAAGGAGCAGAATTACGTCATGCAGTGATGACCCAGTCTCACGGGTCCCGATTTGTAGTACATCCTGGAGGAGATAAGATGTACCAGAATATGAGGCGGCAATACTGGTGGAGTGGGATGAAGAAGGACATTGCTGAGTTCGTGTCCAAGTGTTCTACCTGCCAGCTGGTAAAGGTGGACCATCAGAAACCGTCAGGGTTGCTTCAGCCATTGGAAGTACCCGCGTGGAAGTGGGAGAGTATTTCCATGGATTTTATTACAGGGTTACCTACATCACAGCGGGGCCACGACTCTATCTGGGCGATTGTAGATCGTTTGACCAAGGTGGCTCATTTTCTATCGATGCGGATAGACTATACCACGGGTCAGTATGCTCAGTTGTTCATTGCTGAGATTGTCATATTACATGGGGTGCCCCAGAATATTGTGTCAGATAGAGACAAGATTTTCGTGTCCCATTTCTGGGAGAGCTTTCAGGAGGCTATGGGTACCGAGTTGAGATTGAGTTCAGCTTATCACCCACAGACAGATGGACAGGCAGAGCGTACTAATCAGATGTTGGAGGATATGCTACGCATGTGTGTTCTTGATTTTGGAGGAGGTTGGGAGCCACATCTTCCACTGGTAGAGTTTGATTATAATAACTCTTATCAGTTCACGATTGGTATGGCTCCATTTGAGGCTTTGTATGGCAGGCCTTGTCGTTCCCCAACTTGTTGGCTCGAGTTGGGGGATAACAAGTTTCTAGTACCAGAGGTAATTCTAGAAACCTCCGCTAGGATTGAGATGATCAGGAGTCGCATTCGAGTAGCCCAGGACAGGAAGAAAAGCTATTACGATGCGAAACGGTTCTTCCGGGAGTTTAATGTGGGGGACCAAGTGTTACTACGTGTATCTCCTATAAAAGGAGTGATGAGGTTCGGGAAGAAAGGGAAATTGGCCCCGAGGTACGTGGGACCATTTCCCATTATCGAGAGGATTGGGCCGGTAGCATACAGAGTGGGACTACCAGAGCATTTACATCGCATTCACGATGTATTTCACATCTTGTCGTTGAGATGATATCTTCGGGATGATATGGCCCATACCCACATTACGATAGATGAGATAGACTTACAGCCTGACAGCTCGTACGAGGATATACCAGTGGCTATCGTGGACCATAGCGAGAGGAGATTGAGGTCGAAGGTAGTTCCACTTGTACGGGTCCAATAGGAGCATCATAATGTGGAGGAATCCACTTGGGAGCGTGAGGCCGATATGCGCGAGAAATACCCAAATTTATTCTTACCAGGTATGGCTTATTTTTTGAATTTCGGGACGAAATTCCGTTATTAGGGGGGAAGTATGTAATACCCCGTATTTTTATGCAGTATTAATTTGGGGATTTATTAAATTCAATGTGAGTTATTAATTTAATATAAATTCGGAAATTAATCACTTTATAATTATTAACGGGATGTGAGTTAGTAATTACGGGAAACTTGTTGTTGAATATTATTAATGAGTAAAGTAATATAATATTGGTTCTATTAAATGTCAAGAGTGAATAAAATGGCAATTATGGAAATTTAAGTCGGAACGCGCCCGTGTCGTGTCGGGACTAAATGTTGATAAATAAAAGTGAATAAATTATATGTTGCTCGTATGGTCGTTTTGAGTGCGCCAAAGTGTCCAAAAGGGTCGAGATAGTCCGAATAGTGTATCCGGGGGTTTAGTCTGGGTCTCGGGGCATTTTTAGGCTTAATTAGCACCCCGGGAGGGCGTTTTGGACATTTGGTAATTATGGGTAATTAAACCCACGAATTTGCAAGGGTTATATCAGATGTCAAGTGTTATCTTCTAGGGTTAACACCATCAAACACTAATGACGGCCATTGGAGAGGAAGAGGAGAAGCTCTCCAAGGAGTTCTAGGCCAAGAACACCTCCGATTGCACCGCCAAATGGTAGATCGCGCAACGCGGATCTTGACCACACCAAATTCTTCCACAAATCAGAGACTAAATTTCTAGGCAAGTATTTATCTTGCTTATTTTCGTTAATGCTTCGTTCATGTTAGTCTAGGGTGATTAGGATGAGTTTGGTAGAAGAAAAATCCATGTTAGAGATAGGAAAATTGCATGTAGTAATGATTTGAATGATAATCTGGAAACCTCTTCACATGTAGAGGCTTAACCACAAATTTATGATGAATTAGGAGTAGAAATTTCTGGAAAAAGATTGATTAGAACAAGGTTAAAGAAATTCTAGGGTTCTTGAGATTAATATCAGTTTTTGGCCTATTAATGCATGGTTATTGATGTAAATTTGCATGCTTTACGTAGAAGATGTATAAAATGGGTTTATACTGTTAGTAGTATAAATTTCTGGGCGATTGAGAATGAAAAATATGGATTTGGATGAGGTTGTATGATAGAACCTGTAACTGGTTGCCTGCAGAATTCGCCATGCCTGCTTGATCGATCGATCGAGCCCCTGCCCTCGATCGATCGACCACTTCTGGCAGACTTAAATTCCCCTTTTAAAATCGTTAAATTAATTCTAAATGAAGAATACTCCTTAGACATCCTTATTAAAATATTTTTGGAGATAAAGATGACCAGTAGGATTTATTAATGATTAAAAGACCTTTAATGTAAGGCAAGATTTACATTTTTGGGGTGTTTATATATAAGGGACGATGGAATTTTGTATTAAAGGGAGAGATACGTAAAATAGTTACGATGGAAACTAGATGAATACCTACTGAATTTTACACTTAGGAGGAAAGAGTCCATGAGTGTTATGTAGTAAGTTGGAATAATCCCTCAAATTAAAGTTAGAGACAAACCGTTATACGTGATAACTAATAATGGGAAAATAAGGATAAATGTCGTGATTATGGGTTATGGGATAAACCTAATTGGATATGGTAAAAGTAGTATATTTATATGACTGTGTTTATGCATATATTATATACGTGTGAAAATCATGCCCGCGCTACTTGCTATCCCTGAGGCTACCACTCTGGGACAGTCTTATCTCGATGGGACCTTTATGGGGGATATTGACTCGTACCCTAGAAGATAGATATCCTTGGTACAGGCTATCTGATCGATGGTCAGACGGTCCTAATAGACGTGAGGGTATGTGCTGACCTCTTAGAGACTTGGAATCTATGCTTCGCCTCAATATTGTTTGTGTATGTGCTAATACAGTTCGAGAGTGATTCCGAACATGTATTTCCCTTAGTACGAGTGATACGGGGATCGGATAGCAGAGTATGCCCGCACCATAATATTTATGTGGGGTGCTGTTAGAATATATATATATATATATATATATATATATATATATATATTATATGAGTATTTAATATATATATTAAATTTTGAAATTTGGAATTTCATACTGTGCTTATGGGAAGTAAGAAATGAATCATGACTTCAATTTGGGAATACTTGTTTTGAAAAGTATAATATGACATTGGGAAACTTTATTGATAAATAAAGTTAAAAACGAGAGCTTTCTTACTGAATGAAATTTTCCTCTTAAACAATTATATTGTTCAGTTTTAGATCTTACGAGTAACCTAAGATAAGTTAAACCATTGGGAAGATTAGTGCGATATAAAATAAGATAAACCGTTGGGAAGGTTAGTGCGATAGGTGTGCACATTAGAAGAGAGGTGAGAATTTCTCAAGAGAGTGTCGCACTAATATGTTGTTGCATTGGCCTGTAAACATTTTAAATACTTGCTAAACAAATTTTAAATCATTTACACTATCGGGCTCTGACCCGTTTCTATTTTTCTTTCTCTCTTGTATATATATGTATATATTACAGGTGCCCAGCCACAGGGGCGTCTTTCATAGGATCCTTTGAAAGGAACGCGTTGCAGCTTAGGTGGGAGTTGTAGGCCTCTTGCTTAGACGACTTCATTCATTTGATTCCACTCTTATCATATTTATTCAGTTGGGCATGTGTCGCCCGTTTCTATTATCCAGCTGTTTTATTGGACATTATGATTCATTTATTTCTAGTATTGTCACTTTGGAATTTATTACTGTCTGGAAGTTTTCCTTTGGTGTTTTAAATGTTGGGATTTATGATTTATGGTTAAACTCTTGAATGTTCATTTCTATTCTCATACTTAATGTCTGACTCTTAAAATGTTAATGGTTAAAGGTTTTATAATCAGATTTAATAAAATGAAAATAAGGTTTTAAATGGTTTTGACACTTAGCTTAATTATTTAGGATGTTTAATTGGAAAAGGTTATTTTTGCGACAGTGATGCTAAGAATGAACCAAATGTTCACCTTGATTTTAATTTAATAAAGGAGTGATTACCCGGTATTTAATTAGAGCGCTACTATCGATAAAACTAAACAATTCCACAAATAACAAGGTATAGAGCATCTAATTCCCACAATATAATAAAATAATACACTAATCTCAAATTTCTCCAAATTAAATACAACCAAATCTCTCGAAATAATACAACTATCTATCTCGAAATAAAATGCTCTATACATAAAAAAATAAATACAAATCTTCCAAAAATATTCTTCTCAAAATAATCCACGCTAAAATCATCCCAATTGGTCCACAGCGCTCAAATTCAAGCTAACCTGCCAACTAAAAGAAAATATGGGGAAGTACACAATACGACAGGAAAGATGCTCAACAAATATATGTTAGCGATGAATAAAGCGTAACAAAACGAGTACGAATATTCAAATCAAATACAAATCTCAAAGCATTTATCAATAAATTTCTCAACAACACATTAACCGGGTCACCAGGCCTCATCCCATCCGCATATGTTTTATCAAGACATAGCCCGGGAAACAGGAATTTTGGCGAGTGCCCAACCTCCGTGCCATATTAAAATCTCATGACAACGTGCTTAACAACAACATGAATAATACCACATGAATCAAAATAATTTCAACAATTATTTTTCCAGATTTCAATGAATTTAACAATTCAGATATGAGTTCAATTAACAAGAAATCAACGGAATAAACTCTAGAGAGATTTAAAGAGCATATTGTGTAAAACCCCATACCTCAAATCATTGCATGAATCATCACATAAATTCAGCTTCAAAATTTGATCGCACCATCACGTTCCTCTCGCAAAAATAATCAAATCATGTTCTTGCCCTAACACGAGATAACCTCAAATAGTCCTATTTTGAAAACCCAAAAAATTCAGATCCAAAAATTATTCGAATCGCCAATCCGACTTCAGATTTGGATTCTACACGAAAAATTGAGTCAGGTATGTATTTTGAGTTTTTCTCAAATCTCATTCGAAGGCACTCAAAATGAATATATAAAACACTCCAAAATGACTCTTCTCATTCCACTCGTTTTTGCCTCTTTGGATTTCGTTTTTGGCCTCTCTTTTTCATCTCCCTTTCCTTATAATCACCCATAATATTCCTTATATAGTCCCTCTCTCAAACCCTAGCTTGGAGCCTAAGCTAACACATATTACCATATTTCCCTTTAATTCAAAATTATCAACTTTACATATTTATACCATTATAAAATGTCCAAAAGTCAATTAAATTTGAATTTAAATATTCGATTCATTTCAAATAAAAATAAATATAATATCAATATCGCGATTAATAAAATAATAATATTATTAAAATTATATACCATATTCATAAATAAAGCCCTCAAAATTACGGGTTATTACATACTAGTGACAAGGTATACAGCATCTAAATAAACCCACAATAATATAAATCCACTAATCTCAATTCTTCAAATACAACAAGTCTCTCGAATAAATACAACATCTAACTCGAAAATAAAATACAAATCTCCAAAGCTCTATACATCAAAATAATACAAATCTTTCCCAAACAATCCTCGCTAAAATCAATCTCCATAGCGCTCCAAAATCCGCGCTAACCTGCCACTAAAAGAAAATATGGGGAAGTACACAATACGACAAGAAAGATGCTCAACAAATATATGTTAGCGATGAATAAAACGTAACAACACGAGTACGAATATTCAAATCAAAATTCAAATCTCAAAGCATTTATCAATATAATTTCTCAACAACACATCAATGGGTAACCAGGCCTCACCCCATTCGCATATGCTTTATCAAGCCATAGCCGGGAATAGGTATTTTGGCAGGTTCACAACATCCGTGCCATATTAAAATCTCATGACAACGTGCTCAATAACAATATAATGATACCACATGAATCAAAATAATTCCACAATTATTTCTCTAGATTTCAATGAATTTATCAATTCAAATATGAGTTCAATTAAACAAGAATTCAAAGAGAATGACACTCGCATATTGTGTAAAATCCCATACCTCAAACCATGATGAGAAACCAATGATCACATCCTCAAGATCAACACAAAAGATCTACCTAAAGCTCCTCCAAGAACCTCCAACAAAATAGCCCTAAGAACACCACTAATCTAAGGTTGGAACTCACAAATCTCAAGGGTCAATGTGTATATAAAAAGAAGAGGAATATAAAATATATTTGCTACCAAAATTTGTGCCAAAAGTAGGTTAAAAAGGTTGCCCACGACTTTCTTTTATAATGCAAAGAAATGAAGAGTTGAAATCCAAAAGACTCCTTTAAATAAGGCAAAGAAATGAAGAGTTGGAAGCCAAAACAACTCCAAGAGTTAAAAACATTTAAAAATCATTTTAAAATCCGTTTTAACTCCGTTTTCGAAACCGTTTGAAATTCTCGCCTTAAAAAATAATAACCAACATATTTGAGCAATAAAAATAATTTTATCAAAAACTTTATTTTCCTCCATTTTCCAGAAATTAATTAAAATAGCCCAAAATTACGCGGGTTGTTACACTTCCCCACTAACAATGGAATTTCGCCCTCGAAATTCGCCGAAAACCTAACTCTAAAAATCAGGCCACTAATCTTCAAAAATAATCTCGTCTCCAAAAATAAATTCCTCACATCTAATCTAGATGCCTATCACGAATATCACCTAAAATTTGATATCTCCAAAAATTGCTAACCACACAATGAACCCAAAACCCAAGCCCCGAGGGTTGCCGTATACCTAAGCTCTGATACCATCTGTAACACTCCGTTCTCTTTCCCCGGGAGGACGGGGTGTTACAAATGGTATATATACTTAAAATCGGAGTCTCTAAACGAAACTACAACAGGTGGCCATAATTAATGAGGAAAAGTTACTTTAGCCCTCCCTTAAGTTACGAGATGATGAGATAATTAAATATGAGAGATGCTTTCAAAGTGTATTATAACTCTCTCTTCGTTGCTTTTCTTTTTACCCGGCCCGACATATCCCCAACCCCTCTCTCCCGTGGCTTCTACACCATTAAATTCTTTCACCTTAAAATCCATACATGATACCTATACCCATCTTCTTCTTCCACACCTCAATCATTGATCTTCAAGGAGGTAATGTAATATCTTTGGGGAAAGCAAAGGTTTTGGAGATTATGTTCTCTCTCAGCTCTAAATTCCCAAAATATAAAATAAATATGTAATCAATGTTTTTATTTTGATCTTCATCTTATATAATTTGTTCGAATTATTTGATGAGTTATAGTCAATATTTTGTTAATGCATGTTCTTTTGTCAATGTTTATTTGGTTTTTATTTTTTAAGTTGTATTTTTAGTGATGCATTTGCACTCAAAATTTTTCCTTCATTCATTATGTGATATTTCACCTACCATTAGCCTTCATTCATTATGTGAATTTGTCACCTACCAAGAAAGAGATTCAGTATGAAGATTTTTCATTGTTGTCATTCTTGATAAAGTTCAATGATAAAACATCACCCAAGTCTATTTTTTTTCTTTCCTTAAATATTTTATAGAATAGTTGGTTTATCATGCCAAAATATGGGCTCGAAAAATATCTTGCCTATGAGATGTTTGATAAAATACCTATATATAACCTAAAGTTGAAGTTGTCAATGTGCAAACTACAGGTGATACAAAATCCAAAGGTACAATCTTTTGAATAAGAACTTTATATTTTTTGAGTTAGCTCATTCAAATGGTAAGGTAATACATATAGTAATTTGTCTAACTCCATGCAAAAAAAAAAAAAAATTCTCTCACAATTTGTAGGTATCCATAATTACTCCTCAATTCTTAGTTAACTTGGGGTCATAAAGTTTGATGTTTGGGAAGTAATTTATAACTCCCAATGGAAGGTAACAAGTGATGGTTATGTAGACTTGACAATGCACAAAACAAAATGTTCTTTCATTCATATTTTGGCTTTTTCTTAACAATTAATTTATTGGATCAAGCATAAATGCTGAATTTCTTCTTAATTCATCCAATCCTGTTTTTAGATTTTTTTTAATTTCCATTTTTTAAGATTAAACAGATACTAAATTTTCTATTTAACACTTTCATTCTTCGATATTTTCTTTCTTTCAATGTAAGTGGTGTCTATATAAGTTTGGCTCAAATTATTTTCTAAACTTCACCCTCATTCATTCATGTACTTAGAACTTTATTTCGATGGGAGACATGATTAAATTTATATTCATCTATATTTATAAATTAAAAAATTAGTACATATGAGGTCTAAATTTAAGTTTGACATTACCTAATAATAATAAGTTTTAAACATGTACTTTTTATATGAACACGAAAGGTTTGAGATTTATGAACTATTTATATGTGTAGAAAGTATTCTCATCATCTTTATTCTCATTCGATTAGAATGATCTAAGTGCATATATAACTTTTAAATGCATTTATTATTATTAAAATAATAAAATAAAAAAGTAATTAAAATATTTGATTTTAAAATAAAAATTATCATCAATACTTTAAAATCGAATTGAACTACGAACGTCATAATTATTAATCTTAGACCAATTTTTAAAAATTGTGTAAAGAGTATTTTTTTTTAAACAAAATAAAGACGTTAGTCATTAGATCATGATTAAGTATGAAGAATGATAATAATATATAAATGGCCCCCTTCCGTCCCTAAAGACCAGGCCGAATGTGATATGAAGTTTCAAAGTAAAAGTCAAAGATGGAGAGCTATAGATAACGGTACTGTCTTTGTCCTTTTCTCCTGACTTGACTTTGATCATCCCATCCCATCCCATCTCATCTCATCTTAAAATCCGGATGACCATTTGTCTGGTGTCAATGTTACCACACCTCACGACAAGTCTCAACGTTCTAATTGCATATGCATCGTCCGATTACCCTTTCCCAAGCTACTCCCAGATGATCCCATAATATTGACTTTCTCCTAATTTATCAGTTGAAAAAAAGCTTGTACGGTAAATTTATACTAAAACATGCGGAGATCGTGATAGACTTTTTTGACGTGAGAAACTATTCTTCGACGGTGAAATAGTCGTAATTTTTTACTCAATAATGTCTATGCAGTAATTGGATACGGTTAGAAAATAGCATGATTAATTTCTATAGATTAAAAATCACATAAAATTTATACTTAAATTAATATTAACACAACTAAAAAATAACACAAATAATTCGAATTGTCACTCTTAATTACTAGAGTCTCATTAGCCTATTTATAGATTATTTAAACCATTTGATGTGGCAAATAGTAAAAATAATGAGATTTTTTTATTGGTACTTTAGATGGTGAGACATGGCCACTGTTTTATTATATCTACTGTTTAATAAATATGAAAGTACAGAATTATTAATTATAATATAATGACAAAAATAAAACAAAAATTACAGAAATGAAATACTTACTTGTATTTACAGAAATAATATTGGAATAGGAAAAATAATCCGAGCCCTGTTTAGAACACTCTCCTTAAGACAAATTTATTCCATCCACAAGGCGCCAAAGATAATGAATAATTGTCTCCCAAGATAGAACGAATTTCCAAATTAATCAAGCAACACAACAATGATTAATTTCTTCGAACACAATTCTGTGTTTATACTCAACCAGATCAAAGAATGATATGCAGGAATAGAAAAGTTTGTATTTTTCTGGGAAAAGATGCAGCATAAATTCGAAATTATTGGAGGGCAATTTTTCAGTAGTCAATTCTGTAGGAAAAATGTTTAATTCATAGCTTTTGTGTTGACTGTTGGAACAGTCAACCGAAATTAACTGTCAAAAACAGTTAATCAGTTAAACGAAATTAATTGTTGACTGTTGGCAATAACTGCCAACAGTTTATTAATTAATTAATTAATTAATTTCGTAATTAATTAATAATTAATGCCTAGAAAGTTAAATAAATTCGGTCAAAAAATGTAGGAGATTTTTATAAGCCCGACCCGGAGCCCGAGTCGGACGGACGCGCGCGCGCGCGTGTGGACTTTTGACCGAAAGTCAACCCGTGCATAGCTTAGGTCATCTCCCCTTCAAAGAGTTGGGATACCCCAAGGCATCCAAGCCTTAGTCCATACTTGGGGTGTTATTAACTCATCAAATTTTCACTACTCTTCCAATGTGGGACAAAAGTTAAAACACACCCAATTCATTAACGTTCATTGCTTTGTGAGTCACTTTGGGGACATATTTATCATTCATAACTTATTAAAATTGGACGTATGAATATACTACGTTAATCTCCTTAAGGAGGTGAACGCGTTCGTATATGGTCCCACGATTTTCGTAGTGTGGGTCCCACCTAAATTTGAGCTCAAAGTTGCTCAAAATTCTGTCCAAAAAATTCAGGACAGCCAAGTCCAATTTTCCAACAATCCCCCGCATGAATGATATATCGCTATAAATAAAACCAAACAGATGCTAATGCAGATGTAGACACAAGTTGAGTAAAACTGAACACTTATTGCATCGGGAGAAGTAACCTAGTGGCCTTGAACTTTCCTTAGTGATATACTATCGGATTTACTTGGTTAATCAGTAGACTTCACGTCCTTGAACCGTCAACCGTTTTTGTAAACCTAGACAACGGTATTCACACAACAATTCTTCAACACAGTTGGTTCTCACGTTTGTGCTCATTTTGGCCGTGAACACCACTTGGTTCCGCAAGTATTTTAGAGAATATGCCTTTCATTATTCTCATAGAAGTGGCCCCCTTCTTACTCACGTAGGTGACTTCCATAAAGAGTATTCTACAATACCCCACTTAGACGTACTAAGATATAAATGTCATTAAAAGCATAACTTATCCTAATTTCGCGGCAGATATGAACTGTCTCATCTTTGGAATGGATAGGATTAAATATCCTCCAGTGCTTACTGAATACAACGTAGTTCGATTTGCCCATTGAACCTAGATCTTGGGATCTCTAGTCACCTAGGTTGGGTTGCCACTATATTGATTCTTATTTATATATAGGCTTTAGACCCATTCCTCTCGATGATCTTTCAACTTGCTCTTGGTTTAAACCTTTCGTTAGTGGATCCGATATATTATCTTTTGACTTTACATAGTCAATTGAAATAATTCCGTTTGAGAGAAGTTGTCTAACGGTATTGTGTCGACGACGAATATGTCGTGACTTTCCGTTATACATGTGATTTTGTGCCCTTCCAATCGCTGATTGGCTATCGCAATGTATACATATTGCGGGCACAGGTTTAGACCAATTTGGAACATCCTCTAAGAAATTTTGAATCCATTCAGCTTCTTCTCCAGCTTTGTCTAGTGCAATGAATTCAGATTCCATTGTCGATCTAGCAATGCACGTTTGTTTTGAGGATTTCCAAGATACGGCTGCACCTCCGAGGGTAAACACATACCCACTCGTAGACTTAGAGTCTTTTGTATCAGATATCCAATTTGCAATGCAATGTCCTTCAAGAACAGCTGGATATTTTGAGTAGTGCAGTCCATAGTTTTGAGTATATTTTAAATAACCCAAAACTCTCAATATAGCTTTCCAGTGATCTCTTCCTCGATTACTCGTAAATCGACTTAGCTTACTTATTGAGTATGCTATGTCCGATCTCGTACAGTTCATGATATACATTAAGCTGTCGATAATACGAGAATATTCTAGTTGAGATATGTTTTCACCATTATTTCTTGCAAGATGTAAATTTACATCTACAGGTGTCTTGGTAGGACTAATATCATACTTCTTGAATTTTTCAAGTACTTTCTTTATGTAATGAGATTGAGATAATATAAGTCCATCCGATGTTCTAGAAATTTTAATTCCTAATATAACATCGGCGATTCCCATATCTTTCATGTCAAATCTACTACTCAACATTTGTTTTGTAGTTTTGACAATTTCCAAGTTACTACCCATGATAAGCATATCATCAACATAGAGGCATACAATGACATATCCATTATGAATGTATTTAAAGTAAACACATTTATCGCATTCATTAATTTTGAAACCATTTGATAACATTGCATTATCAAATTTTTCATGCCATTGCTTAGGTGCTTGTTTTAATCCATTTAGTGATTTAACAAGCTTACATACTTTTCCTTCTTGTCCGGGAGCTTTGAACCCTTCAGGTTGCTCCATATAAATTTCATCGTCTAGTTCACCATTTAAGAATGCAGTTTTTACATCCATTTGATGTATTTCAAGTCCATTAATAGCAACTATTGCTATTAACATCCGAATGAACGTTATTCTTGTTACCGGTGAATATGTGTCGAAGTAATCCAACCCTTCCTTTTGCCTATAGCCTTTAGCTACAAGTCTAGCTTTATATTTATCAATTGATCCATCGGCCTTCAATTTCTTTTTGAAGATCCATTTATAACCTAACGGTTTTGAACCTGGTGGAAGATCCACTAGTTCCCATGTATGATTTTGTAATATGGATTCAATTTCACTATTAATTGCTTCTTTCCAATTGGAAGCATCGGGTAAGGATATAGCTTCTTTATACGATTGAGGTTCATTTTCTAACAAATATGTTAGAAAATTCGGACCGAAAGAAGTCGAGGTTTTTGCTCTTTTACTACGTCTTGGTTCATCCTCTATTGATTCAATAGGTTGATGAGTACCACTTGTAGTAGCTTGATTTGTCCTTTTAGAATGACCAGATTCTCGGGTCATGTTATACGGGAATTCATTTTTAAAAAATGAAGCATCCCTCAATTCAATAACCGTATTTACATGAATGTCCGAAATCTCATATTTACAAACTAGAAATCGATATGCACTGTTATTAGTAGTATAACCGATGAATACACAATCCACGGTTTTTGGCCCTATTCTTACCTTTTTAGGTTTAGGAACCATCACTTTGGCTAAGCACCCCCACACTCGTAAATATTTATAGGAAGGTCTTCGACCTTTCTATAATTCATAAGGTGTCTTGTGAGTCTTTTTGTGAGGTACTTTATTGAGAATGTAATTAGCAGAAAGTAAGGCTTCCCCCCACAAATTTTGTGGAGCTCCTGAACTTAATAACATTGAGTTCATCATTTCTTTCAAAGTACAATTTTTGCGTTCAGCAACACCATTCGATTGAGGAGAATAAGGAGCGGTTGTTTGATGAATAATCCCATTTTCAGAACAAAATTCCTCAAATGGATATTCATATTCACCTCCTCTATCACTTCTAATAGCCTTTATCATTTTGCTTAATTAATTCTCAACTTCATTCTTATATTGTTTAAATGCATTAATAGCCTCATCTTTACCATGTAACAAATATACATAGCAATATTTTGTGCAATCGTCAATAAAAGTAATAAAATACTTTTTTCCACCTCTAGTTTGAACAAATTTTAAATCATAAATATCGGTGTGAGTTAAATCTAAAGGTTCAGTTATCCTTTCAATAGAATGGAAAGGTAATCTAGCTAATTTAGATTCCACACAAATTTCACATTTATGATTTTTATCAATATTAAATTTTGGCAAAAATTCCAAGTTAATTAATCTACACAATGTATCAAAATTAACATGTCCCAATCTAGCATGCCAAATATTTGATGACTCAATCAAGTAAGAAGAACTAGCAATTTCATTCATTGAAACAGATGTTTTGGGGTTACAGTAAGAACATTGAGTTTAAAGAGCCCCTCATTTAGGTAGCCCTTTCCTACATACATGTCATTTTTAGACAACACAAAGCGATCAGACACAAACACAAGTTTGAAACCATTTTTAGTAAGGAGAGATCCAGAAATCAGATTCTTTCGGATATCAGGCACGTGAAGAACATTGTTGAGAGTAAGTTCCTTTCCAGAAGTCATTTTCAGAGTTATCTTTCCTTGTCCCACCACCTTCGAAGTGGAAGAATTTCCCATAAAGAGATTCTCCTCATTTTTCAAAGGGTTATAGGTGGTGAACATCCATTTGTTTGCACAAATATGTCGTGTGGCTCCAGTGTCCACCCACCATTCCTTGGTATTTCCAACCAAGTTACATTCAGAGACCACGGCAGAAAGATTCATATCCGCCAAATCATTGGCGATATTCTCACCCTCGGTTACATTTGCTTGAGGGTTATTTTTATTTTGCTTCTTCAGCTTACGACACTCGCTTGAGCGGTGTCCAGGTTTACCACAATTGTAGCATTTGCTTTTGAACTTTTTCTTGTTATGTTTGGAAGTGTCTTCCCCATCATACTTTCGTTTGTTCTTCTTAGGACCTTCAACGACATGGACCTTTGTTTCCATCGAATTCTTCCCACTTTTCTTTTGAGATTCACGGTTGTCTTCTTTGATTCTCAGCCTGACCACCAACTCCTCCACATTCATCTCATTTCGCTTGTACTTGAGATAGTTTTTTAACAAAGTCCAAGATGGTGGCAACTTTTCAACAATTGTAGCAACTTGGAAAGTTTCACTAATTGACATTCCTTCAGCATGAATGTCGTGGAGGATCACTTGGAATTCTTGCACTTGCGAGATCACAGATTTAGAATCAACCATTTTGAAGTCCAGAAAACGCCCAACGATAAATTTCTTCATCCCAGCATCTTCAGTTTTATACTTCTTTTCCAAAGAATTCCATAATTCCTTGGATGTTTTGATCGTGCAGTAGACATGGTACAATGTTTTGTCCAAGTAAGCCAGAATATAATTCCGGCATAGGCAGTCCGAATGCTTCCAAGCATCGACAGCAGCAACCTTTTCAGCGTCATCTCTTGAATAGAGGGGCAATCTTCATATACAAACTTACCCAGTTGGCAGGTAGTGAGATAGAAGTACATTTGTCCTTGCCAATGTTTGAAGTCAGCCACAATGAACTTTTTCGGTTTCTCCCCGGGTGGCATAGATACGGGTGCAGTCACATTTGTGTTGGTGATAATCATTTTCGTAGGAGTAGTGTTCGTACTTTGTGATTCCATTTCTGTTACAAAAACAGAATTTTTATCAATGATAAAATTCATATATAATGAATTAACCAAAACAGAATACAAAATTCTGTGCACCAATTTTCTCCAAATATAATTCACAATAAATGAATTCCAAAAGAATTCCAAATAAAATTCAGAATTAAACTATAATATAAACAGAATTCCGTACAAAACAGAATTAAATATAAAATCTGTGTCACACTAATTTTTAATAATAAAGAGAATTCTGTACAAAACAGAATTATAATTTAAAGATTAAAATTTTTACATAAACGGATTTTAACAAGAATACACAAATAAAATTTTATTTTCAAAAACAGAATATAAAAACAGTATAGAAATTAATTTCTATATCAAAACTGTTTTACTAATTTCTACAATAAAGCAGTAAATTAATTCATTTTATTCTGTCAAAACAGATTTATTTCCAACAAATAAATTTCTGTAATAAAAAAAAAAATTGTACACTAAAAAACAGTAAAACTTTATAAATTTGTCTTAAGATTATTATGTCTACTGTTTAATAAATACAAAAGTACAGAATTATTAATTATAATATAATTACAGAAATAAAACGAAATTACAGAAATGAAATACTTACTTGTATTTGCAGAAATAATATTGGAATAGGAAAAATAATTTGAGCCTTGTTTAGAACAATCTCCTTAAGATAAATTTATTCCCTCCACAAGGTGCCAAAGATAATGAATAACTGTATCCCAAGATAGAACGGATTTCCAAATTAATCAAGCAGCACAACAATGATTAATTTCTTCGAACACAATTCTGTGTTTATACTCAACCACACCAAAAAATGATATGGAGGAATAGAAAAGTTTGTATTTTTCTGGGAAAAGATGCAGCATAAATTCGAAATTATTGGAGGGAAATTTTTCAGTAGTCAATTCTGTAGGAAAAATGTTTAATTCATAGCTTTTGTGTTGACTGTTGGAACAGTCAACCGAAATTAACTGTCCAAAACAGTTAATCAGTTAAACGAAATTAACTGTTGACTGCTGGCAATAACTGCCAACAGTTTATTAATTAATTAATTAATTAATAATTAAAGCCCAGAAAGTTAAATAAATTCGGCCCAAAAATGTAGGAGATTTTTATAAGCCCGAACCCGAGCCGAGCAGAGCCGGACGGACGCGCACGCGCGTGTGTGGACTTTTGACCGAAAGTCAACCCGTGCATAGCTTAGGTCATCTCCCCTTCAAAGAGTTAGGATACCCCAAGGCATCCAAGCCTTAGTCCATACTTGGGGTGTTATTAACTCATCAAATTTCCACTACTCTTCCAATGTGGGACAAGAGTTAAAACACACCCAATTCGTTAACGCTCATTGCTTTGTGAGTCACTTTGGGGACATATTTATCATTCATAACTTATTAAAATTGGACGTATGAATATACTACGTTAATCTCCTTACGGAGGTGAACGCGTTCGTATATGATTCCACGATTTTCGTAGTGTGGGTCCCACCTAAATTTGAGCTCAAAGTTGCTCAAAATTCTGTCCAGAAAATTCTGGACAACTTTCTAAAACCCAATTCAAGTCCAATTTTCCAACATGTTTTAGGAGAATGTCGCAATAACCAACTCCTCGAACAATCCAAACGTCGCAAGAGATGTATATATAAAACATCATTTTCTCTTTTCAGTGGCACTTCTTATAACTCAATTACAATGTTGTGTGCCAGAAATTTATTGGCAAATGGAAAACTAATTTAACAATTCATGTTCTATCATTCGTAATAAATAGTATTTTTCACATTTTAACAACGTTTTCAAGGGAAGTAAATTGGGCGCCAAATTAAAATTAGCAATGTATATAGACTAACCTTCTCTCTACGCCTATTAAGTCGATCATGAACCTACTAGTAAGTAGTAGTAACCAATGCAAGCTGACTTTGTATAAATCAAGTTAGATCCAGGGATTCCTAGAATATTAGGATGGACATTTCCATCATGCGTTTTATCCAATCTATGACTCCTCAACAATAGATACGTACATTTATAATCAAATAACAAAGATCTCATAGAGGATCGTGTCCAGCAAAATATAGGCAAACACTTGTAATTATAACAAACACCCTCCCAGAGCTTATGAGGGGGTAGTGAAAACATTCATTTGTACCTTTCATAAATTGGCTCTTATATAGCATATTTTAGCACCTAAATCATCACTGTTCATAAAGGCTCTCTCCTATATTTATTCGTGGAAGTAGGCAAGGGTGACCTAGTTAGACAATGTACATTTTGTGTGTACTCATCTTCTTTTGTGTGCTTACAGAAAACTTAGTAATCTATATTGTATTGAATTTATTCACGTACACGTTTTGCCTATTATTGAATAATTATTGTTAGATCATGTTAATTATGTACGACATATTGGGCTGTAGGATGAGTTATGTCATGAAGGTTATACATTCTTGGTAAGTGAATATGGTTTAAGTTACCAATATTTTTTACGACATTATTACTATGTTATATATCAATACAAACACATGCATTATTTTAACCTTACTAGAGAGGTGGTGAGATACGATCCACATATTTCACTTCCTGTATGGGGTGATAATATTCCCCTTTAAACTTCACCACGCTGCCATGGTTAAAAAAAATTGGGGGGGGGGGGGGGGGGGGTAACATTGTGCCCCTGTGAATCTAATCAAGAGGAGGATGAGGAGCAAGTTTTAAGTTTTGATGAAAATTAGGGTTTTGATTTGGGAAAGAAAATTAAGTGAGGGAGTGTTTCGATAAAAAATCTAATTTGGGGTTGTCTGATTAGGATATAAGTATTTTCTAAGAATGTTATAACGGTGTTAAAATTTTGGAATTTATGTCAAAGAGATTAAGAAAGTAGCGGCTAAGTTAGATGAGGCATTAAGAAGTGGGGGTTAAGTAGAAAATCCCTTTATTTTAAAACCTTACAAGTATTATATTAAACAATGTATTGTCTTTTATTTGTAATGTCGAGGGATATGACGCAACTTACAAATGGAGGCCAGTTTGCCATCTAGCAAAACAATAATATATAATTTAAACAAAAATTGGCTTGTCATTTAAACCCATTTGCTAAAATTTGCATACGAACAACAAAAGGCGAAACTGAATATTTAATGCATTTTTCTCTCGACGAGAACTTGCTAACAACTACTTTTTTCGACGCCCTTTGAAACACAAACTTGTTTGAAACACAAATGTGAGTATTCGCTACAATATCTCTGACACTTGCATTCGCTAATAGTGATCCAATCTCTAGTTGTAGGTAATTTTTCAATTTAAATATTTCACTTTTCTTTTTAAATTTCCAAACAAAAAAGTTACCTAGAATAACCCAAGCTCGGTTCTATATATAAATATATCAAATACTAGAAATATCACAATAGTTTGTCAAATAAAGATATATACAAAGATAAACAACAATATAAACTATATAATAATTTTTTTGTAATTGTATTCCAACTCTTGATAGTAATTGTAAAAACACTGAAACTACATCAATGTTAATCTTGGTGATCCTAAGTCTATCATTTAAAACATTAATCATATTTAATTATGTAGAACGAAAAACACTAAAGCAATAAAATGATAAAATAGAAAATTACAAAATCATAGTGCTATACTTTATTATTCAAAGAGTAAATTATACTGGTAGCCCTTGAACTTTGGGCAGTGAAGTGTTTTGGCCCTCAAACTTTTTTTTGTAACACCTAAGACCCTAAAGTTTGTTATGTTTGCAACAATGATCCTTTTGTCATTTTTCCTTTAAATCCAACGGAATTAGTTAACGTGACTACTATGGCAATGCATAAATTTCATTTACTAGCCCTATACTTAAACCTTATGCTCAAGATAATTCAAAACTCATACCCAAAAGAATTAAAAAATGAATAAAACATATTATCACTTGACAAATAATTGGTTTGTGTATGGTTTGTAATTGTTTCAGATATCAAGTTTGGATACGGTGGTCATAAAAGATATTTTTACAACGAATTCCGTTAGATATAATAAGCATGTTAACGAAAGGATCACTTGTAAAAAAAATAGTATTACAAAAAAAAAAAGTTTTAGGGTCGAAACGTTACATTACCCAAAATTTAGGGTCCATAAGTAAAATTGATATTTTTATAATATAAATTTGACCCTCAAAAATATTTTTAAATTGACACAAAAAGAATTTTCAAGTGATACACTAGAAACAACTTAAAGGAGAATGTAAAACATGTTGCTGATGGCCCGTACACAACGGAACGAAATCCTTTGAAGGTAGATTTTCTCTCTCTCTCTCTCTCTCTCTCTCTCTCTATATATATATATATATATATATATATATATATATATATAGAGTTAGGCTCCTGTGCACACTAAGTTTGCACATTACCTTTTATATATAATAAAAAAAATATTTTTGAGTTGGTTTTTTTTGTGTGATATTTAAACATTTCAAGGAACCCATATAAAAAAAATCAGCTCAAAAAAACTTTTTTTGCTATTTTTAAAAAATCGGTCAAACTTTCGCAGTTTAAATCTAAAAAATCAAGAGAATGCAAAGAAAATGAAAACAGTAGATCTCTATTCTAATAATATATTTTTATCAGCTTTTGACCCTTACCACAGATTTATATTAAAAACTAAAAACTGCGAAAGTTTGACCGATTTTTTAAAAATAGCAAAAAAAGTTTTTTTGAGCTGATTTTTTTTATATGGGTCCGTTGAAATGTTTAAATATCACATAAAAAAATTGGTGTGCGCCAGCACTAAATTTGCACACTTTTAAAAGGTAATGTGCAAACTTAGTGTGCACATGAGTCTGTCTCTCTCTCTTTCTCTCCCTCTCTCTCTCTCTATATATATAATACTGTTCTTGTGCGGACTAATTCGCATTTTAAGAGTGCGGATCGAACATATATCACCTGACGGGTGAACCCAAAAAAGAAAGAGAGAGTGTGCCTATAATTTACCCAATAATTTATAAACTAATCGGGAAGTGACACATGTTTAGTTCACATTCTTAAAATGCGGAATGATCCGCACAAAAACAATACTATATATATATATATATATATATTTGTGTGTGTATGTGTGAAAGATTAGCCTATGAAGAAAGGGTCAATTATTAAATAGTCCCTACTATAAATATATATTTTTTAAAAAGGACACATATTTTTAGTTTAACCCATTTAGTCCCTCAAGCACTCAATATCCTCTTATTTTTAGAGGTTCGCGCCAGCGACACTCCCTCTCCAAAATATGTGGCAAATGACTTTTTGAGACAAAATAAAAAAGTTTGGACTAAATGAGTATTAAAAAATATCCGAGGGACTATTTGGTATATGTCCCAAGAAGAAAGAAGATATTTTTAGTATTTTACTTAATAAGAACATAGCCACTAAAAACACGAAGTATTAAAACAATCAATAAATTGAGCATAAGATTAGTCCGCATTACATGATCGTCAAAACGTGAACATCATACGCCATAAATAAAAACAGTAATTTTGTGTTTATATTTCGAAACAGATGTGACATGAAGGAATATTGCGTCAAAAAATGCTTGATGAAGAAAAGAAAAACATATTATATAAATTCTTTTACAAATTTCAAAAGTTGCTGTCATATATTATCATAACATTTTAAAATGGTTAGTCCGACAATTTGTTCCTTGGCATATGCTCCCTCCCATAAATGCAAATTGTTATGGGTGGAAGATCTAGGCAGGTTGGTAGTGGGGGAAGTTGTTGACCTACAAATTTTGGCCTACTTTTATGGTCAGGTCTGTGAGCACTGACGTGTCCCTTGATGTTTAATTAGTCATCGTCAATCACCTTCACTATTTAATCAGCTTTGTCAGTTACTACCGCAATCTTCGATGTGGATGGCTACGAACTTGACCTCACGCTGATGCTTGCATTATGTCATTATTCATGCTTTTAAAAAATGCCTATCTGGAAAATGTGTACTAATAATGCGCGCAACAAACTAAATATAATAATCACAACTAATTATTTGTTAATGAATCAAACATCCAAATTTTTAACTTTTAGTATTTTGATCCTTATATTGACGGGTTCATCTCACCATTAAATAATTTATTTCACGCTAAAAATTACTCTTATATGTTGCCTAAAAATTACATCATATTATAAAATATGTATGATAGGTTAATGTTCACTATTTCACATTCCACGTTCGAAAAGTAATTTTTTTGATGAATTTATTTTATATTATAAATAAAGATTATCTCTCATTGTAAACACACTAATGGAATAAGAAATATTTTCTCTCTCAATACTTTTTTTTCTCTATTCTCTCTATGTCCATTTAGTTTACAAGATGTTATCGGCATGAGTGCTTTTAAATTTCTTATTTCATGATAATAAAAAGTAGAGAAAAAATCAAGCCTTTTGGCTTAATGGTATAAGACTGCTAGTGGGACACTATTAAGGGTGGATTGAGTTTGGTTCCCAGTTCGATTCCCGACATTGTCAAAATAATATTTGATCAGCGAAAGCCACGAATCACGAGTGGGGATTAGTCGTGGTGCACGCAAGTTGACTCGAAAAACCTCATAGTTAGGGGTGTTCGCGGTCCGGTCCGGTCCGGTCCGATTTTGAGGTATTTTTAGGATCGGACCGCATTAATCGGTCCTAGAAAATTATGGACCGAGACCGGACCGGAATAATCGGGCTCGGTCCTATTCGGTTTTCAAGCGGTTCGTGTTCGGTCTCGGTCCCATTCGGTCCATAAACAAGTAATACCAAAAGTTCACAATAATATAAAAAAACTCAAAAATAATAATGTAATAAAAAAAAATTCACACACAAAAAAATATGATACCTGTTGTGATTATGAGTGTCATTCCCATAAAAAACTCCTATCTGACTACTAACAATTTAACTTAATGAAAATCTATTTGACTACTAACATGTCAATAAAAACTCCAGGGAACCTATATGACTACTAGCGATTTAACTTGATGCAAATCTAGCATTTACCTACCTGGGCAATTACCAATTCTAACAAGTAATCCACAATCTGAACTTTGGTCCACTTTTACCCAAGTACATTCAACTCAAGCATATTGTTTTTAGTCATCATCCAATTAATTTCCAACCAATCAAGCCTATTTACAATTTCACCACCAATAGGTTTTTGTTTGCATAGCCATAAATAAATAATTACATTCTAATAATCAACAAAAAAATATATTAGTTTGACTGGGTGACTGACCTGTAAGTGAAGAGAGTGGGGAGAAGAGAAAATTTGATTAGGGTTTGTAAATCCTCTGTGAGACTCTCGAACAATCCAAAAAGTCCAATCAGATATCCACTTTTTAAGACAAAGCTTGAATGATTCTTGTAGGCTGCAGTTGATTTTTTCCATAATAAAATCATAATAAATCTAAAAAATGAACTAAACATATCAACATAGATTGTTGGAATAATGTCTATGGAAAGAATAAATACCATGGACACTGCCTCTGCCAGAATTAACAGCATCTGCCTGAGGATAGAGAGATGAGATCGATTGTGTATTGGGTTAAATTGGGTTGGGAGCATTTGGGGGTTTGATGACGGCTCTAGAGAGTGAGAGAAAAGAAGAGATTTAGGGTTAGTAACTTCAACTTCTTGCAAGGCACAAGGCAGGCAACATGAGTATAATTTACTAAATTAAAAAATACATATATTTAATAAATGCGGTCCTGTCCGGTCCAGACCCGCTTTTTAAGACCCAGGACCGAGACCGGATCGATTTATTCGGTCCTAGGTAATTTTGGACCGCATTAAGACCGCATTCATAAAAACTCGCAAATTTCGGTTCGGTTTGATTATTTCGGTCCATTCGGTCCATTCGGGTTTATGCACACCCCTACTCATAGTATCCCACAAAAAAAAGAAGATAAAACACGTGATCTTTCATTTTGACAACGTGACTTGAATGTTCATATGAGTGATTGGGTGATAACTCATTATGGATATGAATGAGTAAGCTTCACAACTCAAAAGATAATTTCATATGTTTATACATTTAAATATTTTTATATTGATCCCATAATTTTAGTTATTCATAAAGTTTTTACATATTCACATTTTGAATATTTAATTGTGAAAATTACAATGTCACACCAATTTTTTTGTGAACGAAAAAAAGTGATGATTAAAACCCGACGTTTCCTATAATAATTGTGAAACTTGAAGTATCAATGTTACCTTTGTATTTGGAACTTGAAAATTCCCAAACTATTTAAATTATGGAACTAGAAGTTTTTTAATTTTCATTAGGACCCAAAGTTCCTAATTATCATTCAAATTTGGAATCTGAAGTTCCCAATATTATTTAAAATTTGGGATCTCCAACTCCCAATTACTATTTATGGGGACATGAAGTTTTCAATGGCTATCTACATTTTGGGATATGAAATACCCAAATAATTATTTTAATTTGGAACCTGGATTTTCATGTAAATTTTTTCATTTGGAACGAGAAGATTCCAAGTAACTTTTTCTTTGGAACTAGAAGATTTCGTATAATTTTTTTTATTTGGGACTAAAAGTTCGTAAATTATTTTTAAGAAATTAGAACTTGAAGTTCTCAATTATTGTTCAAATTTTTTGACATGACAATGAAATATGCTCTAAAATCAAATTTGAAGTTCTGATTATTTTTTGAATAGGGCAAAGGATACTAAAAGTTCAATAACAATTATTTATAATTTGGACCCGAAGCTCCAATAATTTTGTAATCAAACATGAAATTTTGAGTATTTATATAATAAGGGTAAGTATATTATATGTTCCTTAAGGATTATTTATTTTTTGAACATGAAGTTCCAAACAATTTTACCATTTTATCAAACTTGACGTTTGAATATAATTGGAGATTTAATATTTTGATATGAAGTTGTCTTACTTATTTATAATTGGGACATGAAGTTCCACAATCATTAATCCAAATATGAAAATTAAATTTTTTTCTATTCATATTTTGGAACCTGAAGTTACTAAATTATTTGAATCTAAAGTGTCAAAATAAATTGTTAAACGAAAATGTATTTAACCCATAATTAATATTTAATTAGTTTAATTGTAATTAATGTACATTTTGGTTTAAAATAATATATTAATTTTGATGATTCCAAACATACTTTTATTAAGTAATATGTAAATATTTCTTATTTTACAATATACATTTTGTTTGTATACTTTGTTATAAAAATATTATCGTAGAATATATTTGTATATATGTAGTATAATAGTTCATTATTAATATAACTATTACTAATTGTGCAATCTTCTACTATAGTTAGCATTTTATACATTCATATAATTATTTGTCTTGCTATTTATTTAGTTGTGCAATATATATATATTTGTATAAATTACTTGTGTTATATGTAAAATTTTGTTATATATATATGATCTTATAGAACATTAATATATATTTACTTATATTTTATTTTTAAGATGTTGCATTCAAAAATCATTTTTTTTGCTAGGTGTATTTAATAAAAAATTTAACGTTGATAATTTGTTTTATATAAATATAATTTTATATATTATATATCAAGATCGTTTATTTTTTTTTGTTTTATAAAAAAAAAAAAACTGTCTCGGACAGTATATTTATTATGTGACCTTTTCTTGAATGCATAAACTATTATATACTCCCTTTTGTTATATAAATGTATAATTCTTATATATTTAGTCTTATCCAGTGTCCTTATTTGACACAAGCTGTATACTACTTTTAAGGTTACTTTCCACTCCTTTACATATTACCTATTATATTATTATATATATCATTTTTTTGTATAGTTGTTACATGCATGAACCTTGGGACACACATAGCATAATTTTGTTTGTAATCTTGCGGATACATTTTTTATATACCTGCTTTGTCACCTTATATATCTATACATACAACTATTAAGAAATATATTTTTTGTATATGTTTTTTTATGTTATATTTTAATTACGTTTTTTTATATTATATATTTTTATTACTTCAGTTAAATGTTAATATAACTATCTATATAATTTTTTTTATATAAATATTATTTATATTTATACATTTTATAAGCTGTTTTGTACGAATCATGTTATATAATGTAATAACCATTTTATATATATAAATGTGTATGTAATAGGTATTATATATTATATATACTTGCATATAAGAGATCTTATATAAAATTAAATTATACATATGTAATACCCCGTAATTTTTATGACTTTTAAAATGGGTTATATTTTAAAGTAATGGATTAATTGGATTTATATTATTAATTAATTCATTTGGGTTTTATCCGAATTGTGGATATTAAAATGGATGATTCTGAATATTACTTAAAGATATTTAGGTAATATATGAATGTGATGTCATTGATATGACGGTGTGATATAAAATCGGTAATTTGAATTTTTAGTCAGACGCGGTATGGGACGTGTCGGGACTAATTTATTAAATTAAAAAGGAAATTTATTTTCTATCGACCTTATAGTCATTTCGATTGCGTCGTTGCGTCCGGAATGTTCGAAATAGTCAGAAAAGTCTATTTGGATGTTAATTTTTAGTCTCGGGTCATTTGGAAATGAAAAGACAACCAAAAAGGGCATTTTGGTTATTTTTACAAGGGGGATGAATAGTGATTTCGGGTTTTGTCTTATTATAAGTATTTGGAGATTAGTGTATGTAGGTTCATTTCATCTATTCTACACAAAATTGAAAAGTCATCTTCTTAGAGAGAGTGGAAGGTTGCTTGGAAAGAAAAAAGAAGTTTGCTTGGGAAGGAGGAGAACCAAAGGTCAAAGGTCACCACCACCATCACCACCTGTATTATTCAACTCCAAAGGATCAGATCTTCATTAGAGGCAAGTGTTTGATATTTGCAATTTAAGTTCGTATATTGTCCATGTTAGGATAGTTATAAAAAGAGATGATTTTCATGCTTGGAAGATGAAAGGATATAGTTGTTAATGGATTTTTGGAATCTAAAAATATATAGGAATTAAACTCTAGTAATCCAATAAATATTCATCAATCTGTGGAAGAAATTCTGAAAATAATTTAGTGTTCTTGAAGATAATATGTTGATAATTTTCTGGAAAAAGAGGCAAAAACGAGTGGAATGAGAAGAGCCAATTTGGAAGGTTTAGATCTTCTTTTTGAGTGCATTTGGATGAGATTTAAGAAAAACTCAAAACACATACCTGACTCAATTTTTCGTGTAGAATCCAAATCTGAAGTCGAATTAATGATTTGAATAATTTTTGGATCTGATTTTTCTGAGTATTTAAAATATGAGAATTCATGATGTTGTTTCTTTTTAATGTTGGTTCTTATCCCAAAACTTTTGTAGATCTTTGGTGATTATTAATTGGATATTATGGGACTTAGAGAAGATCAATAAGCCCTAGTTAAGATTTGAATTAATTTGATTGGGATTTAATTGATTAGAATTATGATAATTAAAGTTAAAGAGATTTCGATTGCTAGATTCATGTGTTGGATTTTAATATGTTTGTATGAGGATTAAGGATAGTTCAAGTAGGGGAGATTTAATATAACACCTGGGTAGCCTTAGGGTTACAATTTAAACATCAAGGACTGAGTTTGAGCTCATTATTGATTTCGCAAGGGTTGAGTGTAGTACAAGAGCGTAGTGGTATGACTCCTGGATTGAGATGGGAGTTTAGAACACATTTGGTTGAAAGAGGGGATAAGGTTATTCCGATCGCATATTTGAAGTTGATGAACCTCCTCGATCGACAAAGTTAAGTAGTAGTGTATTGGAGGGGTTCCTTGTTTGGATTTCGCTTTGTGAGACGCTCCACGCATGAACCTTAACGACATCGGGAGTGGAGAGATGTTATAGGATGCGAGGATAATTAAATTATGAAGTAAAGATATGTCATTTTAATACGTGGGATTTAAAGAGATATAATGCTACGTAAGGGAATAATCTAAGGTTAATGTGAGTACCTTGTTGTTAGTATACTATAGGTATGATAATACCTATTTAATTGATTAATGATTATGTGTATGACATACCTAGCTTACTTGCTATCGGTGGGAGGTTTGCGCGTGAGGGCAGTCATATCCTGATGAATCCAGGGGATCTTTGATTTGTCGCTCGAGAACATAGGTCTATGAAAGACTTATCAGGGAGTTGATAAGTCCGCTGACTATGGGTACGTAGGTATGTGCGTGACCCATGCATATGAGCACTATGTTCTCCTCCAATGATTGTGTGTTGTTGTTAATGGTTCGAGGTATCCTCATCGAACCTTTTGTCCCCTTTTCGGCGACCAGCGATATTGAGACATGATAGCAGAGTAATGCATTGCACCGCAGCTGTGACTCGGGGTGCCGTATTATATATGAATATATATATATATAATGGATTAAATGAATGAATGGATATTTATTATGGTTAAATCTATCTACGGTGATAATTGTAGATAACGGTGAATTGAGAAAAGAATGGAATTAAGTTAATGAATGTTTATTCTTATAGAATTGAAAAGCTTAATTCATATTAACGAGAAATGGTTCATGTTAATGAGCAACGATTCATATAAATGAAAAGTGTAATTGAATAATAATGTGACGTATGGTATGGGACATGTGGATTATGATATTGGGATGGAATTATAATATGGAGACTAAAAAAGAGGAACCATTAATTAGGAGGTTAATAGGAAACGTTAAGTGTGCACTCTAGTTGAGAGGTGAGAATGGCAAGTGAGACTTGGGTCTAACATGTACATAATAAAAGATTTATTGCACTTGTTAAATACTTGATGTTTTAAAAATTATTTTCACAATCGGGCTCTGACCCGTTTCCTTGCATATTTTCTTTTCCATTGTATCTTCTATATCAGGTGTCCAGCAACAGGGACGCCAACCTTAGCGGATTATGACAGGCTATGGATTTATGGAGTTTTGCTTAGACGCCTATCTTCATTTGATTCACAGTATTCTTAGTTAGGGCATGTCGCCCAAAGGATTTCAGTTATCTTTTCTATCAAGGTCAAATACTGTGGTATTCGTGTCATTTTAATACATTTGATATTGTTGGGATTACTGTAATGGATTAATATTATTTGGGAATGTTTATTCCAATTGCATTCAAATTATTTTGTGTTATCTAATTGGTTATCAGTGTTGTAGAATAAAATGTGTTGTGTTATTCTTAAACTGGAAATGGATTTTGTTAAATTAAAATTTGAAAAGTTTTTAACACCAGCTTAATTGGGTATTGGGTGAGTTGTAAATGTTTTCGACAGTGATGCTAAGAATGAGTCAACTGTATATTCTGTTTTAATTTGGTATGGGACTGGCCACCCGGTATTTAATTAGGCGGGGTGTTACAACATACTACTATCATATTATTATATTTGTTTTGGGGCAATCTTTTTTTTTTATTGTTGCTTATTCTCTGCATGCCTTGAATCCTTGAATAAATTGTAGTTGAAAATCTTGTATGCACATATCTATAGATATCTGATGTCAGAGAGCAAAACTCCTTGAAAGTAAATTCAGTCTTTACTTGTGCTCATGAAATGACTACACAAACAATGCTTTGAACCCAACGCTTTGTTCGTATATATATTTATTATCATACATAGATACACACATTATTGACTACATAAATTATTTGTCACAATATTAACAATCCTTGATATTTCAAGCATGGCTATCTGACAACGTTGGAACCCGTGTATGTCCACATTGAAGGACTTCTCCATTTATTATTTTCGATATCTATATATATAATAATAATTTTTTTTGTATAAAAACGTTGTAATATCTTTAACATAAAGTAGTGTATATAATTCTTTTTTATATATTACTATTCGGTGTGTAAAGCTTTAGATTTTTTTTGTTTATAGTTATTATCTGATGCTTACAACAACATATTTATTTTATTAAATAATATTTGGGTTGTTCCATCAATTTATTTTAAAAGCACAAATGTGCCAGTTTTCCCTTTATCAATAAGATGTACGCATGGCCATATATGTTTATAGCATAATTGATTCCTTTTGTTTATTATTTACTGTTGCCACTAGTTGGCAAACGTGTAAGACCACATTATCTATTTCCCATCACAATACAAATATATTCATTATTTCTATAACTTGCTTTGGAGAATACATAACCACGCATAGTCTTTTTTATCAGCCCTACTCTTGATATAATACATAAATGAAACTATATTTTTTTATTCTTGAGTTATCATTTAACAAAGCTGAGGACAGCTAAAGCTTGACTAATGCATATGCTTACACAATCTTAGAAGACCAAAAAAAAAATGATATTTGATATTATCAGTGGGCCCCATTGATAATCATGTAATGCAAGATATCATCTCTTATTTTCAACAGATGAGACGTGTTGTGTGCTTGGCTGATTTAAGAAAGAAACCTGTTATATTTTATTCATCTCATGTCTGTTAACACACTCCTAATGAATTGGGTTCATTGCATTATTCATTTGCAACTAACGTCTCTTTCTGTCAGTCTACATTATTTCTTAGACAGCAAAGACGGTTTTCATCAGATACGATTTCATTACAAGATGTTGAGCATTTAATTCTTTCTCTCAGTCTTACAGATTTTATGGGGAAGATCCATACTCTGAGTTAAAAATTCTTTTCATCATTTATGAAGAAGAAGTCATCTACACTTTTCTTCCAACGGTCATTATTTTTTTTGAAGCTACAAAAAAAGACCACATTCAGTTGAAGAAAGATAGCACGCAGAAAAGATTTGAAAAGCAAAGAAGAAAGTCACTAGAGTTTTCGTCAGCTCATACACTCAGTTCAAGAGAGCAACAAAAATTTATTCAGCTCATACACTCAGTTCAAGAGATCATCAAAAATTTATTCAGCTCTACACATTTGAGATACCAACAATCAATATACTCAGTTATTTGTTGAAGAAGAAATTTGAAGAGCACAAGAATCACTATTCTGCTACAAAAATTTCAAGAAGAAGATTAGTGCCAAAAATCAGATTCATTATGAAGTCCCACTCAAAAAGAAACTCGGATCAATTTGTATTTTAGAGAGTTTCGGCATCCAAACTTCGTACTCAAAACTCCATTTTTATTTTGAAGCTCGGTGATTAGCTTCGATTGTACAAGTAGCTTGGTTTAGCTGCTCGATTGTACGTTGGAGGTTTGATCCTGCCTTAGTGGATCACGGTAGTGAAGCGCGGGAGACGGAAGCTTGCTCTTGGCGCGTGGACGTAGGCCGAGTTTTGGCCGAACCACTTTAAAAATACGGTGTCATTTATTTTCAGCATTTAAATTTATTTATATGCTTGTGATTGTTTAATTTTATTTTTAAAGCTCTTATACTTACAAGTTATTTAAATCTGAAAATTTGGTAAATTTATTTTATGATTAAAATTATTATTTTTGTAATAATTATTAATTCCAGAATATTTTTTTTATTAATTACGAAAATTATTTATAAATTTATTGGGTCTTATAATATTGAAATATAACTTGTTTAATCATTTGAGAAGTATATATATTTGATATTCTTTGTGTGAATCATTTAAGATTAATTCTTGAAGATAAATTATTATTAAATACGAAAATTGATTAAATATTTATTTGGGTGTTAAAATCTGTGATTTATCTTGTTTAAATTAATTGGTGGTATTTAATTAATTTTCATTGGTCAAATAATTTAAGTTTCATTAATCTGAATATTTGGATTAAGTGTTTTAAATTAAATATTTATTGAAATTTTAATTTAACCCAAAAAGTTTGTAAATACTCAAATCACCCCCCCTCTTGAGTATTTTTCTGGGCAACAATTGGTATCAGAGCAGGGCTCTGATTTATTTATTTTGATTTAACCATCTTAGAGTTCAAAAGATTATGGCAAACTTTTCTAGTGAAGGACAATCAATTTCTAGACCTCCTTTTTTTTCTGGAACTGATTATATTTATTGGAAAAATAGAATGAAATATTTTATTCAATCTTATGATTATCAAATTTGGAGATTAATCATAAATGGATCACACATTTCTGAAAATGAAAATAATTTAAGTGATTTAGATATCAAGGAAATTCAGTTAAATGCTAAAGCCCTAAATATGTTATATTGTTCATTACATATTGATGTGTATAACAGAATTTCTTATTGTGAATATGCTAAGGATATTTGGGATCGATTACATGCTATTTATGAGATGGGAATAGTTGAGCAAGAAGAAATGCAGAATTCAAATGAGAATGAATCCCTTGATGAATCTTCATGGCAAGATGATGATACAAGTAATCTATGTTTCATGGCTATGGAAGATATGGTACACTCAAATCTTGATTCTTCTAGTGACGATGACGATGATGATGATAATGGTAATGTTGATGATTATGAGGCATTGCAAAATGTTTTTGATGAGTTATATGATAGTTTTAAAGAACTCAAAAATAAGTATGTTGAACTTAAAAAGTCTCATTCATTACTTTCTAAAAAATGTGATTTGTACTTAAATGAAATTAACGAGTTGAAATTAGAAAATCATTCTTTGAGAAACGAAGTTGATACTTTGAAAATAAAAAATACTAGTAGAAGGCCTCTTGAATTACTTGAATCTGAAAATAATAAGCTGAAATTTCAAGTTGTGGATTTGACAACTAATCTTGACAAATTTGGAAATGGAAAGAAAAATTTGAACATGTTTCAACGTAGTCAAAGATGGATGCATAACAGCAAGAAATTAGCTTGGATTCCAAAAGGGACTATTATGCATGTTGACCCATATAAACCACACTCATATTGGGTTCCTAAAGAAAATGTCTTTGGGTGCAAAATTGGTATTGGCACTTGAACAAAAATTTATAAAATTGTTGTTAGATTTTTTTTATTTTCTTGTTTTGATGATTGTTTAAGTTGTACACATTCTTTGCTTGACAAATATTGTGATATGTTTTCATATTTAATATACTTATTTTCATGAAATTTTATTTCATATGATTTTTGGATTTTATATGCGTATTCATGAATAATAATCTGATCAAATTCATGTTATTCCTAAATGTGTCAATTTCTTGAAAATGTGAATCCCCTCATTTTTTTTGTCCAAAACAAAGTATACTAAGGATGACAAATAATTTATAGACCATGATGATTAATATGTTTTTTTTTTTTGTATATGATAAAATTGACATTGATGATTATTATTTGTTTCGTACATTCTAGTATGTCATAAGTTGTGTAGGTTCTAAATTGAGATGCATTATGGATTACGAATTGTCAAGCCTACGATTTGGAAAGGAAGCAAGTTGAATATGCATAACAGCCTAGTGTTAAAAATGCCACACTTGAGAATATCATGGAAATATAGTTAGTAAGGTTGTGAGGTACACTATTCTTGAAATATCTCATAATTCATTATTGATTTATTTTATGATCTTAATTAAAAATCATTCAATTACTTATCATGCTTAGACCATATCTTTCTAGAATATTAATTTGGTGTTATTCCATTGTGCGTAAATGACTAATATTAATAGTTAGATTATTTGCTAAAGCATATGAGTTTGTTGTCGATAGCGTAACCTTTACATGTTAATTTATACATTTATTATTTAGATGATTTTATGTTCTGAAATATGGACTTAATTTTGATAAAAAAATTCTTTTTTTTTTGTTACATATTGACATGTATATTTTTTTTAATGATATTGGATTAATTCTTGACTTTATTGTATATTGACTGAAACGAAAATGTCATTTGTATATTTATTAGTCATAAGTGCAACATGTTGATATTTTGCATTCATTAGTTTTGATGATATTAACATTTTGATCGTTATGAGCTAGATTTAACCCCATTGTTTTTCATGAGGAATATAATTTTTTATATAAGTAACATTTGTGTTATTTGTGCTTACTCAAAAAATCATATGATTATTGAATTTTTATGTCATCCCCTTTTAGCTTGTTATATGATTAGCCTTCCTTAATGAATGTTGATTTTAAAAAGGTGTGTATGGAAAATATTCTTTAGATGAAAAGAAAGTAACACTTGTGATATTTGCGCTTCAATTTAAATTCATATGATTATCAAGTGTTTGAAATGTATTGAAATGAATTAATTTATGTCACATATATTTTTTTTGAGAAATTTGTTAATTTGATTGATTTGAAGTTATGCTTAAGCAAATTGTTTGTTAATTTTTGGAAATATGAAAATATTGATTTTGTGATGAACTTATTGTTAGTAAAAATCTGAAATTATTGAATTTATTTTATTTTGGCCTCTTGATATGTTTCATTACTTGAACATTGATTTATTGACTTTCATGATTTTTTTTAAAAGTTAAATGACATTTAGATATTCATGCTCCATTGAATAATGAAAAAGTCTTATGATTATTGGAATTGTTATTTATGGATATATTGTTGTTGATAGATATTAACACTTCAGGTATTTGAGCTTGATTGAAAATCACATGATTATTTAATTTAAAGTTAATTTGTGAATATATCGAGACTTGTGAAAAATAATTTTATGATAGGAAATATTGATAATATTTTATCTCATGACATAGATGCACCAAATTTATTATATGCATATATGCCTTCATTGGTATCCCTTAGGGGGAGATAAATGTTTATTGAAAAATATCTATTCGAAAAATGCTTGATCATAAGTTTTGATGGTTTACTATCAATATCGCTATATGGTTGATTATTCCGAGATTTTTTTTCGTATCTCGAAAATGGCAAAGCTTGAACATAACACGCAAATTCTTATCACCATACATATGCCGCTGTCTTCTAACTGATATTAGGTGCCTCATTCTATTTATTTGAACACATTGAGTTAAGAAATGTATCATGGTTGTGCACTTGAAAGTATTTTTTTGTGATCTAAAACAACACTTGAAATGCGCCTATTGAAAATTTATATATTGCAAATTAATTACATCAGTGAGATAGTTAATTGCGCTAATTGATAAATCTTTTATGTCTCTCGTATTTACATTAAACTCATGTTGTGTGCTTAATTCAAATTGTTGTAAAATATTTACCATTATGCGCTTGAATTTATTGACTTTGTCATTTTGATGACTTATGCGTATTTGATTATATTCATGTCTATCCGAAGATTCAAGTACATGCTTTGAGAAATTTATAATGAAACATTTGATTTTGTGTCAAAATATCGATAATAAAATTGTTGAACTTTGATGACTTATTTTTTTATAGTAACTGTAAGTTGTGTGGGAGATGTTAGAATGCTATTTTTTTTTATCTTGTTATATATTTAACTGTGTTTGTCATCTGCATTGTGTCATATACATGCATCCTAGTTTCACACACTTGGCACTTGAATGAATGCACTTATTATGCTCTTTTGTCAAATAGTATGTTTCTAATAGTTAAATGCTTATTTACCCACTTGGTCATATTTTTCATATATTATTAAATGATATTCATATATGCGGGAATATGTGCGTATTGAAATTTCATTTATGGCCATTTTTTTTTGTTGAATCTCATGCAAAAATTATTTTTGATAGGGGGAGATTCCCTTTTTACCTGTGACACGAGATTTAATTGAAATATCTTTTTGATAATATCAAAGGGAAGAAATATTTATGATTCACTTATTGCGCTTAATATTTCATTTAATGAATATTTGTGAATCATTGTTTGTCATCATCAAAAAGTGGGAGATTGTTAAACGAAAATGTATTTAACCCATTAATTAATATTTAATTAGTTTAATTGTAATTAATGTACATTTTGGTTTAAAATAATATATTAATTTTGATGATTCCAAACATACTTTTATTAAGTAATATGTAAATATTTCTTATTTTACAATATACATTTTGTTTGTATACTTTGTTATAAAAATATTATCGTAGAATATATTTGTATATATGTAGTATAATAGTTCATTATTAATATAACTATTACTAATTGTGCAATCTTCTACTATAGTTAGCATTTTATACATTCATATAATTATTTGTCTTGTTATTTATTTAGTTGTGCAATATATATATATTTGTATAAATTACTTGTGTTATATGTAAAATTTTGTTATATATATATGATCTTATAGAACATTAATATATATTTACTTATATTTTATTTTTAAGATGTTGCATTCAAAAATCATTTTTTTTGCTAGGTGTATTTAATAAAAAAATTAATGTTGATAATTTGTTTTATATAAATATAATTTTATATATTATATATCACGATCGTTTATTTTTATTTTTTTTTATAAAAAATAAAAAACTGTCTCGGACAGTATATTTATTATGTAACCTTTTCTTAAATGCATAAACTATTCACTTAGACTTGAAAACAGGCCGTTAAGTGGTGAAAACCCAACCAGCCCCCAAACGACCCCGTAGGAGGCACGAACACCTCGTACGGGACCAATGTAACTTGTAGGAACTGACCGCGCAGTCCCGGCTCTCCCTGTTTGAGAGTATGACGCTAATTTGAAAAAATGACACTTAGACTATAAAACAGGCCGTTAAGGGGTGAAAACCCAAACCAGTCCCTAAACGACCCCGTAGGAGGTACGAACACCTCGCACGAGACCAATGTAACTTGTAGGAACTGACCGCGTAGTCCCGGGACTCTCGGTTTGAGAGTATGACACTAATTTGTAAAAATAACACTTAGACTTGAAAACATGCCGTTAAGGGGTGAAAACCCGAACCAACCCCCAAACGACCCCGTTGGAGGCACGAAAACGTCGCACGGGACCAATGTAACTTATAGGAACTGATCGCGTAGTCCCGGGACTCCCGGTTTGAGAGTATGACGATAATTTGCAAAAATCACACCTAGACTTGAAAACAGGCCGTTAAGGGGTGAAAACCCGAACCAGCCCCCAAACGACCCCGTAGGAGGCACGAACACCTAGCACGGGACCAATGTAACTGGTAGGAACTGACCGCGTAGTCCCGGAACTCCCGGTTTGAGAGTATGATGATAATTTGCAAAAATCACAGTTAGACTTGAAAACAGGCCGTTAAGGGGTGAAAACCCAAATCATCCCCCAAACGACCCCGTAGGAGGCACGAACACCTCGTACGGGGCCAATGTAACTTGTAGGAACTGACCGCATAGTCCCGGGACTCCCGGTTTGAGAGTATGACGAAAATTTGCAAAAATCACACTTAGACTTGAAAACAGGCCGTTAAGGGGTGAAAACCCGAACCAGCCCCCAAACGACCCTGTAGGTGGCACGAACACCTCGCACGGGACCAATGTAACTTGTACGAATTGACCGCGTAGTCCTGGGACTCGCGGTTCGAGAATATGACGCGAATTTTCAAAAATACCACTTACACTTGAAAACAGGTCGTTAAGGTGTGAAAACCAAAACAAGCCCCTAAACGACCCTGTAGGAGGCACGAACACCTCGCACGGGACCAATGTAACTTGTAGGAACTGACCGCGTAGTCCCGGCTCTCCCTGTTTGATAGTATGATGCTAATTTGAAAAAATGACACTTAGACTATAAAACAGGCCGTTAAGGGATGAAAACCCAACCAGCCCCCAAATGACCCCGTAGGAGGGACGAACACCTCGCACGGGACCAATGTAACATGTAGGAACTGACCGCGTAGTCCCGGGACTCCCGGTTTGAGAGTATGACGATAATTTGCTAAAATCACACTTAGACTTGAAAACATGCTATTAAGGGGTGAAAACCCAAAGCAGCCACCAAACGACCCCGTAGGAGGCACGAACACCTCGTACGGGACCAATTTAACTTGTAGGAACTGACCGCGTAGTTCCGGGTCTCCCTGTTTGAGAGTATGACGCGAATTTGAAAAAATCACACTTAGACTTGAAAACAGGCCGTTAAGGGGTGAAAACCCGAACCACCCCCCAAACGACCCCGTAGGAGGCAAAAACACCTCGCACGGGACCAATGTAACTTGTAGGAATTGACCGCGTAGTCCTGGGATTCCCGGTTCGAGACTACGACGCGAATTTTCAAAAATACCACTTACACTTGAAAACAGGCCGTTAAGGTGTGAAAATCGAAACAAGCCCCTAAACGACCCCGTAGGAGGCACGAACACCTCGCACGGGAGCAATGTAACTTGTAGGAACTGACCGCGTAGTCCCGGCTCTCCCTGTTTGAGAGTATGACGCTAATTTGAAAAAATGACACTTGATCAATAAAACAGGCCGTTAAGGGGTGAAAACCCAATTAGCCCGCAAACGACCCCGTAGAAGGGACAAACACCTCGCACGGGACCAATGTAACTTGTAGGAACTGACCGCGTAGTCCCGGGACTCCCGGTTTGAGAGTATGACGATAATTTGCAAAAGCACACTTAGACTTGAAAACATTCCGTTAAGGGGTGAAAACCCAAACAACCCCCAAACGACCCCGTAGGAGGTACGAACACCTCGCACGGGGCTAATGTAGCTTGTAGGAACTAACCGCGTAGTCCTGGGACTCCCGGTTTGAGAGTATGACGATAATTTGCAAAAATCACACTTAGACTTGAAAAGAGGCCGTTAAGGGGTGAAAACCCGAACCATCCCCCAAACGACCCCATTGGAGGCACGAACACCTCGCACGGGACCAATGTAACTCTTAGGAACTGACCGCGTTGTCCCAGGACTCTCGGTTTGAGAGTATGACGATAATTTTCCGAAATCACACCTAGAGTTAAAAACAGACCCTTAAGGGGTGAAAACCCGAACCAGCCCCCAAACGACCCCGTAGGAGGCACGAATAACTCGCACGGGACCAATGTAACTTGATGGAACTTACCGCGTAGTCCCGGGACTCCCGGTTTGAGAGTATGTCTCGAATTGTCAAAAATCACACTTAAACTTGAAAACAGGCCGTTAAGGGGTGAAAACGCAAACCAGCTCCTAAATGACTCCGCAGGAGGCACGAACACCTCGTACGGGACCAATGTAACTTATAGTAACTGACCGCGTATGTAAGGACACAAATTTCCAATTGAGTCCATATATAGTTTTGGCTCAATTCCGGACAAAAACATTTATTCATAGGATTTTATTTTATTGTAATATTCAAGACCTATGAAGTGTTTGTTGAAGACGTAGCGGCAAAGAGTATAAAGCATCATCAAAATGCCGTAGTTTATGTGCCTCGTTTGTACGTCATCAACTAAGGTTCCATACTCCCAAGGTATGAATGTAATAATATTTATATAGGAGTTTGGAACAATATGTATTGGGTGTTAGGAGAAATAAAAACTGCATTTTATTTTCAGAAAGAATCAAATTGAAACTTTAAATTAAGTATATAAAAGTTTATAAAAGTTTCTGGGCCAAAATCGAATTTTACAAACTTTCTGGTCGTTCGTTAGAAGTTTCGTTCGAACGAGTTTTTTCGTTCGAACCAAGTTTCGTTCGAACGAGTTTTGTCGTTCGAACCAAGTTCGTTCGAACGAGTTTTGCCAACGACCTGGTCATTCGTTCGATATGTCGTTCGAACGAGTTTTTCGTTCTAACGAGATATCTAACGAGATTCTAACGAGCCCAGGCTGGTCGCTCGTTAGAAGTCTCGTTCGAACGAGAGTCAAGTTCGTTCGAACGAGACGCCAGGGCGGGAACAGTTTTGAGCAGTTTTTTTTGCAGTTTTCTCCCACTTTCCCCACTTGGTTTTTAACCAACTTTTACATACTTTATTATGTGCGGGGAACACATTTTCCAAGACAACTTTTCCATTTCATATCCATCTCTTAGAGAGAGTTTAAGAGCTAATCTTTTTAGGGAAAATGTTCATGTTTTGAGTGTCAATTTCTAAAGAAAAATTCATACACACTCTAGTTTACACCCAATAGTTGTTTATCCAAGTTCCATATATACATATCTTTACTTGGAGTTTTTGGCACCGGTTTTCTCTACCGAATTCAAGAGACGTTTCGGGTTTGCTTCTACACCCCATCACAAAGAAGACTTTTGGTGATATTCTACCCGTTTGGAGAAAGGCTCCATGTTCGGGTGACGGTGTCCGTTTAAAGTCCCATCGGTGTATTCCGAGACCACGGTGGAGCTCCGTTGGTTATCCGCTAATTGGAGGTCGATACAAGAAGAAGCGTCACGGCTTGAGAGGGTTCGAGTTTAGGAAGTAAGTCTTTTGTCTTGTATTTTGTAATACCATTTTTAGTGGATTTGAGGCTAGGGCCGTCCCGAGGTTTTTTCCCGTTAATGGGTTTTTCCTCGTACATCGCGGTGTAGTGTGACTGTTTATTTTATCTTGCTCTATATCACTTAGAACGCATGCTAGATTAATTCAAGATAAAATCGGTTTAATTATCACACTATATTTAATTTGGGACTTAAATTAAATATTGGGAAAAATTGTGTAATTCAAGTCTCTTGCATTAATTTGGTTTGGCCTAACTTTGTTAAATGAATAATCATGACTTAGGCAAATTCTAGGACTTGAGATTAATTAAAACTGTTGTTGTTCTTTTGTTGAACCATCACCTCCTTTATAACGCTTCCGCATATCAACTTGAGTTTTTAAATATAAAGGAAATTACATGTTTATGATTTTAATTGAAGTTTGTTTAAAATCCGGGGATCCATAAACTCTTGCGTCTTCAAATTGGTATCAGAGCCAAAAACGATAAATTATTTCGTTAAAGATCCTTAATTTTTGGCTAAAATGGATTTTTCCCCATTTTCAAAATTTCCTATTTTTGATGGTTCTAACTACGCGTATTGGAAAGCGCGAATGAGATCGGCACTAAAATCTATCGACGAGAGAGTTTGGATGTCTGTTATTAACGGGTATTCCCCACCAACTCATCTTATTGAAAATGAACGTGTTTTAAAACCCGTCGATAGATGGACTGAAAATGAGTTTAAACTTGCCAACTTTAATTCCCGTGGTTTAAATGCCTTATTTAGCGCTGTCGCACCGGATGAATTCCGACGTATTATGACGTGTGAAACCGCTAAAGAAGCTTGGGATATTTTACAAATAACTCATGAAGGAACTAGTGTCGTTAAAGCTTCTAAACTTCAAAACCTCACCACTCAATTTGAAACTATCAAAATGGATGAAAAAGAAACTTTTGATAAATTTTATGCTAGACTTTCAGATATTGTTAATTCATCCTTTAACTTGGGAGAGAAAATACCTGACGACCGTGTTGTATAGAAAATTTTAAGGTCCCTACCCGATAGATTTATTCCTAAGGTGACCGTTTTAAATTCTTTACCCACTTTAGCCTCTACAAAATTAGAAGAGCTTGTAGGTGATTTACAAACCTATGAACTAGATATGTTTCCCTCTAAAAATGATATGAAAATTGAAAAGGGCGTTGCTTTAAAAGCCCGAAAAGAGGTCAAACAAGTAGTAGAGAGCGATAGTGATAGTGACTCGGAAGACATGGCTTTGTTTGCTCGTAAATTTAGAAAATTTCTTAAATTTAACAAAGATAAAGTTAAAAATGATTTTAAGAAATTTGAATCCTCTAAACATGATAAAAACGAGAAGATTTCTAAAGCCGATAAGATCCCTAAACCAAGTAATGAAAATATTGATAGGGACGAGTCTAATAAATGCTTTGGTTGTGAAGGTTATGGCCATAGGGCTTTTGAGTGCCCCACTAAACTAAGGAAAGAGGGTAAACGATCCGTTTCATATAATGCAACCCTTAGTGATAGTGATAAGGAAGAGAAGCCCGATTCCCCCACTAAGAAAAATTTTGTGGCTTTTATGGCTAGACATGTGAGTGATGATGAGAACTCAGCGAATGATGAAATTATAGCACATGCCACTTCCAAGGTCGTTGTACATGATTCTCTTATTTTTGATGATAGTGAGAGTGAAAAAGAAGAAGAGAGTGAAAATGAAGATGAGGTTGATATGAGTGAACTTCAAAATGCTTTTCATGAATTATATAAAGAATCTATTAAATTGAAAAGAGCTAATTTGAAGTTAGAAGCGAGTTTAAAAGAGAGTGTCAAGGTCATTGATGAAAGTTCCTTAATAGAAGACCTTAGGACACATGAGAGAACTCTTCAAGAGAAGCTTAACTATGTAGAAGGCGAGAGAGATAGCCTTAGGGGTTTAATGGAATCCTTGAAAAAGGAGCTTCTTGCTTTTGAAGAGCGTAATTTTTTACTAGAATCTAACATTGTTGAATTGGAAAATAAATTAAAAGATTCTAGTAATGTCAAATTTGATTTGGAATGTCGTTCGGAAAAACTTGATAAAATGTTAGGAACGGTCCAAATTAAAAATGACACTTTTGGTTTAGGCTTCAATACTTTTAATGAATTTAACCCTAAAGTCAAAACCAATGTTTTAGGAGAATTTTCTAGGAATGAATTTAATGATCACTCCTTAGATAAGTCTTTTCGACATGTTCTTACTTGTACACATTGTGGTCGAAAAGGTCATCTTAGGCAATTTTGTTTAGACCTTAAACGAATTCCTAGAAAATCCCATAGTAAAGTAACCACGATAGCTAATGTTCCTACACCCCAAGATAGTAATTCTTCATTTATTTGGGTTAGGAAATCCGACTTGGTTGCCTTACAAAATAGGGATTTTGATTCTCATTTACTTACACATGCCTCCTCCCTTGCTAAATCTAAAGGATACATGTGTTAGTGTTGCCTAATTTCATATCACATGCTAGAAAGTATGACTTGTTTATCTTTTTGTATTATATTTTGTGTTTGAATCAACTGCAAAATATAAAAAGATTTTTGTTTATCATTTGTGTTTTATTTATTTCATTTATGCTTAATAAAAAAAATACAAATGATTTTTGTTTAAGTCTTTTGAGTATATATCTTTATTTTTGATTAAAAAATGCTAAAAACTCAAAAAGATTTTGTTTTTGTGTGTATTTTTGTTCGACACACTTTATGTGGCATATATTTGTGTTTGAATCCTATCGTTTACGCTTCCATGTGGCTAGAACTTTTGGTTTAGATTTTCAATCCTTAAAATGTTCTTTACCATGTTTTATATGGAGTAGTTGGATTTTGTATTGTTTAAATGGATTCTATTTTTATATGCCTCTATTCACACATGCACGAGCTCTTTTGAAATCTTAATGTCACATGTTATATTTGAGCTTTTTGAGGTGTTCTCCTATCAATCTAGTCATCTACATACCTATGACCTAGGAGGACTAGTGCATGTCAAAATCCGTTGCATGTGAGATTTGTGCAAAAAATGAAAACGTGATAAATAAATATATGCACGGGGAAGGGCTCCGAAAGGATGAATTAAGTCCTTTGCGATAGTAAGCCACCGTTGATTGGATCTAAAAGAAATACGTGATCCAAAGGCCTAAAAACAGAATATTTGGCATTAAACAAAAAGCAATTGCCAAGGCCTATGTTTGTTTGATATATTCATTCACAAACAAAAGAATATATATGCTCATTGAGGGAGAATTGGATGGTATATCAACGGTTTGCACAATGTTCGTTTATCCTAGTTGTCTTTAATGTCATGACTCTATTTGGTTTGTAGAATCATCATCATGCTAGGCTTGTATGCATTGTGTATGTTTGTTCATTGAGTTCAATCTTTATACTGTCACATGAGGTTATATTTAACTGTGATGAAGTTTGCAATCAAATGAGAACTCCGTGAACGTTTCCTAAGTGTTTGGGTCTAAATTTAATTGTTGCTAGTTCACACCCCTACACTTCCGTTTCCATATGACACATTTTTGCCATACGAGTGTGCAAACTTATTGTATTTTGTGTCATGTGTTTGTTTATATCTATATATATGCAAGTTCTATATTGGTATATTTCTAATGTCTATATATATGATATTCGTTTATCTTTGCCTTGTTTTTAATTGCCCATATGCTTTCATGTCTTAACACTTTAAGCTTTCACATGCGGTTTATTAGTTCTTTATCCTTTGCCTATTCCCGAACAAAAAGAGGGAGAATGATGATAGGGGGAGATTTATCTTAGGGGGAGACGTCTTTCTAAGTAGGTCATGTGTTTAAAGGGAGAACGTCTTTCTAAGTAGGTCATGTGTTTAAAGGGAGAATTAATTTAGGGGGAGTAATTAATTAATTGCATTTAATATTTTGATATTCCCTATGCATTTGATGAGTTTGCTTAAGTGTGCAGGAATTATTCTAAAGCGGCATCTTTCTATGGCAAAGAGTTTGATCCTTGGGATGAGTCAAGATTGGGCGGGTTATGTTTTGAGTCTAGTAGAGCTTGACGGCCCTTTAGGATTTTTGTTTGGTTTTTGTCCCGGAATAGCCAAAGGGGGAGATTTGTAAGGACACAAATTTCCAATTGAGTCCATATATAGTTTTGGCTCAATTCCGGACAAAAACATTTATTCATAGGATTTTATTTTATTGTAATATTCAAGACCTATGAAGTGTTTGTTGAAGACGTAGCGGCAAAGAGTATAAAGCATCATCAAAATGCCGTAGTTTATGTGCCTCGTTTGTACGTCATCAACTAAGGTTCCATACTCCCAAGGTATGAATGTAATAATATTTATATAGGAGTTTGGAACAATATGTATTGGGTGTTAGGAGAAATAAAAACTGCATTTTATTTTCAGAAAGAATCAAATTGAAACTTTAAATTAAGTATATAAAAGTTTATAAAAGTTTCTGGGCCAAAATCGAATTTTACAAACTTTCTGGTCGTTCGTTAGAAGTTTCGTTCGAACGAGTTTTTTCGTTCGAACCAAGTTTCGTTCGAACGAGTTTTGTCGTTCGAACCAAGTTCGTTCGAACGAGTTTTGCCAACGACCTGGTCATTCGTTCGATATGTCGTTCGAACGAGTTTTTCGTTCTAACGAGATATCTAACGAGATTCTAACGAGCCCAGGCTGGTCGCTCGTTAGAAGTCTCGTTCGAACGAGAGTCAAGTTCGTTCGAACGAGACGCCAGGGCGGGAACAGTTTTGAGCAGTTTTTTTTTGCAGTTTTCTCCCACTTTCCCCACTTGGTTTTTAACCAACTTTTACATACTTTATTATGTGCGGGAAACACATTTTCCAAGACAACTTTTCCATTTCATATCCATCTCTTAGAGAGAGTTTAAGAGCTAATCTTTTTAGGGAAAATGTTCATGTTTTGAGTGTCAATTTCTAAAGAAAAATTCATACACACTCTAGTTTACACCCAATAGTTGTTTATCCAAGTTCCATATATACATATCTTTACTTGGAGTTTTTGGCACCGGTTTTCTCTACCGAATTCAAGAGACGTTTCGGGTTTGCTTCTACACCCCATCACAAAGAAGACTTTTGGTGATATTCTACCCGTTTGGAGAAAGGCTCCATGTTCGGGTGACGGTGTCCGTTTAAAGTCCCATCGGTGTATTCCGAGACCACGGTGGAGCTCCGTTGGTTATCCGCTAATTGGAGGTCGATACAAGAAGAAGCGTCACGGCTTGAGAGGGTTCGAGTTTAGGAAGTAAGTCTTTTGTCTTGTATTTTGTAATACCATTTTTAGTGGATTTGAGGCTAGGGCCGTCCCGAGGTTTTTTCCCGTTAATGGGTTTTTCCTCGTACATCGCGGTGTAGTGTGACTGTTTATTTTATCTTGCTCTATATCACTTAGAACGCATGCTAGATTAATTCAAGATAAAATCGGTTTAATTATCACACTATATTTAATTTGGGACTTAAATTAAATATTGGGAAAAATTGTGTAATTCAAGTCTCTTGCATTAATTTGGTTTGGCCTAACTTTGTTAAATGAATAATCATGACTTAGGCAAATTCTAGGACTTGAGATTAATTAAAACTGTTGTTGTTCTTTTGTTGAACCATCACCTCCTTTATAACGCTTCCGCATATCAACTTGAGTTTTTAAATATAAAGGAAATTACATGTTTGTGATTTTAATTGAAGTTTGTTTAAAATCCGGGGATCCATAAACTCTTGCGTCTTCAGCGTAGTCCCGGGACTCCCGGTTTGAAAGTATGACGATAATTTGCAAAAATCACACTTAGACTTGAAAACAGGCAGTTTAGGGGTGAAAACCCGAACCAACCCACAAACGACCCCGTAGGTGGCACGAACACCTCGCAGGGGACCAATGTAACTTGTAGGAATTGACCGCGTAGTCCTGGGACTCCCGGTTCGAGAGTATAACGCGAATTTTCAAAAATACCACTTACACTTGAAAACAGGTCGTTAAGGTGTGAAAACCCAAACACGCCCCTAAACGACCCCGTAGGAGGCACGAACACCTGGCACGGGACCAATGTAACTTGTAGGAACTGACCGCATAGTCCCGGCTCTCCCTGTTTGAGAGTATGATGCTAATTTCAAAAAAATGACACTTAGACTACAAAACAGGCCGTTAAGGGGTGAAAACCCAACCATCCCCCAAACGACCCCGTAGGAGGGACGAACACCTCGCACGGGACCAATGTAACTTGTAGGAACTGACCGCGTAGTCCCGGGACTCTCGGTTTGAGAGTATGACGATAATTTGCAAAAATCACACTTAGACATGAAAACATGCTGTTAAGGGGTGAAAACCCAAAGCATCCCCCAAACGACCCCGTAGGAGGCACGAACACCTCGCACGGGACCAATGTAACTTGTAGGAACTGACCGCGTAGTTCCGGGTCTCCCTGTTTGAGAGTATGACGCTAATTTGAAAAAATCACACTTAGACTTAAAAACAGGCCGTTAAGGGGTGAAAACCCGAACCGACCCCCAAACGACCCCGTAGGAGGCACGAACACCTCGTACGGGACCAATGTAACCTGTAGGAATTGATCGCGTAGTCCTGGAACTCCCGGTTCGAGAGTATGACGCGAATTTTCAAAAATACCACTTACACTTGAAAACAGGCCGTTAAGGTGTGAAAATCGGAACAAGCCCCTAAACGACCCCGTAGGAGGCACGAACACCTCGCACGGGACCAATGTAACTTGTAGGAACTGACCGCGTATTCCCGGCTCTCCCTGTTTGAGAGTATGACGCTAATTTGAAAAAATGACACTTAGACTATAAAACAGGCCGTTAAGGGGTGAAAACCCAACCAGCCCCCAAACGACCCCGTAGGAGGGACAAACACCTCGCACGGGACCAATGTAACTTGTAGGAACTGACCGCGCAGTCCCTGGACTCCCGATTTGAGAGTATGACGATAATTTGCAAAAATCACACTTAGACTTGAAAACAGGCCGTTAAGGGGTGAAAACCCAAACCAGCTCCTAAACGACCCCGTAGGAGGCACGAACACCTCGTACGGGACCAATGTAACTTATAGGAACTGACCACGTAGTCACGGGTCTCCCTGTTTGAGAGTATAACGCTAATTTGAAAAAATGACACTTAGACTTGAAAACAGGCCGTTAAGTGGTGAAAACCCAACCAGCCCCCAAACGACCCCGTAGGAGGCACGAACACCTCGAACGGGACCAATGTAACTAGTAGGAACTGACCGCGTAGTCCCGGGTCTCCCTGTTTGAGTGTATGACGCTACTATGAAAAAATAACACTTAGACTATAAAACAGGCCGTTAAGGGGTGAAAACCCAAACCATCCCCCAAACGACCCCGTAGGAGGTACGAACACCTCGCACGGGACCAAAGTAACTTGTAGGAACTGATCGCGTAGTCCCGGGACTCTCGGTTTGAGAGTATGACACTAATTTGTAAAAATCACACTTAGACTTGAAAACATGTTGTTAAGGGGTGAAAACCCGAACCAACCCCCAAACGACCCCGTTGGAGGCACGAACACGTCGCACGGGACCAATGTAACTTATAGGAACTGATCGCGTAGTCCCGGGACTCCCGGTTTGAGAGTATGACGATAATTTGCAAAAATCACACCTAGACTTTAAAACAGGCCCTTAAGGGGTGAAAACCCGAACCAGCCCCCAAACGACCCCGTATGAGGCACGAACACCTCGCACGGGACCAATGTAACTTGTAGGAACTGACCGCGTAGTCCCGAAACTCCCGGTTAGAGAGTATGATGATAATTTGCAAAAATCACACTTAGACTTGAAAACAGGCCGTTAAGGGGTGAAAACCCAAACCAGCTCCTAAACGACCCCGTAGGAGGCACGAACACCTCGTACGGGACCAATGTAACTTGTAGGAACTTACCGCGTAGTCACGGGTCTCCCCGTTTGAGAGTATGATGCTAATTTGAAAAAATGACACTTAGACTTGAAAACAGGCCGTTAAGTGGTGAAAACCCAACCAGCCCCTAAATGACCCCGTTGGAGGCACGAACACGTCGCACGGGACCAATGTTACTTATAGGAACTGACCGCGTAGTCCCGGGACTCCCGGTTTGAGAGTATGACGATAATTTGCAAAAATCACACCTAGACTTGAAAACAGGCCGTTAAGGGGTGAAAACCCAAACCAGCTCCTAAACGACCCCGTAGGTGGCACGAACACCTCGTACGGGACCAATGTAACTTGTAGGAACTGACCGCGTAGTCACGGGTCTCCTTGTTTGAGAGTATGACGCTTATTTGAAAAAATGACACTTAGACTTGAAAATAGGCCGTTAAGTGGTGAAAACCCAACCAACCCCTAAACGACCCCGTTGGAGGCACGAACACGTCGTACGGGACCAATGTTACTTATAGGAACTGACCGCGTAGTCCCGGGACTCCCGGTTTGAGAGTATGACGATAATTTTCCAAAATCACACCTAGACTTAAAAACACACCGTTAAGGGGTGAAAACCCGAACCAGCCCCCAAACGACCCCGTAGGTGGCACGAACACCTCGCACGGGACCAATGTAACACTATGGAACTGACTGCGTAGTCCCGGGACTCCCGGTTTGAGAGTATGTCGCGAATTTGCAAAAATCACACTTAGACTTGAAAACAGGTCGTTAAGGGGTGAAAACCCAAACCAGCCCCCAAACGACCCCGTAGGAGGCACGAACACCTCGTACGGGACCAATGTAACTAGTAGGAACTGACCGCGTAGTCAGGTGTCTCCCTGTTTGAGAGTATAATGCTAATTTGAAAAAATGACACTTAGACTTGAAAACAGGCCGTTAAGTGGTGAAAACCCAACCGGCCCGCAAACGACCCCGTAGGAGGCACGGACACCTCGAACGGGACCAATGTAACTTGTAGGAACTGACCGCGTAGTCCCGGGTCACCCTGTTTGAGAGTATGACGCTAATATGAAAAAATGACACTTATACTATAAAACAGACCATTAAGGGGTGAAAAGCCAAAATAGCTCCCAAACTAACCCGTGGGAGGTATGAACACCTCGCACGGGACCAAAGTAAATTGTAGGAACTGACCGCGTAGTCCCGGGACTCCCGGTTTGAGAGTATGAAATTAATTTGTAAAAATCACACTTAGACTTGAAAACATGTCGTTAAGGGGTGAAAACCCGAACCAACCCCCAAACGACCCCGTTGGAGGCACGAACATGTCGCACGGGACCAATGTAACTTATAGGAACTGACCGCGTAGTCCCGGGACTCTCGGTTTGAAAGTATGACGATAATTTGCAAAAATCACGCCTAGACTTGAAAAAAGACCGTTAAGGGGTGAAAACCCGAACCATCCACCAAACGACCCCGTAGGAGGCACGAACACCTCGCACGGGACCAATGTAACTTGTAGGAACTGACCGCGTAGTTCCGGAACTCCCGGTTTGAGAGTATGATGATAATTTGCAAAAATCACACTTAGACTTGAAAACAGGCCGTTAAGGGGTGAAAACCCAAACCAGCTCCTAAAAGACCCCGTAGGAGGCACGAACACCTCGTACAGGACCAATGTAACTTGTAGGAACTGACCGCGTAGTCACGGGTCTCCTTGTTTGAGAGTATGACGCTAATTTGAAAAAATGACACTTAGACTTGAAAACAGGCCGTTAAGTAGTGAAAACCCAACCAGCCCCTAAACGACCCCGTTGGAGGCACGAACACGTCGCACGGGACCAATGTTACTTATAGGAACTGATCGCGTAGTCCCGGGACTCCCGGTTTGAGAGTATGATGATAATTTGCAAAAATCACACCTAGACTTGAAAACAGGCCGTTAAGGGGTGAAAATGCAAACCAGCTCCAAAACGACCCCGTAGGAGGTACGAACACCTCGCACGGGACCAAAGTAACTTGTAGGAACTGACCGCGTAGTCCCGGGACTCCCGGTTTGAGAGTATGACACTAATTTGTAAAAATCACACTTAGACTTGAAAACATGTCGTTAAGGGGTGATAACCCGAACCAACCCCCAAACGATCCCGTTGGAAGCACGAACACGTCGCACGGGACCAATGTAACTTATAGGAACTGACCGCGTAGTCCTCGGACTCCCGGTTTGAGAGTATGACGATAATTTGCAAAAATCACACCTAGACTTGAAAAAAGGCCGTTAAGGGGTGAAAACCCGAACCATCCCCCAAACGACCCCGTAGGAGGCACGAACACCTCGCACGGGACCAATGTAACTTGTAGGAACTGACCGCGTAGTTCCGGAACTCCCGGTTTGAGAGAATGATGATAATTTGCAAAAATCACACTTAGACTTGAAAACAGGCCGTTAAGGGGTGAAAACCCAAACCAGGTCCTAAAAGACCCCGTAGGAGGCACGAACACCTCGTACGGGACCAATGTAACTTGTAGGAACTGACCGCGTAGTCACGGGTCTCCCTATTTGAGAGTATGACGTAATTTGAAAAAATGACACTTAGACTTGAAAACAGGCCGTTAAGTGGTGAAAACCCAACCAGCCCCTAAACGACCCCGTTGGAGGCACGAACACGTCGCACGGGACCAATGTTACTTATAGGAACTGACCGCGTAGTCCCGGGACTCCCGGTTTGAGAGTATGATGATAATTTGCAAAAATCACACTTAGACTTGAAAACAGGCCGTTAAGGGGTGAAAACCCAAACCAGCTCCTAAACGACCCCTTAGGAGGCACGAACACCTCGTACGGGACCAATGTAACTTGTAGGAACTGACCGCATAGTCATGGGTCTCCCTGTTTGAGAGTATGACGCTAATTTGAAATAATGACACTTAGACTTGAAAACAGGCTGTTAAGTGGTGAAAACCCAACCAGCCCCTAAACGACCCCGTTGGAGGCACGAACACGTCGCACGTGACCAATGTTACTTATAGGAAGTGACCGTGTAGTCCCGGGACTCCCGGTTTGAGAGTATGATGATAATTTTCCAAAATCACACCTAGACTTAAAAACAGGCCATTAAGGGGTGAAAACCCGAACCAGCCCCCAAACGACCCCGTAGGAGGCACGAACACCTCGCACGGGACCAATGTAACTTAATGGAACTGACCGCGTAGTCCCGGGACTCCCGGTTTGAGAGTATGTCGCGAATTTGCAAAAATCACACTTAGACTTGAAAACAGGCTGTTAAGGGGTGAAAACCCAAACCAACTCCTAAACGACCCCGTAGGAGGAACGAACAGGTCGTACGGGACCAATGTAACTTGTAGGAACTGATCGCGTAGTCCCGGGACTCTCTGTTTGGGAGTATGACACTAATTTGTAAAAATCACACTTAGACTTGAAAACATGCCGTTAAGGGGTGAAAACCCGAACCAACCCCCAAACGACCCCGTTGGAGGCACGAACACGTCGCACGGGACCAATGTTACTTATAGGAACTAACCGCGTAGTCCCGGGACTCCCGGTTTGAGAGTATGACGATAATTGGCAAAAATCACACCTATACTTGAAAACAGGCCGTTAAGGGGTGAAAACCCGAACCAGCCCCCAAACGACCCCGTAGGAGGCACGAACACCTCGCACGGGACCAATGTAACTTGTAGGAACTGACCGCGTAGTCCCGGAACTCCCGGTTTGAGAGTATGATGATAATTTGCAAAAATCAAACTTAGACTTGAAAACAGGCCGTTAAAGGGTGAAAACCCAAACCATCCGCCAAACGACCCCGTAGGAGGCACGAACACCTCGTAGGGGGCCAATGTAACTTGTAGGAACTAACCGCGTAGTCCCGGGACTCCCAGTTTGAGAGTATGACGATAATTTGCAAAAATCACACTTAGACTTGAAAACAGGCCATTAAGGGGTGAAAACCCGAACCGACCCCCAAACGACCCCGTAGGTGGCACGAACACCTCGTACGGGACCAATGTAACTTGTAGGAATTGACCGCGTAGTCCTGGGACTCCCGGTTCGAGAGTATGACACGAGTTTTCAAAAATACCACTTACACTTGAAAACAGGTCGTTAAGGTGTGAAAACCCAAACAAGCCCCTAAACGACCCCGTAGGAGGCACGAACACCTCGTACGGGACCAATGTAACTTGTAGGAACTGACCGCGTAGTCCTGGCTCTCCCTGTTTGAGAGTATGATGCGAATTTGAAAAAATTACACTTTGACTATAAAACAGACCGTTAAGGGGTGACAACCCAACCAGCCCCCAAACGACCCCGTAGGAGGGACGAACACCTCGCACGGGACCAATGTAACTTGTAGGAACTGACCGCGTAGTCCCGGGACTCCCGGTTTGAGAGTATGACGATAATTTGCAAAAATCACACTTAGACTTGCAAACATGCTGTTAAGGGGTGAAAACCCAAAGCAGCCCCCAAACGACCCCGTAGGAGGTACGAACACCTCGCACGGGGCAAATGTAACTTGTAGGAACTGACCGCGTAGTCTTAGGACTCCCGGTTTGAGAATATGACGCTAATTTGCAAAAATCACACTTAGACTTGAAAACATGCTGTTAAGGGGTGAAAACCCAAAGCAGCCCCCAAACGACCACGTAGGACGTACGAACACCTCGCACGGGGCAAATGTAACTTGTAGGAACTGACCGCGTAGTCCTGGGAGTCCCGGTTTGAGAGTATGAGGCTAATTTGCAAAAATCACATTTAGACTTGAAAACTGGCCGTTAAGTGTTGAAAACCCAAACCAGCCCCCAAACGACCCCGTTGGAGGCACGAACACCTCGCATGGGACCAATGTAACTTGATGGAACTGACAGCGTAGTCCCGGGACTCCCGGTTTGAGAGTATGTCGCGAATTTGCAAAAATCACACATAGACTTGAAAACAGGCCGTTAAGGGGTGAAAACCCAAACCAGCTCCTAAACGACCCCGTAGGAGTCACGAACACCTTGTACGGGACCAATGTAACTTGTAGGAACTGACCGCGTAGTCCCGGGACTCCCGATTTGAGAGTATATAACTAATTTGTAAAAATCACACTTAGACTTGAAAACATGCCGTTAAGGGGTGAAAACCCGAACCAACCCCCAAACGACCCCATTGGAGGCACGAATACCTCGTACGGGACCAATGTAACTCTTAGGAACTGACCGCGTAGTTCCAAGACACCCGGTTTGAGAGTATGACGATAATTTTCCAAAATCACACCTTGACTTAAAAACAGGCCGTTAAGGGGTGAAAACCCGAACCAGCCCCCAAACGACCCCATAGGAGGCACGAACACCTCGCACGGGACCAATGTAACTTGATGGAACTGACCGCGTAGTCCCGGGACTCCCGGTTTGAGAGTATGTCGCAAATTTGCAAAAATCACACTTAGAATTGAAAACAGGCCGTTAAGGGGTGAAAACCCAAACCAGCTCCTAAACGACCCCGTAGGAGCCACGAACACCTCGTACGGGACCAATGTAACTTGTAGGAACTGACCGCGAAGTCACGGGTCTCCCTATTTGAGAGTATAACGTTAATTTGAAAAAATGACACTTAGACTTGAAAACAGGCCGTTAAGTGGTGAAAACCCAACCAACCCCCAAACGACCCCGTAGGAGCCACGAACACCTCGCACGGGACCAATGTAACTTGTAGGAACTGACCGCGTAGTCCCGGGTCTCCCTGTTTGAGAGTATGACGCTAATATGAAAAAATGACACTTAGACTATAAAACAGACCGTTAAGGGGTGAAAACCCAAGCCAACCCCCAAACGACCCCGTAGGAGGTACGAACACCTCGCACGGGACCGAAGTAACTTGTTGGAACTGACCGCGTAGTGCCGGGACTCCCGGTTTGAGATTATGAAACTAATTTGTAAAAATCACACTTAGACTTGAAAACATGTCGTTAAGGGGTGAAAACCCGAACCAACCCCCAAACGACCCCGTTGGAGGCACGAACATGTCGCACGGGACCAATGTAACTTATAGGAACTGACCGCGTAGTCTCGGGACTCCCGGTTTGAGAGTATGACGATAATTTGAAAAAATCACACCTAGACTTGAAAACAGGCCGTTAAGGGGTGAAAACCCGAACCAGCCCCCAAACGACCACGTAGGAGGCACGAACACCTCGCACGGGACCAATGTAACTTGTAGGAACTGACCGCGTAGTCCCGGAACTCCCGGTTTGAGAGTATGATGAAAATTTGCAAAAATCACACTTAGACTTGAAAATAGGCCGTTAAGGGGTGAAAACCCAAACTAGCTCCTAAACGACCCCTTACGAGGCACGAACACCTCGTACGGGACCTATGTAACTTGTAGGAACTGACCGCTTAGTCACGGGTCTCCCTATTTGAGAGTATGACGCTAATTTGAAAAAATGACACTTAGACTTGAAAACAGGCCGTTAAGTGGTGAAAACCCAACCAGCCCCTAAACGACCCCGTTGGAGGCACGAACACGTCGTACGGGACAAATGATACTTATAGGAACTGACCGCGTAGTCCCGGGACTCCCGGTTTGAGAGTATGACACTATTTTGCAAAAATCACACCAAGACTCGAAAACAGGCCGTTAAGGGGTGAAAACCCAAACCAGCTCCTAAACGACCCCGTAGGAGGCACGAACACCTCGTACGGGACCAATGTAACTTGTAGGAACTGACCGCGTAGTCACGGGTCTCCCTGTTTGAGAGTATGACGCTAATTTGAAAAAATGACACTTAGACTTGAAAACAGGCCGTTAAGTGGTGAAAACCCAACCAGCCCCTAAACGACCCCGTTGGAGGCACGAACACATCGCACGGGACCAATGTTACTTATAGGAACTGACCGCGTAGTCCCGGGACTCCCGGTTTGAGAGTATGACGATAATTTTCCAAAATCACACCTAGACTTAAAAACAGGCCGTTAAGGGGTGAAAACCCGAACCAGCCCGCAAACGACCCCGTAGGTGGCACGAACACCTCGCATGGGACCAATGTAACTTGATGGAACTGACCGCGTAGTCCCGGGATTCCCGGTTTGAGAGTATGTCACGAATTTGCAAAAATCACACTTAGACTTGAAAACAGGCCGTTAAGGGGTGAAAACCCAAACCAGCTCCTAAATGACCCCGTAGGAGGCACGAACACCTCGCACGGGACCAATGTAACTTGTAGGAATTGACCGCGTAGTCCTGGGACTCCCGGTTCGAGAGTATGACGCGAATTTTCAAAAATACCACTTACACTTGAAAACAGGTCGTTAAGGTGTGAAAACCCAAACAATCCCCTAAATGACCCCGTAGGAGGCACGAACACCTTGCACGGGACCAATGTAACTTGTAGGAACTGACCGCGTAGTCCCAGCTCTACCTGTTTGAGAGTATGATGCTAATTTGAAAAAATGACACTTAGACTATAAAACAGGCCGTTAAGGGGTGACAACCCAACCAGCCCCCAAACGACCCCGTAGGAGGGACAAACACCTCGCACGGGACCAATGTAACTGGTAGGAACTGACCGCGTAGTCCCGGGACTTCCGATTTGAGAGTATGACGATAATTTGCAAAAATCACACTTAGACATGAAAACATGCTGTTAAGGGGTGAAAACCCAAAGCAGCCCCCAAACGACCCCGTAGGAGGTACGAACACCTCGCACGAGGCAAATGTAACTTGTAGGAACTGACCGCGTAGTCCTAGGACTCCCGATTTGAGAGTATGACGCGAATTTGCAAAAATCACACTTAGACTTGAAAACATGCTGTTAAGGGGTGAAAACCCAAAGCAGCCCCCAAACGACCCCGTAGGAGGTACGAACACCTCGCACGGGGCAAATGTAACTTGTAGGAACTGGCCGCGTAGTCCTGGGACTCCCGGTTTGAGAGTATGACGCTAATTTGCAAAAATCACACTTAGACTTGAAAACAGGCCGTTAAGGGGTGAAAACGCAAACCAGCCCCCAAACGACCCCGTTGGAGGCACGAAAACCTCGCACTGGACCAATGTAACTCTTAGGAACTGACGACGTAGTCCCAGGTTTCCCGGTTTGAGAGTATGACGATAATTTTCAAAAATCACACCTAGACTTAAAAACAGGCCATTAAGGGGTGAAAACCCGAACCAGCCCCCAAACGACCCCGTAGGAGGCACGAACACCTCGTACGGGACCAATGTCACTTGATGGAAGTGACCACGTAGTCCCGGGACTACCGGTTTGAGAGTATGTCGCGAATTTGAAAAAATCACACTTAGACTTGAAAACATGCCCTTAAGGGGTGAAAACCCAAACTAGCTCCTAAACGACCCCGTAGGAGGCAGGAAACACCTCGTACGGGACCAATGTAACTTGTAGGAACTGACCGCGTAGTCCCGGGACACTCGGTTTGGGAGTATGACACTAATTTGTAAAAATCACACTTAGACTTGAAAACATGCCGTTAAGGGGTGAAAACCCGAACCAACCCCCAAACGACCCCATTGGAGGCACAAATACCTCGCACGGGACCAATGTAACTCTTAGGAACTGACCGCATAGTCCCAGGACACCCGGTTTGAGAGTATGACGATAATTTTCCAAAATCACACCTAGACTTAAAAATAGGCCGTTAAGGGGTGAAAACCCGAACCAGCCCCCCAAACGACCCCGTAGGAGGCACGAACACCTCGCACGGGACCAATGTAACTTGATGGAACTGATCGCGTAGTCCCGGGACTCCCGGTTTGAGAGTATGTCGCAAATTTGCAAAAATCACACTTAGACTTGAAAACAGGCCGTTAAGGGGTGAAAACTCAAACCAGCTCCTAAACCACCCCGTAGGAGCCACGAACACCTCGTACGGGACCAATGTAACTTGTAGGAACTGACCGCGTAGTCACGGGTCTCCCTGTTAGAGAGTATAACGTTAATTTGAAAAAATGACACTTATACTTGAAAACAGACGGTTAAGTGGTGAAAACCCAACCAGCCCCCAAACGACCCCGTAGGAGGCACGAACACCTCGCACGGGACCAATGTAACTTGTAGGAACTAACCGCGTAGTCCCGGGACTCCCGGCTTGAGAGTATGACGATAATTTGCAAAAATCACACTTATACTTGAAAACATGGTGTTAAGGGGTGAAAACCCAAAGCAGTCCCCAAACGACCCCGTAGGAGGTACGAACACCTCGCACGAGGCAAATGTAACTTGTAGGAACTGACCGCGTAGTCCTAGGACTCCCGGTTTGAGAGTATGACGCTAATTTGCAAAGATCACACTTAGACTTGAAAAGATGTTGTTAAGGGGTGAAAACCCAAAGCAGCCCCCAAACGACCCCGTAGGAGGTACGAACACCTCGCACGGGGCAAATGTAACTTGTAGGAACTGACCGCGTAGTCCTGGGACTCCGGTTTGAGAGTATGACGCTAATTTGCAAAAATCACACTTAGACTTGAAAACAGGCCGTTAAGGGGTGAAAACGCAAACCAGCCCCCAAACGACCCCGTTGGAGGCACGAACACCTCGCACTGGACCAATGTAACTCTTAGGAACTGACGACGTAGCCCCAGGTTTCCCGGTTTGAGAGTATGACGATAATTTTCAAAAATCACACCTAGACTTAAAAACAGGCCATTAAGGGGTGAAAACCCGAACCAGCCCCCAAACGACCCCGTAAGAGGCACGAACACCTCGTACGGGACAAATGTCACTTGATGGAAGTGACCACGTAGTCCCGGGACTACCGGTTTAAGAGTATGTCGCGAATTTGAAAAAATCACACTTAGACTTGAAAACATGCCCTTACGGTGTGAAAACCCAAACTAGCTCCTAAACGACCCCGTAGGAGGCACGAACACCTCGTACGGGACCAATGTAACTTGTAGGAACTGACCGCGTAGTCACGGGTCTCCCTATTTGAGAGTATGACGCTAATTTGAAAAAATGACACTTAGACTTGAAAACAGGCCATTAAGGGGTGAAAAGCCAACCAGCCCCCAAACGACCTCGTAGGAGGCACGGACACCTCGCACGGGACCAATGTAACTTGTAGGAACTGACCGCGTAGTCCCGGCTCTCCCTGTTTGAGAGTATGATGCTAATTTGAAAAAATGAAACTTAGACTATAAAACAGGCCGTTAAGGGGTGAAAACCCAAACCAGCCCCCAAACGACCCCGTAGGAGGAACGAACACCTCGCACGGGTCCAATGTAACTTGTAGGAACTGACCGCGTAGTCCCGGGACTCCCGATTTGAGAGTATGACACTAATTTTTAAAAAATCACACTTAGACTTGAAAACATGCCGTTAAGGGGTGACATCCCGAACCAACCCCAAAACGACCCCGTTGGAGGCACGAACACTTCGCATGGGACCAATGTAACTTGTAGGAACTGACTGCGTAGTCCCGGGACTCCCTGTTTGAGAGTATGACGATAATTTGAAAAGAGAACACCTAGACTTGAAAACAGGCCGTTAAGGGGTGAAAACCCGAACCAACCTCGAAACGACCCCGTAGGAGGCACGAACACCTCGCACGGGACCAATGTTACTTGTAGGAACTGACTGCGAAGTCCCGAAACTCTCGGTTTGAGAGAATGATGATAATTTGAAAAAATCACACTTACACTTGAAAACAGGCCGTTAAGGGGTGAAAACTCAAACCATCCCCCAAACGACCCCGTAGGAGGCACGAACACCTCGTACGGGACCAATGTAACTTGTAGGAACTGACCGCATAGTCCCGGGACTCCCGGTTTGAGAGTATGATGATAATTTGCAAAAATCACACTTAGACTTGAAAACAGGACGTTAAGAGGTGAAAACCCGAACCAGCCCCCAAATGACCCCGTAAGAGGCATGAACACCATGCACGGGACCAATGTAACTTGTAGGAACTGGCCGCATAGTTCCGGGACTCCCGGTTTGGGAGTATGATGCTAATTTGTAAAAACCACACTTAGACTTGAAAACAGGCCGTTAAGGGGTGAAAACTCGAACCAGCGCCCAAATAAGTCCGTAGGAGGTACGAACACCTCGCACGGGACCAATGTAACTTTTAGGAACTGACCGCGTAGTCCTGAGACTCCCGGTTTCAGAGTATGACGATAATTTGAAAAATCACACCTAGACTTGAAAATAGGCCGTTAAGGGGTGAAAACCCGAACCAGCCCCCAAACGACCCCGTAGGAGGCACGAACACCTCGCACGAGACCAATGTAACTTGTAGGAACTGACCGCGTAGTCCCACGACTCCCGGTTTGAGAGTATGACGCGAATTTGCAAAAATCACACTTAGACTTGAAAACAGGCCGTTAAGGGGTGAAAACCCAAACCAGCCCCTAAACGACCCCGTAGGAGGCACGAACACCTCGCACGGGACCAATGTAACTTGTAGGAACTGACCGCATAGTTTCGGGACTCCCTGTTTGAGAGTATGACGCTAATTTGAAAAAATCACACTTAGACTTGAAAACAGGCCATTAAGGGGTGAAAACCCGAACCAGCCCCCAAACGACCCCGTAGAAGGCACGAACACCTCGCACGGGACCAATGTAACTTGTAGGAATTGACCGCGTAGTCCTGGGACTCCCGGTTCGAGAATATGATTCGAATTTTAAAACATACCACTTACACTTGAAAACAGGTCGTAAAGGTGTGAAAACCGGAACAAGCCCCTAAACGACCCCGTAGGAGGCACGAACACCTGGCACGGGACCAGTGTAACTTGTAGGAACTGATCGCGTAGTCCCGGCTCTCCCTATTTGAGAGTATGATTCTAATTTGAAAAAATAACACTTAGACTATAAAACAGGCCGTTAAGGGGTGAAAACCCAACCAGCCCCCAAATGACCCCGTAGGAGGGACAAACACGTCGCACGGGACCAATGTAACTTGTAGAAACTGACCGCGTAGTCCCAGGACTCCCGGTTTGAGAGTATGACGATAATTTGCAAAAATCACACTTAGACTTGAAAACATGCCGTTAAGGGGTGAAAACCCAAAGCAGCCCCCAAACGACCGCGTAGGAGGTACGAACACCTCGCACGGGGCCAATGTAACTTGTAGGAACTGACCGCGTAGTCCTGGGACTCCCGATTTGAGAGTATGACGCTAATTTGCAAAAATCACACTTAGACTTAAAAACAGGCCGTTAAGGGGTGAAAACCCGAACCAACCCCCAAACGACCCCGTTGGAGGCACGAACACCTCGCACGGGACCGATGTAACTATTAGGAACTGACCGCGTAGTGCCAGGACTACCCGGTTTGAGAGTATGACAACCCGAACCAGCCCCCAAACGACCCGGTAGGAGGCACGAAGACCTCGCACGGGACCAATGTAACTTGATGGAACTGATCGCGTAGTCCCGGGACTCCCGGTTTGAGAGTATGTCGCAAATTTGCAAAAATCACACTTAGACTTGAAAACAGGCCGTTAAGAGGTGAAAACCCAAACCAGCTCCTAAACGACCCCGTAGGAGCCACGAACACCTCGTACGGGACCAATGTAACTTGTAGGAACTGACCGCGTAGTCACGGGTCTCCCTGTTAGAGAGTATAACGTTAATTTGAAAAAATGACACTTAGACTTGAAAACAGGCCGTTAAGGGGTGAAAACCCAACCAACCCCCAAACGACCCCGTAGGAGGCACGAACACCTCGCACGGGACCAATGTAACTTGTAGGAACTGACCGCGTAGTCCCGGGTCTCCCTGTTTGAGAGTATGACACTAATTTTAAAAAATGACACTTAGACTATAAAACAGGTCGTTAAGGGGTGAAAACCCAAACCAGCCCCCAAACGACCCCGTAAGAGGTACGAACACCTCGCACGGGACCAAAGTAACTTGTAGGAACTGACCGCGTAGTCCCAGGACTCCCGATTTGAGAGTATGACACTAATTTGTAAAAATCACACTTAAACTTGAAAAGATGCCGTTAAGGGGTGAAAAACTGAACCAACCCCCAAACAACCCCGTTGGAGGCACGAACACGTCGTACGGGACCAATGTAACTTATAGGAACTGACCGCGTAGTCCCGGGACTCCCGGTTTGAGAGTATGACGATAATTTGCAAAAATCACACCTAGACTTGAAAACAGGCCGTTAAGGGGTTAAAACCCGAACCAGCCCCCAAACGACCCCGTAGGAGGCACGAACAGCTCGCTCAGGACCAATGTAACTTATAGGAACTGATCGTGTAGTCCCGGAACTCTCGGTTCGAGAGTATGATGATAATTTGCAAAAATCACACTTAGCCTTGAAAACAGGCCGTTAAGGGGTGAAAACCCAAACCATCCCCCAAACGACCCCGTAGGAGGCACGAACACCTTGTACGGGGCCAATGTAACTTATAGGAACTGACCGCGTAGTCCCGGGACTCCCGGTTTGAGAGTATGACGAAAATTTGCAAAAATCACTCTTAGACTTGAAAACAGGCTGTTAAGGGGTGAAAACCCGAACCAGCCCCCAAACGACCCCGTAGGAGGCGAGCATCTCGCACGGGACCAATGTAACTTGATGGAACTGACCACGTAGTCCCGGGACTCCCGGTTTGAGAGTATGTCGCAAATTTGCAAAAATCACACTTAGACTTGAAAACAGGCCGTTAAGGGGTGAAAACCCAAACCAGCTCCTAAACGACCCCGTAGGAGCCACGAACACCTCGTACGGGACCAATGTAACTTGTAGGAACTGACCGCGTAGTCACGGGTCGCCCTGTTTGAGAGTATAACGTTAATTTGAAAAAATGACACTTATACTAGAAAACAGACGGTTAAGTGGTGAAAACCCAACCAGCCCCCAAACGACCCCGTTGGAGGCACGAACACGTCGCACGGGACCAATGTTACTTCTAGGAACTGACCGCGTAGTCCCGGGACTCCCGGTTTGAGAGTATGACGATAATTTGCAAAAATCACACTTAGACTTGAAAACATGCTGTTAAGGGGTGAAAACCCAAAGCAGTCCCCAAACGACCCCGTAGGAGGTACGAACACCTCGCACGAGGCAAATGTAACTTGTAGGAACAGACCGCGTAGTCCTAGGACTCCCGGTTTGAGAGTATGACGCTAATTTACAAAAATTACACTTAGACTTGAAAAGATGTTGTTAAGGGGTGAAAACCCAAAGTAGCCTCCAAACGACCCCGTAGGAGGTACGAACACCTCGCACGGGGCAAATGTAACTTGTAGGAACTGACCGCGTAGTCCTGGGACTCCGGTTTGAGAGTATGACGCTAATTTGTAAAAATCACACTTAGACTTGAAAACAGGCCGTTAAGGGGTGAAAACGCAAACCAGCCCCCAAACGACCCCGTTGGAGGCACGAACACCTCGCACGGGACCAATGTAACTTGATGGAAGTGACCACGTAGTCCCGGGACTACCGGTTTGAGAGTATGTCGCGAATTTGAAAAAATCACACTTAGACTTGAAAACATGCCCTTAAGGTGTGAAAACCCAAACTAGCTCCTAAACGACCCCGTAGGAGGCACGAACACCTCGTACGGGACCAATGTAACTTTTAGGAACTGACCGCGTAGTCACGGGTCTCCCTATTTGAGAGTTTGACGCTAATTTGAAAAAATGACACTTAGACTTGAAAACAGGCCATTAAGGGGTGAAAAGCCAACCAGCCCCCAAACGACCTCGTAGGAGGCACGGACACCTCGCACGGGACCAATGTAACTTGTAGGAACTGACCGCGTAGTCCCGGCTCTCCCTGTTTGAGAGTATGACGCTAATTTGAAAAAATGAAACTTAGACTATAAAACAGGCCGTTAAGGGGTGAAAACCCAAACCAGCCCCCAAACGACCCCGTAGGAGGAACGAACACCTCGAACGGGTCCAATGTAACTTGTAGGAACTGACCGCGTAGTCCCGGGACTCCCGATTTGAGAGTATGACACTAATTTTTAAAAATCACATTTAGACTTGAAAACATGCCGTTAAGGGGTGACAACCCGAACCAACCCCCAATCGACCCCGTTGGAGGCACGAACACTTCGCATGGGACCAATGTAACTTGTAGGAACTGACCGCGTAGTCCCGGGACTCCCTGTTTGAGAGTATGACGATAATTTGAAAAAATAACACCTAGACTTGAAAACAGGCCGTTAAGGGGTGAAAACCCGAACCAGCCCCGAAACGACCCCGTAGGAGGCACGAACACCTCGCACGGGACCAATGTTACTTGTTGGAACTGACTGCGAAGTCCCGAAACTCCCGGTTTGAGAGTATGATGATAATTTGAAAAAATCACACTTACACTTGAAAACAGGCCGTTAAGGGGTGAAAACCCAAACCATCCCCCAAACGACCCCGTAGGAGGCACGAACACCTCGTACGGGACCAATGTAACTTGTAAGAACTGACCGCATAGTCCCGGGACTCCCGGTTTGAGAGTATGATGATAATTTGCAAAAATCACACTTAGACTTGAAAACAGGACGTTAAGAGGTGAAAACCCGAACCAGCCCCCAAATGACCCCGTAAGAGGCATGAACACCATGCACGGGACCAATGTAACTTGTAGGAACTGGCCGCATAGTTCTGGGACTCCCGGTTTGGGAGTATGACGCTAATTTGTAAAAATCACACTTAGACTTGAATACAGGCCGTTAAGGGGTGAAAACTCGAACCAGCGCCCAAATAAGTCCGTAGGAGGTACGAACACCTCGCACGGGACCAATGTAACTTTTAGGAACTGACCGCGTAGTCCTGAGACTCCCGGTTTCAGAGTATGACGATAATTTGAAAAATCACACCTAGACTTGAAAATAGGCCGTTAAGGGGTGAAAACCCGAACCAGCACCCAAACGACCCCGTAGGAGGCATGAACACCTCGCACGAGACCAATGTAACTTGTAGGAACTGACCGCGTAGTCCCGCGACTCCCGGTTTGAGAGTATGACGCGAATTTGCAAAAATCACACTTAGACTTGAAAACAGGCCGTTAAGGGGTGAAAACCCAAACCAGCCCCTAAACGACCCCGTAGGAGGCACGAACACCTCGCACGGGACCAATGTAACTTATAGGAACTGACCGCGTAGTTTCGGGACTCCCTGTTTGAGAGTATGACGCTAATTTGAAAAAATCACACTTAGACTTGAAAACAGGCCATTAAGGGGTGAAAACTCGAACCAGCCCCCAAATAACCCCGTAGAAGGCACGAACACCTCGCACGGGACCAATGTAACTTGTAGGAATTGACCACTTAGTCCTGGGACACCCGGTTCGAGAATATGATTCGAATTTTAAAACATACCACTTACACTTAAAAACAGGCCGTAAAGGTGTGAAAACCGGAACAAGCCCCTGAACGACCCCGTAGGAGGCACGAACACCTCGCACGGGACCAATGTAACTTGTAGGAACTGATCGCGTAGTCTCGGCTCTCCCTATTTGAGAGTATGATGCTAATTTGAAAAAATGACACTTAGACTATAAAACAGGCTGTTAAGGGGTGAAAACCCAACCAGCCCCCAAACGACCCCGTAGGAGGGACAAACACCTCGCACGGGACCAATGTAACTTGTAGAAACTGACCGCGTAGTCCCTTGAATCCCGGTTTGAGAGTATGACGATAATTTGCAAAAATTACACTTAGACTTGAAAACATGCCGTGAAGGGGTGAAAACCCAAAGCAGCCCCCAAACGACCGCGTAGGAGGTACGAACACCTCGCACGGGGCCAATGTAACTTGTAGGAACTGACCGCGTAGTCCTGGGACTCCCGATTTGAGAGTATGACGCTAATTTGCAAAAATCACACTTAGACTTGAAAACAGGCCGTTAAGGGGTGAAAACCCCAACCAGCCCCCAAACGACCCCGTTGGAGGCACGAACACCTCGCACGGGACCAATGTAACTCTTAGGAACTGACCGCGTAGTCCCAGGACTACTCGGTTTGAGAGTATGACAACCCGAACCAGCCCCCAAACGACCCGGTAGGAGGCACGAAGACCTCGCACGGGACCAATGTAACTTGATGGAACTGATCGCGTAGTCCCGGGACTTCCGGTTTGAGAGTATGTCGCAAATTTGCAAAAATCACACTTAGACTTGAAAACAGGCCGTTAAGCGGTGAAAACCAAAACCAGCTCCTAAACGACCCCGTAGGAGGCACGAACACCTCGTACGGGACCAATGTAACTTGTAGGAACTGACCGCGTAGTCACGGGTCTCCCTGTTTGAGAGTATGACGCTAATTTGAAAAATGACACTTAGACTTGAAAACAGGCGGTTAAGTGGTGAAAACCCAACCAACCCCCAAACGACCCCGTAGGAGGCACGAACACCTCGCACGGGACCAATGTAACTTGTAGGAACTGACCGCGTAGTCCCGGGTCTCCCTGTTTGAGAGTATGACACTAATTTTAAAAAATGACACTTAGACTATAAAACAGGCCGTTAAGGGGTGAAAACCCAAACCAGCCCCCAAACGACCCCGTAGGAGGTACGAACACCTCGCACGGGACCAAAGTAACTTGTAGGAACTGACCGCGTAGTCCCGGGACTCCCGATTTGAGAGTATGACACTAATTTGTAAAAATCACACTTAGACTTGAAAACATGCCGTTAAGGGGTGAAAAACTGAACCAACCCCCAAACGACCCCGTTGGAGGCACGAACACGTCGTACGTGACCAATGTAACTTATAGGAACTGACCGCGTAGTCCCGGGACTCCCGGTTTGAGAGTACGACGATAATTTGCAAAAATCACACCTAGACTTGAAAATAGGCCGTTAAGCGGTTAAAACCTGAACCAGCCCCCAAACGACCCCGTAGGAGGCACGAACAGCTCGCTCGGGACCAATGTAACTTGTAGGAACTGATCGCGTAGTCCCGGAACTCCCGGTTTGAGAGTATGATGATAATTTGCAAAAATCACACTTAGCCTTGAAAACAGGCCGTTAAGGGGTGAAAACCCAAACCATCCCCCAAACGACCCCGTAGGAGGCACGAACACCTCGTACGGGGCCAATGTAACTTATAGGAACTGACCGCGTAGTCCCGGGACTCCCGGTTTGAGAGTATGACGAAAATTTGCAAAAATCACACTTAGACTTGAAAACAGGCCGTTAAGGGGTGAAAACCCGAACCAGCCCCCAAACGACCCCGTAGGTGGCACGAACACCTCGTACGGGACCAATGTAACTCTTAGGAACTGACCGCGTAGTCCCAGGACTACCCGGTTTGAGAGTATGACAACCCGAACCAAGACTCCCGTTTTGAGAGTATGACGATAATTTTCAAAAATCACACTTAGACTTGAAAACAAGCCGTTAAGGGGTGAAAACCCAAACCAACCCTCAAATGACCCCGTAAGAGGCACGAACACCTCGCACGGGACCAATGTAACCGGATGGAACTGATCGCGTAGTCCCGGGACTCCTGATTTGAGAGTATGACGCTAATTTGTAAAAATCACACTTAGACTTGAAAACAGGCCGTTAAGGGGTGAAAACTCGAACCAGCCCCCAAACGAGCCCGTAGGAGGCACGAACACCTCGCACGGGACCAATGTAACTTGTAGGAACTGACCGCGTAGTCCCGGGTCTCCCGATCTGAGAGTATGACGCTAATTTGCAGAAATGACACTTAGACTTGAAAACAGGCCGTTAAGGGTTGAAAACACGAGCCAGGCCCCAAACATCCCCGTTGGAGGCACGAACACGTCGCACGGGACCAATGTAACTTGTAGGAACTGACCGCGTAGTGCCGGGACTCCCGATTTGAGAGTATGATGCTAATTTATAAAAATCACTCTTAGACTTGAAAACAAGCCGTTATGGGGTGAAAACACGAACCAACCCCCAAACGACCCCGTTGGAGGCAGAACACCTCGCACGAGATCAATGTAACTTGTAGGAACTGACCGCGTAGTCCCAGGACTCCCAGTTTGAGAGTATGATGATAATTTGCAAAAATCACACCTAGACTTGAAAACAGGCCGTTAAAGGGTGAAAACCCGAACCAGCCCCCAAACGACCCCGTAGGAGGCACGAACACCTCGCACGGGGACGATTGTAACTTGATGGAACTGATCGCGTAGTCCCAGGACTCCCAGTTTGAGAGTATGTCGCGAATTTGCAAAAATCACACTTAGACTTGAAAACAGGCCGTTAAGGGGTGAAAACCCAAACCAACTCCTAAACGACCCCGTAGGAGGCACGAACACCTTGTACGGGACCAATGTAACTTGTAGGAACTGACCGCGTAGTCACGGGTCTCCCTGTTTAAGAGTATGCCGCTAATTTGAAAAAATCACACTTAGACTTGAAAACAGGCCGTTAAATGGTGAAAACCCAACCAGCCCCCAAACGACCCCGTAGGTGGCACGAACACCTCGCACGGGACCAATGTAACTTGTAGGAACTCACCGCGTAGTCCCGGGTCTCCCTGTTTGAGAGTATGACGCTAATTTGAAAAAAAGACACTTAGACTATAAAACAGGCCGTTAAGAGTGAAAACCCAAACCAGCCCCCAAACGACCCCGTAGGAGGTACGAACACCTCGCACGGGACCAAAGTAACTTGTAGGAACTGATCGCGTAGTCCCGAGACTCCCGGTTTGAGAGTATGACACTAATTTGTAAAAATCACACTTAGACTTGAAAACATGCCGTTAAGGGGTGAAAACCCGAACCAACCCCCAAACGAACCTGTTGGAGGCACGAACACGTCGCACGGGACCAATGTAACTTCTAGGAACTGACCGCGTAGTCCCAGGACTCCCGGTTTGAGAGTATGACGATAATTTGCAAAAATCACACCTAGACTTGAAAACAGGCCGTTAAGGGGTGAAAACCCAAACCAGCCCCCAAACGACCCCGTAGGAGGCACGAACAACTCGCACGGGACCAATGTAACTTGTAGGAACTGATCGCGTAGACCCGGAACTCCCGGTTCGAGAGTATGATGATAATTTGCAAAAATCACACATATCCTTGAAAACAGGCCGTTAAGGGGTGAAAACCCAAACCATCCCCCAAACGACCCCGTAGGAGGCACGAACACCTCGTACGGGGCCAATGTAACTTGTAGGAACTGACCGCGTAGTCCCGGGTCTCCCGATTTCAGAGTATGACGATAATTTGCAAAAATCACACTTACACTTGAAAACAGGCCGTTAAGGGGTGAAAACCCGAACCAACCCCCAAACGACCCCGTAGGTGCATGAACACCTCGCACGGGACCAATGTAACTTGTTGGATATGACCCCGTGGTCCCAGGACTCCTAGTTTGAGAGTATGACGATAATTTTCAAAAATCACACTTAGACTTGAAAATAAGCCGTTAAGGGGTGAAAACCCGAACCAACCCTCAAATGACCCCGTAAGAGGCACGAACACCTCGCACGGGACCAATTTAACCTGATGGAACAGACCGTATAGTCCCGGGACTCCCGATTAGAAAGTATGACGCTAATTTGTAAAAATCACACTTAGACTTGAAAACAGGCCGTTAAGGGGTGAAAACCGGAACCAGCCCCCAAACGAGCCCGTAGGAGGCACGAATACCTCGCACGGGACCAATGTAACTTGTAGGAACTGACGGCGTAGTCCCGGGACTCCCGATTTGAGAGTATGACGCTAATTTATAAAAATCACACTTAGACTTGAAAACAAGCCGTTAAGGGGTGAAAACCCGAACCAACCCCCATATGACCCCGTTGGAGGCACGAACACCTCGCACGAGATCAATGTAACTTGTAGGAACTGACCGCGTAGTCCCAGGACTCCCAGTTTGAGAGTATGATGATAATTTGCAAAAATCACACCTGGACTTGTAAACAGGCCGTTAAGGGGTGAAAACCCAAACCAGCCCCCAAACGACCCTGTAGGAGGCACGAACACCTCGCACGGGACCAATGTAACTTGTAGGAACTGACCGCGTTGTCCCGGGTCTCCCTGTTTGAGAGTATGACGCCAATTTGAAAAAATGACACTTAGACTTGAAAATAGGCCGTTAAGGGGTGAAAACTCGAACCATCCCCAAAACGACCCCGTAGGAGGTACGAACACCTCGCACGGGACCAATATAAGTTGTAGGAACTGACCGCGTAGTCCCGGTTTCAGAGTATGACGATAATTTGCAAAAATCACACCTAGACTTGTAAACAGGCTGTTAAGATGTGAAAACCCGAACAAGCCCCCAAACGACCCCGTAGGAGGCAGGAACACCTCGCACGAGACCAATGTAACTTGTAGGAACTGACCGCGAAGTCCCGCGACTCTCAGTTTGAGAGTATGTCCCGAATTTGCAAAAATCACAATTAGACTTGAAAACAGGCTGTTAAGGGGTGAAAACCCGAACCAGCCCACAAACGACCCCGTAGGACGCACGAACACCTCGCAGGGGACCAATGTAACTTGTAGGAACTGACCGCATAGTCCCGGAACTCCTGGTTTGAGAGTATGACGCTAATTTGAAAAAATCACACTTAGACTTGAAAACAGGCCGTTAAGGGCTGAAAACCCAAACCAGCCCCCAAACGACCCCGTAGGAGGCATGAACACCTCGCACGGGACCAATGTAACTTGTAGGAACTGACCTTGTAGTCCCGGGACTCTCGGTTTGAGAGTACGACGATAATTTTCAAAAATCACACTTAGACTTGAAAACAGGCCGTTAAGGGGTGAAAACCCGAACCATCACCCAAACGACCCCGCAAGAGGCACGAACACCTCGCACGAGACCAATGTAACTTGATGGAACTGACCGCGTAGTCCCGTGACTACCGGTTTGAGAGTATGACGCTAATTTATAAAAATCACACTTAGACTTGAAAACAGGCCGTTCAGGGGTGAAAACCCGAACCAGCCCCCAAACGACCCCGTAGGAGGCACGAACACCTCGCACGGGACCAATGTAACTTGTAGAAACTGACCCCGTAGTCCCGGGTCTCCCGATTTGAGAGTATGATGCTAATTTGAAAAAAAGACACTTATGCCTGAAAACAGGCCGTTAAGGGGTGATAACCCGAGCCATCTCCCAAACGACCCCGTTGGAGGCACGAACACATCGCACGGGACCAATGTAACTTATAGGAACTGACCGCGTAGTCTCGGGACTCCTGGTTTGAGAGTATGACGATAATTTGCAAAAATCACACCTAGACTTGAAAACAGGCCGTTAAGGGGTGAAAACCCGAACCAGCCCCCAAACAACCCCGTAGGAGGCACGAACAGCTCGCTCGGGACCAATGTAACTTGTAGGAACTGATCGCGTAGTCCCAGAACTCTCGGTTCGAGAGTATGATGATAATTTGCAAAAATCACACTTAGCCTTGAAAACAGGCCGTTAAGGGGTGAAAACCCAAACCATCCCCCAAAAGACCCCGTAGGAGGCACGAACACCTCGTACGGGGCCAATGTAACTTATAGGAACTGACCGCGTACTCCCGGGACTCCCAGTTTGAGAGTATGACGCTAATTTGAAAAAATGACACTTAGACTTGAAAACAGGCCATTAAGGGTTGAAAACCCGAGCCAGGCCCCATACGACCCCGTTGGAGGCACGAACACGTCGCACGGGACCAATGTAACTTGTAGGAACTGACCGCGTAGTCCCGGGACTCCCGGTTTGAGAGTATGATGCTAATTTGATAAAATCACACTTAGACTTGAAAATAGGCCGTTAAGGGGTGAAAACCCAAACCAGCCCTCAAATGACCCCGTAGGAGGCACGAACACCTCGTACGGGACCAATGTAACTTGTAGGAACTGACCGCGTAGTCCCGGGTCTCCCGATTTGAGAGTATGATGCTAATTTGAAAAAAAGACACTTATACATGAAAACAGGTCGTTAAGGGGTGAAAACACGAGCCTGCCCCCAAACGACCCCGATGGAGGCACGAACACGTCGTACGGGACCAATGTAACTTGTAGGAACTTACCGCGTAGTCCCGGGACTCCCGGTTTGAGAGTATGACGATAATTTGCAAAAATCACACCTAGACTTGAAAACTGGCCGTTAAGGGGTGAAAACCCGAACGAGGCCCCAAACGACCCCGTAGGAGGCACGAACACCTCGCACGAGACCAATGTAACTTGTAGGAACTGACCGCGTAGTCCCAGGATCCCGATTTGAGTTTATGACGCTAATTTGTAAAAATCACACTTAGACTTGAAAATAGGCCGTTAAGGGGTGTAAACCCGAACCAACCCCAAAACGACCCCGTTGGAGGCACGAACACCTCGCACGGGACCAATGTAACTTATAGGAACTGACCGCGTAGTCCCAGGACTCCCAGTTTGAGAGTATGATGATAATTTACAAAAATCACACCTAGACTTGAAAACAGGCCGTTAAGGGGTGAAAACCCGAACCAGCCCCCAAACGACCCCGTAGGAGGCACGAACACCTGGCACAGGACCAAATTAACTTGTAGGAACTGACCGCGGAGTCCCGGGTCTCCTAGTTTTGAGATCATGGCGATAATTTACAAAAATCACACCTAGACTTGAAAACAGGCAGATAAGGGGTGAGAACCCCAACCAGCCCCCAAACGACCCCGTAGGAGGCACGAACACCTCACACAGGACCAATGTTACTTGTAGGAACTGACTGCGTAGTCCCGAAACTCCTAGTTTGAGAATATGATGATAATTTGCAAAAATCAAACATAGACTTGAAAACAGGTCGTTAAGGGGTGAAAACCCTAACCACCCCCCAAACGACCCCGAAGGAGGCACGAACACCTCGTACGGGACCATTGTAACTTGTAGGAATTGATCGCGTAGTCCCAGGACTCCCGGTTTGAGAGTATGACGATATTTTGCAAAAATCACACTTAGACTTGAAAACAGGCCGTTAATGGGTGAAAACCCAAACCAGCCCCCAAACGACCCTGTAGGAGGTACGAACACCTCGAACGGGACCAATGTAACTTATAGGAACTGTCTGCATAGTCATGGGACTCCCGGTTTGAGAGTGTGACGCTAATTTGCAAAAACCACACTCAGACTTGAAAACAGGCCGTTACGGGGTGAAAACCGAACCAGCCCCCAAACGACCCCGTTGGAGGTACGAACACCTCGCACTGGACCAATGTAACTTGTAGGAACTGACCGCGTAGTCCCGAGACTCCCGATTTCAGAGTATGATGATAATTTGCAAAAATCACACCTAGACTTAAAAACAGGCCTTTAAGGGGTGAAAACCCGAACCAGCCAACAAATGACCCCGTAGGAGGAACGAACACCTCGCACGGGACCAATGTAACTTCTATGAACTGACCGCGTAGTCCCACGACTCCCGGTTTGAGAGTATGCCGCGAATTTGCATGAATCACACTTAAACTTGAAAACAGGCCGTTAAGGGCTGGAAACCCGAACCAGCCCCCAAACGACCCCGTAGGAGGCACGAACACCTCGCACGGGACCAATGTAACTTGTAGGAACTGACCGCATAGTCCTGGGACTCCCGGTTCGAGAGTATGATGCGAATTTTCAAAAATCACACTTACACTTGAAAACAGGCCGTTAAGGTGTGACAACCCAAACAAGCCCCTAAACGACCCCGTAGGAGGAACGAACACCTCGCACGAGACCAATGTAACTTGTAGGAACTGACCGCGTAGCCCCGGCTCTTTCTGTTTGAGAGTATGACGCTAATTTGAAAAATGACACTTAGACTATAAAACAGGCCGTTAAATGGTGAAAACCCAACCAGCCCCCAAACGACCCCGTAGGAGGCACGAACACCTCGCACAGGACCAATGTAACTTGTAGGAACTGACCGCGTAGTCCCGGGACTCACGGTTTGAGAGTATGATGATAATTTGCAAAAATCACACTTAGACTAGAAAACAGGCCGTTAAGGGGTGAAAACCCGAACCAGCCTCCAAACGACCCCGTAGGAGGCACGAACACCTCGCACGGGACCAATGTAACTTGTAGGAACTGACCGTGTAATCCCAGGACTCCCGATTTGAGAGTATGAAGCTAATTTGTAAAAATCGCACTTAGACTTGAAAACAGGCCGTTAAGGGGTGTAAACCCGAACCAACCCCCAAACGACCCCGTTGGAGGCACGAACACCTCGCATGGGACCAATGTAACTTATAGGAACTGACCGCGTAGTCCCAGGACTCCCCGTTTGAGAGTATGATGATAATTTAAAAAAATCACACCTAGACTTGAAAACAGGCCGTTAAGTGGTGAAAACCCGAACCAACCCCCAAACGACCCCGTAGGAGGCACGAACACCTGGAACGGGACCAAATTAACTTGTAGGAACTGATCGCGGAGTCCCGGGTCTCCCGATTTGAGAGTATGACGATAATTTGCAAAAATCACACCTAGACTTGAAAACAGGCAGATAAGGGGTGAGAACCCGAACCAGCCCCCAAATGACCCCGTAGGAGGCACGAACACCTCGCACGGGACCAATGTTACTTGTAGGAACTGACCGCATAGTCCCGAAACTTCTAGTTTGAGAATATGATGATAATTTGCAAAAATCAAACTTAGACTTGAAAACAGGTCGTTAAGGGATGAAAACCCAAACCACCCCCCAAACGACCCCGAAGGAGGCACGAACACCTCGTACAGGACCATTGTAACTTGTAGGAATTGATCGCGTAGTCCCAGGACTCCCGGTTTGAGAGTATGACGATAATTTGCAAAAATCACACTTAGACTTGAAAACAGGCCGTTAATGGGTGAAAACCCAAACCAGCCCCCAAACGACCCTGTAGGAGGTACAAACACCTCGAACGGGACCAATGTAACTTATAGGAACTGTCCGCATAGTCATGGGACTCCCGGTTTGAGAGTGTGACGCTAATTTGCAAAAATCACACTCAGACTTGAAAACAGGCCGTTATGGGGTGAAAACCGAACCAGCCCCCAAACGACGCCGTTGGAGGTACGAACACCTCGCACTGGACCAATGTAACTTATAGGAACTGACAGCGTAGTCCCGAGACTCTCGGTTTCTGAGTATGACGATAATTTGCAAAAATCACACCTAGACATAAAAACAGGCCGTTAAGGGGTGAAAACCCGAACCAGCCCTCAAACGACCCCGTTGGAGGCACGAACACCTCGCATGAGATCAATGTAACTTATAGGAACTGACCGTGTAGTCCCAGGACTCCCGGTTTGAGAGTATGATGATAATTTGCAAAAATCACACCTAGACTTGAAAACAGGCCGTTAAGGGGTGAAAACCCGAACCAGCCCCCGAACGACCCCGTAGGAGGCACGAACACCTCTCACGGGACCAATGTAACTCGTAGAAATTGACCGCGTTGTCTCGGGTCTCCCTGTTTGAGAGTATGACGCTAATTTGAAAAAATGACACTTAGACTATAAAACATGCCGTTAAGGGGTGAAAACCCAAACCAGCCCCCAAACGACCCCGTAGGAGGTACAAAAAACTCGCACGGGACCAAAGTAACTTGTAGGAACTGACCGCGTCGTACCGGGACTCCCGGTTTGAGAGTATGACACTAATTTGTAAAAATCACACTTAGACTTGAAAACATGCCGTTAAGGGGTGAAAACCCGAACCAACCCCCAAACGACCCCGTTGGAGGCACGAACACGTCGCACGGGACCAATGTAACTTATAGGATTTGACCGCGTAGTCCCGGGACTCCCGGTTTGAGAGTATGACGATAATTTGAAAAAATCACACCTACACTTGAAAACAGGCCGTTAAGGGGTGAAAACCCGAACCAGCCCCCAAACGACCCCGTAGGAGGTACGAACACCTTGCACGGGACTAATGTAACTTATAGGAACTGAATGCGTAGTCCCGGGATACCCGGTTTCAGAGTGTGACAATAATTTGCAAAACTCACACCTAGACTTGAAACAGGCTGTTAAGGGGTGAAAACCCGAACCAGCCCCCAAACGACCCCGTAGGAGGCACGAACACCTCGCACGAGACCAATGTAACTTATAGGAACTGGCCGAATAGTCCCGCGACTCCCGATTTGAGAGTATACCGCGAATTTGCAAAAATCACACTTAGACTTGAAAACAGGCCGTTAAGGGGTGAAAACCCGAACCAGCCCCCAAACGACCCCGTAGGAGGCACGGACACCTCGCCAGGGACCAATGTAACTTGTAGGAACTGACCGCGTAGTCCTGGAACTCTCGGTTTGAGAGTATGACGCTAATTTGATAAAATCACACTTAGATTTGAAAAAAGGCCGTTAAGGGGTGAAAACCCAAACCAGCCCCCAAACGACCCCGTAGGAGGAACGAACACCTCGTACGGGACAAATGTAACTTGTAGGAACTGATCGCGTAGTCCCGGGACTCCCGGTTCGAGAGTATGACGATAATTTTCAAAAATCACACTTATACTTGAATACAGGCCGTTAAGGGGTGAAAACCCGAACCAGCCCCCAAACAACCCCGTAGGAGGCACGGACACCTCACACGGGACCAATGTAACTTGTTGGATATGACCGCATAGTCCCAGGACTCCCGGTTTGGGAATGTGATGCTAATTTGCAAAAATCACACTCAGACTTGAAAACAGGCCGTTACGGGGTGAAAATCGAACCAGCCCCCAAACGACCCCGTTGGAGGTACGAACACCTCGCACCGGACCAATGTAACTTGTAGGAACTGACCGCGTAGTCCCGAGAGTATGACGATAATTTGAAAAAATCACACCTAGACTTGAAAACAGGCCGTTAAGGGGTGAAAACCCGAACCAACCCCCAAACGACCCCGTAGGAGGCACGAATACCTCGCACGAGACCAATGTAAGTTCTAGGAACTGACCGCGTAGTCCCACAACTCTCGATTTGAGAGTATGCTGTGAATTTGCATAAAGCACACTTAGACTTGAAAACAGGTCGTTAAGGGGTGAAAACCCGAACCAGCCCCCAAACGACCCCGTAGGAGGCAAGAACACCTCGCACGGGACCAATGTAACTTGTAGGAACTGACCGCGTAGTCCTAGGACTCTCGGTTCGAGAGTATGACCCGGATTTTCAAAAATCACACTTACACTTGAAAACAGGCCGTTAAGGTGTGACAACCCAAATAAGCCCCTAAACGACCCCGTAGGAGGCACGAACACCTCGCACGGGACCAATGTAACTTGTAGGAACTGACCGCGTAGTCCCGGCTCTCCCTGTTTGAGAGCATGACGCTAATTTGAAAAAATGACACTTAGACTATAAAACAGGCCGTTAAGGGGTGAAAACCCAACCAGCCCCCAAACGACCCCGTAGTAGGCACGAACACCTCGCACGGGACCAATGTAACTTGTAGGAACTGACCGCGTAGTCCCGGGACTCCCGGTTTGAGAGTATGACGATAATTTGCAAAAATCAGACTTAGAGTTGAAAACAGGCCGTTAAGGGGTGAAAACCCAAACCAGCCCCCAAACGACCCCGTAGGAGGCACGAACACCTCGCGCGGGACCAATGTAACTTGTAGGAACTGACCGCGTAGTCTCGGAACTCCCGGTTCAAGAGTATGATGATAATTTGCAAAAATCACACTTAGACTTGAAAACAGGCCGTTAAGGGGTAAAAACCCAAACCCTCCCCCAAACGACCCCGTAGGAGGCACGAACACCTCGTACGGGGACAATATAACTTCTAGGAACTGACCGCGTAGTCCCGGGACTCCCGGTTTGAGAGTATGATGATAATTTGCAAAAATCACACTTAGACTTGAAAACAGGCCGTTAAGGGGGGAAAACCCGAACCAGCCCCCAAACGACCCCGTAGGTGGCACGAACACCTCGAACGGGACCAATGTAACTTGTTGGATATGACCGCGTAGTCCCAGGACTCCCGGTTTGAGAGTATGACGAAAATTTTCAAGAATCACACTTAGACTTGAAAACAAGCCGTTAAGGGGTGAAAACCCGAACCAACCCTCAAATGACCCCGTAAGAGGCACGAACACCTCGCACGGGACCAATGTAACCTGATGGAACTGACCGCGTAGTCCTGGGACTCCCGGTTTGAGAGTATGACGCTAATTTGTAAAAATCACACTTAGACTTGAAAACAGTCCGTTAAGGGGTGAAAACCCGAACCATCCCCCAAACGAGCCCGTAGGAGGCACGAACACCTCACACGGGACCAATGTAACTTGTAGGAACTAACCGTGTAGTCCCGGGTCTCCCGATTTGAGAGTATACGCTAATTTGAAAAAATGACACTTAGACTTGAAAACAGGCCGTTAAGGGGTGAAAACCCGAGCGAGCCCCCAAACGACCCCGTTGAAGGCACGAACACGTCGCACGGGACCAATGTAACTTGTAGGAACTGACCGCATAGTCCCGGGACTCTCTGTTTGAGAGTATGATGATAATTTGCAAAAATCACACCTAGACTTGAAAATAAGCCGTTAAGGGGTGAACACCCGAGCCAGCCCCCAACCGACCCCGTAGGAGGCACGAACACCTTGCACGGGACCAATGTAACTTGTAGGAACTAACCGCGTAGTCCCGGGACTCCCGGTTTGAGAGTATGATGCTAATTTGTAAAAATCAGACTTAGACTTGAAAAAAGCCGTTAAGTGGTGAAAACCTGAACCAACCCCCAAACGACCCCGTTGGAGGCACGAACACCTCGCAAGAGATCAATGTAACTTGTAGGAACTGACCGCGTAGTCCTGGAACTCCCGGAGTGAGAGTATGATGCTAATTTGAAAAAATCACACTTATACTTGAAAACAGGCCGTTAAGGGGTGAAAATCCAAACCAACACCCAAACGATCCCGTAGGAGGCACGGCCACCTCGCAGGGGACCAATGTAACTTGTAGGAACTGACCGCGTAGTTTCGGGACTCCCGGTTCGAGAGTATGATGATAATTTTCAAAAATCACCCTTAGACTTGAAAATAGGCCGTTATGGGGTGAAAACCCGAACCAGCCCCCAAACGACCCCGTAGGAGGCACGAACACCTCACACGGGACCAATGTAACTTGTTAGATATGACCGCGTAGTCCCAGGACTCCCGGTTTGAGAGTGTGACGGTAATTTGCAAATATCACACTCAGACTTGAAAACAGGCCGTTACGAGGTGAAAATCGAAGCAGCCCCCAAACGAACCCGTCGAAGGTACGAACACCTCGCACCGGACCAATGTAACTTGTAGGAACTGACCGCGTATTCCCGAGACTCCCAGTTTCAGAGTATGACGATAATTTGCAAAAATCACACCTAGACTAGAAAACAGGCCGTTAAGGGGTGAAAACCCGAACCAGCCCCCAAACAACCCCGTAGGAGGCACGGACACCTTGTACGGGACCAATGTAACTTGTAGGAACTGACCGCGTAGTTCCACGACTCCCGGTTTGAGAGTATGCCGCGAATTTTCATGAATCACACTTAGACTTGAAAACAGGCCGTTAAGGCGTGAAAACCCGATCCATCCCCCAAACGACCCCGTAGGAGGCACGAACACCTCGCACGGGACCAATGTAACTTGTAGGAACTGACCGCGTAGTCCTGGGACTGCCGGTTTGAGAGTATGACGCGAATTTTCAAAAATCACACTTACACTTGAAAACAGGCCGTTAAGGTGTGACAACCCAAACAAGCCCCTAAACGACCCCATAGGAGGCACGAACACCTCGCACGGGACCAATGTAACTTGTAGGAACTAACGGCGTAGTCCCGGCTCTCCCTGTTTGAGAGTATGCCGCTAATTTGAAAAAAATGACACTTAGACTATAAAACATGCCGTTAAGGGGTGAAAACCCAACCAGCCCACAAACGACCCCGTAGGAGGCACGAACACCTCGCACGGGACCAATGTAACTTGTAGGAACTGACTGCGTAGTCCCGGGACTCCCGGTTGGAGAGTATGACGATAATTTGAAAAAATCACACTTAGACTTGAAAACAGGCCGTTAAGGGGTGAAAACCCAAACCAACCCCCAAACGACCCCGTAGGAGGTACGAACACCTCGCACGGGGCCAATGTAACTTGTAGGAACTGACCGCGTAGTCCCGGGACTACCGATTTAAGAGTACGACGCTAATTTGCAAAAATCACACTTAGAGTTGTAAACAGGCCGTTAAGGGGTGAAACCCCGAACCGTCCCCCAAACGACCCCGTTGGAGGCACGAACTCCTCGTACGGGACCAATGTAACTCTTAGGAACTGACCGCGTAGTCCCAGGACTCCCGGTTTGAGAGTATGACGCTAATTTGCAAAAATCACACCTAGACTTAAAAACAGGCCGTTAAAGGGTGAAAACCCGAACCAGCCCCCAAACGACCCCGTAGGAGGCACGAACACCTCTCACGGGACCAATGTAACTTGATGGAACTGACCGCGTAGTCCCGGGACTCCCGTTAAGGGGTGAAAACCCAAACCAGCTCCTAAACGACCCCGTAGGAGGCACGAACACCTCGTACGGGACCAATGTAACTTGTAGGAACTGACCGCGTAGTCACGGGTCTCCCTGTTTGAGAGTATGACACTAATTATAAAAAATGACACTTAAACTTGAAAACAGGCCGTTAAGTGGTGAAAACCCAACCAGGCCCAAACGACCCCGTAGGAGGCACGAACACCCCGCACGAGACCAATGTAACTTATAGGAACTGACCGCGTAGTCCCGGGTCTCCCTGTTTGAGAGTATGACGCTAATTTGAAAAAAAGACACTTAGACTATAAAACAGGCTGTTAGGGGGTGAAAACCCAAACCAACCCCCAAATGACCCCGTAGGAGGTACGAACACCTCGCACGGGACCAAAGTAACTTGTAGGAACTGACCGCGTAGTCCCGGGACTCCCGGTTTGAGAGTATTACACTAATTTGTAAAAATCACACTTAGACTTGAAAACATGTCGTTAAGGGGTGAAAACCCGAACCAACACCAAAACGACCCCGTTGGAGGCACGAACACGTCGCACGGGACCAATGTAACTTATAGGAACTGACCGCGTAGTCCCGGGACTCCCGGTTAGAGAGTATGACGATAATTTGAAAAAATCACACCTAGACTTGAAAACAGGCCGTTAAGGGGTGAAAACCCGAACGAGCCCCCAAACGACCCCGTAGGAGGCACGAACACCTCGCACGGGACCAATGTAACTTGTAGGATCTGACCGCGTAGTCCCGTAACTCCTGGTTTGAGAGTATGATGACAATTTCCAAAAATCACACCTAGACTTAAAAACAGGCCGTTAAAGGGTGAAAACCCGAACAAGCGCCCAAACGACCCCGTAGGAGGCACGAACACCTCTCACGGGACCAATGTAACTTGATGGAACTGACCGCGTAGCACCGGGACTCCCGTTAAGGGGTGAAAACCCAAACCAGCTCCTAAACGACCCCGTAGGAGGCACGAACACCTCGTACGGGACCATTGTAACTTGTAGGAACTGACCGCGTAGTCACGGGTCTCCCTGTTTGAGAGTATGACACTAATTATAAAAAATGACACTTAGACTTGGAAACAGGCCGTTAAGTGGTGAAAACCCAACCAGCCCCAAACGACCCCGTAGGAGGCACGAACACCCCGCACGAGACCAATGTAACTTGTAGGAACCGACCGCGTAGTCCCGGGTCTCCCTGTTTGAGAGTATGACGCTAATTTGAAAAAAAGACACTTAGACTATAAAACAGGCTGTTAGGGGGTGAAAACCCAAACCAACCCCCAAATGACCCCGTAGGAGGTACGAACACCTCGCACGGGACCAAAGTAACTTGTAGGAACTGACCGCGTAGTCCCGGGACTCCCGATTTGAGAGTATGACACTAATTTGTAAAAATCACACTTAGACTTGAAAACATGTCGTTAAGGGGTGAAAACCCGAACCAACACCCAAACGACCCCGTTGGAGGCACGAACACGTCGCACGGGACCAATGTAACTTATAGGAACAGACCGCGTAGTCCCGGGACTCCCGATTAGAGAGTATGACGATAATTTGCAAAAATCACACCTAGACTTGAAAACAGGCCGTTAAGGGGTGAAAACCCGAACCAGCCCCCAAACGACCCCGTAGGAGGCACGAACACCTCGTACGGGACCAATGTAACTTGTAGGAACTGACCGCGTAGTCCCGTAACTCCCGGTTTGAGAGTATGATGACAATTTCCAAAAATCACACTTAGACTTGAAAACAGGCCGTTAAGGGGTGAAAACCCAAACCAGCTCCTAAATGACCCCGTAGGAGGCACGAACACCTCGTACGGGACTGATGTAACTCTTAGGAACTGACCACGTAGTCCCAGGACTCCCGGTTTGAGAGTATGACGATAATTTTCAAAAATCACACCTAGACTTAAAAACAGGCCGTTAAAGGGTGAAAACCTGAACCAGCCCCCAAACGACCCCGTAGGAGGTACGAACACCTCGCACGGGGCCAATGTAACTTGATGGAACTGACCACGTAATCCCGGGACTCCCGATTTGAGAGTATGTCGCGAATTCTCAAAAATCACACATAGACTTGAAAACTGGACGTTAAGGGGTGAAAACCCAAACCAGCTCCTAAACGACCCCGTAGGAGGCACGAACACCTCGTACGGGACCAATGTAACTTGTAGGGACTAACCGCGTAGTCACGGGTCTCCCTGTTTGACAGTATGACGCTAATTTGAAAAAATGACACTTAGACTTGAAAACAGGCCGTTAAGGGGTGAAAACCCAACCAGCCCCCAAACGACCCCGTAGGAGGCACGAACACCTCGCACGGGACCAATGTAACTAGTAGGAACTGACCGCGTAGTCCCGGCTGTCCCTGTTTGAGAGTATGACGCTAATTTGAAAAAATGACACTTAGACTATAAAACAGGCCGTTAAGGGGTGAAAACCCAAACCAGCCCCCAAACGACCCCATAGGAGGTACGAACACATCGTACAGGACCAATGTTACTAGTAGGAACTGACCGCGTAGTCCCGGTTTGAGAATCTGACGATAATTTTCAAAAATCACACTTAGACATGAAAACAGGTCATTAAGGGGTGAAAACCCGAACCAGCCCCCGAACGACCCCGTAGGAGGCTCGAACACCTCGCACGGGACCAATGTAACTTGTTGGATATGACTGCGTAGTCCCAGGACTCCCGGTTTGAGAGTATGACGATAATTTTAAAAAATCACACTTAGAGTTGAAAACAAGCCGTTATGGGTGAAAATCCGAACCAACCCCCAAATGACCCCGTAAGAGGCACGAACACCTCGCACGGGACCAATGTAACTTGATGGAACTGACCGCGTAGTCCCGGGACTCCCGGTTTGAGAGTATGACGCTAATTTGTAAAAATCACACTTAGACTTGAAAATAGGCCGTTAAGGGGTGAAAACCCGAACCAGCCCCCAAACGAGCTCGTAGGAGGCACGAACACCTCACACGGGACCAATGTAACTTGTAGGAACTGACCGCGTAGTCCCGGGTCTCCCGATGGGAGAGTATGACGCTAATTTGAAAAAAAGACACTTAGACTTGAAAACAGGCCGTTAAGGGGTGAAAACCCGAGCCAGCCCCCAAACGACCCCATTGGAGGCACGAACACGTCGCACGGGACCAATGAAACTTGTAGGAACTGAGCGCGTAGTCCCGGGACTCCCGGTTTGAGAGTATGATGCTAATTTGTAAAAATCACACTTAGACTTGAAAATAGGCCGTTAAGGGGTGAAAACGCGAACCAACCCCCAAACGACCCCGTTGCAGGCACGAACACGTTGCACGGGACCAATGTAACTTATAGGAACTGACCGCGTAGTCCCGGGACTCCTGGTTTGAGAGTATGACGATAATTTGCAAAAATCACACCTAGACTTGAATATAGGCCGTTAACGGGTGAAAACCCGAACAAGCCCCCAAACGACCCCGTAGGAGGCAAGAACACCTTGCGCGGGACCAATGTAACCTGTAGGAACTGACCGTGGAGTCCCGGGTCTCCCGGTTTGAGAGTATGACGATAATTTGCAAAAATCACACCTAGACTTGAAAACAGGCCGATAAGGGGTGAGAACCCGAACCAGCCCCCAAACGACCCTGTAGGAGGCACGAACACCTCGCACGGGACCAATGTTACTTGTAGGAACTGACCGCATAGTCCCTAAACTCCCAGTTCGAGAGTATGATAATAATTTGCAAAAATCAAACTTAGACCTGAAAAAAGGTCGTTAAAGGGTGAAAACCCGAACCATCCCCCAAACGACCCCGAAGGAGGCACGAACACCTCATACGGGACCAATGTAACTTGTAGGTATTGATCGCGTAGTCCCAGGACTCCCGGTTTGAGAGTATGACGATAATTTGCAAAAATCACACTTAAACTTGAAAACAGGCCGTTAATGGGAGAAAACCCAAACCAGCCCCCAAACGACCCCGTAGGAGGTACGAACACCTCGAACGGGACCAATGTAACTTATAGGAACTGTCCGCGTAGTCATGGAACTCCCGGTTTGAGAGTGTGACGCTAATTTGCAAAAATCACACTAAGACTTGAAAACAGGCCGTTACGGGGTGAAAACCGAACGAGCCCCCAAACGACCCCGTTGGAGGTACGAACACCTCGCACGGGACCAATGTAACTTGTAGGAACTGACCGCGTTGTCCCGAGACTCCCGGTTTCAGAGTATGATGATAATTTGCAAAAATCACACCTAGACTTGAAAACAGGCCGTTAAGGGGTGAAAACCCGAACCAGCCCCCAAACGACCCCGTAGGAGGCACGAACACCTCGCACGGGACCAATGTAACTTGTAGGAACTGACTGCGTAGTCCCACGACTCCCGGTTTGAGAGTATGCCACGAATTTGCATAAATCACACTTAGACTTGAAAACAGGTCGTTAAGGGGTGAAAACCGGAACCAGCTGCCAAACGACCCCGTAGGAGGCACGAAAACCTCGCACGGGACCAATGTAACTTGTAGGAACTGACCGCGTAGTCCTGGGACTCCCGGTTTGAGAGTGTGATGCTAATTGGCAAAAATCACACTCAGTCTTGAAAACAGGCCGTTACGGGGTGAAAACCGAACCAGTCCCCAAACGACCCCGTTGGAGGTACTAACACCTCGCACGGGACAATTGTAACTTGTAGGAACTGACCGCGTAGTCCCGAGACTCCCGGTTTTAGAGTATGACGATAATTTGCAAAAATCACACCTAGACTTGAAAATAGGCCGTTAAGGGGTGAAAACCCGAACCAGACCCCAAACGACCCCGTAGGAGGCACGAACACCTCGCACGGGACCAATGTAACTTGTAGGAACTGACCGCGTAGTCACGGGTCTCCCTGTTAGAGAGTATAACATTAATTTGAAAAAATGACACTTAGACTTGAAAACAGGCCGTTAAGGGGTGAAAACCCAACCAACCCCCAAACGACCCCGTAGGAGGCACGAACACCTCGCACGGGACCAATGTAACTTGTAGGAACTGACCGCGTAGTCCCGGGTCTCCCTGTTTGAGAGTATGACACTAATTTTAAAAAATGACACTTAGACTATAAAACAGGTCGTTAAGGGGTGAAAACCCAAACCAGCCCCCAAACGACCCCGTAAGAGGTACGAACACCTCGCACGGGACCAAAGTAACTTGTAGGAACTGACCGCGTCGTACCGGGACTCCCGGTTTGAGAGTATGACACTAATTTGTAAAAATCACTCTTAGACTTGAAAACATGCCGTTAAGGGGTGAAAACCCGAACCAACCCCCAAACGACCCCGTTGGAGGCACGAACACGTCGCACGGGACCAATGTAACTTATAGGATTTGACCGCGTAGTCCCGGGACTCCCGGTTTGAGAGTATGACGACAATTTGAAAAAATCACACCTACACTTGAAAACAGGCCGTTAAGGGGTGAAAACCCGAACCAGCCCCCAAACGACCCCGTAGGAGGTACGAACACCTCGCACGGGACTAATGTAACTTATAGGAACTGAATGCGTAGTCCCGGGATACCCGGTTTCAGAGTGTGACAATAATTTGCAAAACTCACACCTAGACTTGAAACAGGCTGTTAAGGGGTGAAAACCCGAACCAGCCCCCAAACGACCCCGTAGGAGGCACGAACACCTCGCACGAGACCAATGTAACTTATAGGAACTGGCCGAATAGTCCCGCGACTCCCGATTTGAGAGTATACCGCGAATTTGCAAAAATCACACTTAGACTTGAAAACAGGCCGTTAAGGGGTGAAAACCCGAACCAGCCCCCAAACGACCCCGTAGGAGGCACGGACACCTCGCCAGGGACCAATGTAACTTGTAGGAACTGACCGCGTAGTCCTGGAACTCTCGGTTTGAGAGTATGACGCTAATTTGATAAAATCACACTTAGACTTGAAAAAAGGCCGTTAAGGGGTGAAAACCCAAACCAGCCCCCAAACGACCCCGTAGGAGGAACGAACACCTCGTACGGGACAAATGTAACTTGTAGGAACTGATCGCGTAGTCCCGGGACTCCCGGTTCGAGAGTATGACGATAATTTTCAAAAATCACACTTATACTTGAATACAGGCCGTTAAGGGGTGAAAACCCGAACCAGCCCCCAAACAACCCCGTAGGAGGCACGGACACCTCACACGGGACCAATGTAACTTGTTGGATATGACCGCATAGTCCCAGGACTCCCGGTTTGGGAATGTGATGCTAATTTGCAAAAATCACACTCAGACTTGAAAACAGGCCGTTACGGGGTGAAAATCGAACCAGCCCCCAAACGACCCCGTTGGAGGTACGAACACCTCGCACCGGACCAATGTAACTTGTAGGAACTGACCGCGTAGTCCCGAGAGTATGACGATAATTTGAAAAAATCACACCTAGACTTGAAAACAGGCCGTTAAGGGGTGAAAACCCGAACCAACCCCCAAACGACCCCGTAGGAGGCACGAATACCTCGCACGGGACCAATGTAAGTTCTAGGAACTGACCGCGTAGTCCCACAACTCTCGATTTGAGAGTATGCTGTGAATTTGCATAAAGCACACTTAGACTTGAAAACAGGTCGTTAAGGGGTGAAAACCCGAACCAGCCCCCAAACGACCCCGTAGGAGGCACGAACACCTCGCACGGCACCAATGTAACTTGTAGGAACTGACCGCGTAGTCCTAGGACTCTCGGTTCGAGAGTATGACCCGGATTTTCAAAAATCACACTTACACTTGAAAACAGGCCGTTAAGGTGTGACAACCCAAATAAGCCCCTAAACGACCCCGTAGGAGGCACGAACACCTCGCACGGGACCAATGTAACTTGTAGGAACTGACCGCGTAGTCCCGGCTCTCCCTGTTTGAGAGCATGACGCTAATTTGAAAAAATGACACTTAGACTATAAAACAGGCCGTTAAGGGGTGAAAACCCAACCAGCCCCCAAACGACCCCGTAGTAGGCACGAACACCTCGCACGGGACCAATGTAACTTGTAGGAACTGACCGCGTAGTCCCGGGACTCCCGGTTTGAGAGTATGACGATAATTTGCAAAAATCAGACTTAGAGTTGAAAACAGGCCGTTAAGGGGTGAAAACCCAAACCAGCCCCCAAACGACCCCGTAGGAGGCACGAACACCTCGCGCGGGACCAATGTAACTTGTAGGAACTGACCGCGTAGTCTCGGAACTCCCGGTTCAAGAGTATGATGATAATTTGCAAAAATCACACTTAGACTTGAAAACAGGCCGTTAAGGGGTAAAAACCCAAACCCTCCCCCAAACGACCCCGTAGGAGGCACGAACACCTCGTACGGGGACAATATAACTTCTAGGAACTGACCGCGTAGTCCCGGGACTCCCGGTTTGAGAGTATGATGATAATTTGCAAAAATCACACTTAGACTTGAAAACAGGCCGTTAAGGGGGGAAAACCCGAACCAGCCCCCAAACGACCCCGTAGGTGGCACGAACACCTCGAACGGGACCAATGTAACTTGTTGGATATGACCGCGTAGTCCCAGGACTCCCGGTTTGAGAGTATGACGAAAATTTTCAAGAATCACACTTAGACTTGAAAACAAGCCGTTAAGGGGTGAAAACCCGAACCAACCCTCAAATGACCCCGTAAGAGGCACGAACACCTCGCACGGGACCAATGTAACCTGATGGAACTGACCGCGTAGTCCTGGGACTCCCGGTTTGAGAGTATGACGCTAATTTGTAAAAATCACACTTAGACTTGAAAACAGTCCGTTAAGGGGTGAAAACCCGAACCATCCCCCAAACGAGCCCGTAGGAGGCACGAACACCTCACACGGGACCAATGTAACTTGTAGGAACTAACCGTGTAGTCCCGGGTCTCCCGATTTGAGAGTATACGCTAATTTGAAAAAATGACACTTAGACTTGAAAACAGGCCGTTAAGGGGTGAAAACCCGAGCGAGCCCCCAAACGACCCCGTTGAAGGCACGAACACGTCGCACGGGACCAATGTAACTTGTAGGAACTGACCGCATAGTCCCGGGACTCTCTGTTTGAGAGTATGATGATAATTTGCAAAAATCACACCTAGACTTGAAAATAAGCCGTTAAGGGGTGAACACCCGAGCCAGCCCCCAACCGACCCCGTAGGAGGCACGAACACCTTGCACGGGACCAATGTAACTTGTAGGAACTAACCGCGTAGTCCCGGGACTCCCGGTTTGAGAGTATGATGCTAATTTGTAAAAATCAGACTTAGACTTGAAAAAAGCCGTTAAGTGGTGAAAACCTGAACCAACCCCCAAACGACCCCGTTGGAGGCACGAACACCTCGCAAGAGATCAATGTAACTTGTAGGAACTGACCGCGTAGTCCTGGAACTCCCGGAGTGAGAGTATGATGCTAATTTGAAAAAATCACACTTATACTTGAAAACAGGCCGTTAAGGGGTGAAAATCCAAACCAACACCCAAACGATCCCGTAGGAGGCACGGCCACCTCGCAGGGGACCAATGTAACTTGTAGGAACTGACCGCGTAGTTTCGGGACTCCCGGTTCGAGAGTATGATGATAATTTTCAAAAATCACCCTTAGACTTGAAAATAGGCCGTTATGGGGTGAAAACCCGAACCAGCCCCCAAACGACCCCGTAGGAGGCACGAACACCTCACACGGGACCAATGTAACTTGTTAGATATGACCGCGTAGTCCCAGGACTCCCGGTTTGAGAGTGTGACGGTAATTTGCAAATATCACACTCAGACTTGAAAACAGGCCGTTACGGGGTGAAAATCGAAGCAGCCCCCAAACGAACCCGTCGAAGGTACGAACACCTCGCACCGGACCAATGTAACTTGTAGGAACTGACCGCGTATTCCCGAGACTCCCAGTTTCAGAGTATGACGATAATTTGCAAAAATCACACCTAGACTAGAAAACAGGCCGTTAAGGGGTGAAAACCCGAACCAGCCCCCAAACAACCCCGTAGGAGGCACGGACACCTTGTACGGGACCAATGTAACTTGTAGGAACTGACCGCGTAGTTCCACGACTCCCGGTTTGAGAGTATGCCGCGAATTTTCATGAATCACACTTAGACTTGAAAACAGGCCGTTAAGGCGTGAAAACCCGATCCATCCCCCAAACGACCCCGTAGGAGGCACGAACACCTCGCACGGGACCAATGTAACTTGTAGGAACTGACCGCGTAGTCCTGGGACTACCGGTTTGAGAGTATGACGCGAATTTTCAAAAATCACACTTACACTTGAAAACAGGCCGTTAAGGTGTGACAACCCAAACAAGCCCCTAAACGACCCCATAGGAGGCACGAACACCTCGCACGGGACCAATGTAACTTGTAGGAACTAACGGCGTAGTCCCGGCTCTCCCTGTTTGAGAGTATGCCGCTAATTTGAAAAAAATGACACTTAGACTATAAAACATGCCGTTAAGGGGTGAAAACCCAACCAGCCCACAAACGACCCCGTAGGAGGCACGAACACCTCGCACGGGACCAATGTAACTTGTAGGAACTGACCGCGTAGTCCCGGGACTCCCGGTTGGAGAGTATGACGATAATTTGAAAAAATCACACTTAGACTTGAAAACAGGCCGTTAAGGGGTGAAAACCCAAACCAACCCCCAAACGACCCCGTAGGAGGTACGAACACCTCGCACGGGGCCAATGTAACTTGTAGGAACTGACCGCGTAGTCCCGGGACTACCGATTTAAGAGTACGACGCTAATTTACAAAAATCACACTTAGAGTTGTAAACAGGCCGTTAAGGGGTGAAACCCCGAACCGTCCCCCAAACGACCCCGTTGGAGGCACGAACTCCTCGTACGGGACCAATGTAACTCTTAGGAACTGACCGCGTAGTCCCAGGACTCCCGGTTTGAGAGTATGACGCTAATTTGCAAAAATCACACCTAGACTTAAAAACAGGCCGTTAAAGGGTGAAAACCCGAACCAGCCCCCAAACGACCCCGTAGGAGGCACGAACACCTCTCACGGGACCAATGTAACTTGATGGAACTGACCGCGTAGTCCCGGGACTCCCGTTAAGGGGTGAAAACCCAAACCAGCTCCTAAACGACCCCGTAGGAGGCACGAACACCTCTTACGGGACCAATGTAACTTGTAGGAACTGACCGCGTAGTCACGGGTCTCCCTGTTTGAGAGTATGACACTAATTATAAAAAATGACACTTAGACTTGAAAACAGGCCGTTAAGTGGTGAAAACCCAACCAGGCCCAAACGACCCCGTAGGAGGCACGAACACCCCGCACGAGACCAATGTAACTTATAGGAACTGACCGCGTAGTCCCGGGTCTCCCTGTTTGAGAGTATGACGCTAATTTGAAAAAAAGACACTTAGACTATAAAACAGGCTGTTAGGGGGTGAAAACCCAAACCAACCCCCAAATGACCCCGTAGGAGGTACGAACACCTCGCACGGGACCAAAGTAACTTGTAGGAACTGACCGCGTAGTCCCGGGACTCCCGGTTTGAGAGTATTACACTAATTTGTAAAAATCACACTTAGACTTGAAAACATGTCGTTAAGGGGTGAAAACCCGAACCAACACCAAAACGACCCCGTTGGAGGCACGAACACGTCGCACGGGACCAATGTAACTTATAGGAACTGACCGCGTAGTCCCGGGACTCCCGGTTAGAGAGTATGACGATAATTTGAAAAAATCACACCTAGACTTGAAAACAGGCCGTTAAGGGGTGAAAACCCGAACGAGCCCCCAAACGACCCCGTAGGAGGCACGAACACCTCGCACGGGACCAATGTAACTTGTAGGATCTGACCGCGTAGTCCCGTAACTCCTGGTTTGAGAGTATGATGACAATTTCCAAAAATCACACCTAGACTTAAAAACAGGCCGTTAAAGGGTGAAAACCCGAACAAGCGCCCAAACGACCCCGTAGGAGGCACGAACACCTCTCACGGGACCAATGTAACTTGATGGAACTGACCGCGTAGCACCGGGACTCCCGTTAAGGGGTGAAAACCCAAACCAGCTCCTAAACGACCCCGTAGGAGGCACGAACACCTCGTACGGGACCATTGTAACTTGTAGGAACTGACCGCGTAGTCACGGGTCTCCCTGTTTGAGAGTATGACACTAATTATAAAAAATGACACTTAGACTTGGAAACAGGCCGTTAAGTGGTGAAAACCCAACCAGCCCCAAACGACCCCGTAGGAGGCACGAACACCCCGCACGAGACCAATGTAACTTGTAGGAACCGACCGCGTAGTCCCGGGTCTCCCTGTTTGAGAGTATGACGCTAATTTGAAAAAAAGACACTTAGACTATAAAACAGGCTGTTAGGGGGTGAAAACCCAAACCAACCCCCAAATGACCCCGTAGGAGGTACGAACACCTCGCACGGGACCAAAGTAACTTGTAGGAACTGACCGCGTAGTCCCGGGACTCCCGGTTTGAGAGTATGACACTAATTTGTAAAAATCACACTTAGACTTGAAAACATGTCGTTAAGGGGTGAAAACCCGAACCAACACCCAAACGACCCCGTTGGAGGCACGAACACGTCGCACGGGACCAATGTAACTTATAGGAACAGACCGCGTAGTCCCGGGACTCCCGATTAGAGAGTATGACGATAATTTGCAAAAATCACACCTAGACTTGAAAACAGGCCGTTAAGGGGTGAAAACCCGAACCAGCCCCCAAACGACCCCGTAGGAGGCACGAACACCTCGTACGGGACCAATGTAACTTGTAGGAACTGACCGCGTAGTCCCGTAACTCCCGGTTTGAGAGTATGATGACAATTTCCAAAAATCACACTTAGACTTGAAAACAGGCCGTTAAGGGGTGAAAACCCAAACCAGCTCCTAAATGACCCCGTAGGAGGCACGAACACCTCGTACGGGACTGATGTAACTCTTAGGAACTGACCACGTAGTCCCAGGACTCCCGGTTTGAGAGTATGACGATAATTTTCAAAAATCACACCTAGACTTAAAAACAGGCCGTTAAAGGGTGAAAACCTGAACCAGCCCCCAAACGACCCCGTAGGAGGTACGAACACCTCGCACGGGGCCAATGTAACTTGATGGAACTGACCACGTAATCCCGGGACTCCCGATTTGAGAGTATGTCGCGAATTCTCAAAAATCACACATAGACTTGAAAACTGGACGTTAAGGGGTGAAAACCCAAACCAGCTCCTAAACGACCCCGTAGGAGGCACGAACACCTCGTACGGGACCAATGTAACTTGTAGGGACTAACCGCGTAGTCACGGGTCTCCCTGTTTGACAGTATGACGCTAATTTGAAAAAATGACACTTAGACTTGAAAACAGGCCGTTAAGGGGTGAAAACCCAACCAGCCCCCAAACGACCCCGTAGGAGGCACGAACACCTCGCACGGGACCAATGTAACTAGTAGGAACTGACCGCGTAGTCCCGGCTGTCCCTGTTTGAGAGTATGACGCTAATTTGAAAAAATGACACTTAGACTATAAAACAGGCCGTTAAGGGGTGAAAACCCAAACCAGCCCCCAAACGACCCCATAGGAGGTACGAACACATCGTACAGGACCAATGTTACTAGTAGGAACTGACCGCGTAGTCCCGGTTTGAGAATCTGACGATAATTTTCAAAAATCACACTTAGACATGAAAACAGGTCATTAAGGGGTGAAAACCCGAACCAGCCCCCGAACGACCCCGTAGGAGGCTCGAACACCTCGCACGGGACCAATGTAACTTGTTGGATATGACTGCGTAGTCCCAGGACTCCCGGTTTGAGAGTATGACGATAATTTTAAAAAATCACACTTAGAGTTGAAAACAAGCCGTTATGGGTGAAAATCCGAACCAACCCCCAAATGACCCCGTAAGAGGCACGAACACCTCGCACGGGACCAATGTAACTTGATGGAACTGACCGCGTAGTCCCGGGACTCCCGGTTTGAGAGTATGACGCTAATTTGTAAAAATCACACTTAGACTTGAAAATAGGCCGTTAAGGGGTGAAAACCCGAACCAGCCCCCAAACGAGCTCGTAGGAGGCACGAACACCTCACACGGGACCAATGTAACTTGTAGGAACTGACCGCGTAGTCCCGGGTCTCCCGATGGGAGAGTATGACGCTAATTTGAAAAAAAGACACTTAGACTTGAAAACAGGCCGTTAAGGGGTGAAAACCCGAGCCAGCCCCCAAACGACCCCATTGGAGGCACGAACACGTCGCACGGGACCAATGAAACTTGTAGGAACTGAGCGCGTAGTCCCGGGACTCCCGGTTTGAGAGTATGATGCTAATTTGTAAAAATCACACTTAGACTTGAAAACAGGCCGTTAAGGGGTGAAAACGCGAACCAACCCCCAAACGACCCCGTTGCAGGCACGAACACGTTGCACGGGACCAATGTAACTTATAGGAACTGACCGCGTAGTCCCGGGACTCCTGGTTTGAGAGTATGACGATAATTTGCAAAAATCACACCTAGACTTGAATATAGGCCGTTAACGGGTGAAAACCCGAACAAGCCCCCAAACGACCCCGTAGGAGGCAAGAACACCTTGCGCGGGACCAATGTAACCTGTAGGAACTGACCGTGGAGTCCCGGGTCTCCCGGTTTGAGAGTATGACGATAATTTGCAAAAATCACACCTAGACTTGAAAACAGGCCGATAAGGGGTGAGAACCCGAACCAGCCCCCAAACGACCCTGTAGGAGGCACGAACACCTCGCACGGGACCAATGTTACTTGTAGGAACTGACCGCATAGTCCCTAAACTCCCAGTTCGAGAGTATGATAATAATTTGCAAAAATCAAACTTAGACCTGAAAAAAGGTCGTTAAAGGGTGAAAACCCGAACCATCCCCCAAACGACCCCGAAGGAGGCACGAACACCTCATACGGGACCAATGTAACTTGTAGGTATTGATCGCGTAGTCCCAGGACTCCCGGTTTGAGAGTATGACGATAATTTGCAAAAATCACACTTAAACTTGAAAACAGGCCGTTAATGGGAGAAAACCCAAACCAGCCCCCAAACGACCCCGTAGGAGGTACGAACACCTCGAACGGGACCAATGTAACTTATAGGAACTGTCCGCGTAGTCATGGAACTCCCGGTTTGAGAGTGTGACGCTAATTTGCAAAAATCACACTAAGACTTGAAAACAGGCCGTTACGGGGTGAAAACCGAACGAGCCCCCAAACGACCCCGTTGGAGGTACGAACACCTCGCACGGGACCAATGTAACTTGTAGGAACTGACCGCGTTGTCCCGAGACTCCCGATTTCAGAGTATGATGATAATTTGCAAAAATCACACCTAGACTTGAAAACAGGCCGTTAAGGGGTGAAAACCCGAACCAGCCCCCAAACGACCCCGTAGGAGGCACGAACACCTCGCACGGGACCAATGTAACTTGTAGGAACTGACTGCGTAGTCCCACGACTCCCGGTTTGAGAGTATGCCACGAATTTGCATAAATCACACTTAGACTTGAAAACAGGTCGTTAAGGGGTGAAAACCGGAACCAGCCGCCAAACGACCCCGTAGGAGGCACGAAAACCTCGCACGGGACCAATGTAACTTGTAGGAACTGACCGCGTAGTCCTGGGACTCCCGGTTTGAGAGTGTGATGCTAATTGGCAAAAATCACACTCAGTCTTGAAAACAGGCCGTTACGGGGTGAAAACCGAACCAGTCCCCAAACGACCCCGTTGGAGGTACTAACACCTCGCACGGGACAATTGTAACTTGTAGGAACTGACCGCGTAGTCCCGAGACTCCCGGTTTCAGAGTATGACGATAATTTGCAAAAATCACACCTAGACTTGAAAATAGGCCGTTAAGGGGTGAAAACCCGAACCAGACCCCAAACGACCCCGTAGGAGGCACGAACACCTCGCACGGGACCAATGTAACTTGTAAGAACTGACCGCGTAGTCCCACGACTCCCGGTTTGAGAGTATGCCGCGAATTTGCATAAATCACACTTAGACTTGAAAACAGGCCGTTAAGGGGTGAAAATCCGAACCAACCCCCAAACGACCCCGTAGGAGCCACGAACACCTCGCACGGGACCAATGTAACTTGTAGGAACTGACCGCGTAGTCCTGGGACTCCCGGTTCGAGAGTATGACACGAATTTTCAAAAATCACAATTACACTTAAAAACAGGCCGTTAAGGCGTGAAAACCCAAACAAGCCCCTAAACGACCCTGTAGGAGGCACGAACACCTCGCACGGGACCAATGTAACTTGTAGGAACTGACCGCGTAGTCCCGTCTCTCCCTGTTTAAGAGTATGAAACTAATTTGAAAAAATGACACTTAGACTATAAAACAGGCCGTTAAGGGGTGAAAACCCAACCAGTACCCAAACGACCCCGTAGGAGGCACGAACACCTCGGACGGGACCAATGTAACTTATAGGAACTGACCGCGTAGTCCCGGGACTCCCGGTTTGAGAGTATGACGATAATTTACAAAAATCACACTTAGACTTGAAAACAGGCCGTTAAGGGGTGAAAACCCAAACCAGCCCCCAAACGACCCCATAGGAGGTACGAACACCTCACACGGGGCCAATGTAACTTGTAGGAACTGACTGCGTAGTCCCGGGACTCCCGGTTTGAGAGTACGACGCTAATTTGCAAAAATCACACTTAGAGTTGAAAACAGGCCGTTAAGGGGTGAAAACCTGAACCAACCACCAAACGACCCCGTTGGAGGCATGAACTCCTCGCACGGGACCAATGTAACTCTTAGTAACTGACCACGTAGTCCCAGGACTCCCGGTTTGAGAGTATGACGATAATTTTCAAAAATCACACCTAGACTTAAAAACAGGCCGTTAAAGGGTGAAAACCTGAACCAGCCCCCAAACGACCCCGTAGGAGGCACGAACACCTCGCACGGGACCAATGTAACTTGATGGAACTGACCGCGTAGTCCCGGGACTCCCGATTTGAGAGTATGTCGCGAATTCTCAAAAATCACACATAGACTTGATAACAGGACGTTAAGGGGTGAAAACCCAAGCCAGCTCCTAAACGACCCCGTAGGAGGCACGAACACCTCGTACGGGACCAATGTAACTTGTAGGGACTGACCGCGTAGTCACGGGTCTCCCTGTTTGAGAATATGACTCTAATTTGAAAAAATGACACTTAGACTTGAAAACAGGCCGTTAAGGGGTGAAAACCCAACCAGCCCCCAAACGACCCCGTAGGAGGCACGAACACCTCGCACGGGACCAATGTAACTAGTAGGAACTGACCGCGTAGTCCCGGCTGTCCCTGTTTGAGAGTATGACGCTAATTTGAAAAAATGACACTTAGACTATAAAACAGGCCGTTAAGGGGTGAAAACCCAAATCAGCCCCCAAACGACCCCATAGGAGGTACGAACACATCGTACGGGACCAATGTTACTAATAGGAACTGACCGCGTAGTCCCGGGAGTCCCGGTTTGAGAATCTGACGATAATTTTCAAAAATCACACTTAGACATGAAAACAGGTCGTTAAAGGGTGAAAACTCGAAACAGCCCCCAAACGACCCCGTAGGAGGCTCGAACACCTCGCACGGGACCAATGTAACTTGTTGGATATGACCGCGTAGTCCCAGGACTCCCGGTTTGAGAGTATGACGATAATTTTCAAAAATCACACTTAGAGTTGAAAACAAGCCGTTATGGGTGAAAACCCGAACCAACCCCCAAATGACCCCTTAAGAGGCACGAACACCTCGTACGGGACCAATGTAACTTGATGGAACTGACCGCGTAGTCCCGGGACTCCCGGTTTGAGAGTATGACGCTAATTTGTAAAAATCACACTTAGACTTGAAAACAGGCCGTTAAGGGGTGAAAACCCGAACCAGCCCCCAAACGAGCCCGTAGGAGGCACGAACACCTCACACTGGACCAATGTAAGTTGTAGGAACTGACCGCGTAGTCCCGGGTCTCCCAATGGGAGAGTATGATGCTAATTTGAAAAAAGACACTTAGACTTGAAAACAGGCCGTTAAGGGGTGAAAACCCGAGCCAGCCCCAAACGACCCCGTTGGAGGCACGAACACGTTGCACGAGACCAATGTAACTTGTAGGAACTGAGCGCGTAGTCCCGGGACTCTCGGTTTGAGAGTATGACGCTAATTTGTAAAAATCACACTTAGACTTGAAAATAGACCGTTAAGGGGTGAAAACCCGAACCAACCCCCAAACGACCCCGTTGCTGGCACGAACACGTTGCACGGGACCAATGTAACTTATAGGAACTGATCGCGTAGTCCCGGGACTCCTGGTTTGAGAGTATGACGATAATTTACAAAAATCACACCTAGACTTGAAAACAGGACGTTAAGGGGTGAAAACCTGAACCAGCCCCCAAACGACCCCGTAGGAGGCACGAACACCTCGCGCGGGACCAATGTAACCTGTAGGAACTGACCGCGGAGTCCCGGGTCTCCCGGTTTGAGAGTATGACGATAATTTGCAAAAATCACACCTAGACTTGAAAACAGGCCGATAAGGGGTGAGAACCCGAACCAGCCCCCAAACGACCCTGTAGGAGGCACGAACACCTCGCACGGGACCAATGTTACTTGTAGGAACTGACCGCGTAGTCCCTAAACTCCCGGTTTGAGAGTATGATAATAATTTGCAAAAATCAAACTTAGACTTGAAAACAGGTCGTTAAGGGGTGAAAACCCGAACCATCCCACAAACGACCCCGACGGAGGCACGAACACCTCATACGGGACCAATGTAACTTGTAGGTATTGATCGCGTAGTCCCAGGACTCCCGGTTTGAGAGTATGACGATAATTTGCAAAAATCACACTTAAACTTGAAAACAGGCCGTTTATGGGTGAAAACCCAAACCAGCCTCCAAACGACCCCGTAGGAGGTACGAACACCTCGAACGGGACCAATGTAACTTATAGGAACTGTCCGCGTAGTCATGGAACTCCCGGTTTAAGAGTGTGACGCTAATTTTCAAAAATCACACTCAGACTTGAAAACAGGCCGTTACGGGGTGAAAACCGAACGAGACCCCAAACGACACCGTTGGAGGTACGAACACCTCGCACGGGACCAATGTAACTTGTAGGAACTGACCGCGTTGTCCCGAGACTCCCGGTTTCAGAGTATGATGATAATTTGCAAAAATCACACCTAGACTTGAAAACAGGCCGTTAAGGGGTGAAAACCCGAACCAGCCCCCAAACGACCCCGTAGGAGACATGAACACCTCGCACGGGACCAATGTAACTTGTAGGAACTGACTGCGTAGTCCCACGACTCCCGGTTTGAGAGTATGCCGCGAATTTGCATAAATCACACTTAGACTTGAAAACAGGCCGTTAAGGGGTGAAAACCGGAACCAGCCCCCAAACGACCCCGTAGGAGGCACGTAAACCTCGCATGGGACTAATGTAACTTGTAGGAACTGACCGCGTAGTCCTGGGACTCCCGGTTTGAGAGTGTAACGCTAATTGGCAAAAATCACACTCAGACTTGAAAACAGGCCGTTACGGGGTTAAAACCGAACCAGCCCACAAACGACCCCGTTGGAGGTACGAACACCTCGCACGGGACCAATGTAACTTGTAGGAACTGACCGCGTAGTCTCGAGACTCCCGGTTTCAGAGTATGACGATAATTTGCAAAAATCACACCTAGACTTGAAAATAGGCCGTTAAGGGGTGAAAACCCGAACCAGCCCCCAAACGACCCCGTAGGAGGCACGAACACCTCGCACGGGACCAATGTAACTTGTAGGAACTGACCGCGTAGTCCCACGACTCTCGGTTTGAGAATATGCCGCGAATTTGCATAAATCACACTTAGACTTGAAAACAGGCCGTTAAGGGGTGAAAACCCGAACCAACCCCCAAACGACCCCGTAGGAGCCACGAACACCTCGCATGGGACCAATGTGACTTGTAGGAACTGACCGCGTAGTCCTGGGACTCCCGGTTCGAGAGTATGACGCGAATTTTCAAAAATCACAATTACACTTGAAAACAGGCCGTTAAGGTGTGAAAACCCAAACAGGCCCCTAAACGACCCCGTAGGAGGCACGAACACCTCGCACGGGACCAATGTAACTTGTAGGAACTGACCGCGTAGTCCTAGCTCTCCCTGTTTAAGAGTATGACGCTAATTTGAAAAAATGACACTTAGACTATAAAACAGGCCGTTAAGGAGTGAAAACCCAACCAGTCCCCAAACGACCCCGTAGGAGGCATGAACACCTCGCACGGGACCAATGTAACTTGTAGGAACTGATCGCGTAGTCCCGGGACTCCCGGTTTGAGAGTATGACGATAATTTGCAAAAATCACACTTAGACTTGAAAACAGGCCGTTAAGGGGTAAAAACCCAAACCAGCCCCCAAACGACCCCGTAGGAGGTACGACACCTCGTACGGGGCCAATGAAACTTGTAGGAACTGACTGCGTAGTTCCGGGACTCCCGGTTTGAGAGTACGACGCTAATTTGCAAAAATCACACTTAGAGTTGAAAACGGGCCGTTAAGGGGTGAAAACCCGAACCAGCCACCAAACGACCCCGTTGGAGGCACGAACTCCTCGCACGGGACCAATGTAACTCTTAGGAACTGACCACGTAGTCCCAGGACTCCTGGTTTGAGAGTATGACGATAATTTTCAAAAATCACACCTAGACTTAAAAATAGGCCGTTAAAGGGTGAAAACCCGAACCAGCCCCCAAACGACCCCGTAGGAGGCACGAAAACCTCGCACGGAACCAATGTAACTTGATGGAACAGACCGCGTAGTCCCGGGACTCCCGATTTTAGAGTATGTCGCGAATTCTCAAAAATCGCACATAGACTTGAAAACAGGACGTTAAGGGGTGAAAACCCAAACCAGCTCCTAAACGACCCCGTAGGAGGCACGGACACCTCGTACGGGACCAATGTAACTTTTAGGGACTGACCGCGTAGTCACGGGTCTCCCTGTTTGAGAGTATGACGCTAATTTGAAAAAATGACACTTAGACTTGAAAAAAGGCCGTTAAGGGGTGAAAACCCAACCAGCCCCCAAACGACCCCGTAGGAGGCACGAACACCTCGCATGGGACCAATGTAACTAGTAGGAACTGATCGCGTAGTCTCGGCTCTCCCTGTTTGAGAGTATGACGCTAATTTGAAAAAATGACACTTAGACTATAAAACAGGTCGTTAAGGGGTGAAAACCCAAACCAGCCCCCAAACGACCCCATAGGAGGTACGAACACCTCGCACTCGACCAATGTAACTTATAGGAACTAACCGCGTAGTCGTATATGCAATTTTTCTGCTTGTATATGCAATTTTTCTGCTTGGATATGATTTTTTTTAAAATGACTTGGTTACTAAAATTGTATCTTTTTTGTATCTTATTTTTTTTGTAGGATGACATTCAATATTTAGCTTTTATCCAGTTGGAACACACGAAGAAGTCAATGCTTTACAACAGGGGGATTGTTTAATTTGTGTCGTTAATATTTATAATTCTATTTTTTGTGTTATGGCCGAGCAGGCATCAGTAGTTTTATGGTTTATTTTTTTGGCCGTGCTGGCTGTAGTAGTTTTATTGTTGACTTTTATGGCCGTACGGGCTTTATATGGGCAGATTTTGTGTTAGTAGGTTTTGGAATGTTCAAAAAATAGAGGAAACTCTGCCCAATTTTTTTTTTATATGGGAACTATTAACTCTTGTAATTTTTTGAAGTTATTGTCGACTTTTATGGTCATGTGCGGCTTTATATTGCTATTAACTCTTATAATTTTTCGAAGTTTGTATGCACATTAGTTTATCAACAACCTGCGATATTCATAATTTGTGAATTTTCTTAATTTTTTTTGCAAATAATAAATATTTTTCCTACCGAATTTGGAATTTACAGATTTTTCATATTTGTTTCCTAATTTTATTTTTTTAATCAACTGAAAAATATGGCACGGTTTTAAACCGTGCCAATGCATAAAAATGAGAACCCTTATAAAACAATCTGGCATGCTTTATAATCGTGCCAAAAGCGTGCCAGAAAATAAACAATTTGTCACGGTTTCAACGTGGGCCAAAAGCGTTCCAGATTTAAAATCTAGCACGGTTTAAAAGCGTGCCAGAGTAAAAAATTGGCACAGTTTAAAAGTGTGCCAAAAGCGTGCTAGTTTGGAAAATCTGGCACGGTTTTAAACCGCGCAAGAAAATCTGGCACCCCTGATTCTGGCACGATTTTGAACCGTGCCAGATTGCGTCTGGCACTGTTTTAAACCGTGTCAGTTTCCTGTTTTTGGTGTAGTGTTATTTTATTTGTAATAGTGGACTTAGGTGCATGTGTCGTCCTGGTACTAAATGACACGGGGTTTTTCTCTTGTTGGTTTCCTCGAGAGCAAATACTAGGTTCCATTCCTCTTTTCCTCATCCCATTCTAAGTAAATTTTTTTTATTTGGGCAGCATTATCACAAATTTGTTCTTATTTGTGTGTGTGTGTGTGCGTTTGTGTATTACAGTTTCAATTAATTTTGAAAATTGATTCAGAAAAGAGTTAAAAGAGTTTTTTTTAATAACTAAAACACGTTAGGGTGATTAGGTCGTCATTTCAACCGTCCCATTAAGACTATAAATATTTTCAGATATCTAACGAGCTTAGCAGTTTTTAAAACATATTATATAAGGCTCATGAATATTATAACTGCTTATATATAAGGAAGTTAGATAAATAATATATATATAAATCCTAGAAGGATTTTATTTGACTGAATCAAAGATAACGAGTACGTACTCAAATACAATAAGACATTCATTGTACGGAACGCAATCTAAATGGATATAAGCACAACCGTATTTGTACCTATTTATTTAAGGAAGGGTATGAAAATAATCATATATGAAAATATGCCATGATAAAATGTCCTTAAATGAATGTTCTCCTGAAGAGCTCAATTGAAATGCAAAATATCCAAATAAGGAATTCAGAAAAATGAATGACCTAGGGGTAACTAGTTATTATTTTGGCTTGCAAATCGATCACAGTTTATGTTAAACACTTATCCATTAGTTAAAGGGATTGAAAAGTCCTGCAATGCTTTAGCATATATATGGTCTCCGGTATTTGGATATTAAATTATCCATATCATCCTAAAGCGTATGACAAAAATAAATTTGGTCCCGAAGTACTATATATGCATGTTAATATAGTATTTGGTCCAGAAGTACCATAATGGTATATTATTATCATATTGATATATATGACACAATGCATGATATTGGATGTTATAATTACAGTCAATAGTTTGGCAAGAAACAATTACTATTCACTTGCATAGCGTGTGACTAATATCAATCATATCATATGATACGTCTATATCTAACTATCTATATCCAGTTATTTATATAAATACAGGTTATTTTTGGGAACCTCACAAGGAACAATCAAACTACTTATGACTTGCCTCAAACAACATATGTTCCTACTATTTATGAAGACAATGGTTCCGGTATAGGCAACATTCAAAAAGGCTACATAAATGGAGATACGTTTACTATTTTTTAGTTCTTCGACATCCATGAATTCCAGAAGAGTTATGTTATTAAAGTCAAATAGATCCGATAAACTGACATGATCATCCATCTTAACCCAAGTCTTATGAAAGTCGAGCTTATGGAGAAAAATAAAATTGAAGTAACAACCAATAAACTATATTCACCATATCAAAGTAACATTTCAGAAGGTTGTTATGAGACTGATATGCATGGACCCAACCATAAAAGAAATATCATTATCATGGAGAGTATCCAATCATGGGGATAATATATGAACATGATCTTTTATACATATGCACGTTGTACTCTTTTTCCTTTAACTAGGTTTTTTCCATTGGGTTTTTCAGTTAATGGTACGAGGAAACACTAAGCGCATCCAATACCGATTCAATGATTACAAAAATTGTACTCTTTTTCCTTCACTTTGATTTTTTTTTCTACTAGGTTTTTCCATTGTAAGGTTTTAATGAGGCAACAATCATTGAATGGTTGATATAGTGTACATCCAAGGGGGAGTGTTACAAAATATGTATTGTAAGTGGATGTTCACTACCCCACACCCCACACCGAAAAAGTGGGGATTTTGGTGGGCTTACTGCAACACCCCGTGTTTTAATTAATTAACTTTAATTAATTTGGATAACAATAAAATTTTGGATTTAATAGCCTTTAAGAAATTAACTTGGTTTTGTTAGTAAATTTTTGACGGGGAATTAATTCGGGTCTTTTATAAAAAAGTTATAAGATTTTTATTTAAACATTTAACTAGCAGACGCGTATTTGTTCATCTAATAAATTTTTATCAGATAATTAAGTTGGATTTTTTTTAGATTTGATTTTGGGATTTTTGGGGCTTGTTCAAATGACAGGGCATATCGTTCGAACGACGTCGATTTTCGTTCAAACGACAGTGGTCCTCGTTCGAACGACAATAAGTCGGTGGCTTGGTTAGACTACTGTTTGTTTCCAACTCTTATAACCTTTATATACTAAACTGATACGGGGTTGGGACTTCGAAAAATCACTTTTCTCTCAAACTTTCTCCAGAAAGATTTTCCAAAACATATTTCTCTCATCTTCAAACCCTAGTCCCTAATTTTCACAAGTTTTGAAGATTCAATTGGTGTTTTCTCAAGAAGAGTTCAACCTTCTATACAAATTTTTCATCAAACTAATATCAGACATGAATGCTCTATTCCCTTCCTTTAGTATTATGCATTTTAAGTGTTGCCTAAACCTTTAATCAATGTTTTCTTAAAATCAATTAGCAATCTAATTAGAGAAATTGGACACATGAAACTTGGGGTTGTTTTTATGAAATCTTTTAATATGAATAATATTCATAACCCATGGGTACGTAGGATTCATGTATGAATTTTGGATTTTATTGGTGTAGGTTGCATATAGAAAACCCTAGTTTTTGAAATATTGGATTTGGGGGCGTATAACTCACGTAGTTTATGTAAAGATAATGAAATTGAAATTTTGATGTTTTAATGATGAAATCTCAGTGTATTGTATTTAAAATAATAAAATGGGGTTATTGGGTGTTTATGACATTGTGATAAATAAATTAAGATTTAATTGAATTGGACTATCATGTGTAGTTTTGTACATTTATTTATTATGTATAATTGTGAGACTTATTGGTATTATTATATTGCCATTGTGACGACGGGTTGTTGGGTATTTTTGCTCTCCCTATATTTTAGGATGCCTTCTAGGTATGGGACTAGTGGGTATGCCTTTTAATGATTTACGCCTTCTAGGTATGGGACTAGTGAGGGTAGATTATTACGACTTTATTATGTCGGGGGTGGGCTGATTTTTGGATACTTTATCGCTGATACGCTAGCCTAGGTATGAGATTAGGTCGAGATTTATGTTAGAAATTCATCCTATACATAGGGTAGGACGTATTGATAAGTTGGGGACCCTTAGGTATTGGACTAAGGGGTATTTTGAGGCTCTCACATCACTAAAAGGGTGGGATAATTTATAAATTGTGAAATTGAGAATTAATGCCTAAGATAAAAACGGGTATTATAATTTGTGGCGACATAATGTGTCGGGGCCGATAATTTAAACGTGTCCGAAGACGATTTATGTCGTGTCGTGTGTGGAACCTTATTATGTGTCGGGGCCGATAGTTTAAACGGGTTAGAGGACGATTGACAAGGGAAAGTGTGACACTTTGGTGGAAATTATCACCCGGGACGGAAGAAACGTCATAATAAAAAGTGAGAATAATAATAAAATGGGATAATTAAATAAAATTAGCATCGTGGGACTTGGGAACATAAAATCATATTGGTGTTCCTTTTTAAATGGGGACCTCTCGGGTAGTTAGTGTTTATATTTATCGCTTTTAATTATCTCATTTAATTAAAATATTTTATTGTGATGTTTATTGCGTATAATGATACTGTCTGGATTCAAGGATCCTATTTGAGGGGATTAATGTGTATTCATGCTCGGGGTCTGACCTCGTGCGTTTGCTAACTTTTTCTTGAAATCGTATTTGGAGAAGCTGCATTGATTTATTTGGAGAATTGCTTGGAGGTCCAGTTGGATTTGATCTACCTTATGCGTATCGATTTAGTTTAGTTTTATTTTCCTTCGCACTTGTATTGAGACTCAGTTTATGGTTGTGTTTGGGCCATTCGGTTCCAAAGTTGTATAGATTTTATTAAGTTATTTCAATGGATTCAGTTGAAGATTATTCAGTTTCATATTATTAGAGATTGGATTTACTTTAAGTTTAGCATGGAGATGGATCTTTTATCGCTTAGTTAGATGGTTTATCTTTTGAGATTGATTATCATTTATCTTGTGGATTAGTTTAATATGTCTCATATCTGTCTCATACTAAGAATGGTTTTTATTTATTCGCACTCGACTTAGTTTTGGTGGACGCCGACGCTAGAATTAAGCGGGGTGTGACACCTACCTTGCATTATAAATAGGGGCTACCCCTCATTGTTGACACACCAATGGAATAAGAAACCCTTTCTCTCCTATTCTCTCAATGTTCATTTAGTTTACAACACATGTTACCATACCACTTCTAACCAATGCGTGTTTCTAAAATAATTTTTTTCATTTATTACATTAACTTATATATATACACACACATATTTTATTTTTATTATTTACTTAAAGTATTTTATTAAACCATTGTTTAATAAATAAATATAGTTTTTGTGTTTTTTAATAAATAAAATAAAGTTTTTTAATAAGAAACTTTTTTTGTTCTCTTTTTTATTTATTAAGAGTATCTATTTCTTTTTTACGTGTTTCGTCCGAGTTTTTATTCATACAAAAAAACATTTATTTATTTTTCATCACAGTTTTATCAATTAAAAAACAAAAAGTGTATTTATTATTCTTTTATTGTCCCAATTTTTATTTTTTTAAAAGAAGTTTGCTACCTTTTCATCCTAGTTTTATTTATTAAAAAAATAAGAAAAATATTTTTGTAATACTTTGTATTTTTATAGTAATTAATTAATTATTAAATTTATTATTTAGTTTTAATGTGTTGTTATTTGTATGTGACATATGTTATGTTGCTTATTAAAATTGTCATATGTTGTTATATGATTCATATATGTGCTTGTAGGTGTGTTACGTGATTTAACACTCTTTGGAATTGACATAATACACGACAATTCATTTATTAAAAAAATTAAGTGACTAGTATTATGGACGACTAAGGAATGGTCAGAGAGTAAGTGTCGGGTGTTTTCTTATTTGGATTATTCCCTCGGTATCCGATTCCACGATTGTGAAGTAATTTCTTATAATGTTGAGTCACACCTAACATATTAATAATTAAGTTTTAACTTAATTGACTCATACTGACTAATATATTGATTCATTAAGATAATTAATTTATCAAAATTAATTGTATTTTGTTTTGATTATTGGGATGCATAGAAAGTCTGTTATTGACTAACAATAGTGGACTTTAAGTCTATTGGGTTGGTATATTGCTTAAGTAGAATTTTGGGTCAATTGAACTATTATTTGGTCTCATTGGGTTGAGGCTTATACTTGACCTAAGAATAATTTTGCGGAATGCTTGATTATTAGGTTAATGAGACAAACTTAATACACACTTTAGATATTTAAGAAAACTCTAGAGAGATTGAGAGAATAGGCACACAAGGGTCAAGAGAAATTGAGAGGTTTTGGGATTTTGATTCGTCAATCAGTCCATAAGTAAGTTTACATCAATTAAGAATCTAATTGGGATTATGTTATGATATTAGTAGTTCATTGGATTCTGAATTAATATGTTTATAATCTTATTTTAATCATCTCAAACCAAAATTTGAAATTAGTTTAATTGTAAAATTAAACCTTAATCTCATATCTATGAACTAGAGTAGTTTGATGAGAAACCATTTGATTTGGCGTTGTGATATGGTTTAAATTGATGTATTTTGAATCGTGTGAATGAGTCGTATAAAAGCCCCCTGTTTAAATTCAAAAATTGAAAAAAAATCTGAGTTGATTTGGGTAGGTTTATGAACCGAGGGTTATAAGATACATAATCTGAAATTTATGCATAAATCGTCATTTTAATCACCAAAAACTTGTAGTTATTATGACAACCTATATATTTATAATAATTAGGTTTATTAAGTTTATTTATTAAAATAATATAGGTGGTCAAAATAATTATATATCATCCTTAACATGTAAAGATTTAATGAATGAAAATAAATCAAGATAATGAACGATATGAGAAATCCTCAAATGTTGATATATAGGTAGATTTTAACCACTATCACTACTAAATAATGTAATAGCGATTTGCAAAAAAACAATACATGCTAAAACTCCTAAAGCCAAGGCCTAATACAAAATGTTAGGAACAACGTAAACCAAGAATTTCTCAACATAAATGAAATACATGTAAAAGTAGGTTCAACACCTACATCTCTAAAACTCGATGGTGACTAGGAATATAAGACTGCATACTCGAGTGAGAAACAAGGTCGGGTACACCGAAGCACCTGAAACAACATCAGAGGTTATGCATGCCGTAACAAGAAAATAACTACGCACTCAAGTAGCAAACTATCAATCATGAATCATCAACATCCTTGCCTTAATCCCATCACATAGGGTCAGCCACATCAATTCTCCTTTTCCATTCTAATCTATTATATGCAACATTATCATTCAAGTTTCATTCTTTAAGATCTCTCCTAATAATTTCCTCACACGATAGCTTAGAGCAGTCCCTTTATCTTTCACCCACCATTTTCAATAATCTTCCTCTTGTTATTGGTGCATCTATTGGTCTACGCAACATATGTCCATACCACCCAAGTCCACTTTCTCTTAATTTATCACTAATGGGAGCAACTCTTAACTTTTCTTTCACGTACTAGTTTTTAATTTTGTCCTTTCTAGTAATTCCTATGATCTATCGGAGCATCCTCATCTCACTAAAATGGAGACTTTGTTCATGGTTTTTCTTTAAATCCTAACACTCTGCTCCATATAGGGTTACTGGCCTAACAACTGTTCTATAAAATTTTCCTTTTAATTTATTAGTTATCCTCTTATCGCATAACACTCCACTTGCTTGTCTTCATTTCATCTAACCAGTTGATATTTTACACGTAGCATCCTCATCAATATCCCCATTACTTTATAACACTGATCCTAAATAGAAAAATGTAATAGTTTAATTTATCACTTTTTCTTCAATCTTTAACATTATGCCATATGACGCCTCATTATTAAATTTACATTCCATAAATTCCATTTTATTACTACTGATTTTTTGTCCATTAGACTCTAAGGCTTTTCTCTACGTATCTACTTTCATCACTAAACCCTCCTTTGAAGTGTCTATTAAAACTATATCATCCGCAATCAACATACACCATGGGACATATTCTTGTATGTCCTTAGTAATCTCATCTAAAACTACAATAAATAAGTAAGGACTTAAGGCCGATCCTTGATGTAGACCCACTTTAATCGTAAAGTCATTAGTTTCTCCACATATAGTTCTTACTCTAGTCTTTGTATTATCATACATATCTTCGATAACTTTAATATAACTCATAAGGATTCCTTTCCTCCTTAAAGCCCACTAAATTATGTCCCTAGGTACTCTATCATAAGCCTTTTCTAAGTCTATAAAGACCATATATAAATTTTTATTTTTACTTCTATATTTCTCCATTAACTGTCTTAATAAGTAAATAGCTTTCACGGTCGATCGCCCAGGCATAAATCCAAACTGATTATCCAAAATTGTTTATTCATCTCTTAATCTTTGTTTAATAACCTTTCTCCATAATTTTATAGTGTGATTCTTTAGTTTGATTCCTCTATAATTACCCCAGTTTTGTATATTCTCTTTATTTTTATACAAATGTATTATGGTTATTTTCCTCCAATCATCTGGCATTTTTCCTTATCTTAAAATTTCATTAAATAAATATGTTAACCATTTTATCCCTATGCTTCCAAGGATCCTCCATACCTCTATGGGTATTTTATCCGTGCCAATCGCTTTATTCTTTCCCATTTTTCTTATTAATATATCTACTTCTTTTTCAGTAATCGTACATACCATTTCTATGTTTGGTTCAATGTTCTCGACATATTTTCTGGGATATTTTTCATTCAATAATCCTTGAAAATACTCTTACCATCGATCTACAAGTTTTTATCATTAATTAATATATTTTGTTTTATGTCTCTAATTCACTTAACTAGACCCATATCCCTTGTCAATCTATGTAATTTAAATGTCTATTCTTTGCCAATTTCTATATTTTCTTTTCATTTTCATTATCGCCATCCTTACCGGTGTATTTTCTTGTAATTCATGTTTTCAACAATACCATTTAAATCCCACTAGTTCCCATATATGAAAAGACAACTAGTAAATACAATCTAATAATTGTGAAGTAACCCACATAATCATGCTATAAAGCATAAAGCATATATATACGGATATATAAATTGGTTCTATCTCCCATTTGTTGAGTGTCACTAGTACACTAAAAAACGCATGAATAGCCCCTACATACTGGGTCACTAGCATGTAGGCTCACCATTTAGTCTTTTATTAAATTAACACATGATTCTCATTTGGTTCATTCTTAGCATCACTGTCGACAACGTTTTAAAACTTACTAACCACCTAGTATTAAACAACAACAAGTGGAAATAAAATACAATAACCAAACCATCCACACAGTAATAATCTGAATCAATCACAAGATAAATAACTGAATAAAATAATACCGAATAAACCATCGGTTCCCCAGCCTAATGTAAAGTCCAACTAAAATAATAAACCTGAGTAAACAGTCTAAACTGAAATAAAAGACGTAGCTAAAGGGGAAACACGCCCCAGTAAAAACTGAAATTGAATCCTACTCTAGGCGTGAAGTAATTGAAGCGTCTAATCCAAATCATGTAAGCATCCATAAGTGTTTCAGCCACGCATCCCTAGAATAGATCATCAAGCTTGACGTCCCTGTGGCTGGACACCTAAAAGGTTTTGAAAATATTTTGCAAATGGGTCAGAGCCCAAAACTTTTTAAAACATTAAGCAAGTATTTATCATAGTTTAAAAGTAGTTACTGATTACACATGTTAGTCCTCGTACTCTCTCTTAAGTCCCTCACCTCTCATCTATAGTGCATACCTAACGTCTCCTACCTAGCTATGCTACCCAACCCAGTTAGGTCTCATCAATAACCAACTAACCACTAATAGTTTTAGCTCCCCCCACCATCCATATGATACACTATAGTATACACTTAATTATCATTAAGTCCTTAGTTAAGTTTCTCTTTAACTCTCCCATATCGCCTATACAACACGTTATTGTAATACTAATAATAAACATTTCACGTATGTTATTGTTTAACCATAATTACAATTCACCTAATTATCATCAAGCCATTTCATTAAGTTTCTCTACTTAAATCATCTTTAGATATATGATATCTAACTTTCCACCATTACACACTAAGTAGATTATCTCATACTTTAATCACTTTTAGATATACACTATCTAGTCTCCCTACTGTAACAGATAAGTAGGATATATCTTCCAAGTATATATATATATATATACACACTATGGTGTACCCGTGCCAATGGCACGGTGATAATTTTGTTCCCATGTGTTTGTGATTATAAAACACTCACATTCCCATTTTTAGTATTATTCACTTTAAGAATGACTTAAAAATATTGACAAAATTCCATCTTATTTAAAAACGATGTGACACCTTTTGTAACACTATTTTCTATTTTTTTTACAACCAGGAGTGTCCGGGGCTGCATACACACACCTCGACTAATCCACATTCACAGTTCGTAGCTTTCGTTGGCCTAACATTATTTTAACAGTGTCCAGGATCGAACTGGGGACCAAACATAATCCACCCCCAAAACTGTCCCAGTGGCAACCTTATACCACTAGGCGAAGAGGCTTTGTTTCTATATTTTCGAGCTACATGTTACTTAATACTACATGTCACGTGTGCCCGTGTTGATAGCACGTTGAAAATTATACTACCTTTGAAATTCATCCAAATATAAGTGATTTGAAATGTCAAAATAAATGTAACATAAGTCAATTTTCCTAAATATAGATATTTTCCCATAACTTCAGTTTGTCCCACAACATCGGTTTGTCTCATAGATATTTCAAGTGTGCTACTAAAAAAACTCACTATAATGCCTTGTTTTTTACTCTTTTACTTAATTTACTTAAAAAAAACTCACATTATAGTGTATAACTTATTTGTATTGGAATAATGTTCTAATTGTATAATTAAGTGAACTTAAATTCAAATATTTAAAACCAACTCCGTCGTAGAGTTGGATGTAAATTTTTTAACAAATAATTTTTAATAAAATTGTACTTGATAGAATTTTTTAATAAAACCTTGGAATGACATAATCATAATGAATATAGCTTGAATGGGGAATACAACATTGTGTGAGTAGAAAAATGTCATGGTGTGAATAGAAAAGTGTGGAAGGCACCATTTATCCGCGAGCAACATATATAAGGACATAAATCATGTACACATTAAAAATTCTTATATATATAGTAGAAAATATGTGTTACACGTATCTCATACATGTCATGTACTCATTTGTATTGTTCTTATAAAATTATTCAATAAATTTATATTAATACACTATTTTTCATGGACTAATGAAACTATATGCATGCCAAAATGGTAAATTATTTTAAATTAGTTAAATACCGAGTAAAAAAATTGCATTAATAAAAAAATACCATGTTGAACTAAAAATTCTTTACAAAATTAATAATGAACGGACTGAGAACAATATTTTTACTCATTAAAAAATCATACAAATTTGTTTATTATGATACTTTTTAATCCCCCTTTCGTATTAATTTGTTTTTTGTAATGACTTTCCAAATAGTATTTTACTCATCGAGTACTCACATGATTATCGCGGTTCGAGCGTAGGGCATAACAGAGAAAAAAATATCATTTTTACTTTTCTTCGTACACACTTCCTAAATTAGTTGGCACCAATTTGAAACAAAAGTTTGAAATGATGATGTTCAGTCTGGTATGGTCATATCACTTCAAGTCTATTTTTTCATAGGTGCAACTTTATTAGTTGAAAGCTATTTTTTCATAGTTGAAACGTTATTATTTGTCTGCGTTATAGAGGGAATTGTCTTTTTAATTATAGTTCTTTTCAAAGCATTTTTTTCGTTGCTTGCTTTTACTCTCATCCATACTTGTTAACACAATACAAAGATGATGTGTCTCTCTCTCTCATCACTTCAATACAGCCAAATTATTCTCTCCATTAAAGATCCCAAGCTCCAAACCACCTTAAGCAACCAAACATCAAGCCGTAAACCACTACACTAATACTCGAATCCTTATTTATCTAATCAGTTGACCCACCTCACTCCACCACCTTATCCACTGGAAAGAAAACCCACCCCGCCCACCCACCTGCTACCACGGTAGCCGGTGAAACAAATAACTCCAACCAACACACTCAGCTACCAAGAAATATACATCTAAACACAGATCTGAAGAAAAAAAATGGATCTGAAGAAAAAAACGTATCTGAAAAAACCATGAAACAAATAACATAAGTCAAGACCTCGTATCAAAGAATCCAGTCAGAAGAAAATAGTATAAGTCAAGACCCCATATCAAAGAGGGAATCGAATCAAAGAACCCATACCTGATTGGAACTCGTATCAAAGACCTAATTGGAACTCGTATCAAGACCTGTAAAAAAACCAAAAACCAAATCTCAAATATTGTCAATACAATGAAATGCCCGTTCAGATCTGTTGATAACCCATATCTCTGAGTAAAAAACTAAAGCCATTTCTTTGAGTAAAAAAACTAACCCTTAAGATGAGCTCAAGACGATCATGGTTTATGGGTTATTTGAGAGACCTGTAAAAAAACTAACCTGTATCAAGACCTGATGGACATCATAACAATCGTGTTTCTTACTAAAAAAAAAAACCAAAAAAGCAGATACTCGTAGGGAGAAGGTGATGGGCGGTGGCGCCCGTAGCGAGGCTCCAGAGATGGAGTGGGTGAATTGGCCGTCGGAGGAGAGGACGACATCTTGGACGAACTGGGAGTGGTCGGTGAGGCAGTGACTGGTGATGTCGTAGGTTTTTTTACCTTTAGTGAGTGGAGAGAGAGAGAGAGAGAAAGGTTCTCTAATATATTGATTGGGGAGTGCACTGTGTGTGTGAGGAGGTTAGATGTACAGGTTTATGGGATATCTTCTGAGCGTTCATACATTTAGTAGCCGCGCTACTCATACGTGCTGACTGTTAGGCCATATTGTATTTTTTCTCAATCAATACATGGAATCGGTTTGAAGATAGGCGTGGGCTTTGAGGGCGTTTAAGTGGCTCGAGGCAGTGGCCACGTGGCACCATATTAAACCTTTACATACAAACTCATGGATTAAATCTCAACCATCAATTGATAAAGATCAAATCAACCAAATTTAATCTCAACCATCAGTTGGCCTAGACAAAAAAAGCCCTCCTCCTTTATTATATATATATATATATATATATATATATATATATATATATATATATATGATTCGTCACCGTGATGCACACTTGCATACTCTGTTATCAAGTCCATGTACCTCACGTACCAAATTAAGGACTATTAGTTCAGATATCACCCACGAACCATAAATCAAAACAACACATATTGGAGGCGAACATAGTTCTAAGCCTATGGGTTACGCACACACCTAAAGTACCCAATTGACCGTCAAAACTATCATACATTCAGATAGCATGTACCTGGGTTCCATGTTCTGAGGAACTAATCCAGACCTCATTGGAATCCTCAAAGTGGGATCGCCCTCTGCACGGGACCCCTGTGATAGCAGGCAACGTAAGTATATTCACATACATAAGAAAGCACATAATAGGCATACACACAACCTATCCATATGTCGCATATGGGAATACACACAACCCATAAATATAAATCCGTATAGGTATACCCACAAGCTATAAATATAACCCGTACGTAATATATATCTCTCGTATACTCAACGTACAATTGATTCACAATTATAACTCTCTATCGCATTATTATTCTCTACTTTAAGGGTCCCAATTATCCCTTAAGAAATTTTAATAGTTAAAACATCACTAACCTACTAGTATAAATTCTAGGTTATCATATACACTTCCCTTAACCCATTTTAAATTCCCGATACTTAACACAATTGTTTAAATATCGTAGGCCTTAGTTTTATTTTACCCTAATTATTAGTAAGCCTAAGCCCCGACTATAGGGCTATTGAAATTCTCAAAGTCCTCATATAGTTCATAAACCATTCTATACCCTGATTTAATTTTCGACTAAATATTTTGATATCGGACACCCTTTCGTAGAAAATTCATAACTATTTAAAAACAATCAAAAAAATATGAAACTGGCGGCCATGCGTTTGTAATGAAAAGATCTATCTCCATGACCTAAAATATAGGGTCGTTCGAATGACATACCAATACCGTTCGAATGACATACTAATCTCGTTTGAACGACATGAGATCTCGTTCGAACGATCTTAATGATTTCTATCAGATTCGTCCAAAACACATTTTTCTCCATTGTTAACACATCAAACCTTCATGAAACCTTCTGGAATTCTTACCCAACATAACCAAAAATCTAATATATGTTTAGGGACGATTTCTAACTTAAATAACACATCAAATCTATACTAAATCCATCCAAGAACAAATCAAACCATTAATTCCAAAAAACCTAGATATTATTTTATTCATATATTCTTATCAAGATACCCAGAATTCTTTCTTCTTCTTCTTCTTCTTCTTCTTCTTCTTCTTCTTCTTCTTCTTCTTCTTCTTCTTCTTCTTCTTATTATTATTATTATTATTATTATTATTATTATTATTATTATTATTATTATTATTATTATTATTATTATTATTATTATTATTATTATTATTATTATTATTATTATTATTATTATTATTATTATTATTATTATTATTATTATTATTATTATTATTATTATTATTATTATTATTATTATTATTATTATTATTATTATTATATATGATGGTTTTGAATTGTTTACATGAAAGTATTTATTATTCTACATGAAATTCCTACCTAAAATCATGCGTTCTAATCATTTAAATCAACATGTATAAAACCCTACACTACATGGGTATTATAACTTTCCAAAAACATGCAAGATAAACAGTTTCCTTTGATCAGTAGGTATAATTTTTGTTTATAGGATCATGGAGTGTTTGTCTTCCCTTCCAATCCACAGTCCGATGTTAATGGGGTTGCAAGAACGGTGTTGAAAACTTCGGAATCCTCCCTTAAGCTCCAAGAATGCTCTCCCTTTATTCTTTTATGGCCTCTTTTAGTTTTATAATCTTCTAACCCTAGCCTCTCGCAACTATATGATGATATAACGTTTAGAATTTCGTATCTCTCTCAAACCTAGACTACCAATTAACCGTCACTCCCTTAAACGGTGTCGTCTTGGTAAAAAATTACCCCGGGACCCAAACTATACACCCGGGTATACTATTCTAACTATTTCGATCCTTTCGAAATCAATTGTGACCTCCACATCAACATCCTACTCACTCTACAATAATTTCTTATCTCATTTTCATATAGTCTAGATGCGACTCCCGATTGAGATCCAAATCAGTCCCGTCAATATCACTTGCTACGTTGTATAATAATTATCGCAAAAATTATTCTGCCAACAATAATCATTATCTCTCAAAAATAATATAATTCCATTAAATTATGGCACACACATAATTTAAAACTAAACCGAAATAATTATCGAATTAAATTAAATTTCAAGTACTCAGAAATATGTGGTATTACAGACTCTAACCTGAGCCATGCCATAAAATAACACAGTCATACACGGAACATAGTGTGTAACCCAATGATATTCAAAAGGTATATTTTGTCTTTTAATTGTTTATACCCACTCCTTATCTGTAAGTGTAAACAAGATATATACTATACTGGAGACTAAATATACCAATTACATTTTATTATTTAAAATTATATAATTCGTGGGGTGTTTATTCTTTATCACGAGTTAGTGACCCATATTCAAAATCCAAGCCTACGAACCAATATCCCCAACTCCATTACCCTTACACAATTTCAAGGGACCAAAGTTATAAATCGTACACAAGGTATTCAACTCTTTAATATTTAGTACACTATGGAGAAGAGAGGAATATGGAATTCCAATTAGGAATTTAGGTTTGTTTATGCACTTTCCATCAAAATTGTAATCCCTCTTTAATTCCCAATTTATCATATCTAATTGGTGAGAATTCAATATATAATTCATACGCAAATTCTTCAATAGAATTAGAAGGAAAAATCCTAATTTCCTGCAATTCTAATAATTAAAAATCTTTTAATTTAATATTGAAATTATACTATGAAGGTGAAATTCACAATCCGATTCAATTATAATTAGATTAACGTAATTAAGTATATAAATTTCAAGAATTGGATTCATTAATTTATATAACAAAAATAATAATTTATAAAAGTATGATCAATTTAAATTTTTTAGAATTTATGAACCTCTTTAGGTAGAAACTAATATTTATCTCATGAGATGAGAGAGTAGAATAATATTGCCTTAATTGAGAAAAACCTCTAAAACGATAAAGAAAGATTGTAGAAAAAAAGCCCTTCAAAATTGATCTCCAATTAAACCACAATTAATGAAATTACTCCCCCACTTGTGTAAAATATCCTCTAGAATTTCCTAAATGTTTGTAATACCCCTTACTTTTATGATTATTTAATTTTTGCGTGCTTGTAATTCTTAATTTAATTCAGGAAAATTAAATTAGGTTTCAGTAAATATTAATTAGCGAGATAAATGATTAATAGTTATTACTATTGTTATTTACTAAAGTGTGATAAGTAAATAGACATGTGGTTTACTATATGTCACGTATCAGTGAAAAGAGATATTTTATTATTATATATCGATAGGGAGTTGCATTAGAGGATTGGTATATTTTATGGGTGATGCATACTGTACGCACATGTCGGGTTTAGTTAATGAGATGTTAGCATCCTTATAGTTGGGTGACTCGGATGACCATTTTAAGTACACCAATGATCCTAAATGGGTCAAAATAGGTACCAGGTGTTATGTTTAGGTTCCAGGGGCTTTTTAGGTGTAGCAAGACCCATATAAGGGTAGTGTGGTATTTTTTGCATCGAGGGTTTAATAGAAAAATAGGATTAGGGTGTAATTAGGAGGTATTTGAGGTTTAGAGGGGTGGATGATGGCCCCACTTTTCAATCACTGCATATTTGAGAGTTAGAGAGAGTTTAAGAGAAGAGAAAGAAGAAGAAAAGGGAGAGAAAGGTCATACGTCACGAATATTGCATACTCGTGCCCGTTATCTTTATGCATTCCAGATCTTTTTATGTTCTTTATGCCTGTATTTATTCTCTTTATCCATACAACCTATATTATGTATGTTTATATGCCTAGAAGGGGTTAATTGAGTTTTTGTAGGTAGTGGAATGCTTAAAGTGAGGATTGGTTGCGTTTCGAAGAAGTTCCATTGTCGGACTCAACTTCAAGGACATTTTACACATTTCACACTTCATATTATGCTCATGGGAATTCCATGGAAGCTCGTTGAGTTATCTTCGCGTGGACGCAAATAACATGTCGTTTCGAGTTTGGATGAAGAAGTTATAGCCATTTTTGTTTTGAGACTTTCCTCCCATGTGAAGGCCAAAAGAGGCCAATACATAGGGGACCGGTTGACCGGCCTTGAGCCCCCGATCGACTGGTGATTTAGTTTTTTATCTACGAAGGAAAAAGGGGAACTCAAGCCATAACCCCTGTCGACCGGCCCCCTGGCCACAGTCGACTGGTCCTACCTGATATTTGCCACTTTGTTCCTTTTTGTTTCTTTTTTATTTTTCTTTCCTACTTAGTATATAAGGCGGGTTTTTTTTATTTGTAACATATATTCATTTTATAATTTCTTAGTTTAGGGGAGCTAGGGTTTGGATATGGATTTTGGGTGTGCCATTTCTCCCTCCTAGGGTTTGCCCATATAGGTCGTGTAAGAACACTATTCATCATCTTCTCCATCAATCCAAGTTTCCATTTCTTTATTTTTTGCTTTGTAGTGTAGAGTTTATTGATTTCATTGGCTTGATTTCTTTACTTTCTTGCATTTAAATATATGTCTTCCATTATGTTGTGTAGCTAATTTAGTTTGGGTTGAGATTGATTGAACTCACCTTTGGTTGATTTGGTTGCTTTGCTATGGTGACGGATTTTCACGAGTTTAATTCTATTGTGTTGTTCTTGTTATTATGACTAGGAGATTTAACGGGGTATATCACGTATGCTTCGTATTTACGACCTTGTGTGTGTAATTTTTGGGGTATTTACTGAAGCCAAAATCATAGTGGGATTTTATGACGATTTAGGGGGTGCCAACTCTAGATTTAATTAATTGTTGAAATAAGATTTAATCTTAATGACGTGTGTATCCATGTAACCATTTATACTAATTAACTCGAGGTGGGGGATACCAGTATCAATCTATAGTTTTTATTTCATTTGTTAATCGTAGTTTAACTTCCATGCCTAGTTATATTTTCTTTTTATTAACAAATTATCTTTTACACTTTTACTCCCGAAGTATTAAATTAATATAATTCTAACAACTAGTCTCTGTGCATTTCGATACTCGTACTGGCCGCTATACCCCCTTAAAAGAGTGTAGTCAATAGTTTAGTTTTTTTTCATAGCAGTGGGAGCCGAGCAAAATGATCGGCATATATCCTTATACACTTGCACCGCGGTCGAACGGGGGAAGCTGGTATTTTTTTTCCTGTTATCACTTACGAATTCGTCTCCTATTCTCATTTCTATAATACCCCCCCTCACACTTTGTACCCTTATTTTTTATCCCCCACCCTTACAATTCACAAACTTTAACCCAAAGTCAACCAATTTCTACACATCAAGGTGTAAATTCCTCTTAGCTATCTTATCTACTTGGTGTTTTTGATTGTTAATTGTCATGCAATTGGGGTGTTACGCACACTTTGATAATTTTTGAACTTTGTTGTTGGGTGTGTCCCAATTATTGTTCCAACTTGATTTTATGCTTATTTGTTGATATATAACCATTCATGAACACAAATTGTTGTTGGATTATGTGTTTGTTCATGAATGGGGCTTGTGTTGGTTCAAATGGCACTCACACCCACTTATACCACATTTGTGCACACCAAGTGTTTGCTAATATGCCTAAACTAATTTTTTTCGAGTTGTTTAGCATACACTTGCGTATTTTCACTCATTGTCGCTCTTCGAAACTTTTTTAACAATGTGGTATATTTTCATCCGGTTTCATGCACTTGCACACACCATTTAACTGGTTCACTGACTAACTTTAATTGCACTTTACAATTTTTTTCTCTTGCCTAATTACTATTTCATAAGTTGAAATGGCCATAATATCAAAAAGTACGATTCGACCAAGTGTGTACCATCCTGGGGTTTCCAGAGATTCTGTTGTGAAAAGGGAAAAGAGGGGTTTCACACCTATTTTCAGAATCAATAGAGTCCGTTGGCCTACCATTGTGCGTGGGACCTTGATCATGCGTCCGATGTGGTGGGGTGAAGATATGTGCCGGGATTCTCTGGTGATTTTTAATTAATTTTCTTCCTTAATTTATTTCTAATTTTAGTATATTAACTCTTTAATATTGTATTGTATTAAGTTGTTTTGTGAAATTATGAGATTGGAAACGATAATGTAGTTGTTGGTTATTTATTGGATTTTGATGCATATGATCCTCCATTTTTATAAAATCAAATGTTCACCAATGATTTATTGTAACAACCCGCCTAATGGGATACCGGGCGATCACTCCTATATCAAATTATAACAGGAGTTACATATGGATCATTCTTAGCATCACTGTCGAAAATCCATTTAATTACTAATATCCTATTAGGTGAGAGTTAAAAACTTTTACCTAACTACTCTTTTTAACGATCAAAATAAAACATCCACAATTAAATAAGTAATTGAACTAAAATGAAAATGAAATAAATTAAAATAACCGAACATTCGGTCCAAATTATACAACCATATCGAATATCGTGCGAAGAACAAATAAAATCAGTTGGACCATTGGCCCGAATGTTTATGCATTACCTCCTATCTAGAGTACAAGAAAAGAAGCGTCTACCAAGAACCCGCAAGCATCCACAGCTGCTGCAGCAGATGTCTGACTCGAAAGAAATGCCATCCAGGCGTCCCTGTGTCTGGACACCTATATATATATATATATATTATATAGAAAGAAAGGAGAGTAGATAAACGGGTCAGAGCCCGAATTTTGAAAATATTTTGCAAGTGCATAAATGCTTTATTTTTAGAAAAATAGGTTTATCTCATATTTAAATTGGTCTCGCACTCCCATGAGATACCCCTCACCTCTCCTCTAATAGTGCACACCTAACACACCCTAACAACATACTCTAGTCAAGCTACCCCTGCCTAACTAGTCTAATTTACCCATCTACTATCTACCCTAGATAGTCCAAGTGCTAAGGGCTAAACTTCCCTCCATTCTCAACACTGCACTAAGTTCGTGCGTGGGGTGTCTCGCAAAGCGAAATCTAAACAAGGAACCCCCCGATACACTACTACTTGGCAGGGTTAATGGTAGAGATCCATTAGGCCCGTAGCACGCACAAATGTATAATTACATATATATATATATATATACATCTACAATTACATCCGGATAATATCTCCCGGACTGAGGTTTACTTATCATCATCTTAATAATACTCATCCGGATCTACCCCCGGACTGAGGTGTATTCTATACACAAAGTATTTATCATTTTTTTCTTTCAAAACTTTCCATTTCCTTTCTCATATCCAGGAAATGTATTTAAAAGCCAATTCACTAGCATGAATTGCTTTATCATAACATATACCTTTTTAAAAGCCAATTTTATTAATATAAAAATGCTTTTCCTTTTTCAATTATCCCATTTCCCTTTTTATACTCAGGAAATGTAATTAAAAGCCATTTTTATTATCATAAAAATGCTTTTACCATATCATATGCTTCCACATCCCTTCTTCCATCCGGGAGTGTTACCGAAGCTAAACATATAACCCATTTCCCTTCCTATATCCAGGAAATGTATTTAAAGACAATCCATTATCATGAATTGCTTTAATATAACGCGTTCTAAGACTGCCCGTCCGGTTTCCGCACTGTGTGCGCCCTAAATGGCTATCATCTTCCAGGGCCTATCATCAAGACAACCTGGGATCCTACATCGCAAGACGTCGGGAAGCGGTCATGTGCCTGCGGGATAGTCAAGACCACACCCGGAATCTCCTAACCAGCGCAGAAAAAGATATCAACAAACGCTCACATGGCCTATAGGACTATATCCACCCTGCATTCATTAGCCAGGGGGCTTCACCATACGTAGCGATTTAAAGAGGTGTGTAATCCATATTTTATCAATTATGAAAATCATTTATTTACCATTTTGAAAATATTCATTTTTATATTTTCAAAATCATTTCCATCATAACATATATATATACCTAAAACACACAGTATATACATATCCTATATATCCTTCCTAGAATATATATATATAATAACGGCCATAGTGGCCTATAGCATCTAGCGATAACCAATAATCCCAAGGATTCCCTCCAGGAATCATAATCATGCATTCATATAAGCATGATACTAAACCCAAAGTATTTCTTACTTTAATAATCACTATATATCTCAATCCTATCTAAGGATTTATTGGATATCTCCAATTATACCATTTCTCATTTAGCGAATATATAACTATACTCCCCAAATTTATTCTAATCCACTCATAGGATTCACTCAACCAAGATCAATATGCTTATGTTATCTCTTTAGATCATAATCCTCTTTAATACTCAAATTTTAGAAAGACCGCTTTAAACTCAAAGGGGAGAAGTAATAACAATCTCCAAAATCTTGGGCTGAAAACAGAGTACCGGTCGACCGGTCCTGGACCCCCGGTCGACCGCGGGTTGCAATTAAGCTTACGAAACAAAGCAGTAGACCATTTCTTCTTGACGCGGTCGACCGGCCATAGGGGCGCGGTCGACCGGTCACACCAGGTCCTCAAAACTAAATCCTCCAAATCCTCCATCCAACAACCCAATTTCATTATCGAGGTTTCTAAACTACCCCAAAATTATCCAAAACATCTACACGACTAGCTTGTATTTTTCCAATTCCCGATTTGACTTCCGAGTTGATGATTTCAACCCGGAGCTGCCATCTTGTAAAAATCATATCAAATCGTAGAAAAATTAGAAATATATGCAGTCGGCTCCCACGCGACCGTATCGAAAATATCTACAACTTTCTTGTTTTGGCTAAGAGCTAAATCATTTATCTTCCTGGCCGAAAATGACCCCAAAGGCTACGGGTTACTATTCATTATCTCCCCAAAATCCCAAACTCCATTTTTCTCCATTTTTGTTGTTTTTAACCTCATCCAACAACTCAATAAACATCTAATCTATGTTTTACAACTAACACATTAATTATTTTGGGGTATTGAATCATTTCTCTTAGTTTTAAACCCTAAAACCATAAAAACCCCTACTTAACATTTAAACCCATTTTTATACTCCATTAACATGGTTTTAAAACTAAAAATCATTAAGAGTTTACACTACATCAATATGTAAGCTCATAATCAACTTTTACCCAATTTTATTTTAAGGGTTTTGACCCCAGAATCATATTTTTACCAACTATGATATGAGATTAATGCACAAAAGTAAATAAAGCAAGTAAACACTTGCCTGGAGGATGAAATCCGACGACCTCGAGTCGAATCCGGCGGAGTTTGGCCTGAATCTCCCTTTTCTCCTTCCTCTCTCTCTTCTCTCTTTTCTTTCTTCTTTTTCTTCCTCTCCTTCTCTTTATAAAGAAAGAATAAGGGTTTAACCCTTAAAAAACTAAAAACGACTCGTTTACCCAATTACGAGTTACTTTTACCTCTAAAATTACCCGAAACTTAATTTCGACAATCGGACACTCTTTTCCGACTATCTCGGACATTCCGAGAGTCATGGCGCAGTTGAAATTTCCGTCCGAGGTACTTGACCGCAAATCATTATTCCAACCCAAAATAAATAAATGCGGGTTTTCTACTCAAAATCTTACCTCTTTTGTCGCTATACTCGACGACGACATATAATTAAATTACTTCGACCTATATAGTCCCAAAATAATTTATAACACCCTTCCAAAATCATTAAATCCTCGAAAATCCCAAAATTTACTATTTCGAGAAATTCTCCAAATTCCAAATTATACTTAATTATGGAATTTAATTGTCTCCAAAAGGGCGGGTTGTTACATACTCCCCCCCTTACAATGGAATTTCGTCCTTGAAATTCAGATACAACTTACATCCTCTAACTAGGATTACTACAAATCCTAAAACCTCAAGGGAAAGATACTAACCTAATGGTTCTTAACCATACACTATGCGGTTACCGCAATCATAAAGTGACTATAATACGTCACTTAATACCCATCCTCTAAAATGCCTCTCGGCATGGATTTTCAACCTTACATACTACGCCCATCCTATTTCGGGCGGTAAATAAAACTATCTTACCAAGGTGCCCATACACCTTTCTAACCTGTGCATATCTGCACATCCAAAGCGAACGTTCAACACGTAACACTCTCTCCCAATAAGGATCTCCTTTCCTCGGTGTAATACTCATCTACGGGTCCTCCCGACCCGCCAAATTCCAAACTCCTAACCTTGGCGTTACTAAATCTATCAAACCTACATCCTAAAAAGCTACAGTCTAAGCGTTTCCCTACCTATGCGAAACGATAGTCTAAATATGTCCCTAGTGCCCAAGGCCTCTCTCAACTCCCGACATTTTCTTGGTTTCGTGCGTGGGACATCTCCCCAAAGAGAAATCCAGACAAGGAACCCTCCCGTTACACTACTCCCTCGCGCTGTCGGTTATCGAGATATAACGACCTAAGGCACACCAGCGGGACGTCCTAAATCTTACTAAATTAACCTACAAACGCATTCCTACTATCTTATCCTTCCGCCCATACAGAAGGAAACCTAACTAATCGAAGTGCCTACTCTCTGTAGGAACACCACTTACATCACACCGATCACAGATTTCCTTAAAGCTTGCCTTTTCATTAAGGCCTGACTGTTATCCTCAAATTAATTTCTCTAGGTCTTATTCCCCCCAACTACTTATGGTGAGAGGACCACTTTAGTGCTTTTCCATAGCATAATATTTCCATAAACATACCATCATCACAGGGCTCATAGTCTATATTGGTTCATCCACACTATAAGACTAACCCCCATCCTTACATCCTATAACATCTCTCCACGCCCGACGCCATTAAGAGTCATATGTGGAGTGTCTCGCAAAGCGAAATCCAAACAAGAAACCCCTCCACACATTAACACTTGACTTCGTCAGTCACGGAGTCCCGTTATTTCAGACATGCAACCGGGATAATCCTATCCCTTATCATCGAAAGGTGGTCTGAACTCCTATCTCTAACTAAGAGTCACACCACCCAGCGCTCGCACTATTTCTAAGTCCTTGCGCAAACCAGTACTGAGCTAAATCTTACAGCTCAACAATGATCCTGTGGGCCTTAAATTACCTCTATAAGGTTGCCACACATACCAACCAAAATAAGGAAGCCTCTACTCATCGAGGTTCCATCAATCCATAATAACAAAGGTGTACTCAACCTGTATCCAGGTGAGACACCGCAACCACAATCTGTTCCCTCCAGGAACTTTGGACACGATAGGCTTGCCATCATTAGCCTGCTATCGCTCCGATATACCATATACCTCATACGTATATATACAAAATATAATCACCCGCCTCTATGGAAAGTGAAGGAAAACAAAATCCCGCTATCGCAGAAAACACACAAGCCTACATTATTATGTTATCGAGACCAAATACAAAGCTCAAATTACACACACGAGTCTAGGGCTATCGGACGCCACAACTTCATCTAGCCACACCTCTTACTAGAATTTCTTGACTCTAGGCCCCATCTGGGCACCCTAACCTTGTCCTTTATTCCTATCGAAGAAGACTATCCGTGTGGCTCCGCACTCCACAACACCATTTCCATCATTGGTCTTCCTGACCATCATGGAGTTGTCAACACCATCTGACTCTATAGCCTCGCTCCTTACAATCACCTTACTAATCCTCTTAACTCCTTCGTTAAAAGGAAATTCCACCACCGGTTTCAACAATCCTCCCTCATTAAATCTCCCCATGTGGATGTCCCCTCAGGGGCACCTGAACACACCCACATTCTCCGTAAGTGTTAACAACACTTCTCTAATGAGCCTATCCATCCTGGAAAGGACTCTTTTTTCATTGTACCTTCCTCACCTCGGTACAAAGTTCACTTCTCCATAATGTTCTTTATTCGCTGTCGGTCTTTGGCCGACCCTTATGTGAATAATTATGAAACGGAATTCTTCTCCTTCCTGCAGAATCATGGGGACTCACGGTTAAAACTATCCGTAAGATCCCTTTGGAACCCTTATCTCCACGGGGTAATTCAACTTGAGTACCATTTTCTACCACAGTAGTACTTGGTTGCTCATAACTACTATACTTTAGTAGCCGTTGCAACAATCCTTAGCAATTTGCCACAAGGAGAGTGGCCTCTACTAAGGTCCTCGTCCCCATCTTCTACCAGCTTCCCCAGCTAATCCTTGCCAACTGATGTCCTCCCCGAGGCCCTCCTTGGTCGTCCTTCTTCGATCGGCACACACGATCCTCGAACGAGCACGCAAAGGATTACTAAAATATTCTAACATGGCAGGAGAACGAAATCTCACAAGAGAAATCAACAATCCTATTCCTGGGGCTCTATATCAAATCGAGAGCAACGCTGAAAGCGTAGTACGTCCGCACAGATTCCTAAGGACACTAAAACCTGATGCTCTGATACCATCTGTAACAACCCGCCTAATGGGATACCGGGCGATCATTCCTATATCAAATTATAACAGGAGTTACATATAGATCATTCTTAGCATCACTGTCGAAAATCCATTTAATTACTAATATCCTATTAGGTGAGCGTTAAAAACTTTTACCTAACTACTCTTTTTAACGATCAAAATAAAACATCCACAATTAAATGCGTAATTGAACTGAAATGAAAATGAAATAAATTAAAATAATCGAACACTCGGTCCAAATTATACAACCATATCGAATATCGTGCGAAGAACAAATAAAATCAGTTGGACCATTGGCCCGAATGTTTGTACAATACCTCCTATCTAGAGTATAAGAAAAGAAGCGTCTACCAAGAACCCGCAAGCATCCACAGCTGCTGCAGCAGACGTCTGACTCGAAAGAAATGCCATCCAGGCGTCCCTGTGTCTGGACACCTATATATATATATATATATAATATAGAAAGAAAGGAGAGTAGATAAACGGGTCAGAGTCTGAATTTTGAAAATATTTTGCAAGTGCATAAATGCTTTATTTTTAGAAAAATAGTTTTATCTCATATTTAAATTGGTATCGCACTCCCATGAGATACCCCTCACCTCTCCTCTAGTAGTGCACACCTAACGCACCCTAACAACATACCCTAGTCAAGCTATCCCTGCCTAACTAGTCTAATTTACCCATCTACTATCTACCTTAGATAGTCCAAATGCTAAGGGCTAAACTTCCCTCCATTCTCAACACCGCACTAAGTTCGTACGTGGGGTGTCTCGCAAAGCGAAATCCAAACAAGGAACCCCCTGATACACTACTACTTGGCAGGGTTAATGGTAGAGATCCATTAGGCCCGTAGCACGCACAAATGTATAATTACACACACACACATACACACACACACACACACACACACACACACACACACACACACACATATATATATATATATATATATATATATATATATATATATATATATATATATATATATATACATCTACAATTACATCCGGATAATATCTCCCGGACTGAGGTTTACGTATCATCATCTTAATAATACTCATCCGGATCTACCCCCCGGATTGAGGTGTATTCTATACACAAAGTATTTATCATTTTTTTCTTTCAAAACTTTCCATTTCCTTTCTCATATCCAGGAAATGTATTTAAAAGCCAATTCATTAGCATGAATTGCTTTATCATAACATATACCTTTTTAAAAGCCAATTTTATTAATATAAAAATGATTTTCCTTTTTCAATTATCCCATTTCCCTTTTTATACTCAGGAAATGTAATTAAAAGCCATTTTTATTATCATAAAAATGCTTTTACCATATCATATGCTTCCACATCCCTTCTTCCATCCGGGAGTGTTACCGAAGCTAAACATATAACCCATTTCCCTTCCTATATCCAGGAAATGTATTTAAAGCCAATCCATTATCATGAATTGCTTTAATATAACGCGTTCTAAAACCGCCCGTCCGGGTTTCCGCACTGTGCGCGCCCTAAATGGCTATCATCTTCCAGGGCCTATCATCAAGACAACCTGGGATCCTACATCGCAAGACGTCGGGAAGCGGCCATGTGCCTGCGGGATAGTCAAGACCACACCCGGAATCTCCTAACCAACGCAGAAAAAATATCAACAAACGCTCACATGGCCTATAGGACTATATCCACCCTGCATTCATTAGGCAGGGGGCTTCACCATACGTAAGCAACTTCCCTTATGATAGCGATTTAGAGAGGTGTGTAATCCATATTTTATCAATTATGAAAATCATTTATTTACCATTTTGAAAATATTCATTTTTATATTTTCAAAACCATTTCCATCATAACATATATATATACCTAAAACACACAGTATATACATATCCTATATATCCTTCCTAGAATATATATATATAATAACGGCCATAGTGGCCTATAGCATCTAGCGATAACCAATAATCCCAAGGATTCCCTCCAGGAATCATAATCATGCATTCATATAAGCATGATACTAAACCCAAAGTATTTCTTACTTTAATAATCACTATATATATCAATCCTATCTAAGGATTTATTGGATATCTCCAATTATACCATTTCTCATTTAGCAAATATATAACTATACTCCCCAAATTTATTCTAATCCACTCATAGGATTCACTCAACCAAGATCAATATGCTTATGTTATCTCTTTAGATCATAATCATCTTTAATACTCAAATTTTAGAAAGATCGCTTTAAACTCAAAGAGGAGAAGTAATAACAATCTCCAAAATCTTGGGCTGAAAACAGAGTACCGGTCGACCGGTCCTGGACCCCCGGTCGACCACGGGTTGCAATTAAGCCTACGAAATAAAGCAGTATGCCATTTCTTCTTGACGCGGTCGACCGGCATAGGGGCGCGGTCGACCGGTCACACCAGGTCCTCAAAACTAAATCTTCCATCCAACAACCCAATTTCATTATCGGGGTTTCTAAACTACCCCAAAATTATCCAAAACATCTGCACGACTAATCCTAGCTTGTATTTTTCCAATTCCCGATTTGATTTCCGAGTTGATGATTTTATCCCGGAGATGCCATCTTGTAAAAATCATATCAAATCGTAGATAAATCAGAAAAATACGCTGTTGGCGCCCACGCGACCGTATCGAAAAGATCTACAATTTTCTTGTTTTGGCTAAGAGCTAAATCATTTATCTTCCTGGCCGAAAATGACCCCAAAGGCTACGGGTTACTATTCATTGTCTCCCCAAAATCCCAAACTCCATTTTTCTCCATTTTTGTTGTTTCCAACCTCATCCAACAACTCAATAAACATCTAATATATGTTTTACAACTAACACATCAATTATTTTGGGGTATTGAATCATTTCTCTTAGTTTTAAACCCTAAAACAATAAAAACCCCAACTTAACATTTAAACCCATTTTTATACTCCATTAACATGGTTTTAAAACTAAAAATCATTAAGAGTTTACACTACATCAATATGTAAGCTCATAATCAACTTTTACCCAATTTTATTTTAAGGGTTCTGACCCCAGAATCATATTTTAACAATTATGATATGAGATTAATGCACAAAAGTAAATAAAGCAAGTAAACACTTGCCTGGAGGATGAAATCCGACGACCTCGAGTCGAATCCGGCGGAGTTTGGCCTGAATCTCCCTTTTCTCCTTCCTCTCTCTCTTCTCTCTTTTCTTTCTTCTTTTTCTTCCTCTCCTTCTCTTTATAAAGAAAGAATAAGGGTTTAACCCTTAAAAACCCAAAAACGACTCGTTTACCCAATTACGAGTTACTTTTACCTCTAAAATTACCCGAAACTTAATTTCGACAATCGGACACTCTTTTCCGACTATCTCGGACATTCCGAGACTCATGGCACAGTCGAAATTTTCATCCGAGGTACTTGACCGCAAATCACTATTCCAACTCAAAATAAATAAATGCGGGTTTTCTACTCAAAATCTTACCTCTTTTGTCGCTATACTCCACGACGACATATAATTAAATTACTTCGACCTATATAGTCCCAAAATAATTTATAACACCCTTCGAAAATCATTAAATCCTCGAAAATCCCAAAAATTACTATTTCGAGAAATTCTCCAAATTCCAAATTATACTTTATTATGGAATTTAATTGTCTCCAAAAGGGCGGGTTGTTACATTTATCTAGTATATGCACTTCAACCCTTCTAGATTATTGTGACTTATGACATAATTTCTTTTAACTTAATTCTTGCGATAAATATTTTTGTTTTTTTTTGGTTTGTGTAGGGCTCATGTGACTACCTCAGGGAGCGCTCCAAATCGGGGTGATTTTTTTCCATCCATCTCTTTGTGATACTGTCTCTATTTACATTGAGGACAATACGCGTTTAAAGTTAGGGGGTGTGATTAGTCATCTTAATTTCTATTTCATCATCGTGAGCCATGTTTATATTTATTAATTAAATTTTATATAATAAAAAATATAAAAAATAAAAAATATATAAAAAATATAAAAAATATAAAAAATTTAAAAATTGTTTTCTCTATTTCTTTTCTCTTTCTTGGGCCTTTTGCCTCAATTTCCTAAGATAAATTCAATAATTTCCCTATCCAATTTCTAATTCAATGATGCATTTTCTATTTTTTCATGTTATTAAACTTTAGTCCCCAAATTATTCAATATTGGGGATAAATACATAAATTAAACCTTGAAAACCCATAAGCACTTGAGCATATTTTCTATAGGACAATTATAACTTGGTATCTTTTTGTTGATTTGTGTACACTAAAATCGAGTGAGCTTTGTGCTTTGCTTTATTTGTGAGTGTTTATACATTACTCTTTCCTTCTTGAAAACGTTAAATTTGTTGGTAATCTCACTTTTCTTTCATTGAACGTTCATTAATTGAGTTGATATACGAAATCTGTTATTTGAGCATGAATTTTGAAGTTGTTTTGACTTGATAATTGCGTAAACTTTTGGAAATGATCATAGGCCCTCGTTGTTACATTACCCATATTGACCTTGACCTTACCTTATTTGTTTTCCTCATCAACCCCTTTGAACCTAAATATAGCTCTTCGTTTCATACCCCAAAATCCCATAACCAACTCTAAATTGGAATTTTAAGCCATATATATCACCTTCCATACCTTTGTTTGGAATGATACTTGGGATTGAATGATGTCCGTGTTACGTGGTTGTAATTAAGCATGTGAGAGTGAAAAAGTGAAGCAAAAAATGAAGTGAAAAAGTGAAGAAAAAATGAAGTGAAAAAGAAAAGAAAAAGAGAAAACACAAAAGCAAAAGAAAAAGAAGAGAAAAAGAAGAAAACAAAAGAAAGAGAAAGTATGTACATGTTGTATATAGTGTTCAATAACCTTTATCATTTTCTAATGTTATATTCAATGCTTGTTATGGAAATTATTTTCCAATTTTGATATTACCCACAAATTTTCCATTATTCCAAGTGTTTCATCGCCAAACACCTTTGAATCCGTACATATTCCCTCAATTTCATAACCTTTACCCAAACCTACATTATAACCCATAAAAGTTCTATGTGATCCTAAGGTGAATGTAATTCAAATGTCATAATAATTGCGATAATCTGTGAAAATGCATTTCACCTCTTTAATGATGATATCCTTTTATTAAGATTACAAAGTTCTTATTTTATACATAGCATTCTTCATTGATGCAATGCGTGCGGACTAATTTCCATTTCCATTTACTCACTATGCCCACATATCCCGTGTGTTACACCTTATTCTGAGTGCTTCTATTTTTTTAGTGTAATATCCGAAGAGGATTGAGTGGAAGCATGCTTTAATTATTATTCGCGCTATAGGCATTTTTACCTAATCAAAGCTTTTTCTTGTTCATACACACCACTCACATTTGAGGTTTCAATTCCATATAGTTATTCTTTTACTGTTAATAGTTTTGGATCATTGGGAAAAAGTCTTTTTTTCTTTCTTAATAATATGTTGAAATATTTAGTTATTGTTAATCTTGGAATTTTGGTTGGTTGGTCATATTTTGAGGAAATTTGATGTTTGTGGGTTTCATCTTTTAAAAGCCTCATGAGACAACATTCATCCACTAGGATAACCTAAGGGTTTAACGGCTTATTGCACATGCTAACTGCAATCGTTTCGTCGAGAAAGTGGCATTTATCTCCTTTATACATATATCCTTTATTGTGGTTTACTTGTAGTTCCTCTTGCTTTATGTTTCATTTTTAGGGACTAGTAATGTGTAAGTTAGGGGGTGTGATTCGGTTTGAATATTGCATATATTCACCCTCTTTACTTATGTATTTTAGCCCCCTAGGGTACGTTAATTCTTATATTTATGTTTGTTAGCCAAAAAACCTCTATTTTATATGTTTACATGTTTTTTGAGGTATAATTGAGCTTTTGTAGGTATTACGGTGCTTAGTGTGAAGTTCGGTAGCGTTCCAAGGAAGTTCCGTCGACAATCGCACGTACAGGGGTACTTTAGTAATTTCATAATTTGTCTTTCTGGCTCATTGTCTCCATGAAATTTGAAGCCCTCTAATTCATCTTTGCGTGGCCATTGGTGGAGCACAATTCCGATCAATAACGAAGAAGTTATGGGATTTCTCGCGGAGGGAGGTTAACACCAAACCCACTTAGGACAAATCACTTTTTATTTCTTTTACCACCTACTGTATAAGTGGTTTTTGTGTATTTGAAGAAAAATATTCTATTGTCTCGTATTAGGTTACGGTTTGGAGGTGATTTTTAAATTTTCTTCTCTCTTTCCTAGGGTTTCACCCAAATGGGTTTGTTAGTGCACTATTTATCATCTCTTTCATTAATTCAAGCTTCCATTGTTTTGTTTATTGCTTTGTTATTAATTTACTTGCTTTGTAACTTAGATTTAATTTCTTTTCTTATTTTCTTGCATTTGATTCTCATCATTTAATATGATTTCTAGCGAATTTAGTTTAGGCTGTGATTGATTGAACTCACCTTGGGTTAATGTAACACCCCGTAATTTTATTGATTAATTGGGATTAATTAAATTATATTTGGAAAATTAATTCAGTAAAATAAATATTAATTAGCGATATAAGGGTTAATATTTATTTATAATGAATATTACTTAGTGAATGAGTAATAATAATGATAAGAAAATAGTATGATTGTCGTGAGTGAGAAATACGATAGTTACTACAAATATAGGCGGGACGTGCGTATCAGTCGTGTCGGGACTTAGTTTAGGAAATAAAATATAATTTCACTTTTGATATTCCATATGATCATTTCGAGAGCGCCAGTTTATCGCGAAGGATCAAGATAGTCAGAAAAGTCTACCCAGGGGTTTAGTTTAGGTCCCGATGCACTTTTAGGCCAAACCGGCACCCTCGACGGGTATTTCGATCTTTTAAAATTTTGGAGATAATAAACCTACGAAAATTAGAGGATTATATTTGATAACACATAAAGGGAATTAGGGTTATCAGTTACCAAACCAAAGAGGGAGTCATAGGAGGAAGAAGGAGAGTTGTCCCTAGGGTTCTAAGGCCAAAAACCATCTTCTTGCACCACCACCACCACCACCGAATTGTAGATCGGGAGGAAGAGAACAAAAATACCACTACCAACCCTGCAGAAATCATACTTCCACATTAAGTCAAGTGTTTATCTTGTTAAATTTTGATTTGATATACCATCATGTTAGAATAAAATGATTTCTTATGGAACTTATTAACTTTGATCTTAAAATTTGAGGTATAATTCATATTTTTGGGTAGGAAGGAAAATATATTTGATCCCTGATATATGTAGATGAATTTTGATTAGAAATATCATGAAATTTAGGAAGAAATCTAAAATTATGTTGAGGTTCTATAATAAGAATAATAATCTAGGGTTTTTAGAAATAAATCTTGATTAAATCTGATCTGGTGTTATTTTGTAACGGTTTAATGATTCTAATACGTTAAAAATCATTGATACATATTACTATAATGTCAGAGACCTTTGGTTGGGAGTCTGGGATAGTGTAATGTTTGTTTGGGGGTTTAACAATGGAGGATTCCCGTAACACTGTAGGGAAGAAGATGATAACTACTACGGCGAATCGATTCAGCTCCTTGGTCGAGTCGATTAGTAAACGAATCGATTCGGACCAAGGCCGAATCAATTCAATTTCCTTGATTGGCATAATTTTTTTACCTTTTTTATTAGAACTCATGGGGAAAAATTGGGTTGACCTTTATATTAATTTTAAAAACCTAATGAAAGATATTTTAATTACAAGTAGGTTAATGTTGGATTTGAGGTTAGTCACACGAGGAGAACATAACGCTAAAATTTATTAAGCTTTACGGGTAATAAAAGCTTATTCGGATAATAATTTTTTGTTATGAAAAATTAAGGGAACGTAGGACCGAGACCAGTAGGCCCTGAGTGAGATACCTACTGAATTTACTTAAGGGTTAAATGGTAACCATTTGGGTATTGGGAAACACTCGGGATTAGACCATGAGAAGTATTACGCGACGTAGAATATTCGAGAGTTACTATACTACGTATAGGGCATATGATATAGGTTATATGTATACCAATGATGAGATTATATATATATATATATATATATATATATATATATATGGGTGTGTATGCCTATTTCTTGATTTGTATGTGTAATCATACCCAGGCTAGTTGCTATCACGGGAGGTTTCACATCGTGGACAGTCTTATTCTGATGAGCCCAATTGGTGGGATATTTACTTGTACATCAAGACATAGAACTTAGGGATTGAGCACTACTTGTGTGAATAAGGGTGTGACCGGTCATTTGGGTGCGTTAGGTATGATCATATCCCAAAGGCTTAGAACTATGTTTGCCTCCAATGCTGTGTGATTTGAATTATGGTTTGAGGGAGATTATCCGAACCAGTGTCCTTATGTAGTACATGATGTACCAAGACTTGATAGCAGAGAATGCCCGCACCGCAGGTTTCCACCTAAAGGTGCTATATACGTATATATTATAAGAGTGATAATAATATATATAGGTGTGATTGATCCTACTACGAGTGTATTAGTAGATAAGATAGATAGTGAGATATAAATTGATCAATGTGCATGAGAACTACATCATTTACTGGTAATTCCTAATGAATATAAAGAATTAGAAAAGGTAGTATTGTATGGGCAATACGAGTGGGCACTATAAATGAATAGATGCAAGGAGATGTAGGCCAGACTAGTTAGGAGAGTAGTATAACTAGGTGGGTTAGAGTAGTAAGTTAGGCGCGCGCATTAGTTAAGGGGTGAGGATCTCAAGTGAGAGCATGCTGTACTAACATGTATATAATATCTTATCTTATCGCATTGCTAAATTTTTCAAACTATTTTACTTAGGCTCTGACCTGTTTCAAATCCTTTTTGTAAAAATAATTTTAGGTGCCCAGCCACAGGGATGCCAGGAAGAGGAGTTCCTACATTTGACGTGTTACAACTGCTGTGAAAGTTGCAGGACCTTGCTATTAAACACATACACTTTTATTCAGTTCTTAGTTCTCTTTACATATCTCAGTCGGGCATGTCGCTCATTCATAGTTTGATACTATTTGTAGTGATTTTGTATTTCTAGTTATTTTCGTTTATTTCCAGCTTTGATTTAGACCTTACATATGGATAACTGTATTTGGATATTCTCTGGAGTGTTATTCCAAACCCAGTTAATTACTTATGTCATTTTCTCATTATTCATTGGTATGTGCATGGAAATGGTGAATGATATATTAATTCCAATTTTATTTATTCATGTTAATAATTAAGATTAAAATTTTGACACCGGGCTACTAGGGTATTAGTAATTAAATTGAATTCCAACAGTGATGCTAAGAATGACACCATTAATGATTCCTATTTAATTTAATAATGGACTGATCAGTCAGGAATACAATAGGCAGGTGATGAGTGCATTATTTTGTATTATTTACACCCAAATCTAGGACTTGTTAACCCCGTTGCATTGTAAATAAAGAGCTTTTATAGCCATTTTTGCTAATTTAAAGAAAAATACAAATTTTAGAATAAATGGGGTTAATAAATGCAATTATGAGGACTTCACAACCTTAAATACTCGTTGCTAATATCTTGTACAAGGTTTTTTTTTTTTAGTATTGACAGGTTTAGAATGCAAGCGGCGATTACGTGACTCAATTCGAGCATAAAACGGATACCCACGCAACTTCAGGGGTAAAATTGTAAATTCAAAAGATTTATTTTGGACTCGGACAAAACATGAAAAATTGAAGACCTTGAATCAAGGGACACTTGGGTTCAAATGGCGAATCAATCGGAGTTGAAATGAAGAAGTTATGGCCGTGCAAAGTTCGGATTCAGAAGAAAGTCAAAGTCAAAGCCCCGAGACAACACCCAAAGTCAATCCCATGACCCGAACACTTCTCAAATATTATTGTTCCCGAAATGAGGATCATGTCGGTTCTTACGGTTCGTCAATCGGAGGTCGTATGAAGAAGATATTGAGTTTGGGGTTTTGTTTGTAATTTTGTTTAGTTGGTCAGATATTGGGGTTAAATATATTTCGCGCGGTTTGTTTAATGAAGATTCAGTTGGTTAGGGGCGTATTTTGCCTAAGGGAGGTTAGGAGTTCGAGTCCTGCTGCCTGATATATATATTTTTGGACGAAAATCCTTTTCTTCAGCGAGTCAACTCGCCAACCCAGCGAGCCAACTCGGCAGAGCCCTTCTCCACCCCTTTTCCTCTTTATCTGCCGAAACACACCTCAATTTGGCAGATTTTTTCTTCCTTGAGCATTGCTCCTACTACCCTATGTGTCCCTATTTTCACTTTCCACCCCCTACCATTCTTTCTTTAATAATTTCTTCATAAATAATTCTTTTTAAATCATTTTTTATTCATTTCTTTTCTATTCTTCTTCTAAAAAAAATCCACACTAGATTTTCTCCATTAATACATCCACCCACCATCCACCTACTTTATTTCCTACACATGTTTATTTTATTATTTTAATAAATATTGTAAATTTCCAAAAATACCCTAAACTTCATTATCTTCTATAAAAAAGGAGAGGGAAGACACACATTTAGGGGGGAGTGAATTTGGAGAGAAAAAAAAAGCTAGAAGAGGAGAGAGACACATTTGGGAAGATATAATTGTGTAAGGGCTCAAAGTCTTGGACTCAAAATTTTGTAAGTTGATTATTATTAAAAAAAAATGATTATTTCATCTTGCGATATTCGTGTTCCATTTATGATGCGTGAGTAACTTTATTTCTAGGACTAGGTGAAATTTATCGTGATTAATTAATTTGTGCATTTTAAGTTAATTCAGTATTTATTCCCCACATGTATTAATTGATAATAAAAATTCGGTATTCATTTAAAACGACACGAGAGTGTGTTTTAAACCTCCGCAATAATTTGATAAATCATATTTTGAGTATTTGGAGTTGTAATTTTTGATGGGCTATACTTGCATTAAGTTGTTTTGATATCTCATGCTTAAATACATATTCAAACTTGAAATTTGATATTTTCGAGGGAATAAGGATTTAAGGTGTCTAATTTAAGAGACATAAAAACATTTTGAGAACGTGTAATGTTTTATTTTCCGAAATACACGCGACGAGAGTCGGTATATTTTGAGTTATAAAGTTGGGAAAGTACGGAATTAACTTGACATACAACTTTAATTAAAATCGATAGATGGATCCGACGTCCTAGTTTTCTCCCATATTTGATATTATCACTTGTTCGTTTGTACTCATTTATATATTTTGCTCTTGTTTTAATTCAAACTCATCCATATTTATACACTCATTGTCTAGTTGGAAGATCGGTATTTTATGAATTGACGAAATCTCTGTGGGTTCGACCCGTACTTACACCCGCTATATTTTAATGGCCCGTGCACTTGCGGTATTTTATAAAATTGACAACAAGTTTTTGGCGCCGTTGCCGGGGACTTCGGTCGATTTTAAGAATATTGATTTTCGGACTAGTTTTATTTATTTATTTTTTTAAAAAAAATCCGAATATAAAAAAATATACATATATATTCCAGCAGCATTTTTTTTATTTACAAAAAAAAAAAGAGAAAAATTCTGATTTAAGTTTTTTTTAGCACTTTTAGCATTATTTTATCACAAAAATTATAATACTTGAAAAAAAAAATTTATTTTTTTATTTTTTGAAAATTTCCTGATCCGTTTTTTTAATTAGTGAACCAGAATAAAAATAAAATAAAATAAAATAAAATAAAAAAAAAACTTTTTTTTTGGTTAAATAGTGTTTTGACACTAGTTTTGTCATAAACTACCTAAATAGTTTTAAAATTCGAAATTAATTTTTTTTTATTTTTTTGAAAATTTTCATCTTTCAAGGCTGCTATTAAAAAAAAATTAAAAAAAATCAAAAAATCAAAAAAAAAAATATATATATTTTTTCATTCTTATAGTGTGTTTTTGGTTAGTATTTTTTTTTAGTGTAAAAATTCCTTATAAGTGCATATGTAATTATTTTTGTATTTATTAATTTTTATTGCACTTTACGCTTGGTATGTTTTTTGTGTTCTTTTTCAGATAAAAAAAAAGGGGGACGAAAAAGAAAGCAACCGTGGGTAAAGCGCTAAAGTTACTTGTGCAATCTTGCCACGCGCACAAGGTACTCTCGGAGACGACTGAAACGAAGGCGACGTTTCCCTCTGATCGACGTCAAATAAAACTTTGGCCCGGCGTAAACAAGTGACTGTAAAAAGTCCACGCCGGAGGTAAGTCTTGTGTGCTCCTACGTGAAACTATTTTTGCAAATTTCAATAAGCACGTTGCAAAATTTCACTTAAGGGCAAAACCCAATTTTAAGATAAGGTGGGGATTTAATCACCCTTCCTTGGCCCACAAATCATTAAGCTACCCGAGCATCTGCATAACCCAAGCCATAATTTTAATTTAAAATTTATTAGACATTGGCCATAGGGTATAACATAGCTCATAGGCATATTCTTTTCAAGGCTAGAATTAAAAGCTAATCCAAACACGGAATTTTCAAATCGATGTCATTTTGACCTTGACTAGGATTGGTGATTTTTAATGAGTCTTCGTACCGACCACCTACCTGGAGGAAAAATTTGGTAATTGAGGCGATAGTCCGGAGTTGGTAGTCTTTTAAATTCTCCATCGTCAAGAATTAGGAGCTCTTTAATTAGGGAGATTATTTCGGAGACCCATTGTCGTCGAATAATCTCGGGAAACTAGATCTTAAAAATTGAACTTCCCCTCACCTAATTCAGATAAACTCCAAATTGCTTTATGTTAGCTTAGGAATTTTGTGGTCCTGTGTCGAATTATTTGCTTTCCAAATAAAAAAAATAAAAAAATAAAAAAAAAATAAAAAAATCGAGTGAGCGCAGTGCATGCAAGGTTGGTTTCGAGATCCTACTGGTCGTTTAGCTAGAGTGGAGTCAAATATTCCCGATACTGTTATAGGTAGCACCTCGATTTTCATCTAAATGGGAGATGAACCAGCAACTCGTGCCCTAAAGGATTACCTATATCCGAGTAGAGCAAGTCAACCATCGTGTATACAGCTTCCCACGCACAATGCCAATAACTTTGAATTCAAGTCGGGAATAATTCATTTACTTCCCATCTTTCGAGGCACCAAAAAGGAGGATCCATACCTCCACGTGCGTGAGTTTGAAGAAATTTGCGGAACGGTTAAGTTACAACAACTCACTGACGAGATTGTTAGACTGAAACTATTTCCTTTTTCTTTAAAAGACAAGGCTAAGAGTTGGTTGCTCTCACTGAAACCGAATTCCATCACCACTTGGAATCAATTGAGTGTTGAATTTTTGCAAAAGTTTTTCCCTAACCAAAAGACGGCAACAATACGTCATGCTATCAATACTTTCAATCAAAAAGAGGGAGAGACTTTATGGATGTACATGGAAAGATTCAAGGACTTGCTCCTGCAATGTCCTCATCATGGAATCGAATTGGGTCGTCAAATCCAAATTTTATATGAGGGTTTCGATTATACTACTCGGTCTATGCTTGAACTAATGTGTAATGGAGATTTCACAGAGAAGAGTGAGGCCAACGCGTGGTCATTTTTAGAATCCGTTGCTCAAAAGTCCCAGCGATGGGCACCCCATTGGGATTCTACTACCCCCAAAATTAATGAGGATATTGCTCACAAGGAAGAACAAGGTTTTGGATTGAATGCCAAAGTGGCTACATTAGCCCGACGTTTAGAAGCCTTAGAAACCAACAAGGAGGGTAACCGACTTGCACCTACAGCTGTGCAACATATAGGGACACCTATGTGCGTGCTTTGCGATGGTTTCGACCACCTGGTCGAAAGTTGCCCCACCCTTCCAGCACACAAAGCTATGACCGAGCAGGCTAACGTCCTCTATCAAAATAGGCCCAAATACGACCCATTTTCCAATACTTACAATCCAGGTTGGAGGGATCACCCTAACTTTTCGTGGTCTAAAGGTCAATATCAGGGTAGTGGAGGTCAATCTTCAAGTAACCCACCCCCGGGTTTCCAAAAGAGCACCCCCGCACCGTCGTTCCCTTCACCCCAAAAGATTCAATCTTTAGAAGAAATGATGAATTTACTCGCCCAAAGTACCCTGCAATTCCAACAGACCACACAAAGTGTCCTCCAATCCACACAACAAAGCTTGCATGCCAACACTCAATCAATTGCGAAATTAGAGGTACAAGTGAGTCAGTTAGCCAATGCATTAAGCGAGAGAAATAAAGGATCGTTCCCCAGCCAACCCGAGCCTAATCCTAAGGGTAACATGCCGAGGGGTCAGTATGTTATCCAAGACAACACGAGCACATCAACTACTCAAGAGCATGCTAAGGCTATCATCACGCTTAGGTCAGGTAAAGAAGTTGAGAATAGTGTCTCACAACCCACAACAAGTGAATCTGAGAAATTAAAGGAAAAGGAGGACTCACCTGTAGATCCAACTTCTTCCTCACCCTCATCTTCCGAGCCATCTGTAGAGACCTATGTCCCGAAAGCTCCATTTCCACAACGTTTAGTGCCACAGAAGAAAAAGGCACAAGTGGACAAAATGTTAGAAATATTCAAGCATGTACAAATCAATATCCCGTTGCTTGATGCTATACAACAAGTTCCATCATATGCCAAATTTTTGAAGGACCTTTGTACCTTCAAGAGAAGCACTAATGTTCCGAAGAAAGCTTTTCTCGCCGAACAAGCTAGCTCAATCATCTCATATAGAACCCCTGTCAAGTATAAAGATCCCGGGACTCCGACGATCTCTATTAAAATAGGGGAACACATTATTGAGAAAGCCCTTCTAGATTTGGGAGCAAGCGTGAACCTTCTTCCATACACCGTGTATGAGAAATTAGGTTTGGGGGAATTGAGACCGACTAGGATTACCTTATCCTTAGCTGACCGGTCTGTTAAGATTCCGAGAGGCGTTGTTGAGGATGTCTTGATAAAAGTGGGTGAGTTTGTCTTCCCAGTCAATTTTGTGGTTCTGGATACCCAACAAGTGCATAATCCTAATGCACAAATTACAGTGATTTTGGGTCGTCCATTCCTCGCCACGTCGGACGCCATCATTAGGTGTCGTAGCGGCCAGTTGAACTTATCATTGGAAACATGACTATGGACCTTAATGTGTTCAATTTGGCCAAATAACCACCAGATGACGATGGACCCGTGGATGTCGATATGATTGACACTATCATCCAGGAGACTTTCGAACAAACTTATAATGATGACCCTTTAGCGGCATGCCTTGCCCATTTTGGGTCTGAATTTGACATCGAAAGATCCATAGCTGAAGTCAACACACTCCTCGACTCCACCCCTGTCTTGGAAATAGGATCTTGGAGATCTAAGCCTGAACCCCTCTCTCTCTCTGCGTTACCCATTCCTCCCTCGATTGAGAAAGCTCCTGATATTGAATTGAAGCCACTGCCTGAAACGCTCGAGTATAGGTTCTTAGGAACTTCTGAATCCTTACCTGTTATCATCGCATTTGACTTAGACAAAGAACAGGAAGATAAATTGTTGCGTGTTCTCAAAGAACACAAGGAATCCATTGGATGGACCATAGCTGACATTAAGGGGATAAGTCCCTCGGTGTGCATGCATAGGATACACTTTGAAGATAATGCTAAAAATTCTCGTGAAGCACAACGTAGACTTATTCCCAATATGAAAGAGGTCGTCCGAACTGAGGTGCTAAAATTGCTCGATGCGGGTATCATTTACCCCATCTCTGATAGCCAATGGGTCAGTCCCGTTCAAGTTGTCCCAAAGAAATCCGGTGTTACGGTGGTGAAAAATAGCGACGATGAGTTAGTACCCACTAGGATTCAAACCGGTTGGCGAGTGTGTATTGATTATAGGAAGTTGAACGCTGTTACAAGGAAGGATCACTTTCCTCTTCCTTTCATAGACCAAATGCTAGAGAGATTATCCGGCTATCCATATTACTGTTTTCTCGACGGTTACTCCGGCTACAATCAAATTCCCATCGCTCCCGAGGATCAAGAGAAAACCACCTTCACTTGTCCATTTGGTACTTTTGCCTATCGACGCATGCCCTTTGGGTTATGCAATGCACCCGCTACATTTCAGCGGTGCATGATGAGTATCTTTTCGGATATGGTGGAGCGTTTTCTCGAAGTCTTTATGGATGATTTTTCTGTATTTGGGTCAAGTTTTGATGAATGCCTCCATCACCTTACCCTTGTTCTGAAGAGGTGTAAGGAAAAGAACCTTGTGCTTAATTGGGAAAAGTGCCACTTCATGGTCAAACTGGGCATAGTGCTAGGTCACATCATTTCTGAAAAGGGTATCGAGGTAGATAAAGCTAAAATAGATCTCATTGCTAATCTCCCACCCCCTAAAACTGTGCGTGAAGTTCGGTCATTCTTAGGACATGCCGGTTTCTATCGGAGATTTATTCAGAATTTTAGCAAAATCTCTCGATCCTTGTGCAATCTTCTTTCCAAGGACACACCTTTCGATTTCACTGACGAATGCCTTCAAGCCTTTGAAAGGCTAAATAAGGAATTGACCTCTGCACCGATTATGAGACCCCCCGACTGGAGTCTGCCGTTTGAGATCATGTGTGACGCTTCCGACTATGCCATAGGTGCGGTTCTTGGTCAGCGTAATGAGAAACTTCCTCACGTCATTTATTATGCCAGTAGGACTCTTAATGATGCCCAATTGAACTATTCCACGACTGAAAAAGAGTTCCTCGCTGTTGTTTTTGCTCTTGATAAGTTTAGGTCTTACTTGATAGGATCCAAAGTTGTCATTTTCACCGATCACTCAGCCCTGCGATACCTTTTGTCTAAAAAGGATGCTAAGGCCCGTCTTATTAGGTGGATCCTATTACTGCAGGAGTTTGACCTTGAAATTCGAGATAAGAAGGGATGTGAGAATGTAGTGGCGGATCACTTGTCTAGGCTAACCATTGAATCATTCGATAACCTGTTGCCACTGAATGAGTCATTTCCCGATGAGCAACTGATGCTTGTCTCTCAGCTTCCATGGTTCGCCGATATTGTGAACTATCTTGTGACGGGTGAAATGCCACTGCATTGGTCTAAGCAAGATCGTTCCAAATTTTTAAAGGAAGACAAGCATTTCTTTTGGGATGACCCGTATCTTTTCAAGTATTGTCCCGATCAAATCATTCGAAAGTGTGTACCCGATCACGAGATTCAAAGCGTAATCTCTTTCTGCCATGACCAAGCCTGTGGAGGTCATTTTAGTGCTAAAAAGACCGCTGCAACAGTTTTGCAGTGTGGATTCTATTGGCCCACCATTTTTCGTGACTCGAATGATTACTGTAGGAGTTGTGACCGTTGCCAACGGTTAGGAAAGATCACACGTAGGAATATGATGCCCTTAAATCCCATTCTGATTATGGAGGTTTTTGACTGTTGGGGCATTGATTTTATGGGTCTATTCCTAAATTCCTACGGAAATCTCTATATTCTTTTGGCAGTTGATTATGTGTCTAAGTGGGTAGAATCCATACCGTGTAGGACGAATGATCGCCACGTGGTGGTCAAATTTATCCGAGAAAATATTTTCTCCCGTTTCGGTACACCTCGAGCCATCATTAGCGATCAGGGAACCCATTTCTGTAATCGATCCTTCGAAAGTCTAATGAAAAAGTACTCGGTCACGCACAAGGTAGGATGTTCTTATCACCCTCAAACCAGTGGTCAAGTAGAAGTTTCAAATAGGCAAATTAAGCAAATCATCGAGAAAACAGTGAATCCAAACCGAAAGGATTGGTCCTTAAGGTTATTGGATGCATTGTGGGCTTATCGTACTGCCTACAAAACGCCACTTGGCATGTCCCCGTATAGGCTTGTCTACGGAAAAGCCTGTCACCTTCCGGTAGAGTTAAAACACAAAGCCTATTGGGCCATTAAGACTTTCAATTTTGATTTACCCGCTGCGGGAGAGATCCGAAAGCTCCAACTCAATGAGTTAGAGGAGATTCGGAATAATTCGTACGAAAACGCAAAATTGTATAAGGAGAAAACAAAAATGTTCCATGACAAGTCCATCCTACGGAAGTCATTCGAACCTGGTCAAAAAGTGCTCTTGTACAATTCTAGGTTGCATCTCTTTCCCGGTAAGTTGAGGTCTAGATGGTCCGGGCCCTTTGTTGTTAGGACAGTCTACCCACATGGGGCGGTTGAGATAGAGAATACTAAAAATGGTGAAATTTTCAAAGTTAATGGTCAAAGATTGAAGCCTTATCTAGAGCTAAGAGATCGAGAAGTGGAGGACATTCCCCTCTAAGAACCGGTGTACCACGAGTGAACATAAAATTGGGTCGTGTTTTTTGTATCACAGTTTGTGTTTTTGTGTTTTTCAGGATACGTTTGTTGGAGAAAGTATCTCATTGTGGTAATACTCTTAATAAACTTTCAGCCTTTTTCAAACTATCTTGTACATTGGGGACAATGTAGAAATTAGGTTTGGGGGTACTGAGATCATTTTTCTCCTCTTTAAAACAAAAAAAAAAATCAATCAAAAAATTTTCAAAAATCCAAAAATATTTTTCAATATAATTGAGTTTTGGAACAATTTCTTAATATAGAATTAATTCACAAATCTCTCAACTTATAAATTTTTGACACTTATCCATATAATATAATCGAAAATGGACATTGAGGCGAAAGTTAATATACTTAACGAATAAATGTGGAGATTTTAACCCGGTGAGATTTTGTGCCATTAATTATTTTTGAGAGATTTAAATCAATCCGAGTTAAAATAACTCAAACTTTCCTTCAGCGATTAAAATCGTCGATGATCTCAAATTCTTTGTTTTGTTCGATTACTGAAAACTGAAAGTCAAAATGTGAATCGTACACACTAAATTCCTTAGTAAGTTGACTTGAGACACAAAATTGACTAAATGGAACTTGAGAAATGATATTAGGCCATCGTTTGAAAAAAAAGGAGCTTAAACAGACCTTGATATATTATACCGTTGCAAGCCCATTTGTGCCAAAATGAAAACGAGCCTTTTATTGAAAGCCCAAAAACCCATAACCATTTTTCTGAGAATATAAGGGTAAAAATATGGTACAAGGCCAAAAGAAGAATGTTTGCTAGAATAATATGTGAAGAGAAAAGAAAGAAGAAAAGGGAAGATAGAAAGAATGCGAAAATGAAAAAAAAATGAAGAAAAAGAAAATGGAGGTTGTAAGAAAAAGTGCCAAAAAGTCAAAATACCGAAAAATCTCTATATTCTCAGAAATTTTTGAACTCCAAAGCCATTCTATCTAGCTAAAATCCGAGCCTACAATACAACCAAAAGAAAGTCCTAATTAATCTCAAGAGAAGTTAGTTATAGTGTGGAGAGGAGATGAATATGATATTTTAGTGTGATTCAAGTTTTTAAATGTAATCGATCTTCCATTCGTGAGATCATAATCATCCATTATAAAATGTCCGTTTTTCATGATGTATATGTGAAATTTGCTCATTTAATTTACTCTTTTATTCACATATACCGAGAGAAATGACCCAATTCCGAGTGTTCGTTTGTGAGCGCATCCCGTGAGATCTTGAATCAAGACGAACTTTCGTGTAAGAAACTTAACGATCAAATCTTTTGAATTGGACGGTTATATTGGCTATGCACACACGCACAATAAGTTGAGATTGAAAAGTGAATTTTGACTATATTTATGAAATTTGCATTTAAGACTTGGTTATATTACCTTTATGTCTTTTGTAAATAGAGTCAAGTCTTTGAATTTTGTGGGTATATTCACTGTAAACCCTCACGAGACAAAACTCGCCCACTAGGGCAACCTAGGGGTTTAACGGCTTGTTGCACATGCTAAGTGCAACCGTGATTCCTACGAAAGTGAGTTAGATTTTAATTTTTGCTCGAGGACTAGCAAAGTTTAGGTTTGGGGGTATTTGATGAGTGCATTATTTTGTATTATTTACACCCAAATCTAGGACTTGTTAACCCTGTTGCATTGTAAATAAAGAGCTTTTAAGGTTGTGAAGTCCTCATAATTGCATTTATTAACCCCATTTATTCTAAAATTTGTATTTTTCTTTAAATTAGCAAATACGTGACTCAATTCGAGCATAAAACGGATACCCACGCAACTTCAGGGGTAAAATTGTAAATTCAAAAGATTTATTTTGGACTCGGACAAAACATGAAAAATTGAAGACCTTGAATCAAGGGACACTTGGGTTCAAATGGCGGATCAATCGGAGTTGAAATGAAGAAGTTATGGCCGTGCAAAGTTCGGATTCGGAAGAAAGTCAAAGTCAAAGCCCCGATACAACACCCAAAGTCAACCCCATGACCCGAACACTTCTCAAATATTATTGTTCCCGAAATGAGGATCACGTCGGTTCTTACGGTTCGTCAATCGGAGGTCGTATGAAGAAGATATTGAGTTTGGGGTTTTGTTTGTAATTTTGTTTAGTTGGTCAGATATTGGGGTTAAATATATTTCGCGCGGTTTGTTTAGTGAAGATTCAGTTGGTTCAGCTGGTTAGGGGCGTGTTTTGCCCAAGGGAGGTCAGGAGTTCGAGTCCTGCTGCCTGATATATATATTTTTGGACGAAAATCCTTTTCTTCAGCGAGTCAACTCGCCAACCCAGCGAGCCAACTCGGCAGAGCCCTTCTCCACCCCTTTTCTTCTTTATCTGCCGAAACACACCTCAATTTGGCAGATTTTTTCTTCCTTGAGCATTGCTCCTACTACCCTATGTGTCCCTATTTTCACTTTCCACCCCCTACCATTCTTTCTTTAATAATTTCTTCATAAATAATTCTTTTTAAATCATTTTTTATTCATTTCTTTTCTATTCTTCTTCTAAAAAAAAATCCACACTAGATTTTCTCCATTAATACATCCACCCACCATCCACCTACTTTATTTCCTACACATGTTTATTTTATTATTTTAATAAATATTGTAAATTTCCAAAAATACCCTAAACTTCATTATCTTCTATAAAAAAGGAGGGGGAAGACACACATTTAGGGGGGAGTGAATTTGGAGAGAAAAAAAAAGCTAGAAGAGGAGAGAGACACATTTGGGAAGATATAATTGTGTAAGGGCTCAAAGTCTTGGACTCAAAATTTTGTAAGTTGATTATTATTAAAAAAAATGATTATTTCATCTTGCGATATTCGTGTTCCATTTATGATGCGTGAGTAACTTTATTTCTAGGACTAGGTGAAATTTATCGTGATTAATTAATTTGTGCATTTTAAGTTAATTCAGTATTTTTTCCCCACATGTATTAATTGATAATAAAAATTCGGTATTCATTTAAAACGACACGAGAGTGTGTTTTAAACCTCCGCAATAATTTGATAAATCATATTTTGAGTATTTGGAGTTGTAATTTTTGATGGGCTATACTTGCATTAAGTTGTTTTGATATCTCATGCTTAAATACATATTCAAACATGAAATTTGATATTTTCGAGGGAATAGGGATTTAAGGTGTCTAATTTAAGAGACATAAAAATATTTTGAGAACGTGTAATGTTTTATTTTCCGAAATACACGCGACGAGAGTCGGTATATTTTGAGTTATAAAGTTGGGAAAGTACGGAATTAACTTGACATACAACTTTAATTAAAATCGATAGATGGATCCGACGTCCTAGTTTTCTCCCATATTTGATATTATCACTTGTTCGTTTGTACTCATTTATATATTTTGCTCTTGTTTTAATTCAAACTCATCCATATTTATACACTCATTGTCTAGTTGGAAGATCGGTATTTTATGAATTGACGAAATCTCTGTGGGTTCGACCCGTACTTACACCCGCTATATTTCAATAGCCCGTGCACTTGCGGTATTTTATAAAATTGACAACAAGTTTTTGGCGCCGTTGCCGGGGACTTCGGTCGATTTTAAGAATATTGATTTTCGGACTAGTTTTATTTATTTATTTTTTTTAAAAAAAAATCCGAATATAAAAAAATATACATATATATTCCAGCAGCATTTTTTTTATTTACAAAAAAAAAAGAGAAAAATTCATGTACCTTTACATATATTTGTAATAAGAAGATATACATATATTTGTAATAAGAAGATTTATAATTACTCATTATATTTTTAAGTTTGGCATATTCTGTTACACCTTTACATATTCATGTACATTCTCAAGAGATTCAAATGAAGACAAATTAGTGATTGAATGCAACAATCGAAGACCGAAGAGTTGAGATTGTCACTACAATCATGTGGAGAAGGTATATGAGTTTGATTTTTCTGTAATTAATTTATTTAGGGGAAACTTAAAAGTGTTTGAAAACATAAAATATTTTTTTCAAAATGTTATTAAAATATTTTTTGAAAAATAGTGAAGTCATTTGAACGACATTAGATGTTGTTCGAATGAGTACACATACCTCATTAGAATAGCTTCGAATGAACTTCGATTAAGATCAATTTTATCAAATTTTGTAATGTTCAGCTATCTCGTTAGATTTGTCGTTTGATGGGTGTTCGAACAAGATAAGGTTCTTCGTTCAAATGAGATATCTTCGTTCAAACGAGTCGGCAAATAGTTGTTTTTTACCTGATTTCAAATGAAATCTTCCAAGTCTATCTCTTGGAGATTTTTCTCCCTATATATAGGGATACGAACTTACAATTTCAATCAAGTCTTTTAGACATCTTTTTGTGATCAAACACTTTGTTTTTTCAAATGCAAATCCCTTGGATGTTTTATGATCACTTTATCAAACCCTGAAGAACACATAATCCATTCTAATCTTATGGAGTTAATTCTTCACTACTAAAGATAGGAAATGAGTTTCTTAAGGCTGATTAGCGGATACTGAGGCAAGTAGTGTTTTGTATGTGGGGAGTTACAATTTCTACATCACTTTCTGTCAATAATAAGGAAGGAAGACATAACTACAATACTTAGTCGTGTCTAAGTCTTTAAGTCTGTCCAGGTCATTCTGTAATATCTAGTTGTACCAATGCTGAAAAAATAAAACGTTTTTCTTGAAATGATTTTTTCCTCATTTGTTATCTTGTGGGTTGTTTCTTTCAATTTAGATTCAATATCTTGCATAATTAGGTTCACCTAATTAATCAAGATATTATTGGACTTAATTGAATTTGTCTTGTGTGTAATCTATTCTACGATTTTTGCATAGAACTGAAGCACCCTATAAAAGCCATTTTATAAATTGGTATTAGAGCTTGTTTTTACATGATATTTAGATAGATCCTGATGGTTATATGGAGAAATTTGTATAATAGACAACCTTCGTTTGATGGCACAAATTATGCCTATTGAAGATCTTGAATGATATCGTATATAAAATTGATCGACAAGCGTGTTTGGATTGCTGATGAACGGGGGCGAGCTCCTTCTATTTTGACTAATGAAAATATCCTTAGTCTTAAGCCAATAGCTAATTGGAATGAAGATGATTTTAGATCGAGTAACTTTAACTCTCGTGCTTTGAATCCTATTTTTGGTGCAATCTGACTCGACGAATTTCATCGTATCATGACATGTACCATGTCTAAAGAAGCTTGGGATATACTCTATCTCACACATTAGGGAACCCATGATGTTAAAGCTTTTAAGCTTCAAAACCCCACCACACAATTTGAGACTATAAGCATGCTTGAAATTGAAAATTTTGATGAATTTTATGCAAGTTTATTTGATATTATGAATTCTAGTTTTAATTTAGGTGAGGAAATTTCAGAAATGGGAGTTGTTAAGAAAATTCTAAGGTCACTCTCGTCTTGTTTTAGTTCAAAAGTTATCATCATTAACTCTTTGGAAATTCTAGATGCTATTAGGCTAGAAGAACTCATAGGTGATCTTCAAACTTATAAATTAGACATGTTCCCTAAAACCCCCCCAAAAAAGAAAAAGGACAAAGAGCTTTAAAATATAAATGAAAGAAAAAAGAGGTTTCTGACTCGAATTCTGATTTTGGTCAAGATGATCTTGCCCTGTTTGTTAAAAAATTTAGAAAGTTTCTCAAATTCAAAAATTGAAATTCATCCAAAATGGAAACTAAATTTTTTGATAAAAATAAAAATTTCAAAGAGGGTAACAATTTTTATGAGAATAATCAAAAGATATCTAGAGGTGAGTATCATAATAAAGACGAATTAGATAAATATTATGACAACAAGGGGAAAGTTCCCAAAGCCCATGAGTGTCCCACTAGGCTTAAGATACATGACAAAGGTAAAAATGCTTATACTTCCACTCAAATAAATGGTGAATATGAACCGGTGGATTCCGGGAATGAATCACTGCATGAACATAACATCATTGCATTCTTGGCTAGTCACGCTAGCACTTCAAGTAAGTCTCAGGCTATTGGGGAAATTTTTAAATGTGCTAACCTTGATAATGAGTCGAACCATTCCAGAGAGTTTGAGGTTGATGATTTGAGTGAGTGAGAATGAGGTCTTCAATATTAATACTCTGAAATTTACACTGAGTCATTAAAAACCCAAAATAAAAATAAAAAATTGACTCTTAGGGTGTTGTCTTTAGAGAAGGAGTTGAAAGTTTCGAGAGAGAGTGAGACCTCGCTGAGAATCTCTTTGAGTGAGAAACTTATTTTGGGGAGAAGGGAAAATAAAGACTTTACCAATAAAGTGGATTGTCCTTTGAGAGATCTTCAAGCATTATTAGAGACTCATGAGAAATTTAAATCCCATATTCCTAACTCGAAAAATATCTTGAACATTCTCAGGAGGTCAAAATGACTTTAGAGCACATATATAAGAATGTTAAAATGATGTCCATAGGTCCCTCTTTAGGTTTAAAAATAGGGAAGCGATAAGCTATGACGGTTCATCCGCTTCCAATATTGTAAACGAATCGGTTCCCAAGTTTGTGATGGATCCTTATGGTCCTTGACCTAACCCACTAAGGGAACTAATCCTAGTTTTTTTAACTAAGGTATACCCAAATAAATCTAGGTTTGTACCTATTACAAATGAAGAGGTCACCTTAAGGATTTCTTCTATTACCTAGGAAAAATCTCTCACACATATACTCCCACACACCACTATAGCAACTTTGATAGTCTTAGAGAACAAGTTGAGTTTCTATTTACTATTTCTGAAAGTTTAATGGAATAATTTCAAAGGATGTCTACGCCTTTTGATAACACTTCCAACATAATGACAGTTTCTAATAATGATAAGATTAAGCAAAATGTTACCACCACTTGGGTACCTATAAGTGACGAAAAACCCTTATTGTTCACGTTGCCCTTATGGTTCAGGATACTTCTCAATGGTATTTTGATAGTGGGTGCACTAAGCATAAACCTATGACAAGTCAAATTTTTCCAACTTTATGGATCGCAAGGAAGAAAAAGTCACCTTTCGAGATGGGAGTAGGTCTAGCATATTAGGACGAGGCTGTGTGGAGATTTTTGGCTTTCCTAAGCTAGACGATGTGTTATATGTTGAGGGATTGAAGGATAACTTAATAAACATAAACCAACTTCGTGATATTAACTTTGTAGTAATTTTTGATCGGTCAGAGTGTAACATTTTTTATCAATCCGGTGAACTTTTTCTACAAGGTGTGAGAACTACCAATAATTTTTATAGTTTCATTGCCAAGTACTATTTAGTGTAATAGAGCTAAGTTATCAACCATGGACCTTTGTCATCAATGACTAGGTCAAGTCAATTGTAAATATCTTGGCGAGGTTAGTTAAGAAAGACCTAGTTCATTGCTTACCATTTTTTGGATAACCAACTTCCTCAGTTTGTAGTCGTTGCCAAAAAGGGAAACAAATCAAGAGTACATATAAGAAGTTGAATACCATTACCAACTCATGTGTTTTAGAGTTGATACATATAAATATTATGGGTCCTACGAGTATGGATAGTATTGGTCATAAGACGTATATTTTATTGATGGTTGATGACTTTTCAAGATATTTTATCATTGGATTTCTTAGAGAAAAGTCCAATATTGTTGAGGTTCTAACTGTCAAGTGCCATGCTCTTTAAAATCGACATGGTGTCATTATAAATCGTATTCATAGTGACAATGGAACCAAATTTAAAGTTTTCGGCGTTGATGGTTTTTGTGATGAGGTTGGAATCAAACATGAGTTTTCGACCGTTCGTAGTCCTTAGCAAAATGGCATAATTGAGAGAAATAATCTAACAATTCAAAAGATGACAAGGTCCATGATTATTGGAAGGAAAGTGCCGGTATATTTTTAGGTGGAGGCAGTTAACACTGAATAACATATGATGAGTAGGGGTTATCTTCATCCACACGCACTTCACACTCCATATGAGTTGCATACTAGTAGGAAAACCCAACCTATCAGATTTTCTAGTTTTTGGGAGTCCTTTCTATATCCTTAAAGATAGAGAGCACTTAAGGAAATTTGAATCTAGAAGGGATGAGGGAATACTTTTAGGCCATTCATCGACTGGTAGAGTCTATAGGGTGTATAACCTAAAAAACTCTAAGGTAATAAAATTGATAAACGTTATGAGTAGAGATGATGCACCGACTATGTTTATTGATCATGATCATATGTGAGAGAATAATTCACCCATGAGTGACGATCTCATTATTAACCACACCACTATGGTAGACCCCACTCTTAGTAAAGAAGTTCCACCCTCTTAGGTTCGAAAGAGTCATGTGCCTACTGACATACTTGGTTTTCCCATACTAGGTGTTAAGACTCGTGCTCAATTAGAGAATGAGGTTAGATAATTTTTATACATTTCCAAAGCAGATCTCAAGAATGTGAAGGAAACACTAAAAGATGAGAATTGGATAAGTCATACACAAGATGAGTCGCTTTAGTTTAGAAAGAACAATGTTTGGTAATTAGTCCCCCGACCTAGGGAGAATAATGTGATTGTTACCAAATGGTTGTAAAAAAATAAGATGGATGAGAATGGTACCATAGTTCTCAATGAGGCTAAGTTGGTCGCTCGAGGTTACACCCAAATTTAGCATGTATATTTTGACGAGACATTCACTCATGTTGCTAGGATTGATTCCGTCTGCTTACTACTCGCCATAGCATGCCATCAACATTTTAAGCTTTACCAAGTGGACGTCGAGAGTGACTTTCTTAATGGAATTCTCCAAGAGGAGGTTTACATGGAATAACTAAAGGGGTTTGAAAACCCAAAGCACCCATAACACATTTTTGAAGCAAGCAACCCGTGATTTATATGAAAGGCTAACTTTTTATCTCTTAGCTCATGGACTCAAGCGAGTGGGGCCCGAGAGGGTGTTGCTATCTCAGTTGCCCAAGTCTATGTGGTTGACGTAGTCTTTGAATCCATGTGTTCCCAATATGCTCACACTTTTGATAAAGAGATGAAAAGTGAATTTAAGATGAGCATAGTTGGTGAAATTACTTTCTTCCTAGATCTCGAAGTACGTGAAATCGATAATAGGATATTTATATCTCAATCTAAATATTATAGAGATTTAGTGAAGAAGTTTGGTTTACTTCACTAAGCACTCTGGCACACCCATGAGCTCCCCGTTAAAGCTTATCAAAGACACTTTAGATAACGACATATGGCAAACATTATATATGAGTATCATATGTAGTCTCCTCTACTTGATCGCTAGTCGTCCCGATATCACCTTTAGTATTGGAATTTGTGCACATTACTAGGAATCCCCAAAAGAGTCACACTTGCTGCACCTAAAAGTATCATCAAATACGTGAGTGGCACTCTTTCTTATGGCATTAGGTATTACTTTGATACCGATGATTGTTTATCGGCTTATTCGGATGCCGAATGGGCCGAGAATGTTGATGGTTGTAAAAGCACATTGGGTGGATGCTTTTATCTTAGGAGTGCTCTTGTATCATGGTTGAGAAAGAAGAAAAACTCCATTTGTTTGTCCATAATGGAGGCCGAGTACATAGCCACCAATTGTTATTACACACAAATCTTATGGATGAAGCAAGAATATGGGATTACTCGAGGCACAATTACTATTTCTTGCGATGATATGAGTGAAATTCACATTTTTCGTAATCTCATCCAACATTATCGTATGAACCAAATTAGGATCCGTGAGTATTTTATTCATGATCTTGTTATGGAGAAGATCATTTCCTTAAGTTTCATGAGTACTGAACATCAATTGGCCGACATTTTCACTAAACCTTTAGATGCACTTGGATTTGAGGATCTTAGGAAGTCTTTGAGTATTTGTTCGATTGATTGAGTTTGGGTATTGGTTCTAGTTTAGGGTGATTTTCATGTTACTATCTCTTATCCCTACTACTAAATTGTATTATTATGTATATATTTTAAAAAATCCAAAAATAGTTTCTTTTCTTTTAGACAAAATTTTAAAAAGATTTCATTTTTTGGTAAAAAATTTCAAAAAATTAAAAATTGTTTTTATAGTTTGTTTTACACCATATATGGATGTGCATTTAAGATGTTTGAATCACATTTTGATTCCATTCATTCATGTAACTTAATCATGGTGTCATGATACTTGGCTTCATTTTTTGTGTGCTTAATTATGCATGTTTAGCATTGAGTCGTTCATTATTGATTACTTCTTTCAGGAAAGACTCATTATGTCGCCTTGAGTGAACACATGCATGAACTTTTGAACATTGTACTTGATTTTAATATTTTGAATAGGATGTTCTCATCTCAATCGTGCTTAATAATGAACTAAATGTACTGGGAACTAATTGTGAATGTAAAATCCATTGCCCGAATTTTTTTATCGAAAAATTTATTTATGTTTACGTAATGGAAAGGGGCTACAAAATAAGCAATCTTCTTTTCATTAAAAGCCAACATTGACAAGCGCCTAAAAGATGATTACGACACATAAAAACAAAAGTTCCAAGGACAATTTTGTTTTATTGGTGCTTTATTAAAAATAAGCAATATAATTTCTTCAAAATTTTGAGAGTTTATGATTAAGATGTGAGATTTTAAGGGTGTTATAAGTTGGAGATGGATGGGTTTGCACAATAGAATTCCTTCAAAAATATTAAATAATTTGGCATTATTGATTTCAGAAGCATTATAATTTGTAACATTTTGTATGAGTTGAGTCAATTTCACTTTGTTCAATTCTTTTACATTAAAAGTTGAATTGAGTTCTTTCTTTAGGAGTGTCTCTTTGACTTCGTGCACCATCGCTACATATGCCTAAGTTGACTTTCCCGTGCATTGAGTTCACACCATTTTATTACATATTCATGATTCAGATGTTTTCATGCTACTTCATGATGTGATTGTTGTATTTTATTTATTTGTATACTAAAAAGTCTAAAAAAATTCAAAGATATTTTGTTGGTTTGTTGAAGTTTCATCACTTATGCTTAGATGTATGTACTTTGTGATGATAATTCATATTTATTTCCTTGTGATGCTAAATTTTTAGGTTTAGCTTCTAATCCTTTGTTTATATGGACAAAAATGGGGGAGATTATATTTATGGGGAGTTTTATTTTCTTTAAACTCCATAAGTCACAGTATTTCCTTTGTTTCATGTGTGTAGGTCTTTTTTCGCATTGATGATATCATGGACTACAAAATGAATATTTTTAGAATAGAAAAAGTTGCAAGCGTATTTTTGTTTTAGGGTTTGGGAGGGGCATTAGTTGAACTTGTCTTAGGGGTTATATTTTTTTATTTTGTATTTTATACCAGAACAACCAAAGGGGGAGGTTTGTAAGAGAAAGATTTATAATTCCTCATTATGTTTTTAAGTTTGGCATATTATGTTACACTTGTACATCTTGATGTTCGTTCTCAAGAGATTTAAGTGAAAACAATTTAGTAACCGAAAGAAAGAATCGAACATCGAAGAGTTGAGATCGTCCTACAATCATATGGAGAAGGTATATGAGGTTGATTTCATGTAATCGATTTATTCGTGGGTATTTTAAAAGTTTTTGAAAGCATAAAATATTTTTCCAAAATGTAATGTCTTTGGAAAAAAATACGAAATCATTAGAATGACATTGGATGTCGTTCGAATAAGTACATGTACCTCGTTAGACAACTTTTAACAAACATCGAATGAGATCCATTTTGACAACTTTTAGCATGTCCCGTTATATCATTAGATATGCCATTTGATGGGTGTTCAAAAGAGATTAGGTTCTTCGTTTGAACTAGATGTACCTCGTTCGAATAAGATGAAGGAAATTTAATTTTTTAACTCATTTCAAATGCAATCTTTCAAGTCTATCTCTTGGAGATTTTTCTCCCTATATATAGAGATAAGAACTTACAATTTCTATCAAGCCTTATAGATATTTGGGATCAAACACTTTGCTTTTTCAAATGCAAACCCCTTGGATATTTTGTGATCACTTTATCAAACCCTGAAGAACACATTATATGTTGTAATTTCTGTAGAGTTGATTCATCTCAACTGAAGATAAGAAAGGAGTTTCTTGAGGCTAATTGATGGACACCGAGGCAAGTGGAGCTTGTTGTATGGGGCATTGCTGGATTTACATTGCTTTCTCTTAACAACAAGTAAAGAAGACAAATGGAATATTCAATGGTGATAATTTTGTAAGTATGTTTGTGTTATTCTATAATACCTAGTTGTTATAGTGCTAAAAAAAATAAAAATCTTTTTCGAAAGGTTTTTTTTCCTCATCCTTTATCTTATTGTTTATTTCCTTCAGTTTAGATTCAATGTCTTACATGTTTAGGTTAAATTAATTAATCAAGATAATATTGAACTTAGTTGAATTTTAAAATCTGTTACTAAATCCGTTTAATAAAATTAAACTATTTAAGTAAGTCCGAACATTTTTTTGAAGAAACTCTTTTCTTAAATCAAAACTATTTGAGCACAAGATGTGTTTAATAAAAGTATGTACGAGATCTATTTAAGATTTGATTAACAGGTTTATATAATAGTTTAAAAACTTTAAACTCAACACAACTAAGAATGAGATGAGAAAATGTTGAAAGATTAAGAACAAGATTTTTTACGTGGTAAAACCTCAACCAACTGAGGAAACATCCACGACTCCCTCTACGGAGTAAAATAAAAAATCCACTAAAACAAATTTACCAGTTACAAACTATATAACTAACATGCATACAACTCAGACCTATATAAGTTTAGGAATATACCCTCTGGTGTCCTTATAACTTCTCTGCAGTTCTGATTGTTGATGTTGTTCTCTCAGTTTGTTAACTTCTAATTTGTTCTAGCACTTTACGTCGACTCTTGTTCACAAGATCTTATTACCAACACTTTTCATGTGGTAGGCTGAAAGTGTTTGTGGAGGTGCTCTCTAACATATGCATGCACACACACACACACTTATTATGTACAAACAGTCCTAACAAATTACATATAAGACTATATGCAGTGATTTTTCTTTTTCTCTCTTCTCACAAAACTTTAACCTTTTTTGACCTTTAAATCAATTCCAGAATCCACGGCTATCTTTCTCAGAAGACGTATCAAGATCTTAATCAATCTCTGTTTTGAAAATCTTTTTGAGATTGAAAATCACCAAGTGTGATTCCAAACTAGGTCAAAGGTTTAGTTTTAAGAGAACTAGAAACAGAAAATATTTATTGTTGATTTCAAAGTTTAAAAAAATGATTTTCAGAAAAGAATCAACAATATATTTCTCAAGATGAGAAATAAACCATGTAAATCTAAGTGTGATGTAACATGCAGAACATAGATCTGAAATTTTTATGAAGAAGAAAATAGATCTAAGTAAACAGTTTAAGTTGGAAACAAGATCTAATGAACAAAGAGGTTACATCAACAAAACCAACTATAATCAAACTCTCAAAAACTCAAGAACACACAGGGTTGTGTTTGGGATATGTAGGAGTTTTAGAGGAGTTTTTGGTTTTGAAAGAGTCTTGACGAACAAGGGTTAGGGTTTCTAACTCTTTCTCTCTCTTCTCTGGTTTCTCTCTTCTCTCTCTTTTCTCTCTTCTCTCTCTTCTCTCTCTTTTTTACTCTAAAAAATGAACTGGCCAAAAGTATTAGACGATTGAGAGGAGGGTTCCTTTTATAGGACGAAGAGAAGGATCGAGAAGCTGGTTCAAAATGAAGGGTCCAGATTGAGTCAGGATCTATTGACTTAGATCTAAGGGCTCACAGAGTGCGGTGATTAAAACTCACCTGATTGGTTCAAGGGGTTTCACTAGGATTACCAAGGAAGGCATGCAGATCGTTGATAAAAATGATCCAATGGTTAAAAGCATATGCGATTATGCACTCAGTAAAGAAACACAAAGTCCACCAATCAGCAAGCAACATGTGTTGATCAATTAGGCGATATAAAATGCGCGTCTAAAAGTAATTAAATGCACACCCTGAAGTTTACTCCGCTTTCGATTTCTACCCAAAGCAACTTTAAGCCATAAAGGCCTTTAAAACTTAATTGCAGATTGAACCCACAAACTTCTAAAACTAAGTTTTAATTAATAAAACCTTTATTAAAAAATGTTTATAAAATCCCAAAAAAATATTAAAAATCAAATTTGGGGATTTAAACATACTCAACATATGTACACACACTATTATGCAGTATGATATGAATGAAACAAATTCTACTGTGTGTGAGTGTTGGTAATATGGTCTAGATCACTACAAGTTAAGATGAATGAAATAGCAAACCAATCTCTGAGGTTCTTTGGTTTCTAGGATAGACACAATTTTGTCTCAATTTCCTAACTAGATGAACACTTATATAATATAGACTCAAGTGAGTCAAGAGTATAAGGGCTTCAATCTCCCCCTTTGGAAATATGAGACAAAATCTCCTTTGAGTCATCTAGAACTCGTAGGGTAACAAAAAGAAGGAAACCTATTCCTACAAATATCTATGTACCCACATCCTAGAAAGAAAAAGTACATAACTCAACTATTTACAATTGAATACCCTATTACATTTGTTGAGAGTAACTGTACAAAAACCTGTAATGAATCACTAAGATCAAGCTATTTAGCTGCATATGTAAGGAATCAATAGAGACTCAAATTTCTCCCCCATTTTGTCTCAAATGGACAAAGGGAAAAAAATTAAAGAGATTAATCAGCACACACTATACCAATAGATTTACGCAAAGAAATAAATCGATTGTAATCTAACAGTTTGGTAAACATATCTGCAAGTTGCAAATCAGTAGGAAGATAATTGATTTCTAATTCCTTAGTTTCAACTAATTTGCGTATAAAGTGATGTCTTATTTTTATGTGCTTCGTTCGTGAGTGTTGAATAGGGTTTTTAGAAATATTAATCACACTTTGATTATCACAATAGAGATGCAATTGGTTTTCTTGAATACCATAGTCACTTAACATTTGTTTAAGCCATAGTAATTGAGCACAACATCTGCCAGCGGCTATGTATTCAGATTCAGCTGTTGGGAGTGATGTGCAATTTTGTTTCTTACTACTCCATCCTACCAAGTTATTACCTATATAATAACATGCTCCTGATGTGCTTTTACTATCATCAGTACACCCAGCCCAGTCAGCATCAGTGTACCCAATTATAGTGCCTGGTGTGTCACTAGTGTACCAAAGTCCTAGATTTAGAGTGCCTTTTACATATTTAATGATACGTTTAACAGAATTCAAATGGCTCTCTTTAGGGTTATTTTGATAACGAGCACATACGAACACAACATACATAATATCAGGATGCGAGACAGTAAGATATAGTAAGGTTCCTATCATACTACAATATATAGTAGGATCTATGGATTTTCCAGTTTCGTCTTTAGAAAGTTTTAGCGTAGTACTCATGGGTGTTCTAGCATCTTTAGCACTCTCAAGGCCAAATTTCTTTACTATCTCTAAAGCGTACTTAGATTGTGATACAAATAATCCTTCTGAATTTTGTTTGACTTGAAGACCTAAGAAAAATTGCAACTCCCCTATAAGAGACATTTGAAACTCCTTATGCATAATTTCAGAGAGGGATTTTACTTCTGGGGGAGAAGTTGATCCAAAGATAATATCGTCAACATAAACTTGAGCAATAATGATGTGTTTGTCAAAATGTTTGACAAAAAGGGTTTGTCCACCTCTTTTGAAACCTTTATCTAAGAGGAAACTGGAAAGTCGCTCATACCAAGCTCTAGGTGCTTGTTTAAGGCCATACAAAGCCTTTTTAAGACGAAATACATGATTTGGATATTGAGGGTCAATGAACCCTTTAGGTTGTTCTACATAGGTCTCTTCAATCAATATTCCATTAAGGAATGCAGATTTGACATCCATTTGGTAAAGTGTAAAATGCATGTGGCAAGCTATAGCAAAGAGCAGACGAACAGATTTTAAATGAGTAACAGGAGCAAAAGTCTCGTTAAAATCTATTCCTTCAATTTGAGAGTATCCTTGAGCAACTAATCTAGCTTTGTTTCTAATGATTATCCCATTTTTATCAGACTTATTTTTAAAAATCCAACGTGTGCCAATAACCTTTTTGCGATAAGGCCCAGGTAAAAGATACCAGACATCATGAATGACAAATTGAAGAAGTTCTTCCTGCATAGCAGAAATCCAGTGAGAGTCATTCAATGCCTCATTTACATTCTTTGGTTCCACTAGGGAAACAAAACATGCATAATGAGCATAATTTCTTAATTGAGATCTTATACGGACTGGCTCACTAGGGTTACCAACTACGTTGTTTATGGGATGATCTTTAGAGACCCAGTTAGGTACTTCAGGTATCTCAATTGGTAATGAGTCATCTACTTCAGGAGAGTCACTTTCTAAAACATTTGTGGGCTCTTCCTCAATAGTTGATTCACCAGTCTTACTCTCTACAGTAGTGCCACTTACTATTACATTTATGGACTCCATCAAAGTTTTAGTGCGAAGATTCTACACTCGATAGGCTCTACTGTTAGGCGAGTATCATAGAAAAATAGCTTTATCTCACCTGCTCTCAAATTTGGACAAGTGTTCCCTATCTTTGCATACATAGCAAGTACTGCCAAGGGTTCTAAGGTACTTAAGATTGGGCTTTTTCTTATACCAAAGTTCGTAAGGGGTTTGTTTGGAATTCTTTCTAAGATAGACCCTATTGATAATGTGACATGCCGTACGAATAGATTCTACACAAAAATATTTAGGTAAGTTCTTGGCATGTAACATAACACGTGCCATCTCTTGAAGGGTACGATTATTTCTCTCTGCAATTCCATTTTGTTGAGGAGTTTTAGGAGCACTGAAGTCGTGTTTGTAACCATTATAGTCACAGTTTTCTATAATACAAGTGTCTTTGAATTCTCCACCTCTATCACTACGGATTCTATTTACTTGAGTGTCCTTCTCATTTTCAATCCGAAGAAGTATTTTTAAGAAAGTTTAAAATGTGTCGGACATATGTTTCAAGAAGGCTACCCAAGTAAATCCAGTGAAGTCATCAACCATGACAAGAATATAACTGTGTCCACAGAGATTAACAGTTTGGGAGGGACCCATTAGGTCCATATGGATGAGCTCCAAAGGATTAGAGGTAACAATATCTTTAACTTTCTTATGAGGAGCTTTAACAATTTTTCCTTCCTGACAGGGACCACAAACAATATTAGAAATAGGTTTAATTTTCGGAACTCCTCTAACTATATCTTGAGAGGTCAGTTTACTAAGATTATCGTAATTTATGTGACCCATTCTGTTATGCCATATCTCGTTGTCATCCATTCGGGCAACATTACAAATTTCAGAATTATCCATGACAGTATAACAATTGTCAGGGGTTCTGAATCCTGTAACTATGCATTCACCTTTTTCATTTAAAATTTTGCAATTATTCTTTGAAAAGGTAACAGTATGATCTGAGTCACAAAATTGCGAGATACTAAGTAGATTGGCCTTAAGACCTTTAACAAGAATAACATCTTCAAGAATAGGAAGTCCATCTTCTTAGAGAGTTCCTTTGCCTATGATCTGAGATGATACTCCATCACCAAAAATGACTTTTCCACCAGCAAAGCTGGTTTTATTTAAGAGTTTTGTATCATCACCCGTCATGTGCTTAGAACATCCAGAGTCTAAATACCAACCAGGTGATGCGTGTTCAGCTTTTAAAGAAGTAACAACAATGTTACACTTCATCTGGGGTAATAGATCATCTTTTCTAACCCAAATTGCTCTAGTTTTCATTTTGCGCCTATTATCTCTCAATTGATAAAATTTGCGAGCATTTGATTTTTGTTGAAAAATCTTCTGAGCATGATTTTGAATTTTATGAAAGACTTGAGCATTTGGTTTAGGAAAATTTTTAGGCATCCTTCGAGGGAATGTTCTTTTAGGTTTGGTCTTTCTCTTCCTATAATTAGAGTTTTTGTCTGGTTGTCTAGGAAGTACATAATTGTTGCGACTTCACCTAGAATAGTTAAAATTCTAATAGATAGGAGGATTACAGACAGGTTTAACTACTCTCCTAGCATAGCAACCATTAAAAGAGTGATCGTATATGTCGCAGTAGGAGCAATAAAGATTGATCAAAATTGGGGTCTCCTTAGGAAAGTCTCTAAACAAAGGTTTTGAGGAATTTTGAGGTTGAACTCTATTCCTAGGTAGTAGAGGTTTGAATGTAGATTCACTCTTCCTAATAGAGGGGCAGACGTATTTAGCCTTAGGTGAACTTACATGTTTAGAGTAACTTAATTCACCAATGTTGGAATTTTGATGCTTTGAATCAAACTCAGTTTTTATAGAATAAAAGTCTGGGCAAGTTTTAATAGGCCTTTTACCTCCTGACACAAATATGATAGGTTCAAACAATTTTGTTTGTGTCTTCAAATTGGGGCAAAATCCTATTCTAGTTTGATCATCAGAATTGGTTTTAGATTCAGCAACAAATTCATCAAAACAATTTGAATTATTTTTAAATTTTGTAATTTTTTTGAAAACAGTTGCTCTCTTTTCTTTGGTTTGTTCCAATTCTAACAATGTTCTGTTATATTTTTTCTCCAGAGTTTCATTTGTTTCAGTCAAATTTATGAGTTTTTCATCAAACATTTTGATTTCACTTTTATGAGTTAAACATTGGGTAGTATACTCTTCAGCATTTAGTTTGACGATCAGGCTTAGATGTTATAACTTCTTAGTGAGATCTTTCAGAATCTTTTCAAGTCAAGTACTTTTCTTGAGAGTTTTAGCATATGTAGTGTGAATATATGGGAGGTCTTCATTATCCGAGTCACTAAGTGTAGTGTGTGAAATGACCCCTAGGGCTTCATTCTTTGGACTCACACACCCATTGACATCATCATTATCGCTTTCCCTTTGACTCACACACCCCGAGGAACATATAGCAATATTCTCAGTAATCAAAGCATCTAAACCAGTAACAACAATATTCAAAACATTATACGTAGAATTACTAGATTCATCCTCACTAACAATCATAGGCATATCATCATTATAGATAATCTTGGCAAAGAAAGACATGCAAGGGTAAAAAACATCAGATGACTCAAGGTCCTCATTTTCAGAGTCACTTGAATCATCCCATGTCTTGCAAATGTTGGCTCTAGTGTGTTTGTTTTGAGTGTTCAAGTTAACTCTGCAGTCTTGTGCAATGTGTCCTAGTTTTCCACATCTAAAGCACTCAGTCTTCTTAAGGTCTCTGTTAGGTCTAGTGTGAGAATCCTTATGGTATTTGTCATGACTTTTCTCATGAGGTTTATGATTAGAATGAGTTGGATAATTTGACTTGCCTTGTTTGTTTGCCATATTGTTTATAAACTTAATGATTTTCTTAAACTGTTTTGACATTAAGGCAATCTGATTGTCCAAACTCTCTATATCTCATTCCTCATCAAAATCATCATTAGCAATTACAACTCAGGCTTAATCAACTTAGAAGAGAAGCTTAGATTGGAACTAGTCTGTTTCCTATGGGACTGTGTCAATTGTTTCTTAAATTCTAGTTCCATTTCCACATTTATTAATTTACTACGGAGTAATTCAAGAGTGAGATTGATATCACACATTTCCTCAATAGCATATCTTTTGTTATCAAATTTCTATGGTAATGATCTCAGAATTTTAGATACAATTTCATGTCTGTCATAAGTTATCCCATTAGCATGCAGTTTTGTCACAATATCAGTCAAGTTCATATAGAAGTCATCAAATGACTCAGTCTCAAACATAATTAAAGACTTATATTATTGAATGAGCATTTGAGTTTTAGCAGCCTTAACTCTAGTGTCACCTTCATGAGCAGTAACTAAAGTGTCCCAAGCTTCCTTAGAAGTGGTACAAATGAGATTCTTTTGAACTCATGTTCATTTATAAACATAAATATGGCATTCTTTCCTTTGGTATTGTTGCGAGAGACTTATTTCTCTTCTTATGTGAACTCACTTAATACTTTCTCAACCCTCTCATTACTTCCTTCAGTGGCTGGTTTAGTTGGAAAACTGTATCCATTTTCAACAATGTCCCAGACATCATCTCCCAGAGTTCCTTGAATGAAAGCAATCATTCTTACTTTCCAATAAGCAAAATTGGTTCCATCAAAGATAGGAGGTCTGGTCAAGTTACCGAAGCTTTCATTTTTCTCGTCCATGTTTGATTTTCAGAAAATAATTTCAGAAACACAGGATCTCTTTAAAAGAATTCACTAAAGCTCTGATACCAATTGAAAATCTGTTACTAAATCCGTTTAATAAAATTAAACTATTTAAGTAACTCCGAACAGTTTTTTGAAGAAACTCTTTTCTTAAATCAAAACTATTTGAACACAAGATGTGTTTAATAAAAGTATGTACGAGATCTATTCAAGATTTGATTAACAGGTTTATACAATAGTTTAAAAACTTTAAACTCAGCACAACTAAGAATGAGATGAGAAAATGTAGAAAGATTAAGAACAAGATTTTTTACGTGGTAAAACCTCAACCAACTAAGGAAACATCCACGACTCCTTCTACGGAGTAAAATAAAAAATCCACTAAAACAAATTTACCAGTTACAAACTATATAACTAACATGCATACAACTCAGACCTATATAAGTTTAGGAATATACCCTCTGGTGTCCTTATAACTTCTCTGCAGTTATGATTGTTGATGTTGTTCTCTCAGTTTGTTAACTTCTGATTTGTTCCAGCACTTTATGTCGACTCTTATTCACAAGATCTTATTACCAACACTTTTCGTGTGGTAGGCTGAAAGTGTTTGTGGAGGTGCTCTCTAATACATGCATGCACACACACACACACACACACTTATTTTGTATAAACAGTCCTAACAAATTACATATAAGACTATATGCAGCGATTTTTCTTTTTCTCTCTTCTCACAAAACTTTTACCTCTTTTGACCTTTAAATCAATCCCAGAATCCACGGCTATCTTGCTCAGAAGACGTATCAAGATCTTAATCAATCTCTGTTTTGAAAATATTTTTGAGATTGAAAATCACCAAGTGCAATTCCAAACTAGGTCAAAGGTTTAGTTTTAAGAGAACTAGAAACAGAAAACATTTATTGTTGATTTCAAATTTAAAAAAATGATTTTCAGAAAAGAATCAACAATATATTTCTCAAGATGAGAAATAAACCATGTAAATATAAGTGCGATGTAACATGCAGAACATAGATCTGAAATTTTTATGAAGAAGAAAATAGATCTAAGTAAACAGTATAAGTTGGAAACAAGATCTAACGAACAAAGAGGTTACAACAACAAAACCAACTATAATCAAACTCTCAAAAACTCAAGAACACACAGGGTTGTGTTTGGGATATGTAGGAGTTTTAGAGGAGTTTTTGGTTTTGAAAAAGTCTTGACGAACAAGGGTTAGGGTTTCTAACTCTTTCTCTCTCTTCTCTGGTTTCTCTCTTCTCTCTCTTTTCTCTCTTCTCTCTCTTTTTTACTCTAAAAAATGAACTGGCCAAAAGTATTAGACGATTGAGAGGAGGGTTCCTTTTATAGGACGAAGAGAAGGATCGAGAAGCTGGTTCAAAATCAAGGGTCCAAATTGAGTCAGGATCTATTGACTTAGATCTAAGGGCTCACAGAATGCGGTGATTAAAACTCACCTGATTGGTTCAAGGGGTTTCACTGGGATTACCAAGGAAGGCATGCAGATCGTTGATAAAAATGATCCAATGGTTAAAAGTATACGCGATTATGCACTCAGTAAAGAAACAAAAATTCCACCAATCAGCAAGTAACATGTGTTGATCAATTAGGCGATATAAAACGCGCATCTAAAAGTAATTAAATGCACACCTTGAAGTTTACTCCGCTTTCGGTTTCTACCCAAAGCAACTTTAAGCCATAAAGGCCTTTAAAACTTAATTGCAGATTGAACCCACAAACTTCTAAAACCAAGTTTTAATTAATAAAACCTTTATTAAAAAATGTTTATAAAATTCCAAAAAAATATTAAAAATCAAATTTGGGGATTTAAACATACTCAACATATGTACACACACTATTATGCAGTATGATATGAATGAAACAAATTCTACTGTGTGTGAGTGTTGGTAATATGGTCTAGATCACTACAAGTTAGATGAATGAAATAGCAAACCAATCTCTGAGGTTCTTTGGTTTCTTGGATAGACACAATTTTGTCTCAATTTCCAAACTAGATGAACACTTATACAATATAGACTCAAGTGAGTCAAGAGTATATGGGCTTCATAATTTGGATTGTGTGTGACCTAATCTATGGTTTCTATATATAATCGGACCACACCATAAAAATCTTTTTACAACGGTCACTAATCACCCAAATAGAATCATGATGGTGAGGCGTCAATGGTAGTCCCATTATAAATCTATCGAGATAGTAATACACTTCCACTCTGGAATTGGCATAAGCTGAAGCAGAACAGGTGATTTTTGATGGTCCACCTTCACACCTAGTAGTGCATCTCAATACGAACTGAACCACATATTTCTTCATACCAACCCACCAATACTATTACTTCATATCTTGGTACATTTTATCTCCATCTAGGTGTGCAGTTGACCAAGCGTAAATTCTTCTGAATTTAGCCCCTTAAGTTAGTGATTTTAATATCTCGAACAAGGTAATTGAATCAATTTTAATCCATATCACTCCACTGTCTGTTTCTAATAATATTCCCTAGTTTTTGTGTAATTGTGATGAAGTTTTCAGGAATGGAATGAAAGAAAGGAAAAGAAGAAAATAAGAAGAAAAGTCAAAGGGAAAAAGGGTAAAGTTTAACTAAAAAATCGAAGGCGACACCAAAAGTGAAGTTGAAGAGCATGAGTTCACAAGAGCATAGGAAGAAACGGCGCCCAAATCGGAGTTCTAGATCAGAAGATATGGCCAGTCAAAGTTGCAAGGAAAAAGTGAAAGTAGAAGAAATTCGGACCGATCCGAATTGGCCAAGTCCAGTATACCCCGTATGGATAGCAAACCGATGGAGAAGAAAATAGGACCGATCCGAGTAGGACTGGACCGATCCGGTAGAAATAAAAGAACCGATCCGGTGGATATTGGACCGATCCGAGTGTAATCCGGACCGGTCCGGTCATGTGAAATCCTGGCATTAATTATGCAGATTTTTGGCGTGCTAGATGGTGAAACTTATGCCGCAAGCACATTGAGCTGTCAATTTCGATTCTTTGTGCTATAAAAGCCCATGCCCTACATCATTTGAAGGGGCTAGCTAGAGAGTGCTAGGGTTGCTAGGTTGAGAGTTCTAGAGAGAATTAGAGGTTGAATTTTAGGGTTAAATTTTCTATTCCTTCAAGAGTTTTCATGAACCCTAGTTTGTAAGAAATTCTGAATTCCAATTCCGTTTTTGTTGCTGAAATTCAAGTAAAATCTTTCCATTCTCTAGTTTTATTACTTGCAAATTATTTACAATGTCTTGCACATCCTTAATTTCATATGTGAATTTATTCTTGAACCAAATCATGAGTAGCTAAATTCCCAAGGGTTGGGGTACATGAACTCAATCCAAGGTAAATTATTTTGTAGAAAATAGAGGTTAAATTAAAATATTGATTGAATTGTGAAAGAAACTCATACAAACATTGTCAATCTTTTAATCTCTCTTGCCCTAGGTACTTGAGATGTTTAAGAACACTTTGCGAGTATAAGTTATCATTCACCGCTTTATATCTATCTTTGATTTCATATGATGCGGGCTAGATCCCTCATATATGTAATGCTTAGAATTTATAAAGACCGGATCTAGTCATTTATTTTAATTTACAATTCTAGTATTCTATACGGTAATTTGTTAAGGATTGAGGGATTGTACCCTACCCTATTTTCTCCCATTTGTCAGATCTAAATTTCTTTGCAATTTTCAGTTTGTTTTTCTCAAGTAAATTTTAATTTCACTAGAAATTTTCCCAATCATTAATCATCTTTTTGTTTCTTCTAAGAAATCATTTCAAGATTTAATAATTTTTCTTATTACTATTTGGCAATCTCGATCCCTGTGGATACGATCCGGACTTACCGGGTTATTACTTGAGCGACATGCTTGCACTTGAGCCTAGAGTAAAATGCACTTTTGAGACAAATTCTTAGTCGCGTCAAGTTTTTGGCTCCGTTTCCGGGGATCCAAAGTTGTTAAATTTTTAAGAAAGTTATTTTTATCTACAAGTGATTTCGAACAAAAAAAAAATTAAAAAAAAAAATTTCTCATCTTTTGTGTGCTTATATGCAGAATTCATCTCCCACCCAAGTTCACAAAAATCCTATTGCCGAAGCAAGTTCTGAAATTCTGAGTCTCTTCCTTTTTGGGTTCCACATCCTTCGCCTAATAATTCCATCACAAGTCGTTCATTGAGTCAAACACTGAGTGAGAATTCTGAACCTTTCGGTAGCGATATGTCGGATCATGGTAGTGTCGGTGTTGGTGCTGGAGAGGATGAGATACCATATCTTCTCATGAAAGATATGTTATTTTCGGAGCGAACTGTTACCCCTGGTTGCATTTTACTCCCTTATAATGCCGGTCAGTTCCACTTTCGGAATGGTATGATCCAAATTCTTCCTACATTTCATGGGATGGATTCTGAAAAACCATATCTCCATATTCGAGAATTCAAAGATACATGTGAGATGTTTGGTGACCAAGCTTGTCCACAAGATGTAATCCGGTTGAAGCTCTTCCCCTTTTCCTTAAAGGATAAAGCTAAAACTTGGCTATGGTCCCTACCCCCAAATTCTGTGTTATCTTGGAGAGATATACAATCCAAGTTTATATCAAAAAATTTTCCACAACACAAAACCAATTCTGTGAAAGCCCAAATTCAAGCTTTTCGTCAAAATGAGAATGAGGCTTTTGATAAATGTTGGGAGAGATTTCAGGAGTTAGTTAGTGCATGCCCACATCATGGTTTTGAAAAGCATCATCTGATTTCATTTTTCCATCAAGGCCTTACTTTAGCGTCTAAACAACTTGTTCAAACCATGTGTGAAAGGCCTTTTTGGGAGTTAAATTCGAGCGATGCTGAGGCTCATTTGAAATATGTGGCAGAGACTACCCAAGAATGGGATATTTATGATCCCAATAGTCAAAATAGAAATCGACAAGTGTCCAACTTGCCTGCTGCGTCCGGTATTTATCACTTGGACAAGGACACTTTGTTGGATCGAAAATTTTACCAATTGGAGAAGAATTTCAGAGATATGCTTGAAGTGCGATTGAGAGATGTGTCTGGACCCGTACAAGCCAGAAAGGAGAAAGTGTGTGCCATTTGTAATGCGGATCATTCTACCAAAGGATGTCCTACCATTCCTGCATACAAGGCAATGTACACTGAACAGGTTGAGGCAATAGGGGGTTTTCAAGGAAATTATAATGTACAATAAGGGAATGCATATAATCAATCGTGGAGAAATCCTGGGTTCAATTATGGACAACCCCAAGGTGGGATAGTTCCTAACCCACGTATGACTCTACCACCACCTCCTCAATTTCAGCAAGTGGCTTCTCCAATGCCAAATCCTATGCAGGTACCACCTCCTGGTCCGTATGTAGCTCCACCTAGGAGATATCTTGAAGATAATCTCAATCAATTCATGCAATATCAAAAAGAGAGCAATGCTAAATATGATTGAATGTTGGATAAAATGCATACTAGTATCTCTAGGTTGCAATCTGCAGTGAATACTCAAGAGAAGGGTAAAATTCCAGCCCAAGGCCAAAGACCTCCTTTTCAAGGTCAACCCATGGTTGGCTCCACATCATCGGATTTTCAAGAACAATGTCAAGCTGTTACTACTCTTCGTAGTGGCTGCGTAATTGATCTAGCACCAAAACTTCCAAAGGTGAAAGATGATGGAGTTGAACCCGAAAGTTCTAAGGAATATGAAACTTCTGAGTCTGCAGAACCTCCCTTCGAAAAGGAATTGAAAGATGATCAAGTCGAACATGAAATTGAAGTCAAGCTGCCTACTGTTGCTCCATTTCCTCAACACTTAGAGCCACCCAAAAAAGGGGCTTCGCGTACCGAGGTGTTGGATGTGTTGAAGCAAGTAAAATTGAACTTGCCATTTTTTGATGCTATTCAACAAATTCCAGCATATGCTAAGGTTATCAAAGATCTTTTGACTGTCAAACGACGGCTTAAGGTGAAGAAAAATGTTTTCTTGGCACAAAATGTGAGCTCGGTCCTTCTCGATGATCTTCCACCAAAATTCAAGGATCTAGGTGCACCTACAATTTCGTGCATCATAGGAGAAAAAAGAGTGGAAAAAGCATTGCTTGATTTAGGTGCGAGTGCAAACATCCTTCCATACTCCATCTATAAGCAGCTTGATTTAGGCGATTTTAACCGACCCGAATCACTCTACAGTTATCTGATCGAACAGTGAAAGTGCCTTGTGGGGTTGTAGAAGACGTGATAGTTCAAGTGGACACGTTCTACTTTCCTTTTGATTTTGTCATTTGGGACACTGAGCCTGTTCCCCATACGAGAAATCATGTTCCAATAATCTTGGGCCGTCCATTCTTAGCTACTGCTAATGCTTTGATCAATACACGGAATGGCCAAATGCAACTCACTTTTGGAAACATGACTCTCGAGACCAATATTTTCAATGTCGCTAACCAAATGGGTGATGAGGATGAGATTCTTGAGGTTGATCTTATTGAAGAAGTGGTGGATGAGAACATTGAGAAAATTATAGGAGGAGATGCATTGGAAGTGTGTTTAGTGCAAAGTGGTGAGAAAAAGAGTTCTTATACTGAGTTTGAGTGTGAGGTGGAGGAGTTGGAAACTTGGTTACAAGGAGAAGAGAGTTTTGAGAGTTAAAGAGATGTTGACTGGATTTCTAGGTATGAAGAATTGCCTCCGAGGGAGACAACCATGATTCCCTCTGAAAATATATTTCCTAGTCTTGAGTTGAAGAAACTACCCTCCCATGTCAAATATGCCTTTCTAGGAGAGAATGATATATTTCTTGTTGTTGTGTCTTCCCGTTTAGAGAAAGGGTAAGAGGGTATGTTGTTGGATGTGTTGCGAAAGCATAGAAGTGCTTTTGGTTGGACTATATCAGATTTGAAAGGTATAAGTCCATTGATTTGTACCCATAAAATCCATCTTGGGGAAGAAGTGAAGCCCTCGCGTGAGATGCAAAGGCGGTTAAACCCAACCATGAAAGATGTAGTAAGAGCGGAAATCATCAAATTGCTATATGCTGGGATTATCTATCCCATTTCGGATAGTAAATGGGTGAGCCCAATTCAATTCATTCCAAAAAAGTCAGGAATGACCGTGGTTGAAAATGCTAAGGGAGAATTAATACCCCAACGCACCACCACCGGGTGGCGTGTTTGCATTGACTACCGAAAGCTCAATACCGGAACTCGAAAAGATCATTTTACCTTACCATTCATCGATCAAGTGATTGAACGAGTGGCGGGCCATCCTTACTATTGTTTCCTAGATGGGTATTCCGGATATAATCAGATTGAAGTGGATGTACTTGATCAAGAAAAGACGACTTTTACATGTCCATTTGGTACGTTTGCCTATAAACATATGCCATTTGGGTTATGTAACGCGCCAGCAACTTTTCAAAGGTGCATGTTAAGTCTCTTTAGCGACATGATTGAAAAAGGTCTTGAGGTGTGTAAGAGGGTAGTTTAGATAAGATGGAGGCGTAACCCCTTTTAAGTATGGTTATGGCAAGGTTAATTAGAGAAACACTAGTGATTTAGCCACAAGACACAAAGAGCAGTTTGGAAGGTATGGAACCCATCTTATACTCACAAATCTCGTGTATAGCCCTCAATATAATAAAGAACTTTAGAAATAACTTAGCTAGAGGGAGAGAGAAGCAAGCACCCTAAATACACCTTGGTAGGCAGACAAAACATACCAAAAACCACTCTCAAGAGTCTCTGTTTGCGTATTAAAAGCTTCGTAATAAATGACAATGGTGAGTGGATAAGCCCTCTAATTTGCAATAATTCTCTCTCTGATGTATCTCTAGCAATAACTTTTTGAACTCTCAAAGGATCATTCTCTTCTCCTCAAAGGTGGTTGGGGTCCTTAAATAGCCCCCCACACCACCCCCGAGGCAACTCAGTCATTAAAGACTATGAAAGACATCCCTCATACTTTATGTCACAACATTAAATGCCTGATGCACTAGTTGTTTCCTACGTCATAAACATTAAATGCCAAGACATGCCTTTTGCCTAACCACTGTATGTCAGGGGGTTATTGTCGCAGAGGTGGCTCACCAACTATCTGACAGCCCCAAATACCACGGTGGTTTACTCAAGTGCATGTCTGACATTGTTTAGAAGGCTGGTGACATCACCCACAGTAGATGTGATATTTAAGTAGAGGGTTGTTTGGTTCATAACTCAATGCCCGATGGAACTCCAAGCTGCTCCGCTTGAGGTTCCACGGTCAGGGTCCTTCGGTGTTTTACCAGGTGTATCTAAGATGGTCAGGACAAGCCCCAACGGTGCCCCACTTCTCAATCCTCCAAACCAAATCCCTCTAAAGTTCCCACGGTGAGGTTGTTCGATAGAGCATGAAAACTCTCCCAGGCCCTGCCAAGCCGGGTCTCTCGCGAGTACCGTTCGACCTCACGCCCATTCATTATTCTCGTTACAACATTAAAGTCATTATAACTCGTAGTAAATATAAACAAAGCTATAATATGGCAAAGTAACAATAAGCTAAAGTACGAGTTGCCACGCTGAGCTGCCTCACCAAGATGCCACGCTTGAGTTGCCACGCTGAGCTGCCTCACCAAGATGCCACGCTTGAGTTGCCACGCTGAGCTATCTCACCAAGCTGCCACGCTTGAGTTGCCACGCTGAGCTGCCTCACCAAGACGCCACGCTTGAGTTGCCACGCTGAGCTGCCTCACCAAGATGCCACGCTTGAGTTGCCACGCTGAGCTTATCCTCAGAACACTGTTGCTAATTAGTGGATTATCCCTAATCCCAGGATTACCTTCAGGCCCCCTCTACATTTGCCCCTTCGTGGAGGCATTTGTTGTGGGAACAAGAAGTGCCTCCATGAAAACTTCTTAATCCGATGAACCTTCTCTGTCTGGCCTGCAGCTTTTTCTAATGCGGAGCCTCAACCGTTCCAGCTTGAATATCTGAAATTCTCCCGAAGGACCTGCTAATATTCTCGCAGTAATGTTCAAAAAAAGCAAAAAAATTCTCCCCGATGTAACTGAGTCATAACTAAACAACGTTTGAGCTTCTGTCGAGGGGACATCGTGCCTTTTTTGAACCATTGGGACACCTTCTTTGTTGGGGGGTTTATTGGATATGTCAGAGAAAATCTTGGCGCCCAAAACTGAATCTTGCTTAGGAAGGTAACGGTGGCTGTTCCCTAGGTGTCACTTCATTAATTGATGGCAGTTCCCCAGGTGTCACGTCATTGAATGACGTAGCGTTGTCTTTTCCATGTCAGAACACTTCCCGAAGTGCCACGTGTACATTTGAAATGATTGCAGGCGGCCACACACGTGCAATGGTGTGAAACTTAAACGACGAACTTTAAAAATTAAACGGCCAAATCACTTAAAGATATTCTTTTTCTTTCTTTCCCACTACTTGCCTCAAATTTCCTTCGTTTTTTAGAGAGAGAGAGAAAAAGCTTCCATTGTTGATCGTCTGAAACCTGCTGTTCGACCTTGTGCCGTCCTGTTCTTGCTCGCATCATCTTCTCCACCTCCTGTGGTTGTTCTTCCGCCATTGTCGTGCTCAGGCTCCTCTGACTCAAATTTGTTTTTTGTTTGCACTAACACTCTGTCATGGCTTCTCAAAGTTATCCCACCATCTCTTCAACCAGTGCGCCGCCTGCTACTGCTGTTGCCACCACTACTGGTGCCTCTGCCTTGGACGCTGTCCGTCGTGATCAGTTAAGGTTTTATCGTCGCTCTCCCATTTTTGGCGAAGATGATTGCTTTGCTGCTGCTTGCAAGACTGTCAACTTTGAATGCAAGTTTGAGTCCTTAGTGCTGGGTGACGAGGACGAAGAACCCTCGAAGTGGGGCTTTCTTCCTCCAGAGGGGACTCTCCGGTTTCGTCTGGAGCGAGGGGACTTCCAATGGTCCCAAATTGACTTCGAAGCACCAGGTGGTTCTCCTGCCCATTTTGCTGCTTGGAACTCTCACATGGTGAGTTCCTATGGTGATATTTTGAGTAAGATTGGCCTTCAACGGGCCAAATGGTTTGGTGAGTTTACTCTCTCCAAAAATAATGCTGCTCTCCCCATTCTTGTTTCTCGTTGGAACGTGACGACTCACACATTTATTGCTGCGTGGGGCGAGTTCACGATAACCCTAGAAGATGTCTGCGAGCTTCTGGGGCTCGAAGCAATAGGTCATGAGCCTTATACCGATGAGCCTCTTGACGCCGAAGAGACTGTTGACCGTTTGGCGTTGGACCGAATATGCCGAATTGCATCGGTTCTTCAAACAAAGCTACCTTCACTCCGCTGATTAATTATTTCTTCAAGGGTTCTAGTGAAGGTAGTTCTTCAATTTCAACGGATGCCCCTGGCCAAGGTACTTCGTTAGAGCTCCCTGCTTACATCCTTGTGATTCTGTCCCGTTTTCTTTTGACGGGAAAACCAAATGATCAGCCCTGAAGGGACCTTATCAACATATCCCTTCGTTTGGCCCGGGGCATCAAACTTCCTTTGGCTGCAATTGCCCTAGGGTCCCTCTACACCTGGCTTGACAGAACGTTGTTCGATATGGAACGATCCCTTGGCCGTTATAACCTGGCCAATTTTTCTAACAACATCCTTCTAACCAGCTTTCTTTACGTGCGCTTTCCTGTTGTGGCGGCCAAGGCCAACCGTCCTCCTTCTGGGGAAACCATTTTGCCCCCCCGCTCTTATATTTATCACTAGAGGCAGAGCCGAAAAGAGCTGATCGCCTCAATTGATCGTTTTGAGGACTTTGTTATGAGGCCTTACGGAGAGGACGCCTTTGTTCACACTTGTGATTTCTTTCAGGACGAATCCAGGGTGGTACAGGTGGGGGTAGACATTGAAGATCCTCAGTTAGCCGTGGTTCTTCTCCTTTCTCCGGGGTATCTGCCTTCCTACACCGAGTGGGGATATTTCAGCGAACATTACAACCCCAATCGGTGTAGTCGTCAATTTGGGTTTTATCAGGGGGCTCCTCGCTCAGTTTTCCAATCCTCAAACCCGAAGGTTAGCTTTAGTGAGGCATGTTCCTTATTTTCCTCCACTGCTGCGTGGGGGATAAGTGAATCAATGGCTGGGAGAGTCACCATTCCCTCCAACAAGAGGCAAGGGAATGTTACCAGTCTATTTGCCACGAAGTTCTGGCCGAGACAACTGGCTAACATTGCTGAATTCATAGATGGCGAGCCGGTGTACCCTCCAGTTCTTTCATTTGCTGCGATGGAGCTGGGACTCAAAGGCAACTCCATTCTGGGGATTGAGTTCCCTCTAAGCAAAACCCCTAAGGGGCCTTCCGAAGAGCTACCTCCGTTATGCCCCATGACTCCCACTGCCATATCCAAAGCGAAAGGTGCTGGGGTATCCAGGAAGACTGCTCCTTCGACTGGAGCTACTGGTGATGAAGGGTCTTCGCAGCCGTCGACCAAGAAGGCCAAGCGTGGGGTGGCTTCCACGAAAAAGACAAAGTCCAAATCCCAGATTCCTGTGGCAGCCCTACCCATAGCCTCCGTTCCTCCTCCCATATCTCCTGAAAGGGCCAAGAGGTTAAGGAGGGAGGCGCAGGCTGAGGTAGATCGGGTGAATGCAGAGTTTCAACGGCGCGCTGTCGTCGTTCCTCCCTCGGTTGTCTTCCCCACGATCGTCGTCGATCCCACTGAGCCAGCTGCAAAGAGGAGAAAAGGTTCGAAGGTTCCTCAAGCCACTGGTAGTGCCATGACAAGGCTGAGGAGGAAGACTTTAGGCACCAAGTCCCAGCGGAAGCAAGTTTCCTCGGTGCAAACTTCTCATTCTTCTTCCCAATCTGAGGTGTGTACACTTATCTTGTTCTCTTTTCTTCTTTGGTTAGAGCAAGCCGGATTTACTTATATATATTGTTCTTAACTACTTTGGTGCAGGGAGTTAAAGAAACGGGGCCTCATTCTCCTAGCCCCCCAAGTCCCCCCATTAGCCGTTTCGTGGGCGGTCGCTGTGGAGCCATCTCATCCGATACGACCCCATCCCGTTCGCCAATGACCGGGCTTACTTACGCCCGTCGTTCAATCTCAAGACGGGCGGGGGAGGCAGTTGGGGAGGGTGAGGTTATAGAGCCCGTGGGTGTCTCTTCGCCACCAGAGACAACACAATCTGAGATGCCTACTCCAGTCTCCTCTGGCTCACTGGCTTCCTCTGAGGCTGTTCTCCCCCTCGTTCTGGTTGCTGCAGGTGATCCTGAGGTAATTATTTCATAATTAAATTTGTCTGATCTGGCATTCCTTCTCTTTCACCCCGTTCTGTGTGCTGAATTTAGGATGTTGGTTGCCCTATGTAGAAGTATCCTCGCTGCTAGCAAACATTCTCCGTCCAACGGTGCTGGCGAGACCTCTGGCCACAGTGCCCCTTTTCAACGTTCTGACTGAGGTAAGTTATTCTTGGATACATTTCGCCCTTTTTTCTGTATTTGTTCCTCTTTACTAACATTGGCTTTTATATTGCAGCTTTCTCCTGATCTTTCACCACCCTCATCTATTCCCGATGAACCCCTTGCTCTTGCTTTGGCACCTTATATGGGCGAGGGAACTATGCCGATGGTTGAGGTTTCTGGGGCCAGAGACCCCGTTGAGGCCGATGAGGTAACAAGTCCCCTCCCAACGATTCCTGCCACTTTAACCTTCGTGATAGCTCCCACTCCTGCCCCTGTTATGATTCAGGTACTTTCTTAATTCTCTGCTTAAACTCCTTCTTATAATAGTGACTTAACAATGAAAACGTTTGTTAAGATTTTTATATAATCTCCACCTTATAACAGTGACTTAACAATGAAAACACTTGTTAAGATTTTTATATAATCTCCACCTTATAACGGTGACTTAACAATGAAAACACTTGTTAAGATTTTTATATAATCTCCACCTTATAACGGTGACTTAACAACGAAAACACTTGTTAAGATTTTTATATAATCTCCACCTTATAACGGTGACTTAACAACGAAAACGCTTGTTAAGATTTTTATATAATCTCCACCTTATAACGGTGACTTAACAATGAAAACGCTTGTTAAGATTTTTATATAATCTCCACCTTATAACGGTGACTTAACAACGAAAACGCTTGTTAAGATTTTTATATAATCTCCACCTTATAACGGTGACTTAACAACGAAAACGCTGGTTAAGATTTTTATATAATCTCCACCTTATAACGGTGACTTAACAACGAAAACGCTTGTTAAGATTTTTATGTAATCTCCACCTTATAACGGTGACTTAACAACGAAAACGCTTGTTAAGATTTTTATGTAATCTCCACCTTATAACGGTGACTTAATAATGAAAACACTTGTTAAGATTTTTATGTAATCTCCACCTTATAACGGTGACTTAACAACGAAAACGCTTGTTAAGATTTTTCATATCCTTATTTGGGCTTTTCTTTTCAGGTTGCTCGGGAAGATTCGCCCCCAGTCCTCTCACCTGTAGGCTCGCCCTTTCGAGAACCTGACGCTTCGGAAAATTCAATTCATGATGATCAAGGTTATACGACTGGTGCTGCAGTCGAGAGCGAATCTGGGTGTGAGGTCCCTCTTCCCGACCTAGCTCCTCACTCGTTCTGCCTCATGGTGCTTCGGCAATCTCCTCAAATGCCCGTCAACCATCGGCTGGTGATTGAACAATTGGTGGATCGCCATCCTGAGACCTTCACACCGGATTGCCTGCGCTCAAATATTCATGTGATGAGTCACAGGTTGCAAGGCATGGCGATCATTGTTGCTGAAATTGCTAGTACCCCCACTGCCAGTGTTACCAGATCCCTTCTCAACCAATTTCTAGGTTTTCTGAAGGAGTTGGGGCGTGATGGTTTCCGTTTTGACTGGCTTATAACGCATCAGAAGACTTTGAAGAACCAGCAACTGATCGGTCAGAGGGAAGTGCTGATAAAGCACCAGGAGGACCAACGGGCTAAGGAGGTTAAGTTAGCTGAGCTGGCACCTCTTTTGGAATCGGCGGATGAAGAAGTAACGAATGCCGAAGAAGCTCTGCGTTTGGCCAAGCTAAAACGGGAAAGGCTCCTTATTGAACGCGCCCAGGTGCAAACCAGGCTAGAGGTTGCTATCAACGCTCAAAATTTTTTTGCATCAGCTTCTTCGGGCCTTCCCGGGGATTTTTTCTCTTCCCCGGATCTGTGGTTTCTCTTAGGGTAGTAAAACTCCTGTACATATTTTCTTTCTTTCATTCATGTAATTCTTGGGCAATAGTTCCCCATTTTGCTTGTAATGCTCTCTTCTTTAATGAATGAAAGAATGTACATTTTTCAATTTATCTCTGAGTTATGCCTGCTTTCATATATCAATGTCTATACTTCACATCATCAGTAAAACTTGTATATTCATAATAAAAAGACCCAATACATCGATGGTACAACCTAACTGTCTACACATGATATACTTTCAGCCATTTATTGTTAATTTTGAATGGACTATCTTCCTCCAACTTAGAAATTAGGCAATAACCTGAATCATGAGCTTCGTTCACGATGAAAGGTCCCTCCCAATTGGCTGCGAACTTTGGCAGAGGAAGTCCCCTAATGTGTTTCACTGCTGCCTTCAAAACGAGATCTCCCTCCACGAACCTCCTTGGTCTACCATGTTGTCATATGCCCTAGAGAGCTGCTTTGTATACATTTGAAAATGTTGCATCGCGTTGTCTCTGTGTTCATCCAATGCCTCCAACTGCACATGCCTGTTCTGAGGGAGCATGCTACTTCGCAAGGCGTATCGAGCCAAGGGAACTTCCAACTCCACTGGAAGAATTGCCTCAGCCCCATAGACAAGGGAGAACGGAGTGTACCCTGTGGGCTTCCTCTTCGTCGTTCGATAGGCCCACAACACTGTTGGTATCTTGTCATCCCACGATCCTGGAAAGTCCTCCATCGTTTTAACCAAGATATTAACCAGAGTTTTGTTAGTTGCTTCAGCCTGACCATTCCCCTTCGGGTATGCCACCGTTGAAGTGTGATGAACAATGGAGTACTTGTCTATGAGCATCGTTACTTCTGAGTTGACGAAGGGAGTCCCATTATCTGAGAGAATAACCTTTGGGATCCCAAAACGGCAAATGATATACTCTCTGATGAAGCTACTCACTACCCCAGCCGTTGCCCTTCTAAGTGGTATTGCTTCAGCCCATTTTGTAAATCACTCCGTTGCTACCAGTATCCATATCTTGCCCCTCGACGAAGGATGTATCGCCCCCACGAGGTCGAACGCCCAAGTGTGGAAAGGATAAGGCTTTGCCAGAGAGTGTAAGTCCACCGATGGGGCATGGATCATATTTCCATGAAGCTGGCAAGCCTTGCATTTTCGGACAAATTCGACGGAGTCTTTTTCCATCGTTGGCCAATAATACCCCAACGTCATCAGCTGATCATATAACTTGGCCCCTCCCATGTGAGCTGGGTCATGGGCTTATTTGAGGACCTCAGTTGCTTCTTCTTTTGTAATGCAACGCAATGGCCTATTGAAGTACCCCCTTCGATAAAGATGCCCCTCTTGGATATAGAACCTCGGGGCCCTTCGCCTTAGTCCCATCGCATCCATCTTCTCTGTTGGGACAATTCCATCCTGAATAAAGTCGATATAGGGCTGCCTCCAGTCTGTTTGGGCTTCAATGAAATGGCACTCAGCTGCTTCGAAAAATAGCTGACACTTATCACAATTCCGCTGTAGTTCTGCCGCATCCTGTTTCATTTTAGGCCAAAAATATCCCCCTCTTTGAATTCTCCTATAAAGAGGTATCTCAGTTGTTTCGCAGTGCTCCTCATGTGTTTTCTTCAACCTCCGCTCTGCCTCCTCTGGCCCAACGCATCTTGATAACCATCCCCCTCCATTTCTGTAGTAAAGATTTCCCTGGTTTGTAAAGTATTGGTCTAACTCTCTTAGTCCCATAGCTCCTTCGCCAGACTCCAGTTGCTTCCTGATCTCTCCTCTCCAATCTGCATCTCCCTCCATCGGTAGTATTGACTGCACCACCGAAGGAGCTGTTCTTCGTTGGATCGTAACAATAGTCGTATCGCTCCTCATGACCATCTTTTGAGCAATAGTGGCATAAGCGTCTGGATGACGGTTCATCGTTCTGGGATGTCTTCTAATTGTGGTCCGATGGAACTGGCTGAGGAGCCTTTGAATGATCGTCCTGTACGGCGCCAAACTCATGTGCTTCAACGCATATTCTCCGTTAACTTGCTGAATTACTAAATTCGAGTCACCCTTGATGCAGAGTGAACGAATTCCCCTTCGAAGAGCCTCCAGCAACCCTAGTACCAACGCTTCGTATTCTGCTTCGTTATTGGAGCAAGGGAAATCCAGTTTGTAGGAAAGACAAATCTCCTCCGTTCCTTTTGAAAGGATGACCCCTGCCCCTCCTTTTTTCTCTTCCGAAGACCCATCGAATTGCATCGTCCATTCCTCATCGGTTGCATCGAGATAGTTGGCCTGTAAGTCGTCTCCCGGAATGTCTTCTTTAGGTGGTTTAAACGTTCCTGATGGAAAGATTGCCAACAGATCAGCATACGCCTGGCTCTTGATAGCACGAGGAACCACACACTTTAAATCATATTCGGAGAGAATAAGGAACCACCTAGCTGCCCTGCCAATCAAGATAGTTCTAGCCAACAAATACTTAATAGGATCACATCTAGTTACAATATGAATTGTAAAAGACAGCATGTAATGTCTAAGTTTTTGTGCTACAAAGACTAAGGCCAAACAATGCCTTTCTAGGCTGCTATATCTAATCTCTGGCCCATGTATGATCCTACTGAGGTAATACACTGGCCGTTCTTGCCCGTCGATCTCCTGTGCCAGCAAAGCTCCAACGGACCTTGTAGTGGAGGTGAGGTATAGCTGCAACGGTGCTCCTGCCTGTGGAGGAACCATGATTTGCGGTGAAACGAGCAGTTTCTTCAACTCATCGAGGGACTCCTGGTGATCCTTTTCCCACCTGAACTTTGTGTTCTTTCGCAGCAGTTGCATCAACGGGTGTGTTACCTCGGCCAATCCTGGTACAAATCTTCTGAGGTAGGAGACTTTTTCGAGGAAGATTTTTCGCTCCTTCGCCGTTCTTGGGCACGACATTTCTAAGATCGCGCGTTGTTTATCCTGGTCCATCTGCACCCCTTGTCGATCAACCACAAAGCCTAGAAACTTCCCGCGTGTTACTCCGAAGACGCACTTCAATGGGTTCATCTTTAATTTATACTTCCTACATCGAGTAAACACCCTCTTTAAGTCGTTTAGGTGGGACTCCTCCTTCTTCGATTTGATGACCAAATCGTCCACATAGAATTCTACAAATTTGTGGAAGAAATCGTGAAAAATGGCCATCATTGTTCTTTGATAAGTATCTCCCGCGTTCTTAAGTCCAAACGGCATTACTTTGTACATGAAATTGCCCAACGGGGTTCTGAACGCCGTTTTCTCTGCGTCCGCGGGGTCCATCTTGATTTAGTTGTACCTTACGTACCCATCCATGAAGCTATACATCTCATGCCCAACCGTGGCATCTATCAGGCTATCAATGGAGGGTAGAGGGAACTCATCTTTGGGGCAAGCCCTGTTCAGATCTCTAAAATCCACACAGATCCTTATTTGGCTCTTGTCCTTCTTCCCTACTGGCACAATGCTAGATAGCCACAGGGGATGCTGTATTGGTTTGATGAATCCTGCTGCCAATAAACGCTGAACCTCTTCCTTGATCTTCAAGTCCAACTCAGGTTTATAAGTTCTTGTTGCCTGTTTTACCGGGATGGCCGAAGGTGTCACGTTTAGCTTGTGGCAGCTCACTTCCTCATCTAGCCCTTCCATTTCGGTATACTTCCATGCAAAGACATCTATGAACTCCCGGATTAGCCCAACCAGGGCTTCTCGCTTCGCCTTACCGAGATCCTTCGCGATGAAGATGGGCCTTGGGTCTTCCCCTTCTCCTGCCAGGTTCAACTGCTCCAACTCTTGTGCCTGGGGCTTCGGTTAATTTGCCATGTAGTCTGGTTCTTCGGCGACCTCCTCCACGAACTCCTGTATGTTGGAGTTGTCTATCACCATACTCTGTCCCTGTTGATCTATCAAGAAACACTCATATAACGGGTCAGCCCCATCCACGGTCTCTTCGGCCGCCCGCTCACATCGTTATAAACGGTATACTACCTTCCCCTCCTCAGTGACCACCTTCTTGCATTGCCTGTTGGTAGCTGTTGCCAAGGCCTTCCTCTTCCTTTCTCTCGAAGCCTCAGCGATCCTTCCCCCTGAAAAGCGACTCAGCACGCTTTGCCGTTGGACCTCATGCTCCATAGGGTCCACTCTAAGCCTTGCTTTGTTTTTGAGCTGCCTTGTGGTATTTTGAGGTCGAGGGATCACCTGACGGGTTTCTTCGGTCCCTACCCCTTCGTTACTCGTGGCTTCTTTACTTTGCTCGTTCAGAGGCCCCATTCTATCTTTGATCGAGGGAACCCATGCCCCCTCCATTCTTCTCGTTAGGACTCGAGCGTCCTCTTCCAACTCCGTATAAAAGGCCGCATCTACAAAGTGAGCTTCCTCGATAGCAAAAGGCCTTTTTGTAGCCCTAATGGTCACTTCTGTTCCTTTGACATTCGCCTTGGCGCATTGATGATATGTTGAAGGAACTAAACCTTGATTGTGCATCCATACTCTTCCTATTAGTAAATGATAGGAAGTTGCACTTTCTATTACATGGAACTTGATGTGGGAACTCAGATTTCCCATTACAATTCCCACATTCACATACCCAATGGATTTGGAAGATTGGTTATCATATCCTGAGATCACCAGAGGCATGGGGACCAACCTTTCTTCTGGGATATTAGCCGCGAGGAAGGAGTTGATCGGCATAATGTTGATAGACGCACCCCCATCCATAAGCGTCCTCGCAAAACTAACCCCATTGACACTGGCCGTCACATACAAGGGCCTGTTATGAGGGAACCTTACAGCTCTATCTGCATCGCTGAAGGTCACCTCTGATAGGAACTTTTTCACCAGCCTCGCCATGGGTCCCCGCCATTTCAGCGAGGGAACCGCGTCCTTCCTCGCGATGTCTAGAATCGCCTGAGTTATTTCCAGTCTACTCTCCTTTGGTATCCCCACTTGATCGAAGAACCAAGCAAATTTTGGGGATTTTGAAACTGCGTTGTATTCAACGACTGCCTCCATTTCCTCGCCTTCAACGCTGTATACGTCTTCCGCGTCTTTAGCGCTTGCTTCATCGTAGGCTAAAATTACGTTAGCCATTCCTGTGGTGCAATATTCCAGAGTTTCTTCGAATTCTCTTTGCCTCATTGTTGACCTTCCTTCCCCTCTTTCCGCCTCACCGTCGTAGGCCGTCACCAAGTTGGCCCCATGCGCTGGAAGCGGGTTGTTGTTAACGTTCTGTGGGGGGATCTTCAGCGTCCCTACCTTCATGTACTTGTCAATGATTCTTCTCAGTGTGAAACAACTCTCTGTCGGGTGCTGGATCTTTTGATGAACCTGACAATACCTAGGATCTGCCTTTGTTGCGTCATCGGGTTCTTCTGAAGGAACGCCTTTTGGTAGGTAGACCGTTCCACCTTGGACCATGGCGTTGTAACAACTCGCCACCTCTTCTATCGTGCATGGTAACAGTGGTGGGTCTTCCCTATCCCTTCCGAACTTCCTTTTGTTGTCCTTCTTCGCCGCCTTACCCCCATCTGTTCCTTCGGTGTATCCCACTCGTGGGGGTTGAGGCCTTCCTCCCCCAGGTTGTATCGGTTGCCTGAATATCATAGGCACCGCCACCGGGTTTGGTCGTACGACCAATGAGATGTTCCTTGCAGATTTTAAGAACGCCGAAAAAGTTCCCTCGCGCATCTCATTGATAAGATGGCAGATGTACTCCGGGAGTAGTCCTTCGGCACAGATTTGTAATAGTTTGGACTCCTTGGCCTCCTCTCTCACATCCAGAGACCTTTCCCTGAACCTCCGAACGTATGCCACCACGTCTTCTCCTGGTCGTTGCTTCTCTCTCCCTAGTTGGGTCAGAGTGAATTCATCCTCTGCTAGAAAGAACTTTTGGACAAACAGCACGTGCATCTCTTCCCACGTGGAAACACTTTTAGGGGCCAAATGAGAATACCACGTGTATGCTTTATCGATTAGGGATTTGGAAAACTCCCTCAACCTGAGCTTCTTGTTGTTGCAATGCGCCCCCAGGTGCTCAATAAAACGTTTAATGTGCTCTTTCGGATTCCCACCCTTCCCTGTGTATTTTTCAAAGATGGGGGGAATATAATCCCTCGGGTAAGGCTCATCGTTTTATTCCTGAGGATAAGGTGTCCTAAAGTCGTTATAGACTGAAGCTACCTCGCCTATAGACTGTGAGGAAGCCTGCACAAATTTTAACATCTCCTTTTGTATTTCTCTCCTCATTTCCTCCATGGGCGATGGGGCAACGACCAATGGGGGTGTTGGCTGAATGACCGTTATAGTTGGAGCCATCGTTACAGCTGGCGCCGTTGATACTCCGGAGATTCCCACCGCCGGATTCACGACGGAGGGTATGCTTGCCGGGGCTGCTCCCGTTGTACCTGCGCCTGGTGGAACCGTTGGAGCTGCCCCTGGTGTTACAAAGGAATTGGCTTCGAGTCCTCCCAGCACCGTTGAAGCTACAGGAGTTTGCAAGAACTCATAGAACTTACTCATAAGGAGGGTCATTTGGGAAGATCCTAGCCCAGCGCTCGTGGAAGCCTGCGTCACTCCCGGAACGCCTGTTGTTGCCTGAACTGGGGGCACTTCTATTCGAGGAGCTCCGCTCCTTAAAGCCTCCAATTCTACCGATGCTTGCTCTTCACTGTGTTGGATAGCATCAAATTTGAGCCTTCGATTAATGTTATCTTGCGACATACTTCTTCCTTAGAAGAATGCCTCCCCAGCAGAGTCGCCAAATGAAAGAGGGTAGTTTAGATAAGATGGAGGCGTAACCCCTTTTAAGTATGGTTATGGCAAGGTTAATTAGAGAAACACTAGTCATTTAGCCACAAGACACAAAGAGCAGTTTGGAAGGTATGGAACCCATCTTATACTCACAAATCTCGTGTATAACCCTCAATATAATAAAGAACTTTAGAAATAACTTAGCTAGAGGGAGAGAGAAGCAAGCAACCTAGATACACCTTGGTAGGCAGACAAAACATACCAAAAACCACTCTCAAGAGTCTCTGTTTGCGTATTAAAAGCTTCGTAATAAATGACAATGGTGAGTGGATAAGCCCTCTAATTTGCAATAATTCTCTCTCTGATGTATCTCTAGCAATAACTTTTTGAACTCTCAAAGGATCATTCTCTTCTCCTCAAAGGTGGTTGGGGTCCTTAAATAGCCCCCCACACCACCCCCGAGGCAACTCAGTCATTAAAGACTATGAAAGACATCCCTCATACTTTATGTCACAACATTAAATGCCTGATGCACTAGTTGTTTCCTACGTCATAAACATTAAATGCCAAGACATGCCTTTTGCCTAACCACTGTATGTCAGGGGGTTATTGTCGCAGAGGTGGCTCACCAACTATCTGACAACCCCAAATACCACGGTGGTTTACTCAAGTGCATGTCTGACATTGTTTAGAAGGCTAGTGACATCACCCACAGTAGATGTGATATTTAAGTAGAGGGTTGTTTGGTTCATAACTCAATGCCCGATGGAACTCCAAGCTGCTCCGCTTGAGGTTCCACGGTCAGGGTCCTTCGGTGTTTTACCAGGTGTATCTAAGATGGTCAGGACAAGCCCCAACGGTGCCCCACTTCTCAATCCTCCAAACCAAATCCCTCTAAAGTTCCCACGGTGAGGTTGTTCGATAGAGCATGAAAACTCTACCAGGCCCTGCCAAGCCTGGTCTCTCGCGAGTACCGTTCGACCTCACGCCCATTCATTATTCTCGTTACAACATTACAGTCATTATAACTCGTAGTAAATATAAACAAAGCTATAATATGGCAAAGTAACAATAAGCTAAAGTACGAGTTGCCACGCTGAGCTGCCTCACCAAGATGCCACGCTTGAGTTGCCACGCTGAGCTGCCTCACCAAGATGCCACGCTTGAGTTGCCACGCTGAGCTGCCTCACCAAGATGCCACGCTTGAGTTGCCACGCTGAGCTATCTCACCAAGCTGCCACGCTTGAGTTGCCACACTGAGCTGCCTCACCAAGATGCCACACTTGAGTTGCCACGCTGAGCTTATCCTCAGAACACTGTTGCTAATTAGTGGATTATCTCTAATCCCAGGATTACCTTCAGGCCCCCTCTACAAGGTGTTCATGGACGATTTCAGCGTTTTCGGTCCATCTTTTGACTAATGTTTAACTAATCTTGAAAGAGTTCTATTCCGATGTGTGGAAAAAGACTTAGTCCTCAATTGGGAAAAATGCCATTTTATGGTTACCGAGGGCGTGGTTTTAGGTCACATAGCCTCATCTAGAGGAATTGAAGTTGATCGAGCAAAAATTGAAGTAATAGCTGAGTTACCCCCACTAAAATCACTTAAAGATGTGAGGTCCTTTCTAGGCCATGCTGGCTTTTATAGGAGGTTTATCAAAAACTTTAGCGCCATCGCTACACCTTTGAGTAATCTTCTTATGAAAGACACTCCATTTGAGTGGAATAAATCATGTCTAGAAGCTTTTGATAAACTTAAAAGCATGCTTATTTCCGCTCCTATCATGCAAGCTCCTGATTGGTCACTACCATTTGAGCTTATGTGTGATGCAAGTGATTATGCGATTGGGGCAGTTCTTGGACAGAGGAAAGACAAGAAAGCTCATGTTATTTACTATGCTAGAAGAACAATATCTGTCCCTCAGCTTAACTACTCTACTACAGAGAAAGAGTTACTAGCAGTCGTTTTTGCTCTCGACAAATTTTGCTCTTACATTGTTGGGTCGCCTATCATTTTCTTCACTGATCATTAGGCACTTAAATATCTCTGGAGAAAAAAAGATGCCAAACCCCGTCTAATCAGGTGGATCCTACTATTACAAGAGTTTAATCTCTCGATTCAAGATAAGAAAGGAGTAGAAAACGTCGTCGCTCACCATTTGTCATGCCTCTCGTCCGATGTGCCCATTGATCCCATTCCCATAGACGAGTATTTTCCGGATGAAAATTTATTTGCTACTTCTTCTCTCCCTTGGTTTGCGGATATAGTCAATTACCTTGTCACTGGAGTTATTCCATCTAAATGGAATCCGCAAGAGAGAAGAAGGTTCATTACATGGTCACGCATGTTCTTTTATGATGATACATATTTGTTTAAGTATTGTGCTGATCAAATCATCCGGAGATGTGTACCCGATGAAGAAATCCAAGGGGTAATTCGATTCTGTCATTCGGAAGCATGTGGAGGTCATTTTTCTAAAACAAAAACTGCTGCGAAAATCCTTCAAAGTGGTCTTTATTGGCCCACAATCTTCCGGGATGTGAATGCTTTTTGTAAATCATGCGATAGATGCCAAAGAATGGGAGATATTACTCGCCGTGACATGATGCCATTAACCCCAATTCTAGTATTGGAGTTGTTTGATTGTTGGGGTATTGATTTCATGGTCCCATTTCCACCTTCTTTTGGTTTGCTATACATCCTCGTTGCTGTAGATTACGTCTCCAAATGGGTCGAGCCGATAGCTACAAGGATGAATAATAGCAAAGTGGTGATAAAATTCATTCAAGAAAATATACTTTCTCGTTTTGGTATGCCTAAGGCCATAATCAGTGATAATGAAACTCATTTATGCAATAGGCCTATGGAGAAACTAATGCGGAAGTATGGCATTGCCCATAAATTTGGAACAACTTATCACCCTCAATTGAATGGCCAAGCCGAGCTCGCTAATCGGGAAATAAAAAACACCTTGGAAAAGACAGTCGATCCTAATTGGAAAGATTGTTCTCTCAGATTGAATGATGCGCTCTGGGCTTATTGAAACGCATATAAGAATCCCCTTGGGATGTCCCCATTTCGATTTGTGTATGGCAAATCTTGTCATCTTCCGGTTGAGATCGAACACAATGCATATTGGGCTATCAAAAGGGTGAATTTCAATATGGATAAAGCCGGTGAAACAAGGAAACTTCAGTTGAATGAGTTGGAAGAAATACTCAATGATGCGTATGAAAGTGCTAAAATATCCAAGGACCGAATGAAACGAGCTCATGACGGAATCATTCGTAAGAAAGAGTTTCATTCGGGATAAAAAGTACTTCTCTACAACTCGAGGTTGCACTTGTTTTTCGGAAAATTGCGGTCAAGATGGTCAGGTCCATTCATTGTGAAAGAGGTATTTCCCCATGGAGCTGTTGAACTCATAGATGAGAAAGGGGGAAACACATTTAAAGTTAATGGGCATCGTCTCAAGCCCTATTTGGAAGCAATTGTCAAAGAAGCCGACACAATCTGGCTGTCGGACCCCATTTATGGGGATTGACTGAACAAAGAGAGGTGAGGTCGTCGCACCCCCGACATGTATGGGGTGATTGTTGTATATATGAGTCTTAGGAATTAGGAGTCGTAGGTTTGAGTCAGTCCCGGGGTTGAGAATCAGAAGGGTGAGGGGTGTTTCGTTTTTGATGAGCATCGAGGATAGTTTGAAGTGTGAGCGGTTGAAAACCCATGTTTGGAATGGAGAATAGGAGCATTTATGGTGAAAGGAAGAGAGAGAGGAAGAATTCAAAAAATTAGCAGACCGGATCGGTCCGGTCTGATATTAAAAGAACCAATCCGATCAGGGGAATCGGTCTGGAGGAATTAAAAGAACCGATCCGATAAGACGGATCGGTTCGGTCCCAAAACCGGATCAGTCCGGTTTTCTGTAGAAGTTCATTTCCCAAGGGTCACACCTCTTCAATCCACACCTTTTCACTTCCCCCAATCCATTCACTTCCTTTAAAAAATTCATCCCCCCTTTCCCACCCTTTCGTTCCCTCCAATTTCCCACTCCCCTACTATAAATACACCCACCCCCTACCCATTTTCTTCAGACCTACACCTACCTTCTCTATTCTATCTCACTTACTGTTTCAATCCTCCATCTCCATGGCTGCTCCCCAGAAATATACTTCCATTGAAGTCCTTCCCGACGGAAATGGAGAGTACCGTTCCCGCCACGAAGCAAATTGGTGCCGTAGGTTTTTCAGCCCTACCCGAAAAATTCATATCGAACGTCAAGTGTTGTGGGACCAAATGCCCAATTCTATCACAACCCTTTTCATGTCACGGGGCTGGTGCCGTTTCTTCACCGAACCCTATGAGGCAGTTTGGGAGAATGAAGTGCGTCAGTTCTACGGATCTCTTGTCTGTACCGCTGAATTTGAATCCCAAGCCTTTGTGGATTCCATCCCTATTCCATTCTCACTTGACCTTGTGGCATGGAAGCTCGAGTCTTATGGTGTGATCACTCCGGCCCAGTTTGACTATCCGGGTCCCGATCCCGTTCTCACCAAAGAAATTTGTATCTCGAGGATCAAGCCCGGTGCGGTTTGGAATACCGAGACATATCCCGTCGGTCACTTATCCGACAAGGCACGATTCACCTTTCATATCGTTTGTGCCAATATTTTGCAAACCTCCAATGACTCAGCGATGAGGCCACGCCAAGATACTATGATGTATCATTTGTTCGACCCTGCGACAGTGATCAACTTAGCCCGAACATTTTACACCGATATCCTTTTTGTGGCCTATGACAAAAAGGGTCGGGCCCCTCTTCCTTATGGTTGCCTCATTACCTCCATGCTTCGGGATGCCGGGATAGCACCCCCTCAAGATCTTATCAACTTGCCTAAGCCTTTAGGACAAGAATCCCACACTCGTAGTGAAAGACAAATTCAGCTAGTCCATGCAAGGGGCGGTGACGATTCGAGTGACGCGGAGTCCGATGAGGAGGAGGACGTCGCTGATGAGGGCGTTGAGATGGAGGAATGTGAGGAGGAAGAATATGATGAGACTGCTGATCCGGATTATGTTCCGATTGGTACGGGCTTGACTGAGCGCGTTCTCTCCCTTGAAACGCGTTTTGACAAGTATGTGTCCTCCTACGAGAGGGACATGAGTTTGGTCCTGCGTATGCAGGCCGACTTGTACCGTCTTTAGTTGGGACCCGAGGCCCCTATTCCTCCTTACTATTACAATCCTTATGATCCTGCTGCTCCCAGTCCTTCCCATTCCCCACCCGCCCCTTAGGATGCCCCTCTCCCCATTAGGATTTTTATAGCTATGTTTTTTTTTTCTTCTTGCTTACACAGTGGTGGCACAGTTTGTTTGTACTCTACAGTTTTAATATGATATTTGCTTGTTTTATTTATCGCACTCTTTATGTTGTCTTCTTTATCTCTCTTATCCATTTGATTGAGGACAATGCAAATCCTTGAGTTAGGGGGGATGACAGGTGCGTATTCATAAAACTTCACTTGTATTAATATATATGTGTATATAAAAAAAATAAAAAAAAAATTTGAAAAAAAAACCAAAAATATTTTTCTTCAAAATAAATAAAAATTGGAATTTAAAAATTTCAAAAATATCACCTTTATTCTATTTAAAGTCTCAAATTGTTAAATCATTTGCACTAAGCCAAAATTGACCGAAGATGGAAATTGAAAGAAAATTGACGACTTAACGAATAAGTGTGGAGATTGATCAAACCTGATGAGATTTCGAGCCTTTCAATATTTTTATGAGTTTTTAAATCAATCCGAGTTTATGATTAACTCAAAAATCCTTTTCAGCGTTTTAATAAGTCGTTGATGATCTCAATCCCTTGTTTTGATCGGTTATGGGAAATGTGTGAAATGTTGTCTCGAAATTCGTGCTAAATATATCTCTAAACTTAATTAATCTCGAGATGCATATGGTAATGTGATTAGCAATTTGGACAATGAAGTAGGCCCTCATTTGTTACCCAAAAATATTAGCCATAAAAAGTTGTGAAAAACAAAATTATCCCTTTGCAACCCAAGTTGAGCCTAATAAAATATTTTCCTTTCGTTTGATAACCCGAAAAACCCAAATAGCCCGGAATTGCGAAAAAAAAATATTCATTAAGTCCGAAAAGTGCAACAAAAAGGGGCAAGGAAGAAAAAAATAGATATGCTCAACAAAAATAGCAAGAAAAGAAAGAGAAAAAATGAAAATAAAAAAAAAAGAGAAAAATGAGCAAATGCCCGAAAAAGCACTAATGGACGTCATAAGGACATTTTTCAATTCCGAATATTCCGACCATTCCCATTTTTACCCTTTACACCTTTTAGCCCAAAAAGTCCTAACCGAGTCCGAATGGCGAAATTGGTTACCGTGTGGAGAGCTAAGGCATGAAAAGATAAAATAAGAGATTAAAATGGTGTGAATTAGAGGTGATGTTCCCATTTCCAAATAATTGTACTCCGATGATGAGATATTTTCACCATATATTTCCTTCGTTTCAATTTTGTATGCATGAATTCGTGTTCCATTATATTTACTCTTTATATCATGCATACCGAGAGAAAATAGCCACAATCCGAGTGCTTCGTTTGTGAGTGCATCCGTAAGAATTTGAATCAAAACGAATTTTCAGAAAGTAACGTAATGCTCAATCGGTGTAAATTTGAGGTTTAATTTTTGGCTTTGCACACACACACTATGATTTGAGACAGTTGAATATGAGTTTATGGTAATTATTTTTCGAAAAAATTTAAATTGTACAATTTTTAAATATTTTGATATTTAGTTGAGTCAATAAAGAATTTTGTGGGTAAATTCACAGCAAACCCTCACGAGACAAAACTCGTCCTGCTAGGGTAACCTAGAGGTTTAAAGGATTGTTGCATACGCTAAATGCAATCGTATGCCTGCGAAAGTGGAATTTTATTTTAATAAAGGAATTTTCAAGAGTAGAATTTTGGTTAGATTCAGTTACATTGCCCGGGACGTGCAAAGTCCTAAGTTAGGGGGATTTGACCAAGCGTAAATTCTTCTGAATTTAGCCCCTTAAGTTAGTGATTTTAATATCTCGAACAAGGTAATTGAATCAATTTTAATCCATATCACTCCACTGTCTGTTTCTAACAATATTCCCTAGTTTTTGTGTAATTGTGATGAAGTTTTCAGGAATGGAATGCAAGAAAGGAAAAGAAGAAAATCAAAAGAAAAGTCAAAGGGCAAAAGAGTAAAGTTCCACTCAAAAATCGAAGTTGACACCAAAAGTGAAGTTGAAAAGCAAGAGTTCACAAGATCATAGGAAGAAACGGCGCCCAAATCGGAGTTCTAGATCAGACGATATGGCCAGTCAAAGTTGCAAGGAAAAAGTCAAAGTAGAAGAAATTCGGACCGATCCGATGGAATCCGGACCGATCCGAATTGGCCAAGTCCAGTATACCCCGGATGGATAGTAAACCGATGGAGAAGAAAATAGGACCGATCAGGTAGAAATAAAAGAATCGATCCGGTGGATATCAGACCGATCCGAGTGTAATCCGGACCGATCCGGTCATGTGAAATCATGGCATTAATTATACAGATTTTTGGCGTGCTAGATGGTGAAACTTGTGCCACAAGCACATTGAGCTGTCAATTTCGATTCTTTGTGCTATAAAAGCCCATGCCCTACATCATTTGAAGGGGCTAGCTAGAGAGTGCTAGGGTTGCTAGGTTGAGAGTTCTAGAGAGAATCAGAGGTTGAATTTTAGGGTTAAATTTTCTATTCCTTCAAGAGTTTTCATGAACCCTAGTTTGTAAGAAATTCTGAATTCCAATTCCGTTTTTGTTACTGAAATTCAAGTAAAATCTTTCCATTCTCTAGTTTTATTACTTGCAAATTATTTACAATGTCTTGTAGATCCATAATTTCATATGTGAATTTATTCTTGAACCAAATCATGAGTAGCTAAATTCCCAAGGGTTGGGGTACATGAACTCAATCCAAGGCAAATTATTTATGTAGAAAATAGAGGTTAAATTAAAATATTGATTGAATCGTGAAAGAAACTCATACAAACATTGTCAATATTTTAATCTCTCTCTTGCCCTAGGTACTTGAGATGTTTAAGAACGCTTTGCGAGTATAAGTTTTCATTCACCGCTTTATATCTATCTTTGATTTCATATGATGCAGGCTAGATCCCTCATATATGTAATGCTTAGAATTTATAAAGACCGATTCTAGTCATTTATTTTAATTTACAATTCTAGTATTCTATACGGTAATTTGTTAAGGATTGAGGGATTGTACCCTACCCTATTTTCTCCCATTTGTCAGATCTAAATTTCTTTGCAATTTTCAGTTTGTTTTTCTCAAGTAAATTTTAATTTCACTAGAAATTTTCCCAATCATTAATCATCTTTTTTGTTTCTTCTAAGAAATCATTTCAAGATTTAATAATTTTTCTTATTACTATTTGGCAATCTCGATCCCTGTGGATACGATCCGGACTTACCGGGTTATTACTTGAGCGACAGGCTTGCACTTGAGCCTAGAGTAAAATGCACTTTTGAGACAAATTCTTAGTCGCGTCAGCAGAAAAATTAGAACGATATGTCTCGTCCATAATATCCCCTCTTAAGTCCTCGTCCAAGGGTACCACCAACCAAACTCACCATCGGACCCCACTGAAAAGAAAGGTACACTGGTAACGAGAAGCTCTGTCACCTTCCCTTTACACATCTCATCTTGTGACTGCCCCTGGATTATAAGTACCACAATATTTGGAGTCACTCTAACCATACTCATGAATTCCCTAGTTTACTTTCTAATAATTTCTATTGACCCCACTCAGCTGCCTGAAGGGCAGAGAGGCTTTCACTAGGTCGTTGGCTCAATGTGTCTACCGCCACATTAGCCTTTCTAGGGTGATACTTGATTGTAAATTGATAATCCTTGATGAACTCAAACCATATCCGCTACACCATATTAAAATATTTTTGTGTAAACAAATTCCGTAGAATCTTGTGATCGCTGAAGATTCTATCTTTTTACCGTAAAGATAATGCCTCGACGCAATCAACACAAATACAATGGCCCCTAACACCAAGTCGTGAATCAGATAATGAACCTCATGCGATTTAAATTTTCAAAAGTCATGAGAAATCGCCCTATCCTCCAACATCAATACCCCACCTAATCCCTATAGATAAGTATCGATGAAGACTAAAAATTCAACTCCACTCCTAGGTATGACGAGAACTGGTGCAGAAGTCAGCTTCTCCATGAGAGTGCCGAATGCATGCTGACATTTATCACTTAAAAATAATACCACACCCTTTTTAGTCAGCTCGATCATCGACCCAACTACCTTTGGATGAATCTATTGTAATAACCGATCAAATAAAAAAAGTTATGAATCTTGGAAGGTGTCATGGGTTATCCCCAATCCAACATGACCGACACCTTACTCAGGTCCATGGAAATTACTTTCCTTGACACAACATACCCCTAAAACATCACTTAATGATTCCAAAACTTGCATTTGGAAAACCACCTGAATAAAGCTTATGCTCCGATAACATTTGCAATGTAATCTGCAAATGTCAACCGTGCTCCTCCTCTGTCCGTGAATAGATAAGAATGTCATCAATAAAGATGATGATGAACTAGGCCAGATACAATCTGAACACCCGATTCATTAAGTCCATGAATACATCCGGGTAATTAGTCGCCCTAAATGACATCACTCAGAAATTATAAGACCCATAACATGTCAAGAAGGAGGTCTTAAGTACATCCTCCTCTCATGCCCTCAACTGATGGTAACCGGATCATAAATCAATCTTCTAGAAGAAATAATCTCCTTCTAATCGATAAAAAGATCACCAATCCTCCGTAGTGTGTACTTATATTTCACTGTCAACTTATTCAACTCCCGATAGTCGATACACAGTCTTAAGTTCCAATATTTATTTTTCACAAACAACACTGGTGCACCCCAAGGTGAAGTTCTACGATGGATAACCCCTAATCTAACAAATTCTTAATCTTATCTCTGAGCTCCTTCATCTCCATAGGAGCCATACGATACGACACTCTAGCTATCGTCTTAGTGTTTAATGACAAATCTATAACAAAATCAATCTCCTTACTTAGTGGTAAATCCAAAATCTCATCGAATACATATGTGAACTCCTAAAATACTGGAATAATATCTAGGGACACTATAATCTCCTCTCAAGTCACGTCACCATTAAAATCAAGTGGATAGTATCCCCGCCTTCAGTTCTAGGCATATCCTCCAAATACATCTCTTTTCCTGATATAGAAAATATAATCTCTCCACCTACACAGTCAATCTGAACTCGGTTGGTACACTACCAATCCATCTACAAAATCATATCGTATGTTTGGGTATCTAAAACAAAAAAGTTAGCTATGAAGTGTAGCCTACAAATATTAGTGCCTATTATATACCCCCATCCAAGTACCTTTTTTCATACCTCCTTAGAGCCCTAACACTATTCCTTTCACCCTCTGAACCTACATCCTACGTCAAACCCTAACCTAGAGCCTATTAGGTGATTTTAAGATCTGTTTGACTTTGTTAAATTCTTGAGATCAAGATTATATCATTGTAAATCCATTGGGCTCTGAATACCCTTTCCAACGGTTCATACCATGCGCGAATCGGCTTTACGGTTCACGCGCACTTACATTTTTGCTCTAAACCCTAACCCAAAGGCCACATGATGCTTTTGAGGTCCATTTAACTTTGTTCAAATCTCAAAACTGAGAGTAGCTCATTACACTTTTTTAGGTCTCTGAATAACCTTTCCAATGGTCTATATCGTGTGCGAATTGGCCTTACAGGTGGTGCATACTTGCCATTTTACTCCAAGAACCCTGTCATAAAGGCCAACAGGAACTTTTGATCCCCGTTTGACTTTGGTAACTCTCCAAACTAAGAGTGCCTCGATTTATTTTCATAGGTCTCTGAATAACCTTTTCAATGGTTCTGTACAAGCACAATTCAGAATTATGGTTTTCATTTTATGCCCATTTTTTCAAACAAAGTTCCTTATGGATTGCCTGTAGGTAGCCCAAACCTTCTGCCTATCAGCATTTGGGTACTTTACTTCGCTAGCAAGCCAGGGGTATTTTGATCGGTAGACAAAGGCCTATGCCTATCGAAATACTCCCTAACCCTTGATTTTTCTATTTAAGGCTGTCATGACCTAATTCTCAGGGACCCCTTTTTGGAAGATTAAAAGAGCATTTGCCTTGAAATCAGTGCGCCGTCTTTCAAAAAATACCATTTTTCGAACATTCTCTCCACTTTTCTTGCATCATCCTCACCCCATATTTTTCCACCCTTTTGACCATCACTTCACCACTATTCCACCGCATATAAGTCAACATACTTCATCTCAAAATTAGTAACAATGTCTTATAGAAGGTCTACATCCACCTCTTTGAAGCTCATTTAATTAGTGTTACTTATCACATTTCCTTTATTCCTTGTGTATTTTTGCTTTATTCTCATTTTCTCACTCTAACTAATCTATTTTTTAATTAATTATATGCACAACATATAGTTTCATAAATTTAAAAAATCCAAAATGAGGGTTTAATCTTTAAACCCCAAATTAATACTTTCCTCCCCCTTTTCACACTTTATACACTTATACACATTTTTTAAACAAACTAAAGAAAATTATAGTTTTGGGTTCATGGGTTAAATCCCAGCTTTGCATGTTATCAAACTACGTGGACTTTGATGTCTTTTTCGGATACGTAGGCATCCCGAGTCAACTTCAGAATTTGAGTTCCATTTTCTTATTTCCTTATTTTACTTATTCTCATATTTATTAGTATTATATATATATATATATATATATATATATGTGTGTGTGTGTGTGTGTGTGTGTGTGTGTATATATATATATATATATATATATATATATATATATATATATATATATATATATATATATATATATATACATACACACACATATATATATATACATATACATATACAAGTTAATATGTTCTTATTAACTCCGTTAGACATGCATATTCACTTCTTCATAGTGAATCATGATCCGATGGTTTCTCAAATTATATTCCCATATTTTTATTCTCTTTTCAATCTCGTTAGACAAGCATATCCATTTCCTAATAGTTGATTATGATCCGGTGTTGGCACATAGTTTAGCATTATTTCTTTATTATAATTTTAGCAGCCCAGTCAGACATGCGTATTCCAATATTCACGATGGATTATGATCCACTGCCCTGCACACTACCTTGAGATTATTTCTTTTCTTTTTATACTCCTCATAATGACTCATATCTACCTTTTTCATGACCTAAGAATGACGATTTTTTTCTCACATATTTTCACATCACACACATTGTACATATATATTATATTTTGTAGAAAAAGTATAATATTATCATAGCTCATGAGAGACCGAGAGGGAAGAATGGGTTCTTAACACCTTCCTATTTAGTAACTTAGTACCCAAACCCTCGATCTATTTAGTTTCGTATGCATCATTTTATCTTTGATACCATATCTTCTGGGACGACTACATCTTTTTCTTGTTTTGAGAAAAATAGGCTGGCGACTCCATTTTCTATATTTTCACCCCCTTTGACGATGGTTAATTTATATCCGTGTGATCTTACAAAGGTCGTGTGAGTGGCAGAAAGAGGACTTCCCTCCTTGAACCCCGCACGTGCCAAATCCCCCCTTTTTAGGGCAAACCCATGTAAAAAAAATCCCGGATGGTTACACCTACCCCATCACAAGTCTCTATAACAATAATGGATACTATGGACACCCCGATTTGAAAATTGAGGTATGGGCCATTTGTCCTTGATCCTTAATGACAAATCTTTTTCATATCCCAATGACTTCTCAAAGTCACAAGGAGACTTCCTGAAAATCTTGACTTCGACGATAAGAAAACCCTGAACCTCTTGGGATTGTAGGGACACTCCTATAAATATGTAAAGCTTAGCCCACAATGAACTTAACCAACTTTAAAAAGTACCTTACATGTCCAAACATCCTTTACCGAATCTTCCTTATGCCCTTTCATGCCTCCCTTAAAAGGTCGAAGCCAAAGATAGTCGTGATTGAGACAATTTACCCTGAATATCACTTTATGGGCATCTTTTACCTACAAAAGTTCATAATATGAGAACGTGGTAACACAAAAGTTGTATATACTTGAAATATATTTCCAACAATCAAGTCCACACGCCAATCAAATATTACATCAAACCCCTAGGGTCCTTGGACTAAGGCAATTTGAACTACATAACAATATATAGGTATTTTAATCTACTAAATTTCATAAGAAGGTAAGTTGAATTATCTTTCCAATGGTGAAAACCACGCATCAATTGGAATTACGAGTAAAAAATTATGAAAATAATATAAAACTGCGACGCAAGCATAACTGAGACCTCTAACCGATCGGTCAAAGGCCTTTTAGTTCTGTAACTGACCAGTAAACTGATTTTTTCCCACTTTTTTCACTCCAAATGAGCCAAACACACCCTGTGGGACCTTTAAAAAATTGGTTTAAGGTCCCCCAAATGGATAACCAATCGGTTATTCCACTAAAAATCATCATTGCAAAAATCTTGCAAATCTTCCCCCAACCGTACAAGTGTCTCTCGACCACTATCCACCCTCCTTGAGGGATAACTGATGAGTTATCCCGACTCAGACCCCTATAAATAAAGGTGCCCTCCATCCATTTCAAAGCATCCCAAAACCCTACCTCAATTCGATTTTTTCAATATCTTCTCCTCCAATCGTCCGAGATACTAGAGCTCATTCTGAAAGTCCTGAAGAAGCTCATGCTTCAGAATAGTCACTTTTCCCATAAGGAAATCTCGTACTTATATGAAGTCACTTTCGAGTGCCAAAAAGATCTTTGTACTTCTTAAAAACTTCCTCCAAGAAATAAACTGATTCGAATGACTGAAAAATATACGCAAAAGCCAGCACTTCTAAACGAAGATCCACCCAATTAAAATGCACCATAAAAGGGGACACACCCTTGGAAAAAAAATCCTCTTTCGCCGCGAGGGTAATGAAACTATGAATAAATTTTGGGTCAATTCCCCACATATATACCGTGATGCACTATACATATCTATTTATCTTCTTTAGCCCGACCCCCATTTAGGGGACTAGGTATGCAATATACAAGGTTTATAGTAAAAAAGCCTGGTTTCTAATAAAACACCTCTACTTTTGTTGTATTGACATGCTTATATGTTAAACAAATTCTAATCAAATTTTATGACTAAACTACATCAACATGAAAAAATACTTTTCTAATCACGTTCTCAGGTTATTTCCATTGAGTTGTGTCAGCCCAAAACCTTGTGGGTCAAATTATAAAATCCGATTACTCTCTCCATTTCTCCGAGAGAATTAAGCCCATCAAGACGACGTTATCCCAAATATGTGTTTTCATACAAATACTTTCCAAACATCGGCATTTGATCAACATATTTTCTTAACATATAAATATATGAATCCAACAAAACGAAGATGATATTTAAGGAATTGGCTCTATAAATATCGTACCGTTGTACCTTGTATACCGAGTATCCCGTAGAATACACCTGTGAATATACCTCTTTCTGTTGGAACTACGTTGGCTTTGATTCCAAGTCTCTTTGGGTACATAGGCGTTATACCGAGTAAAAATCATGAATCCCCAAGCCTCATAATACATTTCTTGGTGTATTATCTCCTAGGGATATCTGCATCTCTAGTCATACACCCTTATATATTGTCCAACCACACTTTGTTGGAACTATGTTGGCTTTGATCCCAAGTCTCCTTGGGTTTGTAGGTGCTATATCGAGTCAAACTTGTGAAGCCCAAGGCTCATAATACGCCTCTTGGCGTATTATCTCCTTGGGATGCCTCCATCTCTAGTCCCACACTTTTATATATTATAAGGATACAAATTTCCAATTGAGTCTTAATGTAGTGTTGTCTCAATTCCGAAAAAAAAATTTGAGTCATAGGATAGTGTTCATGTGTATCCTTCAAGCCTTTGACAAGATTGAGTTGCAGACGTATCGGCCTAGTTCAACGTCAAGACATCATCCATGCCGAGTTTCAAGTGCCTCATTTTGCGTCCTCAATAATTCATCGTATTCAAGTCTCCAATAAGGTATGAATGCTATATATATATATATATATATATATATATATATATATATATATATATATATATATATATATATATATATATTTGTAAAGACTTGGAATAATTTTTAATGGTTGTATTTTTATTTAAAATAATTTTTATGAGCTTTATGTAAAAAATGCACATTCTGACTTTTCGTTCGAAATTATCATTTGAAAGAGATTGTTCGAACGAGAATGTCGTTCGAACGAGTTCTGCTAACGAGTTTCCCTTTTGAACACTGACTTTTTGAATGAAATGTCGTTCGAACGAAAAAGTCGTTCGAACAAGATTTCAGGCGAGAACAGTTTTTGGCATTTTACCACTATTTTGTCCCACTACTTTTTGACAAAATTTAACGACTTCGGGATCAGATTTTTTCAAAAGACTTTTGAACACACTTTGATTGCTTTTGAGAAAAAATTCTTCCAACCAAAAAGTCGTAGTTTCATGTGTCAAATCTAAAAGGGAAAATTCTTTCATACACATGTATTTACACCCATAAATCAATTTGTTTTATCCAAGTACCTCTATACATATATCTACTGCTTGGAGTTTTGTTTGGCACCATTGGTTCTTCTCTACCACAAGAAGGAGAAGTTTGGGTTTTCTTCTATATTACACAAAAGAAGAAGTCTTGGTTTTTTTACTGTGGTGTTCTCATACGGTGAAAGGCACCGTATGTGGTTGACGGGTTCCCAAAAAGCTTCATTGGTGGATTCCAAGGTTTCGGTGGATTCCGGGATTATCGGCTAAGAAGAGGTTGGTACAAGAAGACGTGTCAGGGTCTTGAAGGAGTCGAGTCGAGCTGTGTAAGTCATCTGTCTTGTATTTGTGAAATTCCGTACTTAATGGACTTAAGGCTAGGATCTTCCGAGGTTTTTCCCATTTGGGTTTTCCTCGTACATCGCTGCATAGTGGTTGTGAATTTATTTCATCTTTCAAATCACCTAGAACGCATGCTTAGGACTAAAAGATAAAGTATGGTTTAATTCACACTCTTGTTTACATTTGGTGCGAAATTAATTTGGGTGAAATTTAGATGAACTTAATTCATGTCATTAAGATAATTTAATTTGGTAAAATTTGATTTGGCCTAATTTGCAAAAAATTAATTAATTTGTGTAGGAAAATTTTAGGACTTGAATTGAGTTAATTTGTTTAAAGTGAATAATTGTCAGTTGACTAATTTGTTGTCACTTTGAGTTTAGTTTAATTTTAATTTGTATGAAATTAAAATTGGTAAGTTGTTTATATGTTTGAACCATCCTATTCCGCACTTTTAGGAAATTCTTATTTAAAAAATTTAAAATTGGGGGTCTACATTTCCAACATATATTACGGAACAAAATTTTGTTAGAACGAAGTTGGATTTGATCCCAAGTCTCCTTGCGTACACAAGCGCTACACCGAGATTAACTAGTGAAGCCCAATCCTCATAATACGTCTCTCGATGTATTATTTTTTAGGGATGCATCCGTCCATCGTTATGAACTCCCCTAACTTCTACTGTTCCACTCCACTACCTAGATGTAGTGTCCTACTCTGCTTCTCAGTGGTAGAACATTACATCCTTGATGTAACATCCATGATTCTTATCCCAACTTCTCATTATTATACACCCCCTAAACTAGTCGAAGGACAACACCTTCCAGCTAGTAACCACTCGAATATTATTAGGTTATGTGCTAATATCAGACATTATTGGGTTCACTACCATTTTGATACCCCACGCACCAACCCTACCCCAATCGAGGTCCTACACTTTCACACACATCACTTTGGATCACGTGTTCAAATAAACTACGTAGGCTATGGTCCTAAGTCCTTTTGGGTATGTAGGCCCAATACGGAGTCCTTCTCGTGATCTCGAGCCTTGATAATATATCTCATTATATGTTATCCCTGGAGATATGCTTCCATCTCTTATCCATTATCCCACCCAATGTAAATAGGATATCAAAGTATCTCCAAACATGATGTTCTAAGTATTACTACTAATTCCAAAATGCATACAAATGTACAAATACGTACATACTAATAAAACAATAAAGATGCACCCATCTATCACCTTTATATCTCTCCTCAAACCTCACACGAGATACCAAACTATCTCAAAGTTGAGCTTTCTCTCACACCTACACTTACATTAATGACCACCCTTTATACAAAGTAAGGAGTCATACACAAGCACCCTTGTGTGCCTATATCGGTTGAGTGATGTTCCTATGCCTCTCACTGATACCGTTTTGTAACCTAAGCACCTATATACATTTTAATGGGTCATAATGCTAATGTCTCTAAAAATATTTTAAAAATAACTAAAATGTAATCAATTAATGTAAATAGTAATAAAAATAATAGAATTAAGGAAGTATACATAATAAGTGAGGTGCCTAACACCTTCCCCACTCATAACCTGGTTCTCGAACCCACATAATAAGAAAATCTAGATCATCCGAAGACTATACAATCTTCCCCAGGCTTATCGTGAACCTTTTTGTTTCTTTTTATATAAAATAAACCACAAACTCTGCACACCATACAAAACTCCCTCCATAAAAGCCATATTGACTAAAGGGGCATGCACCAAAACCAGGACATGAAATAAAACTACATCTAAATGCAAAGTCATTGAGCCTAAACCTCGTAATGATAACTCGACCTCAGGGGGAGCAGACATGATGTGAGACAATCACTTTCGGATCTGACATTAGCTTCACAGCAAGTTCCCTTCCCCTGAGCGCATCAACTTCTTGAGGGACACAATGCCAGAGTGGTGACTCTGCTAGGGATATGATATAGAGAACCGAACTGTCTATATACTTCCTTTCTACTATAATTATTATTTCCCTACCAGATGACTACTTTTTTTAAATTTTAGAAGTGTTTGGCGCCCTCAATTTTAGGGTCCCTAACAATATAGGTACGTGCTTAGGTCCACATGTACATAGTTGTAGATTTCCCAGAACATATAGGTATGCATGAAGTACCTTGCGGTAAAAAAAATAAAAAAATGTAAAAATTAAATATTACCTATTTGCATCATGCATTACATAGTCTTTATCTTCATTTTCTTTAAACCTATACCCTGAAGGCCCTAAAAGTGACTAGTTGAAAGAATTTTGTACTTTAGCGAAGTTACTTTAACTAAAAGGAAATTCGTACTTCATAAAAGTCACCTCTCCCGGACAAAAGTTTTGTACTTTTGAGAAGTCATTTCCCTGGATAAAGATCGTAGTTTTGAAAGGTCACTTCCCAGAAAGGCTAGTCTCCAATGAGTGTTCTCACTCTTTTCGTCCACCTATCTCGTATATAGAATAACTTCTCTCTTGATCCCAAGGTATGAGTGATAGGGAAGGTTTTAAGTTTTTTTAGTTTTGAGGTATATCGAATAGGCCTATATATCTATTTAGTACTAGGGTAAAGTGGTGTCACATGTACCTCAAAGGTTGCTCGGTCCAAGAACCCGGTATATCATGACCGATGGAAATGAAAAATGATCCTTAGATAACCGATTGCATCACACTTTTGTATGCATAAAAAGCTTTAGGAACACACCCTATTGCTAAAAAAGAACAAATACTTATGGGCCAATTGCTCTGGCGATTTTTTTTTAAAATTGTCAAGTGACCTGAGGTAGGTCCAAACCCCCTCAGATTCTAGGTTCAATGTCTCCTCCTTCTGTAAGGAAGATAAACATTATGAATCTATAAGTCATCGCCAAAGAAGATGTCCCTTACGTTGGATTCCCCCGCCCACATTTTATTTTAGGAAAGTAATAGACCTCAGTCTACTATCTCCTCGCTCCTCGCACGAAAGACGAGAGCTCAGCCTTGTTTACCCAATTCCAACATGACACTTTTCTCTCCTTCCCCTTTAAAGATACTACCAAATAGAAAATACAAAAAAAATAAATGTCGTCCAGATGGGGTTAAAAACAGATAAAATAATTTCATTAGAAAAGTCATACATATGTCACTCCTTCTCCCCTGTGTATTCTCCTTCTGTTATTCCTTCTGTCTGCAAAAACTTGAATGAAAGTGACGTAATTTTTTTTAGGTTATCATTATCAATAGAGGCTTCCCATTAAGTTCTTACCAATAACACTTGAGTTCGCTCTCCGTGTGGTTGTTTAGTTTTTTGTCAACGAGCTCCCCAACCACAACTATCAGGTCTACACTGTCATACGTTTCACATTTATCGAATAAGATCAAACTCTATCTGTAATAGACTAGGTTATTAGATAGCTCAATAACATCAACACCTCTCAGAACACTATGCGGTTGGAAATTAGGGCACTAGTCCAACCACAAGTCCACCTATAAGAGGCCACTTCTATGACTGAAACCCGAGATAATGTACTCCCACTCCTCATCCCCAATATTGGTGTAACTCGTGCGGTCCCATAAGATCTTCCTACACAAATCCCAACACCAGTTCCACCTGATAACTCAAATGCCCTTAATCCCTAGTAACTTTATGCCCGAGATGTATACTTTGAATCCTACCATCAGCAACCTTGAGTGCTCATACACTGCCTTCCAATCCCCCCGTAAGATGAGACCATATCTCATCCATCATCTGATGATGCATCCATAAGCATTCCATGAGGCTATCAAAATCTGATATCTCTTCAATATGAGACACTTACAAATTAGGCCAACAGGAACAGAAGATTTCACACTCAGAATTTAAATAAGACACCCGCCCCACATCTCTATGGGATTGGACTTGCTGTCTCGCATGCATCATTCGAGTAAAAATAAACTTTACATGGACTAAGTTTCTATGTTTGTCCTCAGACATCATCATCGATGAGATACCACCTCTTCAATTCCATCATCCCCGTTATAGGGGCTTACCAGACACCCGTATTCATGTAGGGACTATGATTCCAAATCTAAACAAGAGACTTCCAACCCCACCACCATTCTAGCTTTAGGAATCTTCTCTAATTCAGCATCGAATGCTAGTGGCTTTCTCTAAAGACTACGCACATCCAAGGGATTTGTCTGAATCATCACCCATAGTAGGGCTTACCCTAAACCCGTGCATGTTCCCAATGGATAATCGACCATTTTTGCTATAAAAATGGAGAGAAAAGAGAAATAAAACATGAAAAAATAAAAATTCAATAAACGATCACTGATGACATCTTAGAGTCAGACAAAGTTTTGGAATCATCACTTCAAAACTCCGAAAAAAATTAGACTAAAAAATTATTCTTACATTACAGTCAGAATTTTTAAAATAAAACTTATGTTCATTCAAATTGACAATGAATTTATAAAAATAATACAATCCACCTTACCCTCATCACATTGGAATCCACCACAGTCTCGAAATCCATCGATGGGGGCTCAACTACCGTCGAACATACGAAAGCCTCTCCTCCGTATACACACCTCGAATCATAGAAAACACGGACTCCTTGGTAAGAAACCATCTCTTTTCGAATGAGAATAAAATCCGGTGCCAACTTGATGATCTCAAAACAATAATATATTAAGAAACTTGGATCATACAAAAGTATGTGTGTAAACTTTCTGTTTGGGTAGAAATTTAATCATGAAAATTCTAACACAAAATAGGACTTTTGGATGATGAATTTTTTCTCTCAAAATTGGTAGAAAAGTTCTCAAAGTCTTGAAAAAACTTGTGTTCCTGCACATATTAAAGCTGGTAAAACGTTAGTGGGGAAATGGGAAGTTTAAATTAAAAACTGAAAAAACTATTCAAAACCCGCCCAGGTCGTTCAAACGACTTTTAAATGTCTTTCGATCGACTTGGTTCAACCAAGTTACTAACGAGAAAACAAAGATAAGATGCCAAATCTTGTTAGATTTATCGTTTGAACGACTTCGTTTGAATGAGAGTTCTAAAAAAAATAGAAAAAATGGTAGAAAGTCAGTAGAAGCTCGTTTGATATCTTGTTCGAATGAATGGGTTCGAACGAGAAAAATGTCATTCGAACGACTATTCAAAAAATCCAAAAATGCTTTTTCAGTCTAGAAACTTTTACGTAGAGATTTAAAATGATTTTCTAAGAAAAATAAAACTTCATTATGACAAAATTTTTGTGGAAAAAAACCCATAAAAAATAACTAAGTCTCTCTATATATTAAATGCATTTATACCTTTAGACACCTTGGAAATAATGAATGTTGATGACATAAAAGCTTAGAACATAAATTGGAAATAATGTAATCTTGAAACTCTTAGCCGCTACGTCTTCAACTCAAACGTCATTGGCTTAAAAGGATATAACAAACTACTATCCTATGACTCAATTAGTTTTGTCTGGAATTAAGCCAACACTACAAATAGACTCTATTGGAGATTTGCCCTTACAAATCTCCCCCTTTGGCTATTTTGGAACAAAATCCAAATAAAAAAAATCCTATAGGCCGTCAAGCTCTTCTTAAAAGGCACAAACCCTCCCAAAATAAAAGAAATACAGACACTTTACAAGACATATGGGATGAAATTCTTTGCTGCTTTAAAAGGTTGTCACTAAAGATGAAAACTTGTACACTTAAAGACACCATCAAACGTATAGGGAATATAACAAGACAAATAACATAATTAAATAACCCCCCTTTGTCTAACATGACATACTTAAGAAAGAGACGCCTCCCCCTAAGATAGATCTCCTAAATTAAATGATTTAGATACCATTTTTCAAAAATTTCCCAGGTCCTTCGAACTACTTGTAGTGTTGGCTTAATTCCAATCGAGTCTATTTGTAGTTTTGGCTTAATTCTAGACAAAACAATTGAGTCATAGGATAATAGTTTGTTATATCCTTTCAATCCTATGAAGTTTGAGTTGAAGATGTAGAGGCCAAGAGTTTGAAGATTACCTTATTGCTAGTTCATGTGCCAAATTTTTTCGTCATCAACATTCATTATTTCCAAGGTATCTAAAGGTATGAATGCATTTAATATATAAAGAGAATTCGTTATTTTGTATTGGTGTCTTTTTATAAAACTTTTATCATAACGTCCTTTTGTTTTTCTCAGAAAATCATTTTAAATATCTACATAAAAGTTTCTGGGCTTAAAAAATATTTTTGGATTTTTCGAAAACTCGTTCAAACGATATTTTTCTCATTCAAATGAGGTCGTTTGAACAAGATATCAGACGAGATTTTAACGAATTCCCGCCCCCCTTTTTTTTGTTGGAACTCTCGTTCGAACGATTTGTTTAAACGAGAAATATAACGAGATTTGGCCTTTTATCTCTATTTTCTCGTTAGTAACTCATTCGAACCAAGTCGTTCGAATGACTAGGGCATTTTTTGAACAATTTCGTTAGTTTTTAATTTTAACTTCCATCTTCGCACTATCTTTAATATGTGCGGGAACACATATTTTCCAGCTTTAATATGTATGGGAACACAAGTTTTTATAAGATTTTTGAGAACTTTTTTACCTCTTTTCAGAGAAAAAATTCATCATCCAAAATTCCATTTTTGTGTTGGTATTTTCATGATTTAATTTCTACCAAAACAAAAAGTTTACACCCATAGTTTTGTATTATCCAAGATTCTTAATATATTATTGTTTTGAGATCATCAACTTGGCACCAGGTTTCATTCTCATCCCAAAAGAGAAGGTTTGCTACTGAGGACTCCGTGTTTGCTGTGATTCGAGGTGTGCATACGAAGGGGAGGCTTTCATATTTTTGATGGGAGATGATCCCCATCGGTGGATTCTGAGACTGCTGTGAATTCCAAAGTTATCAACTAGGCGAAGCTAGAAGTAAGAAGAAGTGTTAAGGCTTGAGAGTGAGTCGATTTGAGGAAGTAAGTTTTTTATCTTGTTTATGTAAAACCATACCTAGTGGTTTTGTTGCCTGGGTCGTCCGAGGTTTTTCCCGTTGTGGGTTTTCCTCATACTGATTTTTTATTTTATCTTGCAACAACACATAAATTCATGATTAGGAGTATCAATTATTTGACCATCAAACTTGGCTAAATAAACTATCGTGTGTGTCCATACACGCCTTGGTATCCATCGAACCAAGCTCAGCAAACTATCAACGATTTGACCAAGGAGTCCACCACTTTAAACCTCCATACACACAGAGTACACCGTATATAAATAACAAATGATGCATGACCGTACAAAACTCTTTTTAATAAGATGATGAGAAAAAAAAACTTGATGCACAAAACTGAGATCTCAAAGCCTATAAAGGTTGAATCTTGGATCTCAAAGTATTTGGGTGTAAACTAGGGTTTGGAGGCGTTTGGATATCTATAAGAAATCAATTTTCTATTTAACTCTCGGTTAAAAAAGTTGCTAACATGCCTAATTATTAAAAACATGATTTTTAAGGCAGAGCAATTTGGTTTGAACAAAACATTACAGTCATTAAAACATTTGAACGAGTTATGCACTCTCATTTGAATGACAATAAATCTTATTGGAACTAACTTGTTAAACTCATTTGAATGAAAACCTAATGAACTTCGAATGTTATTACACTATTAAGAAGGGAAAGATTCGTCTATCCTCATTTGAACCTCGTTTAAATGAAAACCCTACTCATGTTTTAACGAGTCAAAAATGTCATTCGAACGAACAATGATATTTCGTTCGAACGACAAAAAATCTCATTCCAACGACTGTTTACAAAAAAATAAGTTTTCCTTAAAAATTATTTTATGAAAACGAGCCTCAAGGAAACTTTTAAAACCACACCCAAATGAAATACCAAGGATAAAAATATACACATTGACAACTAGTGAGATCCTTGATCACTGAAGGCTAAACTTGATACAGGGCCACTATGGTATTCAATAACAAATGCCATAGTATTTGAAGAATAAAACAACTCAAGACCTATAGTGTGACTCAAACGGTTTTGTCCAAATACAAATAAGCTAATACATATAAATTGACTTGATTCAGAAATTTTTCCTTATATAGTTATTATGTGTAGCCCAGATAAGTAGGGTCGTACTTGTTTATTTGTCCCGGGTGCATAGCATCATACATGTTTACTTGATTTATGTGCAATAATACCATGACGTGTGAGTCCTAGAGGGAGACACTTGCAGGGATTTTGATGGGTCTTGTATAAAGTTGACTGCGCGTGGTATTTTCGGTGATAAGATGCGATTTGTCTAGGTCCGATTTACCCATATCCTACTGCTGACATACCAATGTCCCCTAGCAGACCAACATGGTTTTTCTTGGTATAACCTTTGGCTTTGGAGCCTATACGATAGATGAAAAGACATTATGATTTCCCTTTTATGTTGCTTTGAGGTTCTAGTGATGGGACTACCTATAAGTATACCTATTATGCATGAGTGATCCTCAAAGATGATAATGATAGTTGTTTGTAATTTTATTTGTGGGTTCGAGCATAGCCCCTGAGATTTGATGTGAGTTGTGTACACTCACCAATATTCTGGATTTTGTGATTCATTGTTGCATTACTTGATATGGTTGTACTTGTTTATAACTTATACTAGCGATGTATAATCATATCTTTATGACTTAGGAACCTTGTGGTAATAATATACTAGAGGAGTATATAGTGATCTGAGACTTGATAAGGTTACAAATAGTTACATTAGAGATGTACATAATTTGAAAGATAACTTCATACAGGTAAATCAAGAGAATAATGTTTAGTGAGACTATTAGTAATACTACATAAATCTATCATCGAGGATTGATATCTTAAGTTGAGAGTTAAACCTAAAACTGTTAAAGTGGATACACTTAATTAATTGATTAAATTATATCATATTTGTCCTTATACGAGTTCGGGAGTAGAACTCAATGCTTATTTTAGGTTATTCAGGTTGGGTAACTAAAATGAAATAAAATGTAATTAAAATGATAGGAAGATGAATTATTATTATTGTGGCCCAACTTCAATTAAACTCTTACTCTTTATAGGCTTTCTTTAACTCTCATTATTGAATTATTTTTCCATAGGCCTTAGGTTGTTGTTGCCGTAGACTTGGATCACTAGATTCCTAGGATGTAGGTGTCGAGCGCATCGCTCTTTCCCATCTTTGTATTTATTTTATTTTTGGCAGTTATATTTATTCTAAATTTATCCCTTGTCATAGATTATATGTGATGTACTTGTATTTTTAAGATGAAGAATATATAATTGAGATTTTATATTCCAAAGTTGGATTTATTTATCATGCAGTGATTGATATCAGAGGTGTTGTAGTTGATTCGAAAGCTTATTTATCTTGTATTGTACATACTTATCTTCATTTTATTTATTTCATTATGCTAAGAATGTTATCAACTGTTTTTTATTCCCGTGATTTTTGTATTAGACTTGATCAATCTCTTTATGAATTTTACGATGTGTGTGAACAAGGTTATTCACATTATCAACAATTTGGTGAGAATACTTACTGTATTAGGAAAAAAAATTAGCAGAAAGGATTCGGTTAGTGTCAAAGGGGTGACCGTCCTTCACCACTTGTGCTAAGATGGTTGAAGTTGCCCTTTTTCATACACATAATCATCACAACAACTGAAAGGATAAGTTTCTATAACAACAAGTTTTATAATTGCTCCTGTTTTTATTTTTTATTTTGGTATATCCCGTTACACAAACACTGCCCCTACACGATTTCTTGAGACTCGAAGACAATATTGAAGACTTTAAAGAATGGAAGAAAGGTTCGTCTCAACATACTTGGAAGAAGTTGTGATATTGAATGGCATAATGGTTTTTAATCATTTTTGTGGTTTAAATTTTTTTAGAGGTTATTTTATTTAAAAGGCATTTGAATTTTTTTATAGAAAAAATTACCCGTATTTTGATGCCTTGTAGAAAGAGAACTGGCATCGTTCGAATGACTTTTGTTCGTTTATTCGAAGGAGATGGTTAAATCTTCAAATGAACCATTTTTCATCGTTCTCGAGAATCTCGTTCAAAGGTTTAGTTGGAACTCGTTCTAATGAGATCGTATATCGTTCGAACAAGATCCCCATTCGTTCAAACGACCAGACGAAATTTATTTTTTATATGATATCTATCCTAAATATTTTGTGTATATCCTTTTTATCCTACCTGCTTTTAAAAAGGATGAACTGGATTAGATCTCAAAAATACTCCTTTCATAAACAAAAATAACTCTTTTGAGTTATCCTTTTGTGATCAACCACCTTCATAAACATTACAAACCCCTGTAATAATTTAGATCACTTTATCAAGTCACCAAGAGGGTTTCTTGCTAAAAAAACCTTTGTAGAGATATTTCTCTAATGCTGAATTGTGAAATCGAGTTTCACCGTTGAATAAGAAGACGAGGCTGATCGCCGAGGGTAGACTGCTACCTGTGGATGGCTTTGGATCTGAGTTGTATTCTATTAATGTTTTGAAGGCTCTGTGCATCTATATTAGTGTATCTAAGCCCTTGCAAGTTGAGTTTCATTCAAAACTCTCAATAGTGCTGAAATGAAAGGTTTTTCCCTTTTGAGGTATTTTTTCTCACATCGTATGTTATTTTCATGATTGGCTTGGAGATTGAAAATAAGTCATCTTGTATTCACACCATAACTAACGGAAGATTAAATTTGTTAAGAATTGAATTGTCTGCGTGACCATTAATTATACAAATCTATCTGTTGGATCACTTGCATTCTAAAATTAATATCAAAGAAGGTTGCACTAATTTACCGCGTGATCCTTTTCGCAAAGTTTTTTTCTATATCTATTTTTTTGGAAAATTATTGATCTTTCAAAAAATTGGGATTAATGGATAATCCATATAGTCGAATGTCCAATTTTTATGGTTCGAACTATGCATATTGGAAAGCTAGGATGAAGTCAACCGTAAAATTTATTAATTAACATGTCAGGTTGGTTTGTTAACGAGGGTGGCCGTCACCCACAGTGAATAATGACATTTTTGAAAGTCTAAAACCTTTCAAATGATTTTAGGTGGAGCAATTTTAACTCGCACGGTCCGAGTGCCATTTTGGGAGCCGTCACCCCTGACGAGTTCTATCGTATTATAACGTTCACCACATCTAAAGAAGCTTAGGATACCCTCCAGCTCACTCAGGAGGGAACTAATGCAGTTAGAGTTTCGAAGCTTCAAAATCTCACCACACAATTTGAAGCTATCACTATGCTTGAGTTTGAATCCTTTAATGAGTTTTATGCACATCTATCACATATAGTAAACTCGAATTTTAATTCAGGGGAGAAAATCTCAGAGATGCATGTAGTTAATAAAATTTTGAGATCTCTTTTGACCCGCTTTATTCCTAAGGTTACCGTTCTAAATTCGTTAGGGGTACTAGATACTCTTAGGTTAGAAGAACTCATAAGAGACCTTCAAACGTATGAGATAGACATGTTTCCCAAAATTGTTAAATGTAAGGAAAAGAAAATTGCACTAAAAGTTCAATCTAAGAAGAAAGAGGAAGTTTCATTTGACTTCGATTATGATTTTGACTTGGGTGATTTAACCCTTTTTGTAAAAAGAAATCAAAATGTTTCTCAAACTAAAAAAGTAAAATACTTGCAAAGAAAAGAAAAATTTTGAGAAGGATAAATAATATAAATCGGGCAAGAAAATTTTTGAAAAAGAAAGAAAGATTTCCTAAAAAAATGACAAGAGATGTTATGAGTGTGAGGTAAAGGATCACAAAGTTCACGAGTGTCTGACGAGGTTAAAGAGACAAGGAAAAGTCAAAGCTTCCTTAAATTCCTACTTAGAAATAACGAGATCGAGTCGGTCGATTTTGGGGACGAATCATTGCATGAATGCAACTTCACCACGTTCATGACTTGTCATTTTAGTACATCAACTACACCACACACCGATGAGGAAGCTACTAAATGTTAACACCTTGAGAGTGACTCAAGTCATTCCGACGAGATTGAGGGATAGGAGGTTCTAAGTGAGAGCAAGAGTGACCTTTAACGTGCCTACGCCGATTTTTACTCTGAGTCCTTTAAAATAAAGAAATAAAAAAAAGGTTTTACGATTAGAGTTTTTGCCTTAGAGAAGGTGTGAAGAGATGCAAGAGAGGGCGAGTCCTAGGTGAGAGAAGCCTTAGGAGAGAGAGTTATTTTACTTGAGAGGGAGAATGGTGACTTTACTGACAAAGTGGAAATTCTTACGAGAGATCTTCAAGCATCCATGGAGACTCATGAGAAACCTAAAGCCCTTGCATCCTAACTCCAGAAAGAAGTTGAACGTGCCTAGGAGGTCAAGGTTACCATAGAGAATACATCTAAGAAGGTAGGAAAGATGGTCCTCAGTCCTTCTTTGAGTTTCGATGAGAGGCGAGGAATAGGTAACGATGGTTCATCCACTTCCTATATCGCACCAGAACCGATTCCTAAATTTGTGGTTAATCTTTATAGGTCTCAACTTAAACCACATAAGAGAGTTCAGCCTAAGAAAGTGAATTAAGGAAGACCCAAACAAGTCTATATTTGTAATTTTTTTCAAAAGGAAAGGTCACCTTAGAGAGTTTTTCTACATGTTAGGTAGAACTAAGAGTACATATACTCTAGTGCCTAGATATTTTTAAGTAGAGGCAGTGAGTACCGCATGCCATACGATGAATATGGTATATATTCATCCGCACACGCTACACATACCTTATGAGTTGTAGATAGGGAATAAGCCCAACCTATTGTATCTAAGTGTCTTTAAGAGTACTTCTACATCTTGAGGGATGGAGAGCACCTTGGAAAGTTCGACTCCCGAAGCGACGAGGGGATAGTTTCAAGATATTCATCGACGAGTAGGTATCATAATGTTTTTAATCTAACAATCTCTAAGGTTATGGAGCCTATAAATTTCACGATTAGAGATGATGAGTCATCGACATTTATTGCTACTAACCCTCAGTGTGAGGATGATGAACCCTCTTGTGACGATCCCATCCTTCATCATACTACTAAAATGGACCCTTGTCCTGATTTAGGGGATCCACCTTCTTGGGTTTGAAAGATTCATGACTCCTCTACTGTTATTGGTGATCCTACACAAGGTGTTAAGACTTGTGCTCAACATGAAAACATGGTTAGCTATATGTGTTACACCTCCTTAGTTAAGCTCAAGAATGTGAAGACTCAATCAAGGACGAGCATTGGATATCCTCCATGTAATACGAGTTGCTTCAATTTCTTAAGAACGATGTCTGGAGGTTAGTATCCTGACCTAGCAAGACTGATATGATAGGTACCAAATGGATTTACAAGAATAAAATGGTTGATAATGGTTCCATAGTTCACAATAAGGATAGGTTGGTTGCTCAAGGCTATATAAAGATAAAGGGTGTAGACTTTGATGAGACATTCTCTTATATTGCTAAGCTTGAGTCCATCTTCTTACTACTCGCCATAGCATGTCATATGATCGACAAGTTGGATCAGATGGATGTCAGGAGTGCCTTTCTGAATGGCATTATACAGTAGGAGGTTTAAGTGGAACAACTAAAAGGGTTTAGAGACCCTAAGCACCCGGTACATGTCTATTATCTTAAGAAGGCCTTGTATGGGTTGAAGCAAGCACCTCGTGCTTTGTAAGAGAGGATGCATTCCTGTCTCTTAGCTCGTGGCTTCAATATAAGGGGAGTAAATAAGACTCTATTTATCAAGAGAGAGAGTGATGCTATTTTAGTTGCCCAAGTCCATGTGGATGACATAGTATTTGGATCCATGTGCTCCTTCCATGCTCCCACTTTAAGGAGGAGATGAAGAGAGAGTTTGAGCTATTTGGTCTAGACTCCGCTATGTATTTGGATCCATGTTCTCCCATCATGCTCACACATAGTGTTTGAATCTATGTGCTCCCGCCATGCTTACACATAGTATTTGGATCCAGTGAAGAAGTTTGGTCTAAACTTTGCTAAACACTCATACACCCCTATGAGTAAATCGACTAATATTAATGCAACACCCTATGCGCTCGAAAAAGACACGCGGCGTGCTACTACGATAAAACAAAACTAAAACTATCAACAAAAGTATAGAACATCAAAATGTCTATAATTTAAATATAACCAATCCACAATTTCTATTCCCACAAAAATATTACATTAAAGTCTCTCGAATATAAAATTCTCCAACTAAAAATTACACCACTAATTTATACGTCAAAATTTAAATCTTCCAAGCCATACTCTAAAATATTTCTCCAAAATAGTCAATAGTGTCCCAATCCACGCTAACCTACCAACTTATAAAAAATACGAGGAAGTACGTAATATGATAGGAATAGATGCTCAAAAATAATTATCACGATGAATAAATCACAACAATACGAATCCACATATACAAATAAAATGCAACACTCAAGCATTACGTCAATATTAATTTCTCAACAACACATCAGTGAGTCACTAGACATCACCTCACTGCGCTTGTGCATTCTTAAGCATATCCGGGTTTTGGACTATCGGCGGGTGCCCGTTCTCCGTAACATATTAAAATCTCATGACACGATGCTCAAATCACAATATAATATATCACAATGAATCAATTTTTAGATTTCAACAATTTTCTCAGATTTTAAAGAATATCACAATTCCATATGAGTATAATAGACACAGAAATCAAAACGAAAACTCTTGAGAGAATTTAGGAACATATTGCGTAAGTCCCGTAACTCAAACTCATTACATGAATCATCACATAATTTTAACCTCAAAATCTGATTACAACATCACGTTCCTCTCGCGAAAATAATCAAATCTCGTTCTAGCCCAAACTCGAGACAACACCAAATAATCCTTCTAATCTAAAGTTGAAATCTTGAATAAGTTTAGGGATATGATTTATAGATGAAAGGGAGTAATTTTGGAGTGGTCTTCTAGTTGAAAAGTTTGAGAAAAAGTGATTTGAAAAGTCCATCCACGAATTAGTTGTGATAAATAAAGTATTAAGAGTTTGATTGAGAAAAGAGTTTTAATCAGATACAAACACTCAAAAAATTATTACGAACGATCGAACCATCAGAATGGCTTGAAAGTTTTGTATGTTGTAGAAAACGACGAGATAGGATTGCTGTGAAAAATTCAGCTCGATCGGACGGTCGAATTTCTAAAAATATTATTTTTATCCTCCTTAGCTCGTATCCTCCCTCGATTTTTATACAAAAGTTATAATTGCCAAATTTTAATCCTGATTTAAATTCCACTTAATTTTTTTTTATATATAAAAACCAACATATTTAATTATTAAAAATAATTAAAACCAAAATTTATTTTTCTCGAATTTTTCAAAATTAGTTTAAAAATACCTATTTAAAAAAATAGGGGTTGTTACAATTAACAAAGACACTTTAAGCAAGGAGGTACCAAACCCTTTATCGGAGTATGATAAGTAGTCTCTCTACTTGACCGCTAGTCGTCCCGATATTTCTTTTAGTGTCAGAGTCTATGCGTGATACCAGGCATCCCCAAAAGAGTCACACTTACTGGTACTTAAATGTATCATCAAATACGTGAGTGGAACTTTTTCCGTTGGTCTTTTGTATTCCTTCGATACCGATGACTTTTTTCTTCCGATTCGGATGCCGATTGGGCCAAGGACATCAAAGGTTGTAGGAGCACCTTGTGTGGGTGTTTCTACTTCGGGAGTACTCTTATCTTTTGGTTGAGCAAGAAGAAAAACTCCATATCTTTGTCCACTAGGAACACTGAGTATATTGTCGTCGGGTGTTTTTGCACACAACTCTTATGGATGAAGAAGATGTTGAAAGATTACGGGATTTCACAAGGCACAATGACTATTTCTTATGATAATACAAGTGCGATCCATATTTCCCATAATAGGGTCCAATATTCGCACACGAAGTATATTAAGACACGCGAGCACTTTATACGTGACCTAGTTGAGGAGATGGCTGTGTCCTTGAGCTTTGTGAGACCCGATCGTCAGTTATCCGATATATTCAATAAACCTTTAGATTCACTTCGATTTGAGGATCTTAGGAGATCTTTAGGTATTTGAATTGTTGACTGAGTTAGGGTACTTTATCTAGTGTAGGATGCTTGTCACGTTTACATCTTCTATTCCTATTGCTAGATTGTATTACCATTGTATATTTATATGTTTTCTTTTCGAGTTTTTTTACGAAAAATCCAAAAAGAGTTTTGTTTTTCTAGAAAATTTTTGAAAAATACAAAAAGATTTTCGAGTTTTGAGAAAAAGATGAAAAGGTTAAGAATATTTTATTTTTGATAGGATTTTTTAAATGGACAAGAAAGTTTTGTATTTTCTTGTCACCATATGTGGATGAACGTTTAAGATTATAGAAGATAAAAATGTTCTTTGCATTTAAATCCTCCATTTGCATAAAAGAGCCTACAAAGATTAGAGGCGCATAAAAATAGAAGTATTAGGCTAGTTTTTGTATAGATTCATTGATGCTTCACTACATATGAGCTTTAATTTCTTCAAAAATATTTGGGGGTTTATCCTTGAATATGTGAGATTTTGAGGGAGTTAAAGTCGAAGATCAATGGATTTGTGCAACGGTCTTTCTTGAAAAACATTACATAGTTTGGCGTCATTAGTGTGATAATCATTTATGTTTATGACATATTGATTAAGTCAAGTCAATGTCATATTGAGTTCACCATTTTTACACCTAAGGTAGACATTGAGATCTTTCACTAGATGTGTCTCAAAACTTTGCGCACCTATGTTATGACTGTCTATGTAACGCCCAGACTCGAATCTAAGGGTTAATAAATGATCAATCCGATCCGGCTAACGCGTTAATTGTGAAGCGAAATGGAACAACCTAAATAATGTTTCTAATCCAGTTTTGTTATTATTTAACGTTACACTTATTAGCATGTGATTCCAATTATCATCAAACTACGTGATGTGACCCAAGGGAAGTGCCCCCAAGGCGTAGTAAATAGAGCTACTAATGTAAATACAAATTATGTACTTACGTGTATGGGACAACATACAACATGTTGTAATAAAAGGAGTGAGTGAGTTAAATGCTCAATGGGAACTTATATAAATGCAGTACAAAATTTAGCGACAGAAAGAACACTCACACGCTTCGACTATATGTATGTAAAAATACGTATATATCTATATAACCTTTAAAGATACATTTCCAAATGTATCAAACTGTTCTATTCCGAAAACTTTATTTCATACAGTTTATTCTCCTCGCCTTTACAAAACAATCGTTTTTTATATTTATTCTTAAAACTGGCATTCTTTCCCATTAATGCACATGGTTAAACTATTAGGAATTGTTGGGAAAACCTTTAATTTACTTTCAAAACATTTATTACTCAATGTTCATTAACTCACACCAGTTTGGCTTAATCATTACTTAAGACATTTGGTAAAATACGTGAAAATAGTGTTTTAATCGTTACTTGAAACATTAAGCAAACATTTGGTAAATAGGTGAAAAGATTTATAATGTGGACATTTGGTAAAATAGGTGAAAATATTTATAATTTGTTCTAACATTTTACCAAATGTCCACATTATAACCTTTTTCACCTATTTACTGGCAGAAGCCAAAATTCGGACTTAATCGCTTGTTTTTCCATTTGCACTTGGAAAAGCATTTCTTTTGCTTTAAGTCCCTTTTATTCACACTTAACGTTGATTTTTATACCACATTAATTTACATCTTAAGGACTTATGCCAATTTCATCTACAATAATGTAACAACATTTATTAATATTTTTATTTCATAAAAATGTTCAACTTTATGTAAATTTATCAATTTATCTTTTTATTGCCAACTTGCAATTTAGTCCTTTAATAAGTGTTATTTCTCAAAATGATTATTAAGTTTTCAACTTAGCATTTAAAACACTTTAACCAATTTTTAACACTTGTTCAATACCTCATTTTACCAAACGTTCACATTTGTCACTTTAACACCTTTAATATATAAAATAACACCCTTTTATGTATTAAACTCCCATTTTATATACATATGAAATGCACACTTTATTTATGGAATTTTGCATCTTAATACCCACTTTGCTACTATTTACACATTAAAAACCTTTAACTTCCATTATTAACTTTTGACCCACAACTTATGAAAAGTCCTTAATTTTCACATATTTACACATTAAATCCATTTTACTTTCTACATTAGTTTTGCACACTTTAAAATATCCATTAAAGAGAAAGTTCCCCTTTTTACATTTCTCTTCATTATTCATGTAGAAAATAACATTTTAATCTCACAAAATGGCTTAAGCAATATTAATATATGCCTTTGCATAAAATAACCTTATTTACCTTTAAACCATTATTATAACACATGTTATTGTATAAAATGTTCAAGACATACATTATGAAATTTTTACATTTTCAAAACCTATTTTAAATCATCTTTTTGAAACCCATTTTCATACAAAATAATGAGATTTCAACTAATCAACCCATGGATGCAAACTAACATATATCCTACATATATTAAGCCTAATATATGTAAATAAACATGTTGAAATTCTGCTAAACTTTAAACCCATATCAAAGTTGGTTTTTTCCACCTCTAAAGTCTCCAAATGGTGGTTAAAAGATTGGTGTATTAGGAGAAACCCCCACCTCTAAAGGTGTCCTCAATGGGTTACCAAATGCATCCTCAAAGTAAGCTCCATGAAATCTCCATTGAAGCTCTCATTCTTCTCCACAAAGTCCTTCTTCTAGCTCCAAGAATCCATCTACAAAACCTCCACCAACTGCAAGAACTTCATCGTCTTCAAACCATCAATACCCATTTTGGTTTCCATGATGTTATAAGGTGGTTCTAGCCTCTTTAATGGTCTTTTCATGGTGGTGTATAGGGGTGGAATGGCCTGGGGAAGATTGCCCTTCTCTATGGAAGGCATTGGAACTCTATAGAGAGGGGGAGGCACAAATTTGATAAAAAGTATTAAACCCTAGACCCACCTCTTTATCTTTAAATAAAAAACACTCCAAGCCCTTACATACTATAAATGGCAATCCTACTGACCCTCCTAATATGGTAAACCCGAAATCATCTTGGTTTGGACTTCCTAAAAGGTCGACACATGTCCTAAATTAATGGACCATATCTTGACAACACCTAAAATAATTTTACTATATTTTAGATAGAAAATCCGCCTAAAATCGTATAATGATTTTTTCTGAAGGCATCGAAGAAGGAAAAGTTGCTCAGAATTTAATTTTACATCTCATAATTTTTTTTCATATTTTTCTAAGTACTTTTATATTTTGGGAAAAAATAATTTATATATTTATTTTTTGACTGGGTGTTTTTATATGAAATTTTGGACCATATAAAATTGGTCAATTTATTTTTTTGACTTTCCAAATGTCCTAAACAATTCACGCAAAATTGGATTTTCATAGTGTCGCATACCATCAAAAAGTGCTATAGTAACTTTTATTTTATTTTTGAATTTTCCTCTACATGGTACTTTTTCTTATATTTTTAGGGCTCCAAATATGTGGTCATGTTATTTTTCTCCCTCTTCACTTGTTCTACAAAAATCACACACGTTCACGTCCTGCGCAACGCGTGCCGACAAAAAATGCGTTACATTAACCATGACCGTGTCACAGATCATTCATTGGCATTGTTGTATCAAACTGGACCAACATACTTACTAGGACTATTAGAACTTAAATACCCATCTATGTAAACAATGCAGTGTGGAAATTCTTCTTCTTAATTACTTTTCGTAATGTGTCACTTTTCATGGCATTTGGCTTAATTTCTTTATATATTTATTCCTCAAATTTTTCTTTGATTAAAATACTTTGATTATCATTAAATGCTTATTTTTCTAGGGAGATATATTAAAGTCTATATTGATTAACCTATGAAAAATATTTACACCCCTACATTCTGCATTCATGATTCAGATATTATTATTCCATAGTGTGTTGTATCTGTATATTTTATACTTTCCACTTGAAAAAATAAAAATTCTCAAAAATAGTTGGTTGCAAAATTGTCTTTTGAGATTATCATTACATATGTATACTTGATTATTCTTGTGATGATATCTTACTTCTTCGTATAATGCATATATTTAGGGTTTAGTTTCCACTCCTTTGTCTATTACGGACAAAAAGGGGGAGGAAAAATTTAGGGGGAGTTTTATTTTCTATTTAAACTTGATTATGTCTCGATATTTTTTTTGTCTCATATATGTAGGACGTTCATCTTGGATGATGATATCTTGGACCCACACTAGATGAAGACAAAGCTATCCAAATGAAAGATCCAATCCAATCAAAGACTTGCATTCCATTTTTTTGTAATTTGGGAGGGTAGTTAGTTTTTTTAAATCATTATGATTTAATTTGGCTTAGGTTTGTATTTTGTACCGGAATAGCCAAAGGAGGAGTTTCGTAAGAGAAAGTTTTATAATTGCACCAATTTTTATTTTTTATTTTGGCAAATCCCGTCACACAAACACTTCCCCTACACGTCTTCTCGAGACTCGAAGACAATGTTGAAGACTTTTAAAAATGGAAGAATGGCTCGTCTCAACATACTTCGAAGAAGTTGTGATATTGAAAGGTAAAATGATTTTTAATCATTTCTGGGGTTTGAAATTTTTTGAAGAGTTATTTTTATTTAAATGGCATTTGAATGTTTTTGTAAATAAAATTGCCCAAATTTCGATACCCCATTTAATTGAGAACTAGCATTGTTCGAATGACTTTTGTCCCCTTCTTCAAATGAGATGGTTTCATCTCAAAATGACCCATTTTTTTTATCACTCTCTGGAATCTCATTTTAACCCTTCATTCAAACTCGTTCTAACGAGGTCGTATGTCATTTGAATGAGAACCTGATTCGTTCGAACTTTCGAGAAAAAAATATTTTTTAAATGATATCTATCCCAAATGTTTTGGGTTTATTCTTTTTATACAACCTTGTTATAAAATGGTTGAACAGGATTAGATCTTAAAAGAACTCTTTTCATAAACAAAAACACCTCTTTTGAGTTCTTCTTTTGTGATCAAACGCCTTTATAAACATTATGAACTCTTGAAATAATTTAGAAAACTTTATCAAGCCACCGAGAAGGTTTCTTACTAAATAAGCTTTTTAGAGATATTTCTCTACTGCTGAACTGTGAAATTGAGTTTTTACTACTAAAGAAGAAAACGAGGTTGATCAGTGGATACTAACGGCAGACCGCTACTAGTGGATGACTCTGAATCTTAGTCGTATTCTATTAATGATTTGAAGTCTCTGTGCATCTCACTTACTGTATCTATGTCTTTGTAAGTTGATTGTTGTTCGAAACTCCCAATAGTGCTGAAATAAAAGGTTTGACCCTTTTTAGGAATTTTTTCTCATATCGTGCGTTATTTGCATGCTTATGTTGGAAATTGAAAATTGAAATCATCTTGTATGCACACCATAATTAACTGAAGATAAAATTTGTTAAAAAATGAATTATGTGGGTGGAAATTAATTATACAAATCTTTCCATTAGATCAATTGCATTCTCAGGTTCCTGAGATTGAGAAGATTGTAACCGGATTAGGCCCAAAGGACTTGAGATGGTGTAGCATTATCTCGATCCAGGGATGCTCGCTCGAATAAAAAAAACCTCATAAAGGTATTAGATCCTTCTAGGTTCTAGGAGTAGATAATCAGGTTTATTGTGTCCAATTGTGGAAAGGAGATAATAGCCGTTGAGGCCATGACTAAATAGTATAGGACTACATCTAGAAGAATTGACTATAGAGAAAATTAGTACACGTGTGATGAGTGTGACCATATAATTAGTAGATGCTTGTGGGAAACCAATATTATTGGGGTAAAATCGGGGGATCGTTACGATTATGTTTATGGCTCGCGTGTGTGAGTATTACTTTGACACCAAGGAGTTCTAGTTATTTAATTATTAGTAAGTTTACTACGATTCTGAGATATATAGATTTTTGTCACTGAGTTTTCTTTATATGTGGAAACCTACGTTTGTAAGGGTGTTTCCTTACGTTGTGATTGTGGAGACATAGCAGTGTGTTTGGTTGTCTTGGTGTTCAACAACTATATTATTTTAGACATATGGTCCTATGATTTTACTATTGAGTATTGATTAGTAGCTATGTATTAAGATTTTGTCAACTACCAGGGATAGGCTTTAATGTTTGTCATTTTTGGGTAGGGGTTGTTTCTTAGTTACATATAGGCTCGCGGAAGGGTCTAGTGTGTATGATTATATAATAAATATGAGTACATCAGAGGGGATTACGATTTCCTACAGATGTTACCGGCATTCCTAGATTATTCTAGTTTTATTCAAAGAGGTACTGACTTACCACTTACATGAGAAATTAAATATAATCTTAGTATTGGCAATGGAATTTGTCCCATTGTGAGGCCACTATATTAGTTAAATCCGTTGGATATGGAATAGTGTCATGAGAGTAAACACCATGGTTTTAATCCTAGGGCTTGTTCAGAGGAGTAAGTCACCATAAGGAAGATCCAATCCTATTTGATAAGGGATAAATGGTTCACTATATTTTATATGGACCATTGGGAGTTAGGAAAGGCCATGATATGAAGCAAGTGTTCATTTTTATACAATGGTGACCTATTTGATTAGTTAAGCGTGTATTTATGTTGAATATGGAATAGAACTCGAGCTTTCTCTAGCTGTGGAATCGGGAGGGGGATATCCCAAAGTCAGTTTCCTAACACAAAATGGAGCGTGCATATCTAGGTCATGCCAGTGGGTTAACTAATGCTCCATCCGTGTTTATGAAGTTGTCATTTAGTAAATTTTGACCATAAGTGGATTTGTTTTTTATAGTTAATAACAACAACCTACCAAAGCATAAGTCTTTGTAGTGGGGGTGGTTCATGTCCAACCGTTGAATTTTGTACCTGGAGATAGTATGAAGACTGTGATTCAGTGGAATTACCTTTCTTCATTTGGCTAAAGTATATGGTTACATTTCCAACGGAGATAATTAGGGCCGGAGGATCCCAACCTATGAATGGTAGTTTTGATTGGAGCACATGTTTTGTGGTCCACCTTACATTCCAAAAACAATTAGATGTGCATTAATTTGAGGAGTCTGTATTAGTTATGCAAGGAAGCAGTCAGTAACATAGTTGTTTCTAAGGGTTCCCCTACTAATAGTGAAGGTAGGTCATGAGAGACATTAAAAGAGTTGTAGTTATTCGTAATCCTAGCTTAAAAGTGGGATAGTATATCTCTTTGATTTTTGCTAGGGTATATGGGCCATAAACAAGACATGGGGCCACCTGGGGTCATTGGAGATAGATAGACCAAGTTTATTAAGAGGTAAGAGTTAGCCAGTTATTAGTATCAAAGTGTGTTCTTGACACATCAGAGGAGGTGATTTTCATGATAAAGAATTTGAACATTGCAGAAGAGGGCAAAAGAGCTTCTAGAGACGAGAGAAATCGTGATTTGGCGTGCTAGGGGGTTGATCATGTGCTTCTAATGATCTATATGATGAAAGGAATGAGGAGGTTCGGGTTCTAAAGGGAAGTTGGCATCCAAATGCATAGGTCCTTTTGATAATCTTTGATAGGTAAGGCCAGGGTCATGTGACCTTACCTAATCACCGTTCGCATAATCACAATATCTTTCACAGGGACATGACTAAAGGAGTTCTTAAGGGTCAAGTTCATATTTGAACGATTAGACTAGTTAGGCCTGAGTATTAGTTGAACGTGATTTACAACAAGAGACCTTAGCATGTTCTAGGTCAAAAAACAAGTAGAATATTTTGTGTGAGGACACTGTGTGGGCAAGTATTCTTAAACCTTCGAGTAGGTATTAAGAATTCTAATTTCTAGGACAAAATTTCATGAAGGGGGGGGGGGGAGGGGGGGGATGTAAAACCCCGTATTTTTGTAGTAATTATTTAATTGCTAAGTTAATTATTTACTTGTGAGGAGTTATTATTTGTATGTGACATGTGATATGTCACTTTTAAAAATTTCATATGTTTTTATGCGATTCACATTTATGATCGTAGGTGTGTGAAATGATTTAACAATATTTGGAATTCACATAATGCACAACAATTTATTTATTACATATTTTAACTGACTAGTATTATGAACGACTATTGAATGGTTAGGGACTATGTGTCAGGGGTTTTCTTGTTTGGATTACTCTCTCGGTATCGGGTTCCGCCGATTGTGAAGTAGTTTCTTATAATGTCGAGTCACACATGATAGATTAATGATTAAGTTTTAACTTAATTGACTCATATCGGCTAATATATTGATTTATTGAGACAATTAATTTATTAGAATTAATTATATTTATGTTGACTATTGGAATTCATAGAATGTTCGTTATTGACTTATAGTAGTGGAATTTAAGTCAATTAGGCTAGTCTATGGCTTAGGTCAGGTTTCGGGCCATTTCGAGTATTATGTTGGGATAATTAGGTTGAGGTTTATGTTGGGCCCAAGCCTAATTTTGTGGGAAGCTTGATTATTGAGTTAATCAGCTAAACCTAAAACAAAATTTAGGCAGTGGAGGAAACCTTAGAAATCTTGATAGAAGGGGAACATAAGGGTGAAGGGAAATTGGAACCTTGAGTCCTCACTTAGTCCATTCGAAAGTTTATAATCTTATTTACTCAACCAAAATTGATTTTTTTAAATTAGTTTAAATATGAAATTAAACCTTAATCTCATATTTATGAACTAGAGTAGTTTATGAGAAACCCTATGGTTTGATCTTGTAATATGGTTTAAATTAATGTACTTTGAATCATGTTAATGAATCGTATAAAAGACCCCTGTTTAAATTCAAAAATTGAAACGAATTTGGGTTGTATTGGGTAGATTTATAAATCCTAGGTTCTAATATTCATAATATGAAATTTATGCGTAAATTCTGATTTTAATCATGTAAAACTTTAAATCCTAGGACCTTAGGCTAGGTCATCCATGGAGGACTAGGGTTTCCAAGTTCGTATCTTTGGGTTTTGGGAAAGAAGAAACCCAATTTCGGAGGTTTAGATATGCGTTTCATGGGCACAGTTCTGGAAGGAAATTTAGATTGTTAGATTTTATTGGGGTAATGTTTGGTGGGGTTTATGGAAAAATCCGAGGTGGATGTGATGAGGATATTCCGATCCAATGTGTTGCGTTTTGGGTACAATTAAATATTTTAAATTTTGGAGGTTTTTTCCTAATCGAAGTTATTTAATCTATTACATGGATGCTTTTAAGAACTCGTGTGTACATTGGATTTATGTCTAATTATTTGTGGAACTTGAGTATAGGATTGATTATTGAGATTTAATTATGGGAATGATGGATGTTTAGTGATTGTGTATACCAAATATTAGTATAGAGTGTTTTTGTGACCCATTGAGTAGGGTAATTACTATTAAAATATTTTCTAAGAAAGTTAGGTTTGAGACGATGCCTAGTTTTGGGGAGCCTTGGGACTTCAGGATAATATTTTGTAATCAGTTTAGTTAAGGTTCGTATTAAGTAATAATAAAAGAGACATTTTATGTAACCCATTTGAGTAGGTGATTGAGGGTGAAAAGTGGCGTTGCGTCAGATCGTCGATCGTTGTTTTCGGTTCACCGCCTCAATACAAAAACCTAAACTTTGACTACACTCAACGGGTGAGTATAACGGCCAAGTCCGAGTATCGAAATCCACAAAGACGAGATGCTAGAATTTATAAGGTTTAGTACTTCTAAATAAAAGCGTAAAAGATAAATACAACAAAAAGGAAAAGATAAATAAGGGAAAATCATTAATCTAGGAGAGTGTAAATTAAACTAGATTAAAAAAGAGATAAAAACAATAGGTTGTGTCGAATATCCCTCACCCGAGTTAATTAGTATAAAATGGTTACATGGGTCGACGAGTTATTACAATTGCGTCTCGTTTCGACAGTTAATTAAATCGAGAGTTGGCACACCCCTAAATTTGCATAAAAGTCTAATATGATTTTGGCGTCAACAAATACTTCAAAAATTACACACGCAAGGTCGTAAGCACCGAGCATACATGATGTGACCCGTCATATCTCCAAGGAATAATAACTAGGACAAAGCACTCTAAATAGACTTGTAAACTCCATCAACAAAGCAAAGCAACATGTCAACCCGAAATGAGTTCAATCTGACACAACCTAGACTAATTTAGCTAGAAAGTATATTAAAAATGCGGTAAATAAACGTAATAAAACTACACTAGAAAGCACGGAAATAAAGCATGTAAATATAATTAACAAAGCAAGAATTAAGTTAATGCAACTATATTAATGGAAAGGGAACATGAATCGTCAACTTACAAATCCAAGTGGGTGTCAAACTAAGAGGAAATGAAGAAGGAGCTCTCAAACCCCCAAACCCTAGCCTAAACTATCTTCTAAAACTGAGTATATCTGATATTTACAACAAAAATCCTTGATATAGTAAGTTGGAATTAAATTACAAAAGAAAATGAAAAAGAAAAGAAAAGGGAAAAATATCACAGAAAACAAGGGATCGATCGATCGACTCCTTTGGTTGATCGATCGATCGAATAGGTATTTGCCCACTATGAAAGCTCGAAGGTAATTTTCAGAAGGGTCGATCGATCGACCCTTCTGGTCAATCGATCGACCAAGCAGGTCTTAGCCAAGCAACCTTCCTTTTTTGGTTCAATTGGAAATCTCTTCCACTAATATCGTCGTAACTTCTTCATTAGGGATCAGAATCGCGCACCGTTTCGGAACACGCGAAGCTTACATGGAGGGCTACAACTTCTGTGAGATGTGGGGGGGCAGGTTCCCAAGCTGTGAAATGACTAAATTTTCCTTGAACGTAAGGAAATGTAATAAACTTGAGCGGAATGCGTCCGAACTTCATACTTAGTACCTAAATAACTACAAAAGCCCAATTATACCTCATATAGCATGTTAACAATATAAAACGGAGGTTGTCTGGTTAACGGGCTTAAATATAGAGATTAAGATACTCGAGGGAATTAAAATGCATAGGTTCGAGGGATGAAATACGCAATATTTATGTATTATCAGTAGGTCTTGTAGTTATTATGTGTAAACCAGGGGAGTATGGTTGTACTTATTTATATGACTAGATTGCATAGGGTTGTACTTGCGTTACTTGATTTATGTGCAATCATACCATGATGTGTGAGTGCTCATGGATGATGTACAATGAGATATTTTGACGGGGCATCTATGATGTTAACAATGCGTGTTATTCCCAATGAGAATATGATCTCTACATACGTCCTATGTACCCTAATCCTACTGCTATGTGCCCGTGTTCTTGAGGGGGATAAATGTGGTTGTTATTCGTAAAGACTTTGGGTATGGAGCCTGTTCGATAGAATTGAAGGCATAGTGATTTCCCTTTTGTGTTACTGTGAGGTTATAGGGATGGGACTACCTATAACGATGCTTATTACGTACTAGTGGTCCCCGAAGGTGATTGGGATATGTCTTCATATTTTATTTGCAGGCTCAATCATAGGCCGTGAAATTTTATGTAGGTTGTGTATATTCACATATATTCTTGATAATATGATTATGTATGGTGGTACTTGAGATACTTGTATCAGTTTATAACTTATACTAGCGATATATATTCGTATGTTCATAACTGAGGAACCTTGTGGTAAAGATATACTAGAGGAGTATGCACTTAACTCTGACTTGATAATGTTACAAGCTATTACATTAGAGATGTACATAATTTGAAAAATAACTGGAGACAGATAAACCAAACGAATAATTTTTAGTAAGAGAATTACAATTACTGCAAGAATCTATTGCAGAGTACTGATATCTTAAGTTGAGAGTTAAACCTAAGACTATTAAAGTATAAATACTTAATTAATTGATGAAATTATGTCACATTGGTCCATACACGGGTTCAGGAGTATAGCCATATACTTATTTTAGGTTTTTTGGGTTGGGTAACTTAAATTGCTTAAAATATACTTGAAATATGTAGGAGATGAATTATTGTGGACCTACTTTAGTTAAATTCTTACTCTTGGTAGACTTGATTTAACTCTTGTTGTTCAATAATTTTTCCACAGGTCTTAGGCTGCTATTGTTATAATAGACTTAGATGATTTGTGGGGGATTCATAAGATGTAGGTGTCGAGCGAATCTCTCTTTTGCATTTTTGTATTTATTTCAGTTCAGGAAATTATATATATTTCCAGTTTATCATGGGTCAGAGATTGTACACGACGTACTTGGATTTTTTAGATGGATATTGTATAGTTGACATTTTATATTCTAGAGTTGAATTTATTTCTCATCACAGTGATTGGTGTCAGAGGTGTAGTAGTTAATTCAACAATTTATTTATCTTGTATTGTATTTACTTTACTTCATTTTGTTATGCTAAGAATGTTATCAATGTGACACCCCGCCTAATTAAATACCGGGCGATCACACCTTTATTAAATTAAAATCAAGGTGAACAGTTGGTTCATTCTTAGCATCACTGTCGTTAAAATACTTTTCCAATTTAAACACCCTAAATAATTAAGCTAAGTGTCAAAACCATTTAAAACCTTATTCCCATTCAATTAAATCCAATTATAAAACCTTTAACCATTTACATTTTCAAGAGTCACACATTAATAATGAGAATAGTAATGAACATTCCAGAATTGAACCATCAATAAATAATCCCAACATTTAAAACACTAAAGGAAAACATCCTGACAGTAATAAATCCCGAAATAAAGATGCAGGAAGTAAAAAGAAATACAGTCTCTGACAATACCAACTAAATAATAGAAAGAGGGCGACACATGCCACTGCTGGATAAAACAGAACTAGGAGTAGAGTCAATAATGAGATTGTCTAATCAATGGCCTGCAACTCCCACAAAAGCTACATCGCATTCCATCCCAAGAATTCCATATATATATATATATATATATATATATATATACACAAGAGAGAAGAGGTGACAACAAACGGGTCGGAGCACGAATGTGAAGCAGTTTGAAAATAGTTTAGCAAGTATTTAAAATGCTACTGGCTAATGCAACAGTCATATTAGTATGCGACCCTCTCTTGAGAATTCTCACCTCTCATCTAGAGTGCACATCTATCGTACTAATGAACCCCATCTCTTCCTCTAACTTATTCTCCATAAGTTTTAACACGTGGAATTAAGGTAATGCTATTCACATTTAGAAAATCTAACTCTTCAAGATTTCTTACATTATTTAGAAAAATTTCGTATTATTATAAAGTTTCCGAATGCTTATAATGAAGATGATTAAATTTTGTACTTTCCTTAACTACTATTTTACTCAGTAGAAAGTTCTCATATAGTTACACGTATATATATTAATTACTCGTATAATATATACACAAACATCACCCCACATAAAATCTATGGTGCTAGACTTCCATATCAAAGTATATATATACCAATCACTCATAAATTATATATATACTAACGGCACCCCACATAAAATCTACGGTGCTGGCATACTCTGCTATCAAGTCCCTGTATCACACAAACTAAGGGAAATGCTAGTTCGGAATCACTCTCGAACTGTATTAACACAAACACACACAACATTGAGGCGAAGCATAGATTCCAAGTCTCTAAGAGGTCAGTACATACCCTCACGCCTCTTAGGACCGTCTGAACTATCGATTCGATAGCCTGTACCAAGGATGTCTATCTTCTAGGGTACGAGTCAATATCCACCATAAAGGTCACATCGAGATAAGACTGTCCCAGCGCGGTAACCTCCGGGATTGCAAGTAGCGCGGGTACAATTTTTACACAGAGAAAATATATATGCGCAATCACACTCTCATATATAAATATGTATTCACATCCACATTATTAAATTAGGTACTCTCACGACCCAAAATTATCATTATCCGTTATTACACGTTTTACTCAATTATATCGTATAACGGCCTCATTCTTCTTTATTCTCGTAATTAAGTCATTTTTAACTCACTTCTCGTCTCTCGAAGTATTTCCTTTATCTAAGTGCAATTTCAGTAGGCCCTCTCTTGCCGTCTAATCCAACTTAATAGATGTTCCAATTATTTAATCACCACACGTATGATTTCTTAAGTCTGAAAGTCTCCCCGTTTACCCTTTACTTCCACACATTAAAGTTCCACTTTATGGGATTTCTCTTGACCCTACTGGTCCTCTTTATATTCCATTATATCCTAGAAACCCTAACCAAGGTTTACACGCATAAAATCGGATTAAGCTAACATGAGCAGAAATGTAGTTTTCCCAGGAGGGTCGATCGATCGATGAAAGGGGTCGATCGATCGAACCTTCGATCGATCGATGCTCTGGGCTCGACCGATCGATCAAGCAGTTATGCAGATTCTGCAACCAACCCAGTTAAGGGATTCTCACCCCAAACTCCTCCAAATCATCATGTTACAGTCCCAAACTCCCAATCAATTATACTATAAGTGTTGTATACCCATTTAAACAATTTCCTACGGAACACATGCGAATTTTCCTCAAGAATCAGGGGTTGAAAAAGGGCAAATTCTACATAATTCTTATGAACCCTAATCTTTCTTTTAACTTAATATCTTTCATTCTTTTTCTAGATTTTCTATCTCTAATATCATGGAATTTCGTGACTCATCCTCTATAGGTGAAATGGGTTTCCAGAAATATGATCTCTAACATTATAACATGGAATTTGTGTCACCAATTTATGTTTTTTCTTCATGAATACTAATCTAAACAACCTAAGACTAATATAAAAGGATGCATTAACTTGATAAAAGCAAGATAGATACTTGCCTGGAAAAATCTTAGTTCTGATTTGCGGACGATTTTGGTGTGGTTGTGTTCCCCGTCGCGCGATCTACGCGTTGGTGGTGACGGCGGTGCAATCGGAGGTGTTCTTGGCCTAGAACTCCTCGGAGAGCTTCTCCTCTTCCTCTCCAATGGCCGTCATTAGTATTTCATTGTGTTAAACCTAAAATATGACACTTCCCATCTGATATAACCCTATAAAATTCGTGGGTTTAATTACCCATATTTGCGAAATGTCCAAAACGCCCTCCCGGGGTACTAATTAGGCCTAAAAATGACCCCGAGACCCAAACTAAACCCCCGGGTACACTTTTCTGACTATCTTGAGCCTTATGGTCACTTTGGCGCACTCAAAACGACCATACGAACAACTTATAAAATATTCACTTTTATTAATCCACATTTAGTCCCGACACGACACAGGCGCGTCCCGAATTAAATTTCCACAATTGTCATTTTATTCAAACATGACAATATTATAAAAATAAATCTCATATATTACTATACTCATCCAGTAATATTCAACAAATAACAAATTTCCAATAATTACTAACTCTCATCACGCTAGTAAATATTTAAAACAACATTTCGTATTAAAATTAAATTAATTTATTTCAATTAAATTTAATAAATCCTTAAATTTAAAAGCCATAAAAATACGGGGTATTACATACTTCCCCCCTAATAACGGAATTTCGTCCCAAAATTCGGAAAATAAGGCCTACCAGGTAGCACAATTCTGGATATCCTTGTCAGCACGCAAACTATCTACATAGTACGACGCTCAATCACTATCGCTTTTTCCTCACAGCAACATTGTTTTACATTCTCATTGGAGACACTTCACATTGTGCTCCCACCGGACAACATTCGCATAGGTCACGCCTATACGTTATAATTTCCTTATCTCACTATCATTAGGAGGCCGCACCTCACTACATGACAAACTACTCGTATTTATTCATACACAAAAATCCCATTCTGAGAAGATCATACGAACATTTGACCACTCTTGACAGCCTAAAATAGTCGTGGAATTCCACCATAGTTATCGGATATTTTCTCGACCGATCCAAAAATTCTGATTATCTACTCTCCTCTAAACATACAGAAGGAGAATAGTCGAGGTTCTTCCATAACAAAACCTTAATAAGTACCTCATACGCGACAAATAGGTACGAGTGCTTCTACAGAGCATTCTTGAAATCATCGTACCAAGATTCAAAAATCTCCTTCACGTGGCTCCACTAATCTTTAATCACCATGCGCTTATACCCTGGCTAAGAGTGATACATCCTACTCGAAATGAAATATAATCTCCGCTGGTTCCTGAAATCCCATTTCAAAGGTGGGATTCACCAATCTCATCCTGATTCAGAAATTTATACTGCGCCGGACCATGCACTGGCGCGATCCTTCCTTTCAAAGGAAGTCTGGGGCATACTAGTTAATATTGTAAGCCAGCCCAAAGGAATATCAACCACTTCCTTCTCGGTGACTTAATTCACATGTTCGGGATAAACCCTTGATCTTGTTTTGAGGATGGCAACCCATCCAAGAACTTTACCGACTTTACCAACCTCTTCCAATTTCAGGAATTTTCGATAAACAAAAAATTCTTTGGTTGATTCTCCTCTTTCAACTAAACCTTACCTATGGGAAGTGCTTGTAGAGACTACTCACTACGTCTCACTAAACATCGGTTATTCCCTTGAAATGTCTCACATTAAGTGACACGTAATACTCCCCTTCCTTCCTTGGAGTATGCCGAAAGTTCTGACCCGTGCTCTTCTCTCCACGAAGCGCACTTCTGGATCTCTTATACTATACTAACATCATTAGTCTTTGTATGCGCAAGTCACTCTCACACTTGACTAATAACAACTCCGCTCCGGGTGTGCTTTATAACAATTAAATTCTACTCTATTCAAGGAATACCAATTCTTGAATGTCTTCCCACATCCTTCCAATCAAGTTAGGGCGTGCTATTCTAACTGCACACTTATGTATGGATTATCGCCCCTCATGTGACGTTTAATCCACTCTATCACTTCCACTTCGTTATACTAGTCCCACAAACATATATTTCACACATCTATTACCACGTCCCTTCGACTCGGACTATTTTAACTGTAGTTAACCAAGATGCCCACATTTTTGCAACACTCCGACCGCCCTGGGAGAGCGAACGGCGTGCTACTCATCTGTAGGACTAACTAAATTCAACGGAATAGAAGGAATAGGTCATTCAAATTCCATGACAATAAAAGAGGAATAATAATTCTAAACCTTCCTCAGATAAGTACAACAATTTTCCCAAATAGGTACAACAACCAAAATAAATCACTAACGCTCTATTCATCAAAATAATTATAGGTCATCTCTTTTGTATAATATAAAGTTATTTCCAGATAATCCATGCTAAAATCATTCCAACTCTTTATTCACCTTGTGTTCTGTACGCGGTTATGACATTTGGGTACTCTCAATCACCCTATAAATCAAAATTCTTAAATTCTCCTTATTATCGTTCCACCCCTCAACTCGTGGGGATAACTTTCAATGCTTTCCTACCACAAAAATCCGGCTCCAATGACCTTAAAACAAAATTCAACTTCCAACTTACATACATAATTACTTGATCCCATTTCGACCAGGGTACCGAACTCATGGAATAGTGACCAAACGTCTCCCTATTTCCAACCTTACGCTAAGTTTCATGCGTGGGATGTCTCGCAAAGAGAAATCCAAACAAGGAACCCCCCCGATACACTACTACCTAGCATTGTCGGTTATCGAAATCCGTTAGGTCCTCCGTCCATAGTATATACCCCTTTATTCCGTCCCTTGACAGAAAAGTTACAATTTCTCCCATAATTATGCTTAACAAAGAACGTTTCACCAATTTCACTATCGTCCCGTATTGGTTGATGCTAATAGCATTCTATAAACCTCTGATACATATGATCGGAATTCTCAAAATTCCCTTCCCTAATAATAGGGGTATAACTATTAACTCCCACATCTCTAAAGGATAAATATAACAATGCACTCTTCCTATCACTAAGTCAGGAGTGCCAAACATAATACTGCGTTAAATCTTTTCGCTCAACGGTAAGTCCCGATACATACCGAATCATACTGACAAAGTCTATACATACATTGGCATCGAATATCTCGAGCCCACTATCTCCTCCGAAGTCTCTTGGATAGATAATATAAGTGCAAGTCCTACATTCTTACAAGTAAAGCCTCGTCAAAACAAACATAAAACATGTTGCACCAATGCAACTACTCCGATAGCCTTGCAATAAATGCCCACTATCATACTATAACATTTTAACAAAGATAATATCATACTCGTGTATCGCATCACTACAACAAGTAACCTCAATAAAGTATAAAACACTGTTAAAATACTCATTCATCCCCCGCAGATGGCACCAAAGAAAAATCCTGCTACACTAAGGAATTTTTTTTTTCACATAATGGTAACATTTATAATGATATGCATTAAACTCATCTCACATGCTAATCTAGCCATGAACAAAATATGGTGACTCGCTCGTGTCACATAAACACGCCGCATCCTCTAAGGATACAACTTATACTTCCATCCTGGCAATCGTCTTGACTGCACAAATGGTTTTCGGACGTAACACGTCTGCCCAAACCAAAAAAAAATTATTTTTAATCGTCGTCCTTTAATAGGCACCGTATTCTTGTCCCTTTTTCTCACTTTGGAACATATTATCGCAAGCAATTTCACTGCACACAAAATACCTCAACACATAATCCACTTACCACCTGTCCTACTAACCAGGTTAGGATTGTCCTTCTCTCGGACTTAGTAGACTCGATTCCTGTTAGCCATCCCGGTTGTTCCCTTAGATTTTTAGGCCATAAAGATCATGTTACTATTTATAATAGTACTTACTGAATTTACCATCACTTGGTAAGAATTTAACTATCTGAAGCATTTAAATGGTTTTCCTGATATGTATCCACATCCTTTTGTGGTGCTATACCACCACCGTTGTATTCAGTCTTATTCTCGACTAAATTCTTCGATTCCTTTAACTTCCCCCACAAAGAAGCGTTATCATCTATTTTGATAAAATATGACAATGTCAACCTCTCAATCGTTCGTCCATCAGAATTACCTCTTTGAGTGTTTTCAACTATTACTACGTGTCGATCTCCCACTCGGAGTTGTTTCACCCACTTGTATCTACATCTTCCGATACAAAATTCGCTAACGGTTAAGATTCATATTCACGAATGGACCCCTGACATGCCCTCTCTCGATGAGTTCAGAACTACATTTGCTTCTAATCCTGAAAAGTTAAGGAAGGAACATATAGTCAACACTGTACCTAAGGTTCTCCTATAGGCATAGCATTCCATTTCTAAAATTGGGGGTTGACTTCAACCATTATAACTTCGTCCCGAAAGGCAAGAAAATTTTCAATAAATTTTCACTTTCAGTTTGCCACACTCGGTCCTATATTTATGCCTTTGGATACTTTACCTCCTTTGGTAAACACATACAATTTTCGTGTTTCTAAAATTTCCCACTCACAGCCTCTACACGTTTTTGTAATATGTTGGGTAAGTTTACCCTCGCACCTCATTTGACTATAACAGCATTTGAAAATCATTGCTGCACCTTAGTCGCCTTTCTAGTCGTGGCTTCTCGTGCCACAATGGAGGTGACCTCGACTACGGTCATCATCCTCGAATATATTTGAAATCTCAACTGAGCCCTGCCTCCTGATGTACCCTTAACGGTCCTCTTCTGACATCCATCATCGCTCGGCACATGCACACATCCGAATGAAATTAGAGTTCACTAGTGTATACACATTATAGCAGGAGAACGAAATCTCGTCAAATGAATCGACAATCCTAAACATAGGGCTCTATAACAAACAAAGCAACGCTGAAAGCATAATAAGCCGTACAGATCCTAAGGACACTAGAACCTGATGCTCTGATACCACCTATGACACCCCGCCTAATTAAATACCGGGCGATCACTCCTTTATTAAATTAAAATCAAGGTGAACAGTTGGTTCATTCTTAGCATCACTGTCGTTAAAATACTTTTCCAATTTAAACACCCTAAATAATTAAGCTAAGTGTCAAAACCATTTAAAACCTTATTCCCATTCTATTAAATCCAATTATAAAACCTTTAACCATTTACATTTTCAAGAGTCACACATTAATAATGAGAATAGTAATGAACATTCCAGAATTGAACCATCAATAAATAATCCCAACATTTAAAACACTAAAGGAAAACATCATGACAGTAATAAATCCCGAAATAAAGATGCTGGAAGTAAAAAGAATTACAGTCTCTCACAATACCAACTAAATAATAGAAAGGGGGCGACACATGCCACTACTGGATAAAATCGAACTAGGAGTAGAGTCAATAATGAGGTCATCTAATCAATGTCCTGCAACTCCAACAAAAGCTACAGCGCGTTCCATACCAAGAATTCCAAGTAAGACGCCCCTGTGGCTGGGCACCTGTAATACATATATATATATATATATATATATATATATATATATATATATATATATATATATATATATATACACACACAAGAGAGAGAAGAGGTGACAACAAACGGGTCAGAGCCAGAATGTGAAGCAGTTTGAAAATAGTTTAGCAAGTATTTAAAATGCTACCGGCTAATGCAACAGTCCTATTAGTATGCTACCCTCTCTTGAGAATTCTCACCTCTCATCTAGAGTGAAAATCTATCGTACTAATGAACCCCATCTCTTCCTCTAACTTATTCTCCATAAGTTTTAACACGTGGAATTAAGGTTATGCTATTCACATTTAGAAAATCTAACTCTTCAAGATTTCTTACGTTATTTAGAAAAATTCCGTATTATTATAACGTTTCCGAATGCTTATAATGAAGCTGATTAAATTTCATACTTTCCTTAACTACTATTTTACTCAGTAGAAAGTTCTCATATAGTTACACGTATATATATTAATTACTCGTATAATATATATACAAACAACAGCCCACATAAAATCTATGGTGCTAGACTTCCATATCAAAGTATATATATACCAATCACTCATAAATTATATATATACTAACGGCACCCCACATAAAATCTACGGTGCTGGCATACTCTGCTATCAAGTCCCCGTATCACACAAACTAAGGGAAATACTAGTTCAGAATCACTCTCAAACTGTATTAACACAAACACAAACAACATTGAGGCGAAGCATAGATTCCAAGTCTCTAAGAGGTCAGTACATACCCTCACGCCTCTTAGGACCGTCTGAACTATCGATTCGATAGCCTGTACCAAGGATGTCTATCTTCTAGGGTACGAGTCAATATCCACCATAAAGGTCACATCGAGATAAGACTGTCCCAGCGCGGTAACCTCCGGGATAGCAAGTAGCGCGGGTACGATTTTTACACAGAAAAAATATGTATTCACATCCACATTATTAAATTAGGTACTCTCACGACCCAAAATTATCATTATCCGTTATTACACGTTTTACTCAATTATATCGTATAACGGACTCATTCTTCTTTATTCTCGTAATTAAGTCATTTTTAACTCACTTCTCGTCTCTCGAAGTATTTCCTTTATCTAAGTGCAATTTCAGTAGGCCCTCTCTTGCCGTCTAATCCAACTTAATAGATGTTCTGATTATTTAATCACCACACGTATGATTTCTTAAGTCTGAAAGTCTCCCCGTTTACCCTTTACTTCCACACATTAAAGTTCCACTTTATGGGATTTCTCTTGACCCTACTGGTCCTCTTTATATTCCATTATATTCTAGCAACCCTAACCAAGGTTTACACGCATAAAATAGGATTAAGCTAACACGAGCAGAAATGTAGTTTTCCCAGGAGGGTCGATCGATCGATGAAAGGGGTCGATCGATCGAACCTTCGATCGATCGATGCTCTGGGCTCGACCGATCGATCAAGCAGTTATGCAGATTCTGCAGCCAACCCAGTTACGGGATTCTCACCCCAAACTCCTCCAAATCATCATGTTACAGTCCCAAACTCCCAATCAATTATACTATAAGTGTTGTATACCCATTTAAACAATTTCCTACGTAACACATGCGAATTTTCCTCAAGAATCATGGGTTGAAAAAGGGCAAATTCTACATAATTCTTATGAACCCTAATCTTTCTTTTAACTTAATATCTTTCATTCTTTTTCCAGATTTTCTATCTCTAATATCATGGAATTTCGTGACTCATCCTCTATAGGTGAAATGGGTTTCCAGAAATATGATCTCTAACATTATAACATGCAATTTGTGTCACCAATTTATGTTTTTTCTTCATGAATACTAATCTAAACAACCTAAGACTAATATAAAAGGATGCATTAACTTGATAAAAGCAAGATAGATACTTGCCTGGAAAAATCTTAGTTCTGATTTGCGGACGATTTTGGTGTGGTTGTGTTCCCCGTCGCGCGATCTACGCGTTGGTGGTGACGGCGGTGCAATCGGAGGTGTTCTTGGCCTAGAACTCCTCGGAGAGCTTCTCCTCTTCCTCTCTAATGGCTGTCATTAGTATTTCATTGTGTTAACCCTAAAAGATGACACTTCCCATCTGTTATAACCCTATAAAATTCGTGGGTTTAATTACCCATATTTGCGAAATGTCCAAAACGCCCTCCCGGGGTACTAATTAGGCCGAAAAACGCCCCGAGACCCAAACTAAACCCCCGGGTACACTTTTTTGACTATCTCGACCCTTCCAGACACTTTGGCGCACTCAAAACGACCATACGAACAACTTATAAAATATTCACTTTTATTAATCCACATTTAGTCCCAATACGACACAGGCGCGTCCCGGCTTAAATTTTCGCAATTGTGATTTTATTCACACGTGACAATATGATAAAAATAAATCTCATATATTACTATACTCATCCAGTAATATTCATCAAATAAAAAATTTCCAATAATTATTAACTCTCGTCACGCTAGTAAATATTTAAAACAACATTCCGGATTAAAATTAAATTAATTTATCTCAATTAAATTTAATAAATCCTTAAATTTAAAATCCATGAAAATACGGGGTATTACAATCAAATGCATTGTTCCCCATGATTTTTGTATTAGACCCAATCAATCTATTTATGGATTTTACAGGGTGTCACAGTTTTACCGCTCTATTTTTTTATCTCAGTTTTCATTTATTAAGAAAATACAAAAAAATATTTTTTTATTCTTTGTTTACCCCATTTTTATTTATTAAAAAAAACTATTTTTATAATCTTTGTTGTAAGAGTTTTTATCTATTAATAAAATCAAAACAAAAAATTACTTTTTTATTCTTTTGTTTTTTCTATCTCCATTTGTATATATTAAAACTCTAAAAATAATTTAAATAAATCATCTTATTTAATTAATATATTAATTTGATAAAGTGTTTTAAGTAATTGCAAAGAGTAAATAGTATATTGTTAATTTAATAATGTGGAATGTGGGAAATTTGGGATTTTTATAAAAAAGATATTGTAACTCTTTTTTTATTCTTCAATAAAATTTATATATTTTTCTATGATAATTTGGGTACGGTGTAAGCCACACAAATTTAGTTTGTATATATATATATATATATATACTAGGGTATGCCCGTGCCTGGAGGCACGTCGGAAATTTTCAAAATACGTAATCGTAAAATGAAAAAAATTGCATTCTAACAAAGAATAAAAGTAGAAGAAACAAAAAGATTTGGAGAAATGATACGACGACATGAGTTTTTGACATAAATCTCATACATGATGATGTGGAGGTGCCACATCATCCTCCACATCATGAACATCCTATTTACTAATTTATCCCAAAAAATCTCTTTATTTATTTGTTTTATCACTCTATGAATTTATTTATTTTCCAAAATATAACTTTCAAGTTAAAAATAAAAACACTCCAATTAAAAAATATAAATACACACTACATATAAATATATGTAAAAATATATATGTTAAAATTATGTGTTAAAATACATCATTGTGTTAATTTTTTTACTTGATGCAAACCAATTAACAAACTACACAAATAAAACGCGACGTGGCATGGAGTCGAATTTTTTATACCGCTGGCGCAAACCCTTTTTTACTATTTTAAAAATAATCTTTTTACTATTTAGGAAAAACGGTCCGCGACAGTGACATGAAAAAAATACGACTTCCTACCACGTCGTGTTTTGTTTGGGTCGTGATCACGTTAGTTACAAATAAAATATTCATAATTGCCTTGTGAATTTTTTTAATTGATTGTGTTTAGTAAATAAATGATCACTTACCAAAAAGTCTCTCAAATATTTTTTAATACACATTTAGTCCAACCCTTTTTATTTTGTTCCAAAAAGTCTCTCAAACACCCATTTAACAAATATTCACTTTTTGGAACAAAATAAAAAAACTTGGACTAAACGTGTTTTAAAAATTATTTGAGAGACAATTTGGTATATGACCTAAAAAATTAAGGATCAAATACCAAAAAGTCTCTCTAATATTTTTTAATACACATTTAATCCAAGCCTTTTATTTTGTACCAAAAAGTCCCTTATTCTCTCCAGCGGCGTGGTAATTTTTTTTTGACATATTAAAGGACTTTTTATTACAAAAATAAAAAGACTTGAACTAAACGTATATTAAAAAAAGTTCGAGAGACTATTGGGTGTGGTGTCAATTGTTGTGCAACACAAATAAATATGAAAGAGGTAATGACCAAGAAAGAACAAATAAAACGCCAATCACACAACAACAGGTGTACGTGGTTCAGCAAAGATGTGCCTACATCCACGGTGGTGCAGTCAGTATTATTTTTCTATATTCTGAAGAGTAAGTACAGAGAATACAACTTGTCCTTTGCCCCCGACCTAGGGTTTAATTTATATATGTGTATGCTTGTTAGTGGAGAAGATGGGTTCCTTCATATTAGCCATCTTCCCTATCCCTTCCCTTCATGGGATTGTGCTCCCCTATAACTTCTCTTAATGGAATCGTGGGGAGAGACCGGATCAATATGAAAGATAGAGGGCCTGGACTTTGGGCAGCCAGAACTGGGCTACTCGTCCAGACCCATGGTTCTCAATTCTGGGTACCTACAATTGCCCCTAAATTTGTTGGTCCATGTTTATGGGTCCAATGAATTTAAATGATCAGCCATTATGGCTGATTTATGATTCTTTGAAAACTGTGAAGTTGCTTTGGCGGCACCCGCTTCGCTATCCGTGCGCTATGATTAGAATTGAAGGCTTGTTGGGATAGCCACTTTTTCATTCGTCGTTTCAGCCTTTCCGGTATTCTTCCTTCTTCTGAGAACTCTAGCGCCTCATACCTTCCTCTCTGAATTCCCATTCCCATTGCTTCTTAGTCGTCTTGAGCTCGTGCTTCTTCATCACTCGAACCGATCTTCTATTTTGTAAGTTTCTTGTGCCCTTTCTTTGCACTTTATCTTTGGTTTGTAGGATTTGAGTTTTTCAATGGTGAAGATTGGAAATATGTCAGTCTCTAAGTTTAGGAAGTTCTACAATATTCCTGAGTAGGTAGATATTGAATGTTGTGCCTCCCCTCCTAGGAACGTTAGGGATATAGAGGATGCTCACTGGATCCATGTTTTGTTGATCTCTCAGGGGGGGCTTACTTTTCCCCCTAATGATCTATTTTTGCATTTTTTTGGTTATTTTGATATTGTTCCCGCACAGTGCTCGCCCAATGTGTGGAAGATAGTAAATGGCGTCCATAGAATAAACCAGTTGTATGGTACTAGGTTAGGACTTGCTGAGATCTGTTTCTGCTATTCCTTCTCTCGAACTAGCTCAGGTGTTTTATACCTCAAAGCTAGGAGTCCTGATAGGGTATTGGTAGTAAACCTACCTGATTCCCATAAGGACAACTGGCAAGAGGGTTTCCTCGTTAGGAATTGGCAGTTCCCTCCCAAGTTTGAAGGGTCGAGGTTTGAGAGGTTCACTGTCCCTTTTTATGGGGAAGAATATATAGGTAGACATTGTACTGTTATTTCAAACTTTGCTGGCTTGTGATTTTTCTAACTTCTTTGCTTTTTCTTTCACATCGAGGATAAAGAATTTGGAGCCTGCTCTCAGCGAGGTTCGTATCTCGGAGTTGGTGAAAGCTTGGAATAATAGGGAGCCTCTGGGTGACGAAGAGCATCCCAGGTCTGCTGCCTTTTTGCTCGAGTACAAGAACACAGGCTCCAGCTTCATAGAACGACCTGTGGAAAGTGTGCCAGAGTTTGATTTTTTGGGAGAGACTACTGCTGAGCCGATACCATTGGACGAAGAAGAGAGCAGCTCTGAAAATGGGCCTGCTGGTAATCTCGGTGAAGGGAGTTCTGATAGTGGCAGCTCTTCTGATTCTGAGGAGGCTTCTAAGGCTCGAGGATCGTCGAGTACTTTCAGCAGTTCTGGTGAAGATATGCCTCCAAGGAAGAACCTGATCAGAGATGATGATGATGATGACCATGTGCTCCTTGCACAAAGGTCAAAGAAATAGAAGACTGTATCTGGGGTTGTGGCTACAGGTTCTCGGCCTTCCTCTCAGGAGCAAGAGAGGAAGAGGAGAGAAGAAGAGCAGGTGAAAGAGAGGGAGAGAAAGAAGGAGGAGGAGAAGAAGAAGGTGGAAGAAAGGAAAAAGGTCGAGGAGAGGAGGAAGAGAGAGAGTGAGAGGGAGGAGGAGAAGAGGAGAGCTGAGGAAAGTACGAAGGCCGGGCAGGCCTTAGTTCCAGTGTCTGCTCTACCAGAGGGAGCTTCCATGGAAATCTCGCCTCAGCTAGCTCCGGCCCTGCTTGAGAGAGCTGTCCTCCCGGATGATCCCCAAAGGGAAATAGGTTCGGAGCATCTGGCCCTTCAGGCTAGTCAGAGGCTTGCTCTGGTAAGGTTTCTTTTCCTCTCGTGTTTTGCTGACTTCTCTTGCTTTCCTTTTCTTATATCTCTTTCTTTTTCGTAGTTCGTTACTGACTTCGCTGTGCTGTATCGCTCACGCGATGAGCTGGTGAAGAAGAATAATGAACTGGAGCAAGAAAACTCTGCCTTGAAGCTGAAGGGTAAGGATCTCGAGGCCAGTTTCAAGGCTGTTCATGCTGCTAGGATCTCGTCTGATTTGCCCTTGCCACTTCCACTCGCGAGAGAGATGATGCAGTTAGGGAGCTGGGCGAGCTGAGAAAGGCTTATGATCTGGTATGTACGAGCAAGCTGGACCTTGCAGAGAAGAGCAGAGTTCTATCCGAGCAACTGGAGGCAGAGAAAGCCCAAGCAACCACCATGAAGGAGGACTCATACAACTCTGGGTGGGCTGCTGCTTATGATGATGCTGAGGCTCAGATTGGCTACATCAGCCGTCTGAATTTCAAGAAGGGCTGGAACAAAGATCTTCTAGCTGCTAGTGTGGATGCTGAGTCTCCCTTGTTTGACGAGCATGACCCGGGTCCCAAGCCAGCTGTGGACGAAGAAGCTCCTACTCCAATTATCGAGGGTGCTGATCTTCCCTCGGGTACAGTTCCTGCTGAGGGGGATACTTCTGCTGCAGCTGATAAGGGGAAGCAGCCAGACACCGCAGGGCAGTCTGAGGTTGCCAGTTAATCTATTTTGAGGATTTTCTTTTGTACTTTTTGCTTATAATCTCCCAATTTTTTTTTTTGCTCGATGTACTTGGCCTTTATTAATGAATGATAAGATTCTCCATTTTGTTTATGCTGATCCCTTTTTCTCTTCTATCTTTCTTTTACCTGTAGTTGATTGATGTGGATGACTATATTCCTGTTACCTCCCAACTGGGTAGGACTCTTGGTCCTAATGCAAGCCTTGCAGTTCGCCAGGCCTTTGCTAGACTTTGCAGGTTTGCTAAATTAAGGAACCAAAAATATAAGGATCAGTCCGAGATAGTGGCCAAGTTGAAGGACAGGCTCCAGGAGATGGAAGAGATCGGTGCTTCAGTGCAAGAAGAAGTCAGTGCACTGAGAGCAAGGTTGCTGAAGGCCACCGAGATTAACCAGGTCGGGGAGTTCCTGCAGCAGGAGAATGAAGACTTGAGGAGGGAAGTCCTGAGGCTTAAGGAGCATTCTCCGAGCATCACTTCGGCAGTCCTATAAGGATCTTCTTCATCACGACTCCTCGGCCTTCCCTCCCGCGTGCTGGTAGGAGTGCTAGGGGTAGGAAGAGGGAAGTCGAGGAACAGCGTGAGAGGGAGAAGGAGGAGCTGCGCGGTGACGTTCAGCGAGCTTATGTGACTGCTGCTGGGCTCCAGAGGGATGTCACCCGACTACGGCATTTGTTTAAGAACGGTCCTCGACAAGTGTGGTCCGATGGCTACGATCAAGGCTGGCTGGATGCTCTGACGAGACTATCAGAGTTCGACGAGCTCTCCTTCATCAGAGGGTGGTTGAGTGCCCTCAAAGAGCTGCAGGTCCCGAGGAACTCGACGTTGTGGTATCGACACGAGATGTCCTCCTCCACTCTAATGCCCAATCCATTCAGGCGGGATGATCGATGGATCCCCATTGATACCATTCCCCGGCAACTATTGGAATTGGACGCAAATGAGGTCGTGGAGGAGCTCGCCCCTGCTCCTAATGATGGAAGGAGAGCTAAAGTTGCTGATTATCTTGCTCGGAGGCTTCCACCTCCTTGAGATTTTGTTACTCTTTTTTTTTATAATTGTAAATGCTTTGGGCGAGCTTTGCCGGCTAAACATGTATTATCATTGTTTGTAAATATAAAAGAGTTTTGGGAAAATTTTGCCGACTAAACGTGTTCATCCAATCCTTTTATATTTTGCTGCTTCACAATCCTTTTTATTTTGTCATGTAAGTGTCCGCCCAGTCCAGTACAAGAATACCATTGTGCCCTTACTTTACCTTTTAGGTTGTGTCGTCACACTCCCTTAGGCCTAAGTAGGGAAATTGGCGAAGACACACCTGGTATTGGATGTCATCATCCGATCAGGATTTTGTTCAACCAAAGTAGGTTTGATGCCTAAGAATACTCTGTAGGGCTTCATATATTGCTAGGGGCAATGCTAAGAGGTCTATCGTGCTTCGTGATGATGACCTGAGGAGGGGTGTTCCCCTGCTATGTCGACCATTATGCCTGTGATTTGGAAGGGATGTGTAATAAAATATGACCGTTACCAATTAGAGAGTGATTTAACTGAGAGATTTTCATTAGTGAAGTGAGAAATGAACTGTCACATAACGAATACAATAAATGATTTAATAATACACTAAAAATAGAATTTCTTGAGATTAGCCACATTCCATGATCGTGGTATCTCCCTGCCCTCCATCATTTCCAAATGATAGGCACCTTGTAAATTCGTCTCTAATTATCTTATAAGGTCCTTCCCAGTTTGGGCCCAGTTTGCCGTTTGATGGATTTACTGTGTTCCCCAGAACCTTTCTTAGAACATGGTCCCCAACTTTGAATTTCCTCGGATTGACCCTTTTGCTGTAGTGCTTCGCGAGCTGTTGCTAATAGCTTGCTAGTTTCACTAGGGCAAGTTCCCTGCGCTCGTCGGTCAGGTCGAGTTCAGGGAGCAAAGCCTCATTTTTCTGGCCTTATTTGACAAGATCGGATCTCATTATCGGCAATCCTGCTTCTAGTGGGATGATCGCCTCCATACCATATGTTAGTGAGTATGGTGTTCTCCTGTTGCTCGCCTAGGGGTCGTTCTGTACGCCCACAGGATATGCGGTAGTTCGGTTTCCCATACGCCTTTGGCTCGTTCTAACCGCTTCTTTAATCCAGCGATCACTATTTTGTTGGAGGCTTCAGCTTGTCCGTTGCTTTGAGGGTAGGCCATCGAGCTGAAGTGGTGCCTGATCCCGTGTTCGTTGCAGAAGTCCTGAAAAGGGCCACTCTCAAACTGTGTTCCATTGTCAGTGATGATGGTTCTGGGAATTCCGAATCGAGTGATTATATTCCTCCATACGAACCTTATCATGTCACTATCTCGAATGTTCGCCAATGGTTCTGTCTCGATCCATTTGGTAAAGTAGTCCGTTGCAACTAACAGGTATTTGCGATTGCCGGTAGCGGTGGGCAGTGGTCCCACGATGTCCATTCCCCACTGGGCCAAGGGCCAGGGACTGGTCAGGGATTTCAATTCGCTGGCGGGCTGGTGGACCATAGGAGCGTGAAGTTGACATTTTAGGCATTTGTGGACATATACTGCGGATTCCTTTTGCATGTATGGCCACCAATAACCTTCCTTTATTAATCGGAAGGATAAAGATCTTCCTCCGGCATGACTTCCACAGATTCGTTGGTGAAGCTCGTGAAGCACTGTCTTGACATCACCTGGGTGGACGCATCTAAGGTAGGGGCCAGAGAAAGATCTTTTATACAAGTCGCCTCCTGTGGATAAGTGAAAGCGAGCATCTTTGACTCTTATCTGGTGGGCTGTTCTCTTGTCTTCTGGAAGCGTTCTGTTCTTTAAATAGTCCTTCAAGTGATCCATCCAGCTGGGGGCTGATTCCAATTGGAGTATTGGTTTTGCTTTTTCCAGCTCATAGTTGGGGTAAATGCTTGGGCAACTGAGGAAATCGATAGGGATGACCCTTTTAAGGCTAGAGTCAACCGCCGAGCTCAGGGTTGCTAACGCATCAGCGTGGCTATTTTGCCCTTTGGGAAACTATTGGATGTTGATCTCTTCAAAGCTCGTAATTAAGTTTTTTACCAAGGAGAGGTAGGCGGCCATTCTCTCGTCCTTCGCGTTATAGTCTCCACTTATCTGATTGAAAACTAGTTGCGAATAACTGAATACCTGCAAATTCTTTGCTCCCAGAGTTTGCGCCTTTTGGAGACCTGCTATTAGGGCTTCGTATTCTGCTTCGTTGTTGGAGGCTGCAAATCCCAGCCTGATTCCTTGCTCAAGGACTGTATTTTCTGGGGTGATGAGAACAATTCCTACCCCTGCCCCCTTTGAGTTGGAGGCTCCATCAAGGAATAGTTTCCAGCTTTCCACTATAGCTTGGTAGTTTTGATATGTTGGCTTAGGCTGGTCGAGGGGTTCTTCGCCTGTGAATTCAGCTATGAAATCAACAAGGATTTGACCCTTGATAGCTGTCCTTGGTTGAAATTGGATGTCAAATTGGCCGAGCTCAACTGACCATTTAGACAGTCTGCCCGATAAATCTGCCTTCCTTAGGATAGCCTTGAGGGGGTGTGATGTAAGGACGATGATCGAATGAGCTTCGAAGTAATGCTTCAGTTTCCTTAAGGCCATTACTAGGGCGAATGCGAGCTTTTCCAATGGTAGGTAGCACTGCTCGGCGTCTAATAAGGTTTTTCTCGCGTAATAGACTGGATGTTGGATTCCTGTAACTTCACACATTAGCGCTGAGCTGACAGTATGACTGGATACAGAGAGGTAGAGGTATAAAGAGTCCATTTGCTGTGCTGTGACAAGCAATGGTGGAGAGCTTAGGTAGGACTTGAGCTCGTCTAATGCTCGCGAGCAATCTAGGGTCCATTCTACTATTTTGCTTCCTTTTAAGAGTTGGAAGAAAGGCTTGCATCTCTCGAAGGATTTAGAGATGAAACGATTTAGAGCAGCGAGCATTTCAGTGAGGTTCTGTACATCTCGGACTGTGCGAGGAGGTTGCACTCTATTGATTGCATCAATCTGGTCATGATTAGCCTCTATGCCTCGCTTGCTGACCAAATACCCAATAAACTTTCCTGACTGGACACCGAAGGAACACTTGCTCGCATTGAGTTTCATTCGGTACTTCCTGAGGATTTCGAACGTACTTGACAGGTCCGAGAGGTGATTCGTCTTCTCCTTGCTCTTGACGAGCATGTCGTCGATGTAGACCTCCATTGTGTCTCCCATTTGATTCTTGAACATTTTAGTAACTAGCCGCTGATAGGTTGCCCCTGCATTTTTTAGCCCAAAAGGCATAACCTTGTAACAGTATAAACCAACCGTCGTGATAAACGCCGTTTTGTCCTGATCTGGGGCATACAGGGGAATCTGGTGATATCCTGAGTACGCATCCAGGAAACTCATTCGTTCGTGAGCTGCGGTGGCGTCTACTAGTTGGTCTATTTTCGGAAGGGGGAAGCTATCCTTGGGGCAGGCTTTGTTGAGGTCAGTGAAGTCTATGCAAACTCTCCACTTCCCGTTGCTTTTCGGAACTACCACTGGGTTGGATACCCATTTGGGGAATTGCACTTCCAGTATGGATCCTGCATCCAGTAGTTTTTTGACTTCTTTTTCTATTGCTCTGGCCTTCACGGGAGCAGTTCGTCGTGCCTTCTGCGCTATCGGCTTGAATGTGGGATTGACGTGCAACTGATGGCAGACCATATTGGGATCGATTCCTGGCAGCATAGGTTCCCAAGCGAAAACATCTATGTTGCTTCTGATTAAGGTTGAAAAATCCTTTTTCTCTTGGTCAGTGAGTGACGCGACGATCAGGAAGACTCTGCTGTCGTCGCCTTCTTTAGCCGTCACTTCAACCAGGTCCTCGACGACACGCTCGGAAGGGAGGAGCCTGGTCTCTTCCACTCCAGGCCTACCGTATTTTAATTGCTATTTGGAAGGAATTGCACGTTCCTCCATTTTCTCGCTGGGTTGAACGACTTTTTTCTCTAGCTTTGGTCGGATGGCCGCTATGAAGCACTTCCTTGCCATCGCCTGGTCGCCATGTATCTCCATTACTCCTCGCTCGGTGACATATTTGAGTTTCTGGTGGTATGTCGAGGAGACAGCCTTCATTGCATGAAGCCATCCCCTGCCGAGGATGGCCTGATACGGTGAATCGATGTCGACCACCAAGAATTCGATCATCTTAGAAACATTTCCAGCGCGCACTGGCAGTACTATTTTGCCCAGAGGCATGGTCATTTTTCCAGCGAAGCCGACCAGAGGGACAGTGGTTCCCTTTAGGTCGGCGATGTTCAACTTTAATTTCCGGAACAGGTCGATGTACATTACTTCGGATGAGCTTCCTTGATCGATGAGCAGCCTGTCGATGTCAAAGTTGGCTATCCTGAGTGTAATGACTAAGGCATAATGATGTGGGTCCTTACTCCCACAAGATCTTCATCCGTGAAGACAATATGCTTATTGTAGTTGATGTCCTATGCTCGCTGACGTTTTCCTGACTGTGATTTTACTGGGTCAATCTGAAAAGCCTGCATTACCGCTGTCAGTTTCTTTACCTCCATTCAAGCTGAGTTACCTTGGATCTGCTTGACGTCAGATACTCCGTGGATTACTGCGAATTCGTGTCCGGCGTCATCTTCCAATACGTTGTCGAGTTTCGCCTCTGTGTGGGCAGCCACTTTCTCTACCTTCTTTTCCACAAAGTCAGTCAAATGTCCGGACTGGGCCAACTCCTTGAGGTGGGGCTTAAGAGCCTTGAAGTGCTCGGTCTTATGCCCTCCCTCTTTGTGGAAGGTGCATCTTAATGCATTGTTTCTTTTCGAGGGGTCTCCCCCCATTTTTCGGGGCCATTTGATGAACGGCTCCTCCTAGATCTTCGTGAGAATTTTGTAAATCGTCTCTTTGAAGACGGTGTTGACCGCCTGGAACGATTTTGTTACGTCAGGGTTCCCTCCGCTTTTGGAGCCATTCTTGCCCCCACTCTTTCCTCCTTTCTTCTGGTTTTCAACTTTCTCACTTCCCTTGGTAGTGAGCTTGGCTCGATCGTTCTCTCCTACATTAAAGCGGGTGACGTCTTCCACCTTTGCGTATTTCTTAATTCGGGCCATCAGGTCGTTAATGGTCATAGCTTCCTTCTTCGTCAAGGATTGGTAAAGGAGGGAAGAGCTAGGTAATCCGATTTTGAAGGAAGCCACTGCCACCTCTTCCGCGTAGTCCTCAATCTCGTTGAATAACTCCCAGTACCTCTTCGCATAGTCTCGGAGTGTTTCTTGAGGCATTTTCTTCATGGTTAATAGAGCATCCTCCTGTTGGAATGGGAGCTGCTGGTGATGAACCGGGCCGTAAAGAGCTCGGCCAGGGATTTGAAATTTCTGATGGATCGATGAGGGAGTTTTTCGAACCATTTCTGAGCCACGTCATGGAGGCTCGAGGGGAAAATACGGCACATCAGTGCATCCCGGTGATTCCAGAGGGTCATGGCCTGCCGGTACTGCCTGACATGATCAATGGTATCAGTCTTCCCGTCGTAAATCTTGAACCTTGGAATGGCAAATTTCTTGTGAGCCTCTTCCTCTTCAATTTCCTTCGTGAAGGGTGACTTCATCTGGGTCTTGAGAGATCTCCTGGCGAGTTATCTGGTCGACCTGGTACCACGGTGAGCTGGATGCTGGTCCATTTCTCTGCGGACCAGGTTCCGTATATTTTTGTCGCTGCGAGTAGGGCTCTGGTAGCGGCGAGCTTTTCTTAGTTGTTCGCGGAGGTCATCATCTGAGTCGCCACCTTCTACCCCTTGATATTCCCGCCTAGGGCTCCTTCCTCGGCTGCGAGATTTGCTCGCCTGAGGGCTAGGAGTGCGATAGGGGTGTCTCCTGGTATCAGGACGTAGTTCCTTCTCCAGTCTTTCCAGTCTCCTTTTCAAGCGAGCATTCTCAGCCTCATATCTACGAGAAGACTCCCTCTGCTCGTGGAGCCTTGCCTCGTATGCATCGATCAATCTGGATATCTGCGTGGACCCGGCCGGTCCTTGGCTTTCTTCTAAGGCTGGCCTTTCTAAACAAGCCCCATGATCTGAGCGTCGGACTTCAGACCTAATCCTGCGAGGAGCAGGTGGCTCTTGAATGTCTCCTGCTTGAGGAGCGTTGCTGCTGTGACCAGACATCTTAGATTCTTTTCTTGGCGTGGGCTCTTCTCAGGGAAAGATGAACGTTTCCCACAGACGGCGCCAATTGTGGTGTCAATCGTTGTGCAACAAAAATAAATATGAAAGAGGTAATGACCAAGAAAGAAAAAATAAAATGTCAATCACACAACAACAGGTGTACGTGGTTCAGAAAAGATGTGCCTACGTCCACGGTGGTGCAGTCAGTATTATTTCTCTATATTTTGAAGAGTAAGTACAGAGAATACAACTTGTCCTTTGCCCCAGACCTAGGGTTTAATTTATATATGTGTATGCTAGTTAGTGGAGATGATGGGTTCCTTCATATTAGCCATATTCCCTATCCCTTCCCTTCATGGGATTGTGCTCCCCTATAACTTCTCTTCATGGGATCGTGGGGAGAGACCGGATCAATATGAAAGATAGAGGGCCTGGACTTTGGGCCGCGAGAACAGGGCTACTCGTCCAGGCCCATGGTTCTCAATTCTGGGTACCTACATTGGGTATATGCCCCAAAAATTAACACAATGATGTATTTTAACATATATTTTTTTTATATAGCGTGTATTTATGTTTTTTAAGTGGACTGTTTTTTTTAACTTGAAAATTATACTTTATGAAAAAATGAATTTATAGAGTAATAAAATAAATAAATATATTTTTTTTTTGCTGTTGGGATGCACCTAAAAAAACAATGGATATTATGGGATTAAGGATGTGGCAATGCCACGTCATTAAGTTTGGGATTTATGACCAATTTTCGGGTCTTTGTAATCGTGCTCATAGATTTGTACCAAAAGAGTACAAAAAATGTCAACATGTAAAATACTGAAGAAAAAAAACCTTAATTCTGGTGGTACTCTGTATAGCCGTGTAGTCCCTATCAACAGTTATAGGGTGTGTATAGGTGTAGCGTTTGATCTCAGGTCTAAAGAGGCTATCGTAGGTGGTCTTTTCAGAAGACCTTCTGTCAAGTTTGTGATGGGTTTTTTTTAAATCAAGTAAAGCCATACCTCCCTTTGTCAGTGAAGCTTTGGCCATAAGAGAAGCATGCTGATCGCATAGGTTGTACCTTGTACTAACTTTGTGATTGAAAGGGATTGCTCCTTCCTTATTAATTGACGCACAAATAATTTAATCATCTTTATACAAACTAAAAAAATGCAAATAATATTTAAGGTACTAAAAAACCACGATATTGAAAACCCAGATATGATAGTACCAAAAAGAGATCATGGAATAATACAAAACAAAAACTTTTATTAGAAGACACATATATCAAAATACCAACCCCTCATAAAAAAAATTATCTACATACATATCCCACTTTTGTTAAATTAAATAAATCGTCCCTTGCAACTACCTCTTCTACAATCGAATAAGAATCTAGAATATACCATACCACAATATGTTGCAGATATTATGGACAACCACCATATTCGTCATGTCTGCGGAATGTTTCGGCATCTTCATCCTTGCCTATCAATTATCGACGTCCTTGGAGCCACCTATCTCACCCACTCCGATGCCGTCAACGCCGGTTCCATCAAGAATTGCAAAGGTCCTTGAAATCCTCACCACTTCGACACAGTCGTCCAAATATTCACCGCCCCGTTTGAATTTGCATTCTAGGTTTCAAACCCCCACCCCATAATCAATAAACATACCTGATTTTCACTTGGGTACCTACCATAAGACGGGGAATATGAATTTAAAAGAAAAACCCACCAAAAGAAAAACAAACCCGATTCAACCCAAAAATAAGAAACTTCACATAAAATTTACCCAAACAATGTATGTGTCTCTGTAAGATCATTGAATCTTGGACAACAAACATATGTATGTGTCTGTACAATTTAGTTTGGACAGCTAATAATAATATAATGGAAGAAATGTGTATGTACAGTTTAGTTTGAAAATAAACACTGTAAATATGAGTACATGATTACTAAAAAAACTGATCATAGGTAGTTCCTAATTTTCATAGTATATGTATTATACCAAACTGCAGAGACGCAATGAGAATACCCGGAAAATGAACAACCAAGAGAATGATATCAATAATAAAATCAAAACTAAAACTATCACAACAACTATAAAAATTATATTTAAAAAGGGCTCAAACTATCACAACTACAAAACTCAAATTTCTTACATCAGAGAAAGGTAGAAACCCCCAATCACAACTACCTGATTTAAAGACAAAAATAACTCGTAAATCTAATATTTTGATAAAAGTAAAAAAGGTATTTTTGTTTAGACCCACCCTTTCTTTCAAGAGCCCCACATTCCCCTTTCAGTTATTTAAAAAAAACATTTAAAAGTCCATTACTATACCTGTTAATGCCCTTCATTTCCTGTAAAACTAAAACCTTACATTCGATGTAAAAAAACTACTTACTTGCTTAATATGCAGAAACTATAAACTGCTTAAAAACAAATCCACCTTGGATTCTACATAGAGACAATCCATGGGTTGGACTCTACACAGAATTACATGTGTAAGAGAAAAAAATAAGGTAACAACACATTTGACCTTGAACTCCACATATAAACCATCCATGTGTTGGACTCTACACAGAATTACCTGTGTAGAGCAGTTATATGCGTAAGAGAACAAAAAAAAACAGGTAATTACACATTTGAACTCAGGTAGATCAGCTATGGCTGGAGAGAGAAATGACAGAAGATCCGGATCCTCAAAGCTCCAAGCATCTTTATTTCAGCAATGATGTACTTCGAATGAGAGAAATGGTGGGTTTTATTGAAGTTATTATTAGGTAAAGGATGAAATAGGATGGGTAATGTTTGAATCGGATGAGAGAAGAGATGGGTAAGAGGATGAGCTCTAATGCCCCCCTTTTTTTTTAGCAAACCCCAAATGTGTGAATGTTGAAAGGATATCAACCCAACTAAAGGGGGGTAAGTTTACTCGGGGGCTCCAAAAACTAAATATCGGTTTAAACAAAATAACCCAATAAAAAATAAGACAAATGTGGGAAATAAAAGGTGCAAACGATGAACACCTCCGTCTTAACCGGTGCAAAAATATGCAGATAAAATGAAACTGAAAGCAAAAAACACCATTTATTGGAACCCATTTTCTCGGAACCTATTTATTGGACCCCATTTCTTGAAACTGAAAGCAAAAAAACCCCATTTCTTGGAACCCATTTTCTCCAAACCTATTTCTTGGAACCCATTTCTTAAAACTGAACTAAAAGCAAAATATCCCATTTTCTCGGAACCCATTTCTTGGAACAAATAGATGCATACCTAGGTGTACCAAATGCCCACACACATATTCATAGGGAAAACAATAATCTTATGGACCAAACCTACAAATAAAAACCCAAATGAGTTACCACATCTACAAATCAAAGTTGAAGACACAAACTTGAAAGCGAGGCGTACTCAACAAGTATTGATTTTAAACCGCAAATAAAGCCCAACCCTATTTCCATAACCTAAAATCGTTGTCAAACATATTTGAAATGGAGGAATATAGGAGGGAGATGGAGGAGTGTTGAGGCATAGAGGGTTCGTGGGTAAGAGAGAGAAATGAAGACTAAAGTAACATATTGTGAAAGAGAGACTTAAAAGCACACGCTTTTAGCTGCAGGTTTGGACAATGAGTGGAAAGGATAGAATGTGTAAAAATACAATTTTAACCTTGTTTTTGAATTTTAAAGAGAAGGGAAAACAAATTAGAGTGTGTTAAAAGAGGGGGAAATCAAAATTTCTAAGGACAAAAAAGGTAGTATGGGAAAAAGTCATATGGATGACCTCATAGTTTCATCTTATGACATACATAAGTTTTGTAACTTATTATATAGATATATATAAGTTAATACAAAATATAAAGTTACATTAATATATATGTTAGTATGCTCTTATAAATATATGTATATATTTAAAGATAATATAACATATAAATATTTATTTTAAATATAAAATATAAGTTATTATACCTTATAAATATGTGTATATAAATTTATTTAAGTTAATATAATATGTTGATGATGAAGTTTATGTGAAAACACAATAGTTAGAGGTGTTATGGTGACATGTGGTCGTTAGGCAATAACTGATGGATATATTGAACATTTTAGGCTTACAAATGGGTTACTTAACGCTCAGCTAAAGAAATCCGTCAAAATGACATTCAAACATCAAAAGTGAATTGAATTACATGATCTCGCAATTTAAATTTTCCAAAATGATAAAACAATAAATTTGTGAGCATGAAGGAAGGGATGATCATTAAAAACCTAAAAAATAATGTCCGTACAGTTCCATACACATACATGTATATTCATACATAATACAAAACTAGGGGTTTGAAGGGACTATGAATCGGGTATGCCACATGACAGGACATATGAAAATTAGAGAGTGGTAACAATTAGGTTGTTTAGAGATAATAAGGAAATTTGGGATAAATTAAGGAGGATTGCAATTAATATTGCAGGTTACAATTCTAATGAAATTTAACCACAATAAGGAAAACATCAAGATAACAGTTGATTACAATTAGAATGGTATAAGTTTTTACGACTCTAGTATCTATAAATAGGCTTGAACCTAAAGTTCTAGTGCATCTAATTAAACATCAATGTATCCAAAAGTTGGACTCTCAAATCGAAACCCTTTCACTCCAAGCCATCTTCTTCTTATTTAACTCTTGAAACATAATACCAATGTTATACCTTCCTCATGGATGTAGGCAGGCTGACCTACCAAACAACATATATTCGTGTGTCTATTTTCAATTGAATACTAATATTCGGGGTCAAATTGAAAATTTTCATTATTATAGGATCAATTTGCCCTATAAATTGGCATCATTTTTGGGAAGATACTAGAATTACCACCACTGGAGACTACTAGTCCTCATTCGATATGAGTGCACTCCTACCGTTCCCATTTGAGGAACTGTGTTCTATCAGAAGTTTAAATTTTAAGGAGGTAACAAACACATTTTAGGTCCTATCCACCTCCCAATGATGTAAGGTCTCAAGGACACATCTCCTAGGTACGGTCCTAACCGTTGACATAACACTCCCTCTATGCATCCCCTTTCTAGGGAAGTAATGCCATAACTATTCAACCTATATAAGGAAGAGTTAAATTAACAATATGAGGAAAATTTTCTATTGAATAAGCAGCTAACCAATCAATATGAAGGACGTGGGCATAGTTCCCATAACCTTTAATGAAAATAATAGGACAACCTCTAGATCTAAAAGTCCATAAGTAGGGCATGAAATTCGCCCACAATGGTATCATTCTTCCATCTATAAAACCTCTAGTTATGGCCTAACACTAGATTGTCCAACAGAATCCAGTCATAGTAATAGTTCAACCAAAACTATACCTATAGTGAAGAACGTTGACATTGATGATCTGTAAGAATTTAACAATAACGAATTAGAAGGAATCCTAAACCCCAATATGGTAAACACCCTAAAGGATTCTACTACAAGAGTTTTGTGTCACAAATTGATGTCTCTTTTTCACTACTGACATAGAGTCATCAGACCCCCCAAACAATTTCTTTATTCCTAATATCACCACATACGATGGAAGTAAAAATCTAGAACATCACATCAAATAGTATAGATAATTGATGTCCCAAGGGATCCATCACGACACCCTTATATTTCGTATTTTTCCTTCCATTTTAGGGGATATTGATCTCAGATAGTTCGAGAAGCAAACCCTAAGATAAATGTCTAAGGAATTGGCCGAGCAGTTTACGACTTGTTTCATCACTAGCTACAAAATAGTGAAGGAAGTTGACTCCATGATCTCCCCTCAGATGGAGGAAATTGAGATCTCTTATTAAGTAAGTTCAATGATATTGGGAGATTTTCAATGAGATTTACAATTAGAATGAGCGGTTGATAATTTATTCTTTTAATTTCGATCTTAACGGTTCAAATGACCTCTAGCAGTCCCTCACCAAGAAGCAACTTCATCTATGGATGACCTTTTGGCTCGCATAAAGAAGTATGTCAAGGTTGAAGATGAGCTCCTTAATATTTATACTCAGGTGGAACAATATTCTAAGTAGTCATAGTAGAATAACCTAAAGAGAGTATCTAAAGGAGGAAGCTAACTTGATTTTGACAATAAGGGGGATAAAGATGAAAATCCAAAGGGACATTCAAAGTTACCAACTAATGAAAATGCTTACCAGTCAGTAGGCACCTTCTTCAAGGACTTAATTTATAAGCTCCATAGTCATATAAAGGACAAGTCATACTTCAAAAAGCCACAAAAGATGTCCAACAACCCAAATAATAGGGACATTAATTTCAAGTGTTATATCATCACAACCATGGCTATAAGATAGAGATATGCAAGATCTTCTCGAGACACCTATAAATCTCATCCAAGTTGGACTCCTCAAAGAACATATTGATGCTCACAATATGAAATCCTCAATACGGGCTAATGATATTCGGAAGAAGGATGATGATGACCTCCCACTATTGGGAATGATCATAGTTATACATAGCTACAATGATCCTTCATAATGCACTAGTAATAAGCTTCATGAAAAGGTTAAGATTGTCTGTAGTGTGCAAAAGGCTTTTTGGGTGGAAATATCGAAGATCAACCTCACCAAGAGAGAACAATAAGACATTATTATTGATTGGGAAATTATGTTTGTTAATGATGATCTGGTATGTTTTATTTGCCTCATTAGGATGCATTGGACCTTACCCCTACAGGTGGTGAACTTTACATAAAAATAATAATATTTAATAAAGGAAGTTCTTTAGAGATCATGTATGTTAATATGATGTAAAAACTTGTATATAATATCCAAGACTTGTATACAAAAGTCATCCCTCTGAATGGGTTTAATGCTAATATGAAGACGTCATTAGGAAAAATCAATCTATCAATCAAGGTCGGCCCTATCAATTGTGAGATTCAATTCCACGTGATCTACTCATATTAATCATAGAATAAGTAGAGGATGGATCTATAACATGAAACTTATACCGTATTCATTCCATCATAAACTTTAAATTATGACTGACCGAGGGATCATTAAAGTTAGAGGTGATCAAGCAACAATACAGAGTTGTTTCTTCACCACCATCAAAGAAAAGCATGATTAACTTAAGAAAAGTTAACACGGTGATGATTCAGAGGGCAACGAGTCCAAATAATAACCAAAATGAGCTCGACTGGGGGTAAAAGAAATCATGATTGTCCACACCGATCGAGTAATATAGTAACTCAAAATTGTTCGTTTAGACTCATCCTAATAAGGAAATACCTTCCTAATCGGTTCTGAATTACTAGAAGATGAGGAAAAATAACTCATTCAATTTTTTACGATGCACACAAACGTGCTCGTCTAAGAACCTATGATTATTTATGAATTAACTCATTCGATTTTTTAGGATGCACACAAACGTGTTTGCCTAATAACTTATGATTATCCATGAATTGACCCATATGTTGCTTTCCACAGACTACCCATGGATCCTTCATGCCATCCAGTCAAGAAAAAGACAAGAAAGTCATCCCTTGAGAAAGTTAATGAAGCGGAGAATGAAGTTGAGAATTTACTTTATGCCAACTCCACAAAGGAGGTCCAATTTTCAAATTGGATCTCCAACACAATCGTGGTAAAAAAGAAGAGAGAGAAATGGATATATTGTGTTGATTTTATAGACCTCAACAAAGGTTGCCCTAAGGATAGTTTTACACAAACTAGAATCAATCAACATGTCATTTCAGTAGTGGGCCATTAAAGCCTGAACTTTATTAACATATACTTAGGTTATCAAGAGATACCTATATCCATCCCCGAACATGAGAAGGACTCTTTCACAATGACTCTAGGAGTTTAGTGTTATAAGGTCATTCTATTTGGCCTTAAGAATGCTACGGTAAGGTACCAACACCTTGTAACCAAGTTATTCAAGAAATAAATCGAAATAAATCTTGAATTTTTTATTAACAGTATGCTTGTAAAAAATAATTGTGCACCCGGTCTCAATCGAGATCTTTCTGGAATCTTTAATATCCCGAGAGACTACAAGATGAAATTAAACGCCTCCATGTGTGCCTTTGAGGTAAGCTCTAACAAGTTTCTAGGATATCTAGCGATATAAAGGGGCTTAGAAATCAATCCAGACGACATTAATGCTTTACAAGATGTGAAGAATCTGACCACCATCACAGATAGTCAAGTTCGAACCGGGATGTTGTACACTCTTAATATTTTATATCACGATCATTTGACAAATGTTAGTCATTTGTACAAGTAATAAAGAAAGAAAATATTATAATATGGACTTATAAATGCAATCAAGCACTGGATAAAATCAAATAGTATTGGGGTCTCCCTCTTCGTTGTCAAATCGATTGGTGGTGGGAAGCTCCCCTTATACCTAGTCATTTCTCAACATGCCACTAGAGGATCACGAGTTTTCCATTAGGATAAAGAATTGTTATCAGTTTATTACACTATCTATACTCTTCTAAAATCTACAAGAAGGTATATGCCCATTGAGAAGTTAACATTAGTATTGGTGATGTTAAGAAAGTTGTTCCACTACTTTGACGCCCACACTGTAAGAATGTTAACCTCTTTTAAACTCAAAAAGGTATTGAACAAAGAAAATTTGTCTAACAATTTGACCAAGTGGTCATTAGAGTTGGCTCAATTTGACATTACTTATGAGCCGCCAACAACTATAAAGGGGAATATTTTGGTAACTTCATCGCTGAATTATCAACAAGTCCAAAAGGAGAGTCTATTCAACCTAGTCCCATCCTAAATATGTTCATTCTACAACAAGATGATCAAGTGTAGAGATAATAAGTATTTATGGATGGAATACCCCTAAAATGAGGAACTGCACTACTAGAAATAGACATATTTATGATGGGGAAAAGGGGTCATAAAAGGTTGTTTATGACAATTTTTAAAGCTTTAAAAACTGTAATAAAGTTGTGTGTCATAATAAAATTGGTGTTGATAAAACCGTCATAACAAACCATCCTATTATGATAATTTTTTGTACAAACCGTCATTAACGATAATACCATATTCATTGGACCGTCATTATAAACTTCTTTACATGACAAATGTTAATAAAATAGTCATAAAATGTACCTATTACGATGCTTACTTTGTTTACTATAATGACAGTGTACATAAAACAGTCATAAAAAATACCTATTTTTTATTCATTATAATGACTATGTATTGCAAACCGTCATAAAAATTCATTTTTTCTTTCTTTTTTATGTTTATTTCTATTATAATATTCCAATATCCGAAACATGTTGTGCATAAAACTACAATATGTTAATTCAAAGCATAAATTTCCATACTCAAGGTACCAAATTTCAACTACCAATATACCATAAACAATAAGTATAAAAAATGTTATTAGTATTTGAAATTAAAGAAAATAAGTATAAACCGATGGTCTACAAACTGACTTGTGGACAACTCACAAACAAAACGATATCTAAAATTACCTATACTATAAACATAAGAACTAGCAAATTAAACTCCAACAATAGCTCCACTCGTGTAGCATGGAAACTCACAATAGCAATAGTTGTACCAAATACGCAATATGAAATAATGGGATCAAAATTTGAACAATAGAAGTAACAAATAGCAGTTAACAACTAAAATCGATTAATAATACAGATAATATAGTTCAAACAATAATGATATTCTAATATAATATTGAGCATCAAAAATTAAACATTTGCACAGTCTCAAAGTTCATTTTTACCGAATTTTTTATTAAGGGGAGAAATAAATGGGGAAGGTATCATGAAAATTTTAGTAGAGTTTTCTCTGTTTTTTTAATAATCCAAAATAACATAACATTTTTAACCAACAACAATAATATAAAGTTCAATCCGGACATTCACCATCAATAATAATATAAACACCACCCGGGTATTCATCATCATCAACAACAACTACAACAACAATAATATAAATCCCACCCCATGCATTCACTATCAACAATAATATAAATTTTACCTTGCGCACTCATTATCAATAATAATAAAATAAAGACCACCCGTGGCATTCATAATCAACAACAATATAGAGCCCACAACGTGCATTATAAATAAATATTTGCATAACCTCAAAGTTAATTTTTACTTTATTCTTTGTTAATGCATGCGAGAGATAAATGGGGAAGGTTTTATGAAAATTTCGACAGAGTTTCCTCTATTTTTTTAATAATCCAAAATTAAACATGATATGTTTAACCAACAATAACAATATACAAATCACCTTGATCATTCCACATCATCAATAACAATAATATAGTTTCACCACATGTATTCACTATCAACAATAACAATATAAATACCACTATGTTCATTCATTATCAATAATAACAATATAAAGATCACATTGGGCATTCATAATTAACAACAATATAGAGGCCACCATAGACATCACAATTAAACATTTGCATAATCTCAAAGTCAATTTTGACTTCATTCTTTATTAAGTCATGAGAGAGATAAATGGGGAAGGTTTTAAGAGGATTTTGGTTGAATTTCCTTTATTTTTTTAATAATCTAAAATTAAAGATGACATGTTTAACCAACAACAACATTATAAAGCCCAACCGAGCATTCTCCATCAATAACAATATAACTCCCACCCCGGGCATTCAACATCATCAGTAACAATAATATAAATCCCACCCCGACCATTCATTAACAACAACAATATTATTCTTGACATCATATTTTTATAGTGTTTTCGTAATATTAGTTACACTTTATGTTATATTATTTATATATAGTATTTTGATTCTCTACATTCAAAATTCTTAACATTGACATAAAATAATTTATTATATTGGATAAGAAAAAGTTAGCTGAAAAGATATACCAAAATTGTCCACAACTGTAGCTCACTAAAACAATCCTGAATGAAATCGACGAACTCATGTTGAACTTCTTCTATCTCATGATTTTCATATGTTGATTTTTCAACCAACTCCTTCATCTAAACAAATCAAATAACATAAGTGGTATTCAATTGTCCTTATGAAAGTTGAAATAAAATATTATAAAATAAATATTTATTACCTTTACTTTAGTAGATTGATTTGACTGTTTAGCACATCCTGCAAACATATCAATTAAGTAAATATATAAAGCATTAAAAATAATTCAGTTAGATGTATTTGATGTTGAATTATTATGTAAACAAACTCATTAATGGTTATAATATAGAGATATTATCATAATTAAGTTAAAAAATAAATACTTTATACTATTAAGTTTCCTTATATAATCACAATGAATAACAAAATAATTCATAAATAGAATTAAAGAACAGAAAGTTTAATATGAATCTTCTTAAAAAAAGTAAAGTGTGAAAATCTTTAACACCATAAGTCTCACAAGTCAAACTACTAGGTGTGTTACCAATTAAGAAATAATCATAATTGTAAGAAATAAATTTTTTAAATTTCATCATTTAAGTTTTCCTCTAAACTACCAATAAATTATAAAATGATCTTTATAACACATATTTTAATTGATTAAATTTAGTAGTATAAGTAAACATAAATAAATGAATAAATTTAAATAACATATAAGATCAAGTGAGTGGGGGGGGGGGGGGGGGGGGGGAATTCCAAATGACCTTACTTACTTCTATTGAATATTTTCTAGAACTAAAATTAAATAATACTAGATTTTAGCCCCGCACAATGCACGAAATATTTGTAGAACTTCTTATAGCATGTATCTATAATTACCTAAAATGTCATGCTTACAAGCATAGGAACCGCACTTCTGAATAAAAGATGTAGAAGACGAAACAACATCTCAATACATGTTTTTCGGAAGCCAATAAAGCTCAAAGGAATACTACATATGACATTACCTACAACTTCAGTTAACTTACAATAACCCTCCTGAAAAAACTGGCCAAACCAACTAATTTTTTTACACTTGAAGGTGTAGACACATCAGCGATATTCACAGCTGAATCAAAATAGTCAGAGGTCAATAATCGAACTTTGCTTATCCACCAATGCTTGATGTTTGGAAAGGTTTATAAAGATGGGATTCAATTTTTATTGGTTTCTAGTTCAATATGGTAGGCTCAAGATTGGTACTCCTCATTCTTTTCTGATATAAATTATTCAAATAATCGCAAGTAGGTATAGAATACTTAGTATCATTCATCTTATCCAAATCAATCAGATTATTAAATCTTCTGGATGATCCACTATCCGAGCTTTCAATGGTGCTAAGTGATACTGGATTCGAATGACAAATAATAGTCTCATCAGTGACCTTGTCTCTAACTTGATCAATTTCCAAAGATGAACCGTTAATAAATATCCCCCTAGAAAGCCCTTTGTCATTCCAGCCTGATTTGATGCTACAATAATGGTAAAAAATGTTGTTCCCCGGATTACAAAAAGTAATATTTCACTAAATAAATAAACAGAAATTACATATAAACAGCAACAGTAAAGAGAGAAAAGAAGAACATACAGTTTGTGATTGACACAATCACTTGCAGATTTTTGACCGAGTCGAAAGTTAAACTATCTCTCCTTAAGACAGAATACGCCCCCGCTACGGTGCTGACGGAAAATACAACGGGCGTCTGCCTCCCAGGATGAAACGGTCAACGACTGTCGCAAGAAGCACTTCAGTGCAACAGTCCCACGAACCAACAATGGCGAATTACTCTCAAGCAGTAAGAAGGGAACAAGGACAGTAGTAGGGAATTCGGGTAGATTTTTTTTAATGCCTTAAATGGACTGCATATGGTCCTTTTTATAAGTGGTGAAGGGCTGCAACTCATGGCTTTTCCCAGAACAGATGTGACTGTTTGAACAGTTGCATCTCTCAACTTAACGTTTTAATTAATTAATTAAGAACGACAGCGTTTTTTAAATAATTAAAAACGACAATGTTTTTTAAATAATTAATTAATGCGGAAAATAATTAATTCATATTTTTTGGATCAGAAAATAAATTTTAAAGCCCAAAGGTCAATTAAAATTTGTCCAAAAAATTTAACAGTTGCTCAAGAAAGACCCACGACCCACGACCCGGACCCGGACACGGGCACGGGTCGGGCCAGACGGACGGTGGCGGCGGCGCGCGCGCGCGTGTGGGCTTTTGGCCCAAGCCCAACACATGCATAGTGTAGGCCATATCCCCTTCAAAGAGTTGGGATAGCCCAAGGCATCCAAGCCTTAGTCCCATAACTTGTGTATATTAACTCCAGGCTTTTCTACCACTTTTCCAATGTGGGACAAACCCACTAGCTATTTTACACCATCTAGCTTAAACTCAAATGGGTCACTTTAAGTCCAAATTTTTCATTCATTACTTCACTATTTTGAACAAGTGAGTATACCAAATTAATCTCCTTGCTACAAGGAACACATTGGTATTAAGACACGTCACCTTTAACATATGTGTCTTAATTAAAATTGACTCTAAAGTTTGACCAAATAAGCTAGCATTTTACAAAATATACAACAATCCCCCACATGAATGAAATTTGGAAGAATCAAACGAATATAGATGCAAATAGAGATTGTTCTAGGAAAAACATTGCATCGAAAAAAGATAGCTTGTGGCTTTGAATCTTTTCTAGTGAGATACTATCGAGCTTACTAGCCAATCAATGAACTTGATGTCTTGAATTGATCGACCATTTGTGTAAACTGAGACAATAGTATTCACACAATGTCTTTCCAACCTTATTGGTTCTCATTGTTGTGTCCATTTTGGATTTGGACACCTCCTGGTTTCATGAGTGTGCTAGAGAAATAGCCTTCGTTATTCTCATAGAAGAGGCCCCTTCTCACTCACATAGGTGATTTCTATAAAGAGTATCCTGCTAATACCCCACTTGACCTATACATTCAAGATATATAAATCATTAAAAACATAGTTTATCCTTATACACGCGACAGTTTGTGCACTGACTCATCTTCGAAATGGGAGGAAGTAATTTAAAGTATTACTTCTCAGTGCAAACTGAGTCATCATAATTAGGTTGTCCCTTTGAACCTATTTCTTGGGATCTCCAGTCATTTAGGTTGGGTTTCCATTAAGACGACTCTTTATAATTTTACAGGCTTTAGGCCCATTCCACGTGATGAACTTGCAACTTGCTCTCCAGGTATACCTTTAGTTAGTGGATCCGCAATATTTTCCTTTGACTTTACATAGTCAACAGAAATAATTCCATTTGAGAGCAATTGTTTAACGGTTTGGTGTCGACGACGTATATGTCGTGATTTACCGTTATAGTTATTATTTTCATCCCTAGCAATTGTCGATTGACTATCACAATGTATTATGATAGGTGGCACGGGCTTTGACCATATTGGAATATCCTCTAAGAAGTTTCTAAGCCATTCAGCCTCTTCCCAAGCTTTATCTAAAGCAATAAATTAAGATTCCATCGTGGATCTTGCAATACACGTTTGTTTCCAGGATTTCCAAGATACGACTGCACCTCCAAGGGTAAAAACATATCCATTTGTGGATTTTGAATCATTTGAGTCAGATATCCAATTTGCATCGCTATAGCCTTCAAGTACAGCTGGATATCGTTCGTAGTGCAAACCATCCCCCAAAGAGTATCGAAGATATCGAAGAACTCTTATCAAGGCTTTCCAATGATCTTTCCCAGGATTACTCGTATATCGACTGAGCTTACTAATCGAGTATGCTATATCAGGTCGAGTACAGTTTGATAAATACATCAAACTTCCAATAATACGAGAATACTCTAATTGAGATATACCTTCACCTTTATTTTTAAAGAGGTGATGACTTGGATCTACAGGTGTTCTCACTGGACTTTGATCATATTTATTATACTTTTGAAGTATTTTTCCAACGTAATGTGATTGAGATAAGCTAATTCCTTGAGGGGTTCTAATAATTTTAATTCCTAGGATGACATCGGCCAATCCCATGTCCTTCATTTCAAATCTACTAGTCAACATTTGTTTAGTAGAATTGATAACATTATTATTATTACCAATTATTAGCATATCATCTACATATAGACATACAATCACATGTCCCGCTTGAGTGCTTTTGATGTAAACACATTTGTCACACTCATTTATTTTGAAACCATTTGACTTCATGACGTTGTCAAATTTTTCATGCCATTGTTTAGGTGCTTGTTTCAACCCATATAATGACTTCACAAGTTTACATACTTTCTTTTCATTTCCAGGAGATCTAAAACCTTCCGGTTGTTCCATATATATTTCTTCATCTAATTCACCATTTAAAAATGCCGTTTTAACATCCATTTGGTGTATTTCCAATTTATGTATTGCTGCTATTGCAATTAACATTCTAATGGATGTAATCCTTGTAACAGGTGAATAGGTGTCGAAATAATCTATTCCCTCTTTTTGCTTGTATCCTTTAGCTACAAGTCTAGCCTTATATTTATCAATAGTTCCATCAACTTTCATTTTCCGTTTGAATATCCATTTACACCCTAACGGTTTTGTCGCTGGTGGTAGATCCACCAGTTCCCATGTATGACTTTGCAAAATGGATTCAATTTCACTATTGATAGCTTCTTTCCAATATGAGGCTTCCGGAGTGGATAGAGCTTCTTTAACCGTTCGAGGTTCATTTTCTAACATATATGTTAGAAAATTCGGACCGAAAGATTTTGAAATCTTAGCTCTTTTGCTACGTCTAGGTTCTTCCTCACTAATATTTCGAGGTTCACCATTTGTAACTTCAAGCATTCTTTTGTTAGAAGTTGTTTCTTGTGTATTCTTACAAGGAAAGATATTTTCAAAGAATGATGCATTCCTAGATTCTATGATTGTATTTTCATGAATTTCAGGAATGTCAGACTTATGCACAAGAAACCGATATGCACTACTATTATGTGCATAACCAATGAATATGCAGTCAGTAGTCTTTGGACCAATTTTCACCTTTTTAGATTCAGGAATTAGCACTTTTGCAAGACACCCCCACACTTTTAAGTATTTGTAGGAAGGCTTGCGTCCTTTCCACAACTCATAGGGTATCTTTTTTGTTTTCTTATGAATCGATTTGTTGAGAATGTAATTAGCTGAAAGCAATGCTTCCCCCCACATGTTTTGGGGTAATCCCGAACTTATTAATAATGCATTCATCATTTCTTTTAAAGTTCGGTTTTTACGTTCCGCAATCCCATTTGATTGAGGAGAATAAGGTGCGGTAGTTTGGTGAATAATACCATTTTCTAAGCATATTTCCTTAAAAGGATATTCATATTCACCACCTCTATCGCTTCTTAATTCTTTAATCTTTCTACCAAGTTGATTATCAACTTCTATCTTGTATTGCTTAAAAGTTTCAATTGCTTCATCTTTGCTTCTTAAAAGATAGCAATATCTAGTGCAATCATCCACAAAGGTAATAAAGTACTTTTTCCCACCTCTAGTTTGAACAAATTTTAAATCACATATATCGGTGTGAATTAAATCTAAAGGTTCACTATTCCTTTCAAATGAATGAAAAGGTGTTTTAGTTAATTTAGCTTCTACACATGTTTCACATTTATGACTTGTATCAATGCTAAATTTAGGAATTAATTCTAAGTGAATTAATTTACTTAAAGTACTATAATTAACATGTCCAAGTCTACCATGCCACATATCCATAGACTCAAGCATATAAGCAGAAGATATCATATTATTATTATCATTGTTACTTTTAGGTACAACAGTCATGACGTTCAATTTGAACATCCCATCACACATATATCCTTTCCCTACATACATCCCATCTTTACTTAGTACAAATTTGTCTCCAATAAAGACTAGCTTAAATCCTTTCTTGCTTAGCACGGAACCGGAGACAAGGTTCTTTCTAATGTCAGGCACATGCAATACATCGTTGAGTGCGAGATGCTTCCCCGAAGTCATTTTCAGCACTACTTTGCCTTTACCTTCAACCTTCGAGGTGGAGGAATTTCCCATGAATAATTGTTCTCCATTTGCAATTGGTTGGTAGGTTGTAAACATGCTTTTATCGGAACATTCATGGCGTGTAGCGCCGGTATCAACCCACCACTCTTTGGTATTACACACCAAATTTACTTCAGATACAACTGCGGAGAGAGAAACATTGGAAACATCGTCGGATAATGCATCAACTTCTGTCATGTTGGCTTGTGGTGCTTTCTTCTTGAAGTTCTCTTGTTTTTTCGGCTTGCGACAATCCTTGGCCCTATGACCTTCTTTGTTGCAATTAAAACATTTTCCTTTGAACTTCTTAGCACCGCCTTGTTGACTTGTGCCTTCATTTTTGTGCTTCCTCTTTTTATTGAATTTTTGTCCATCCTCAACAATATTTGCTTTTGCAGACATAGCATGGTTACCAGTTTTCTTTTCAGATTTACTATTATCTTCTTCTATCCTTAACCGAACAATTAAATCTTCAAGTCCCATTTCTTTTCGTTTATGCTTCAAATAATTTTTGAAATCTTTCCAAGAAGGGGTTAATTTTTCAATTACCGTAGAAACTTGAAATGTTTCACTTATGACCATATTTTCAGCAAGTATTTCATGAAAAATTAATTGAAGCTCTTGGACTTGGCTTATGACAGTCTTTGAATCAACCATTTTATACTCGAGAAATCTACCGACCACGAATTTTTTCATGCCGGCATCCTCGGTTTTATATTTTTTATCCAAAGACTCCCATAACAGTTTAGCGGTTTTGATTGGACTATATACATTATAAAGTGTATTGTCCAATCCATTAAGGATATAGTTTTTGCAAATAAAATATGAATGTTTCCATGCTTCTATAGCTAGCAAAGTTGTCTTATCCGTTTCATTTTCATTAACTACGGGAGCATCTTCATTAATAAACCTCGCAAGATTAATGGTAGTTAAATAGAACAACATCTTTTGTTGCCAACGTTTGAAATCAGTACCATTAAACTTTTCGGGTTTTTCTCCATGAGTTAAATGAGTAGGAACGGTATTAGGAATGGTAACCGTCACATCATTTTGAGGAACAGACATCACATTTTCAGAGGATTCAGTAGCCATTATTCTGTTATTGAATAACACAAAGCAATTTAGGAAATGTATATAAATTTTTCCAAAATTAAAATTGTAAGAAAAGATATATTCAATGTAAACACGTTTTAGTATGTAAATAAAACAAGTAAAACGTTGCGAAACTAATTCAATTAAGAAAAATATTTATTTAGTGAAAACACAAAAAATATAGAATTATTCTGTCTTAAGATTGTTGTTCCCCGGATTACAAAAAGTAATATTTCACTAAATAAATAAACAGAAATTACATATAAACAGCAACAGTAAAGAGAGAAAAGAAGAACATACAGTTTGTGATTGACACAATCACTTGCAGATTTTTGACCGAGTCAAAAGTTGAACTATCTCTCCTTAAGACAGAATACGCCCCCACTACGGTGCTGACGGAAAATACAACGGGCGTCTGCCTCCCAGGATGAAACGGTCAATGACTGTCGCAAGAAGCACTTCAGTGCAACAGTCCCACGAACCAACAATGGCGAATTACTCTCAAGCAGTAAGAAGGGAACAAGGACAGTAGTAGGGAATTCGGGTAGATTTTTTTTAATGCCTTAAATGGACTGCATATGGTCCTTTTTATAAGTGGTGAAGGGCTGCAACTCATGGCTTTTCCCAGAACAGATGTGACTGTTTGAACAGTCACATCTCTCAACTTAACGTTTTAATTAATTAATTAAAAACGACAGCGTTTTTTAAATAATTAAAAACGACAATGTTTTTTAAATAATTAATTAATGCGGAAAATAATTAATTCAGATTTTTTGGATCAGAAAATAAATTTTAAAGCCCAAAGGCACGGGCCGGGGCGGACGGCGGTGGCGGCACGCGCGTGTGGGCTTTTGGCCCAAGCCCAACACATGCATAGTGTAGGCCATCTCCCCTTCAAAGAGTTGGGATAACCCAAGGCATCCTAGCCTTAGTCCCATAACTTGTGTATATTAACTCCAAGATTTTCTACCACTTTTCCAATGTGGAACAAACCCACTAGCTATTTTACACCATCTAGCTTAAACTCAAATGGGTCACTTTAAGTCCAAAATTTTCATTCATTACTTCATTATTTTGAACAAGTGAGTATACCAAATTAATCTCCTTGCTACAAGGAACACATTGGTATTAAGACACGTCACCTTTAACATATGTGTCTTAATTAAAATTGACTCTAAAGTTTGACCAAATAAGCTAGCATTTTACAAAATATACAACAATAAATAGGCAGCAAATCCTTCTGTTTTATTTCAACTTCGTGAAAAGGTACCTTCTTAATTTCAATCTCTCTATCCACATTGCCTTCCACTCTTGTAGAGCTCATAGTAAAAAGACGAATCTTGGATTTTCTCCATATTCGTAAGCTCCCAGAGATTTGCACCTCAGCATTGGATAGAAAGCAGTGGGATCTCTCCAGGGGCTTTGTTGAATCACTTTTCACCAACTTTTGCTCTCCACTTTCATATGTTATGCAGTTATCAAGTTTCTCTGCATCTTCTCGTCCATCGTATGTTCTCGAAAGACAATGCTCTCTCTGTGAACATTCTGATCTCCGGCATACATCCCACCATTAAACATGTTCGTCTTTCACTCTATTGCATGTGTATATATGAACTGGTCCGAGTTTTCAAACCCATATCAATTGGTTCGACTCCAATTGATGGTAAAAGTTCATGTTGAATCACATAGCCTAATGGGTTACATACTAACCAATATTCTAAGGAATTATTGCCCCTTGCATTAACATCTTGAAAACCACGAGGCATGGAGTCGTGGAAAATAGCTGTAACAGCACCAGATGGCACAAAGACCTTCCCCACTACAGAAGAAGCAGCATTGCTAACTGAATTAAAAATTCCAGTGTTATTATTATTTATCTTTGTCACCGCAGAAAGAATAATAGGAGAAGGTGAAGGAGGAGATTATTAGTTTATGATAAAAGATGAAGTAGACCACCATGGATACAGTGAAGGAAATTAGTCATGAGAATTAAGAGTTTGAAAGCCATATTCGCCAGCAAAAGGGGATAAAACATATATATGGCAAGTCCCTTTGGAGGAAATAGTAGCAATCCACCGACTACAGACTAAAGCAAACGTCTTGGGTGATAATTGTTGTTAATTTGTGATACAGTTTGTAAAGATGCATATGAGAAGAACTCCAGTCATAGCTTTGATTGCTTGATCCTCTGCGTGTACAAGATGGCATGATGCGGAAGATATTTATATTTTTTCATGTACTGAGGTTGTAACCAAAAGGTTTCCACTTGGATCGAAACATAAAATAGATATAGGACTGGCATGAGCTCTAAAATTTGATATACAAATTTCGGAAATAACATCCTTCAAAATAACCATCCCCGAATTCTTAGATTCAGAACCATCAAGCCTAGCTTTCCAGCCTGAATTTGACAGTACAGGAGAACTAGATCCATCTGGAAGCAGCTCGGGATAGTATCTAGAGAGTGTTTTGTATCCCTTGTCTCCCAGGTTGATTATACCAACAACCAATTATTTACTGAACTTCTAGATAACAAGCCATCAAACAGCCATTATCTGGTGAACTGGATGGGTTGATACCATGAGTGAGGTTCTTTGGGCTTAAGCGACCTGTATTTGACTAAAGTGGGTTGTCGAAAGCATAAGCTTACCCCCTCAGACCCACAACCATTGAACCATACCCAATATTGATGCCAACTGTTCCTTGTCCTCCAAACTGGGGTAGGTGAGGAAACTTGTCATCGTGGGCAATGATTGGAAGTTTAAAAAAACATGGCGTACAAATAATTCATTCACCATCAAAGCGGATATGGAAACTGCAATTAAATTACTCTACTTGGGTCTAAACCCCAAGGTTATAACTCATAAGCAAATTGCAGATGTCTTCATTACATTTATGCCTTCTACAAGAATATGCTTTTCCCTTAAAACATGATATAGAGTCCGACAATGTGATGAAAAAGTGAGTGCTAAGTGTTTTTCTTTTATGAAAACAAGAAAATAGACCATTGAGTGGATGTTGAAGGTGGGTTCTCATCTTGGGTTTTTCTATAACAACCTCTGTTTTAGTTGTTTACTTTGATAGGTTCCTATTAAGACCTTGCTTTGTGAGTGATAAACCTTAGATGGGTCCACTTGCTACTGTAGCTTGTCTTTCCATAGCTGCCAAGGTTGAGGAGACCCAAATGCATCTTCGGTTAGACCTCCAAGTGGAGGAATCAAAGTTTGTTTTTGAGTCTAAAAGTATTATGAGAATGGAGCTTTTGGTTCTCTCTACTCTTTAATGGAAGATGAATCCAGTAACCCCACTTTTATTTATAGATCACATCATAAGTAGGTTTGGATTGAAAATCAACCTATATTAGGAATTTTTGGGGAGGTGTGAGAGCCTCATTCTCTCTATCATGACTATACACGGATTGGGTGTTATCTTTCATCTCTGGTAGCCATTGAAATAATGATGTTTGTTATCAAAGATCTGGAGCCTTATAATGCATTGGATATCCTCAAAATCATCATGGAGGAAGTAGATGATTGTTGTAAACTCATCCTTGAGATATCAAAAATTAACAATCATGAGCAATACCAATCCCTTAAGAGCAAGTATCAGTGTATTCCTAACAGTCCCAGTGGTGTCATTGATGCATATTTCATTTCGATAGCTCTAACGATTATTGGACTATGGTATCATTGATTTATTCTTCACTAGAACCTCTATTTAAGAAGAGGAGAACTCGGGATTAACATATGATATTGGCTACACTGAATTGTATCCCGGTGGGTACGGTTAGCAACTCTCATTGATCTCTCTTTATCTAGGCGATCTACCATTTTAGTAATGGTAATATAGGATTTCTATTTTTCGTATTAATTGCTAAATGTGTTGTTGAGGCCCAATTATGACAACCCATGTGATGGATTGGATAAATATAATTATCATATTGAACTTTCACTCCACTGCCTCTTTTATTTTTATTGAGGATGGTGATGATATTGAAATGAGAGAGAGGTGAAAAAAAAGTGTTTGTTACCTCTCAAACTGTATCATCAGGTGTGGAAGATACCAAAGTCTCTTCAAGCCTAAATAACTAAAGATAAGCGTAGAGGTATCTGGTACCAAAACTGAAGAAATTTTCGACAGTGTGTTCACCAAGATGGTTGCTAATGCTCAGCCGATTCTTGGATTAGGAAGAGTCAAAGGAGAAAAAAGACCAAATATACCTAGAGAAATTATTTTAGTAATTCCTGGACCTTCCAAAGTTTACCAGCATGTCATTAAGAAAGTAATCATCAATACCATCGTAGCTAAATATGTACAAAGGATGGTTAAAAGTGCGCAAAGATTTGAGAGTTGAATAGAGCGTTGAAGAACTTGAAACCTTGTTTGAACCTGGTTAAGAATTCAAATTCGACGCGATTGTTCAATTCAGGAAGCTAAATGATCGTCTCCACATGATTCTTTTGCAAGTTTTAGCCATTAATCATAAAATGATATATGTTTAATTTTAGATATGATGACCTTCTTACTCTAAAAAAATTCATGCGCGCCTGATTCAGGGTAAGAGATTAATTTTTATTTTATAATTCGACATTTTAATTTATTATCCACAATTGCGGTTATAAGAGGACTCTGGAAAAATAACATACAAAGAGAGTTAGTGCCGGCAATGAGGTGAAGTGCTGTATATATTTAGGCTATCATCCTAGAAGGAGGCAGAGGGGAGGTTGTAGAAATATTTTTGACAAGGGAGTGAGAGAAAAAACATGACTAGTTGTAGAGGGAGAGGCATTATAAAAGACCCACTAGAGTTTAGCTCCACGCACTACAAGAAAACTTGGATATGGCGACGTTTTTTTGCGACGCTTTGAAAAATGTCGGGATGTATACGATTTGCCGACATTTATTCAGAAACGTTGGAAAGCTCTCGACGATTTTAAATAAATGTCAAAATTTTTGTAGACGTTTGTGTAAAGCGTCGAAATATTACAACGTTTATTTAAAAACTTGGGTTATTTCTCACCCTTTTTATTAAAAACGTCGATTATCAGATTTGTTTCCCGCGTAGATGGCTTACTACTTTCATGTTATTTTTTTGTTCCCTCTAAACCTCCGCTTTCATCTTATTTCCAAACCCTAACCTCCGCTCTCGTTCTGTCAGAATCGGTGAAACCTTCGTCAGATTATTTGTTGATTCTGTTCCTGGGCCACCACCAACTCAATTAGATGGAGAAAAGTCTTAGTTTAAGGTCAGATCTATCCATTTCTTTAAATCATTTAGAAATGGATTTCTTAAAATAACGACAATCAAATGATAATGTTCTTTGTTGATTCTGTTTTGGGTAATGTTGTTGTACAATAAAAGGTAAAAATATGAAACTTAAAACTTAGCTATCTTTGCTATGCATTCCAGTCTCAATTTTTAAAAAATTCAAACTTTTGAGCTTTGACGAAAGGTATATTGATCTCTATTTGTATCTAACAAGGGAGTTAGGTCTTATTTTAAATTCATTTCTCATCATGATTTGCTTATTGTTATGGATATTAAACCTAATTATTTAAAGCTCTAGATTGTTAAGATGTAATATTACATCTTTTCTTAATCAAAATAAAATTTTCCCTTATTTGGATTGATGCGATTGTAATCCATAATTGTAAATTATGAGTAATGTGCATTATAAGTAAAATATTCAGTCATTTTGAACAAAATTATATTATATTACATCAAGGGATAATGATAAAAAACTCTAAAGTTTGTAGGTAAATACAAATATCTCACTATAATTTCGTAAAGTTAGGATTAGGATAAAAATATTTTTTGTGCTTTACTCTTGTAGGTCTCAAGAGACTTAGAGAAATCGAAGACTAAATAATTGAAGTGAAACTCTCATTCCGTATTTTGAATTTTCTCTTTGTTAGGTAAATAAAAATGCATCCTTTCATTTTTTCGTACTTCACATCTGAGTGGTGAAACATATATGAAGAATATTTGTTGTGATCAAGTGTTACTAGGATATATATTTTTCTTGTCAAATTCACATGAGAAAATAGAAACGAATAACAATGTCTCTTTTACAAAAAGAACTTAAATATTGTAATGTGGACAGTATGTTTATGTATGTGTTTCTTGTACTTATTTATTCAATTAAAATGGATGTATGGTCATCTCCCCATATATACATGTTTTACATTGAAATGGTGGGAGGAATTGAATTTTTTGATGTCTTGGTTAAAATGAGTTATCGTGACTTATTATTTTGGAATGAATGTTGTGAATAGAAACACTGTATAGCGTCTATTATATGCATTAAGCATCATTAGTATAATTTAGAATTTAATCTTGATGGGGCTTTAATAATCACTGTCTAACTTAGAAATTTCCAACCTTTTGGATTAGTTCTTCTGCTTCAATGCATGATAGAGTTTGTAATCTTCGTATTTTCCCTATTCTTGCTTGAACCTGCTTGCCACATTGGAAACTTGATGTTTCGGTGTCATTATTTTTATAATGGCACAAAAATAGATGTCTTAAATTTGGTATGTTTGATATCCCACTTGGTTGCTCCTCCACACTGGTGTTCCTGATATCCAGCATATGTAGGTTTCTTAGACTCTCCACTGATTTGGGAATATTTATAACCTTGTTTTTTTAAGTACAATAAATTAAACAACCCAACCAACATGTCAAGTATTATTTCAATAGACACACCTGATAGATTAAGGACCCTTACTAACTTAAAATTTGATGATATGTCAATCAGAGAATGACGAGCATGAATTTGTTTCAAATACGAAGAAAGAGCGAAGATAGCGTCACATAGTTGGGCACATTCAAATGATTCCACCTCTGTTTTAGACTAGGCGCTTGGTATTTTCACTATAGCCTTAACTCTTTACCATCACATGTTGTGCAAAAATTCTCTTAATCTGATGTCATCACACTCAGAGAAGGACGAGCATGAATTTGTTTCAAATACGAAGAAAGAACGAAGATAGTGCGACATAGTCTGGCATAATCAAATGATTTCACCTCTATTTTAGAGTAGGCACATGGTATTTTCATTCTATCCTTAACACTTTACCATCATATGTTGTGCATAACTTCTCTTAGTCTGATGTCTTCACACTAAGATAAGGACGAGCATAATTTTGTTTCAAAGACGAAGAAAAGACAAAGATGGTGTGACATAGTCCGACATAATCGGATGATTTCACCTCTGTTTTAGACTACACGCTTGGTATTTTCACTATAGCCTTAATTCTCTACCATCATATGTTGTGTAAAAATTATCTTAGTCTGATGTCGATGACGGGCATGAATATGTATCAAAGATGAAGAAAGAGCGAAGAAGATGTAACATAGTTAGGCATAGTCGGAAGCTTTCACCTTTGTTGTAGACTAGGCACTGGTATTTCCATTATAGCCTTAACTCTCTACCATCATATGTTGTGTAGCAATTCTCTTAATTTGATGTTGTCACATTCAGTTCTTCTCGCATTACGTCTTGAACTCTAAATGTCTTCACCCACCCGCCATCATTAATGTCAGTGGCATGGATCATGCTTCGGAAGATAAGTTCCATGAGTTAATCCTCTTTCATCTCCTCCATTTTCATTCTTTTTCTTTCTATAATAAACCCCTATGCAACCCAAAGTCGATTCACTCTTTTTTCGTTTGATAGGAAAACCATCATGAAAAACACAATAGTACATGAATCTGTGCTTTAGGTATAATGATAGGTCAATAAAACTCAACAAGATTACATTCACATATTCAAGCATGGAATTTTAGCTCAGTTGCCAATTGAGGCTATCATGAACCTTCTTCCAGTTAATAACCATTTTTCCTTGAACACAGGAGCCCCCTAATTTCTACAATTATGAGAGGCAACCCTTCACATTTATTCATAATCACTTAGGCTAATGCTTCCAACTATTCGGGTGACTCCAAACGGCCTTACAGAAGAGGGCCCATGCATCACTCTCCTTATTATGATTTTTAACTCTTCCAATGTTTTGAAAAAGTTTCGATGAATAAAGGCCGACGAATATGTATTTCTTTTTACTTAATGAAAATTGTTTTTATTAATAATTACACTGTATTGAATAATGCTATGTTATGTGTAGCTTAATGAATTAAATAGTTGTCATTTTTTTATGATAAAATGTTTGTTTTCCGTGTTATTACTACTATGTTTTGAATGAAAAAATTATGTCATTTTTTACCTTTGTTAAATCCGGATTGTATTTTGGAATGAGAATCTGGTTCAAATTGGGATTTAAGTCAGATCTCTATCTACACAAAGGCTGAATTCCACGGATAACAAATAAGTGGAACTTATTTCGATTCAACCTACTACGTTTGAAATTGTTAAACTGCATTGCTTCAGATTTAGAATAAATTTAGATCGTACAATTGTGCGGAATAATTCTACGTATTTACTTTTCAAATTTCAAAACATTAAAACTCTTCTATATACTTCTGGAATAATACTATAAGCTTTGACAATTCAGCATAATAAATGTTGTCTAGTTCATTATTTTCCATGGTATGATATAAAGATACACAATACAATTGTTCAGTGGAATAACTTCATTTGGGTTATGCTTACTTTATTGGAGTTTTTGACATCACAAATTTCATTTGAGGTGTAAAAAAAACCATGCACATAACTGTTGTTGAATACACATACTAAGAAACCATTAATGATTAGGTACTTCACAGAATTCCAAACAATTCCAGGTCGTATTCAAATGTTGACTATGACATCAGGTATGGTACTCATAATCATAACTAGGAGTAAATATATGAACGAGAGTATGCGCCCATTCGAATGTTTACAGAGACACTTGCTTAACATTCAAATGGTTTATAATAATCTCAACTTTTAGGTGCCATTCATACCTTATTACAATGGTCCATTATTTAATTCCTTACAAATTTTGGACATTTGTCAACAAACTCCTAAGGTATGCAGAGCTCGGCTCTTGCTATTCTTAGCTTCACTGTTTTTACTTATGTTTTTGTACTGTTTGCTTAAATACTTCATTGTTGCTGCTATATTATTTAATTTTAATATAAGATCATGGTTAGTTACTTGAAATGAGAGTAAACATGATAATTGTGTGAACATTTTTATTAAAACTTTGAATCCAAACATGATTGGATGATGATGTAATGAGATGATGATGTAAACATGATAATACGATTCCTAATACTATAAATAGATGACGATGTAATGAGAAATGTACTACTTCTTTGGTTTAAAATATAATTTTCAAATTTGTGCTTGTTTTCTCTCCCATTTTTGGTCCCAATTGGTTGTGTTTGTATCATATAAACTTTGGGCTATAATCAAATATCTAAAATCTCAAAAACAAAACAAACCAAGAAATTTTAATTAACTATTTTTAGGAGGGTAGTGTGAGCCAGAGTATTGAGGAGGAAGATGGAGTCATAACCTTCTAAAGGGAGACAATGTTATCACTTCAGAACCTAAAACAGGTTTGAGCTGAAGGATGGAAATACAAATACTCTAGAGAGAGAGAGTGATTAGGCCCGATGATCCACTATAGGGAGTTAGAGCTGAGATCAGACCAAAGAAATGTTAGGTGTCACCACCAGGTAGGATGGATGTGTTTCCTCGTTCTGATACAGTTATTTGTACTCTGATAGATATAAGGTGGTGGCAAAGGTTTATCCCTCCAGGAAAAAAAAACTCCCAAATTTAAAAATCTCTGCATAAAACTAGAAACCGAAGATTGGATCACAATTCAAAGTGTTGAGACCTATATGAACTTTAGCCATCATGAGCTCGTGTATTCCTTATTCGTAATAAGCAATGCCCAGGGCTGAATTTAAATCTCTAATAGACAGCTAAAATTCTCCACCTCAAGATGCAAAAATTCTCCACCGCATGGATGGAGAAAAAACTTTGTTGATGAAAAAATCATCACCTCAAGATTTTCATTGTAATGCAGGAAACAAAAGCACACTCAAACACAAGATCTACGTGGTTTGGCATGGGTTTGACCTACGTCCATTGGGAGGGAATGAAGTACATACGAGGAGTACAATTGCTCTCCTGTCTCACACTTGGCTAGTAATATGTGTATATGATAACGGAGATTAAGTTGGTGTTATTTAAAGTGGTCTTTTCAAGATATAAGAATCCTTAGTTTACTTGGTCTAAGCTACTGAAGTCAATATGCGAAAGGCATTGGGAGCCTCGACTGCTCATTGGATATGTTCTTTTCTGCCGTGTAGGATTCTACCTCCTATGAGGCTTATATCTTAGCTTATCCCACTGACAGTATGGGGAAAGCATAATGCCTTCCCTGGAGGACACCGCTTTAGGCCAAAGGGTCTCTCGCTAGACGAAGACCCTCGTCGTACGAGTGCCCAGTCGAAGGGGATAGGATTCCGATTAGACTTTATTCATCCTTGATTTCCATTAGTTGATCCAATAAAAACATTCAATCTTTTCCGTACGTAAAGACTAAAATATATAAATAAAATAATATATAGGTCACAATGAGAAGAAGAAAAAGAAGAACAAGCGTGTCAGTGCTAAAATTCCAACTCTCTTTATATTGAATCAATAATAAAGTTCACAACCCCTTATGGATTACAAGAATCATATTTATAAGCTATTATCCTAAATCTACTAGAACTAAGTTACTTGGAAGATACTCCCAAAAATCTATCAGAATAAGAAATCTAAATATTTAAAGAAACTAAAAGATTTAAATTCCTCAGAAACCTAAAAAAGAAGAGAAACATGACACTACAATAGGAATTCTGAAAAGAAGTAAAACTTTAAAATTTGGAAAATTACTCCACCCAACTTGCCTCAATAGTAATCCCCCCTAACCAAAGAAGAAACTCCTAAAGTTGTACAATTCTCCACATAGAACTAGCAAACCAGATATGGTACCACAATTCTAAGTGTTGAAATTTTTTCCATCATGAGTTTCTGTATTCCTTATTCACCCTAAGGACAATTTTGCATTTCCAATTAATATCAGAATGCTAAAGTGTTTGCAAATTGAATGGTCTAAGCATACCCTTGGACTAGTCTGGTGCTATAAGAGACCTTTACTCCAGACTCACTAACGAAAAATGACAACAGAAGTTTCATGATTGAGTGATACCTTTTATTAACTCTGTCTATTATGAATGTACCAAATGCACTATTAGAAACTTAGCTGGGAATGTCATAGATACTGAAATTACGTTTTTCTTATTTTTTATTCGGACATGTAACATTCACTGGAAATAATTTATTATCAGCATTATCTAATTTTAGATGTACATTATCGTGGAATTTCAGAACTCCTAAGATCAGTTATATCATTGAAATAGTCATGAAATTCTAGCGATATCAGTTATATAACTTGGATATCAGTTATACATAAGTTATATAAATATTGACAACAATAATAAATCTTTGAATTAAAGAACAAAACAGTTATAGAACTACTGATATTAGTTTTACATCATTCAAGTTATGAAATTCCCAGATGTATCAATTATATAACTATTATTTTCATTACTGATATAAATTTTTATACACGAATTTTGTTCAGTTTTAGAAAGGAAATGATACAAAATCTCAGTTTTGCCTTTGGTTATATCTTCTAAGCAGAAAAAATCATTATGTGTGTCCTCATCACAGTGGTATTTACCCTTCATCAAAATGGATTTTATTATTAAAATGTTTTATGATAATGCATATCCTAATTGTGCTTATGGACATATTTAGCTTGATCTTTCTATTTTTTGTTTTGTTTAATTAGTATCACTTTTCTCATATGATGTGAGGCAAAATGAACCCACAGTGTGCGAAGAATTTTGTCCAAACATTAAGGGCACTGTGTCATTAGGTATAAAATTGTTAATTAGAGAGATGTTTGGCACTCTGTTTAATTACTGGGATCCTGCATATTATAATTTGGTTGTGCTTTGGACATTTACACTTCGTTACTTTGAGTTTAAATAACCTATTGATGTGGTACTGTTATGATCAGGGGAGTTTGATTTCAAATTATATATAAAACTTAAAGATGTGTTACTATTTTTTCCTCTTTCATTTTCTGTTTTGAATTATTGGAAACCATGTTAGAAATTATATGATGGGCACTGTATGGTATGCAAATTGAATCTAGCTGAAATAAAAGTGGCACAAAGAGATCTTGAATGAATCAAATCCCAAAGGTTCTTCAAGAGGGTGATTCGTTATAGGTTCTTAAGTTGAACATGCGAAGGCCCCTTGTCCATTGGTGTACAAGTATTTGCCAAAGAAAGTAACACCACAACTCTATTTATAATGTTGCCAGTCCGAATAAAGTTCTTAATATAGGTCTGGAGACTTTCAAGCAGACTGAAAGGCCATTTTTAGATGAAGGTGTATACGAAAATGGGGGGATGCTCATTTTGACAAGCTGCATTAGACCAAAAGAGGAGATAAGCTTGCCTTTCCATCCTTCAAGCTTGGATCCTTGTGCATAAGGGGTTGGAGGTAGGTGGCCTTGGTCTCTCCTTTAAATATTGGATTCCCAGATAGATGAAGGAGTTTCCACCTTCAGTGAGGCCCAAGGTGATGCTAATGGAAATTTTTTATGAATGGTCCCTTTTCCCAAGGAAAATTTACATTTGGATTTGTTAATGACTTCCATAGATCTGGTCTCATATTCCTTGATGAGGGACATAATGTTGGTAAGGGTGGAATTGCAGAAAACAAATAGGCCATCAGCATAGAAGTGGAGATTTCTACACAAGCCTCAGTTGCATCTTCCACTTAATGCTCAGCTAGTGCATTGTCAGGTGTTGTTCTGGATTAGTTTTGACTTATTTTCATTATCTTCTTCCACATAATCAAACCAATTTTTGTGATTTTAGATTTTCAAAGTGTTGATGGTGTCATCATCTTTGTTATTCTCTGTTGCAATTGGTGACCTGACTTAGTAGTTCCTTCTTTACCTAGCTGAGTGTTGGGTTATCTCTTATTGGCCCCTTTTTCTTTGGGCTTGCTAGTATTTTCCTAAACATGACTTTTCATTTGAGATATTTATCATAAAGCTATAATCCCTCCTTTAACTTGGAGCTTATTGGTGAGGTCTTGACTGAAGTCCAAAACTACTAAAACTCTAGCATAATGCCGAAAAGTTCTATTATATGTGGCATTATCTAGCTTAACTGGATTTTTCTTTATCTATATACACTATTTATTCATATATATAAAGATATAAATAAATAAGACATTATCCAGTCACAGAACCTTGATAAGACAAAGTACTTTCGTTTAAATACGCATCTAGTTATATCTTTGTTTCATTAGTTAGTCCATCACTTTCTAAGAGATTGAAGTAATTCTGGATATTTGTACTATCTGGAATGGCTCTCATATTACAAAATTCTTCCTAGTGGCATTCGATTACAAAATCTATTGAAAACTGCATAAATGAGTTGAATGACCAAAATTTATCTTTTATTTGGAAGTAGTGTGTATTTTGGTTAATTCTTTATTTTTTATTGCTTAAGATTGGTCATACTTTAGTCTGTTTAAAATTATGCTTAATATTGTACTTTTGAATGAAGAATTTTAGGCTTGATGGTTGCTTTTGATAAAAAAAATATTCTTTTTAATTTTTTTTCTGTTGTTTTATACAGTACCATGACGACCAGTAAATATCAAACCCAACACATTCGAGGAGCTATGCCAACCCCTGAGCAACAGGAGCATGTATAAGCCAACCATGCCATACCTGAACCTCATATACGGGATTTTATGAAGTCCTGTTTGCATTCTATGGGTGATGTTTCTTTAGGCGCTAGATAAATCAACTTTTATCAATTATTGGATGTATGAGTACAATTGCTTAATTTTATGCATTACATATAATATTTTGTGTATTCTAATTGCTAGGTTCCTGGCAACGCCAATGTCGATCTTGTAGCATCACCACAGTGCAACCATTGACATATGAGATGCAATCTCAATGCCGCTGGCAATCCTCAATGAAGGAACCATCAAAAATCATATCACGATCTCAAGTTCGGAACTATTGCGAGGTTAGTATATTAGCTGGAAAATTTTAAAGTAAGAGCCTTACTTAATATTTCATTGTTTGATGCATATAATATCCATGATATATACACTAGTTATACATGTGCCAATGTCACGATTAATAGCTTAAAAAATTCATTTAACTTTTGTGTTGATGGAACTGATTTATGAGGTTATCAATGTTGAAATTGGTGGAAGGGATTTATTGGTGGTTTAATTTGGCTATTGTTGTTATTGTCGAGGTAACTATAAATGTTAAAACAAGTTGGCTTTATGAATAAACAAGGGAAACTCTGTTGAATTTTTGCTAAAATAATAAACAAGTTAAAAATGATTATCACGAAGTAAATTAAGCAAGTTATAATTAATGTAGGTACAAATCGTTTTAGTACACATAGAATGAAGTTAATGGAGGTAACATGATAAGATGAGATGAGATGAGGATGACAGTAAAATAACTAACAACTTTTCTATCACCGTGTATCAAAGACTAATTCTATCATTTGGATTTTGAATGTAAACGTAAATTTGTTTTAGACGTGGATTAGTTGGATTTTCGTAATGTTCGTTGTTGAGGTAAAAAATTAGATAACTCTAATTATTCAATCACAGATAAATAAATGAGACAACGAATTTTAAAGTGGTTCATCCTTGTAAGAATGGCCTACATCCACTGTTTTGTTATTGCTGAGTGTTTTGGGAATTCTCAATTACAAGTTCTATCAAGAAATTCCGATCCCCTACAATGAGGATTGTACAATGTATTTATAGCCCTGAGGCTATAATGTGAAGGGGTAATACATTAAATGATCTACATATGAAAGGGTAATACATTCAATGCCCCTTAAGCGTGTGTGTCTGAATGATAAGCATTTAATGAACAGTCAAACTGTTGGTTATCCAGTTATTAATGCTTTGTTTGAGGTGCAGCTCGGACTGCCTGAGTTGCTCGGACCGCCTAAGCTTCTCGGTATTCAAGAGTTCCTCGGAGCGTCTGAGTTCCTCGGAGCGTATGAGTTCCTCGGGGAAGTAGTGTTCCTCGTTGTAGTGTGGTTCCTCAGAGTGTTTGCTGTTGCCACGTAGACTGCCACGTGTCTTCACTTTGTTGAGCCATGTTAGCAGATTATATTTGGTATCAACAGAAGCCCCCAATGTTTCATAGTTCAAAATTTGAGGAGTAGGGAACATTTTTTCTCGGAATATGGTAGCTTTAAATGGCCCTCCTGATTTTTAGGAGTGTTTCCTTGGTATTTATTTCTCTTTCCAAATTCGTAGAATCAGTCTTTTTTGAATTTTCATAACCGCCTCGATCTCTGCGTACTTTTTGTCCTTTTAGCCGCCGGTAGCGTAATCGTTTCTTCTCGCTTCGATTCCCACGCCCTTTTTGTTCCTCTAGCCGCCGGTAGCGTATTTGTTTCTTTTTGAAATCATTACTTTACCATTTCCCAAGGCAAGGTATTTAAACTTCACAGACACTCCCATCGTCTTCTACCTTTTCAAATTTGTATCTTCGAGTTTTCCGTCGTCTCTTTCTCTCCTGTGTACTCATCTTTTCTATCATTCGTTGTCATCAGATCCACTCTTTTTCTGTAAGATTTTCTTCCTTCTTCTTCATTTCTTTTATTCATCATGGTTTACCCTGTTGAATCTCTTGATAAGTTTCGCTCTGACTTTTCTATTCACTCTTGGGTTGTTCTGGAAGAGCTTTTTGAGCCTTCTGATTATTTTCGTTTGCCTGAGGGACATTGGTTCCTCAGCCTCTTTATTGCTGAGTGTGGATTTTCTTTTCCACCCAATCCCTTGTGTCTGGAATTCTGTCATTACTTTGACGTTGTTCCTGCAAGAATAGCCCCCAACACATGGAGAATAGTTAATGCGGTGCATAGATTAAATCAAATCCATGGAACTCGCATAGGAATTCCTGAGATTATGTTTTGTTATAGATGGACAATGGGTGATAACACCTTTTATTTAAAGACTAGAATTTTAAATAGGGCCTTAGTAATCAATCTCCCTGATGCCAACAGGGATTATTTTGAGCATGGGGTTGTCATAAAAAATTGGCAACATGCTCCTTTATCAGGAGACGAAGTTTATCAGGGTCCCAGATTCCCTCCCTATGGCAATGGGATAGGTTGTTCTTATTTTATTTTATTTATTTTGAAATTATGCTTCCTTTATGTTTGATAAAATATGTCACTGATGGCAATGTTTATTTATTTGCAGTTGATAGCAAAAGAAAGTGCCCAAAAGAAGCAGATGTTAATATAAGGCACTTGAAACTTATCTGGAGTCTGGATCAGAGTGTTGCCGACGAGTACATTAGATCAGCCTCATAACTGCTGCAATAAAAGAGTTACACCACCTCTTTTACTGCTCGTCCAGTAATAAGTGAATCAGAGCCAGTACCAGCTTCCACCAGTTCCTCGCCTGAATCTCACGTCCCTTTGAGTAAAAGGATGAAGAAGAGAAGACCTCCCACTCTCTTCGAGAAGCCTGCCTCTGGTTCTGGAGAGGCAAAAATAAGTAAAGTTGACGTCCCAGTGGAGGGGACAAAGAAGAATGATGCCCCTTCCTCGGCCGCTGTTGTGAAGGTTGTCGAGAAGCCCGCAGTGGCTCCGAGCAGGTCTGGTGCTCCTGGAGAGGTGATTGTAATATCACCGACCAAGGGTTCTTCCTTGGTTGAATCTGTTCCTGTTCCCCCGAGGAGGCTGAAGAAGAGCTCCTCGGTCAATTTGGTTGACACCATCACTCATCCCCCAGCTACTGGAACTGGGGTTCTAACTTTTGTTCCCCCGAGCTCTGCCATGAGCTCGGTAAAGTCCTGGATCATTCCTGAGGTCCAAGGTACTGAAGAAAACCTTACTCGGGACATGGTCACTTCGTTAGCTGCTCTCCACCTTGCTTTTGTAAGTCTTCTTACTTTGAACTTTTCATATTTCCCTTGTCATTTCTATTTCTGACTTGCTTTCTTTTTACTTTCACAGTTGACGAGATGCTTTAATATAATTCCGAAGAAGGATGAAGCAATTAAAGCTTCATGCTCCTCGTCCAGTGTGGAGGGAGATCTGAAAGAATCTATCAAGTCTTTGGACGATTCTCGCCAAAAATATGCCACTGACAAGGCTGTTTGGGAGAAACAGCTTGCCTCTACCGAGAAGGAAAAATCTCTAGCTATTAATGTCTCCAAGGAGTTGGAGAAAAAAATGAATTCCCTGGAGAAGGCAAATAAAGAGCTTGAAGAGAAGCTCAAAACTACTGGGAGCTTGAGGATAAGCTCAGGATTGCTGAAGAGGAGTTGTCTCAACTTTGGGATGTAAATCGACAGAAGGAGGAAGCTAAGAAAAAACTGAAAGCTGTTGATGACCTGCTGTCCGAGAAGCTTTCCTCAAAAAAGTTGAAGAGAAAAATGGCTGTGAAGAAGTCCTTCAGCGCTGGCTGGGATAAGGGGTGGAACAAGGGGTTGGCTGCCATGGTGTCACAAGTGGACTATGGCAGCCTCAAATACTTTATGGATGGATGGGTTACTGCTCTTCAGGAGATGAAAGTGGATGAAAATTTCGAGCTCTTTCAGCAACACATCCATGGTCCCCCTCCAACTCCTGAAGACTTAGAAGAGGATGAAGCATCCTCCAAAGAGTCTTCTATGGTGATGGGAGATCATCCCCCAGCCATTCAGCCTGCTACCGAGGAACTTCAGTAAATTATTACTTCCTCCGAGCAATTGCCAGTGCTCCCCGAGCAACTATCCATTCCCTCCGAGCAACCTATTTCCTCGTCCGAGCCTCCCGAGAAGGTTTTGGGAGACAAGGAAAAGGTGTAGAGTTGTTCGGGTTTATCTTTACATTTGATTTTTCTTTTATCAAATGTAACCCAAAACTTGTAACTCTGAACTATGATATAATAAAACTTGGACTTTTTTGCATATTGTTGTCTATCTTCCATTCATACTCTGCTTGTACTTCTTATTGATGATTGCTCTTTCTTTCTCTGCTAGTTTCTATCCAGGATGGAATTATTATCTGCCCATGATACAAAGTTGCTGCGATAATGCAATGAATACTTTAAGGCTGGTCACACAGACCTGAGTGAAGCACAAGTCGTCGACATCCTTGGTCAAGATGCTTCAGAACAGGCAGTTGAAGCATATCAATAGCTGAAGTGTCTACTTGATCGAGAAGTGGCCAATAATGTGGATTATTATGATATGATCGAGGATCTCCAAAGCACCCTCGAAGACCTTCATCTACAATACAAAGAATCCACTAACTTGTTGCATGAGGGATATGAGAAGAAGTACCAGCAGATCATTGCCAACAAGGGTTACGAGAAGATTTTTTCTGGGTACGATGTAAGGGAGAGAACCTTAGGGGGCGAGGTCGATAAATGCAGACAAATAGATGAGTTGCTGGAGCAAGAAAACAACAACTTGCAAAAGGAGTTGTCATAGTTGAAGTCTGCAGCTTCTCCTTCAAAAGCCATAATCCCAGTGACTGATGAGGGATTCTCGTTCTTGGAAGTTGAGAATGCCAATTTGAGAGACGAGTTGGAGACATTGAAGAGAGCTGGATCCTCTACATCTTCTCCTGGATGAGCAAGGGATCCTCGGGGACGAACAAGAGCAGCTCGGATTCCTGTGTAGGAACATAGGACTAAGTCTGCATTAGAAAACCAGGCCTTCCAACTGATGGAGAAGAACCAGGCGTTGGCTGAAATGTCAAAAAAGATCAGAGACCTAGAAGAGCAGCTCTCCACACAGAAGTTTACCTTGGAGAACAAAGAGATCTTCATCAAAAATCTCCACGAGCAGCTAGACAGACTAACATATCAGTTCCACAAATAGCCCAGGGAGTTCTGGATGGCTGGATACAACGAAGCACTATACCACTTGGACAATCGTTTCCAGAATGCCAATAATGAGGGCTACAAGCAGGGCTGGTTGAATGCCCTAGGTGTGCTGCAACTCGAACAACGTCATTACCTGTGGGACTACCATGATCCCGGGCTACTCGACTTACCTGTGCCATCATAAAAATTAGATATGAGTTGGATCCCTGCACGGGCCATTCCTCGGAGCTTGATTTCAAAGTATCTCGGGGACTACAATCTCCATTCAAAAGCCGATATATCTGGTCTCGAGCACCTCTTATATCGACCATCCGTGATGAATGTTAGGATGTTGAAGGATCTTAATTTTATAAATTCTCCTCTGGCTTTAAATGATCCGCCTGCTGGCGAGGAACCTGTGTCAAAAGCAGAGGGGAAAAGACCAGTAGAATAGGAATTTTGATGTAGTAGCTAGTATTCATTTCAATGTCAATGTAACTTTCATTTTATTATCAATGTAATTTATTTTGAATTCAATGAAAGACTTTCATTTCTTGTTTGCAAATCTTAATTGCTATTGTCTTGTAATTATCAAACACTTTATAGTTGTGCATGCATATCTGTTAAAAAGATAACAATATTGTGTTGTTTGTCGACCAACTCAGTAATAATTACGAATATAAAAAATGTTGCTTGATCACTTAATAATAAAGTTTTGTTTATCGACCAACATAGCAATAAAGTAACGAGTATCAAAAATGTTGCTCGATCACTTAATAATAAAGTTACGAGTGTAAAAACGTTGCTCGATCACTTAATAATAAAGTTACGAGTGTAAAAATGTTGCTTGATCACTTAATAATAAAGTTACGAGTATAAAAAATGTTTAAAATGTTTCCGACCAACCAAGGTCGTTAAATTTTACTTGTCGACCAACTACAGTTAGTGGGTTTTTCTCTTAAATGTTTCCGACCAACCAAGGTCGGCAAATTTTCGTTGTCGACCAACTACAGTTGGTGGGTTTTTATCCCCGACTAGCCATAGTTAGTCTTTTTCCTTGATTACTCCAGTTCTTCTTGCTCGGCGGATGAATAATAGCATTCCCGAGCTACTTTCTAATCACCTTTCACAACTCCTACTCCACAATTTGTTGGAAATTTTAGTCACTGATGCACTGTAGATGGTACAGCCTCGAACTTTTTCAATCCCACTCTTCCCATGATAATATTGTATGATGATTGAACATTCTTATCCATTATGAAAAAACGTATTTTTTCTGTTCGACAAGCAGGCCACGTACCAATGAATATATCCAACTTGATCGTCCCAAGTGGAAAAACATTCTCCCCAGCAAAACCGATGAGGGGTTTGTGGTAAGGCTCCAGTTGAGATAGCTTTAGATTTAAACTATCGAAGCACGAGTAGAACATGATGTCTGCCGAGCTACCATTGTCGACCAGTACTATTGAAATCATAACCTCCTTCATTCTCATCTTGATCACCAGTGGGTCATCATGAGGATATAGAACACCTGCAAGGTCATTCTTTGAAAAATCGATGACCGATTTCCCCTTGTTCACCTTTCTCGGGCGATCCTCCTCAGCTAGATTTAATCGCTGAATGTACGAGCAAGATTGAGCCTCACCGAGGTAAGATTTTCTCTCTGCAGTAAGGTCTCCTCCTCCTGCATCTCCACCTGTAATAACATTACAGTCAAATGACCCAAAGCGTATCGAAAATACCTCACGCTTTGGTTGCCTTGGTCTCTTGGGAAGATCGGGGTCGTCTTCTGGATCAACTTCATGGTTTTTTTTCTTATTCTCCTCAGCTCGACGAGGAGATCTAGACCTCTCTCTTGCTCGGTCGTTGTTTCTTCTTTCGTTTCCATGATCAACATACTTTGACAGCTTTTCTCGTCGGATGAGTGTTTCAATCTCATTCTGAAGAGCTATGCAGTTCTTGGTCATATGGCCATGATTTTTATGAAACTCGCAATAATTTGCCTTATTCCTCTTGTCAGGGTCTGCCTTCATCTTCTCTGGCCAGTTTATTTCCTCGTTGTTCTTGATTTCCTCGAGAACATGGTTGATATCCTTCTTCAAAGGAGTATAATTATCATATTTCTTCATTACATCCCATACCGACCTACTTTTTGCATGTTTGTCATTACCATTGTTCTTATGCATTTTCTTCTTAGCTTTATCACCTTCCACCTTGGTTTCTTTAGCATCAATATTCTTCTTTGCAGCCATAGCCTCCTCGGCATTCATAATCTTGGATGCTTTTCCCATCAGGTCCGATATGGTTCTAGGTGGATCTTTGGCCAAAGTGTAGTACAACTTGTTCGGCAGTAGTCCACTCATCAAGGCAGTAATATCTGTCTTCTCCTCATAATCAATAACTTCAAGGTTTTCGTTATTAAAATGAGTTATATAATCTCTGTTACTCTCACCAGCCTTTTGTCTAACACTTAACAAATGTGCTACTCGTTTAACTGGCTTTTCCCCAAAGTAAAAATTCCCAATGAATAACTCGGCCAGTTGAAGAAAGGTTGGGATCTTACCCCGAGGAAGATTATTATACCATATTTGAGCAGATCCGGTAAGAGTTCCCGAGAATGCTCTGCATCTCATCTCATCTGGAATAGCATAGATGTCGGTTGCAACTTGGTATTGTTCTATATGAAGGACAGGGTCAGTCTTTCCATCATATTTGGGGGTCACAACAGGTGCTTTGAGCTTTGATGGTGTTGGAAAATCTATAATTGACTGGACAAAAGGTGTTCCTCGAACAAAGGTTCGTTGTAGAGGATTCTTTGCCTTAGCCCTTTCCCCTAATCTATCCTCCAGCCTTTGAATAGAGCCTTTCTATGCATCATTCCCTTCCTCGGTCCTGTTGGTTAGAGCAATTGATCGCGTAGATGTGGCTTCCTGAGATCTATCTTAACGAGCAGCTGGTCGCTCATGAGATCTATCTTGACGAGCAGCTGGTCGCGACTGGGCAGATCCTTCCCTTAAATCTGATGGTCGTCGAAAACTCCTCGATACGACTTTAGGAGGACTTCTATTCCTTCCAAGTCCTAATCGATCAAAAGGTGATACCTTGCTTAACCTCTCTAGCGCACTAGTCCTTTCTGGAGAGAGAGTGACACGTTGTTCAGTATCTGTGGCTCGCACTGACGTAGTTCGTCCAGGTTGATAAGAGAAATCTTCAGACTCCTCATTGCGATATGAATTGGTACGCCTAGTACATGAGGATGGTGCACGGGTGTTTCTTTGAATACTTCGCAATCCTGAATGGGTTTGTGCACCGCCATGGAGGGTTTGTATGAGTTGTCGCATTGTTTTTTGCATGATGGTCTGGCCCAGAGCCAGATTTGTCATTATTCTAGCCATATTTGGAATATTTGGCGAAGCAGAAAGATTTGGAGGGGTCCCAGCGTTTCGGTTTCTTGATTCTGGAATATCAGCCATTTGTGATGGATCGCTTTTGGTGAAAAATGATATTAACAGTCATTTCCCACAAACGGCGCCAATCTGTTGATGTAAAAAATTAGATAACTCTAATTATTCAATCACAGATAAATAAATGAGACAAAGAATTTTAAAGTGGTTCAGCCTTGTAAGAATGGCCTACATCCACTGTTGTGTTATTGCTGAGTGTTTTGGGAATTCACAATTACAAGTTCTATCAATAAATTTCGGTCCCCTATAATGAGGATTGTACAATGTATTTATAGCCCTGAGGCTGTAATGTGAAGGGGTAATACATTAAATGATGTACATATGAAAGGGCAATACATTCAATGCCCCTTAAGCATGTGTGTCTGAATGATAAGCATTTAATGAACAGTAAAATTGCTGGTTATCCAGCTATGAATGCTTTGTTCGAGGTGCAGCTCGGACCGCCTAAGCTTCTCGATATTCAAGAGTTCCTCAAAGAGTTCTTGTTCCTCGGAGCGTCTGAGTTCCTTGGAGCGTATGAGTTCCTCGGGGAAGTAGTGTTCCTCGTTGTAGTGTGGTTCCTCGGAGCGTGTGAGTTCCTCGAAAGTATTTATTATTGCCATGTAGATTGCCACGTGTCGTCATTCAATTGGGCCAAGTCAGCAGACTAAATTTGGTATCAACATTCGTGAAGAAGCAGGTTGATTGGGTAAGTTGATGATGGGTTACACTATTACCATAAAATTAAATTCCAATGTAAATATTGTATAAGGGTATATATAATACACAAAAGTATGAGAACTTTATGCTTTTTAGCTTTATATAATAGTAGATTTTACGTATTTGCTGCATTTTTTTACCATGCGGGCCGATGTAACTATTTGGAAATTAATTTTTTAAGTTATACATCAATCCATTGAACTTATGTTGATGGAACTAATTCATGAGGTTCTCAATGTTCCAATTTGTGAAAGTGATTTATTGGTGGCTGAAGCGACTGGAAATGTGTCTCAAAAATGCGTTCACTCTAGGTTCAAGTGTAAGCCTATTGCTCAAGTAATAATCCCAATAAGTTGGGTATCGATCCTCAGGGAAGAAGGACAACAAAGTTGTGACGACGGGAAAAGACGGAGGAATCCTAACCTTGACTCTAAAAAGAAAAGGAAAAAATGATTTGGTTTTTGAGATTGGTTACAGCTAAATGCGATAATGAAATTATGAAAAAATGCAACTATACTAATCTACCTAAATTAAGAATGAATGATGATTTGAAACTTTTTGTTTAAATGATGAGAAAAATAGGACGGGAATACAATCCCCCAACTCTAGTGTATTGCGGATATAATATTAATCTTAAATTTATCTGATTAATTTGACCCAGAATTTAGCACTCCCAAGCATTATGTATACGAGGTTCAAGCCCGCGTCATACCTAATCTGAGGATGAGTAAATCAGTATCGCGATAGTAGCACTCGAATTGCACTCTAAATCATCACGAGTACCCAGAGGCAAATGAGATATAAAGATCTACAATTGTTGTGTAACTACGCAATACGATCATGGTCAATCACTAAATTTAGCGGATTAATTTTATACACACGCACTAACACGTCATGCTGGGTTCATGCATCCCGACCTTGGGAAATCTAGCCAAACATATTTAAAGTGATGGAAATAATGATTACTGTGCAGGTATTCATGATTACTCTAAATAAAATAGTAATTGGATGAAGAAAAGAATTAGAATTAAGAATCACTCAATAAAATTATCCAAGCAATAAGTGAAACAATGAAAGAAACTGATACTCACAAAAAATTACTAAAATAAGGTCTTCAATCCTTGAATTAAATCTGAAATTATTAACTAATCTAGGATTTCTGGAAAAAGAGAGGAAAATCCTACTAATTCTCCATTCTCCTAACAGTAATAAATCGGGTCTTTTATACCCTACAACCATTTCAGAGGTTCAACTGAAATAGGAGTCTTTTTAGGAGGAGATAGAAATTTCAAATCTCGAAGCCCGGACCGGTCCGGGGCTTAGGCAGATCGGTCTGCCCCCAAGGCGGATCGGTTCTTTTTATTTTGGGGCAAATCGGTCCGGGGTCGAATCGGTTCTTTTTATTTTGGTCTTCTTCGATTTGCATGCGATCCGGGGTCTTCTGGAGTTTGACAAGGCGAATCGGTCCGGGGTAGGGGCGGACCGGTCCGTCTATTTGACTTTTTTATTCCTCTTTGACTGATCATAACTTTTGTTTCGGGATTCCGATTGAGGTACCGTTTCTTCCTATGTGCTCGTGAATGAGATGTCGTCAACTTCTCTTTAGGTACCTCATCCAAATTCCGGGTGGAAATTATACTTTTGCCCTTGAGACTTTTCCTTCTTTCTTTCTTGATTCTTCTGGTTTCCTTCTTTCGTTTCTTGACATCAAATACCTGTAAAATCACTGCAAAATACCATAAACTCGGTGTACTCATTAGGATCAGTCAGTAGCAATATTATGAGATAAAGTCAACTAAATTACGTTGTTCGAGGTGCTAAAAGTAACTAAATCAAGGGATAAATTAAGAAGAATTTATGCCTAATCAAATCCACCTGACTTAGAACCTCCTATACCACTAACTTGCTCTGAAGCATCACTTTGTAGGCGGGTATGGTCGGGCATTCCTCAGTTGAATGACTCGCTTAACACAAATTGCACACACCTTTTCGACGGGGTTCGGTATGGATCCAGTTAATCCTTTTGCATATATCTCGCATAGATTTTGAAATCCTTTCTCAAGAGTCTCTAATCGGCTGTCCATTGGGATCAGAAGTGTCCCAGGATTGGGTAGTCTCGGCGACGTACCTCAAGTGAAGCTCCGCATCCTGGGCATCTAAATCGATAAACGGACCACTTCCCATTGTTTCAACAAGTTGTTTGGAGTTAAGATTCAACCCATTATAGATAAAAGAGATGACTTGCACTGAATCAAATCCATGATGGGGTCATGAAGCAACTAACTCGTTGAAACGTTCATAACATCGATGGACTGGCTCATTTTTAGCTTGTCTGAATGCTTGAATTTGGGCATTTATGGAGATTGTTCGATGTGGTGGGAAGAATTTCTAGAGAAATCTCGACTGTAACTCATTCCATGATGGAATCGAGCTGGGAGGTAAAGACCATAGCCAGGTCTTAGCTTTATCTTTGAGTGAGAAAAGGAAGAGTTTGAGGCGGATTACCTCTTGTGTGAAGGTTTGATCATTGAGAGTATCACAGAAGTCCTCAAATTCCCTAATATGAAGGTATGGCTTTTCAGAATCCATACCGTGGTAATGCGGTAGCATCTGGATCATCCCATTTTTGAAACGGAATTGCCCGACATTATACGGGAGTATAATGCATCCCGGCGTGACAGTATGCTCAGGATATAAGAATTCTCTAATCGGACGGTATGGTGGCTCTTCCTCACCAGCGGGTGCACTACCGTGTTGCGACATCTCTTCCTCACTTATTGACTTGGTGATCTCACTAGGCGTGCTCGGAGTGTGTACTAAGAAGAAAAAGGGAGTGTTATCGGAGACTGAGTGCGACGGTGTGGGAGGTGGGACCCAGAACTGTGGGGCGTTTGGAGTGTGGGGACTATCAGGATTATACTCAACAATTGGATTTTCGTGAATGTTGGTTGGAGTATTATGGGGTGTGGGAGTGGTTTCAGAATTTTGCATGAAGCTCAGGAGAGATGATGATGAATCTTTTTGTTCTTTTTTTGAATTTTTTTATATGTTTTGGGATTTTTAGAGATTTTTGGTCAAAGCTTTGGATTAACTCTATCTAATCCTAAGTCTACCTAGTTCCCCGGCAACGGCGCCAAAAACTTGACGCAACGGAAAATGTGTCTCCGAAATGCGTTCACTCTAGGCTCAAGTGTAAGCCTGTCGCTCAAGTAATAATCCTTGTAAGTTGGGTATCGATCCTTAGGGAAGAAGGACAACAGAGTTGTGACGACGGAAAAATACGGAGGAATCCTAACCTTGACTCTAAAAAGAAAAGGAAAAAATGATTTGGTTTTTGAGATTGGTTACAGCTAAATGCGATAATGAAATTATGAAAAAATGCAACTATACTAATCTACCTAAATTAAGAATGAATGATGATTTGAAACTTTTTGTTTAAGTGATGAGAAAAATAGGACGGGAATACAATCCCCCAACCCTAGTGTATTGCGGATATAATATTAATCCAATATTTATCTGATTGATTTGACCCAGAATTTAGTACTCCCAAGCATTATGTATACGAGGTTCAAGCCCGCGTCATACCTAATCTGAGGATGAGTAAATCAGTATCGCGATAGTAGCACTCGAATTGCACTCTAAATCATCACGAGTACCCAGAGGCAAACGATATATAAAGATCTACAATTGTTGTGTAACTACGCAATACGATCATGGTCAATCACTAAATTTAGTGGATTAATTTTATACACACGCACTAACACGTCAGCCTGGGTTCATGCATCCCGGCCTTGGGAAATCTAGCCTAACATAGTTAAAGTGATAGAAATAATGATTACTGTGCAGGTGTTCATGATTACTCTAAATAAAATAGTAATTAGATGGAGAAAAGAATTAGAATTTAGAATCACTCACTAAAATTATCCAAGCAATAAGTGAAACAATGAAAGAAACTGATACTCACAAAAAATTACTAAAATAAGGTCTTCAATCCTTAAATTAAATATGAAATTATTAACTAAACTAGGGTTTCTGGAAAAAGAGAGGAAAATCCTACTAATTCTCCGTTCTCCTAACAGTAATAAATCGGGTCTTTTATACCATACAACCATTTCGGATGTTCAGCTGAAATAGGAGTCTTTTTAGGAGGAGATAGAAATTTTAAATCTTGAAGCCCGGATCGGTCCGGGGCTTAGGCGAACCGGTCTGCCCCTAAGGCGGATCGGTTCTTTTTATTTTGGGGCGGATCGGTCCGGGGTCGGACCGGTTCTTTTTATTTTGTCCTTCTTCGATTTGCATGCGATCCGGGGTCTTCTGGGGTTTGACAAGGCGGACCGGTCCAGGGTAGGGGCGGACAGGTTCGGTTATTTGACTTTTTGGTTCTTCTTTGACTGCTCATAACTTTTGTTTCGGGATTCCGATTGAGGTGCCATTTCTTCCTATGTGCTCGTGAATGAGATGTCGTCCACTTCTCTTTAGGTACCTCATCCGAATTCCGGGTGGAAATTACGCTTTTGCCCTTGAGACTTTTCCTTCTTTCTTTCTTGATTCTTTCGGTTTCCTTCTTTCGTTTCTTGACATCAAATAGCTGTAAAATCACTGCAAAATACCAGAAACTCGGTGTACTCATTAGGATCAGTCAGTAGCAAGATTATGAGATAAAGTCAACTAAATTACGTTGTTCGAGGTTCTAAAAGTAACTAAATCAATGGATAAATTAAGAAGAATTTATGCCTAATCAGTGTCTCAATTTGGTTATTGCTGTTGTTATTGAGTTTAATTTTAAATGTTAAAACTTGTTGGTTTCATGAATAAATCAAGGAAACTCTTTCGTTTTTTTTTTCAAATTTATAAGTGATGAAAATGAATAACACGACTTTTATTTATGGTTTGTAAAATTTGCATGTAACTAGGCCTATATTATAAGGCTTACATTTTTTATTTGGGTCTGATTACAAACCTCACGAGCTATATGATAACATGTTTTGCCAATATATTATATTTTTTTGTACTTTTATAATTGAAAATTTATTGTCGTTATATATATCAATGTTTTTAGGTTTGCTCATACAAGTTGTTGATTTGAAAATATTGAATCTAATTATTCCCTATTCCAATTATTCCCTTGATCAATTTTTGTAGTGGATGACGAAGAATAAGGCAAAAAATACTAACTAATAGAAAAGTTTGACTTGGGAAGTAAGTCCTTAACCACTTTTCATTTTTCTTTATTGCATATCACTTTTACATTTGACTTATTTAGTTTTTAATACTTATTTTCTTTCCTTTTGCACGTGGTTTTGTCATGCTCATGGTCATCGATATCTTTTTGACTATTTTGAATAGTACTCTAGCATTTATTTATCATAGTTTATGTTCATATTTTGTTTGGAATGTTTTGGTACATTTTTGTCTTATTAGTAGACAACTTGTTTGCGATGGTTGAAGATACACTTTCTTCATTTTGTTTTGGGATGATTGGTTATTATTGTAGGTAGTTTTCTTTGGTTGATAGATAATGTATTGAGGAATCAATTATAATATTAGTGATATCTCCTTGAATATATATTAAGTTTAAGAAATTTGATGTCTTCATCTAAAGTTAAAATTAGGCAATAAGTTTATAATTAAACTTCCAATTTTTATATTATATGGTTGTTCTTTACAAAAAAATGAAAATGTTGGATTATAGTATTGAAAAAGTTAGTTAACATTAAGTGTGTGTTAATATATAGTTTAAAATTCCCGACGCTTTTGGAGAAATGTTGACCAAACACCATCGTTTTTTTCGAAAAGTTTGGCAAATTAGCGACGGCTAAAAAACATTGTAGAAAACGTCGTAAACATATATCCGACGTTTTTCATAAACGACGCGTACTTCCCAACTGTGGATATGCCGACGTTTTTCAAAAACGTCGTAAAAACTTCAGGGATGCTTTTCCCAACGTTTTTAAAGTTTATCCCGACGTTTATAAAACTTCGCTAAAGCCAAGTTTTCTTGTAGTGACGCGATGCACGTGCGCCTTATAAATCTGTAATAAAGTTACAACAAAATACTCAAAATCATAAAGAACATATGCGCGTTGACACATTTAGTTATATATGGATTCATGATTGGAAACCAATATACTTTAAATTTAGATTTAGAAAAGTAAAAGAAACCAAATTGCACAGGTTTACAAACAAATATAAAAATATGTTTGGTTAATCATTTCGGGAAAGTATGCATTGCCACCTAGCATAACTCAAATGTCAATCAACGAAAATATAAAGAGCTCTTTTTTAGGAGAATAATAGTAGTAGTAATTCATTTAACAATACATGTTTGAAGATCTAGAATGCAAATTTTTTCCCTCCAAATCATCTTCACACCTCTTTTTATAATAAAATCTACGACAAAATACAGTACAAATGTAGGCGAGGTATGAACTCAATGAATTCAAAAAATAAAAAAAAGATAATATGTTAAAAAAGAGGATAAAGATACAAACTTGAATAAAGCATTGAAGCGGAAACAAAAACAAAAAGTGTGGAAGAAAAAATAACTTTATAAAAAATTTATAAATAACCTTACGAAATACTTGCAATAAAAAATAAAAAAAATGAAATATTAGATCAAAAAAATGTTGTTATACAAATTCATAGAAATTGTCAGGAGAAATCCGATATTTACACAGTATTAGCTGAACAACATTGATAAATCATTAGTTCATTCAAATATCTTCCAATATAAAACAAAAGAAGAAAATGATTAAAAACAAAGATTATAGAACCATAAAAACAAACAAGAGCATAATGATCAAGTTTTTCCGTTTTCACGACTATATTTTATATACGTATTGTCAACACCATCACAACTCCAACACTCTTCATGCAAGCACTCAAGGAAATACTTGAGGAATGTTATAGGGGCACATAATTTATCATGATCAATGTAAGAATGTGTTGTTTAGAGTAGTAACTTGGGACACATGTCTAAAAGAGTCTTTGCTCCCATCCTTTTCATGATGGAAGCCAATACACCGTGTCTTCCTTTACAATGTTGGCCTAAGCGAAGAAGATCATCCGCAATTTTCTGTAGGAACAACTTGATTTTCTCACTACCCACTCCTAAATGAAGTCTAAACTGAATATCCAAGAACAAATAAAAAATAAGATGAACTCGTTTAACAGTTTGACTTAAACGATCTTCCAAATTATTCCATATGATTCTCAATATACGGGTCCCCATGCTCTTGGATATGGGATCATAGTTTTTGGCATGAATATCAAGATTAGCTTGCAATGAGGTTTTTATTTGTTGTAAACATATCTACATCATAGTTAGTACATGGTAGTTGAAATGACTATCAGAGTGTCTCTCACAATAATTACATAACTCAGGCAAAATCCTATCACAAATTATGGTCTCACCTGAGCTATTACTATCTCCATTAGCATTAAAACCGCTGAAACCATATTTCGATACAACAAAACAAGCATTGAGTACAATAGTTCTCAAAACTGCTGTAAGTATACCTCTCATCAAGAATAGCCTAATGAGCACAGAAAAACTACTAATTTCAGTAAACAAATCCCTTTAACATAAAACCTTCATAACATTATTAATAAACTCACTACTGGAACTAACAATAGAAATCTGATGAAGTATACCTTCCATTATAGTCGAACCAAGATCTTCAGGACGAAGACACACTTGTAGAGTCGAACAAAATCTCACTCCCAATCCCGAAAAAATTCAACCGATTTCAAAATGCTCAAAATGGTTTTCACAATTATCTCCAAAACATTCAAATTACTATCCATTTTGAGCACACGGTATGATAAATTGTGAAAACCATACAAGACAAAACCTCTTGGCATTGCTTCATAACTAAAGGAGAAGGTTGATACCAATCATTAATCTCCACAACCACACTAGTTAAACTAAGGTGATAATTGTTGATAATTTAGGTTGGAGATGGCCTTAGGTGATAATCATTGATTCCCTCCATATTCATGTAATACCCCGTACTTTTGTCTATATTTATTTTTGGGATTAATTAATTAAATGCGTATTAATTGGAAATTAAGCCGGGTTATAAATACTAATGTGATGCGAATTGGTATTTGATTATGTGCATATATGATTATATATGTATTTGGTATTATAAAATTGGTCGTGAGATTTATATACGGCATTTTAGAAATTTTGTTGAGACGCGTGGGACCGCCGCGTCACGATATAATATTTTGGTAATAAAAGTGAATTTAAACACTATAAACCGTATGGTCGTTTTGAGTGCGCCAACGCGTCCGGAAGGGTCGAGATAGTCAGAAAACACTACCCGGGGGTGTAGGTTGGGTTCCGGGGTATTTTTAAGCCTTACCGGCAACTTAAAGGGTATTTTGGTAATTTTACATTTTTAGCAATTAAAAGTGACGAAAATTTGAGATGTAAATCTTATGTGGATTAAACCCACAAAGCCCACTAACCATCCTATATTAAACCATTAAGCTACGGAGGTTATCTTTAGGTTTACAACTTTCCCCAAAACAAACCCTAGCCACCTTAAGCCACCATTGGAGAAGGAGCTTGGAGAAGGAGAGAAAGAGAGAAAATTCTGCAGAGATTCTTCACCAAATCAACACCAAATCAAGAAACAAACAAGGCAAGTGGTTTAATTATGTTTACCTTCAGCAAATGTTCTTTCCATGTTAGAAAATTGAAGATTTATAATTGTTATTGGAAGATGAATGAAAACCCATGATTAATTGGACATAGGTTCTGAATATTGAGGATAAATTGCATGTAGAATAGTTTGGAGACAATTAATCTGATGTTAATACATGATTGGGTGAAAGAAAAATGGATTAAATTTGATGAATTGAGGGTTCCAAATTCTAGGGTTCATGTTCATGAATAAATTGGGGAAAAGTTTAAGTATTTGTAATTGATTGATGATTAGGGTGAATTAATCCATAAAAACGTGATAGGATGTGGTTATATTATGTTTAGGATTGTTTAGAGACTTTAAAGCAATCGTTGGGATAAATTTTAGAGGTGATTTGAGGAGTAAAAATGGTGAAAAACGTATTTGGAAAAATCTGGGCCAAAACTGGCCAGTCGTTAGAAGCAGCCCCCAGGTCGTTCGAACGAGCTCGTTCGAACGAGCTTCTAACGAGTTGACCAGTATCTTCTAACGAAGGGTAGTTTCGTTTGATATCTCGTTCGAACGAGATATCGTTAGAAGATGCAGTTCGTTCGAACGAACTGGAATCTCGTTCGAACAGTCTCGTTCGAACGAGACTTCTAACGAGTTGACAGCCCCAAACTCGTTCGAACACTCGTTCGAACGAGACTTCTAACGAGCTGACAGTTTGGGCTATTTTGAATTGTTTTGAATTTTGGAGTCCCGTAAACTTGTTCGAGGATATATTTAACCTTCCAATGATGACGTAGTGATAGGTTTGGGACATTTGGTTATTTATGAGAAGGAAATTATATACAAGAGAGTTAAATTAGAATGAACCGTTTGGGTGAGACGTGAGTGTCTATTACGACGTGAGGATGAATTATGGCGCGTATAATTACAAACCAGAATAGTATGAATTGTGATAATTATAAGTTAGTACGAGAATGCAATATGTACTACGATTAAAATACGGTATTACTAAGATGTGTGTTTACTTAGTATTGGTATATGGATTGTGTGTATGACATACCTACCATACTTGCTATCACGGGAGGTTGCGTTCGCTTAGGACCCTCTAATCCTTGTGTGCCTACGGGGGGGATATAGACTGGTACCTCGATGAACATAGGTCATAGAAAGACTTATTGGGATATTAATAAGTCCGCTGACCGTGGGAGCGTAGGTATGTGCGTGACCCACGTGATGGTGACTGTGTTCGCCTCCACTATTTGTGATTTGTGTTATCTGAACTATTCCTGAGAGATTCGGAATATGTGATCCTTATGTACGTGATGTACCGGGATGGATAGCAGAGTATGTGTGCACCGCAGCTTAGTTCTCGGGGTGCTTGTATTGTATATTTACGATGTGATTAATATACATTTAATTAATGAGAATCCTCATGTTAATGTTGTAAATATATTACGATATTGTTTCGAGATATATAACGAGTTAACTGATAGTTATATATATTGCATATTGAGTATCTGAGTTTACGTTAAATCCCTATTTAAATACGAGCGTTATTATGTTAATGGAACCGAGTAATATGGGTAGGACCTTTGGCAGTCTAGCTAGATATGTGACAACTTAGCTAGTGGTATGGGTAGTTATAGATGGGTACTTGCGTTAGGAGTGCACAGTTAGACGAGAGGTGAGAATATAATGTGAGTGCACGTCCTAACATGTAATTTGCATTTAATATTTTAAATGTTTTTAAAGCACTTGCAGGTTTTTAAAATACAACTCCACATTCGGGCTCTGACCCGTTTGCTTTTCAAATCTTTTTCTTGTAAAACTATTTTAGGTGCCCAGCCACAGGGACACCAAGCATAGGATACTCATTCAGGTGACGAGCTGTAGCGGTTTGTGGAAGCTACAGGGGTTTTTCTTGTAGACGCTTCTATCTTTTGGATTCCAGAGTCCCTATCTATCAGTTGTAGGGCATGTTGCCCATTTCTATTTAGAGGCATCTTTTACATTTCAGTTTTCAGAATTTAGCATGTATTATTTTAGTATTCGTTTTACTTATCAGTTGTGGGATTGTAGTGAGGAGTTTTCCTCCAGACTTTATTTACTCTATTGTGATGGTTATTCGTTTTTACTTCAGTATGGTGAATGGTGTTATTTATTTCTTCATTACACTCGTTGCATGTTAATCAGACTTAAATTAAAATTTGGAAACTTACTTTTTAAATACTAGGTGGTTAGTAATAATAAAATGTTTTCGACAGTGATGCTATTAACTGAGCCAACTTGGCATTTTGAATTAATTTAATAAAGGAGTAGCTACTCGGTATTTAATTAGTCGGGGTGTCACAGGTGGTATCAGAGCATCAGGTTCTAGTGTCCTTTAGGATCTGTATGGCTATTATGTTTCCGCTACGTTTCTTTGATATAGAGCCCTATATTTTAGGACTGTTGTACTCTTTTTGTGTATGCTTCGTTCTTCATCTTTATTAAGTTTATAACCGCGAACTTATAAACTTTGTTCTTATTTCAGATGCCTCCACGACGTGAACGACGAGTTCCCTGGGATGCAATGCCCGAACCCCAGCCCGCTCCAGTTCAGGGCATGATGAACACCGCTGAGGTTGCAGCTATAGTAGCTCAAGCGGTAAATGCTGCCATTGCCGTTATTCAGCAGGCACCAACTCAGGCGCCGGTTGTCGCGCCAGTACAGGTTAATGCATTCCCATCTGCTTGGGAGCGTGTACGTGACGCTTTTCAGAAAGCGCATCCGCCAGAGTTTGCAGGTAGCTCAGATGTGGTAGTCTCGAGCCAATGGAGGAAGGATATAAAGAGGCATTTGAGGATGCATGAGTGAACTGATGTTCAGAAATAGGTGCTAGCTACTTTCAAGCTAGTGGGATCTGCACTACAGTGGTGGGAGTCTATTACCATCGCAGAGGAGAGGGATACTCTCACGATTCAGGAATTCTGGGTGCGGTTTGACCGCAAGTACTTTCCGTCCGCAGTTCATACAGAAATGAGGAGGAAGCTGATGAGTCTGAGGTAGGAAGGCAAGACAGTGGCCGAGTATGAGGCCGAGTTCACTAATCTGTTGAACATCGTTCCAGACGAGATACCAACAGAGAAGAAGAAGATTGAGAAGTTCACCGACGGGTTGAATTAGAGGATCCGTCAACATCTGCTAGGGAACCTATCGTTGGCCACTTATTCTGATGTGGTTAACGCTGCATTGTTGCACTGCCAGGACCACCGTTTTCATATGGCCGAGGGCAAAAGGTCGGGAGAGTCTAGCCATCAGGGCAGGACTGGAGGACATGGTGCCAGCGGGGCACAATCTGGTCAGGGGCAGAGACAGAATGAGCAGGGTACTCAGCAGGGGGATAACAAGAGGTTCCGGTCAGGGAACTACAGGCAGGGACAGGGAGGTTTCCGTCAGGGCCATCAGGGTCCAAACGGCCATCAGGGCCAACAGGGGCAGAATGGGCAGCAGTTTCATCAGGGCCAGCAGGGCCAAGGGAGGAACGGTAACGGCCACCAGGGCCGGGGAAAGCAGGGGCAGAGGGGAGGAAACTTCCATGGGAAGTTCTTTGTTTGTGGCAAGACTGGCCATAAGAAGCAGGATTGTCCTGATAGGGGCAGGGCCCCACAGCAGCAGTAGCAAGGTGCTCGCCAGGAGCCACAGAGGCCTATGTTTCCCGCCGCTCTTCCTGCACCGCCACAGATGGCAGCATTGCCACCCATTCCATCAGTCCCAGCTCAGCAGGGGCAGCTACAGTATGGACGTGTCTACAACGTTCACCAGGCTGCAGTTCCACAGGCACCGCCCGCGATCGAGGGTACGTTTCCTATCCATGGCACTATGGGTCGGGTGTTATTTGATACGGGTGCTACACACTGTTTTATAGCTACACACTTCGCGAAATCTTTAGGATTGTTAGCTACGGCAGAGAGCACAGTGACGTGTGTCGACTCACCATTGGGGAGTGGGTCACTTATTTTCTTTATATGCCGGGGAGTGGGGGTAGAGATTGGTGGTTTTCTATTACCTGTAGACATGTTAGTGTTAGACATGCACGTTCACGATGTGATCATCGGTATGGATTGGCTCGTAGCATATAGGGCCATGATTGATTGCTTCAGCGGGAGCATTGTTTTTGCCATTCCGGGGCAAGAGATGTTTGTAGTGGCGATGCCTCGCCCAGAGGGAGGATCGACCGCTCATCTGTATTACATTGAGGAGGATACCTTTAAGGAGGTAGTGATTCCTTTAGACTCTATCCTAGTCGTCAGGGAGTATTCGGATGTGTTTCAGGAGATACCAGGCTTACCACCCAGTCGAGAGATAGACTTCGTTATAGATTTGCTACCGGGTACGAGACCTATAGCACGTGCACCGTACCGTATCGCTCCAATTGAGATGCGAGAGCTACGGGATCAGATAGAGCAGCTGTTAGGTCAGGGCTTTATTCGCAGGAGTACCTCATCTTGGGGCGCTCCAGTTTTGTTTGTGAAGAAGAGGGACGGTTCACTAAGATTGTGTGTGGACTACCGAGAGTTGAATAAGGTCACGATACGGAATAAGTATCCGTTGCCTCGAATCGATGACTTATTCGACCAGTTGAGAGGAGCTTCTTTCTTCTCGAAGATTGACTTGAGATCGGGATACCATCAGTTGCGTATCAGGGAGGAGGATGTCTCGAAGACCGCGTTCTTATCGAGATATGGTTCTTACGAGTTTCGGGTTATGCCTTTCGGCTTGACCAACGCTCCAGCAGTGTTTATGGACTTGATGAACAGAGTGTTCAGGGATTTCCTAGACCAGTTTGTCATTGTCTTCATTGATGATATTCCGGTTTACTCCCAGACAGAGGATGAGCACGCCGAGCATTTAAGGAAAGTTTTGCAGACACTTCGTCAGAACGAGTTGTATGCAAAATATGAGAAGTTCGGGTTTTGGCTGAAGGAAGTCCAGTTTCTGGGGCATATCATTTTCGACCGAGGAATATCTGTTGATCCGGGGAAAGTGTCAGCGGTGAGGGAGTGGGGACAGCCCACGACACCAACGGAGATTCGTAGTTTCTTGGGTTTAGCAGGATACTACAGGAGGTTTATTCGGGGTTTCTCGGAGATAGCAGGTCCTTTGACACATCTGACTCGTAAGGGTGTGCCCTACATCTGGAGTGATGCCTGTCAGTTGGCATTCGATGAATTGAAGGACAAATTGACCTCAGAACCTGTGTTAGCATTGCCGAGACCGGGAGTTGAGTATTTGGTTTACACCGATGCCTCTTTGCAAGGACTGGGAGGTGTATTACAACAGGAGAGACATGCCATAGCTTATGCTTCTCGTAAGCTTAAGCCTCATGAGAAGAATTACCCCACACATGATTTGGAGTTGGCAGCAGTGGTATTTGCCTTACGAATTTGGAGGCACTATCTTTTGGGGGAGAAGTTTCAGCTGTTCACGGACCACAAGTCACTACAGTATCTGTTCACGCAGAAGGAATTGAATATGCGGTTGCGTAGGTGGCTTGAATTTGTGAAGGACTACCAGTTCGACATCCAGTACCACCCGGGTAAGGCTAACGTGGTAGCAGACGCGTTGAGCCGTAGGCCAGCAGATGAGGTGGCAGAGGTGTGGAAGGCAAAGTGGAAGGAATTGGGACACCAGGATGTAGTGGCCTGATCTTTCATGTATGTGATGACCGTTACACCGCAGATTGTCACGAAGGTAGTACGGGCACAGGCTGATGACTCGTTCTATCAGGAGCAGATAGTTCGATTACTAGCAGACGGAGCCGAGTCCTATACAGTTAGCTCAGACGGGGGATTACGCTTCAATGGGAGATTAGTAGTTCCGGAAGGAGAAGAATTACGGCACGATGTGATGGTAGAGTCACACGGCTCACGGTTAGCGGTACATCCCGGAGGGGACAAAATGTACCAAGACATGAGATGACAGTATTGGTGGAGCGGTATGAAGAAAGATATCACCGAGTTTGTCTCGAAATGCGCCACTTGTCAGCTCGTAAAAGTGGATCACCAGAGACCGACAGGATTGTTACAGCCATTCGAGGTCCCGGTGTGGATATGGGAGAGCATATCCATGGACTTTATCACGGGGTTGCCTACGTCGCAGAGGGGTCACGACTCCGTTTGGGTAATTGTAGACAGGTTGTCCAAGGTCGCTCACTTCTTACCCGTAAGGACTGACTACACCACGGGACAGTATGCCCAGCTCTTCATTTCAAGGATTGTGAGACTTCACGGTGTGCCCCTATATATCGTGTCTGACAGAGATAAGATATTTGTTTTGAGGTTTTGGGAGAGTTTCTAGGAGGCAATGGGCACGGAATTGCGGTTGAGTACGGCTTATCATCCGCAGACCGATGGGCAGACAGAGCGCACCAATCAGATGTTGGAGGACATGCTACGCATGTGCATTATTGACTTCGGGGGTGGATGGGAGCAGTACCTTCCACTGGTGGAGTTTGCTTACAACAAATCCTATCAGTTTACTATTGGCATGGCTCCGTTTGAAGCGTTGTACGGTAGGCCTTGTCGTTCCCCAGCATGTTGGTTGGAAGTGGGGGACAACAAACTACTTGGGCCGGAAGTGATTCAGGATACATCGGCAAGGATTGAGTTGATTCAGAGTCGCATTCGGGTAGCTCAAGACAGGCAGAAGAGTTATGCTGATGCGAAGAGGTTTTTCAGGGAGTTCCAGGTGGGGGACTAGGTTTTGCTCAGGGTATCTCCGATGAAGGGGATTATGCGTTTCGGGAAGAAGGGGAAGTTGGCACCGAGGTATGTGGGGCCGTTTCCTATTATTGAGCGGATCGGACCGGTTGCGTATAGACTTGGACTACCGGAGCACTTGCATCGAATTCACGACGTGTTCCATATTTCCTCGCTGAGGAAATACCTTAGAGATAATTTGGATCATTCTCACATTGCTGTGGAGGACATCGATCTCCAGCCGGATAGCTCCTACGAGGAGAGGCCAATTACTATTTTGGACCGAAGCGAGAGGAAACTGCGGTCAAAGATAGTCCCGTTAGTGCGTGTTCAGTGGCGACATCACAATGTCGAGGAGTCCACATGGGAGCGTGAGGATGAGATGCGCGAGCATTATCCAGAGCTATTTTTAGCAGGTACTTTCTAGTTTCGAATTTCGGGACGAAATTCAGTTATTAGGGGGGAAGTATGTAATACCCCGTACTTTTGTCTATATTTATTTTTGGGATTAATTAATTAAATGGGTATTAATTGAAAATTAATCCGGGTTATAAATACTAATGTGATGCGAATTGGTATTTGATTATGTGCATATATAATTATATATGTATTTGGTATTATAAAATTTGTCGTGAGATTTATATACGGCATTTTAGAAATTTTGTTGAGACGCGTGGGACCGCCGCGTCACGGTATAATATTTTGATAATAAAAGTGGATTTAAACTCTATAAATCGTATGGTCGTTTTGAGTACGCCAACGCGTCCGGAAGTGTCGAGATAGTCAGAAAACACTACCCGGGGGTGTAGTTTGGGTTCCGGGGTATTTTTAAGCCTTACCGGCAACTTAAAGGGTATTTTGGTAATTTTACATTTTTAGGAATTAAAAGTGACGAAAATTTGAGATGTAAATCTGACGTGGATTAAACCCACAAATCCCACTAACCATCATATATTAAACCATTAAGCTACGGAGGTTATCTTTAGGTTTACAACTTTCCCCAAAACAAACCCTAGCCACCTTAAGCCACCATTGGAGAAGGAGCTTGGAGAAGGAGAGAAAGAGAGAAAATTCTGGAGAGATTCTTCACCAAATCAACACCAAAGCCGGAAACAAACAAGGCAAGTGGTTTAATTATGTTTAACTTCAGCAAATGTTCTTTCCATGTTAGAAAATTGAAGATTTATAATTGTTATTGGAAGATGAATGAAAACCCATGATTAATTGGACATAGGTTCTCAATATTGAGGATAAATTGCATGTAGAATAGTTTGGAGACAATTAATCTGATGTTAATACATGATTGGGTGAAAGAAAAACGGATTAAATTTGATGAATTGAGGGTTCCAAATTCTAGGGTTCATGTTCATGAATAAATTGGGGAAAAGTTTAAGTATTTGTAATTGATTGATGATTAGGGTGAATTAATCCATAAAAATGTGATAGGACGTGGTTATATTATGTTTAGGATTGTTTAGAGACTTTAAAGCAATCGTTGGGATAAATTTTAGAGGTGATTTGAGGAGTAAAAATGGTGAAAAATGTATTTGGAAAAATCTGGACCAAAACTGGCCAGTCGTTAGAAGCAGCCCCCAGGTCGTTCGAACGAGCTCGTTCGAACGAGCTTCTAACGAGTTGACCAGTCTCTTCTAACGAAGGGTAGTTTCGTTCGATATCTCGTTCGAACGAGATATCGTTAGAAGATGCAGTTCTTTCGAACGAACTGGAATCTCGTTCGAACAGTCTCGTTCGAACGAGACTTCTAACGAGTTGACAGCCCCAAACTCGTTCGAACACTCGTTCGAACGAGACTTCTAACAAGCTGACAGTTTGGGCTATTTTGAATTGTTTTGAATTTTGGAGTCCCGTAAACTTGTTCGAGGATATAGTTAACCTTCCAATGATGACGTAGTGATAGGTTTGGGACATTTGGGTATTTATGAGAAGAAAATTATATACAAGAGAGTTAAATTAGAATGAACCGTTTGGGTGAGACGTGAGTGTCTATTACGACGTGAGGATGAATTATGGCACGTATTATTACAAACCGGAATAGTATGAATTGTGATAATTATAAGTTAGTACGAGAATGCAATATGTACTACGATTAAAATACGGTATTACAAAGATGTGTGTTTACTTAGTATTGGTATATGGATTGTGTGTATGACATACCTACCATACTTTCTATCACGGGAGGTTGCGTTCGCTTAGGACCCTCTAATCCTTGTGTGCCTACGGGGGGGATATAGACTGGTACCTCGATGAACATAGGTCATAGAAAGACCTATTGGGATATTAATAAGTCCGCTGACCGTGGGAGCGTAGGTATGTGCGTGACCCACGTGATGGTGACTGTGTTCGCCACCACTATTTGTGATTTGTGTTATCTGAACTATTCCTGAGAGATTCGGAATATGTGATCCTTATGTACGTGATGTACCGGGATGGATAGCAGAGTATGTGTTCACCGCAACTTAGTTCTCGGGGTGCTTGTATTGTATATTTACGATGTGATTAATATACATTTAATTAATGAGAATCCTCATGTTAATGTTGTAAATATATTACGATATTGTTTCGAGATATATAACGAGTTAACTGATAGTTATATATATTGCATATTGAGTATCTGAGTTTACGTTAAATCCCTATTTAAATACGAGCGTTATTATGTTAATGGAACCGAGTAATATGGGTAGGACCTTTGGCAGTCTAGCTAGATATGTGACAACTTAGCTAGTGGTATGGGTAGTTATAGATGGGTACTTGCGTTAGGAGTGCACAGTTAGACGAGAGGTGAGAATATAATGTGAGTGCACGTCCTAACATGTAATTTGCATTTAATATTTTAAATGTTTTTAAAGCACTTGCAGGTTTTTAAAATACAACTCCACATTCGGGCTCTGACCCGTTTGCTTTTCAAATCTTTTTCTTGTAAAACTATTTTAGGTGCCCAGCCACAGGGACACCAAGCATAGGATACTCATTCAGGTGACGAGCTGTAGCGGTTTGTGGAAGCTACATGGGGCTTTGCTTGTAGACGCTTCTATCTTTTGGATTCCAGAGTCGCTATCTATCAGTTGTAGGGCATGTTGCCCATTTCTATTTAGAGGCATCTTTTACATTTCAGTTTTTAGAATTTAGCATGTATTGTTTTAGTATTCGTTTTACTTATCAGTTGTGGGATTGTAGTGAGGAGTTTTCCTCCAAACTTTATTTACTCTATTGTGATGGTTATTCGTTTTTACTTCAGTATGGTGAATGGTGTTATTTATTTCTTCATTACACTCGCTGCATGTTAATCAGACTTAAATTAAAATTTGGTAACTTACTTTTTAAATACTAGGTGGTTAGTAATAATAAAATGTTTTCGACAGTGATGCTATTAACTGAGCCAACTTGGCATTTTGAATTAATTTAATAAAGGAGTAGCTACCCGGTATTTAATTAGTCGGGGTGTCATAATTCATTTCCAAAACTCCAATTATCTTCCATATTAATCAAGTTACACACTTAATTGTCAACAATTAGCAAAACTACCAGCGTCTGAATGAATTCTCATATAAAAAACAAAAACAAAGTAATAATCTTCAAAAAGCCTTCAAAGCTTCTAATTGAAACCAACAACTTGTGTTGGTAACAATAATTGATAAAAAAAATAAAAAATGGAAGTGTATATTATTACCTAAAAATAAATAGGGCAATTTACAAGTAGGTCCATTGTCGACTTGTTATGCCACTGGAGTGGACTTCTACAAAAAGAGAATTAGTGAACCTAATTGTTTAAAATTTGTTTGCGAGGGGCCTAAGAGTATTTTCGTAAAATAAATATGAGTTACATATATGATTTCAAATTTACCTCACTAAACTTAAAAAAAAACATAGCTGACCACTATGGGTCCTCAATCAAGTCGCGATAACAACGAGAACTCTCCTGCATGCAGAAAAGACTAATAATTCGAGCACATAGCATGATAAATTTTGTTAGTAATGCCACCAAATTATTAAACTTCAAGACCAAAAACATTTAAATATTCATTTAACTGTAACAACACCAGCAGATACCTATGTAGTCAACTGAATATGCAAATAAAAAATAGATTCTCCAAGTCGGTGACGAGAGTGGTGGAAACGGGAGGGGAGACGACGAGAGGTTCTGCAGTTGAAGGCGAGAGGGTAAGCGGAGGGTTGTGGGGTTTCTGAGGTAGTTCTTGTTCTTAATCGTAGCAGATAGTTTGGGTTGGGAGTAATGATTATTGTGTTTCAGAATATTTATCACCGAAGTTTCCCGCCTATAAATTTTGTTATTCTATTTATTATAAAAAGTCATAAATAACTAAGTTTATTAAACAAATATATTATTTTCATAAAATTATATTTATTATTACAATGTATATGATACTGTCGTAAAAAATAAATATATTACATGACACTTAAAATATTACAGTCGTCAAATATTACACTAATATGACCCTTAAAATTGGATGGTCATACAAATTAGAAAATAATTTAGTTAAATGAAAAAGGGTCATAATTGTGAACCAACAGTACTTATTACGATGATTTAATGAAAATGGTCATAAAATTAAAATTTAAAACTGTCATAAAAAGGTATTTTTCTAGTAGTGCTGGCATTATGATCATCGTTGTCACCGAACATGGATGCCTCATCAAACATAAAGTTATTCTTGGATTCAAGGGAAACAATAATTAAGTGGTGTATGAGGCCATTATAATTGGCCTAAAAATGGTGCCCGCCATGGGAGCATAGTACGTCGTTGTGCACTGTAATTCTCATAAGATTCCCAATTAATTCAGTAGAGAACACAAAGCCAAATATTCAGGGATTCTTACTTACCGTGATAGAGTAAGAAAAATCCGAATATACTTCAGGTCATCATTAATTAAACAATTACTGAGGAACTTCAATAGTCATGTTGATGTCTTAGCTACATTGGCATCAACAAATGGAACCGATCTAAAAAGAAAAATTGAAGTGGAATACGTCAACCGACCAAACATTGATGAGCCAAATGCAACACCAGAGATCATGAAAATTGGGTCAATACCATATTAAATAGACCCCATCATTACCTATTTGAAGGATGAGGACCTTCCCAGTGTAACAAATAAGCCCACAAATTGAAATTCCAATTCGCTAGATTTTTGCTTAACTCTGAAGGAAAACTTTACCACTAATATTTCACATACCCTTTGTTCAAAGTCAGAGTATTATACTTTGGCGACTTAGTATTAAGGAGAGTGATTTAATTTGCCAATAGAACTTTCGATAAGAAACCAACACTGAATTACAAAGGGTCATATATAGTAGTGTCAAAAGGAGGGGCGGTTCAAACTACTTAAAATAATTAGATGACACAAAAATACCAAGGTCATGGAATTCCATCAACCTTAGAATATTTTATCACGAACTATGATAAGTGTATTTTTACAATGTCTTAGCTCAATAAAGATTCATGTCAAGAAATACAATTATTTAATGTGAACATTATTTCCTAGTCGATCTTTGTTAAAAATCAACACGAAAATGGGAGTACAACCCAACACTGGGTTCGTTGACATAGAAATGGCATAAATCACCTAAGAATGCGTGGTGTGACTTTGAACAAGTCATTCATCTATGATTTAGCACTAAACCAACCTGAAAATGGTGGTATAATCCAAATCTATCTTGATCGCTTATGATTTGATACTAGTGCCACTTAGGAATGGGTGGTACAACTTAAACAAGTCAGCTGCATTTGATTTAGCACAAAATCCACCTGAAAAGGGTGGTACAATACAACTTTGGGTGATTCGCCGACGATTTGGCATTAACCCACCAAAAAATGGGTGGTATTACTTTGAACAAGTCAACCACCTACGATTTGGCATAAAAACTATCTAAAAATAGCGGTACAATCCAAGTCTAGGTTGGTCATCCTTAAATAGGCATAAAACCACCTAAGAATGGGTGGTACGAATTAGAAAAAGCGGGTTTTCCTAAAATAAGTATAAGACTCCATGAGAACATAGGAAACAATGCTCAAGTTAAATTCGAATGTTAACTTATCAAATTTTAGTCAACGCGTAATTAAATCGTTGGCCTATTCATTGTGAAGGTGCACCAAAGTAAAGTTTCTTAAGGCCGACATGTCCTTAGACAACATGGTAGTTTGAACTACTGAATAATTGATTTCAACATTATGAAACTCTGAGTTCTCAGAAGTAACAGGCTCTTTTCCCTTAATTAAGTTGACCGTCTAGGGGTGAACCTTGTATGTTAATGGTGGTGGTGGAGTCTTTTCCCTTTGGGCAATCATTAAGGGTGGGTTATTACTCCTAGAGGGAGAAATGGATGAGTTTTTTCATCTTTCTATCTTCTTGCCTTATTCGACCTATCTTTCTCTTTCTCTCTCTCTCTCTCTCTCTCTCTCTATATATATATATATATATATATATATATATATATATATATATATATATCCTCTTACTTTTACTTTTCTTAATTTTCTTTCTCATGGTAAAAGATTACCCTTTATTGATGCCAGATGTACCTTGGAGGCTGGACGCACCAATTTTTCAAATTTTCTTAGGCGGCATTAAAATCCATTGTTCACCTTAGAGGTAGGTCATATCTTCATGTTTTGGAGTGACTAGGGAAATATGAAGTCATGTCCCTTGTCTTCCTCCCCCTTCTCTATCTATTCCCAAAGCGGACCCGAGGTGCTGAATTATGCGTATGTAAGAGGGGAATGAAGTCATCGAAGAATAAGACTTCTTGATGTTGAGTTAATTCATCCTCATATGAATCGATAAATATTACGTATATGGGCAAATACGCTTCACCAACGCACACCCCTTACCTATGCATTGATGTTGGGGTAGTTATTGGTATTAACGAGTCACTATTGTGTAATTGATGGAAATTACTTTAGAAACTACAGTAAAAGTCATGGTTGACACAACCATAAGTTCATACCCAAGAAGCATGTGAGCAACTATTTAGTAAAATCTAACTCCAGCAGAAGTTTTTCGTTACCAGAATTTTTGAGGTTGGTGAGTCTATATTCGAAATCTATGGTCTTCATTTTGGAATGAGGATTTGAGCTAAAGGATTGATTCTTGATAAAACATAAATAGCTGGTAAAGATCCTACCTAGATATCCTTCCTACAAAATAATAGGAAGACCTATGTAGTCCTCTCTATAGAGTTTCCCAGAAAACACTAAGACATCTCTATGAGTTTTTTTTTTGTGATCTGGGAAGCGAAGTCACCAAATTGCAATATTTGTCCCCATCTTGGAAATGGTATGTTCTAAACTTAGGAGAGGTCCTCAAGTCATAGGAAAACCTTATTTCATTCAAGTGCAGGTTAATCCCACAAATTTAGTTTATGGCTATTGTGTCCATTATAATCCAGAAAAAATCTTTCATTTAATTGGATTGGAAGTATTCCATAAAACAAAGTACTTTAACCAGCAATTAGTGGAGGGGAAATGAACCCCCACTATTATGGCCATCATCATGAATGCAACCTTGTTATTGATGTCATAAACATTTTGATCGCCTGAGAAGGTTTGAATTTTAATGATTTCATGTATATGGTACTTAACAAGAAATTCATCAAAATAATTTTCTAAGGCCACTTCGTACTTCATGAAATGCCTAAGCATAGCTATAGAAGGGAGTACTAAAGAAAAAAAGATGAAGATGAAGATATATATGTCTTATCTATAACTTAAAGTTGGAGAGAGAAATAAAGTGAGAGGTCTCACACCTTTGAAATTCAAGTACATATGTACAAGTGGTCATTTGAAACTCCTTATACTCTTTAGCACCAAAGGGAAATGGAAGTGCACATCTCTTGGAAAGAGAGTATTACTTTCATAACCTCCAAGTCACGCCAAATGATTTCCTAAGGAAGCAAATCAATGGTGGACGAAAATCAAAACATTGGGTTACGTGTGCATATTATAATAATCACGTTGTTTTGATGAGAAAAACAACGTTACATATGGATAACTCAAGAAGACATAATTGCATTGACCAGGCCTAAAGACCATCCACCCCAATTCTGGGAGAAATTAAAAGGACTATGAGTTGGGTATGCCCCATGGCATGGCATGTGTCCATTAGAGAACAATAGAAATTAGGTCATCCAGAGATAACAACGCAACTATAGACGAATTAAGGAGGATATTAATGAATATAATGGATACGTTTCTAATGAAATTCAACTACCTTAAGTATAAGATCAAGAACAAAGACTGATTGCTATGATAAACACCTAATGTTCTAGGAATTTTGTAACTATAATTAGACATGGAGTTAACATTCTAGGGCATTTAATTTCACATAATTATATTCATAACTTGAACACCCAACTATAAACCCTAGTACTCCATGTAGTCTTCTTCTCATCCTAAAATATAATAAAATACTTATCTCTCTTGCCCATGGACGTAAACATACCAATCTGCCGAACCATGTATATCCGCATGTCTATTTTAAATACAAAACTCATATTTAGGGTCAAATTGGAATATAGAATTATTTTAGGATCGATATCCCCTACATGTTTCTTGGTGGACAACATGAATATTGCCAAACATGATGAATCACTTAACACGGTGCTTTGATACCAATTTTTGGGATTGACTATAAAAAAATTATCCACTGAACTTAGATTTATAATTTTGAGAAATTATATAAATTTTGATAGATTACTTGATCTATGTTTTGATCACCATACCTGTGTGGATCTTATAAGTGATCAAATTGATGTGACTATAGGTTAAAAGAGTATGAAAAATATGAAGAACCACCATAGATCTTTTGGTATATGGAACCCAAACTTGAGTAGGATCTTGAAGAACATGAGAGAGTTTTTTTATCTCCCTCTCAAAGTTGGCTTCTCTATCTCTCTCTTACATCAAACCTTGCCACAACCTCCCTCTTTTATGTCGTTAAGTGTGAGGGAACTCCTCCTCATGCTCCTTTATATATTATCATGAGGATGGCAATGGGTCATTTATTAAATTAGAAAAAATAGGGCTTTCTTCTATATTTAGAAATATATCGGGGACCTAATGCAAATCCTATATTAACCTCTGTAATTTATTTTCTTTTGTGTTATATTATAATTAATTTCACTAAATAATTTCAACTTCACTCCAATTTAATTATCTCAATATTATGTTAATAGATATATCACGTTTGCAAAGTTAGATCACACATAACATGATTTTCCCATATTAAGTTAGCAATGCCCTCTTAGTAAAATTCAGTTTGCTACTAATTAATTTTCACTAACACCTTATTTTCCTTGATTCCCAAACTTAACCTTTTTAATTCTCAATTGTATTATTAAATAATCCATTGATCAGGTTTACAGTTAGAATAAAAAATTAAAAGTTATCCATGGTGTATTATAGTCCTGAATATTTATCTTGAATGTAAATTCCTCTAGAAAAGGATATGGGGCATATTCACATAATAATTTCCCAACTCATAGGGCTTATTGAATGAATAAATTGAATCATTATTAAATCAATGCAATGACTATATGAATATTCTTATCCTCGTATCTATCGAGATTAAGAACCTATGAATCATTTGCAAATCGTAAGATTGTGAAAGTCTAATCTAGATAGCATCTAGAATCGAATCTGATTCTTAGTCACATTTAATACATTTTTATTCAATTGGTAATATCTTCGTTGAACTGTCAAATAATTTCCCAAATAGTCAGATAGGTTCATCTAGCCAAGATAAACTACTAAGATTGTACACATTAGTTTGCTAATAGGATATCAACCCCTATTGAGGATGTGAAATATTTAATCATACTAGAACCAGAAGAGGTTGTGAAGTATTTAATCATACTAGACCGAAATTATGATATTTTATGATCGAGTTGAACTTAAATTGCAAAAATTCCTACTAAGTATAATTGATTGTGTTATATATATATATATATATATATATATATATATATATATATATATATATATATATATAGTATGTTTATAAGCAAATATAAGGCATTCACATAAACATAATTTATGTTTTAAATAAGCTAAGACAATCAATTATTAACAGATAAAAATTGTCACAAAACATGGATTTAATAAAACCCTAACATCATATCCTCAAAATACCTAATAACCAACATAACTTAATTTTTTGTAAGAAATTTGTGTCTTTACATTAAAATTCATGTAGCAAAATATAAGCTATGGGTAATATTGACAAAAATTGAGGAAGATATTGTCTGTTGTGATTACATCTTTTAAATTGTTTCAAGTTTTACAATTTGAGTTATGATGATAGAACTAGGGTTCTTATTATTTTTTATGATAATGGGATTGGTACATGTAGAATTAACTGTTTAAACTTGAGGACTTAGATTAAAGCCTGTCAGAATAACTATTTCTTATGTCAATTTATGATAAGCTAAGTTAAATTCGTGACGATACTAATACGAAGTCCATTGTTGATGAAACTAGGGCTTATAAGAAAGGGTTTCATAATCAATTGGATGTATAGTGGTAGATTCATATAATTGACGAATTAGATGTTGTTTATATGATTTGTTTATCATAAACACCTATTATAATAGTATTAACTAATCTAGACATTGTTGGGTTAAATTGGTAAATTCTGGGAGATGAATCTCACAAGTTTAGGAAGTAGGGATGAACAACCACATGGTTAAATGAACTCGTTGTATGGATTAAATTTATTCAATGAGAGAATCAATTTAGGTTAAGATATAATCTATTCGGTCTGATGAGATTGGCCAGTTTAGGATTCTTATCAATTTTTCTCACTATTCCAATTCGGGTTTGAGCCTAAAACTTTTTAGAGAATTATATATCCATTTTAGGATTAATGGATATCTTGTGAGAAAGTGTCAAACCAACCCATGGTAGGTAGGGTAGGTTGATAGAGGAAAACTAGGTTTAGTATTCGAGCATAAGTTGAAAAACTTGTAGAGTTTTATTCATAAGTTATAGTCATTACCTTAAAGCCTAGTGGTAGGTTAGGGTAGGATAATGATTTCATGTTGGTATTAAAGTAGTTTGGTAAGGTTAGGCGATGAGAGTAAGGTTAATCTTAAGATATGTTGGGTTTATTAAAAAAGTATGGTATTTTATCGTAAATCGTGTTGTAATGGTGGTACTACCATTCAGTATTGGGAATTTTGGGTTCTTGGGGTGGTGGACGTATTGGATTCGTTAAACTAGAAATTATGGCTGTCTTAGAAGAGATACTATGTGTATTTATTTAGAGTTGGGATACATTTGAGTTGGTCTTGGACATATTATCCATGTGATCACATGAGTGTATTAATGTTGATCCATGATGATTTCTAGGCTTATTACATTGGGAACTATATTTTTTTATGGAATAGGTATCTAAATTAGAAGAGAATTATGTGTGGGTACTTACCTTGTGCATGTGTAGGCATAATAGCATTTCCCCATGTGGGTATCAAGATTTTGTAAAGTTTTACATCCTTTAGTCAGTATTAGAATGTGCATCATAGATCCCTGAAGGTAACTATGAATTCGCGATACTTATTGGATGACATGGATTATCTAGTTATTTTGTTATGATTTATCATGGGTGGAGTTATACATATATGTTTATGTGATTATTTTTTGTACTCCGTGATTATGGGTGTGTTCCTCATTTAGAGGTATGAAGTAGGGTATATGTGAGACGTGCATATATGAAGTATATGTACTACGTGCTTATTAGGTTCTCTTAGTAGTGTGAGTGTGAGACCCTTAGTTATTATTCTTGATAAGGGGTTGAGGTATAACTTCCTATGGAATAAAAGGTGTATTAGTGTATATAAACTCTGTTAAGATAGATAATTGTGTGTAGCCGTATACATGTGTTTTTTGTTCCATGCCATTAGATCTTGGTGAAAAAATGGGCTGGACATATATATGTTAAAGGGTTCCTTATTTGGATTTTACGTATTACACACGAAGTTATGATTGGGAGTTGGAGATAATGGGTGCAATGCCGTTCTTAGTAGCCATAGGATCGTGTTGGGATATTAGGGAAGTATTGACGATTAGTTTGTAAGTTGTTAATATATTGAATAGGATGAGAACATAGAGGTATCTTGGGTTTGAGAGTATAATATCGAGTTGATATTTCTTAATGATAAAACATAAAGGTATAGGATAGTAGTGTTATCAATATTACATGGGTTAGATTTGTGGTTACTTCTCACTTATGATATTTAGGATTGTATCATCATTTAATTTTTACCTTTCATTTGCAAATTATGACACTTATTAAACATCATAAGGAAATCATGGTTTCACTATAGCTTATATTGTAATACCCTATAATTTTAAATAATTAAATAATCAGGATTCAATACTAGTAACTGCATATATATGTTAATGGGGAAATTTAAATTGAGAAATTTATGCATTTCATGATTGTTAATGATAGAAAATTTTGATCAACGTAGTTAAATATAGATAAGTAATAACGCATTGAGTGAATGTACATACTAACTATGGACATCCCTTTCCCATGTTTTTTCATCCTTCTCCATCTCGAGGGTCGGCGTTTGCGCATGCGATGGAGAGAGAGAGAGAGAGGTCTCATGCCCTTCCTAAGAACGCTTCATCCACCGTCGATGTGGGGTGATATAAATAGATATAGTCGCCAATCTATTTTGCTCAAAATAGGCAAAAGAACATGTTCCCGTCTTGAGAGAACAGTATCAAAGGAAAACTGATGCTTGCAAAACCAATAAGATTATAGGTTCAGGGGCTAAGTTACGTAATGAGAAAGTTTTAGGAACCCATACCACCCTTTCGGTCTCTCATGGGCTTATGCTACTATTTTCCTTAATTTCTCTATGAAGCGTCTGTGCGAGTATATATAAGTGGAGATCATAATCGCTCGACTCACATCATGGGAAAAGACGGAGTGAGGTCATCTATAGGAGTGTTCCCAAAATAATAATTAAAAATATGATATGTGCGTTTGTCGAGATATTGATAATTATGAGGATATAACAATAAGTGTTAGATAAGATGAAAACATGAATCACACGTATTATATATTTAAATAATACATGGAAAAAATAGGAAAGAGAGGAAAATAGGATTCGAGTCTTGGGTTTTATCCCGAGATGCCTACGTAGCCTATAAAGGTATCAAAGTCCACGTAGTTCACATGCAACACGAGGGTGGGGTTTATCCCATAAATACAAATGGGGATTTTATTATATATGTGTGTAAGAAAAAGGTGTTCTAGTTTGGGGAAATGGGATGGAAAATCCCATTGGAATTTATAAGTGCAACCCCCTTTTTTTTATAGAAAATATATTATGTGCAATATTACTACTAAAGGATTGAAGATTAATATGTGTATGAGCTAAAGTAAATGCTAAATTAAGAACTTAAATAACTAATGCGAAAATAAAGGAATTTAAAGCGAGAGAAGAATGTTTGGACCTTCTTTAGAGACTTGGAGGTTGATCTTGAATGATGATAAGCTTCTTTACAAGTGTGTGAAGAATGTAGAGGGGTTTTTGCTAAATTGGGTGTGAAAGTGATGAAAATGTAAGATTGAGAAAGGTTTCAAACACGAAAACGTCGCTGACTTAAGAAAATTGTTGTTGAGATCACTAAAGTTGATTTCACTCCTACTTAAGTATAGAAAGTTCAACTTCCCTTGCTTCTTCCTCTTTCAATCGCTCAGACATCCATCATCTATAACCCTCCCCTATGACCCACACTCTTGCATTACACTAATTATGCAAGAGTTTAATATTTAAGATCTTTGGGCTTTATATACTTTAGATCATTAAAATATGAGCGGGCCTCTCGAAAAGACTGACTTTGGACTAAATCCTAGCTCATGGGATCTATGTTTCTCTTCTATGTCGTACTTAGGCAAGGCAAGCAAAGAACTTGGACTTCATTGAAAGTGAGGAGGTACATTTGAAGTGAGACCATGTTCTCATTATATAGGGTCAAAAGACTACCAATAGGCATTATACTTTCCCTGCTTGTCAGCAGGTAACCCTATACACACTATCGATAGGTAGGGAAATGGTCTTTCTAATGGCAGTCTCATGCAAATTTTTAGAAAAAAGGTTATAAAATGCAATCCTTAAGTCCAATTTGCACACGGGGCATACAGTTGAAAAGGCTATTCGGAGACCTTTGATAATCCTTTACTGCTCCCAGGTATGGAGTTGATTTTGGGTCAAATGGGGCTCAAAAAGTGCCCCTTGGTACTTTTGAAAGGAGATCATCGAATGGCGATGGATCATTCGTCCAAATCGTAAGTCTGAATCGTGAACGGGGAGGACCATTGGAAAGGCTATGTGAGACACCTCAATGTTTCAAAGAGATTTGCTTAGTTAAGGGAGTTAACTTGGGTCAAATGGGGCTCGAAAGTTCCCGGTGACCCTTTGCAGTAAAATGGGTCATGCATTCGTACCATAAGGCTGATTTGCACACGGGGTAGATCGTTGGAAAGGGTATTTAGTTCCCTTTAAATATTCATTCAGTTTCATTTGATTTGAAGAGTTGACTTTCGTCAAACAAAGCCCGAGAGTGCTCGGTGGCCTCTGGATGAGTTTTCGAGGTAAATGAATCTTTCGTCTGAACGGTTATGCCATTTTATGCATGGGATATACCGGTGGAAGAGGGTTTCAATACCCTTTAAAGATTTATGATATTTTTCTCTGATGGTGACGTTGATTGGGTCAAATTCGGGTGTGGTAGCATCCGGTGGCCTATATATATACTTTTGATAGTATAATGGTTCGTTTGTCCAAATCTTTATGTATATTTATGCATGAGGAGGATTGTTGGAAAAGGGATTCAGAGCCTTCGAAGATCAATTGAGCTTTCGCTCAAATATTAAAGTTGACCAGAGTCAAACAGGGTCCGAGAACGCCTCTTGGACACTGGATCGACACTCGGGTTATGACCTACGGTCTATGGAAAAAGGGGAGGTGATAGGGACCTAAGGAGAGACTTAGGGCGTCATAGAATATGGTGTCTACATAGCCCCTTGACAGGTGAGCTTGGAGCAAGTGAAAGCCATCAAATAGACACTGCATGATGTTTTATGAAATAAGTCAATTCATCAGACCAAAGGGTCAAGGATGACCGTTTCAAAGGGTCGAGGTCAATTATGAGGACTTAAGGTAATAATGTGGATGGGCAATTCCGCAAGCTGATGTCAATTTTGAGGACCTAAAGTTGGGGCGACCAATTCTACGGGTCAAAGTCAATTCCGAGGGCTTAAAGTTGTGGCGACCAATTCTACGAGGCGAGGTCAATTCTGAGGACCTAAAGTTATGGTGACCAATTCTACTGGTCGAGGTAAATTTTGAGGACCTAAAGTAGGGTCAAATAGTTTTGTGGGTCAAGGTCAATTCTGAGGACCTAAAGTAATAGCGACCAATTTTACGGGTCGAGGTCAATTCTGAGGACCTAAAGTTAGGATGACCAATTCTGCGAGTCGAGGTTAATTCTGCCAACCTATAGTATGGTAACAAATTCTATACGTCGAGGTCAATTATGGGGACCTAATGTTGGGGTGACTAATTCTTTGGGTCGAGGTTAATTCCGAGGACCTAAAGTTGGGGTGACCAATTTTGTGGGTCGAGGTAAATTTTGAGAACCTCATATAGGGTCGACCAATTCTATAAGTCAAGGAAAATTCTGAGGACCTAAAGTTAGGGTGACCAATTCTACGAGTCGAGGTTAATTCTAAGTACTTAAGGTTGTGGCGACCAATTCTGCAGGTCGAGTTCAATTTTACCGACCATAAGTAAGGGCATCAATTCTGTCGGTCGAGGTCAATTATGAGGACCTAAGGTTTGGCCCTCTGGAGAGTCTTTAATTTTCCTTTTTTGAGACTCTACTGGGGAAGATACATCTGACTAGGGATTATGTCCTTTTGAGAGGAGATAACTTTGCTGGAGGAGCTGAAATTCTTGTGGTGGATGGATTGAGAGAAAGTTTAGTTTGAAAATTCCGTTGGGGAAATTATTGATAGCTTGAGGTTTAGGATTCCACTGGGGAATGTGTTAATCTGAGATGTTGTCGGGGAGATATATCAAATTGTCTTATATCTCCATTAGGAAAATTGGATTTGGAAGTTCTGCTGAGGAAACAGTTGATGACTTGGGGTTTTGGGATTCCGGTGGGGAATTATAGTGGACTCCAGGGATGTGGACGTGCCATTTTAGGGTTTAAATTGGGGATAAGAATGTAGTTTCAATCTGGAGGGGGATTTTATGAGCTCGAAAAATGGTTTTCTTGGTGAAGAAATGTTCCAGTATTTATTGGGCAATTTTAGGAATTTTGTAGAGAATTTTTGAAAATTTTTGGCATTTTTTGGGATTTTTTATTCAAAATTTTCAGGGGGTCATCGATCGGCATGTTGTAGGGGTTGTCTTTTAGCAATTTCATGGTAATCTGGGATACCTTGGGAAGGTAAAAAGGACGGTATCAATTGGTGGGTGTCAAGAGATTGCCGATCGGTATGCCCATTGGCCTCCATAAAAAAGGGCGAGTTCTCCTCTTTTTCATAGCTTTTAGCATTCAGATCTTCTTCCCTTTATTGTTAATATCCATTCCCAAGATTTTTTCTTTCTTTGAGCCTTAGAAATGGCAGATTTTTCGAGTAGCACAATCCATGTGGCGTTGTTGGGTGTCGATGATTGGGCAAACCTAGAGTGGCGATCTAGGGTACCCCACACATTGGGCAACAAAAATTCCTTTGAGTTGATCGAACTAGTTGCTGATGAACACTTTATGATGTGAGAGACTTCACATCATCGGTCATCTAGCGTGAGGAACCCTAGTGGCTACGTAAGTATTAATGATCTTTGGCATTCTTTTTCTTCTTTTCTTCTTCTTTGTTTATGCGTGTTGATAAAAGGTTTCTTTATTTATTTTTGGCAGAGTGATATAGCTTTTATGAGATTTCATTCCCAAAGGAGAATGGGGTTTAAGGATGTGTGGGATCACCTTTCAGCGGTGGTGCACCGAGTAGTTTCATCTATGAGTTTTCATCGCCTAACATCTGCTTCAAACGAGACATAGCGCTATATGACTGTTCTATGTGCACTAGGGGAGAGGTGGTGGGATGCTACCCACAACATTCATTTGGGATTTGGGGAGATGAGAGTGATTCCCATCGACGTCCAACAACTGCTGGGGATTTACTGTGAGGGCATGCCGATTAAGGTGGACCGATCTTTGAGGGTGACACTTGAGGCAATTGATGCTGCATTAGGAGACGTGGGGAGGATAGTCTCCAATGATTTGATTCGTATTTCTTCTCCATGGGAGACTCTTTATAGCTGGAGGATCGATTAGATAGATGGGCTGCAGTTATGGCAGATGGGTCATTTATTAATTCTTCTTTTATTGGGGGGTATCTTGGGGATCTCGTACGGCGACGTTGTCCATCTATGGTTTTTATAATTTTTGAGGCCATTTTTTAATACCACTCTTTATGACTAGGGTAGCCTGACCTTGGCGACCCTTTATACTTCTTTGGTCACTTTCAACCGGTGTTGCCAGTAGAACTTTTCGGGGGCTACGTATCTTTTGGTGGTAACTCTTACATTTCTCTTTATGTATTTTCTTACATTTTTTCTTTTTGGTTTTTTCTGATTAATGACTCTTGTACTTTCTACAGATGTGGTTTTATAATGTGATCGGGCTCAATGCCCGTCTGATAGGCTTGCATGATGAGGAGATGGGGGACTTATGTTAGATGCACCATCAACGGAAGTCCAACCGAGAGTCGAAGCAGTCTCTCCTCAAAATCTTTTTAACGACCCTAGTCTCAGGAATTTTCTCACCCAAATTAAAACTAGTGTTTATGATGTTCAGAAACCTAGCATAAATTTCATCAAAACTCTTGGACTCTAATGTAGTGAGGGTCACAAATTGGGTGGTCAAAGTTTGAAGCTTAGACGCATTGACAGAGTTGGTACCCTCATGTCTTAGCTGGATGATATCCCATGCTTCCTTAGATGTAGACCACATCATAATATGTCAGAACTCGTAAGGGCTCACGACTCCAGATACAGTACTAAGGTCGGGGGAGTTATAGGTACTTGGCTTAAACTTATAATCAGTAATCAGTCTAGGAAGAGACGAGTTTGGGATTTGTGACATTATCAACAATGATCATGGGAGGAGTCCACCCTCTTTAACATACAAACCAGACTCTTTCATATATGGCCTTTAAAATATATCTCATTCATGCTTTCCAATAGGCATAGTTCAATCCATAGAAAATTGATATACTATTATATAAGTTCTCCTTCAAGAAATTTGCGATTTTTCGAAATCAAATTTTCCAAAAAAATTGATATCAGAGATTTTTTTTTATGAAAGATCAAGATCTCACGATAATTTGGTAAAACCTGCTCTGATACCAATTTGAAAGTGCGCAATGGTTCAATTGTGTAATTTAGTTAATTAAATGTCCACCCCAAAGTAAGATATGTGTGAATCAAGAGTGTTTTTCCTTTTTTAAAAGTAAAGACTTTATACAGCACGTTTGTAGTTTGCGTAACTGAAAAGTCTTATAAAAAAATCCTACTAAAAGAAGGTATTTATAGAGAAACACAAAAATTGAGGCGACATAGTCTCAATTCAATGAAAATGTACTATCATTCTAACCAAATCATCATCTCGTTTGAATGATACAAGTCTCAGTTCTAATGGCCTATAAAAAATCAAAACAGTAAGCCCTCATTCAAACCTCATTTGATTAATGCATCAAACGACCTTTGAACGAGACACAAAGTCGTTGTAACAGGATTGCAATCTCTTTTGAACGAAGAAGGAAAAAATTAAAATAATATTAAGTTTGAAAAATTGCCTTTTTTCGTAAAAACATTTCAATAAAAACTCTCCCAATACTATATGAAAATTCAACCAAGTCCAAAATGACTACTATGCCAAAATTACGGCACATCGTGGAGTATAAGAATGATGATCGTGGAGCATGTTGAAGATTAAGTGGCACATGTTGGAGATGTACTATGTGATGCTTGATAATCAAATCCATCTTTTTGAACAGGGGGAAGTCCTATGGGCGGTAAGTAATGGTATATGCCATACTTGATGTATCCAAGATTCTATGGGCAATTCCTAGATACTAGGGTAAATGACAGAAAATGTCCCTTACAACTGAGTTTAGTTGAGTTCCACAGATGGTGCCAAAATATTGATGCTTGAAAATGTAATTCAACTTGATTAAATGTAGATAAATAAAAACTCAGTGAGTGAATGTACATGAAAACACCTAGGTAAGAGCATGAATAGTGAATGTATAAAAATAAGGTGAGAAAATAGATCAAAATAAACAAATATAAGTGGTTCAACCCCTTACGTCTAAATCCACTAAAAACAAACTTGTTTTTCACTAGCAACAATGAGTGTGGTACATGATTTCATCAAGTATTTCTCTCTCTAAAGTACAGTTCAGTAAATTTTTTATGTGGTTTCTATTAATAGAGCTAACTTTGAGTACAAGTGAACGAATAGCGTGTTTATATATTTGGCTTGGGGAGTAATATGCAGCCAAAGTCACACGGTGATGCTGATTTTGTTGAGAGCGTCTATTGAGTTGCCATTTGTCCTTCCAGAAGATGTGAGGGAATGCTTTATTGTTCCTTCGTGTGAAACTTTGATAATTTCTCATGTTAATATGGGTGTAATATGTTCAAAATAACCTTTCCAAATAATTCTACACTTTTTTGTCCATCTATCATGAAATGCCAAGCCCCTTATGGCCGACCCTATTATGGAGGACCCTTAGAAGCTGCGGGTTTATAGAAGAGGGTCATTTTAAATCTATTTTCATATAAGTATGTTTCTGAGATGATCAATGATGTATACCCTTTGCGATAATCTTTTGAAGCATGGGTGTAGTATTTTTGTCTCATTTGGTTGATCCAAGTCTGGTCCAAAAGGGACCTATGAAATTAATGAATTAAATACGGTCATTTATTCATAACAACATGGAGAATAAACAAAAGGAGAAAAGCCTAGTTAAGGAAATGATGAGTTGGATAAAGTAGTATATTCAATGGAGATTCAATATTTGACAACCCACCTATTCTAATACCAGTTGGCCAATCCTCTACTAAAATAAAATAAGATTCTCAGTATGGTTTAATTGTCAGCATCACTGTCGCAACAAGAAATATAAGATAATATGAATAAAAATCATACAACTAAATGAATAAAATAAATCATTATGAATAAATAAATAATAAATGTGAACCGTATAAACCATCGTTCACCAAATACTAATAATCCAACTGAGTCTAACTAGAAAAGAGTGAATATTGAAATAATCTCCCGACATAATGTAAATTCCTATCCAAACTACGACCACTCGCCCAAAATGAAATACTTGAACAGTAATGATCCTATTTAAATAAAATAAGATGAGGTGACTAAATCAATAAAATAGAGTCCACATCTACTACACGAAAAGAAGGATATATTCCTACTGTATCGGCTACTGTGGCTGCACACCCTAGATTTTTAAAAGAAAATAAGAAAATAAATTTGCCCGCGAGTCAAAGTCGAAACTTTGAAAATATTTTGAAAGTAATTAAAATTTTTAAATCAATAAAACACTTAGTGTATTTCTTTCATATTAGTTGCTCGGCCGTAATGAGATGAGATATAACCTCACCTTTTATCTACAGTGCGCACCTAATGCATTCATTTTAATATCCAAACTAAGCTACCCAATCTAACTAGGACATATAACCGCTACCCAAGCCCAAACTCACTAATAATCACATATTATCTAAATGTAAACTACCTTCACTAGGTATACGTTTATAAATAATATTGTAGAAACATACGTGCTATAGATAAATATTCACACAATAAATATAACGTAGCTAAACTCAGGCTACAAGTTGATATACACCCTATATCATATATATATATACATATCATTCTTTATATACGTATAATAGTATACCCAGAGCATAGACCTCGTGGATGCATCCATCATGTGCTATTAGGCCACATACATCACACATCACACTGCGCCACCGAGACAGAATCTCACCGTCAAACCCAATCGTAAACACATTCAATGGAGGTAGTCATAAACATACGTCCGGGATTCACAACCATACCACATTTCTCCCAATCAATATAAAAACTAACACATATCCTCACACGTGAATAGTGTCCATGCAGTAGTATTATGACATGGGGATTCAATCCAACACCTCCTGGTTAATGCCATGGTGGATTGTCCACTACGCATAACCTCCTAACGATAACACTATTGAGTAGATATATTCAATATAAATACATAACAATCACACATATACATATACATACATACACACATACATACATACATACATACATACATATATATATATATATATATATATATATATATATATATATATATATATATATATATATATATATATAGAGAGAGAGAGAGAGAGAGAGAGAGAGAGAGGAAGGCTCACCTACATCATGCACTATACATCACACCGTACATCACACCTAATTTTAATCCATAGATTTTTTTTTCAAATTTTATATTTTTACCTTGAAATGAACCTTCTAGTCAACCCATATGCAAAAAATTAGGTTAAAATACATTATGTAGCTATTTTAAAAAAATTCATAAAAAACTGTTGGCGCAAACCATTATAAATAAGGTATTTTTATCAATTTTTTGTGGATTTTTTAAATATATCTACACAATGTATTTTGACTTAAGTTTTTGTATATGGGTTGATTGGAAGGTTAATTTCAAAGGAAAAAATATAAAATTTCAAAAAAAAAGTTTTTAGGGCCTAGAATTAGGTGTGATGCACGGGTGATGTATAGAGCATGATGTACTATAGCCTGACTCTCGTTCTCTCTCTCTCTCTCTCTCTCTCTCTCTATATATATATATACAAGTCCCCCAATACGTATATATTTATAACACTGACCTCGTATAAAATTTCATAACGTACGAGTCTCCCAAATCTTGACTTCTGAACCAATTTTTGGATTATACATTTAAGTGTTCACTCACTTGAATTCGCAGTTCTCCTCTCTCGAAACCCATCTATTCATTGGCCTATCACACATACCAAACCTTTGAAAGCATTCCCCATTAATCCTAGTCTACTTAAGAATCCCCTACAGTCATTCCCTAAGATTTAACAAGTCAAAACAATACCCAAACAAAATCTAGATAGACTAGCAAACCAAACCAGTTAGCTCCCCCCGCGTACTGGTTTAGTTGACCGGGGTCCCTGCCATCTTGTTCCTCGAGTTTTTATCCTCCAAACCCTCCAATACTAGTCCCAATCCTCCCAAACATAAAATTAAACATCCTACATCATTATACAAACATCCTAAAAGTATGATAACATATAATTAACCCCATTCTAAATCAAATTTCAATTCATCAAACCCATAATTTTCCCCAATTTGAATTCTAATTATTTCTAACATGCTACCATTGTTCAACATAGTCATCATTACAAACCCATATTAAAAATTCTATCGAAGCATCATCAACTAATTATCAATTCTAATAAGATATTAATTATAATTTACATCTCTTAATTAATTTCTCAAAGTTTTAACCTTTTAACCGTTAGATCACATACTTTTATACCATTAACCATGAAAGTTATTAACTACATAAAAATGAAATTTAAATCAAGTAACTACCTGCCTTTAAGGATCTAAATTTGAAGTCTCAACAGTTGTGATGGTGGTGGTTCCCTCTCTTCTCTTCCCCATGCCTCTCTCTCCCTTTTCTTCTTCTTTCTCTTCTCCTAAACTCTCTTTAACTCTCAAATATGACTAAATTGAAAAGTGGGGCTACCATCCACCCCTTTAAACCTTAAATACTTCCTAATTAAACCATAGTCCAATTTTCCATTAAACCCTAGGTGTAAAAAGACCATCCCACCCTTATATGAGTCCTGCTATGTCTGAAAAGTCCTCGGAACCCAATCATAACAACTGAGTGCCTTTTTCGGACTATTTCGAACCATTCTGGATCACAGGTGCACTCAAAAAGGTCATCCGATTCATTCAACTATAAATATGCTAACATCTCATTAATCAGTACTGACATGTGCGTACAGTACGCATCGCCCATAAAATATACTGATCCATCAATATAAATATCTATTGACATATAATAATAAACCATCACTTTTCACTCATATGTGGCATATAATAAATCACATATCTATTTACTTATCACGCGCAAGTAAATAATAATAGTATTAAATATTAATTCCTTATCTCTCTAATTAATATTTATCGAAAGATATTTAAATATGACTTATGAGAAAATACTCCTACAAAGATATATTATATAGATTTAAGGCTAACTAGGGGCGATTACTCCAACTCGTATTGTTAGGATTGTTTATCATAATCTTATGCATATATTGTATGGTGTATGCTTTGTATGTTATGTGTATAGACAAACTAGTGCGTGTGAGTAGATTCATGAGGAAGCAATCAGCGGGAATTTGATGGGATTGTTTGCGATATCGAGTAACACTCCCCTAATTGATTATGTAGGCTACATATTAGTCTAATATAATGATCCCATGTCTAATGGGTATACCGTCTCTCATGATGGAGACATACGAGGCTAGATCCTTTTATGTAACATGGTAGGTGGTTACACTATTGGTGTGACAGCATAGTTATTTTTATTTGTTTGTGTTTCAACCCATTAGGAGTGGAATTTCTTATTGATCAAATTTGTAGAGGCATGAGAGGTCCTTAAATGATAGGTTTCTCATGTTGTGATTATATTATGTAATTACATCCCGTGACACCCCGCCTAATTAAATGGGTTTGTAATGATGAGGTACTCCAAGGTGAGGTACTCTTACGAATGAAGCCCTGACCTAACAGCTGCTCTATCTGATCTCGTAACTCTCGAATCTCCATCGGAGCCATACGGTATGGAGCGCGTGCTATAGGTAGAGTATCCGGTAATAAGTCTATGACAAAATCTATCTCTCGACTGGGTGGTAGGCCTGGTATCTCTTGAGATACATCGGAGTACTCACGAACAACTGGGATCGAGTCTAAGGGAATCACAACCTGCTTAGGGGTATCCTCCTCTATGTAATACAAATGAGCGATCGAGCCTCCCTCTGGGCGAGGCATCGTCACTACAAATATCCCTTGCCCCGAAATGGCAAAGACAATACTCCCACCGAAATAATCTATCATGGCTCTGTAAGCGACGAGCCAATCCATACCGATAATAACGTCGTGCTCATGCATATCTAAGACTAACATGTCTGCTGGTAATACCAAACTACCAATCTCTACCCCAACACCCCGGCATATAAAGAAAATTAGCAATTCATTTCCCAGTGGTGAGTCTACACATGTCACAGTGCTCTCTGTTATGGCTAATAACCCTAAAGCCTTTGCAAAATGGGTAGCTATAAAACAGTGTGTCTCCCCAGTATGAAATAAAACCCGACCCATAGTACCATGGATAGGAAACGTACCCTCAATCGCGAGTGGTGCCTGTGGAGCTGCTACCTAGTGGACAGTATAAACACGTCTGTACTGTAACTTCCCGTGCTGCACCGGAGCGACTGGAATGGCTGTTAGGGCTGGTACCTGAGCTGGTGCTGGGAGGGTAGCTGGAAAAAGTGGGCTTTGTGGCTCATTACGGGCACCCTGCTGCTATGGGGCCCTTTTACCCTCTGGACAATCCTGGTGCTTATGGCCATTCTTGCCTCACACAAAACATCATCCCCTGAAATTACCTCCCCTCTGACCCTGCTGACCACGGCTCTATTGGCCATTATCACCCCGCCACTGGCCCTGTTGGCCCTGCTGGCCCTGCAGCTGACCCTGCTGCTGGCGGTGTTGGCCTTGCTGGACCTGCTGATTAGGCTGGCCCTGCTGACCTTGCCTAAATCCCCCAAATCCCTGCCTGGAATCACCTGATCGGAACCTCTTGGCAGGGTCCCCCTGATGGGAACTCTGCTCATGCTGATGAGTCTGCCCCTAGTATGACGGTGCTCCACTAGCGCCACTACCCCCTGTCCTGCCCTTCTGGATGGACTCTCCCGCTTGCTTGCTTCCCTGCAGATGGAAGCGGTGACCCTGGCAGTGTAGCAAAGCAGCATTGAGTACATTCGTGTAGGTACTCAGAGACAGATTCCCTATAAGGTGCGACAGATCCTCAAAGATAACCCATCCACAAACAATAGTATCTTCTTACCCTCAGTGGGTGCCTCATCTGTCACTATAGTGAGAATTGTTGTGAACTCCTCTTCATACTCAGCAACAGTAAAATTCTCCTGTTTCAAGTTCAGTAACTTTCACCTCATCTCAGTTTGCACGGCGGATGGAAAATACTTGCGGTCATACCGCTCATAGAATGACTGAATCGGGATAGTATCCCTCTCCTCCAAGGTGGTGGTGGATTCCCACCGCTACAAAGCGGCCCCCGCTAGCTTAAATGAAGCCAACAATCGTTTCTGCACATCTGTGCACTCATACATACGCAGATGCCTCTGTATGTCTTTCTTTCACTGGCTGATAATGATGATATCTGAACAACCTGAGAACTCAGGGGGTTGCACCTTCTGAAAGGCATCCCTAACCCGCTACCATGCTGATGGAAGTTGTGCAGGTACTGGCGCCACTGCATGAACTTGGGGTGGATCCTGCTGTACTACCGCTAGCGCAACATTCACCGCCTGAGCAATAATAACGGCTACCTCATTAGCATTCATTATCCCCTGAGCCGGAGCTACTGGCTGCCCGTCTTGGGGACGCCTATCCTCTGGTGCACGTCTCGAAGGCATCTGAAACGTGAAGAAATTTATTAGTCTACAGTTATTATCAAATCTCAAATAGCTGAAGACGTAATCGTAAATGCAAGAATACAACCATCCTAGATTAGGGCTCTATAACAAAAATGCTAAGCTGAAAGCGAAATAAGCCGTACAGATCCTATGGACACTAGAACCTGATGCTCTGATACCACCTGTGACACCCCGCCTAATTAAATACCGGGTGATCAATCCTTTATTAAATTATAATCAAGGTGAATGGTCGGTTCATTCTTAGCATCACTGTCGTAAAATAACTTTTCCAATTTAAACACCCTAAATAATTAAGCTAAGTGTCAAAACCATTTTAGACATTACTTTCCAAATTTTATTTAAAAACAATAATATAAAACTTTACGTAATTCATAATTTAAGGATCAACCAACAAACGTACTGGAATAAACAATCCAATTAATTAAATATCCAACTAAGTAATCCCAACATTAAAACTTAAAGGAAAACATCTTGACAGTAATAAATCCAAAAGTACAAATACTGGAAATCAATAGATCACAATATCCGATAAATAACTGAATAATGAAAAAGGGCGACACATGCCCAACTGGATAAATAATGCTAGAAGTGGAATCAACAAATGAGGTCGTCTAAACAAAAGTCCTACAACTCCCACCTAAGCTGCAGCGCATTCCTTCCAAAGAATCCTATGTAAGACACCCCTGTGGCTGGGCACCTGTATTATATACATATATATACAAGAGAGAAAAGAAAATTGAAACTGGTACAGCCCGATTGTAAAAACGATATAAAATTTGTTTAGCAAGTATTAAAATTATTTACTGGCCAATGCAACAACATATTATCGCGGCACTCCCTTGAGAAATTCTCACGTCTCTTCTAATGTGGACGCCTATCGCACTAACCTTCCCAACGGTTTAACTTATCTCATCTTAGGTTGCTCGTAAGATTAAAATTGAAAAATTCAATTGTTTAAGAGGTAAATTTTATATGACATCAAAGTTATTATTTAAACCTTATTTACTAATAAAGTTTCTCAGTAACATATTATACTTTTCAAACACTTATTCCCCAAATGAAATAATTATTCCATTCTTACTTACCATAGATACAACAGGTAGTTCCCAAATCCCCTATATATATATATATATATATATATATATATATATATATATATATATATATATATATATATTCTAACAGCACCCCGCATAATATTTATGGTGTGGGCATACTCTGTTATCCAGTCCCCGTATCACTCGTACTAAGGGAAATACAAGTTCGGAATCACTCTCGAACTGTATTAACACAACACAAATAATATTGAGGCGAAGCATAGATTCCAAGTCTCTAAGAGGTCAGCAAATGCCCCCACGTCTCTTAGGACCGTCTGACCATCAATTCGATAGCCTATACCAAAGTATTTCTATCTTCTAGGGTACGAGTCAATATCCCCCATGAAGGCCCATCGAGATAAGACTGTCCCAGCGCGGTAACCTCAGGGATAGCAAGTAGCGCGGGCATGATTTTCACACGTATATAGTATATGCATAAACGCAGTCATATAAATATACTATAATTACCATATCAAATTTAGGTTCATCTCATAACCCATAATTATGATATTTATCCTTATTTCTCATTATTTAGCTATCACGTATAACGGTTCGTTTCTTACTTTAATTTGAGGGATTATTTCAATTTACTACGTAACACTCATGGGTTCTTATCTTTCCAAAGTGGAATTTCAGTAAGTACTTATTTATTTTCCAACATAACTACCCTACGTGTCTCCCCACTTTAATACATAGTTCCATCGTCCCTTATATGTAAACTTCCCCAAAAAATGTAAATTTCGTCTTACATTAAAGGTTTTATATTTTTAATAAGTCCTACTGGTCTTCTTTTATCTCCCAAAATACTTGAATAAGGATGTACAAGGATTATTACTCTTTTAAATTGAGTTCAACTATTTAGAAGGAGAAATATGAGTCTGTCAGGAGGGGTCAATCGATCGATGGCAGGAGCTCGATCAATCGATACTCCTGGTTCGATCGATCGATCAAACATGTATGGCGAATCTGCAGAATGCCAGTTACGGGTTCTATCATCCAACATCATCAAAATCCAAAATTTTAACTCCAAAACTCCCAGAAATTTATACCACAAACATTCTAAACTCAAATGGACAATATTCAATGTAAGGCATGTGAGTTTTCATCTAGAATCAGGGATTAAAATGCCAAAATTTATACAATTCTCATGAACCCTAAAATTTTCTTTAACTTAATTCAAATCATTCTTTTTCTAGAATATATGCTTCTAGTACATCATAAATTCGTGGTTCAACCTCTACATGTGAAGGGGATTTCCAGATTATCATTTATATCACTACAACATACAATTTCTAATCTCCAACATGGGTTTTCTTTCATAAAAACTCATCCTAACCAACCCTAAATTAACATGAATGAAGAATTAATGAAATTAAGCAAGATAAATACTTGCCTGGGGATTTTTTTCCTGATTTGTGGATGAAATTAGTGTGGTGGTGATCCTTGTTACGCGATCTATCATTTGGCGGCGACAGCGGCACAAACGTAGGGGTTCTTGGCCTTGAACTCTTGGGCAAGCTCTCTCCTTCCTTCTCCAATGGACATTTATTGTTTTTGGTTGAGTTAACCCTAGAAGGAAACCCTAATCATCTGATATAACTCTAAAATTTTCGTGGGTTTTCAAGCCTAAAAATGTAAAATGTCCAAAACGCCCTCTCGGGGTGTCAATTAGGCCTAAAAACGCCCCGAGACCCAAACTAAACCCCCGGGTACATTATTTTGACTATATCGACCCTTCTGGACACTTTGGCACACTCTAAATGACCATATGGGTGATTTATAATTTATTCCGTTTTATTAATCAATATTTAGTCCCGACACGACACGAGCGCGTCCCGACTTAAATTTCCAAAATTGTCATTTTATTCACTCATGACATTTAATAGAACCAATATCATATATTACTTTAATCATTAGTAATATTAAACAAGTTTCCAAAGATTACTAACTCTCGTCACACTAGTAATTATAAAAATAATTAATTTTCGGATTTATATTAAATTAATATCTCACATTAAATTTAATAAATCCCCAAATTTAGAAAGCATAAAAATACGGGGTATTACATATCCATGATGAGATTACTATTTTTTAGTTTGTGTTGTCACGGACTTGAGGATTAGCATAACAATGTTGATTCTTTTGGAATAGATTGAAATTGTGGATCCATAATTTAGGTTTGAGTCGGTGGTAGATTATTGTATATAAGGTATCATTTTTATTTCATATTTTGATTCTTTGTTTACAGGATTCTACAATATGCACACATTACTTTTGGTTTCCATTAATTTCTAAGATTAATGTACACCGTAACTGGATTAGTTTACATTCTTTCAGTTGTATTAGTGATTTTATTATAGTTACCTTTGATATACATAGACATTCGATTTTTTATTATTGACATATTTTATTGTTTGATATATACATTCATTCATTTGCACTCTTTATGTTATTCCACATTAGAATGAGAATTCGTTGTTTGACTCTCATAAATTATGTATTTAGGAGTGAAAGCAAGATTTAAAATCCCCCAACTCTTTATCACCACACAAAAGTTATGCTAGGATTTTTGTACTCATTTGGTTTTTGATCTTCAAATATAACCCCTTTAAAATCTAAACAAATAACATATTTTATTTTCTCTCAATTCTTTTGAAGCTATCATATTTGAAAATCAAACAAACTAAACATGTTATCCTTGGAAAATTTTCTTTTTTAATTGCCTTTAATATTTTCATTAGGCTCTTTCCACCGATTGTTTTCCCATAAAGAAAATATGCTCCTTTTGTAGCACTTTCCCATGCACTACATATTGACAATAAAATCAAATAACTCACAAGCAACAGTTCTTACATGCACAAATCCCCCACAATCACAAAATATGTAGATGATAAGATTCATAGGAGAACATCTCACAAATACTCAAATATACACGTATAGTTAAAGTTCAAAAAGTTCTCGTGTATGTGTGTGCGGAGACATATATAAAATGAAAGCATTAATCGAATCATGTTCGAAAAAATTCCATGCAAGCATGATTGAGAAAAATCTAAGCATTGAAAATCATAACCAAATGTCCCTGTCACATGGATAACACGTAATGAATTGAATTAATCACACGCCAATATGCCATACGAAATGTATAAAACTAAAATACACAAAAACCAAAAATATTTTTGAGTTTTTATAATTTTTCAAAAGAAAAATACCAATTTGAAACAAAATCAACTCAAAAGAGAAAAAAAAATCTTTTTGTATTTTTTTAATATGACTCAATAAATGAAAAATCAAATTATAAAAGACACAAACAATATACAACTAGAAAACACGTATCATAAAGCACAAAAGCTTGTGTATGTAAATATGCAAATATAATCAACCATTAGATTTATAATGGGAAGTATCATGTACAAGAGAATGAGAATCAACAAGTCCAATATGTAAAGCCTCCAAATTTGATTTCCTAGCCCACATAAGTGTAACGTGATGCTCTCGAGTTTTGAAAAGCTTCGCAACTCTAGTATTAGACTTTCTAGGAACATTTTTAAGATCATAGAAAAAGGCCTAATACTATTCTCTATGTACTCCGTGATAGAGATGGACATTACCTTGGTTTTTTTACACCGAATACTAATATCTATGTACTCGTATCCCGAGAGGGGAATACCGAAGGATATTCAGCGTATAGTATTTGGATATGCGACTGATGGTCATTGTATAAGCTTAGGTATGGCAGTCTATGCAGTTGATGATAAATCATAGTGATTATCCATTGTTGATATATTTCGGGGTATAGAGGTGGGACCTCTTATAACCTAACCAGTACGTGCGAGTGATCCCTGAAGGCAATAGGGATAGGACTATTCTATGTGGGGGCGTTTGAGTAACCCATTTACTTGTACATGCCAGGGACTATACATTCGTCTGGATGTTAGATGTAGAGTTTGTATTTCTCCTACCATGTACGGTTATGTGTTGCGTACTAGAGATAGTTTTACCAACTTGTGTGCTATACTAGCGATGCATATGACCTATACAAGATATGTATATTAAATGATTTATGATTCAGGATTCTTGTATCTTATACACTAAAGATGGATATTATTTTATGGTATGAGATAGCCTTGAACGAATCGACTTTGAGGGATATGATGTAAGCCTATGAGTGGCACCATGGTTATTTGGCAAAACATATCATAAGTTTGAGACTACCGTGCCATATATGATTTTTAATGAAAGAGATTTGCCTAATAATCTTTAGAGGTAAAACTTTAATTAGATGGGACACATATGGGTTCGGGGATAGAACTACATGTTATTTTTAGGATATTGGGTTAGGTAACTGATAACTTAAGATTCACTAGATGACGAGATGAAGATGTGTAGTTATATTGTACCCAAAATTCAGTTATAATCTTATCTTCCATAAGGTTGTTATTTACGTTATTATTATATATGTGTTTTTATATCTCATAGGTTTCAGTCGTTGCCATAGACTTGGGCTCATTGCAGGAGCACCTCATGCGACTTTGCATTCCTCTTTTTTAGTATATAGGAGTCGATAAGTGTAGATGATCCGCTCCATGTGTTCATTTGGATTCAACTAGTTGTTGTGTTTTATAGTTTTTCCGAGTAAGCTCTTGTACATTTATTATTTGTATTTGGAGATTGTATGAGATTGCATTTGTAATCCAAAGTTGGATTATTATATTGGCGATGATTGGTATCAGTGTTGGATTTATTTTATTTTTTTTTTAGTTTTTGTTATCACTTATTATTATTTATTGAGTTTTATGCATTTCATTATGCTGAAGATGTTACCAAATGTTTTTTATTCCCTTGAATTTTTTATAATACTTGATCAATTTATTTATGGATTTTACGAGGTGTCACATTTAAATCACGTGTACATCACTAAACTATACATTGTAATTATAGGCCTCATTAACCACACGAAGGATTAAACCTTCCAAGATGTTCTCGTGCTTGTATCGGTAAATCAATAGAGTCCCATACCTAACAGATTTAAAACATTCACACACAACAAAATTCGGGATTATCATGTAGTCACACCATCAGTTAGACACATGCAAAATTGTCCGATGGATTAAGTCATTCATGTTGTCACGTTGTTAGACGATGAACACATAAACACATGATTGATAACATTAACCTCCACATAACCTGTTACATCATCTAGGACCATTGTACCAGGTCCCATGTCTATTTAAATCTAAACCCCAATCGATAGATTCCCCATTACACATATATAATATGTTTATATCCACACACACACACACATACACACATATAGGATATCGTATCACAACCGCGTACCTAATTCCATCAAAATATCCAAAATAAGACATACTAATTATTCATAGGTTTCTTCACCCTAATTCCCGAGTTAAGTATTTTCCTAGGATTTCTCAATCCCTCATTAAGTATATATATATATACACTCCTATATGAACTTAATTAAAATAACATTATCGAAACTTACCTTAGTGAATGAACAGAGTAAAAATAATACACACACGCACACACATAGAGACACTTGCGCGGATTACCTTAACCCACCTCCATAGAGGATAGGGAATGATTATAGGGCGCTATAGCAGGGGAATCCTCGATATGGCAAGAGTCCTCCCCATTAAGCCAATTTCTCATAAATCTTTATCTTCGACCACCATTAACGTATAAAAAACCTTCAAAATAATTCCAAAGAAATTTCTCATCAATCTTATAGGTCTCCAATTAAACTCATCACATCACAGTTCCCAAATCCAAACAGGAACAATATACCAAAAGCATAACATTTAGTTAATCTTATATACTGGCACATAACAGATTGGGTTTCACCATTAATTAAGTCTCTTTCATATTAAAGATATCATCATTACATAAGAATCAATCCTACACATGGGATATAACACTAGAAATCATATTTCCACACAAATTAACATGGGTTTTTAGCATAAACTCTAATAAAAATAAAATTTTGACAAATGATTAGCAATCTATGTCGTTAATATGTATTATCCCAATATATAACTTGATTAATCTGCAAATTAAAATCCTAAACATGGTTCTAATACAAATTTAATCACATAGAAATCAAGACACAATCAAGTTATATAATATACAATGATAAAGCATGATATTTTTTGCCTGATTATGAAAGGTGTATGACCTCCTCTCTTATGATCTCTTAGCTCCTCTAAAGAGACCTCCTAAAGCCGTCCAAAAAATGTCCTACTTCTATGGTTTAGGTTTTATTTCTATTTATTTAATTAATGAGGGTTAACATCACTTATATACCCTTTGTCCCGCAAGTTCATATAAGTTTTAATTTATTAGCCCAAAACACTAGCTAGGCTAACCCAAAACTTAGACCAAAGGTATAACTTCCATTGGGTACCAATCCAAAACACTAAAAATATATTTTTGGGCTTCTGTACAACCCTAGAGTCAAGTTCAAATGTAATGTATCACCACGCAAAATAAAATATACAACTCAATTTTTTCATGAGTAACCCTACATAATTAATTCCACCAATTAATTAATTTAAAACACGCATTTCTAAAATCACATAACATGAAAATTTATATGCACATAAATTATTCATGTATTATTACCATTTCATGAAAGTAATAATTAATAATTTACTATTAATTTATTCACATAATTAATAATAGATAGATACAAAATAAAAATACGGGTATTACACATGGGTGTCGCATATGGATTCCTAGTCAGTGCTCCTTCGTATTTCCACTCTCATTAGACATTTTGAGTAAGGATAAGTCCCTAGACTTGGATTATAATGACCTATCGAAATAACAGATCAATCTTATTCGGGATCGGTGCAAGGGTTTAGTGATTATTCGAACTATCTGATTTAACCGCGCCCACCTTGCATAATTGGTGTTATAGTATTTGTCCACAATAACCTGGACCAATCTCTTTAATGGATTTATCCACGACAGTGGTCTTAATTTGATTATCGAATTTAGCTACAGTAGTCGGGCAACATTAGTGTTTGACTTGGAAAACATGTTATAATGTTTATTTTGTGAGGTGAACCTATGATGTTCCCTTCTTGGGTGTATTGGTGTTATCACGTTAGCATTCTTTATCGAGAGTGTTTTTAGCATTCAATATATTGAGGATGCCCTCGTCGTCCATCTTGATGGACTAAGCATTTATTGTCTAAGTATATGATTTTATACAATAAATATGGAATGACGCATGGACCAGTTAGAAGAGGATGCCTAGATACACCAGCCAGTTGGGGATGGGGTATGCCTCAATAACAACCTGTTTGTCTTAGATAGAGGCCGTCATGACTTCACTTGATAGAGAACTTAACTCTATTAGTTGACACTGTCAACTAACGTCATTAATTAACTATGTTATAACAAGCATGTACTTTATGACCAGATGATATCAATAACCTTTTTTTAACATTCACAAGGAGACAATGTGAAAATATTCTCCCCCATGTTCCAATAACTTGTGATTATTCTCTTATCATGTATGTAAAGCGTGTACACACCTAACATATGCAGTTGAGCCACTTGTTCCTTTTTTCTCTCTCCTGCAATAGCCTATAAATATACGCTACCCATATATGGGTCACTTCTCAGATTATCCTTGTTGTTATGTGAGATTCATTCTTTTCCTTGTCTATGGATTTTTCCAAGTAAATTAGTACTATTAGCACTACACATGTGGACGTAACCATCATTTTGGGCCGAACCATGTAAATTCGATTCTTATTCTCTTTCTCTCATCCTTCATCTCTTTATAGATTATTACTTTGTTAGTAGCATAATAAATAAATATCTTATCTGTTCTTTGCTAATAATTAGTATATTTTAGCTAAGATAATTGGTATACAAATTATAAGCGATAATAGATTGCCACCATCTGTGGGAAACGACTTACCATCATCGCTTTTGACCATTTATATTTTCTAAGGCTCATGGATACCCATTTCTAGTAAACCATGAATTGCAATCTGATTCATCTGGGTTTCGAAGGGTTAACCAATTTCACTTCATTCTTTGTAATTTCTTAGATTTATGTCTAAAGATTTGTATTTTAGCTTTAGATTTTATTTTTTGCAAATTGATTTACCTATTGTTGATGTACTCTATTTTGCATTGAAATTTTATTAAGAATGGCTGAAAATTCATAAAGTAGTAAAGCCAGAGAGGATTTTCCTCCCTCTACACCCGTTGGGTTGGGTAATTTATAAGGAATCCTACAAAACCTAGCCAAAAGTCTCCATGCTGGAGAATATGAAATAGTTGACGCAAAGCATCATGGATGGACAAAATCGACCTGAACTGATCCTAGTTACCTTCGTAGTTTAGGAAAACTCTGATTAAAGGTGAGAAATGCCTCCTCCATCCCTATTTAGGAACAAGAGTCTTGCCACCATGAACAAGCTATGGAAAACCCCAGGGGATCGGACCTGGGCTCAGTTGGTGATAAAGATAATTATGGTAGGAGGAGAGACTCTGATCGAAGTGACCTGTCTTACAGGATGAGATGAACTTTGACTATCGAATCAACAGGTTGAGATGATTATTAATTATACACCATAAAAAGACATATGTGTTGAATAGGCTGAGTAGAGGCTCTGTTTTTAATCGATTGGTCCTAAGGGAAGCATGAGGACATCAGTGAAGAGAGCCTATAGAGCGTAGAGAAAATATTTAGATATCTGAGACCAGGAAGATCACATGCTCGTCTAGGTTCGACCATACTTCAAGAAGGAATAAAGTTCTGTAAAAGGCTATGGACGAGCTGAGAAGTCTACTAAGGTCGACCAGGAAGAGAAGGATCAACCGTTTAAGGGGCCAGTTAAATAATTGGAAGACGAGATATGGAATTTTATAAGACAAAAAACCCTTTGTAGAGGGGATATGTTTAGGGATCCCCATTAATAATGCCTGTTATCAGTTACCCTATGTTGAAAAAGTTTGAGCCTCCGGTGATAACATCGAGGTACGGTGGAAAGTATGATCCAATGCTTCATATTGAGAAGTACCAGGATGCTTATGATAATTATTCCATTCCCGATGAGCTGATATGCAGGTCTTTCTCCAGCACTATGAGTGGATCAACCCAAATATGGTACATTGGGATCTCGAGGGAGAATATTTCCAAATTCAAGAAGTTAGATGGCCTGTTTATGAAAAACTTATATTCTGGCATAAAGATCAAGAAATGGATGGCTCACTTGTTAAGCGTCCGTCACAAGGTGGATGAAAAGATAAGAGAGTATACCACTTATTCCAACACTGAGAAGTTAGAAGTAATGGACTATGATGAGAAAATAGTAATCATTGTAATTATGAATGGTCTGCTACATAGAAATATTTATTCATCATTGGAAAAAGGGAATCTGAATATAATGGCCAAGCTCATCGCCAAGGTATGAAATATTATGAATGTTGTGGAGGCAATGGATGCAAAGGAATTTGATCTTACTAAATTCAATTCTAGGGTAAGATTTAATAGGAAATACAAGTGTAAGGATTTGAAACCAAATATGACGAAGTTTAATGAATACACACCCCTCATTGTGGGAGTACATTATATCTTCAATGAGATCTAAGGAAGTGAAATCTCAAGTGGCTGAAAAAGTTAAAAATGCCTCCAGGAAGGAGAGATAAAAGCAAGTTCTATGACTTCCACAAAGATCATGGCCACACTATAGATAATTGTTTGGCCCTGAATGATAAAATTGAGTCCTCAGTCATAAAGATAAGGCGTCAAAGTATGTGGACAAGTCCGAATGAGAAGCAAAACCCAAAAGTGATAATAAGGCAGGGAGACAATTAAAGTATCCTTGTAAGGATAAAGATGAAAAAAATGAGGTCAGGATGAATACTCAGACGATGGAACTTATTCCGACCTTCCCTAAAAGCCTAAGGATCTAGTAGAGGATGTGGGCATGATTTCATTTGAATGTCGTTTCATTGCTGGTGGAGATGGTGGAGGTAGAGACGAACCCACCGAGAGGAAAGTGTATCCGAATTAGGAAAAGTCTTGCATGCATATCAGTGAGATAAATTTGGCCAGAGTTGCGATGACCCTCCCCCATAAGGTAAACAAAGGGCGTCTAATAGTTGTTTTTTCCAAAGATGATTTATGTGGATTTTTGTATCCCTGTGATGATCCCCTATTTGTAAGCATGTTGATCCATGAGAGATTGTTCATAAAATTGTGTTAAATAATCAAAATTCTACATATGTGTTTTCTATAAGTGTTTCAAGAGGCCTAAACTTTACATGCGTACAAAAACACACTTATTATATATTCTGGTGATATGGTGTACCCCTTAGGAACCATTGAACTTGAAGTCACGATAGGAACCTGACCAACCTACCAAACAGAGATAATGACTTTCTATCATGGACAAGAACTTAGAATCAACCTACACTATCATCTTTGGTAGGGTTAGTTTGAGGAATTTTGAAGCGGTGTCCTCCATGGTACACCAATCCATAAAGTTCACTACTAGTTATGGAGTATGATAGGTGAAACAAAACCAAGTGATAGCAAGAGAATGCTACAACACCTCAATGGAGCAAGAAGAATGTGAAAAGATGACTCAAACTTATCAAATTGAGACATTAGATCCTCGAGATGATGATATATTGGTTATAGGTTAAGCGAAGATCACATAGAGACTGTGATTTTAGATGACGAGCATCCATAATGGATAATTCAGATTGATTTATCTCTTAATCCAACATTGAAGAATGAACTTACAGATTTCTTAAGGCAAAGGTAGAAAAAGAGCATATTCGCATGGAGCCATGAGGAAATATATGGAAGTGATCTAGATGTCCTCTATCATGATCTCGATATCATGAAATACAAAGCCCATCAAATAAAAATGCAGAGTATTCTTCGAGGAGAAAATATGGCTATCCAAGAAGAGGTATATAAATTAAATAAAGAAAATTTCATTTAGGATGTGAAGTAGCTAAGATGGTTCTCCAACGTCATTATGGTCAGGAAGTAGAATGAAAAGTTGTTTATGTGTGACAACTTTATTGACCTTAACTAAGCCCACTCGAAAGACCACTACCTGATACCTTAAATCGACCATTTTCCTGATGCCATGACTAGGAATGAGCTACTCAGCTTGATGGATGCATATTCTGGGTATAATCAGATAAGGATAAAGATTAAAGATAGGGAAAGATATATTTTATTACTAGTGGAGGTACTTTCTGTTATAATGTTATACCCTTTAGGATAAAAAATGCCAAATAAACATAGAAAAGGCTAGTTAATATGGTTTTTGAAAAGCATCTTAGGAAGATAATGGACATATATTTAAATGATAGGAAGACAAAAAGTAAGAAGGAGGACGATCACATTCGAGTTCTCAAACAGAATTTTGACAAGCTCGAGAAACCACAAATGAAATTAAATCCTGTAAAGTGTGTCTTGGGGGTAAGTGTAGGAAAGTTTCTGGGCTTTATTGTTAATCAAAAGGATATATGTCACACCCCGCTAAATTCTAGCGTCGGCCTCCACCAAAACTAAGTCGGCCACGAGTAAATAAAATACCATTCTCAGCATGAGACATATATGAGACATGAATAAATCAATCCACATGATAAATAATTGAATCAATCTCAAATGATAATAACCAACTATGCAATAAGATAGCCATCACATGCTAAAACTCCAAATAATAATCCAATCTCCAATAATATAAAACTAAATAAACTCCAACTGAATCCATAAAGAAATCTGAACAAAACCCATAACAATTTTGGAACCAAATGGCCCAATCAAAACCATATATTGTGTCTCAATGTAAATACGACAGAAGGAAGCTAAACTAAACTACTATGGAGTAATATAAAATAAACTCCAGCAGCACCTCCAAATGATAATCTCTAAATAATCCTATGCAGCTTCTCCACACTTATCCTAAAAAAGTTAGTCAGTGCACGATTTTGGAGCCCTGAGCATGAATACACACTACTCCCATCAAATAGGGTCCGTGAACCCAGACAGTAGCATTATACATGATAAATATCACAATAGAATATTTTAATTAATACGAGATAATTAAATGCAAGAAAGGTAAAACACTAACCACCCCCAAAGGTTCTTATAAAATCACACCAATATCAATTTAAATATCCCATAGGCCCCAAAATGTTAATTTAATTAAATTAACCCAAATTATCATTCTTCTCAGTTTCTATTATGGCGGTCCTCCCGCCCCGAGTGGAAATTTCCACCAAAGTTTAACACTTGCCCTTGTCAAAATGACCGTTGATCCGTTTAAACTGTCGATCCCACAATTTGACAAGGTTCCCCACATGACACGACATAAAATGTCGACTGGACCGTTTAAACTGTCGGCACTCGCTATTTATGTTACCCATATTTTAATACCCATCTTAATTCTCATGTTCTCAATTTCTCATTTATCAAATTATCCCACCCTTATTATTGATTTGATATCCTCAAAATACCCCTTTGTCCCATACCCAAGGGTCCCCAAGTACACATTCGTCATATCCTACATATAGGATGAATCACCAATATAAAACACGTCCTAGTCTCGTGTCTAGGCTAACGAAATGACGATATAACATAAAAAATTTTCCCACCCCGAAATATAAAATCCCCACGAATTTATACTAACTAGTCCCATACCTAGCAAGTATAAATTTTAACCAAGGACTAACAACTATTCCCATACCTAGTAAGCATTCTAAGATTGGGTTGAGCAAAATACTACCCAAAATCCCCTCGTCCCCGCGATGGCCAAAGTGACTAAAATAATTCACACTTAGCACAATTAAATATGAACAACATAGCAATTTAATCATAAGGGTCCGAGTTTAATTTAAATCCATTAATAACACCATCATTGATTTCTACACCATTAATTCCATTCAAAAATGTTAAATTAATTAACATGCAATAATTTTGAATAAAACATGACTGTTTTTTTTATAAATAATCTGCTTTTTATAACTGTGAGTGCGTCCCAATAAGCATATAAATACACCCCATAATTTCTACATGAGAACCTACACCCACAACCATAAAAACCCAAAAATCTAACCTATGCACCCATGGGTTTTGAAGATTAAATAATATTTAAAATTTTCACAAAAATGACGACACTTAAAACGCATAATACTAAAGGAAATGGATAGAGTATTCATGCCCGAATAAAAGTTGTTTTAAAAATATGATCTTGAATGTGTATTCCTCTAAAAAAATTGACAAATATTCATTCTTGACGCGTCTTGAGAAAACCCGGTTAATATTGACAAAACTTGAGTTGAAAGTTATGTAGAATGGGGCTAGGGTTTGAAGGTTGAAGAAGATGAGAGGTTTCGGATTTTTGAGAAGGATAAAATGTGTTTTAAAAGACCTAAACTCGTCATTTTACGTTTACATACAAAAAAGAATTAGAGTCCTAATCAGATACAAACACTAAAAAAATATTTAGGATGATTGAACCGTTGGAATTGCCTGAAATTTTGTGGTGTAGTAGTTGAAGACGAGATGAAGCCGAACAAAAAATTTCAGCTTGATCGGATGGTTGAATATTTTTTTATATACCTTTTTCTCCAGAGTGTTTTATGTTTTCAGGAATCTTCTAAACGGCCCAAGACTTATATATACTCATATTAGGAGTCTTGTAATGTAGCTTTCCGAATTTCGAATATAAAAATGAACATATTTAATTATAAAAATAATTAAATCCAAAATTTTATTTTTTCTCTAATTTTCGGATTAATTAATAAAAACACGTAGTGTTACAGTGTAGTGGCCAACCCTTAAAAAATTAGACCCTAATCAATATGCAGTCTCCAACAAGTAAGAAAGAGATCCATAGTTTGATTGGCGGAGTCACCACACTCAATATATTTGTGTTAAGAGCTCTCGACTGATGTTTTCCACTCTTTAAGGTCCGTAGAAATACGTTTGAGGGGAATTAATAATGTGAAAAATCCTTTTAGGAATTGAATAAGTACAAGGGATCCATTCATCTGTTGTTGATGTCAATCTTGGGTGAGAAATTGTATTTGCATTTGGTTGTATCCAAGTCCATAGTGAGATCGACGTTGGTGAGATTGGAATATGCTCTTCAAAATTTTCTCTACTACACGAGAAAAGCTTATTGTGGAGAAGAAATTTGGTACCCAAGAATGGAGAAGTTTTCACACGAACTGATTAAGGATTACAGAAGAATGAAGCTATATTCCTAGGCTCACGTTATTATACAATAGACTTATTTGCCCCTCCAACAAACCTTCCACAAATCTAAGAAGTTTGAAAGGTTAAAGTCTTAGGATGTGGAGTTGGGCGAATGTAATGATGTGCATGAGCTGAGAATGGTCATCAAATGGAAAATCATGGTAGACTTTATAACAGAGTTTAGATAAAATGAAAAGCTAAATGAGGCTGTGGATGCTCTAACACTGACCCGTGATAAGTCACAATCCTTTACAAGAATGATGAAAAATATTAATATTTAGAGTAATTGAAGAAGTGGTTCAAGGATGGCTGCTTTGTTGAAGAATGTTTTGAGAATGAGCCCCATGTCTAGAAATTGTTCGTCGAGAGATACTCATGCACTAATAGTAGTGAAGCGGGATTAATTATCATAAATCTAGAGGGGATAGATGTGAAGTATGATCTTTGGTTCAAATTTAAAAAATATAACAATAAGGCACAACATGAGGCAATTTTAGGTTTGGGTTTAGTTTCGTCGCTTGGAGCCCAACTATTTTCAACCCATAGTGACTCTCAGTTGGTTGTAAATCAAATATTGGGAATGTACAAAGTAAAGGAGGAGACCATGTCAAAGTACTTAGAGAAGGTGAATTTATTCTTAGAAAGTTAACTGATGTTTAGATGGTAAGAATCCCAAGGACTGAGAATTCCTAAGCCGATACATTGGCTTATCGGGAATTAGTAACCAGGGTCGAGCTAAGGACAATGGTGTCTGTGGAAGTATTAATACATAATAGTATTAAGGAGGAGAATTTCCAGGTAACGGAGATATATATAGGACCATCTTGGATGGATCCCATTAGATAATATTGATTGATCGATGCAGTTCTAGAAGATACTAAGGAAGCAGACAGACTCTGTTATAAGGCCACGAGGTATGTGTTCGGAGACGGGATTCTATTTAAAAGATGTTTTATTTCATCTCTACTAAGATGCATTTATCCCAAGGAAGCCTACAATCTGATTAAAAAGGAACATGAAGGGTCCCATGGGGCGCATTCAATAGGTTGGTCATTGTTAAAAAGGGTAGCTACACATGGCTATTATTGGCTGATGACGAAGGAGGATTGTCTATAATATGCTCGAAAGTGAGACAAGTGTTAGAGGTACGTTATTATCCATTGGATACTTTCAACATCCTTGACACCTATTATCTCCTCGTGTCCTTTCACCATGTGGGAAATAGATATGGTCTGCCCTACCAAAGACTAAGGGCAAATTCAGGTATATGGTCGTCGCAGTGGATTATTTTACTATAGGTTTATAGACGAGCCTTCAGGGAAGATTACTTATGAAAAAGGTCTACCACCTCCTCTGGGAGAAAATCATATGTCGTTATGAGATTCCTTTTTCATTCAATACGGATCATGGCATGCATTTAGATAATGATTAGTTCGAAGCTTACTTCATCAGATAAAAAATCAGAAAGCCACACTCTGTGCCTCGTCACCTCGAGTGTAATAGACATATTGAGGTCACCAATAAGACCCGATTAGACAAGATAGTGAAGATATTGGACGGTGTCAAGGACTGGATTAATTTACTACAAGGTGTTAATGCTTATAGGGTGATCTCAAGGATGCTGATGGGTGGACCCCCTTTTATGTTAGAATTCATCACCAAAGTATTAGTTTTTATAGAGGTTAGTTTGTCAAGCCACAGCGTGCTGAATTTCAATTCGTCGAGGAGTGATCTGATATGTTGACTAGAACTTGATTTAGTATAAGAGGTCAGAAAATAGGTAACTCTCAGAGTCACAATATACCAACAGAGAACGGTGAGATTCTATAATAAGAGAATCAAGACGAGCATGCTAAAAGAGGGGGACATGGTTTTGAATTTTTTATCCAAAAGGGTAATAAGCCCGAGCCTAACTGGAATGGTCCATGAAGGATGAGCGCAGTAGTCTGACCAGGAACCTATATAATTGGGACGGTGGAGGGGGAGCCTTTCAAGAACTATAAAATGTTGAAATCCTTAAAGATTACAATCACTGAGATGATTAGAATCATTTAATAGCATAATTTTTATGTAATGAAGGAAATTTTGTAAATAGATTCATATATTATCAATGAAAACCAGCTTCTTCTCTATCGTGTTATTTCAGTTTCTTCCATTATTTACTATAAAGAATATCAGCTTAGGAGATGGGACAGAAACTTAGGCCTCAAACTTCTTATAGCTGAATATATTAAATTGACTATGATTAGACTACACCTCATGAGGGGCTCATCCGATTAGATATGTCATGATCAATAAGTCAATTAACCTGGTAAACCAATGCTTCCATAAGGTCTGGTCAGTTGAAAGTCAACCCAATTGACCAGTAAGTTGGCTAAAGATTAGGTAAATCGCAGTATAGATGAGCACGTCACTAGCCACGCCCAATGACTGCATGCATAAAGATGATAGTGTAATATTTGTTTAAACTTATAATAACCCTATCAAGAAAACTAAGTTTTGTCAAAATAGTAGCTAGTAAGTCAGGTCAGGTCGGTTCAGATCCAATTATAAGAATATACAGACTCAAATAATGACAGGCCTATTCTAACTTAAAGCATTATTTTAAAAAAAATTCTAAGGTTGTTGTTGTTTAAATTATTTTGCACGCTAAGGTATATGCTATAAACACATGACTAATAGCCCGGACGAGTAAAATAACTTAAAACCATTGTTTTAAAAAAAAACATGAATATCCCATGTTCATCAAGACAAACAGAGTAACATAAAAACCATTCAATCAAAAATATGTATTCAATTAAGTGGTAAGAAGAAAATATGATTGTTCAAACTCATAAAGTACATTTTCCCTAAAATTACGAACCAATTAAAAGAAAAATTATCACAAAAAGAAAGAGATCAGACAACTAGAGAACCTTTGAAGTCTTAGCAGCAGCAACCTCAACCATTAGAGTGTTTTGGGGGATCTCTTCAACCACCACTTCAGGAGCTGGAAGAGTTGATTCTATTGTGGTCACTTTGGCTTGTGCAATAGCATAAACCTCTATAGTAGGAGAATAAACATCCGTGGTAGCATTACTGTCAAAATCAATGGTCTACTCATCATCTCCCTCCCACACACCGACGACCTTAAAAAATTTTGGGTAATGTTTCGTTACCCTCTTCTTGATCTCGTTGTAGTCATCAGTAAAGAAAGACATAGTCTCTGCAAAAAAAATAGATAAGCCTTTATATTTGGCAATACCACTTTCCTCGGCTTTAGCCAACACCTCCTCCGAACTCTGAATTTTAGTAGAATCGATGCAAGCCTGATCTTTGAGATTTTTGACCTCCTCCTCAACCTTATTGAGAGATTTGTTTTTCTCAAGATGTTTACTATGTTTTTACTCCAACTCCCAACCTTATTCATCTCGTCCTTAGTATTAGCGTCCTTCTACTACAACATGATCAACAACTAGCTCAAACTGTTAACTTGCTCACATATCTCCTCATTAATTTTCTTCTCATTATAGAAAGTCTAAGCATGGGTTGCAGATATCAAAGATGAGAAGTATGGCTACCATGACACCCTAAAAAGGAACAAAGTAAATGATATGATCCAGCAACAAAAGTATTACAAACTGAATAAAGATTCAAAGCTTACCACGAACATTTTATGGTGGGCGAGGGTCCACAAAGCACCAGGACTCAAACCTTGAGGTACTCATAATAAGAACTCTGCCCATGATGGATGAGAACATCTACAGTATTGCCCATGTGATGGATAATGGACAGTTTGTCCCTTTTTGATGCGTCAATACTGACTAGGTTATTGTGATCCCACTTGTATTCCTCCACCACATGATATTGGTAGGATGGTCCAAGCTCCCTTGCCAAGAGATGAGTTGGTTTCGCTCCAATCATTATAGGTCTTAATATTAACCTCATCACCCTCGACTCCTCCTGACTTGGATACTTTGGATTATGTTGGAAGGTGGAGTCCCCTACTGGCCTTTTATTACTAGTAGTAGAAATTCTAGCGTTATTTGTGTTGCCAACTAGAGTTTACTACGGGTCAGTTACTAACCCTTATGTCATCCTGGTGGACTTAAATTTAGCCTTCTTCCTCACCTCAACTTCATCTTCCTTTTTAGCTTCGACTTCATCCTTATTTTTGGTTTCGACTTTGGTTTTAATCTTAGAAGCTTCAACATTTTGTTGACGAAGAAGAAAAAGAGTTTAGTGATCAATGGGCTTTACTGACATCTCTTTATGTTGGTTAATCTGGAAATGTGCGATATTTAGATTAGAAGATGTATAGAAAACACAACAGTCAATAAAATTATAGAGTGAAGAAGAACTAACACTTGTGAACATTTCCATACCATCTTCAACCTCTTACTGACCTCTGTTTCGGCCACAAATTTAGCCAGTGCTTGGGCTGCACTTTGAGCATCAACTGAATTTGGAGGTATATAGTAACCAAGCTCTATGAACTTTCCCATGTTGAAGATGTCTTCAAAAATAGGGGGCTCAGGTGTGCACATTTTATCCACCAACTTCTTCAAGGAAAGAAATAACCATAAGGAAAGTTTCACTATAAAAATACTAGAGCATATTAAGAAGCAGTCAAGTCTAGATGAAAGGAAGATATAAAATCTAAGAAGTATATAGAGATTGTGTTCATTCCACTCCAGTCATAAGGAACACTGATAATTTCTCCTTTTCATTTGGTCCATTTTCCCAATTCCTCTTCGAATACAAAAAAGTATATGTTTAGAAATGATTGCTTATTTGGGACCTTCACCAAATTCTAGTGGAATTTATTAGGAGAAAAATAATAATATCTTGGGGTCTTTTCTTTGTCCTTTTCCTATCAATAAACCAAAGGACCTACTTAGTTATTTAAAACATTGAATGGTGCCTCCAATAACACATTCACCTTAAGACTATCCTATAGGCATTAAGGGGGAGTTGAGTCGGAGCTATTCCATACCCCCTTAAAATGCATCTTATAATGGGGTGGGGAGGAATATGAAGACTGACTTGCATAGGTTAGACTGAGAAGTAAATCTCATCAGTTAATTGCCGTTTATAGACTATTTCCATAAGGTCGGGAATCCTACATTAAATGTCTAGAGGGATGTTTTATAAATATTCCAAGTATAGTATCTCATCCTTGGTGATATCACAAGCATGATGTTGAGCCTTAGTAATCTCAGGGTCATAAGAGCTACAAGAACCATAAGAACTCTATTAGTGGAACCACCACAGGAAAATGGGAGAGTCTTAAGGGAGGTTTAAATGCCATTGTATCCTCGATAGAAGACCCTATATCGACTACAGATGCCTCAGAGGTCATATTTGTGTAAATTCTACCTCTTTATTAATGGTTGGTACCATCAGAACTTGTGTAAGTTAGAAATTCAGACCTTTTGTACTCAAGACTTGGGGGCCGAGGGGCTGACCCCCCCTAAAAGTGATATGGGGTACAAAGTTTGAATTATTGCAATCCTCATCAACATGATGGATAAATTGTTATGGAACTATCTTTCTCGCCTTAAAAAATGTAGGAAAACTCTCGTTTAAGTGAAGAATGCATTTCAACACCCTCCTAAGCCATGAAGCCTCATTCAAATAGGTTGTATAGTAAGGAAACAAAGGGATTTGGTGGCTGTTTGATCTCGAAAGTGAGATATTTGGGTATGAAACCTAGAAAATCCTAAATCTACGAGTTCTTATTCCAACCAACTCAATGGAAACCTACACCAAAAAATCCACCAACCAATAACCAATTCCATTGCAACAACAACAAATATTGAGAAAATCGCAACCAAATTGTAGAGGAGTTAAAAAAAAGCCTTAGAAAGTAGATGAAAATGGGAAAAGGCGTACTTAGAGTTTCAAACGATAAGAAATGACTCAAAAAATCATTAGAACTAGATAACAAATTCTAGGAAAGATAAACTCTCATTGATGACCAACGTTATAGATAAGAAAGCCGTTAGAAATGGCAAAAAATATTAAGGCCAATCACCGAAAAAAGGAAAGGTTTAAGTGCAAGAGGTTTTCTCTCTCTAGATTACATATGAAGGAGTAAAAAATGATAGGTTAAAATGACTTAGGGGGGAGATTTTTATACTTTCTTGGAGTTAATCAGTGGCTTTTTGAAAAAGGTGCAGTATAAGTCTCGAAAAGATAAATTAGCGATTCAAAACTATGCGTGCACTACCTTATGCATTCACGCATTAATTGCAACCTCTCGCTACAACCAATACTTGACACATGGCAACCTCATGTCCAAATTGATTTCCAAGATATTCATAAGTAAATTTTCTCTGTAAGTGATGATGAGACCATGAGAAGATGACATCTTACAATTAAAACTTCACTCACTCAGCTTTCCTACTGCCTACTCAGAAAATTCAACACTCTAAGGAATATGATACAAGATACAATCATGAGCAAAGTCTTAAGGGATATTCCTATACGATAAATATGGTATGACACATGGAGTAGTTAGAAGAGAACACCTAGATACGCATACCAACTAGGGATGAGGTTAACTTCAGCAACTGCGTGGTCGAATTAGATAGAGGTCGACTCGACTTCACTTGACTAAGCAGTTAACTCTGTTATTTAACACTATCAACTAACGTTATTAGTTACATCATTAGAAAAAGCATGTACATCATAATTGGATTACCTCAACAACCATTTTATGGTTATGCATATGAAAAATATATCTAAATATACTCCCCCATGTGACAATAATTAACCTGTGATTGTTCTCTCACCATGTATATAAAGCATATACTCACTTAACCTATAAAGGTGAGCCACATGTCCCTCCCTTTTAACTCTCCTCTAGCAACTTATAGATAGCACAAACTACCCATATATGGGTCACTTATGAAATTATCCTTACTGTTAGGTTGTCAAACTCTAGAGTGAGCTTCAGAGCGTCATTCTTATACTTCCCAATGGCTGATGAAACCCTAATTAAACCATGGCACTCAAAAGGCATTTGACCCATCAAATACCATCAAGCAAGAACAGAGTTCCTAAGGCTAGCCTTTAACCTAAAACAGACCACTAATTGGTGCCCAAGACCTCCATTGCTCTCAAGGAAAGTCCACGATACTGTAGCAGACCTCAGTCACACATTTTTCCTCCTAGAAAGGTAAGCCTTCCCAACATATCTCCTCAACCAAACTGAGACCACAACACCAAAGTTCCCATATGTGTGATACTTAGAATATATATATATATATATATATATATATATATATATATATATATATATATATATATATATATATATATATATATATATATATATATATATATATATATATATATATATATATATTAGGAAACTTATGTATGTCATAAGCTTAGTTGATGATGTCATCCATTTGAGTTTGTTCTTGGACTTTCTATTTTACCCTCAACCATTTGAGTTCTCACTCTTTTTTCACTATGAAATTAATTCTCACTCTTCATGAAAATTCAAAATAAAGGGTAAAATTGTATTTGTCCCAAACTTCCTCACCCCTCACCCCTCACCACTCACCCCGCACCCCGTTTTCATTTGGTCATCTCAGCATCTCATGACCTTCTAAACAAACCCACATCGTCTCCCTCACTATCTCAGCTCCAAAACTGCCCCACTCAGTTCACCGCTGCCGACATCATCTACCCCCTCATCTCCGCCCTCACCACGTATGTAAAGGTTGGCTTTGTCCGCTTCGTACAGTTGGTTCTACATGTAACAAATATTTGAGTTTTGATTTTGGGTTACTAATTTGTTCCAAATGTTCCAAATGTATAAAATATGTAAAACAGTTGTTCCAGATGAAACAACTGTTGGTTTTATTTTTTGGACTTTTATATTGTTTTTTTATTAAAGATCTAATGTTTTTTTTTTTGCGAATCTGATATTTTTTTGGCAGATCTAATGTTTTTTCTAGAGATATATTATTTTTGGGTACCATTTCGACAATGGTCCTTTTCACAAATGGTTAGTCACGCATCTCTATCTGGAAAATTTTTTTTGGGTACCATTTGGACCATAGTATAATGTTTCATCACACATCTCATTCTCATTCATATTTCCATTTTTATCATTTTCTTGATTTTTTGGATCATTACTCATCTGGACCAGATCTCACCAAACCTCGAAGCCCTAACAATGCCTTCATATCTAGTTTTTTAACCCGCGCAGATTTTGTAGGAATGAAAAAATCACAGATTGGAAGTCGACTCACAGAGGTATAACCTTGAATTGTAATGTTTGTTGTAGAATGACATTAGTGGTTTAGTATCTTAGCTAAAAGACTTGCAAAACAGGAATGCAGAACTGGATGAAGAAAATAAGAAATTGATTCTAAAGGTATTGCTATTAGAGCATCTCCAATCCAAATGTTTTCTTTTTGTTTATGTGGATGTTTAACTAGACAATGTGATTTTTACGTTGGAAAAAAGGCAATTGAAAAAGGCAAATTTATGACTGTTGGATCCCATGTGGCAGAACTAATTTTGTATCTTCACTGGTGAATATTTCAACTAATTGTTTTGTATTCTTTTCAATGTTTAGTGATGGGTGATTAAAGTTATTCAGTTTATTTAATTTACAAATTTATTAAACTCAAAATGAGTTGGAAGTTGATCAAAATTGGATGGTGATGCCGTTGAATTTTTTTTTTGGGGGGTTATAGATTCTTTTAGTTTTAGTGATCTTTAGTTAAAGAGTAAAAACATTATTTGTGTTTATTGGTGTATCTTCACTTGTGAATATTTCAACTAATTGTTTTGTATTCTTTTCAATGTTTAGTGATTGGTGATTCAAGTTATTCAGTTCATTTGGTTTACAAGTTTATTAAACTCAAAATGAGTTGGAAGTTGATCAAAATTGGATGGTGATGCCATTGAAATTTGGTTTTTTGGGTTATAAATTCCTTTAGTTTTAGTGATCATTAGTTAAAGAGTAAAAACATTATTTGTGTTTATTTTTGTGGTTAAACCTCCATAATTTATGAACCTCCACAATTGACAAAATCTGGGCCTAAAGAGCCCAAACCCTATCAGGGAGAAGGTAACATTCACTGGTTGGAAGAACCATCTTAACGTTTGTGAAAGGTAATTATATTAATCCATGTTCGTAACTAAAGAATTGCCTGAATTAATATTTTATTTGTTTCATTTTAACAGGAAATTTTGGTTGAAAATGGTTGCGGAGACCATGGCCACAATGATATCGATATGTTCTTGCCTAACATTTTTAAGATACTTCTTTTCTTTTTCATCTTCAACGTTAATCATTTTTTTATCTTCATTGCTTTTTTGTGCTTATAAATTTAAGTTTTAATGCTTTGTTTTCAAAATTGTGAGGGGTGTTATAGGCACAAAATGATCACATTGTAAACGTGAGGTATTCTAATTGATAATTTATGTTGGTACCATTTCAAAATGTCTATAATTTATGTTGGTACCCTTTCAAAATGTCTTCATTGGAGATGGATTGTTGTTATCCGAGCTTGGAGGGGAACAAGGAACTAGAGACAAAAAAACAGAAGTTGGAGGACATTAGTAGTGTGTACTAGAGAAAAACACAATGTGGTAGTATTAAAAAATAACAATAATAATAATAATGATAATGAGGAGGAAGACCAAGCTATGTTGTATGATTTAGATGGATACAACGATAATGAGACTAGACAAAGAGATCTTGTCAAGTACAATCAACAGCTTCAGGACAGTAATGGGTTCCAAGTTGATTACTTTCCAAAACTTGATTTGGTTGGTCTACTTAATCTGGTACTTAATCCTAAAACTGAGCATGAGGTCCTCACACTCTACCAGTTAGCTATTGATGTTTACAACAAGAATAATGTGGGGGCCCATTACGAATTTGTGAGGGTAGTGCGTTCAACGTTTTATGGTTGTGTCAGCTTGGTACATTATATTACCTTCGAGGCCAAGTTACCTGCTACTGCTGATGCTGAAACATTCCAAGCCAAGGTGTATACGTGATGCCTGAATCTGACATAGAAGTTATTTCTTGCAAACATAAAGCTACTAACTAATGTAAAGTGATTTTAGATGTTACTGATGTAATATTATTTTGGAGCCTGCTTGAGGTTAAATGAATCTCATCTGGATGAAGTGAATTTTGTGTCTCATTAATTGTGGAATTATAATGTGTTGTCTCATCTGGATGAAGCTACTCTCAATGGTATGTTCTATTTTGATTAGTATAATGCTAATTAGGTACTACCAGATTTAACTTATGATTAATAGATATAAATAAAATTTCATTTATTTAGATATAAATAAAATTATGAGATCAACAGAATTATGAAGACAGTAGGCCTTGCAATGGCTAATGCTCTTGCAGAAGACTATTTGTGAACATGATCATAATTGTATGCATTTCATGTACTTTGTGAGACATTCTAAATTAATAGTATGCTTTATTCTTAAGATTTTCTTGATTGATCACTTGATATAATGATTGTTGATAGATTGTTATGGAAGACAGGAAATCTCATAGCGATCACAAAAATTCAAAAAATTAAGGTGTGGTTATCAATTTGGTAATCGTTGTTACGGTTTATCAACGAATGGCAAGGTAATGGTGTATCAGTTTATGGCCAACAATGGTAAATGGAGAGCTAAGATTTTGTGTTTATTGATTGGTAAAGATTGCAGATATTATATATTTGTTTCTCGAATCTATTAGGTATTGTAGCTCACTTTAATAAATTCCCATATTAAAGTTCAATTTTTTTTTATCATATATCTTTAGTTTATAATGAAAGATGTTGAATATTGGAGAAACAACAACGCGCTTCATCCTCACTCGGATCCAAAAGACCATCATCCTCACTCCCTCTCTCTTCCAAATCCTTCTTACTTACTGCAACAACAACTATATTGGCCTTGATTTATTGCGTAAGCTATTTGTCCTCCACATCATCACCTCCTATAGATAAAGATAAAAATTTCTCTATCTTGTAGAAGAACTTAACATATTCAATATCTTCATTCAATTTAGAAAGATGCTTAGAAAAAGCTGCTACTCCGGCCCCACCAAATGAAGCTCGTTGTTGTTTCTCCAACTATCTTAAAACACGTTCAACCTTTTTTCTCTTGAAAAACTTAATGTTTCTATCATTGATTTTAAAATAGACAAGTGCGTATTCAAACTGAGCTCTGCATTTGTCATTTTCAGTAACAATAGTCCTTCCATCACTTCCTATTCTCATCCACTAATCCTAAATTTAATATTCATTGAGGTGAGACTAAAGGTACCTGTCCAATAATTGACTTGAGGTGAATGTGGTAAAACTAACCAGCAGTTATTCATATGTGGTAATATAAACAGGTATTGACTTATTATGTGAATTTCAATATGCTTGAGCGATCTTAGAATTTAGTAATATGATTAAGTGATCTTAGAATTTTGTGTAATATACTACTGTTTATGTGTAATATACTTGAGTGTTTTTTCGATTGTTTGTTGACGTAGATCTCATTTGTGTCCATATTTGGTATATGAAAACAACTTTAATATTATTTTTGTCGTTTTTGGTTTATGTTGAATATATATTCTCTCAAATTAAATTTCTTTGAAACTAGGTCGTGCTATTTATATGTAATGCTGCCAGTTTGCCAAGCAAGCATTTGATGAACCTATATCATAATTGGATACACTCTGAGGAATCATATAAAGATAGAACATAATTGGATACTCTCATAATTGTGATGCCTATATTTGTCAGCAAAATTCTACTTTTTTTTCATAACTTTTAGTAATGATACACGTTTAAGATGTGATTGCTTTGTTGCTCAGAACTGTGATGCCCATGTGCATATTAAAGTTGAGCGTGAGTCGTGCAATGGTCCTCGCCATAGTAACTGATGTGTTCTCGCCATCAGGTGTGATATTTCTCACCTCACTATAGCAACTAGAGTATCTCGATTCTGATAACCTGGTGTAAGCATACGGTGAGTATTTTAAAATAATTCAGCCATCTTTTATAGTTGTCTAGTGCTAACTGACCTTGCACAATTAGCTACCTTCTCCAAAAATCCTCAACAAATAATTCATAAATTTTAGGCAGCCACATTGTGTTGCTTTCTATTCCTTCCCGTTGTTCAGAATACATGATTTTCATGTCCTAATTGTAAGATCGTATTTGAAGTTTTGAGTTATAAGAGATGAATCTTTGAGTAATGTCTATGTTTCTTCTTAATTATAGTTTTGGGGATAAAATAAAAGTCCTATCAAATCTGATGAATTGATATTAGTCAACAAGACTAACTTTGGTTCATGTTTTTAGGAGGTAATGTGTATATTTTACATTTACTCTACTGTTCCAATTTTTTCATAAATCTGATTTAGTGTTGTAGATATCTGTTTATGTATAAGTTTTTATTGAGTTCCATGAGTTAAATGTTAGTGTTGTGTTACAATGCATTGACGATGGAAACCTCGAGTTCTCTGTACTTAAATTATTTAATTTGAATAACTGAGAGTTCATTGTGTACCCTTAAGTTTGGTAACACTTTCTTCAATTTGCATCTTATTTTTTTTCACTGCATGACTCATGTTTAATGCTTCTTAATGTCATTTTTCTAATAGTATGATGCTATCGAGTGTTTTGACCAGTTTTTAACTACTCCGGGATTATCTGAATTTAATGAATACAAAGTAGTACAAGCGTGCTACAACATATTGAAAGCGATATTGTATTCAAAGTGATCTTTAACGTTGTTTGAGTTAAAGGAATACGTCTCTACTACTACGTGGTCGAAAAGAAAAAGTCTTCAATCCAAGCCATTTCCTAAATAAAGAGAAAATTGGATGGGCATGACGTGGATGATCCAAAGCAGAGCACTGCCAACATGATAGTATTTGTGCAAGATCTTGTTCAGCAAATGCAATCCGAATTCCAGACAATGTCCGATTCCATCATTTAAAAAATTTATGAGATGGGAAAAATGATAGATGAGTTAGAGCCAAGCATCAATGACCTCAAAGCTGAAATGGGGCAAAAAGGATCTCCATCACCTTCAGTCTCTTTGAAGACAAAGGATGAAACAAAGCCATCCGATGATTCCACATAAGATTAACCCCAATAGGATATATGTTTCTTACTGGGATCATTATCTTCCCCATATTTTTGCTTATGATTTTCATGTTTGGAAACGATGTTTTATTATGACATCATCTGATATTTAACAACATTTGTAATTTAGGCATTGTTTTAGTATCTTTTATTTTGTAGAATTGGTATTAGGCATCCAAAAAAATACATCTCTACCAATCAAATCCAATGGTTGGCTGCATGTTTATATATGTTTCAGTTTAAAGAGTATGTGGGAGATAAAGCCACAACAGTTCAGTGGGTTCGTTGTTGAGACGATGTCTCAATATACTTGGATGCTTTTACATTTTCTTATCCAATTATTACTTTTACATTCTATTCGTAAAGAGGATTATATTTCTCTTACTATAGTACCTTACAATATCTATATGGCAGGTCAATGATGATTATATTTAGTGATATGTTAAATACCCTCACTATTAAAGTTGTATGCTGGATTTGTTATTACAATACACTTGATTGGATTAATATTTACATTGTGAGTTATATTTTGTTATGTGTGGCATTGATGCGATAAACGTGACATGTAGAAATCGTTCGAACACAATTGTCATAGCCATCTTTACACATGTAATAAGCACGTACTTCAATTTTTTTGCCATTTTACGATTATTAGCATGCTTTCAGGCACGAGCATACCCTAGTGTGTGTGTGTGTATATATATAAGTCTCAAGATAAGTGACCTCCTAAGGTCTCATAACCCTCAATACCAATGTATACCATTACGTACTATCTTAAGATCAACTAATGGAAGTATTATAAAAGATCTAAACCTCTTGGACCTCTGGCAAAGCATCTGCAACCAGTCTATCACGTAGGTGAAACACACAAAACTGTTTCGCATGCTGCCATCACTCAAAACCACTTGCATTGAAGGCTTCCATTCACATTTACTGCACCCAAAAACCACCTGCAAAATCTTTGGACAACACTCCGCTAACTGCCAAACACTGTAAGACCTCATAAGACATAACACCAAAACAAAGAAGTTTGGATTGGGGATGACCTGAGTTCCTTCCTCAGAGAAGAGCTCATCTAGTTCTTAAGGGAGAATAAAGACGTCTTCGCCTAGAGCCAATTAGACATAATCGAGGTGCATCCTGAGGTCATATTCTGCATCCTGAGGCCATGTTCTACTACCTCAGCATGGACCCAGACCATAAACCAATCCACAATAAGAAGAGTTTCTTCATCCTAGAAAGGAATAATGCTGCAGCAGAGATGGTTGAAAATATCTTGACTACCAACTTTATCATATATCTCAAATATATTTTAACATGATACTTGTGCCTAAACTTAATAAAAAATAAAGGATGTGTGTCTACTTCACTGATCTCAATAAGGCATACCCCAAAGACTGCTACTCTTTTCCTTAGATTGACACCTTGGTGGGCTAAACATCAGTTCATGAGCCACTCTCATTCATGGATGCCTATTTTGGGTATGACTGAATCAAAATGGCTTGAGCTGATGAGGAAAAACCTCATCCACTATAGAAAAATGTACCTACTATTATAAAGTTATGTCTTTCGGACTAAAAAATGTAGGTGCTACCTATTATATGGAAGTTAACTCCATTTTCAAAAAGCTTATTGGTAAGATCACGGAGGTCTATGTTGATGACACTCTAGTCAAAAGCCTGGAGGCTCAGAATTATGTGTAGAAACTAGAGACCTTCGCTATCGTTAGGAAGAACCAAATGAGACTTACCCTAAAGCAATGTGTTGTTGGGGTTGATAGAGGCAAGTTTATTGGGTTCATGGTTCCCAAGAAAGGTATAGAGGATTAATGATCTACTAGATATGAAGTCTCCAAGGACAGTTTGGGAGGTACAGAGCCTATTTATAAGAGTTGCTTCCCTCAATTGATTTGTCTCAAATGACATAGATTAATGCATGCCTTTCTTCAAAGAACTAAAGAAGGCCTTTAAATGGACTCGGGAGGCTAGATAAGCCCTCCAGAACCTCAAGAAATACTTAGGGTCTACATATGTATTTGTTTATGGTAGCCTCACCAACAAATGTTAGCTCGCCTCTGATCCGAGAGGAATTTGAGGTACAATACCCTATCTATTACATCAACCGAACTCCAAAAAGGGATAAAACTAGGTATTTGGGAATCGATAACCTCTCCTTCTGCCTCATCACCTCAGCCAAACATCTAAGGCGTTACTTCTAATCGCACACCATTGTGGTCATGATCGATAAACATCTCCGATAGGTCCTCCACAAGCCTGATACCTCAGGAAGGCTTGTCCAGTGGTTTGTGGAGCTGGTAGAGTCTAATATCAAGTATTAACCACGAAGTGTTAAGAAGTTAAGAATGGTGTATGCTCTAAAACCAATTTGAGAATGAAAAAATAAACGTGGTCGGTAAGGATAGACACAAATGAAAATTCTATTTTTTAAAATTTTCAAATTATAACCCAATTAAACCTTTCTTGTGAAAATATATTTACCAAATTTTATCTTTTCATAACATGCATCTAGGCGATAAAATAGATAAACAAAAAAAGTAATAACATGACAAGTGAGGAAAAATCCTTTTTCAGGTCAAAACCTTGATTTCTTTACCATAGAAACTTTATAAGACAATCGACTTACATGCTACTAGTTATGACCCATAAGTGCAATGCACAATCTTCGGGAATCTCTAAAGAATACTCCTCAATCCCGAGAAGTCCACAAGTGGTGATCCTCCCTTAGTATCCACTGATTAGCCTTCAGTCTTCATCATCAACTGTGATCAGTCATAAGGTCAACCGTAGAGATTTCTCTCCACAAAGATGTATGCAAAGATACAAAACTATCTAGGGGTTCAAAATGATTAACAAAAACTATTTGGGGATGAAAAGTGTGAATCAAAAGTTTTTTTGTAACATAAGAGTTAAAATTTTTGCAACAGATATGTAGGAAATGTTTTGTAAAAGTCTTGAAAAATTTGGAGTCAAAATACGTATTTATAAACGCTGCACAAATTTCGAGGTGGCGACTCATTCGAACTAAAATGAGGCTTGTTCGAATGAGAAAGGTAGTTCATTTGAATGAAAATAAAGTTCGTTCAAATGACAAGGCCAACTCATTTAACGATCTTCAAACGATGCAAATCAGTATGCCCTAGTTAGATGCTCATCAGATGTAGAGATCAAACGATGATTTTGATGAGAATGTAAAGTCTTTCTTACGAGAAAAGAATCTCATCGGAACGAGGTTAAAATTAAAAATTTATTTTTGAAAACTTTAAAAATATCAGACTCCTTTTTCAATAAAAAATAAACATCCCAAATAACTTTATGAATAATTTTAAACTCCCAAAAGTATTTATACCTTCTTGAGACATAGAGGAGTCTTGAACTAGGAGATGTTGGTGTTTGGTTTGACGAGTCAATGAACGTCGGTTTGTAACGGGATGCACCAAACATGCCACAGTGAAAATAAAATAAATAAAAAAACGAAAGCTAAAATATTTTCACTTACAAGTGCAATCAAGGGTCAAGCTCTAGATGACTTCGCTACAGAGTTCAACAACATGGAAGAAGTGGAAGAAGATCCCAACAAATCTTGGGCACTGGTTACAATAAGGCCTAAAGCGCCCAGACTGTCATTCTTCTGGGCGATGGACCTCAACTCCCCTATATGGGTTTTTCACATGGATAGCTCCCGAAATAACTCAGGTAGTGGGGTTGGACTACATGTAGTAATCCCTAAAGTAGGTAATATCTCCTTTGCTTTATATTTTAAGTCCAAATACTCTAATAATAAGGCGGAGTATGAGGTTTTGGTGGCAAGCTTAGGTTTGGCCATCCGTTTAAAATCATGACATGTAGAAAAAACTAGTGACTCTCAGCTAGTGGTCAACTAAATTACTGAGGTCTATGAGACCAAAAGTGATAAGATGGCAGGATACTTAATAATTATACAAAACCTCATCAAGATGATCCCCAAATTTTTCATTAGAAGGGTCCTATGGGCTTTAAATTCAGAGGTTAACCACTTTATATGAGTGGAGTAGATGAGGTAGATGCATACGTCCTAGTTATCATCTTATACTAGTCAAGCATCACCCAGATCCAGATCAACACCACAGAGGTCGACTAGAGCTCAAACTGGATCACTCTAATCAAAGCCTACCTTAGAGATGGGGTCCTGTCGAAAGATAAGCTTCATTCCAGTCAGATGAAGTCTTTAACTTCCCGGTACCACATTAGAATTGGGGTATTATTAAAGAATGGGTACTACTAAGAACCTCACCGATGCCTAAGCCCATCAATATCTAGTTATGTCCTCATAGACCTACATGAAGGTGTCTATGGTTCCAATACAGGCCCCAAAGACCTTACTCTATATGGTCTTAAGGCACGAGTACTTGTGTCAAACATTAAGGAAGGAAACGAAGGACATAGTGTAGTGTTATGACAAATGTTAGATGTTCTCCTTTGGGCCAACACATATAGTAGAGAATATGGTTCTAATGATAAGTCCAGGGACCTTTTATCAATGAAGAGTATATTTGGTAGGACCTTTTCCCCTCAGTAAAGGACAAAATAAGTTTAATATTATAACCATTTATTACTTCACTAAATGAGCTAAAACTGAGCCCTTTGCCACCATCACGAAGAATAAGACTAACAACTTCATTTGGAAGATCAACATCTTCCGATTGGGATTTCCCAAGGCCATCATCTTAGACAATGACAAATAGTTTGATAACCCCACATTCAGGGAACTATACTTAAAATATGGCATAAGTGCCACTACTCTTCTCCAACAAATCCTCAAGCCAATGGCCAAGTTCATAACTAAAAAAACCATCTTCCACGGCTTAGAAAAGAGCTTAAAATGGCCAAGTGTTTATGGACTAGAGAGTTATCGAGCATTTTGTGGTCCTATATGACCACAATCAAAGGTCTAATAGGGGAAACTCCATTATCCCTGGCCATTGTAACGGAGGCAGTGACCCCAATAATGGTCAAAATACACACATAAAGGGTAGATCAATTTGAGCTAGAAGCGAATGATGAAGGAATCAAGAAGTCTCTGTATGTGTTGGAAGAAAAGAAGGAAGCCGCCTTAATCTGAATAGATCCAAATAAAAAGAATACAGCCTCCTAATTCAACAAGAAGGTCCAACATAGTGAATTCAAGGTGGGGATTGGTCTTAAGAGAAGTATCCATTGTGATGAGGAATCCAAGTGAATGGAAGGTGGGCTCAAGTTTGTAGGCCTATATATGGTGATAAAAATTATAAGGTCAGTCTGTTATTTTCTCAAAGACATGTAGGGGTATGAGCCTCGTCGCCGATGGAATGTAGAAAACCTAAGAAAATACTTCCAATGATGTACTTTGAAATGAAATAAAAAAGAATCTTTTTTTTGTTACCCGTTATGTTTCAATGTAAGTGTTCTTTAATAATTGCAAGGATTTCATCCTTCACTCTAAAACTTAAACCAAGGTCTAAGTACCTAGAGTTGCAAGGATTTCAACCTTGGATTTAAATTTAATCTAAGGTCTAAGGACCTAAAGCTAAAGTTGTAAGTACTCCAATCTTGGCTTAGGTTAATAGTTATAGGTCTAAGGACCCTCAAAAGACTAAAAGGATAACCAGGATTTTCATCTTTGACCCCATTCAAACTGACTAAGGTCCAAATACCCGTAAATAGTCATCTCAAAGGCTTTTTGCACACCTAGAAAATATATTTTCCAAAAGGGAGAAGTTATGCAAATATGCAAAGAACCTAGAAAAATATTTAACCTAAGTTTTAGAAAAATCTAAGTGCCAAGCATCTGTTTTAACTATATATTTGGGACTTCGAACAAAACTTATGTTTTTTCAAAACAAAAAATCGGGGCTAAGTCTTCAAGTGTTCAAAAATATTAAAAACCCCAGTTTTATAGCCAAGGGTGCAAAGGCCAATAGTTCAAATGCTTTCTAGCCCAATAGGAACCCAAAATTTCCTGAGTTCAGAGGTCTTATGGCCTGCTAATGTAAAAAATTAGATCACTCTAATAATTCAATCACAGATAAATAAAATGAGACAAAAGATTTTAAAGTGGTTCAGCCTTATAAGAATGGCCTACATCCACTGTTGTTTTATTGCTGGGTGTTTGGGAATTCTCGATTACAAGAAATTCCCTTCTGGATTCGGTCCCTCTACAATGAGGATTGTACAATGTATTTATAGCCCTTAGGCTGTCATGTGAAAGGGTAATACATTAAATGGTATACATATGAAAGGGTAATACATTTAATGCCCTCTTTGCGTGTGCGTCTGAATGATAAGCATTTAATGAAATCAGTTGAACTGTTGGTTATCCAGCTATTAATGTTTTGTTCAAGATGCAGCTCAGACCACCTGTTCATCCAAGCATTTAATGTTCATCCAATCTTTTTTTAAAACCGTTCAGCAACGTTCTGTTTGTCACTTCAGTTTGTCCATTGCTTTGAGGATGGCCTGGTGCTGAGTGGACCTTCAAAATATTTGACTGATGAAAATAGGTAGCGAACTCCTCGTTATCAAATTGTTCTCCATGGTTTGTGATGAAAGCATGAGGAAGACCGTATCGACAAATGATATTCTTCCAAACAGATTGGTATACCTTCTCGTACGTCATGTCAATGAGTGGCTCAGCTTCTACCCACTTAGTAAAATAATCGACGAGATACTTGAACCTTCCTCGGGTCGTTGGCAGTGGTCCAACCAAATCAATTCCCCACATGGAAAATGGCCAAGGGGAAGTTATGGGTGTCAACAATGCTTGTGGAGTTCTTCGGATGGAGGAAAAGCACTGGCACTTGTCACACTTCTTGGCATAGGCTATACAATCAACCCTCATCGTCGGCCAGTAGTATCCCTGCATCATCACCCTTTGCAAAAGCGTCCGACCTACTACATGTGCTCCACAGGACCCTTCATGGATCTCTTTAATCAAATCTTTCACCTCGGAGGGATGCACGCATCTCTGAAAACTTGCCATAAATGCTCGTCTATATAAAATACCATTAGTTAATACATACCGAGCAGCTTTAAACTTCAATTTCTTGGCTGCGAGATTGTCAATTAGAAATTCTCCCTCCTCAATATATGCCCTGATGGGATCCATCCAAGATGGTCCTAAATCAAGGGTACTAAAGTTCATCGTCAGATCTTCATCTATATTCCGACCAACTAACACTTCAATTGGGATTGTTCGTCGTAGCTCGGTGCGAGTAGCTGATGCTAGTCAAGCTAGGGCGTCTGCTCTCGCATTCTCCATTCTTGGTATTCTGATCAGTTGAATAGTGGCAAATTCTGACACCAGCTCCTTTGCCTTTGCATAATATCTGATCATTAATTCTCCTCTAACTGCATATACTCCCATCATTTGGTTTACAATCAATTGAGAGTCGCTGAAGATCATAACCTGCTGCGCCTCCCTAATTTTTGCCAAATTAAGCCCTCCAATCATGGCCTCATATTCAGCCTCATTGTTGGAAGCTTTGAATTGGAAACGTAAGGCGTATTCCATGTCGACCTCGTCCAGAGTGCTCAAAATTATCCCCGCGCCACATTCTGCAGTGCAAGATGAGCCATCTATATATAGCCTCCATATAGGTAACTCGTGTTCAAATTTCTGATCAGTCAGAGTTCCTCGGTGAAATATTTTCTGCTTCTTTTCATCCTCCCTGGATTTTTCTCGCTCCTCGTCGATTATTTTTTCTTGCCCTTTTACCAACCGGAGTTGGTCTGAGCTAGTGTTTGTCGATCCTGTAACATTCACAGGTTGATCAGCGAGCAACTCTTATTCCTCGTACGGGGTTCTCATAACTATCTGTACATCACATCCTGTAACATCCACACGCCGTTTTACCAATCGGAATTGGTCTGAGCTTGTGTTTGTTGATCCTGTAACATCCACAAGTTGATCAGCGAGCAACTTTTGCTCCTCGGGGGTATCAGGATAGGTGAACTCCGCTATAAAGTCTGCTACAGCCTGCCCTTTTAGCGATGATCTGGGTTCATAAGCTATATAATATTCATCGAGCTCTATTGCCCAGTACATCAATCTCCCTGATTTTTCTGGCTTATGAAGGGCTTGTCTCAATGGCACATCAGTATATACTACTTAGTATGAGCCTAGAAGTATGGCCTCATTCTCCTACTCGCCTCAATCAGTGTCAGTGCTAGTGCCAATTTCTCTAGCCTTGGATATCTTATCTCTGCTCCTCGGAAGGCCTTACTTGTGTAGTAAATTGGCTTCTGTACTCCATTCTCCATTCTGATCAACGCCGAGCTAACTGCATTCTCGAACACTTCAAGGTACAAATACAATTTTTCTCCCATCACCGGCTTGGACAATAATGGAGGTGCTCCCAAGTATTTTTTCAAGTCTTGAAAAGCCTTCTCACATTTATCATTCCACTAAAAAGTCTTTCTGAGTGTCTTGATGAATGGGAGACATCTATCAGTTGCTCGTGAAACAAATCTATTGAGTGCTGCTACTCGTCCAGTGAGACTCTGTTCTTCCTTCTTCGTTGTTGGAGATCGCAGCCCTAATAGAGCTTTGATCTTTTTAGGATTTTCTTCAATGCCTCGTTGATTGACAATGTACCCGAGGAACATGCCTTCTCGTACTCCACATATGCACTTCGTCGGGTTCAGCTTCATTTGATATTTATCTAGTTGATCAAAAGTTTGACTTAAGTCAACTAGATGATCGACAGCTTTCTTGCTTTTTGTCAGCATGTCATCAACATAGACTTCCATATTGTCACTAATTTGTTAAGCAAAGACCTTGTTCATCAGCCTATGATATGTCGCACCTTCATTTTTCAAACAAAAAGGCATAACATTATAACAATAAGTTCCCCTAGGGGTAGTGAAGGAAGTACTCTCCCTGTCTTCAGGTTTCATTTTGATCTGATTGTAACCAGAATAAGCATCCATGAAGCTCAGCAACTCGTGTCCCGAGGTAGCATCCACCAGTTGATCAATTCGGGGTAATGGAAAATGATCCTTTGGGCATGCTTTATTGAGGTCGGTGAAGTCTACACACATCCTCCACTTGTTATTCTTCTTCTTTACCATCACCACATTAGCTAACCAATCTGGATATTTAACATCTTCAATGAAACAAGCTTTCTGGAGCTTCTCGACTTCCTCCTGTATAGCTTGATTCTTCTCGGGACTGAATACTCTTCTTTTTTGCTTCACAGGCTTGATATTCTTATTCACATTAAGCTCGTGACATAAGAAGTTTAGGTCTATCCCAGGCATATCTTCATGACTCCATGCAAAAGTTTGTCTTCTGCTTCTAAGGAAAGTTATCAATTCTTGTTTTAATGAGGCTTCCAACGATGAACCTATTTAAGTAGTTCGCTCAGGGTGCTCGTCGTCCAGAATGATGTTTTCAGTAGCTTCCACCACTTGATCCTTCACGAGTTGCGACTCATCTCGAGGATCCAGTGTTTCGATTTCTGCACCTTCATCCACTTGATAGGTAGTAGTCTTTTTCTTTGATTCTTCCAGTTCTTCTTGATCGGCGGATGAATAATAGCATTCCCGAGCTACTTTCTGATCACCTTTCATAACTCCTACCCCAAAGTTTGTTGGAAGTTTTAAGCACTGATGCACTGTAGATGGTACAGCCTCGAACTTCTTCAATCCTACTCTTCCCATGATGATATTGTACGATGATTGGACATTCTTATCCATCACAAAGAAACGTATTCTTTCTGTCCGACAAGCAGGACACATACCAATGAATATATCCAACTTGATCGTCCCAAGGGGAAATACTTTCTCGCCAGCAAAACCGATGAGGGGTCTGTGGGAAGGCTCTAGTTGAGATAGCTTTAGATTTAAACTATCAAAACACGAGTAGAATATAATGTCTGCCGAGCTACCATTGTCGACTAGAACGCTTGAAATCATTACCTCTTTCATTCTCATCTTAATTACGAGTGGATCATCGTGAGGATATAAAACACATGCAAGGTCATTTTTTGAAAAACCGATGACCAATTTCTCCTTGTTCACCTTTCTCGGGTGATCTTCCTCAGCTAGATTTATTCGCTGAATGTACGAGCAAGATTGTGCCTCACCGAGGTAAGCTTTTCTTTCTGCAGTAAGGTCTCCTCCTGTAATAACATTACAATCAAATGACCCAAAGCGTATTGAAATTACCTCTCGTTCTGGCTTCCTTGTTTTCTTGGTAAGATCGGGGTCATCCTCTTGATCAACTTCGTGGTTTCTCTTCTTGTTCTCCTCTGCCCGATGAGGAGATCTAGACCTCTCTCTAGTTCGGTCGTTGTTTCTTCTCTCGCCTTCCCGATCAACATACTTTGCTAGCTTTCCTCGTCGGATGAGTATTTCAATCTCATTCTGAAGAGCTATGAAATTTTTGGTCATATGGCCATGATCCTTGTGGAACTCGCAATACTTTTCCCTATTCCTCGTGTCAGGGTCTGCCTTCATTTTCTTCGGCCAGTTTAACTCCTCGCTTTAATTTCTTCTAGGACGTGGTTGATATTTGCCTTCAAAGGCGTGTAATTATCAAATTTCCTCAAGACCTCCCATGACGACCTATTTTTGGATTTTTTGTCACCACTATTGTTCTTATGCTCTTTCTTCTTAGCTTTATCACCTTCCACCTTGGTTTCTTTGGCGTCCATATTCTTCTTCGCAGACATAGCCTCCTAGGCATTCATAATCTTGGACACTTTTCCCATCAGGTCCGACATGGTTCGAGGTGGATCTTTGGCCAAAGTGTAGTATAACTTGTTTGGCAGCAGTCCACTTATCAAACCGGTAATCACTATCTTCTCCTCATAATCAATGACTTCGATTTTCTCATTATTGAAATAAGTTATATAATCTCTGATACTCTCACAAGATTTTTGTCTAACACTTAACAAATGTGCTACTCGTTTAACTAGCTTTGCTCCAAAGCAGAAATTCCCAATGAATAACTCGGCCAGTTGAAGAAAAGTTGAAATCTTACCCCGAGGAAGATCATTATACCATATTTGAGTAGATCCGGTAAGAGTTCCCGAGACTGCCCTGCATCTCATCTCGTCTGGGACAGCATAGATGTCAGCAGCAACTTGATATTGTTCTATATGAAGGACTGGGTTAGTCTTTCCATCATACTTGGGAGTCACAACAGGTTCTTTGAACTTTGATGGTGTTGGAAAATCAATAATATTCTAGACAAAAGGTGTTCCTCGAACAAAGGTTCGTTGTAGAGGGTTCTTGGCCCTAGCCATTTCCCCTAATCTGTCCTCCAGCCTCTGAATAGATCCTTTCCATGCATCATTTCCTTCCTCGGGCCTATTGGTTCTAGCAACTGATCGCGTTGAAGTGGATTCCTGGGATTTATTTCAACGAGAAGCTGGTCGGTCATAAGATCCATCTTGACGAGCATCTGGTCACGACTGGGTAGATCCTTCCCTTAAATTTGATGGTCGTTAAAAGCTCCTCGACGATGAATTAAGAAGACTTTTATTCCTCCTAGGGCCTAATCGATCGAAAGGAGAGGCCCTACTTAATCTTTCCAATGCGCTGGCCCTTTTCTGGGGAAAGGGTGACACGTTGTTCAGTATCTATGGCTCGCACTGACGAAGTACATCCAGGTTGATAAGAAAAATCTTCAGATTCCTCATTGCGATATGAATTAGTACGCCTAGTACGCGAAGAAGGCGCACGGGTATTTCTTTGAATGCTTCGTGATCCGGAATGGGCTGATGCACCGCTATGGAGGGTTTGGATGAGTTGTCGCATCGTTTCTTGCATGACGGTCTGGCCCTAAGCCAGATTTGCCATTATTCTAGTCAGATCTCGAATAATTGGTGGTGCAGATGGATTTGGAGGGGTTCCAACGTTTCGATTGCTGGATTCAGGAATATCAGCCATTGGTAATGGATTGTTATTAGTGAGAAAATGATATTACCAGTCGTTCCCACAGACGGCGCCAATCTGTTGATGTAAAAAATTAAATCACTCTAATAATTCAATCACAGATAAATGAAATGAGACAAAAGATTTTAAAGTGGTCAGCCTTATAAGAATGACCTACATCCACTGTTGTTTTATTGCTGGGTGTTTGGGAATTCTCGATTACAAGAAATTCCCTTCTGGATTCAGCCCCTCTACAATGAGGATTGTACAATGTATGTATAGCCCTTAGGCTGTCATGTGAAAGGGTAATACATTAAATGGTATACATATGGAAGGGTAATACATTTAATGCCCTCTTTGCATGTGCGTCTGAATGATAAGCATTTAATGAAATCAGTTGAACTGTTGGTTATCCAGCTATTAATGCTTTATTCGAGATACAAATCGGACCTCTTGAGCTTCTCGGTGCTAAAAAGTTCCTCGGAGAGGTCTTATTCCTCGGAGCATAAGAGTTCCTTGGAGAGGTCTTATTCCTCGGAGCATAAGAGTTCCTCGGAGCGTATGATCATCTCGAAAGTGCTTGTTGTTGCCATGTAGATAGTCAAGTGTCTTCATATAATTGGGCCATGTCAGCAGGTTAAATTTGGTATCAACATGGCCCTTTGTGGGACTTCATGTTTCTAATTCTCTATGTCCAGATCTCTTAGGTCCCTTTATGGGACTTCATATTTTAAACTTCCTAAGTTTAGTGGTGTTATGACCATTTGAGGGATTCTAGGTTTCCAATCACTACGTTCAAAGATCCTAGGGCCCTTTGTGGGACATCAATATTTAAAATTCCTAATCCCATATGTCTTATGACCCACTGTGGGGCTTAAATTTAAGAAATGCCTAAGCTCATAGGTCTCAGGGCCCATTGGGGGGCTTAAGGTCTAATAAATTTTTAATCGAAGTTCTTATGATGCGTAGGAGATGTAACCTTCGGTCTTTAATCCCAAAACAATTGGGGGGCTTGTAAGGACAAATTTCTAATTGAGTTAATTTGTATGTATTGGCTTAAATATGGAAAAATTATCGCGCTAGATCCTTTTAGGCTTGAATATGGAAAAATTATCATTTTCGACCTTTCTTGTTTTTGATGGTTGTATTTATTCATACTGGAAAGCGCATAGGAAGTTAGCATTTAAGTCATTAGATGAGCGGGTTTGGGAAGTGGTTGTTAGAGTGTGGTCCCCACCAACCATGTTTAGTAGGAGAAGTTCGTGTTCATAAACCCATAGAAAAAGGGAGTGAGGATGAGCATAAGATAGCAAATTACAATTCATGTGGTTTAAATGATTTTTTTAATGCGTTGACACCAGAGGAGTTTTACTGTATTATGACATGTGAAACGTCTAAAAAGGCTTGGGACATACTCTATCTCACCCACTAAGGTATGAGTGTTGTCAAGGATTCCAAAGTCCAAAACCTCGCCACTCCATTTGAAACCATTAAAATGGCGGAGAATGAATCCTTTGATGTGTTTTATGCTAGATTCTATGATATGGAAAACTCGTCTTTTAACTTGGGTGAGAAAATACTAAAAAATCGTGTAATCAACAAAATCTTAAGGTCCTTACCTAACATAGTTTTTCCTAAAGTTGCGGTGTTAAACTCCTTATGCGCCTTAGACTCTACGAATCTCGTGGAACTTGTAGGTGATATTCAACCCTATGACCTCAACATGTTTACCTCCCAAAAGACTACAAAAGATAAGGTTATTACTTCGAAATCCCAAAAGGTGGAAACAAAAGTCTCGGATGATGTGTCATATATCGACTCCCGTAATATAACTATGTTTTTTAAGATGTTCAGAGAATTTCATAAGTGTAATAAAGACAAATCTAAAAATGATTATAAGAAATTTGAGAAGTCTGAGTATAACAAGGTCGATAAACTCCCTAAGAATCATAATGATAATTTTAAGAGGGATGAGTCGAATAGGTGTTTTGAGTGCGAGGGGAATGGCCATCGGGTAGCTGAGTGTCCTACTAAACTAAGTAAGGATGACAAGAAAACTATTGATTACAATGAAACCCTTGTTGATAGTGAATCAGAAGAGGGACCCAATTCCCCCACTGAACGCAAATCCACCACACTCATGGCTAGTCATGCTAGTTTTGATGAGAAATTTTCCTATGATGATAGTTCTTTACATGACACTTCCAAGGCCATTATTTATGAATCCAAGTGTTTGATGGTATATATAGTGGAGAAGAGATTAAGAATGAATACGAGGGGGAAGAATTAAGTAAACTCCAAATTCCATTTCATGAGTTGTATGCGGAATCATTGAAATTGAAAAAAGGCAAACTTGAAGTTGGAAGTTAGGATATAATAACGTAACATAGGAACTGATGAAAGTTTTTTAATTAAAGATTTTAGGACACATGAGAGGACTCTTAAAGAGATGCTAGATTATGTTGAAGGTGAGAAAGATGGTCTTCAGTGTTTAATAGAGGCTATGAAGAAAAATCCTCTTGAGTTTTAAGAGACTAGGAGTTTACTTGAGTCTCGAATAATAGTTCTTAAAGATAAATTGAGAGACTCGAGTTGTGTAAAGTTTTATTTGTAGCCCAGGTTTGAAAAATTGGATAAGATGTTAGCCGTCATCCAAATAAAAAATGACATGTGTGGTATTAGCTTCGATACTCAAGATGCTTCCTCTAATAAATCTACAACCATGTTTTTGAGATAGCCTATCATTGATAAGAACGTTAACGAGGGAAACCCTTAGGTAACATTCCATGTGCCTTTACTTGCACACATTATCATAGAAATAGTCACCTTAGGCATTTTTATTTTGATCTTGATAACGGTTTTAAAAATCTAAACCTAGGGTCACTAAGGTTTACAAAGCCCAAGAACATCACCTTCACCTATGTGAGTCAGGAAATTCGATTTAGAGGCTTTACATGATAGAATTCTTAATTTTCGATTGCATTCACATGATACATTCCATGCTAAATCTAGTGGTTAAGTTTGTTTGCATAATTACATGCATTAGCTTGTTTACTTCATAATTTATATGTTTGTTAGTTGTATGTGTTTTAAGTCTTCTGTATTTTTTTTATTGAGTCTTATGGAAAATTTCAAAAATATTTGGTTTTTCTTTTAAGTTGTCCTTATTTTAAAAACTCAAAAAGATTTCTTTTCTTTATGTGTACAGTAGTTTTACACATTTTTTGTGGCATATCCTTGTGTTTGAATCCTATATCACTCCATGTATCCACGTGTCTAGAATTTTTGGCTATGAATTTCAATGCTTAAATTATTCTTTATCATGCTTGCATGGAGGAGTTCTACTTTGATTTTCTTTATGGATTCTCTTTGTATATGACCTTTCATGCATATGCACGAGCTCTTTTGAACTTTAACTTCTCATGTTATATTTAAACTAAGTGAGATGTTTTCTCATCAATCTTTCCATCTACATATCTTTAGACTATGAGGGGTTTGTGTATGTAAAAATCATTGCCCATGGGTTTATTGTTTATTAAACAATTTGAGTGTCTACGGGAAAGGGCCATGGAGGGAGAATATCTCCTTTGCGGGAAAGCCACCATTGGCAAGATCCTAAAAAAATAAGAGGCAAAAGAAAAGAATAAATTTCCAAGGCCATGTTTTAATAGTAATAATCAAAATTGATATTTTCCAAAGATTCGAGATAAAAAAATGATATATGTTATGTTTTGAGGGTGTTTTAGTTACAAATCAATGGGTTTGCATAATGAATTCTAGTTATACTTAAATGTCATGACACTATTGATTTGTATAATCACCAAAATTCTAGGCTTGTGTACATTTTTCTTATTTGTTCTTTGAGTTGACTTTATCTTGTCACGTGAGGATAAATAAAAGTTTGATAATGTTTTGCGATCAAATAGAACTTCTTGAACATGATTAAGTGATTGGTTCATAATTATTTTGTATCTAGTTTACACCCCTTCACTCAATTTTTCACATGCTATTTAGACACATTTATGCCATATCACTATGGAAATCTTATCGTGTTTAGTGCCTTGTGTGGTGTTTATACCTATATATGTGCTTATACTTCACTGATATCTTTTGTATATTTATATATATGGTATCGTTGGTTTTGAGTCTTTCCTTTTTCATTTAGTCCTTATATGCCATAAGTTTAAAGCTATTTCATTTTGGCATGATATCTGTTCATATCGGTATCTATCTTATTGCATGCTTTATAGTGGTGTCCTATGCTTATCTTAGTGCATTCTAGTTGGTATCATTGTATTAAAGAATCATAGTTGGTATTGAGTGTTCTGTGTTTGGATTAGATGTACTTATGTTGCAAAGTTGATTTGTTGTTTCTTGTATCACTATACACCTTTGCATAATATACTTGGTTTTCCTTTATGCTTATTCCTTGTTTCATTTAGTTGGAGAATTGGTTTAACTGAGGAGATATTAACTATTTAATGCACCTTAATCTTTGTTTATTCCTAAACAAAAAGGGAGTGAAATGGTATCTAACTCTATTCATTTTAGGGAGATCAATTACTTAGGTGGAGACTTTCTTTCTTAGGTAGATATTATTAGACAAAGGGGGATGATTTTCTTACGCAATTTATATTTTTATATTCTCTATGTGTTTTGTGGTGTATTTAAATGTGCAGGTTTGCAACCATGCGACAAAGTTTTAATGCAAGCAAAGCTCCTCAGAGTATATATGGATCAAGCGTGTGTACACTTTTTCTTTTGGTTTAGGAACAAGCCTTTTGGATGAGCTTGATGGATCATATTTTTTTTTTTTGGTTTTTTCTTGGAATAGCCAAAGGGGGAGATTTGTAAGGATAAAATTCCAATTGAGTCAATTTGTATTTATTTGCTTAATTTCGAACATAATACTTTGAGTTATAGGGTAAAAGTTGTGTTAGTGACCTTTCAAACCTATAAACTGTTTGTTGAAGACATAACGACCATGTCAAAGAGAATACATCACCATGCTGAGTTTCGTCCCATGTTTCGTCATCAACGTTCCAAGGATCTCTCAGGTATGAATGCATATTTTCTATTAAGATTTAGGTATTTAATTATTGGGTGTTAAGATGTTTTTAATCTAATTATAAAACATTTACAGACATACCTTTATAAGCTTTTTGGGTATAGTTAGACCCAAGTTAAATGGAACTTCAAACGAGTTAAAATTAGCCTTTGATGTTTTCTCATTAGGTACCTCGCTCTAACCAGAATGGATACCTCGTTCGAACGACCTTCTAACGAGAAAGGTTTTTGAAAAACTTTTCCTTTCTAGAATCTCATTTGAATTCTTAGTGGATCCCTATTCCAACGAAAAAGGGTATGTCGTTCGAATGAGAATGGAACCTTGTTCCAACGACTGGGCGTGAATTTCAAAAATTCAATTTTTCTGGTAGTTTTTCCTTAACCCCCCACTACTTCATTTCATATCCATATTTAAGTAGTCCGGGATAATAATTTTAAATATGTCATTTTTCATCCTTTGAGAGATATAACTTTCCAAAAGTTCTAAGAGATTTTTGCTTAATGATTCATGATTAATCTTTCAAAACGAAATCCCATGTTTACACCCAATTAGTTTAGATCCAAGATTATATATATATGGCACCTCGTTCATTCTCTGCATTATTAGGAATTTTATCTTGCGGAGGATTCTGTGCTCATTTGTTTACATACAGAGTAATTTTATACATCACCTTAGAATTTTATCTTCCATCCTGTGTGCGTGATAGTTGTTTACATATCTTGCAATTCAGACCTAAATGCATGCTTAGGTTAAAAAGATAAAATTGGTTTAATCACAAAATTGTTTTATTTGTTGTTAAATTAATTTGGGTAATTTTGTTTATTTTAATTTAAGTTTGAATTAATTTTGTTTAAGTAAAAATTAATTTGAGAAATAATTTTTTTAATTTTGTTTGTGTAAATTTTGGAACCATCCCATCCAAATAGGGACGCTTCACATCCACAGGGCTAGGTTTTGTTACAAAACTTTTGGGCCATCAGTCCTAAAAAAATATAAGTATGAGATACTATATGGTTCCAATGTCCAATGACCCATTACAGAACCTCAGTTTTTACTTCAAGGACTTCACAAGTTCGTGGAAAAGGTCTTATAACCCTCATATATACTTCGACAATCTTTATAATCAAACTTAATTTTCTTTACTAAGATATATTGGGTGGGAGGATAAGGGATTACTACCTACTGACACACATCAGACAGAGGAATGTTATGCAAAAATTCCTTATCAAAGAAAAAAAGTAAAGCACGTTTGAAATAAAGGGAAGCAATGCAAAAGTCAAAATTGATAAAAACATCTAAGGGAGTACTAGCTATTGGGAGATCTTGGACATATGAATGCTGTGCAAAAATTCGTATGCAAAGAAAAAAGTAACATTGGTAGGAAGTAAAAAAGGAGAACATAATTCAAAATTGTTAAAATGAACCCATTATCATTCAACGATAAGGGAATATGGGTTTACATTAAAAGGCCCATAACCCAAAACTTCAAAAAAAAAAAATTACAGAAAGCCTCTTCCAGGCTTGATATTTGTGTGGTAAATAAGCACTTCAGTTTTGGAGGGGCTTAATTAGGGCTGAGAGGTTAAGGGTTTCTTCAGAGATTTTTCTTCTCGGTCCTAGAAGGTAGATGCTTCATCAGTATCGTGACCTCTAATTCTCTCATCATATGACATCTCTTCATCTGATCGAGGGGCTTTGATAAATGGAGCATAGATTTCCACATCAGGAAAGTGTGTTTGGACTTGATCCTTACAAGATTCAAACCTAGAGTTAAAATTATTTGAAAGAAACTTCTTAAAGAGCAATGATTCAAGATACGCATCCAAATTAATCTTCACTGTGGTATGGATCTTATATTGGATCTTTTGTTCTTCACCAAGACCTCGGCATATTCATTCTAAATTTTCGGGCCTGTGAAGGTCAATAGGTCCTTCACAATAGTAAGATCAATCACCTACTGTTTCATAACACCCATATCATTCTCAATGTGGAAAAGTTTATCTTGAAAAGTCTGAAGTTTGCGCGTTTGATCTCAAAGGTCCTTTACCACCACTTTATATTCAAGTAGATCCAAAGCATGGGACTCCTCAACTTGGTCCATGGAATCCCGAGTAGCAGTTAGGATGAAAGCAGTATCGCTGAGGGCCTTCGCGTTCAGAAGTTTATCCTGTTCTAGCTCAGCGACCTTCAACCTCAGTCCTACCCTCTCTTTTTGTAGAGAAGCCACCTTTAACCTCTGGTTTTTAATGATTTGGTTAGTCTCTAACTGAACAAGGTCCCCCTTTTTTGCCTGCTCCACATCCTTGATCCATCCTATGGCACCATAGATAACATGCTCCATAAGATCTCAACCAAGTGTTAGGCCTATGAAGGAAGAAAAATATGAGAACAGAGTACAAAGAACTAAAGAAGTTACTATGAAACAGATAAAAAGGAAATGAAAAATAGCTTGGTCAGGAAATGGATCAACTCTTAGGCATTAGCAGAGGTCCCCTGCCCCTCAGGGTAGCCACCATCTCTAAACAATCTGTTTTATCCATGCAGTAGAGGCAATCCACAATTAAGGTGTAAGAAATAATTTTCTCGGTAAATGGAGGTCTTGAATACCACTTTACCCCAGCAGATAATTAATCCTCCCTAACAACAGCAGTTGACCCTTTGGGCTGTCTTAAGACCTTAGCTACCTATTTTAAGCCCCGTTATTCTCGGGGACACCACCACATCATTCCTTTTTGAATGGGAATTATGTAAGGCTTCATCATATTCAGAGACCAAGGGCTGTAAATCCCTTGCAATATAAGGATCACTCGGGGTTGCCTAAAAGGGGCTCACCTACCCATGATTCTGCTTATAATAAGGGTATGGTTTTTGTAGTTTCTAGAACTAAGACTTCATGTGGGTTAGACCTCAGTTTTCCTCAATTAAAAGCTTGAACCTACTAATTAGAATATCCATTGAGGTGCTAAACTTTAAAAGTTTGGTGTTCTTGGACCTCTTCTTCTCGCTAACCACAACCTTAATAGAGGCCTCTTAAAAAAATCACATATATATCCGAATTCCCCCTGCTTATCTACTAGATCAATAATAAATGAGAGTTATATATCAGAGAACTGAGAATGAGAATTTTTTTATAAAAAAGATAGGGTAAGATACTTATAGGTGGAACAATTAGACTATATAAAAATGGGCCCGTTAGCCAAGGGGAAAACCTCTTCAAGCTTAGGAGGAAGCTCGGCCTTAGGCAGGGGCTAATCATCCTTACCCTCAAAGGCCTCATCATCCTCAATAACTTCCTTCCTCTTCTAGAACACCAAGACAAAGGGCCCAAACCCTAAAAATTCCCCAACCACAATCATGGGTACCCTATGCAACTTCAAGTATTAGGATGGTGAAAAATCATTCTTACCTCCCTTAGACTGCTTGAAAGCTAAGACTATGGCCATCAAATCTCTGCACAAGTTAGTCACCATTTGATAAGGAACTATCCCAATATCTTTCAAAATCCCCAGCACTGATAAGAGCAGTGGGAATATAGCTACATATTAGAGGAAGAATTTATCAAAGAACACTTTTTGGGAGACCATGGAATATGCCCTCTCTTCAAGCCTAGTCACCCTTAGAGTGACAATATTAGGAATCTAATAGGCCTTTTGAATTCCATCCAAGTCTTGCTCTTAGATCTAAGAAATGGAGTGAGACCTTCTGGCAATATCAGGGTTGTGAACTCCCATATAGCTAATCACCTTTATACTAGGGGTAATAGACCACGCGAGGAGACAAACATAGGTATTAGCCTTTGGCTCGACATCTACAAGCAAAAAAATATGAGGATCAATGACAAACAAGGGCTTTGGATCCCAGACCTTTGAAGGGGATATGTTTTTGGTAGTCATTATTAGAAGGAAAGGGGTTTCTTTACCAAGCGAATTCTAAAAAATAAAAGGTATTTGCAGTGAGTAGTGAAGGATTCAACTCAGCCCAAGGGGATTTTCATAGCCCTAAGGCCTATGGTACTAGTTCCTTCAATCTCTAAGACTAGATGCTTCAATCCTCTTAGTCACATCAATTCTCTCAACCTCTAACACTTGTCCAAATCCATGTACAAGTGCCTTCTCATTACAATTTAATTATTACTAGAATCTTATTTGATTAGTTACAACCTTAACCCCAGCTTGCATAAATATTTATGTTTTACCCCCTGCAATCCTTGTAAGAATCAATAAGGGGCTACTATTGGTACCAAAATTAAACCATGGTATTCAAAAGGCCATTAGATCCCTAGACTACCCTAAGGAGAAAATAGAGGTCCCAAGGGTGGCCTCTGTCCTAAGACAAACCATTTCTTACCCCCCAAGACCTTCTCTTCTCTCAAAGAAAGGCCATGGTATTATAGCAAACCATAATTACACTTCCTTCCTCATATATAGATTGATCGTTCCAATATATCTCCTCAACCAATCCCGAATACCAACTCACTAAAGTTCTGCCATGTCTTATGCTCATATAATACCTCAAACTGAATAGAATTGACCTCACAAGGTCACCTAACCGTCAGTACCGAGGGATATCATCGCGTACTACCTCAACATCAACTTATGGAAGCCCAGTGAAAGTTTTAGACCTCCTATAAAGTTTTTGCAACCAATCTAATGGGTAGGTTAAAATCATAACACTATTTCACATATCTCCATAACTCAAGATCACTTGCATTGAAGGATTCCATTTTCATTTAATGTACTCAAACACCACCTACAAATCCTTTGGCCAAAACGCCACCAACTTGCTAGCACTATTAGACCTTAGAAGACGTCACACCCATGATGTGATATTTCATTCATTCTATCTCCTATGGTTTGCATATATAAGGGATCCTAGTTAAAGGTATAAGATATTTTCAAGTGACCATCCTCCTATAGAATCAAGGATTTTAAGCAGTCACAAGTGTTACTCCTTGTTCTACATTCACTCAACCCACTATTGAGAGCATAAACTTGTAACATATATGATTTTTAATTATCTTATACTTTGTATACCTTGATGAGATATAAATCAATACTTAGGAACCCTTTTAGAAGTCCTTCATTTACTTCCTAAGGTCCTTTGAATTGTTGACAAAGGCCTCAAAACTCCAGACTTTCTTGACCAAAGCTTAAGAAATATCCTAGATTGTATTAAATTTTATATGAACTAAAAAACTATTTAACAACCCTTAACAGTGGACACATGACCCTTAACTGAAGTTTGAACCACTTTCAACAATTCTCTCAGTGTTTGACACTTTACTCGTCTTACAATTCCGAGGTCTAGAGGGAAGAACCAATGGGTTTGAGGTCGCATACCATTTCATCACCCTTAAATGGATTTTTCCCAGTAAATTAGTACTATCAACAATACACCTATGGATGTACCCACCATTTTGGGCCAAACCACATAAATCCGATTCTTATTCTCCTTTTCTCATCTGTCTATAGCATATTCTTGTATTAGTATTTCAGTAAATGAATGTCTTATCTATTGTTAATTGGTTCATTTTAGCTAATACAAATAGTATACCATTTATAAGCAATATTGCCTAAGTTTATGAGTAAACTTGAATCATGTGATTACAAGTTCGATACTATATTTTCTAAAACATATTCATGGCATTTGTGCTTGACCATTGCGCATTGGTGAGTTAATAATCACTACTCGACCTTATAGAAGTATTTCATTGCCAAACATATATATGCTAAAAAAAGTGAGGAGTGTTGTGTGTCATTCATGGTATTTTAATGATATCACATCTTACAGTCCTCATAAAAGTTTCTCAATGTCATATTCTTGAGTCATTATTTAGGATTTTACTCGTGAATATAAACATAATGTGATTCAATAAAAGTGAAAACTATAACTTCTTAGAATCTGAATAGTTTTTCAGTGTGAATGTTCATTCCACACTTAATTTGAGAAATAATTTATTTCACTGAGTTCGCCCTTAAGGTTCATCTCACCCGGGGAATCCATGTTAATAGAAATGAGGATAGTTTTGAAAAATGCTTCTCGTGTTATGATCTTGGTATTTTACCAAAAATTAAATTATGAAGCAAGTTTCCCACATATAAACATGCCAAGATGTATAATAACCAATTTAGTGCTCAAAATAAATTCCATGATTTTTGCTATGTTTTATTGTGTCAGTAACCAATAATGATGCTCCCAAGGGCCTTAAGACCAACCTTAACTTATTGATGATAAATTTGTAAGAGGTTTCTATCCATTAACAAATTGTGAGCTCCTTAAACCCTCATCGCTAGGAGAGTGTGGAAGTATATTAGGTGCATTTATATAACATAACTACATATATTTCGTATGGACCTCATTAGTTCACAATAGATATCGTGGAATAAAATCCAAAGTTATCATTTTAAATTTAATCTTAAAGGTTCCATTTGATAGGGTGGATAAGTATAAGAAAGGGAAATGGAAAAGGGAAAACTTGAAGGAATGGTATAATTTCCTTCATTTGGTATAAAAGGAAAAATGGAAAGAAGAAAAAGTGGAAGGATTCATTTCCTTCCTAATCCACCAAATTGTATCCTTACAAATATGGGAGGAAATGTTGAAGGAAAGGGAAAGATGGGATAATTGATTACCCACATATACATTAATTACAATTTTACCTTTTTATAAAATTTTATATTAATTCAATTATTTTAATTTAGATTTATAATTGGTAAAACGTATGAATTTTACTTTTTATTTCCTTCTTACCAATTAAAATAAAGGAATGATTTCTACTTTCCTTCCTATTTTCCTTCCTTCATACCAAGAAAACCATGGAAAGCTAGTTTCCTTCCCTTATAGATGGAAAAACTATGTGTTCCCTCTTTTATTTCTAGTTTCCTTTCTTTTTACCAAACTGACTCTAAAGTTGTGTATCAATGAATAAAGTTAGTCTCAAGATAGGATGTACTGACAAGAATACATGGAAAAATGAAATCATATTATTTCATTCACGTAAAATCCGATTTACCACAAATGGCCAATACTTTCTGATTAAAAATTTCTTTAGACCAAACCTCATAAAAGATGTGTGCATAAAAAATTACAAAACACATATTTAAAATAGTAGTTTTCATTTTTTTTTTATGAATTTTGGAATTTTTTTAAATAATTTCTTCTAATGATTGGTCTTATACTTTTGATTGTTCATTCATGGTATTTGAGGTGCCATACAATAAGACACCGACTGTGAGAGAATGTAAATGAAAATGTATATAGAAAATATGGCACATCTGATTGAGAGGTGCAAAAACCTTAGCAAAATGTTTGGTCTTCCTTTGAGGTGACAAACAATGACAACTAGGTCGCCCAACCTTAAATTAATTGGGATGTATGGATTCATAAATAAAAACACCTTGAATCAATTATGCATATCAAAATTGGGATATGAGGTAATCTTAATGATGTCTCAGAGACATTGTGGAGTAACTTATCATCGACAAATTAACTTGCTTTCCAAAATGCCTTATTTGTTTGGTTAAAAAATAATGTATCATAACTAATGGGTATAAATCATATGTTACCCCAGACCCATAGTTTCTCCCCTTAAACCTCAGACTGCTAGGAGGAGAGGAGTGTCAAAATGTGTGACAATAGTTTAAATTGTTTGGGACCTCAGGAGGGGGTCCTACATCCACTATAAATGGTGTTTATACTATTTATTGAATTATAAAAAATTATTACAATCTATGAGGCCTCTTGAGCTTTGATCAAGAGAGTCTGAGGACTTTCAGCCTTCGTTAACAATCCCAAGGACCCTAGAAAGTAACTGATTGACTTCCCTAAGGGGTCCTGAGTACTGATTTAGGGCTTAATAAGATATATAAGGTATATGATAACTAGTGAATCACCCAAGTTATGAATATGATCTCTCAAAAGTGGTATGTGATTATGGAATAATTAGTAAACACTTATGAATGATAAAACTCTTGATTCTCTCTAAATTTAAGTGCTTGAACAGTCTTCAACCTTTAACCAACCTCCTATATAGATGCAAACTCTAGGAGAGAGAATGAGTGGAATGTCATAGTATGGCTTAGGAATCTCTAAGGTCTGATGTTGTCGTGGAATGTTGGCCAAAGGTTTTGCAGGTGGTGTAAGGCAATTGTAGGTAGAATTAATAGCGAATGGGAGATTTTAATACAAGTTGACTTGGGGAGTGGAGGCAGGTGAAATATTATCGTTATTTATAAATACCCGTCCAACTAGTTGCAAAAGTACTATTGGGGGTTTAAAGGGTGATGAATTATTATGGAGTTGCCATCAATTATTCTTACGATATTACACAATGATTTACATCAGTGTTGAGGGCTTAGTGACATTGGGAGGCCATTTCTCCATGGTCCTAGGTCTACTGGAAGTATCAGATATAGGGAAACCATGGCACTTTCATATATAAGCTTGATTAAAGGGAGGTAATGGAACGACCGATCCTCCTAGGTGGATTGAAGGTAAATAGAGGTATGCTATAATATTGTAACCTTCCCCTAAGGGAAGAAGAGGTCCGGGGGATCCATGTAGAAATTTGTTTAAGGTTTGAGGCTAGCCCTGGGACCTCTAGTATTGCTCAAGGGTGGTAGAGGATTCTAAGATCCATTGGAATTCCATGGGTGAAATAGGGTATCATTAGTAGCCTCTTATTGGTTTTTAAAAGAATTACAAGGGCAAACACGTATTGACTGATGTAACTTGATGGCAAGGTCATAACTCACCACCAAAATTCTCATTATAATTATATTATAGTAAAAAGGAGGATGTAAGTGGTCGAGAGTATTGATGGGGAATGTTTTGGAGATTGAGGGATTGAAGTGTCAGGCCTTGAGGGCTATAAAGTATCCCTTGGATGACCTCAAATCCTTCACCGTTCACACAACTTCTCTTCTCTGAACTTTGTTCTTAGAAAAATGTCTATAGAAAACATATCTCCTTCCAAAGTCTTAGATTTGGAACCTTTATCTAGCATGGGCCCTCACATTTCCCTTCCTCTAATTGAGGAAAATAAGATTAAGACCTCTCCTTACCTCACAACCTAGACCATTCCTTGTGAGTCAATGGATATTATCTATTTGGGGGTAAACCTAATTTTACTGTTGGGACCATTTTGCCTACCAAATCACTGATCATAAACTGGTGAATATCACGAAGACCTATTAAATTCTTGATTTCATCACTTTGAGGGCCGTAAAGCATGATAAAAGTTCTTGTTCATTAGTTCCTCAGCACATCTATTTCAACGAGTGCTTTTCTATGGCATCTTGAGGATGGTAAAATCATATTTTAAGGAGATGAAAATTGTCAATCCCATAAATGGTGCCAAAGTGATGGGGGAATAATCGTATGTAAACTCAGACCCAAAACTTCTCCCCTTTGGACCCCGGACAAGTAAATGGGGAGAAATGCGAAAAGTGTGAGACAATGGTTTAAAGTGGTTCAGACATCAGTAAGGGGTCCTAAGTCCACTATAAAATTTATTTATTCTATTTATTAGATAAAAAAAGAGATATTATAATCTAAGAGACTTTTTAATCTTTGGTAAAGAGAGTCTGAGGTATTACAAAATTTGTCAACAATTCAAAGGACCTTAGAAAGTAACTAGATGACTTCATAAAGGGGTCTTAAGTATCAATTTAGAATCTAACAATATATACAAGGTATATTATAACTAGTGAATAAGCCAAGTTATGAATATAAGCTCTCAAAAGTGGCTTGGGAGTACGGAACAAGGACTAAACACTTATGAATGCTAAAACTCTTGATTCTCTTTATGTATGATTCCTTGAATAGTATTAAACCTTCAACTAAAATCCTATTAATATGCAAACTCTAAGAGAGAGAATATGTGGACAATCACATCATGGATGGGGCGTCTTTGAGGTCTCATGGTGTCACCAAGGTGGTGGAGTGTTGTCCAAATGTTTTGTAGGTGGTGTAAGGTAGTTATAGGTAGCATTAAATGCGGATGGGTGCTTTCAATGGAAGTTGAATTGAGTTGTGGTGGTAGGTGAAATAGCATTATGTTTTTCACCTACCTGCCAGACTGGTTGCAGAAGCTCTGCCGGAGATTCAGAGGGACAATAACTATCATGGAGTTTCCATTAGATGTTCTTGAAATATTACATAATGATTTACACCAGTACTGAAGTCTAGAAAACCTCGGGAGGACATTTCTCTTTGGTTTGAGGTTTGATCTGAGCATCATACATAATAGAACCATGGTAATATGGTCTCCAATATTGGTTGAAGAGAGGTTTTAGAACAGACGATCCTCCAACTTTCATTTAAGGGTAATCGAGGTGTGCTATTATATTGTGACCTTCCCCTAAGGGAGAAAGAGGTCTGTGGGGCATATAGAGATTTTTCTGAGGTCTGAGGCTATCCCTAGGACCTCTCATCTTTCTCAAGGGTGGTCGAGGATTCAAAGAGCCATTGGAATCCCATAGGTGAAATAAGGTATCATCAATGACTGAGTATAAAGTCAACATATCTCTTGAATTTTGAATATTTTTTTAAAGAAAAACATTTGAGGGAGAGATACCTTAGTCTTGAATACAACTAGCATGAATTGAAGGTGCACAAGAGAAATAAATTGTTTGTTTTCACCTCTTAAGTCTGAATATGAACCACTAAGACTAAAAAGGTAACAAATTTTGCCATTTTAATGATGAAGAGGCTAACGACTTTACTTTCCTCTAAATATAAGCTATGAATATGAATATGTCTAAATACATCAATTCATTGGTCCAACCATTCATAAAAACAGACATATTTTTCAAATTCCAAATTCATATTTCAGATTCACGATTCAGATTCAGATAAAACATAAATGCAACCTAAGTTTAACATACCTTGATTCGGTATGAATCGTGTGTCTAAATGAAAATATATGTAATCCTTCCATTCACCATTTGAATCAGGTCATTACTAAAAAAATGAGTTTTCTCCTAGGAAGGAAGTCCCAATTGGTACTCAAATTTTATCTTCATCATTTTCTCAAAAGATGCACATTCCTTATCTTTTGTTCCTAGAAGCTTCAGAGGTGTTAATAAAATATGAGTTGACCTACTCTAGATCTTTATCACCATAAAACCATGGTGGAAGGATTCATGTACTCGACTGGTTTATCGAAAGAAGATTTTAATCCCTTGTTTGAATCCATATATATTTAATCGATTTACATGAGACAAACACAACAAATACTTTGTGTCCTTTCTTCAAATGTCACTAAAATATTATCGTAGTTCAATACATAGCGATCATAAGAAAAATAATAAAGAATCATGACATGAGAACACATCATTTTATGTGGTTTGGCCGTTAATGGTCTACATTGACAGCGGGAGTTGTTCTCACTCTTCACTATAGTATATTTCATATTTTATGATGGATCTCTTGTGAGGGGAACACATTTTACCCCTTTTATAATGAGATAATTCCTTCATTTATGACATTTACAATAATATATTTTACGGAGTTGGCAGGTGTGACCCATTATGAAGGAATGTTTGTGTAAAGAGGTTTTATGCAAATTAACAATTATAATCAAAATGGAGGTAATGTTTGTTTTAATCCAAATTTAGGCAAACGTTAATCCTAGTATATAAGTGACAAAATAGTTATTTACAAGTTGATTTAAATTAACCATATATGTTTATTAAACATATAATATAAATCAAAAAGTGTAATAGTAAATCATACACTCTAGATAAGGTTTTATAAGAGGGAAAACCCCGTGCTAGAAAAACCTCGGGCGAAACTGATACCTTTCAGTATATAGGTGAAGTTTCACATCAGGGAGAAATGACCTACAAATTTGAACCTCTCCTAGACTCAATAATGTATAACCTACAAAAGATACTTTTTCTACCTTGTAGCTGTAAGAGAAATCACGAATCGCTCTCCGATCACTCACCATGTCGCATGTGTCAACTTTTGTTGATAATGTCGCATTTACTCCAAATCTTCAAATCTTTTTTAAAGTTAAAGAAAACTTTTTTTTGTTCCAAAGGAATAGTGAAAATCCACTAATGTATATCTAACTTCCTAAGATTTTGGAGTCCTAAGGTTTGAGGGAATTTTCAAAAAGGTGTTTGTCTAATCAAAATAAACGCACAAAGTATTTTTTAAGATATAAAATATTTGAATTTTCTTAAGAACAAATTTTACAAAATGTTGCGTTCAAATCTTGAGAGAAGTAATCAAAATTCAAATAACTTTAAACTATAATGATAATAATGGATATCTCAAAAAATAAAAGAAGTTTTTTTCTCTTAAGAAAATATGATTTCTTTAGATTGATAAAATAATGCAAACCTTTCTTGAAAAATTTTAACCTTATTTTGGAGGAAGAAAAATATGAATTAAATAGGTGTTTTCAAAGTTGTGGACAGAAGCCATCAAATCAACTAGTACATTCTCATACACACAAAATAGGTTATTTATTGAAGACAACAAAACATATGACTTTATAAAACTATCTTCATGTTTTACAATGCAATCTTCTGGGTAGATTGCCTTTTAACACCGGATCTAAAGTTGTCGTTTGACCATCGTTGTAACGAGGAATTTCCTCGTTATGGGGAACCTAGTATGATAATCCAGGTTGCGGTTTTATCAAGATAAATTGGACTTGGGAAAGAACCAGGGAGTGTAGAAGATATTCGTTGTGGAGAAGCTAGTACGAGGCAAGTCATGACTTTGTCTAGATAATTAGAACAAGTATTTGTCATCTAAGAGTTTTGAAATTATTTTGGAAAATACTCTAAGAATATTTTTTTCTCAACCTAGAACACTCATACTTAAAATACACACATAAGAATAAGTTTTTTAGTAAAATAGTTTTTCTATAAGAAAAGTATATTCCACAATGTATTAGTTCAAATCATCGAAATCAACTCACACACAAATGTAAACACATTTTTCAATTTCAGAAAATTTAATTGAAGTTATGTTAAAACAAGGGAGGTAAATCTAAGTCATCCTAAGTCCTTTACCTTTACCTTAAAGTGAGAATATCATTGGTGTAAGGACATAAATTTGAAATTGAGTCCCTGTATTGTTTTGACTAAATTTCGTGAACAAAACTGTGTTTGTAATATGTCATAGGGAGATTTTATTTTGTCACGATCCCACTTGGTCTATGACGTATTGAAGACGTTGTGGCAAAGCTTCAAAGAAATACTTATGCCGATGTTTAATTGGTGCAAGTTTACTCATCTTCGAAGTTAATTTCATTCCGAGATCACTCAGGTATGAATGCGTGTAATTAATGGTGCTCAGAATTATCTTTATAAAAGATAAGGATGTAATTTTTAAAAAGAAAGATGTTTTAAAATGTTTTACAGTGTTTTAAAAGGTTTACACTACATTTTAATTCTGATAAGCTCGAAAAAGTGTTTGAATAATTTGGATCTCTTTTGTAAGAGACGTTTTGAACTAAAAAAAAAAAGTCAAACCTTCGCCAGCTCGCTCAAACGATAACCAATCTCGTTCAAATGAGATAGGTATATCGCGCGAACGACGTGGCTTTGTCATTCTAACGACACGGTTTTTAAGGCGTCGTTAAATTCTTATTTAAAGCGTGGTTTTGTCAGAGTTTGTGAAGTGTGCATTCTGGAAAAATATTATAGCATCCAGTACGAGTTTGGCACATGTTTTCTAAGGTTTACAAAGCATAAACACATCCTTAGAGTTTGCAAAGATCCGGGTTATCATTAGTTTATGGTTACGTGATCTTGCTGCACTAAGAAGTTTATTCTATCATTGAACATCAAGGGTTTTACGGTGAATAAAAGAGAAGGACTTCTTGTTCGACATCGTAGATGAATCAAAGCCAATCGATAGACACCGAGACATTCGTGGAGTCGAGTTTTGTGGACATGTATCGTGGAAGGACTTTTTGCGTGGGCACTGTGAGGGGAATGGTGGAAAATCAGAAGAGCGTAACGACCCGTGGGGATCGAGTCGTTGAGTGAGTCTTTGTCTGTTCATTGTAAATCCACATTCATAGTGATTGTCTGGCTTGGGCCGTCCGAGGTTGTTTTCCCATTTTGGGTTTTTTCTCGTACATCTGGCGTTGTGAGTATTCTTTACTTTACTTTACTTGCTTTAATCACTAGATGCATGTTTAGGATTAATCAAGATAAAATTGGTTTAAAGTAAGAATTGGTTTTTCACAACTTGGTTTGGTGCTTAATTAAAAGTTGGATAATTTTCAGACAAAACTGGTTTTAGTTTGAAACAAACGCAAAAGGGATTAGGTTTTTTAAATTATTATCAGAGATACAAAACATATTTTATTTGTTTTGTGATCCTGTGTTTTTTTAAAGATGAATTTTTTATTTAAGGAACTTTCTCGAACTCCTATTTTTTATGGCACTAATTACACTTATTAGAATATGAGAATGAGAAGTGAATTAAAATCAATTGATGAGCTTGTGTGGATAGCAGTTGATAAAGGTTGGACACCCCTGTCACTATTGTAGGTGAGGTCACTAGTTTAAAGCCTGACGAGTAATGGACCAAAACTGAACATAGACTTTCACAATATAATTCTAAGGGTCTGCACGTTATTTCTTCACATGTCACACCGAAAGAATATAGCAGAATTATGACTTGTGAAACATCAAAAGAGGCTTGGTATATTTTGGCACTCACTCATGAGGGCACTAGGACGGTTAGGGCGTCAAAACTTCAAAATCTCACTACACAATTTGAGACCAGTAGGATGTTAGAGAGTGAGACCTTTGATGAGTTTTATGTCAGGTTGTCCAATATTGTCAACTCGTCGTTTAACCTAGGTGAGAAAATTCCTGACAACCGTGTCATTAAGAAAATCCTTAGGTCATTGCCTACTAGGTTTGATGAGAAAGTGACCATTTTAAACTCCCTGGGAAAGTTATAGTCAATGAAACTAGAAGAGATTGTAGGTGACTTGCAAACCTATTAAATCGACATGATTACCTCCAAGGAAGTGCCTAAGAAAGAAAAGGGTATTGCTTTGAAAACCCGAAAGGAGGAAATTAAAGTTTTGGATTCCGATTCCGATTTTGATTTTGAGGATGTTGCTTTCTTGGCAAAGAAATTTAATAAATTTATTAAGTTTCAAAAGCAATCGAAAGATGCCAAGAAATTTGAAAAAACCAAGATCAGCAAAGTATATCCCACCTCTAAGAATAAGTTTAAGAAGCCTAAGAGATATGAGTCGGATAAGTGTTTTAGGTGTGAGGGCTACAGTCACAAAGTTATGGAGTGTCCCACTAGACTTAAGAAATATGCCAAGCAACCCATTGTCTATAATGCTAGATTAAGTGATAGTGATCCTGAAGAGGGAGAGAGTTCCCTCATTGATCATAACTTTGTTGCATTTATGGCATGTCATGTGAGCGACGACGATTCTCATGTGCATGACACTTCCGAGGAGGTTTTGAGTGAATCCCATGTTAGTGAGGGTGAAGAGAGTGACGAGGAGGAGGTATATGTGAAAGAGTTGCAAAACGCGTTTAATGAGTTTTATGACGAAATAGTGAAATGAAAAAGGCTAACTCAAAATTATAAGCTAAGTTGAATGAGCGTGCCATAGAAAATATTGATTGTTTGATTGAGAATCTTAGGGAAAGAGAGAAGAAGTTTAGGGAGAAACTAGAGTTTGTGGAAAAAGAGAGATAATCTCCATGGTTTGATGGAGTCCTTAAAAAAGGAGATTGTAGCGTTTGCTAGAGTCTAGGATTCATGAGTTGGAGGAGAGATTGAGAGACTCGTGTAGAGTCAAGTTTTATTTGGAGGCTAGGTCGAAGAAGTTAGATAAGATCTTAGGCACCGTCAAAATTAAGGGAGATAGGAGAGGTATATGTTTTGATGAGAGAGTTGTTCCCATTCCCCACGCACATGTGAGAAACACTAGGAAGGTTAGAAAATGTCCACATATAGGTAACCATTCCCACTATTGCTACACTTGAACGTTTTGTGGTAGTAAAGGTCACCTTAGGCGTTATTGTTACAAACTTAGACAAGCTCTTAGGAAGTTTAGGAATAAAGTTGCCCCGGTTCCCAAAACCCCCATGCTTCGTTTTACACCTACTTGTGTTAAGAAATCGGATTTAGTGGCTTTAGGAATTAAACTTAATGATCCTCGTTTGGGTGCACTTGATTCTTCCCATGATAAATCTAAAGGTTGATAGTGTTGCCTTGTTTGTCATATGCTAGTTTGCTTCATGATATATTCATTTATAGTATTTTGACATGTGTATCATTTTGTATTATTGTTTTTCATTTATTTGAGTCTTATTTGAAAAATACAAAAAGATTTTGTTTTTGAGAAAGTTTTTGAAAAACCAAAACAATTTTGCTTTTATTTTAGTCAAAATATAAAAAGCCAAAAAGATTTTCGGTTTTTGTTTTTGAGTTTACATGCTTGATGTGGCATATTAGTGTGCTTGGACCCCCCCAACATCGTTTCATTATCCATGTGGCTAGAACATTTGGACATTATTATCGATGCTTAGAATGATCTTAACCATTGTTTATTTGGGGTTGTTTCGAAGTTGATATGCATTTTTATTCGACTTTGTATATATGCCTACATTGCACACATGCACGAGTTTATATGGATGTTTGACTTATCTTGCATATTTGAATTTGGTGAGGCGTTCTTATCTCAATCTTGTCATCTATGCGTAACTATACTTAAGGAGAAGTGTGCATGTAAGAACCGTTTACCGTGATGATTTAAATTGGTAAAAATAATGAGTAATTCATGGCAAAGGGCTACGAGAGTTCAAATGTAAGGACAATTTGTCCATCTTTATGTATATGTTATTTCATACGCCGTTACAAAGATTGATGGTTGAAAATATCACATCGTCATCAACGAAATTCGAAATCCGAAGATCAAAAGAAGAAGGAATTTGGGAATCAGACCTGACCGGACCGATTCGGCTTAGATAAAAGAACCGATCCGGTTCACCGGACCGATCCGGCTAAAGGGACCGGAACGATCCGCTTGCTGAGTTGAGACTAGTACACCCCGGATCCATAACGAACCGATGAAGGAAAAAAGGTCGAACCGATCCGATGCCAACCGGATGGATTCGGTGTCAGAATAAGAACCGATCCGAGTTTACCGGACCGATCCGCCTAAGGGACCGGACCGATCCGACGAGGATAATCTCAACCAGATCGTGTTGCAGATTTTTTAGGGTTTTGACTCCTTATTTAAACTATGATCAGTAGTTGGTTTTCTTAAGACTTTCCCACGAATTTCAGAGCATATCAACCCTAAAGTCTTCACCTATTGAGTCCTATGATTCTAGGTTTTTTAGATTCACACATCTTCCATATCCTTGTGAATCAAGTTTGGTAACCCAAAGAACACCATTGTTGTTGTTCAACCTTTGTGAAGTGGACCGCTTCTTCCTCTTCATTGCAGCCCTACTGGACAGGGATAATTCCAGCCGCCAGCCCTACTAGAAAGGGTTTCTTCCAGCCGCGACTACAGAATCCGATACCCGAGGGTAATTCTTAGTCAACCTGTATTTCATTGTAATCCGATTGTAAACCGTCTTTTACAAATTATAGTGATATACAAATGGTTTTGCCCCTGTGGGGGATTTTTCCTTAAACTTTGTGTGTTGAATATTCATTGCATGATTTCATATTGTTTCAATCACAACTAGTTGCATGCATAGGGTTAATTTGGCTTAAAAATGGTATTTATTATATTATTTCTTAATTGAACGCAAGCGCCAACTCTTTCAAATTGGTATCAGAGCGGGTTACGCCATTCTATTGCGTATTCCTTTCTTCCGCAAAATTTTTCTAAAGATATCAATTTTTTGAAATAAATTGATTTTTGAAAAGAGCGTGTTCAAATGGAGAAATCATATTATAAAATGCCTATTTTTGACGGGTCAAATTATGCTTATTGGAAAGCCCGTATGAGGTCGGCTTTAAAAGCCATTGATGAACGTGTCTTGATTTTGGTTGAACAAGGATGGACTCCTCCCACCGTGACTGTTGATAATGTGACCAACTTGAAACCTGACATTACTTGGTCTGATGAAGAAATTAAATGGTCATCTTTTAATTCTAAAGGTCTAAGTGCTACTTCTGGGTCTGTCACACCTGATGAGTTCAAACGCATAATGACGTGTACCACGTCAAAAGAGGCATGGGATGTTTTACAACTCACCCATGAAGGAACTAATGCTGTGAAAGAGTCCAAGTTGCAAAACTTGACAACTCAATTTGAAACAATCACCATGCATGATTCTGAATGCTTTGATGAATTCTATGCTAGACTTTCTGACATTGTGAATACTAGTTTTAATCTTGGTGAACAAATTCCAAATGCAAGAGTTGTTAAAAAGATTCTTCGTTCTTTGCCTAAGCGTTTTATCCCTAAAGTCACTGTGCTAAATTCTATGGGTAACTTAAATACGCTAAAATTGGAAGAACTTGTAGGAGATTTGTAAACTTATGAAATTGATATGTTCCCTAAAAATGCTAAATCTAAAGATAAGGGAATTGCACTTAAAGCCCAAGAGAGAAGGAGTGAGGGGTCAGCTAGAAAGAGAGTAGAGTCATCTAGAAAGAGAGAGACTGACACGTCGGATTCTGAGTGCGATTTTGACTTAGATGATTTGGCTCTTTTCGCAAAAAATTTCAAGAGGATTCTCAAATTTAAGAAAAATGGAAATTTTAAAGATGAAAAGAAATTTGAGAAAAACAAGTTTGGAAAGAAAAATGAAAAAGATTCCAAAAATCCTCCTCTGAAAGAAAGTGAGAGATGTTTTGAGTGCGACGGTAAGGGACACAGAGCGTTTGAGTGTGCCACTCGCCTGAATAGGGAAAAGGGTAAAGCTGTCCTAAATGCTACCCTTAGTGACGACAGTGAGGTCGAGTCGGTGGACTCGGGAGATGAGTCACCGCATGAGCGTAACTTCATCGCGTTCATGGCTAGTCATGTGAGTACTCCTAGTGCATCTCACGACGATGAGATTGCTACTTCACAGGGACACCTCGACAGCGAGAGCGAAGAGAGTGAGGGAGAGGAGGAAGGTAGTGAGGACGACAGTAACCTTTAACGCGCGTACGCTGAGTTGTATAATGAATCATTTAAAACTAAAAAGCGTAACAAAGCCCTAGTGCTTAGGATTACCGCGTTAGAGGAGGAGTTAGGAGAAATGAGAGAGAGAGAGTCCTCCACCTGCACCGCCATGAGAGAGAGAGAGTCTGCCTGGGTTAGTAAAGAGAATTTGCTTAAAGAGAGAGAGAGCAGTTTTGAGAAAGAGAAAGTGGACTTGACTAAACAAGTGGCTAGTCTTACGAGTGAGCTCCATTCCTCCCTGGAGACTCGGAAGAAACCTGAAGCCCTTATTGCCCAGCTTACTCATGACCTTGAGAGAGCTAGTAAAGTCAAGGTACAAATCGAGGACAGATCTAGAAAGATGGGAAAGATGCTCCTCGGTCCCGCTTTAGGTTTTGGTGACAGGCAAGGAATAGGTTTTGATGGTGGCTCCACATCCCAAATTGCACCCGGACCAATTCCTGAGTTTACTACGACTCCTTATGGCCATCATAAAAAACCAAGAAGGAGAATTCGACCAAGAAAAGCAAACCAAGGTCCTCCTAATACTGTTCCCTTTTGCTCCCATTCCAAGAGAAATGGACACCTTAGGTATGATTGCTTTAAGTTGGGTCAGACACGACGTACGTTTGCTCCACCACATCAGACTGATGAGTTTGCCAGTCTGAGAGAGCGTGTTGAGTTTCTAGCCACCACATCTCAGAGTTTGATGGAGGAATTCTGACAGATAACCTTACCATCAATGAATGCGCCCCGCATTCTGGCTAAAACCAACAACAACAAGGGAATATAAAAAGGTACCTATTCTTGGGTTCCTAAGAAAGAGAAAACGGCCCTTGTTGTTCATGTTTCTCTCAAAGCACATAATACCTCTCAGTGGTATTTTGACAGTGGATGCTCCAGACACATGACAGGTGATGCCTCATATTTTACCCATCTTGAGGATTATAATGATGGGAGAGTCACCTTTGGAGATGGTAGCAAATCTAGCATAGTTGGACGAGGTACAGTAGAGTTACCAGGATTTCCAAAGCTAGAGAACGTGCTGTACGTCAAAGGTTTGAAAGAAAACCTTCTTAGCATCAGCCAGCTGTGCGATGATGACTTTGCAGTAAAGTTTGACCGGGAAGCTTGTAAGGTCTATAATCAAGCCGGTAAAATTTTAGTGCAAGGGGTGAGGACAGAGGATAACTGCTATGGGACTGAGCCCACATCCTCACTTGTTTGCAATCGCGCCACGATCACTCCTATGGATCTGTGGCACCAACGTCTAGGTCATGTGAACGTTAGAGACTTATCTCGTTTAGTCAAAAAGGACCTAGTACGTGGCTTACCATCACTTGGAAAGCCAACTTCCATGATTTGTGGACCCTGTCAGTTGGGAAAACAAATCCGTAGCCCTCATAGGAAGTTGAATTCCATTACCACTTCCCGTGTTCTTGAGTTGATTCACATGGATCTTATGGGTCCTACTCGCACGGAGAGTCTAGGTGGTAAGAGATACATTCTCGTGATGGTGGACGATTTCTCCAGGTACTCCATTGTAGGTTTTCTAAGAGAGAAATTCGATGCTGTAGAATTTTTAACGACCAAGTGCCGTGTCCTGCAAAATCAACACGGTGTCACTATTAACAGAATACGTAGTGACAATGGCACTGAATTCACAGAAACAAAGGTAGATCTTTACTGTGATAGCCTCGGGATCAAACATGAGTTTTCTGCTGTGAGAACTCCTCAGCAAAATGGGATTGTTGAGAGAAAGAATAGAATGATCCAAGAGATGGCTAGATCTATGCTTCTAGGTCGTAAAGTTTCTAGGAGATTTTGGGCAGAGGCAGTGTCTACTGCATGCCATACGGTGAATAGGGTGTATCTGCGTCCACACACACTTCACACTCCTTATGAGTTGTGGACTGGCAAGAAGCCCAACCTAGCATATTTCTGTGTTTTTGGGAGTAAATGCTACATCCTACAGGATAGAGAGCAATTAGGAAAGTTCGACTCCCGGAGCGACGAGGGAATATTTCTAGGATATTCATTGAACAGTAGAGCGTACCGGGTTTTTAACCTGAAGAGCGCTAAGATTATGGAATAAATAAACGTCACCGTGCAAGATGACGAACCTTCGACGGTTATTGATCCTAATCTTCAGTGTGAGAATGAGGATTGTTCTGACAATGAGTTACCTGTTCCTCTCCCACACTCTATGGACCCTATTCCTGTGTTAGGGGACACACCTGCTTGGGTTCGCAAGCGTCATGATCCTTCATCCATTATTGGCGATCCCACTCTAGGGGTCAAGACTCGTGCTCAACTAGAGAACGTTGTTAGTCATCATTGCTACACGTCCAAAGTCGAGCCCAAGAACCACAAAAAAGCACTCAAAGATGAACACTGGATATCTGCTATGCAGGATGAGTTGCTTCAGTTTAAGAAGAACAATGTCTGGGAACTTGTCCCCCGACCTAGTAATACTAATGTTATTGGTACCCGGTGGATTTTCAAGAATAAAATGGATGAAAATGGTACCATAATCAGAAATAAGGCTAGGTTGGTCGCTCAAGGCTACACACAGATAGAGGGTGTAGACTTTGGGGAGACATTTGCTCCTATTGCGAGGCTTGAGTCCGTCCGTCTTCTGCTCGCCATCGCATGTCATCTGCACTTCAAGGTATATCAGATGGATGTCAAGAGTGCCTTTCTGAATGGCATTCTACAGGAAGAAGTTTATGTGGAATAACCAAAAGGGTTTGAAGACCCTAAGCACCCTGATCACGTCTACTATCGGAGGAAAGCCTTGTATGGTTTGAAGCAAGAACCCCGCGCTTGGTACGAGAGGCTTACTTCCTATCTCTTAGCCCGTGGCTTCAAGATAGGGGGAGTTGATATGACGTTGTTCGTCAGAAGAGATGACGGTGCTATCTTGGTTTCCCAAGTCTATGTGGACGACATAGTCTTTGGATCCACATGCTCCCTTCATGCTCACCACTTTGAGGAGGAGATGAAAAGTGAGTTTGAGATGAGCATGGTTGGTGAGCTTACATTCTTCCTTGGTCTCCAGGTTCGTCAGCTAGAGGATGGGATGTTCATCTCCCAATCCAAGTATGCTAGAGACCTAGTGAAGAAATTTGGTTTAGACTCCGCTAAGCATGCACGCACACCTATGAGTACTTTTACCAAGCTTAGTAAGGACACTTCAGGCAAGGACGTAGAGCAAACCTTGTATCGGAGTATGATAGGCAGTCTTCTCTACTTGACTGCTAGTCGTCCCGACATTTCCTTTAGTGTTGGAGTCTGTGCGCGTTATCAGGCGTCTCCTAAAGAGTCACACTTACTCGCTCTAAAACGTATTATCAAATACGTGAGTGGGACTCTCTCATACCGTATTTGGTATTCCTTTGATACCGATGACCGTTTGTCCGCCTATTCGGATGCCGATTGGGCCGGGGACGTAGATGGATGTAAGAGCACTTCGGGTGGGTGTTTCTACTTTGGTTCTGCTCTTGTCTCTTGGTTGAGCAAGAAGCAAAACTCCATCTCTTTGTCCACTGCGGAGGCTGAGTACATCGCCGCCGGGAGTTATTGCACGCAACTCATGTGGATGAAGCAAATGTTGGAGGATTATGGGATTTCACAGGACACCATGGTCATTTCCTGTGATAACACGAGCGCGATACACATATCCCACAATCCTGTCCAACATTCGCGCACAAAACACATCAGGATACGTGAGCACTTTATTCGTCAGTTAGTTGAAGAGAAAGTTGTATCCCTGAGTTTTGTTCCTATCGACCGTCAGTTAGCCGATATTTTAACGAAACCTTTAGATGCCCTTAGATTTGAGAGTCTTAGGAAGTCTTTGGGGATTTGCACAGTTGACTGAGGGGTTGGTCTATGTCTAGAATAGGATGCTTCTTCATGTTCATATCATATTCTTCCTATTGCTAGTCTGTTTATATGTACCATAAATGTGTTGTACAGCTTTTATGTATTCTTTATTATTCTTTGAAAAAATACAAAAAGATTCTCTTTTTAGAAAAACTCAAAAAGATTTTATTTTGATAAAATTTAAAAAAAAAATTCAAATAGAGATATTCCTTTTATGGATGAGCATTTAAGATAGCCAAGTCACAACTTCATTCCATTTTTCCATGTGACTGTTTTATAGAGATTTGAGAGGCTACATTATTTCATCCATGTGCTTAACATTGATTGGAGTCCTTGAGATGTAATTAGTGATATTTCCTACATGCTTGACTCCTATATCCTTTATTGCACACATGCACGGCTATATTTGTCTATTGCACTTGTCAATCTCATGTTGGCTTGAGTGTTTCCATCTCAATCCTGTCTATACAATGTATAAAATGCGATAAAACTTGACAAGATTGGATTGCATGTAAAAACCATTTTGGTGAGACTGTGTGTATATTTTCTTAACGGGGAGGGGCTGCGAAAGTTGATTCTTATCCTTTGCGCAAAAGCCACCGTTAAAAGGACCTAAAAAATGGAGGAATTTTAATATCCGAGGTCCTAAGAGGTTAAAAGAGCCAAAAAAAAAATTAAAAAGGCAATAAAAAAAAACAATACATGCCATATATGGGCCATTTAGATTTTCACCATCAATTCTCCAAAGTTTGAGAATTTAGTATACCTCTATTAAAAATATAAATTTGAGGGAGTTTGGTTGGAGATTGAAAAACGGGTTTGCACTTCCTTGAAAGTCCTGAAAAAGCATGAAAATCATTTTGGACGTTATTGATGTAGAAATCACTTTGAGCTTTGATTTGTAGAATTGATATAGTCAATGTCTTATGTTTCCAATCTTTTACCCCAAAGGAAGCATTTGAGTTCATTCGTTAGGAATATCCAATATTCATCGTGCACATATGTCATGTTTGTATGCTTTGATTTTCCTATGGAATTTTGATCACACCCATTCATTTACGCTATCACCGACTTGGTTGTTTTATGTTCATTCATGGTGTGATTTTATGCCTTGTGTCACCCTGGTACTTGATTGTTTGATTTATTTCTCTCATTTGTCTATTTGGGGACATCATAAAAAGGGGGAGAATGAATTATCTGATTATGGGGGAGTTTTGATATATATGCTTATGTTTATCTCATTTCAAACTCTATACGTCACTTGGTATTTTGCTTTGTCTCATGTGTGTAGGTACTACTTTGATAACTGCATTGCACACCCTGATGAGAAAAGCGTTGAGATTCCTGAAGAAATTGAAAAACAAACGATGCAGCCTTAGTCATATGTACCTCTTTCGGTTTTGGATTCATGGAAGGGTAGATTTGTATAGGCATTGTTCATACTTGATAATTCGGATTTTTTATGTTTGTTCCGGCATAGACATAGGGGGAGATTTGTAAGGACAATTTTTCCATCTTTATGTATATGTTATGTCATACGCCGTTACAAAGATTGATGGTTGAAACGATCACATCGTCATCAACGAAATCCGAAATCCGAAGATCAAAAGAAGAAGGAATTTGGGAATCAGACCTGACCGGACCGATTCGGCTCAGATAAAAGAACCGATCCGGTTCACTGGACCGATTCGGCTAAAAGGACCGGACCGATCCGCTTGCTGAGTTGAGACCAGTACACCCCGGATCCATAACGAACCGATGAAGGCAAAAAGGCCGAACCGATCCGATGCCAACCGGATGGATCCAGTGTGAGAAAAAGAACCGATCCGAGTTTACCGGACCGATCCGCCTAAGGGACCGGACCGATCCGACGAGGATAATCTCAACCAAATCGTGTTGCAGATTTTTTAGGGTTTTGACTCCTTATTTAAACCACGATCAGTAGTTGGTTTTCTTAAGACTTTCCCACGAATTTTAGAGCATATCAACCCTAAAGTCTTCACCTATTGAGTCCTATGATTCTAGGTTTTTTAGATTCACACATCTTCCATATCCTTGTGAATCAAGTTTGGTAACCCAAAGAACACCATTGCTGTTGTTCAACCTTTGTGAAGTGGACCGCTTCTTCCTCTTCATTGCAGCCCTACTGGACAGGGATAGTTCTAGCCGCCAGCCCTACTGGAAAGGGTTTCTTCCAGCCGCGACTACAGAATCCGATACCCGAGGGTAATTCTTAGTCAACCTGTATTTCATTGTAATCCGATTGTAAACCGTCTTTTACAAATTATAGTGATATACAAATGGTTTTGCCCCTGTGGTGGATTTTTTCTTAAACTTTTTGTGTTGAATATTCATTGCATGATTTCATATTGTTTCAATCACACCTAGTTGCATGCATAGGGTTAATTTGGGTTAAAATGGTATTTATTATATTATTTCTTAATTGAACGCAAGCGCCAACTCTTTCATCGAAATTAACTCGTCGTGAGAGTCACCGTTTAGAAGAGACCAAAAAGAAAATGCAGTATGCCAAGAAAAGTGACAAAATTGTATAGTTCATTCCAAAAATATAATATTATTGAGGGAGTTTGGATGGATTAAAAAATGTAAATGGGTTTGCACAACTAATCCTAAAGTTGAAACATTGCAATTTGACGCTATTGTTTATTGAATCATTAAAATTCTGGATTTGTGTGCATGTAGTATGTTTAGTTCATTAAGCTCACACTTTTATTGTCATATGTATATGATAAAGTTTGATGATTTACCACTATCAATTAGAGCTTCTTGATAATTTCGATGTGTTGGAATTATGACTCATTTGTTGTAGTTTCATGCCCATTCATTCCATATCCATGTTTAAGCACATCGGTACTATGTTTGCATGTAACTCGCATTTTTTAGTTTGTGTGTTTTGTGTTATAAACATATTGTTTTAGCACTATTTTGCTGCTATCAGCCCCTTCCTGGAATTTTTTTGTGGAAATTTTTTCACCGGGCAATATTATATTATATTTTTGGGAATCAGGGAAATTTTGGCAGGTCACGAGAAATCATTCAAATGACATATCCATGTCGCGCGAACAACCTCTGTACTTCGTTCGAGTGACGTCCTCAATTCGTTTGAGGGACATCCGTGGCTCCTTCGAATGACTGGATGCAGTTTTGCTTCTGATTGGTTTTCCATCCTCTGGTTAAATTTGATATATTTTTGGTACTACAATAAGTGTTTCTGGACTCACTGGTTTTTATGCAGGTTTTATTGGTTCAAAATTCATATTTTTGCATTTAGTCCTTTTATCATACCTGTTTAGATTGTTATTCTCTTTGTGTGATTCTTCGTTTACTAACTACATATTTGTTATCGTTTGATCATATTTAGCTGGTTGTTTCATGGTTATCTAGCATTTTCTTTTCTCAAATTGGTCAATTGATTCAAATTGGTATATTCTCATGCTAGATACTTTGATTGGTTTATCTTTTCGCCGGATTGTCTATCCGAGACAAAAAAGGGGGAGAGATGTATGTGATGTAGGGAGAGATTTATTGAGCGTTTTTATTGATATCTAGATTTACATATTGATTGATTATATTTCTTCCTAATTGGTATCAAATATTTGCTCACATGTTTCAAATGACTTGGTCTTATTAGTGTAACAACCCTCGATTCTGGGAGGCACATTTTATACTAATTATACCGCATAAGGTAATTATATAAAATGTGGGGACTGGAGTAAATATTAATTGAATGAATTGAAAGTTAATATTGACTAGATTGATGCATATTTACCGTATGTGAAAGTAAATATCATCAGGTTGCTTGTTTTATAGTGTCATGTATTTTAAATGACACGGTAGTTTAAAAGAAATTGGAACTCAAAATAATTATAAAAATTTTCGGATGCCAGTTTAGAGGGTGTAGTTGGTCCCGGAAGGTGCAAGACAGTCAAAATAAGTGCCATATTGTATTTTTGTATTTCGGGCACTTTTACCTGATTTTAGCTTAAACGCGTATTTGCGAGTCATTTTAATGTGGTATTAACCACTTAAGTTGGAGACTTTAGACTTAAGTCACGATTTTATGTCTTGCCCCTTATTTCATTTCCCTCATTTCTTGTTTTAAACATAGAGAGAAAAGGAGAGAAAGAGAGAGGAAGAGAAGAATGGAGAAATGAGAGAGATTGGAAGATTGAAGATTGGGATTGCTTCTACCAAAAATAAATCTGAGATATCAACCCTAGGGCAAGTTTTCTACTTACTAATATATGATTTAATATGCATAAATTGTATGATAGTTGTGTATTTACATTTATGGTTTAAATGTGGGATTTATGGGATTTAAGCCCTAATCTTAGTTTTTGATGATGAAATTTTGGGTTATAGTTGTTATTAATCATGTAGGATGTTTTGGGGTAGATTATTATTGTTGGATGTGTCTAAAAATGAAGAGAGTTGAAGTTTGGAGAAATTAGGGTTTATAACCCTTCGTAGCCATTTTTGGCAAATTTGCAGGTCCGAATCGATTCGGCCCTTTGGAGGAATCGATTCGCTAAGGAAAAGTTGCAGGTCTACAGAACCCGAATCGATTCGGGTTAAAGCCGAATCGATTCGGCCAATTGCAGAAAGTTGATTTTTATATCCGAACCGATTCGCTTTTTGGGCGAATCGATTCGCTAGGACGAATCGATTCGGTCCTAGGGTGAATCGATTCATTTTCCTGTTGTTTTTGAGTTGTTTTTATAACTCAATTTTTACCCCTTTTTCTTTAGGGATAGGAACTAGGAACCTTCTTGAATGAAGTAAACTTAGGGTCCTAGAGTATGAGATGAGTTAGTTGTCTACCCTACATTAGGAATGGGATATGTGGGGACTTTTTCGGGGTTATGCCTATTGATGATAGGACACTCTTTTTTCTAGTTAATTACTATAAAACTAGGACATGTAGTGTTATGTTTGGGAGATTTTAGAAGCTCAATTGAGCTATGTTAACCTTGATGGTTCTTAATATCACCATAAAGGTGTGTTTGGAGAATAAATTGGAAGTTCATTCATTCCTTTGAAGGATGATAATCTTGGGGTTTTAAAATAACACCCTAAAATTCTTGGAGATAATGAAGAGTTTATTTACTCCTTTGAGGTTGTAGTGACGATATAAGCTATCGTATGGCTCCGGATAATAAGTTATATTATTTACAAAAAGTAAATGGTAATGGTTTCGGATAAAATGAAACATATACATGGAAATGGTATTGATTTTAGTAAATGATAATTTACATAATCATGAAACCGATAAATGATGATTTACTTGATTTTGAAAATGATAAATAAAATGGTTTAAACACACCTCTCTAAATGACATCATAAGGGAAGTCCGCGCGTGAGGTGAAGCCCCCTGGATAATGAATGCAGGGTGGATATAGTCCTAGGCCATGTGAGCGTTGGTGTTGTATATTTTCTGCTGTGGGTAGGAGATTCCAGGTGTGGTCTTGACTACCCCGCAGGCACATGGACGCTTTTCGACGTTTTTGCGTTATAGGTGCCTAGGTATTTAGGGGTGCGCATAGTGGGGAAACCCGGACGGGAGGTCTTATAATCGTTATATGTATATAAATATAACTATCCATCATCAAGTGGGACTTGATGGATTATATGCCATAAAGAGCATACTGAAGTGCCACAAATAGCACATATAAATGACACAAAGAGCATTTGAAAATGATTATTTACCTGATAAGGAAAGGATTTTTACAAAAGGTAAAATTGAGATAAAATTGCCATAAAGAGAAAAAGATTGTGATTATATATATATACTTCCTGTTAAGGAAGAGATATATGAGATAATTGGTACATACGATGAAGATTTTAGTTTAATGTTACTTATTTTATTGTTCCCGCGTAGTTTTTGTTTTAAATTGTGTAGGTAGCTTCTTATTTCTCTTTCACCATGATTTATCATTCATAACTGTCATACTTTTTATTCATCTGGTAGTCATATAGAATCGGGCCCTGACCCGTTCATATTTCCTGTTGTGCTTGCATCTTGTATCCGCTCAGGTACTCCGCCGCAAGGATGCCTGATTTGAATTTCGATCCCGGTGTCTTTGGTGAGCCGTGATGTTTTGCGGGTATTAAGGGGCATCTGGAAATAGACTTTGTCATTCTTGCACTCTAGACAGGATCCGGTCTTTTTACTCGGGCGAGAGGCCCAAGCTTTTGTACTTGATAAATGTAATGTATTATGTAATTAATGAATTTGTTTAAATTTTATTGTATGAGTCTGTGACCGACAACATATTCGGTCCCTTATTGTACATTTGTGTGTATGTAATATAATTTCATCTGGGTTTCCACTTTCTTTTTTAGTTGGGTTGTTTAAATTCTTTTCTTTAACTTTAAAACCAATTTTTTTTGGCAACCCTTTTTTCTAAAATAAGGAGTGGTTATTCCGTATACTTCTTCTTTTGTTGTGATGCTGAGAATGATTCCATCCATGATTCCATTATTTTGGAGTGTCGGGCTGGCCACCCCTATTTCGGATGGCGGGTTGTCACAGTTAGAAATATATTTTGGTATCATTTGTTCCTCCATACTTCATTTGGTATTTGTTTGTCTGTTTCATGCGTGTAGGTACGCTTCAGCGATTCCGATTTCAATTCTACAACACATTCAAATAGTTTATTCTTGCCGGTGCTACATATTCTAGTCTATGTCCAGTAATTTTTGATTTTGGGTTTATGGGATGGGATTTAGGCATCATAGAGCTTGACGGCCTAGCTTAGGCATTTCACAAGTTTATTTTTGTTCCCAAATAGTCAAAGGGGGAGATTTGTAAGGACATAAATTTCAAATTGAGTCCCTGTATTGTTTTGACTTAAATCCATGAACAAAACTGTGTTTGTAATATGTTATAGGGAGATTTTATTTTGTCACGATCCACTTGGTTTATGACGTATTGAAGAACTTGAAGACGTTGCAACAAAGCTTCAAAGAAATAATCATGCCGATGTTTAATTGGTGCAAGTTTACTCGTCTTTAAAGTTAATTGCATTCCGGGATCACTCAGGTATGAATGCGTATAATTAATGGTGCTCGGAATTATTTTTATAAAAGATAAGGATGTAATTTTTATAAAGAAAAATGTTTTAAAATGTTTTATAGTGTTTTAAAAGGTTTACACTAAGTTTTAATTCTGATAAGCTCGAAAAAGTGTTTGAATAATTTGGATATCTTTTGTAAGAGACGTTTTGAACTAAAAAATAAAAAAGTCTAACCTTCGCTAGCTCGCTCAAACGACAACCAATCTCGTTCAAACGATATAGGTATGTCGTGCGAACGACATGGCATTGTCGAACGACACAATTTTTGAGGCGTCATTAAATTCTTATTTAAAGCATGGTTTCGTTAGAGTTTTCGAAGTGTGCATTCTGGAAAAACAGTATACCATCCGGTATGATTTTGGCATATGTTTTCTAAGGTTTACAAAAGCATAGACACATCCTTAGAGTTTGCAAAGATCTGAGTTATCATTAGTTTATGTTTACTTGATCTTGCTCCACCAAGAAGTTTGTTCTATCATTGAACATCAAGGGTTTTACGGTGAAGCAAAGAGAAGGACTTTTTATTCGACATCGTAGTTGAATCAAAGCCAATCGATGGAGACCAAGACATTCGTGGAGTCGAGTGTTGTGGACAGGTATCGTGGAAGAAGGACTTTCGGCATGGGAACCATGAGAGGAGTGGTGGAAGATCAGAAGAGCGTCAAGACCCATGGGGATCGAGTTTTTGAGTGAGTCTTTATCTGTTCATTGTACATCAACATTCATAATGATTGTCTGTCTTGGGACGTCCGAGGTTGTTTTCTCGTTTTGGGTTTTTTCCTCGTACATCCGGCGTTGTGAGTATTATTTACTTTACTTTTCTTGCTTTAATCACTAGATGCATGTTTAGGATTAATCAAGATAAAATTGGTTTAAAATAAGAATTGGGTTTTCATAACTTGTTTTGGTGCTTAATTAAAAGTTGAATAATTTTCGGAGAAAATTGGTCTTGGTTTTGGTTTGAAACACATGCAAAAGGGATTAGGTTTTTCAATTGGTCATGGCATGATATGGATTTTTGGCTGAAGAAAAAGAAGTTTGGTTTGGTAGTCTTGATCATGAATTTTTTCAAGACAACTTAGACTATGACTCAATGTATTTGATAATGAAATAAGACAATTTAATCCTACTTGTTCTCTAACACACTACTTATGTTACTTGTCTCTGTAGTATTACATGATCTTCTTATAGAGGTAGTCCTATATTCGATGAAGTGCAATTTTCGTGTGCTCTTATAATATCCCCTCCTTTCTATTCTGTAACAAAACATATAAACAAAAGATTACAAATAAATGGATCAAATCTATCACCTATGACACGACTCGCCCGACCAACGGCATATAAGGATAAATACAACAAAATTATTCATAACTCTTGTAACCTATTTTCTTGTTTAGACGCAAGCAACGACATTTGCATACCAATGCACAAATATTGACAAGATAAAAAGATTAATTGTATGAATCCAAGATTATAATAATGTAAGCATGGTTTATGTGATTACTAAGGATCGTACATAAAGTTTAGCAAATATATAAATAAGATGTAACATATATATTTCATTCCCTAAGTTATCTATTAGCACTTCATTTCAATATAGACTAAGTCATAATATCAGAATGATACCAATCTTGATAATCCTTTGCCCCTTTAGGGAATTTTATCCCCCTAAATTCAGTCTCTCCTCTAAGGAAATTATTTCTAAGGAACTTGTAATGCCCCATAATTTTATTGATTTTAAATAAAGGGATTAATTAAATTAAATGGGATAATTATTTGGAAATTAATCAGAATTTAAATACTAGCGAGATGAGAGTTGGTATTCGATTATGATAATAATGTTGAATATTACTGGGTGAATATAGTAATATATGATTATGAAATTTATTAAAATTGTCGCCAGTCATAAATACGACAATTCGAAAATTAAGTTGGGACGCACGTGTCTGTCGCGTCAGGAATCAATTTAATGGGATTTGAAAGTAAATTATAATTATATTAACCATATAGTCATTTTGAGTGCGCCAACGTGTCCGGAAGGGTCGAAATAGTCAGAAAACACTAGCTGGGGTTTTAGTTTGGGTCCCGAGGCATTTTCAGACCAAACCGACAACTCGAGAGGGTATTTTAGTCATTTTAATTTTTAAGGGATTTTAACCCAGGAAATTTAGGCTTTATTTATCAGACAATATAGTTCCATTAGGGACATTATCTTCCAAAATCAAGTAGTGGGAAACGTGAGAGAGAGGGAAAGTTCCAAAGAAGGTTGCAAGGCTATAACACCACACACCACCACTATTCGCCGAATTTGTGACCGGAGAGAGGAAGAGAACCAACCCTTAACGTCATCAACGGATCAGAACATCAAATTCCCAGGCAAGTGATTTGATTCATTAAGTTTCAGCTAATAATTTATCCATGATAGTTTAGGATTTGATGATATTCATGATAATATGGAAAATTAATGAAACTTGGAGATAAAACATTAATTTTGGGTAGGAATTGTATGTAATTTGATTCTGGAAGTGTTCTAATAGCGAAATTAGAAACCATGCCTAGTTAAAAATGGATTTATGAAGAGGTATATGATGATTCTTGAAGAAAATAGGAAAAAAATAGGGTTTTCGTGATAATTGGGTGATTGGATTCAAAATAAGGCTAATTAATGATGATTTATGAATTCTGGAATGTTAAGATTCATGTGTTTAGGTTGTATGACGGACCAATATGTTAGTTTACGATTTAAATCTTGTAATGAGAAATTGGGAAAAAACTAGGGCTGAAAATGTAGAAACCCGTAACCTGCACCTGCTTGATCGATCGATCGACATTCAAAGGTCGATCGATCGACTGGGCTCGATCAATCAACACCCTTGGTTGATCGATCGATCTCCCTAGAAACTGTGACTTTTTCCCCTTTTTAAATTGATGTGATTTCAGCTATCGAATGTTGTAGGTGGGGATTATGTGAATACATTAGGACTTTAGGGAGACAAGTAGGGATATAGTTGAAGCCTGGAACATATTAGAAATTGGTTGGAATGTTGGGTTGAATTTACGAGTGTCCGATGAGAAATTTCCTATTTTATAATGCGGGAACATGGTTTAAATTCTTAAGAGTGATACGTTAAGATTTGGGACATAAATAAGGACCTTGGAGTACTAAATTGATATGTGGGATACGTAGGAGACTTAGTAACCTCTTCGGATAGGTTTTAAGTACTTGAAACTATACGACGTGAGACTTATAGACAAAATATATTATGAATAATCTCGAATAATAAATAGTGTACGAATTTTACTAATGGTATAAGGCTGAGAATATACCTTTAATAATATAACAGTTATCTAAGTTGTGTGAATGCTTAGTATATGGACTATTATGTGTATGACATACCTACCATACTTGCTATCGCGGAAGGTCGGCTTTCGGTATAGGACCATCTAATCTTTGTGTACCTACGGGGGGATTTAGATTGGTACCTTAAGGATATAGGGCTCTGAATGGCTTATTTGTGAGTTGAAAAGTCAGCTGACCATGGGAGTGTTGGTATGTGCGTGACCCATGGGTATGTGAACTATGTTCGTCTCCAATATGTGTGATTTTATTTACTGAATGGTTCCTGAGTGATTTGAACACGTAGTCCTTATGTACGTTATGTATCGAGATTCGATAGGAGAGTATGTGTGCACCGTAGATTAGCCTAGGGGTTACGTATTTGTATAATTGCGCTGAGAATAATATACTTGTATTTATTTCGGGCTCTTGGTTAAAGTGTGAATACGAATAATTGAGTCATTTTTTAATGGTATTAAAAATGAGAATTCCTATCATAATTGATATAAATAAATATGAAGAATGAAAAGATGAGTTACACGCAGGATATGTTAGAATGATACGAATGGACCCCTATATTATATATGAAGATAGAATGTAGTAAAGACCAGTTAGTTAACATTATAATTAGGACGGGTTAAGGATATACGTTAGGCGTGCACATTAGTTGAGGGGTGAGGAACTAATGTGAGAGCATGTAACTGACATGTATATAATATTTACTATTTAATGCAATTAAACACTTGTTATATTTTAAACTGTTTTCACCTAGGGCTCTGACCCGTTTTCTTTCAAATCTATTTTTTTCGTAAATCTTTTTTGGTGCCCAGCCACAGGGATGCCAAGCATAGGAGTTCCATTACATTAACGTGCTATAGTTGTTGTGGAAGTTACAGGATCTCGATATTGGGTGCCTCCATATTCTTCATTTCATTATATTCTGGGTCATTCATCAGTTAGGGCATGCCGTCACTTTCCACTTAGAGATAGCATTCTCAGACTTTCAATTTCATTTTAGTTTTGGATTTATTTATTTATTCATATTTTTTATTGGGATTTACTCAGTATTTGGATTATTCGGGGGAGTGTTACTCCAGACTCATTTTATTTATTCCATTATTACTCTATCCTGATTGTGATGTGGATGTGGTATAGTTAGCTTATAATTTAATTGGTTGCATGTTAATTTAATTTAATAAAATTTGGCAACTCACTTTTTAATATTAGTTGGCTAGTAATTTGTTTAAAAATGTTTTTGATTGTGATTCTATGAACTGAACCAACTTGACATTTTGTATTAATTTTAATAAAGGAGTAGCTACCCATCAGGGTGTCACAGGTGGTATCAGAGCATCAGGTTCTAGCGTCCTTAGGATCTTTACGGCTTGTTATGTTTTCGCACAGCGTCCTTTGATATAAAGACCTATATTTTAGGATTATTGTATTCTTTTGTGTATCTTACGTTTTTCAGCTATTTTGAGATATTAATTGTGGACTTTTAAAAAATTCTCTCTCATTTTAGATGCCTCCTCGACATGAACAACGAGTTCCCAGGGGTGCCTAGCCCGAGCCTCAGTTGGCACCAGTACAGGGTTCTATGAACGCTACTGAAGTTGCCACTATTATAGACCAGTCAGTAAATGTCATGTTAGCAGTTGTGCAATAGGCACCATCTCAGGCACCGGTGGTAGCCCCAGTTTAGGCTCATGCATTCCCGTCTCCTTGGGAACGTGTTCGCGATGCCTTTCAAAAGGCTCACCCTCCATAGTTCGCACAGAGCTCTGACGTTATTGTGTCGAGCCAATGGAAGAAGGACATAAAAAAACACTTAAGGATGTACGAGTGTACATATGTGCAGTGGAAGATATTGGCTACTTTTAAGCAGGTAGGAGAAGCATTATAGTGGTAGGAGTCCATTACCACCGCAGACCAGAGATATGTTCATTCTATTAAGGAGTTCTGGGTGCGGTTCGACCGTAAATATTTCCCCTAAGTAGTTTACCCTGAGATAAGGGGGAAATTGACGAACCTTAAGTAGGAAGGGAGGATAGTGGCAGTGTATGACTCCGAGTTCACCAATATTCTGAACATCGTTCCCGATGATATCCCTACTAAAGAGAAGAAGATCCAGAAGTTCATGGATGGGTTGATATGGAGGATTCGTCATCACCTGCTGGGTAATATCTCATTGGCCACCTATTCAAATGTGGTTAACGCAACAGTACTTCACTTCCAGGATCACCGCTTTCATTTTTTAGAAGGTAAGCGAGTAGGAAAGTCCAGCTAGCAGGGCAGGACAAGGGGTAATGATGCCAGCGGGGCACAGTCAGCTCATGGTCAGCACAGGCAGGGTGATCTGAGTTCCCATCGGGGGATTCTAAGAGATTTAGATTCGGGGGTTTCAGACATGGCCAAGGAGGTTTCAGGCATGGCCGTCAGGGTTAATAGCAGTTTCAGTAGGGACAACATGTCCAGGGTAGGGGTGGTAACGGCCATCAGGACCGTGGGCAACAGGGTAAGAGAGGGGGGAACTTTGCAGGGAAATATTTCATATGTGGGAAGATTGTCCATAAAGGCTAGGAGTGTCCTGAAAGGGGAAGGGCCCCACAACAGCAGCAGCAGGGTGCTCGACATGAGTCCCAAAGGCCGATGTTTCCCGTCGCCCTCCCAGCGCCACCGTAGATGCCAGCATTGCCACCTATCCCAGCAGTCCCAGTCTAGCGGGGACAACTTCAGTACAATCGAGTTTACGAGCTCCACCAGGTTGCATTCCTATAAGATCCACCCGCAATTACGGGTATGTTTTCTATTCAGGAGACTATGGGGCGTATTTTATTTGGCACGGGAGCCACACACTATTTTATTGCCACGAGGTTTGCACGTGCTATGGGATTATTAGATACCGCGGAGAGCACTGTTACTTGTGTAGACTCACCATTGAGTAGAGGTTTTGTGATTTCTTTTATATGTAGAGGCATGTGTATAGAGATTGGGAGATTTACTTTATCCGTTGATATGTTAGTATTAGATATGTCCAAGTACGATGCGATTATTGGTGTGGATTGGCTGGTTGCATATAGATCTATGATTGATTATTATAGTAGGAGTATTATTTTTTCCATACCCAATCAAGATATGTTTCTAGTGGAGATGCCTCATCTTGAGGGAAAATCATCCATGTACTTGTACTACATAGAGGAGGAGACCTCTAAGGAGGTGGTGATACCACTGGATTTGATTCCAGTTGTTAGAGAGTTCGCTGATTTATTCTAGGATATTGCATGATTACCTCCTAGTAGAGAGATAGAATTTATTATAGATTTGACACCGGGAACTCGGTCGATAGATCGCGCACCTTATCGAATGGCTCCAGCGGATATGAGGGAGCTACGGGATCAGATAGAATAGATGTTGGGTCAGGGGTTTATCCGTAGGAGTAATTCGTTATGGGCTGCTCCTGTGCTATTCGTTAAGAAGAGGGATGGATCTTTGAGGTTGTTTGTCAATTACCAGGAGTTGAATAAAGTCACGATTTGGAATAAGTATCCATTCCCCCGAATCGATGACTTATTCGACCAACTAAGAGGAGATGACTTCTTCTCAAGGATTGACCTGAGGTTGGGATACCATCAGTTACGTATCAGGGAGAAGGACATCTCGAAGACTGCCTTCTTGACAAGATATGGTTCCTAAGAGTTTAGGGTTATGCCTTTTGGCCTAACCAATGCCCCAACCGTGTTTATGGACTTGATGAATAGGTTGTTCAGAGAGTTCCTGGACCAGTTCGTCATTGTCTTCATTAGTGACATTCTTGTTTCCTCCCAAACAGAGGAGGAGCATGTCGAGCACTTGATACAGGTTTTGCAGACACTATGTCAGCATGAGTTGTATGCAAAATATAAGAAGTATAGGTTTTGGCTGAAGGAGGTTCAGTTTTGGGGGCATATCATTTCCGACAGGGGAATATCTGTTAATCTGGGGAAGTTATCAGAGGTGAGGGAATGGGGACAGCCCACGACACCAATAGAAATACGTAGTTTCTTGAGCTTAGCGGGATACTACAGGAGGTTTATTTGGGTTCTCAAAGATAGAGGGTTATTTGACACATCTGACTTGCAAGGGAGTGCCATTTATCTGGAGTGATGCCTGCCAGTTGGCTTTCGACTAGTTGAAAAACAAGTTGACCTCAATACTAATGTTAGCATTGCCCAGGCCGGGAGTGGAGTATCTAGTCTACACTGAGGCATCCTTACTTGGACTTGGGGGTGTATTGCAGCAGGAGAGTCAAGCTATAGCTTATGCTTCCCGTAAGCTGAAGCCTCACGAGAAGAATTACCCCACCCATGACTTGGAGTTAGCGGTAGTCGTATTTTCACTATGGATTTGGAGACATTATCTCCTGGGGAGAAATTCCATTTATTCACAGACCATAAGTCCCTACAATACCTCTTCACGCAAAAGGATATGAATATGCATCAACGATGGTGGCTCAAGTTTATGAAGGATTATCAGTTCGATATCCAATACCACACAGGGAAGGCTAAGACGCGTTGATCCGTAGTCCAGTAGGTGAGGTGGCCGAGGTGTGGAAATAAAAGTGGAAGGAGTTGGGATACCAGGACACAGTGGCACGATCATTCATGTCTGTGATGATAGTAATGCCCCAGATTATTACGAGGGTGATACAGGCCCAGGTAACAGACCCGTTCTCTCAAGAGCAAATAATACGATTGTTAGCAGAGGGGGTCGAGTCTTATACCGTTAGTTTAGATGGGGGCTTACGCTTCAATGGGAGATTAGTTGTTCCTGAGGCGGAAGACTTGCGACATGAGGTAATGACAGATTCACACGGTTCACGATTTACGGTACATTCTGGATAAGATGTACCAAGATATGAGGCAACAGTACTGGTGAAGCAAGATGAAGAGAGATATTGCTGAGTTCATTTCAAAATGTGCCACTTGTCAACTAGTAAAGGTGGACCATCAGAGACCGACAAGACTTCTACAACCATTAGAGATTCCTATGTGGAAATGGGAGAGCATTTCCATGGACTTCATCACGGGTTTACCTACATCACCGAGAGGTCACGACTCCATATGGGTAATCTTGGATCGGTTAACAAAGGTTGCTCATTTCTTGCCAGCCCGGACAGACTATACTACGAGAAAATATGCCTAGATCTTCATAGCTGAGATAGTGAGACTCCACGGGGTGCCTTTCAATATCATTTCGGACAGAGACAAGATATTTGTGTCATGATTTTGGGAGAGTTTCTAGGAATCCATGGGTACGGAGTTGCGGTTGAGTACAAACTATCACCCGCAGACGGATGGGCAGATCGAGAGGACGAATCAGATGTTGGAAGACATGTTGCGTATGTGAACCCTCGACTTTGAAGGTGGTTGGGAGCAGTATCTTCCACTGCTGACGTTTGCCTATAATAACTCCTACCAGTTCACTATTAGTATGTCTCCATTCTAGGCATTGTACGGGAGACCTTGTCGTTCCCCATCATGTTGGCTAGAGGTGAGGGAAAACAAACTCCTTGGGCCGGAGGTGATTCATGATACTTCAACGAGGATAGAGATGATACATAGCCATATTCGGGTAGCTCAGGACCGACAAAAGAGTTATACCGATGCCAAGAGGTCCTTTCGAGAGTTCAATGTAGGGGATTGGGTGTTGCTCAGAGTATCTCCTATGAAATGGATTATGGATTTGGAGAAGAAGGGGAAGTTGGCGCCTAGATATGTGGGGTCATACCCTATCATAGAGCGAATTGGACCAGTTGCATATAGACTTGGGTTACCGAAACACTTGCATAGGGTCCATGATCTGTTCCACATTTCCTCACTGAGGAGATATCTTTGAGACGATTTGGCCCATAATCACATTGCATTAGAGGATATTAATCTACAGCCTGATAGTTCCTATGAGGAGGGGACGATTGCTAATATAGACCACAGACAGAGGAAATTGGGGTCGAAGATAGTACCGTTAGTATGTGTTCTGTGGTGGCAACATAATGCCGAGGAGTCTACCTGGGAGCGCGAGGATGAGATACGCGAGCGTTATCCAGAGTTATTTTTGTCACGTATATTTTTATTTCCAAATTTTTGGAAGAAATTCTATTATCGGGAAGGGGGGGGGGGGAGTATGTAATACCCAGTAATTCTATTGATTTTATTTAAAGGGATTAATTAAATTAAATGGGATAATTATTTGAAAATTGATCCGGATTTACATACTAGCGAGACGAGAGTTGGTATTTGATTATGATAATAATGTTGAATATTAATGGGTGAATATAGTAATATATGATTATGGAATTTATTAAAATTGTCGCGAGTCATAAATAAGACAATTCGAAAATTAAGTTCAAACGCACGTATCAGTCGTGTCAAGAATCAATTTAATGGGATTTTAAAGTAAATAATAATTATATCAACCGTATAGTCATTTTGAGTGTGCCAACGTGTCCCGAAGGGTCGAAATAGTCAGAAAACACTAGCCGGGGGTTTCGTATGGGTCCTGGGGTAATTTTAGGCTAAATCGGCAACCCGGGAGGGTAGTTTAGTCATTTTAGTTTTTAAGGGATTTTGACCCACGAAATTTAGGTTTTATTTATCAGACAATATTAGGGCCATTATCTGCCAAAATCAAGTAGTGGGCAATGTGAGAGAGAGGGAAAGTTCCAAAGAAGGTTGCAAGTCTATAACCACCACTATTCGCCGAATTTGTGACCGGAGAGAGGAAGAGAACCAACCCTTAACGTCATCAATGGATCAGAACATCAAATTCCCACGCAAGTGATTTGATTCATTAAGTTTCAGCGAATAATTTATCCATGATAGTTTAGGATTCAATGATATTCATGATAATATGGATAATTAATGAAACTTGGAGATAAAACCTTAATTTTGGGTAGGAATTGTATGTAGTTTGATTCTGGAAGTGCTCTAATAACGAAATCAGAAACCATGCTTAGTTAAAAATGGATTTATGAAGGCGTATATGATGATTCTTGAAGAAAATAGAAAAAAAATAGGGTTTTCATGATAATAGGTTGATTTGATTCAAAATAAGGCTAATTAATGATGATTTAAGAATTTTGGAACGTTAAGATTCATGTGTTTAGGTTGTATGATGAAACAATATGTTTACTTTAGGATTTAACATCTTATAATGAGAAATTGGGACAAAACTAGGGCTGAAAATACAGAAACAGTAACCTGCACCTGCTTGATCGATCGATCGACATTCATAGGTCGATCGATCGACTGGGCTCGATCGATCGACACCCTTGGTCGATCGATTAATCTCCCCTAAAACTGTGACTTTCCCCCCTTTTTGAATTGAAGTGATTTCGGCCAGAAAAAGTTGTTGGTGGGGATTATGTGAATACATTAGGACTTTAGGGAGACCATTAAGGATATAGTTGAAGCCCGAAACATATTAGAAATAAATTGGAATGTAGTGTTGAGTTTATGAGTGTCTGACGAGAAATTTCCTACTTTATGATGCGGGACACATGATTTAAATTATTAGGAGTGATATGTTAAGATTGGGGACATAAATAAGGACCTCGGAGTACTGAATTGATATGTGGGATACGTAGGAGTCTTAGTAACCTCTTCGGATAGGTTTTAGGTACTCGAAACTATATGACGTGAGAGTTATCAAAAAAAATATATTATGAATAATATGGAATAATAAAAGTGTACGAATTACACTAATGGTATAAGGCTGAGAATATACCTTTAATAATATAACAGTTATCTAAGTTGTGTGAATGCTTAGTATATGGACTATTATGTGTATGACATACCTACCATATTTGCTATCACAGGAGGTTGGCTTTCGGTATAGGACCATCTGATCCTTATGTGCCTACAGGGGATTTAGATTGGTACCTTAAGGATATAGGGTTATGAATGGTTTATTTGTGAGTTGATAATTTAGGTGACCATGGGAGCGTAGGTATGTGCGTGACCCATGGGTCTGTGAACTATGTTTACCTCCAGTATGTGTGATTTTGTTTATAGAACGGTTCGTGAGCGATTCGAAACACGTAATCCTTATGTACATGATGTACCGAGATTTGATAGCAGAGTATGTGTGCACCGCAGCTTAGCCTATGGGTTCCCTATATGTATAATTTTGATGGGAATAATATACTTGTATTTATTTCGGACTCTTGGTTAAAGTGTTAACGCGAATAATTGAGTCATTTTTTTAATGGGATTGAAAATGAGAATTCCTATCATAATTGATATAAATAAATCTGATGAATGAAAAGATGAGTTGCACACGGGATATATTAGAATGATACGAATGGACCCCTATATTATATATGAAGATAGAAAGTAGTACATACTAGTTAGTTAACGGTATAACTAGGACGGGTTAAGGATATACGTTACGCATGCACATTAGTTGAGAGGTGAGGAAATCATGTGAGAGCACGTAACTAACATGTATATAATATTTACTGTTTAATGAAATTAAACACTTGCTATATTTTAAACTGCTTTCACCTCGGGCTCTGACCCGTTTGCTTTCAAATGTATTTTGTCTTGTAAAATCTTTTTAGGTTCCTAGCCACAGGGACGCCAAGCATAGGGGTTCCATTACATTGACGTGATGTAGATGTTGTTGAAGTTATTGGATCTCGATATTAGGCGCCTCCACATTCTGCATTTGATTATATTCTGGGTCATTCGTTAGTTAGGGCATGTCGCCCCTTTCCACTTAGAGATAAGATTCTCAGACTTTAAGTTTCATTTCAGCTTTGGATTTATTTATTTATTCAGCTTTTGTATTGGGATTTATTCAGTATTTGGATTAGTCAGGGGAGTGGTACTCAAGACTCATTTTATTTATTCCATTATTATTCTATCATGATTATGATGTGGATGTGGTATAGTTAGCTTATAATTTAATTGGTTGCATGTTAATTTAATTTAATAAAATTTGGCAACCCAGTTTTTAAATATTAGGTGGCTAGTAATTTTTTTAAAAATGTTTCCAATAGTGATGCTAATTTGAATAAAGGAGTAGATACCCGGTATTTAATTAGTCGGGGTGTCACAAAACTATTACCCGTAAGGAGTCTTATAGTCAAGATTCATTTTATAAGAAGGAGAATTATTTTTCCCCTTTTTGTCATGGAATGGGCAAAGTAAGGACAATATAATCAAGAACTTGCATAATTAATAACATGCTAAATAAATCTTTAGAATAATGAGTTTAGTAGAGATAATCTAAGGATTAAAATTAATATATCTCATTATGTAATTGAGATGAAAGTTAAGCTAGGATATGATTAAATTTAATATATCTCATTATTTCACCAAAATCCCACTAATCTATTTATTACATAAAACATTTTTCTAATATGGCTCTAGCATATATCCAATGCAATAAAATGTTCCATCTTCCTTCCTTAGAGATAACATTAATTTGTCACATATTATTTCTTCCTTAGTCAAATCTTACCCTATTGGATAACAGTTTCTCTTTGCAAGGAAAGACGATTTGACCAAGAATTATAAGAAAACGGACATAAGAAACATATCTATGAAATAATGATTTCTCAAACATGAAGGACATGATAAGTGATCGTAATTAGAGCACTGAGTAATATGATATATGAATCATATGATATAAGATATAAAGGACCATAATATCAATAATGACATAGCAAACTAATATTATTGAAATCATTATCAAGATTTTACGAGGGAACACTCAATATATACTAAACATAATATAATACACAAAAGAGTTGTGAGCATAGAAAGCCCAAGAAGTTGGTAGCATCCGATTCACATATCAATCCTAAAAATCATATAATGTCGATACGATATGTAGACACCTAAATATGTGTCAAAGTAAGTATCTAAGAAATATTTTCACAAAATACAATGGTGAAGCATGAGTATTAAAATGGATAGCAACCACCAAGTATATAAGATATACTAAATGGATAAAGACTTCAAATCTAGCATCCTATTAAATAATATCAACACAAGTGAAGATCAAACACATTTTGATAATGAAGTAAATTTATCCTAATTCAATAACTACGATATCAACATATATGGAATTTTTTTCAATATCAAAGTCAAAGTTAACACTATATACATAAGAATATGAATAAGCAATATCAAGTCTAAAGCCATTTAATGACTATATACATGCAAATACGTATCAGAAAAAAAAAATTATCACTTAACAAAGGTGATATCCCCAATCACGCATATTTGATGAGTACAAAAACTTATCACTTAAAAAATCCTTTATTTGACACAAATTTTAGCTTTTAGTAAATTATCTTAAATGAAGGATTTTACATGGTATTTTCAACATTTATACAATAATAGAGCATCACCTAGACCATTATTTAGTCATAATTTAAAAAAATCATTTCTAGTCACTCATATATTTTTATTTTTTAGTTGTTAGTCATGTTGTAATAAATTTTGAACAAGTGTCATTCTCTGCGAAAAGGAACAGGGGAAATTACAAGGAGGCTGAGGGAAGTTTTAGATGGTTATCGGACTTAATACAATTTAAAAATACATGACATAGGAGTCAAACAAAACTTTAGAAATGTGACTAAACCCAAAAAAATTATAAAAATATATAAAATATTATCACACCTACCAAAGTTTGAGTACTATGTCTAATTTTCCTAATCAAGTAAAGATTATCAATAAAAGGATAATAATGTGATGAGAGTTTTAACCAAGAACAAAGTATCATATCTTTATTGTTAAAAACAAAAATAAAAAAGAACATAATTGAGATAAAGGTAGAAGCTCAAGCTCAATTAAGATAATGAATCATAAAATAGAGGACACAAACCTTCGACTCAAGTGAAATCCCCAACACCCTATTTATGATCATTTTCAACTACCACTATTCCCCATTATTTAGCAATTGATCAAAACCTATTATTTCACATCTTTGGCGTTACCCAATTTTAAATAGATGTTAAATCTTTGAGTCATTGTTATGTTCAAATTATTTTGCAAGTGGAGATTTTCACACAAGAACTAAGATGGGGCACTATTTACAAATTTCAATGGTCATGTCATCTAATAAAAGATATATTCACAACCACATCTTCACTCATAATTTTTTTATATATAGCATAAGCTTTTTCAACATTCTCCAAATCATGAACGCAAAATCATCGTATACACCTATAGGAGTTAGAAATGCTTTAACAAGTCTTCTTAAGCTTCAAATGCTTTGTAAAAAATTTAAGATTAATGGCATTCCTCACAAAGTGGCATCGACTTAATGCATAGCTCGGTTTAAAGTGCAGTAAGATATGATAATGTAGTCTCAAAGTATGAATTTTCTCAAATTTTATAATACTTAAATGAAAATCGATTTCATCTCATGAAACACATGTCATATTCCTAAACAAACAGAAATGATCAAATAAGCCATTTTGATGTACCAAAAATATTTTTGAATTATTTGTGAAAAGATATATACAAGCAAAAAGATCATAATGTAGGAAAAAAAAATATACATGAATCACATAATCCCAAACATGTTCCAACAAACTCAATTTATAGAAACATGACCCATGAAATTATAACATAATCGATCTAGAGAAAACATGGTTAAGGTTAAGAAAGCCTATAAAACCTAAGTACAAGACTAGGTCAAATTTGAGGATAATAAACAAATGCAAATAGTGTATATCCAAGATAAAATGAAAATAGTTTTAGCATGCATAATAACATAACATACATGGATCAAATAAAAGTTCAACCAATTGTGATAATCCTTAACATATTTTTTGAGATCGAAATGAAGTATTCTCTAAAACAAAGTCTTATCAATTTATTCAAGAAATAAATCCAGAGCAAATAAAAAAGACAAACAAATCACATATGAGTTATCACGAATGATATATATATATAAAATAAACTCACATATGAAACAAAAGTACATAACCTCACATAAAACATATAAAGGTAAAATAATAACAAGGATATGACCAAAAATAAAACAACGTACAACGTTTAGAGGTAGATGGAATTAATTTCAAAATCTTTTAATTTCAATTTTAGTTACGTCCGAAACGTTCAAATGGGCAATTATGAACATTTTTCTTTGCTATGTTTCCCTTAGCCATATGATAAAAAATGTGTTGACTTTTTCAACCTAAATTTATCTTTCAATGGGCTTAGGATCAACTTTCCTATAATCACAAATTTTTTTACCCTTATTGTTCCCTAAAAGATTCTCACCATTCTTAGCAAGATTTAAAGGCAAGTTTGTCTTGATAAAAAAAAAAGAAAAAGTTTTCCAGATGAGAACTTTATGACAATGATCACCTTAAACCAGTTTTGATTTAGTCATTTGGGTTTTCGGTTTGGGAATAACCTTTCATCAACTTGTAACAAAATATTTTGTATGAACTTTCTTATGATAATGAGAACAAATAAAATTCTTTTCAGGTTTTTGTGGTTAAGCACATGACTTTTGTTATCAAACTAGGGATGAATAATTTTATCTTTGTTATAAAAAATATTTACAATATTTACCATTTAAACACGAGTTTTCAAAGAAGGTTTTTCAATGTTTGTTATTTTATCATGAGTAAAAGACATTGCAAAAAAAGTTTCACTAGTGGAAGACGAAACATCAAACATAATAAAACCTAATCGTGTTTTCTGAAATCTTTTTTTTGGGTTGATACTAATATATTCTTCCCAAGTTTTTGTGAAATTTTCGCTAGATTTACTTTCCCTTTTTTGAACAAGTTCAAATAGTTATGAAGCCATTAAACTTTCTATTCCAAAATTATTTTGGAACCTTCACAGAAAAGAAGATCCATTTAAAAAATTTACATAAATGTATAACAAAATTCTCTCTTATTAAAAATTGATAAATTTTTCATCGGATTCTTTTGAATTAATGTTCATATCTTCTAATTCATCCAAAAAGTGTAAGGACATAATTTTATAAATGTGTGGGGTAGAATCAAGGATTTTTATGTTTTCCCTAAATCACAGTTTGTATGTCTGATACCGCTACATTCGGCACGTCATCATGATCATCCACAAAGGCCTTTATCCAAATCCATGCATCCATCATCTTCACACGTGCATCATTGCTACATGCTACGTACTTCTCAATGGTTTCCCATAACTCCACGACGCACTATTAGTAAAATGATTAATTGGAGTTGTTTATATTTGCATAAGTATTACGGAATTTTTTAGAAAATATTTTTTTGAAGTCTGAAATTATTTTTTATCAAATGCATAATTTTTTCAAAGCTGAAACGGACTTTTTGGGAAAACCATTCTCGCTCAAACGACTAGCACTGTCGTTCGCGCGAGATCACATGTCACGCGATCTCGTTCGAACGACAACTGTTGTTGATGTAAAAAATTAGATCACTCTAATAATTCAATCACAGATAAATAAATGAGACAAAAGACTTTTAAAGTGGTTCAGCCTTATATGAATGGCCTACGTCCACTGTTGTTTTATTGCTGAGTGTTTGGGAATTATCGATTAGAAGAAATTGCGTTCTGGATCCCAAAGTTTGGATTCAGAATCAGCCCCCTTCACAATGAGGATTGTACAACGTATTTATAGCCTTGAGGCTTTCATATGAAAGGGTAATACATTAAATGATATACATATGAAAGGGTAATACATTTAATGCCCTTTAAGCGTGTGCGTCTAAATGAAAAGCATTTAATGAACCAGTTGAACCGTTGGTTATTCAGCTATTAATGCTCTGTTCGAGATGCAGCTCGGACCGCCTGAGTAGCTCTGACCGCCTAAGCTTTCTGGTATTCAAGAGTTCCTCGGAGAGGTCTGTTCCTCGGAGCATATGAGTTCCTCGGTGAGGTCTGTTCCTCGGAGTGTATGAGTTCCTCGGAGTAGCATGGTTCCTCGGAGTGTGTGATTATCTCGGAAGTGCTTGTTGTTGCCATGCAGATAGCCACATGTCTTTGTTTGATTGATCCAAGTCGACAGATTAAATTTGGTATCAACAATTGTCTTCCTTAGAGTGACATCTGATCTCGTTTGAACGACGCCACCGACCTCGATTTATGTGTCAATATTCTGTCACCACTACTAAGTGGCCAAGTCCCTTTTCCAGCATGTTGAGCAATTTCTAGCACAAAAACGGCCCTCATTTGCTAGAATTGTTTTTAAACTATTATCCTCTTTATAAAAGGAAAATTCACTCCCATTTATTCATGCACACAATAATCCTTCAAGAAATTATTCTTACTCATTTTGGAGTATTTTGTGGAGAAGTCGGTCCCTTCTTCATTGAAGCCCATCTAGAATTCTCGTGTGAGATTCCAGTCGACGACATCGGAACCAACACCAACGGAAATTTTCTTATGTCACACTTATTTTCATTATAATCCGTGTAACCGTTCTTTACAAATTATAGTGAAAATAATATGGTTTTGCCCTACTGGGATTTTTCCTGTTATTTTGTGTCACATGCTTTATTTATTTATGGGATGACACACACACACAGGTGCATATTTAGGGGATGATTTTATTTCATTCAAAAATAGACTCTAATTAAATATAGTTTAATTGGAAACTTACAAATAATTTTTATTTTCAATATCACACACCGCGCGTTTGGTTCTCACGCTTTTCAAATTAGTATCAGAGCAGGTTGCGCTAATTTATCGCGTATTCCTATTTTTCGCAAAATTTTTGTGATATTGATTTTTTTTTAAATCTCTTTTGTTTTTATTCGGAATTTTTCCAAAGGAATGCCCATCTAAAGAGGAGCCTATTTTTGAAAACGTTCACGACAGTGCTGAAAAATTAAAACTTTTGAATTTGACACTTTGCAAAAGAATTAAAGTTTTAGAAAAAGAAATTTGTCATTTTAAATCCGCAGTGGATATTTTGCAAATGGTTCAATATTAAAGAGATTTTTATCATGAAAAATTTGTTTCCTTGGATCATGACTTTAATGATTTAAAATTGTCCAAGAAAGAGAGTGTTGATAAAGTCCTATTTTTGAAAAGGAATTGGAGGACTTAAAAAATTCTAAGGTTCCCGTTTGTACCATCAAGGATAAAAAATAAATCGATGATTTTACGGCACGTGAAAAGACTCTTAGGGATAAGTTTGTTTTAATTGAGGGAGAGAAAGACACGCTTTTAGGAATTGTTGAAAATTTAAAAAAGGCGTACCTTAATTTGGAAGAGGGTCTTTGCTTGAATAAAATATTTTGAAGTTAAAAAATGATTTAAACGATTCAAGTAGGTTTGATAGTAATGGTAATGGCTCATTTTGTTCTCATGCTTCTAGTGCTAAAGTCAAAACCATTATTTGTTTTAGAGGGTCAACCGTTTCCAAGGATATTAGAAAAAGTCAACCCATAGGTGTCGTTCCACCCATTTACACATGTTCACATTGTGGTAGGAATGGTTACTGTTGATACCAAAATTAATATGCTGATATGGACTAATAATACGAAGACACGTGTCAATCTACGTGGCATAATAGCAACGAGGAAGTTCATTTCCCCGACCAACTCATGTTCTCTCCGAGCAACGAGGATACACCGAGGAACTTTAGCACTCCGAGGTACTCCAACGCTCCGAGGAACTCCTGAGCAACGAGCAACTAAGGCGGTCCGAGCTGCATCTCGGCCGTAGCATTAATTGTCAGATAATCAACAGTTCAACTATTCATTGAATAGTTGAATCTTGACGCACACGCTGCATTAAATGTATTACCCTTTCATATGTACATCATTTAATGTATCAACCCTTTCATGTACAGCCTAAGGGCTATAAATACCTTGTATCACCCTCATTCAAGGGGACCGGAATTTCTGGAGAGAACTGGTACTCGAGAATTTCCAAACACTCAGCAATAACATAACAGTGGACGTAGGCCATTCATATAAGGCTGAACCACTTTAAAATTCTTTGTCTCATTTTATTTATCTGTGATTGAATAATTAGAGAGATCTAATTTTTTACATCAACAGATTGGCGCCGTCTGTGGGAACGATTGTTACTATCATTTTTCACCAAAAATCATTCATCATCAATGGCGGATAATCCAGAATCTAGCAATCAAAACGCTGGAAATGCTGGAAATCCTTCAAATCCCTTTGCACCTCCAGACCTAGCCGGGATTACGACGAATCTGGCTCAAGGACAAGCCGCCATGCAAGAAATAATGAGGTAACTCATACAAACCCTTCATGGCGGTGCACCTGCACGTTCAGGACAGCAAAGTGGTCAGAGGCAAACTCATTTACTTTCTTCACGATCCGGTGTACTGAGTCACGTCGTAATGAGGAGTCTGATGATTTCTCTTATCAGCCTGGGCAAACTTCGTCAATAAGGGCTACAGATACTGATCAACATATAACTCTCTCTCCAAAAAGACCCAGTGCTTGAGAAAGACTGAGTAGGGTGTCTCCTTTCAGCCGATTAGGCCCTAGGAGGAATAGGAGTCCACCTAAGACCATGTCGAGGAGTTTTCGACAACCATCAGATCTAAGAGAAGGATCAGCACAATCACGACCAGTTGCTCGTCAAGATAGATCTCAAGAAGCTTCCTCAGAACGATTAATTGCTCAAACCAATAGGCCCGAGGAAGGAAATAAACCGTGGAAAGGATCTCTCCAACGGTTGGAGGATAAATTGGGAGAAATGGCCAAGGTAAAGAACCCCCTACAACGAACTTTTGTTCGAGGAACACCTTTTGTACAGGCCATTATGAATTTTCCTACACCGTCAAAGTTCAAAGCACTTGTAGTGACCCCCAAATATGATGGAAAGACAGATCTTGTTCTTCACATAGAGTAATATCAAGCTACTACCGACATCTATGTCGTCCCCGACGAGATGAGATGCAGAGCGTTCTCAGGAATTCTTACTGGAGCCGCCCAGATATGGTACAACAATCTTCGTCGAGGTAAAATTTCAACTTTCTTTCAGTTGGCCGAGTTGTTTATTGGAAATTTCTATTTTGGAGCAAAGCCAGTAAAATGAGTAGCACACTTGTTAAGTTTTAGACAAAAATCTGGTGAGAGTATTAGAGATTACATAACTCGTTTCAATAACGAGAAGCTGGAAGTCATAGATTACGAAGAAAAGACAGCAATCACCGCCTTGATGAGTGGGCTATTGCCTAATAAATTGTATTACACCTTGGCGAAAGATCCACCTAGAACTATGTCAGAGTTGATGGCAAAAGCGGCCAAAATCATGAATGTCGAGGAGGCTATGGCTGCAAAGAAGAATATGGATAAAGAAACCAATGTGGAAGTCGACAAATCTAAGAAGAAAGAGCATAAAAGCAATGGTGGAGATAAACATTCCAGGAATAAATGGGAAGTCATGAAGAAGTACGATAATTATACTCCTTTGAAAATGGGTATTAATCATGTCTTGGAAGAAATCAAGAACAACGAGGAGGTAAAATGGCCAAAGAAACTGAGATCAGACCCTGATTCAAGGAGTAGAGATAAATATTGTGAGTTTCATAAAGATCATGGTCACATGACCAAAAACTGCATAGCTCTTCAGAACGAGATTGAAACACTCATCCGAAGAGGAAAACTTGCAAAATATGTTGATCGGGGAAGTGAAAGAAAAAATAATGATCGAACTAGAGAAAGGTCTAGATCTCCTCGTCGTGCAGAGGAGAAGAAGAAGAGGGACCACGACGATGATCCAGATGAAGACCCCAATCTTCCCAAGAAGCCAAGGCAGCTAGAACGAGAGGTATTTTCCATACGTTTTGGATCATTTGATTGTAATGTTATTACAGGAGGAGATGCAGGAGGAGGAGTCCTTACTGCAGAAAGAAAAGCTTACCTCGGAGAGGCTCAAGCTTGTTCATATATTCAGCGAATAAATCTGGCCGAGGACGATCGTCCGAGGAAGGTAAAAAAAGAGAAGTTGGTCATTGGCTTTTCAAAAAACAACCTGGCAGGTGTATTTTATCCTCACGACGATCCTCTGGTGATCAAAATGAGGATGAAAGAAGTAGTGATTTCAAGGGTGTTGGTAGACAATGGAAGTTCGGCAGACATCATGTACTATTCATGCTTTGACAGCTTGAATCTGAAATTATCTCAATTGGAACCGTATCACAGACCCCTCCTGGGTTTTGCTGGCGAGAAAGGTTTTCCACTTGGGACGATCAAGTTGGATATATTCATTGGAACTTGGCCTGCTTGTCAAACAAAAAGAATACGCTTCTTTGTGATGGATAAGAATGTGCAGTCAGCCTACAACATCATCATGGGAAGAGTTGGTTTGAAGAAGTTTGAAGCAGTTCCATCTACAGTGCATCAATGCTTAAAATTCCCAACAAACTTTGGAGTAGGAGTTGTGAAAGGTGATCAAAAAGTAGCTCGGGAATGCTATTATTCATCTGCCGAGCAAGAGGAGCTTGAGGAATCAAGGAAAAAGACTACTACCTACCAGGTGGAAAAAGATACAGAGATTGAAACTCTCGATCCCAGAGATGAATCCCAACTTGTAAAAGTACCGGTGGTGGAATCTACAGAAAATGTTATTCTGGACGACGAGCACCCTGAACGAGTAACCCAGATAGGTTCATCATTGGATGCTTCAATAAAATAGGAGTTGATAACTTTCTTGAGAATTAGGAAGAAAACTTTTGCATGGAGTCATGAAGACATGCCAGGAATAGATCCAAACTTCCTATGTCATGAGCTCAATGTGAATAAGGAGATTAAGCCTGTAAAGCAGAGAAGAAGGGTATTTAGCCTCGAGAAGAATCAAGCTATTCAAGAGGAGGTCGAAAAGCTGCAGAAGGCTCAATTCATTGAAGATGTGAAGTATCTGGACTGGTTGGCAAATGTGGTGATGGTAAAGAAGAAAAACAATAAATGGAGAATGTGTATTGATTTCACTGATCTCAACAAGGCCTGCCCAAAAGATCATTTCCCATTGCCCAGAATTGACCAACTAGTTGATGTTACATCGGGGAACGAGCTGCTCAGCTTCATGGACGCTTACTCTGGTTACAAACAGATCAAGATGAAACCTAAAGACAGGGAAAGTACTTCTTTTATTACCCTTAGGGGTACTTATTATTATAATGTTATGCCTTTTGGTTTGAAAAATGCAGGAGCGACATACTAGCGGCTGATGAACAAGGTTTTTTCCCAGCAAATCAGTTGCAATATGAAAGTCTATGTCGATGATATGCTGACAAAAAGAAAGAAAGCTGTTGATCATCTAGTTGATTTGAGATAGACTTTTGATCAACTGGATAAATACCAAATGAAGCTCAACCCGACGAAGTGTACATTTGGAGTACGAGAAGGAATGTTTCTCGGGTACATTGTTAACCAGCGAGGCATTGAGGCAAATCCAAAAAAGATCAAAGCTCTTTTAGGGTTGCGATCTCCAACGACAAAGAAAGAAGTGCAGAGCCTTACAGGACGAGTTGCAGTGCTCAACAGATTTGTATCTCGAGCAACAGATAGATGTCTACCATTCTTTAAAACACTTCGAAAAACTTTCGAGTGGAATGAGGAATGTGAAAAAGCCTTTCAAGACTTGAAGAAATATCTAGGAACACCTCCACTGTTGTCAAGGCCAATAACGGGAGAAAAGTTATACTTATACCTGGCAGTATCAGAGCATGCAGTCAGTTCGGCATTGATCAGATTGGAGAATGGAGTCCAGAAGCCAATTTATTACACAAGTAAGGCTTTCCGAGGTGCAGAGATCAGGTACCCAAAGTTGGAAAAATTGGCATTAGAATTAATTGAAGCAAGTAGAAGAATGAGGCCGTATTTCCAGGCCCATACCATCGTCGTTTATACCGACATTCCATTGAGACAAGCCCTTCATAAGCCTAAAAAGTCAGGGAGACTGATGTACTGGGCAATAGAGCTCGGTGAATATGATATTGTGTATGAACCCAGATCATCATTGAAAGGGCAAGCTGTAGTAGATTTTATAGCAGAATTTACATATCCTGATACCCCCGAGGAACAAAAGTCGATCACTGACCTACCTGTGGATGTTACAGGATCAACAGACATAAGTCCAGATCAACTCCGGTTGGTAAAAGGGCTTGTGGATGTAGAAAGATCATCAAATTCAAACCCAAACCAACTCCAGTTGGTAAAAGGGCGAGAAGAGATGGTCGACGAGGAGCGAAAATTACCAGGAGAGGATGAAAGGAAACAGCAGATATTTCATCGAGGAACTCTATCAGAAAAGAAATTTGAAGACGAGTTACCTACATAGAGATTGTATGTAGATGGGTCATCTTGCACAGCAGGTTGTGGAGCAGGGATTGTTTTAAAAACCCCAGACGAGATCGACATAGAATATGCCTTGCGATTTCAATTCAAAACCTCCAATAATGAGGCTGAGTACGAAGCCATGATAGCAGGTCTTAATTTAGCAAAGATTATGGAAGCACAACAAGTGATAGTATTCAGTGATTCCCAATTAATTGTTAATCAGATGATGGGAACATATGCGGTTAAAGGAGAATTAATGGTCAAGTATCATGCAAAGGTGATGGAATTGCTGGCAGAATTTGACGCCATTCAGTTGATCAGAATACCCAGAATAGAAAATGCACAAGCAGACGCACTGGCCCGACTAGCATCAGCTACTCGTACCGAGCTGCGAAGAACGATACCAATTGAAGTACTGGAAAGTCGGAGCATAGATGAAAACCTGACGATGAATGTTATTACCCTTGATTTAGGACCATCTTGGATGGATCCCATCAGGGCATATATTGAAGAGGGAGAATTTCCAGAGGACAAGCCCGCGGCAAAGAAATTGAAGTTTAAAGTTGCTCGGTATGTACTAACTAATGGTGTTTTGTATAGACGAGGAATTATGGCAGGATTGCAGAGATGTGTACACCCCTCCGAAGTGAAAGAATTGATTGAAGAAATCCATGAAGGGTCTTGTGGAGCACATGTGGCAGGTTGGACACTTTTGCAGAGGGTGATGACTCAAGGATACTACTGGCCGATAATGAGGGCTGATTGTATAGCCTATGCTAAGAAATGTGACAAGTGCCAACGTTTTTCCTCCATCCGACGAACTCCACAAGCATTGTTGACACCCATAACTTCCCCTTGGCCATTTGCCATGTGGGGAATTGATTTAGTTGGACCATTGCCGACCACCCGAGGAAGATTCAAGTACCTCGTCGTCGCAGTAGATTATTTTACTAACTGGGTAGAAGCTGAACCCCTTATCGATATGACGTACGAGAAGGTATACCAGTTTTTTTGGATGAATATCATCTATAGATATGGTCTCCCTCATGCCTTCATCACGGACCATGGAACACAATTCGATAACGAGGAGTTTGCTGCATATTGTCAACAATCAAACATCCTAAAGACCCATTCAGCACCAGGTCATCCTCAAAGAAATGGGCAGACTGAGGTGACAAATAGAACACTACTAAATGGTTTGAAGAAGAGGATAAGTGAAGCTAAAGCTAATTGGATTAACGAGTTACAGTCAGTCTTGTGGGCTTACCGAACAACTCCCCGAGCAGCAACGGGAGAATCCCCATATATGCTAGCGTTTGGAAGTGAGGCAGTAATACCTATCGAGTTGGGTCTTCCGACACACAGAGTACTGAATTTCAATTCCCCAGTCAGTGACTTGATGAGAAGATTAGATTTGGACATGCTCGAGGAAGTTAGAGAAGAGGCAGCCATTAGGAATGCTGCTTACCAACAACGCACAACTTTGTTCTACAACAAGAGGGTGAAGAAATGCGACTTAAAAGAAGGGGATTATGTACTAAAAAAGGTCATTCAGAAACACAATAAGTTGGAAGCCAACTGGCATGGACCTTACCGAGTTACAGAAGTTGTTCAGCAAGGAACTTACAGAATAGCAACTCTAGAAGGAGAGGAATTTAAGAATGCATGGAATACTGAACATCTACGCAAGTATTATCAGTAATGTAAAATGTAACGCAATTCCTTCATTATGAATAAAACGATGATGTTTCACCATCTCCTTCCTTTTATTACAAGTTTTTAGGGAATACTAGTGTGATACACTACACTGATAGTTCGAAAGAACCTGATAGTTCGAGCGTGATCAACTTCGGTTAGTAAAATAGCGAGAACAAATTATACTCCTTTGGTTAGGAGGCGTACACTTGCATGATCAACTTCGGTTGGTAAAAGAGCTTGTGGACAAGATAGTTCGAAAGAACCTGATAGTTCGAGCGTGATCAACTTCGGTTGGTAAAATAGCGAGAACAAATTATACTCCTTTGGTTAGGAGGCGTACACTTGCGTGATCAACTTCGGTTGGTAAAAGAGCTTGTGGACAAGATAGTTCGAAAGAACCTGATAGTTCGAGCGTGATCAACTTCGGTTGGTAAATTAGCGAGAATAAATTATACTCCTTTGGTTAGGAGGCGTACACTTGCGTGATCAACTTCGGTTGGTAAAAGAGCCTGTGGATAAGATAGTTCGAAAGAACCTAACAGTTTAGACTCACGACCAACTTCGGTTGGTAATAGGGCGAGAACAAAATATACTCCTTTGGTTAGGAGGCAATAGTTCAAACCCACGACCAACTTTGGCTGGTAAAAGGGCAAGAACAACATTCTTATAACGCCAATCTCGGTTGGTTTGAAAACAAAATATGCTCTCAAATGCCAACTTATGTTGGTCGGGAGGTAATATTATTACAAAAGTTCCTCAAAGAACAAAATATTCCAAACTGAACCAAGTATGGCTGGTCGGGGATAAAAACCCATTAACTGTATTTGGTCGACGAGGAGAAAATATTTCAAATAGAACCAAGTATGGCTGGTCGGGGATAAAACCCCACCAACTGTAGTTGGTCGACAAGCACAATTTAACAACCTTGGTTGATTGAAATTTTTTTAAACATTTTTATACTCATTACTTTATTAAGTGATTGAGAAACATTAATACTTATAACTTTTTTTTAGTCGATGAACCATACAATATTGTTATGCAAGCACAAATATAAAGTGTTTGACAAATACAAGACAATAGCAATTAAGATTGCGAACAAAAATGAAAGCCTTTCATCAAAAACAAAATACATTGAGAATGAAAATGTATACTAACTATTACATTGAGATTCCTACTCTATTGGTTTCTTTCCCTCTTCTTTTGAAACAGGTTCCTCGCCAGCAGGAGGATCATCCAAAGCATAAGGGGAGTTTATGAAATTAAGATCTTTCAGCATTCCGATGTTCATCACAGATGGTCTATCCGAGCAGCTCTTGCTCGTCCCCGAGAAGCTCTTGCTCATCCTCGAGAAGCTCTTACTCGTCCACGATGAGGAGGTTGCTCTTCAAGACTCATGATCTTCTCATACATCTCAGCCAAGGCCTGGTTATTTGCCATTAGTTGGAAGGCTTGATTCTCCAAAGCAGATTGAGTTCTCTGTTCTTCGACAGTTACCCGAGCATCTCTTGCTCGTCCCCGAGAACCTCTTGCTCGTTCCCAAGCAGAGGTAGAAGTCAAAATCAGCATCTACAGCACTGAGATCTTTGCTACTAATGTCTCGACCAATAATGAAGAAGAAGTTGTGTGAAAATGTTTCGAAGTCCACCACTAGTTTGGTATTAATCAGATTGAAGAGTTGGGCTCAAATCAACAAAGTATTCAGAGGATCATAAATTTAGCACTCAGTTGCTCGACACAGGAGGCAGTTGGTCGGCTAGCAAACCAATCAACATACTTGAAGATTATGACAAGCTACAAGCTGCATCATATGTCATCCAGGAGATAATGCACTTTATGTTGAACAAATCAAGAAGGTAGATCAAGAATTTCACGAGCACCGAGCAACACTGCAGAATAAATACTCCATCCTTTCAAGTAAACCATCAAGCATGAAGCATTGGGGGCTTCTGTTGATACCAAAATTAATATGCTGATATGGACTAATAATACGAAGACACGTGTCAACCTACGTGGCACAATAGCAACGAGGAAGTTCATTTCCCCGACCAACTCATGTTCTCTCCGAGCAACGAGGATACACCGAGGAACTTTAGCACTTCGAGGTACTCCAACGCTCTGAGGAACTCCTGAGCAACGAGCAACTAAGGCGGTCCGAGCTGCATCTCAGCCGTAGCATTAATTGTCAGATAATCAACAGTTCAACTATTCATTGAATAGTTGAATCTTGACGCACACGCTGCATTAAATGTATTACCCTTTCATATGTACATCATTTAATGTATCAACCCTTTCATGTACAGCCTAAGGGGTATAAATACCTTGTATCACCCTCATTCAAGGGGACCGGAATTTCTGGAGAGAACTGGTACTCGAGAATTTCCAAACACTCAGCAATAACATAACAGTGGACGTAGGCCATTCATATAAGGCTGAACCACTTTAAAATTCTTTGTCTCATTTTATTTATCCGTGATTGAATAATTAGAGCGATCTGCTCAACAAATTGAAACACTATAATTATTTATGGATTTATTTTTTGGAATTAAATTAAGTATTTTTAAAAAATTTAATAACCAACTTCCATATCCAACCACCTCCGTCCAATATAATACAATAGCAATAACAAACCAACATATGCGTATCCCGTACTCTATTTAATTCATATACTTGTAAAATTGGTATTAGGTGAAAACATAATTAATATTGTTAGTGCTTATGCACCTCAAGTAGGATTAGATGAGCACACTAAAGTACAATTTTGGGAACAAATGGATGAACTAATTCAAGAAATACCCCTAGGTGAGAAAATCTATATAGGTGGAGATTTTAATGGCCATGTAGGAGAAGATCGTGTAGGATATGAGATAGTGCATGGCGGACATGGTTTTGGAGATAGGGAGAGTCTATCTTAGATTTTGCGATGGCTTATGATTTTGTACTAGTAAATACATGTTTTAAAAAGAGGCTTGAACACTTAATAACTTATAAAAGTGGAACACATAAGAGCCAAATAGATTTTTTCATTACTAGGAAAGGAGACCGATTAACGTGTAAAGATTGTAAGGTTATCCCGGGAGAGAGCTTAACCTCACAACATAGGATAATGGTGTTGGATATAAATATTAAAAATCAATCACGAATGCGAAAAGTGAAGATTAACCCACGAACTAGGTGGTGGAATTTAAAAGTAGAGAAATTAGAACTATTTAAAGATAAAGTATTAAATGAAGCAACATGGAATTGTGAAGAAGAAACTAACATAATGTGGAATAAGATGGCCACATGCATTAGGAAAATATCAAAAGAAATTCTTGGAGAATCAAAAGGCAAAGGGCCACAGTCTAAAGAAACTTGGTGGTGGAATGAAGAAGTACAGAATATAGTAAAAATTAAAAGGGAGTGCTTTAAAACATGGCAAACAAATAGAAATGAAGAGAATTTTGAGAAATATAAATGGGCTAAAAAGGAAGTTAAGAAAGTGGTAAAAATGCTAAGTTAAAAGCGTATGATGATCTTTATACAAAATTAGGAACACAAGAAGGGGAAAAAAGTATTTATAAGCTTGCTAAACTTTGGGATAGGAAAACAAAAGATTTCAATAACGTTAAGTGCATCAAAAGTGATGATTCGAGAGTCCTAGTCAAAGATGATGAAATTATGGAAAGATGGAAAAACTACTTTGAGAGGTTATTAAATGGAGATAATGGGAGTAGATTAGATATAGAGGAACTTAGGGAGACTCGAGAAGATATATTTTTTCGTAGAATTAGGACAACAGAGGTCAGGATTGATCTAAAAAAGATGAAAACAGGGAAGGCTTTAGGACTAGATGGTATCCCTATTGAGGTTTGGAAGTGCTTAGGGGAGGATGGAGTATCATGGCTTACCAAATTATTTAATAGAATTTTAATGACTAATAGGATGCCCAATGAATGGAGAAAAAGTATTTTAGTACCTATTTATAAAAATAAAGGGGACATACAAAGTTGTTCAAATTATCGTGGTATTAAGTTAATGAGTCATACAATGAAACTTTGGGAGAGAGTGATTGAATATAGATTGAGATTGAAGACAACAGTATCTGAGAATCAATTTGGGTTTATGCCTGGGAGGTCAACAATGGAAGCAATCTATTTATTGAGGAGATTAATGGAGAGGTATAGAGAGAAAAAGAAGGATCTTCATATGATTTTTATAGATTTGGAGAAGGCGTATGATAGGATACCCAGAGATATAATATGGTGGGTTCTACATAAAAGAGGAGTGACTCGCAGATATATTGACGTGATCAAGGATATGTATGATGGTGCGATGACTACAGTAAGAACATCAGCTGGAGAAAGTAGTGAATTTTCAATTACGGTAGGGCTACACCAAGGTTCAGCATTAAGTCCTTATCTCTTTGCTCTTGTTATGGATGAGTTGACTGGACAAATACAAGATGAGGTGCCATGGTGTATGCTATTTGCAGATGATATTGTTTTAGTCGATGAGACTAAGATGGGGATAAACGCTAGGTTGGAATTGTGGAGAGAAACTTTAGAAACAAGAGGATTTAAAATAAGCAGAACTAAAACAGAATATGTGGAGTGTAATTTTAGTAGTAATAGGAGGACAAATGGAGATGTGGTGAAATTGGAGGGTCAAGAAATACCTAGAAATGATCATTTTCGTTATTTAGGATCGATTATACAAAAAGATGGAGATATTAGTGATGATGTTACGCATAGGATTAGAGCAGGCTGGGTTAAGTGGAGAAGTGCGACCGGCGTTCTGTGTGATAGGCGTATACCTTTGAAGTTAAAAGGAAAATTTTATAGGACGGCCATTAGACCCGCCATGTTATATGGGACAGAGTGTTGGGCAACCAAGAAACAAAATGTGCAGAAAATGAGTGTGGCGGAGATGCGAATGCTAAGATGGATTTGTGGTAAAACTCGAAAGGATAAAATTAAAAATGAACAAATTCGTAAAACGGTGAAAGTAGCTCCTATAGAAGATAAATTGAGAGAAAATCGACTTCGATGGTTTGGACACGTCAAGCGTAGACCAATGGATGCTCCTGTAAGGAAGAGTGATTTAGTTAGTATTGATGGTAACCCAAGGGGTAGAGGTAGGCCTAAATTAACTTGGTGGGATATTATAAAAAAGGACATGATATCATGTGGTGTAACCGAAGATATTGCACTGGACAGAATGGAATGGAAAAATAAGATTCATGTAGCCGACCCCAAATAATTGGGAAAAGGCTTTGTTGAGTTGAGTTGAGTTGAGTTACCTTAGGATATTTTGTTTGAATCTTGAAAGTTTAAGTCTAGTGCTCCCGTGGTTCTCAAAGACCCCACACGACGTTTCACATCTACTTGGATTAGGAAATCACTTTTGGATACGCTAGATTTTAGACTTATTGATTATCATTTGCTTGCACATGATTCTTCTCTTTCCATATCATATAGATGACTGTGCTCGCATATTTTTCATATGCTAGTTTTTTATTCGTGATATGTATATTTGCTAGCGTTATGACATGTACTTTGTGTATAAATATTAAAAAAAATATACAAAAAGATTTTATTTTGATAAATTTAATTGAAAATCCAAAATTTTTGTATTTTGTTTGCACCATTTATGGATAGACACTTAGATGACCAAGTCACAATATCATTCCATATTTCTCATGTGATTATTTCATAGTATTTTGAGACAATATATCATGTCATCTTTGTGCTTTATAATGTTTGGAGTTATTGAGATTTAATTAAGTGTTACTTCCTACATGTTTGACTCATGATTTCCTTTATTGCACAGATGCACGGATTTGTTTGATTATTGTGCTTGTCTTATCAAATGTTGGTTGGGTGTTTTCACTTCAATCCTATCCTTAAAACTAACCGAGCGTGATAAAACTTGATAAGAAAGGTGTGCATGTAAGAACTGTTTGTGAGTTTGTGTGCTTTATTTGAAAACAGGGAAGGGCTACGAAAGGTTCATTTGTCCTTTACGAATATTAAGCCACTGTTATAACTGACCTAAAAAATTGAGGAATTTTATTATCCGGGGTCCAAAGAGGTTAAAAGAGACCAAAAAAATTAGAGGCAATAAAAAATACATGCCAATTATGGGCCAATTTGGATTTTGCACCAATTTTGCAAAGTTTGAGAATGTACTTTAACACCTCTAAAAAGAAAAATATTTGAGGGTGTTTGGTTGGAGATTTTATAACGGGTTTGCACGTCCTTGAAAATCTTGAAAAAGTGCTAAATAGTTTTGGACGTTTTGGGTGTGGAAATCACTTTGACTTTGATTTTTTGATTTGTATAAAAAACGATGTCATCTAAATTCAAAAAAATTTACACCTAAGGATAGTTTTGATGTTAATTCGTTAGGAGGTCACGTACTCATCGTGCACATATAATTGCTTGAGTTTATTTACCTATCGAATGTGCTCACACCCATACATTCCATTTCCATGACTGGGTTATTTGAGTTTATATCCATGGTGTGATTTTTAGTATCTTATTTTTGTGTAAATGTTTTTAAAAAAAATATTCAAAAATAGAACATTCTTTTGTGACATTTACCATATTCTTTATTTTATATTTTGGGTATATTTTTTATAAAAAAAATGATTTTTTTTTAAAAAATAGAAGATTTTTTTGTGACATTTCCATATTTATGCTTCTCATATCTGTCTATTTGGGGACATCATAAAAAGGGGGAGAATTAATTATGGGGGAGAAATTATGTTGATTTATCAACGATTTGCTTAAGCTTAAATGGTCTTTGATTTTTGCATATCATTATAAATCAAACTGTTGCATGCCACGGGTATTTGATTTTTCTCATGTGTGTATGTACAAAGTTGATATCTATTGGATTGCACACTCTGATAAGAAAAGCTTTGGGAGTTTCTAAAATGTTGAAAATTTGAAGATGTTGAAGTTCGATTAAAGACATGTTATTTAGTATTCTCAGTTTGATGGTTTAATGGGGATATTATCTTATATGTCATTTGTTTTTGGGAGATTGCATAATTCAGAATTTTTATGTAAGTACCGGCATAGACATAGAGGGAGATTTGTAAGGACATAATTTTATAAAAGTCTGGGGTAGAATCTAGGATTTTTATGTTTTCCCTAGATCACAGTTTGTATGTCTGATACCGCTACATTCGGCACGTCATCACGATCATCCACGACGGACTTTATCTGAATCCATGCATCCATCATCTTCACACGTGCATCATTGCTACATGCTATGTACTGCTCAATCGTTTCCCACAACTCCACGATGCACTATCAGTAAAATGATTAATTGGAGTTGTTAATATTTGCATAAATATTTGGGAATTTCTTAGAAAATATTTTTTTGACATCTGAAATTATTTTTTATCAAATGCAAAATGTTTTCTAAGCTGAAACAGACTTTATTGCAAAAGTGTGCTCGCTCAAACGACTAGCACTGTCGTTCGCACGAGATTAGCATGTCCCGTGATCTCGTTCGAATGACAGCTGTCTTCGTTCGAGCGACATCTGATCTCATTTGAACGACACCACCAACCTCGATTTCTGTGTCAATATTTTGTCACCACTATTTAGTGGCCAAGTCCCTTTTCCAGCATGTTGACCAATTTCTGGCACAAAAACTACCCTCTTTTGCTAGAATTGTTTTTAGGCTATTATGGCTCTTTATAAAAGGAAAATTCACTCCCATTTATTCATGCACACAATAAACCTTCAAGAAATTATTCTTACTCATTTTGGAGTATTTTATGGAGAAGCCAGTCCCTTCTTCATTGTTTCCCATCTAGAATTCTTACGGAAGATTCCAATCGACGATATCAGAACCGACACCTACGGGTATTTTCATACGTCACACTTATTTTCATTATAATCCGTGTAATCGTTCTTTACAAATTATAGTGAAAATAATATGGCTTTGCCCTGCGGCGATTTTTCCTGATATTTTGTGTCACATGCTTTATTTATTTATGGGATGGCACACACACACACACACACAGGTGCATGTTTAGGGACTGTATTTATTTCGTTCAAAAATAGACTCTAATTAAATATGGTTTAATTAGAAACTTGTGAATAATTTTTATTTTAAATATCACACACCGCGCGTTTGGTTCTCACGCTTTTCAAAAATTATAAAAGATCCAAAAAATAAACATCAACCCATTTAAGTTTTTCAAATAGGATAGGACCTTGAGCTTCCAAGATAAACTAAAGATCATTTTCATCTTTAAAATGTGAAAGCTCATTACAAAACTCTAAATTTTCTTTTTCCAGAGTTTTGACCCTTTTTATAAAAAGCTCCATTTTTTCTTTTAAAATTTTTATTGAACTACAATCAATAATTAGAGGTTATTCCCTTAACAACTTAATCTTCTCACACACGTGAGCACGGCCAACTTGGAGTTGATCAACCATAGATGCTCTAATTTGTAAATTATTATTATACTTTTCATATTCTTTGAATTTGGAAGACAATAAAGTATTCTCTTTAAAAAAATTTAAACACTCTTCATACAGTTTATCGTATTTAAATTCAAGAGACACGAAATTCAAATCTTCCATATCATCGTCACTAGATTCATATTCATTTTTTCATAAAGGACGAAAGTAGAATTGAGTGGAGAATCAATTCAAGGATAAGAAGTATCGAACGTATTTGTAGGTAAATCCTTACAAATATAAAACCCATAAGCCATTTCTACACACACAAGATCTACATCTAGGTGATTATACCTAAAAAGAATAAGTTCTATATCTAAAAAGGTCCTATAGTGTTTGGGTTATATGGATTGCTAAACAAACACCAATTTTTAATTTTCCAAATTACGTAAACCGATTTTAATCTTTGCACTAATTAAACCGAAGTGTTGTGTAAACAGTTTATCAATTTTATATTGACTTAAGAATGCATCCAGGTGATATTGCAAGAATAAAATAAAGTAAACCATAATACGTCGATGTATAGGGAAAACCCATAAAGGAAAAACATTGGACGTCATAGACACACAAATCCACTATGATATAGGTATCATACAAGTACAAATTAGACTTACTCAACCGAATTGATGCCTTCAGGACTTGATGTTGTATTTTATCCTTAAACCTTATTCCCATTCTCTGTTGGACGCCTTCTAATGGTAGCATAATGTGACACCCCGCCTAATTAAATACCGGGCGACCACTCCTTTATTAAATTAAATCAAGGTAAACAGTTAGTCCATTCTAAGCATCACTGTCGATAAAAATAATTTTTCCAATTTAACACCCTAAATAATTAAGCTAAGTGTCAAAAACATTTTTCATACGAACTTCCAAATTTTAATTAAAGAAAAGATTTTTATTAATACAAAACAACATTTCTACAATATAGAATCACACCACGAAATCTAAATAAAACCATACATTCACCAAACGAATGTTAATAATATAAAGTTAAAATCATAAACCATCCTGAAACAAATCCCATAAACAATACTGGAATAACTGAAATATAAAAATCTCCAACAATAAATGAAATGATGAAAAGGGCGACACGTGCCCCATAAATGAGAGTAATAAGAGTGGAGTCAATGACAGAAGCCGTCTACTCAAGGGACCTGCAACTCCCACCTAAGCTGCAGCTCGTTCTTCTCAAAGAATCCTAAGCAAGACGCCCCTGTGGCTGGGCACCTGAAAAATATACATATATATACACAGAAGAGAGAGAGAAAGGAAACGGGTCAGGGCCCGAAAGTGTGTTTGATTTTAATATACGTTAAGCAAGTATTTAAATTGATACAGGCCAATGCAACATCATATTAGTTCGTCTCTCTCTTGAGAAATACTCACCTCTCTTCTAATGTGCACTCCTATCGTACTAACCTTCCCAATGGTACGTTTATCTTAACTTATTCATATGTATACAAAACCGGACGATGACAAAGTTTTATAAAAATATAACTTTCAATCTGAAGTATTCCTCTCGTTTTAGCTTCATTAAATTATAAGATTTCCCCGTGCCTTTTCATCTTTTCACAAAACAAGTATTTAATAATTTGAGTCAACAACCATGATCTACTTATCAAATCACAGTAGGCAGTTCAAAGTTTATAACCTCATATATATATTAACTACTCGAATAAAATATATATATAATGGCACCCCAACTAAACTATGGTGCGGGCATACTCTGCTATCCAATCCCCGTATCGCTCACATAAAGGGAAATACAAGTTCGGAATCACTCTCGAACTGTATTAACATATACAAAACAATGTTTAGGCGAAGCATAGATTCCAAGTCCAAGAGGTCAGTACATACCCACACGTCTCTTAGAACCGTCCGACTATCAATTTAATAACCCGTACCTAGGATCTCTATCTTCTAGGGTACGATTCAATATCCCCATAAAGCAACACAGGATACGATCGTCCCAGCGTGGTAACCTCAGGGATAGCAAGTAGCGCGGGTACGTTTTCACATGTATATAATATATGTACACACATTCATATAAATATACCAATTTCATTATATTAATATAGGTCACTCTCATTACCCATAATTACAACCTTTGTCCTAAATTTCACCTTATTAGTATAACGTAAAAGGCTTCGCCTCTAACCTTAATTCGAAGGGTTTTCTCACTCATTACCTAATACTCATGGGTTATAACTTTACAATTCTAAAATTCAGTAAATAACTTCATTTGATTCCAACGTAACTCTCTTACGCACCTCACCCTTAAGTTTCATAAATCTAACAACCTAAAGTAAATATCCCATAATTACCCTCTTCGTTGAAGATTAAAGGTTCTAACATATGTCCATATACTCTACTGGTCCTCATTATCTCCCAAATCATTTTATTTAGAATGCCCAAGGTTTATTCCACGATAAATTAATTCAACTAATTAAACAAGGGGAATAATAGGCTGCCAGGGAGGGTCGATCGATCGACGTCTGGGGGTCGACCGATCGATCCTTCGATCGATCGACGCTCTAGGGTCGATCGATCGATCGAGCAGGTCTGTGAAAATTCTGCAGAAATTGCAGTGACGGGGTTGCTTAAGTTTCTTCATCAAAACTCATATTTTCCAACTCTAATTGACCCAAAAAGTCTACTGCTTACATCCTAACATAATTCCAGGTATCTTTAACGATCAGCATGCGTATCTACATCAATAAACATGATTAAACAACCTAATATTTCATCTAATCATCAAGAACCCTACAGTTTTCTTAACCTTTGTTCTAATCAGTTTTCTCCAGAAATTCCTTCTAACAAATCATCATAATTTCGTGGGTTAAACATCTACTTCACATATTAATTTCCAGAATAAGGTTCATATGATTTCTACATGCGAATCCCTATCAAAATTGGGTTTTCTTCCATGGATTATACTCTTAATCATTCCTACACTAACATGATTATTGCACCAATGAAAATACGCAAGTTAAACACTTGCCTGGGATTTCAGAGGTCTGGTTTCCTGCTGATATTGGTGTGGCTGCGTTCTCCTCCTCGCGATCTACGCGTTGGTGGTGACGGTGGTGCAAAAGGTGGTGTTTTTGGCCTTGAATCACCTAGCAAGGTCTCTCCTCTCTTCTCCACTAGCCGTCTTAGGGTTCTGAATGATCTAACCCTAAAAGGCTGACTTAAATGGCTGCTAAGGATGGCTGAAATTCGTGGGTTTAATTACCCTAATTTGTAAAATGACCAAAACGCCCTCCCGGGTCACTAATTAAGCCTAAAAACATCCCGAGACCCAAACTAAACCCCCGGGTACACTTTTCTGACTATCTCGACCCTTCCGGACGCGTTGGCGCACTCAAAACGACCATACGGACAACTTATAAAATATTCACTTTTTAATTAACATAATTAGTCCCGACGTGACACGAGCACGTCCCAACATAATTTTCCGAAATAGTCATTTGATTCACTTATGACATTCAATATAACCAATATAACATATTACTATGCTCCTTAGTAATATTCAACAATTTTTCCATAATTACTAACTCTAGTCACGTTAATAATTATAACATAATTAATTTCCGGATTTTTATTAAATAAATCCCCAAATTAAATATAGCATAAAAATACGGGGTATTACACATAACATAGGTGCTTTTCACATCTTGGTATCACACAGATCTTACCATTATAATAGTTAGTTCCAACTATATACACCCAACACGGAATCCACCTTGTCAAATCATAAACACAAAATCCACCGCTCGAAACAAACTCCTAATAAAGAGTAAACAGTCTTGGTGCAAGACACACGAGATATTAAATAGATATAAGATGTTGAAACTTGGATCTCAAACTATTGAGTGTAAACTAGGGGTTGGGAAGCTCTTAATTTTGTCTTGGAATTCAATTTTTTAAAACCTCTCCTAAAAAGTTTTTGATATGCCTTTTTATTTATTGGAAAATAGGAAAAAATGAAGGCATGCAACTTGAAGTCATTCAAACGAAATCGTGAAGGTCATTTGAATGAGTTAGGCATTCTCGTTTGAATGAGATAGACAAACTCATTTGAACGTCCATCAAATGAGCTTTGAATGAAAACTTTCTGCTAAACAGAAACTATTCACTTGAAGTCCTTTTGAAGGTTATTCGAATGAAACACAATACCTCGTTTAAAGCAACTCCATCGATTGACTTTAATAAACTAGTTTGAACCAAATATGTAATTTTAATGGAACGACTTACAAAATAAAAAAATCTTTTAAAATCCTTTACGAAAAATGTCATCAAAAATATTTTTAAAACACAACACCCAAATGTATCCATGGATACAAAATTAGGGAACGGTGTGAATGTCACTTTGCTTGGATGCAACGGTTTTTAATACGAATCATAGGCTTGAAGAAAAAATTGAACTCAAATATAAAACAACAACTCAATGTGAAATTTGTCCTTACAAATTTCCCCTTTGTATATTCTGAGATAAAACCTAAAAAAGCCTCAAAAGGAATGAGTATAGACACTTTACAGACATAAACTCTTGAGTATCTTTGCTCTTGTGAAACATTGTTTCATTATTTCTTAAACCTACACGCCTAAACCACCTTTGAAATTCAAAGAGAATAATACAACACGTATAGACCGTATACGAAAAACAAAATCCTCCCCCATTGTTAAATATTGCCCCCTTAAAGTATGCATCCCCCTTTAGTCTAGAATTCACCCCATAGGGCAATATTTTTCTGCCTTTTTGTTCGGTAATAAACAAAGGTAAATATGGATATTATAAAATAATGTCTCACGTAAATGTAGCACATGAGAACATATAGGAAAACAAGCAATATCATGCGATGTGTAGCAAAACGAAAACAATAAACAATTGAGACAACATAAGCATAAATAATCCAAACTATGAAACAAATGATATCATTATAATCATATATGACGTCAATATGATAAAACTATCAAACTCTAATACCTCATAATTTTAAGTGAATAAAATTCTTTATATTTAGTTTATATTGATTTATATTTATTTGCATTCACTGGTGATATCACTAAATTGTTTGTATTATTTGAAATTGATTTTATATCGAAAATATGCTAAGATATTAATAATATTTAACAAACCTAAATAATCATTTTGATTATTTTTAGATGACTTTCGAAATGGAAGAAGGCCCTCTTACACCTTAAAAGGTTGGGATTTAAGGTCCATAGGTTAGTATAGGTCTTGTACTAGACTTTAGACTAATTGGATTGCGTTTTGGGCATAATGAGTTATGATTCATGTAGACGCTAAAGTCTAAGTTTATGTGTAATTAGTATAAATAGAGATTAGGTTTAGACTAAATTATTTTATACATTTGGAGGCACCTTAGAGCTAAGGACGAAGGCGAAGGGAAGGAGAAAAAAGATTTAGGGCTTTTATCCAAGATTCAATCTAATTGAGAATTGAGGCAAGTTTATTTAATATAAGCTTATGATCTAGGTTGTATTATAATGTTCTTATTCATTCGATACTTAATTTAATACTAAAACAATTTTGAATTAGACAATTTATATAACCATTGATATGATTAAGAAATTAGACTTTGTTATGAAATTGGTACTGATTATCATAATTTTCAGTAGAAATTACTAAATTGATGTTATGGCCATTGTAATTCAAGCTAAAGGTTAGGAATCCTTTATTAATCATGTGAAATAAATTAAAATTGGATTAAATTGAGATGGAATCATGAGTAAAGTTCTTAAGATGATAATTAAGGATTTATATCTAAATCTTCCATTAGAAGAACTTAAATCATTGCAGACTGGTTAGTGTTGGTATCGGGACTAATATGCATTAAAAAAGTAAAGTTTCAGGCTATTTCGGGACCTAGAAATGTGAAATTCGGTTCAACAATGGTAGACTTTTTCTAGAAAGAAAAAGGGTTATAGGCAGATATCATTCGAACAATAATTTGGAGTCGTTCGAAAAAACATTGACTTTAGGTAGAATGACACTAGGACTTCGTTCGAATAATCAGTGTATTCTCGTTCGAATGAGGAGGTGGAATGACATTAAATAAGAATTAAATCTTCTTAATTGAAAGAAGTTAATTAAGGTGATTAAACTTGAATTTAGACTTGTAATCCTTATCTGTGTAGAATTTACTTATTTGGTGTATTTATTAAAACATACCGGGTGTGTATACTCATCGGATACGTACTTGAGAGGATATCCAGATGGGGCTTGAATGATCGATACCATCACCCTAATGTAATGATGATGGGTTGGCCTTGGCTATGATTACCCCGGACACTACATGATGAATGCTGATGATCTCTAGAGTGAGATGCTGTAACACCCTGCCAAATAAGATACCGGGCAATCACTCCAATATTAAATTAAAACAGGAGTCTCATATGGATCATTCTTAGCATAACTGTCGAAAATCCATTTTATTTACTAATAACCTATTAGGCCGGTGTCAAAATTTTAACTTTACTACTCTTTTTAACAACTGTAAGTAAAACATCCACACAGTTTTGCGGAAATGAAACTGAAATGAAATAAAATACCGAACACTCGATCAAAATATACAACCATATCGAATAGCGTGCAAAGAATAAATAAAAAACAGTTGGACCATTGGCCCGAATGTTTATACAGTACCTCCTATCTAGAGTACAAGGATGGAAGTGGCTATCAAAAACCTGCACGCATCCACAGCTGCTTCAGTTGACGTCTGACTCAAAAGAAGTGCCATCCAGGCGTCCCTGTGTCTGGACACCTATATAATATATATATATAGCAAGAAAGGAAAAGTAGATAAACGGGTCAGAGCCCGAGTTTTGAATATATTTAGCAAGTGCATAAATGCCTTATTATTTTGAAAAAGGTTTTATCTCATATTTAAGTTTGGTATCCCACTCCCATGAGATACCCCTCACCTCTTCACTAATAGTGCAATCCTAGCGCATCCTTCTAAACATCCTAGTCAAGCTATCCTGCTAAACTAGTCTATCACCCAACCCACTATCAACCCTAGATAGTCCAAGCAATGTACTAAGGGCTAAACTTCACCCCAGTCTCAACGCTATACGATGTTCAAGCGTGGGGTGTCTCGCAAAGTGAAATCCAAACAAGGAACCCCCCCGATACACTACTATGCGGCACGGTCGATCGTCGAGATCCGCCAGTCCCTCAGTACAGAATATATATATATATATATATATATATATATATATATATATATATATATATATATATATACATCATATAATAAATATCAATATAAGAGCACTAAGGATGAAACTTCTCCCTAGTCTCAACACATTGCCATATTCGTGCGTGGGGTGTCTCGCAAAGAGAAATCCAAACAAGGAACCCCCCCGATACACTACTATGCAACAAGGTCGATTATCGGGATCCATTATACCCTCAGTACTCGATTCATCCATATGTACATAATCATATTTTACCATAACCATCCGGATCTATCTCCCGGACTGAGAGTTATATATATATATATATATATATATATATATATATATATATATATATATATATATATATATATATATTACATCATATAATAAATATCAATATAAGAGCACTAAGGATGAAACTTCTCCCTAGTCTCAACACATTGCCATATTCGTGCGTGGGGTGTCTCGCAAAGAGAAATCCAAACAAGGAACCCCCCCGATACACTACTATGCAACAAGGTCGATTATCGGGATCCATTATACCCTCAGTACTCGATTCATCCATATGTACATAATCATATTTTACCATAACCATCCGGATCTATCTCCCGGAGTGAGAGTTCATATATGAAGTATTTATCAATACTTTTCATTTTCTCAAAACTTCCCATTTCCCTTTTTATACTCAGGAAATATAAATATAGAAGGCAATTCATTATCATGAATTGATTTAACAAATCATATACTTTTAAAAGCCAGTTTTATTATTATAAAAATGATTTTCCATTTTTATATCATCCCATTTCCCTTTTTACACTCAGGAAATGTATTCAAAGCAATTTTCATTATCATGAAAATGCTTTGATCAAACCATGCTTCCACATCCCTTCTTCGATCCGGGAGTGTTACCGAAGCCAAACCTTTATCCCATTTCCCTTTTTATACTCAGGAAATATAAATTAAAGCCAATTTATTATCATAAATTGCTTTAATAAAACTAAGACCTCCCCTCCGGGTTTCCCCACTAGACACGCCCTAAATGGCTATCATCTTTCAGGGCCTATCTATACAAGACAACCTGGGAACCTACCAACGTCGGGAAGCGTCCATATTGCCTGCGGGAAAGTCAAGACCACACCCAGAATCCCCTAACCAGCGCAGTAAACAATAATCGCCCATATGGCCTATAGGACTATAACCACCCTGCATTCATTAGCCAGGGGGCATCACCATAACGCACGCAACTTCCCTTATGATAGCGATTTAGGGAGGTGTGTAATCCATAATTTTCAATTATGAAAATCATTTATCTTTCCATTTTGAAAATATTCATTTTTATATTTTCAAAATCATTTACATCATATCATATATATATACTTGAATCACATAGTATATACATATAACATATATTCCTCCTAGAATATATATATATAATGGCCCTATGCCAAGTACATCTACCGATGACCATTAATCCCAAAGATTCCCTCAAGGAATCATAATCATGCATTCATATATGAATGATATTAAACCCAAAGTATTCTCTTACTTATATAGCTAACAAAATACCTTAATTTCATTTAAGGACTTATACATCAACCCGAAAGTCTCTTATCCCAAAACATTAATTAACTCCATACCCCGGATCACACTCTAAATTAATCCGAGGTTTTTTATCCTCCTCAAATCATCATCTAGGAGTCCTAATATTCCATGTAGAAACTCCTATAATAATCTCCAAAACCACAATTTAAGTATCCGTCAACTTAAAAGGAGAAAACCTCAAAAATTTTCCAGGACCGAATCGATTCGGCCTGCCCTAATCGATTCGCACTGTCCGAATCGATTCGAAATGGTTCTACTTTCAAACTGTCTCTTACCGAATCGATTCGGCCTATCCGAATCGACTCGGCTTGTCCGAAAATCCCAAATCTGCTTAGGGTTTTATATATAACCCAAAACCCAAAATTTAATCAACTCACCATTTAAACTTTAAGTCGGATTTATTCCTACAAACCCAAAGTTTTCCTCAATTCCTTAATCCAACAACCCAAATTCATTAACGGGGTTTCTAAACTACACAAAAAATAATCGCACACATCTACACGATTAATTCTAGCCGTAATTTTTCCAATTCCCGATTTGATTTCTGAGTTGATGATTTCAATCCGGAGATGCCATCTTGTAAAAATCATATCAAATCGTAAAAAAATCAGAAAAATATGCGGTTGGCGCCCACGCGACCGTATCGAAAATATCTACAACTTTTGTGTTTTGGCCGAGAGCTAATTCAATTCTTTTCCTGGCCAAAATGGACCCCTAAAGTCACGGGTTACTATTTATCGTCTTCTCCGAGACGATTTCGGCCATTAAAGCTTCTCCCAAGCTTTTGTCGCCTCACCCAACGTCCTACAACCTCAACCAACTACAAATACACATATATTAAGGGTTATAAACATCCTAGAACCCAAAACCACCAATTAATTTAAGTTAAAACCTAAGTTCCATAAATTGAAATATTATTGGGCTTTAATTGTTTTAACTCCCCAAAACCCATTTTATCCACGATAACCCACCCCAAAACCTTTAGGGTTTGTTTATACCAAACTAAGGTATGAGATTATTTATGCCAAAAGATAAATAAAGCAAGTAAACACTTGCCTCGTGGGTAAAATCCGACGACCTCTAGTCAAATCCGGCGGAGTTTGGCCCGAATCTCCATTTTCTCCTCCTCTTTCTCCTTCCTCTCTCTTTTCTCTCTTCTCTTTCTCTCTTTCTTATTTTCTTTCCCTTTCTCCCTCTTTAAATAAGAAGAAAAGGGTTATACCCCTTAAAACCCAAAAACGACTCGTTTACCCAATTACGAGTTACTTTTACCTCTAAAATTATCCGAAACTCATTTTCGACAATTGGACACACTTTTCCGACTATCTCGGACATTCCGAGATTCACGGCGCAGTCGAAATTCCCATCCGAGGTACTTGATCGTAAATCACTATTCCAACCCAAAATAAATAAACGCGGGTTTTCCAATAAAAACCTTACACTTTTGTCGCATTACTAAATGACGACATATAATTAAAATATTTCGACCTATATAGTCCCAAAAATAATCACAACATCCTTCAAAAATCATTTAATCCTCGAAAAGCTAAAAAATTACTATTTTAGGAAATTCCCCAAATTGCCAGTTTATATTTAATTATGGAATTTAATTGTCTCCAAAAGGGCGGGTTGTTACAAATGCTTGGGTCGATCCTTTTATATAGTTTTGGGTTTGGAACTATATGACTGGTGTGAAGGCGAGGTGAGTATTCGTGTAGAGATGATTTAATATTAATAGGTGTGGGATATCCTATAATTATGCTTAGTATGCATGAGCGATCCCCGACGGTGATAGATTAGGCCTTCGTTATATGTGGTCTTATGATGGAGACCTTTTACACGGTACGCATTTTGGACCTTACTGACTTATGATGATATTGGTGTAGACACTATCCAGTGATATTATCCAATGGTGAAGTTCAAAGGGTAAAATATGGAATTGTATCTAAAAGTCGCTAATGATGTAAAAGACTTAATCATTACGAATATATGGGCTCACGTGTAGACACATGTGACATGTAGGCTTGTTTATGTTGGGTAAACTTAATAGCAATTAAAAATCTGGATGAAGATGTATAGTCATATCATAATCCAAAGTGAATTATATTGTTATATTAAATATGATTGTTGTTAACGTTGCATATAAACATTTTTCGGGACATATGTTGTTGTGATGCCTACGTCCTGAGATCATTTCAGTAGTTAAGAATGTAATACTCCATAATTTTAAGTGAATTAAATTATTTATATTTAGTTTATATTTATTTATATTTATCTGCAGTGACTGGTGATGTCACAAAATTGTGTGTATTATTTTTAAATTGATTTTCTATCGAAAATATGTTAAGACATTAATAATTATTTAAGAAAAGTAAATAATTGTTTTGATTATTTGTAGACGACTTTTGGGATAGTAGAAGATCCTTTTACACCTTAAAAGGATGGGTTTTAAGGCCCATAGGTTCGTATAGGACATTGAATAAACTTTATGCTAATTGGATTGCGCTTTCGGCTTAATAAGTTATGGTCCGTGTAGAGGCTAAGCCTAATTTCGTGGGTAATTAGTATAAAATAGAGATTAGGTTTAGAATAAATAATTTTATACATTTAGAGTCAACCCTATAGCTAAGGAGAAAGGCTAAGGAAATGAGAAAGAAGATTAGGATTTTTCAACCAAGATTCAACCTAATCGAGAAATGAGGCAAGTTTATTTAATATAACATTATAATGGAAGTTGTATGATAATGTTATTATTCATTAGATTCTGAACTTAATATTAAAATAAGAATTAGATAATTTATATAACCGTTGTTAGGATTAAGAAATTAGACTTTGTTATGAAATTAAAATCATTATCATGATTTGTAGTTGAAATTGCTAAACTGATGTTATAGCTATCGTAATCCATGTTAAAGGCTAAGAATTCCTTATTAATATTTTGAAATAAACTGAAATTTGGTTGAACTTGCATGGAATCTTGAGTAGAGTTCACGAGATGATAATTAAGGATTAATATATAAATCTTATATTAGAAAAACTTAAAATCAGTGGAGATTTATTAGTATTGGTATTGGAACTAATATACATAAAAATGTAAAGATTGGGGTTGTTTAAGGACCTGGAAATGTGAAATTGAGTTCAATAATGGTGGACTTTCTTTGGGAAGAAGAAGCCTGGGCAGATCTCGCTCAAACGACAATTTGAAGTTGTTCGAACGAACATAGAATTTTCGTTAGAACGACAGTAAGACTTCGTTCGAATGAATAGTGCATTCTCGTTCAAACAAGGAGATCGAAGGACATTAAAGTAGAATTATATTTTCTTAATTAAAACAAGTTAATTAAGGTGACAAAGCTAAAATTTAGAATTATAATCCTTATACGTGTCGAATTTACTTTTGGGTGTATTGTATGCAAACATATCGGGTGTGTGTACTCATGAGATACGTACTAAAGGTAATATCCAGATGGGGTGGTGCGAACAATGGACACCGTCACACTGATGCAATGACAACGAGTTGGGCTTAGTTATGATTACCCCGGACACTACAAGTTGAACACTCATAATCTCTAGAGTGAGATTCTTAGACCGATCCTTTTATATAGTTTTGGGTATGGGATTATATGATTAGTGTGAGGGCATTGTGAGTATTCCTATAGAGATGATTTAATATTAATAGATGTGGTATAACATATAACTATGCCTAGTACACGTGAGCGATCTTCGAAGGTGGTAGGTTAGGCATTCGTTATATGCGGGCTTGTGATGGGGCCCTCTTATGCGGTACACATTTTGAACCGTACTGGCTTATGATAATATTGATGGAGATACTTTCTAGTAATATTACTCAATGGTGAAGTTCAAAGGAATAAATGTGGAATTGTACCAAGAAGTCGTTAATGATGTAAAAGACTTAGTCTATAGGCTCGAGAGTGGACGCATGTAATATGTAGGGTTGTTTGGGTTGGGTCAACTTGAAAGAAACTAAAAGACTGGATGATGATGCATAGTCATATTGTAATCCAAAGTAAATTATATGGCTATATTAAATAGGCCTGTTGTTAATGTTGCATATTAATTTTTTCGGGACGTACGTAGACGTGTTGCCTCTGCCTTGGGATCATTTTTGTAGTTAAGAATGTAATACCCTAATTTTAAGTGAATTAAATTCTTTATATTTAGTTTATATTGATTTATATCTATTTGCAGTGACTAGTGATGTCACTAAATTGGATGTATTATTTAAAATTGATTTTACACTGAAACTATGTTAAGACATTAATAATTATTTAACAAAAATAAATAATCATTTTGATTATTTATAAATGACTTTCGAGATAGTAGAAAGACCATATACACCGCCTATAGATTAGTATAAGCCTTGGACTGGAGTTTAAACTAATTGGATTGCATTTTAGGCTTAATGAGTGATGGTCCACGTAGAGGCTAAGCCTAATTTCTTGGGTAATGTATACAAACTTAAAATTTGGCTTAAATGAAATATGGAACTTTGGACCAATATACCCCTTCAGATCAAACAATTGCAATTGAACAACCATTAAAGAACCAACCCTTCCATCAATCTCATTCTCTTCTCTCTAAACTTATAGAAATACTATAAAGCACATATTTGACCTTCTTATCCCTAATTTTTTCAATAATACCTTGAATGTCAATAATCTCATTAACACCAATCTAAAATGCCTCCTCATTTTCAACGTCGAATGTTTCTTCCATATCCCTCTGTTAAGACCCGAAGCATATATTCACTACCAAATGTCATTACAAACGTCTTTGTATGTGATTCTCTTCAACTCGTTGAAGCCATCTTATCTCAGCTTAATCACCACCACGCTCGCCTCCGCTAATGTGAGGTGTGGTTTCACATTGGTGTTTTGTGCGATGTTATTTAATATTTTTTGGAGTTGGATACATATATAAATAGTAGCTTTCTTAATATCAAAAGTAATATCTCTCCTCCCCCCACCCATAATTTTTAATTGAGAATTAGATGGAATTTTCTAAGAATATTTTATTAGCACTAAAAATCATAGTTGACTCTCAGTTTTATGCTTATTGTAATGGATTTTTATGTGATTGTAAATTGGATGGTCCCCTATGTATCTTTTAAAATTATGGTAATGATTTTTTTTCCCTTGTATTTCTTCAATATCATATAGCAATTTAACAATCTAACTGTTGAATTATTAAACTTCAAGCAAACCGTACATGCTTTCGAATGAGATTTATGAATTTTAAGAAAGTTTCACAATACTCTTTGCAAATGAATGACTAAATATTGATGCAAAAAGTGCATTTGGAAGTCAATACCAATAATTGACCTGTCCAGTGTTGACTTTGTAAGGACATAATTTGTAAATGTCCAGGTAGAATCTAAGAATTTTTTATTTTCCTAGATCACAGTTTGCATGTCTGATACCGCTACATTCGGCACGTCTCTACACGATCTCATATGACGGCCTCAATCTTAATTTCGAGAATCAGTCACTTAACGTCTCCATCATGGGTCCTACTTATTCCTCAATGACTTCAAGTTCCTCGATTTTAGGCACTTTATGCAAGTGGTGTGCAAGAGAAGTCAAAACACTGAAAGAAGGCAATATATGAAATTTCAAGCAAATTTTGGTAATTTTACAGCCAGCGTTTGGAGGACTGATCAACTGGAAATTTTAAGAGCTGAATGCCATGAAGACACTGGAAGAAACAGAACATCAATCTGAGCTATGGTGAAGAAGTTATGGCCCTTTGAAAATGTAGAAAATTCCATGGAAAAACCCTTGGAAGAATTCTATGTGTTTAAGCCTCAATCCCAGCGAACTTTTGCGAACCGAAGGCCAAATCGGTTCGGGGGGAACCTTTCGCGATACACCCTAACCATTTCAGGGTACCTGACGCAGCCTCCATTGTTGAATCTCTTTATGTCCCTTTGTACTCAATTAATTTAATGGATTTTTCAACTCATTTTCTGCACCAACCAACCTAAAATGACCCTTTTTTTAGACCTCATCATTTTAAGGATTTATGCCTCTTTAAATGCACACTTGCACTCCCATTTACATGTGAAGATTTTATAAACCTTCAAGAATATTAATTTTACTCATTTGGAGTATTTTGTGAACAAGCAAGTCCCTTCTTCATTGCTGCCCATTTGGAATTTTTGAGGGAGATTTCAGCCGACGACATCGGAACCGACACATGCGGGTATTTCTTATGTCACACTTATTTTCATTATAATCCGTGTAACCATTCTTTACAAATTATAGTGAAAATAATATGGTTTTTCCCTACGGGGATTTTTCCTGATATTTTGTGTCACATGCTTTATTTATTTATTGTTTGACACACGCACACACATAGGTGCATGTTTAAGGATTTAATTGAAAAATTGTGATTATTTATATAATTTCTTAATTTGAACAAAAGTGCACTCTTCAAATTGGTATTAGAGCAGGTTACACAATTATACAGTGTAATTTTTCGCAAAATTTTTCTAAGAAATCAATTTTCTGAAAAATTATTTTTTTGAAAAAGGGCGTGTTCAATGGAGAAATTATATAATAAAATGCCAGTTTTTGACGGGACAAACTATGCTTACTAGAAATCCCGCATGAAATTTTCTTTGAAAGCCATTGATGAACGTGTTTAGATTTTGGTTGAAATAGGGTGGACACCTCTCTCCGTTATTGCTGATAACGTGACTAATTTAAAATATGTGACTGATTGGAATGAAGAAGAATTTAAATGATTATCTTTTAATTCTAAGGGTTTAAGTGCTATTTATGGATCCGTCACCTCTGGAGAGTTTCGACAGATTATGACGTGCACCACGTCAAGAGAGGCATGGGATGTTTTGCAACTTACCCATGAAGGAACTAATGCTGTGAAAGAATTTAAATTGCAAAATTTAACAACTCAATTTGAAACTATCACCATGCTTGAGACTGAATGTTTTGATGAATTTTATTGTGACACCCCGCCTACCGGGTGATCACTCTTGTACCAAATTAAAACATGAGTCGCATATGGATCATTCTCATCATCACTGTCGAAAACCAAATTTAATTACAAATAACCTATTAGGCTGGCGTCAAAATCTTACTTAACTAATATTTTTAAACAACAAAACAATATAAGCATCCACACAGTTTATATAAATGAAACTGGAAAGACATAAAATAACCGAACACTCGGTTCAAATATTATGATACAACCAAATCGAAAGCCACACAGAAAGGCGATAAAAGAATAAATAAATACAATTTGGGCTTTCGGCCCGAAAGTAACTACAATGCTTCCTATCTAGATAACAAGAATAGAAGCGTCTAAAAATAAACCTGTATGCATCCACAGCTGTAGCAGATGTCTGACTCGAAAGGATCATCATCCAGGCGTCCCTGTGTCTAGACACATATATATAATATATAGCAAGAGAGGAAAATATAGAAACAAGTTAGAGCTCGAGTTTTGAAAATATATAGCAAGTGCATAAATGCCTTATTTTTTAAAATATGTTTTATCTCATATTTAAATTGGTATCGCACTCCCATGAGATACCCCTCACCTCTCTTCTAATAGTGCACACCTAGCGCATCCCTCTAAACATCCTAGTCAAGCTACGCTGCCTAACTATTTCGTCACCCCCAAACAATAGAAATCCTAAACAACCCAAGTACTAAGGGCTCAACTTCTCCCTAGTCTCAACGCTATGCCATATTCGTGCGTGGGGTGTCTCGCAAAGACAAATCCAAACAAGGAACCCCCCCGATACACTACTACTTGGCAAGGTCGATTGTTGAGATCCATTAGACCCTCAGTACATGAAAGATATATATATACACCCATATAATAAGAACCCAAAGCTAGAGTTCTAACGATTAAACTTCTCCCCAGTTTCAACATTAGGCCATGTCCGTGCATGGGGTGTCTCGCAAAGCGAAATCTAAACAAGGAACCCCCCAATACACTACTACATGGCAAGGTCGATCGTGGAGATCCATTAGACCCTGAGCACTCAATACATATATATATATATATATATATATATATATATATATATATATATATATATATATACTCATATACTTATGTACATTATCATACTTATATTTAACTTTCATATTCACGTTTATATACGTATCATGTTACACTTCTGGATATATCTCTCGGAATTAGAATTCATTCTTTTTCATTTCATATTCATTTTATCTCTTTACTTTCATAGAGATATAATATCTTGTTCTCATACACAAGTAATGTACTATCCACACAAGTACAATAACCATCCCAACAAGCTATAACTCGAGGATGCGGTCTCTCAATGCTATCATCTTCCAGGGCATCACTCACATACCATCCTAGGGACCAGCGATCGGACTCAATATCACCGACATCGCGGCCAACATACACACAACGTCTGGGAAGTGGTCGTAGTTCCTCCCCGGCAATGAGACCAAACATACCCACGTCTCACCCCTAATAAAAATCACACAATATAAAAATGGACGCCATGACCTGGGGAATATCCAATCTCTGCTCCTCGAGCCAGGGCCCTCACCCTCATCGCAAAACTTCCCAATGATAGCTTTAGAGGCGGTATGCTTCACATATATATATATACCATCCACACATAGATATATATACATATCTGTATCATATAATACATATACTTTACTCACATAGTATATATATAATCAACATTGTTCCTTAAACAAATATAAATGGCCATAATTGCCAATCACACATAGCAATAACCAATAATCCTAAAGATTCTCATAATTAATAATATTCGAGTATTCGCACACTCATGATACTAAACCCAAAATTATCCCCTCTCTTGATAAATAACGTGTACCATATTCACACTTAAGGATTTATATCATTTCTCCAACTATACTAATTCACAACTCCTCTAGTCCTTTAGATCGTAATCCTTTATGATACTCTAATTTAGAAAGCCCGCTTTAAACTTAAAGAGGAGAAGGAATAACAATCTCCAAACAAACTTGGGCTGAAAATATGGTACCGATCGACCAGAACTGAACCCCTGATTGACCGTGGTTTGTAAATAAGCCTAAGAAACCAACCAGTACACCCTTTTTCCTTGACACGGTCGATTGGCCATAGGGGCGCGGTCGACCGGTCACACTAGATCCTCAAAAATTAATTCTCCAAATTCTCCATCCAACAACCCAAATTTATTTTCATGGTTTCTAATCTACACAAAAAATCATCACAAACATCTACACAATTAATTCTAGACTTTTTTTTCCAATTTCCGATTTGATTTTAAGTTGATGATTTCAACCCCGGAACTTCTATCTTATAAAAATCATATCAACTCGAAGAAAAATCAGAAAAATACGCGGTTGGCTCCCACGCGACCATATCGAAAAGGTCTACAACTTTTGTGTTTTGGCCAAGAGCTGAATCAATTCTCTTCCTGGACGAATTGACCCCACAAGCTATGGAGTTACTATTCATCATCTTCTCTAAAATATCAAACTCCATTTTTCTCCATTTTTGTTGTTTCTAATCTCATCCAACAACTCAATAAACGTCTATTCTATGTTTTACAACTAACACATCAATTAATTTGGGGTATTAAACCATTTCCCTTAGATTTAAACCCTAAAACCATATAAACCCCAACTTATCATTTTAACCCATTTCTTCACTCATTTACATGGATTTAACACTAGAAATAATTAAGAGTTTATAATACCTCAATATGTAAACTTATATTATAATTTTCCCAAATTTATTTTAAGGGTTCTAACCCAAAATCATATAGTTTACCAACTATAATATGAAATAAATGTACAAAATGAAATAAAGCAAGTATACACTTGACTGGAGGATGAAATCCGACGACCTCGAGTCGAATCCGACGGAGTTTGGACGAAATCCCCCATTTCTCTCTTCTTTTCCCCTCTTCCTTCTTTGTCTATTTCTTTTCTCCTCTTCCTTCTTTCTCTCTTTGTCTCTCTCATGACTTATAAGAGAGAAAATAAGGGTTTATCCCTTATTAACCCAAAAATGACTCGTTTACTCAATTGTGAGTCCCTATTAATCCAAAAATTCCCGAAACTCAATTATGACCCCCGGATACTCTATTCTGACTATCTCGGCCATTTCAAGACCAATCGCTCAATCCGAATTTCCATTCGAGGTACTTGATCACAATTCACCATTCAACCCAACACAACTTAATGCGGGTTTTTCAATTAAAATATTATCCTTTGTCCTTTACCCCACGACGACATATCATAAAATACTCGGACTCATTTACTTAATCCCAAAAGTAAATATAACACCCATCAAAAATCATATAATTCTTAAAAACTCCAAAAATTATGATTCATAATAATTCTTAAATTCCCAAATTATACTTAAGTATTGAATTTAATTTCTAATAAAAATGTGGGGTATTACATTTATGTTAGGTTATCTGATATTGTAAACACTAGCTTTAATCTTGGTGAACAAATTCCTAAGGCTAGAGTTGTTAAAAAGATTCTATGATCTCTACCTAAGAATTTTATCCCTAAAGTCACTGTACTAAATTTTATTGGTAATTTAAACAAGCTTGAATTAGAGGAACTTGTAGGAGACTTACAAACATATGAAATTGATATGTTTCCTAAATCTGTCAAAGCTAAAGATAAGGTAATTGCACTTAATGCCCATGAGAGAAAGAGTGAGGGGACAACAAAAAGGAGAGTTGAGTAATCTAGAAAAAGAGATATAGAAACGTTAGATTCTGAGTGTGACCTTGATTTAGATGATTTGGCCCTATTTGCTAAAAATTTCAAGAAAATTCTTAAATTCAAGAAAAATGGAAATTTCAAAGATAAAAAGAATTTTCAGAAAAATAAGTTTGAAAATAAAAATGAAAAGGATTTTAAAGACCCTCCTTAGAAAGACAGTGAGAGATGCTATGAGTGTGACGGTAGGGATCGTAGAGCTTTCGAGTGTGCTACATGGCTAAATAGAGAAAAGGGCAAAGTTGTCCTTAATGCTACCCTTAGTGACGATAGTGAGGTCGAGTCAGTGGACTTTGGAGATGAGTCACCGTATGAATGCAACTTCACACATTCATGGCTAGTCATACTTCTAGTACTCCTCACGACGTTGAGGATGCTACTTCACTGGGACACCTCAACAGTGAGAACGATGTGAGTGAGGGGGGGATGATGCAAGTGAGAGTGAGAGTAATATTCAACGCGCCTACACTAAGTTATATAATGAGTCATTTAAAACTAAAAAGCGTAATAAAGCGTTAATCCTTAGGATCACCGCGTTAGAAGAAGATTTAGAAGGAGCAAGAGAGAGAGAGTCCTCCACCTGCACCACCTTGAGAGAGAGAGAGTCTGCCGGTGTTGAGAAAGAGAGTTTATTTAGAGAGAGAGAGAGAGAGTTTGTTTAGAGAGAGAGAGAGAGTTGTTTTTAGAAAGATAAAGGGGACTTGACTAAACAAGTGGCTAGTATTACGAGTGAGCTCTATTCCTCCCTTGTGACTCGGAAGAAGCTTGAAATCCTTGTAGTCTAGCTTACTCATGATCTTGAGAGAGCACGGGAAGTCAAGGTACAAATCGAGGACAGATCTAGGAAGATGGGAAAGATTCTCCTCGACCCCGCTTTAGGTTTTGGTGATAGGAAGGGAATAGTTTATGATGGTGCCACCACGTCCCAAATTGCACCTGGACCAGTTCCTGAGTTTACTACGACTTCATATAGCCATCGTCAAAAACCAAGAAGGAGAGTTCAACCAAGAAAATAAACCAAGGTCCGCCTAAGACTGTGTTCTTTTGTACGTACTGCAAAAGAAAAGGCCACCTCAGGGAGTTTTGCTATTGTTCGGGTCGGACACAACGTCCTAATGCTCCACTACATCATTTGGATGATTTTACCAGTCTAAGAGAGCGTGTTGAGATTTTAGCCACCATCTCACAGAGTTTAATAGAGGAATTTCGACTGATGTCTTTATCGTTAGTGAATGGTTCCTACATCCCAGCTAAAACTAACAACAACAAGGGTAAACAAAAGGTTACCACGTCTTGGATACCTAAGAAAGACGAAAAGACCCTTGTTGTTCATGTCGCTCTCTAATATCATAATACCTCACAGTGGTATTTTGATAGTGGGTTCTCTAAAGATATGACATGTGATGTCTCATTTTTTACCTACCTAGTGGATTATCAGGAAGGTAGAGTCACCTTTGGAAATGGGAGGAAGTCTAGCATTGTAGGACGAGGTACAATAGTGTTACTAGGATTTCCTAAGCTAGAGAATGTTTTGTATGTTAAAAGTTTGAAGGCAAGTCCCTTAGCCAGCTGTGCGACACTGACTTTGCCGTAAAGTTGGATCGGGATGTGTGTAATGTCTATAATCAAGATGGCAAACTTTTAGTGCAAGGGGTGAGGACAGAAGATAATTTTTATTGGACTATGCCCATAACCTCACTTTTCTGAAACATCACCACTATCACTCCTATGGATATGTGGCACCAACATTTAGGTCACGCGAACATTAGATATTTGACTCGTTTAGATAAAAAGTACATAGTACGTGGCTTACCATCTATTGGAAAACCAACTTACACAGTTTATGGACCCTGTCAATTGGGAAAACAAATTCGTAACCCCCACAGGAAGTTGCATTCCATTACCACCTCCCATGTTCTTGAGTTGATTCACATTGATCTTATGAGTCCTCGTCGTACTGAGAGTCTGGGTGGCAAGAGGTATATCCTCATGATGGTAGATGATTTCTCTAGATATTTGATTGCAGGTTTTCTTAGATAGAAATCCGATGTTATAGAATTTTTAAAGACCAAGTGTCGTGTCCTCTAAAATCAACACGGAGTCACTTTTAACAAGATACATAGTGATAATGGCACAGAATTTAAGGAAGCAAGGTAGATCTTTACTGTGGCAGCCTAGGAATCAAACATGAGTTTTCTTCTATGAAGACTCCTCAGCAAAATTGGATTGCTGAGAGAAAGAATAGGATGATTCAATAAATGGATAGATCTATGCTTCTAGGTCGTAAAATTTCTAGCAGATTTTGGGCAGAGGCTGTGTCTACTGCATGCCACGCGATGAATAGGGTTTATCTGTGTCCACACACACTTAAGACGCCTTCTGAATTGTGTATTGGCAAGAAGCCCAACCTTGCATATTATCCTTGTCTTTGGGAGTAAATGCTACATCCTACGGGATAGAGAGCAAGTTTGACTCTCGGAGCGACGAGGGAATATTGCTAGGATATTCATAAAATAGTAGAGCATACCGGGTCTTTAACCTGATGAGCTCTAAAGTTATGTAGTCAATAAACATCACTGTGCAAGATGACGAACCTCCGACGTTTATTGATCCTAGCCTTCTGTGTGAGGATGAGGACTTTTCTGGCAGTAATTTACTTGTCCCTCACACACACTCTGTGGACCCTACTCCTTTGTTAGGGGACACACCTTCTTGGGTTCGCAAGAGTCATGATCCTTCTGCCATTGTTGGCCATCCCACTTTTGGGGTCATGACTCGTGCTCAGATAGAGAACGTTATTAGTCATTTTTTCTACACGTCCACAGTCGAGCCTAAGAATCACAAACATGCACTCAAGGATGAACACTTGTTATCTGCCATGCAGGATGAGTTGCTTAAGTTTAAAATGAATAATGTCTGGTAACTTGTCCCCCGACCTAGTGAGACTAATGTGATAGGTACCAGGTGGATTTTCAAGAATAAAAAGGATGAAAATGGTACAATAATCAGAAATCAGGCTAGGTTGGTCACTCAAGGCTACACACAGATTGGGGGTGTAGAATTTGGGGAGACATTTTCTCCTGTTGCGAGGCTTGAGTCCGTCCGCTTTCTACTCGCCATCGCATGTCATCTGCGCTTCAAGTTATATCAGATGGACATCAAGAGTGCCTTTCTAAATGGCATTCTACAGGAGGAGGTCTATATGGTTCAACTAAAAGGGATTGAAGACCCTAAGAATCCGGAGCACGTCTACTATCTTAGGAAAGCCTTGTATGGTTTGGAGCAAGCACCTTGTGCTTGGTATGAGAGGCTTACTTCCTATCTCTTAGCCTGTGGATTTAAGAGAGAGGGAGTTAATATGACGTTGTTTGTCAGGAGAGATGATGATGCTATTTTTGTTACCAAGTTTATGTGGACGACATAGTCCTTGGATCCACGTGCTCCCAACATGCTCACCACTTTGAGGAGGAGATGAAAAGTGAGTTTGAGATGAGCTTGGTAGGTGAGCTTACTTTCTTCATTGGTCTTCAAGTTCATCAGCTAGAGGATGGCATGTTCATCTCTCAATCCAAGTATGCTAGAGACCTGGTGAAGAAATTTGATTTAGACTCCGCTAAGCATGCTCGTACACCTATGAGTACTTCTATAAATCTTAGTAAGGACACTTCAGGTAAGGACGTAGAGCAAACCTTATATCGAAGTATGAGAGGTAGTCTTCTCTACTCAATTGTTAGTCGTCCCGACATAGCCTTTAATGTTGGCGTTTATGCACAATATCAGGCATCCCCGAAAGAGTCACACTTACTCGCTCTAAAACGTATCATCAAATACGTGAGTGGGACTCTATTATACGGTGTTTGGTATTCCTTTGATACAAATGACCGTTTGTCCGTCTATTCTAATGTCGATTGGGACGGGGATGTAGATGGTTGTAAGAACACTTCGGGTGGGTGTTTCTGTTTTTGTTGTGCTCTTATCTCATAGTTGAGCAAGAAGTAAAACTACATCTCTTTGTCCACTGTGGTGGCTGAGTACATCACTGCCGGGAGTTATTACACAAAACTCTTGTGGATGAAACAGATGCTGGAGGATTATGGGATTTCACTGGACACTATGACCATTTCCTGTGATAACACGAGCGATATACACATATCATGCAATCCAGCCCATCATTGACGCACAAAGCACATCAGGATACGTGAGCACTTTATGCGTAAGTTAGTTGAGGAGAAAGTCGTATCTGTGAGTTACATACTCACCGAATGTCAGTTAGTCGATATTTTTCACTAAACCTTTAAATGCCCTTAGATTTGAGTGTCTTAGGAAGTCTTTGGGTATTTGCACAGTTGACTGAGGGGTTGGTCCGTGTCTAGCATAGGATGTATTATCTTTTTCATATCAAATGATTCCTCTTGCTAGATTGTATCATTAGTTTGCTTTTATTCTTTTCGTTTTTTATATTTTTTAAAATCCAAAAAGTTTTCTTTTTACAAAAATTTTAGAAAAGCTCAAAAAGATTTTATTTTGATAAAATTTTGAAAAATCCAAAAAGATTTTTGTATTTTATTTGCACCTCTTATGGATGAGCATTTGAGATAGCCGAGTCACAATTTCATTCCATTTATCCATGTGACTATTTGATAGATATTTGAGCTGTTACATCATTTCATCCATGTGCTTTACATTGTTTGGAGTCTTTGAGATGTGATTAGTGATATCTTTCTACATGTTTAACTCCTATCTCCTTTATTACACACATGCACGGCTATATTTTATTATTGTACTTGTCTATCACATATTGCTTGAGTGTTTCCAAATCAATTCTGTCTATACAATGAACCATATGTGATAAAAATTGATAAGATTGGAATGCATATAAAAACCGTTTAGTGAGATTATGTGGTATTTTAAAACGGTGAAGGGCTACGAAAGGTAATTATCTATCCTTTAAGCTAAAGCCACCGTTAAACTGGGCCTAAAAAATTGATAAATTTTATTATCCTCCAAAGAGGTTAAAAGAGCCCATAAATGCCAAATATGGGCCATTAGGTTTCACCATCATTTCTCCAAAGTTTGAGATTTTAGATCACCTCTATTCGAATTATAAATCTGAGGGAGTTTAGTTGGAAAATTTAAACGGGTTTGCATGTCCTTGAAAGTACTGAAAAAGTATTGAATAGTTTTGGACGTTATTGGTGTGGAAATCACTTTGAGCTTTGATTTGCTGATTAGATTGAGTCAATGCCTCATATTTCCATCTTTTTACACCTAAAGAATATGTTGAGTTCATTCGTTAGGAGTATACGAAATTCATCGTGCAGATATATCATATTTGTATGCATTGATTTTCCTATCGAATTTTATCACACCCCTTCATTTACGCTATTATTGACTTGGTTATTTTTGTGTTCATTCATGGTGTGATTATTTGTTGTATATTTTCTATAAAAAATTGAAAAATTCAAAAAGAGAAGATTTTTTGATTGTTTGGTGTATATTTTTTGAAAAATTAAAAAAATAGAAGTTTTTTTGTGACATTTTCATATTTATGCTTCTCATATCTGTCTATTTGGGGACATCATTAAAAGGGGGATAATGAATTATAGGGGAGAAATATCTGTTTATTTATCTATGATTTGCTTAATCTTAATTCATCTTTGATTTTTTCATATCATTATATTTCAATTTCTTGCGTGTCATGGGTATCTGCTTTATCTCATATGTGTAGGTACAAAGTTGATATCTATTGGATTGCACACCCTGATGAGAAAAACTTTGGGAGTTTCTGAAGTGTTAAGATTTGAAGATGTTTGATTGAAGTCATGACATTTAGTATTCTCAGTTGGAGGGTTTAATGGGGATATTATCATATATGTCATTTGTGTTTTGGGAGATTGCATAATTCTAATTTTTATGTATGTACCGGCATAGACATAGGGGGATATTTTTAAGGACATAATTTATAAATGCTCGAGTAGAATCTAGGAATTTTCTATTTTCCTAGATCACAGTTATATGTCTGATACCGCTACATTCGAAACTTCTCTACATGATCTCATATGACGGCCTCAATACAAATTTCGGGAATCAAGCACTTAACATCTCCATCATGTGTCCAATTTTTGCTTCAATGACTTCACGTTCCACGATTTTAGGCACTTTATGCAAGTGGTACGCAAGAGAAGTCAAAACAGTGAAAGAAGTCAAGATATGAAAGTTCGAAGGCATATTTGTAATTTTACAGCCACCTTCCATAGGATTGGTCAATTAGAAAGGTTAAGATCTCAATGCGACAAAGACACTAGAAGAAACGGTACCTCAATCCGAGCTATGGTGAAGAAGTTATGGCCCTTTGAAAATGGATAAAATTCCATGGAAAAACCCTTGGAAGAATGCTATGTGTTTAAGCCTCAATCCCAGCGAACTTTTGCAATCTGAATGCCAAACCAATTTGGAGGGCGAACTGGTTCGCGGTACACCAAAACCGTTTCGGGGTACCTCATGCAACCTCTATTCTTGAATCCCTTTATGTCCCTTTCTACTCAATTGATTCAATGAATTTTTCAACTCCTTTTCTGCACCAACCAGCCTAAAACGGCCCTCTTTTTAGACTTCGTCATTTTAAGGCTTTATGCCTCTTTAAATTCACACTTGCACTCCCATTTACAAATGCAGATTTTATAAACCTTCAAAAAGATTAATTTTACTCATTTTGGAGTATTTTGTGAAGAATCAAGTTCCTTCTTCATTGCTGCCCATCTCGAATTATTGCGGGAGATTCCAGCCGACGACATCAGAACCGACACATGTGGGTATTTCTTATGTCACACTTATTTTTATTATAATCCGTGTAACCTTTATTTACAAATTATACTGAAAATAATATGGTTTTGCCCTGCGGGGATTTTTCCTGATATTTTGTGTCAGATGTTTTATTTACTTATTGTTTTACACACGCACACACGTAGGTGCATGTTTAAGGATTTAATTGAAAAACTGTGTTTATTTATATAATTTCTTAATTTGAACAAAAGTGCACTCTTCAAACTTTTTATTTTTGTCTGATGACATAAACTTTGAGTCCCCTAATTTTGTGCCATGTTCACACACCAAGATAATTATCTTAGGGTGCCTCTATTAGTTATTACCAATGTCTGCAAAAGATCTTTACACATTTTATTGTTTCCTGTTTCTTTTTTGTATAATTGTTGTGGCATTATTGTTTATTGATAATTATGAAGATATACAATATATTTGTTACAAACAATGTGTTTGAAAATATGTTTCTTAACATTTCATTTATGTCATGTATAAATCTTTGTTTTCCACACATTATATTATACTTATTACATCATTATGTTTCCAAATTTGATCTTAAGAAATTCTATGGCTAAAATGAAAATGTAATGGAAAAAATATAAAATTTCACTAAGTTGTCAAAGAAATAATTAACAATAAAATAAACATTAAAAATAATTTGAATGGTACAAAATTTTTTATTTCCAAGAAAAGTCATAAAAATTATTAACATGTAACCTTAAGGAGAAATTCTCATGTTGACATCTTTAATATATGTTATTTATAAGAAAAAGAGGTGGGACAATATTAAAAAGAAACCATGTAAAGAAACAACCAGAGCTTCAAATTTTAACCATTGAAAGTAGGAAGGAAGTAGGCAATAGTTATCTAATACATTGAAAATATATTTTTATCTATGCATTGATTTTTATGCATAAAATCATTGCTAAGATCAATAGTTTCATTAAGTTATAAACTATCTTTAAATGGGTATATATTCCACCACAATCACTTGTGACAACCCACCTAACAAAATACCGGGCGATCACTCCTGTATCAAATTAAAATAGGAGTCTCATATGGATCATTCTTAGCATCACTTTCAAAAAACCATTTAATTACTAATAACCTATTAGGCTGGCGTCAAAATTTTTACTTAACTACTCTTTTTAACAACTACAAATTTAAAACATCCACACAGTTTGCGTAAATGAAATAAAATAACCGAACACTCGGTCAAAAATATATAACCATATCGAATACCTTACTAAAAGAATACATTAATGAAATTGGGCTATTGGACTGAATATTTATACAGTACGTCCTATCTAGAGTACAAGATTAGAAGCGTCTATCGAGAACCTGCACGCATCCACAGCTGCTGCAGCAGACGTCTGACTCGAAAGAAGTGCCATCTAGATGTCCTTGTGTCTGGACACCTATATATATATATATATATATAAAGAGAGGGAAAAGTAGATAAACGGGTCAGAGCCTGAGTTTTGGAAATATTTAGCAAGTGCATAAATGCCTTATTTTTAAGAAAAATGTTTTTTTTCTCATATTTAAATTTGGTATCGCACTCCCATGAGATACCCCTCACCTCTCTTCTAACAGTGCACTCCTAACTCACTCCTCTATACATCCTAGTCAAGCTACCCTGCTAAACTAGTCTATCACCCAACTACTATCAACCCTAGATAGTCCAAGTACTAAGGGCTAAACTTCTCCCTAGTCTCAACGATGTGCCATGTTCGTGCGTGGGGTGTCTCACAGAGTGAAATCCAAATAAGGAACCCCCCCCCCCGATACACTACTACATGACAAGGTCGATCGTCGTGATCCCTTAGACCCTCAGTACCCAATTTATGCTTATATACTCATGTTAGAATATACATCCAGATCTATCTCCCGGAATGAGACTTACTTCATTTTCATTTTTCTCTCAAAACTTTCCATTTCCTTTCTTATATCGGGGAAATGTATTTTAAGCCAATTCATTATCATGTATTTCTTTAACATATCACATAACTTTTTGAAAGCCAGTTTTATTATCATAAAAATGCTTTTCTGTTTTATAACATCCCATTTCCCTTCTTCCATCCGGGAAATGTATTTTAAAAGACATTTTTATTATCATAAAAATGCTTTTCATATCATATGCTTCAATTTCCCTTCTTCCATATGGGAAACATATCTGAAGCCAATTCATTTATCCCATTTCCCTTCTTCCATCCAGGAAATGTAATTAAAGACAATTTATTATCATAAATTGCTTTAACATATCATATAAAGCGTTCTAAGACCGCCCGTCTGGGGTTCCCCACTATGCGCTCCCCTAAATGGCTATCATCTTCCAGGGCCTATCATCGAGACAACCTAGGATCCTACAATTCAAGACGTTGGGAAGCGGCCATATGCCTGTCGGAGAGTCATAACCACACCCAGAATTACCTCACCAGCACAGAAAACATATAATAATCGCTCATATGGCCTATAGGACTATATCCACCCTACATTCATTAGTCAGGAGGCTTCATCATACGCACACAACTTTCCTTATGATAGCAATTTAGAGAGGTGTGTATCCATGAATTATTATTTATGAAAATCATTTCTTTTTCCCATTTTGAAAACATTCATTTTTACATTTTCAAAAGTCATTTACATCATTTTATATATACACTTTAATCACATAGTATATGTGGTGACAATTATTATGCAACACAAATGGATAAGAGAAACGCAACCACCAAGCAAGAATAAGGAATATAAAATGCCAATCACACAACAAAAGATGTACGTGGTTCAGCAAAGGTGACTACGTCCACGGTGGTGCAGTTAGTATTATTTCTATATACTCCGAAGAGTGATTACAGAGAATACGATGTGTCCTTTGCCCCGGACCTAGGGTTTATTATATACATGTTCATTCTATTAAGTGGGGGTGTTGAACTCCCCCACATTTTCCATCTCTTCCTAGAACCTCTCTTAATGGGAACATGGGAGGACACTGAATCATAATCTGTTAAGATATGGAGGGTTTGGACTTTGGGCCGCCACAATTAGGCTACTCGTCCAGGCCCATCATTCTCATTTTGGGTACCCACAATTGCCTCTAAGTTTGTTGGGCCATGCTTTGGGCTCAATAAATTTAAATGATTTGTCATAATGTCTCCTTTGTACAACGTGCAACTCTTCCCAAAGTTTGAGGACTGATTGTGGCGGCACCCACTTCGTGGTCTGTGCATTATGATTAGTAACACTTAAAGGTTTTATTCAGAGCAGTCGTCGTTTCAAGCTTCCCAGTACTTTCCTATTTTCTATGAGCTCTAGTGATTCGTGTTCTCTTCTCTCAGTCTCCATTCTTATTGCTTCCTTGTCATTTGGGCTCATGATTCTTCATCGTTCGAGTCGAACTTTCATCTTGTAAGTCTCCTGTGCTTTCTCTTTGTATTTTCTCTTTGAATTTGTAGTTTTCTAGGGTTTCCCAATGGCAAAGATTGGTAATAGGTCAGTGTCTGAGTTTAGGAAGTTCTATAATATCCCGGAGTGGGTAGAGATTGAGTGTACCTCCCCCTAGAAATGTTAGAGAGATAGAAGGTGCCCATTGGATCCATGTCTTGTTGCTTTCCTAAGGGGGGCTTACTTTTCCTCACACCAATCTGTTCTTACACTTCTTTAGTTATTTCAATATTTTTCCTGCACAGTGTTCGCCCAATGTGTGGAAGATAATTAATGGTGTTCATAAAATAAATCAGTTATATGGTACCAAGTTAGGGCTTGCTGAGGTATGCTATTGCTATTCTTTTTCTTGAACTAGTTCTGGTGTTCTCTATCCCAAGGACAGGAGTCCTCACAGGATATTGGTAGTAAACCTACCTGATCCCATAAGGACTATTGGAAAGAGGGCTTTCTTGTTAGAAATTGGCAGATCTCTCCCCACTTTGAGGGGTCGAGATCTGATAGGTTCTCAGTTCCCTTTTATGTGGAAGAATACATAGGTAGAGTTTTCTTTGACCATTCAATTTCTCTACTGATTTGTGATCTTTCTGATTATTCCTATTTTTTCTTCAGCGAGGTCAAAGAACTTGGAACCTCCTCTCAGTGAGGTTCTTCTTTCTGAGTTGATCAAGGCCTGGAATATTAGAGAGCCTTTAGCCGACGGCGAGCATCCCCAGTCTACTGCTTAACTGCTCGAGTACAAAAATGTCAGCTCCATCTTTATAGCGAGTCCGATAGAGAGTATCCCTGAATTTGGCACCTCTGAAGATAGTGCTGCTGATCCCATCCAGATGGACGAGGAGGAGAGCAGTTCTGAGAGTGATATTATAGGTGGTATCGAAGGCAATTTTGGCGAGGGAAGCTCCAGTGGTGGTATCTCTTCTGATTCGGAGGGAGTTCCTAAAGCCCAAGATTCTTTGAGCACGTCCAGCAGTTCAATCGAGGAGATGGTTCCTCCCAGGAAAAACTTAATCCGGAACGATGACAATGATGATCACGTACTCCTTGCTCAGAGGTCAAAGAAGTAGAAATCCAGTATTGGGGCTGTAGCTACTGGCTCTCAGTCTTCTGCTCAGGAGCATGAGAGGAAGAGGAAAGAGGAAGAACAGTTAATGGAGAGAGGGAGAAAGAAGGATAAGGAGATAAAGAAGACGTGAAGAGAGGAAGAGGTTGGAGGGGAAGAATAAGAAGAGAATAGAGAAATACAAACAGGAGGAGAGGAGATAGATGGAATCGAGCACGAAGGCTGGGCAGGCCTTAGTTCCTGTGTCCGCACTCCCCGAGGGGGCCTCAGTTGATATTTCTCCTTAACTGGCCCCTGTGCTGCTCGAGAGGGGAGTTCTTCCTGCAGATCTCCATAGGGCATTGGGGTCTGATCAATTGGCCCTTTAAGCTAGTCAGAGTCTAGATTTGGTAAGATCTTCTCCTTTCTCTAATGCTTTAATAAATTTCCTCACTTCCTTCTTCTGATGTCTTCTTCTTCTTACAGTTTATGACTGACTTCACCGTGCTCTATCCTTCTCGCGATGAGTTGGTGAAGAGAAATGGCGAGCTGGAGTAACAAAATGCTTCCTTGAGGTTGAGGGGTACAGAGATCGAGGCTGGTCTCAAGGCCGTTGATGCTGCTCGGATATCATCTGATCTGGCTCTTGCTAATGCCAATCGGGAGAGGGACGCATCAGTTAAAGAATTGAATGAGCTGCGACAAGCCTATGACCTAGTTTACGCGATCAAGCTTGCTGTCGTGGAAGAGAACAGAGTGCTATCCAAGGAGCTAAAGAAGAAGGAGTCTGAGACGATCACTGCTAGGGAAGACACATATAATTTTGGTTGGGCTACCGCATACGAGGATACTGAGGTTCAGATAGGCTACATTAGCCGTCCGAATTTCAAGAAGGGCTAGAACAAGGCCATCTTAGCTGTCGGAGTGGATGTTGCATCTCCTCTGTTCGATGAACATGACCTAGGGCCGAGGCCAGTTGTGGATGAAGTCCCTGCCCCAGCTATCGAAGGCGCTGACCCTGTCTCCCAGATAATTTCTGCTGACGTTCACCCTGTTATGGAAACAGAGGTTACCCCTACTGAAGGGAGTGCTCCTGCTGATGCTGATAAAGGGAAGTAGTCGTTGACTTCTGGGCAGCCTGAGGTTGATAGTTAATTTTTACTTCTAGGACTACCTTGTATCTTTGCTTTTTCTATTTGTAATTTTTTCTTTTTGCTGCTCGATGTACTTTGACCCTTATTAATGAAATGAAAAAGGTTTCTCATTCCCTTAGTGTGCTGAATGAATCTGTCTTTCCTTGATCTTTTATGCCTTGTAGTTAATTGATGCTGAAGAGTATATTCCTTTCACCTCTCAATTGGGCAGGACTCTTGGTCCCAATGCAAGTCCTCAGGTTCGCCAAGCCTTTGTTAAGCTTTGCAAATCTCTTAGATCAAGGAATCATAAGTATAAGGATCAGTCTGAGCTTGTGGCCAAGCTAAAGGATAGGCTTCAAGAGATGGAAGAAGTTGGTGCTTCAGTCTAAGAGGAGGTGAATACATTAAGGGCGAAGCTTCTAGATGCTTCCCAGATCAACCAGGTTGGGGAGGTTCTTCAGTAGGAGAATGAATCTTTGAGGAGAGAGGTCTCGCGACTTAGGGAGCATGCGCCGAGCATTGCTCCTGCAGTATTACGAGGTTCCTCCTCATCGCGAGCTAGAATTGGTTCGGGCGATGTTCCTCCGGTGCTGCAAGGCCCTACTCCTCCAACCGTTTTGAGAGCTGGCAGGAACACCAGGGGTTCATCTAGGGAAACAGAAGAGCTTCATGGTGATGTCCAGCGAGCTTATGTGATTTCTACTGGGCTCCAGAGGGACGTCACCTGGTTGAGGCACTTATTTGAGAAAGGATCTCGATGAGCATGGGCCGATGGTTACAATCAGGGTTGGCTAGATGCTCCAACGAGGCTGTTAGAGTTTGAAAAGTTCTCCTTCATCAGGGGGTGGTTGAGTGCCTTGAGGGAGCTGCAAGTCCCGAGGAACTCGATGCTCTGGTACCGTCATGAGATTTCTCCTTCCACCCTGATGCCTAATCCCTTCCGGAGAGATGATTAATGGATTCCCATCGATGCCATCCCTCGGCAGTTATTGGAGTCGAATGCGAATGAAGTTGAGGAGGACCTAGTTCCCCATCCCGATGACTGTCGAAGAGCTCAAGTGGGTGATTATCTTGCTCGGAGGTCTCATCCTCATTAAGATTTTTCCAGTAGTAACTTTGTATATTTTATATTGAGGCGATTTAATGTGAATGTGTTGGGCGAGCTCTCCGACTAAACATGTATTGCAATTGTTGTAAATATGATGACTTAATATAAACTTTATGTTTTGGGAGAATTCGCCGACTAAACAAGTTGTATTATATTTTGCTCATCTTTGTTCAATAATCTTGAGCCTCTCTTGGCTGACTAGATTTTCATGTTTGCATTATCAAGTAAGTGTCCTTCCAGTCCAGTATGCCAACGAGATACCATTTTGCCCCACTTTACCTTTTAGGTTGTGTCGTCACACTGCCTTAGGCCTAAGTGTGGCAATTGGCGAGGACACACCTGGTGTTGGATGTTTTATCTGATCAAGATTTTATTCAACCAAAGACTGTTTGGTGACCAATTTTGACTTGGCTATATTGCCTAAGGATCTCCTGTAGGGCTTCATATATTTCCAGGGGCAATGTTAAGAGAGGTCTTTCGTGTTTCATAACGAAAACCTGAGGAGGGTTATTTCCCTGCTATGATGTAATGAACAGTGTGACTTTCACTTGTAAAGGGTGTGTGAGTTGTAAAGTATATTCATTGATAGCTTGAAAAATGCAAATTAGTTAACTGATACTTCGTAGAATGCAACTGCCAAATGACTTTTTATTAATGATAAGGGAATGAACATCCAGTTTCACAATCAAAGATTAAAAGAAGAATCTAGAAATAGAATTTCTTAAGGTTGGATGCATTCCATGCTCGGGGTGTCTCTCTGCCCTCCATCGTTTCCAAGTGATAGGCTCCTTGTAGGTCGTCTCTAGTTATCTTGAATGGTCCTTCCTAGTTTGGCCCTAGCTTACCGTCTGATGGTTTTACTGCGCTGCCCAGGACCTTTCTTAGGACATAGTACCCAACTTGGAATGCCCTTGGGTTGACCCTTTTGTTATAATGCCTCGCGAGATGTTGCTGATAGCTTGCTAGTTTTACTAGGGTTAGCTCTCGGCGCTCGTCGTCTAGGTCGAGCTCAACGAGCAATGCTGCATCATTATGCCCCTGGTCAATAAGGATGGACCTCATTGTTGGCAAGCCTTCTTCTAATGGGATGATTGCTTCCATTCCATATGTCAGTGAAAATGGAGTTTTCCCCGTTGCTCATTGCGGAGTGGTTCGGTAGGCCTATAGAATATGTGGTAATTCATTTACCCATACGCCTTTGGCTCGCTCTAATCGTTTCTTTAATCCGTTGATCACTGTCTTATTGGTAGCCTCGGCTTGGCCATTGCTCTGAGGATAGGCCACCGAGCTAAAATGGTGCCTGATTCCATGTTCGTCGCAGAAACTCTGAAAGGATCTGCTCTCGAACTGCGTTCCATTGTCAGTGATGATGGTTCTCGGGATGCCAAAATGGGTGATTATATTTCTCCATATAAACCTTATCATATCTGTGTCTCGAATGTTATCTAGGGGTTTCGCCTTGATCCATTTGGTGAATTAGTCAGTTGCGACCAAAAGATATTTACGATTGCTGGTGGCGATAGGAAGTGGTCCTACGATGTCCATTACCCATTGGGCGAATGACCATGGGCTGGACAGTGATTTTAGGTCGCTAGCAGGTTGGTGAACCATAGGGGCGTGAAGTTGTCATTTCGGTCATTTGCGAACATACACCGCAGAGTCCCTTTGCATATATTTCCACCAATAGGCTTCCTTAATTTCTTGAAAAGCTATAGATCTTCCTCCAATATAGCTTCCACAGATTCCTTCATGACGCTCGTGTAGAACTTCCTCGACATTCCTTGGGTGAACGCAATGAAGGTAGGGACCAAAAAAGGATCTCTTGTATAGGTTGCCCTCTGGAGATAAGTGAAAGCGAGCAACTTTAACTCTTATCTAGTGGGCGGTCTTCTTGTCATCTGGGAGCTTGCCATCCTTCAAATAATTCTTTAAGGGGTCCATCCAGCTGGGACCTGGCCCTATCTGGAGCGCCTGTTCCACACCTGACGGCTTGCTATTACGGTTAATGCTTGGATGGGAGAGGAAATCGATGGGCATTATTCTTTTTAAGTCAGAATCGACTGCTGAACTCAGGGCTGCTAGGGCGTCAGCATGGTTGTTTTGCCCTTTGGGAAACTGTTGGACATTGATCTCTTCGAAGCTTGCCATTAGTCTTTTCACTAAGGCAAGGTACGCTGCCATTCTTTCATCTTTTGCATTATAGTCTCCACTTATCTGATTGGAGACTAATTGAGAATCGCTGAACACCTGTAAATGCTTTGCTCCCAAATTGTGTGCCTTCTAGAGGCCGGCTATTAAGGCTTCATATTTTGCTTCGTTGTTGGAGGCTATAAATCCAAGCTTAATTCCTTGTTCGAGGATTGTATCCTCTGGATTAATGAGGACAATGCATACTCCTATCCCCTTTGAGTTGGAGGCTCGATCAACGAATAATTTCCAGGTTTCCTCCGTCGTGTCTGTCCCTTTTTGTCTCGCTGCTCGAGGTTGGCTAGGAGGTTGCTCGCCTGCGAATTCGGGTATGAAATCAGTAAGGACCTGAACCTTGATTACGTTCCTTGGTTGAAATTCGATGTCAAATCGTCCGAGATCGACTAACCATTCAGACAGTCTGCCCGACAAATCTTCCTTCCTCAGGATTGCTTTAAAGGGGTGTGATGTAAGGACAATTATAGTGTGGGCTTCGAAATAGTGCTTCAGCTTTCCTCGAAGCCACTACTAGTGCAAAGGCGATCTCCTCCAGTGGTATGTATCTCTGCTCAGCGTCAAGTAGGGTCTTGCTCGCATAATAAACGGGGTGTTGCATCCCTGCGATTTTGCACACTAATGCGGAACTGACAGTGTAGTTGGAAATAACGAGGTATAAGTACAAAGAATCTGTTTGCTGTGGAATGACGAGCAAAGGTGGGGAGCTAATGTAAGCCTTGAGCTCATCCAATGCCTGCAAGAAATCTGGGTTCCATTCTCGTGTCTTATTTCCCTTTAGAAGCTGGAAGAAGGGCTTACACTTCTCGGAAGACTTAGAGATAAAGCGATTTAAGGCAGCGAGCATACCAGCGAGTTTTTGTACGTCCTGGATTTTTCGAGGAGGTTGTACCCTATTTATTTCATCGATTTAATCTGGGTTAGCTTCGATACCTCTCTTAGTGAACAAGTACCCAAGAAATGTTCCTGACTGGACACCGAAAGAGCACTTGCTCGTGTTAAGTTTCATTCGGTACTTCCTGAGGATTTCAAAGGTGCTTGACAGGTCTAAGAGGTGGCCTTATTTCTTCTTGCTTTCAACGAGCATGTCATCGATGTAGACCTCCATGGTGTCTCCCATATGGTCCTTGAACATCTTGGTGACCAGCCGCTGGTAGGTTGCCCCTGCGTTTTTTAGCCCGAAGGTCATCACCTTGTAGCAGTATAACTCAACTATGGTGATGAATGCTGTTTTGTCTTGGTCTGGGGTATACAGAGGGATCAGATGATATCCTGAGTATGCGTCCAGAAAACTCATTCTCTCGTGAGCTGTAGTGGCGTCTACCAATTGATCAATTTTTGGGAGGGGGAAACTGTTTTTAGGGAACGCTCTGTTGAGGTCAGTGAAGTCGATGCAAACTCTCCAATTCTCGTTGTTTTTTGGAACTACTACTAGGTTGGATAACCACTTGGGGAATTGTACTTCCCGTATGGATCCTGCATCGAGTAGTTTTTTAACTTCTTTTTCCACGGCCTTTGCCTTCTCGGGTGCAGTTCGTCGTGCCTTCTGCGCGATTGGTTTAAAGGTGGGATCAACATGCAGTTGGTGACAAACCATACTAGGATCAATTCCGGGTAGCTCGTATGGTTCCCATACGAAGACGTCTATATTGTTCCTTAGCAAGGCCGTCAATTCCTTCTTCTCTTGACCTGTAAGAGAAGCTCCAATTAAGAAAATCCTACTATCATCCCTATCTCCATCTGCGACTTCCTCCAGGTCCTCGATGACCCGTTTGGAGGGGAGGAGCTTGGTTTTCTCTACTCCGGGTCTTCCGTACTTTAATTGTTATTTTGAAGGTATCAGACCTTCTTGTTCTTCAATTCTTTTGCTGGACTTGTCGGCCTTCTTTTATAGTTTTGGGCGGATGGACGCGATGAAGCATCTTCTTGCCATCGCTTGATCGCCACGGATCTTCATTACTCCTCGCTCGGTCATATACTTGAGCTTCTGGTGGTAGGTCGAGGAAACTTCCTTCATTGCATGTAGCCATCCTCGATCGAGGATAGACTGGTATGGCGAGTTAATGTCGACCACCAGAAATTCGATCATTTTGGAAACATTTCCTACCCTTACTGGCAGCACGATCTTTCCCAAGGGCATAGTCATATTTCCAATGAATCCGACCAAAGGGCGGTAGCTTCCTTTTGGTCGGCGATGCTTAGTTTCAATTTTCTGAACAGGTCGAGATACATCACCTCGGACGGGATTCCTTGGTCGACGAGCAATTTATCGACGTCATAGTTCTCTATTCTTAGAGTAATGATCAAATCATCGAGATGTGGGGTTCTCACTCCCACCAGATCTTCATCTGTAAACACGATATGCTTACTATAGTCGATGTCATCTGCTCGCTGACGTTTTCCTGACTGTGTTTTCGCTGGATCAATCTAAAAAGCTTGCTTCACTGTTATAAGATTTGTTACCTCCATGCGAGATGAATTTCCGTGAATCTGTTTAGCATCGGATGCCCCATGAATTACTACGAATTCGTAGCCGGCATCATCTTCGAGTACGTTTCCAGGCCTTGCTTCTCTATGGGCAGTAAATTTCTCTGTCTTTTTCTCCACGAATTCGTTCAGGTGCCCGGACTGGGCCAGCTCTTCAAGGTGGGACTTAAGGGCTTTGTAATGCTCAGTCTTATGTCCTCCCTCTTTGTGAAAAGTGAATCTCAATGCATTGTTCCTCTTTGAGGGATCTCCTTCCATCTTCATGGGCCACTTGATGAATGGCTCGTCTTAGATTTTTGTGAGAATTTTGTAAATTGGTTCTTTAAAGACGGTGTTGACCGCCTGAAATGCTTTTGACACATCATTGTTGCCTCCATTTTTGGAGACATTTTTCCACCATTCTTTCCTCCTTTCTTTGGGTTCTCAATCTTTTCACTGCCCTTGGCAGCGAGCTTAGTTCGACTGTTTTCCCCTGTGCTGAGGCGGGTCACATCTTTCATCTTGGCATATTTCTCGATGCGGGCCATTAGGTCGTCGATGGTCATGGCCTCTTTCTTCGTCAGGTATTGGTACATAAGGGAAGAGCTGGGTAGCCCAATTTTGAAAGAGGCCACTACCGCTTGCTCTGAACACTCCTCAACCTCGTTGAACAACTCCCAGTACCTCTTCGTGTAGTCTCGGAAGGTCTCTTGGACATCTTTTTCATTGTCAGCAGAACATCCATCCTTTTGGTATGGGAGCTGCTAGTAATGAATCGGGTCATAAAGATCTCGGTCAGGGATTTGAAACTACTGATGGACCGATGGGGGAGCATTTCAAACCATTTCTACGCCACGTCATATAGGCTCGAGGGGAAAATTTGGCACATTAGTGTGTCGCGATGGTTCCAGAGGGCCATGGCCTGCCGGTACTGTCTGACGTGATCAATGGGGTCAGTCTTATCATCATAAATTTTGAACCTTGGAATAGAAAACTTCTTGGGGGCTTCTTCTTCTTCGATTCCTCAAGAACGGTGATTTTATCTGAGTTTTGAGAGCTCGCCTAGCGAGTTCTCGGGTCGATCTGGTGTCGTGATAGGCAGGGTGTTAGTATATCTCCCTTCGGACCAGACTTCTTATGTTCTCGTTGCTACGATCTGGGCTTCTGTGACTGCGAGTTAGTCGTAGTTGCTCGAACAGGTTGTCCTATGACTCGTTTCCCTCAGCTCTCTGGGATCCGCGCCTGGGGCTTCTTCCTCGGCTGCGAGACTTGCTCGCCTGAGGGCTAGGAGTGTGGTACAAACGTTTCTTGGTACTACGATGGAGCTCTCTCTCCATTCTTTCCAATCTTCTTTTGAGGCGGATGTTCTCAGCCTCGTGCCTACGAGAAGACTCCCTCTGCTCTTGGAGCCTCGCCTCGTATGCATCAATCAGTCTGGATATCTACGTGGATCTCGTTGGTCCTTGGCTTTCTTCTGAGGCCGGCCTTTTTGGGCGAGCCCTTTGATCTGAACGCCGAACTTCAGACCTAATCTTGCGAGGAGCAGGAGGTTCTTGAATATCTCCTGCCTGGGGAGCATTACGACTATGACTAGACATTTCGAACTCCTTTTTTGGTTTGGACTTTCTCAGGGAAGATAAACGTTCCCACAGACGGTGCCAATTGTGGTGACAATTATTATGCAACACAAATAGATAAGAGAAACGCAACCACCAAGCAAGAATAAGGAATATAAAATGCCAATCACACAACAAAAGATGTACGTGGTTCAGCAAAGGTGCCTACGTCCACGGTGGTGCAGTCAGTATTATTTCTATATACTCCGGAGAGTGATTACAGAGAATACGATGTGCCCTTTGCCCCGGAACTAGGGTTTATTATATACATGTTCATTCTAGTAAGTGGGGGTGTTGGACTCCCCCATGTTTTCCATCTCTTCCTAGAACATATCCTAATGGGAACATGGGAGGAGACTGAATCATAATCGGTTAAGATATGGATGGTCTGGACTTTGGCCCGCCACAATTGGGTTACTCGCCAAGGCCCATCATTCTAATTTCGGGTACCCACAGTATATATATACACTATATATTCCTCCTCGAATATAACTAAATGGCCATAATTGCCGATTACATCTAGCGATGACTAATAACCCTAAATATTCTCTCAAAGAATCATAATCATGCATTCATATACACATGATACTAAACCCAAAGTATTTCCTTACTTTAATACTCAATACATACCTTAATCCCATCTACGGATTTATTGGATATCTCCAACTATAACACTCCACACTAAATGAATATATATCTATATTCCAAATTTATCCTAACTATCTCGTAGGATATACTCAACTCACCATTGATTATAATTATGCGTCGTATACGCATAATTATATAGGCCTAATTGCCAACTAAAATATCCTAGGGATTTATCTTTCCCGAACAACCTTAAATTTATTGGGATATGGATTTCATTTCCATGAACCCAGGGACTACATCTTGTCCATGTAATCACTTAAAGGTCCCCACCCTAAGTTAGGAACCCTAAACCTTCAACTTTTACAATTATTTTATTTTCCTCGAAAATAAACTTTAAGGGTTATACATTTAAAACCCTCACTCAACCCTCCTAGAACTCCTTAATTAGAGGACCAAATTATCCTAAAAGGTCCCTCATATTAACCCATAATTATCCTCAAAGCAAAGTGAATTGGAATCTATCCCATCCAAGTCACCCTAGAAAAATTGCCAATCTTTCAGTAGGGGTCGATCGATCGACCCTTGGCCGTCGATCGATCGATCCCCCATGATCGATCGATCGATCATGGCGGGAAGCTTCTTCTCCGAGAAGTTGTTTCGGCCATTAAAGCTTCTCCCAAGCTTTTGTCCCCTCATCCAACGTCCTAAGACCTCAACCAATCACTAATATAGATAGAATACGAGTTCTAAATGTCCTAGAAGCCGAAATCACTAATTAATTTTGATTAAATCTTAAATTCCTCGAATTGAAATATTATTGGGGTTTATTTGTTTTAACGCCCCAAAACCCTTTTTTATCCATGAAAACCCAACCCAAAATCTTTAGGGTTTGTTGTTACCAAACTACGATATGAGATTTATGCTCAAAAGTAAATAAAGCAAGTAAACACTTACCTCGTGGATACAATCTGACGATCCCGAGTCGAGTCCGACAGAGTTTGGCCCGAGATCCCCTTTTTCTCCTCCTTTTCTTCCCTACTCTCTCTCTCTCTTCTCTCTTTTCCGTCTCTTTTCTCTCTATCTCCCTCGTTATATAGAAAGAAAAAGGGTTTTAACCCTTAAAACCCCAAAACAACTCATTTACTCAATTACGAGCCCGTTTAACTTTAAAATTCCCCGAAACTCACTTTCGACAATCGAACACTCTTTTCCGACTATCTCGGACATTCCGAGACTCACAGCGTAGTCAAAATTTCCATCTGAGGTACTTGATCGCAAATCACTATTCTAACCCCTATAACTTAATGCGGGGTTTCTAATCAAAATCTTACATTTTTGTCGTTTTACTCCACGGGGACATATAATTAAAATACTTCGACCTATTTAATCCCTAAAATTACTACAACACCCATCGAAAATCATTAAATCCTCGAAAATCCCAGAAATAACTATTTTGAGAAATTCTCCAAATTGTCAATTTATACTTAATTATAGAATTTAATTGTCTCCAAAAGGACGGGTTGTTACATACTCCCCCCCTTACAACGGAATTTCATCCTCGAAATTTGGATATAACCTACATCACCAAACTAGGATCACAAATCTATCTACGTCTTAGTACCTCCAAAAATAAAAAAAGGTGCTAACATGATGGTCACTTACCAAAGTCCACCTACCTCAAGGTGTACTCCAAAGTACTAGCTTCACTATAAGCTCATCTAAATTCTACCTACTAACGCACAACATCAACGCGTTACTCCTATGGCTTCACCTGCTGCCAATAAGAGAAATGAGTCTATAACTACTGATTTACATATCGCAAAGCTACCACTCTTAATAAAAAGCGTCTGCTCCTCTATAGCAGTATAACTAATTTCCTTTAAACAGGAAAAACCATTCGTAACTGCCTTACGGCATAAACTTAAACTTTATATACTACGCCCCTCTTATATCAGGCGATATATAAACCAACTTACTAAGTTGCCCATACTCCTTCTTAACCCGTGCACATGTGCACATCTATTGTGAACATCTGACATGTAACACTCTCTCCGAATAAGGGTGTCCTTTCCTCGGTGTAATACTCACATATGGGTCCTCCCAACCCGCGAAATTCATTCTCCTAACCCCGGCGCCACTTACTCTAATAAACTTACATCCTAAAAATGATACGGTCTATGCGTTACCTTACCTATGGAAAACGAGTATAATCCTAAATATGTACCCAGTGCCCAAGGCCTCTCTCAACTTTTGACATTTGCTTGGTTTCATGCGTGGGACGTCTCACAAAAGAGAAATCCAAACAAGGAAGCCTCCCGTTACACTACTCCCTCGCGTTGTCGGACGTCGAGATGTAGCGACCTAAGGCACACCAGCGGGACATCCTAAATCCTACCTCACTCACCTATGAACGCATTTATACTATTCTATCCTCCCACCTATACAAAAAGAAAATCTAACTAATCGAAGTGCAAACTTTCTTTAAAGCACTACGAACATCATACTCAAAATATATTTCCTCAAAATTTGCCTTTTCATTAAGGCCTGACTATAATCCTCGAGTCAATTTCTCTAAGTCCTACCTCACCCACCCACTTTTGGTGAGAGGACCACTTTAGTGCTTTTCCTTAGCACAATATTTCCATAAGTATATCATCATCACATGACTCGTAGTCTATAGTGGTTCATCCACATATAAGAGTTATCAACAAAACCAACATCCTCATATCCTATAACATCTCTCCACTCCCGACGTCATTAAGGTTCATGCGCGGAGCGTCTCGCAAAAGTGAAATCCAAACAAGGAAACCCTCCAATTACACTACTACTTAACTTTGTCGATCATGGAGGCTCATCAACTTTAAACACGCAATCGGGATACCCTATCCCCTCTCTCAACAAAGTGTGGTCTGAACTCCCGACTCTGTCTAGGAGCCATACCATCAAGCGCATAGCATTACACTCAGTCTCTGCGCAATCAACTATGAGCTTAGACTCACAGCTCAACAATTAACCCCGCACACCTCAACTCATATCTATAAGGTTGCCACATACTCAAATCACGATAATGAAACCTCTGCTCATCGAAGTTCCATCTATGCACACAATAAAGGCGAACTCAACCTGTATCCAGGTGAGATATTGAAACCACAACCCGTTCCACCCTGGAACTGCGGACACGATAGTCTTGCCATCATTTGCCTGCTATCACTTAGAACAACCAATAACATTATATACTTACCATATTACCATACTCGTATAAACATATAAGACAAGTATCACAAACCAGATATATATATATATATATATATATATATATATATATATATATATATATATATATATATATATCCAAAATATCAACACCCGCCTTTATGGAGAATGAAGGAAAATAAAACTCCGCTATTGCAGAAATCACATAAATATACATTATATAATGTTATCGATACTGCCATAACTCCATTTACACACACGAGTCTAGGTCTAACAAACACCGTGACTTTATCTAGTCACACCCAATATACCTCCTTCATTCAGAGGTGAAACTTATAACAACAATTTCATTTTAACAAATTCCCCGGGTGGATGTCCACCAATGGGGTCCTCGAACATACACATTCTTCATAAGTGCTAGCAACACTTATCTAGTGAGCCTATCGTTCCTCTAAAGGACTCATTACTCATTGTACCTACCTCACCTCGGTAGAAGGTTCACTCCTCCATAATACTCTTTATTCACTGTCGGCCTCTAGCCGATCCTTATATGAATACTACCGAAACGGCATTCTTCTCATTCTTGCTAATTCATGGGGACTCACGGTTAAAACTATTCGTAAGATCCCTTTCGAATCCTTATTGTCACTGGGACATTCAACTTTAGTACCACTCTCTATTGCGACGGTACTACAGTACTCATAACTACTATACTTTAGTAGTCGCCACCCAAAATCCTTAGCAATCACTACAAAGGAAGTGACCTCTATTACAGTCCTACCCTCCAGCTTAAATTAAACCCCGCCTCCTCCCACCATCCTCGATCAGCACACGAATCTCGAACGAGTGCACCAAAGATTTACATAATCTCATACTATGGCAGGAGAACGAAATCTCATAAGAGAAATCAACAATCCTAATCATGAGGCTCTATAACAAATCGAGAGCAACGCTGAAAGCATAGAACCTCCGCACAGATTCCTAAGGACACTAGAACCTGATGCTCTGATACCATCTGTGACAACCCGCCTAACAAAATATCGGGCGATCACTCTTATATCAAATTAAAAAAGGAGTCTCATATGGATCATTCTTAGCATCACTGTCAAAAATCCATTTAATTACTAATAACCTATTAGGCTGGCGTCAAAATTTTTACTTAACTACTCTTTTTAACAACTACAAATTTAAAACATCCGCACAGTTTGCGTAAATGAAATGGAAATGAAATAAAATAACCGAACACTCGGTCAAAAATATACAACCATGTCGAATGCTGTACTAAAAGAATAAATAAATGCAATTGGGCAAATGGCCCGAATATTTATACAGTACCTCCTATCTAGAGTACAAGAATAAAAGCGTCTATCAAGAACCTGCACGCATCCACAGCTGCTGCAGCAGATGTCTGACTGGAATGAAGTGCCATCCAGGCGTCCCTGTGTCGGAACACCTATATAATATATACATATAGCAAGAGAGGGAAAAGTAGATAAACGGGTCAGAGCCCGAGTTTTGAAAATATTTAGCAAGTGCATAAATGCCTCATTTTTAAGAAATTTTTTTTCACATATTTAAATTTGGTATCGCACTCCCATGAGATACCCCTCACCTCTCTTCTAACAGTGCACTCCTAGCACATTCCTCTATATATCCTAGTCAAGCTACCCTGATAAACTAGTCTATCACCAACTACTATCAAACCTAGATAGTCCAAGTACTAAGGGATAAACTTCTCCCCGGTCTCAACGCGGTGCCATGTTAGTGCATGGGGTGTCTCGCAGAGCGAAATCCAAACAAGGAACACCCCCCGATACACTACTATGCGGCAAGGTCGATCGTCGGGATCCCTTAGACCCTTAGTACCCAATTTATGCTTATATACTCATGTTACAATATACATCCGGATCTATCTCCCGGAATGAGAATTACTTCATTTTCATTTTTATCTCAAACCTTTCCATTTCCTTTCTTATATCGAGGAAATGTATTTTAAGCCAATTCATTATCATGAATTGCTTTAACATATCACATAACTTTTTAAAAGCCAGTTTTATTATCATAAAATGCTTTTCCGTTTTATAACATCCCACTTCCTTTCTTCCATCCAGGAAATGTATTTTAAAACCCATTTTTATTATCATAAAAATGCTTTTCATATCATATGCTTCCATTTCCCTTCTTCCATCCGGGAAACGTATCCAATCCCATTTCCCTTCTTCCATCCAGGAAATGTAATTAAAGCCAATTTATTATCATAAATTGCTTTAACATATCATATAACGCGTTCTAAGACTGCCCGTCCGTGTTTCCCCACTGTGCGCGCCCCTAAATGGCTATCATATTCCAGGGCCTATCATCGAGGCAACCTGGGATCCTACAATGCAAGACGTCGGGAAGCGGCCATATGCCTGCGGGAGAGTCATAACCACACCCAGAATTACCTCACCAACGCAGAAAGCATATAATAATCGCTCATATGGCCTATAGGACTATATCCACCATGCATTCATTAGCCAGGGGGCTTCACCATACGCATGGAACTTCCCTTATGATAGAGATTTAAAGACATGTGTATCCATGAATTATTATTTATGAAAATCATTTCTTTTTCCCAATTTGAAAAAATTCATTTTTACATGTGATTGGCAATTATGGCCATTTAGTTATATTTTAGAAGTCATTTACATCATTTTATATATACACTTTAATCACATAGTATATATATATACACTATATATTCCTCCTCGAATATAACTAAATGGCCATAATTGCCAATCACATCTAGTGATGAATAATAACCCCAAAGATTCTCTCAAAGAATCATAATTATGCATTCATAGACACATGATACTAAACCCAAAGTATTTCCTTACTTTAATACTCAATACATACCTTAATCCCATCTACAGATTTATTGGATATCTCCAACTATAAAACTCCACACTAAATGAATATATATCTATATTCCCAATTTATCCTAACTATCTCGTAGGATATACTCAATTCACCATCGATTATAATTATGCGTCCTATACGCATAATTATATAGGCCTAATTGCCCACTAAAATATCCTAGGGATTTATCTTTCCCGAACAACCTTAAATTTATTGGGATACAGATTTCATTTCCATGAACCCAGGGACTACATCTTGTACATGTTATCACTTAAAGGTCCCCACTCAAAGTTAGGAACCCTAAACCTTCAACTTCTATAATTATTCTATTTTCCTCAAAAATAGTGTTTAAGGGTTATACATTTAAAACCCTCACTCAAACCTCCTAGATCTCCTTAATTAGAGGACCAAATTATCCTAAAAGGTTGCTCATATTAACCCATAATTAGCCTCAAAGCAAAGTGAATTGGAATCTATCCCATCCGAGTCACCCTAGAAAAATTACCAATCTTTCAGCAGGGGTCGATCGATCGACCCTTGGTCGTGGATCGATTGACCCTTGGCCGTCGATCGATCGATCCTCCATGATCAATCGATCGATCATGGTGGGCAGCTTCTTTTCCGAGAAGCTATTTCGGCCATTAAAGTTTCTCCCAAGCTTTTGTCTCCTCATCCAACGTCCTACAACCTCAACCAACCACTAATACACATATAATACGGGTTCTAAACGTCCTAGAACCACAAATCACCAATTAATTTCGATTAAATCTTCAATTCCTCAAATTGAAATATTATTGGGGTTTATTTATTTTAACTCCCAAAAACCCATTTTTATCCACGAAAACCCAACCCAAAATCTTTAGGGTTTGTTGTTACCAAACTACGATATGAGATTTATGCTCAAAAGTAAATAAAGCAAGTAAACACTTGCCTCGTGGATACAATCCAACGATCCCATGTCGAGTCCGACGAAGTTTGGCTCGAGATCCCCTTTTTCTCCTCCTTTTCTTCCTTCCTCTCTCTCTTCTCTCTTTTCCTTATCTTTTCTCTCTATCTCCCTCTTTATATAGAAAGAAAAAGGGTTTTAACCCTAAAAACCCAAAAACGACTCGTTTACTCAATTACGAGCCCGTTTAACTTTAAAATTTCTCGAAACTCACTTTCGACAATCGAACACTCTTTTTCGACTATCTCGGACATTTCGAGACTCACGGCGCAGTCAAAATTTCCATATGAGGTACTTGACCGCAAATCACTATTCTAACCCATATAACTTAATGCGGGTTTTCTAATCAAAATCTTATCTTTTTGTTGTTTTACTCAACGGCGACATATAATTAAAATACTTCGACCTATTTAAAACAAAAAATAATTACAACACCCATGGAAAATCATTAAATCCTCAAAAATCCCAGAAATCACTATTTCGAGAAATTCTCCAAATTGTCAGTTTATACTTAGTTATGGAATTTAATTGTCTCCAAAAGGACGGGTTGTTACATCACTATATCGTTTGGTTTTTTTAGTTGATCTTTTTATTATTATTAAACAATTTCCTTAAACTATAAAATTTCTCACTGTAAACTTTCGGTCGAGTTCACCTGTGTTGCAAATATCTATATTATTACTTATAAAAGGGTCTTAAATATAATTTATCACTTTGGACATGTTTACCCCTTTAATAAATAAATAATTACAAACCTATCATTACACTTTTATCTCTCTATCTTTTTTGGTTTCATCTGTTCCCACTCCCAAAACCTCAAGCGGGATCTTTACTTATGTTGAGAATTTAAAATATGTTATAAGTATTTTTTCTTCAAGACCACATGCTCCTTTATTAGCGTCCTCTCTTTCATCAAACGAATTGTGTCCTAAAGGTGCAAGTATGTAATTTTCTTTACAAATTACTGTGTGTAATATATTTTTTAATCATTTTCTTTTGATGAATTTACGTTCTTGAGATTCATGAGTGAATATAGGGGATTAATAACTTTGGATCCAGTTTATACTTTGCGAAATTTTAATCTGAATTAAATACAAAGGCTATGTTAGTTTGACCATCTTCTCTTTTCTTGCTTGAAGTAGTTTTACTGTTTAGGGTTTTCTTTTAATTTTGGAGTTTTCATTCATGATAAAGTGATTCTATAACATACTGTAAAGTTTAATTAAAAGTTTTATGGAATTCTAGATGGTTATGCTGCTTTTGTTTTATTTGGTAATTGCTTTGAATATGTAAAATGGTGAGTTTGAGGGGTATATGATATTTTTTACAATTTCAATTGTGGTTATATACCATTATTAATGTTTTCCTCTTAGTTATATACCTCATAGGAGAAATTATTTTTCTTAAAATAAAACATATTTTCATGTTGCTCATTTTACTATAACCATCCATTTAACTATTAAATTCTTTAATAAAATCTATGCATTTTTCGCTCAAGCTGAATGCATTTTCCAATGTGATAAGGATGAGATGATTAAAATAAGTATTTTTTACTAGTTTAAAAACTAAGGGGGTTCCCAATTTAACAAGTTGATGTCACTGTGACAACTATTGAGTTTTAGTTTTGTTTCATCCTTATATGTGTAATATACTCTGTTTTATTGCGTTGTCCATTTTACTATGTCATTTATCTATTTTCATTTAGTTACTTTTATTCATAACTAAATATGATTTTTTTAATGATAAACACTTACACTGAGATCATTGTTAATTGGCTCCCTGGGATATAGGCTCCATCAAGATCATAGTTTTTGCAAAGGTAATTTGATAGTTGGTTGCAACTATTATAAAATCTAACTTTTGTTTTATGATTTTGAATCTTTTATCTTTTTTATCTTGAAGTTCAAAGTTTGTGTCATGTTTTCTCTTAAATTCGGAGGCGCCCACATTTTTCCAGCTATAATCTTTGAAGAATCAAAGAACGTCACACTACCCTATCGCATAGGATTTATTCATGGATTCATTTGAATTTGAATTATTTCATTCAATATAAAAATTTTAGAATTTTAATCATGCTTTGTAAACAATCTTGAATCTTTAAAATAAATTTTTTATTATATAAATGTTTGTAGAGGTAACTAGAATAAGTGTTTGGTGTCTATCATCAAAGGAACATTTGATGGCGATGTGTGACTATTTGCATATGAAGACTTTGAAGAATGGGTGTTTTGTGAGCAATTTATAAGATTGTGAAATATTTCCAATATTATAAGTTTTTTTTAAATTATGATTCTAACTATATCAAACTATGATATAACTTTGTTCTTCTTCTTCTTCTTCTTCTTCTTCTTCTTCTTCTTCTTCTTCTTCTTCTTCTTCTTTTATATACATTTTGATATTATTTGTTGTTGTATTTTTCAACTTAGTTAATACTATGTCAACCTATTGAATTTTAGGTTTATCTATTTACATCTATTTTGCGGATTTAATTAACTTAAACATTTTTTTATTATCTAAGGGTTTATGAGTTCGTCATAAAATATTTTTACACATGATTATATAATTTTATGATAGCAAAAGTGCCAAAAAAATCCAATGATTTTTTTTTTTTTAAATCTCTTGATTACTTTTAAATTAATGATTTTATTGCATATACCTTCATATGGAATAATGGGTGCAGGAGTTGGAAAGTGTATGTTGTCCTAAATATTTTGAAAAAAAAAATATGACTACTTAAGGAAAAAGAACTAAATTTATATATCCTTGGGCACCTAAATATTGCTAGAAAGTATCCCATGATACCTATACATAGAATAAATGTATACATAACTTGCCCCTTTACTCATTTTATTGGACCATCAAAAGGTTGTTTAAGATATTTTAGCAAGATATAGGTTTATTAGTTTAAAGAGGAATTCCTTGCAAATTGCAGTGTCAGTAGTTCAAGAGGATTTTATGCAATAATTGAAATGGTCGAGTTATTTTTTTTGTTCTAGCATTGTGTAAGTTATGTGCTAATGAGGTGGCCTTCAAAAAATTATATTTGGTTTCTGGTGATAAAAATAAATCAAAATTATTGTATATACAACTTCTATTTTTTATTTTAATTTTCCTTAAAGTATATAAAATTTTACTTTTCAAGGAAAGTTGTTGAGTTTTATTTTCCATATGCAAGAAAAACTCCGTCTTTGACTTCATAATATCAATTGAATGGATATATTTATTTAGTTTAAACTTGGGCCTCCTTGATAAGTTATGTGACACCCCCCCTAATTAAATATCGGGTGATCAGTCCTTTATTAAATTATAATCAAGGTGAACGGTTGGTTCATTCTTAGCATCACGGTCAAAAAATAAACTTTCCAATTTAACACCCTAAATAATTAAGCTAAGTGTCAAAATCATTTAAAACATTATTTCCATTTCTTATAACCAAATTATAAAACCTTTAATAATTAACAGTTTATGAATCACACAATTTAAAAAGATTGGAAATGAACCCTGAACAATTTAACTATTCAGACAACAAATACCAACTTTAAAACCATAAAAGAAAACCCATCCTGACAATAAATAAATCCCAACGAGTAAAATACTAAAGATAAATGAACATAATATCTGACCAATCCAACTAAATAAGTAAATGGGCGACACATGCCCAAACTAATTAGAGCTGGAATAAGAGTGGACTCAACAACGAGGTCTTATAAGCAATGGTCGGAAACTCCCACATAAGCTGTAGCACGTCCAATCGAAAGAACCTAATCATGACGCCCCTGTGGCTGGGCACCTGTAATATATACATATATATACAAGAGAGAAGAGATAACAGGAAACGGGTCAGAGTCCGATTATAAAATAGTTTTAAAATTTAGTTTAGCCAATATTTAAAATGCTTACCAGCTAATGCAACAACCATGCTAGTATGCGACAGTCTCTTGAGAATTCTCAACTCTCATCTAGTGTGAACGTCTATCGTACTATTAAACCTCATAAGTCTATCTCACTTATTTTCCATAAAGTTTTATCTCGATAAATAACAGGCTGATAATATTTTTTTTAGAAAACTAATCTCTTCAAGATTCCTTATGCTATTTAAAATAAATCAGTACCATTATGAAGTTCCCGAGCACTTAATAGAGTTGAAACATTTATTTATTACTTAATTACTTATACGCGCAGTAGAAAGTTCCCATGTATATATATATATATATATATATATATATATATATATATATTAGTCTCACATATAATATATACACTAACGGCACCCCGCATAAATTCTATGGTGCTGGCGTACTCTGTTATCCAGTCCCCATATCACTCATACTAAGGGAAATACTAGTTCTGAATCACTCTCAAACTGTATTAACAAAAAACACATACAAATGGAGGCGAAGCATAGTTCCCGGTCCTAAGAGGTCAGCACATACCCTCACGTCTCTTAGGACCATCTGACTATCACTCAGATAGCCTGTAATCGAGGATACTATCTTCTAGGTTACAAGTCATTATCCCCTATAAAGGTCCAATCGAGATAAGCCTATCCCAGAGCAGAAACCCCCGTGATAGCAAGTATCTCGGGTACGATTTTTACAAAGATATATAATATATGCACAATCACACACTCACATATATATAAATATTCATATTTCTAAGTTAGGTACGCCCACAACCCAAAATTTTAATTTTCCGTTCTTAGCGCATTTTACTCGATTATTTCTCATAACGAACTTGCTATTTTTCTATTCTCATTTATATTTCACTCCATACACACTTCCCCTCTCTTGAAGTATCCTAAATAAAATTTCAGTAGACATACACTCACTTATCTTCTGGTCTAACTCTCTGACGAATCTCAATCTTCTATTAAATATACGCATGATTTCATATGTCAATAATTCCCCATTAACTTAATTTCATCTTACATTAAATTCTCACTCCACAGGGTTACCTAGACCCTAATAGTCCTATTTACATCTCATTATACTCGACCAATAATAATCAGGGTTCCTATGCCTTTTAATCGGATTAAACCAAAATAAGGGGAATATTCAGTTTTCCAGGAGGGGGTCGATCGATCGATGTTCTTGGGTCCATCGATCGATCAAGCAGTTATGATAAAAACTGTATTAACCCGGCTACGGTTTTACCTCTTCAACCTCAACCAAATCTCCATATATGTTTCCCAAACTCCCAACCAACATTATCACAAGTACTATAGGCCTAAATACATAATTTTAAACGTAAAACATGTCCGAATTCATCAAGTATAATGATTAAATGGGTAAAATCTACATAAACTTCAAGAACCCTAATCTTTTCTTTTCATTTCAATTCTTCCCATTCCTTTTCCAGATTTCCTACTTCTAAATCCTTACAAATTCGTGATATATCCTCTACATGTGATTTAGATGTCCATAATATGATTTGTTCTGCTATAACATGTGATTCTATGTCTCAAAACTATACTTTCTTTCATGGGACAAGTCCTAAACAACCCTAGACTAACATGATTGAGACATTAACTAATAATAAAGCAAGATAGATACTTGCCTGGAAATTTAGGTTTCTGAATTGTGGACAAAAGTTGTATGGTTGCGTTCCTTGTCGCGCGATCTATGCTTTGGCGGTGGTGGCGGTGTAAACGGTCGAGTCCTTGGCCTTGAGTTACTTGGGAAGCTCTCTAACCCCTTCCCTAATGGCCGTTATTTTCTTTTGTTCTTCTTAACCCTAGAAGGAAACTCCTAAAGGCTGATTTATCCTTAGGAAATTCGTGGGTTTAATTACCCAAAAATATAAAATGTCTAAAATACCCTCCCGGAATGTCAATTAGGCCTAAAAATGCCCCGGGACCCAAACTAAACCCTCGAGTACACTTTTCTGACTATCTCGACCCTTCCGGACACTTTAGCGCACTCAAAATGACCATAAGGGAGACTTATACTTTATTCACTTTTAATAATCATAATTTAGTCCCGACACGACACAGGGGCGTCCTAACTTAGATTTCCATAATTTCCATTTTATTCACTCGTGACAATTTTAATAAAATAAATTTCATATATTACTTTACTCATCCAGTATTATTCAATAAATATCCAATAATTACTAACTCACACCACGTTAGTAAATATATAAAAATATTTTTGGATTAATATTAAATTAATAACTCAATTAATTTTAGTAAATCCCTAATTTTAAAAGCCATAAAAATACGGGGTATTACATACTTCCTCCCTAATAACGGATTTTCGTCTAGAAATTCGAAAAATGAGGCATACCTGATAAAAACAATTCTGGATACCTTATTAGTATTTAAACTAACTTTAAAGTAAGGCGCTCAATTACTATAGTCCCCGTTTCACCTCAAGATTGTTTAACACTCTCATTAACGACACTTCACAATATGCTCCTAACCGAAAACATTCGCGTAGGATGAGTTTATAGTTCATTGGCTCCCATTATTTCAATATTATTAGGAGGCCGCACGTAACTACATGACAACTACTCGTATTTATCTAAACACACAACTCCCATTATGAGAGAAACCACACGAACATCTGAACACAACTCACCAAAAATAGCCGTGGTAATATCACCATAAACATCATACTCTAAGTTGACCAACTCCCAAAATATTTGATTATTCGCCCATCTGTTAACATTCGAAGTGAGAAAAGTTAAGGTTTTTCCACACCCGAAACCTCAATAAGTACCTTGTTCATAGTAAACAGATACTAGTGTTCCCACGGAACCCTAGAATTAGGCAATATCTTCCCTCAATTACCGTATTATATTTCGCTTGCTAGCTATAACTGTTGTAGGGACTAAATGATCAAAAAGAATATAAAAATTTCTTTCACACTGCTCCACTAATCGTTAATCACTGTTTGCCTACTCCCCGGCTATGGGTGATACATCCTACTCAAAACGTAATGTAATCCCCACTGCTTTTTGAAATCCCATTTTGAAGGCGGGGTTCAAAAATCTCATCCTAATTTAGAAAAATATACCGTGTAGGACCACGTACTGGCGCGATCCTTCCTTTCAAAGGAAGACTAGGGCACACTAGTTAATGTTGTCAACCACCCCAAAGGAATATCAATTACTTCCTTTTTGGGCATCTTATTCCACATGTTCGAAGGAACTCTTGATCTTACCTTGGGGTTGGCAACTTATTCAAGCAACTTCACTGACCATACCAGCCTCTTCCACTATAGCAACTGTCGATAGCCACAAAATTCTCTAGTTGGTCCTCTTGTTCCAACCAATTTCTATCTATGAGTGGTGCATGCGGAGACCACTCACTATGTTCCGCTCAACATCGACTTCTACTTGAAATGTCTCACATTAAGTGACACTTAATACTGCCCTTCTTTCTGTGACACCCCGACTAATTAAATACCGGGTAGCTACTCCTTTATTAAATCAATACAAAATACCAAGTTGGTTCAGTTAATAGCATCACTGTCGAAAACATTTTAATGATTACTAACCACCTAGTATTTAAAAAGTAAGTTGCCAAATTTTAAATTAAGTCTGGTTAACATGCAGTAAGAGAAATATGAAAGAATAACATAACCATTCACCATAATGAAGAAATGGAATAACGAACAAATAATAATAAGTCTGGAGGAAAACTCCTCACAACAATCCCACAACTGAAATGAGTAAAACAATGTATCCTGAATTAATTACATGCCAAAAGTCTGAAAATCTGAAATAGGAAATGTTTTTAATAGAAATGGTCGACATTCCCTACAACTGATGAAAGCTAAATATAGAGTCAAGATAGATGAAGTGTCTACTAGCAAAGTCCTGTAACATCCACAAATAACTACAGCTCGTCACCTGAATGAGGATCCTAAGCATGGTGTCCTTGTGGCTGGGCACCTAAAATGGTTTTTACAAAAATAGATTTGAAAGCAAACGGGTCAGAGCCCGAAAGTAGAGAGTATGTTAAAATAGCAAGTGCTTTAATAACATTAAAACAATGATGCAAAATACATGTTAGGACGTGCACTCGCATGAAATACTTACCTCTCAACTAATTGTGCACTCCTAACGAATAGCACCCATCTTAGTGATATACGTAACTAACCAAACCGTAATAAGTTCTACCCCTTACTACTGGATTCTCATTATGCATTCTAGCGTTATCAACTAAATAGAGGGCTTTACTTAAACTCGGATACTCAATTATTAGCAATACTATTCACTACCGATTATCCCATTATAACTTCTCAAAACATTACCATAATTATACACACAATACTTAACATGAAAGTTCGCATTATTTAAGTGTATATTATTCACGTCATAAATATACAATACAAGCACCCCGAGACTAAGCTGCGGTGCACACATACTCTGCTATCCATCCCGGTACATCACGTACATAAGGATAACGCATTTCGAATCTCTGAGGAATCGTTCTCAGATAACAACAATCACAAACAATGGAGGCGAACACAGTCACATCACATGGGTCACACACATACCTACGCTCCCACGATCAGCAGATTTATTAACATCCCAATAAGTCCTTCTCTGACCTATGTTCTCGAGGTACCAATCTAAATCCGAGCAACACAAGGATAAGAGGGCCCTAAGCGAACGTAAACCTCCCGTTATAGTAAGTATGGTAGGTATGTCATACACATAAAATCATATACATATACTAAGTATGCACACATCTTAGTAATCACCATAATTTATTTGTGGTACACTTCTCATTCTCGTACCGACTCATAATGTTACACAATTTACATATTCTCGGTTAATATAATTATTCAAGCCGTCAATTGTTCTCACGTCGCAATAGACACTCACGTCCTAATCCATAATTTCCATTTGGTTCAAATCACACTTCTAGGTTTTACTCCTCTATATATCCCAAAGGTCCCTACCATATCAATTTATCATCAAGGGAATGTTATCTCTACAATTAAATAAGGTTACGGGACATGCGAAATCAAAACAGGCCAAAAAGACAAAACTGCCAGCTCGTTAGAAGTCTCGTTCGAACGAGGCTGTTCGAACGAGAGTTCGTTCGAATGAAGTGGGCATCGAACGAGGGTTCGTTCGAACGAAAGGCATCTTTAGGCCATACCGGCAATGTATAAGGGTAGTTTGGTAATTTTGGAATTTTGGGAATTAAAACCCACGAAAATTAGGAATTAAAATCTGACTTAACCTTTACCCACTAAACCCACTAACTACACTAATTGACTTAATGGGCTACGGGAGTTATGGGAAATAGGTTTAGGGTTTCCTAAGACAACCTCAAGCCACCATTATCATCCTTAGAGAAAAGCTAGTAGAGAGAGAAAGAAAGGAAAATTCTGTAGAGAGAGAGAGAACAAATCAACCTTCATCAATCCAACACGAAATTCAGAGAAAGATTAGAGGCAAGTGGTTTAATTTCATTTTTGCAAAGAATGCTTCTTCCATGTGTAGGGAATTTATATATTTGTATTGTTTTTGGGAGATTTATAAAGATCCATGAAATTGGAAGTTATGAATTAAGATTTTAATGTAGGATTGCATGTAGAAGTGTTATTGGATGTTTGAACTAAGAGAATTACTACTTTTTATATTGAAAAAAATGGATTTAATTATAACTATGGAAGACTTTAAATTTCTAGGGTTCATATTCTTGAATATTGGGGAAAATTGGGGAGATTTGATGATTAGATGTGGTTTGGGATGATTAGAACCCATATAAATGTTGTGATGCGAATTTAAAATGTTTAGGGATGATTAGAAACCTTGAAACCTTATTGGAATGACATTTAGAAGAGATTAGAGGTGAAGAAAAGTTGGAAAAACGAATTAAGAAAATCTGGGCTCGAAACTGGCCTCTCGTTAGAAGACCTGCCCAGGTCGTTCGAACGAGCTCGTTCAAACGAGCTTCTAACGAGCTGACAGTTTGCCTTCTAACGAGCGGGAAATTCATTCGATGCCTTTCGTTCGAACGAACCCTCGTTCGATGCCCAGCCTCGTTCGAACGAGACTTCTAACGAGCTGACAGTTTAGGATTTTTGGCCTGTTTTGACTTCGCGTGTCCCGTAACCGTGTTTAATTGTAGAGATAACATTACCTTGATGTTAAATTGATATAGTAGGGACATTTGGGATATATAGAGCAGTGAAAAATAGAAGTGTAATTTTAATTGAATGGAAATTGTGGAATAGGACATGAGTGACTATTATGATGCGAGAATTATTGACGGCTTAAATAATTGAATTTACCGGGAACATGTGAATATAGCTAAGATGTGTGCATGCTTAGTATATATAATTTTATGTGTATGACATACCTACCATACTTGCTATCACGGGAGGTTTACGTTCGCTTAGGGCCCTCAAATCCTTGTGTTGCCCGGATTTAGATTGGTGCCTCGAGAACATAGGTCAGAGAAGGACTTATTGGGAAGTTAATAATTCTGATGATCGTGGGAGCGTAGGTATGTGCGTGAGCCATGTGATGTGACTGTGTTTGCCTCCATTATTTGTGATTGATGTTATCTGAGAACGAATCCTGAGAGATTCGAAATGCGTGATCCTTATGTACGTGATGTACCGGGATGGATAGCAGAGTATGTGTGCACCGCAGCTTAGTCTCGGGGTGCTTGTATTGTATATTTATGACGTGAATAATATACACTTAAATAATGAGAACTTTCATGTTAAGCATTATGAGTATAATTATGGTAATGTTTTGAGAAGTTATAACGGGATAACCGGTAGATAATTGTATTGCTAATAATTGAGAATTCGAGTTTAAGTAACGCCCTCTATTTAGTTGATAACGCTAGAATACATAATGAGAATCGAGTAGTAAGGGGTATAACTTATTACGGTTTGGTTAGTTACGTATATCACTTAGACGGGTGCTATTCGTTAGGAGTGCACAATTAGTTGAGAGGTAAGTATTTCATGCGAGTGCATGTCCTAACATGTATTTTGCATCATTGTTTTAATGTTATTAAAGCACTTGCTATTTTAAAATACTCTCCACTTTCGGGCTCTGACCCGTTTGCTTTCAAATCTATTTTAGTAAAAACCATTTTAGGTTCCCAGCCACAAGGACACCATGCTTAGGGTCCTCATTCAGGTGACGAGTTGTAGATGTTTGTGGATGTTACAGGACTTTGCTAGTAGACGCTTCATCTATCTTGACTCTATATTCAGCTTTCATCAGTTGTTGGGCATGTCGACCATTTCTATTAAAAACATTTCCTATTTCAGATTTTCAGACTTTTGGCATGTAATTAATTCAGGATACATTGTTTTACTTATTTTAGTTGTGGGATTGTTGTGAGGAGTTTTCCTCCGAACTTATTATTATTTGTTGGTTATTCCATTTCTTCATTATGGTGAATGGTTATGTTATTCTTTCATAATTCTTTTACTGCATGTTAACCAGACTTAATTTATAATTTGGCAACTTACTTTTTAAATACTAGGTGGTTAGTAATCATTAAAATGTTTTCGACAGTGATGCTATTAACTAAACCAATTTGGCATTTTGTATTGATTTAATAAAGGAGTAGCTACCCGGTATTTAATTAGTCGGAGTGTCACAAGTTGTATCAGAGCATCAGGTTCTAGTGTCCTTTAGGATCTGTACGGCTTATTATGTTTCCGCTGAGCTTTCTTTGATCTAGAGCCCTATATTTTAGGACTATTGTATCCTTTTGTATATGCTACGTTCTTCAGCTATTTTGAGTGTATAACTGCGAACTTATAGACTTTATTCTTGTTTCAGAATGCCCCCACGACGTGAACAAAGGGTTCCCAGGGATGCAACGCCAGAACCACAGCCCGCACCAGTTCAGGGCACGATGAATGCCGCCGAGGTTGCAGCCATTGTGGCCCAGGCGGTAAATGCTGCACTTATCGTGGTTCAGCAGGCACCACCTTAGGCGCCGGTAGCCGCGCCAGTTCAGGCACATGCATTCCCGTATGCTTGGGAACGTGTTCGAGATGCTTTCTAGAAAGCACACCCTCCGGAGTTCGCAGGTAGCTCCGATGTTGAGATATCTAGTCAGTGGAGGAAAGACATTTAGCGGCACTTGAGGATGTATGAGTGCACCGATGTCCAAAAACAGATACTAGCTACCTTTAAGCTAGTGGGATCTGCACTGCAGTGGTGGGAGTCTATTACCACCATGGAGGAGAGAGATACACTCACAATACAGGAGTTCTAGGTGCGGTTCGACCTCAAGTATTTTTCGTCAGCTATTCACACGAAAATGAGGAGGAAGTTGATGAATCTCAGATAGGAAGGTAAGGCTGTGGCCAAGTATCAGGCCGAATTCACAAATTTGTTGAATATTGTTCCAGATGAGATACCGACAAAAGAAAAGAAGATACAAAAATTTACAGACGGGTTGACTTGGAGGATCCGTCAGCATTTATTGGGAAATCTATCGTTGGCCACTTACTCTGATGTGGTTAACGTTGCACTGTTACACTGCCAGGATCACCGCTTTCACATGGCTGAGGGCAAGAGATCGGGAGAGTCCAGCCATCAGGGCAGGACTGGAGGACATGGTGCCAATGGGGCACAATCTGTTCAGGGGCAGAGACAGGGTGACCAGGGTTCCCAGCAGGGGGATCACAAGAGGTTCAGATCGGGAAATTTCAGGGACGGACAGGGAGGTTTCCTGCAGGGCCATCAGGGTCCGAACGGCCATCAGAACCAGCAGGGTCAGAATGGTCAACAACATTTTCAATAGGGCCAGCAGGGCCAGGGGAGGAACGGTAACGGCCACCAGGCCAGGGGCAGCAGGGATAGAGAGGGGGGAACTTCCCGGGGAAGTGTTACGTTTATGGAAAGACTGGCCATAAATGCCAGGACTGTCCTGATAGGGGCAGGGCCCCGCAGCAGCAGCAGGGTGCTCGACATGAGCCACAGAGGCCACTTTTTCCACCTACCCTCCCAGCTCCAGCCCAGGTGCCAGCCCTACCAGCCATTCCAGCAGCTCCAGTGCAGCAGGGGCAGTTACAGTATGGACGTGTCTATAACATCCACCAGGCAGCAGGTCCACAGGCACCACCCGCGATTGAGGGTATGTTTCCTATCCATGGTACTATGGGTCGGGTTTTGTTTGATACAGGGGCAACGCATTGTTTTATAGCTACACATTTTGCGAAAGCCTTAGGGTTATTAGCCACAGCAGAGAGCACAATGACATGTGTAGACTCACCATTGGGGAGTGGGTCACTAATTTTCTTTATATGTCGGGGAGTGGGGGTAGAGATTGGTAGTTTGGTATTACCTACAGACATGTTGGTATTAGATATGCATGAGCACGATGTGATTATCGGTATGGATTGGCTCGCAGCTTATAGAGCCATGATTGACTGCTTCGGTGGGAGCATTGTTTTTGCCATTCCGGGGCAAGAGATGTTTGTAGTGGCGATGCCTCGCCCAGAGGGAGATTCAGCCGCTCATTTGTATTACATAGAGGAGGATACTTCTAAGGAGGTTGTGATTCCTTTAGATTCGATCCCAGTTGTCAGGGAGTATTCCGATGTGTTTCAGGAGATACCAGGCCTACCCCCAGTCGATAGATAGACTTTGTCATAGACTTATTACCAGATACGAGACCTATAGCACGCGCACCGTACCGTATGGCTCCGGCAGAGATGCAAGAGCTACGAGATCAGATAGAGCAGCTGTTGGGTTAGGGCTTTATTCGCAGGAGTACCTCACCTTGGGGCGCTCCAGTTTTGTTTGTAAAGAAGAGAGATGGTTCACTGAGATTGTGTGTGGACTACTGGGAGTTGAACAAGGTCATGATACGGAATAAGTATCCGTTGCCTCGAATCGATGACTTATTCGACCAGTTGAGGGGAGATTCTTTCTTCTCCAAGATTGATTTGCGATCGGGATACCATCAGTTGCATATCAAGGAAGAGGATGTCTCGAAGACTGCGTTCTTAACGAGATATGGTTCTTACGAGTTTCAGGTTATGCCTTTTGGTTTAACCAATGCTCCAGCCATATTTATGGACTTGATGAATAAGGTGTTCAGAGATTTCCTAGATCAGTTTGTCATTGTCTTCATTGATGATATTCTGGTTTACTCCCAGACAGAGGAGGAGAACGCCGAGCATTTGAGGCAAGTTTTGCAGACGCTACGTCAGAACGAGTTGTATGCAAAGTATGAGAAGTGCGGGTTTTGGCTGAAGGAGGTTCAATTTTTGGGGAACATTATTTCTGACCAAGGGATATCTGTTGATTCGGGGAAGGTATCCGCGGTGAGAGAGTGGGGACAACCCACGACACCTCCAGAAATCCATAGTTTCTTGGGCCTAGCAGGATACTACAGGAGGTTCATTCGGGGATTTTTAAAGATAGCAGGTCCTTTGACACATCTGACTCGTAAGGGTGTGCCATTCATATGGAGTGATGCCTTTCAGTTGGCATTTGATGAGTTGAAGGATAAGTTGACCTCAGTACCTGTGTTAGCATTCCCGAGACCGGGAGTTGAGTATCTAGTCTACACCGATGCGTCCTTGCAAGGACTTGGAGGTGTATTACAGCAGGAGAGTTAGGCCATAGCTTATGCTTCCCGTAAGCTTAAGCCTCACGAGAAGAATTACCCCACCCATGACTTGGAGTTGGCGACAGTTGTATTTGCCCTTCGGATTTGGAGACATTATCTTTTGGGGGAAAAGTTTCGATTATTCACAGACCAGAAGTCCCTATAGTACCTATTCACGCAGATGGAGTTGAATATGCGGCAGCGAAGGTGGCTTGAGTTTGTGAAGGACTATCCGTTCGATATCCCATATCACCCGGGAAAGGCTAACGTGGTAGCAGACGCGTTGAGCCGTAGGCCAGTAGATGAGGTGGCAGGGGTGTGGAAGGCTAACTGGAAGGAGTTGGGACACCAGGATGCAGTGGCCCGATCATTCATGTCAGTGATGACTGTTACACCACAGATTGTCACGAGAGTGGTAAAGGCACAAGCAAATGACTCGTTCTGTCAGGAGCAAATAGTTTGATTATTAGAAGAAGGAGCCGAATCCTATACTGTTAGTTCAGACGGGGGATTACGCTTCAACGGGAGACTGGTAGTTCCGGAAGGGGAGGAATTGCGACACGAGGTAATGGCAGATTCGCACGGCTCACGGTTCGCGGTACATCCCGATGGGGACAAAATGTACCAAGACATGAGACGACAGTATTGGTGGAGCAGTATGAAGAGAGATATTTCGGTGTTTGTTTCAAAATGTGCCACTTGTCATCTAGTAAAAGTGGATCATCAGAGACGGGCAGGACTTCTATAGCCATTGGAGGTCCTGATGTGGACGTGGGAGAGCATATCCATGGACTTTATCACGGGGTTGCCTACGTCACAGAGAGGTCACGACTCCATTTGGGTAATTATGGACAGGTTGACCAAAGTCGCACATTTTCTACCCGTAAGGACAGACTACACTACGGGACAGTATGCCCAGCTCTTTATTGCAGAGATAGTGAGACTTCACGGTGTGCCCATAAATATCGTGTCTCACCGAGACAAGATATTTGTTTCACAGTTTTGGGAAAGTTTTCAGGAGGCCATGGGCACAGAATTGCGGTTGAGTACAGCGTATCACCCGCAGACCGATGGGCAGATCGAGCGTACAAACCAGATGTTGGAGGACATGTTGCGTATGTGCATCATTGATTTCGGGGGTGGATGGGAGCAGTATCTTCCACTGGTAAAGTTTGCTTACAATAACTCTTACCAGTTCACCATTGGCATAGCTCCATTTGAGGCGTTGTACGGTAGACCTTGTCGTTCCCCAGCATGTTGGTTGGAGGTGGGGGACAACAAAATACTTGGGCCGGAAGTGATTCAGGATACTTCGGCGAGGATAGAATTGATTCGGAGTCGCACTCGGGTAGCTCAGGATCGTCAGAAGAGCCATGCTGATGCAAAGAGGTTCTTCAGGGAGTTCCAAGTGGGGGACCAGATTTTACTCAGAGTATCTCCTATGAAGGGGATTATGCGATTTGGGAAGAAGGGGAAGTTGGCACCAAGATACGTGGGGCCATTCCCTATCATTGAGCGGATTGGGTCTGTTGCATATAGACTTGGGTTACCGGAGCATTTGCATCGGATTCATGATGTGTTTCATATTTCCTCACTAAGGAAATATCTTAGAGACAATTTGGCTCATTCTCACATTTCTTTGGAGGACATCGATCTCCAGACTGATAGCTCCTACGAGGAGGGGCCGATTGCTATTTTGGACCAAAGTGAGCGGAAACTGCGGTCAAAGATAGTTCCCTTAGTGCGTGTTCATTGGCGACATCATAATGTCGAGGAGTCCACATAGGAGCGCAAGGATGAGATGCGCGAACGTTATCCAAAGTTGTTCTTACCAGGTACTTTCTAGTTCCAAATTTCGGGACGAAATTCTGTTATTAGAGGGGAAGTATGTAATACCCCGTATTTTTGTGATATTTATTTATGGGATTAATTGAATTAAAAGTGAATTAATTGGAAATTAATCCGGATTAAAATAATGGTGAGATGCGAGTTGGTATTTGATTTTAATGAGTATATATGGCTATATATGAATATTGAATTATTAAATTTGTCGTGAGATTGATATATGGCAATTTGGAAAATTTTGGTGGGACGCGTGTGACAGCCGCGTCAGAAATATAATATTGTTAATTGGAAAGTGAATTATATTTCTCTTAACCGTATGGTCGTTTCGAGTGCGCCAACGCGTCCGGAAGGGTCAAAATAGTCAGAAAACACTAGCTAGGGGTTTAGTTTATGTCCCGGGGCATTTTTAGGCCATACCGGCAACGTATAAGGGTAGTTTGGTAATTTTGGAATTTTGGGAATTAAAACCCACGAAAATTAGGAATTAAAATCTGACTTAACCTTTACCCATTAAACCCACTAACTACACTAATTGACTTAATGGGCTACGGGAGTTATTGGAAATAGGTTTAGGGTTTCCTAAGACAACCTCTAGCCACCATTATCATCCTTAGAGAAAAGCTAGTAGAGAGAGAAAGAAAGGAAAATTATGCAGAGAGAGAGAGAACAAATCAACCTTCATCAATCCAACACCAAATTCAGAGAAAGATTAGAGGCAAGTGGTTTAATTTCGTTTTTGCAAAGAATGCTTCTTCCATGTGTAGGGAATTTATATATTTGTATTGTTTTTGGGATATTTATAAAGATCCATGAAATTGGAAGTTATGAATTCATATTTTAATGTAGGATTGCATGTAGAAGTGTTATTGGATGTTTGAACTAAGAGAATTACTACTTTTTATATTGCAAAAAATGGATTTAATTATAACTATGGAAGACTTTAAATTTCTAGGGTTCATATTCTTGAATATTGGGGAAAATTGGGGAGATATGATGATTAGATGTGGTTTGGGATGATTAGACCCCATATAAATGTTGTGATGCGAATTTAAAATGTTTAGGGATGATTAGAAACCTTGAAACCTTGTTGGAATGACATTTAGAAGAGATTAGAGGTGAAGAAAAGTTAGAAAAACGAATTAAGAAAATCTGGGCTCGAAACTGGCCTCTCGTTAGAAGACCTGCCCAGGTCGTTCGAACGAGCTCATTCGAACGAGCTTCTAACGAGCTGACAGTTTGCCTTCTAACGAGGGGGAAATTCGTTCGATGCCCACTTCGTTCGAACGAACTCTCGTTCGAACCAGCGTCGTTCGAACGAGACTTCTAACGAGCTGACAGTTTAGGCTTTTTGACCTGTTTTGAATTCGCGTGTCCCGTAACCTTGTTTAATTGTAGAGATAACATTCCCTTGATGTTAAATTGATATATTATGGACATTTGGGATATATAGAGGAGTGAAACATAGAAGTGTAATTTTAATTGAATGGAAATTGTGGAATAGGACGTGAGTGACTATTACGATGCGAGAATTATTGACGGCTTAAATAATTGAATTTACCGGGAACATGTGAATATAGCTAAGATGTGTGCATGCTTAGTATATATAATTTTATGTGTATGACATACCTACCATACTTGCTATCACGGGAGGTTTACGTTCGCTTAGGGCCCTCTAATCCTTGTGTTGCCCGGATTTAGATTGGTGCCTCGAGAACATAGGTCAGATAAGGACTTATTGGGAAGTTAATAAGTCTGCTGATCGTGGGAGCGTAGGTATGTGAGTGACCCATGTGATGTGACTGTGTTCGCCTCCATTGTTTGTGATTGATGTTATCTGAGAACGATTCCTGAGAGATTCGAAATGCGTGATCCTTATGTACGTGATGTACCGGGATGGATAGCAGAGTATGTGTGCACCGCAGCTTAGTCTCGAGGTGCTTGTATTGTATATTTATGACGTGAATAATATACACTTAAATAATGAGAACTCTCATGTTAAGAATTATGAGTATAATTATGGTAATGTTTTGAGAAGTTATAACGGGATAACCGGTAGAGAATTGTATTGATAATAATTGAGAATCCGAGTTTAAGTAACGCCCTCTATTTAGTTGATAATGCTAGAATGCTTAATGAGAATCGAGTAGTAAGGGGTAGAACTTATTACATTTTGGTTAGTTACGTATATCACTTAGATGGGTGCTATTCGTTAGGAGTGCACAATTAGTTGAGAGGTAAGTATTTCATGCGAGTGCACGTCCTAACATGTATTTTGCATTCATTGTTTTAATGTTATTAAAGCACTAGATATTTTAAAATACTCTCCACTTTCGGGCTCTGACCCGTTTGCTTTGAAATCTATTTTAGTAAAAACCATTTTAGGTGCCCAGCCACAAGGACACCATGCTTAGGATCCTCATTCAGGTGACGAGCTGTAGCTGTTTGTGGAAGTTACAGGACTTTGCTAGTAGACGCTTCATCTATCTTGACTCTATATTCAATTTCATCAGTTGTAAGTTTTGTCGCCCATTTCTATTAGAAACATTTCCTATTTCAGATTTTCAGACTTTTGGCATGTAATTAATTCAGGATACTTTGTCTTACTTATTTCAGTTGTGGGATTGTTGTGAGGAGTTTTCCTTCGGACTTATTATTATTTGTTGGTTATTCCATTTCTTCATTATGGTGAATGGTTATGTTATTCTTTAATAATTCTTTTACTACATGTTAACCAGACTTAATTTAAAATTTGGCAACTTACTTTTTAAATACTAGGTGGTTAGTAATCATTAAAATGTTTTCGACAGTGATGCTATTAACTGAACCAACTTGGCATTTTGTATTGATTTAATAAAGGAGTAGCTACCCGGTATTTAATTAGTTGGAGTGTCACAGCATCGAACGAATTTCCCCCTCGTTAGAAGGCAAACCGTCAGCTCGTTAGAAGCTCGTTCGAACGAGCTCGTTCGAACGAGATCGTTCGAACGAGCTCGTTCAAACGACCTGGGCAGGTCTTCTAACGAGAGGCCAGTTTCGAGCCCAGATTTTCTTAATTCGTTTTTCCTACTTTTCTTCACCTCTAATCTCTTCTAAATGTCATTCCAACAAGGTTTCAAGGTTTCTAACCATCCCTAAACATATTAAATTTGCATTACAACATTTATATGGGGTCTAATCATCCCAAACCACATCCAATCATCAAATCTCCCCAATTTTCCCAATATTCAAGAATATGAACCCTAGAAATTTAAATCCTTCCATAGTTATAATTAAATCCATTTTTGCAATATAAAAAGTAGGAATTCTCTTAGTTCAAACATCTAATAACACTTCTACATGCAATCCTACATTAAAATCTGAATTCATAACTTCCAATTTCATGGATCTTTATAAATCTCCCAAAAATAATACAAATATATAAATTCCCTACACATGGAAGAAGCATTCTTTGCAAAAACGAAATTAAACCACTTGCCTCTAATCTTTATCTGAATTTGAGGTTGAATCGATGAAGGTTGATTTGTTCTCTCTCTCTCTACAGAATTTTCCTTTCTTTCTCTCTCTACCAGCTTTTCTCTAAGGATGATAATGGTGGTTAAGGTTGCCCTAGGAAGCTCTTTCAAAACTCATTCCAATAACCCCCGTAGCTCATTAAGTCATAAGGTGTAGTTAGTGGGTTTAGTGGGTAAAGTCCAAATCAGATTTTTAATTCCTAATTTTCGTGGGGTTTAATTCCCAAAATTCCAAAATTACCAAACTACCCTTTTTCGTTGCCGGTATGGCCTAAAAATGCCCCGGGGCTCAAACTAAACCCCCGACTAGTGTTTTCTGACTATTTCGACACTTCCGGACGCGTTGGCACACTCAAAATGGCCATATGGTTTATAGAAATAAAATTCACTTTTTAATTAAAATAATTATATTCCTGACACGACTGTCACACGCGTCTCAACAAAGTTTCCCAAATTGCCGTATATCAATCTCACGACAAATTTTAATTCAATATTCATATTTAGCCATATATACTCATTAAAATCAAATACCAACTCGCATCTCGCTAGTATTTTAATTCGGATTAATTTCCAATTAATACACATTTAATTCAATTAATCCCATAAATAAATATCATAAAAATACGGGGTATTACACTTTCCTTGGCGTATACCTAAAGTTGCGACCCGTGCACTTTTCTCCATGATGTGAACTTTTGTACCTTTTATACCATACTAACATCATCATTCTTTGTACGCGCAACTCGCTCTCAACGTTTAACTAATTACAACTCTGCTCTGAGTGTTCTCCATATTTTTTTAAATTCTACCCTTCTCAAGAAATACCCCTTTGTAAATGGCTTCCCACAACCTTCCAACCAAATTCGAGTGTTCTAGTCAAATTGCACACGTATATATGGATTATTATCTTCACGCGACGCTTAATCCATTCGGTCACTTCCACCTCGTCATGTTAGTCCCACAAACATATATTCCACACGTCTATTCCCACATCCCTACAACTCGGACGATTCTAACATCAGCTAACCAGGATGCCCAAACAACCTATAAATCGTGCATACTAGCGTAAGCATCACATACGCTTCACACATAACACCCAATTCTTTCTTTTCGTGCTTACAACATGATTACAACACTTGGTTACTCTCAATGACCCTAGAAATTGAAATTTTAAATCCTTATTATCAACGTTCCACCCCTCGACTCGGGGTGATGAGACAAAACTTTCAATTCTTTCTTTCCACATAACCGGCTCCACTGACCTTAATTCATAATTCAACTTCCAATTTACATATATAATTACCTGCTCCTACTACAATCGAGGTACCAAACTCATAGACTAATGAGCAAACATCTTCCTACTTCCAACCTTACGCTAAGTTTCATGCGTGGGATGTCTAGCAAAGCGAAATCCAAATAAGGAACCCCCCGATACACTACTACCTAGCATTATCGATTATCAAAATCCGTTAGGCCCTGCATCCATAACATGTACCATGTCATTCCGTCACTTGACAGAAAAATTTACATCTCCTCCCGTAATTTCACCTAACAAAGAACATTTCGCAAATTATACAATCGTTCAGTATTGGTGGAAATCACATTCTATAAACCTTGAATACATACAATCGGGTTTCTCGAAATCCCATTCCCAATCATATGGGTGTAACTCTCCACTCCCACATCTCTAAAGGATAGGTATATCAACGCGCTCTTCCTATCACCAAGTCCTAAGCGCTAAACATAATATTGAGTTAAATCTTTTCGTTCAATGGTAAACCCAGTACACACTGGACCATGGCAACAAGGTCCCTAAACACTCCGAGATTTAAACATTTTGATACTACTCTACCCTTCGAAGTTCTTACAATAGATAATATAAATACGAGTCCGGCCCTCTCGCAGGTAAGGCCACGACAGAACAAAATATGTTGTCCTAAGGTAACCACTTTGATAGCCTTGAAATCACTGTCCACTATTGTTTTTACCATTTTTTTTATAAACCATAATTAGTATAATGTCGTACTCGCATATCACATTACTAATACGAGAATTCTCAATAAAGAATATGAATCACTAATTGTGCACCCATTTGTCCTCCGCGGAGAATACTAAAGACAATCCCACTTTACCAAGGGAACATATAAATAATAATAACTCTATAGATATACGCACTAATTCTTCTCACATGCGAATCTAGAAATAAACAAAAATATAATTACTTTCTCATGTCACATAAAACACGCTTCATCCTTCGAGGATAAAACTCATACTTCTACTTTGCCAATCGCCTTGCTACTTAATCATATTCCTTACATAACGCATCTGTCTGAACCAAATCGGAAATTATATTAACCATTTCCCTTGTAAGAGCCATGCCCCTGTCCCTTATTCTCACATCGAAATTTTTTAACTCCTGTGGTTTTACTCTCCACGGAATACCTCAACATATAACCCACCTATCTCCTAAAATACATTTGAAAACTCACGAACGAATGGAATCGAATCCAGGAGAATCACAATATCCTTAGAGGTATCCTCCTTTATATAATAAAATTAGGTGGAAGATTCCCCTTCTGGGCGAGGCATCGCCACCAAAACATCTCCTGCCCCACAATGGCAAATACAATACTCCTACCGAATCAAAATATCATGGCTCTTAACGTAGCGAGCCAATCGATGCCAATAATGATGTCGTGCTCACGTACGACTAAACTAGTATGACTGTAGGTAAAACCAAACTATATACCTACACCTTGGCGTATAAAGAAAATTAATGACCCATTCCAGTTGATGAGTCTACGCATAACACCATACTCTCAGTAGTGTCTAAAAATCCTAAGGTCTGTGCAAAGTGAGTATCCATGAAACATTATGACGCCCCAGTATTGAATAAAATGTGTCCTATAGTACTAGAAGGAAGGAACATACCATCAATGGCTGAGGATGGCTGCTGGATTTGAGTATGGTGGACGTCGTACACACATTCGTGTTGTTTCTGCCCCTGCTGCTGGGGTATCTTACTCTTATCTGGGCAATCCTGCCTCCGGTGACCCATCCTGCCGCAATTAAAGCATCTACCTCTAAAGTGTTTCATTTTACGGCTCTGTTAGTTTTGGCCCGATTGTACAGTTCCATTTTTTCCTTGGCATTATTGAGCATCTTGATGAAAAATGACATCTGGTTGAGGACAGTCCCTCCACTTGTGACCCGTTTGTACACACTTATAGAAGAGTTGTCAAAGTTCTCGCTGGTTGGGTTGGAGTTACTCTCCAGTATGATCCGGACAAGTTCTACGTTCATGACCGTCCATTCCACATTTGAAACACCTCTTTGTGAGTTCACTCTGACCCCGGCTTCGTTGTCCCTGACGCTTTTGGGTCTCCCTGCATAATTTGTTACCTTCGTGGCTTTTACGGTCTTGAGGAGCTTGTTGTAGCGATTTTAGTGTCCTCACACACTTGTTATTTCTAGTCATGACAGATTGACTATACTCTCTAGATCTTTTGCCCCTATGAGTTGTGTGCTGCGTTCTTGATACTGTAAGACTGCAGTGGTAAACTGCCCGTGCCACAATACGTGCTAAATCGGCGGTTGATACTCTCTCTAGAAACACCTGAAGTGTGAACTGACCCTGCTCATTGACTCCCCTAACGAAATTAGATTGTTCTTCTTAAAGATCCATCTGAAAATTTAAATAATCTGGATGAGTTCATCGTTCACATAAACAAATCGCAGAAGCACGAATTCCCAATGTATAAATATGAATCCAACATTCCTAATACTAAGGCTCTAAATCAAAGACGCTAAGCTGGAAACGAAATAAGCCGTACAGATCCTAAAGGAAACTAGAACCTGATGCTCTGATACCACCTGTGACACCCCGCCTAATTAAATACCGGGTGATCAGTCCTTTATTAAATCACAATCAAGGTGAACGGTTGGTTCATTCTTAGCATCACTGTAGAAAAATAAACTTTCCAATTTAACACCCTAAATAATTAAGGTAAGTGTCAAAATCATTTAAAATATTATTTCCATTTCATTTAACCAATTTATAAAACCTTTAATAATTAACAGTTTATCAATCACACAATTTAAAAAGATTATAAATGAACCCTCAACAATTTAGCCATTCAAACAACAAATACCAACTTTCAAACCATAAAGGAAAAACCATTCTGATAGAAAATAAATCCCAATGAGTAAAATACTAAAGATAAATGAACATAATCCCTGACCAACCCAACTAAATAAGGAAACAGGCGACACATGCCCAAACTAATTAGAGCTGGAATAAGAGTGGACTCAACAACGAGGTCTTCTAAGCAATGGCCGGCAAGTCCCACATAAGCTACAGCACGTCCAATCCAAAGAACCTAATCATGACGCCCATGTGGCTGGGCACCTGTAATATATACATATATATACAAGAGAGAAGAGATGACAGGAAACGGGTCAGAGTCCGATTATAAAATAGTTTTAAAATTTAGTTTGGCCAATATTTAAAATTCTTACCGGCTAATGCAATAACCATGCTAGTATGCGACACACTCTTGAGAATTCTCACCTCTCATCTAGTGTGCAGGTCTATCATACTACTAAACCACATAATTCTATCTCACTTATTTTTCATAAAGTTTTATCTCGAGAAATAACAGGATGATAATATTTTTTTTAGAAAACTAATCTCTTCAAGATTCGTTACGCTATTTAAAACAAATCAGTACCATTATGAAGTTCCCGAACACTTAAGAGAGTTGAAACATTTATTCATTACTTAATTACTTATACGCACAGTAGAAAGTTCCCATGTAAATATATGTATATATATATTAGTCTCACATATAATATATACACTAACGGCACCCCGCATAAATTCTATGGTGCTTGTGTACTCTGATATCAAGTCCACGTATCACTCATACTAAGGGAAGTACTATTTCGAAATCACTCTCGAATTGTATTAACACAAAACACATACAAATGGGGGCGAAGCATAGTTCCCGATCCTAAGAGGTCATCACATACCCTCACGTCTCTTAGGACCATCTGACTATCACTCAGATAACCTGTAATCGAGCATACTATCTTCTAGGTTATAAGTCATTATCCCCCATAAAGGTCCAATCGATATAAGCCTATCCCGGCGCAAAAACTCCCATGATAGAAAGTAGCTCGGGTACAATTTTTACACAGATATATAATATATGCACAATCACACAGTTACATATATATAAATATTCATATTTCTAAGTTAGGTACGCCCACGACCCAAAATTTTAATTATCCGTTCTTAACATATTTTACTCTATTATTTCGCATAACGAACTTGCTATTTTTCTATTCTCATTTATATTTCACTTCATACACACTTCCCCTCTCTTGAAGTATACTAAATAAAATTTCAGTAGACATACACTCACCTATCTTCTAGTCCAACTCTCTTACGAGTCTTGATCTTTTATTAAATATACGCTTGATTTCATATGTGAATAATTCCCCATTAACCCTTAATTTCATCTTACATTAAATTCTCACTCCACGGTGTTACCTAGACCCTAATAGTCCTATTTACATCTGATTATACTCTACCAATAATAATCAAGGGTTCATATGCCTTTTAATCGGATTAAACCAAAATAGGGGGAATATTCAGTTTTCCAGGAGGGTTCGATCGATCGAGGGAAGGGGATCGATCGATCGATCATTGATCGATCGATGTTCTTGGGTCGATCGATCGATCAAGCAGTTATGACGAAAACTGCATTAACTCAGCTATAATTTTACCTCTCCAACCTCAACCAAATCTCCATATATGATTCCCAAACTCCCAACCAACATTATCACAAGTACTATAGGCCCAAATACATGATTTTAAACGTAAAACATGTCCGAATTCATCAAGTATAATGATTAAATGGGTAAAATCTACATAAACTTCAAGAACCCCAATCTTTTCTTTTCATTTCAATTATTACCATTCTTTTTCCATATTTCCTACCTCTAAATCCATACAAATTCGTGATATATCCTCTATATGCGATTTAGATGTCCATAATATGATTTGTTCTGCTATAACATGTGATTCTAAGTCTCAAAACTATACTTTCTTTCATGGGACAAGTCCTAAACAACCCTAGACTAACATGATTGAGACATTAACTAAAAATAAAGCAAGATAGATACTTGCCTGGAAATTTGGGTTTCTGAATTATGGACAAAAGTGGTATGGTTGCGTTCCTTGTCGCGCGATCTACGCTTTGGCGGTGGTGGCGGTGTAAACGGTCAAGTCCTTGGCCTAGAGTTACTTGGGAAGCTCTCTAACCCCTTCCCTAATGGACGTTCTTTTCTTTTGTTCTTGTTAACCCTTGCAGGAAACTCCTAAAGGCTGATTTATCCTTAGAAAATTCGTGGGTTTAATTACCCAAAAATTTAAAATGTCTAAAATACCCTCCCGGGATGTCAATTAGGCCTAAAAATGCCCCGGGACCCAAACTAAACCCTCGAGTACACTTTTATGACTATCTCGACCCTTTCGGACACTTTAGCGCACTCAGAATGACCATAAGGGCGACTTATACTTTATTCACTTTTAATAATCATAATTTAGTCCCGACACGACACAGGGGCGTCCTGACTTAGATTTCCATAATTGTCATTTTATTCACTCGTGACAATTTTAATAAAATAAATTTCATATATTACTTTACTCATCCAGTAATATTCAATAAATATCCAATAATTACTAACTCACATCACGTTAGTAAATATATAAAAATATTTCCGGATTAATATTAAATTAATAACTCAATTAATTTTAATAAATCCCTAATTTTAAAAGCCATAAAAATACGGGGTATTACAAGTTAGTAGTTATTTTTTTGGATATTTAGATTTTCATTTTCATATTTTATTAAAGTAAGTTTCTTCGTACATAAATATATTCATCATATAGGTCTCACCCCTATAAAAAATGGAGTTTATATGTTACACGTTTGAGTGTTAATTTTTCGCTGAATCTCTAAAGTTCTTTACCATCATACTCCAATTCCTAAGTTAAGAGTAAATATTTTTTTAAGTAAAATATATAATATTTGAGATTTTAATAAAATACCATTGACATATTTATAATAAGAAATAAAACTAACTCATAAACATTCTTGTTTATCATAACACGTAGGAATGAAATATTCTACACTTCACAAGTACCACTTTTTGTTTTCTTATGTATATAATTGAAGCATTTGTGAGATACTGAATATATTCCATATTTTAAATCCCTAAGCGGCTAATCCTAACTAAAAATATTGTTCCCTCTCTGTAATACCCCGTATTTTTATGGCTTTTAAATTTAGAGATTTATTAAATTTAATCGAGATAAATTAATTTAATTTTAATCCGGAATGTTGTTTAAAATATTTACTAGCGTGACGAGAGTTAGTAATTACTGAAATTTGTTGAATGTTACTGGAAGAGTATAGTAATATATGAGATTTATTTTATAAAAATTGTCACGTGTGAAAAAATGGCAATTACGGAAATTTAGGTCGGGACGCGTCTGTGTCGTGTCGGGACTAAATTATTATTATATAAAGTGAATAAATTATAAGTTGCTAGTATGGTCATTTTGAGTGCGTCAAAGTGTCCTAAAGGGTCGAGATAGTCAGAAAAATGTACCCGGGGGTTTAGTTTGGGTCTCGGGGTGTTTTTAGGCTTAATTAGCACCCCGGGAGGGCGTTTTGGACATTTTGTAATTATGGGTAATTAAACCCACGAATTTTCAAGGGTTATATCAGATGTTAAGTGTTATCTTCTAGGATTAACACAACCTAAAACTAATGACGGCCATTGGAGAGGAAGGGGAGGAGTTTTCCAAGGAGTTCTAGGCCAAGAACTCCTCCGGTTGCACCGCCGTCACCGTCAAATCATAGATTGCGCGAAGGGGATCACAACCACACATTTTTCTTCCACAAAACAGAGACTCAATTTCTAGGCAAGTATCTATCTTGCTATTATCAATTTAATGCACCCTTTTATATTATTTTAAGGTTGATTAGAATTAGTGTTCTTGAAGAAAAACGTTAATTGGAGACAAAAAATTGCATGTTGTAGAGATAGAGATCATATTTCTAGAAATCCATTTCACATGTAGAGGTTGAACCAAGAATTTCCATGGTATTAGTGATAGAAAATCTAGAAAAAGAATGAAAGAAACTAACATAAAGAAAATATTAGGGTTCATGAGATTTATATAGAGTTTGGCCCTTTTAACCCATGATTCTTGATGAAAACTCGCATGCCTTACATATATTATTACTCATTTGGGTTTATTATGTTTGTGGTATCAATTTCTGGGAGTTTGGGAATTAAAAGTTTGGAATTTGATTAGTTTGGATGATAGAACCCGTAACTGGTATTTTGTAGATTTCGCCATACATGTTTGATCGATCGATCGACGGTTCGATCGATCGACCCCTCCTGGAAAACTGTATTTTTGATCGTGTTAGCTTAATCCGATTTTATGCATTTTAAACCTTGATTGGGGTTGCTAGAACATAATGGAACATAAAAAGGACCAGTGGGGTCAAGATAAACCCCGTCAAGTGGAGCTTTAATGTGAGGGGAAATAAAGGGTAAACGGGGAGACATTTATGCTTAAGAAATCATACGTGCGTTGATTAAATAATCCAAAACACCTAGGAAGTTGGATGAGAAGGTGAGTGAGGGCCTACTTAAATTGTATGTAGGTAAAGAGAATACTTCGAGAGACGAGAGGTGGGTTTAGAATAACTTAATTACGAGAATAAAAGGAATGAGTCCGTTATACGAAATAATTTAGTAAAATGTGTAATAACGGATAATTATAATTATGGGTCATGAGCGCACCTAATTTAATAATTTGGATGTGAATACATATATTATATATATGATAGTGTGATTGTGCATATATTATTTCTGTGTAAAAATCGTACCCGGGCTACTTGCTATCACAAAGGGGTTTTCGCGCTGGGACAGTCTTATCTCGATGAGCCTTTATGGGGGATATGGACTTGCACCCGAGAGCATAAGATTCCTAGGCACAGGCTATCTAATTGATAGTTCAGACGGTACTAAGAGACGCGTGGGTATGTGATGACGTCTTAGGGCCTGGAACTATGCTTCGCCTCCATTTGTATGTGTTTGTGTTAATGCAGTTCGAGAGTGATTCGGAACTAGCATTTCCCTTAGTATGTGTGATACAGGGACTTGATAGCAGAGTATGCCAGCACCATAGTTTTTATGTTGGGTGCCATTAGTATATATATAATTTATGAGTGATTGGTATATATATACTTATATATGGAAGCCTAGCACCATAGATTTTATATGGGGTGTTGTTTGTATATATATTATACGAGTAATTAATACATATACGTGTATCTATATGAGAACTTTCTACTGAGTAAAATAGTAGTTAAGTAAAGTATGAAAATCATCAACTTCACTATAAGTATTCGGAAACGTTATAACAGTACGGAATTATTCTAAATAACGTAAGAAATCTTGAAGAGATAGATTTTTCTAAATTGAATATCATAACCTTAATTTCACGTGCTAAGTCTTATGGAGAGTAAGTGTGACACCCCGCCTAATTAATTTCGGGTGATCAATCCTAAATCAAGTTAGAAAAGGTTTCTCAGTTGGTCCATTCTTAGCATCACTGTCGTCTTTTTAATTACTAACCACCTAAGTGAGAAAAGTAGATTGGTGCCAATTTTTATCTTTCGATTAATTAAATAAAACTCATGCGGAACATAAAATAATACACAATCACAGTTAACTAAAATAACCATCCACAATTAAAATACCTAGCCGAATAAACCATCGGTCCAATTATACAATACAAGTAAAGATAAGAAGAAAATCTCAACAAGTCTAATACTGATAAATTAACTGTGAGCGACAAGCTCAGATAACTGCTAGAGAGTTTCTACACGAATGAAAGAAGGAGGCGTCTATCAAAAACCCCGCAACATCCACATGTGCTGCAGCAAAGGACACCTGGAATAGAGTCAATCCTGGCGTCCATGTGGTTGGACACCTAAAAGGTTTTTAAAAAAATTTATAGCAAGGGTTAGTACCCAAAAACATTTGAAAATATTTAACAAATGATTAACTTGCATTAATAAATAAATATGCATTCTCTTCATATTTTAGTTAGTGCCGCACTCTCTTGAGGACTTCCTCCCCCCTCCTCTAATGTGCACTATTAACGCTTCCATTTAGTTTACTAGGTCATACACTCCTAACCCAATACTTATTTTAACCCTTGACATTTACCTACTCTAACCGAGTATTCTTTGATTCATGATTTTTAAGTTATTATAAATGTCAAACTTAATTAAATCATTACCCTTTTTAATTTCATATAACATTCACACATGTTATGCACATAATACATTTTTACACTATGTATTAATCATCCCATATATAATTATTTACCTAATTATATATTTAATCATGTTATAGTATTCACAAACATACTGAAATAACATTTAATACAAACTTTGGACCGAGTAAAAATACTCACAAAATATAAATTTTCCCAAGTGTTATCCCACTAGGTGTATTCACATAACCTAGTTATCCAAGTCAGATTCACTCACTAACTTAGTTTAACATACGAATTGAAGGCGGTCATATTCCTTCCCTGAAAGTGAGATGCCCCTCACAGACGCTATGACCTGGGATTATACTCGCCCTACTCCTCAAGCTAGGGGATTCACCCACTATGCACAACCTCCCCCTATAGCACTAGAGTATATACTAATAATATTCAGTCACTGATATTAATGCACACACATACTATATATATATATATATATATATATATATATATATATATATATATATATATATATATATACTGTCACACTCCATATATATATATGAATATAAAATGTCCCGGCTACACCATGTACAAAATTCGTAACATAAGCCTATTTAATTTATTACGAGTTTATGGTCCAACTCTAATTATTAATTAATTCGCACATTAATTAATTAAGTCACCTTTGGTGTCGCCCCCACCATAAAATTGGACTTACTCTCGTGGTCCGAATTAACCTCACCCGAGTCTAAATTCCCGACTCCCGAATTATTTAGCCTTTACCTAAGTAAGATTTATCTCTCGGTATTCCTCAATCGTTATCCCCGGACTTATTCTCTACTTCTATATTTAATCTTTTCGAACACCTTCCCAAAAATTCAACCTTAGTGTGTCACAATTAATTTCTCCAAAACCCAACTAATTTAAATTATGATGTCACACTAAGTCGTCTCTAAATTCTAATTAACTTTATTCACCATTAATTAGATTTAAAACCCATGTATAAATTTCTCACCAATTTAATTCATGGAAAAAGATTAAATTAAATTTTCTTTATATAAAAGAAAATTGGGCGAACTGTCAAAATATGCCGACCATCGATCAATCGACCCCAGACCTTCGATCGATCGATCGAGCATGTCTTCGTCTTCCTTGCGAAGACAGATTCTGCCATGGACGAGTTTCATAAAACCCTAACTCCTTCTATCAGCAATATCAAGCCTTCTTAACAATACTACAAGTTAGGAACCTTATTAGGGACCTCCAGAATGTCCTCCAACGTTATTAATTCGTCCATTAACTACAATTTCTGAATTTGGGAAAATAGTCATCTTTAATTACTTACCCATTTACACCCCAAATCTCTTCACCAAATTCGTTTCTAATTATCCAGATATCGTCCTACCTGATATGTACCAATTTATAATATCAGATTTCTACAAGAATCCTCATTCAAATTCATAAATCAGATTATTATTTTCAAAACCTCATGTTTATGCCATGAACACCCAAAATGAATTTTGATCAAACACATCACATGAATATGAATTGAAAAATAGATTCAATACTATTGCAAGTTATCCACTTTCCTTAGGTTTCGTAGTGTCTGATTCGGAGATGAATTCCAAGGTTAAAAATGATCCTTGTTGGCTCTCCAGTGATCCCAAAACTGCCTTTAACTGCTATTAGGGTTCCTTAATACACTTAGCTTTTTTCTAAAACTCTATCAGCCGTTTCCTTTCTTCTCCTAACTTAACAATTAACCTAAATCCCGTTTTTTTCCTAACGGGCCAAGCCCAAATGACCCAATTGCCCCCGTGTGGGCCCGACTATGTTTAAAAATTTCCCGTGACCCGTTTACTACCCCCGGGTACACTTTTTCGACTATCTCGGCCCATTCGAACTCAACCGTACACTCAGAATTGGCATTTGAATTAATTTATAAAAATACTTATCCCCCCACCCCTTTAGTCTATACCGACTCCCGGTTGAGATAAGTGCATACCTTGTCATTAATACTCGAAATGACTTAAATAAATGATTACTATTCACTTAGTAAATAAGTTCTCGTAAATATTAACCATTCACTCCGCGATTAATATTTAAATAAAATTTCCATAATTAATTCAATTAAAATTATGACTCACAAGTAATTTTCAATTCCCGAATTAATTACATATTTAATGCATGAAAAATGAGGGGTGTTACATACTCCCCCCCTTAAAAAGGAATTTCGTCCCCGAAATTAGGTCATACCTGTGATGAAAAGCTCTGGATATTGCTCCCGCATATCCTCCTCCCTCTCCCAGGTAGACTCATCAATGTTGTGATGACCCCACTGTACTCTAACTAGTGGAACAACCTTGGATCATAATTTCCTCTCGCTATGGTCTAGAATATCCACCGGCCTCTCCTCATATGAAATGTCTGGCTGTAAATCAATTTCTTCGAGTGGAATGTGCCAGAAGGCCCACTCGCTCCTGCGATATTTCTTCAGCGATGCCACATGGAACACGTCGTGTATCTGCTGAAGGTGCTCCGGTAATCCCAGCCTGTAGGCTACAGGCCCCACCCTCTCGATAATAGGGAAAGGTACCACGTACCTCGGTGCTAGCTTACCCTTCTTGCCGAACCTCATCACCCCTTTCATAGGGGACACCCGGACCAATACCTAATCCCCAACCTCTAACTCCACATGTCTCCGTGAATCATCGGCGTAACTTTTCTGCCTACCCTGAGCTATCCGAATCCTCCCTCGGATCAGCTCTATCTTGGCAGATGTCTCCTGAACAATCTTCGGCCCTTGTAGTTTGTTGTCCCCCACCTCTAACCAACAAGCGGGTGAACGGCAAGGCCTCCCGTATAATGCTTCGAATGGTTCCATGCTGATCGTGAATTGGTAAGAGTTTTTATACGCAAACTCTACCAGAGGAAGATATTTCTCACAACCTCCCCCAAAGTCCAGTATACACATTCTGAGCATATCTTCCAGCATCTGATTGACTCTCTCGGTTTGTCCGCCAGTCTGTGGGTGATAGGTTGTACTCAAACGTAACTCCGTTCCCATGGCCTCCTGAAAACTCTGCCAAAAGTGGGACACAAAGATCTTGTTCCTATCCGACACAATATTTAGCAGTACCCCATGCAGCTTAACAATCTCTGCTATGAATAGCTGGCATAACGCATCGTCTCAAAGTCTGTGCGAACCGGTAGGAAGTGGGCCACTTTGGTCAACCGATCCACAATGACCCATATGGAATCGTGACCCTTCTGCGATGTCGGTAACCCTGTAATAAAATCCATGGAGATGCTCTCCCACTTCCATACGGTAATTTCAAGTGGCTGTAGAATCCCTGATGGTCTCTGATGGTTAAATTTCACGAGCTCACATGTGGCACATTTCGAAACAAATTCTGCTATGTCCCATTTCATTCCTGCCCACCAATACTATCTCCTCATATCCTGATACATTTTATCCCCACCGGGATGGACCGCGAATCTCGACCCATGAGACTCCGTCATAACATCATGCCTCAACTCCGCATCATCTAGAACAAATAATCTCCCATTATGGCGTAAGCCTCCCTCCGAGCTGATCGAGTAACCCTCTGCTCCCTTAGCTAGTAACTGGCTCACCCTATCCCGGCAGGTCTGATCCTCTGCCTGAGCCCTCACAACCCGCATAATGATCTCAGGTGTGATGGATAATGCTGACATACAAGCCCTGGCTTCATCATCCTCATATCGAAGTTCTCTCCACTTCACATCCAGACTTCTTATATTTCCCCAGTCGATCTCCGACTCAATGCATATGCTACCACATTAACCTTACCAGGTCGATACTGAATATCAAACTGATAGTCTTTCACGAATTCTAGCCATCGCCTCTGTCTCATATTCAGATCCTTCTGAGTGAAGAGATACTGAAGTGATTTTTGATCCGTGAATAGCGTGAACTGGTCCCCCAGAAGATAATGTCTCCATATCCTTAAAGCAAAAACGACTGCTGCTAACTCCAGGTCGTGAGTGGGGTAATTCCTCTCATGGGGCTTTAGCTTCCTGGACGCATAAGCTATAGCCCTTTCCTCCTGCTGAAGCACACCCCCAAGTCCCTGTAACGATGCGTTAGTGTAAACCCGATACTCTAATCCTCCTTTCGGCAGTGCAAGCATGGGTGCAGATGTCAACTTGTCCTTTAACTTGTCGAAAGATAATTGGCAATGATCATTACAAGTGAAAGGTACCCCTTTTCGGGTAAGATTCGTCAAAGGTCCCGCAATCTTTGAGAATCCTTTGATGAACCGTCTGTAATAACCGGCCAGTCCCAGAAAACTGCTCACTTCTGTCGGTATCGTGGGCTGTACCCACTCCCTCACCGCCGATACTTTACTTGGATCCATCGCAATACCCCGGTCTGACACCACGTGGCCAAGAAACTGAACCTCTCATAGCCAAAATCCACACTTACCGAATTTGGCATAGAGCTGGTGATACCGCAATGTCTGTAACACTATACGCAGGTGCTCTGTGTGCTCCTCCTCGATGCGTAAGTAAATCAGGATGTCATCAATGAAAACGATGACAAACTGATCGAGAAACTCCCTGAAAACCCTGTTCAAGAGGTCCATGAACACTTCTAGTGCATTAGTGATCCCGAATGGCATCACCCTGAACTCATAAGATCCATACCGCGACGGGAAAGCGGTCTTAGGAACATCCTCTTCTCGGATACGTAATTGATGATACCCTGACCTCAAGTCGACCTTAGAGAAGTAAGACGCCCCTCTCAACTGGTCAAATAGATCATCAATCTTAGGCAACGGATACTTATTCCGTATCGTGGCCTTATTCGGCTCTCTATAATCCACGCATAACCGTAGTGATCCATCTCGCTTTTTCACAAACAGCACTGGTGCAACCCACGGCGATGTACTCCGTCGTATGAAACCCTGAACCAGAAGCTGCTGAATGTGCTCCCTCAGCTCATGCATCTCTGAATGGGCCATACGATATGGGGCCCGAGCAATTGGACTCATCCCCGGGGCTAAATCGATTACAAATTCGATTTCCCTGCTAGGTGGCAACCCCGGTATCTCCTGAAACACATCCCCAAAGTCTCTCACCACTGGGATTGATTCCAACGAAATAGCCACCTCCTGTGAGGTTTCCTCCTCAATGTAATACAAGTGTGTGCATTACCCTCCCTCGGGTAGTGGCATTGATATCAAGAACATCTCCTGCCCTGGAATGGAGAACACGATGGTCCTTTCGTAGCAATCCACCGTCGCCCGATAACCTGCCAACCAATCCAAACCCAAGATGACATCGTACCCCTCCATATCTAACACTAAGAGGTCCACTGCTAAACTAAGTATCCCAATCAGAATGTCCACTCCCCGACAAATCGAGTGAATCGTAGCCCAGCTGCCAACTGGCGACTCTACACACTTCTGAAGACTACTCGCGGTCTCTAGTAGTTCGACCCGTTTAGCAAAATTTAATTTAATGAATGAATGTGATGCTCCCGTATCAAAAAGAATAATACCCTCATAACCATGAATGAGAAACATACCCTCAACTGCTGGCGGTGCTTGCTGCACCGGGGGATTGTGAACATCCCAAACGTTATACACACGTCTGTAGTGCATCTGCCACTGCTGAGGTGGGGTGGGTGGGGATGGTGCTGCTGGCGGCAATAGCCCCTGTTGCCCCTGTTGGGCCTCCTGCTGTTGACCTCTACCCTTCTGTGGGCGCTCCCTCTTGAAATGCCCTGGCTAGCCACAGACAAAACAACGTCTCTGGCCATCCCCCTGTCGTTGGCCCTGACGCGGTTGGCCCTGGCCCTGCTGGCCTCCCCCATTGTTCCCTTGGCCCTAACGGCCCTGAGGAACCTACTGCTACTGATTCGGGCTCAGTTGCCCCTGCCTGAACCCCTGTCCTCCCTGTCGGAACCCACCAGGCTTAAACTTCTTAGCTTAATTCCCGTGTTGACTGCTCGCCTACTGCTGAGCACCACTTGTGTCACTACTAGTAACGGCCTTGCCCTGTTGGCTCGGCTCCCCTATTCACTTACTCCCCTTAGCATGGAAGCGATGATCCTGGCAGTGTACAAGTGAGGTATTAACGACGTCTGTATACATCATTAACGCCGAATTTCCAATCAAGTGTTGCCTGATCCACCAGGCTAAACCGTCCATAAACCTCAATTTCTTGCACTCCTCATCGTTCACCTCATTCGGCACAAATTTTGCCAAACGGGTGAACTCTTCCTCGTAGTCTGCCACTGATCAGTCACCCCGAACTAAATCACTGAATTTCTTCCTCATCTCAGTCTCTGCTGCTGGTGGAAAGTATTTGCGGTCGAACCGCACCCAGAATTCTGCTATCGGCATGAAGTCTCTCTCCTCGGCGGTGGTAACTGACTCCCACCACTGTAAGGTTTCCCCTGATAGACGAAAGGTAGCAAGCATCTGTTTCTCTACCTCGGTACACTCCAGCATGCGCAGATGGCGTTGAATGTTCTTCTTCCAGTCACAAGCCTCTACTACATCTGTGCTACCCCGAAACTCAGGTGGGTGACCATTCTGGAAGGTCTCCCTAACTCTCTGCCAAGATGGTGGCCCCACTGGAGCCTGAACTACTGGTGCCACTGGAGGCGGTGCCTGGGGCTGTTGAAAGTGAGCTGCCATAGCTCTCATTGCTATTTCGATCACCTGGGCCACTATCACTGCCACCTGAGTAGTGGAAATTAACTCGAGTGGGGGTGGTGGTGGCGGTACCTGTGGCTCCTGGTGAGCTTCCCTGACCTCATCCCTAACCTCAGCCCTCTCTGCTCCCAGTCTCCTCGGTGTCATCGAAAATAGATTAAATCGCATAAGTACATAGTTTACACAAAATATATTCACAGCAGAAGTACGATATATCACAAGCAGAAAATGAATCAACAGTCCTAATAATAAGTCTCTATAACAACCGAGTGCTACGCTGAAAAGTAGAAAGCCGCATAGATCCTAAAGACACTAGAACATGATGCTCTGATACCATCTGTGACACCCCGCCTAATTAATTCCGAGTGATCAGTCCTAAATCAAGTTAGAAAAGGTTTCTCAGTTGGTCCATTCTTAGCATCACTGTCGTCTTTTTAATTACTAACCACCTAAGTGAGAAAAGTAGACTGGTGCCAATTTTCATCTTTCAATTAATTAAATAAAACTCATGTGGAACATAAAATAATACACAATCACAGTTAACTAAAATAACCATCCACAAATAAAATACCTAACCGAATAAACCATCGGTCCAATTATACAATACAAGTAAAGATAAGAATAAAATCTCAACAAGTCTAATACTGATAAATGAACTGTGAGCAACAAGATCAGATAACTGCTAGAGAGTTTCTACACGAATGAAAAAAGGAGGCGTCTATCAAAAACCCCGCAACATCCACATGTGCTGCAGCAAAGGATACCTGGAATAGAGTCAAGCCTGGCGTCCCTGTGGTTGGACACCTAAAAGGTTTTTAAAAAAATTTATAGCAAGGCTTAGTACCCAAAAACATTTGAAAATATTTAACAAATGATTAACTTGTAGTAATAAATAAATATGCATGCTCTTCATATTTTAGTTAGTGCAGCACTCTCATGATAACTTCCTCACCCCTCCTCTAATGTGCACTATTAACGCTTCCATTTAGTTTACTAGGTCCTACACTCCTAACCCAATACTTGTTTTAACCCTTGACATTTACCAACTCTAATCGAGTATGCTTTAATTCATGATTTTTAAGTTATTATAAACGTCAAACTTAATTAAATCATTACCCTTTTTAATTTCATATAACATTCACACCTGTTATGCACATAATACATTTTTACACTATGTATTAATCATCCCATATATAATTATTTACCTAATTATATATTTAATCATGTTACAGTATTCACAAACATACTGAAATAACATTTAATACAAACTTTCGACCGAGTAAAAATACTCACAAAATATAAATTTTCCCAAGTGCTATCCCACTAGGTGTATTCACATAACCTAGTTATCCAAGTTAGATTCGCTCACATACTTAGTTTAACATACGAATTGAAGGCGGTTATATTCCTTCCCTGAAAGTAAGATGCCCCTCACCCATATAACGGACGCTATGACTTGGGATTATACTAACCCTACTCCTAAAGCTAGGGGATTCACCCACTACGCGCAACCTTCCCCTGTAGCACTAGAGTATATACTAATAATATTCAGTCACTGATATCAATGCACACACATACTATATATATATATACTGTCACACTACGTATATATATATGAATATAAAATGTCCCGGCTACACCATGTACAAAATTTGTAACATAAGCCTATTTAATTTATTAAGAGTTTATGGTCCAACACTAATTATTAATTAATTCACACATTAATTAATTAACTCACCTTTGGTGTCGCCCCCACCATAAAATTGGACTTACTCTCGTGGTTCGAATTAACCTCACCCGAGTCTAAATTCTCGACTCCCGAATTATTTAGCCTTTACCTAAATAAGATTTATCTCTCGGTATTCGTCAATCGTTATCCCCGGACTTATTCTCTACATCTATATTTGATCTTTTCGAACACCTTCCCCAAAATTTAACCTTAGTGTGTCACAATTAATTTCTCCAAAACCCAACAAATTTAAATTATGATGTCACACTAAGTCGTCTCTAAATTCTAATTAACTTTATTCACCATTAATTAGATTCAAAACCCATGTATAAATTTCTCACCAATTTAATTCATGGAAAAAGATTAAATTAAATTTTCTTTTTATAAAAGAAAATTGGGCGAACTGTCAAAATCTTCCGACCATCGATCGATTGACCCCGGACCTTCGATCGATCGATCGAGCATGTCTTCGTCTTACTCGCGAAGACAGATTCTTCCATGGACGAGTTTCATAAAACCCTAACTCCTTCTATCAGCAATCTCAAGCCTTCTTAACAATAATACAAGTTAGGAACCTTATTAGGGACCTCGAGAATGTCCTCCAACGTTATTAATTCTCCATTAACTACAATTTCTGAATTTGGGAAAATAGTCATCTTTAATTCCTTACCCATTTACACCCCAAATCTCTTCACCAAATTCGTTTCAAATTATCCAGATATCATCCTACCAGATATGTACCAATTTATAATATCAGATTTCTACAGGAATCCTCATTCAAATTCGTAAATTAGATTATTATTTTCAAAACCTCATGTTTATACCATGATCACCCAAAACGAATTTTGATCAAACACATCACATGAATATGAATTGAAAAACAGATTCAATACTATTGCAAGTTATCCACTTGCCTTAGGTTTCGTAGTGTATGATTCGGAGATGAATTCCAAGGTTGAAAATGATCCTTGTTGGCTCTCTAGTGATCCCAAAACTGCCTTTAACTGCTATTAGGGTTCCTTAATACACTTAGCCTTTTTCTAAAACTCTATCAGCCGTTTCCTTTCTTCTCCTAACTTAACAATTAACCTAAATCCCATTTCTTGCCTAATGGGCCAGGCCCAAATGACCCAATTGCCCCCATGTGGTCCCGGCTATGTCTAAAAATGCCCCGTGACCCGTTTACTACCCTCAGGTATACTTTTCCGACTATCTAGGCCCATCCGGACTCAACCGTACACTCAAAATTGGCATCCGAATTAATATATAAAAATACTTATCCCCCCACCCCTTTAGTCTATACTGACTCCCGGTTGAGATAAGTGCATACCTTGTCATTAATACTCGAAATGACTTAAATAAATGATTACTATTCACTTAGTAAATAAATTCCGGTAAATATTAACCATTCACTCCCCGATTAATATTTCAATAAAATTTCCCTAATTAATTCAATTAAAATTACGACCCACAAGTAATTTTGAATACCCAAATGTATTACATATTTAATGCATGAAAAATGCGGGGTCTTACAATAAGTTAGAGAGGTATATGGGATTCATTAGTACATTAGACGTGCACACTAGATGAGAGGTGAGAATTCTCAAGAGAGTGTCGCATACTAATATGACTGTTGCATTAGCCAGTAAGCATTTTAAATACTTGCTAAACTATTTTTAAAACTGTTTTACATTCGGGCTCTGACCCGTTTGTTATTACCTCTGCTCTCTTGTGTGTGTGTGTGTATATATATATATATATATATATATGTATGTATATGTATTACAGGTGCCCATCCATAGGTGCATCATGCTTAGGATTCTTTGGATGGAACGTGTTGTAGCTTTTGTGGGAGTGCAGGCCATTGCTTAGACGACCTCATTGTTGACTCTACTTCTAGTTCAGTTTTATCCAGTGGGGGCATGTGTCGCCCTTTTCCATTATTTAGTTTGTATTGTCAGAGATTGTATTTCTTTTACTTTCAGCATCTTTATTTCGGGATTTATTACTTTCAGGATGTTTTTCCTTTAGTGCTTTAAAGCTGGGACTTGTTATTTATGGTTAAACTCTTGAATGTTCATTTCTATTCTATACTTAATGTGTAACTCTAAAAATGTAAATGGTTAAGGGTTTTATAATTGGATTTAATAAAATTGAAATAAGGTTTTAAATGGTTTTGACACTTAGCTTAATTAATCAGGGTGTTTAAATTTGAAAATTTTCATTTGCGACAGTGATGCTAAGAATGAACCAACTGTTTACCTTGATTTTAATTTAATAAAGGAGTGATAACCCGGTATTTAATTAGGCGGGGTGTCACAGGTGGTATCAGAGCATCAGGTTCTAGTGTCCTTTAGGATATGTGCGGCTTATTATGCTTTCAGCATTTCTTTGTTTGATATAGAGCCCTATGTTTAGGATTGTTGATTTATTTGATGATATTTTGTTCTCCTGCTATAACAGATGTATCTTAGTGAATTCTAATTTCATTCGGATGTGTGAGTGTGTCGAGCGAGGACGGATGTCAGAAGAGGACCGTTAAGCGGACATCAGGAGGCAGGGCTCAGTTGAGGTGGTAAAATATATTCGAGGATGATGACCATAGTCGAGGTCACCTCCATTAGGTCACGGGAAGCCAAGACTAGGAAGGTGACTAAGGCGCATCCATGATTTCCAAATTCTGCTATAGTCAACTGAGGTGCGAGAGTAAACTCACCCATGGTATTACAAAACGTGTAGAGAACTGTCAGTGGGAAATTATAGAAAACGCGGGAATTGTGTGTGTTTATCAAAAGAGGTAAAGTATCCAAAGGTTTAGGTATAGGACGAAGTGTGGCTAGCTGAAAGTGAAAATTTAGAGAAATTTTTTTCTTGGTTGTTGGAAAGAAGTTATAATGATGGGAGTCAACCACCAATTTAGAAGTGGAATGCTATGTATATAGGAGAACCTTAGGTGTAGTGTTGACCGCATGTTCCTTCCTCAGCTGTTCAGGATTAGAAGAGAACGTTGTCCTGAACTCATCATGGGAGGGCGTGACAGGGGTCCATTTGTAAATATGAATCCTAACCGTTAGCGAATTTTGTATCGAAAGATGTAGATACAAGTGGAGAATCGACTGCAAGTGGGAGACCGACTCGTAATAATAGTTGATAACACTCAAAGAGGAAATTCTGATGGACGTCCCATTCAGAGGTTGACAATGTCGTATTTTGTCAATATAGATGATAACTCTTCTTTGTGGGGGAAGCTAAAAGAATCAAAGAATTTAGTCGAGAATAAGACTGAATACAACGGTGGTGGTGTAGCACCACAAAGGGGTGTGGACACTCATCAGGGGACCCATTTAAATGATTCGGATAGTTGAATCCTTACCAAGTGATAGTAAATTCAGTAAGGACTATTATAGAGAGTGACGTGTTCTTTAGGGCCTAAAAGGCTAAGGGAATAATCGGGGTGGCCAACAGGAATCGAGTCTACTAAAGTCCGAGAGAAGGACAATCCTAAGTTGGTTAGTAGGACAGGTAATAAGTGAATTATGTGTAGAGGTATTTTGTGCGGAGTGAGATCGCTAGCGATAATATATTCCGAAGTGAGTAAAAGGACAGGAATATGGTGCCTAGTAAAAGACAATGATTAAAGTAATTTTGTTTGGTTTGAGCAGACGTGTCACGTCCAAAAACCATTTGTGCAGTCAAGATGATTGCCAAGGTGGAAGTATAAGTTGTATCCTCAGAGGATGAGGCGTGTTTATGTGACACGAACGAGTCACTATATTTAGTTCATTGCTAGATTAGCATGTGAGGCAAGTTTAATACATATAATTATAGAAGTTATTATTATGTGAATATTTTTCCCTAGTGTAGCGGGATTTTCCTTTAGTGCTATCTGCGGAGGATGAATGAGTATACTAAAAGTGTTATGTACTTTACTGAGGTTACTCATTGTAGTGATGCGATACGCGAGTATGATATTATCTTTGTTAAAACGTTATAGAAATGATTAGTACGATAGTGGGCATTTATTGCAAGGCTATCGGAGTGGTTGCATTAGTGCAGTATGTTTTTGTTCTGGCGAGGCTTCACTTGCAAGAAGGTCGGACTCCCACTTATATTATTTATCCTAGAGACTTCGGAGGAGATAGTGGGCTCGAGATATTCGATGCCAATGTATGTATAGACTTTGTCAGTATGATTCAGTATATATCGGGTTTACCGTTGAGCGAAAAGATTTAATCCAGTATTATGTTCAGCACTCCGGACTTAGTGATAGGAAGAGTGCATTGTTATATCTATCCTCTAGAGATGTGGGAGTTAAGAGTTATACCCTTATTATTAGGGAAAGGGATTTCAAAAATTCTGATTGTATATATTCGAGGTTTATGGAATGCGATTACCATCAAATAATACTGAACGATAGTGCAATTGGTGAAATGTTCTTTGTTAAGTGTAATTACGGGAGTAAATGTAACTTTTCCTTCAAAAGACGGAATAAAGGGGTACCTACTATGGACGGAGGACCTAACGGATTTCAATAACCGACAATGCTAGGTAGTAGTGTATCGGGGGGGTTACTTGTTTGGATTTCACTTTGCGAGACATCCCACGCATGAAACTTAGCGTAAGGTTGGAAATAGGGAGACGTTTGGTCACTATTCCATGAGTTCGGTACCCCAATCAAAATGGGATCAAGTAATTATGTATGTAAGTTGGAAGTCAAATTTTGTTTTAAAGTCACTGGAGCCGGATTTTGTGGTAAGAAAGCATTGAAAGTTATCCCCACGAGTTGAGGAATGGAACGATGATAAGGAGGATTTAAAATTTTGATTTCTAGGGTGATTGAGAGTACCCAACTGTCATAACCGCGTTCAGAACATAAGGTGAATAAAGAGTTGGAATGATTTTTAGCATGGATTATCTGGAAAGAACTTTATTATACACAAGAGATGACTTGTAATTATTTTGATGAATAGAGTGTTAGTGATTTGTTTTGGTAGTTGTACCTATTTGGGGAAAATTGTTGTACTTATCTGAAGAAGTTTGAGATTTGTTGTTTCCCTTTTTTTGTAATGGAATTTGAATGCCCTATTCCTTACATCTTTTTGGATTTAGTTAGTTCTACAAATGAGTAGCACGCCCTTCGCTCTTTCAGGGCGGTCGGGGTGTTGCAAAAATGTGGGCATCTTGGTTATCTGATAATCGAATCGTCCGAGTTGAGGGGACGTGGGAATATAAGTGTGGAATATATGTTTGTGGGACTAGCATAACGAAGTGGAAGTGATAGAGTGGATTAAACGTCACATGAGGGGAGATAACCCATACTTAAGTGTGCAATTATAATAGCACACCCTAATTTGATTGGAAGGTTGTGGGAATCCATTTAAGAAGGGATATTCCCTGAATAAAGTAGAATTTAATTATTATGAAGAACACTCGGAGCGGAGTTGTTATTAGTCAAGTGTGAGAGCGAACTTGCGCATACAAAGAGTGATGATGTTAGTATGAAATAAAATATCCAGAAGTGAACATCGTGGAGGAAAGAGCACGGGTCGGAACTTTTGGCATACACCAAGGAAGGAAGGGGAGTATTACGTGTCACTTAATGTGGGATATTTCAAGGAAAAATCGATGTTTAGTAGTACGTAGTGAGTAGTCTCTACAGCATCACCCGTAGGTAGGGTTCGGTTGGGAGAGGAGAATCAACCATAGAATTTTGTGTTTATCGACAATTCCTGTGATTGGAAGAGGTCGGTAAAGTCGATAAAGTTCTTGGATGGGTTACCATCCTCAAAACAAGATCAAGGGTTCATCCGAACATGTGAATTAAGTCGCCCGAGAAGGAAGTGATTAATATTCCTTTGGGGTGGTTTACAATATTAACTAGTATGCTCCAGACTTCATTTGAAAGGAAGAATCGCGCCTGTACATGGTACGGCACAGTATTAATTTCTGAATCGGGATGAGATTTGTTAATCCTGCCTTTGATATGGGATTTCAGGAACCAGCGGAGATAACGTTTTGTTCTAAGTAGGAGGTATCACCCGTAGACGAGGAGCAGGCGCACGGTGATTAACGAGTAGTGGAGCTGCGTGAAGGTGATTTTTGAAATATTGGTGATCATTTCTTTTCCACCACGGATATAACTAGCAAGTGAAGTATAGTATGGTAGAGTCCCGAGAAAGCACTCGTACCTATTTGTCGTAAACAAGATGCTTATTGAGGTTATTATGTGGAAGAACCCTAACTATTCTCCTTCTGTATGTATAGAGGTGAGTGGATAATCAAAATTTTGGATCGGTCAAGAATAATCCGATAACTATGGTGGAATTCCACGACTGTTTTAGGCGAACAAGAGTGGTCAAATGTTCATATGATTTTTCTCAGAATGGGAGTCTTGTTTATAAATAAATCCGAGTAGTTGTCATGTAGTGAGGTGCGGCCTCCCAATGATAGTGAGATAATGGTAATCTATAATAGGCGTGACCTATGCGAATGTTTTCGGTTGGGAGCACCATGTGAAGTGTCTCCAATGAGAATGTTAATCAAGCTTGCTGTGAGGCAGGGGCTATAGTGCATAAACGCCTTACTATGTAGATAGTTTAAGTACTAAAAGGATACCCAGAATTGTCCTACCAGGTAAGCCTTATTTTTAGAATTTTGGGACGAAATTCCGTTATTAGGGGGGAAGTATGTAATACCCCACATTTTTATGTCTTTTAAATTTAGGGATTTATTAAATTTAATCGAGATAAATTAATTTAATTTTAATCCGGAATGTTGTTTTAAATATTTACTAGCGTGACGAGAGTTAGTAATTATTGAAATTTGTTGAATGTTACTTGAAGAGTATAGTAATATTTGAGATTTATTTTCTAAAAATTGTCACGTGTGAATAAAATGGCAATTATGGAAATTTAGGTCGGGACGCGCCTGTGTTGTGTCGGGACTAAATTATTATTATATAAAGTGAATAAATTATAAGTTACTAGTATGGTCATTTGAGTGCGTCAAAGTGTCCGAAAGGGTTGAGATAGTCAGAAAAATGTACCTGGGGGTTTAGTTTGGGTCTCGGAGTGTTTTTAGGCTTAATTAGCACCCCGGGAGGGCGTTTTGGACATTTCGTAATTATGGGTAATTAAACCCACGAATTTTCAAGGGTTATATCAGATGTTAAGTGTTATCTTCTAGGATTAACACAACCTAAAACTAATGATAGCCATTGGAGAGGAAGGGGAGGATCTTTCCAAGGAGTTCTAGGCCAAGAACTCCTCCGGTTGCACCGCCGTCACCGCCAAATCGTAAATCGCGCGAAGGGGATCACAACCACACCTTTTTCTTCCACAAATCAGAGACTAAATTTCCAGGCAAGTATCTATCTTGCTATTATCAAGTTTATGCATCCTTTTATATTAGTTTAAGGTTGATTAGAATTAGTGTTCTTCAAGAAAAACGTTAATTGGAGACAAAAAATTGCATGTTGTAGAGATAGAGATCATATTTCTGGAAATCCATTTCACATGTAGAGGTTAACCACGAATTTTCATGGTATTAGTGATAGAAAATCTAGAAAAAGAATGAAAGAAACAAAGATATAGAAAATATTAGGGTTCATGAGAATTATATAGAGTTTGGCCCTTTTAACCCATGATTCTTGATGAATACTCGCATGCCTTACGTAGATTATTACTCATTTGGGTTTATTATGTTTGTGGTATCAATTTCTGGGATTTTGGGAATTAAAAGTTTGGAATTTGATGAGTTTGGATGATAGAACCTGTAACTGGTATTCTGCAGATTTTTCCATACCTGTTTGATCGATCGATCGAGCCCAGAGCATCGATCGATCGACCCCTTTCTATTTATCGATCGACCCCTCCTGGAAAACTGCATTTTTGCTCGTGTTAGCTTAATCCGATTTTATGCGTAGTAAACCTTGATTGGGGTTGCTAGAATATAATGGAATATAAAAAGGACCAGTAGGGTCAAGATAAACCCCGTCAAGTGGAACTTTAATGTGAGGGGAAATAAAGGGTAAACGGGGAGACATTTATGCTTAAGAAATCATACGTGCGTTGATTAAATAATCTAAAACATCTAGGAAGTTGGATGAGAAGGTGAGTGAGGGCCTACTTAAATTGTATGTAGGTAAAGAGAATACTTCGAGAGATGAGAGGTGGGTTTAGAATAACTTAATTACGATAATAAAAGGGATGAGTCCGTTACACGAAATAATTTAGTAAAATGTGTAATAACGGATAATTATAATTATGGATCGTGAGCGCACCTAATTTAATAATGTGGATGTGAATACATATATTATATATATGACAGTGTGATTGTGCATATATTATTTCTGTGTAAAAATCGTACCCGGACTACTTGCTATCACGAGGGGGTTTTCGCACTGGGACAGTCTTATCTCTATGAGACTTTATGGGGGATATTGACTTGTACTCGAGAGCATAAGATTCCTAGGTACAGGCTATCTGATTGATAGTTCAGACGGTACTAAGAGACGCGTGGGTATGTGATGACCTCTTAGGGCCTGGAACTATGCTTCGCCTCCATTTGTATGTGTTTTTGTTAATGCAGTTCGAGAGTGATTCCGAACTAGCATTTTCCTTAGTATGTGTGATACAGGGACTTAATAGCAGAGTATGCCAGCACCATAGTTTTTATGTGGGGTGTCGTTAGTATATATATAATTTATGAGTGATTGGTATATATATACTTATATATGGAAGCCTAGCACCAAAGATTTTATATGGGGTGCTGTTTGTATATATATTATACGAGTAATTAATATATATACGTGTATCTATATGAGAACTTTCTACTGAGTAAAATAGTAGTTAAGTAAAGTATGAAATTCCTCAACTTCACTATATGTATTCGGAAACGTTATAACAGTACGGAATTATTCTAAATAGCGTGAGAAATCTTGAAGAGATAGATTTTTCTAAAGTGAATATCATAACCTTAATTTCACGTGCTAAGTCTTATGGAGAACAAGTTAGAGAGGTATATGGGATTCATTAGTACGTTAGACGTGCACACTAGATGAGATGTGAGAATCCTCAAGAGAGTGTCGCATACTAATATGACTGTTGCATTAGCCGGTAAGCATTTTAAATACTTGCTAAACTATTTTTAAAATTGTTTTACATTCGGGATCTAACCCGTTTGCTATTACCTCTGCTCTCTTATGTGTGTATATATATATATGTATTATAGGTGCCCAGCCACAGGGGTGTCATGCTTAGGATTCTTTGGATGGAACGCGCTGCAGCTTTTGTGGGAGTTGCAAGCCATTGCTTAGACGACCTCATTGTTGACTCTACTTCTAGTTCAGTTTTATCCAGTGGGGGCATGTGTCGCCCTTTTCCATTATTTAGTTGGTATTGTCAGAGATTGTATTTCTTTTACTTTCAACATCTTTATTTCTGGATTAGGATGTTTTTCCTTTAGTGCTTTAAAGTTGGGACTTGTTATTTATGGTTAAATTCTTGAATGTTCATTTCTATTCTATACTTAATGTGTGACTCTAAAAATGTAAATGGTTAAAGGTTTTATAATTGGATTTAATAAAATGGAAATAAGGTTTTAAATGGTTTTGACACTTAGCTTAATTAATCAGGGTGTTTAAATTTGAAAATTTTCATTTGCGACAGTGATGCTAAGAATGAACCAACTGTTCACCTTGATTTTAATTTAATAAAGCAGTGATCACCCGGTATTTAATTAGGCGGGGTGTCTCACTCTCATCTCAAAATAAACTTGATGTTCTTAATAATCTAACACATGAAATGCACGTGTGGATTAGAGATTAGGTTTAGAATAAATCATTTTATACATTAGGAGGCAACCTTGGAGCTAAGGAGGAAGGCTAAGGAAAGGAAAAAGAAAATTTAGGGCTTTTCATCTAATATTCAACCCAAATTGAGAATGGAGGTAAGTTATTTAATATATGATTATAATTGAAGTTATATTACAATGTTATTATTCATTAAGTTCTTAACTTAATACTAAAATAATTTTGAATTAGACAATTTATATAACCATTGTTAGGATTAAGAAATTGGACTTTGTTATGAAATTGGAATGATTATCATGACTTGGAGTAAAAATTTCTAAACTGATGTTATGGCCATTTAAATTCATGTTAAAGGTTATGAATCCCTTATTAATCTTGTGAAATATACTAAAAATTGGTTGAATTGATATGGAATCATGAGTAAAGTTCTTGAGATAATAATTAAGAATTAAAATCTATATCTTGTATTAACGGAACTTAAAATTATTGGAGAATGGTAAATATTGATATTAAGACTAATATACATCGAAAAATTAATGTTTGGATATGTTTAGGGAATTAAAAATATGAAATTCGGTTGACATTGGCGGACTTTGCTAGGAATAAGAAGGGTTATGGGCAGATCTCGCTCGAACGATAATTTGGACTCGTTCAAACGAACATAGTATTTTCATCAGAAGGACAAGAAGACTTTATTCGAACGAATAATGTATACTCATTTGAATGAGGACATCAAACGACAATAAAGAAGAATGATATTTTCTTAATTAAAAGAATTTAATTAAGGTGATTAAACTGGGATTTAAACTTGTAATTATTATCTGTAGAGAATTTATTAATTTAGTGTATTATATGAAAACATATTGGGTATGTGTAATCGTGGGATAAGTACTAGAGGGAACATCCATATAGTGCGCAAATGAAGGATACCGTCACTCTAATACAATGATGATGGGTTGGGGTTGGTTTTGATTACCCCGGACACTATGTGCTGAACGCTCGTGATCTCTAGAGTGAGATGCTTGGGCCGATCCTTTTATATAGTTTTTGGGATGGAACTATATGAATAGTGTGAATGTGTGGTGAGTATTCTTGTAGAGATTATTTATTACTAATAGGTGTGGGACAACCTAGAACTATGCCTAGTGCACCCGAGCATTCCCCGAAGGTGATAGGTTAGGCCTTCATTATATACGGGCTTGTGATGGGGCCCTTTTATGCGTTACACATTTTAGTGTGTACTAGATTATGATAATATTGATGTAGACATTTTCCTATGATATTATCCAATGGTGAAGTTCAAAGGAATAAATGTGGAATTGTACCTAAAGGTTAATAATGATGTAAAAGACTTAATCATGGGCAATATATGGGCTCGGGAGTAGATGCATGTGATATGTGGGGATTATTGGTTTGGGTCAAATTAAAACAAAGTAAAATACTAAATGAAGATGCATAATCATATTGTAATCCTAAGTCAATTATATTGTTATATTTGTGTCACCTCTTCCCTGAGATCATGTTAGCAGTTTTGATTAACATTGATACATCTGATGTGGTATCTTAGTTATGTGATTCATCTATGGTGTGTTTCAGTTATCTATTTTATTCATTTAATTTTTATTACAGTCATTCTTAGAATGATATTCAATTGTTTGATTCCCATGAGTTTGTATTAGACCTGATCAATCAATTATTAAATTTTACAGGGTGTCATAGAAGCATATGACAAACATAGATTAAATGCAATGTAAAAGCTCAAGACAAACACACACATATATCAGGAATGAACATAAATATATTGGTATAAACTCAACACAAAAGACACAAAAATATATCTTTTCACACTCGTACGGCATAAATGTGTCTAAACGAGATTTGGTACGGAGTGAAGGGGCATGAACTAGAAAATAAAAAAAAAATTGACCAACCACTCAAGATGGTCAAATGAGTTCTCTTTGATCACATTAACTTATCAATCGTATATTTAGCCTCAAGTGACGAACAAAGTGAACTCATAATGGACAAACACACAAAATGCATACTAGCGTAGAAAATATTAATGATTCTCAAATCAATAACACCATGCATTTAAGATTAACCAGGACTCATTATACAAACTCATTGATCTTCAACTTATAATCCTTCAAAATAAACATATATCATATTTTTTCTCTTATTATTTTTTAAGATATCACACATAATGATCAATGAAAAACTAGGCCTTAGCAATTCTTTTCATTTATTTTTCCTCTCTTTTCTTTTCCAAGGCTCTTACGAAAGGTGACCTTTCACGAAAAGGATATTTACCCCCTTCGTATCCCTTTTCCATTGCTCACTCATTTTTTTTCAAACCAAAACAATATCACGGGAAACGGTTCTTACATGCACAGATTTCTCTATCAAATAGATATGTATATGACAAGATTGATAAGAAACACCTCAGTTAGCTCATGCAACATAATTATTTAAAATCCAAAAGAGCTCATGCAAGTGTGTGTGGAGACATATGCAAAGATGAATCCATTAAGAAAATAAAATTCAAACAACATCATGCAAGCATGACTAAGAAATAATCCAAAGCATTGTAAACTATACTCTAATGTTCTAGCCACATGGAAAATATGGAACCAATGGGATTCAAGCACATCGATATGCCACACAAAATTTGTAAAACTAAACTACACAATGAAACCAAAAATCTTTTTGAGTTTTTCAAAAATGACCCAAAAGATAAACAAAATCTTTTTTTATTTTTTCACAGTAAAACTCAAAAATGAATAATCAAAGTAAAAAATACAAACACATCATACAACTAGTCAAAGCATACATCATGAATCACAAAAACTAGTTTACGAAAACTATGCAAACCCAATCACTTAAAACATATAACATGTGAAGAATCTTGTGAAAGCACGTGAGAATAAAAAATTCTGACATTTAATGTCTCAAAATCAGATTTCCTTACCCACATAGGTGTAGCATGATGATCTTAGGTTTTGGCAACTTTGGTGACATTAGACTTAGACCTCTTAGGACATTTTCTAAGATCATAACAAAACTTCCTAAAGTGGCATGGCCTATCGCAATATATGCAAGTGCAAAAATGATAAGGAATGTTTTCTTTGGGTTAACCTTTGCTAATGTCTTTGGCTACAATCGACTCTCTCAAAACTTTATTTTTAGCTTTAGGAGCGGAATTATTGGGAAAATCGAAGCCAATTCTAAAATTGTCATTTTTGATTTAGATGGTGCCACAAATCTTATCCAACCTTTTTGAAATAGATTCCAAATTAAATTTGACGTGACTTGAGTCTTTTAATTTCCCCCTTAACTCCAAAATCATAGACTAAAGCAAAAGACGAGACTCATCTTACAATTTTCAATCAATCCATGCATATATCTCTTTATCCCTTAATGTACTTGAGCTTCTCCCTAAGAGTCTTCTCAAGTGCCCTCAGGCCTTTTTCAATTTTCAAACAATCTACGCTCTTTTAACCTAGCCTCTAACTTCAAGTTGTCATTTTTCAACTTTAATAACTCTATGTACAACTTGTGGAAGGTCACTTAAATCTCACCATCTTCGTGTTCTTTTTCCTCATCCTCGTCACTCACTTGGAAATCACAAGACCGAGCCTCAAAATTTTCATGCATACGATCATCTTTAACATAGGAAAACTTTTCATTTTTACTCATATGACTATCCATGAAAGCAGTGTAGTTATGCTCCATAGGAAAATTAGGTTATTCTTCTAACTCACTATTACTAAGGGTAGAATTCTAAGCTTTGGGATTCTTACCTTCTTTCCTTATTCTAGCAGGACACTCAAAAGCACCATGCCTAATACCTTGGCATTCAAAATACTTGTCCCAGTCATCCACATCCTTAGGTTTATCCCTCTTTTTCCTATTACAATCATTGAAGTTCTTAGGTTTCTTCACAAAACAGTTATCCTCTCTAAGCTTAAGAAACGTTTTGAACTTCCTAGCAAACCTAGATATCTCTTAGAGATCTAACGCACCCTCACTATCAGAATCTGACACATTCTCCTTTCGGACTTTCAAAGCAATGCCCTTGTAATTTTTATCATCCTTTTTTTCCGAGGAAACATGTTCATCTCATGGGTTTGGAGGTGCCCTATATATTCTTAGACCCACATAGTATCATCACTTAGAGAATCAATGACCATGACTTTGACAATAAATATTTCAGGCAACAACCTTAAGATTTTTCGCACCACTCTTGACTTAGGGATGGGACCACCTAAGTTAAACGTAGAGTTTATAACATCAGATAACTTATCATAAAACTCATAAAATGACTCTTGTTCTAACATTTTAAACTTTTCAAACTTAGTTGTCAAATTTTTTAACGTAGAACCCTTACCATATTAGTACCCTTATGTGTGGATTTCAAAATCTCCCAATCATCCTTCGCACTCTCGCACATCATAATATGTTTAAATTCTTCGGCTATGATAACATATAAAATAACATTCACTTATTTGGAATTAAAGAACAAGGTACTCTTTCCGGCCGTTCTCCAAAGAGATTATGCTTTCAATAAACCACCCTTGGTGGTAGGAGACCACCCTTCCTTAACTAAGTTCCAAATTTTCTCATCAATCGATTTTAAGAAAAACTGCATCTGTGCCTTCTAATAAGGACAGTTTGAACTGTCAAACATGGGGGGTCAGGTTATGGAACTACCCTTGTAGTTGAACTCCATCTAAATAACCCTAACATCACTAAACTGGGATCAAACAAAATAAACTAGTGTAACCTTCTCTGATACCAATATGAAAAGGTCCTATAGTTATAGGGTTATACGTATTTCTAGGAAAACACTAATTTTTAATTTTCTAAATTAGTTAAACTAATTTTAATTTTTGCACCAATTAAACCAAAAGTATTGTGTAAATAGTTTACCGATTATATCTTGATCGAATCATGCATATAGGTGATAAATAAAGGATAAATAAAGCAAACCATAATATAATGATGTATGAGGAAACCCCATAACTAGAAAAACCTCGGGCGACCCAACCATGCAAATCCACTATGACATAAGTTTCATATAATGACACGATAGACTTACTCAACCGACTCGATGCCTTCAAGACATTATGCTCTCTTTGCTCCTTGACCTTCTTCATGATCTCCATTGGTCACCTTCCAATGGTAGCACAATGCAGGCGCTTCCCACGTCTCGGTACAACACCAATGTTACCATTTCAATAGTTAGTTCCATTCATCACCGCACACACACGGAGTCCACTATGTCAAACCATAAACATGTAATCCACTACTCGAAACAAACTCTCAATGAAAAGTAAACATTAATGGTGCAAGACACACAAGATCTCAAATAGACATAAAGTTCTCAAACTTGGATCTCAAATTATTGAGTGTAAACTAGGGTTTGGGAGGCTCTTGATTTATCTTGAAAATTCATTTTCACAAAACCTCTGTCAAAAATTATAGTTATGCCCTTTTATTTATAGGAAAACAGTAAAAAATTATGGCATATAACTCGAGGTAACTCGTTTGAACAAAATCATGAAGGTCTTTCCAACGAGTTATGCATTCTCCTTTGAACTAAATAAAACTTATTCGAAAGAGATACCCAAATTCATTTTAACGCTCATTAAACGAGCTTTAAACAAAAACTTTCTCCTAAACAAAAACTATTCACTTGATGTATATTTAAATCTCGTTTGAACGATACATAGTAACTCATTTGAAGCAAGTCGTTTAAAAATTTTTAATAAAATCGTTTGAACGAAATATCTAAGTTTATTCAAATGACATACAAAAATAAAAAATCCTTTACAAAAAATGGTTTCAAAAAATATTTTAAACATGCAACACCCAAACTTATCCAAGGATCGAACGTAATATGTATTTTATGTCGCTTTGCTTGGCAGCTACGGTCTTCAATACACATCATAGGATGAATGACAAAATTAATACAAATCCTAACCTATGACTCAAAATATTTTTGTCCAAATGGAATAAAGTCAATATACATACAAATTGACTCAATGTGAATTTGGCAAAACTAAACTAAGAATAGTGTTAACTTGTAAGTTTATAGAGATAAAAAATCACAAAATCATTAAAAATTGCATTTTTGGACACTTTTTTTTTGTGGGAAAATGCAATATGATCATAAGTTTTTCTTTATACTTAACTCCATCTACAAACTTCCACGAAAAGTGTTGATTATTTTTTTTTTAATGCCAAACTAAAATAGCAATTTCATTGTTAAATGCCAAACCCCTATCTTTTTTTAATGTTGGTTAAGAACGTGGCTTGTGGCTTTTTCCAACATATCAACTTTTGTTGTTGATTGTCTTTTAACACACTTAGTTAACACTTACCCAAATAGGTGTTATTACACCAATGGGAGCCCTTATAACCGCTGTAAAAATGGTCCATATTTAACTCCAATAAAATATTCTCACTTTTCTCACATATAAACCTTGGAGTCAATATAAAACCTATGAAAGATTTATTTTCAGTTTTAAAATTACAAATGCTTGTAATATGATAATAAGTGATACCATTTGTGAAACTTGTGAGCTATAGGTGATTGCAAACTTTCATGTCATGAATGTCAAACTAATGTCAATATTTACTATGATAATTTTGAAAAGTTTACTATGACAAAACACATTCAACAATTATATCAAAACAAACCATTTAATCAACACAACCCCAAATTATGCAATCCTATATATTTATCAACATGTTAAGCATGGGAATTAACCTAAAATACATTAACAAACTTTTTGATTTTTTTTAAAAGAAGCATGAGCGAAATATTTACAATTTCAAGTCACGCTTAAATGGGCAAATATGAATTTTTAGATGCACTAAATACTCTCAAGAAATAAACTCACTCAAACTCAACCTCTAAACACAAAACACTATCAAAATTGCATGATAAACCAAATGCATATGAAACACGTGAAGCATCCATATCGTAATAAGAATAGAAATATCATGAGGAGATATACCAAAGAAAGAACATGAACATGTGATACTAATACAACCATGACATGTGATCATAAAATATGGAACATATGGATAAGTATGAGAGTCTATAACAAAGAGAACATGTGTCCAAAATCAGGTGAACATTGAGATCAAACATCCAAGAAACATGGTATACGATAAAAAAATGTATGAACATTGAGATCAACATCTCTACCAAAATGACCACAAGATATGCCTTAACATATAAACTCTCACCAACATCCAAGATAGCACGGATAAGAATTAATCGAAAATCACACAAACAAATATGTAGCCTAGGGCATGAAGACAAAAGTGTCCTAGCTATGACAATCACCAAATGATTCAAGTGTAAGGAAGATCCTCTCTTTTATTAATTAGATGTGGAGGAACACTTGAAGATAACTCACCATTAGAGGTGGAAACATATAAACCATCGATAAATTCTCTTTTTTTCTTCCAAACTTCTCTTGATATAGGATTCTTGAGTTTAGTGAGAACCCTAGAAATAAACTGAGGGACAAATGTCATATGATCTCTATTTTGAAAACCTTTTTTTTCACAAAATCAACACCCTTCATAAAATATCCGTTACCATGCTTAGTAGAGTAGTGGTAAGGTATACAAATTACTAACTCAATACTTCAATTTAAACTCTTTGGTTATGTAGCAATGTGAGGAATCCTATAAAATTACTAATAGCAAGAAATAATTATGTAGGACATGCAAATGAAGTAATCCCCTACTCAGGAATTCTTCTAAAAATAATGATAGCAATAAATATCAATGATGAGATAAAGATAAATAAATCATATCTCCCCTCGATCAAATATATATAAAAATAACAAGAAACATAAATTCTTCCCCCCCCCCTTTTGTAAGAACACAAAAGAGGACATATCCAAATCCAACAAATCAAACTCTTCTCTCCTTTTTTATTACCTAATAAGACAAACAAGAAGATATAACAAATCATCAAAAGAAATATATCTAAGCATGTATCAACAAACACACAATCATGTAACAAAAAATAAGCTCCCCTCAAATAATGATGGCTCCCCCTTGAAGTGAATGAGTGGATACACAAATAACATCTCTAACATACAAACATATTGAACAAACATATATCTTCCTATCAAAAACTTATTATCATCTCCAAAAACGTAAACACATAATCCATTAAGGAAGTAATCATGAAATAAATGCACATAGACCAATCAATCAACGAATTCAACTCATCCTCAACCAAACATCCCCTTTTAAATTCCCTTTTTGTTATAACAAAAGAAACAAGAATCATGAAACAACATGGGGAACATCTAGTCAGGGATAAAACCAGTAAAACCATCATAATATAATCATGAGAAATGAAGGATCAAAGAAGGAATAAAACCAACTAAAAAACAAAACAATAGTCCAGAAAATAGGGGCTCGTGCGCACGCCTAACAAATTGGTTTGTGCGAATGGATTCAGTGCACATGGGTATGAATCATGACCATACGAACACACCAAAAAAGGGTTTAGAAACTAAATTTCATATAAAACACACTAAATCACTTAGAAAATGGAGTCAAATCCAACCTTATTACTCCTTTAAAAATGTTACTCCACTTAATCACGCAACATACAACAAAACTTCTTAAAACTTTCACAAGGACACATCTTTCACATAAAACCAATGAACAATCATTGATGCTAACCAACATATGAAACATGTATGAAATAAGTATCAAGAACATCTCAAATAATTTCTCACCTCAAACTAATGCAAAAACCTCGAAACTAATCAAATCAAGAACTCATACACCCAACAACATGCAAAAGACAAAAATAAGCATCCATCAAAATGAGCAATCACTTTGATCAAAGGAAGATCATTAACTCAAAACAAAAATACTAGTATATGTCAAGAAACATAAGATTAAATATCAAAACCAAACACTCATTCTAATCATGAAAAATCGCATAATCTATAGTCTAATATCACTAGAGATTTGTAAAATTGAAATCATTTACTATGGTTATGAAAACTAAACATTTTCAAGTCACAATCGAAACATGAAAAAGGTAAACTAAGAATCATATAAACTTGTGAATGCATAGAGATGAAAAATCACCAAATCATCACAAATTGCATTTTTTTTACACATTTAATAATCTTTTTTAGGAAAATTATATATGGTCATGATTCTTTCTTTAATATTAACTCCATGAACAAACTCCCTTGGCAAGTGTTGAATAAACATTTTTTAATGCCAAACTAAAAAACTAACTTTAGTTTTGAAATGTTAAAGCTCTATCTTATTTTTAATGTTGGTTAAGCACATGGGTTATGGCTCTTTCCAACACATAAGATTTTTCCGTCGACACTTACCCGAATGGGCATTATAACACTAATGGTAGCCCTTATCAACACTTAAAAAATGGCCCATATTCAACTCCAACAAAATGACATACAGACCTTGGATTGTTTATGAAACCTATGCAAGATTGATTTTCTCTCTTAAAGTTGCAAATTCGTTTAAAATGAAAATAATCGATACCATTTGTGAAAATCATGCATTGTAGGTGAGCACAAAATTTCATTTCATCAAAGTCAAACTAAAGTCAATGTTTACAATGATATTTTTGAAAAGTTTACTTAGACAAAACAAATTCAAGTATTCTATCAAAAAAAACCATTTAAGGAACATAACCCCAAATTATGTGATCTTATAGATTTATCTACATGTTAAGTATGGGATTTAACCAAACATGAAAAAAAATTATGAATTTTTGTAAAAGAAGCATAAACGAAATATTTATAATTTCAAATCAAGCTGAAATTTGAAAATATGAAATTCTACATGTACTCAACACTATCAAGAAATAAACTCACTCATACTCAACCACTAAACTCAAGAACTGTCACAATAGCATGATAAACCAAAAGCATGTGAAGCATCAGTATCATGAAAAGCGACATGTCATCATGAATCATAGAACATATGGATAATCATGAGAAAATATCACAAACAACACATATGTCCAAAATCAAATCAGTGAGCATGAGACATAGAAGAAACTCAAATATCTCAACGTAAATAAGACCAAACATCAAAGAAATGTGGTATAAGATCAAAAAGCATGTATGAACATCGATATCAACATCTACACCAAAATCACCACAAGGTATCACAAGAAATGCCTTAACATGCAAACTCCCACCAATATCGAAGATAACATGGATAATCATTATTAAAAAATTAACCAAATAAATAAACATGTTTTTGAATTTTCGAGAATATGTCAAAAATAAACAAACCAAGGTATGAGAGAAAAAAATCTCACATGCATCACAAGACAATCTCACATAAAAAAAATTCAAACCCTTTTGGATTTTTCTTAATAAAAGCACACACAAAAATAAGAACAGATCAAAATATGGAAAACATGTATACACAAAACAAATCATTAACTAATACATATCATAGGACGTGATATGAAACATGTTACAAAAATATCCTAGCAATGATAATCACCGAATGATTCAATTGTTAGAATGATCATCTCTTTTATCAAATGGATGTGGAAAAACACTTGAAGATGATTCACCCATTGAGGTAGAAACATGCAAACCATCAACCAATTCTCTTTTCTTTTCCAAACATATCGTGAAATAGGATTCTTGGGCTTAGTGAGAAACCTATAAATAAATTGAGGCACGAATTTCACAATCACAAAATCCACAACCTTCACAAAATGTCCAATACTATGGTTATGAGGGGGAACATAGAGCATGTTTCTTCGAAGGCCAAGACCATGTGGTCTAAAAATCATGTTTTTACCAAGAATAGTTTTGCTTTCAAAATCCCTATAACAATCCACATTCAACAGTTTGACTTTGGTCACAAGTTCATTTAATCATACTCTAATAAATCATTAATAAAAATCAGCATCATGTGAGAGTGAATCAATATGAGAATTACTAAGCATGAAATAAAAATCTCTAAGGTGTCCGATTTCATGACAATAAGTCCACACATAAAGTTCATCGTGAACCACCTTAGAATGACTTTTACGAACAATTCTCATTTTTTGTTGATTACTAAACAACTTGTAGAAAAAAATTCTCAAATTACCCTTATTATGATAAAATGTGCAAGTGTAGGGTTTGGAAGGTCTTTTCAAACTTTCTTGATCTTTTTCGAAACAATGACCCTTGAAAACATTTTGCTCACTTCCTTTTTTGCTCAAAACATTGAGAGTACCAAACACATTTTTCTTCAAATTGACTTTTGGAAATAACTTGTTAATTTTCTTTCAAAACTTAATTTTTCTCATTTACATTCAAAGAATATTGAACCATTCTTAATTCATGTTCAAGTGAAGCAATTTTTTTCTCAAAATCACATTTGGACACTCTACACATTTGAAGTTCATTTTTCACATTTTCAAGTGTCAAAACCAAATCATTTTTCTCTTTCTCAATCAATTGAAACTTTTCACAAATGCTTAATTTTTGAATTTTCAAAATTTTAAGGATTCATTTTATTCTTTCAAAATTTACATCTCTTTCTTCAAAATACAAATCAAGTTCAATAGCTCATTTTTTAATTTTCGACATGTTTCACCTTTTCTCTTAAAGCATCTCTTTGAATGAAAATTTGTCTAGAATCACCAACTTTCACAATCAAAGAAGCTTTTTCATTTTCAACTAACTTCAGTTTATTATCCAATTTATCATTCTTATTTTGCAACTTGAAACACTTATTAATGAGATTGTGATATTTCGGACTCAAAATTTCACCACCTTTATCATCAAAACAATCATCATTAACATGAGAATTCAAACTATCAATGCAAGAGTTCTTATGAGAAGACGAACTACAATTCTCATCAAGATTGGAAGTCAAACATTTAGATTTATTATTCATCACAAAAAAGTATATCATGTGAACATTTAGGCAAACTAAAACAAAATCTATTCATGAGATAATAACTCATGCTAGGATCCATCATGTAATCACAAACAATGATCAACAAACCACACCAACAAAATTTGTAAAAACAAGATGCAAGTAAAGCACAAAATCATAAACAAACAAATACACACACATACAAGGATCTAACTCGGGATGTAAAGCCTATTTGAGCAACCTAGCTTTGATACCAATTGAGAAAACAATGTGCGAATGACCTAAACAAACCTATAAGGGGTGAATAGGTATGATGAAATATTGTTCCCTAATTTTTTAATTCCAAAAAATCTTTTAAATAATAAACATCTTAACAAAAAATAAATCCAAATGTCTTTTTAAAAATACTCACATAATTACACCAGTTAAATAAAAGTGATTGTGCAAAATCTAACACATCTATGTCTAATTAACCTAACTTGAGTTATTTAAACATACTAATGTAAAATATGAGATCAAATGTTTTAAATATGAATATAAGAAAACACAAACAAACCACAAGACAAATTTAATGAGGAAAACCCCCCACCTAGGGAAAAAAATTCTCCAACATACTCAATATCCATTTCTACTTCAAAATAAAAATTTTACAATGGTTAGGAAGATACCTTTCACACAATAACAATTGTATAGATACCTGTAACACTTCAAATCTCCCCCATAGCTAACGAAAATCCAGTCCAAGGTCCATAAATTTAGGTAAGCATTCTTATCTTCCTTGAAGACACGTTATAATCTAATTCCTCCAATAAATCAAAGAACCTCAAATTTTAGATCGCGGAATACTTGATCATATAAAAGGAGAAGTAAATATAACTTTAGCTATGTTGTGATTTCAATTTTTAAAAAAATCCTCATAAAAGTGTAGATGTCATTCTAGATATAAAATTAATTAAACTCTCAATGAATTTTGCAATTTAGGTGTAGAGAGAGAAGGAAAGCCTCATAAATACGTAATTCACCTTAGATAAAATATTTTGGAATGAGGGGAAATTGTCTCTTTAAAATGGAAGGAAAACAAGTCTATTTATGATAAAAAGCCAAAAATTGATCGTTCGCATGGTTGTAACCAATATGCCCCAAGTCGAAAAGCATCCAAGGCCATGCGCACGATCGTGATTTGATATCATTCGTAGGAATCCACGCGCACAAGCTTAAAAGTAAGCCATACGAATGCCCTAAATAGAAAAAAGTTCAAAAAATATTTAAAAATATTTTCTTTAAAAATCAACCTTGAATTCAAAACTACAAAACACAAACACAACTCAATAAAGGTATTTTTTAAAATCATTTTATGAAAAATTAACTCAATTTTGAAAAACACTCCAAAAGTAAATTAAAACTTTCGTAAAAGGATATTGTCTCCAATATGCATAAAAGGAGTGCTTCAATTAGGGGCATGTAAGGTCTTTAATTCTTCAAGTCTTAATCTAGACTCAAGACTGCACCTTACTAAAACTGGAGATAGTCAATCTATATATTAAAAATATTTACATTTTCATACAAAATCTCCATAAGATACTTTTTTTCACCTTCTAGATGGAAGACCAAGCATGGATCGCTCCCAAACCACTCGCATCGTTGCAAGTGTCAATTTCTATTGATAATGTTGTGTTCCACTAAATCTTCAAATCTTCTTTAATGTTGAAGAAAACTTTTTGTGTTCCAAAGCAACAAGTGAAAATCCACTAATGTAGATCTAACTTCTTAGGATATTAGAGTCCTAAAGGCTGAGGCAAGTTTCCAAAAGGTGGTTGGTTAATCAATATAAACTCACAGAGTATTTTTTGATATATAAAAAATATTCAAAGTTTCTCAAGAATAAATTTCCGAAATATTTTGTTCAAGTTTTGAGAGAAGTAATCAAACTTAAAATAAATTTAAACTGTAATGATAACAAACGATATCTCAAAAAATACAAAAAATGTTTTTGTTTTTAAGAAAATCTTATTTCTCTATCTTGATAAATTAATGAAAACCTTTCTTGAAAAATCTTAACCTTATTTTGTGATGAAGAAGAAGATGGATTAAATAGGTGTTTTCAAACTTGTGGATTAAATAGGTGTTTTCAAATTGATAAGTATGTTTGTTCTCAACCTAGAACACTCATACTTAAAATACACATAACAATACAATTTTTATGAACATATTTTTTCTATAAGAAAAGTATATTTCATAATGTATTGTTCAAATTGTCATAATAACTAACATACAAGTTATAAGAAACTTTTTAATACAAGAAAATTAAATTTAAGTTAAATGAAAACAAGGGTGGTAAAACTAAGTCATTCTAAGTTTTTACCTTTATCCTAAAGTGTAAATCTCATTGGTCATGGCATACGATGGTTTTTGAATGAAGATGAAGAAGTCTGGTTTTATAGTCTTGAACATGAAGCTTTTTGGGACAACTTAGACTGTGATTCAATATGTTTTGGAATGGGATAAGATATTATAATCCTTTGTATATTTTGAGAATACTTGTGCTTTTACACACTACTTATGTGACTTGTCGCTCTAGTATCACATGATCTACTAGAGGGGGTGGTTCCATATTTGATGTAGTGAAGTTGCCTTGTAGATGATATTTACAGTAGTAGACTTTGGCCTTTCGTTACCTCGTCTTTGATATGGTCATTCAAATATTCATATTATTCATATATGGTCATTTATGATCGAGGAATATATAGTCCTTCACCAATTCTCAATGGGGTAATAATCGTATTTCAGAGATTTTTGCTAGCATTAACAGTTTACGTGCCTCACGTTGTGTCGAATTCATGGTAAGAGAAGTTCCAAAGTGATTTATATAAAGAGAACCTAACAAAGTTTTTTGGGTTTTATTTAAGTTTCATTGATTTAAAGTAGCTAGGGAATAAATACAAACATTTTCATATGATTGAATGCATTAATGTGAAAAAGTAGCTACTTGCCACGTTTTAGCTGGTTAGATTTGCTATGGTTTGGTGGGAGAGTATGAGAAGAGAGTTATAACCTTATAGCAGGATCACCACATAGTTATGAAGTATGAGTTGGAGTTACAAAATCATCTTGTTTGGGATTGATATTATAAAAAAACTTTATTAACCTAAGAAATTTGATTGATCATGCATTAGAAAAATAAAGAAAACTAGGTAAAAAGAATAGACATAGGGTTCGAATCATAATACCTTTACGGATATTGTAGGTGATTCGAATGAGGAGAAATAAATGATATAGAAGATGGAGAGGCTTGTTTTCTTCCTCTTCCAAAACCTTGATAGAATGTCGTATTTTCCTTGAATCTTCTAGAATATGATCCCCCTAAAGTAAGACTTGTGTGTGGGCACTCCTGATGATGAAAATTTGATGATCGGCAAGAGAAATCATTTTCTCTCTCCTCACCCCTCACAAAAATATGAATAGTTTTTTCTTTTCTCTCTCTCTCTCTCTCTAATCCTTAAATGTTATTATTCATCTTAAATCTCTTCCCTAGAGCATATATATTGGTACTTTAAGTGGGCTTTGTCTAATTAGGGTCTTTAGAGAGAGTTATGTTTACTATTTGGTTAATCGACTATACTAGTGACCTAAGACTAATAATTAAATATTCTTCCAAACCGAAATATGAAAACTCCACATTATTATTAACAGTACAATTTGCGCTTTAAACCTAAAAAGTGTGAAGGTCCCCAATTGAAAATAATGCTCTAAATAAAATTTTTATCTTCATTTTAGGTTAAAAAAAAACTAGGTTTTATGTGATGAAAAGTTTACCATTTAGACAACACCAGATTTTATCTTCAAATATAGGTGATTTAATATTAATGCATAATAGGGAAAACAATCACATAAAACCAAGTCGCACTATGAGAAACCCACAACAAGAAATAACCCCGGGTCGAACAAAAAGACAAATGCACTACGATAGAGTATTTCAAATAGAAGAAAATGATTTATAATTAAAAAATGCAATGACCAACTATAGACTCTTTCCCACCATATCGTACGAAAAGAAAACCAATAATTGGATAACTCTACACAATCGCGAACGATTTTGTACTCATACATTGTCTTTCAAAACTATTCCACCAAATTAAAATCATATTTGAAGTAGAAGATGGAATTTGTTAAGAAGCCACCAATGATTACTTTACCACTTTCCAGTATGTGAGTTTTCGAAAAGGTTTTAAAAGTGAATTTGTTTACTCAAACCTCAGAGTGTGTTTTTGAGATATTCACACAAGTCATTGAAAAGAAAGAATACAAGTATTCTCATTCAAGAACAAAGGTATAAGGTTCTAGGCTTCAATTGGACTTTTGATCAAAGTTTGAAAACAAAAATCTCAAGAACACAAATAGAAATGTGAAGAAGACAACCAATGTCTTAACTCTCTATAGTACTTAAAATAATAAACAAATATAAAAAAACAATTCATCTTTGATCAAGTGTCTTTGCTCTATACAAATTCTCAACAGATTTGCTTAAGAGTTTTGGTAAATATTCATGTTATGAAATCAAACTCTCCTTGTATATAATCTCTTCCTATGCTGGAAAAATAGCTTAAGACGAGTGGAGAACGTACCAACTAAAAATATATCAAAGAACTTTGAGTTTAAGAAGATTTGAATACCAAAAAATTCATTGCAATTTCTAAAAAGATATTTGTAAAATATCTAGTTTACCGACACTCATCGCGGCCAACGAATCAGGAATTTGCTAAGGCGAAACTCTGAGTCACTGCTGCAAAGTTGCAAGGGAAAGATAGAAAATTTTGGATAAGAACTTTAGTTGACTTCATAACTAGTGAACTTAGGTCTTCGCTTCAGCGAAGTTCTATTTTTCTACAGCAAGTAGCCAATGAAAGTCCCAAACTTTGGTTTAGGGAAATAAAAAGATATGAAGAACCTACTCAAACCTTCGTATGAAATACTTATGTAAATAACTTTTAAAAGTATATTTTATATTATGAAATGTATACTTGTATATGTATATCACCTAAAAGAAAAACTAAATCAAGACACACACAAAATAATGTTTCCATTTTATGAAAAGGAAAATTTGAGTGTGACAAACTGTTAAAGTCTTTTAGAAAGTACATATACATCAAGCAAGGGGTAATATCAATATGTCATCATATTGATGTCGGGTTGAGAAGTCTTATCCAAGATGAAAGAATACGACTATGTCAGAACAACCTCAAGCACTAAAAAAGATATGAGTACACATATAGTCATCTACAATATCCCCTTTGTCTATATGATGACAAAATACAAAAAATAAATATTACAGGAAAATATAAGTAAATCTATAACCTTATAACAACAATGACATAAGCCCAACCAAATTCATACATCACCCTCTCAACCTATAATCCATAAGAACGTATTTGAGCTCTTGTACACTTCTAACTTATCATACACTAACAAAGCTAATCACGATACCAATGTGTATAAAGGACAATTAATTGAATGTAATTATAATGAAAAATGTATGTATGTATATATGTATGTATATATATATATATATATATATATATATATCAAAGAATGATTCATCTTAATCACATAAAGTATATCAGTGTAAATAAGTATGCATCCTATGAAATCACATGAATGCATTGTATATCACACTTTAATTTATACGCATTCCCTAAGATATTTTCATATCAAAAGTTTATAATGACTTTAAAATCAATCCCCCCCTTAAACTAATCTTCTCTCCCCCATAATCTCTCCCCCTATTTTGTCATGGAAGCTAAATAAGTCTAGTGATTAATTAAAAGAAAATGAAGATAAGAATTATATTTAGTTTAAAAGAGAAAAATACAAAATGTTATAACTTAATTTTAAAAAGGAATATAACTTAGAGAGATATAGTTCAATTTATCAATCATATAAAGAGATATATGCAATTTTAAAAATGATATAAGGGTAAATATGATAATTAGGCATAAGGATTTGATAAATTAAGCATCCATATTAATTTGTATTATACATTCTCAAATATGTTGTCAAATCTACACAACCCATAATGTATCATCAAATAAAAGATACATCAAACTGTAGTCAAATCAATATATATATATATATATATATATATATATATATATATATATATATATATATATATATATATATATATATATAGGGAGAGGTTCACAAGTGGACCAAAAGAATGGTCTTTTTAATGGACCTTAACAAAAAACAAATATTAACACATTAATTTTAATTCTTATAGTGTAATTGATCCGCGCCAGCGGCACCAAATACGCGTGTTAATCGATCCCCCCCAACACGCCCCCCCTGGCAGCCCTACTGTCATAAGGGCTGCTTTGGTGATGGTGGTGGTTGGGGGTGGGGGCGGTGGGGGTGGGTGAGGGGCAGTGGGGGGTGGGGTGGGAGGGTAGTGGGGTGAAGGTGTGGTCTCGGGTGCCGCTGGCGCGGATCAATTACACTATAGAAATTAAAATTAATGTGTTAATATGTGTTTTTTGGTAAGGTCTATTAAAAAGTCCATTCTTTTGGTCCACTTGTGAACCTCTCCCTATATATATATATATAGGCTCTCCAACATACCTTCTAGCAACATATCTATGAACATATGTGATTAAGGGTGAAAAGTAGCGTGTGTCAAAACGCCGACTGTTGTTTTCTAGTTCACCTCCTCAATACAAAAACCTAAAATTATGACTACACTCTTTTAAGGGAGTATAGCGCTCAAGTCCGTGTATCGAAAATCCACAGAGATGAGTGCTAGAATTTAATTGATTCAATACTTCTACAATAAAAGTGTAAAAGGTAATGCTAACAAAAAGGAAAAGATAACAAAAGGAAATGATTAATCTACGTGTGGGAATATTAAACTATGTTAGTAAAGGAATAAAAACTATAGGTTGCGTCGGATATCCCTCACCCTGAGTTAATTAGTATAAAATGGTTACATGGGTTCATGAATTATTAAGATTGCATCTTGTATCATCAATTAATTAAATCAAGAGTTGTCACCCCCTAAATTTGCATAAAAGACTAATATGATTTTGGCGTCAACGAATACCCCAAAAATTACACACGAAAGCTCGTAAATACGGGGCATACATGATATACCCCATTAAATCTCCTAAGTGTAATTACTAGGACAACACAATCAATATAAATACATAAATCTCCATCACTAAAGCAAAGCAACCATTCAACCCTAGGTGAGTTCAATCCAACAAAACCTAGATTAAACTAGCTCGAAATCATGGTAAATGACGTGTATTTAAAGATGCAAGTAAAGAAAGCATGTAAATATACACTAGAAAGTAAGAAAGCTAATTAACAAGGCAAGAAAACAAGGAATAAAAGCTATATTAATGGAGGAGATGATGAATAGTGCTTAGAATACCCAATGTATTCGTTGAATTGAAACCTTAAAAGTGGGAGGGGAGCGAGCACATGCAAAGTATGATTTGGCCAAAACTTAAATAAATCACATAATAAACATAAAGCATGCATAAGTCAATCCTCACTGGGAATTGCACTCAAAAAATGAAATCACTAAGAAATGGGAGATAATACATGGGACATGCGGGCATAAAGAGTAAATGTAAATGGAAACTAGGTCGTGCACATGTCACAAATGAAGAATGCTATATAGGAAATAAAAATATGTAATCTCAATGAAATATACCGCTCATTAAAGGAGGCAAAATATATTTTAACAGATTATCAAAACTATTTAAACTTTTAAATTGAACTCACCCTAGGATCACATAGGATTTTATAGGGTTGTAATGTAGGCTAGGTTCGGGTTATGAAATGAAGGAAATATGTAAGGATTCAAAGTGTTCGAGATGAATAATCGGGATAATGGTAAATAGTGGGAAATTTCAAAATTGGACAAATAACATCCATAAAATTCGTTGAATATAACAATGGGGTGAGTAAACAAAGCCTATTGAACACTATACACAACATACACACATTTCTCTTTCTTTTCTTTTCTTCTTGTTCTCACTTTTTCTTTTCTTTTATTTTCTACTTTCTCTTTTTCTCTCTTTTTCACTTCTTTGTTTTCTTTACTTTTCAGTCTCACATGCCTAAATTGCAACCAAATAACAAGAACATCATCCAATCCCATGTAACATTCCAAACAAAGGTATGTAAGGTATATATATGGATTAAAACTCCAATATGGAGTTAGTTATGGGATGGGGGTTATGAAATGAAAGGCTATATTTAGGTTCAAAGGGAGTGATATAACAAAGATGGCCTATGATCATTTAAGGCGAGGTAAAGGTCAATATGAATGATATAACAAAGATTGCCTATGATCATTTCCTAAAGTTTATGCAATTCTCCAGTCAAAACCAACTTTGAAAATTATGCTCAAGTAACACATTACAAGAATGAACTCAAATAATGAACGATCAAATGAAATAAAAGTGAGATTACCAACTACTGTAACGTTTTCAAAGAGGAAAGAATAGTGTATAAGCATTCACAAACGAAGAAAATCCCGAAGCCCACTCGGTGTAAGTATATACAATGCAACAAAAGATTACCGAGTTATAAAAGTCTTAAACCAAATCAATAAAGCAAGAAAAGTGCATGTGTTCATGGGATTAAAGTTTAATTCATGAAGTTATTCAAAATATCAATAATTTGATGACTCAAGTCTAATAACTTATAAAATAGAGAACATGCATAATTGAGTTATTTATTGGATCGGGAGATTATTGAAATTTATCATCGAAAACAAAGGCAAAATGCCCAATAGAGGAGAAAAGAGAATGAAAATATTTTTGAAAATTTTAATTTTTACAAGAAATCATGGACTAAGCAATGAATGGATAGAATATCCCACACCCCCTAACTTAAAACATGACATTGTCCTCAATGTGAACTAAGAACCAAGTTAAAGAGAGAAAAAGAGTGATATTATCCAAAAAGGAGTGATCTCATGAAAGTACAAGTCCAATGATTCTACAAAACATGTTAGTACCAAGCATAATGAAAATAAATAACAAAATCTTAACTAACTACACTGGACAATAAGTATGAAGAAAGGAAAATAAGAAAAACAAAACTAACTATTTACAACCTACAATTTTAACTTTTAACTAACTATGCACTAGAAGTTAAAAATTTTGAGGGTCTACCCAAAACATGATTTGGCTTTGAAAGATCCACGATGGACCCTCCCTCTTATGCATGCCTCCCAGAAAATAGGAATTCCGTTTGAACAATGGAAGGCATGTGTAAGGCGTAAGAAATGAACCATCCCCGATTAAAATTTTTGGAGGAGGATGGGGAATTTGGATAAAACGGGTGACAAATACAGAAGCGACCAAAAAAAATTGAATTATCTCCCAAATATTTTTCAATTGGAATGGGAGGGGACACACATGGAGGCAAAGACGCGATCGTGGAAGGAAACTGGAGCAAGTACTCCTCATTAGTGAAAAGGTTTAACACTTTAAAGTTTGAAACCGATTCATCAGGTACTAGCGTCGGTTCGATAATGGAGAGTGAAAACGGGGAGGAAAGAAATTCAAACTTAAGAGATGAGTCATCATCGCTTGAAGATTGAGTTTCGAAGGACAAATGATCATTTTCAATGAAACATTCTTCTTTGGGGGCCAAAGAAGAAATCATTTCATTGCAAATGGATACTGTATCCATTTCATCCTCACTTTCATTCTCAATTAAGCCATACGCCAAGTGAAGAATGGTTTGTTCCAAAGTAGGCACAATGTCCTCATTTAGTTCAAAATACTCCTCGACTTTAAAAGTCTCGGAAGAAAAATTGTCATCGGATTCAAATAATAAATCCAACTCATGCTCCCAACAACGATTTTATTTTCGATAATGATTTTCAATTTTCTCAATTTCAAGCATGCAAAAACCCTCGCCGAAAGTCATAGGCCGAGGTGCAGATTCTTGAAAATGAGAATTTTGAAAATTACCATCGGGACTATACTTAAAATCATTACTATAATAATTTTGAAAGCTATAGCTTTTAGTTTCAATATTCTTATTATACGAAATTATAGGCCCAAAATCGTTACAATCATCATCAAAATACACTCACTCCAAAGCTTGACTTTCGTAATACTCACCCAAAGTCATTTTAGATTTTGTAATTTTTTGGGTCTACTAAGTATTTGACCAAAAGTCACAGGTGTATGGAGATTTTGACAATTATCATAATGATTACCAAAAGGTTCAGAATAAGACATCCTTACCCCAAAAATGGCTTAAAGTGGCGAATTGCGTAAAGATATGCGTGGCCAAAAAATTCAAGCGGTTCTTGGCGCTCAAATAGAGAAGTCCTGCAAAAATTTCAGAAAAAATACAAATAGAAAGAAAATACTACGAAATACTAAATCAAATAAATTCTTAAATAAACTCATCCTGAGCAATGGCACCATTTTGATTAAGGGTGAAAAGTAGGGCGTGTCAAAACGACGATCGTTGTTTTTTGTTCACCTCCTATATACAAAAACCTAAACTTATGACTAAACTCTTTTAAGGGAGTATAGCGGTCAAGTCTGGGTATTAAAAATCCACAGAGACGAATGGTAGAATTTAATTGATTCAATACTTCGACAATAAAAGTGTAAAAGGTAATGCTAACAAAAAGGAAAAGATAACAAAAGCAAAGGATTAATCTAGGCGTGGAAATATTAAACTATGTTCACAAAGGAATAAAAACTATAGGTTTTGTCGGATATCCCTCACCCCGAGTTAATTAGTATAAAATGGTTACATGGGTTCACGAATTATTAAGATTGCATCTCATTTCATCAATTAATTAAATCAAGATTTGTCACATTCCAAATTTGCATAAAAGACTAATGTGATTTTGGGGTCAACAAATACCCTGAAAATTACGCACACAAGGCCGTAAATACAGGGCATACATGATATACCCCGTCAAATATCCTAGGCTTAATAACTAGGACAACATAATCAAAATAAACATGTAAAACTCCATCACCAAAGCAAAGCAACCATTCAAACCTAGGTGAGTTCAATACAACGCAACCTAGATTAAACTAGCTAGAAAGCATGGTATATGACACGTATTTAAAGAAAGCAAGTAAAGAAAGCATGTAACTGTACACTATAAAGTAAGAAAGCTAATTAAAAAAGAAAGAAAATAATAAATACAAGCTATATTAATGGAGGAGATGATGAATAGTGCTTAGAATACCCAAATGGGAGCAAACCCTAGGAAGAGAAGCTCCACCCAAGAATCCCCGATATCTAACCTAAAAATGACCCCCCAAGTCTAAAAATGATATATCAACTTAAAACAAGGTTTAAAAAAAAATACCCCACCAAAAAACAACTTAAATTACAAATTTGCGGACTTTCTCCGCAAGTTGAATCTATTTTCCCCTGGGAGAATCGATTCACCCTTACCAGTTTGCAACTCAGCAGCTTTGTCCAACTTTATGGAAAATACCGTAACTTCTTTGCTATAACTTGAAATTAGGCATGGTTAGAGGCTACGTGAAGATAAATCAAAGAGATACAACATCCAAGAAGATATTAGGCAAAAAACAAAAATATAAAATCACTAAATTGCCCTTGAATGTGCCCTTGAGTGGGAATTTGAAGTAAAAACCATCCTAAAAATGCCATAACTCCTTCATTATATATCGAAATCATGTATCGTTAGCGGACACACGAAGAGAAATAAAAGGGCTTCAAATTCTGTGAAGGGTTTGAGATTAAAACCTGAATTCTAAAATTACTAAAATACCCTCGAAGCTACAAAAGTTGATGAAATTTCACCGGAAAGCTATCGAACTTCACACCAAGCACCGAAATACCTACAAAAACTCAATTAACCCCTTCAAAACATATATCTATATAAATCCGAGTTTGTCTGGATAATTATCATAAATATAGGGACTAAGATACCCGAGGTGGCTAATAACGCGTAGGTTAACCGGTGAAATACGCAATACTTGCATCGTATCAGTACACTTTTTTTTAAATAGTAAAAAAAAATTGTTTTTTAACCCAACTCGGTATATATGATCTACATAATAAGGAGATCATCTACAAAAATAATTATAAAAAAATTCAAATCGAAAATGGTTGAAATGAAAAGTTGGTATATATGAGAATTTTTCGTCCATTCAAATTTTGTCATCATCTCATCCACTTTCGGGATCAATTTTTTGATTATTTCATTTTTGAAGATGAACTCCTTATTATTTAGATCATATATATCGAGTTTGGTTAAAAAATACAATTTTTAAATATTTTAAAAAATGGGTATGTGTCATAGGTATGTTAAGTGAGGTTTATTGGAGAGCCTGACTATGTGTTTGTGTGTGTGTGTACGTTTATGAGCATCATGTGGTCCACTAAACTAAAATATCTCAACATGGGACACAAATTTCTCCATTGAGATCCACAAGGATCTCCCTTAGGCTAAAAAACTCATGTTCATATGAGGTGGCAATAGACTGAACATTCTAATTAAGATCATGTGTGGACCTAGTTATCTCAGTAATGTCTATAAAAAGTAAGCATGTAGAACATCCCACGATGTAATCAAGATGATTTGTAAATTGCTGAACATGAGAGCTGGTGGGAGCCTATTTGGATCCAAAGGCACCGTCTCTTACACATGTCCTTTGAGGATGTGATAAGGAACCTATGACATCCTTAGTGAAACCAACATATGGTGCATCATAATGTGCATATTTTTATCTCCTATTCTTTTTGTATTATTTCTTTATCTTCATCTTCATCAATCTCTACCACACTATCCACTTCCGGTTGTCTTAATGGACTACAATTTTTCTTGTTTGTATGACCTTCATAAATGTTTACCCGGTCGACATCTTCATAGTTTTGGCCAGAAGCAATCGAAAAATGAACCGCTCAAAGGGAAGAGAATGTCACCCATTACCTTTACTTTCTATAACATTTCTCATCATGCAATACATCTACTGGGTAAGTTTCATTAGAAAACCAGTGCCAATAATGTATGGATATAGATAATAAGGTGTAGGGAGAATGGTATACTGAGATTTGATAAGGATATTACTCGAGACTATCACATGCAAAAGATAGAAAAAGTTAAAGTGGTGCATTTTCTATATTGGCTTCTTTGCATAACGAGTTCATATACCATTCATTATGCCGGTCCATATCTGGATATTCATGCCTTTAGTGAGGAAATACAGATCTCTCAACAACAATTAGTAATTGGTAGTTGTGGCCATTATGGACCCAGACGGAGCACCAATACACCATCGCATGCATGCTTCTCTTCAGTAGTGGGCATAAAGAGGATATGATTCTCCATCATCAATGAGGTGAATTTTATGAATGTGTGGGGATCAGAGTTGCCAACCTATATTACTCAAAAAAAAGTAGACACCCACGTAGGGACAACATAAAAAGACAACTAGTGCATGCGAAACCAAATGAGACATGGGATTGGATACTATGTTACAGAGTGAGACAATGTTAGGAACCCACTCAATCCATTTAGTATCTCATGGGCAACAAAGTATTCTTCTTCTCCTATATTCATGAACATGTGTATATGTGTAAAATGTGTCATGTGTGATAAGTGTTCTGAGTGAAACTATGCATGAATGTTCAAGTTTATGTATATGTGTGAGAAGATAAGTCATCATATCCACATAATGAGAAGAATGGGAATGAATCCCGCTCATGAGATAAGTTAAGTAAACATGGATAAGTATACTAAGAGTATATATGAAATGTCTAAAATGAATAATGCCCCCAAATTTTGATTTCACTATGAAATATTGACTACATGTATATGGGAATGCTAAAGAGATAATAAGAAAAAGAAAACTAACTACACGAGTGAAGCATGCAAAATATATGAATAAAAAGCTAATATATGGAGAGTAAACGAAGTAAAATGAATAAGGAAGTACTTGAATCCCAGGTTGACTTCTGTATTCCTATGGAGCCAAAAATGGCATCAAACTCCATGTAGTTTGAATATAGAGTATCTCTCCTGATCTATGAACAAGTGTATGAAATGTTGTGAAAGTGTGAGAAAAAATGAGATAACTCTAAATTGGGAATTATGGTGTAAACCCCCTTTTTTATTTTTGTTTTTAATTTGTAAAAATAAACTAAATGTGATAAAAAAAAACTAAAATATTCCAAATGGATTTCTTAGAATAATGAAACAAAGGGTTTTGGACCTTCAAGCACTTTTGAATTCTATTTTTAGCACTTTTTTGGGTTGAATTTTGATGGTAGATGATGGTGGTGAAGTTGTGATCTAAGGTGAGTTAAAGACGATGTAAAGGAATATTAGAGGGAGTGTAATGAAAGTGATTAATGTTAATTTTGAGGATAACCATCATACTAAAATCGAGATCGAGGTCCCTCTCAGATAAGGTTAGGGTTTAGGAAAAATAAAATGAAGGAAAAGAACAATTTTCCCTAGACACCATCATTTTCCCAGACCTACCCTTCACTAGGATGGTCAGACTTTGTAAGGACATGTTTTATAAATGTTCGGGTTAGTATCTAGGGATTTCAGATTTATCCTAGATTCTAGAATATATGTCGTATACCGCTACGATCGGCTCGTCTCCACACAATCATATTTTAACGGCCTCAATCTGAATTCGACATTGTTTCACTCACCCATCTTCATCAACATCATGCGTCATGGTCATCATCTTCAACATCGTGTGTAGTGGTCTTCATTGTGTCATGGTATACAGGATTTTGAAAAGATTGGAAGACCGAACCGATCTAGATTTGGGGATAATCGAACTGATTTGGGTAGCTTTTTTATTCAGAAAATACCTTCGACCAGACCGATATGGAGCTAAAGAAAAATGAATCGATCTGGTTAGTTATTTTATATAGGAATAGTCATCTGCCAAGACCAATCCATTTAAAAAAAAACATTGAACTGATCCGGATGACTGAACCGATTCGACGGGCTTAAAAAAATCCAGCGCATCAGATTTTGTTCTCTTATATAAATTCCCTCTTCAGAGTTTGTTTTATTCAAATTTTTAGGGAACTCTTCCATTACCTAATAAGTCAAGTCTTCATATGTTTCAAACACAAGAACTTTGAGATTTAAAGACACTCAGAATCATATGTGTGAATAATTCTAAACCTATTCAAACCCATTCGTGGATCATCTTGTGTTGAGAAGAGGGTTCTCTATATTGCTGAACTTGAAGCATCTTGTGGGAATCTTGCTAATGAAAACGAACCAGTGACTGAGGGTCTTCAATTGCCAAATTGTATTTCTTTCTGTATGTAAGTGTTTACAAAACATATTGAAATAAAATGGTTTTGCCCCTTTGGGGGATTTTTCCTATTTTCCTATGTGTGATTGATATTTTAATAATGTGAATATGTTGAATGTAGAATCAATCACCTTTAGACGCATGACTTTGGTGTGTGTTTAAATCTGGACAATTAAAAAGTGGATTTAATTAAATTTGTTTCTCCGATTGAACAGAAAGTTCACTCTCAAATTTGTTGTCACGCAAAGCTCAACTTGTTAACAAGTAGATGAGGTTAACTGCCTATAAGCAGGCATAAATGATTTTTTAGTTGTAAAATGAAAAACATAATCCTGATTTGTACATATCTGGAACCACCTAAAAAAGGATTAATACCTCTATGATTGTGTGTTAGGAGAATCCCGAGTTAGAGGTTTGACTAAAGTCAAAAGGGTCTTAGAGAGAGCATAGTTATTCTCTAGTTAGGTCTTAAAGATGGACTGGGGGTTCGGAATTAAATGGGCTTATTTTGGAACCTATAGAGGAGTGTGGGGGTGTTATAATAGGGTGTCTACAGATCCCCATGACGAATGATCTTAGGATAAGCAATAGACCATTGAAAGATAGACACCCTAATGAAGGTTTGAAGTGTTGGGTCCCTATGAGTTGGAACTCTGATGGTGATATGAATTTATATTTTTTAGGAAAAAATTAATGATTTTAAGAAGCTCGGAGGTTTATGCAAGGGTTGTAGAAAAAATGATGAATATGGTATGATTTGGGGGACCCCAATAAATTAGGTAAATGATAGCCATGGCCTGATTTGGAGGGCCTAAATGTATAAAAGGAATATATCCTGATTTCAAGGGCATGTATGGCTTGATTATAAGGGCCAAAGTAATTTTAAGAACCCAAAGAGTGTATGCGACCAATATGGGCATCACGTCCTATTTCTAAGGGTCAAGGTCTATTTATAGGAACTAAAGAGCACCCGCAACCAATACGCATATCGTAACCTAATTCTGAGGGACAAGGTCTATTTTGAGGAACTAAGGAATGTATACGACCAATACGGGGATCGCGGCCTAATTATGATGTCTAATGTTTATGCAATCAATACGGAAATTGTGGTCTAATTTTAAGGGCCAAGGTATATTGTGAGGACATAAGGAGTGTATGATGGCTATGGAAAGGATGCCTGATGATATGATAATTTTTTGAAATGTTTTGGATTTTTTCGATAGATTTGTAGATTTGTGAACGCTTGTTTAATCTTGAATAGTTAACATTTTTCCTCTGGAGTCAAAATATGGATGATATAGGGATCATATACTTTCACACTTAGTAGTGTGAGCTCCTATCCCATAAGTTTGAGTACAACTAGTACTTCGGGTAGCACGTGGTTAGACAGATAAATGTTGGAAAGGTGGTGGTTCCTCCAGTGAATCCCCCTTTCATATGTAGGATTCAGAGAGGATGTCAGACGACATGAGGGTAGCGAACATGATAAGGGTAAAATACTCCACCTCACAATTGTAGTGACATTACAAGGCTACTTGGATTTTGTAATGAGTTGGTTGACATCACCCTCGATCAATGACGTGGAGGGAGATCCACCTCCGTTATCTAGGACATGAGAAAGAAGTCACGCTTCTAGAAGTGGTGGCGGATCCTCTTCTACGACATGTGTATATTTTTCTCTCCCAACATCTTCAGGTAGATAGATGGTGTAAGATAAAGACAATTCACCATCGTCATGGGTTGTTGGAGGGCTTTCCTCCTATGTTAGTAGAGGACTTCTAGTTAGTGATAAGTGATATGAACTTCTTCTTTGATTTCTACATTTTGGTTTCTTCTTTTGCATTGTTGCTTTTTGAAAAACCTGGGGTGGCCCTTATGTGTGTTTCAAATCAAACCAATTTTCAATGTGCACCAAACCAAGTTGTGAAAACCCAATTCTTACTTTAAACCAATTTTATCTTGATTAATCCTAAACATGTATCTAGTGATTAAAGCAAGTAAAGTAAAGAATACTCACAACGCCGGATGTATGAGGAAAAAGCCAAAAACGGGAAAACAACCTCGGACGGTCCAAGCCAGACAATCACAATGAACAAAGGTTTTACAAAGACAGATTAGCCTTACTCAATGACTCGATCCCCATGGGTCTTGATGCTCCTTCTGATCTTCTACCGTTCTTTAATCGTTCCCATGTAGAAATTCCATCTTCCACGATACCTATCCACAACACACGCGTCCATTTATATCTCGGTGTCAACCAAATGGCTTTGATTTGTCTACGATGTCGAACAATAAGTCCTTCTCTTTTCTTCACCGCAAAGCCCTGATGTTCAATGGTAAAACAAACCTTCTTGGTGCAGTAAGATCACGTAAACATATAAGAATGATAACTTGGATCTTTGCAAACTCTAAGGATGTGTTTAAGCTTTTTAAACCTTAAAAAACATGTACAAACAACATATCGGATGGTAAACTATTTTTCCAGATGCACACACATTTAATTCTGATGTAAACACACTTTAAATAAGAATTAATCGTCCGCCTCGAAAAACGTGTCACTTGAATGATAAGGCCACGTCATTCGCGTGACATATGGATCTCGCTCGAACGAGAGCTTATGTCGTTTGAACGACAGCGCGAAAGATTGAATTTTTGAGTTTCTGATTAAAACATCTCTTTTAAAAGAGATCCGAATATGTCAAACACTATTTTGAGTTTATCAAAATAAAACGTAGTGCAAACATTTAAAACACTTTTAGAAACATTTTAAAATATTTTTCTTTACAAAAATACATCCTTATCTTTTATCAAAACAATTTCGAGAACCATTAATTATACGCATTCACACCTGTGTGATCTCAGAATGCAATTGACTTGAAGACGAGTAAACTTGCACCAATTAAACTTCGGTATGATTAATTCTTTGAAGCTTTTCCCCAATGTCTTCAATTTCATCAATACATCATAGACCAAGTGGGATCGTGACAAAATAAAATCTCCCTATGATATATTACAAACACAGTTTTGTTCACGGAATTAAGTCAGAACAATACAGGGACTTAATTGGAAATTTATGTCCTTACAAATCTTCCCCTTTAACTATTCTGGGACAAAACTAAACCAGTGAAATGCCTAAACTGGGTCGTCAAGCCGTATGATGCCTAAATCCCATCCCATAAACCCAAAATAAAAAATTACAGGACACAGACTAGTATATGTAGCATCGACAAGCATAAACTGTCTAAATGTGATGTAGACTTGAAATCTCGAAACTCTGAAGCATACCTACACACATGAAACAGACAAACAAATACCAAGTTAATTATGGAGGAAAAAATGAAACCAATATGAATAATCTCCGAAACCATCATTTGTTAAACAATTGAGCAACAGAATGATACTAAATTTAAACTACCAATTTGTAAACTATGTAATCCAAAAACATGCTCAAAATCTCCCCCTACATCACATACATCTCTCCCCCTTTTTGTCTCGAATAGACAATACAGTGAAATGATAAACCAATCAAATTATCTAGTATGAGAATATACCAATTTGAATCAATTTGAAATCTCTAGATAATCATGAAATAACCAGCTAAATATAATCAAAAGATGACAAATCTATAGCTAGTAAACCAATGAATCACACAAAGAGAATAGCAATCTAATCAGGTGTGAGAAATGGGCTATATTCAAAATACCAATTTTTGAACAATATAAACCTGCATATAAACCAGTCAGTCCAGAAACACTTCTAGTAGTACCAAAAGTATCACCAAATAAACCAGTGGACTGCAAATCAATCAGAAGCAAGAATTCAGCTTGTCGTTCGAACGAGCCAGGGACGTTTCTCAAACGAAGTGAGGACATCGTTCGAACGAAGGACAAATGTCGTTCGCACGTCATAGAGATGTCGTTTGAACGACTTATCGAGACCTTCCAAACTTTCACATCTTCCCAGAAATGTAATATATTATTGCCCAGTGAAAAAATTTCCACAAAAAAATTCTAAGAAGGGGCTGACAGCCGTAAAACGGTGCTAAAACAATATGATTTTAACACAAAACACACAAACTTATAAAGACTAAAAGTGCGAGTCACATGCAAACATAGTACTGATGTGCCTAAACATGGACATGGAATGTATGGACGTGAAACTACAACAAATGAGTCACAATTCCAACACGTCGAAACGATCAAGAATCTCTAATTGATAACGATAAATCATCAAACTTTATCATTGCCATATGACAATTAAAGTGTGAGCTTAATGAACTAAACAAACTACATGCACGAAAATCCAAAATTTTGACGATTCTACTAACAAGACCATCAAATTGTAATATTTCAACATTAGGATTAGTTATGTAAACCCGTTTTAAATTTTCTCTAACCAAACTCCCTCATAAATATACACTTTTTCAAGTTCTTTTGAGGTTTCTAGCAGTTTCAACTTAGAGAAAATCTTATTGGCCCTTTTTCTTTGCATATTGCCTTTTCTGTTAAGCTCTTTTGAACGGTGGCTTTCACGACGAGTAAATTTTGAACTATCGCAGCCCATTCCCTTGAATCACTCATAATTTTTTCAATTAAGTACAAATTCAAATCCTTACGTTAAACGATTCTTACATGCACACTTCTCATTAAATCTACTTACGCATAGATGACAAGATTATGATAAGAACGCCTCAGCAAATTCAAATATGCAAGAGACGTTAAACATCCATAAAAACTCGTGCATGTGTGTAATGTTGGAATATATACAAAGTCGAATCAAAATGCATATCAACTTCGAAACACCCCCATATAGACAATGGTTAACATCATTCTAAGCATCGATAACAATGACCACATGGATAATGAAACGATGGGGGGGGGGGGGTCCAAGCACACCAATATGCCACATCAAACATGTAAATTCAAAAACAAAAACCGAAAATCTTTTTGGTTTTTCAAAAGTTTTCTCAAAAATAAAATATTTTTATATTTTTCAAATAAGACTCAAACAAGTGAAAAATATAATACAAAGAGATAAACATGTCATAACACTAGAAAATTTTAAACATTATGCAAGGGCTAGCGTATGACAAAACATGAAAGCTACTATCCATACGAAAGAGTAAGAGATGAATCATGTGCATGCATGTGAGAATCAACCAACGAAATATTTAGGATCTCCAAAATGGAGTTCCTAACCCAAACAGGTGTATACCTAACAAAACGGGTTTTAGGAACCAATGGGACAATACGTTTAATCTTCCTCGGGTCTTTTATAGGATCAAAACAAAAACTCCTAAGGTGACCTTTCCTACCACAATGCGAACATGTGAAAACACGACGAGGAACCGAACCTTTTGGTTGACCTTTTCAAATACCCTCGGATGTGGTTGACGCTCTAAAACAAACTATAGTTTTGGATTTTATATTCGAATCACTAGAACAAGATAAGATGCTACCATCACTACTCGAGTCATTTAAGTCATTTTTTAACTTCAAAACTTTCGACTCAAGAAAACGATTAGAATCCTCAAACTTTTGGGACTCCTTCTTTAAATTTTCAATTACCCCTATAAGGTTATCTCGCTCCCCCTTAATGTGAGAAAACTTATCCCTAAGATCCTTTTCTCATGCCACTAAATCATTAATCGAATTATTTTCCTCAACAGCACAAACTCTAGAATTTCTCAAATCCTCTAACTATTTTTCTAAAAGGAGGACTCTATCATCATTCTCATTTCTGCCCAATTTTAATATTTTAAAATCTTTAAACAAGGACCTAAACTGCTCACGACAAATATCTCTTTGAATTTCAAAATTTTTCCAATATTCAATCTTATTTTTAAAACCGGAATTTTTTTTCTCCAAACCTTCAATAGGTTTTCCAAACTTTAAATTCAAATGATGTAAATCATCAAAGCTTAGAGAATCCATCGAGAGAAAACAAACACATGAGAGATAAACAAACACAAGAGATCACAAAATAAATAAAATATGTTTTCTAGCTCTTATACCAATTTGAAAAACCTAGGGTGGCCATTATGTGTAATTCAAATCAAACCAATTTTCAATGTGCACCAAATCAAGTTGTGAAAACCCAATTCTTACTTTAAACCAATTTTATCTTGATTAATCCTAAACATGCATCTAGTGATTAAATCAAGTAAAGTAAAGTAAAGAATACTCACAACGCCGGATGTACGAGGAAAAATTCCAAAACGGGAAAACAACCTCGGATGGCCCAAGCCAAACAATCACTATGAACAAAGGTTTTACAAAGACAGATTAGCCTTACTCAATGACTCGATCCCCACGGGTCTTGATACTCCTTCTGATCCTCCATTCTTCAATAGTGCCCACACATAAATTTTATCTTCCACGATACCTGTCCATAACACACATGTCCACGTATGTCTCGGTGTCCATCGAATGGCTTTGATTCGTCTATGATGTCGAACAAGAAGTCCTTCTCTTTTCTTCACCGCAAAACCTTGATGTTCAATGGCAGAACAAACCTTCTTGGTGTAGCAAGATCACATAAACATATAAGAATCATAACTCGGATCTTTACAAAATCTAAGGATGTGTTTAAGCTTTTTAAACCTTAGAAAACATGAGCATACAACGTACTAGATGGTAAACTATTTTTCTAGATGCACACACATTTAATTCTGATACAAACACGCTTTAAATAGGAATTGAGCGCTGCCTCAAAAAATGTGTCTCTCGAACGACAAGGCCACGTCGTTCGTAAGACATAAGGATTTTTCTCGAATGAGAGCTTATGTCATTTGAACGATAGGGGGAAGTTTGACTTTTTGACTTTCTGATTAAAACGTCTCTTTTAAAAGAGATCCAAATAAGTCAAACTATATTTTGAGTTTATCATAATAAAACATAGTGTAAACATTTAAAACACTTTTAAAAACTTTTTAAAATATTTTTCTCTATAAAAATACATCCTTATCTTTTATAAAAACAATTCCGAGCACCATTAATTATACCACTGTTCTAAAAAACCCGCCTAGGCTCCGCCTAGGCACGCCTAGGCTTAAGGCTTGGGAGAAACGCCTCGCCTTACGCTTTTCACGCCTTATTCTTGGTAAAACCCTTAAGGCGCACTTTTTTCTAAAAACAACAATGTTTTAATGAAACGATGTTGCCTTTTAAAGAATTTGTTTACAAATCGGACCATTATCTCATCCAAAATAATCAAATAGTATTTTAATTTGCATATATTCAGACATATTTTTATGTTATGTGCAATTTTTGTATTTTAATAGCCTTGTTATGGTTAAAAAGTATTAAAATATATTAAGAAGGCCTAAACGCCTTTTCACGTTTTTTCACGTCTAGGCCCGCCTAGGCTTCTAAGGCTTAAGGCTTGGCCTCCACGCCTCAATCACGCCCCGCGTTTTTTAGAACCTTGAATTATACGTATTGATACCTGTGTGATCTGGGAATGCAAATAATTTGAAGACGAGTAAACTTGCACCAATTAAACATCGTCATGATTAATTCTTTGAAGCTTTGTCGCAAAGTCTTCAATTTCTTCAGTACGTCATAGACCAAATAGGATCGTGACAAAATAAAATCTCCCTATGACATATTACAAACACAGTTTTGTTCACGAGATTAAGTCAAAATAATACAGGGACTCAGTTGGAAATTTATGTCCTTACACTTTTTATGTTTCTTCTAATTTTCTTTGTAAACCATATATGTGTGCCTCTTGGGTATGGGAGATCTGAGATTAGATGGCTTCAGTTGTGAACATATCCAGGTCTGACCAATGCTTGCACTGCTCCAACTTTCTTCGATAATTATGTCCATCCATCTAACTAAGGGATTGGGGCCTACACCTCTCGTTGTCATGGGAAGCATCCACATCGCGGTCACTAATAAATGGTATATTTTGTAGCATTTATGAAAATATATGCGCGATAATTTAATGTTTATTTTTGTTATTTTTCTCTATCGTGCACTCGAAAAAGTTGAAAAAGAAATTAAAAAATGTTGCATTTAATTTGATTATCTTGATTTAGAGGCTTACTCTATGTACGCTTTATAATTTTACACAGAGGGTTTCATAATATGGGAAAGTGTATAATGTATTTTTGAATATTTTTTTATAGAATAATGTCTGGGAAGTTTTGGTGAAAAATCATTTAATGGGAGGCTTATTTGGACAAAAGATTGATAAAAGAGGAAAAGGTATTTTTCCTAAAAAAAAGGGTGTCGATCGGTGTAGACACCACATCTTAGGATTCCTTAAGAACCTCTTTAGTTCCATAGCACTCACTCATTCATTGCAAACCCTAGGTCCACTCCATGCCCAATGAATATTCAAAGGTATTTGAATACCCTTTCCAATGGTCTACCCCATGTGCGAATAGGCCTTACGATTTGGAAAAATAATCCGTTTCACTATCGAAAACTAATATGGAGGCCACTGGGAACTCCCAAGCCCCGTTTGACTCCGATCAACTTTCTCACCTAAGAAGAAGCTCAATGTATATTCGAAGGTCTCTGAATACCCTTTCCAACGGTCCATACTGTGCATGAATCGCCCTTACGATTTGGGCGAATGATTTATTTTCCTATGAAAACTTTATATCTAGTAACCAACGAGTGCTTATGGGTCCCGTTTGACCTCGATCATCTTTCGAACTTGAGAGTTACTCAATGGATTGTTAAAAGGATCTGAATACCCTTTCCAACGGTCTACCCCGTGTGTGATTCTGACTTACGGTTCGCATTTTATGACCATTTTTCATAAAAGTTTTTCCTGGATTGCCGAATGGAACCCTCGGGACCTTGTTTATTGGCAGTGTATTTGAGGTTCTATGCAGATAGGTAGGTCTAGTACCCTGCCGATTGGAATCCCCCTTAGCCCTATAAATAGAGGCCATGACCTCACTTTGAAAAGTCCCCATTAACATCCCTCTCAACAATTAGAGAACATTCTCTCGAAATCAAAGTTTTTCCCTTCTTAAAAATACCATTTCCCGCGTTCCATTCCATCCTTTCCATACTTCATTTAGTAAATTTCTCCCCGTATCCTCATACCACCTTCATCCCATTGCAAGATCAGGGTATCTACACTCAACATCCACTTCAAATATCCATAAGGAGGTCCAATTCTCCATCCTTTTCTCTTGATTCTCTTACTTTAATATTAGTTGCTTTATTTCTACTTTTACGCTTTATTTCATTACACCACATACATTAATATCAAACCTTTATTAGTATAATATTGTTTTCATATTATATATATATATATATATATATATATATATACTAGGGTATGCCCGTGCCTGAAGGCACGTATATAATTTTAAAAAGTCTAAAGTCGTATATAATGTAAATAATAAATCATTTCTATATTATAAGTATAAATTTTCAAATAATTGAATCGTGTAAATTTAATAACTAAGTCAAGAAGTTATTTTAAAATACAAAAGTGTAAACAATTTAAATTATGCAGTGCAAAAGGGACAAAAAAAGATTTTATGAAGTGTTTTGTTACATGTCCTAAATTTCCAAAAAAAAAATCAAAAAATGAATGAGTCCCATTTGAGGCATCTTAATAACATATTTATCGTGCAACACTTAATAACACATTGTGCGATTAAAATATGCATTTGTTAGGTCTAGTTATCTACTATTGTGAATATGACTACACACATGCTCTATAACCATTTTGTATGTAGTATAAAAGGGACATAAATTTTTAGTATCACGTAATACAAAGATTATTTATAACCATTTTGTATGGTTAGCAAAGATTATTTATTTTTAAAACTTTCTGATTGAAACATGATGAGTCGATTGTTATAAGATAAACATCACCTATTTGCACGAATGCAACGCTTGTGGGTTCACTTTTAACCATCACCTATCACCACCATCTTTACTAACCAAAAAATAATACAAAAGAAATATAAATAATACTAGGTATATTGAATAATAATACCAAGGGAATGCCTATCCTCACACACAAAAAGTCTTCCTCGACACCCCAAAAGTCATCCTCCGTACCTTTTTTAACAATTAAACACTAAATGATCAAAAGACCCTCAATATAAATATATGATTTGAACATGAAATTTTTTTTACTTTTTAAAAAAAAACAAAATATTTTGAAAAAAAATAATAACATAATTTTGAATATAAAGAATCATAATATTCGGAAAATTTATAATTTTAATATTCAAAAAATATATAAAATAATAAATTCAATTTTTAGTTTGAAAAAAGTATGTTATTTATAAAAAGAAACTTATTGTTTTTTAGTAAAACAGACGTTAAAAATAATATACTTTTTCATGAGTTATTTAAAAATATAGACATTCTTTTTATAAAAAAAAATGTTGACGTTAATTATATTCAACAATTTGAGTAATATCCACCCATTATTTGTTGTTAATAAAAATTGGAGTAAAATTTTATTATAAACTATATTTTTTTAACTTTGTTTTTTACTAATTTTTAGAAAACATATCTTTTTAAAAAAAACTGTATTTTTTTGGTGAAAAACTAAATTTTAACTTTAATAAATTACTATTTTTTAATTTAATATTGAAGAAAAACTGTAATTTTCATTTGTAAAAAACTGTATTTTTGTTTTCTGTTTTTAAAAAAAACTGGATCAAAGCTGTATTTTCTAAAAAATGTTTTTAAAAAAGCAGTTTCAACTGATCTCTTTCACTAATGCCACTTGAGGTCTTCCAAGATTATGTAAAGTATGAACTGACAGCTTTTCTTAAATGAAACAATATATACGTTTATGATAGTAGAACTGATGATACATAAAAATATGTGTGGGTGTAGATTTTAAAAAAAGGAATATATGGATGCGTGTGGGAATATCTCAAATCCAAAACTGTAATAGTCGATCCAACATAAGGATTTACTGCAAAAAAATTTGTCCAAGGTATACTGATATAAGGCATTAAATCGGGTGCCCAAAACTATCAAATCATGACATGAATGTAGTACTCAGCCATACAAAAAGTCATTTTTTTTATTTATATCATATCGCATGGCCATCATTCTGAGCCACACAAAAAGTCTTTTTTTTTTTTACAAAAGTACGATCCATATACTTGTACAGTACAGTAGAGTAGCTAGAGAACTGGACTTCAAAATAAAAACAGAAGAAGTGAAACCTATCAAAATAAAAAATAAAATAATAAAAACATATCTCAACCCAGGTGTTACATTCATATGAAATTCGAGATGTAATCTTCGTAAGGATTTTTCTACAAACAAATGATACGTTATAACAAATCAGATCAGTAGGAGAAAAGAGGCAAAAATTCAAAATTTAGAGAAAAAAAATCGTTAGAAGCAGATAACCTTTCATTTTGGCCAAATCGTTAGAACAAATATAGATCTAGACAGAGGAATGGGGAGAGGAAATGACCTCCCCTACAACAAAACCCCAATTTCAAAACCCCAACAAAAAAGCAGTTGGGTATTCAAAACTCTTAAACCACTTTTTCCTTAAACCTCTTGAGAGAAGAGAAGAATTGTCTACCTACTGTTAAGATGGGGAGCTTCAAAACTCTTAAACTCTTTTTTCTTGAGCCCTGCACATCAGACGACTTTGGCGTATGATCCGTGTCAAAGTTTGTCAGAAAGGGAATAAGTAAATAAGCTGATGTAAAAAAATAAAATATCCAATATGTACCTCGATTATCGAAAATCGAAAACCGAGATATATTTTCAAGAAATAAGCTGATGTTCAAGAAATGTGATATATTTTCCATCGAACATCGAAAACCGAGATTATATCCATAAAAAAAATTAAATCCATAAAAACTAAACCCATATATATTTTCGTCAAACAAATAGACACCAAACCAAATTCAGATGTGATAACCCCCACCAAGATTATACCCATAAAACACTAAACCCAAAAAAATCTAACAATCAATCTCATGGGCCTAAGTAATAAAAAAAAACAAATCAAACCTGCAAAAAAAACACTTTCAATCTGATGGCTATAACCCATAAATCATTCAATTAGATCAGCCATCTATAACATGTTAAACCTGCAAAATCCAAATAAATACCAAATTGAAACCATTTTGACAGTCTCAAAACAATTTAAAACAAATCAAAACCGTTGGTACGATGTTTCTTTCACCAGCAGAAGTCGTAGAACGTGGGTTGAGTTGATAAGATGTAGATCCTCGTACTCAAGGTCACCGATTCGACTCGGGATTTCTGCTAATAACACGTGCTATTTAAATGCCTTTGCATCTTCCTCCCACATCGGAGGTCCAAAAGAAGAAGACATCATATAACCAACAACCATTATTAGAGATGAAATTACTTGGAAATGATGTGTGTTTGCGTTTTTGAAAGAGATAGAAGTGTGGTGTAGTGAGAGGTGACAGGAGAGAAAATAGGGTATGAGAAGGTTGAAAATAGAGTTTCATTTTTCATTTTGATCTTGAGAAGAGAGACACGTGCGGAGGTTCAAAATAAAGATGAATGTTACTATTCCAAAGAGAGGTCCATCTTTATCTTAAGCCTTGTGCTCTATAAACGGCGGATTTGTCTTTACTTTTCTGACCGAGGTAGACGGCTAATGGCTAGTCAAAATAATTGTACTTTTCTTTGATGGGAGTGTTTTACACTCATTTTTTAAAAGAAACTTGAGGAGCACTCTTAAAATTTGATTTAGCATCATTTTCGACCGTAGGATTCAAACTCCCAAAATTAAATCGGAGGCATCATTTTCAACCGTAACATTCTAAAAAGTTCATGTCTGTTTACCAAAATAACTTTATTTTTAAATTAAAGTAAAAGAAAAGAAATAATTAGAGAGAAAGAAAAGAGGGAACATAAAAAATTTGAGGGATAAAATAAAAAATACAAAAAAAATCATATTGATGACATCATCAACTCAACTTGTGACATACATATCTTTGCTACTTTATTATATAGATATATATATATATATATATATATATATATATGTCTCTGTGTGTGTGTGTGTGTATAAACACACACACACACACACACACTAGCGGAATGCCCATGCCTAAAGGCACGTCAAAAATTTTGAAAGTACGTACTCGCAAAATGGCAAAAAATTTCAAAGTATGCAATTGCAAAATGGCAAAACTATTGTTCCCTGACAAAACAAAGTGTAATTTAAAAAAAAATGCCCATAATCTTCTTTGTTTATATGACTATCCACCCTACTTAACAAATAAACAAAATGTTCAACAACATTCAAATAGATTAAACTCATTAAATAAACTCACATATAACATGAAATATACAATATTCATTAGCTGAATTTACATTGTGATTCAAATTAACAAAGTGTCATTTTAAAAAAAATGGACATTATCTCCTTTATTTATTGGACTATCCACCTTACTTAAGGGAAAAAAATAATCCAAGAATATTCAAAAGGTCCATATTCATCAAACAATTACTTCAACGAAACAAACTTCTTTAAAAAAATCACACACACACACACACACACACACATGTATATATATATATATATATATATATATATATATATATATATATATATATATCAATTGATGTCGTCCGACGTGTTCCTCTATAATGATTGTCCGTAGTTTAAAAAATGCAACTTGATACAAAAAAAAATATAGTTAATCAATTGAAATAGATAGTAAAATATAATATAAACCATTATAATTATTATTTATATAGTAAATACACCATGTCGTTGTGTCGCTAGAGAGTTCCCAAAAGAGGGACTTTGTAAAAAAATACATAGTTTATGATTGTTCGTGGTAAAATACACTGTGTCGCTAATATGTCACTACACATCCAGATTCAAAGTTTCAATAAAGATAACTTATTACATAAAGGAATTTCACATTGTTGATAAAATACCCTACGTTCATAAAATATTGTATGAGTCCAAGATACTACCCCAATTCAACTAACTATTGACCAAGTATATATATATATATATATATTGAGTGAGGAAATATTCAATATAAAATAATCTATGAAAATAATTAGAAATGGCAGAAAGTAAATGGAATTACACACAACAACGATGTACGTGGTTCGACAACTTGCCTACGTCCACGAAGAGGTAAGTTGTTCTTATTAAGTGTATCTCAATGTTATATATGTTCTTAGAGAGATCAAGTTTCTTAAAGAACTCCATGATAGGGTGCAGATAGGCTATGAGGTGCATGAATATCTCATTCGAGATTCCTGGCACCTAATTTGACCAAATATGTTATCATTCTTCTTCAACTAAACTACCTGTGTAGAAATTAGGGCATGATTTGTGTCGGGCCAAATAACTTAAGTTATCCTGGTCGACTACTCTAATGGACTTGTAGAAAATGGGCTCATACAATTGCCCCTGAAATATTTGAGCTAATTATTATGGGCTAATAGATTTCAACTGGGTTGGAGGACCAAGGATTAAAAATATAATAGGATACCGTCATGGCATTTTTGTAATAACAAGACTTGCACAAGGGGTATGCTTGTCTTAGAAAGAAATTAAAACGCTAAAATCTTCTTGGGAAGACAAACCTGATCATTAGAGTCTTCTAGTGATCAGTTGGCGTATACTTAAACATTTGTTCACTGTCGCTGGTCGTTCTTGTGCATACTTCACTACTAAGCTTCTCCTTTGCTTCAAAAATTGAAGTCCTTCTTCTTATGTGCTTTCCTAAAGATCTGTTACTACTTGTAAGTTCTAGTCTATGCCCTTTTAGTTATTTTTCTTTGTATTAGCTAGTTACTGTAGCTAGGGCTTCTTCTTGCTTGTGCAATTATAGCGATGCTAGATAATAAATATGTAGAAGAGTTTAAGAATTAACATAACATTCATGATTGGGTGATTATCGAATGTGCCTCCATCCTCGAAATGTTCATGACGTCAATGGAGGGCACTAGATTCACACCCTTCTGGTAACTCAAGGGAGTTTGACATTCCACACAAATGAATTGTTTCTTAGAGTTTGTAGGTTTTTTTTCATTGTTCCTGCCCAATATGATCGTAAAATATGGAATATAATAAATGGATTACATATAATAAATGCATTCTATGGAATAAGGTTAGGTCTTGTTGAGATATGTTACTCCTATGTGTTCTCAAAGAGTAGAGAGGATCTGTTATATTTGAAAACTAGAAAAGCAGAGCGAGTTCTTGTGGTAAATCTCTCGAATTCCCATAAAGACTACTAGGAGAGTGGGTTCATTACTAGGAACTGGCAGCGCCCTCCATCGTTAAAAGGGAAAAGACCTCGTGGCCCAATGATTTTTGAATATGGAGAGGTCGAAATAGGTCGCTTCTTATTTTTTCCTTTCTGCCAACTTATTGTGATTTCTCCCCATTCTTATAGATGATAGGCCTCTTCTTTGTTATTGAAACTTGTGGTAAAATTAGGAACTTGGCCTCAGGGAGATCAACGATGATGAGCTCTTGAAGGCCTGGAGCATCAGGGAAAGATTGGCAGATGGTGAACATCTAAGGTCAATAACCTTTCTCTTGGATTATAAGAACATCTAAGGTTCCATCTTTGAAAGCTTCAGAGGTAGGTCCTTCTAATCCAATTGTTATTAAAGAGGAAATTTTTAGAGAGGATGAGGAGGAAGAAAAAGACATTGATCCTTTAGTTAAGAGGAGGAAGTTAAAACTTCCTGATGATTATGATGAGCATGCGATCCTTTCTGATAAGATTCCAACTTTAAAGATCTCTATAATAGACTCTTCCAATGGCAGTGGTTCTGGACCATCTGATAAGGGAAGAGAGCAAGAGAAGGAGAGAGAAAAAAAGAGAAAAAGGATAGAAGAAGAGAGAGAGAATGAGACATAAATAAATAATAAGAGAAGAGTAAAGAAAGTGAGATGGTTGAGGCTAAGAGGACGTTAGTCCTTCAATCCTCTAGGGTAACAACTTTCCCTAGTCTTGAGGTGGTTAGTGTTGGTGATTCCCCCTCTTTGTCACCTGACCTTCTAAAGAGGTCTGTGCTCATTGTTGATTACGAGCATTCCTCTAGGCTGGGGCCAACTCAACTCACCCTCAAGACTGCATAAGGGATGGCTCTGGTAAGTCTTTGTTGCTTGTTTATTTTCCTTTGCTCTTTATATTTCTGTTTTTATTCTCTGTTATTCTCTATTGTTCGCAGATGCTATATGATTTTACTAATTTTTTGGACAATCAAGATGATAGATTTAGAAGAGAGTTTGAGCTAAAGAAAACCCTGGAAGCTAAGAAGAAGGCCTTTGTCAGAGCTCGCAAAGCATGGGAACGCAAAAATAATGAGATGTCTAAGGCCTATGATGCTCTTGGGACTACTCAGAAGGTTATAATTACTGAGAATTCCGAATTGGTGGAGGCAAAAAATTTAACTAAAAAAGTTATTAAGATGGAGGATTATCTTCCCCAAGCCAAGAATGATAGCTACCGCGAGGGTTTTTGTAAAGCTTATGAGGATGCAGAGCACTAAATGGACTATTCTTGTAAGGTATCTTTCAAGAAGGGATGGGATTAAGGTTTGATGGCTACTGGAACTCCTACAGACTCTGATATTTTCAATCTTCATTCTCTTAGTCCTGACCCTTATACTGAAGAAGAAGAAGAAGAAGAAGGTGGCGATTATGCTGCTAGTAACACTGAAATCATTCCTACTGAGGTCGATAGAAGTGCTAGTACTAATCAAGTGAAGCAGACAGTCGATAAGGGGAAATTCATAGTTGAGGGAGACTAGGTGAAAGACTAGGGCTTTGTATACTAGGAGTTTAAATTTTTCTTGAATATTTTTTAGTCTTATCAGCCTGTACCCATCTTTTGAAAACATCATGTATTGGCCTTTAGCCACCTTTCTATGTTATATGGCAATGGAATTTTCTCCTTTTTCATGTGTTGATCTGATTCTCTATATGCTAACATACTTGCTTCTAGTTTGGTGTGTATCATTTGTAGTATGTTGATCTAGGTCGCTACCTTGTTGATCTAGAATCCTTGGACCCGATGTCAGCTTATAGGCATGTAAAGCCTTTGTGAAAATCTGAAAATCTTTAAGAGCAAGGAATCAACAGTACACGGACCAGTCTGAGTTGGTCACTAAACTGAAAGATAACCTTTAGGAGATGGAAAAAGTTGGATCTTCAGTCCAAGAAGAGATAAATGACCTGAAGTCCAAACTCATGGATTCTAGTGAGGTAAACTAAGCAACTGAGTTGATCCCAAAGGAGAATGAGGACTTAAAAAGGTAGATTGTTCATTTAAAGGGGAGCATCCGCTCGGGGTCCTACTTGGTGTTGTAAGAAACCTCATCATCATCTAGAGGAGTTTCCTGAGCTAAAACTCAAGCTCTGTAAAGGGAGGTTACCGAGATAAAAGGGGATTTTAGGTGATCCTACGTAATTATTGCTGGGCTCCAGAGGGACGTGCCAAGGTTGAGGCATTTCTTCAAAAGGGGTCCTAGACAAATTTGGGCAGATGGTTATGACCAAGGCTGGACTGATGCCCCAATAAATTTGAAGGAGGCATAAGCCTTTCCTTTTCTCGAGGATGGCTTAGTGCCCTTAGGGAGCTAAAGGTACCCAAAATTCCCCCCTCATATGGTATAAATATCAGATTGATTACCCAGCCTATCGACTTAACCCTTTCTCCATGGATGACCAGTAGATCCCTATCAATGCTATTCCTTCTCAGTTTCTAGAACATCACTCAAAAGATATTAGAGAAGAACTTGTGCCGCATCCAAATGATGGTCGAAAAGCATGTGTAGCAGATTACCTTGCTCACCGTCCTGGGTCATCATAAATCCCATGTATATTCAAGTGTTGATTATAAATATAACTTTTTGTTTAATGAAAAATTGATGCTTACTACCTTTCAATTGTTTATGTTTTGATCTCATGCTAACTAAACATTTGACTAGTGATACAATCAGCCCCATTAAATAACTATTTGCCTCTGACTTTATCATTTTGAGATTTATCTTTGACTAAATGACATTTGAGAGATGTTTATGGTTATATGTTATTTTTATTGACCAAAGTGCTCCTGACTGGTCAATCTTAGGCTTTAGGTTGGCTTATACTTAGTTTGAATCATTTTGGACATTTTTAGTCGATTAAACTATATTTAAGTATTAGCACTCTGCCTTTTATGCATTTGAACATTCTCCTAGTTCAATATGACTAAGAAATATCATTCCATTCACTTTACCATTTAGGTCATGTCGTCACACTACCTTAGGCCTAAGTGAGACGATGGAGAGAATGCAAGTGACTAGTGGGCAATCCACTCGAGCAGGATTTTTTCAACCAACAGAAGTTGGAGATGGACCAGAGTTGGATTTGTTACCTAAGGATCCCCTGTAGGGAATTTCTTATTATCGGGGCAACTTATGAGGCTTCTTATGTTTGACACAAGGGCATGAGGGTAATTTGAAGTGCTCATAGTTAACTTGGTAATCCCATTCTTTAGACATTTAGATATGCGTAAAGGAATTATCATTGGAAAAGGTGGGAATTAATGAGATATAATCAAGATAAGTTAAGCAACTAATATAAAATACGAGAATATAGGAGCCAACTGGCCTTTATTCATTGGAAATTGTCCTATCAAGCAAAAAATAAAAATTCTCATAACTGAAAAGATAAGAAGAAAGAAGACCTAAAAGAAGAACTTCTTGAGATTGGTTGTATTCCATTCTCTTGGTATATCCCTTCCCTCCAGCATTTCCAAATGATATGATCCTTGAAGGTCATCTCTAATTATTCCAAATGGTCCTTCCCAATTTGGTCCCAGTTTATCATCTGATGGTTTCACAACACTGGCGAGGACTTTTTGTGGGACTTAGTCTCCAATTGAAAACTTCCTCGAAATGACTCTTTTGTTGTGCTTCTTGGCTAGTTGCTGTTGGTAGGAAGCCAACTTGATTAAGTCTAGCTCTCATTGCTCATCTAGTAGATCAAGTTCAGTGTGTAGTGCTTCATCATTGAGGCCTTGGTCGACCATAGTGGTTCTTATAGTGGGGAAACCTGCTTTCAAAGGGATTACAACCTTCATCCCATAAGTGAGGGAAAATGGTGTTTCCCAGTTGGTCTCCTGGGTGTTGTACGATAAGCCCATAGAACATGAGGGAGTTTATCCACCCAAGCGCCATTAGCTTTTTCCAATAATTTTTCCATTCAATCGATCATGGTTTTGTTGGAAGCCTCCACTTGCCCAACAAATACTTGCGACTTACAGATGCAGTAGGTAATGGTCCTACCATATCTAATCCTTATTGAGAGAAACACCCTGGATTGGTAAGTGATTTTAGGTCACGGGCGGGATGGTGAACCATAGGCGAGTGATTTTGCCACTTTTCGTAAATGCAAGTGTATGCACCAGTGTCTTTCTTCATGCGAGACCACCAATATCTTTTATTGATTGCTTGAAAGGCTAATGATCTTCCTCCTGCATGACTCCCACATATGCCCTCATGGATTTCACTAATTACTTTCTCGATATCTTATGGGTGAACGCACTGGAGGTAGGGGTCTGTAAATGATTTCTTACAAAGTTTCCCTTTAGGTTTGAGGTAAAAATGAGCATATTTAACCCTGATTTAATGGGTCGACCTCTTATCATCTGGCAATACATCATCCCGTAGATCATTTATGATGGGGTCCATCCAACTTGGGGCTTTATCTATGATGAAGAGTTACTCAGCTATGACTGTATGGTCGATACTGGGCTACACGAAGAACTCTATATGAATTTTTCTTCTTAAGTCAGAGTCAATTATCGAGCTTAGTGTTGCTAAAGCATCAGCATGACTGTTCTATCCTCTCGGGAATTATTGAATTTCCACTTTTAAAAGTCTCCCATGAGTCTTCTTACTACATTGACGTATGCTTCCATTCGATCTTCTTTGGAATTGAAGTCTCGACTAACCTTCTTGGAGACCAGTTTAGAATCATCGAATACATTGAGGCATTTTTTCCCTAGTAGTTTGGCTTTTCGTAAACCGACAATCAGTGCCTCATACTCAACTTCATTATTGGAGGCTTCAAATCCCAACCTAATTCCCTACTCAATGAAGGTGTCTTTGGGGGTGATGAGAATAATCCTCATTCATGCCCCATTGGAATTTGAGGCTCCATCAACATACAGTGTCACATGTTTGAACTGTGCTTCATATGTAATAAATTTCTCTTCATTTAGATAATCCGTTGGTCGATCTCTTATGAACTTAGTAATAAAATCTGATAGGATTTGTCCCTTGATTTTTGTTCTGGGATGGAAGTGGATGTCGAATCTCTCGAGCTCGACTGAACACCTTGAAAAATGTCCAAAGAGGTTCGCCCTTCATAGAATCACTTTGAGTGGGTAAGAGGTAATTACTATTATGGAATGGTATTGGAAGTAGTATTTCAACTTTCTTGAAACAATCACTTGGACATAAGAGAGATTTTCTAGATTCAAGTACTGTTGTTCAGCATCTAGGAGCGTCTTGCTGGTGTAGTAAATAGGGTGTTATTTTTCCCTCCATGTCACATACTAAGAAAGAGCTCATAGGATTGTTTGATACTCACAGGTAAAAATACAGTTGCTCCTCATCATTTGGAATTACAAATAGTGAGGTCTTTCTAAGGTAAGACTTAATCTCTCCCAGAGTTTGTGAACAATCGTCACTCCATACTAGGCCTTTGCCTTTCTTTAAGAGCTAAAAGAATTGTCGACAACGTTCGAAAGACATGGAAATGATGCAATTGAGTGCCGTGAGCATCCCAGTAAGCTTTTAAACATCTTTTAATGTCTGATAGCATCGATTGGATTTCGATTAGAATCGATTCCCCTTTCACTCACTAGGTAACCTAAGAATTTTCCTGACTTTACACCGGATGAAAACTTTCTTGCATTAATCTTCATTCAATACATCCTAAGGATTTCGAAGCTTACTGCTAGATCTGAGAGGTGACCGACCTTGTTCTTTCTTTTAACGAGCATGTCGTCAATGTATACTTCCATCGTTTATCCCATCTATTTGCTGAACATCTTGGTTACCAATCATTGGTTAGTTTCCCCTGTGTCATTGAGACCAAACAGCATGACCTTATAGTAGTACAACCCAATTGAGGTTATAAAGGAGGTATTATCCTAGTCGGTCCCGTATTAGGGGGTCTGATGATATCCTGAGTAAGCATTAAGGACGATCATCCTCTCGTGTGTCGTTATGGCGTCGACCAATTTATTTATCTTTGGGAGAGGGAAGTTATCCTTAGGATATGCCCGATAAAGGTTAGTAAAATCGATGCACACCCTCTAACTGCCATTACTTTTGGGTACCACCGCTAGGTTGGATAACCATATAAGGAACTAAACTTCACTGATGGATCCTACATCCAGTAGCATCCCTACCTCTTTTTCCACTGCTTTAGCCTTCTCAGGGACATTCAACGAGCCTTTTGAGTGATAGGATTAAAATTAGAATCAACGAGTAGGCGGTGACACATCAAGTTACGGTCAACCCCCGTTAACATCTATGTTTCTTTTAAAGAGAAAAACCAGTTCCCTTTTCTCTTGATCGGTGAGAGAAAATCCAGTCAAAAATTTCCTTTCTGTTAAGTTGTAATCGGCTACAAATTCCTACAGGCTGTAACACCTCGTAATTTTGAGGATTTAATATTTAATTATTTTTGGGAGTGATAAAAATATTTAAATTGGAGAAACTTAAATTCATGAGTTGGAGAATTCATTTGAGTGAGCCGAATTAATTATAATTGGTGACTTTAAGTTTAATTGTTCGAATTAATGTGTGTCACATTCTGGGGTCGAAGAGTGGATATGTCAAAAAGTATTTTCTATGGCAATTCTGAGTGCGCGGTTGCGTCTGGATGGGTCGAGATAGTCAGAAAAGAGTACCCGGGGGTAGTAATTGGGTCTTGGGGTATTTTTGGGCATATCCGGGCCCACACGGGGTGAGTTGGGCCATTTTAATTAGGCCCAGAAGGCCAAAAACGGGATTAAGGGTTTTTAACCAAATTGAGAGACCCTAGAACCGCAGTTAACACAACTCTAAACCTAGGGTTTGAGAGGAAATTTGGGAGAAAGCAAATCAAGAGCCAATTTGGGGACGTTGGAGCCAAATGAAGGGACTACACCAACGGATCAGACTCTACGAACAATTCTAGGCAAGTGGTTAACTTGATGTAATGTGTAAATGGTGATATCTAATTCATATTTTAGTGATGTGTAAACTAAAATTCGTTTTGGGGATAAAAGGGTACAAAATGGGGTTTTGTTAATGGAATACTTGGCTGAGATTCAAAGTAAGAAATAGGTGTATTATATATCCCTAAGTAAATATAAAATTAAATTTGAATGTATTTGATGATTAACACGGAATCTTTATGGGTTCTCAGATGAAGAACATGAATCTTGAATGACTTAGGGTTTATTTGATGAACGCAAGAGGTCAATCTGCCAGAATTTTTGACACAACTTTCAACGTATTACATTTGAGTTTTACTTAGAATTAGAGTGTGAACCATACATGTCTGGAAAGGTATTTCTCTTAGATATCCAATGAACTTGGAATCAGGTCAATCAGAGTTCTGTAGAGGGAGTAATCGACATTTTACTACAGGGTGTTTGATATGTCAACATAGTAATCTGCCTGAATTTTGACGTGACTTTAAACGTGTGCTATTTGAATTTTACTTCGAATTAGAGTGTGAACCGTAAATTACTGGAAAGGTATTTCTCTTATATATCCAATGAACTTTTAATCAAGTCAATCGAAGTTCGGTAGAGGGAGAAATCGAAATTTTACTAGAGGGTGTTTAATCTACCAGAAAATTTGAGATTTTTCTTTTTAAGCCTCAAATGTCTAAAATTTTATCGAGGAAGTGTTTGGGACCTTGATGAAATATATTTATGGAATAATGATATGGAAGTAGGTCTATGATTGAGTGTTGGACTTTAATTTTGTGAGAGCGTTAAATTGGAGATTCATAGGCTTGATTGTGATGTACTTTAATTGGAGATGATAAGAATATAATTATGGAAAAGCGTGAGCGATCTTAAATTCGTTAGGCCAGTGGATTAACAAGGGTAACTACTTAATTGATATAACAAGGGGTAACTAGGACCCTTAGAGTTGTGTGAATACTTGAATTAATACGAAAGTGAAATAAATTCGTAAAGCAAACAAGTACGGTGAATATTAGAGAGAAATATATTGCGTACAAGTATGAATAATTGGGTTGTGTAAATACCTACTGTTTTATAGGATTACTTGGGTTGTGAATGCCTATTGTGTGTTTCCTTATTATAGGAACATAGACTCGGAAAATATTAAGCTATGGGCCAAGTGAGCGAGTCCGGGGGATAATGGTTGAGTGACACCAAGTTATTAAATTAATGGATGTGTTAATTAATGAAGGTAGACTCGGAAGGTAGACTCGGAAAAAGTATTAAATTAATTATTGAGAGAGTAATTAATTTAGAGTCGGCACATAGACTCGGGAAATATTAAGTTATGGGACAGGTGAGCGAGTCCGGGAAGGATGGTTGGGTGATGGCAAGTAATCAAATTAATTTAATTAGAGTCGGATTGTAGACTCGGGTAGGTATTAAATTAATAAGTGTGATAATTAATTTAATTAGAGTCGAATTGTAGACTCGGGTAGATATTAAATTAATAGGTGTGATAATTAATTTAATTAGAGTCGGATTGTAGACTCGGGTAGGTATTAAATTAATAGGTTTGATAATTAATTTAATTAGATTTGGATTGTAGACTCGGGTAGGTATTAAATTAGTAGGTGTGATAATTAATTTAATTAGAGTCGGATTATAGACTCATGTAGGTATTAAATTAATAAGCGTGTTAATTAATTTAATTAGAGTCGGACGATGGACTCGGGGAGGTATTAAATTAATAGGTATCTTAATTAATTTAATTAGAGTCAGATGATAGACTCGAGGAGGTATTAAATTAATAGGTGTGTTAATTAATTTAAATAGAGTCGGACGATAGACTCGGAGAGGTATTAAATTAATGGGTGTGTTAATTAATTTAATTAGAGTCGGACCATAGACTCGGGGAAAGTATTATATTAATTGAGGTGTGAATTAATTATATTAGAGTCAGACCATAGACTAGGGAAGATGATAAATTATTAAGTGAGAAAATTAATTATGTTGAGTCGGGCCACAGACTCAGGAAATTACTTGCTAGTGTATGAGATTTTGAGTACACGGTAAAATCGAGGTTTATATTATATATATACGGTGTAGTGATATTATATATATACATGTATATATTGTGTGTGATATTAAATATCAGTGACTAGATATTTATTCAATTTATATACTCTAGTGCTATCGACTTGGGGAACTAGGTTTTGTGAGCACACCTAGTAAGATAGCAATTTAGAGGGAATCATCCGGAGAGGGTCTACTCAGAGGGATGTATATACGTATGTTATATGTTTGGATGTTTTAGTAAAGGTACGTATATAATGGTATTCAATATTATATGCGGGTAATAATAGAGTGTGTGATGCATTTACTTTATATAACTTGTGACATGGTTATATGCTACTATTTAAGAAGGAATTAATTAAGTTAATTGTGAGATAACTTATAATTAAAAAATCATTATACTCGGGTTAGAGTAGTATGGCAAGGGGAGGTTATATCAGTGTAATACCCCGTAATTTTATTGATTTTTATTTAAGGGATTAATTAAATTAAATGAGAATTAATTGGAAATTAATCTGGGTATAAATACTAACGAGATGTGAGTTGGTATTTGATTATGATGCGTATTTGATTATGATGTTAAAAATTTATTATTTCCGAGTAGGTATAGTAATACATGAGTATTGATGATATCTAAATTGTCACGAGGTAGATATACGACAAATTTGGAAAATTTAATTGGGACGCGCGTGTCAGTCGCGTCAGGAACGTAATTAATTGAATTAAAAAAGTGAATTTTATTTTTATACCCGAAATGGTCAGTTTGAGTGCACCAACGTGTCCAGAAGGGTCAAAATAGTCAGAAAACACTAACTGGGGGTTTAGTTTGGGTCCCGGGGCATTTTTAGACCACACCGGCAACCCAAAAGGGTAGTTTGGTAATTTTAAAAATAGGGGAATTAAAACCCACGAATTTTAGAACTTATTTTTATATTAGAAAAGAACCCACAAAGCCATTATCACCATTTGGGAAGTTAGAGGGCTACGGGAGTTATAGGGAAAGCCTTAAGAAGTTCCAAAAGGAAGCCCTAGCCACCATCACCATCTTTGGAAGAAATTTGTAGAGAGAGGGAGGAGAATAAACATTCATTCTTCAACATCAAATCAGAACATCTATGGCAGGGGGTTTAATTACATTAATTTCAAGCGAATGTTTCTTCCATGCTTAGAATTGAATAATCGTCTTATATTGGAAGTTTGATGAAAACCCATGAAATTGGTGGTAGGATTCATAATATGATATAGGTATTGCATGTAGAATGTTATTGGATGAATGTTATATACAAAATATATCTTTTGATGATGTAAAACCTGATTCATAAGGAGAAATTGTAGTCATTAAATTATGGGTTCATGATTATAGGGTTTGGGACAAGGTTTGGGAATTTTGATGATTATATGTTAATTTAGGAAGCATTGACCCCATATATATGTTAAAGAGTGACCTAGGAGGACTTAGAGTAGTTGAATAACGTTAAAATACTATTGGGATGATCTTAGGATGGGTTTAGAGAAGAGAAAAATTGAGAAAAAAACGAAGTAAAAAATTTCTAGGCTGAAACTGCCATCTCGTTAGAAGACCTGCCCAGGTCGTTCGAACGACCTCGTTCGAATGAGCTTCTAACAAGATGAGAGTATCCCTTCTAACGAGTTGGTAGTTCGTTCGAAGCCTTTCATTCGAACGAACTCGTTCGAATGACCTCGTTCGAACGAGACTTCTAACGAGTTGACAGAATGGCCTTTTTGGCCTGATTTCATTTCAAACGTTCCGTAGACTTATTTATTTGGAGTATTAGCCTTCCCTTATTGATTAGTGGGTATAATTGTGAGAATTGGGGTACATTGAGGAGTAGAACTTAGAACCTTATAATAAAATCGGATGTCAATTGTGGAGTAGGAAACGAGTACCTAATTATGACGTGAGAAGGGTTGATAACGTTAATATACAAATCGGGGACTTGTGATCGTATAATAGTAAATGACGGTATAAGAACGAGATGTATACCTATATTAATAATACGAGATATCTAAGATGTGCGAATGCTTAGTATATGTGGTTTTATGTGTATAACATACCTACCATACTTGCTATCATGGGAGGTTTGCGTTCCATTAGGGCCATCTAATCTTTGTGTGCCTACGGGGGGATTTAGATTGGTACCTCGAGGGCATAGGTCAGAAAAGGACTTATTGAGAAGTTAATAAGTCTGCTGAACATAGAAGCGTAGGTATGTGCGTGACCCATGTGATGTGAACTATGTTCGCCTCCATTTTGTGTGAATGTTGTTATTTGAATACGATTCCTGAGAGATTCGGAATGCGTGGTCCTTATGTACGTGATGTACCGGGATTGGATAGCAGAGTATGTGTGCACCGCAGCTTAGTCTTGGGGTGCTAGTAATGTATATTTATGATGAGAATAATATACTGTTAATTGAAATGAACTGTCTTGATTAAATGTGAGTATAATTATAGCAACGTTATGTAAAGATAAAATGGATGATCTCTAATATATTAGTAATGCTAATAATTGGGAAACCGAGAATTAATGTAAAGCTCTCTAGTTTATTAATGATGTTGGAATCAAAGCGTGTATCGTATAGAAATGCTATAATTTATTTTGGACTAGTTAGAAAAGAGAATCACTAGAATGGGTACGGGTACGTTAGGAGTGCACAAATAGTCGAGAGGTGAGTATTTCATGTGAGAGCACGTCCTAACATGTATTTTGCATTCATTGTTTTAATGTCATTAAAACACTTGATATATTTTAAATTATTTTCCATAATCGGGCTCTGACTCGTTTGCTTTCAAATATATTTTTGTAAAAACCTTTTAGGTGCCCAGCCACAAGGACACCATGCATAGGAGTTCCATTCAGGTGAGGGACTGTAGCTGTCTTGGAAGTTACAGGACTTTGACAGTAGACGCCTCCACTTTCAATCTTGACTCTATGTTACTAGATTTTCCTCATCTGTTGGGCATGTCGCCCTATTTCCTTTTAGAGACACTTTATTTAATTCAGTTATTTCATGAATTTGGGTTGTAATTAATTTAGTGATACAGACTTAATACTTGTTGATTTCAGCATTTATATTGTGTGAGGAGTATTCCTCCAGACTCATTACTATTTTATGGTTAATCTTTTGTCCTTGTGTTGTGGTGCTTGTGCTAGCATTTCATAATTTACTTATTGCATGTTAGCCGGATTTAATTAAAATTGACAACTCACTTTTTAAATATTAGGTGGCTAGTAATTAATAAAATGTTTTTTATAGTGATGCTATGAACTGAACCAACTTGGCATTTTGTATTAATTCAATAAAGGAGTAGCTAACCAGTATTTAATTAGTCGGGGTGTCACAGGTGGTATCAGAGTATCCGATTCTTGTGTCCTTAGGATCTATACGGCTTATTATGTTTCCGCTGAGCTTTCTTTGATGTAGAGCCCTATATTTTAGGACTGGTGTATTCTTTTGTGTATGTATCGCTCTTCAGCTATTTTGAAATAATCACTGTAAACTTATAGACTTTACTCTCATTTTAGATTCCTCCACGACGTGCACAGGGAGTTCCTAGGGATGCACAGCCTGAGCCACAGCCTGCACCAGTTCTGGGCACCATGAATGCCGTCGAGGTTGCAGTTATTGTAGCCCAAGCGATGAATGCCTCCCTTGCTGTTGTACAGCAGGCACCACCTCAGGCGCCGGCAGTAGCGCTAGTTCAAGATAATGCATTCCCATCTACTTGGGAACGCGTTTATGATGCTTTTCAGAAAGCACACCCTCCGGAGTTTGCAAGTAGCTCCGATGTTGTGGTATCCAGTCAGTGGAGGAAGGACATTCAGAGGCACTTAAGGATGTACGAGTGCACGGATGTTCAGAAGCAGATACTGGATACTTTTAAGCTAGTAGGATCAACATTGTAGTGGTGGGAGTCCATTACCACCGCGAAGGAGAGGGAATCTCTCACTATTCAGGAGTTCTGGGTGCGGTTCGATTGCAAATATTTTTCGTCAGCTGTTCACACTAAGATGAGGAGGAAGTTGATGAACCTCAAGATGGAGGGAAAGATCGTAGACGAGTATGAGGCTGAGTTCACCAATCTCTTGAACATTATTTTGGATGAAATTCTAACCGAGGAGAAGAAAATTCAGAAGTTCACGGATGGATTGACTTGGAGGATCCGTCAGCACTTGTTGGGGAATCTCTCGTTGGCCACTTATTCTGATGTGGTTAATGCTGCACTACTTCACTGCCAAGATCATCGCTTCCACATGTCTGAGAGCAAGAGATCAGGAGAGTCCATCCATCAGGGCAGGACCGGGGGAAATGGTGCCAGCAGGGCACAATCTGCTCAGGGACAGCACATGCAGGGTGACCAGGGTTCCCAACAGGGGGATCATAAGAGATTCATATCTGGGGGTTTCAAGAATGGCCAGGGAGGTTTCAGACATGGCCATTAGGGTCAGAATGGCCATCAGGGCCAGCAGGGTCAGAATGGTCAGCAGCAGTTTCAGCAGGGCCAATATGGCCAGAGTAGGAATGGTAAAAGCCATCAGGGCCGTGGGCAGCAGGGAAAGCGAGGGGGAAACTTCCCGGGGAAGTGCTTCGTTTATGGCAAGACTGGCCACAAATGCCAGGATTGTCCTGATAGGGGCAAGGCCCCACAATAGCAGCAGCAGGGTGTTCGACACGAGCCATAGAGGCCTATATTTCCCGCCGCCCTCCCAGCACCACCACAGATGGAAGCACTACCACCCATTCCAGCGGTCCCAGTCCAATAGGGACAGCTTCAGTATGGGAGAGTGTATTAGCTCCAGCATGCCGAATTCCCACAAGATCTGCCTGCTATTGAGGGTATGTTCTCTATTCAGGGAACTTTGGGGCGTAATTTATTTGATACGGGGGCCACACATTGCTTCATTGCCATGAGATTTGCACGCACTATTGGGTTGTTAGACATCGCAGAGATCACGGTTACTTGTGTAGATTCACCGTTTAGTAGGGGTTCCATGATTTCGCTTATTTGTATAGGTGTGGGCATAGAGATCGGGAGATTTACTTTACCCGCCGATATGTTAGTGTTAGAGATGACTGAGTATGATGCGATTATTGGTATGGATTGTCTAGTTGCGTACCGAGCCATGATTGATTGTTTTAGTAGGAGTATTATCTTTGCCATTCCCGGGCAGGAGATGTTTTTAGTGGCGATGCATCGCCCTGAGGGAGGATCGTCCACTCATTTGTACTATATAGAGGAGGAGACCTCTAAGGAAGTGGTGCTACCACTCGATTCGATTCCAGTCGTGAGGGAATTTGCTGATGTATTTCAGGATATACCTGGATTACGACCTAGTAGAGAGATATATTTTGTGATCGATTTGACACCGGGCACTCGGCCGATTGCCCGCGCACCTTACCGTATGGCTCCAGCAGAGATGAGAGAGCTACGAGATCAGATAGAACAGTTGTTGGGTCAGGGGTTTATCCGGAGGAGTACTTCACTGTGGGGTGCCCCTGTGTTGTTTGTAAAGAAGAGGGATGGATCGTTGAGGTTGTGCGTAGATTACCGAGAGTTAAATAAAGTCACGATACAGAATAAGTATCCGTTACCCAGAATCGATGACTTATTTGACCAGTTGAGAGGAGCTTCCTTCTTCTCAAAGATTGATTTACGATTGGGATACCATTAGTTACGTATTAGGGAACAAAACGTCTCGAAGACTGCTTTCTTAACGAGATATGGTTCCTACGAGTTTTGGGTTATGCCTTTTGGCTTCACCAATGCTTTAGCTGTGTTTATGGACTTGATGAATGGGGTGTTTAGAGAGTTCCTAGACCAATTTGTCATCGTCTTTATTGATGACATTTTGGTTTAATCCCAGACAGAAGAGGAGCACGCCGAGCATTTGAGATAGGTTTTACATACGCTACGTCAAAATGAGATTTATGCAAAGTATGAGAAGTGCGGGTTTTGGCTGAATGAGGTTCAGTTTTTGGGGCATATCATTTCAAACCGGGGGATATCTGTTGATCCAGGGAAAGTATCCGCGGTGAGGGAATGGGGGCAACCCACGACACCGACGGAGATCCGTAGTTTTTTGGGCCTGGCAGGATACTACAGGAGGTTTATTCGGGGTTTCTCAAAGATAGCGGGTCCTTTGAGACATCTGACTCGCAAGGGTGTGCCATTCATCTGGAGCAATGCCTATCAGTTGGCATTCAATGAGTTGAAGGACAAGTTGACCTCAACACCTGTGTTAGCATTGCCTAGACCGGGAGTTGAGTATTTAGTTTACATCGATGCGTCCTTACAAGGACTTGGAGGTGTGCTACAACAGGAGAGTCAGGACATAGATTATGCTTCCCGTAAGCTTAAGCCTCATGAGAGGAATTACCCCACACACGACTTGGAGTTAGCGGCAGTCGTATTCGCTCTTCGAATTTGGAGACACTATCTCTTGGGAGAGAAATTTTGATTGTTTATGGACCATAAGTCTTTACAAGACCTCTTCACGCAGAAGGAACTAAATATGCCTCAACGATGGTGGCTTGAGTTTGTGAAGGATTATCAGTTTGATATCCAATATCACCCAGGGAAGGCTAACGTGGTAGCAGACGCGTTGAGCCGTAGGCCAGTAAATGAGGTGGCCGAGGTGTGGAAAGCCAAGTGGAAGGAGTTGGGACACCAGGATGCAGTGGCGCGATAGTTCATGTCTGTGATGACTATTACATCGCAGATTGTTATAAGAGTGATAAAGGCCCAGTAAATTAACTCATTTTGTCAGGAGCAGATAGTCCGATTACTAGCAGAGGTATTCGAGTCCTATACCGTTAGTTCAGACGGGGGATTATGCTTCAATGGTAGACTAGTTGTTCCGGAAGGGGAAGACTTACGACACGAGGTTATGTCAGAGTCACACGACTCACGATTCGCGGTACACCCTAGTGGGGATAAGATGTACCAAGACATGAGACGCCAATATTGCTGGAGCGGGATGAAGAGAGATATCGCCGTGTTCATTTCTAAATGCACCACTTGTCAACTAGTAAAAGTGGATCATCAAAAACTGATAGGACTTCTACAACCGTTAGAGGTTCCGACGTGGATATGGGAGAGCATCTCCATAGATTTTATCATGGGGTTACCTACGTCGCAGAGGGGTGACGACTCCATTTGGGTAATTATGGATAGGTTGACCAAAGTTGCTCATTTTCTACCCGTGAGAACCGACTACACTACGGGACAATATGCCCAACTCTTCATTGCGGAAATAGTGAGACTTCACGGGGTACCTCTAAATATCGTGTCTGGCCGAGACAAGATATTTGTTTCACGATTTTGGGAAAGTTTCCAGGAGGCCATAGGTACGGAATTGCGGCTGAGTACGGCTTATCACCCATAGACGGATGGGCAAACCGAGCGAATAAATCATATTTTGGAGGACATGTTGCATATGTGCATCCTAGACTTTGGAGGTGGATGGGAGAAGTACCTTCCACTGGTGGAGTTTGCTTATAACAACTCCTACCAGTTCACCATTGGCATGGCTCCATTTGAGGCATTATACGGTAGACCTTAGCGTTCCCCAGCATCTTGGTTAGAGGTGGGGGATAACAAACTCCTTGGGCCGGAAGTGATTCAGGACACTTCAGTAAGGATAGAGATGATACGGAGCCGCATTCGGGTAGCTCAGGACCGACAGAAGAGCTATGTTGATGCTAAGAGGTTCTTCAGAGAATTCAAGGTGGGGGACCAGCTGTTACTCAGAGTATCTCCGACGAAGGAGATCATGCGTTTTGGGAAGAAGGGGAAACTGGCACCAAGATACGTGGGGACATTTCCTATCATCGAGATGATTGGGCCAGTTGCATATAGATTGGGGTTATCGGAGCAATTGCATAGGATTCATGATGTGTTCCATATTTCCTCACTAAGGAAATACCTTAGGGATGATTTGGCCCATACCCACATTTCTTTAGAGGACATCGATCTTCAACTTGATAGTTCCTACGAGGAGGGGCCGATTGCTATTTTGGAGCAAAGCGAGCAGAAATTGAGGTAAAAAATAGTACCATTAGTACGTGTTCAGTGGCGGCATCATAATGCCGAGGAGTCCACATGGTAGCAAGAGGATGAGATGCGCGAACGTTATCCAGAGTTATTTTTACCAGGTACTTTTTAGTTCCGAATTTCGGGACAAAATTCTGTTATTAGGGCGGAAGTATGTAATACCCTGTAATTTTATTGATTTTTATTTAAGGGATTAATTAAATTAAATGAGAATTAATTGGAAATTAATCCGGGTATAAATACTAACGAGATTTGAGTTGGTATTTGATTATGATGTTAAAAATTTATTATTTCCGAGTATGTATAGTAATACATGAGTATTGATGATATCTAAATTGTCACGAGGTAGATATACGACAAATTTGGAAAATTTAATTGGGACGCGCGTGTCAGTCGCGTCAGGAACATAATTAATTTAATTAAAAAAAGTGAATTTTATTTTTATCAACCGAATGTTCATTTTTAGGGCACCAACGTGTTCGGAAGGGTCGAAATAGTCAAAAAACACTAGCCACGGGTTTAGTTTGGGTCCCGGGGCATTTTTAGACCACATCGGCAACCCAAAAGGGTAGTTTGGTAATTTTAAAAATAGGGGAATTAAAACCCACGAATTTTAGAAGTTATTTTTATATTAGAAAAGAACCCACTAATCCATTATCAGCATTTGGGAAGTTAGAAGGCTACGGGAGTTATAGGGAAAGCCTTAAGAAGTTCCAAAAGGAAGCCCTAGCCACCATCACCATCTTTGGATGAAATTTGTAGAGAGAGGGAGGAGAATCAACATTCATTCTTCAACATCAAATCAGAACATCTATGGCAAGTGGTTTAATTACATTAATTTCAAGCGAATGTTTCTTCCATGCTTAGAATTGAATAATCGTCTTATATTGGAAGTTTGATGAAAACCCATGAAATTGGTGGTAGGATTCATAATATGATATAGGGATTGCATGTAGAATGTTATTGGATGAATGTTATATACAAAATATATCTTTTGATGATGTAAAAACTGATTCATAAGAAGAAATTGTAGTCATTAAATTATGGGTTCATGATTATAGGGTTTGGGACAAGGTTTGGGAATTTTGATGATTATATGTTAATTTAGGAAGCATTGACCCCATATATATGTTAAAGAGCGACCTAGGAGTACTTAGAGTAGTTTAAGAACATTAAAATACTATTGGGATGATCTTAGGATGGGTTTAGAGAAGAGAAAAATTGAGAAAAAAATGAAGTAGAAAATTTCTGGGTTGAAACTGCAATCTCGTTAGAAGACCTGCCCAGGTCGTTCGAAAGAGCCTCTAGCAAGATGACAATATCCCTTCTAACGAGTTGGTAGTTCATTAGAAGACTTTCGTTCAAACGAGACTTCTAACGAGTTGACAGAATGGCCTTTTTGGCCTAATTTCATTTCAGACGTTCCGTAGACTTATTTATTTGGAGTATTAACCTTCCCTTATTGATTAGTGGGTATAATTGTGAGAATTGGGGTACGTTGAGGAGTAGAACTTAGAACCTTATAATAAAATCGGATGTCAATTATGGAGTAGGAAACGAGTACCTAATTATGACGTGAGAAGGGTTGATAACGTTAATATACAAATCGAGGACTTGTGATCGTATAACACTAAATGATGGTATAAGAATGAGATGTATACCTATATTAATAATATGAGATATCTAAGATGTGCGAATGCTTAGTATATGTGGTTTTATGTGGATAACATACCTACCGTACTTGCTATCATGGGAGGTTTGCGTTCGATTAGGGCCATCTAATCTTTGTGCGCCTACGGGGGGATTTAGATTGGTACCTCGAGGGCATAGGTCAGAGAAGGACTTATTGAGAAGTTAATAAGTCTGCTGATCATGGGAGCGTAGGTATGTGCGTGACCCATGTGATGTGAACTATGTTCGCCTCCATTTTGTGTGAATGTTGTTATTTGAATACGATTCCTGAGAGATTCGGAATGCGTGGTCCTTATGTACGTGATGTACCGGGATTGGATAGCAGAGTATGTGTGCACCGCAGCTTAGTCTTGGGGTGCTAGTAATGTATATTTATGATGAGAATAATATACTGTTAATTGAAATGAACTGTCTTGATTAAATGTGAGTATAATTATAGCAACGTTATGTAAAGATAAAATGGATGATCTCTAATATATTAGTAATGCTAATAATTGGGAAACCGAGAATTAATGTAAAGCTCTCTAGTTTATTAATGATGTTGGAATCAAAGCGTGTATCGTATAGAAATGCTATAATTTATTTTGGACTAGTTAGAAAAGAGAATCACTAGAATGGGTACGGGTACGTTAGGAGTGCACAAATAGTCGAGAGGTGAGTATTTCATGTGAGAGCACGTCCTAACATGTATTTTGCATTCATTGTTTTAATGTCATTAAAACACTTGATATATTTTAAATTATTTTCCATAATCGGGCTCTGACTCGTTTGCTTTCAAATATATTTTTGTAAAAACCTTTTAGGTGCCCAGCCACAAGGACACCATGCATAGGAGTTCCATTCAGGTGAGGGACTGTAGCTGTCTTGGAAGTTACAGGACTTTGACAGTAGACGCCTCCACTTTCAATCTTGACTCTATGTTACTAGATTTTCCTCATCTGTTGGGCATGTCGCCCTATTTCCTTTTAGAGACACTTTATTTAATTCAGTTATTTCAAGAATTTGGGTTGTAATTAATTTAGTGATACAGACTTGGTACTTGTTTATTTATGCATTTGGATTGTGTGAGGAGTATTCCTCCAAACTCATTACTATTTTATGGTTACTCTATTGTCCTTGTGTTGTGGTGCTTGTGTTAGCATTTCATAATTTACTTATTGCATGTTAATCGGATTTAATTAAAATTGACAACTCACTTTTTAAATATTAGGTGGCCAGTAATTAATAAAATGTTTTCGACAGTGATGCTATAAACTGAACCAACTTGGCATTTTGTATTAATTTAATAAAGGAGTAGCTACCCGGTATTTAATTAGTCGGGGTGTCACAGGTGGTATCAGAGCATCAGGTTCTAGTGTCCTTAGGATCTGTACGACTTATTATGTTTCCGCTGAGCTTTCTTTTTGATGTAGAGCCCTATATTTTAGGACTGTTGTATTCTTTATTTATTTTCGCATGTACTATTTTGTTTAATTAAAAAGTTAAAATTTGGCACCAGCTTTTGGAATACTAGGTGGTTAGTATGTTTTAAAAAGTTTTCGACAGTGATGCTAAGAATGAACCAACTGGGATTCCTGTTTTAATTTGGTATATGACTAATCACCCGATATTTTATTAGGTGGGGTGTCACACAGGCTTTCAATGACCCTGTTGGTGGGGTGGGCCCTGGTCTCTTCCAACCCTGGTGGACCATATCATAATTCCTATTTGGAGAGAACAACCCCATCCTGGCCATTCTCGAGCTCCTTTGTATTCTCTTTCTTTTGGCGAATGACTATGATAAATCACTTTCGGGCTGTAGCCTGGTCGTCGCGAATCTCGACCACTCCACGATCTGTGATGAATTTTATCTTTTGATGATAAGTGGATGGGACGACCTTCATGGCGTGGAGTCAAGCTCTTCCTAAAATAGCATGGCATAGGGACTGGATGTCCACTACTAGAAACTCGATTAACTTCGAGATATTTCCTTCCCTAACTGGAAAGATGATATTTCCTAACGGCATGGTGATCCTTCTTGCGAAGCCAACCAGAGAAACAGTGGCTTCTTAGAGGTCGGTGACATTTAATTTCAGTTTATGGAATAGGTCCAGATACATCACTTCGGATGAACTTTCCTTATTCACAAGTATCTTGTCAATATCCTTGTTAGAAATACTGAGTGTGGTCACCAATGTGTCATGATGTGGGGTTCTCACCCCGACCAAGTCTTCTTTAGTGAACATGATGTGCTTGGTGTAATCAAAATATTTTGGTCGCCGACATTTTCCTGCCTCAGTTTTGGTAGGATCGATCTGAAAAGCTTCCATCACGGTAGCCACCTTCTTAAGTTCCATTCAACAATGTTGCTCTGAATTTGTTTGAGGTTTGACACGCCATTAATTACCGCAAACTCATGTCATGTATCATCATTGAGGACATTGTCTAGATTATGGTCACCATTGGCTGCGACCTTATCTTCCTTCTCTTCAACATACTCACTGAGGTTCCATTCCTGCACTAGCTCTTCCAGATATGACTTCGGTGCTTTGCGAATCTTGGTTCTATGACCGCCCTCCTTATGGAACACTCATCTCTATGCATTGTTCCTTTTAGTTATATCTTCGCCCATCTTCTTGGGCCATTTGATAAAAGTTTCATCCTTGATCATGCTAAGAATTTTATATATGGGTTCCTTGAAATGTATTAACAGCCTGGAATGCCTTGGAGGGGTCATTCTTGTTTCCACCTTTAGAGCCATTCTTGCCCCCATTCTTGCTTCCCTTCTTCTGGGTGTCATTCTTATTTTTCCCCTTATTCACTTTTGCTCGACCATTGTATCCCCCACTAGGATGGACCACATCTTCGACCTTGTTGTACTTCTCGATACGAGCCATAATATCATCAATGCTTATGGATTTCTTCTTTATGAGGGATTGGGGTAGCAGAGAGGTGGACGGTAAGCCAATTTTGAAGTATGCTATAACAACCTGCTCCGAGCAATCCTCGACCTCATTAAAAACTTCCCAGTATCTATTAACGTAATATCTGAGGTTCTCATGTGGCTTCTTCTTCATAGTTAGCAGTGCATCCATCCTCTTCGAATGGGAGTTGCTCGTAATTAATCGTTCCGTGAAAGCCTCTTCCAGTGTCGCAAAATTCCTAATCAGCTTATGGGGAAGACTTTCAAACCACTTATGTGCTACATTATATAGGCTAGAAGGGAATATCCAACACATCAGTGCGTCATTGTGGCTCCATAAGGTCATTGCTTTCCTATACTGCCTGACATGGTCTATAGGATCTATTTTTTCGTCATACACCTTGAACCTGGGTCAACAAATTTCTTGGTAGGCTCCTCGCGTTAGATCTCCCTTGAAAATATGTCTTCATCTGAGAGTTGAGGGATCTTCTGTCAAGATCTCTGGTTGATCTGTCTCCTCGGTGTGTCGGGTGTTGGTCTATCTCCATACGGATTAGGATTCTCAAATCCTCACTTGATCGATTATTGTTTCGATGGCACCTCTCCTTGTAACCACGCACTGTTCGTGATCGCTATACTCTATCACATTCAGTTTTATCCTGGTCATGCCTAGTGCTTCTTCCTAGACTTGGGGAGTCTCCCCTAAAAGGCTAAGAGTCCTGTATAGACACCGTGTTGTATTTCTTGGTACATATGTCTCCATTCTTTCTAGTCTCCTATTAAGGCGAGCATTTTCTCCTTCTTGACAGTGTGTTGCCTCTTCTTATTCTTGAAGTTTGGCTTCATAGGCATCGACTAGACTAGAAATCTGAGCGGACCTTGGTATCCCATTGCTCTCTTCTAAAGGTTGCCTCTCATCGCCAAAACCTTGGGTTTGTATGTTGGCAAATTTTAGACCTAACCTTAGGAGGGGCTAGGTCTTCCCGAACATTGTTGCTGATGTGATGAGACATTGATGTCTTTCTCGTAATGAATGATTTCATAGAAATACAAGTTAGTTCCCACAGACGATGTCAATTGTGAGTGCAGAAAAATTCAAACTAAAAATAATCTACGAAAATAATCACAAATGGAAGAAAGTAAATGGAATCATAAAAAACCTCGATGTACGTGGTTTAGCAACTTGCCTACGTCCACGGAGAGGTTACTTGTTCTAATTAAGTGTCTCTCAAGGTTATAATTTTTCATCGCCTTACCCTAGATCAGGGTGTACAATTTATATATGTTGTTACAGAGATCGAGTTTCTTAAGGAACTCCATAATAGGGTGCAGATTGGCCATGAGGTTCTTAAATATCTCATTTGAGATTCCCGGCACCTGATTTGACTAAATTTGCGAGTATCCTTCTTCAACTAAACTACCCGTGTAGAAATGAAGTCATGATTTGAGCCGCGCCAAATAACTCAAGTTATCCTTGTCGGCTATTCTCATGGGCTTGTAGAAAATGGGCTCCCCCCTCCACACACACACACACACACACACACACACACACACACACACACACACACACACACACACATATATATATATATATATGTGTGCAAGTATTTATATAATATCCTCGTGTTTACATATAATAGTGTGAACCTCTGTTTAGAATGAAGGCAGGTGTACGCATCAATTTTCACCAGTAAAGGGGTGCAATGTTGTAGGACTATAACACAGTAAAAGAGTTAAAGTAAAAAGTTAATTCCTAAATAAGTGAATAGGATTCAAAGTTGTAATACAGCTCAAGAAAGTAACCTCTATTTTGAATAACATGTAACAAAAATGGAAAGTGATGGTTAAAAAATCATACCTCAATAGCTTCCAAAGGAGAAAAATAATTCTCTAGATATATAAAATTTGAAAAATACATTAAGAGAAATATTAAATGAATATTTCTTATAAAAACAATAAAAATATTGAAACACAAAGTGACACGCTCACTTGGGAATTTTTCAAAAACAAAATCTACAAACTTTTACGCCCTTAATTTTCATGTGACATGAAACTTCATTATGACTCTAAATATCATTAACCGAGCTACAATTAATAAATTAGAGTACCACCATCAACACAAAACCCAAGGATGTTATTTCCTACTGATGGTTAAGACATGCTTTACCGAAATCATACCGATTACTAAAACATAAATACCAATTTATGTATTGAGGAGGTAAATTTTACATTCTTAGTTTGTATTATATTGTATTAAACTTTACCTAGTATTTCATTAACCATTAGATAGCTCTTATTTATTCCAAATGCTAACTCTCGCCCTAAATATATAAAAAACATAAAAAAAAGAAAAGAAAAGTAAAATGTTTATCAAATTATTTTAATGATATTAAAAAAGCATAAATATCCAAAACAAAGTCATTTCAAACATAACACACCACGCAAACAATGGAAAGAACCTCAAATGAATGAGTAAAAGACACATTACCTTGTTTGTCCATATGAATGAGTAAATGATATAAGTTAACCAGTGGATAACCAAACTCAATAGTTTGTCCATATGAATGTGTACTTGCGAGTTTGCGAAGCCAAATACTATGATGTCTCCTCCTTCAGTCATTGTAGGGGATAACCAAACTCAATATTTCTGTCAGATCAAAAATTTGGCACCCTGACCATTTTGTAAGACAAATGGGAATGAAAATTTGTGCTTTAATTCATTGTGGATGAACTGAAAAACAAAAAGGAATGCAAAATAAATTCAGACTCAAATTTCAAACGCAGAGTACTAAGTTATACATACATCATAATAAATGCAGTCTCAAATGTCATATACGCAAAATATGTATTGGCACTCATATCTGCATCATAATAAATGAAAAATATATATTGACAGAGTACTAAGTCATATATGAAAAATATATATATTAACACTCATATATACATAATAATATAGCAATCTCAAATTCCAAAGACAGATATTATCCCAAGTACAGGTATGCATAACATCCTCTTTCCATTTTAAGGTCATATGTTAGTAAGATATTATCCCAAGTTGAACCAAAATTATAATAGTAGTATAAGATCAAAGTGAGATTCACATCTTATAAAAAAATCAAGTGCATTGTCTTCCACAACGAAAAATAATTACTTTACTCAGGAGGTATCTGCAACTAACTCTATCTGACTACTTAAGAATTACAATCTAATTTTCAAACTTGATTTTTTTTTGAGAAAAATAATATGTTAGAAAAGGATGTTTTTAGCAAAATAGAATATGGTGGTGTATCTTGGATTCCTTTTCTCCTTCCAGGATCTATGAACAAAGCATATACATAGTATAAATCATGAATGTGCAATATTATACGTAAGAAATGGATGGAATCACAAAAATAAATCCTTTTTAGACATACATTCAAACATGTGATGTTCAAATACTTATAAAAAAAATAAGGATGAGGGAATCATTAAGAAAAACTAAATGTAAACACATTGTTCCATAACAGTTGCAATATTCCATAACCCGAGGTGATAGTTTTCAATGAAGTTTTAAACTCTGCTTTCACATTACCTAAAACAAAAAAGGGCATATCATGCCCAAAGATGCATTGTGTGTTGAAGTGTAAGCAATTATACATTCCTCCTTATATGAATAGCCCCAAGTTAGGGAGGCCTTTTTTATTTTTTTCTGATTTGGAAAACACGGTGGGAGTGGTACAAAAATTGACACACATATATGAATATGGTAAATAAAAAGATCCAATTTATGTAATCCATAGAAGGTGAGGTATTCCTTATAAAACTTATGCTAGAATACGTAAAACGTTTTAAACTTTTGTAATGTGTAATGTCTCCAGATCAGTACACACATTATCGATTGCCTCAGATAAGGTTGTAGTAGTCATTATCAAACTATTTTCATAGAACTTAAGATGGGAATCGGGGCAGCTTCTGATTAAGGTCGGAGAATAACAATGCATAAATGGGAAAAAAAGTGGGTTCCAGCACAATCTTGTCAGATATAAAGGAGATCAATCCTTTTAGAATATCAGCAGTTGGGATCCTAAAGTCGATCATTGACCTTTGAGAATATCAAATTTCTGTAGGGTCAATTTTTTTAGAATTTCTCTTATTATTTTTAAGTCACGTTCCTTGTCAAAAAGATTCCCCCTTCGAATATACCATGGTACCTCGACCTAGATAAGAGCAGGAGTATGGGAAAATAATTGGTTATAAGAGATTTGTGCTCTTCCAAACTGTGAGTTCAGTTTGTCTTTATGATTATATTGATTTTTTTTCCTATTTCCTATAGTTAAATCGACCACCACCATCTCTATTATCCTAAATACTGTCCCAGTATTTCTCATTCACGGGACTAGGTAATTGTGCAGATCGACCATGCTAGTCTTAGCTTTCAGCCTAAGAATAACGATTATGGGACTGATTTTATGGATTGCATTCTCCACCAACCCAGTTTTGATTTGCACCAAAATATTCAATCGCAACTTCATACGACAGCTGTTACAGTTGGTCTCTGGTGTAGAGAACACTCTCATGGCCCTCAAAATGAGAGCCCCAAATCTTGATTGAGAAACCATGAGGACGAAGATTAGGAAGATCAGTGGAAGAATCAAATCGAGCATAACAGACTCTATTACATTACTTCCTCCCCCTCGATTTCCAGCACCTGGTCTCAAGATCAACATAGTCTGATCAACCTGCATACCTCAAAATCAATTTTTTTCACTACCCACAAAAACTATATAGATAATGTAAAGGAAACTCAACATTATATACAGTAAAACACCCTCAATATCTAATTCATTAATAAAATAAGTGAATAAATAGTACAACAAATAATTTCACATGCATGTAACTCACAATTTTAAGCTTAGGATTATATGTAATAAAAAATCAAAGAATCATAAAATAAAACAAACTAAAGTAAGTAATATGCTCAAACAACTCTCAGACCCCAGACATTCTTCATGATGATGGGCTTAATATTGCATGCAACATCCTGTGATCGAATCTTGCACTGAAGCTTATAGGAAGCTAACATATGCTTTTTAGAATTCCAAATGTGGTGCCTATTCTTGAGATTTATCAATCGTTAGATATCACTGGATGTCATCTGAAGTTTATAGTAAGCTAGCATGTGCTTTTTAGAATTCCAAATGTGGTGCATCTTCTTAATATTTATCAATCCTTGGATGTCACTAGATGTGACCTTCCTCTTCATAAACACCAGTGCCTAATATCACTAGAACCACTGAAATTTTAAATAAAGGAAAACACTTTAAACAGGGGAAAAAATTTGAATTGTATAGTAAGCAATCCATCAAAATTAAGACAAAAGAAAACTTTTCATGTATTGTAGAAATTCCAAAAAAAATAACCTACTTAAGAGTACGATGGCCTCAACTTTTCATGTATTGTAGAACTTCCAAAACAATTAAAATAAAAGAAAAGAGAGAAGAAAAAAAGAAATCTCACATTCAATCATTCTTTTCAAAAAAGGAAAGAAAATAGATGAGGACTTAATGGGATACATTGTTTAACCTCTTGCTTTTTGGCCCATGGACATCCGAGAAGGTACAAAACTCAAAGTGACCAATCGCAAAAATTCCCATCTAATAATGCAAAATAGTGCTTATTTAATCTATTAAAATATCAGTGGCAAAGTTTTACTATGAAAAGAACAAAGAAATGGATTAACCTGAAAGCCTCAAGTAACAACTCTTAATTCACATATAATAGAGCAAAAATAGAAATTAATCGATGAACTAAAAGCTCCAGGAGAATCGCAAAAACAAAGATTAAAAGCTTAATAAACAAAGTTCGAAATAGTAGAAAATTGAGCTCACAATCGCATAGAATAAACCTAAATTCACATATAATATGGCAAAACTATTTATAAATCTAAAAACCTAAAATTCATAATAACACCACAACACATGTTTTAGAGCCAAAACATCTAGAAATATAAAACCCAAAATCAAAACAAATAATAAAAACACCCTTTAAAGTTTGTGGGGAGGTTATTGTCTATAGGATGAAAAACATAACAAATTAGAATAGAAATAATACATGGAAAAATCAAATAAAACCTTAAAAAGGTGTGTGGGAATTAAAAAAAAGTTTACTTTGGATTTTTCAAATCTTGAGACCACCACAACACTCTAATTCAAACTAAAAAACACCAATACCCTAACTTGAAATCAAAAACCAATTCATAGAAGGGAACGTAATAATTAAGTAAAAAAATCACTATTTTAAACCAATTGAATTAGAAATGCCATGTTTTCAACCAATAAAAAGGTAAAACAAAGTATCAAATTTTTTAGAAATATATAAAAACCCAACTGTGATTAAAGGTCAGATATGGAAACAAGAGACAACAACAATTATATCTGCAAAATATAACTAATTAGAACAAATAAAAGTAGAAATAATAGATGTAAAAATAAAATATAGACTCAGAACTGTATGCAAAAGAGAGAGAGAGAGAGAGAGAGAGAGAGCATATGATAACTTGCAATTAGAACAAAATAGTATTGTCTTTGAAATAAGATTTGCATATTTTGGATTGAAATATGGACTTGTAAAATGTAGACCTGAACAATTAAAAATAATCAAAACTAACAAATGTCAAGGATCCTAAGCCCAATAAAATAGAAAGACTAATAAAAATAGAGAGAAACTACCTCACCATTAAAATTCCTAAAGTCAGGGGTCCATTTATGAAATGCTCAGTTAACAAACTTGAAAAAAATAGAACATTTAAATCTAGAGATAAGAATTTATATTATGATACATATTTTGATGAGACATGTTGATCTACAAAGAAGAACCTTATTTCAAACCTTTTGAACCTAACAACATTCTGAACCAAAAAATACCCTGTGTCAACCATAAGAAAGAAAGACATTTACTTTGACAAATTAACATGGGTATGGAGACAATAAAAAAGTTAAAGTGGTGAGAGAGAGGGGGGAGGATAGACTACCAAATGAGAGATTCGTGTGGGCGGGTAAATGTGTGCGGTGTAGAGAAATGTAACCCTAGAGTGGCATCAGGATGAGGGTGGAAGCAACAGCGGATGAGGGGAAAATATTGGGACAGGGGGGAGATAGGAGAGCGACGAGAGGATTTGGGGATGAGTGTGACGTAATTGATGGTAGTAGGTGGTTCTGAAAGTGTATAAGAAGAAAGTTATCATTTTACCCTATATTTTGAATTAAAGTGGAAGTGAGTGAAACCATTTAACATTAAGGCAAAAGAGGGGGAAACATTTGTAGTGGGACAAAAGAGGAAACTTAAATTAGGAGAAAATCATCCCTTTTCACCTCATCTTAACCCTCTCTTTCATGCATTGTTGGATTCATCCTCACTCCTAATTATCTTATCAACTTATTGAATTGTAAAAGACTTTTACCCCTTATTATTATTATTATTATTATTATTATTATTATTATTATTATTATTATTATTATTATTATTATTATTATTATTATTATTATTATTATTATTATTATTATTATTATTATTATTATTGTTATTATTATTATTATAAATGTCATATTCTTGCATGATTGTGTTTTGTTCGATTTATAATTTCATTCTTCCATAAAGATTTGTGATTCAATAAACACTTATACTATATTTTGAATTATTATTTTCGAGAACACTCCTAAGGATGAATTCACATCATCCTTGTCCATGACGTGAGTTGAAAGATTATATTCTTCATCTATATTATGAACATAAGCACACACTTCACGGAGTCTAACAGGAAAATATTAACACATGCCCATGATAGGCCAAAAGAGCGGGATGGGTGACAAACACCTTTCCAATTCGTAACTTCGTCCTTGAACTTTTGAGCTATTTGTTTTCGTAAGCATTATTATTGTCCTTGATTCCATTATCTCGAGGCGATAACATTTATTTTGCCTTCTTTGTGCAAAATAGGTTGGTGACTCTATCTTTACACATTATACCACATTGACGATGGCCAAGTGCCCCAAGAAAAGGCGCAATCTCGTGAGCACGCCAAAGGGAAGCCCCCCGGATGGACACAAGTAGTCATTATCAAGCGATTTTCTCCTCTATTTACCTTTTGTGTACATATACCTCATGTATATATAACACTTTTCACTAACTTATACACTTCACACACTTGTATATACTCTCCATGTACACTTCACACACTTACACTTAACTTCACTTTTACTCACATATTCCACACACCACTTAGATTATCCATGCTTAGGCTTCACTAGCACACACCCACACTTCTCACACTTTTATATATCTCCATGGTCACTTACACATATCACACACCACCTATAGTTGATCCATTCATAGGCTCACTACCACACACACTCAGTTATATATATTCCTATGTCACTTATTCACTCACATATATCCATGCTTAGTATAGTCTTCATGCTCCATGCTAGATTTTCTCTTCATGATACTTGTATGTGCTCCTCATTAGTTTAGTACTCTGTTTACTCATAATGAAAATAAAAATAAAAAGTACTCTCTCTCCATAGTATACTAATTAAGACTCAAGCATTTTTGCACATAATATCACCAAGAGCATGGAAATTTTTACCAAAAATTTATCCCATACTGGGGGTCACTTTGTGATGGGCATTAGTCCTATGGAGCGAAGTTAGCTTAAGATATATGAATCTCACCTTCCATTGTCTTCATACATTCGACGTACATCGAACAATCCCCCCCGGCATCGTACCACTAGACTGAACTCACGACGAGAGGTATATAGCAGGGAACTCATTCACGTACATCGAGTATATACAATTCACTCTTACATGTACCATCCCCCTGAGGTATATTATGATATAATTCATGTATACTCAGGTATATCAAATGGCTTGTCCACACGTACCGATGAATGATTGTCGTTATAGGCAAGAGGTATATCTTGGAAGTCATGCCAAAGGGGGGAACCTTTCCTCAAACCCAGCAAATTCATAAACCTCATATAGGCAACAAACCTAAAGCACTCATATTTATTTTGTCGGTTACAATGCGAAACTCTACCAAAATTTTGGGTCGGCATACCCCTAGAATTTTTGCACTATTTCATCTTTTTTTAAAATAGGACCCAGTCCGTGAGTCTGGAAACAAGTCAAACCGTCTCTTACATATTTTCAAACATTATTTTCCCAGGCTCGGGTCCTGTTCTTCATTTTTTTGGCATTTAAGCAAACCTAATACAAGTAAAAACCTAATAATACTAAAATAATAATCATACCGAGATTCTTCTCCTTTTTCCATCTCTTTTTAAAACCAAAAATACCAAAACATTGTTTCTCCTCCTTCTAAAAAACCAAAAAAATTATCCCTCCTTTTTTAAAAATAAATTTGTACTATTTTCCCTCTCAGGTCGATTACATACGCAATTTTGGCCTTGCTCCCTATTGGCTTTTGTCTTCCGTCAAACCACACGAAGCTCTGTCGCTTCTTGTGCTATCATCCAAATTTGGGATCTACCTCTATGAGCTCTACATGGATGCCACTGAGCATGCATCAAATGTGTAACCCGATATGATGGTCATCTTAGCACAACTCAGTGCCAATATTGACAACCTTCAAACTAAGGTCCATGAAATGTAATGACACCATGCCTAAATTCCCAAAGAATATGAGGTTCTCTTTTCTCGTTTTATGGGTCCACCCACTCCCTACCCTGTCTGGTTCCTAAAAAAGTATTAGCATGCTCCGTATGCCCCACTTGCCAATGCACCGCCACTATGTCAACTCCCAATTCCAAACCTTGTCTAGCCAGGGGTTAATCTGCCACTACCCCTAGATCCCAAGTAGGAGGAACTGAACAAGGTTAAGGAAGACCTCAAACTGCTATCTAAGAAGTTTGACCTAGTTAATATATCAATGAATTACATGGATTACAACCATATGTCTCCCTATCCGAAAGGTAAACTGCCAGAGATGTTCAAGATGCTAGACATCGAGAAGTTCGGGGGAAGCGGGACCCCGATTGTTCACCTTCAATGCTATCATCGATCCATGACCATCCTTGGTGCCTATGAAGAAATAATGTCCTAAATGTTTCAGCATAACTTGAAGTAAAGTTCCCTCCGATGGTTTCTGTCCCTTGAGATTCTAGAATTTGTAGTTCGGAGAATTTCACCCTAGAATTCATGTACCAGTACAAGTATAATTAGGAGCTAGAGGTTACGCATTGAGATCTAGAGATTTTTAAGGAAAACCCTAGGGAAATAATTAGTAGATTCATAGAAGGGTGGAGAGATAAATCTTCTAACATGACCAATGATTCATACTGAATATTGCATATTTATACCCTCAAACCTATGCATTTTTATCACCCTCGGGTGCCTTAATCTCTATATTTAATCCTGTTAACAAGACAACCTCTATTTTATACTGTTAACATGCTATATGAGGTATAATTGGTCTTTTGTAGGTATTTAGGTAGAAAGTATGGAGTTTGGATGCATTTCGACTAAGTTTCGTACATATTCGCACGCCCAAGGGAAATTGGATCAATTTATAGTTTAGGCACATGGCCTGACATCTATACGAAAGTTGTAGCCCTCCTCGTAAGCTTAACGTGGTAGCAAATGGTGCATGATTCTGAGTCCGAATGAAGAAGTTACGGTGATTTTAGCGAAAGAGAATTCCAAATGAACCAAAATAGTGACGAGCTTGTTGCAAACTTGCTTGATCGATAGATCGATTGATCCTTTATAATTTTTCGTTAGAGCTTTCACAGTGGGCTGAAACCTGATTGATCGATCGATCAACCAAAGGGGTCGATCGATCGATCCCCTATTTTTCTCAGGTTTTCTATTTACAAGTTTACTATTTTGGGGTTTTGTATATATACTCATTTCTCTCATTTGAGAGAAATATCTTACATTTTACATTAGGTTTAAGGTATGTATTGAGAGCTTTGCCCTACTCTCCATTTTCTTTGGGTGTTTTACCCATTTTCATGTATGTAAGTTTCTTTTAATTGTCTCTTTCATTTGTTTATTATTTCCTTTACTTGCTTCCTTTAAGTTCCATGCCGAGTTAATATTTATTTCTTGCCATTTATTTCTTTCGTAATTAGGTTTACTCTCTTTCTTTCATTATATGTCATTTATCATGATTTCTAGCTAATTTAGTCTAGGTTGTGTCTAATTGAACTTATCTCGGGTTGACGTATTACTTTGCTTTGGTGATGGAGTTTTATGAGTTTATGTCAAGTGTGTTGTCCTAGTTATTATGCCTAGGAGATTTGACGGGTTATATCATGTATGCTTCATTCTTATGACCTTGCGTGCATAATTTTCGGGGTATTTGTTGACGCCAAAATCATATTAGACTTTTATACGAATTTAGGGGTGTGACTACTCTTGATTTAATTAACTATCGAAACAAGACGCAATCGTAATAACTCGTCGACCCATGTAACCATTTTATACTAATTAACTCGGGTGAGGGATATTTGATGCAACCTATAGGTTTTATTCTATTTGTTAATCTAGTTTAAATACACTCTCCTAGATTAATCTTTCCCATTTTGCATCTATTCCTTTTTATTGTAATTATCTTTTCCACTTTTATTTTAGAAGTATGAAACCAATTAAATTCTAGCAACTCGTCTCTGTGGATTTTTAATACTCGGACGTGGCTGCTATAATCACCTGTTAAGTGTAATCATAAGTTTAGGTTTTTGTATAGAGTTGGTGGGCCAAAAATAACACAATCGACGTGTAGGTGACTCTCGCACCGCGGTGAAACCCAACCTATCAAATGGAACCGTTGTCGGGGATGAGATTTTTTTAGAATTTATTTGATTTAGTATTTCGTAGTATTTTCTTTCTATTTGTATTTTTTGCTTAACATTTTTGTAGGACTTATACATTTGAGCGCTAAGAAGCGCTTGAATTTTTCATGCGCGCATCTACTTTCTGGAATTCGCCACTTCGAGCCATTTTTGGGGCAAGCATGTCTTATTCCAATTATTTTGGTAATCATAATTATAATTCTCAAAATGCTCGTAATCCTATGACTTTCGGTCAATACTTAGAGTCCCAAAAAATTACAAATTCAAAAATGACTTTGGGCGAGTATAACGAAAGTCAAAACTTGGGTTATTTGAATTTTGAGGATGACGATAATGATTTTGGGCCTCTAATTCCTTATAATATGAATTTTGAAATGAATTGCAATATATTTCAAAATTATTATAATAATGATTTTGAGTATTGTTCCAATAATAATTTTCAAACTTCTCATTTCCAAGAATCCTCAACTCGGCCTATGACTTTTGGCAAGGGTTTACTCAAGCTTGAAAATGAGAGGATTGAAAACCGTTATCGGGAAGTAAATCATTGTTGGGAGCAAGACTTGGATTTATTATTCGAATCCGACGACGATTTCTCTTTTGATACTTTTGAAGTCGAGGAATGTTTTGAACTAATTGAGGACTTTGTGCTTAAATTGGAACAAACCATTCTTCACTTGGCCCGTCGCATAATAGATATTGAAAGTGAGGATGAAATGGATTTAGTATCCATTTTCAATGAGATGATTTCGTCTTTCGATCCCAAAGAAGAAAGTTTCATTGAAAATGATCCTATCTCCTTTGAAATTCCAACTTTGAGTGATGATAACTCATCTCATGAGTTTGAATTTCTTTCGTCCTCCTTTTCATTCTCCGTTATCACACTGTCACAAGTACCCAATAAATCAGTGCCGAACTTTAAAACGTTCAACCTTTTCATCGACGAGGAGTACTTGTTCGAGTTGCTCTCCATGAAGGCGTATTTGCCTCCATGTGCGCCACCTCCCATTCCACTTGCTAAACCCTTGGGAGATAATTTAGTTTTTTTTAACCCATGTGTTTTTGTCACCCATTTTATCCAAATCCCCCATCGTCCCCCAAAAACTTTTAATTGGCGGTGGTTCCTTTCTTACGCCTTACACATACCTTCTGTTATTTGAACTGAATCCCTATTTTTCGGAAGGTATGCTTGAGATTTAGGGTACACCGGTAACCCTCCAAAGTCAAATCGTTTTCACGGTGGACCCTCAACTATCTAGACATCTAGTGTATAGTTAGTGTGAAGCCTAAATAGTAGGTTGTATATAGTAGGTTATGTAATTAGTTAACTGTTTGTTATTTGTTTTTTTTGTGCTTGTTACTAACATGTTTTGTAGAATCATTGGTCATGTACTTTCAAGATATCTCTCCATTGTGGGTAATATCATTATTTTCCTCTCTTTAACTTGGTCCTTAATTCACACTGAGGACAATTTTAGCTTTTAAGTTAGGGGGTGTGGGATATCCTATCCATTCGTTGGTACTTTCTTTGATTTGATTACATGTTATTTACTAAGTATGCTTTCTTAGAAAAATTTGAAAATTTTTTAAAAAAATTTCTTTCTTTTTTCTCCTTTTTTGGGCATTTTTCCTTTGCTTCGATGATAAATTTCAATAATTGCCCGATCCAATAGACAAGTCAATGATGCATGTTCTTGATTTCTAAAGGTATTAGACATTACTCCTAAATTATTGATATTGTGAATAACTTCATGAATTAAACTTTAATCCCATGAGCACATGCACTTTTCTTGCTTTATTGATTTGGTTTAAGATTTTTATAACACGATAATATTTTGTTGCATTGTATATACTTACACCAAGTAAGCTTTGTACCTTTCTTCAATTGTGAGTGTTATACACTTTTCTTTCCTCTTTGAAAACTTTACAGTCGTTGTTAATCTCTCTATTCTTTTATTGATCGTTTATTAATTAAGTTCATTCTTGAAATGTATTACTTGAGCATGATTTTCAAAGTTTGTTTTGACTCGAGAATTGCGTAAACTTTATGAAATTATCATAGGCAATCTTTGTTATATTACCCATATTGACCTTGACCTCACCTTAAATGTTTCCCCTCGACAACCCTTTTGAGCCTACATATTAGCCTTTTGTTTCATAACCCCAATCCCATAACCAACTCTAAATTGGAGTTTTAACCCATACTTAATACCTTCCCTACCTTTGTTTGGAATGTTACATGGGATTGAATTATGTTCATGTTATGTGTTCGCAATTTAGGCATGTGAGAGTGTGAAAAGTAAAGAAAAGAAAGAAGTGAAAAAAAGTGAAAAAGAGAAAGCAAAAAGCAAAAGAAAAAAAAAACAAAAAAAACATGAGAAACAGAAGAGAAGAAAATAAGAGAAATTTATATATGTTGTGTATAGTGTTCAATAATCTTTGCTTACTCTCCCCATTGTTATATTCAATGCCTTTTATGGAACTTTTTTTACAATTTTGAAATTGCCCGCATTTTTCCATTATCCAGAGTTTTCATCTCCGAACATTTTGAATCCATACATAATCCTTTCATTTCATAACCTTATCCCCAAACCTACATTACAACCCTATACAAGTCCTATGTGATCTTACGGTGCATTTAATTTAAAAGTTGAAATAGTTTTGATAATCTGTGAAAATGCAATTCGCCTCGTTTAATGAGCGGTATCTTTCATTAAGATTACAGTTTTTTATTTTATATATAGCGTTCTTTATTTGTGACATGTGTGCGACCTAGTTTCCATTTATATTTACTCTTTTTGCCCGCATGTCCCGTGTATTACCTCTATGTTTTGAGTGAATTCACTTAATGAGTGTAATGTCCGTGAGGATTGAATATATGATTGCGTTAATTTAGTATCCGATTTATTTATGTTTTTGCCAAATCACACTGTGCATGTGCTCGCTCCCCTCCCACTAGGGGTGCACAGCGAAATCAAAAATATGATAAACTGAACCAAATCGATGGTATTGGTTTGGTTTGGTTCGGGTTTTTTTAGTAATGGTTCGGTTTCAGTTCCAAAAACAAAACCGATATTTCAGTTCGGTTCCCAGTTCCAGGAAGAAAAAAACCAATCCAATCTGAAATTCGATCCGATCCGAACCAATTATATAAACACATATATATTTATATTTATATATTTCTTTTCCCCTTCTTAACCCTCTCTTCTATCTCTCTCTATAAAAAATACCTCTGTACCCAAACCGAATAACCCTCACATGAGTTCCCGACCTCCGACCCTCACCCACGATGCCCCAAAACACTGTCGGTTTTCCCCCTTGCCACTGCCGACCAGCCATCTTCTTCCCCTTTGCACCGCCGACCAGCCACCCCGGTATATGCATGTGTGTGTGTTAACAGTTTGATGATTCGAACCAATTTTGGGAGTTCCCCTTCATTTTATGTTTTATTTTCTTGCTGCCATAAATCCCATTTTGGGATTGGATTGTGTTAAGAATTCATGTTCATATTTTTTCCAGCATTTTAGAAGAATCGGGAACCGATCCGAACCAACCCAAGAACCGTCAGTTCGGTTTCAAAAAATACCGGTTCCGATTCTGGTTCCAAAATCCTGGAACCGAACCACCCTGGTTCTGGTTCTCGTTCTGGTTTAGTACTATACCCGATCCAATCCAAACCGTGTGCACCCCTACCTCCCACATTTTAAGGTTTCAATTCTATGAGGTGCATTCTATAATGTTAATAATACGGACTTTTGTGTGAATTCATTCATTGTGATGATAACATGTATGAAATCTTTTTCGCTATTATTGGGATTGTCGCATGTTGGTTTGGGCATATTTTGAGGAAACTATTTGATGTTTTTGTGTTTCATCCCTGAAAACCCTCACGAGATGACACTCGTCCACTAGGGTTACCTAGGGGTTTATCGACTTATTGCATACACTAAATGCAATCGTTTTCTTGCGAAAGTGGCCTTATCTTTTTATTGCTTTTTCTTCCCATTTTGTACTTGTATCCTGCTCTTGGTTTGCATGTAGTTCTTGCTGCATCCTATTTCATTGTTAGGGAGTAGCAATGTGCAAGTTAGGGGTTGTGATTCGTACCGAATATTGCATATTTATACCCTCAAACCTATGCATTTTAGCCCCCTACAGTGCCTTAATCTCTATATTTAATCCCGTTAACAAGACAACCTCTGTTTTTTATATTGTTAACAGGCTATATGAGGTATAATTTGGATTTTGTAGGTATTTAGGTACTAAGTATGGAGTTTGGATGCATTCCGGCTTAGTTCCGTACATATCCACACGCGCAAAGGCAATTGGATCAATTTATAGTTTAGTAACTTGGCCTTACATCTACATGAAAGTTGAAGCCCTCCTCATAAGCTTCTGAGAGACCAAAGTTGGATTCCCGGGTTTGAAATAATAATCTCAAATTAAAATATTTAATTTCCTTTTTGAATAAGTAAATGCGGAAGCGTATTAAGTGATGGTTCAACAAAACAACAAGGCCGGGTTTTAATATCATAAGAAACAAATTAAAAACAACATAATTCAAGTCCTAGAATTTGCCTAAGTTATGATTATTTATTTAAACAAAGTTAGGCGACACCAATATTAGCAAATGACTTGAATAAACCAAATTAACCCAAATTAATTTAAGTCCCAAATTAAATGAGTGTGATAATTAAACCAAATTTTATCTTGAAATTATCCTAAGCATGCGTTCTAAATTTTGTGCAAGATAAAAATAAACAATGTCACACTACACCGCGATGTATGAGGAAAAACCCACTAACGGGAAAAAACCTCGGGACGGCCCTAGCCTCAAATCCACTAAAAACGGTATTACAAAATACAAGACAAAAGACTTACTTCCTAAACTCGAACCCTCTCAAGCCGTGATGCTCCTTCTTGTATCAACCTCCAATTAGCGGATAACCAACGGAGCTCCACCGTGGTCTCGGAATACACCGATAGGACTTTAAACGGTCACCGTCACCCGAACATGGAGCCTTTCTCCAAACGGGTAGAATCTCAACAAAGGTCTTCTTTGTGATGGGGTGTAGAAGCAAACCCGAAACGTCTCTTGAATTCGGTAGAGAAAACCAGTGCCAAAAACTCCAAGTAAGGATATGTATATATAGAACTTGGAATAAACAACAATGGATGTAAACTAGAGTGTGTATGAATTTTCCATTAAAGATTAACAGTAAAAAACATGAACATTTTCCCTAATTAAATTTGCTCTCAAACTCTCTCTAAGAGTTGGATATGGAATGGAAAAGTTCACTTGGAAAATGTGTTTCCCGCACATAATATTGCATGAAAAATGTTGGTTGAAAACCAAGTGGAGGAGTGGGGAAAAACTGCAAAAAACTGCCAAATAACTGTTCCCGCTGGAAGTTCGTTCGAACGAACGTGATTCTCGTTCGAGCGAGACTTCTAACGAGTGACCAGCCTGGGCTCGTTAGAGGTTCGTTAGATACCTCGTTAGAACGAACCTTCGTTCGAACGACATATCGAACGACATATCGAACGACTGTCTAGTTAGGGTCGTTGGCAAAACTCGTTCGAGCGAACCTGGTTCGAACGACAAAACTCGTTCGAACGAAATCTGGTTCGAACGAAAAAAACTCGTTCGAACGACATTTCAAACGAACAAACAGAAAGATTGAAAAATTCGATTTTGGCCCAGAAACTTTTATATACTTATTTTTTAAGTTTCTAATTGATTCTTTCGGAAAAATAAAATGCAGTTTTAATTCACCTAACACCCAATACAAATTGTTCCAAGCTCCTATATACATATAAATACATTCATACCTTGGGAGCATGGAACCTAAGTTGATGACGTACAAAGAAGGCACATAAACTACGGCATGTTGATGATGCTTTATACTCTTTGCCGCTACGTCTTCAACAAACACTTCATAGGTCTTGAATATTACAATTAAATAAAATCCTATGAATAAATGTTTTTGTCCGGAATTGAGCCAAAACTATAAGAGGACTCAATTGGAAATTTGTGTCCTAACAGCTTCGCGTGGAAGCAACTGGTGCATGATTCCGAGTCCGAATGAAGAAGTTAAGGAGATTTTAGCGGAAGAGAATTCCAAATGAACCAAAACAGTGGGGATCTTGTTGCAGACCTGCTTGATCGATAGGTCGATCGATCCTTCATAATTTTGCCTTCGATCTTTCACAGTTGGATGAAACCTAATTGATTGATCAACCAAAGGGGTCGATCGATCGATCCCCTATTTTTCTCAGCTTTTCTATTTACAAGTTTGTCATTTTGGGGTTTTGTATATATACTCATTTCTATCATTTGAGAGAAATATCTTACATTTTACATTAGGTTTAGGGTTTGTATTGAGATCTTTGCCCTACTCTCCATTTTCTTTGGGTGTTTTACCCATTTTCATCTATGTGAGTTTCTTTTAATTGTCTCTTTCATTTGTTTATTGCTTCCTTTACTTGCTTCCTTAAATTTTCATGCCTAGTTAATATTTATTTCTTACCATTTATTGCTTTCATAATTAGGTTTACTTTCTTTCTTTCATTACATGCCATTTATCATGATTTCTAGATGATTTAGTCTAGGTTGTGTCGGATTGAACTTATCTTGGGTTGACGTGTTGCTTTGGTCTATTTCAAGTGTGTTGTCCTAGTTATTATGTCTAGGAGTTTTGGCAGGGTATATCATGTATGCTCCGTGCTTACGACCTTGCGTGCATAGTTTTTGGGGTATTTGTTGACGCCAAAATCATATTAGACTTTTATACGAATTTAGGGGTGTGACAACTCTTGATTTAATTAACTGTCGAAACGAGAAGCAATCGTAATAACTCGTCGACCCATGTAACCATTTTATACTAATTAACTCGGGTGAGGGATATTTGACGCAACCTATAGTTTAAAAAATCTTTGTTAATATAGTTTAAATACACTCGCCTAGATTAATCTTTCCCTTTTTGCATCATTTCCTTTTTGTTGTAATTATCTTTTCCATTTTTATTTTAGAAGTATTAAACCAATTAAATTCTAGCAACTCGTTTCTGTGGATTTTCGATCCCTGAACTTGGCTGCTATACTCACCTATTGATTCTAGTCATAATTTTAGGTTTTTGTATAGAGTTGGTGAGCCGAAAATAACACGATCGACTCGTAGGTGACTCTCGAACCGCGGCGAAACCCATACTATCAACCAATGGCCCTCTAAGGAGGAACAAGTCAGTATTATGATGAAGAACTTCTGACCTCATATCTGAGCATCCATAGGAAAATAGTATTACCCACACTTTAGAGCCCATGGAAAGGTTGGTGTAGAAATTGAGAAAGGCATTACTAAAGTGAAATCTTAACCAAAGAAAGTAATCGGATAGTTCAGTCCCCGAAAATATAAGAAGCCTTCAAGTGCTGCAGTCTCAACCATCAATAACATTTCACAAGGTGCTACCTCTTGGGCACTCAAAAGTCACCCTGATAAAAAATAATACACCGAGATCCATGATCCACTATTTAAAGTCTAACAGAACCTACTAAGACAAAATTTGATCAAGACCTTGGACCCCCCCCCCCCCCCCCCCCGTCCATTACCAAATCCACTCCCTAAAAACTTCAAACCCCATGCCCGTTGTGATTTCCACCAATCCGTAGGTCATACCATTAACCAATGCGCCCACCTTAGAAATGTGATCCAAGGCCTAATTGACTAACCCACTTTTAGAACATAAAAATGTTATCTTTCTAAAAAGTGACCCAGAATTTAACCCATCTACTCAAACCGTTCCTAGTAAAGCACCTATCATCCCTGCAGTCTCACCCAAACTGCTCAAAATTTTCCCATCTTTACATTGTACATGCTTCACCGATCAAGATTTGTCACTCCTTACGAGGTCCTTCATCACCATTCGCACCCGATCCGAGGGGGAAGCATGGAGTTATCGACTGTGTTGAACCAACTCTTGGTGTTTGAGCTAAAATTGTCAGTCGAGAGATTAGTTTATTACCAAATGTTTGATGACCTATTCATGGAAGCGTGGAAGTGGGATCGAGAATCAGACGAATGGGTAGTGCCTATTGAAGAAGTCAGTCTAGATGATGTGGTACAGATCATGGCCAATATATTTTGACAGATAAGTGAAATATGAAGCATCTACGAGTTTCTCACCATTTTAAAACTCCAGGGACGATTGGTCCCTTGACTTATGTATTTACCTATTGAGTAGGAAGATTTATACAATGAAGTCATTGAGGTCATCGAGTGTATTGATTTCTCTTATGTTAAAAACATAATTGCCACTGAATGGGGGGGGGTGATTTTAACGCTCAGATGATGAACTAAGTCAGGAAGAAGTCGATCCACCAGCCAGCCTTTGTGGAATGATATTCATTGAAGATCTATTGGGATAAAACAATAAGGTGTACATTCATACTGAGGTAGATGAAGATACAGGATTCTTGTTCTTTATCGCTTCTGCAAACCACATGACCATGTTAGGTAGACACTACAAAGATCTGATTCCTCATGAAATCAAGACAGATAAAGCAAAGGGGTTGCCAAAGAACTTCCCATGCCATAAATGACCATTGAAGAGACACTAAAGTCCTATGGGAGCTTTTCATGTCCTCTCAGTTACATCAAAATTCCTTGATAAAGCTCCTCATAGGTTCCACAATCCCTCCTTCCACTACTCTCGAAGAAGTCCTAAATATGGCTGGGTCCATGACCTTTGCTAAGCTCCCCTCCTTTTCTAAAGAGGAAATATTGAAGTTGGTCCCTGATCACAATTATGCACTCAATATCTCCGTTCAAGTCTTACGAAATCACTTTCATTTGTCAACAAAGAATCTTCTCTCAATGTGTATCTTAGAGGAACCTTCAATTATTTGGGACTGAAAGTTAGTTATATCACTTTTACTTTTTCCATCGTGCATGCTTATGAAATACCCGTTGAGAAGTAATGGGGTCCATAAAACTCATAGTTGGGGATTGCCCCATTTATCCTATCACCGAGTTCCATGTCATTAACATACCCGCATGGTTTAATCTACTCCTTGGCTATCCATAGATCCATAACATATAAGGGGTATCTTCTTCTCTTCATTAAAAAATGAAGTTCTTTGCCAAAGAAAAGGTTATCAGCATTTTAAGGGACGATAACAGTATAGATAATGCCATCACTAGCAATCCAATATTAGAAATCCGACATGGGATGAATGACATGCTTCTCTATAGTTTTAAATTTGATCCACTTCCCCTCCTAGTAGGGGATAGCTTCAAAGATTGAGTCTATCCGAAATACAACCCTCGTGGAAATGTCCATGTGATTCAGATGTCCAATAACATGCACTTCATGCCCGAAATAGGTCTAAGGCGACACTAACAAGGGAATCTAGAGCTCATAGTCCTGAAGGAGTCCTTTCCCCCGTGTGTCCTAGTTTACCAACCTTCACCGGATGAACTCAAAGCACTTTATCGATCGAGATCAAAAAGATGTTTGGAAGACAAAAATACCATTTTCAAGATACTCTTTGAATGGAAGATTTATCAAGGAGGGTAAATACTTCCCCTTCTGTGGATTCCCTAAATCGTGGTAAGACCATGTTAATAAGAAGATGAAACCTGGGCTGGAAATTTTCTTCCAAAACAGTAACTCTTAGGCCAAACACTACAGACATGAAGTGCAACCTCTCATCGAGAAAGTTATAATAATTACCAAGGACTTTAATGAAGGTGATTTTGAAGACTCATTCGACTTATAGACACCGGGGTTGAGTCTCTGTATGATCTGCCCAGACGCCAAGTCGCCGAACCCGTCCTCTCAAATCAAAGCTGTTAACATGCCTCTCCTCAAATGGAATGTCGTACTAGTCCAACCTACTCCAATTCAACCTAACCCTTCTATTTACCTATTCAAGTCTATTCACCTATTATTGTTTTTACTTTTCCTGATATCAATGTAACTGATACCTCTTTTGACGAGGTTCTCAATGTTATTTTTCTCAAGAATGAAATAAACGAGGATTTTGAATATCTTTTTGTGACTTACATTAATTATCTTGATTCTAATTAAACCTTTGATATATGAAGATTTTACAAATGAATAATTCTTAACTAATATTAATAAGGAGAATAACAAACAACATAGTCGCGTTCAAATTAATGATGATGAGACTGTTGCTATTAATCTCGATTTTAGCAGCCATTAGTACGAGATTAGGATAAGGGCCACCCTTAACGATCATGAGCATGTGCAATTTGAAGAACTACTGAAAGAATTCATGGAGGTATTTTCATGGTCCTACGATGACATGCCCGACATTGACCCAGAGATAGCTCAATATGGGATCCCAAAATTTTTAGAATGCAAGACGTTCAAATAGAATTTGAGGAAGCTCTGTATCGAATGGTCGCTCAAAGTCAAAGATGAAGTGGTCAAATACTTAAACATGGGTTTCATTATCATAGTCAAATACCAAATATGGATTGCCAATATCATCCCCGTGCTGAAGTAAAGAGGAAAATATGCATGTGTGTCGACTATTGGGATTTGAATAAATCATCACCAAAAGATGATTACTCGTTACCCAACATCGATATGATTGGGAACAACATGGCTAGCCATTCCCTCAAGTTATTTGTCGATGGATTCTCTTGATATAACCAAATAAAGATGCACGCTGACCATTAGGAGAAAACCGCCTTCATAAATCCTTGGGCATCTTTCTGCTACACTATCATGCTATTCAAACTCAAGAATGTCGGAGCTATCTACTAAATGGCTACCACAACCATCTCACATGAAGATATTAACAAGGAGGTCGAAGTATATGTGGTTGACATGATCATTAAATATAAGACTCGAGAAAGTCATATTCTTGCCCTTCGAAAGTTCTTCGAGTGACTGCGATAATAACATATGAGACTAAATCCACATAAACGTGTTTCGATGTCACGAAATGAAAACTCTTGGGGTTCATGGTGACTGATAAGGGAATCGAAGTATAACATGATAATATGAAATCAATACTTGAGATTCCACCACTAGGAACGGAGAGAGAAGTCTGATGATTACTGGGCTCATCATCCAGCTGACTTTTATCAGTGATCCCATTTTTAAACTCCTTTGAAAGGATTCAACTAAAGTCCGGAATGAATCTTGCCAAGAAGCCTTTGAACAAATCAAGAGATACCTCACCTGACCTACGGTGCCCATGCCTCTATAGCGAGGTCTCCACCTCCTCTTATACTTGACCGTAGCAAATACCAGAATATGAACTTTGCTATCCCAATACAATGAAGAATCCCGTAAGGAAATAGCCATCTATTATTCCCATTAAAAACTATCCGGATGAGAAGTTAACTAGAATGCTTTGGAAAAAGCGTGTATCTCCCTAGTCTGGGTCACGAAGAAGTTACGACACTACATGCTTGCCTTTTCTATCAGACTAGTATCTCGAATGGATCCCATCAAGTAGGTGCTAAAAAAGCCCACTTTGTCCAACCTAATGGCCCGTTGGTTCATATTGCTAGTCGAGTTCGATATTGTATACGTCATGAAGAAGGCTATTAAAGGTAGAGCGATATCCGACTACCTTGTTGATTACCCCATAGAAAGAAACGATGTTTGAGTCTCTAAATTCCCAGATGAAGATATTCTCTACACCTATCAAGAGGACCTTAGATGACAATTGATCTTTGTAGGAGGCACAACAAGAAAGGATACATCATTGGGATACTCATGATCGCTCTTGATGACTCTCACACCCCCTTTCCATCAAACTATACTTCCCTTGCACCACCAACATGACTGAATACAAGGTATTCATCGTATGCCTTAAGATCGCTCTCAAGATAGAAATATGACACCTAGACATCTATGGAGACTGTGATCTTATCATCGGCCAAATCTTTATGAAATAAAAATTCAAGGATGAAAAACTCCTACCCCTCCATGCCCACCTAGAAGAGTTGGCCTCCCAGTTCAAAGATGTCACCTTCTACTACCTGCCTTGTACAAAGAATAGCCTAGCTGACGCCTTTGCTACCCTGACCTACATGGTTGACATGCCTGAGGGAATAACAATAGCCCTTTTTCTAGTTCAGAAATAAGTTATGCCCACCCACTGCTACCATTTGAGCTCCCTATTGAGGAATATTACGATATGGTCGAGTTATGGTACTATGATATTTGACGCCTCCTCAAATATGGTAGATATCCCCAAGACGCAGATAAGAAAAATCGTACGACCCTTTGCAAATTGGTTGCCCAGTATATCATATGCGATAAAACTTTTTTTTAAGAAAACTTTGATGGTACCCATTTTCACTACATAGAAAGGATTGATGTTGAAAAAATGTTGCATAAAATGCACAGTGAGGAATTTGGGCCCCACATGAACATTCATATGCTCGCTAATAAGATTATCCATTAAGGGTACCATTAGACCACCATGGTTCAAGATTGTTCTACCTCTGTCCAAAGATTCCTCATGTGTCATCATTTTGTCAATCTTTAACGCCTGCCTCCTCGAGAACTATACAACATGACCTCTCCCTGTCCCTTTGTAATACCCTGTATTTTTATGGCCTTTAAATTATGGAATTAATTAAATTTATTTGGGATAAATTAATTTAATATTAATCCTTATTTTTAAATTGAATATTTACCAGTGTGAAGAGATTTAGTAATTATATGTTGAATATTACTGGACGAGTTAAGTAATATATGAGATTGAAGTTATTAAAAATTATCGCGAGTGAATAACACGCTAATCATAGAAATTAAGTCTAGACACGCATGTGTCGTGTCGGGACTAAATTAATGGAATAAAAAGTAATTTTATTATAATTCGCACGTATGGTCATTTCGAGTGTGCCAATGAGTTCGGAAGGGTTGAGATAGTCAGGAAAATGTACCCGTGGTTAAGTTTGGGTCTCGGGACATTTTTAGGCCTAACCGGTAACTCGGAAGCGCATTTTGGTAATTTTCCATTTTTGGACTTAATTAACGACAAAAATAGAGAGTTTATACATGTGGGAAGAGAGAGTCCTCGAGGGTTAAAAACTTTGGAGTTGCAGAGAGGCTAAGGAAGGGAGAAGAGGGAAGGCTTCCAAGGGAGAGAACCACCTAGCCAATACCATCCTCACCAATTCCACCACCAACGCGTAGATCGAGGAACGAGAAACGAAACCATACACATCATCATCGATGATTCATACTTCCATCTCTCAGGCAAGTATCTAACTTGTTATTCTTTAGTTGATAACACATCCATTCTAGAGTAGGAATTTATTATCTCATGTTTCTTGAAAATAAAATGTTGTTTGGGAGATTTTTATTGCCAATTTGGAGTAGAAACCATGTTAGGATGAATGTCTTTCATATGTAATATAGTATCCACGAAATTGATGCCCAGTAGAGATAGAAATATGGAAATTTAAATGAATTCTTGAGAAAATTGGATGAACTAGGGTTAAATGATAACTTCTTGAATTAATCCCATTTGATGACGATTCTTGGTGAATTTGAGAATGTTTCACGTTAGAAATCTTCTATATTGGTTTATATAACATTCATGAAGTTTGGTTGGGAGTTTGGGACATGTTAATGGAGGTATGAGGATTTAAATTGGATGAAACATGTAGGTTAAAAGTGTAGAAAACTGGGCCAACATCTGCTTTATCGATTGATCAACTCAAGAATGTCGATCGATCGACTAGATTGATCAATTGACTCCCTTTCATCGATCGATCGCCCCCTCCTGGAAACTAAAACTTTTTTTCTCATTTTAAGTGTTAATTCAATACCAATGTGTAACGGCCCTTGGACTTAATTTAAATATTATAATGGGACTTGAGGAGGACTAATTGGGTATAAGTAGGGTCCGAGTAAGACAACTTTATATGAGATTTAACCGTGGGATTTCGGGAGTATGAATTAAGTGTGAAATCGTGCGTACGTTAAATTAGACCTTGTGAGAATTTAGAAGGACTTAGACCTGTAGGGTAGAGAGTGTACACCTACTGATTTTATGCCTATCAATATGAAACACTTCGAGATATGAGAAGTACTTAAGAACTTGGGGTAATTGAGAAGATGAAAGAAGGATCTAATTATACTTAGGACTCAGGCCTTATGTGCCACGTATGGTTAAAATATTATGGGTCATAGGCGTAACTAGCTGAATAATGTGAATATATATATATATATATATATATATATATATATATATATATATATATATATATATATATATATATATATATATATATATATATATATTAATATCGAATATCTGTGTGTAATCATACCCGCAATACTTGCTATCACGAAGGTTTCCGCGTCGGGATGGTCTTATCTCGATGAGACCTTTATGGGGGATATTGACTTGTACCCTAGAACATAGGATCCTTGATACATGCTATCTGAGAACGACAGTCAGATGGTCCTAAGAGACGAGAGGGTATGTGCTGACCTCTTAGTGATTGGGAACTATGCTTCGCCTCCAATATGGGTGTTTTGTGTTAATACAGTTCGAGAGTGATTTCGGACTAGTATTTCCCTTTGTACGAGAGATACGAGGACTTGATAGAAGATTATTCCGGGTCCATAGATTTATGTGGGGTGCCTTATTAGTATATATATTATGAGTGATAAATATATATACCTGTGATTAATCTACTGTTCTTGTAAGTAGGTACGAACTATATAATTCATATTAAATGAAATAACTGGTTGCGAACTTAAGTATGTATTGAGATGAATATATATAATTGTCCTAATATATTCATATGAAAAGGTTATCTGATATAACTATAATCATGCGATTACTTGAAAGAAAATTTGGTGAGGAGAAATTGAATTAGACTAGTGAATTGGGTTAGCTTTATCTAGATTAGTTTGTTAGTACGTTAGGCGTGCACACTGGTTGAGGGGTGAGAATTCCCAAGTAAGTGTCGTGGTACTAACATGCATGTAATATTAACTGGTAAGGATTTTAAATACTTGCTAAACTATTTTTAAAGTTCTTTTACACTCAGGCTCTGACCCGTTTCTTGTTATCTCTTCCTTACCTTGTATGTATATATATATATATATATATATATATATATATATATATTACAGGTTCCCTGCCACAGGGGTGTTAGGCTTAGATCTTTAGACTGTTGACGTGCTGCAGCTAGTGTGGAAGTTGCAGGTCCTTGCAGCAGACGACTTCATCCTTTCCTTCTCAGTCTTCTATATAGTCATAATTAGATAGGTCATGTGTCTCCCAGTTCCAGTTTTATCTAGTTCAGAGATATTTGTACTCTTGATTTATTTCAGTATTCTGTTTTAGTTGCGATTACTTGTGATTATTACATTGTCCTGCCATTTGGGATATTTTATTTGGATTGATTTATCTAACATGTTCTTTCATTTTGATGGTTTAGTTTTAATACTATGATTTGTATTCGTCAAAAATTGTTTCATAGTTCATAATAACAATCGGACTTAATTTGTAATATTAAATGTTTTGACACTTAGCTTAATTATTTATTTGATGATTAATAAAGAAAATTATTTTTCAACAGTGATGCTAAGAATGAATCAACCGGACACTTTGAGTTAATTTAATAAAGGACTGATCACCCGGTATTTAATTAGGTGGGGTGTCACACCTTTCTCCACTTAGGGAATTGAAATCACATGGAAGGTCACCACCAAAACTTCAAACGGTCATGAATTCATCCTGGTCTCTATTGACTATTTCACCTAATGGGTTGAAGCCGAGTCATACGCAGTGTGGAATGATAATAAAGTGGCCAAGTTTATCAGAAAGAACATCATTTGTTGATACGTAGTTCCCCATGAGTTAGGTATCAGATAACGGACTCCACTTCGAAGTCGAGGTCACATAACTAGTCAACGAGTATGGGATTCAGAGACATAAATCTTCTCCCTAGCGACCCCAAACCAATTGTTCTGTCGAATCTTCCAATAAGAGCCTAAAAACCACCATCAAAAATATGATTGATAAACATAGAGAATGGGCCAACCAGATCCCACACGCCCTCTAGGACTATCGCACTTCATTCTGAACACCTAATGGGTTTATCCCTTTATTCCTCGGTATATGACATGGAAGCAGTCTTACTCATTGAGCTAGAAATATCTTCCCTTCACATCATGCTCAAAATCAAAGTTAGCGGAGGAAGATTGACATTAGATCCACTTTGATGAACTTTCACTCTTAGATGAAAAGAGACTTAAGGCTCTATATCATATACAGGGGTACCATTGCCAGATAGAGCAATCATTCAACTGAAAAGTCAAGGATCGCAGTGTCTAGTAAGGAGACCTTGCCCTCAAGGATATTATATAACTCACCTGGGAACCCAGAGGGAAATTCAAACCAAATTGGAGCAGCCCTTACATTGTGAAGAAATTTCTGTCAGGCGGGGCCACTATGCTCACAGACCTCGATGGAGAAGAGATAGTGCATCCATTCAACCTAGACAGTCTCATGTAATTTTACCCTTAGTAAAAATCTCAACATTCTACGACTCTTCTCATACCCTTCTATTCTTAAAAAAAAATATTCATTCCCCCTACCCAGAACTATGTGGGACCTAAATACATTTCTTTTTAAAATATGAGTCATGAAAAATTTAAAACCCCCAGAGGTACGTATGAATCCCACATGCCATGCATGGGAACGGTCCCCTTATTTTTCATAAAATGTTATTATTTTCTAACCTCTATAATCCATCTTATCATTTACATGAACAAAAGGTTTATGTATGCATTAGCTATTGTTCTAGATAATTTATATGAAAAACTTATCAAGATGCATAAAAAAATATGATCAAAATCATTTTTATATCTAAAGAAGGTATACAACCGTTACATAAAGTATTAATGAAGGGAACTAAACAAGCCTCCCCCTTCCACTGACTAAACAATCTTAAGCAAATCTAAACCTTACCAAGATTCACAAAAAATATTCCTAACCCAATAGAAAAACACAAAAATCACCCCAAACACAAATTACCCTAGCTTCAAAAAGTGTTACCCCATCTTCATAAACATTGTCCTCAACTGCCAAATGACCCTACTTAATTATTATTCCCAACCCCGAGAGGTCCCCAAGTCTCCCACTCCTAGTTAACACTTTGTATGTGCTATATGGAGTGTTAAACCCTAACAAGCTTAGACAAAATCGTAATACCTTTCTCCATGGTATCAAAAGAGACGATCCACCATTACCGAGTCTCTTCCTCTATAATCTTCTATACTACTCGCTTTCACAACAGCTTTCGGTAGTCCCTAGACACAAGCCAGTCGCCTCCTAAAAATTTTGATGGACGGGTAGATGTTCGACGACACTACCAAAAAGAGCCCAACATCATCTGCAATGATTCAGTAAAGTCCTCCCCTAGAAAGAAGTTCATAATCTGAGGAGGCTAATCCGTTCCCATTTGATTTAGTGTACAAGCCTCCAGATGAAGTAAAAGGAAGTCGACGTATTCTAAAAAACCGCACATACCGTCACTCTCCTAGCTACAAAAGAGGCTACAAGTCTCCCAACCATGGTACCAACCAACGAAGACACCGAGATCCATGGTCCACAAAATAGTTGACCCAGTTCTCTACCGATAGGCCAAAACTGAAGAAAGGACGAATAAAGAATTAGGCACACCCGCCAAGGGATACTTAGGAGGTGTTGCCAGACGAAACCTCTCTACAACGCAAATGAACAACATGACATGTATCCCCCTCAAAAAACTAGAATGACCCTCTTTCCAGGCATCAAGACCGTTCAAGGTCTCCGCCAGCACCACCGCCGCAGTATTATGGTGGTAAGACATCCATGTCGTTATCGTAATCACTTCGGGATCATCCATCAAATTCCCTGTCAGTATTAAAATCCTCACAGTAAGGCCCAAAGCAATAGCCCCAGAAAAGACATCATCATCAAAGCCCCTTAGGTGCATTAAATACATAACTTCCTGAAGAGAAATATTCCCTCCAGTAATTGATGATCGAGCCACTGAAGGAGAAATATGGAGTAACTCTACCAGAAATACCCATGGAAAATGAGAAAAATCGGGCATAGTTGCCGCAACACTAGGGCTGACCCCCAACATTACTGAGAATTCATCGTAGGTAGGATAGACCTCATCTAGGCCAAAACAAACGACATGGTCGTCGGGGTACCAGAGTTGTACTACTACTTCTAGCAAGTTCCAGTCTGTGGATAGATTATGCCACAGAGAAACCCGACGCACGTTGAAAGTATCATAATGAACATTATAAAGGCACATGGCCTCCGGACCTTCAAGATAAGAGGAGAATTCTTCATACATGGCAAGAGACATTTGGGGAATAAAAAATGAGAAGAAAGAAAAGAAATGTGGGTGTTGGTGAAGAAAACACACCACATACCCCCCCCCCCCCCTCTTTTACACCCAAAATCATTGGCAAAAAACAAAATTTCTGGAAAACCGATTAATTATAAGCCCTACAGAAGTACACTGAAACGCAAGAGAATCCAATCAAAGCCTAGGGATGATTTGACTTGATGCCCATGCCGATAGTCAGGTCAAGGGGTATGTCGATCGGCACCTCCCTTATTTAAAAAAATTCAATTTTTGCTCTTTTACCAAAATCAATTTACAAAACAATCCTTATTTTGAAAAACTACCCCCCAGTCATTCCTTTTAAAATTACTCATTTTCTCTATTTATTTAATAAACACTTTCCTAAAAAAATCATTTTCATTCTCAAAATAGATTCTTACTCAAAAAATATTTTCCTTTACGGATCAAAACTAAAAGAAATCTCTTTGAAAATAAATATTAACCTCCGAGTTAATTACTTCTAATCTCCAAGAAATAAAAAATTTGCCTTTCATTATCATTTCCACATTTAACTCTAGGAAAATAAAACAATATCAGCAGAAAATTAGATCTCATATAGGATAGGTCACTAAATCAAGAAAAATGCCAAAAAGAAAAATGCCTATTTTTCATATATATTCGTGTTCACATGCTTACATTTTGCAGATATAAAAAAGAAATACAAAACTGTGCTTCACCCGAACCCTCAACCTTACTGATAATACGCAAATATTGTGTATTTCATCCGTCGAACCTACACATTTTAGCCCCCTCGGGTGCCTTAATCTCTATATTTAAGCCCGTTAACTAGACAACCTTAGTCTATATTGTTAACATGCTATATGAGGTATAATTAGGCTTTTGTAGGTATTTAGGTACTAAGAATGAAATCCGAATGCATTCCGCTCAAGTTTCGTACGCAACCGCACGCTCAAGGGCAATCTGGTCAATTTGCAATTTGGGCACCTGGCCTGACATCTCACAGAAGTTGTATCCCTCCTCTAAAGCTTCGCGTGGCACCGAATGGTGCGCAATTATGAGTCCGAACGAAGAAATTACGGCGTTTCTAGGGAACGAGAATTTCATATACACCAAAACAGGAGGAAAACAGGAGGCTGCCCTGCTTGATCGATCAATTGATCAAAAGGATCTATCGATCGATCCTTCATAATCTTGCCACAATTTCAGCCATTAATCGATCGACCAAAGGGGTCGATCGATCGATCCCTTGTTTTCTGCTGATATTTTCCTTTTCTTTTCTTTCTTCTTTTCTTTTATTCCAACTTACTATATAACCCAATTTTCTTGTAATATAAGATATACTTAGAAATATTCAGTTTTAATTAGTTTAGCTTAGGGTTTGTGGATTTGGATAGCTTGGCTTCATTTCTCTTTGGGTTGACTACCATATGGGTTGTGTATGTGGAACTTTCCACTTCCATCTCCATTTATATAAGTTGTTCTTGTTTAATTAGTGCTTTGTAGAGTAATTTACGTACTTTCTTAATTAGTTTACTTGCTTTATTACTTTCTTTCCTAGTTTAATTAGTTTTAATTTAGTTTTATCATTACGTGCCCTTAGATAAATAGGGTCGGGATGTCGTTGCGCCATTAACGGGCGTCGAGCTCTGAAAATGAAGTTTTGTGCAAAATTGCGTTTAATTGAACCTGCGCGTATTAAAGTCGGATTATTACGCATTTAACTTTCTTTGTCATGCAACGTTAGTGTTTATAGCGATAATCTGAGTTTAATCCGCGTGAGACCATTTTCCGTTAAATATTTATTCACGCAACTTTGGCTTAAATTTCTTATTGTGCAAAGTTTATGATTAATTGATAATGCTCGATTAAATTTCTCTCGAGCCGGAATTCTGACTAATAGTTGTTTCGAGCCGTATGGTTTGATGATATCCGGATCCTCGATTTTACTTTATTTAAACTTAACTTCTCTCTTTTCTTGTATTTACATTCATACATCACCCTTTTACACTTTTATTCCTGAATTAGTAAGCCGATTACGAGATATACTAACACTCCCTGTGAATTCGATACCCGACCGCTATACTCACCAGTTGAGTGTAGTTGTAACTTAGGTTTGTTTTCATTGAGTCGTCGGACCGATAACAACGATTCGCGTATTACACGACACACGGTTTCGTGCTCGACCACTTACCCTCAACCTCCACAGCGAACACGCTTTCCCTGGCAACGAGCAACGGAACCTCCACTCCAATATTTAAAACCATTATCTGAAGTGGCAGGTGACATAAAGAAATAAGGATTATAATTCTTGATATACTAAGACATGGAGGACATCCAATCCTTGATATCCCGCAGCCAGTTGGTCGGCACCCGAACATACTCCAAGCAAAAAGAGCAACAAAAGACAAATCAGTTAGTAAAGAAGAAAAGAATAAATCGATGGAAATAAGAAAGAGATGGAATATATCTCTGGTCGAAAGGCCTCATCCATAAGCCCAGTCAACCTAGACACTGACGCATTGGGACGGTGCGACATGCTATGTGACTCCCCGCTACTTAGTCGAAAATTATAACAAAAGCGAGTAAATTGAATGATCAGAGCCTCCTCTGTCGTCGTCGCCACTGATATACCACCACCCGTGCTATGGGCCGATCCTACTGGTGCACTAGTACCCCTAATCGAACTCGTGGGGGGTGTAGTCATGTTCTCCACATCATAAATTTATGAGGGCATCAACCATCTCGTCACAAAGTCCAGATATTATAGCTCGCCACTGTATCTGTAGTGCGTATAGGGCTGACCTATCATCACTGCACCCTGGCATCGTCTAGCATATCCCTCACTCGCCTCATATATATAGGGCAAATAATGGTGGGACCACCACCTCCTACTCTAAAATTTGCCTCACCACCCCCTCTCCCAGGTACTAGACGTACCCAAACTCATGTGCAATCAACGGTTGCATTTGTACGTGCATGACCGTCACCGTCGTATCCTTTGGAGTCACCCCCATGGGTATAAGGTCACCTGAAATCAGTGGCAGAGGCAGGAATTTTCACGGGGTGGGGCGCCAGGGAAAAGTACAGGGGTTCGGGGGCGGTGGCCCCCGAAAAAAAATCGAGGATTACTCACACATTTATACTTCGTGGCTAAAAGGATAAATATTCACACATTAATTTTAATAAAATAAAACAGACCAAACCATAGAAATATACCTCTGAGACAACTTTGGTTGGAATCAGTGTGACATTATCGATTGGAGAAACTTTTACACGGATTTTTTTGGAGAAATATTAATCAAGAGACTCCAATCAATAGAAAAAAAATATTAATAGAGAGACACTAAATAATTTATATTAAAAAAAATAAGTATAACAAATCTTATATATTAGCAAAAAACTAGAAAAAAACAATTTATATTAGAAAAACAGAAAAAAAATGTAGGGCATTTTATATTATAAGATAAATATAATTCCAGTTGGTGAAACCCTAACCCAAAGTCAATTTAATGGAAGAAACAATTTATAAAGGGGTCATAAATACGTGGAGATAAGTTTTGGCTTATAAAGATGGGGCACCTTAAGAAATAAAAAAAAAATGAGCTTACTTGTAGATTTTCTCCCCATATGGGGTGGGGCACTTGCCCCCCCTCTCTCTCAAGTGCCTTCGCCCCTGCCTGCAATCCCTAATAGAGAATAAGTATCAACTCAAAAATAAAGATGCCAAGAAGAACTTAGAAAAGATGAAAGATAGCCTGGTCGCTCGTCAGCGAATTCAAGACTTGCCGCATGTCAACCAAAGATAAGGAGTGATTTGATCGACGATTCGACTTCCGCCAACGAAACATCCTACAGAAGTCCCCTAAATCCTCATCCTTCAGGGCCATCAATATTGTATTATTCCAAATCTCCTCATTGGACCACATCTTCAAAAGATAGGAGTACAAAAAAAGAACAAAAGAAGAATTCAAGGAAATGCATAAAGAGAAAAATGAATACAAAGTTACCTCCAAAAGGTATGTGGGTCCTGCAAAAGTCTGTCAGCAACATAGGCTAAATGCATCGAAAGAAAAATAAAGGGAGGCCATAGTCAGGATCTCCCCAATTATATAACTGGACATAAGAAATCATCCTCAGATACGGCAAGAACCAAAGATAGATGACGTTGCCGCTCGTCGCCACCAAGAAACTACTAAGCAAAAGAAAAACAAATAGACAGGTCGTCTGTCTCACCTGCCACCCGTCAGTCACGCATGACATGATTCCTTAAAAGAGTATCCCTCAAAGAAGAAATTTGGATAGAATTCCTCGACACAATTCTACCCACGTCTCCTAGAGATTCTTGCACCACCTCCGGTGTCACCCTCAACATACGATTTACCACTATCTGGAACCGCTCGCAATCTAGCACCAACAGTTGCTAATCATCTTCGGGATTAACAGTCATCTCCCCAAACCAAAAATGGAAAGTGTGAGTAGTGTCCCACCACCTCTCCCTGAGAGAATATAACACCGCAGTGGAACGCAATTTTTCATCCAAACCTTTATTAGTAATATTTCCACATACTATATTTTCATTAAAAAAAATAAGAAAAATAGGGTTTATCTATAAATTCCAAAAGAGGGATTCTCACTCTTAAAGAACGTTTATCTCTATACACACATATAAGAGAAATATCCCATTTGGATTTATGGATTAATCCCCACCCCATGTTATATTCGAACTACATGGATTTTGATGCCCCTTGGTCTACGTAGGCGTCTTGGGTAAATCTCGAGACTCGAGTCCTCCCTTATGCGTGTTTATAATATTATTTTCATATTATTTCTCTCTCTCTCTCTCTCTCTCTCTCTCTCTCTCTCTATATATATATATATATATATATATATATATATATATATATTCTCTTAATAAATGCCAAATTCTTTCATGCTTGTGTTTTGTCCGATATATACTTATGTTCTTCCATAATGATTTGTGATTCGATAAACACTCATACTATATTTTTAATTATTATTTTTGGGAACACTCCTAAGGATGAATTCACTCCTTCCTTGTCCATGACTCAAGTTTAACGATTCCAATCTTCATCTATATTATGCATATAAGGACACACTTCACGAAGTCTAATAAGAAAAGATTAACACATGCCCCTGAGAGATCGAAAGGGCGGGATGGGTGCCTAACATCTTTCAATTTTAGTAACTTAATCACCGAACGTTTGAACTATTTTCTTTCGCAAGCATCAATATTGTCCTTGATTCCATTCTCTTGAGGCGGAAACATTTCTTTTGCCAATTTTGTACAAAATAGGTTGGCGACTCTATCTCTACACATTATCCCATGTTAACGATGACCAAGCGCCTCGAAAAAAGGCGTAACCTCGCAGGCATGCCACAGGGAAGCCCCCCCCCCCCCCCCCGGGATGGCCATAGTGGCGACTCTATTGGGGATTATCCATGTATATACTCTCCATGTACCCCTCACACACTTACACTTAGCTACACTTTTACTCACATGTTTCACATTTGATTATCCAAGCTTAGGCTTCACTAGTGCACACATACCTCTCACACTTGTATATATCTTTATGTTGACTAACACATATCACACACCACCTGTAGTTGATCCATGTATTGACTCACTACCACACACACTCACTTGTATATATCCCTATATCACTTACTCACTCACATATATCCATGCTTAGTATAGTCATTATGCTCCATGCTAGATTTTCTCTTTATGACACTTGTACATGCTCCCTCATTAGTGTAGTACTCACTTTACTCATCATGTAAATAAAAAATAAAAAATACACTATTTCCATAATATACTAATTAAGGCTCATGCATTTTTGCACACTACACCACCAAGAGCATGGCAATATTGACCAAAATTCTATTACGTACTGGGTGGTAACTTTGTGATGGGCGTTGGTCATGCGGGGCACAGCTAACCTGAGTGATATTACTCTCACCATCCATTGTCCTCATACCTTCAACATATATCGAACGGTTCCCCCCACATTGTACTGCTTGACAAAACTCACGATGGGAGGTATATAGGAGGAAACTCGTTCACATACATCGAGTATATTTAATTCTCTCTCACAAGTACCATCCCCATGAGGTATATTGTAAGGAAATTCACGTACACTCAAGTATATCAAAAGTCTTGTCTACACGTACTGATGAATGATTTCCCTTATAGGAAAGAGGTATATCGTGGAAGTCATGTCAAAAAGGGGAACCCTTCCACTAACCCAACAAGTGCATAAACCTCATATAGGCGTCAAATGTAGGGCATTCATATTTAGTTTTCTGGTTAACATGTGAAACTCTATTGAAATTCCAGGTTGGCATACCTCTCGAAGTTTTGCGCTAATTTACCTTTTTCAAAATAGAACCCCGTTCGCAAGCCTGAAAATAAGTCAAACCGTCTCTTAAATATTTTCAAACCACATTTTCCTAGGATCAGTCCTATCCAACATTTTTTCTACATTTAGGCAAACCTAATACAAGTGAAAACCTAATAATTCATTAATAATAATCATCTTAAGATTCCTCTCCTTTTCCCTATCTCTTTATAACCAAAAATACCAAAAACATTTTTTCTCCTCCTTTAAAAATACCAAAAAATTTCTCCCTCCTTTTTTCAAAAATAAATTTGAATTATTTTCCTTCTTAGGTCGATCACATAACCAATTTTGTCCTGGCTCCGTATTGGCTTTGTTCTTCCGTCAATCTCCCCGAAGCTCCGTCACTTCTTCTGCTACTTCGTCCAAATTTAGGATTTACCTCCACAAGCTCTATATGGAGACCACCAACCAAGCACCAAATGTGCAGCCCAATCTGATGGTTGTCTTAGCCCAACTTAGTGCCAATATTGACAACTTTCAAATCGAGGTCCATGAAATGTAGAAACATCGGGCCCAAATTCTTGAAGAACCTGAGGTTCTCTTTCCTTGTGTCATGGGTCCACCCACTCCCGAGCCTGTCTAGGTCCCACATTGATGGTGACTAAGAGCCCCATGAAATGGCACAATCCCGTATACACGCTGAAGGGAATCCCTTCAGGCCACAATTGGCATGTCAGTGATAGTAGTTAGCCTTTCAGCCTGTAATACTCCGGTGCTCCACCCAGTACTTGTTCTTGTAGCTCACCAACCTCAATGTTTTGTGGGAGGATTTGGACTATAAAAAGGGGTAAGTTTAGGACTTAGAATCACACATATTATGCAATTATTCTCCGTTTGTATTCAACCTCATTTTTTCAAATATCCATTCCCACGACCGAAGCGTATTATGCTTATCTCAATGTTTTAGAATATACGTGCATGTATAACATTGATAACGCTATGTTCAACCTGATCCCAATCACTTTATGGCTTAAATCATCTAATTAACTAGAGTCATCTAGAGGTAGCTCTATAGTTTTGGTACCCTAAGAACCATGTGTTCCGCTTTAAGTTGAATGAGGTGTGTCCAACCTATGAGGAATTTTCTCATGTTGGTACTTACCCCCATGTTTGACTAGAATGCCTAAATTTTCCTATTCTCCAAGTGAAGAATTGGATGAGTTCATGTACATTTCTCCTTATGATGATCAACCACTGGTGCATGAGGGAGGATTAGACCTCTTTGTAGTGATGGAGTCAGTACACCATTAGGGCATTCAATCTAGAGGATATGGAAGAACATGGAATTAGTCTTGATAACTAGGTTAATTTTTGTGACATGTGAGAATGTTTACACCCAAATTATTTGTATATTCTTGTGAATGCATTTTCACTGCAATCTCCCGCTACTATTTTGGTACAAACACTAAATGACCGTGATGACTAAAAAAAGATCCTTCTACCTTCTTACAGGGGAGCCCCGTGATGTTACACATGCGGTAATTAAATATCTTTAATTTGGTTATGCCCCTTCCATTTCGTTTACTCAATACACACAACTTATTTCTTCACCCTTGCATAGATTTCGATGCATTTGTGAGCGATTGGTTCGACTGGCTGATAGCTAATGGATCCAGTTATCTCCACTGGTCTTTGCCCTGGTGGGGTGTGCTGACGCCCATCCTTCAGTTGGATAGTTACCGATATGTTCAGTTTGTCAGTCTTTATCAAACTTCTTTCTATCTCTCCTAGATACTTTTTCTCCAAATGGGTTGGGAAAAGATCATTCCTCATCATATAGATAATTTCTCCCCGTAGAGGACTTGACTGAGTGGTTGATGGTGTCACTAGGGATTCTGTGGCAACGCCATAGGCTTGATCAACATTCTCCCATTTCTATAAGAGAGGCTTTAATGGTTTTAGTTGATTATCTCAAGTAGCCATTGAAGGACTTAGTTTTGAAGGTGTGCATAGAGGAGTCTGGATGGATATAACTCATGGTAGCTGAGGATGTTGAAGAGGGTGCAATGTTCCCGACTACACTTTTCAAAATGTACCTTTATGTTGAATGTATGTGGATATGAATCCAATATGGGGATTATTGGCAACCTATAAAAGGATATGATGGTGATAATAATGATAAAGTGGGTCCCTTTGGCCATTGACAAAGGTCTTTATGAAGATCTTTTGGTTTGGTGTTTGGTATAGGTTTGAGTTAGGTCTAGCTTGTATGTTGTTATAGTTTTTAGTCTAGTGTAGAGGTATAGTTTAATGTTTATTTGCTATTTTTGGGTAATGTTTGTGTTGGAAAAAGATTGTTATTGATGTCATGAAAAATGAACTTCAATAAAAAGAGTGAAAATAAATGTATTTTTTATTGAATTTTATTATGCTTTGGGTGTAGGAGTCATTTATGTTTGAATTGCCAATACCATCCTCTAAGGCATACATAATCCTTTTATTCAATAAAACATGATGATAGAGATTTATGTCTCTTTATAGAAGAAAGGAAAAGAATTATGTGAAAAGGAAAGGATCAAAACCATTACTTTATGGGATACGTATGTACCTGGATGGGGTTAAAAAGGTTTGTAATGTTTGAAAAGTATTTTGTGAGGATCGATTCCTTCGTAGTTCTCATAGAGGAAGATGAGAATAGTTTTTTGAGAATAAAATAAGGTGATAATTACGTAGCGTGATGAGAGTCGGATCAGGGATAGAACTTCTTAAAGCTATCAAGATTGACTGGGCATAACATCACCTCTCCCTTAAGATTAATGATCATAGGGCACCTTTTGATATGATCTTCTTTAAAAGGTATGCTAACTAGAATTTCCCTCTAGGTTCCTATATGGGTTCCATGATTTCTTTGAGAGGGAGGTCATATTCTCACACACATCAATCTTTGACTTTTTATTGAATGATCATGCAATGACGACATCCTTGTATATGTTATAAAGTTTTTAGCCTCTTTTCATTTAAGAGTACTAACTCATCATAGCAGACTCAGTCCAAGTCAACTTCTCCCACTTGTCTCGCAAGCATGACGCGTGGGGAAGGAATCTCGAATTTAATGGGTAACACTGCTTCCATGCCATAGACCATAGAATATGGGGTAGCCTTGGTGGGGATTCTAAGGAACACATGGTAGCTCTAGAGAGCTTAGGGGATCATATCGGCCCAATACCATAATTTTTTTGTCATTTTATTAATAATTTATTTGAGACTTTTATTCACATCTTCAAAAGTCCTTTTGGTTTGTGGTCTATATGGTCAGGACTTGTGTCTCTTAATTTCACACTCTTCGACCACTTATGTGACTTATGCTTTAAAATGGAGTCCATTTCCTGACAAGAGCTGGGTGAAGTAATAAATATCTAAAATGATAAATTAACGCCCATTATAGGATTTATAAGTAACTTTCCCAATGATGTCAGTGCCCCAATTCGATAAGGGACATAGACAGGTCATGTTGTAGCACTCGTGGGGAGGTAAATCCTAAAAATTAGCAATTTTTTGGAAATTGAAACACCTCTTGACATATGTTGCACAGTCTTAGACCATTGTAGTCTAATAGTATCCTTGTTGGACAATCTTCTTATTAAGCTTATGGTCATGTGTTGGGGTCTTCACTCTCCATCGCGGATTTTGTACATAATATTGTCAGTGTCATACCCTTATATGCAATTAAATGGGTATCATCAAATTTCTTCTTGCTCAGAGCTTTGTCACAAAGTATGTATTGGTATGCAAGTTTTTTAAGGATTATGAGATCTTTTTTATCATCCCCTTGAGGGAATTAGTCGTATTTGAGAAGGCACCAGATATCGTAATACCACAGTCTGACCTTGTCGATGTCTTCTTTCGTAGAAAGTTTGATATGGTAGCAGTGGGTTGCCTTGTAAGGGAACAATCGTTATTTCCTTTAGCATGTCGATCATAAAGGATAGAGTTGCCAATGCATTAGAAAGTTTATTCCTAGAATGGGAGAGGTAACTTAAGGTACATCTTTGAATTTTGAAGAGGTATTTTCTAGATGATCGGGGGGTATAAGATTTTTGTCTTTGAATTTCAATTTTTGAAGGACTTGTCCAATATGAGGGTCGAGCCTCCGTAGACGTTAATGTATTGAACTACCATTTTGAGATTACTTTTTAGGCCCATGGTGCATGCCTCATATTCTGTCATGCTATTGGTATAGGAAAAGTCTATCTTTATGGAAATGGGAGTATGCGAATCATCAAGTGTGATAAAAAGTATCACAATGTCATATTCCTTATTGTTGGAAGCTCTATTAAAGAACATATGTTGTCAGGCAGATAATCTCTTCATTTGGAAATTCTGAGATCTATACATCGACTTCTTTCATAGGATGATCAACGATATAATAAGAAATGTCCTATACTTTGATTAATTTTTGTGTTATGTGGAAATGTCAAATTCGGTTAGTAGCAGCAACCATCGGGCCATGTGTTTTAACAAATAAGGTTTCACCAATAGATGTTTCGTGAGATCCATTCGGGATACCAGTTTAATAAGGAAAGCAATCATGTGGTGTTTGTAGAGGGGGATTGAAGGTAATATTGAGATTTGAGAAAATCCCCCCATTAACAACAGTGTTTTAGATTAAGACAGTGAGGCAACTCAACGTGGCAGCTCAGTGAGGCAACTCAGCATGGCAGCTCAGCAAGACAGCTTCGCGTGGAAGCTCATACTTTAGCTTGTTATGTTACTTAGTCATATTGTATATTTGTTTATATTGACTATGAGCTATAATGATTGTAATGATGTAACGAGTATAATGATTTTGTGTGAGGTCGAACGGTACTCGCAAGAGATCAGGCTTGGCAGGGCCAGGGAGAGCTTCATGCTCTATCAAATGACCTCGCCGTGGGAAGTTTAGAGGGACTTGCTTTGGAGGATTGAGAAGTGAGTCACTGTTAGGGCTTGTCCTGACCATCTTAGATACACTTGGTAAAACACCGAAGGACCCTAACCGTGGAACCTCAAGCGTAGCAGCTTTGAGTTCCATCGGGCATTGTGTTATGAACCAATAAGACTCTACTTAATGTCGCATCTACCATATGCGATGTCACTAGCCAACAAGGCAATGTCAAATCTGCACTTGAGTAAACCACAATGTTATTTGGGGCTGTCAGGCAGTTGGTGAGCCACCTTTGTGATGAAAGTCTCCCTGGCGTATAGTGGTTAGGCAAAAGTCATGTATTGGCATTTAATCTTTATGACGTGTGCATCAGGCATTTAATATTTGTGACATAAAGTATGAGGGATGTATTTCACAGTCTTTAATGACTGAGTTACCTCGGGAGTAGTGTGGGGTCTATTTAAGGGTCCCAACCACCTCTGAGGAAGGGATGTTCTTTTTGAGAGTTCAGAAGTTATTACTAGAGAGAATATACATCAGAGAGAGATTTATTACAAACCAGAGAGTTTACTCACCCACCATTGTTATTTATTATGAAGCTTTAATACTTGACAGAGATCATTGAGGGTATGTCGGGTGTTTGGCTTCCTGCCAAGGTGTATCTAGGGTTCTTATTTTCTCTCTACCTCTAAGCGAAGTTGCTTCTAAGTTCATTATTATCTTTTGAGTTATACACGAGAGATTTGTGAGTTCAAACTGAGTTTATATTCACTAAGTTGTGTTTGCATGTCCTGTAGTTAATCAATGGCGTGATTAGTTAACTTATCATTACTATAATCAAAACGGGTTACGCCTCCATCTAATCTAAACTACCCTATTACATTTGGCGACTCCAGTGGGGAGGCATTCTTCTAAGCAAGGAGTATGGCACAGAAAAACATTAATCGAAGACTTAACTTTGATGACATTCAACACAATGAAGAACATAAGGTGAGAGAGCTGGCGGTTTCAAGGGATGGAGACCCTAGACTAGAACTACCTCAAGTTTAAGCAACCGCAGGGGTCCCAGGGGTGACACAAGCTTATATGAGTGCTGGGTTGGGACCAACCCAGGTGGCACTTCCCATGAATAAATTTTATGAGTTTTTGAAAACTCCCTTAGCTTCAACGGTGTTAGGAGGTTTGAAGCCAACTCTTTCGTGACACCAAGGGCAGCCCCAATGGCCCCACCAAGTGAAGTTCTAACAGGAATGGTCCCAACAAGTATAACCTGTGTTGTAAATCCAATAGTGGGAACTTCAGGAGTATCAACATCTCCAACTGTGATGATTTATCATGCTACAATGGGCTCTCTGCATATGTCCCCTCTAGTCGCTCCTTCAACGGTATTAGCTCTGAAGGAAATGAGAAAAAAGATGCAGAATGAGATGCTAAAGTTAATGAAAGCTTCCTCGTAATCTGTTTGTAAGGTAGCTTCGATTTATGATGACTTTCGAATGCCTTACCCTCAGGATTATAATGATGAGCCTTACCCAAAAGATTATATTCCTCCTATCTTTGAGAAATATACTATAAAGGGTGGAAACCCGAAAGATCACATTAAACGCTTCATTGAACACTTAGGGGCACATTGCAATAACAAGAAACCGAGGTTGAGGGAATTTTCCAAATCATTAATCGATAAAGCATATACCTAGTATTCTAACCTAGCTCCCAAGAGTGTTTCCACGTGGTAGGAGATGCATGTTTTGTTCATCCAGAAGTTCGTTCTCGTGAAAGGTGAGTTCAGCTTGACCCAACTAGGGAGAGAGAAGCAACGACCAGGGGGAGATGTAGTGCCATACATTCCAAGGTTCAGGGAAAGGTCCCTCAATGTAAGGGAGGAGGCAAAAGAGTCTAAGCTATTGTAGATTTTTGCGAAAGGACTGCTCCCTGAGTACATATGCCATCTTATTAATGAGATGCACGAGGGGAATTTTGCAGCATTCCTAAAAGCATTAAGGAATATCTCATTGGTGGTATGAACAAATCCAATGGTGGTGCCCATGATGTTCAGGCAGTCAATACAACCTGTGGGAGGAAGGTCTCAGCCCCCACGGGTGGGATATACCTAAGGAATAGATGGGGGTAAGGTAGCAAAGATGGACAACAAGAGAAAGTTTAGGAGATACATGGAAGGCCCACCTCCGTTTCCTTGTACAGTAGAAGAGGTTGTCAGCTATTACAACGCAATGGCTTAAGGATGAAGGGTGTATGAACCAAAGGGCATCCCCTTTGGGGAACCAGATGCTAAAACTAGGGCGGATCCCAAATACTGTCAGATTCATCAAAAGATCCAACATCCAACGGAAAGCTATTTCATGCTAAGAATAATTATTGATAAATATGTGAAGGCAGGAACGTTACGAATCCCTCCAGAGAACGTTAACAACAAACCACTCCCAGCACATGGGGCCAATCTGGTGGTGGCCTACGATGAGGAGGCAGGGAGAAAAGAAAGGGAGCTAACGACGGAACAGGAGGAGTTTGAAGAATCTTTGGAAGATTGCACTAGGGGAATGGATAACGTGGTGTTAGTTTACAATAAAGCAAGTGCTAAACATGTGGAGGACGTATGTAGCATTAAAGGCGAGGAAGAAGACCAAGCTATAGAATATTGTACAGTTTCAAAATCCCCAAAGTTTGCCTGGTTCTTCGACCAGGTAGGGATACCAAAGGAGAGTAAATTGGAAATAACCCAGGAAATCCTTGATATTGCGAGGAAGAACGTAGTACCTTCACTGAGATGGAAGGGACCCATGGCCAGGTTCGTAAAGAATTTTCTGTCAGAGATAACTTTCAGCGACTTAGATAGGGCCGTAAGATTCCCTCATAATAGGCCATTGTATGTAACTGCCATCATCAACGGGGTTAGCTTTGCACGGGCTCTTATGGATGGGGGAGCTTCCATCAATATCATTCCAATTAACTCCTTCCACGCAACCAATATTCTGGAGGAAAGGTTAGTACCCATGCCTTTGGTGATTTTAGGTTATGACAACCAGTCTTACAAGTCCATTGGTTACGTGAACATTGGGATTGTGATGTGAAATCTGAGTTCCCACATCAAATTACACGTAGTAGAGAGTGAAACTTCCTACCATCTGTTGATAGGAACTGTGTGGATGCACAACTAACGTCTAGTTCCTTTAACGCATCACCAATGAACTAAGGAGAATATCAAGGGAACGGAGGTGACCATTAGAGCTCCGAAAAGGCCCTTCATTGTCGAAGAAGCTCACCTGGTAGACACAGCCTTTTACACAGAATTGGAGGAGGACGTAAGAGTGCTAATGAGAAGAATAGAGGGAGCTTGGGTTCCCTCAATCAGAGAAAGGATGGGGCCTTTGAATAAGAAGAATAATGAAGTTGCAAGCAACAAAGGAGTGATGATAGAAGAAGCCCACCAGGTGGTCCCTCTGCCCCAAAACATCTCGAAGCAGCTCAAAGATAGGATGAGGTCGAGAGTGGATCCGATGGAGCATGAGGTTCAATAACAAAGCGTGCTATGATGATTTTTAGGAAGAAGAGTTGTTGAGGCTTCTAGAGAGAAGAAGAGCAAGGCACATGCAACTCTCAACAAGCAGTGCAAAAAGGTCATTATCGAAGATGGAAAAGTTATGTATCCATTATAATGGTATGAACGGGAGGCCGAAGAAGATGATAATGAGGCTAAACCAATATATGAGTGCTTTTTGGTGGATCAACAGGGGAAATTTATGGTGATAGACAAGTCCAAGATACTGGAGTTCATGAAAGATGTCACCGAAGAGCCAGACTACATGGAAGATCAACCAAAGCCATAGGCATAAGAGTTGGAGCAGATGAATCTGGAAAAAGGAGGAAGAGGAGGATCCAAGGCCTATTTTTATCTCGAAGGAACTCAGTAAGGAGAAAGGAGAGGACTTGGTTGAATTGATTTGAAAGTTCATAGACATTTTTGCATGGAGGTACACAGAGATGGAAGGGCTGGATGAGGAAGTAAGCTGCCATAAGTTGAACGTGATGCCTTCAGCCATTCCGGTGAAGCAAGCTACGAGAACGTAGAATCCTGAGTTGGGATTGAAGATCAAAGAATAGGTTAAACACTTATTAATGGTAGGGTTCATCAAACTGATACAATATCCACTCTAGTTGTCTAGCATTATCCCGATAGGAAAGAAAGAAAAAAATCAAATAAGGATCTGTGTGGATTTCAGAGACTTGAATAGGGCTTGCCCAAAGGATGAGTTCGCAATACCCTCCATCGACAGTTCGATAGATGCAACGGATGGCCATGAGATGTATAACTTCATGGATAGGTATGTAGGGTACAACCAGATCAAGATGGACCCCACGGATGCAGAGAAAATGGCGTTTAGAATCCCGTTGGGCAACTTCATATACAAAGTAATACCGTTTCGACTCAAGAACGCTAGGGATACTTAACAAAGAATAATGATGGCCATTTTCCATGACTTCTTTCATAAATTTATGGAATTCTATGTGAATGATTTGGTCATTAAATCGAGGAAGGAGGAGTCCCATCTGAGAAATTTGAGGAAGGTGTTTGCTCGATGTAGGAAGTATAAGATGAAAATGAACCCATTGAAGTGAATCTTCAGAGTAACAAGTGAGAAGTTTTTAGGTTTTGTTGTTGATCGATAAGTGGTGCAAATGGACCAGGATAAACAGCGAGCGATCTTGGAGATGCCAATCCCAAGAAAGTCGAAGGAGCTGAAGAGTTTCCCCGGCAAAGTTTCCTACGTTAGGAGATTCGTGCATGGATTGGACGAGATAACACACCCATTGATGTAGCTTTTTTGAAAGAACAAAAAATTCAAGTGGGAGGAGGTTCATTAGGAGTCTTTTACTGGGCTGAAGAAGATGCTCATTTTACCATAGACCATGGTTCCTCCATGGGCAGGAATACCGTTGCAGCTATACCTCACATCCAGCACGAGGTCCATGGGATTTCTACTAGCATAAGAGATTGATGAATAAGAACATCCAGTCTGCTATCTTAGTAGAATTATACATGGACTAGAGGTTAGGTACAGTAGCTTGGAAAGGCATTGTTTAGCCTTAGTCTTTGTAGCACAAAAACTTCACATTATATGTTGTCTTTCATAATCCATATTGTAACGAGATGTGATACCATTAAGTTTTTGTTGGTAAGAACAATATTGATTGGAAGGGAAGCTAGGTGGTTCCTCATCCTCTCAGAATATTACTTGAAGTATGTGGTTCCTTGCATGATCAAAAGCCAGGCGTACACTGACCTGTTGGTAACCTTACCCTCTAGGACGTTTGAGCCACCTAAAGAAAGTATTCCAGGAGACGACTTGCAGGCCAATTACTTAGATGCAAGTGATGAAGAATGGACGATGCAGTTTGATGGATCGTCGACAGAAAAGAAAGGAGGAACATGGGTTATTCTTTCAAAAGGAATGAAGGAGATTTGTCTTTACTATAAGTTACATTTCCATTGTTATATCAATGAAGTAGAGTATGAAGCGTTAGTACTAGGGTTGCTGGAGTACAAGTGTTAGTACATGTTGAATCACCAAGTTCGAATCACCAAGGAGGATTCAGTCACATTGAATCAAGGGTGATTTGAACTTGGTGATTCAATAAGTGAATAGGGAATATGTGTTGAAACACCTGAATTTGGAAACATACATAACAATCAATCAGAGGCTTCTCATCTTGTTCCATCGGACCTTGATCAAAAGACATCCCCGAACTATGAACCGCCATCCAGACGCCTATGCCACCATTGCTCAGAAGATGGTCATGAGAGACGATACAACAACACATGTGATTCAAAGAAGAACAGCCCCTTCGGTAGTATAGTCAATTATTCTGATAGAGGAGGACGTTGACTGGAGGAGAGAGATTAGAAAGTAAATAGAATCTAGGAAAGGAGCGATGGAGATGAGATAATTAGCCCAATACTTCACAAATCAGGGAAACCTTTAATTCAAAAATGTAGGAAGATAGTTATAAAGATGCTTCGGCCTAGAAGAATTAGAGTTGAGGTTGAAGAAAACACATGAAGAGCACTGCGAAACAATCGAGATACCTCTTTATGGGAAAATTCAAAGGGAGGGATATTTCTGGCCTAGAATGAAATAGGATGCAGTAGAGCTACAATGAAAGTGTGATAAGTGCCAACTATTCTTCGAGGCAGCGAAGTGTAATTTCGTTGAAGATCAATCCGACTGGAGGCAACCCTATATTGACTTCATTAAAGATGGAGTTGTCCCAATAGATAAGATTGATGAGATGGGAATTAAGCCAAGGTCCCCGAGGTTCTATGTTTAGATGGGGTATCTTTATCGAAGAGGATACTTCCATAGGCCGCTGCATTGCATCATAGAGGAAGAATTTACCGAAGTCCTCAAATAAGCGCATGATCTGGCTCACATCGGAGGGGCCAAATTCTAGATTGATGACGTTGGGGTATTATTGGCCAACGATGGAGAAGGACTATGCTGAGTTCGTTCGAAAATGTAAGGCTTGCCAACTATATGGAAATATGGTCTATGCCCCATCGGTGGGCTTACACTCCCTGGAAATGCCTTATCCTTCTCACACATAGGCGTTTGACCTGGTAGGGGCAATACATCCTTCTTTAAAGGGGAATATATGGATATAGTAGCATTGGAGTTCTTTATAAAGTGGGCTTAAGCGATACCACTAAGAAGGGCAATAGTAGGGGTGGTGAGAAACTTCATTAGAGAATACATCATTTGCCATTTTGGGATTCCAAAGGCTATTCTCTCAGATAATGGAACCCCCTTCATCAATTCAGAAGTAACAATGTTCACAGACAAGTACTATATTATTCATCATACTTTAATGGTGGCATACCTAAAGGGAAACGATCAATACGAAGTAACTAGCAAAACCTTGCTTAATATTTTGCTAAAATGATAGAGGATTTCCCTGGGTCGTGGGATGAAAAGATACCAGCTGTATTGTGGGCCTATTAAAAAACTAAGAGGAAGGCCACAGGGTATACTCCATTCTCCCTTATTTATGGGGCTAAGGCGATCCTTCTGGTAGAATTGGAAGTTCCCTCTGCTCAATATGCCTTGCGAAGTAGCATGCTCCCTTAGAATAGACATGTGCAGCTGGAAGCATTGGATGAACACATAGATAATGCGATGCAACACTTTCAAATGTATATGAAATAGCTCTCCAGGGCATATGATAACTTGGTGAGACCAAGGAAGTTCGTGGAGGGAGATCTCATTTTGAAGGCATTAGCGAAGCACATCAGGGGGCTTCCTTTACCTAAGTTTACGGCGAATTGGGAGGGACCTTTCATTGTAAAGGAAGATCATGATTCAGTTTATTACTTAATTTATAAGATGGAAGAAGACAAGCCATTCAAGATTAACAATAAACGGTTGAAAGTCTATCATGTGTAAGTAATTATGTTTAAACCATTATTGTATATAGCCATTGTTATGAATAAACAAGTCACTTTATTTATATTATTACAACTCGAGTGAAGATGAAAGAAATATAGAACTTCATAATACATGCAAATAGTTACAACATAAAGAAATGGCATGGGAAAACATACATCTTTTTCATTTCATTCACAAACTTTGGGGCATTACAAAGTTGGGAGCTACTGCCCAAGAATTGCATACGAAGAAGAAAAGGAAAATGTATACAAAATCTCATTGGTTTAAGAGGAACTATAGGTGTGGATCAGAGAAAAAATCTCCAGGAAGGAATGAGGAAGATACTAGGCAAAACTGTTGGGCATTAATAGAAACCTCCAATATTGTTTGAGCTTATGTATGCTCGATAAGGAGTTTCTATTATTTCAACTTCACCAGACTCAGAGGTTCTTTGATGTCATATACCTCTTTGTTGGCAGCTTCAAGAAGAGGTGCTACCCCAGCCAACTTAGCTTCCTCAACCCGTTGATCCTCTCGATGCTTCTGTAGCAGTACCCTCTGACTGTCTAGTCGTTGACTCTTCAAAGTCTTTAGGTGCATAATCATCCAGTCAAAACAAAATCCATCTCGGCCCAACTCCCTCAAATAGCCCAGGAATTGGTTGAGAAGAGGTCTGGTAATGTTCGCGGTAGGAGTGCTCTTGATATCAGCAACAATGATCTCCATGCCCTAGAGCCTACGACTCATTACAGGGATATTAGAACGCAAGAAATCTACAGTGAAAGCCTCCGGATGGTGGCTTGGAAACTGCTCAATTACTAAATGATGGCTAGAAGGCATTTGAGGAGAACGCTGAAGGACCATGAGGCAAAAGTTGTGAGGAGCTAAATTAGGCAGAGGAACCTCATAACTAGATTCGTTATCAGCAGCAGAACCAGTCGTGGAACCTTGATCATTGTGACTAGAATTTTTTGAAGCAGTGGGTTCCCGATGGGGTGACGCGATGGATAAAAGAACTGGTGGAGATTTCTCCCTACCCGGAAAATATTCACGAGCAACCTGAGAATAGGTAGAAGAAACAATGAGTTAAATAAAAATATTAACAAGTGTCTTCATATATTAAGTCACCATTATAGGTGGATCTTACGAAAAATCTTAACAAGTGTTTTCGTTGTTAAGTCACCTTTATAGGTGGAGTTTAAGAAAAATCTTAACAAGTGTTTTCTTTGTTAAGTCACCGTTATATGTGGAGTTTGAGAAAAATCTTAACAAGTGTTTTCGTTGTTAAGTCACCATTATGGGTGGAGTTTGAAAAAAAAATAACAATTGTTTTCGTTGTTATGTCACCATTATAGGTGGAGTTTGAGAAAAAATCTTAACAAGTTCTTTCGTTGTTCAGTCACCTTTATAGGTGGATTTTGTGAAAATCTTAACAAGTGTTTTCATTGTTAAGTCATCGTTATAGGTGGAGTTTGCAAAAATCTTAACAAGTGTTTTTGTTGTTAAGTCACCACTATTGGTGGAGTTTGAAAAAATTTGAGAAATGAGACTCTTCTAGATTATGCGTTATCAAGAATAAAAGATAAACAACGGGAAACGAAGAAGAATTTTGCGATGTACCTCAGTAGTGGATGGAGCGGGAATGGGAGTCACTAGGTAGGCCATAATGGCGGGAACTGTTGGGGGTAGGCTTACTTCTTCAGAAACCCCAACGATAGCCTCAACTAAAGAAGCCTCAACATCGAGTAAAACTCATTTGCCAGCAAAAGGTACCAAGGCCAACATAGGACTTTCACTTAAAGAGGACGTTTGACCTCCAAGTGATCCCCCAACGTTGATGAATGAAAAATAATCATCACACTGGGCAGAAACATCAACCTTGGCCTTGGGAATATACAAGCCACCAAGAGAAGAGGGTGGGGCAAGATCGGGAGAAAACTGCAAAAATGAAGCTAAGTGTTAAAAATGGGGAATATGTATAGAAGAAATGAGAAATACCTCTAAGTGTTACTTACCTTAGTTATGGTACCAAATAGGGGAACTGAAGTCAGGGGTCTCGTTAATACAGTGGGAAGAATAATGGTAGCTAACAAAGATGCCATTTCAACCTAAGGCATCCCAATATTTTAAAGTTCAGCATGTTAAACAAGAAAAATGGACGGAAGAGAGAAAAACGTCACACCTAACACTGATTGATAATGTGTTACCTCGGGGGAACCTTCTACAGCTGGAACGATGGTCAGAAGAACCTCGGGATGAGGTGATAATTCAGAAGAGACTGGGGGAGTTGTCTCTGGTTGAGAAGAGATTTCCACAAACTCAACGGAATCACCCCCGCAGCAACATCCTTCACACGTTGTGAGGCCGAATGACGAGAGTAAGTAAGCTCAGTCATTGGGGGAATGTGGAGGAGTTACATCGGTCTGAGAGGAACCGAAATGTCCCCATACTAAAGGTCTCATAGGGGGGCTAGGTCTTTCTTCTTCGACCTAGTGCACCAAAGTTGTTAAGAGTTAAACAGATACATCTTGCCTTAGAAAAACTGTGAGTAAGAACAACAACACATATATATACCTCAGATTAAGAAGGAGGATGGGAGGATATAACCACTGGCAAAGGAGGAGAGGAGGCAGTAACAGAGGGAGCTGAGGGGAGATGTACATCTAGAGCTCATTTCCTCAGGGATTTGGTACCCATAGTCTTCTTCCTCGCACCCTCAGCACCAGTACTTCGATGGACCTTCAAACTCTTCTTTTTCTTTGCCCATGGTTCCGTTGGATCAACTAAGATAGTGGGAAAGGTAGTAGAAGGAGGAACGAAGGGAGCGCATCATTGAAACTTAGCATTTATTCATTCCACCTCAGCATAAAATCTCCTTCTCAACTCCTCACTCATTTCTGCAGGCATGGGAGGAGGAACGGAGGCGATAGGAAATGTCTCCAAAGGAGTTTGAGGTTGAGTTTGAGATTTAGACTTTGAGGAAGTACCAATCTTGGAATTCCTTCTTTTTTTAGCTGGTGGTTGAGAAGGTTCTTTACTAGAGGCTACCTCAGTTGAAACCCCTTCACCATAAATACACCAAGAAAGGGCAGGCTATTTGGGTCTTGGGGCTTTTTTGGATTTTAGGGTGGTAACGGGAATCATGGAGCAATGGGGACGGAGCTTAGTGGGAGGTTCCTTGGGAGTTTTTCTTAGAGGGAACTCAATCCAAAGAATGGAATTACCTTCAGTCCCAGCTCCAGGGAAGAAAACGAAAGAACTGGGGGATACGCGGGCGACCCCTCGATAAACTCAGAAATTTGGGCCAGCTATCTTGGCCAGTACTTCGTTACAAATAGAGGGGTCACGCCCCCTTTCCTAGTGATGCTTAGAATATTGACTCATCTTGCCATTGTAGAACTTACTCCCCACGCAGCAGTAGATGAGAATAGGCAACATGCCTCACTAAAAGAGACCTTGGGGTGAGATAATTGGAAAACTGGCCGAGGATCCCCCTGATCGAAACCGAATTAATGGTTACATCGAATGGGATTTTAATTCTTACTGGTGTATCCCCACTCTCTGTAGGAAGGCAGGTACCACCACAGCTAGCGAAGGATCTTCGACGATGAGGTCCAAAGTAGTTTCCTAGACCACCCTTGCTTCGTGTTTAAAAAAACCCAAGTATGGTGGAAGGCCTCCTCTTTCTAAGTCCTCATCATAAAATTCCTAGGTTGATCAATAACAGAGGTTAACTCCTTTCGGCTTTGTCTCTTGTGATAAACGAAGGAGAGTGGAGGTCGAATTGCTTCCCCCGAAGGAGGACGGTTGGCTTTGACTGCTACAGCGGGGAAACGCACATAAATGAAGCTCGTCAGAAGGACACAGTTGGCAAACTTGTCCAAGATATAATGACCAAGAGATTGTTCCATGTCAAAAAGGGTTTTATAAAGCCATGTGTGGAGTGATCCCAAGTCAACTGCAGCAAAAGGAAGCTTGATACCCCGGGCTAAATGGAGGGATATATTCATGAGGTCCCTTGAGGTTGGTTGTTAGGTTTCCCCGTTTAAAGGAAATGAGAGAGAATGTAAAGGATGTAGGCAGTAAGTTCTAGAGATGTACCTTGACCAGGGGCATCCTTAGAAAAACTACCTTCAGAAGGATCCTTGAAGAAATAATTGATGAGAGGAGTGAAAGTCGCTTTGTTTGAAGAACCGATGCACCTTCGGCAAATACGGTCCAACTTCGAATGGTCAGCAGCCTCTTGGGCATCCATGGATTCATCATAATAGGGCTCATGGCCGGTTGACTCAAGGCCTAGAAGCTCACATATGTCTTTCAACATTATTGTAAACTCACCCCACGCAACAATAAAGGTGTGAGTAGTAACGTTCTAGCGATACACCAGGACAGGAAGGGCAACATTGTTCTTGGACAGAGTAAACTCACCGAACCACTTGTCCTGATGATGACCAATTTGGGTGAGGGTTGGTAACTCTTCATGTAGGAGTTCTAGGTAACAAAATGACAAAATCGAAGAGTCCCCTCTAGGGGGAGAAAGCCCCAATCAGTAGCACTTTCATCTTCATCACCAAGTGTTATGGCATCACACTTAGCATTGAAAACTTGAGTTTTGCAAAACCCAGTAAAATCATCACCCTTGCCGAATATAGGTGACCGACAGTAGAAATGCAGCTGGTCCTGGCGGGCGGCAGTCAAAGAGGTGGCCGTAAAAGTGGTGGAAACAGGGGTGGAAGGTGGAGCATTGGTGGAAGACGTAGTATGATTGCTTGTGGAGGCCATTGAAGATGGCAGTGAAGTACAAGAAAATCTTAGAAAAGGCACCAGAAAAGTAATAATGGAGTGTCTAGAAAGTGAGGATGATTGCAGAGTAAAAGATTGAGGATAAACTCTTGGCAATAATGGAGTTTTGGCAGAGTTTCTCTCTCAAAAGTAGACAGGAGTTTGAAGAAGACGAAGAAAGGAGAAGTGTTTTGGAAAATAGACGTTTGAAATCTTTTAACCCGTCTTTTGAGTTTCCCACCACCACATGTGCAAAGACGCCTATAATCATTTCAAGTGGGCACGTAGCACTTTGGGAAGTGTTCTGACAGTTGAGAAGATAGCGCCACGTCATTTATGAAGTGACACATGGGGGACAAAAAGGGTTTCCTTCTTTAGCAAGTTTGAGTTTTGGCGCCATAATTTTTTGTCAGACATATCCAATAAACTCCCAACAAGGAAGCTGCCCCAACGGCTTAAAAAACGTTATTATGTCCCCTCGCCACAAGTCCAAACATTGTTTAATGGTGACTCAGCCACATCGGGGAGAACTTCTGCATGGCAAAATGATACAAGGGAGAATTTCAAAAGTCACAACGATAGGTGAATTCCTAAAAAAACTCACTGCCCATAACTATACTCCATAACAGCACAAACGAAAGTCAGTAGCTGTTTCGGGAGAATTCGAAATTAGCCAAGGAAGCAAAGCGAGAATGGTTGAATCTCAGTGAAAGGAAAAAGTTGTGATGTACCCTCGCCCAAGTACCAATAATCTGCAGCGCTTCAGATCAGGTACATCGGGGAGAATTTTACTTTTTCTTGTAGGCATTAATGCAATGGTTGTAACGAAGTAAAAGATGCCAGAATTTTTTCACACAAAGAAGATTCATCGGATTACGAAGTTTTCGGTAGACATTTCTTGCTTCCACAATAAATCTCTCCACGAAGGGGAAAATGTAGAGTGGGATTAAATGTAATATAGAGATAAGAGATAATCCCCCCATTAACAATAGTGTTTTGGATTAAGAGAGTGAGGGAGCTCAAGGTTGAAGCTCAGTGAGGCAACTCAGTGTGGCAGCTCAAGCGTGGCAGCTCAGCGAGACAGCTTCGCGTGGTAGCTCATACTTTAGCATGTTGTGTTACTTAGTCATATTGTATCTTTGTTTATATTGACTATGAGATATAAAAATTATAATGATGTAACGAGTATAATGATTTTGGGTGAGGTTGAATGGTACTCGCGAGAGACCAGGCTTGGCAGGGCCTGGGAGAGCTTTCATGCTCTATCAAATGACCTCACCGTGGGAACTTTAGAGGGACATGGTTTGGAGGATTCAGAAGTGAGGCATCATTGGGGCTTGTGCTGACCATCTTAGATACACTTGGTAAAACACCGAAGGACCCTAATCGTGGAAACTCGAGCGGAGTAGCTTTGAGTTCCATTGGGCGTTGATTTGTGAACCAAATAGCCCTCTACTTAATGTCACATCTACCATATGTGATGCCACTAGCCAACAAGTCAATGTCAAATCTGCACTTGAGTAAACCACAATGGTATTTGGGGCTGTCAGGCAGTTGGTGAGCCACCTTTGTGACAGCAGTCCCCTGACACGCAGTGGTTAGGCAAAAGGCATGTCTTGGCATTTAATGTTTATGACATGAAGATAACTAGTGCATCAGGCATTAAATGTTTGTGACATAAAGTATGAGGGATGTCTTTCACATTTTTTAGTGACCAAGTTACATCAGGAGTGGTGTGGGGGCTATTCAAGGGACCCAACCACCTATGATGAAGGGATGTTCTTTTTGAGAGTTCAGAAGTTATTACTAGAGAGAATATACTTAAAAGGGAGATTTATTACAAACCAGAGAGTTTACTCACCCACCATTGTCATTTATTACAAAGATTTAATACTTGATACAGATCATGGAGGGTGGTTGGGGTGTTTAGCTTCATGCCAAGGTGTATCTAGGGTGCTTATTTTCTCTCTGCCTCTAAGCGAAGTTTCTTATAAGTTCATTATTGTCTTTTGAGTTGTACATGAGAGATTTATGAGTTCAAACTGAGATTATCTTTACTAAGTTGGGTTTGCGTGTCCTGTAGTTAATCAATGGCATGATTAGGTAACTTATCATTACTATACTCAAAAGGGGTTACCCCTCCATCTAATCTAAACTACCCTCTTACAGTGTTAAAGTTTCTGAGTGACCCAAACCAAGGCAAGACAAGCCTTTTCTAATGCAGTATAGTTTACTTTCTATCCTACTAACTTTTGACTAACATAGTAGATGGATCATTCATTTCGTGAATCTTTGATTTATTAGGATAACATAGCCCAGTAGTAGTATCGAATACAATTAAGTACATGAAGAGAGTAGACCAAGTTGTGGTGGCATGAGCACCGACGGTTGCGTAAGGTACCACTTGATTTTATCGAAGGCTTTTTGATATGGCTCACTGTAGACTTTATCGAAATCTTTTTAAAGGAGTTTGAAGATAGGTTCATAGATGAAAGTGAACTTTCTAATAAATTTGCTAATGTACTAGAGCTTTCTTTAGAAATAACATAATTTTTTTCGATTTGAGGCAGTAGTATTTCAAAAACCTTTTTGAGTTTGGAAGGATCTTCTTTGAATTCCCTTTTGATGACCATGAAGCCTAGGATTCTACCCTTTGGTAACACCCAAGATTCATTTTTGTGAATTGAGGCACATTTGGTACTATAGATGACATTCGAAGAATTTCCTCAAGCCAGGGTGTGACCTTCCCAAGTTTTAGACTTGGTAATCATGTCATCAACATAGAATTTAACTTCCTTATGGATGGTATCACGTAGGATGTTTGTGGATGCTCTTTTGTATGTAGCACTAGCATTCTTAAGACTAAAAGGCATGCCAATGTAGCAAAAGATTTCCCATAGGATAATGAAATGAGTCTTCTCTTGGTAATCGAGGTTCATCTTGATCTGATTACGCATGTCGAATTCATCGGTAATTTATTTGAAAGCATGGTTGATAGTGTTGTTGATGATTATATTGATATTGGGCAGAGGATAGTCATCTGGTAGAGAAGCTTTGTTAAGACCTCGATAGTGGATGCATATAAGGACCGTCCATCATGATTTTGACATAAGGACTATCTTGGGAAGACAAGTCGGATACTTGATTACACGGATGAAACCCATATTGAATTCTTTGACCACTTCATCTTTCACTTTAAGAGACCATTTCAGTCCAAGCTTCCTCATCATTTACTTGATAGGTTTGCATTAAAGGTACGCAGGAATCTCGTGTTGCATAATTTCTGGATCAATGTCAGGCATATCACTATAAGACCATGCGAGGACATCTATGAACTCTTTCATAATCTCTTTGAATAGTGACTACTCTTTCTCCTTTAGAAGTGGTCCTATCCTAATTTCGCCCCGATTGCTACTATAACCAAGATTAATGATAATAGTTTCCTCATTATTACTTTAAACGTAGTTATTTTTTTCCTTATTGAGATCAGTTAATAATTATTCATTCATTAAATCATCTTCACCAATTTTTTTATTAAAAAAATTAATGCAATTAAAATAAGGCACGATAAGATACTCAAATTCAACATTTATTTCATTGATATCATGTTTTGGAAAAACAACGGTGAGGACCTCCTCAAACGAGGCCTCATTTAAATTAACACCGAGAACCTAAAAAATAGAAATTGGTTCATTATCGAGTTGCTAAAGAATATAGTTGTTGATTGTTAGGGTCAGACTAACTGAGATGCTCCACCAATTAAGGAGAGTCTTGTTAGAATATTAGATATTCTTGGTTGGGCCAGAAGACTCAGACTCAATGCAGAGCATGCATATCTCCATCCCAAATTCAGTAAGGTCAAAAGATTCGTTACTACTTATTGTTTCAATGTTAGAAGAGCTAGAGTTAGAGGCTTTGATGGTCGATGGCTTCACCTTGTTTCTAGATTCCTCTATCCAAGTGATCGTGTCCTAGAAGAATATATCAAATCCTGATTCCATCTTGTTTTCAATTGCATATTACCATATCTTAGGGTAACCATAATAGGGTCAATCTTCATGTGCTTTGATGAAGTGACCGTTTAAGGAGTCCCTAAAGATGACTTTTTTTTATCTTCAGTATCCTCTTCCTATATGGTTAACGGAGATCCATGAGTTAGGTTCGGGAAGGTTAGTACCTTAGATCATGAAATGAATAAGTATTTTTTAATATGATTGGCTCAACGATTCCTTCTTGTCTGCACTCAATCCTTATCCCAAGTATGAAGTGCATCATTTGAAACATTTGAATCACATTGTAATTTTCGTGTGGTCAATTCTTAAGGATCACCCTTTCTTTGAAATCATTTCCTACTAAGAGAGGGAATGGATCAACCTTAAAATTTGAGAGCAACATGTCATTGGTACTGTATTGGCTTTTTAAGATCGAATTGTTAGTGCCAATACCATATGAGTTGTCATCATCCCTAAGGATTGTGATGATTTGGTTATTTACTGAGGACTAGAGTTTCTAATGGAGGTAAGAAGCAACCCCTTATGTAATGTGGAGCCATGGGCGACCGAGTAGTAGATTGAAACAAGTTGGGATTTCAATTACTTGAAAATTTAATTGAGGGAGAATTGGGTTATCCTTAAGTGTGAGGATGTTGTATCCCATAACTTCTTAATGAGTGTTATTTTTGCACACATTGGTTGATATGGGAGTGAGATCACTTACTTTCATCCCCAAACATCACAGAATTCAATATGGTCACACATTCAAGTTGGAGACATTATCAATAAGTACTAATGGAATAATTTTCTTTAGGACATCGACTGAAATGTTGAGGGCATGTTTAAAGAGGAAATAGATATGTGTCTGAGAAAATGGGTGAGATAGAGTTATTTATCGGATTATTTTTTGTTAATGGGTCAAAACAATCTGAGTCTTCATCAATTAGGATGGCATTCATGCCATACTAGAGTGGAGGTAAAGGAGTTTAGGTGGTGTTTGATGTTGATCCCGTATGAGGGGTAGTGATGACTTTATCTATGAGCCCTTATACAATGTTCTTAAGATGATGGCACTAATTAGTGGTATACCCCATGATTTGGTGAAAATCGTAGTTGGCATTATGCTTAAAGTATCTGAAGAGAATATTAAGCAATGGACGAGGGTCTAATTATTTGATGAGGTTTCAAGAAATAAGGCATGGATATACATTAGATATGGAACCATGAAACTCTCTGTAACCTCTTTTGACAGTAGTAGGGAAGGATTGCGGTGCCTAAGAAGTCCTTGGATGGGATTATATGTATTTAATGGTAATAAGTGACTTCTTAAACTTGCGAGGGTGAATTGACTGACTAATTTCTTTGCTTTGGGTTATAATTTCACAATGTGACTAGTGACGTTCTCTTCGATCTAGATCTCGGCCTCCTGGAGGGTTATGAAATGAGAATATTTTTTACTATCCATGGTGTTTTCGAAATGCAAAAATAAGTTCTTCTTCACGATAATGACTTTCTCTTCTTTTGAGGGATGATTGGTCATGGTTGAAACTTTCTCTCTCCATCACGCTATAGAACGTTTACATATTTTCTTAGGAATTATTTGAGTATCTCAAGGTCACGAAGGGTTACTTCCAACTCTTTATTTCACTTATATCGAGACATGAATTCCCTGGTGACATCCTCCTAATTTCATGTTCTAGATTATACTAGAGACGCGAATGAATAAATGGAGATCTGTTTGAGGGTTTGTTGAAACATTTAGGTAGTAATATATTATGTGGTGCCCAACATACTCATGATTTTGTGGTAATTGTGTCGATGCATAATTGGAGGCCCACTTCCTTATAACTTTTTAATAGTTAGCATATGGAATTTTCCAGGCAGGCGAGCTTTAAATTACGAAGACAAATAGGTGTAATCCACATAGTTTCTAGAGATTTTTACCTAGTCAAAATTGCGAGAGAGCATCTAGAGGTATTATTTCACCTTAATGAGTTCTACTTCCTTGTGATTTGTTAGAATGGGCACATTCAAATTAGCCCTTGGCTTAGGAAGATTTAGAGATAAGTAGGTAATGGCCCATTGACAGGAAGTACATGAGGATGCACCTTGATGTATTGAACATGATGGTATTATTCAAGGACCCACACAGGTTTAGGCATTCTTTAACCCATTACAGGAGGAAATGAGACATTATAATTCATCAAGATTCCTAGTTTAGGGATTTTTGGGATCTAAGCCTTGTTTCTTCGTAACTCGTGGGCATATGACTACAAGCTGTCAATTTTTGCATTGAGGTGAGCCAGCATGGTCATTAGATCGGTGTGAGGGTTAAATTATTATTTAGGGTTCTTCATGAAGTAGATGCAGTAAGATTTTTATGTTCCTTCTGAAAATAGTGAGCGTGAGGATGAAGTAAAATTCTGAGATGGTTAGATGGAGGATAATAATTAATAAGGAGCCCATCCAAGCTAGGGGAAATGCAATCACACCTCAGACGGGAGAGATTTATTTTTAGAAAAAAAAAAGATGTTTTCTTTTATTTTTAAAAAAGAATATTTTTGGTATTTTTGAAAATTTGGAGGAAAGGGGAAAAGCCCCGTCTTATAGTTATTATTAGATTCCACTTTATTATATACTTCCTAGGGTGGAAGTAAAATGTCAAACATGACCCGAGTCTAGGACAAATTAGGGTGTGTAATGCAAAAGATGGTTTGACTTGTTTCCAGACACATGAACATGGTCGTATTTTAAAAACGAGCGAGAGATCATGAAATTGAGCGATAATGCCACATCTATATGAGGACTATACATGGGAGGTTAGTGTAAGGGTTCACCCCTTTGGCATGACTTCCAAGATATACCTCTTTCTTATTAGGGGAATTATTCCAGGGTACATGTGGATAACCCATTTAATATACTCGAGTGTATGTTAGTTGCCTTAAGATATATCTCGTGGTGACAAAACTTGTGAGAGAAAATTTTATATACTCGACGTAGGTGAATGATTTCCTGCTGTAAACCTTCCATCGTGAGTTCAATCAAGTTGTATAGTGCGTGGGAACCATTCGATATACGTCGAGGGTAATTGGACAATGGATGGTGGGAGAGTATTGTGAAAATATGAATTTTCAGTGTGCTAATGTGATAAAAGGGGGTGAAGAGGATATACTCATAATTCATTGCCACACTCACTTAAAGAAATTTATCAAACACTTAACATAAACGTACTATATCCAATTTTAAGTTCAAGGAAAGTGTTATGAGATCAATTTAAATCCAATTCAAAATCCTTTGGATTCAATTGCAACTAGACAGATGTGAAATTAACACCCAGATTCAATTAGGAACAAATTCAAGATAACTTGTGATTTAGGCGAGATCTAGTCAGATTAGTTCAATAAAATTATAACTATGTGAGGTTTAAACATCTAGAAAGATAAATCAAATGAAGATCAAAGATTATGTGAGGTTATGTGTTGTGAATAAATGTGAATGAGAGAATAAGTACAACAAGATATATGAGGAAAACCCCTAATTTATGGGGGGAACATCAGGACGATAAAGCTAATCGAGTAGAAAAATGAAGTCTTTAACAAGAGATCAGTCATTTACCTATCTTGAGTTCACATTTACAATGTCTTGCAATCCACAAATCCCCTAAACTCCACTAATCTAGCGACTCTCGACCAATCTCGTACAAAAGTTCTAGAGAGAGAAGTTTCCACGTCTATTTGCTTCCACACATCTAATTTGGAGAATTCCACACGAACTCCTCATATTTTCCTCTTGTTCATCTCTCAACAGAAGATCTCCAATGGTAAATGATGAAGGAAAGTTTTCTAAGGTTTTTTGGATGAATCACTGGAAAATTCTCCCAAAATGTTTCAATTAGAGTGAGGTAAAAAAAACTCATCTTCGATTTCTAAAGAGAGAGAATCTCTTAGATGTGAAAATTTTGCAAAAGGAAGTAAGAGTTCTGATTTAAAAAGCCTTTTATAGTTTAAAAAATAAAGTTTCCCACTGTAGTGAAATTCGTGAGCATGAAGGCCTTTTCGCCATGCGCACAGTCATAAAAAATGACCAAGAATGAGCATAGTGGTCAAATCCATGTGCGCGGAATTTTTTCTTCCATTCGCACAGTGCCATATATCTCTCGTGGACACGCATGACAACACAAAATTACCAAAAGGCATTTTGATGGATTTTTCAATGTAAATGATTCTAAATCGCTCTTTTCACATGTTCGAAAATGTATATATTGATGATTTAAAAAAAAGTCCATAAAATGTGGGAAAAATAATGTGAAGCTAATATTAAAGTGAATCGTGGGTCATGCACCATATCCAAAAAGGTACAAAAATCCATTGAAGTCTCTGAGTTGATGAAGTAATGCAATGTAACCCGATTTTGAAAATAATAGAGATATATATGGAATTCAGACATCTAAACACATAAAAATGCCAAGGATGTGTTCTCGGACCAAAATAAAAACTCCTATAAATCCGATAAATAAATCATTTGACACGGAGTAAGCTAAGAAACACATTTCTACATCGTTATTCTCCCCCTTTTGGCTGTTACATGGAAAAACCCAAAATATCCCTAAAGCCCAAAATACATTCAAATCCCGCCAATTACAAGAAAGTCGTAATCATTAATCTACATCACCCGCAACCCTAGAAAGGACAATATAAAATAATGCTGGACAAAATAAACTGAGATACTCCAGATGAGATACTTTCAAAATTCAAACAACACAAAAACATCAAGCGGGTAACCTCAATGTGAAGGAAAATCTACACTTGTATAGGAAATATCCATGAATAAATGCATCATTACTGTATACAATATTTTCTCCCCGTTTTTCCATGAATAGATCAACGTAGCAAATACAATACTAGGATAAATAAAACCATAAATCTTGAAAGATGAAAGAGATAAAGAAGATATAACAAAGACGAGGATATGATAACCAATCGCATATAGGATATACACAAAATCTTTCTCACCTAAAATTATATATGGGATATCCATAAAATCAAATCACGAGATATTAAAGGAATATATTCAATGATAAATAAAGAGTAACCATATGATGTCAATGGCAAGCCACAAAATAAACACATGCTAGCATCAAAGAATATGTGTCATGAAGTTTAAAAAATATAGCGGGGAAATACATCCATAAATTAATAACATCTAAAAAAAGAGATATAAACTCCCACGAAAAAAAATAATACTCCCCCTAAAGAAAATATCACTACCCCTAATTCTATGAATGTAAAGAGACAATCATGAAAAGGATGGCAAAGCAAACATTATGAAGCGTGTGAAACATTATTTGAGTAGGAGTATCATAATAATATATCATGAAAACATGTCACAAAGATATCGGAGCATGGAAATGGAACGTATGAAGAAATATGAGAATCTATGACAAGAATAACATATGTCCAAAAGTGCAAAAATAATCACATGAAATAGATAAAGATAAAATTACCCAACATAAATAAGACCGAATACTCAAGAATCATGGTATAAGATAAATAATATAGTATATGCATCATCAAGATCAATAGCTCTACCAAAAATAACACAAGGTGTCACAAGGCATGTCTTAAAACACATAAGATCACAAAAGAGAGTATCCAAAATAAATCACCAAATGCTAGACAAAAATAAACACGAAAGTGTCATAAAGGGCATAAAAGCTACAAGGATCTAGAACGTGTCTAAGGCAATTTTAGCGAGATATTATCATGACAAGGGCAAGCACCACTAACTAATCCAAAAAAGACCTAAAAGAGAATAAAAATTTATAACTCGTAATCCAAGTACACCAAGAGATGATTAAGGTCAGATCTTGAAATTAAACTACCAAGGGCATATGAAGAACAAATTAACTATAGACGATAAATTTTTGAGAAATCACACATAAGGATCAAACAATCGTCTATACAATCACATAAGTTAGTAGTCAACAGACTAAAGGATGATATAGAGGTACAGCATTGAAAATAGTAGATATAAGCACAAGATTAAATATAAGTAGAAACACATATACCAAAAAGAAAACTGATGTGTACCAAAATAGGGGATCGTGCACATGGACGAAAACACAATCGTACGAGCGGGTGTCGTATGTATGGTGACAAAAGAAATCGTGTGTACAAAATCATCCACTGTACTTAGTCAGGGAACAAAAGTCCAAAAAAAGACTAAGTATAGGAACACAAAAAATTAAAACTTTCAAAAAATATTATATGAATGAATGTAAAAACTTGTATAATCATTCGTGTATGACCTGGAAAGCACAAATTTTAGATAAATGCACAAAACTCAAAAACTCACACACACATATATATACATATGAAATCTTTATAATTAAAATGTTTGATAGTGATTAGACATAACATAATAAACTTGATTGGACGAACTAATTTCCTTCGAATCTTGATTAGTGCATAGATTGAGAACAGATTCAACACAATTATTAATCAATTCAATATATAAGGCTTTAAATTATTTTCAAATAAATTCAAGCAACGTTGTATTTCAATCAAGGTATGATTCTATACAAATATAGTTTACAAAATCAAATGAAAACACGTAAACAAATCATAAGAAATTAAAATATATGCATGGTTTATATGGATTGCCAAACACATACCAATTTTTATGTCTATCAAAATTCATTAACGCAATTTAAACTTAGCACCAATTAACCAAAGTGTTGTGAAAATGATTAGACAAATTTAACCTTACCTAGGAATGCATCTAAGTGATAATAAGAATAAAATGAAGAAACAAACCATAACACGCCGATGTACGAGGAAAACAACAACAACAAAAGCCTCGAACGGCCAAGCCATGCAAATTCATTACGACAAGGAATTACATAAGGAAGCCAGATAACTTACACAACTAACTCGACTCCTTCAAGCCTTGATTCATCTCCATTCCTTCATCCTTCTCTACACAGTGACACATAGGAGTCCACCTATGCACTGCCACAATGTTTTCTCCTCACACACCTCGATATCCACCGAACTAGGCTCAACAACTACTAACAGATCGAACATGGATTCAACCACTTCACACCGCCACACACATGGAGTCCACCGCGTGTAAACAGAAAATGAGTATGGAGTCCACCACACAAAACTTTTACTTAATAAGGATGATGAGTGAACAAACTTGGTGCATAACATAGAGATCTCAAACAATCATATTAATTGAAACAAGGATTTCAATACTAGTTGGGTGAAATTAGGGTTTGGAGACCTTTTAATGCTCTAAGGAAATTAATTTTGAAAGCCTTAAAAAAAGAAAACTAATTCCAACACTCCTATTTTTAGGAAATAAGTTTTTTGAGGAGGCAAAATTTTTTAGGCAAGTCATTCGAACGAAGTTACTAATCTTGTTCAAAATGGGAGAACAAATGACGTTTGAGCAACATCTTTTTATCACGCTAAATTTTTTTATTTGAAGTCCATTTGAATCTCATTCAAATGAGAACATATTACTCATTAGAACCACTCAATGATATCAGTTGAAAGAATAAAGAAATCTCATTTGAACAAGTCCTTCGAATGAATTTTCACAAATAAAAATTTTCTTTTAAAAACCTTTTTATGAACAGTTGCCTCGAATATTTTCAAACAAGGAGCACCCAATGATACCCAATGATAAAAAATAATATGCATTTTTAATTTCTGAGATCCATAGACATTGAATACAAAACACGGCACTAAATAAGGTAAGATGATGTAGAGATTCTAACTTGGTCGCTACGGTCTTCAATCACACATGTCATAGGCTTTGAAGGATAAACCAAGTCAATACCTAACATATGACTCAAACGGTCTTATCCAAACATAATTAAGTCAACATAAATTCAAATTGACTTTATTGGGAATTTTTTCATATAAATCTCCCCCTTTTGTTATTCCAGGAAAAAACACAAAAATAAAAATAAAAATATGGTTCATCAAGCTCTGACTAGGCTCGATCCCAATCGTAAAAGGAAAAAAGTACAAACACTTAAGAGACACGAACGTTGAGTCACTTTGATCTTATGAAAAAATTATCACTTAATTTCAAACTTGCACACTCAACACACCTTTTAAATTCAAAGAGAATATACAACAATATAAATCGCATATGAAAACCCTATCCATTTATCTAACAATCTTAAGCTACAATAGGACGTCTCCCCTAAGGTAAAAATTCTCCCCCTTTTATTAAAGAGTTCGATACCATTTATCCTCTTTTTTATTTAGGAAATAATAAGGCAAACAATATAAACAACATCTCCCCCTAAATGTAACATATGTGAACATAAAGTAAAACAAGAAATATCATGAGATGATGTGAAGTGAAACATGCAATGAAAAACAAACTCGGCAACACAAGCTCAAATAATCGAAACAATGAAACATATGATACTAATTTTGATGCATGAATAAGATATCAATGGAAGCAATCAACAAAGGATATCAATATGATCATAAAACATGCCAACTTAAATAAAAAATTAAGCATAAGGAAAATATGGATCAAATGTTGTAAGAGTGGAGTCCCCTTTGAGGGCTGGGGTATTAAAATACAGACAGAAGCGTAACCCCTATAAATATGATGATAAAAGACTAACCTAAATGTCCTTAATATTCACCAGATAAACACATAATATTATATATAACAAATACTCAGATAACTCGCAAATCACTCGTGTATAACTAAGACAATACTAAAATAATCTCAAAAGTAATCCAGTCAAAGGGAGAAAAACGTAATTAACCTAGATACACCTTGGAAGGAAGCCAATGCACAAACAAACATAAATGACCCTAGTAGCTAATAAAAGCTTTGTAATAAATGTCAAGGCTGGGTGAATGAAACTCTAGTTTGTAATAACTCTCTTGCTCTCAGGAAAGGTATTTCTCTCTCTCTCTCTCTCTCTCTAGGATGAACTCTCTCTTTTAAAAAGTGGTTGGGATTGATAAATATCCCCCACACGTTTCTTAAGGAGTATCGATCCTTAAAAATGTGAAAGACATTCCCCTCGCACTTTAAGTCATAAACACTAAATGCCTGATGGGACATCCTACTCTACGTCATAAATAGTAAATTCCAATATATACCTTTGGATGTTAACTATGCATCAGAGGACTGCCACAACAGTAGTAATCCATCAAACCATCTAAAAGCCCCAATACAATAGTGGTTTACTCAAGTTTGGATTAGATAGCAGGTAGGTGGCGCGTAACATCACTCAAAGCAGATGTGACTTTTGATTGAGGGATGTTTGGATCAAGGCTTAATGTAAGATGGAACTCAAGGTTACTCTCTGTGAGATTTCACGGAATACGGTCTCTCGATGTTATAATAGGTGTATCTAAAATGGTTAAGACAATCCTTAGTGATTCCTTACTTCCCAATCCTCCCAACCAGGTTCCTCTAAAGTTTTCGTGGTGAGGTCATTCGATAGAGTGTGTAAGCTCTCCTAAGCCCTGCAAGACTTAGTCTCTTGTGAGTACAGTTTTAGCTCACACTCAACATTACAATCATTATAGCTTATAATAAATATAACCAAAAGAAATAATTTGACTCAGTAATCAAAACAGAAATAAAGCTAAGCCTTCTTGGTAGGCTTCCTTGTAGGTAGCCTTAAGATTCCTCGGTGAGATTCTTTTCTATCTGTTTGCTTCTTCTGTTAATCCTTATCTTGAGATTATTTCTCTAAGAGGGGGAGTTATCTCTAATCAGAAGATTACTTTCAAGCCCCCTCCATATTTTCCCCTTCGTGTAGATATTTATTATAAGCTCAATAAATAACTGCATGAAATTTCTCAATTCGATGAACCCCCTGTTATCCTAGAAAAATTCCTCTTGATGCACCTGAATTACAGTCATCATTGTTTTGATTGTTCAAAAAGGAAAATTTTTCTCAGTGTACCTGAGTCAAAGTTCTCAACATTTGCGCTTATGGCAAGGGAACATCATGAACTTTTTGAACTGCGGGTGAAAGCCTGGCACCCATTGTTCTCGAGTAGCCTCCATTCGATAGAAATTCACATAATTAGTGAAATTTATTCCTAATGTATCGGAGTCAAAGGCATCATCCTTTGGACTCTTCAAAAAAGGAAAATTCTCCCCAATGTACCTCAACCAATTCTTTCATCGTTTGGACTTGTGGTGAGGGGACAATATTCCCTTAAACCTTTTGTCTTCCCCTTTTAAAAATTGGCGCCAACTTACTTGCTTCTTCTAGAAGCAACTTTCTCTCTCTCCTTCACACGTGACCTCCTTAATGACGTGACACTATCTTTTTAACTCCCGGAGATGTTACTAAAGTGCCATATGTCCTACAAAATGATTACTTCCAGCACGTGCCTTTTAGCGTGAGAAACTCGAATGTCATTTAAAAATTTTAAATGGCTAATATTCTTCCATACTTAGCATTTTTCTTCTATTACCTTTCATTTTCTTTCATCTTCTTTAGATCTTTTTAGAGAGAGAAAACTTGGCTTTTCTATTGTTAAACCTTCTTCCAATCTTTAACCTCTGAAACCCTCCTTATTCCTCTATTTGTCACTATTATCAGGAAGTTCTCCATCACTTTCATCCTCATTCTCTTTAGGTTACTTAGAGTATCGTTCTCTTATGCACTTCAAACTCTCTCATGGATTCTTTAAGCATCCCAGTTGCCCCAGCCACCACTACCACCCATGCTCCGGCCCTAGACGCCACCGCCTTGATGGTGGCGTGCCAAGAACATCTCTGCTTCTATCATTGTTTGCTCATTTTTGGCAAGTGTGATGATTTTTTCGGTGAGTGAAAATATTTTTCTGCAAATACTAAGTGTGACCCTATGACACATGATGAGGACGACAATGATGCTTTAGTTTAGGACTTCTTATCCCCAGAGGGAACATTGAGATTCTTCCTGGACTGTGGGGACTTTCCTTGCTCCCAAATCAAATTTGAAGGGCCTGAAGGTTGCCCAACCCAATTTGTTGCCTGTACAAGTTACATCCAGACCACTTATGCTGACGTCCTCATGAAGATTGGGCTTCATCGCACTTTTTGGTTTGGAGAGCTCACCCTATCAAAACACAATGCTACTCTCCAAGTTCTAGCATCTCGCATGGAATGTTACTACTCATACTTTCCTCCCAACGTGGGGTGAATTCACTACTACTGTTAAAGATGTCTGTGAACTTCTTGGTCTTGAGCCCATAGGTAAATCGTCTTACTCTGATGAAGCCTTGGACGCTAAGGAGACTACCACCCGAGCAGACTTAGATCAAATATGTCAAAGTTTCATAAGGAATTCAAATAAGGCCACCTTCACCCCCTGATAATTTATTTCTTGCATGATTCCAAGGAAGGATCATCCTCCCAAGTAGTTTATAGTAAAGGTAAAGACACATCCCTAGAATTACCTGCATATTTTTTCATCGTTCTTTATCATTTTCTTTTACTTGGGAAACCCAATGACCAACCTCGAAGGGACCTAATAAACATCTCCATTAGATTGGCAAGTGGGTTCAATCTCCCTCTAGCTGTAATAGCTTTGGAATCCCTCTATACTTGTCTAGACAAGACCCATATTGATATGGGAGTGTTCCATTGGCCAATATAATGTGGCCAACTTTGCCAATGCACTACCTCTAATGAGTTTTATCTACACTCATTTTCGTGAGATAGCTCCAGCAGAGGTTTTTCTGCCAGTTCAGGAGAATCTTAAGCACCATCGCTTGCTCTGTTGGTATAAGAAGCAATGTCGTAAGACCTTTTACCAACATTTGACAAGTTTAGTTGTTTCATGCTAAGGCCATATAACGAGGAATCTTTTTCTCATTCATGGTCATTCTTTCCTCGCAAAGCTAGGAGGATTGAATCTGCTCCTAAAGAGCTCATTATCAAATATCCATCGTTAGCTATTGTGATTCTTTTAACACTAGGTCTCTTACTTTCATACACTGAGTGGGTTACAACCTCTGAACCCTATCACCTTAATCAATAATTGCGATAATTTAGCAAAGATAGAGGAGACCTCTGCCCTATTTATTAGGCTTGTCGACTCAAGGTAACCTTTTTCAAAGTTTGCTCCAATTATACCATCTCTACCACTTCGACCTTGTGTTCTAAAGTTAGTCAAAAAGTTACCGTTCCAGGTTCATTGAGAAAATGTGATGTGTCTACCAATTTGTTTATGAAGTATTGACCTATGGAGTTAGCCAAAATTGATAAATTTATCCAAAGTCCTCCAAGTTATCCATCACTTCTCTTATTTCCACCCTTAATCTTGGTCTCAAAGGTAACTTTGTTCTAGGGATTGATTTCCCTTTTAGTATTACACCCAAGGATCCTCCAATCGATTAACATCCTTACGCCCCTATGGTCATTGCTGATCAAAAAGAAAAGAAACCCCTTGCCCATGCCATTTTTATCGGAGGTTCTCCTAGCGAGGGGCCTTCTCGACTAGCCCCCCAAAGAACCAAAACTTCCAAGAGTGGAAATTTTTCTAAGTCTAAATCTTCTTCCACCATTCCTCCCATTACCATCATCCCTCCCAAAATGATGGCTCCTAATTTTGAGGATTTTTTCATGAAGTTTCGTGTTGAGATAGACCGAGTTTTGCACTAATTTTTGTAGGCTACCCCTCCAGTGCCTCCCCTAGTTGGTTTTCCCCGATTTTTATGGTTCCAACTTCTAGGGGAGTTGGCTCGTGCAATAAGAGTTCATGAAAAACCTCTGATGGTGATGGATCTTCAAAAAGAAGGAAGTCTTTAGGGACCAAGACTTTGAAGAAATGTGCTTATGAAGTACGTTTTCCTCTAGTTCCCTCTAGACCTAAATCCTCTTATCCTCTACATTCCTCTGAGACCATAGAGATACCTGGTAGTCCTATGGAGGAGTTAGGACTAGTTATAGACTCCTCTCCCATAGCTCTTTTGGATCCCTCCTCTCAAGTTAAAGAGGTTACTTGACCTTTTATAACTCTATATTTTCTCCATGCCTTAAGTAAGAAATATTTTACAACACTTAGCAAAAAAATTGGATCTTTGTCTTCGAAAGAACGTCAATCGGGTGGATAGTTTCCTCCTCTAAGTCTAGTCGAGGGAGGACATCTTTCTGAATTCATTGCACCTCCCTGATCTACCATGACTGAACTTACCTACTCCAAACGTTCCCCTTTATCGCGTGTAAAGGAAGTTCATCACAAAGTTATTGCATCTATTGGCATCGATGGAGCCTCCCCTCAGCCAGAGGAGACTCCCATAGTGTTTTCTCAGACATCCCCTTTGCATGTGCTTCCTCTGATAGTGGTTCCATCTACTTAGAACACTCCAAAGGTAACGGTTTCTTCCTCTGAATAATCTTTCAAGCCTTACTTCTTCAACACTGAGTGTTATGTTTGATCTATTTTCCAGGTGATTATTTCTTCGTTGGCTATAACACTTAATGGATTGTTACGTCACTTTCCTTTGGTGAGGTCCATCACTGGATTGGTTCCTTCCCCCATAATTATTGAGGTAACAGTAACATTTTTTTGTAATTTCCCCTACTCTTGTGGTGTATCTGTTATCTAACACTCTGTTATTTTTACACCCTTCTCAGGATGTTTTTTCATCTTCTCCCCCTCAGGTTCCTTAGGGTCTAGATATTGTAACTGCTCCAGCTTCTCATCCTGAGGTTCATTTGTCCTCCGTGGCTTCTCAGACCATTGGGGATCCAGAAGCTTCAGTGGAACCTCCCCCCGTTTTAGCACTTCTTCCTTTTCATGGGAAAAATACTTTGCATCACCCTGATGTCCCTCTACCAGAACGTCCATCTGATGTTGTTAAGATAACTAAGGGTATTGTTTCTCCATTAGGTCCTTCTGCTAATGTGCCAATTGTTAAGGTAATTTTTTATTTCCTTTCATTTTCATAAGTTAGCATTATGCTTGTATCCAAAATCAAATGGAAAACATAATTCACATTAATTAGTGACTTAACAACGAAACCGCTTGCTAAGTTTTTTTTAAATCTCACACTTAATTGGTGACTTAATAATGAAAACCACTTGTTAAGATTTTTCTCAGGATCTCACACCTGTCAGGTGACTTAACAATGAAAACCACTTGTTAAGATTTTTTATAGAATCTCACACCTCCGAGGTGACTTAAAAATTAAACCACTTGTTAAGATTTTTTCCCAGACTCTCTTTTGTGTATCTCATTTCAGGTCATGAGGGAGCCCACACCTACTCAAGGGAAACCTTGACATTTTCGCTCGTCAATTGCTTCACCACTCTGAGAACTTACTCCCATGAATGAGCCCATCCAGAATGATTGTGTTTCAACGACTGAGATTTCGACTGACAGTGAGCCCGAGAGTGAGGTTTCTCTACCAAATTTGGCTCCTTACGAGTTCTGCCTCCAGTTCATTCAACAGTCTCCTCAAATTCCTACATGCCACTGAAAAATCATCGAGCAACTAGTCTCTCTTCATTCAAAGTCCTTTACCATTGGTTGTATGCGATCCAATAGAGTGATGATAAGCTATAGGCTTCATGGTATGGCTAGTATTATCACAGAGATTATGAATATTCATAAAACTAATCTTTTTAAACCCATCATCAATCAACACTTGGGCAATTTGAGAGAACTGGCCAAGGATGGGTTTTAATTTGGTTGGATGATCAATCATTTAAAACTACTGAAGGATGCTCGGTTGGAAAGTTAGAGGAACTTTACCAAAAACTTATGGAAGCCTAATGGGCTAAGGAAGGCGCACTAATGGAGATGGTACCTTTACTTGAAGCAGCTAATCAAGAGGTCAAGGCAGCCAAGGAAGATTTGGCCAAAGCTATACAAAAATGGGAGCCTTTGGTCATTTAACACGCTCAAGTCCAAACAAGACTTGAGAGTCCCATCGCAGTACAGTAAACATGCCTCCAAGCTTTTTCGATCCTGACTATGGACTTCTTCTCTTCCCTAGTTCTCTGGTTTCTTCTAGGATAAGCCCTTTCGGCATTCATGTATTTTTGTGTGGTTTCTTATATGTAATTTATGGGGAGCAGTTCTAACACTTGTAATTTTTTAAAATATATGAAAATAGATCTATTTTGCCATATCATGTCTCAACTTGTCTTACAATTTATTTCTTTTATTTTACCATTGCAAAGAATAAAAAATCTTATAATTTAAAATTGATTCTTTCTCTTTTTAACTTCCTTTGAAGAAAAGAAACAAAAATAAAATAATTAACTTTAACATAATAGTGGACAGCTTAAAACAAAATCTCAACTCAAGTGACACATTTATAGACATGATTGACCTTTAACCACTTGTTATTAATCTTTAAAGGTCTATCCTCTTTTATATTTAACATTGAGCAGTAACCTAAATCGTGAGCCTACTTCACTGTAAAAGGCCATTCCCAATTGGCAGCAAACTTGGGCAATGGAAGTCCTCGAATATGCTTCATAGCTGCATTTAAAACTAACTCCCCCTCCAAAAAATTTCTTAGGCTCACCAAGTTTTTATGTATTATGGAAAGTTTATTCGTATACATTTGGAAGAGCTGCATCGCATTATTTCTGTGCTCACCAAGCACTTCTAGTTGAACGTGTTTACTCTCAGGGAGCATGCTGCTTCGTAAGACATGCTTGGATGAAGGGACATTCAGTTCTACTGGAAAAATGGCTTCATCTCCAAAGATAAATGATAATGGTGTATACCTTATTATCTTCCTCTTAGTTGTTCGATAGGCCCACAGACTACTGGAATCTTGTCATCCCATGACCCCGAGAAGTCTTCCATCATTTTGGCAAAAATATTAACCAAGGTTTTGTTACTTGCCTCTGTCTGACCATTATCCTTAGTATATGCAACCATTGAGGTATGGTGAATAATGGATTATTTGTCTATGAGCATCGTTACCTCTTTATTGACAAATGGGGTTCCATTATTAGATAGGATAACTTTTGAAATCCGAAATCAGCAAATTATGTACTCCTTGATGAATTTTGCTACCATACCTGATGTTGCTCTTTGCAATGGTATTGCGTCAGCCCACTTGGTGAAGCACTATGTTGACACTAGTAGCTAGATCTTTCCTCTTAAGGATGGATGTATTGCCCCTACCAGGTCAAATGCCCAAGTATGGAATGGGTAAAGAGTAGCCAATGCGTGAGAGTCCATCGAAGGGGAATGGATTATGTTTCCATATAGTTGACATGCCTTGTGCTGATGAACGAACTCAACATAATCTTTCTCCATGGTTGGGTAATAATAACCCAAGGTCATTATTTGGTCATCTAGCTTCGCTACTATAATATGAGTTAGCTCATGAGCTTGATTCAAGACTTTTGTTTCTTCCTCCCTTATGATGTATCACAATGGCCTATTGAAGTATCCTATACGATAGAGCTTCTTCTCTTGAATGTAAAACTGTGAGGTCCTTCTCCTGATTCCCATAGCATCTATTTTCTTCCAAGGAATAACTCTATCTTTGATAAAATTAATGTAGGTTGTCTCCAAACTTCTTGAGCCTCAACAAAGTGACATTCAACTGCCTGAAAGAAAAGTTAACATTTATGTCACCCTCATTGTACCTCTATTGCATCATTCTTCATCATTATTGAGAAGCATCCCTCTCTAAATTCTTTTATACAGAGGGATCTTAGTTGTCTTGTAGAGTTCTTAATGTGTCCTCCTCAACCTACGTTATGCCTCTTCTGGACCATTGTATTTTGATAACCATCCTCCTATGTTCCTATAATACAGATTTCCTTGGCTTGTAAAATTTTGTGCTAACTCTCTAAGTTCCATATTTCCTTCTCAAGACTCCAGTTGCTTTCTGATCTCACCTTTACACACGTAATTGTCTTCCATTGGCAAGATTGACTAAACAACTGAGGGAGCTATCCTCCGTTGGATCACCATGGTAGTTGTATCACTATTCATGCCCACCTTATGTGCAATAGTGGCATAAGCATCTTCATGCCTATTCATTGTTCTGGGATGCCTTCTTATTTTAACTTGATGGAACTGGTTGATCAGCCTTTGGATGACTATTCTGTAGGGCACCAAATTGAGATGCATCAACACATATTCTCCATTCACTTTCTTAACCACTAAGTTCGAATCTCTTTTGATATATAGTGAACGAATTCCCCTTTGAAGAGCCTCTAGCAGTCCTAGCACTAACGTCTCATATTCTTCTTCATTATTGGAACAAAGGAAATCTAACTTGTAGTAAAGGTAAAATTCATCCTTCCCCCTTGAAAGAATAACCCATGATCCTCATTTTCTTTGCATTGAAAAACCATCAAACTCCATAGTCCATTCTTATAAGTTTTCATCCAAAAAATTAGTCTCCAAATCATCTCCCGAAATGCTCTCACGAGGTGGCTCTAATACCCCTGATGGAAAGCTCGCCAAAAAGTCTGTATATACTTGGCTCTTGATCATGCGAGGGACCACACACTTCAAGTCATATTATGATAGAATGAGGAACCACCTAGATTCTTTTCTAATCAAAATAGTTCTCGCTAACTAAAAGTTAATAAGATCACATCTTGCTATAATATGAATTATTAAAGATAGCATATAATGTCTAAGTTTTGGAGCTATAAATAATTTCTCTATATGTTAGTTTACCTTGCCTCAATACCATGTATGATCCTATTCAAATAGTAAATTGGTCTTTCTTGACCATTAATCTCCTATGTCAAGAGAGCCCTAATAGACCTGGTGGTAGAAGTAAGGTCGAGCAGCAACAGTATCCCTTCACTGGGAGGAATCATCATTTGTGGAGAGGTGAGAAACTTATTAAGCTTATTGAGGGCTTCTTGGTGGGCTTTTTCCTTCTTGAACTTTGTGCCCTTTTTAGAAAATCCATAAATGGATGAGTTATCTCAGTCAATCCCAGTACAAACCTCCTAAGATAGGAGACTTTGCCGAAAAATTCTTGAGCTCTTTCGCAGTTCTTGGACATAGCATCTCTGAAATCAATCACTGCTTATCTTGATCCATCTGCACTCCTTATTGATACACTATTAAGCCTAGAAATTTCCTTCTCGTTACCTAAAATATGCACTTCAACGTATTCATCTTTGGCATGTACTTTATGCACTTTTTGAACACTTTCCTCAAATTATCTAGATGGGAATCCTCCTTCTTCAACTTGATGACCAAATAATCCACATAAAAATCTAAGATATCGTGAAATAAGTCGTGGAAAATGGCCATCATTATTCTCTGGTACGTTGTTCCAATATTCATCAACCCAAAAGGCATCACTTTATATATAAAATTTCCCAATGGAGTCCTAAACGTTGTCTTCTCTGCATCAGTTAGATCCATTTTGATTTGATTATAAGTTACGTGCCTAAACATGAAACTGTACATATCATGCCCGATAGTTGCATCGATTAAGCTGTCAATGGAGGGTAGAGGGAGCTCATCTTTTGGGAAAGATCTTTTTAAATCCCTAAAGTCGACCCATTTTTGTATCTGATTATTTTCCTTCTTAGCCACTGGGATAATACTAGACAACTAAATGGGGTATTGAATCATTTTGATAAACCCCATCATCAACAGTTGGTGCACTTTTTCCTTGATCTTGTGATCTAGCTTCAGCCTATAAGTCCTCATATCTTGCTTCACTAGTATGGCTGAAGGCATAACATTCAAGTTGTGGAAATTTACTTCTGCATCCAACCCCTCCATCTCAGTGTATTTCCACGGAAAAGATCCCTGTACTCTTGAATCATCTCAATCAAAGCCCATATTTTCTCTACATTCAAATCTTTCAAAATAAAGATAGGCCCTGGATCTTCTCCTTCTTCGGCTAGATCTAGCTGCTCTAACTCCTGCACTTGTCGTTTTGGGCAATCAGTTATGTATTCAGGTTCATCTTCGACTTCCTCCACAAACTCATGTATGTTGGAATTATTAGTGATCATGCAATATCCTTGATTATCCATCAAAAAGCACTCATACTCTGGGTCAAAATCTTTGTCAGCCTCTTCAACAGTTTCTTCGATTTCCCGCCCATACCTTCAGAGGCGATAGACCACCTTTTGTCTTCCAAACGCACTTTCTTACATTGACGATTGTCCGATGCTACTACTTTTCATTTCCTCTCTCACGATGCTTCCTCTAACTGCATCCTGAAAACCTTCTTAGTGTACTTTGTCGTTTGACCTCATGTTAAATGGGGTCAATCCTAGGCCTCACTCTATCTCTTAATATCTTAGATATAGTTTGAAGTTTATGTCGTGCATAGTTAACTTCCTCAACTCCTTTCCTTACACTTGCTCCTTCATCACCACGATTATTCACAGGCCCCATCCTTTCTCTGATAGAGGGGAATCTAACACCCTCCATATGCCTTGTTAAAACTCTCACATTATCCGCTAACTTTGTGTAGAATGCAACGTCAACTAAATAATCCTCTTTGTGAGCAAATGGATTATTGGTTTCTCATATGACAATATTTGTTCCCTTTATGTTCACATTGGCACACTGATGGTGTGTCTAAAGGACCAAGCCATAATTGTGAATCCACACCATTCCTATCAAAATATGGTAGGAAGTAGCACTCTTAATAACATAGAACTTGATATGTGAGGTAGGATTTCCCATTACTATCCCCACATTCAGATACCCAATCGATTATGAAGATTGGTTATCATAACTAGAAATCAACAAAGGCATTGGTCTCAACTTATCCTTAGAGTTGTTAAAATCATAAAAGGATCTATTAGGTATGATATTATGTAATCTCATCCATCTATCCAAGTTCTTGCAAAGCTTACCTTATTGACACTCACACTCATGTACATTGGTCTGTTGTGAGGGAACCTCACTACTTTAACGGCATCAAAGAAAGCAACCTCAAATAAAAACCTCCTTACTAGCCTAGCCATAGGCCCTTTCCATCTCAACAATGGAACTGAATTTTTCCTAGTAATATCTAAGATTGCACGAGTGATCTCCAGCCTATTTTCTTCGGACATCCCCACCTGATCGAAAAACCATATGAACCTGGGCTAATGCGATACATCTTGGTATTCCAATCTTGGATCCAACTGTTGGTTGTTAATATTGTACACTTCCTTAACACCCCTCGTGCTTTCCCCTTCATAAGTTATCATGTTGTTTTCCATTCCCTTGTATAATCTTTTAGATCTTCTTCAAACTCTTCCCATTTAAACTATTAAATTTTTGTATTCACCTTCATCTTGTTCGTCATATGTCACTGCCTAGTTTTCCCCATGCAATGGTAATGGATCATTGTTGACATTTCCTTATGGGATCTACAAAGTCCCAACCTTCAAAGATTTGTTGATGATCTTTCTCAATGTGAAACACGATGTTGTTGGATGACCAATATTCTAATGTATTTGATAATATTTGGGGTTTGCTCTCATTTATGGATCTGGCTCCGTAGCCAGAGCATCTTTGAGAGCATAAACTACCCCTCCTCATAACAAATCATTATAACAGCTAACGGTCTCCTCAACGGTGCAAGGCAATGGTGGTGGGTCTTCTCTTTTTTTGCCAAACTTTCTCTTGTTAACTTTCTTTGTCTCTTTCTTCTCCTCCATCGGTATATCCCATACGTGATGGCTAGCCCCATCCTCCCACGAGTTGTGCTTGCTATGTGAACATCATTGTCACCATGATAGGACTTGGGTGCACCACCGAGAGATATTCCTTACAGTCTTTAGAACTGCCGTGAAGGATCCTACGTGCATCTTATTTATCACATGGTAAATGTACTTCGGGAGCAAACCCTCATCACATATTTGGATTAACTTGGAATCTTTGGCCTCCTCTCTCACATCGAAAGTCCTCTCCCTGAACATTTGAATGTACGCCACAGCCTCTTCCTGGGACAATTTATTTTCCCTGGACAAATGCATCAGAGTGAACTCATCTTCTACCAGAAAGAACTTCTAGAGAAATAAAATTTGCATTTCCTCCCATGTTGAAACACTCCTGGGGGCTAGATGAGAGTTCCACGTGTATGCTTTATTGGTGAGGGATTTAGAAAACTCCCTCAAGCCCAACCTCTTGTTATTACAGTGGTCCCCCGAATTTTACATGAAAATCTTAACATATTCCTTAGGATTTACTCCTTTCCTGATGTACTTGTCAAATAATTGTGGCATATAATCTTTGGGGTAAGTTTCTGTAATACCCCGTAATTTTATTGATATTTATTTAAGGGGTTAAATAAACTAAATGTGAATTAATTGAGAATTAATCCGGATATAGATACTAACGAGATGTGATTTGGTATTTGATTATGATGTGTATATATATGGCAATATATGAATATTAAAAATATTAAAATTATCGCGAGACTGAAATACGACAATTTGGGAAATTTAGTTGGGACGCTCGTGTGAGTCGCGTCCGAAATGTGATTATTTGAATTAAAAAGTTAATTTTATTTTTAGCAACTGAATGGTCATTTTGAGTGCGCCAACGTGTCCAGAAGGGTCGAAATAGTCAGAAAACACTAGCTGGGGGTTTTGTTTGGGTCCCGGGGCATTTTTGGGCCATACCGGCAACCTAGAGGGGTATTTTGGTAATTTTAAAAATATGGGAATTAAAATCCAAGAAAATTAGAGTTAATATTTATTATTCTAAATGGGACACTAAGGCCATTACCAACAAAAGTTTAGAGCGTGGGCTACGGGAGTTTTGAGAGAAGTTGGAGAGAAGTTACAAGAACCAAAACCAAATCATCTTCAACATTGGGAGAAAATCTGTAGAGAAAGGAGAGAATCAACCTTCAATCACCAACATCAATTCTGAAGAACAATCTAAGGCAAGTGATTTGATATTTTTAGTGCATTGAATATGTCTTCCATGTTTAGTGTAGGAATTATCTTATATTGAAATTTTTGAAGAAAACCCATGAAATTGTTGGAGAAACTTTGAATTTGGGTTAGGATTTTCATGTAGAATGATGACGGACTGATAATATTTGAAGAATTGTAAATGATGATTTAAAAATGGATTTTGTAATGAGTATTGGGCATAAGAAAATTATGAGTTCATCTTCATAGGGTTTGGGAAAAATATGGGGATTTATATTAATTCCTTGAGGATTTGTAAGATTTGACCCCTAAAATATGTTAAGGAATGATCTAGGATAATTAGAACTGGATTAAAAATGTTAAAACATAATTTGGATGGTCTTAGGGTGGATTTAGAGAAGAGAAGAATTGAGAAAAATGGACTTGGGAATTTCTGGGCTGAAACTACCATCTCGTTAGAAGACCTGACCAGGTCGTTCGAACGACCTCGTTCGAACGAACTTCTAATGAGATGATAGTATGACTTCTAACGAGTTGGTATTTCGTTCAAAGCCCTTCGTTCGAATGAACTCATTCGAAAGACCTCGTTCGAACGAGACTTCTAACGAGTTGACAGAATGGCCTTTTTGACCTCATTTTATTTCTAACATCCCGTAGACTTATTTAAATGGTGAGATAACCATACCTTATTAACTAGTGGGTATAGTTGGGAGATTGGGGTACATTGAGGAGTAAAACTTAGAATAGTGTATTAAACCGGATGACAATTGTGGATTGGGAAGCGAGCAACTAATCACGAAGTGAGAATAATTGAAATCTTAAATACATATAAACCGGGGATTTGTGAGTTGTATAACACTAAATGTTGGTATAAGAACGAGAAGTATACCACTAATGAAATATTGTGATATCTAAGATGTGTGAATGCTTTATATATATAATTATCTGTGTATACCATATCTACCGTACTTTCTATCATGGGAGGTTGGCGTTCATTTAGGACCATCTAATCTTTGTGTGCCTACGGGGGAGATCTAGATTGGTACCTCGAGGAGATAGGTCAGAGAAGGACTTATTGAGAAGTTAATAAGTCTGCTGATCATGGGAGCGTAGGTATTTGCGTGACCCATGAGATGTGAACTATGTTTGCCTCCATTGTGTGTGATTGTTGTTAATGAAACGTTTCCTGAGAGATTCGGAATACGTGGTCCTCATGTACGTGATGTACCGGGATTTGATAGCAGAGTATGTGAGCACCGTAGCTTAGTCTCGGGGTGCTAGTATTGTATATTTAAGATGAGAATAATATACTGTTAATTTAAAATGAATTGTCAGGAATAAATGTGAATATAAATAATAGCAACAGTTTGTAAAGTGAAAATGGAAGATCTCTAGTAATTAGTAGTACTAGCATGGGAATTTTTGTAGCAAGTTATAACACTCTGTTTATTAAAAGGTTGTTGGGAATTGAATTGGTGATCTTATAGAAATGTAAAATTTGGTATCGGACTAGTTAGATATGGGAACAACTAGAATGGGTACGGGTACGATAGGAGTGCACAATTAGTTGAGAGGTGAGGAACTCATGTGAGTGCACACACTATCATGTACTTTATATTCACTGTTTAATGATATTAAACACTTGCAATTTTTAAATTATTTTCACAATCGGGCTCTGACCCATTTGCTTTAAAATCTATTTTTTTTGTAAAAACCTTTTTAGGTGCCCAGCCACAAGAACACCATGCAGAGGAGTTCTATTTAGGTGACGTGTTGTAGCTGCTGTGGAAGTTACAGGACCTTAACAGTAGACGCCTCCATCTTCGATCTTGATTCCATTATCAGATTTTCTTATTCTGTTGGGCATGTCGCCCCATTACTTTAGATACATCTTACATTTCAGTTATTTCAGACTTTAGGTTGTAATTAATTTAGTGATGCAGAATTGGTATTTATTTATTTATTTCAATATTTGGATTGTAGTGAGGAGTATTCCTCCAGACTCATTATTAATTGATGGTTATTCTATTTTGACTATGTTGTGGTGGTTATGTTAACATTTCATTTACTCATTGCATGTTAATCGAATTTAATTAAAATTGACAACTCACTTTTTAAATACTAGGTGGTTAGTAATTATTAAAATGTTTTCGACAGTGATGCTATGATCTGAACCAACTTGGCATTTTGTATTAATTTAATAAAGGAGTAGCTACCCGGTATTTAATTAGTCGGGGTGTCACAGTTTCCTCATTGTACTCCTCTAGATAAGGAGAAGAAAATCATTATATACAGAAGCTACCTTGCTAGCTGACAACGAGGAAGATGCTATCATTTTCAATATCTCCTTTTGCATCTCCTTTATCATCTCCTCCAAGGGAGATGAAGGAGTCTTCTCCACCATTAGGACACTTGGTTAAGTATCCATGGGTGGAACATTGGTCACATTTGGTGCACCCACCATTAGCATAACGATGGGGATGGTGGTCGTGGGGAATGCGCCTGTTGGAATTGCACTTGGTGGGGCCACTGAAGCCATCATGGGAGTAACAAAAGAGCGGCAATCCATCGCACACCTATAAACCATTACTACCATGGAATTTTTCAAAAACTCCATAAACTTACCCATCAGATGGTCCATTTGTACTATCCCTATAATAGCAATCGTGGAAGCTTGTGTGACCATTAGGACTCCTGTCGCTGCTTGAATTAAGGGATCTCCACCAGAGGCACCCTTCTCTAGAGGTCACAAGATCCCTCCCTGCTTTCTCTTCCCTCCATTGAACCTCATCAAAGTCAGGGACACGAATATTGTTATCTTGTGCCATATTTATAGAAGAATGCCTCCCCGATAGAGTCGTCAAATTTAAGAGGAGAGTCCCCAAATGTCCTTAACAATCACTAGGTAAACACACAATATTGTATATAAAAATATTCATATTGAACTCACAAATCACTCATGTATAACTAAGACAATAATAAAAGAACCTTAGAACTAACTCAGTCAAAAGGAGATAGAGAAATAAGCACCCTAGATTCACCTTTGTAATCAACCAACACACTAATAGACATAAACGTCCCTGCTAGCTAATAAAAGCTTTGCAATAAATGCCAATGGTGGATAAGTGAAACTATGGTTTGTAATAACTATCTTGCTCTCAAGAAGGGTATTTTTCTCTCTATATATCTCTAGGAAGAACTCTTTCTTCTCATAAGTGGTTGGTATTGATAAATAGCCGCGACCCACCTCTCCTGAGGTATCTTAGTCCTCATAAATGGGAAAGACACTCCCCTCGCACTTTCAGTCACAAACATTAAAAGCATGATGGGTCAACCTACTCTACACCATAAACATTAAATGCCAACATATAACTTTGGTTACCAACTGTGCATTAGAGGACTGTCATAAAAGTGATAATCCACAAAACCGTCTAACAACCCTATTACAACAATGGTTTACTCAAGTTTTTATTGGACAACGGGTAGGTAGTGCGTGACATCATTCAAAGCATGTGACTTTTTGTAGAGGGTTGTTTGGCTTAAGTATCAATTTAAGACAGAACTCAAGGTTATGTAAGCTTTCATTGAATATGGTTTCTCGGTGTTTTACCATGTTTATCTAAAATGGTTAAGACAAGCCTTAATGCTGCCTTAATTCTCAATCCTCCAAACTAGGTTCCTTTGAAGTTCCCATGACAAGGTCATTCGATAGAGAATGTAATATCTCCCATGCCCTGCCAAACTTGGTCTCTTACAAATTCTTTGACCTCACACTCAAAGTTACAATAGTTATGACTTACAATCAATATAACGAAAAGATACAATTTGACTAAGTCATCAAAATGGAAATATAAGGGTGCACCCTTAGATTTTTAAATCAAATACAAACTCATGGGCAATGGTTCTTACATGCACATATCCCCTATAGTAAAAAAGATATGTAAAGGAGAATATTATTATGATAAAAACTTGCATAGCTCATGCAACATAAGTTGTTATAATCTAAAATAGATCATGAAAAGTGTGTGCGGAGGCATATGCATAGTGAATCCATTAACCAAATCAAGTTCCAACAACTCAATGCAATCATAATTAAGAACAATCCTAAGCATTGAAAACAATAATCAAATATCCTATCCACGTGGAAACATGGAATGAGTGGGATTCAAACACAACAATACTCCACACAAAATGTGTATAACTAAAATACACAAAACAAAACTAAAATGTTTTTGAGCTTTTAAACATTTTTCAAAAAAATTACTCAAATTTCAAAAATAACTCAAAAGATAAACAAAATTATTTTGTATTTGTCAATAAGACCCAATAAAAGAAAAAGTCAAAATACAAAAGAATTAGACATGATACAACTAGCAATAAGATATAACATGACGCACAAAATCTAGTTTGTGAAAACATGAAAACACAATCAACCATTAGATTTAACATGAGAGGAATCATGTGCAAGCATGCGACAATCAACAAGTCTAGTGTTTAAAGCCTCAAAATTATATTTCCTAATCCATGTTGGTGTAACGTGATGATCTTGGGTTTGGGGAACCTTGGTGACTCTAGACTTAAACTTCCTAGGACCTTTTTTATGATCATAACAAAAATGCCTAGTTGATCTTTCCTACTACGATGTGTTCATGTGAAGATGTCATGAGGCATGTTACTTAAGGGTTGACCTTTTCTAATGCCCTTGGAAGTGATTGACCCTCTCAAAAGGTTTATATTGGCTTTAGTAGCAGAAGAATCAGAATCATCAAATCCAATTCTAAAATTGTCATTTTTTATTCAGATGGTCCCCAACATCTTATCCAATTTTTCTTACATATATTCTATATCAAATTTGATAGAACTCGAGCCTCTAAATCTCTCTTCTAAATCCTCAATCCTAGACTCGTAAAAATTAGGGACTCTTTCTTCTAAATCTCCATCAAAGTACAAAGGTTACCTATCTCCCCCTCAATGAGTGCGAGCTTCTCCCTAAGAGTTTTCTCGCGTCCTCTAAGATCTTTAATTAATTTTGAATTTTCATTATCTATGGCACATTCCTTAAACTTAGCTTCCAACTTCAAGTTTTCCCTCTTCATCTTCATTGACTCCTCGTATAACTCTCGAAAGGTAACTTGAATATGACTCTCCTCCTCTTCTTATTCAACTTATTCTTCCTCATTCTCTTTGCCACTCACTTAGGATTCACGCGAATTAGCCTCATAATCGTCATGCACGAAAATTTATTCATTGGAAGACTTTTCATTTAGGCTCACATGATTGGTCCTGAACGAGGTGTAATTACAACCAACGAGAGAATCGGATTCCTCTTTCTATTCACTAATGCTAATAATAATATTATATGCCTTAAGGTTTTTTCTTCCCTCCTTAGCTTAGTAGGTCACTCGGTTTCCCTATAGTCAAAAGTGCATAGTCTTGAAGGACATATTTAACACAATCCTAATCTAGGACTCAATTGGTTTTGCCCAAATCAAAATAAAATCAATATTACAAACTTGACACATTATGAACTTTTTTCATATACTATGACAATGATGATGACCAAGAGGGACCATACAGTAGTTGAGGTGGGTTTGTTGTGAATATTTTGAGAGAATAGTTAATGTTGATTTAGGTGGGTTGGTTTAGGTGTTGGTATTTGATGGGCTGGTTTGTTGATGTTCCTTTGGGAAGTGTATATGTATTTTTATTTGTTTTGGGTATGGTTATGGGTTTGGTAGTTAAGGGCTTTTGTAAGTATCTCGGATTCCCATTACTAATGCTTCATTAAATCTCTATGTTTGAAATAAAAAGGTGTTGAAATGAATGATAATTTTGACATTTCATGTAGTGTCTTTATGAAGCTTTTCATAGATTTGAATTACTTATACTGATGGCTAAGCCATACATAATATGTTTGTTTAATTAAAAATGATTAGAAAATATTGGTGTCTCTTGATGGGAGAAAACAATATCATTTTGTGAAAGAGAAAGGACCTCACCCAAAGTCACTTTATGGGCTGTTACATACCTCTGTAAGGATAAAAGTGTTTGTGATTTTTAAAAGATATTTTTTAGAGGATCGGGTCCTATGTCATTCTTATAAATGGAGAAAGGAAGAGTTTTTTATTATTATTTTTGTCAAATATAATGGAGATGAGAAATTCATAGTATGGCGAGAATTAGATTAAGAATAAAATTTCTTGAGCCAGTCAAAATTAATTGGGTTCATTATCTCTTCTCCATAGAAGTCTATGAGCATAGCAACACCTCTTGATTGGATCTTCTTGACAAGATATGGCCCATTTCAGCTGGTTTGAATTTCCCTTTGGGGTCCTAGATTGGTTTCACAATTTCCCTGAGAGGGAGGTCTCCTTCTCGCACACCACGATTTTTTACTTTCTTATTAAAAAGTAGTTCGATAAGATGGTGATAGATTTGTATGTTGTATAAGGCTTTCAATCTCTTTTCATACAAAAGCTCGATCTCATCATAACGGCTTTGCTCTTAATCAATTTCTCCCACTTGACTTTTGAGCATGACCCATAGGGATGTTATTTCAAGTTCGATAGGCAAGACTGTTACCATGTAATAGACTAGGGAATAGGGGTAGCCCTAGTGGATGTTCTAATAGACATTCAGTATCCTCCCAGAGGGCCTAAGTGATTCTATTATCCCAATATCTATAGCTCTCAGTCATCTTGTTAATTATGGATTTAAATCTTTTATTTGTAATTTTAATAGCCCCAATGGTTTGCGGCATATAGGGAGAAGACTTGTGTCTTTGAATTCCATAATCTTCAACCACAATCTTAATTTTAGCTTCGAAATAGAGCCCATTATCTGATACCATCTCATGAGGGACCCCATAGCGACATATGATATTCTTTCTATTAAACTTGGCTACTTTTTCTGCATTCAGCATTGCATATGATTCTGTTTCAAACCATTTAGTGAAATAATAAATGCCACTAGAATGGATTCATGGCCATTGGATGCTTTATGAGTGACTTTCCTAATAATGTCAATGCCCCAAGTCAAAATGGGCTAGGGAGAGGTCATGTTGTAACACTCTCGTGAGGTAAGTGCTAAAAGTTTGAAAATTATTAGCATTTGAGGCATCTTATAATGTATGAAGCGCAGTCCTTGACCATGGTGGTACAATAGTATCCCTATCGGGTAATCTTATTGGAAATCATACGACTGTTCATGTGGAGACCATATTCCCCACCATGGATTTTATGCATTATCTCTTCAGTGTCAACACCTATTATGCATTGCAAATAGGAACCATCAAAATTTCTCTTAAATAGTGACTTTTCATAGATGAAGTATTGAGATGCAAGTTTGTAAAGGGTCATGCGATCTTTCTCATCAGGGCGTTGAGGATACCGACTATGCTTGAGGTGGCACCAGATATCATAATACCATAATCCAAATTTTTCTGAATCTTCTTCAGTAGTGTGCCCAATATGGTATAAGTGACTTGGAATGGACTGCTTCTAAACTTGCAACAGGGAAATTATTATTTTCCTGGGCATGTCGACCATGGAATCTAGAGTTTCTAATACATTAACAAACTCTTACCCTTTCACACTAATCTTTAAGAGTTTCTCGTATTTGACTTTCGATTTTTGTAGTACTTTTCCTATAATAAGGGTTGAGTCTCCATAAAAGACAAGGTACCGAATTCCTTTCTCGAGGTCAGCTTGAGGACCACAGTTCATGCTTCATATTATGTCATATTGTTAGTGAAAGGTAAATTTAGCTTGATGGCAATGGAAATATGGGACTTATCGGGGGAGATTAGGAGTATCCTAATGCCATATCCTGTCTTGTTGGAAGAACCATCAAAGAACATCTTCCACTTAATCTCTTTAGGAGAAATACAGATAATATCTTCATCTTGGAACTAGAAAATCCAATCATGAGCTTCTCCCATGGGATGTTCGACTAGGCAATCAGAAATGACCCTTACTCTTATGGCATTTACATGACATAGGTGGCATTGAATTCAGCTAGTAATAGTAGCCAATGGTCCATATGGCTTGACAAGGAAGTATTTTCTAGTAAGTACTCTCTGGGTCCATCTGAGACACTAGTTTCATGGGTAATGCAAGCATGTAGTGTCGGATATTCTAAGTGACCCAAACTAGGGAGACCACGCCTTCTATAGTTTTTTATAGTTCACCCCATACTCTACTAGTTTTTTACTAGCATAGTATATGGCTCTCTCTTTGCATGACTCTTCAATGTATTGGTGTATAATAGCCACAACTAAAGTTTTGGAGATAGTTAGGTGCAAGAAAAGGGGTAGACTAGGCTGTGGTGGCATGAGCACTGGTGGTTGGGTCAAGTATCTCTTGATTTTGTCAATGGATTATTAACATTCCTTATTCCATACTTTGGTTAAATCCTTTTGAAGGATCATAAATATGGGTTTCCATATGGAAGTGAGTTGTCAAATGAATCTGTTGATGTATTGGATCTTCCCTAAGAAATCGCAAACTTCTTTCTCAATTTTGAGGGGTTGGTACTTATAAAATATCCTTGAGTTTAGTAGGTTTTCTTTGATTCCTATTTTCCTGGAAATAAATCCAAGGAGTTTTCCCTTGGTGGCACTGAAAAGAACTTTTAAGGTCTTAGATGCATTTTGTATTACCGTAGTTGTTCAAAGAATTTCCTCAAGTCAGGGAAGTGACCTTCTCGAGTTTTGAATTTGATGATCATATTGTCAATATAAACTTTGATCTATTTATGGATAAGGTCATGCAATATGATAGTGGTTGCTCTTTGGTATGTAGCCCTAATATTTTTTAAACCAAAAAGGATAATTTTGTAACAAAAAGGTACCCTATGGGGTGATGAAAGCAGTCTTCTCTTGGGGATTTGGATGCATCTTAATCTGATTGTACCCTGTGAATCCATTAACTAATGACTTGAGGGCATAATTGGCAGTGTTTCTGATGATCATATCAATGTTGGGCATGGGTAATAATCTTTCAAAGAAGCTTTGCTAGTATATCGATGGTCGATGCACATGTGGACCTTTCCTCTTGATTTCGACACAAGTTTAATATTCGCAAGCCAAATTGGATACTAGACTACACGAATGAAACCTATATTGAATTTCGTAGCCACTTCATCTTTCATTTTGAGGGACAATTAAGGACAAAGTTTATTTATCTTCTGCTTGATTGCTTTGCATTCTGGATGTGGGAATCTCATTTTATATGATCTCTGGTTTGATTCTAGACATATCACTATAAGACCATGTGAAGACGTCCACAAAATCTTTTAGAAGTTAAATTAAATTACGACTGCTCATGCTCGTTGATGGTTGACCATATCCTAATCTCACACGACATGATACTAAAATCAAGATTAATAACAGTAGTCTCGTCATCATTAGTTTGCACGCGTTATGTTGTGTGATTTTTTTCCTTATTGAGATCAGGTAAGAATTGTTAATTTATTATATCATTTTCGTCGACTGTTTGATTGTAATTAATGTAATTAAGATAGAGGACATTAAGATACACAAAATCTTCATTTATTTCATTAATAACATTTGCAGGAAAAAAAAATATTGAGGACCTCATCAAAGGAGTCCTTGTTTATATTTACATGAGAAATAAGAAAAATATGTACATTTTCTATATTATAAATAGCCGGGTTTTTTATAGACGTGGTTGTATTGGATGGAACTCCCCACTAGTAGATGAGACACTCATCGATAGAAGATATCTTCAGGGAAGGGTCAAATGGATCAGACTCAGTTTAGATCATGCAACCCAGCTCAGAAAAAGCAAATAACATGCCACTATTAGTGCTTTCGGTGCTTTTTGTGTTATAGGAACTCAAGTCGGATGAATTGATGGTTAGGGGCTTCACCTCATGTTGCGACCCTCAGTGCAAGTGAACTTATCTTCTAAGGATATCTCAAACCCAAGCCTCATTGTGTTTTTAACTAGGTTATACCAAGGCTCTTAAAAGATTTAATAAGGTAAGTCTTAACCTTCTTTGATAAAATACTCATTCAAATAGTCTCTAAAAATTACTTCCATCCTCTTCAGCACCCTTTTTCTATATGGTTGGTAGAGAACCATAAGTTCATCTAGAGATGGTTGATACCCTAGACTACATGGAGGATAGGCTTTCCTCATAACAATCATCTCGAGAATTCCTTACTAACTATGACCTAATCCCATTTCGGGCATGAAGTGCATATTCTTGAACATTTGAACTATGTTAACACTCTGATGAGGGTTGTGTCCAGGAATCACTTTGTCTAAGTCATTTCCATACTAGAGAGGAAGAGAATCGATCTTGAAGCCAGAGGGGAACATTCCATTCGCAATGTGATTGATTTTTAAAATCAGATTACTAGTACTAATGTCCTTTGTATTATCATCGTCCATAGTAGTGGTAATTACATGGTTATAAGCAAAGAAATTTAGTTTCTAGTGAAGAGAAGATGCAACCCCTTTGACGTTGTCAAGCCATGGATAATGAAGTAGCAAATTGAAGCAGGTGGGAATGTCGACGACTTAGAATCTATTTGAGGGCATATTGGTCTACCTCTACTGTAAGTAGTCTCAACCCCATGACTTCACATCGGGTATTATCATAATCGCGTATAACGGTAGATGTTGGGGTGAGATCACTGACTTATAACCCCAGGCACCAAAAACTTTTCAATAGAAAACATTCAAGTTGGAATCGTTATCAACAAGCACTAATGGGACCGTTTTCTCCTTAACTTTGACAGAGATGTTGAGACCATAGTTTTGGTCAGGAACAAACTTGGGAATTTAATCATCGGCCAAGGAGTTGAACCTTATTGCAATCAGAGTTCCAACTATATGGATTCCCTCATCAGATGAAGTAGAGGGAGGAGCTATAGCTTGAGTAAGTAGTTTTATTTGAGAGTTTTTGTGGAACTCGGAAGACATGAAAAGTCCCCACAAGGTGATCTTTTCTTGAGTATTCTTTAACTATTTAGGAATTTTCTCTCCTCAATCTTCACTTTAGGCATAAAGATTTATTAACAAACCCTTTTTTCCTTTATCCACGGGCATACTTTCTGATGGGAGGATCGGATCTATGTGGTACCGAATTATAGATGTTGGGAAGAACAAAAAACTTGTTTCTTGGTCTATTTTAGGAGAAAGAGAGACTTAGTTGATGTATTACAAAATCTCTTTAAAGGAGATCACCCCGAAAAAAGGAGGCGAATGCAGCAGGGCTTTCAATATTGGGCTCACCATCAGAGTTATCTAAAGGATTATAACCATATCCTCATTCTATTGTAACAATCTGGTTATTTTTGGATAATTCAATATATTTTATAACTTCGACTGCTTCATCATATAGATCCTCCCATTATGCGAAGAAATAATTCTAGGAAGGGAACTGTGGTGACAAATATGTTCAACACAAGTTCACAAGAAAAGACAATCACCAAAGCAAATAAAGAATGTAATGAATGTCAATCACACAACACAATATGTACGTGGTTCAGCAAGAATGCCTACGTCCACGATAGTGTTCTCAGTATTATTTCTCTATACTCCGGGGAGTGTTTTACAAAAAATACAATGCGTGTCTTTTGCCCCAGGCTTAGGGTTTGTTATATACATGTTTGTTCTCGAGGAGTGAGGGTGTTTGACTCCCCCACGTCAGTCCATAACCCCTAGAATATCTGCATGTGATGTTTTAGTGACTTGACTGAGTCATGACCGACTTGGTAGGGATACGAGGCTCCCAGACTTTGGGCCTTTACTGTGCTACTCGTCGTGGCCCGTGGTGACAAATCGAGGAACCCATAATTACCCCTAAAGTTGTTGGGCCACAATTTGGGCTCAAAAATTTTAAATTATTTGTCATAATTGCTATCTTATAAATTGGGAAACTCTTTCCAAGATTGAAGCGCTTCTTCTAAACTGATTTAGGCTACAACGTGCTTCGTGCGCTATGATTGGAATTGTTTAAAAGTCCTATGTGTTTCATTGTTGTCGTTTCAAGCCTCTTCATACTTTCTAACCTTCTTTAAGCTCTCACTGTTGCGCTTCTCATTCTCAAGTCTTCGTCTTTCAACTTCACTGTTCTTCATCATCTTTGCTTGTGACTTTCCATCGTCCCAAGCTAAGTTTCCACTTCGTAAGCCCATCTTGCCTTTCTCTTTGCTTTTTCTGTTGACATTTCTTCGCATTTTTATTTAGGGTTTGTAAATGGAGAAAATAGGTAATAGATCGGTAACTGAATTTAGGAAGTATTATAACATTCCAGATTGGGTAGACATTGAGTGTGCCCCTATCCCTAAAAATGGTAGAGAAATATAGGACGCTCACTTGATTCAAGTTCTCTTATTGTCCTAGAGGGTCTTACTTTCCCTCCAAGAAATTTATTTTTTCACTTCTTTGGTTATTTCAATATTGTCCCTGCACAGTGTTCGCCAAACGTCCGGAAGATTGTTAATGGTGTCCATAGAATAAATCAGCTCTATGGCACCAATTTAGGGCTTGCTGAGATTTTCTTTTGTTATTATTTCTCCCGGACAAGTTCTGGTCTTCTTTACCTCAAGGCCAGGAGTCCTGATAAGGTATTGGTATTGAATCTACCTAATTTCCACAAGGATTACTGGAAAGAGGGTTTTCTTGCTAGAAATTGGCAATTTCCTCCCCATACTGAGGGGTCGAGGTTTGACAGGTTCACGGTCCCCTTTTATGGGGAGGAGTTCATATGTAGGAATATTTTTTTCTCTGCTCTTTGATCTTCTTGTTAATGTATGATTTCTCTGATATTATTCTCTATTTCTTTTCAGCGAGGACAAAGAACTTGGAGCCTGCTATAAGCGAGGTTCGAGTTACTGAGTTGGTCAAGTCCTAGAATATCAGGGATCTCTTGGCTGATGGTGACCATATTCGATCAGAGGATTTCCTCTTGGAGTAAAAGAACATCGGGTCTAGTTTTATTAGGCGACTTGTAGACAGCATCCCTGCTCTAGACATCTCTGAAGAGGTTGCTGCAGATCCTATCCAATTGGACGAGGAAGAGATCAGCTCTGGTGAGGGTAGCGAAGTTGATAATGGGGACGGTGCTGAAGGCAGAGATCTAGTGGTGAAGGATCTTCCAGCTCGGAAGAGGTTTCAGAAGCTCGAGCATCTTCCAGTAAGTCGAGCAGTTCCAGCGAGGATGATATGGCTCCTCCTAGGAAGAATCCGATCATGGACGATGATGATGATGATGTACTTCTCTCTAGGCAGTTAAAGAAGTAAAAATTTGATAGTGGGGAAGTTTCCACTAGTTCTCAACCTGTTGCCATCGAGTAGGAAAAGAAGAGGAGAGAGAGAGAGAGAGAGAGAGAGAGAGAGAGAGAGAGAGAGAGAGAGAGAGAGAGAGAGAGAAGGAAGATGAGAAAAAGAATGTGGAAGAAAGGAAGAAGGTGGAGGAGAGGAGAGGAGAAAAGCTGAGAAGGAGAAGAAAGAGAGGGAAGAGGAGAGACGGAGATAGGATATGAAGACAAAGGCAGGGCAAGCTTTGGTGCCCATGTTTGCATTGCCTAAGGGGACCTCTGTTTCCATCTCTGTTCAGTTGGCCCCTACATTACTCGAAAGATCAATTTTATCTACAGATCATCAAAAGGCAATGGGGACCAACTAGTTAGCTCTGGAGGCGAGTCAAAGGCTAGCCTTGGTAAGTTCGATGTTGCTCATTTGTGTTTATAATATTATGTTTAGTGCTTATCTATGATTGCAACATTTTGTTTAATGCTTCTCTTCTTTGTAGTTTGTGACTAATTTTGCCATCCTCTACCGTACTCACGATGAGCTGGTGAGGGGGAAGGTCGATCTGGAAAAGAAAAATGCTGAGATGAAGGGGAAGAATGTCGAGATGGAAGCCAGCTTGAAGGTTTCCAACCAGGCCTAGAAGTCCTTCGATCTCGCCCTCGCTGAAGCCAACATAGTGAAGGAGGTGGTGACCAAGGAGCTCAATGAGTTGAGGTAATCCTACAACCTAGTTTGAACGATCAAGCTTACCGTGGTAGAGGAAAATAAGGTGCTAGCAGCGAAGGTACGGAAGGTGGATTCTGAGGCTGCCACCCTCAAGTAGAGCTCTTATAATATCAGTTGGACCGCTGCGTATGAAGATGCCGATGTTCAGATTAGCTACATCAGCCGATTAAACTTCAAGAAGGGCTGGAACAAGGCTCTTTTGGATGCTAGAGTGGACATCGATTCTCTATTATTTAACGAGCATAATCTAGGTCCGAAGCCTATTATGGATGAGGCTCCTGCCCCGACCCTTGACAGTGGAGTTCTTGTCCCCCAGACCATTCCTACCGATACTCGCTCCGTTCAGGGAATAGTAGTTGCTCCATCTGAGTGAGGTGCTCCTGCTGCTGTTGACAAGGGAAAGAAACCAGCGACCTCTGAAAAAACTGAGGTTTATATCTAGCCTGTTCTTAGGACTTCTTATATATTTTTTTCTTCATTTGTACTGCTCTTTTTAACTACCCATGTACTTGTACCTCTTTATTTGAATGAAATGAAAATACTTTCCCTTCTCTGTACTGATTCTTTTACTCTTGAATGCTTGTATGGTCTGTAGTTGATTAATGTATATGATTATATACCTTCCACCTCTCAACTAGGAAGGATCCTTGGTCCTAATGCAAGAAATCAGGTTCATTAAGCCTTCGTTAGGATTTACAAGTCTCTCGGGTCGAGGAATAAGAGCTTTAAAGACCAGTCTGAGCTCGTCGCCAAACTGAAGGATATACTTTAGGAGATGGAAGAAGTTGGTGTCTTTGTCTAAGAATAAGTGAACACTTTTAGAGCTAAGCTTCTAAATGCCTCCGAAATTAATCAAGTCAGAGAAGTTCTTCAACAGGAGAACGAGACTTTGAGGAAGGAGGTTTCGCAACTCAGGGAGCATTCATCGAGCGTCGCGCCTCAAGTTTTATGAGGTTCCTCTTCATCGGCTGTTCCTCGAGCTAGTATAGGGTCGAGCATCGCCCCTCTAGTTTTACGAGGTCCTACCTCATCGGTTGGTCCGTGAGCTGGTCCAGCTAGGGAGATGGATGAGCTTCGAGAAGATGTCCATCGAGCATACATGATTACTGTTGGGCTTCAAAGAGATGTCACACGGCTGAGCCATCTGTTCAAGAAAGGACCTCGGCGAGTGTGGGATGAGGAGCGAGATCAACCAATGTGGCCTTGTATCTTTGTTCAAGAATGTCATTCTTTTCGTTAAAAATAGAAATTTCATTTTCAAAATCAGATTTTTGTTTTTCAAAAGCACTTCTTTCTTTTTCAAAATTTGATTTGATATCAATCATCTCCTTTTCAGTTTTCTTAATTATCCCATATTGACTTTCTAAGGTCTCACTAAGTGATTTCACCATATTGGACAAGTCTTTTCTGTTTCGTAGAGTTCTAACATCATTTCAGCATAGTCATCATAGCCTACAACATCAACATCAAATGAAGCTTTAGTGCTAGTGTGCGAAGTGCCATCAGTTCCATTTAAAATAGAATCATCATAGCCAGCAACACATTTAGCATCAAAAGGAGCAGTTAATTCATGCATGGAGGTTTGAGTAGCTAATAATGATTTTTCACATTCAATTAAATCTAAAATCTCATCGGATTCTTCATCAAAATCATATAGATTATTAAGGCCAGCAATATATTTATCACCACAACAATTATAAACACTACCAATAAAAGCAAGGTAATGTGATTCAGTATTGACCTAGTCATCTTCCAAATTAGAAGATTCATCCCAAGTTGGGATTAAATGGGCCTTATGATTTCATTGTGTGTGATTTGTGATTTTACACAGCATTCATCAGTGAAGCGGCCTAAATTACCATATTTACGACAAGTAGAGTTTTTTGATTTGCTGCTATCACAATAATAACCAATCTGATTAGTGTTTCTGTTGTGAGGCTTTTTCGATTGGTTGGATTGGGAGTCAGATTGCACACACCTTTTTGCAAGAAGATTTCTCTTTTTTATAAGATCTTTAATATGTCTTGACATCAGTGCAATCTCACTATCAATATTTCCTAAATCATTAACCTCATTATCAGACTTATTTTCAGATTCTGATTGAATAGAAACAGGTTTAAATTTTTCCTTAACAGCATCAAAAGTTTTAAATACAAGTTTATAACTACAAAGGGAATCATGAATAGACATATCCATTAAATTCTTCCTAAATGCCAACTCTAACTCCATGGTCTTTAACTTAGAACTGAGAAGTTCGGGTGTGAGTGACGTATTATTAATTTCTTCAATTATATACCGCTTGTGATCAAATCTGGGCGCTAAAGATCTTAGAATTTTAGAGAAGATTTCTTTACTAGTGTACACAATACCATTCGAGTGAAGTTGAGTAATGATATCAGTTAGTCTCATATCGAAATCCTCAAAGGCTTCGTTGTCGTTCATTACTAACATGTTATATTGTTGAACTAGTAATTGGACCTTACACGCTGGAACCCTCGCGTCACCCTCATGTATGGTGACTAGAGTATCCTAAGTCTCTTTACTCGTGGTGCAGTGACATTTGCGCTTCAATTCATTTTCACACACACTCATAAAAATGGAATTCTTACCCTTATTGTTATAGTTGCTGATTTTTTTTGTTCATTACTCATTTCATTCATTTTGAGTTTTCTAAGTGTAGAACTACCATCAACAATAGGAGTAGTAGGATCCGTATAACCATTTTCTATCAAGTCCCAAACATCATCTCCTAGTGTGCCTTGTATAAATGCAATCATACGGATTTACCAATTGGGAAAATTAGAACCATAAAAAATAGGAGGCCTACTCATATTACCCAATCTAAGTAACTGACTTGAATCATCCATTAAAACAAGGTAAAAAGAGTTTAACAAAATTTTTGAAAGCGATCTTTAAAGTCTAGCTCTGATACCACTTAAGTAGCGAGATCTCACGTGAGGGATAATTTGTGCGATAGACTTTTATGTGCGGAAGTAAACTTATTGTTGAGTAAACACCTTAAACCTACGAGTTTATACAAATGATGCAAAGGGGACCAAACTAAACTTTTACTTAATTTGTTAACTTTATGAAAATGAATTTGATTTTCAAAGTCAATTAACAGTCCAAATTATTTTATTTGTTAAATCAAGGTGATTTACAAAATAATAACCAATTCAGTTTTTAGGCGAGTTTCTATTTATTTAAACCTACTTTTTCGTATGAGGTGAGATATTGCAAATTATTAAGTAAAGCACAAGGTATTTATTTTACGTCGCAAAAACCCTTCCTCGGGAAAAACGACGAACTCCTCTAGAAGTTACCTAATCTACTTTCACTAAAATAATAAAACCAACATGAACGAGTTACAATCAACAAACTTGACAACTAAAGAAGATAGATCTAGCAATTACCCCACATGACCAAGACTCTTCCCTGGATGCTTATTCTGCTCTCTCTTTAAGTTTGTTCTACACTTCTCAGCTTCTCCCTTTTGCTCTTCTTAGCTCAAGATTAGCTCAGTGCCTATTGTGTTATTTTCTAGTGAAGTGATAGTGTGTGGTGTAAAATCCTATATGACACACACCCACACTTAATGAATACACACCAAATGCTATGGAACAGATTATATCTCCTATATATCTTCGCAAGTCTTATGTCAACTCAAATCAAGTCTTTTTGACTTTCAATACAGTTTTGAAAAACTTTATTTTCTTTCGTTTAAACTTTAAACACTAGACTTGTTCAAATATTCACAAATAAATGTGACTACGTGAATACAAAGTGAGTGATTATATGTTAGTGATATGAGATGAAAACAGTTCCTGAAAATCACTTACACAATCAAGTAATCATGTTCACAGAATAATGACTTCAAATGTATTCAATAAAAACAGACAGTCAAATATTCACAATCTTATTTTTCAGAAAAATAAATATTAGATAAAATCAGATTTTAATCTAAAATCTTATCAAGACTATTTTCACAAATATTTCAGATTAAATCAAAACAGTCTTAAGTACACAAGAAAATAATAGTCAGTCAAGATTTTAAATCTTCACAAATCAGATCTCAAAAATCTTAGGTTTAACTTTCTAAACCACAAACAGTACAAATCTGAATATTACCAAGTATTTTCAGAAAAATCTGTTTTAAAACAAAATGTTTAAAAACATTCAAGATCTCACAAACAAGTCACAAAAAAAATATTCACACAAAAATTAATTTCATGAATAGTGTGTGTTGTGTATAAATATTAGATCTAAAGATTGATCTACATGATACACACAAAAATGGAGAACTCACTTACAAAAATTATATACTCTTGAAAAATCGTAAGTGCAGATTTATAATGAGAGATGTCCAATCTTCATTTTCATTTTGACAGAAATCAATACTTGAAGATGACACAAAATATTTTTGGTTTAATCTCTCTAAAAATTTTGATAGAGTTTAACTACAAAAATAAATTTCTCAGCTGTGCAAAATGATACACAAAGGTTTCTATTTATAGAGTGCACAAGTGTGTGCAGATTGGTGTAAAATAGAAACACATGGATCACCAAAGAAATACACACAACCATTGATAAATACAGATCTGAGGGCTCACAAAGAAACACAAAGTGTTGTGTTAAAAATGTGACACGTATAGTGCAAGTTGTTACACATTAACAGAATCAGGAAAATCGACATTACAAAACACAGTCATTTTAAAACAGATGAAAGCCAGCTGTAAATCACAACCAAAGAATTATACATCGTTTTAAAAGGTATCTTGAAGACATTTGTGCTCCACAGAAAAATTATCGTTGAGAAATTACCATGACGACGTTTTGAAATATAAAACCGAAAATCCATTTTGAAAAAGGATACATGCATCGTCATTTTATATAAAAATCAATTTTAGATTTGAAAAAAAAAACTTGATCTGTTCTGATAAAAAATCAGGGGCGTCAACTCGCCTAAGGCCATAGACGGTCAAATCGAATCATGTGGGGTTTAAGTCGTGGCCATCTTTTATGAACAACCTATATATTATATATATAAACTATCGTACATAAAAACAAAGGGACAAAGGGTCAACATCGGCCACAGCTTTTGACTGTATTGGCTTACACGCCAACAGCTATAATAGGGCATATAGGTGCACGGTATGTGACCTGCTACAGGGACATCTCGGCCAACTCAAATCGTGCCAATAGCTATGGCAAGGGAGGGTAACATGCATGCAGGAAAACATGTACACCTATATATTAAAATAATATATATATATATATATATATATATATATAATAATGTATGCATATGGACATACATAATACAACATATATATTATAGCATACATACACATATATAATATACTAACATATATATTTAAACATGTATATCATATCTTACTTATATAAAATATTGGGACACATTAACAAATATATATAATATTATATACACGCACACTGATTACATATTATACATAATATATATGACACGCATTTACGCATATAACACCATAACAAAATTTTAATTTTTAACTTCAAAAAAAATATTTTGCAACTTTTATTAAAAAAAATATTTAATGTCAAAATTTATTTTCCAAGAAATATTTTCTTATAAAAATTTCAAATGAAGTTTTTGAACTCAAAAATAATTTTATTATGACGAAACAAAATACTATCATAAGATATGATAAACAAAAATGCAAATGCAATGTGGTGTCGTGTCCTACGTGACAGAAATTCCTATGAGCCATAGAAAATGAGAATTACCTTTTTCTGAGAGGGCGGACTGAATCAAGTGCTCATTTGATGTTGATGAACAAGGAGAGCTTGGTGATGATAGGGACACACAATCCTAATTACAAAAATATTTTGTCAAAATTCACGTCCAACTAGATGAAGTCCTATATAGCAAAAGAATTGAAAGCAAACCCTAGGTATAGGGACCTTCAAACTCCCCCATTGGAGTAATTTTGACAAAACCCTTGAGTAAATCAAATGACATAGTAAGGTAAAATCAGTCCTAGATTTTCCTATACAAAAAAGTATCTAACTACCCACCCATCCTGGAAATGAAAAATACACAACTCAGATGCATGGTTGATGAATACCTACAAAACATAAATACTTTTCTGCCGAGAAATCAAGTTAGTAGCATTTGCTCTACCGAAATAATAAAATGACAGCATTAAATGTGCAGGAAATAACAAAACAGAATATGTATGAACACAAGACTAGAATATGTACTCAACTCTCCCCCATTTTGTCTAAATTAGACAATGGTTGAATGTTATTATAAGAACAAATTATAATTTGCAAAATAAGCGTCTCCTACATCAAACATGGTTCTAAGAGATACTGTTATTAGTAGATATCTTTATCCTAAAACCTCAGCGATCGTGTAATTAAGATGCAGAAAATATACAAGTTTTAAATATCGAGCACACCATTCCAATCAAACAAGGGATTAACGAAAGACTTCGAAAATATATCATCAAGTCTATAATCACTAGTAACTTGTTCAACTACCCCATTATGTTGGGTGCCTTTTGGAGCACTAGACTGATGTGAAGTACCACTAGTCTCACAAGAATTAATAACTCCGATTTCTTTGAAATCATCTTCCCCATCATTGAATAACTCTAAATGGGAAATGGTATTTTTGGCTTTCACAGGTTGGTGAGGAGACTTAGTAATTTCCTTCATAGGGACATCGTTACAAATATTAGGGGGACATTCCTTCAATTTTAAAAACTCCAACTGAGGTCTCAAATCACATGTCCTGACCCAAATAGGTAATGTTTTCAAAGGTTTTTGTGCCTTTTGGAATCTAGGATAATATGTTTTCTTATGGGTCTGAGGCCTAGAGTAGTTGAAGGAACGGTTCCACCTATTATTGGGACGATGCCTATGGAAATTTCTAAATCGCTTCACTTTCTTATCAAAGACTTTAAAATGAGCATCTTTCTTACGATTACTAAGGCATTCCCAATTTTGGTGTCCAAAAACATCATAAAAATTGAAATAGCAATCAATAGCAGATTTTTTGACATAAGAATCAGACTTCCTAGACTTTAAAACACCCAAGTCAGGTTTAGTAGTCAAGTTTGTCCTTTTAGGGGGCGGGATGTATATAGGAGAATCAAAATACCTTATAGGAGGGTGCTTGAGATCAAATTCCTTTTTAGAAGTAGTTTCATGTAAAATCTTTTTTCCATTATAAACTTTTGAACCACTCAAATTTTGCTTAAGTTGGGTACTATCCCTAACAAAAATAGTAGGTTCAATACAAATACTATTCTTAGCATTCTCATCATAACCAAGTCCATTTGTATTAAAATCATATTTCATAGAGTCCAGAAATTTATCTAAATCAAAATCTTCCTTAGATTTCTCAAAATCTTATTCTCGAACCCTTTTAAAAGCATCGACACGCATTTCTTTAGATTTTTTGAGAGTATATAATTTTTGTAAGTGAGTTCTCCATTTTTGTGTTTATTATTTAGATCATTCTTTAGATCTAATATTTGTACACAACACACACTATTCGAAAAATTAATTTTTTTGTGAATATTCTATTTGTGACTTGTTTGTGAGATCTTGTATGTTTTTAAACATTTTGTTTTAAAACAGATTTTTCAGAAAATACTTGGTAATATTCAGATTTGTACTGTTTGTGGTTTAGAAAGTTAAACCTAAGATTTTTGAGATCTAATTTGTGAAGATTTAAAATCTTGACTGAATATTATTTTCTTGTGTGCTTAAGACTGTTTTGATTTATTCTGAAATATTTGTGAAAATAGTCTTGATAAGATTTTAGATTAAAATATGATTTAATCTAATATTTGTTTTCCTGAAAAATAAGATTGTGAATATTTGACTGTCTGTTTTATTGAATACATTTGAAGTCATTATTCTGTGAACATGATTACTTGATTGTGTAAGTGATTTTCAGGAACTGTTTTCATCTCATATCACTCGCATATAATCATTCACTTTGTATTCACATAGTCACATTTATTTGTGAATATTTGAACAAGTCTAGTGTTTAAAGTTTAAACGAAAGAAAATAAAGTTTTTCAAAACTGTATTGAAAGTCAAGAAGACTTGATTTGAGTTGACATAAGACTTGCAGAGATATACTGGAGATATAGTCTTTTGCATAGCATTTGGTGTGTATTCATTAAGTTTGGGTGTGTGTCATATAGGATAGTACATCACACACTATCACTTCACTAGAAAATAATATAATAGGCACTGAGCTAATCTTGAGCTAAGAAGAGCAAAAGGGAGAAGCTGAGAAGTGTAGAACGCAATAACAAGCGAGGACAAACTTAAAGAGAGAGCAGAATAAGCAACCAGGGAAGATTTTTGGTCGTGTGGGGTAATCACTACATCTATCTTCTTTAGTTGTCATGTTTGTTGATTGTAACTCGTTCATGTTGGTTTTATTATTTTAGTGAAAGTAGATTACGTAATTCCTAGGGGAGTTTATCATTTTTCCCGAGGAAGGGTTTTTGCGACGTAAAATAAATACCTTGTGCTTTACTTAATAATTTGCAATATCTCACCTCACACAAAAAAGTAGGTTTAAATAAATAGAAACTCGCCTAAAAACTAAATTGGTTGTTATTTTGTAAATCGCCCTTATTTAACAAAGATAATAATTTGGACTGTTAATTGACTTTGAAAATCAAATTCATTTTCATAAAGTTAACAAATTAAGAAAAAGTTTAATTTGGTCCCCTTTGCATCATTCGTATAAACTCGTAGGTTTAAGGTGTTTACTCAACAATAATTTTACTTCCGTACATAAAAGTCTATCGCGCAAATTATCCCTCACGTGGGATCTCGCTCCTCATGGGTTGATGGTTATGACCAAGGTTGGACAGATGCTCCGACGATGTTGATAGATTTTGAAGAGTTATCCTTTATTAGCGGATGGTTGAGCGCCCTCAGGGAGCTGCAGGTCCCCATGAACTCAGCACTCTGGTATCATCACGAGATCTCTCCTTCAACTCTGAGGCCTAATCCTTTTAGGATGGACGACCAGTGGGTCCCTATAGATGCAATCCTAGGAGCTCTTAGAGCCAAATGCGAATGAAGTTGATGAAGAATTGGACCCTCATCCGGACGACGGTCGAAGATCGCAAGTGGCTGATTACCTTACCCAGAGGCCTAATCCTCATTAAGATTTTCTTACTTTAATGTAACCTTTTATAAATGTAACGAAGTAATAAAATATTTATGTTTTGGATGTTTTGGCAACTAAAAGTGTGTTGTGTATTTTTACTTCATTAATTTTGCGTTTGATTATCTTGGGCTCTTCGTAGCCGACTAGATTTGATGTAGGTAGAGTTGTTTTGTTGTGTGAGTATCCTCCCATTACAGTATGCTTATGAGATACCATTCTGCCCCACTTTACCTTTTAGGTCGTGTCATCACACTCCCTTACGCCTAAGTATGGAAATGGAGAGGACACACCTGGTGTTGGATGTTCTATCCGATCAGTTTTTTCGAGCCAAAAATTATTTGACGACGAATTCGATTTGGCCGAGTTGCCTAAGGGTCCCCTGTAGGGCTTCATATATTTCCTGGGGCAATGCTAAGAGGTTGTTCGTGTTTCATAACGAAAACCTGAGGAGGGCGATCCCCTGCTTTGGTATACTGAGTAATGCGCCTGTTGCTTGGAAAAGGTGTGCAAGTTATAAAGTTCATAATACAAAATTAACACTTTATAGAATGTCACTGCCAAACAATCTTTTATTAATTAAAAGGAATTAAAAAATTAGTTGCCAATTCCAACAATGGGATAAAAGATTAAGGAAAAAAGTAGAAATAGAATTTTTTCAGGTTGGTTGCATTCCACGCTCGGGGTATCTCTCTGCACTCCAGCGTTTCTAAGTGATAGGCTCCTTGTAGGTCGTCCCTTGTCACCTTGAATGGTCCCTCCGAGTTTGGACCTATCTTGCCATCAGATGGTTTTACTACGCTACCAAGAAGTTTCCTTAGGATGTAGTCCCCAATCTGGAATGTCCTTTGATTGACCTTTTTGTTATAGTGTTTTACGAGCGGCTGTTGATAGCTCGCTAGTCTTACTAGGGCTAGTTCTTTGTGTTCGTCAGCTAGGTCAAGTTTAGCGAGTAATGCTTCATCGTTCTGGCCCTGGTCGACCAAGGTAGACATCATGGTTAGGAGGACAGCTTCTAGGGGGATGATTTCTTCCATTCCATATGTTAGTGCGAATGGGGTTTCCCCAGTTGCTCGTCGTGGGGTGGTGCAGTAAGCCCACAGAATGTGTGGCAGTTTTGCTCACCCATGCGCCTTTGGCTCACTCAAGTCGTTTCTTCAACCCATCGATCACTGTTTTGTTGGAAGTTTTAGCTTGGCCATTGCACTAGTGGTAGGCAACCGAGCTAAAATGGTGCCTAAACCCGTGGTCATTGCAAAAACTCTGGAAGGGGCAGCTTTCGAACTGCGTTCCGTTGTCAGTGATGATTGTTTTGGGGATCCCAAAGCGAGTAATTATGTTTTTCCATATGAATCTCATTATATCTGCGTCTCTGATGTTTGCCAGTGGCTCTGCCTCAATCCATTTGGTGAAGTAGTCTATGGCGACCAACAGATACATGCGATTACCGATAGTGGTAGGAAGAGGGCCCATGATGTGCATTCCTCATTGGGCGAAAGGCCAAGGGCTGGTAAGTGATCTTAGTTCGCTGGCAGGTTGGTGGACTATAGGAGCATGTAGCTAAAAAATTTCGCACTTGCGAGCATATACACCAGAATCTCTTTCCATATATGGCTACCAGTAGCCTTCCTTCATTACTCGAAAAGCTAGCAATCTCCCTCCAATATGGATCCCATAGGTTCCTTTATGGAGCTCGCGCAGAACTTGTTCGACATCCTTTGGGTGAACACATTGGAGGTAAGGGCTGGTGAATGATCTCTTATATATCCTACCCTCAGGAGATAAGTGAAAGCAGGCAGCTTTGACTCTTATCTGATGAGTGGCCTTCTTATCGTCTAGTAGTGCATCATCCTTCAAATAGTCCATTAGGGGGTCCATCCAACTGGGTGATAATTAAATCTGGAGAATACAGCCCATGTTTGGCAGATATTTTCTCTGGATGATGCTCGACTGGGCGAGGAAGTTTATAGGGATTGTTCTCTTCAAGTCGGAGTCGATTACTAAACGTAAGGCTGCTATGGAGTCAGCATGACTGTTTTGTCCTCTACGAAACTGCTGGACACGGACTTCCTTAAAGTTGGACATTAACTTTTTTATTAAGGCAAGGTAGGCTGCCATTATTTCATCACTCACGTTAAAGTCCCCACTTATCTGATTGGAGACCAATTATGAGTCACCGAACACCTGTAGCTATTTTGCACCCAATGTCTATGCCTTTTGCAGGCCTGCTATCAAAGCCTCGTATTTTGCCTCGTTATTGGAGGCTTCAAATCCAAGTCTGATGCCCTGCTTGAGAATTTTATCTTCTAGAGTAATGATCACAATGCCTACTCCTGCCCCCTTTGAGTTGGAGGCTCCATCAACAAACAATCACAAACTCCTCCCGTTGAGTGATTTTCCCTCTGATCTATGGGTTGAAGTTGGTCACGAGGTTGCTCGCCTGTGAATTCTGCGATAAAGTTGGCGAGGATCTACCCCTTGATTGCATTCCTTGGTTGAAATTGGATGTCAAATCATCCGAGCTCGACTGACCACTTGGATAGTCTGCCAGACAGATTTGATTTTCGCAGGACTTCTTTAAGGGGGTGTGATGTAAGGATAATGATAATGTGAGCTTCGAAGTAGTGTTTCAGTTTTCTTGAGGCTACCACTGATGTAAAGGCGATCTTTTCCTATGGTAGGTACCGCTGCTTGGCGTCCAATAAGGTCTTGCTCGCGTAGTAGACTGAGTGTTGGATTCCTATCTTTTCGTATACCAGTGCAGAACTGACAACGTGGATGGAGACGGCAAGGTATAAGTACAGGGAACCATTCTCTTGAGGTATTATGAGCAAGGGTGGTGTGCTGAGATAAGATTTGAGCTCTTTCAATGCTCTCGAGCAATCTTGGTTCAACTCTATCGTCTTGCTTCTTTTTAATAGCTGGAAAAATAGCTGGCACTTCTCGAAGGACTTCGAGATGAACCTATTCAAGGCATCGAGCATACCCGTGAGCTTATGTACGTCTCTTATTATGTGGGGAGTCTGTACCTTATTGATTGCATCGATCTTGTTCGGGGTTGGCTCCAATGCCTCTCTGGCTAAACAAGTACCCGAGAATTTTTCCTGACTGGACACCGAGAGAACACTTACTCGCGTTGAGTTTCATTCGGTATTTCCTGAGGATTTTTAAGGTCCTTGATAGGTCTGAGAGATGGTCCTCTTTACGCTGTCTCTTAATGAACATATCATCAATGTAGACTTCCATGGTATCTCCCATTTGGTCTTTGAACATCTTGGCGACTAGCCGCTAGTAAGTTGCTCCTGTATTCCTGAGCCCAAAGGGCATAACTTTGTAGCAATATAATTCGAAGGTGTTAATAAATGTGGTCTTGTCTTGGCGTGGTGCATATAGAGGAATCTGGTGATACCCCGAATATGCGTCTAGAAAACTCATTCTCTCATGAGCTGATGTAGCGTCCACCAATTGGTCGATCTTTGGGAGGAGGAAACTATCCTTAGGGCATGCCCTATTAAGGGCAGTGAAATCGATACAAACTCTCCATTTTCCATTATTCATCGGAACCACTACTGGTTTGGACAACCATTTAGGGAACTGAACTTTCCGTAAGGATCCTGTATCCAGCAGCTTCTCTACTTATTTTTCTATAGCTTTGGACTTCTCTAGCACAGTTCATCGTGCCTTCTGCGCAATGGGCCTGAAAGTGGGGTCAACTTGTAATCGATGACAAACCACGCTGGGATCAATTCGAGGTAACTCATACGGTTCCCACGCAAAAACATCGAGGTTGCTCCTTAATAGAACCATAAATTCTTTCTTCTCTTGATCTGTGAGAGATGTCCCAATATAGAAACTCCTGTCCTTTTTGTTACCTCCGGCTGCGACTTCTTCCATGTTTTTAATGACCTGCTCAGAGGGGAGGAGCCTGGTCTCCTCCACTCCGGGTCTTCCATACTTTAGCTACTGTTTTGAAGGTATCAAACCTTCTTGCTCCTAGACCTTCTCTTTGGCATTCTAGACCTTCTTCTCTACTTTCATACGGATGGATACTATGAAGCACCTTCTTGCCATCGCTTGATCTCCGTGGATCCCCATCACTCCTCGCTCAGTCATGTACTTGATTTTCTGATGGTAGGTCGACGTGACTTCCCTCATTGCATGTATCCACCCTCTATCGAGGATAGATTGGTATGACGAGTCAATGTCGACTACCAGAAACTCGATCATTTTGGAGACACTTCCTGCCCTTACTGGCAACATAATCTTTCCTAATGGGATAGTTACTTTCCTAGTGAAGCCAACTAGAGAGACAGTGGCTTCCTTTAAGTCAGCAACGCTTAACTTCAATTTTCTGAACATGTCGAGATACATTACCTCGGATGAACTTCCCTAGTCGACGAGCAACTTGTCGACGTCATAGTTGGATATCTTGAGGGTAATGATCAAGGCATCATGGTGTGGGGTTTTTACCCCCACTATATCTTCATCTGTGAACACGATGTGTTTGTTGTAATCGACGTCATCTGCTCGTCGATGCTTTCCTGACTGTGTCTTCGTTGGATTGATATGAAAAGCTTGCATTATTACTGTAAGCTTTTTTACTTCCATTCGAGTTGATATCCTTTGAATCTTCTTCATATCAGATGCCCCATGAATTACTGTAAATTCATGGCTAGCATTGTCCTCGAGTATGTTGTCAAGCCTTGTGTCTCCATTGGCAGTAACTTTCTATGCCTTCTTCTCCAAAAACTTATTCAGATCCCCGGTCTGGTCTAACACTTAAAGGTGAGACTTAAGATCCTTCCAATGCTCAGTCTTATGTCCTCCCTCCTTGTGAAAAGCACATATCAGCGCATTGTTTCTGTTTGAGGGATCTTCTCCCATCTTTGTGGGTCACTTAACAAATGGCTCATCTTTGATTTTTTCTAAGATCTTGTATATTGGTTCTTTGAAGACAGCGTTTATTACCTGGCATCGTTCTTGCCTACATTCTTGGATCCACCCTTGCCCCCCATTCTTGCCTCCTCTCTTCTAGTTTTTGGCCTTATCGTTGCCCTTGGCAGTGAGCTTAGCTCGACCATTCTCCCCTGCACTGAGGCAAGTCACATCCTCAACTTTAGTGTACTTATTGATGTGAGCCATCAGGTCATCGATGGTTGTTGCCTCCTTCTTTGTCAGGGATTGGTGCAGAAGGCAAGATATGGGTAGGCCAATCTTAAAAAAGGCCACTGCTACTTGTTTCGAGTAGTCCTCGACCTCATTGAACAACTCCCAGTACCTCTTTACGTAGTCCTAAAGGCTCTCCTGAGGCGTGTTTCTCATTGTTAGCAAAGCAACCATTCTCTTTGGATGGGATCTACTGGTAATGAAACGAGCCATGAAGAGCTCGGCTAGGGACTCAAAGCTCCTGATGGATATGTGAGGGAGCCTCTAAAACAACTTCTGGGCCACATCATGCAGACTCGAGGGAAAAATACTTCACATTAGTGCATCCCTGTGGTTCTAGAGAGTCATGGCCTGCATGTACTGCCTAACGTGATAGATAGGGTCAGTCTATCCATCATAGATCTTGAATTTCAGAATTATGAACTTCTTGGGGGATTCTTCTTTTTCTTCTATTTCTCTTGAGAAAGGGGATTTCATCTGGGTTCTGAGATCTCGCTGAGAAAGATCTTTGGTCGATCTGGCACCCCGATGTGCTGAGTGCTAGCCCATTTCTCTTCGGACCTAATTTCATATATCCTTATCTCCTCGAGTTGGGCTTGTGTAATGGTGAACTGGTTGTTGTTGCTCAAGAAATTCATCATCAAACTCGTGCTTCTCACTTCCTGGGGATCCACGTCTAGGGATGCTTCCTCGACTGCGAGACTTGCTCGCCTGAGGGCTAAGAGTACGGTATGGACGTCACCTAATGCTGCGATGGAGTTCTTTCTCCATCCTTTCCAATCTCCTTTTGAGGCAAGAATTCTCATCCTCTTGCTTGCGAGTGGCCTCCCCTTGCTCTTGGAGCCTTGCCTCATAGCCATCGATCAACCTGGAGATCTGTGTGGACCTCGCTGGTCCCTGACTTTCTTCTAAGGCCTGCCATTTTGGGTGACCCCTTTGATCTGAACATCGAACTTCATGTCTAATCCACAAGCTGTTCTTGGATACCCCTTACTTGAAGTGTGTTGCTACTTTTACCAAGCATTCCAGATTCTTTATTGGTCAAGACTTTCTTAAATGGAGACAAACATTTTCCATAGACGGCACCAATTATGGTGCTAAATATGTTCAAAACAAGTTCACAAGAAAATACAATCACCAAAGCAAATAAAGAATGTAATGAATGCCAATCACACAACACAATATGTATGTGGTTCGACAAAAATGCCTACGTCCACGGTGGTGTTCTCAGTATTATTTCTCAATACTCCAGGGAGTGTTTTATAGAAAATATAATGCGTGTCTTACGCCCCAGGCTTAGGGTTTGTTATATACATGTTTGTTCTTGGGGAGTGAGGGTGTTGGACTCCCTCACATCTGTCCATAACCCCAAGAATATCTGCATGCAAGATTTTAGGGACTTGACTGAGTCGTGACCAAATTGGTAGGGATGCGAGGCTCTTAGACTTTAGGTCTTCACTGGGCTACTTGTTTGGGCCCATGGTGACAAATCGAGGTACCCACAAGAAAAAATATCCTTTTAGTTTCAGGGTGGTTAGTAACTCAGGAGATTCACATACTTTCCTCTTTTTAATACATTCTTCTGACAAAATTTTGATAATGTCATTTATACTACATTCTTCTGGAAGTACAAACCAATCAGTAGACATTTGGTACCACCTCCGGGCTTCTATGTACATATCATTGATTCTCTCACAATCTCATTCATCGGTGGTCAAATCTGATCGGAATTACATTTCAAACATTCTCAATTATTTTAGGACAACAGGTAGATCCATACTTTCTATTTATGCGCAGGTCTAGATGGCAACACAAGCCCTCATTATCAAAGAAAGAGCTCAGTTGTAAGCATTATCGAGGTGAAATAGGAAAGATGGATAGACTTTTAGAGAAACTAGGGATTTTTTTTGTTGATGAATGAGGTAGTCTTGTTAATGGGTTTAATTCTAACAGAATGGTCAAATTAGGATATTTTATTATAAGGATGGAATTAACACCAACTTAGTGCGTGGGTAGAAGGTTTTAAATAGTGTTTGGTTTTGGGTTTGTAACAGGGGAGATAATGCATTTGTCTATAAGGCCTTGGATGACATTTTTCTATTGGACATTAATCGGTGGTATGCCTGACGATTTGGTTGAAGTTTCAATGGGCATCATTTTGAAGTATTGAGGAAGGGGATCAGGAAGTGGACGAGCGACCAATGGTTTGATGAGATTGTAGGATAAGAGAGCTTGGTGCACTTTGTAGGTAGGGTCATGGAGTTTAGTATACTTTTTTCTAGTTATAGAAAGATGGGCTTCTGGATCCCATGGATTTATGGGTTGAGGCTGAAACGGAGGGCTTTTCATACTTTCGTGTGGAAAATTGTCCAACTAGATTCTTTAATTCGTATTTCGCTTTATAATTGGAAATATTCTCTTTAATTTCAACCCGAGCCTCCTGTAGGGCTCAAAAGTGGGCGTAATACTCATTACCTATAGAAGTCCGAATATGTGGCAGAATTTTTTTTTCACTATACTGACTTGTTTCTCTTCGAACGGGCTATTGTCTATAGTGATATTTTTCTCTCTCCATCTTGTTTTAAAATTGTTAACAGACTCCTTGAGTTCTTTCTTGAATAATTCGAGGTCTCGGTGCATCACCACTAAACCCTCATTATATTTATATTGGTCCATGAACTCTCTTGCAACATCTTCTTAGTTACGGATTCGAGATTCTTCCAACGAGAGGAACCAATGAATTGAACTCTACTTAAGGATTTGTTGAAACATTTGGGCCATGATCTCTTATGTAAATACAATTAAACTTATGGAGCGATGAAAATTTCATAGATACATGATGGAGGCCACTTCTCCATGCTTCTCAATGTTGAGCATGTTGAACATCTCAGACCATTTGGATTTTAGGTACGTGGACATATGGGTGTAATCCACATTTTTTCCTAAGATATTTACCTGATCAAACTTCTTAGAAAGAATGTTGAAATATTCCTTCACTCGGTTAAGTTCATTCTCCTTAGGATTGGAAAGATTAGGTAAGAGAAAGTTATCCCCTTATTGACTAAGATTCGGTATCGGTAGATTTCCAAGGGGTGGCCCATTGATGGCAGGGACACATACAGTCATCGCAACATGTAGATCCTATTGATATTCTTTTGGTTCCCATATTGGCTCTGGTATTTATGGTCCCACGACATGAGTAAAGGAATCATCTGGCATGATTTTCCAATTTGGTATCTTTGGGACCTGACCGGTCTTAATCCGCATCTCCTGAACATTTTCTTGTAGACTATCAATCTTCGTAGTGCATTCAGATAGTACGTTCATCATATCTATATAGTCATTAGAATTTTGATCAAGATTCTGCATGTGGAATTTATGATAGGATCGTTCTATCTCTGCTGCAGTAGTTAACGATGGAGTAGCCTCAAGGGGTTTTAATAGCGGATCTCAGCCAATACAGAGCCATGCCAAACTATGGGAATGCGGTCGCACTTGAGAGGGAAAGAGTATTTCAACTTTTATTTTTGGAAAAATAATATTTTTTGTATTTTTTAATAAAGTGAGAGGAAGGGGAGAAAAGTCCCTCAGTGTAGTTGTTATTACTAGGTTTCACTTGTATTATGTTTCGCCTATTGTCCAAGTGTAGCGATTTACTTGTTTTCTCGATGGGTCTATGAGTTTAGACGTAGGGCTGGGTGGCGGAACACCGGTCTTTATATTAAAGCTTCCGCTACCTGTCTGATGAGGTATTACTATTACAGAGGCTCTTTTGACCGGTCTGAGGCTTTACCTCACCCTATCTCGCTTACTCGTTGTGGTTTACCCCGGAATATACCTGCTTTTCATCGTAAGATGATCAGGCGTCGAATCCCGAACTGTAGTTTCATGTAGTGGAGTCACTTGACTAAGCCCCGTTTGCGTAGTAGTTGCTTGTCGTTTCTTTCTTTAATCTAGATTGGCTTGGTGCGCAGTAAGGGAAGGAAAGGATGAGATATAGCATTAACTCCACTTGTTGGTATTCGTTGGGACGCATGCTTGGCTAAGAGTTCTAACTGCTCTAGTTGAGACTGCTGCTAGCTTTCCAGCTACTGGATCACTAAAAGCTAATAATAGGGATCCTCCCTATCAATTGGCGAGGCCTTATGAGTGGTAGTTCTACGATTTGAATGTGTAAAGCATAACACTAGCTTAACCTCGTAGCTAGTAGTCCTCTCCGAGCTGAGTAGCTAGATGGTAGCTCTCTTCTTGGATGTTGGCATTCCTATCCGAGTAGTTCCTATCCGACTAGTAGGAAGCTATGCAGCGGACGATAGGACGTTAACATTATCGTCCTTTTCTTCTATCGTCCGATTCTCCTCATGTCTATGAAAGCATGGTAGCTGTCTTCTTTAACTAAGAGTGATGCTAGCTCAGTGAAGAGAGATCAAAGAGTAGCTCGTACTCTTGTGAAAGCAGACAATGGGTTCATTCGGAATGCACCGATGTAGGGGTTCTTCGATCGATTTTTGAGGATCTCCTCACTAAAGGAGACGGCAGCCTCTTTTTTCAGGACGCGCTGAAAGCGATTGGAAGTCAGTTTTTAATTACGCCCAACAGCCCACTTGAGAAGAATAGCGTAGTAAAGTAGCCAAGGGAATCAACTCTCCTTCTCAGATGCGGCCTTATGAAGGCTAGGCCCCTTATTTTTTGTCTTCCACTTGTCGCCTTAAGCTTCCTGCAAATAGATACCTGCTTGCTTACTGGCAATCTATCCTAGAATGAAATTACATATAGAATTCGAGTTTGGAGAAATATAGGGTATGTAATGTAAGAAATGGTTTGACTGGTTTCCACACTCATGGACAGGGTCCTATTTTAAAAATGGGTGAAATAGTGCATAATTAGGTAGTAAGACGACCCGTAATTTTGGTAGAGTTTCATGTTATAATAAAAAATTAGGTATGAGTGTCCTAGGTTTATGCATGGGAGGTTAATGTAAGGGTTCCCCGTGGAATAACTTCCATGATAAAAGTCTTGCTTATAAGGGAAATCATTTATCGATACATGTGGAAAAGCCATTTGATATACCCGAGTGTATATGAATTACCTCATGATATACCTTGTGGTGATAGTACGTGTGAGAGAGAATTTTATATACTCTCTATATACCTCCCGTCATGAGTTAGGTTAAGAGATACGATGCAGGGGAACCATTTGATATACGTCAAGGCTACTTATCAAATAAAGTGGGAGTCGATCACTTAGGTTAACTGTGCCCCGTAGAATCGGTAACCCATCACAAAGTGACTCCCCAGTACGGGACAAATACAGGGTAAATAGTCAATGCTCATGAGACGTAGTGTGAAAAATGCATGAGTTTTAATTAGTATTTTTATGAAAAGCTTTTTGTATTCTGAAAGAATAGTACAAATATTAAGCATGGAATAGAGAATGGAAATATACAGCAGTGGTATGTGGTAGAAAATATAAATACCCAAGCGGGGTAAAGTGACCAAATATGTATAGTAACATGAATCATGAGAGAGATAAAGTGTGGTAGGAAATATGTACAAGTAACACATGGGAATGTGTATAAGTGATGTAAATATGTGGATATACACAAGTTAAATATAACATGGATGTAAATACAAGGTGGAAAAGACATGGGAATATGTGTAAATGAGGAAAACAGGGAATATGTGCAAGTGATTTGAAATATATACATGAAGCATGTGATATATGGATCATGTGAGTATATACAGGTGAAAATAAGCATTGATATATACAAGTAGCATGGACTACATGAAAATGTGGACAAGTGATGTGAAACATGGAAAATATGTACAAGTGAATGTAAAATATGCGATATATACATGTGAATGAATCATGGATATATACAAGAGACAAGAAGCATGTGATGAAAAAAGATGATATATACATGTAATGAGAAGATGATTATGGTGGAGAAAGGATATACATGGACAGTGTAACATGAGCATGAAACATATACACACATGTATAAAAATAGAAAATGGAGAGAAGGGAAAATAAATCCCATGTAAATAGAGTTTAGTCCTATAAATAACTCCCCGATAAAGTCACCCCGATAAATATAAGGGAGAATGAAATACTCCCCTCCCGCTACATGTTCGGTGATCGAGGGCTACGAAGGACATAAATTGGTCATCGTTAAGGATGTGAAAGTGAGTGAATGTGTAGAGATTGGATTCGTCGCCCTATTTCACTCCAAATAAGAAAAATAAGTATCCATCTCCATAGAGATGAAATAAAAATACTACTAGTTCATGCAAAACCAAGTGAATCACGGGCTCGAAGACTTTGTTACGAAATAGGAAAGTGTTAGGCACCCATTCAACCCTTTTGGTCTCTCATGGGCAATAAAAGGTTCTCCTTCCCTAGAGAGTGTAAACATGTGTATAATGTGTGGGAGTGTGATATATGTTCAAAGTGTGTGGAATAAAAAATGTGTGCATATGTGAAATAACGACAGGAACAAATCATTCTAAGATTACGGTTAAAAGAAAGTGAAATATATAAAAACAACCAACATATGGGCAATGCACCGGATCGTAACTCACTATGAAATAGTGAATATGTACGTCGATGGGACCGCTGAAAAGGTGAATAATAAATAAAAGTGTCTAAACTATGAGTGATGCACCGGATCGTGACTCACGATAAAAAAAGTGAATATGCATGTCAATGGGGCCGCAAAAAGTAATAAAATAGATAAACTATGAGTGATTCTCCAGATCGTGATTCACTATGAAAAAGTAAATACACATGTCCATGGGACCCCTAAAAACTGATAAATAAATAAGTAGGATTAAAAATGAAATAGGTAAATGCGGGACTCGAATCCTAAAATAGCTCCAAAATGCCTACGTTGTAAAAAAATGCTTCAATGTCCACTAGTTTGAAATAGGAACAAGGTGGGGTCTAACCCATACTTCGAAATTATAGTTTCTCTTTTTTGTTTATGAAAAAATGTGAAATGTGGAGGGAGTATAAAAATCTGAGAAGAACTCCATTTTGGGGACCCTCTTTTTGAGTTTTTCAATTTATGAAAATAAGTTTGAAGATATATAAATAATAAAAATGTGATTAGTGATGAGAGAAAAGAATAATTAACTAGAAAATGCGCTAAAAGTAATGAAATGTGTCAAATAAAACTAAATTGGTAAAGTAGGATGAAGAAGGTTTAGACCTTCTAAGGGATTTGAATTATGATTTTGGAGGTTTTAAAATATAACTTTAGGTGGTGGTTGAGTGATGGCAAGTGGTGAGGTGACGAGTGATAACAGAGTGTATGAGAATGTTTTGGGGAATGATGTAATAGGGTTGTCGTACGACTTACGATGATGAAGCCTTTGGAATAGTGAGGTTAGGGTTTCTTTAAATAGGGAACCCTTATATGTTAAAATGACCAGGATTCGCCTAAGGTGGGTTTAGGTTGGTACATGAGTTATCTTTCTTATCGGTAGGGGTACAAAACTTGGCGGCTAAGAAATGTTCTTCTTTTAGCAGGCAGGGAAGAGGGTGTGCTAATTGGCAGGCCAAAAATAGATTTTTCAGTAAAACAGTCAAAAAATGTAAACCGTAAGTCCAATTTATGCACGAATCGGACCATTAGAAAGAGTATTTAGAGTTATATTAAAGTGTGTTGAGATACACTCGGACCCAAGAGTCCAGTCGTCCTTTAGTTAGGGTCTGAAGAAGGACCGGGGGGTCTAGATTTAAAAGGGTTTTGTTTGGCCCTTGTGGAGGTGTATGGGGTATTATAATGGGGTGTCTACACTCACCAAACCCATATATTCCACTAGGTATGAAAACCTTAGGAAATTTATAGGGTTTTCACCATTGACAGAGTTCAAAGCATATTTTTCTAGGATTACCTATATCATAATTTCTCTATCCATATTTTGGTATCCTTCCTAGACATATACTTTGTATCTAATTTTTTTTTTGGTTCTAAAAATGGAAAATAAAAAAATGATTTTTTTCCTTTAAGTCGTTTAAGAAAACAACAAATATTTTTCTTTTGGATAATGTTTAAAAAAAATGCAAAAATATTATCGTTTTATGATTTTTGTGGATAGCTAGTGTTATGATGATTGAAATTTTATGGAACACATCATGTTAATTATTTCCATATTCTTGGATTATAAAATCCAAAAGGTAGTACGAACTTATGCATGTACTTCTTAATCATCTCTTTAAAGTTCTCCGAGAACGACTCATGTTTAAATATTGGTTATTGTCATAGTGCATACAGGTACAGCAGTTGACTTGGGTGTACTTTTATTTTGATTCAAAAAAAATTTAACAAATTATTTTAAATCATTCAAGACATGTTTCTTCGCTAGATATTTGAGATGTGCAGGGTGATAGCTACCATTGATAAAAACTTATATCTATGTACTAATGTTAGAAAAGAAAAATGAATTATCTGTGAAAATTCATGCTCTCAAAGCACATGTCTAAGGTAATTATAAGTTGCAAACAAATAGATTTGTTCATTTTCGTCTAGTATGTGATTTTTTTACCTTATTAAACTTTTAACTTAAGTGTTTTAATTTAATTATCAATCATAATGAACCTATGAACACTCAACATTATTTAGTATGGTTAATTTGTAATTATTTTCGACATAAGTGGGGTATATCTAACTTTTTTGGGTTTGGAGTTCATTCATATTCCCATTAGGGAGGTTGTATGGGACTTCATAGATTTGATGCTATCTCAAACTTGTTAATTCACATGTGTTTGGCTTTGTTTATTTTAGTTTTGGTCATATTGAGATATAAATATGATGTTCTAAATTTTTCCACATTTTCTCATGTTTGTGTTTTCATTAGTTTATGTTACTTATCTCATTGAGAATATGTTATAATTAATGATTCTCGATTTATTAATTGGATTAATTTGTGACATTTTTGTTTTTCATTTCTTCCTTTGTCTTTTCAAGATAACAAATGGGAGAAATTTTGGGATATACATTAAAGGGGAGTAGTTTAGTGCACGAATTGAATTTTTCAAGTACCATTGATTTATATATTCTATTGCATCCTTTGTACTTCATGATGTATGTGTTTATTTGTGAAAGATATAAAGGGCTCGTGATATTGATTTTCAAATGATTTAAAGGCCATACGTTAGTTACAAATCGTACGGTTATTGAGATGGGTAGATAGATGTGTAGGTATTTGATTCGATATTTTTGTATCTTTTTAATATTTTTTTTGTCCCAGAATAGACAAATAGGGAGATTTGTAAGGACATGTTTTGCACTCCCTAGGTTTTACTTGTGTTTGCTTAATTCTGGAACAAACATTTTTGTTGTAGTACCTTTGTATCGAGCATATTGAGTTATAATGTTACATCAAGTAAAGACAAAGATGAAAAGCATCGTGACAATGATTACCGAACTGGACAGGACGCATTCATTCTATATCAAAAATTTGGTAAGGTTTTCAAAGTTTTGTATTTCCTTGTAGTTTACTTTATTTATTGGAAATGACATGGCAAGATTTTGTTTAAAATTAGTTAAGAAAACTATTTTTAATTTTTTTTAATAAATTTAACAATGGTCTAAAAATTAGTAACATCGTTCAAACAAGCTCACCCCCGACTAAAGATTGTTTCGAACGAGGTACTTAGTTTCATGACATTGGACCTCAATAAAAAAATTGAAATGAAGTCGCCCTCAATTGAAGTTGATTTTATATGAGGTCCACTGTATTAAAAAAAAAGACCCTCGTTAGATAAAATTTCAGACGTGGAACTCTCATTTGAAAGCTCTCGCTCAAACGAGGGCTTCACTGATTTAAATGAGGTCTTCAAACTTGGAAAGCGTGTTTGAATGGTTCTCTTTCACTCCAAAACTATAAAAACACATTTGAACATGTCTTTCATGTATGAAGCCTGGTTTTTATAAAACCCTAATTTGGTCTTGAGAGATGGCTTTGAGTTTCTGAGATCCTATCAACTCCATGCAATCAAGGTAGACTATAGGTATACAAACACCTATAAATCTTTAACTTTGAAGAAGATTCAAAGACATGTACTTTTGTGGGTGAAGATAGCACATTGGATTACTTGTGGTTTAATCATCTACAATGGAGATCGGTGGATACCGAGACCTTGGAGGTTGTGCAGTTGATTCCTAGACAAGAGAAGCCTTGCGAGTATGGATAGAGATAGTGTACCATAACATAAGGAAGTAACCACATGAAAGTAAGCATCGTCATATATATAAGGCATGTATCTTTTGTTTCTTTGGGGACTAATTATAGATTACAATCCAATAGAAATCATATTAGGATATTATCATTATAAGGCTCTTTTGTATAAGCATATTTCGTCAATTGTGTGACGTATGTGAACCTACAAGAGTATGTGAGTAAATTGTGATGAATCTATCGATGGCGATATAAATGGATTGCTTGTGGGATCGAGTATCATTCCCTTGCTTGATGATGTATGATGCGTATAGGTCTATATATCCATCCGACGTGTTGTATTTCAACCATTAGACACGGGGGAGACATAAGATTCTTGATCTTTTATATAATCTTGGTACGTGGTTACATGATGTTGTGATAGGATAGTGATTTATAAATTTATATGTGTTTGTTTGCAATCCTTGAGGAGTGGGACCTCACATGGACTCACCCACTAGAATCAAGGGAGGTCCCCTAAGGTTTGAGCCTTCATGTTATGCTTATACATGTAGTTAATCCAACGATGGACAAATTCATACAAGAATTTGGATTGTGTTACTAGTATTACTGTAATTTGGTTCATTTATGTATTACAGTGTAGTATGTGTGTACTACTTATGCGTATGACTATTATTAATAGATAAAGTTTATGATAATATGTTGTATCTCCTGGTTGAGATCATGTACCTTACATGTTATGCATGGGCTTGGGTATGTGTAGTGTATATTGGCATTTATCTAGGATATACCTTAGTTACAGGTGAGGTGAGGTATCTCGGTAGAGAGACAAGAATGGCATGCATCAAAATATAGTTTTTAGACAATTAAATATTAAGCAGAATAATATCCTAACCAATATTCCATTATCCAACCTCCGGGTGTGAAACAAAAACATTCCAACCATCCAAATAAATTTATAAAAGAATGATTATTATCACGTAAAATATCTTTTACTTTTCTTAACATTAGTTGGACAAAATTTAATTATTAATTGTAGAATACAAATAAATAGCTGAATAACACCATACATATTTATTTCTCCCAAACTTTACGCAATCTATTGTTTAAATAAACCTCAACTCATTCCAAAGTTTTCTTTACAACAAATTAAAAACAACCTAGTTATTAAAATAAATTCAGAGACACTACATCATACCCCAACTAAATCGTCGTAAAAAATGTTTCCGGCATCCCAAGCTTTACCCCTACTAATCAAACACCGTTACACCTAAATCACATTATCGGATGTGTCCATTGAACGGACACACTCGAGAATAAAACTCGGGATACTAATGTGAGGTAATGGTATGAGATAATTTATATTTACCAATAATTTATTTTATTAACTTCCTTCCCAATTATGTCCATTAATATTTTCCATCGCAGTTGTTAAGGAACAAGACAAGTAATATTCTTCCACACCATGGGACAAAGGGGTAGTTTCCCACATGTCGTATGGAAAATAATTTCTTGAACTTTATCTATCCTAAACATTAATGTATTTATACAAAACAACAACAAAGTGGGTCATCCGTGCAAAATAGTTAGTATGACCCATCCCAACATGAGAAAGTTAGCATAAATGACATAGAAAAATAATGATGAGTGCAAATTATATTATGTTATTTCATGTTCAAAACTTTTGGATTATCCAAAACACAAAGAAATGATCATGAGAATTAAATTTCTCAACGACTCTCTAGAAAGCACCCTAAAAAATAACTCTGAGATTGGTTAAGAATTTCATTTTAAATTTACCTTAAAAATTATTCATCGGTAGCGCAGTCTTTTAAGCATAATTTTGAGTCACTAAATTGCATTTCTCGAAGCCACGTAAATTATGGAATGTCTTCTCATAATACTTGAATTGTTCATAATCTTTTGCTATCTAGAACTATTTTTAAATTCTCTGAAACATAATTGAAGTGCATTCAAATTTCACCTCAGAACCATCATGTTAGAGAGTTAGCGTGTGTACCCTAGGTTCACCACCTCGGCCAACCTCATCCCGTTCGAACCTATACATATGTCTCCCATATGTCCTCCCATATGAAAAATGACCTCTCTGAATTCAAACTTTCATTTGGGGCATCGGACTCAGATTTGGATTTTTAGCCACAAGTTATTCTATATGTAAAATGTGCATAACGATCCAACGCCTTTAAATGAGATGGGGACAAAATTCAATAGAATCATGTGAGGATAAAAATAATAAGCCGAGCATAAGGCTAAAAGTCCATCTAAAAAAATTATCATAGAGCCCGTTTGCTAAAATTTTCCTTTTTCATAGATTAAACATAATGGGTTTATTCCATCCATATTTTAAATCAAGCCCTTAAATAACAATCGAGGTGGTGTTAAACTACTAAGTAAGTTTCCTATGATTAATTTACTTTCTTATACCCATTAATATCCTTGACACGTTCGAGAACAAAAATATACTAAAACAAGTACAACAACAATTTCGTCCAACAAAATATTTAAGCGATGTTTATTACAATTTACACTCTTTTAAGGTATACACATAAGAAATAACTTTTTTCCAACAAGAAAAATAATCTTTATCATTAATACGTTATATTTCATTCCCTTAGTAGACATACTCTTCGGACATTCATTTGTCCACCAATCTTTAACTCATTTTCACGTTACCCATTAACACTATTTTCGGCTCTAACCGTAAATTCTTGATTTTAAATTTTTCCTTACATATTCGACGTCAATTTTTATAAAAAAAATCATCAATAACACTTTATGGAATTTACCATCTTTTGAATTACAAATTTTCGACTATCGTGTCGAGTTTCATGACAGGGATATTTTTTCTATGTGTCATCTTTAGAATTTAGCATACACAAATATATGTAGTTCATGTTCTCTTAAGATAATATTAGTACTTTTGTATTATTTATCATCTACACCCAAGTATAACTAAAATAATTATTAATTATATCACAAATTTAATTTGACCTTAAGCATGTTTATACATGGATTTTTACGTCCCAAAATTTTACTTTCGTACAAACATGCAATAATGACCATTAGGGTTTTGTTCTTGAAGTGGGTTTCCATTAAATTCATAAACTAAATGATTTACAAAAAAATAAGACCAAGAATCATCACTCACAACTATTCTTGAATATGTTTGCATAGATATGAAGGTTCCAATATACCCTACACCCCAAACCCTAATTTACTATCAATAACCCTAAATAGAATTCAAGAACCCAAGTTAGCATAGTTTTCCTAATCAAGATATAACAAGACAAACATGTCGAAACATTATCAATTCAATATTTATGATAAAGAGTGTCAAGATTTTCCCCCACACCCAATTCTAGCATACAAAACACTTATTACCCATGTTGAGCCTCCTTTTTATTTTTAAGAAGATTTAAGTTCATATTTTTCATCATTATTACATTAAAATCATGTATATACACATTAAATGTTAAGTCCTTAAAAGAAATAAATTAGATTCAACTCACTATTTTAAGAAAGATTTATGGCCACTAAAGAACTATGATTAAGTTTGTGTTCTTACCACCTTATTCTTCTTTCCTTTTCTTTCGTGTTCTTTCTAGTCTCTTCTTTCATTCTATTTCGTTCTTCCATTTCTTTTTTATCTTTTTTCTTTCATTCTTTCCCTATCTCTATCTCTCTTTTTCTCTTAGCTTGTTCTCTTTTTTTTTTACGAACTTTCCCTTTTTTTTATTTCTCCACCTTTTTCTCCTCTTATCCCTCTCTCTCCCCCTACTCTCTCATTTATTTCTTATGAGTTTTTGTTTGCATATAAACTCTTTCTCTTGTGTGGGTGGGTGGGTGGGTGGGTCGTTTAGGGGCGGGGGTAATCCTAATATATCAATTTTATTTTTATTTTTATTTTTGCTAGTGGGATCACAAAAGACACTCATGTGTACCCAAAATAACAACAAATATGTCTAAAACACTAGCCCAAAGGGTACTCATAATCTGAGAAAATAATTTTAATGTTAGATACATCATTTAGCTTAATAATGGGTTCATAAACCCCATCCAAACATTAACATGTCAATAACTCAATTAACCTTTTTTAACATGACATCCTTCCTACTCTTAATTACTAAACAATTAATGTTGATCCACATAATTATAAAATAACTTATATATATATATATTCGTAATAATAATTTAAACAAAACTAAAATGAAACTTGAAAATATCATGTTTTTTTCAAGATTGTGGTTTGAGACACAAAGAGCCCTTACAAAATTCCTATTATCAATAATTGAATACAAAAATAATTTAAATAAATTATAATATTAAACTTTCAATATTTTCCACAATATTTTATTGCAAATAAAAAAGCATCCCCTATCTCACCAATTTAAAAGTAACAATAATAAAAATTAATCACATGGACGTATTTATATTTGATAAGTCACAATATCAATATATAAGCATAGTCACTAAAAATTAGGATTGTTACTTTCATAAACACACTCTTGTTTCTAACTCTTATTTTTAGTTCAATTTGTGATTTTCACGAAGGAGATGTATATTTGATTTATGTCATAGCAATAGTGTTTCTCTTGATTGTGGGTATGCTTGTGGATTAATGTAAGGGATTTACACAATATGATCTTTTGAAATCTTTCGAGAGTATCCTTTTGTTCCTAATTTAATTATACTCTTATTGATTATATCATGATATTTATTGGAGTCCAATATTTTTTTGGGTTGAAATATTATGTGTTTATTTATTTGGGAAAGGTGACATGGATTTTGATATAACATTTAGAATGGGCAGACGACAAAAGTCCAATATTCAAAGTAAGACCTTGAGATTGCAGGGTGAGGCCAGTGACCCATTGTTGGATTATTAAGAAATAAATTATAACAACTCTTAGGTGTCGCATTGAACTTATATACGGTGTTTTAATATTGTTGAATTTTTGTTTACCTATTACCAAAATGAGCATTTTATTCTATCCATGTTGCGTACTGCCTCCCTTATTTTATTTTTAGTAACGGGTAAGATTCGGGACGATAGTGTAGATGAAGAAATTTGGGTGGAACTTGTGATAGAGACTATTATTGGAAAAATAAAACTATATTTTTATTTATTAGATCTTTGTTGTTATTTTTAATTATGTTGAAATTTTGTAATTATTGGAAAATACTTTAAGAACAAATTGTCGAATAGATATAATTTGTATGTTTTGGCTTATTCCATGCTTAGACAAAACTCTTTGAGTCATAGGTTAGGACTGGAGTGTATTGACTTTTTAAGCCTATGATGTGGTTTCTTAAAGACATAACATCCAAGTTAGAAGATCTATATCATCGTGTCATGTTCGTGCTCGTTTTCGTCTTCATATTTTGAGGATCTCTCACATATGGATGTGTAAATATATTAATCTTAGATATTTTATAGTAGGGGGCTAGATTTTTATAAAAATGTTTTCAAAATAATTTTATCTCTTTTTAATATTTTTTAAAAGAAAATATTTTTTTACAAAGGTCGTTATATGTCGTTCGAACGAGATAAGGCACCTCATTAGAACATGTTCCAACGAACTTTGAACAGACCAACTTTGGGTTTCGCTGGAATCTCATTGGATACTAGTTCAAATGAGATAATTTACTTCATTTGAACGAGGTTTATTGTCATTCGAACGATCCGGCGCATTTTTTAAGATTTTGGGATTTTCTTCAAAGTGTTTTATCATAATCTCGTTTGTCAAAAACCTTTTATAAATAGGAGGGCAGAGCAACAGATTTATGAGAGATAAAAATTTATGTTTTTAGTATCCAAACTCTATCAAAAAGATCTCAAAAACCTTTGTTTACACCAAAGTTGTTTAGGATCTAAGTGTTCATCATATTATGTTTTGAGATCCTATCTTGGGCACCGAAGGTTTATTCTCTACACATGCTGAGAATCGTTTCTTATAGTGAACTCCGTATTTGCTATTTACACACTGCGGACTCCGTGGTTGTGGTATTGAGGTGAAAAAGAGGTGGACTCCATTATTTGATTTATAAAAAGTTATTGAGTTGTTTGGTGGATACCGAGGCATGTGTAGACTCACACATTGTGGAAATCGTGCAGGTGGACTCATGCGTGTCATTGTACGGAGGTTGAAAGGACGAAGTGTGTCGACACTCGCAAGGGCTTCAATTTTGTGTTGCAAGTCTATTGTTGTGTTCTTTTTAATTCCATACATAGTGAATTTTCATGACCGGGTCGTTCGAGGTTTTTCTCATTGTGGGTATTCCTCGTATACCGGATGATGTGTGATTGTTTACTTTACCTTATCCCACTGTCAACTAGATGTATGTTTTAGGATTAAATAAATTGTCTAAAACTAGTTTACACACTTCCGTTTAAAATTGGTGCAACGTGTTATTTGGGGTAATTTTGTTTAAGATTAATATTTAATTTAATAAATTAAAATTTGACTTTTGTTTAGATAATTTCGTATACCCTGCACTTTCAAATTGGTATCATGGATAGAAATCTAAGTTATTATGTTATATTTGTGCTTAGGCGTGAAATTTAGCGGTTCTTATATAGAGGTTCAATCCTTTTCTTGACCACCTTTGTTTAATGGGTTTAACTATGCATACTAAAAGGTAGGTAGTCGATAGGTGAGTGGGTATGGCAAGCAGTATTTAAGGGTTGGTTCCCACCGATATCCTCAGTATGTGATTATAGAATTCCCAAACCCATTTAAACCTAGAGTTAGGATGAGCATAAAGGCCTAAATGATTTTTTTATGTAGTCACACTGGAGGAGTTATGTCATATTATGTCATGTGAAAGGTCTAAAGAGTCTTGGGACATACTCTAACTCACTCATGAGGGTACTAGTGTTTTTAAGTCTTCCAAACTACAAAACCTTAACACTCACTTTACAACCATTAGGATGGAGGAGAGTAAATCCTTTGATAAGTCATATGCTAGACTGTCAGAAATTATGAACTCATCATTTAACTTGGGAGACAGAATACTCGAAACTCTTGTAGTCAAGAAAATCTAAAGGCCTTTGTCTGAAATATTTAATTTAAATGTGACAGTTTTGAATTCCTTGGGTAATTTAGACTATACAAAACTCGAAGAGATTGTAGGTGATCTCCAAACTTATGAGCTTTACATGTTTTCCTCCAAAAAGATGAAGAGAGATAATGGCATTGCTTTCAAAGAACGAAAAAAGGAAACACATATTTTGGATGATGAGTCTGACATCGGCTCTGGTGATATGTCCATGTTTGTAAAAAAGTTTAAGAAATTTCTCAAGTTTGAAAAATAATTTAAAGATGAAAAGAAGTTTGAGAAAAAAAACTTTAACAAGGCTATAAAATTCCCTAAAAATTATAATGATAATGTTAAGAGGGATGAGTCGGATAGATATTTTGGGTTTGAGGTGTCATAACCATAGGGAAGTTGAGTGTCCCACAAAATTAAGGAATGAGGACAAGAAATTGAAAGTGTGTAATGCCAAAAATTGATAGTTATCCGGCAGTGGAACTCGATTCCCTTTATTAACTGAAATTACACCACGTTCATGGCTAGTCATATAAGCCTTGATGAAAAATATTATGATGAAGATAATTTTGGGCCTGACACTTCCAAGTAAGTGATAGTGGAGGAGGAGGATGATAGTGAATTTTAAGTTGCCTTTTGTAAGTTGTATATAGAAATGATAAAATTGAAAAAGGCTAACGGGAAATTGGAAGATATGTTGAAAAAACGTGTCATAGGTAATGATGAGAGTATATTGATATTGATTGACTATCTTAGGTCCAGTGAGATAACCTTCGGGGATTAATGATCCTTTTGAATAAGGATTCCATTATTTTGGATGATTCTCGTCATTTTCTCGAGTCTGGAATTATGGATTTAAAAGAGATATTGAGAGATTCGAGTAATGTAAAATTTCATTTGTATTTTAGGTTGAAAAAGATGAATAAAATGTTAGCCACCGTACGAATCAAAGATGACAATTGTGGTGTTAGATACGATATTCCAAATACTTACGCTACTAAAGCCAAAACTATAATTTTGAGAGAGTTAACTATTGCTAGGAACATTTGAAAAGTTCAACCCGACGATAACATTCCTCATATCTACACGTGTACACATTGCAGTAGAAAAGGTCACCTTAGGCATTTTTCTTTGATGTTTAAAACAGTCCTAGGAATTCTAAATCTAGAGTCATCGATGTTACCAAAACCCAAGAGAGTCATGTTACACATATGTGGGTTAGGAAATCATATGTGGAGGCTTTACATGTTATATTTTTTTATTCTTGAATTCTTACACATGATACTTCTCATGCTAAATCTAATTGTTGATTGCGTTTGTATGTTTACAAACACAAGATTTTGTACTTCATGTTGTATGTGTTTGCTAGTTGTATATGGTTTGAGTCTTTTTATTTTAATTTTTCTTTTTGGGTCTTATTGTGAAAAAATAAAATATATTTTGTTTCCCTTTTGAGTCTTAGTGAAAAAATGTTTAAAAACTCAAAAAGATGTTTGTTTATATGTAGTTTAGTTTTACACATTTTGTATGGCATATTGGTGTGTTTAAATCCACTCCCTTCCATATTTCCATGTGTTTAGGATATTTGGTTATGATTTTCGATGCTAATACTTTCCTAATGGATTCACTTTTCATATGCATCCTCACTCACATGCACGATCCCTTTTGCATTTTATTTTCATACGTTACATGAGCTAAGTGGAATTTTCTCCTAACAATCAAGTCAATATACATATTTATTTGATTTTGGTATTTGTGCATGTAAAAACCATTGACCGTGAGTTTGCTATTTTATTGAAAATATGAGTGTGAACAGAAAAGTGCGATGATGGAAGAAATTGTCCTTACATGAAAGGCCACCGTTGGCAAGAGCTTGAAAAATAAAGAGGTAAAATTCAATAACAAATTTCCAATGCCAATATATACTTCATTAATTCTTCAATTAAATTGGCATCTTCAAAATATGAGAGTGAAAAATTCTATATCTATAATTTTTTAGGGTGTTATAAGTTAAAGATAATGGTTTTTCACAATGAGTCCTAGTTAATTCATGTTTGATGCTATTGATTTGAGAATCATCAATACTTTCTAGCCTAGTGTGAATTATGCTTGTTTATCCATTTATGAGTTCAGTTTATCTGTCACTATGAGGCTAAATCTTTGTTTGATAAATTTAATGCAGTCAAATAGAAATTCTTGGATATTTTTTACTGATTGGATCATAATTATTTTATTTCTAGTTCACGCCCCTTCATTCCATCCCACATGTTTAGAAACATCGATAATGTTCTTGTGTGTAAAGCTTATGTATTTTGTGTCATGTTTGTGGTGTTTATATATATATATATATATATACTAGCAGAATGCCCGTGCCTGAAGGCACGATGAAGATTTTCAAAGTACGTAATCGCAAAACGACGAATATTATGTAATAGCAAAATAGAAAAATATTGTTCCCCTATAAAACATCTATATATCATTTCCCAATTGTTACTATATATATAGGGAAAACTAAATAATGATTAACACTGATATGATGAAGTTGTTAATAAATGAATTTCCCAACTCATCAACATTCACGTATAGGTGCTCCTCTTATCTGAAGGCACGGTTCAAACCTTACAAAAAAAATAAAACATTCTTGCGACATCTATGATATAAGCACATCATGTAAAAGTACTTTTTTACTCCTATAAATCCAAAAAATTTCGTCAAATAAGACTTGTAAGCATAGAATTATTATAAACCAAAAATGGTGAAAAATTTACTCCTGATTATTTCAACTTTCATGTCATGTCACCGTAGTGTGTCTAAATTTAAATTTAAAAGTGCTTATTTTTTTAAAAATCAACATCTAATGTGCTGATTTGAGGGTTATGTAAATCAAATTTTAAATTGAGCACGACATATCTTTAAAATGTCAATTACAATGTATCTATTAAAGCAATAGATTAAATTGCCAAAGACAATCCAATGTGTGAAATTACACATATTTATATAATGGACTTTAAATGTGAATCCAATAAATACATAACTTTACAAATATACTAAAAGAAATATAATGTGTGAATTTTTTTCATAATAAAAAGCTAAAATAAATTTTAAAGAATGCATTGGTTACGCCCATGCCTTAAGGCACCACGATCATACCACAAACTAACAATAATCCTTTTTGATCATTCTCGACTTCTGTCATACCACAAACTAACGTAGAATGCAGACATAATATGAAGTACTCGAAGAAGAAAAATGTATAAATTTAAATAAAATACGAACATGATCCCTTTTATTTTTCATGTGCGAGAAAATATGAATATAGCAAACAATAATCCACAAATATTAACCCAACCCTACTGCCATCAAATCTCCATTCACATGTACCCAACATTGTTGTATACTGCAAAAAAATAAAAATAAAGAAGTGACTTGGGCTCTGGATCTGTATCAACTTGTTCAAAGAAAGGATTGGCTAACGAAAAAGTAGACATTGGTTTGAATCACTTATACACAGTGAGATTATGGAAAACTCACTTGAGCTCTAAAAATAAATAAAACTACATCCCGTAAGCAATACTACCTATTCCAATAAAGCCACATCTCTTAAAACCACATCTCTTAAGCAGTTCCAATAAAACCATGTCTCGTAAAACCACATCTCGTAAGAAGTTCCAATAAAACTACATATCACAAAAAAATTCAAAAGATTTCAGTAATACTAACTATTCCAATAAAACCTCAACTCGTAACCATTTCAATTAATGTTTTTTTTAAACAGAGGGTTCAGGTTGGACAAAATGTGGGATTTGAAAAATACCCCAAAAATTATTGTATTAATGAGAAGAAACTAAAAGAACACATATCAGAGAAACTACGTGAACGAAATATTGATATTACCTAGACATATCTTTAAAACCATGTCAATGACCCATAGCCCAACTACAAATTTGACAATCGATGGTTCTCAGAAAAAACATAATAAAAGTTCAAACTGAAATCTTATATTGAACGAATATAAATCTTACCTTCTTTGACCACTAACAAAAATTTGTCACTAAAAAATACAAAAGTAGAGAGAGAAATGCGTAGGTTTAATACATGGAGAGGGAGAGAGTCGTATAGTGGCATAGATGACCAACTTTCGAACAAAAAAATGGGCAATAGACAGAGATGTCCACCTATTGAAAAATCTGAAATATAAACAAAAAATTAGTTCACAATTCGAAAGAAAAAAAATGAAGTGCATGTTGAAGATGAGAAATACGTTTGTAGAGAAATGGGTTTTTCCCCTTAGCATGTCATGGAAACATGGTCAGGGGAGCGAAGTTGAATGATTTAGCCACAGCTTACCCAAATCGGCACAAAAAAATACACCATAGCATAAATAGAACCTTAGAGAGAGAGAGAGAGAGAGAGAGAGAGAGAGAGAGAGAGAGAGAGAGAGAGAGAGGATCCCTAAAATAGCGAGAAGAGAGTAAAATGAGAGGGGTAACCTAGGGATGAGACGTTTGAGAGGAGAAGGAATGGGTGTGTAAGAGAGAGCAGGGATAAGACATTTGAGAGGCTCGAGGGGATTGGATGTCTCAAACGACACTCCCACGTTTAATCTTTCCATCTTCATCGAGCAGCGCAAAACATTTATTTAAGTAAAAAGTGACAGATTTTTCTGATGGGTGGGAGAAAACGTGATTGTTCATTTGTTTTTGCAAATTTTCAGTCCCACGTGGACTCATGTGAAACCATTAGATTTAAATTCTAAGAATTAATCTCAACCCTTAATTATCTTATGTGTTTATTGAATAGTGAAAACACCATTACTCCTTATTATATATATATATATATATATATATATATATATATATATATATATATATATATATATATATATATGTTTGTGTGTGTGTGTGTGTGTGTGCGCGCGCGTGTGTGTGTGTGTGATTGTGTGTCAATGGTGTATTTTGCATATCTATATATATGGTATCGTTTGTTTTGAGTCATTTCATTTTCATTTCATCCATGTTTCCATGTGTTTTATCTTTGAATCAAAATTAGCATGCTATATGATCATATTATTATCGCTTGCTACTTGTTTACATTAGTATCTCATGCTTTATTCTATATTCAATTGGTATCATTTTTGCATCAAATTGGTTATTAATTGATCATAGTGTGGACTATTTTTGCTTGTGTTGGCCTATTGTGTTTATCTAACTTTACACCATCACATGATATTATTCTTTCCTCTATATTTCCAATTGGTGTCACATGTTCTCACATTTTCGGGGAGAAATTATTTATGGGGGAGAAATGGATTATTATACATTCTTTCTTTGTCTAATCCTGAACAAAAAGGGGGAGAAATGATGTCTTTCACTTTAGGTTTAAGAGGAGATCTTTATCTTAGGGGGAAACATCTTACCTATGTGGGAATCGTTAGACATAGGGGGAGTTAATTCTTATGCACATTTTATATATTGCTATATTCTCTTTGCATTTGAAGGTTATTTAAGTGTACAGCTTTGCAACATGTGTCAAAGTTTAAAAGAAAGAAAAACTACTCAAGGTTTATGAGTCAATCAAGTTGCAATTTTTTTCCTTTTGGGGTTGGGCATTGAGTTTTAGATAAGCTTGACGGCCCATAGGAGTTTTTAATTTTGGTTTTGTCCCGAAATAGCCAAAGAGGGAGATTTATAAGGCGAATTTCTTAATAGAGTCAATTTTTATCTTTTGGCTAATTCCGTGATTTGACAAAACTCTTTGATTCATTGGTTAGGACTTGAGTGTGTTGACTTTTCAAGCCTATGACTTGGTTTCTTGAAGACGTAGCGACCAAGTTAGAGGATTTGTATCTTCGTGATGTGCTTCGTGTTCGTTTCTGTCTTCACGCTTCAAAGATCTCCTGGTCATCTTCATCATCGTCATCCTTGCCTTAATCCCATTATATTGGGTCGGTCACATGGATTCTCCTTTTTTATTCTAATCTATTATATTCATTATTATCGTTCAAGTTTAACTCCTTAAAGTCTCTCCTAATAATTTTCTCCTATGATAGCTTAGGGCGACCTTTTTTTCTTTTACCCTCTATTCCCAACAATCTTCCTATTATTATAGGGGCATCTACTAGTCTACGCAACACATGTATGCACCACCTAAGTCTACTTTCTCTTAATTTATGGCTAATGGGAGCTACTCCTAACTTTTTTCTCACGTATTGATTTTTAATTTTATCCTTTTTAGTAATTCCTACCATCCACCAGAGCATCCTAATCTCACTAATATGGAGACTTTGTTCATGTTTTTTCTTTAATGCCCAACGCTCTGCTCCATACAGTGTTGATGGCCTAACAATTGTTCTATAAAATTTTCCTTTCAATTTATTAGTTATCCTCTTATCGCATAACACCCCACTCGCTTGTCTTCATTTTATCAAACTAGTTGATATTCTACTCGTAACAATCTCATCAATATCCCCATTACTTTATAACATTGAACCTAGATAACGAAATTTATTAGTTTGATTTATCACTTTTTCTTCAATCTTTAATATTATGTTACTCGATGCCTCATTATTAAATTTACATTCCATAAATTCCATTTTATTTCTAATAATTTTTAGTCCCTAGGGCTTTTCTCTAAGTATCTGCTCTCATCACTAATCTTTCCTTGGAAGTGTCTACTAAAATTATATCATCCACAAATAACATACATCTAAAATTATATCATCCACAAATAACATACATCAAGGGAAATCTTCTTGAATTTCCTTAGTAATCTCATCTAAAACTACGAAAAATAAATAAGGACTTAAGGACGATCCTTGATATAAATCCACTTTAATCGTAAGGTCATTAGTTTCTCCACATATAGTCCTTACTCTAGTGTGGATCTCGAGGTATAAATGTGTAAATAAATTGATTCTTGGAGATTTTATATTTGGATGCTAGGTTTTTATAAAATTGTTTTCAACTGATTTTATCTCTTTTAAATATATTTTTGAAGAAAAATATTTTTTTTGCAAAGGTCGTTAGAATGACATTGGATATATAATTCAAACGAGATAAGATACGTCATTAGAACAGGTTCCAATGAACTTCAAATGAACCAACTTTGGCATTCACTGGAATCTCGTTTGATAGTATGTTAGGTAATGGCTTGAACAAGATCTTATACTTCGTTCAAATGAGGTTCAAGGTCGTTCGAACGACCCAACGCATTTTTCCAGATTTTGAGATCTCCTTCAAAGTGTTTTATCCTAATCTCACTTTTGAAAAATCTCTTATAAATAGGAGTGCGGGGAAGTAGTTTTATGGGGGACAAAAACTTATGTTTTGAGTTCTCAAACTTTATCAAAAAGATCTTTAAAACCCTTGTTTACAACCCAGTTGTTTAGCATCCAAGTGTTCATCATATTATGCTTTGAGATCCTGCTTTGGTCACAAAAGGTCTCTACATCTGTTGTGAAACGTTTCATACGGTGAACTCCATATTTTCTATTTACATACGACAAACCTCGTGTTTGTGGTGACGAAGTAATGGACTCTGCTATTTGATCCGTAGACAGTTTTTGAGTTGTTCGGTGGATACCGAGGCATGTGTCGACTCACACATTGTGGTAGTTGTGTGGGTGGACTTTTACATGTCATTGTGTGAAGGTTGAAGGACCGAAGAGCGTCAAGGTTTGCGAGGGCATCGAGTCTATGTTATAAGTCTTCTATCGAGTCCTTTGTAATTCCATACATAGTAAATTTTCATAGTTGGGTCGTCTGAGGTTTTTCCTGTTGTGGGTTTTCCTCGTGCATCGGTCGTTGTGTGATTGTTTATTTCACTTTATCATGTTGTCACCTAGATACATGTTTTATGATGAAATAAAATTAGCTAAAATGGTTTATACAACTTTAGTTTAAAATTGGTTCAATGTGTGATTTGGGGTAAATCTGTTTAAGGTTAATATTTAATTTGAAAAAATTAAAAAAAAATCTTTTGTTTAGTCCATTCCGTATATCCTACACTTTAAGATACAAAATTGTAAATTTTCATATGTGTTATTGAGGAACATTTTAAATTTGGCATCTACATTTGGATTATTAAAATTGGATGTACGTTATGGAAAATTACATGCTCTAAACTGTTTATTAGAATTGTTCGTTTAATTTTAAGTAAAGTGACTACTCAAATTTTATAGGTCGTTACAGCATGGGACTAAATGAGTCATATTTAATATTGTTTAAGTTAAGTTAATAATTTCTTGAAAATATGGGGTCTAATCAATGTGTTATTCTTAAAAATATTTTCAGTTATTCAAAAGTTGAAGCAGCAAGCAAAGTGAGCAGAAGGATAGTGTTTCGGTCATTCCATCCATTTATATTAGGCTAAGATTTGTAGAAACAAACTAATACTACTTAGTGATATATTTCCTAAAGTTTATGTAATCCCACGACCTAGGTCTTGTTGTTCCATTTAGTACCTTTAAGTGATATGAAATGGTTCATGCTTTCTAGACAAATATATATGTCCCCTACCAATTTGGTTCTAGTTTCCCATTAAAAGGCTTTTTAACGGATGGAAGCAGTAACTTGAGTATCAGTTTACTGAGATATAATTATCTGATCTTAACTATCTTTTAAATGATTATTGAGGAGCTCTTGTTGGTAGGACATTAGGTGGATAAGAGTTTGTTCTCTTAGTCCTTCCATTTCAAGGGAAAGACGATCATTGTTGTGGCCATCTTTATGGATCTTAGACCTGAGTATGGGTAGGTCGATCTCCAGAGAATTTTTTTTTTCCTATATCATATAAGCCATGGAATAAGGGGTTTTATTGGTGGTATTTTAGGAGTAATTATATAAGCCCAAAGGACATAGGGGGTTTTGTCGACCCACTTTATTTTGACATTCCCTAGTCGACATTTGACCTGAATGAGTACAAATTAATTTATGATCTCACCTTGTTGTTGCTCTGGGGGAACCACTGAGGCATATTCATTACATATTCCATATTTTAACCAAAAATATTTGAATGCGTGATTATCAAACTAGATTTGTGATTATGTTTGTCCACATAAAATTTCTAGTGTTAACTTTCTTAATATGTATTAGTGGTTCGACTTCTACCCATTTGGTGAAGTAATTGGTTGTAATGATCAAGAATTTTCAATCTCCTTGAACTCTATGAACAATTACGGTAATGTTTATGACCTATTATGATAAGGACCATAGATTTATGAGCGGGCTATGGCCACATCCCACTTGTTTGATGGTAGGGGCAATTGTTGACAATGGGGACACTTATTAATAAATTAATCAACATCCTCATGGGCCATAAATATCCTTATGAGATCGTCGTATAAGATAAAGATCTTCCACTTTCATAGGTGGTGCAAGTTTCCTCATGCATTTCCATGAGGATTCATTATACTTGATTTCGGTGAACACACCTGAGAAGGGGGTCCATATATGATTATCATGAATTCAATAAATGCCTCGAGTGCATGAGCTATTAATAGAATAATGTGTAAGTCCGGGTTGATCCCACGGGAAAATGATTAATTTTATACAGTAGATTTTGCAGCTAAACAACACATCGACCATAAATGATTATTGTGAATTTAATAAACACCTCCAGTGCTCGAATTATTAATAGAATAATGTGAAAGTATGGATTTATCCCACGAGATAATGATCAATTTTATAAAGTAAATTTTCCAACTAGACAACTTTGAATTTTTTTTAATAATGATTAAGATGAAACAATTCTAGAAACTAAAAAAAATTATTGAATCAAATTATGTAGACAGTGATCAGAGAGAATTATTGGGATTTCAAAGTCATTTACCAATTTTAATTAGTTATGCCAATATAAATTTTGATTCCCAATTTTTACAACTTGAAATTTCACCGAGTCTCTTCGTGTGAATTTTAAAAGATAAATCAAGTACTTTTTATATTATTCATAAGTCTAAAATCTCTGTGACATTGAAACATATCAATTATATTCATTTTTAAACATAAATTAAGCAAGGACTAACAAATGGGTAAATGGAAGCATAATCCATCACAATTAAAAATATATAAACGGTAGAATCAAATAGAGTTAAGTTTAGAAGGATAAAAATTGCTCGCATAATATTTTATATTAATAACGAATCATTGTAATATTAAAATAGTATTAAGGAATACTAAATTTAATTGACTATTAAATAATAACTAGGCATGGCAAATGATCTTAATCCTAGCAATTAATTTTAAGATGACATAATGAATAACAAAATATTACAAGATGACGATAAAATTATCACTATTGTAATCAACTTACAAGACTTTGGTCCAAATGGTATTCGAATCACGAACAATCCCTTTTCCAAAAGTTTGCAGACAATAATAACTCACGAACATTCATATTATATTTTTGACAGAATTTCAGTCACATTATCATTATCATTTGAAAAGGTCATGTAAAGTTGTTTTGTGATCATCGGGTGACTAAGACTTATAAGGTCGTAAAAATCCTAATATCCAATGTGTCATGTCATGTGTACTACCCAATTCATAATCCCTTCACGCCCAAACAAGTTTTCTTGATGGTTCAGGTTATTCATTATTTCTAATCTTTAATCCCTACTCTATTGGCTTAAAATATCTCTGAACATCTAATACTCAGTCCTACAAAATAAGTATTTAATGATAATCGAAATATTAATAAATACATAAGGGGATTATGCCAAATGGCACGAAAAGTGACACATTATGAAAAATAATTAAGGAAAAAAAATTCCCACATCGCATGGTTCGCTTGGATGTGTATAAATGTTCTAATAATCCGAGTAAGTATGTTGGTTAAGTTTGACGCAAAAATACCAAGGAATGGTTGTAACACGGTCATAGTTAATAATGCGATAATTTTGGCAGTACGCGACGCACATGATAGGTAACTTTGTGAGATTTTTGTAGGATGCATCGCGGTCCCAAATATCAAAATGACCACTTTTATAGGATCCAAAAAATACTTATAAAAATACCATAGGGTCAAAAGTCAAAAATAAAAAAAAAAATATTTGTTGTCAAAAAATAAAATGCTCAGGAAATTATGAAAATATCTAGATTGACTTAAAATTTAATTTCGATCAACTTTCTCTTCTTCGACATCTTCGAGAAAAAACATTTTGAGGCGGATTTTCGTCAGCACGCGTGGCGCAGGACCCAAACTTGTGCGAATTGTTTAGGATAATCAGTAACTAAAAAAAATATTCTGACCATATATTTAGACTCATAAAAATATAAGGAATGTTACCATGCAGAAAAATCGAAAAAATATATATTTTATGCGGAGGTCCGGATTCTTGCGAACCTTGTAAAGACAATCCGAGAGGCAAAAAACTATTTTAAAATGACTTTTTAGCCAAAACAATGCAAGGAATATGAATCTCAAGTTAAAAGTTTAAAAAAAGGCATGAGAGAGAAAGCGACGCAAATCAACATTTTGTGGGGGATATTTGGGGAATTTAACCCCTTAGGGTTTTAAAAAGTATATAAGTGTATGTTAGCCCATTTGGGCATGATGGATCCAATTTTTCCTCTCTTTCTCTCTCTCTCTCCTGGAAAGCTCTCCCACCATTCAATAACCACAAACCACCCTACACCACCATTCCACCACCTAATGCCATTATATTTTATTAGTGTTCCACCGTATATAAGCCTTGTACACTCATTTCTACCATTGATAAGGAAGAGCTACAAATTTTGTAGTTATATTTGGGGGATTTCTTAGAGAAGCTAAAGTGGGTTTTAATGGAGTTGAAGTGGGTCTTGCTTTGTAGCTTAGGATGATGCATTTGGAGGCGGGAGTTGTTCCTCCTACACTAACACCGCCATTTCCACCACCATTTTGGATACATTTAGGTGGGAATACTAACCTCGATTTAGGGTTAAAGTTTGTATATTTCCAGCTTGTTCATTTTCATATGTTAGACTAAATATATGTAGGACATGGGTTATTTTGCATATATGGTTCACTTAGTAGCATTCTCACCATTTTGGGTGAATGGGTTTCAAAGAGAGGTTTTGAAAGAAGATAATTTCCAGAATAGTTATTTACACATATTGGGTATAAAATGTGTAAAATAATGGTCATGTTGCATTAATGGAGTTATTAATTGCATTCTTGATGTTTTGAATAAAAAGTGGAATTTAAAATAAGGTTTTAAATAGATTTTAAAGGTGTTAAAAATTCCAAAACACTATTCATAGGCATTTTATGAAATAAAATATGTTAGAATGATGTTTTAAAGATAAATAATGTGATTTTGTGCAAAGAAATGAATTAGGCTTGTTTAAGCCATTTTATGAGAGAAATATATAATTTTCTACTTGAATAATGAAGATAAATGTAAAAAAATGAATCTTTCACTTTAAATGGGTATTTTAGAGATAAGAAAATAGTATGAGTTATTGTGTAAATATTGATAAATGGGTGTAAGATGTAAATACTGAAAAAAAATTGTGTTTATCAAATATGTAGAAAATGAGGTTTTAATATATAAAATGTATGAACTTATATATTAAAGGTGTGTGAATTGTAAAATTGCAAAGTTGAGTAAAGTATGCTAGTAAACAAGTGTTTTTAATGGTTAAATGTGTTTAACTGTTGAATTGGAAACTTAAACTACCTTTTTGGAAAACGACACTTGTTAAATGACTAAATTGCAAGTTTTGGTAATAAAAAGGTAAATTGGTAAATTTACTTAAAGTAGAATATTTTTAAATATTTTTACACTAGTGTGGGTGAAAACAAATTAAGTCCTAAAGTGTGAAAGATTTTTGGTATAAAATCAACGTGTGGGTGAATAAAGGACTTAAAGGATAAAGTAATAATTTTTTTCAAGTGTTAATGAAAATACGGACAGTTAAGTCCAGGCTTTTGGCTTCGGCCAGTAAATATTGAATAATGTGAACATTAGAATAATGTTGAGAGAATTGAAAAGATAATGATATTGGATGATGTTGGGTTACATAATTAAGCAGGGCTATGTTGTCCCTAGTGGTGAAAGACCCCAAACCAACTGCAGATTACTTGGCGCTCAGTACCGGACGGTGAAATTCTGTGAAATCGTGGGTATGCGTGTGTTGTGATGGGTGTGTACGTCAGCGGAATCCCTAAAGAAAATGTTAAGTAATGAATTGAATTTTCTTGAAAGAGGCATAAATTAATGGCATTAATTCATTGATTTACTAATGCAATAATAACGCATTAAATGTTTAATATTCATGTGGCAACATGGGATGGTTTAATAAGATGATATAATGATGTTTAAGCTACATATTGAGGTTTGAACCATAATGAACACAAACATGTGTTATGTTAGGTTTTCAAAGGAAAATGAGTATTTTTCTAAACGCGGTAAGTAATGATTAATAACTCGGTATGAGTTACTGAACATTGGGTAATAAATGTTTGGAAGTAAATGAAAGATTTTTCCCAACAATTGCTAATTTCTTAACCGTGTGCGTCAATGGGAAGGAATGCTAGTTTTTAAGCATAATGATAGAAAATGATTCTTTGTAAAGATAAGGAGTTAAATAACATTTTTGGAATAAAACGGTTTAATACATTAGGATACGTATTTTCAAATGTATATATGTAGATACATACGTACTTTCACATGCATGTAGCGTAGCGTGTGAGTATTCTTTTTTGCCATTCGTTTTTATACTGCATTTGTATAGTTACCACTGAGCATTATGCTCACATACCTCCTTTTGTTATGGAAGGTTGTATATTGTTCCGTACTTTGAGAGCGTTATACAGGTAAGTAATTATTTACATTTATGAATAGTAACCCTTGGGTCCTAACACATAATTGATGAAAATTGGAATCGCATGCTAATAAGAGTAATATTAAATAATAAAACTGGACTAGAAACATTATTTAGGTTGTTTCACTGCACTCCATAATTAACGTACAAACCAGATTGGGTTGATCATTTATTAACCCTTAAATCTAGGTTGAGGTGTTACATAACATCACTTGAAAGTTTCATGAACTAACCTAGAATTAACTGATCCTCTAAACAACATAAATATCCCCCCTTTGACTCCATGCCTACCCCAATCAACTCGGTCTTGGCTACCCAGATCAATCGGGTCCTAGCAGTATGCCCAAGGTCCTTAATTTTCGAATTTTGAGGAAATCCAGCTCCAAACCAATCTTAATCCAATCCACCTTAGTTTCTAATATTCTTATAATTGTTTAAAGTTAGATTAGACTAATCCTAAACATATAAATCATGAATTCCAACAATTCTAATAAGATTTCTCATATAATTGGGCACGTTACATGACGAATAACTCAAATCCTACAACATGGATTCTAAAATGTCTTAACCTCCTTATAAAATGAATTTGTAACCAACATGGTTTTTGCATACTTAACTTATCAATACCCTAAAAATTTAGAAAAAGATAAAAAATATATCAATTACCTAATTGACAATAAAAAAAAAACTAGTTCTAGCATGTGACTCTAATTAAAATCCCAATTATCAATGTTTATACCATATAATTACCAAACAATAGGATAGCGACGCTTGGAAATGTAAACCAGTTGTGGACATCCCGAGGGGACTGAGGCGTGAATCCGCCTTATCCTGTGCGTATGAGCGGGATTGCGCCCTTTATCAGGACACTCGGTCGTCATCGATATGGGGTAGTATGTAGAAATAGAGTTGCTAGCCTATTTTTAACAAAACAGGAAAAAGAAATGTTTCCTTCTCGAGAAAACGACATCAAGAACACTACTAATCCTTGCAAAACCAAGTAGTTCAAGGGTCCGAGGATTAAGTTACGGAATGGGAAGGTGTTAGGCACCTATCCCACCCTTTCGGTCTCTCATAGGCATGTGTTAATCTTCTCATATTAGACTCTATGAAGTCTGTGCTTATATGCATAATATAAATGGAGAATGGAATCGCTCAACTTGCGTCATGGAAAAGGATTGAGTGAGGTCATCCTTAGCAGTGTTTTCAAAATAGTAATTCAAAATATAACATAAGTGTTTTTCGAGTCACAAGTCGTTATAGAAAACGAATGTATACGTCGGACAAGACACAAGCATGAAAGCATATGAAATCCATTATATATATATATATATATAAGGTAACAAATGTGCTTAAAGGAGAACTCGACTCTACGGATTCTCCCAAGATGCCTACGTAGCCTAAGGCGAATCAAAATCCATATAGATCGAAGATAACATTGTGTGGGCTTTAACCCATAAATCCAAATAGGGGATTTATCTTATATGTGTGTACAAAGATAAACATGCTTTAAGTGTGAGAATGTGTAGTAAGAATCCCTCTTTTGGAATTTATAAGTAAACCCTATATTTATTGTTTTGGATTTTTTTGTATGAAAAATAAAGTATGTGAAAATACTAATAATAAAGGATTGAGATTAAGGTATGTGATGTAATAAAATAAAGCATTAAAGTATAAACAAAGCAACAAAGGCTAAAATAAGATAATTTAAAGACAAGGGTGGAGAATTGGACCTCCTTATGAAGACTTGCAGTGGATCTTGATTGTAGATGTGTTGATCTCGTGAAGAAGTGATGGAGGAACGCGGAGATGGGGATAATTTAATAAATGAAGTATGGAAAGGATGGAAAGAATGTGGGAAATCGGATTTTTAAAAGGGGGACAACTCTGAATTCGAGAGAATGTTCTCTAAATTGCTGAGAGGGATGTTGAGGGGTATTTTCAAAGTGAGGTCATGGCCTCTATTTATAGGTAAAATGGGGGTGACAAATGACACTGGCAATCGGTATAAAACCCCAGACACACTACCGATAGGCAGGGTCCTAGGGTTATGATTCGATAGTTTGAGAGAATTTTTTTAGAAAAATGAATGTGAAATACGAACCATAAGTCAAAATCTCACACAGGGAAAGTTGTTGGAAAGGGTATTCAAATACCTTTAAGAATCCATTGATCCACTCCCGAGTTCGATAGTTGATCAAGTTCAAATGGGGCCCGGAAGCACCCATTGGTTCCTAGATAGGAATTTTTTAGAGGAAAACGGATCATTCGTCCAAATTGTAAGGCCAATTAGCACACAGGATGGACCATTGGAAAGGGTATTTAGAGCCCTTCGATATTTCATTAATCTTTATTTGATTGGAAGAGTTGATCAAGGTCAAGTGGGGCCCAAAAGATCCCGATTACCCTTCATATTAAAATGGGTTGTTCGTCCGTACCATAAGAATGATTTGCACATGGGAAGGACCGTTGAAAAGGATATTTCATGCTCGTCAAAGATTTATTAAGCTTCATTCAAGATGGAGAGTTTATTGGTATCAAACGGGGCTCGGAGTGCCCAGTGGCCTCCAAATCAGTTTATGGGCTAAAACGAATCATTCGTCTATATCGTAAGGTCGATTCATGCATGAGGTGGACCATTGGAAATGGGATTCAGATCCCTTCAAAGATTTATTGGGCTTATGCTCAGGTGATAAGGTTGACCAGAGTCAAACGGGGCCTGGGAGCGCCTGATAGCCACTAGATCAATTTTGGTAGTAAAATGGATCGTTCGTTCGAACCATAACGCTTATGTGCGCACAGGGTAGACCATTGGAAAGTGGATTTAGAGCCTTTACTATATTCATTAAGCTTTTTATCAGGTGTGAAAGTTTATCGGCATTAAATGGGGCCTGGGAGCACTCGATGGCCTCTAAATCAGTACTGGGAGTGTGACTTAACATTGGCGATGAGTGACTGAGTGAATTTTAGGGTCCTAAGGAGGTTCTTAGGGGGTATTAGGATAGGGTGTCTATACTGATCCCCTCTATGGGCGAGCTTGGAACAAGTGAAGGTCGTCAAATGATAGACACCACGTCGACATTAGGAAAGAGGATTCTAGGCTAATTCGTAGAACCTAGAGGATGAGGTTGATCGACTCGGAGGGTAGAGGACCTAAGGAGATGAAGATGACAGATTCAGCGGGTCGAGGTCATTTTTGAGGACCTAAGGATATGAGGATGACCGATTTAGCGGGTCGAGGTCAGTTTTGAGGACCTAAGGATATGAGGATGATCGATTTAGCGGGTCGAGGTCAGTTCTGAAGACCTAAGGATATGAGGATGATCGATTTAACGGGTCGAGGTCAGTTCTGAGGAACTAAGGAGACAAAGATGATCAATTCAATGGGCCGAGGTCAGTTCTAAGCACCTAGGAGACGAGTATGACCAATTCAACGAGTTGAGCTCAGTTTTGAGGACCTAAGGAGACAAGCATGACTGATTTTGTAGTTTGAAGGTGTGTTAAGATTGGTTCTAAGGGGCTAGGGTAACCAATTCAGCGGGTCGAGGTCAATTTTATGGACTTAAAGTGATGCTGGGGATAATCGATTTAGCGAGTCAAGGTCAATTCTGAAAACCCAGGGAGATGAGGATGATTAATTCTGTGGGTTGAGGTGAATTCTGAGGACCTAAGGTTGGGGCGACCAATTCTGAGGGTTGGGGTCAATTCTGAGGACCTTGAGTTGTGACGTCCAATTTTGAATCCGAGGTTAATTCGGAGGACCTTGAGTTGTGATGACCAATTCTGAGGGTCGAAATTTGTGATGACTAATTTTAAGGGTTGAGGTCAATTCTGAGGACCTAAAGTTGTGACGACCAATTCTGCGAACCGATGTCAATTCTGAGGACCTAAAGTTATGACAATCAATTCTGCGAGCCGATGTCAATTCTGAGGACCTAAAGCTGTGACAACCCATTCTGAGGGTCGAGGTTAATTCTGAGAACCTAAAGTTGTGAAGACCAATTCTGAGGGCCAAGGTCAATTTTGAGGACCTAAGGTGGTGACAACCAATTCTGAGGGTCGAGGTCAATTTTGAGGACCTAGAGTTGTAGCCGGGGGAATATCTCTCCTAGAGATATTTAAATTATCGTGGGGTGCAAATTCACTTTTGGTTGCATTGGGAATTATGTAGTCTTAAAACTCCACTTGGGGGATGTTTAGTTTTGGGATTCCAATTGGGGGACTTTAATAAACTTGGATGCAGGCACATTATTATTTCTATTATGGAGTATTCTAAGAATAAGAGTGTAAGATTAATCCAACTGGGGATTTTAAGGGTTTTTAAGGGGCTTAGTGCTCCAAGAATGATTTTCTTGAGGAAAATAATATTTCATATGTTTTTAAGGATTTTTGGGAAGTTTTCAAGCAATTTAGAGATTTTTTAGGAAGTTTTTGGCTTTTTTGTAGGCAGGCTTGAGGGGGTTCCAATCGAAAATGGAACGAATTCCTGGTCTTCCTTGGTAAGAGAAAAATTTGGATGGCAATTGGTATAGATTGGGGGTTATCGATAGGCAGTCCCTTTAACGCTCTATAAAATGGGACGATCCCTCCCATTTTTCACACCTTCAAGTGTTTGAATCTTCTGCTTTCTCTATCTAAAAATTATTCCTAAATACTTTTTTCTTTCATACTTCAAATGGTTATTTCTTCAAGCGAGGTGTATAATAAGGAGTGGCTAGCCATTGATGGTTGGGTCGACCTAGAGTGGCAGTCTAGGGTGCCCCTTGAATTGGGCAATGAAAATTCCTTTTATTAGTTCGAGCCTGCAGTCGATGAGCGTATCCTATTACGCGAGCCTGATACCACCGTTCATCTAGGGTGAAGAACCCTAGTGTCTACGTAAGTATGGTGACTTTTGGTATTCTAATTCATTTTTCTCTTTGTTCTTTATGCTAAAAAAGGGGTTTTCCATTTTCTTCCTATAGACTAACATAAATCCTTCATGTATTTGGTCTGGGGGGAAGACTTGGTTGAAGGAGGTTTGGGAAAACCTCCTTACCATTATGTGTCGGATGGTTTCATATGACAGCTTTAGCCGTCTGGTGCATGCTTTGGATGAGACACCTCGTTCTACTATAGTGTTGTGTGATCTGGGGAGAAGTGGCCTTATACCCTTGGAGTCTTACTTTGGGGGCCGTGAGGGCTATGGGTATGCACTCGCAGATGATGAGATTGTTGGCATGTGGGTTCGGGTAAGTCTGGTACTTAGGAGAGAGTGTGGTGAGGCAGATGAGGTGACATCCATTTTGGCTTTTTTTTCCTTTTAGGATTTTCTCGTAGATCCATCGTTGTGACTGGGGGAGTTGGGCATTGACCATGTTGTATTCTTGATTTAGCAGATTTTTTCATGAAAAGAGTCTCAAAAAGGCAAAAAGATATGCATTTTTTTGTTTGTATTATCTTGATCTAGTGACCTATCTTATATGCACTTTTAATTTTCTGCTACGGTTTTTGTTTTTGAGAAAAAAGTGAAGAATGTGTTTTTTGGAATTGTTGAATAGAGCAAGGCCTTGGAGGCTTAGTCGGTATATGGATGAGGAGATAAAAAGCATAATGTAAAGTGGAGCGTGTACCCTTTGTTGGGTTGTGATGAATTCAGTGTGCCGTAGGGATCTTTCTGATGCTGGTTTTATTGGAGATATAGATTTGAATCCGTTGGTGGCAGCAGTAAGAATTGGTAGCCTGAGGATTATGTCTTTTGATTTGGCCTAAATGTGGTTTGTCCTGCCTACGAAGAATTCTCAGCAATGCTGGGGGTCAGCCCTAGTGTGGTGGGGGCTATGCTCAATTTTTCACATCCTCCTCGAGCATTTCTGGCAGAGTCGTTCCTTATTTCTCCTTCGGTGGCTCGACTGTTGGTTACTGGAGAAATTATTTCTCTTCATGAGGTTATGTATTCCATGTGCCTGAGGGGTTTTGGGGATGCTGGATTTACCAAAGTTATTGACTTGGGCCTTACTGCGAGGCTTTTGCTAGTGACAGGGGATATGACGGCCCCAAGTGGTTGCGATAATAGCATTGATGTCTTACCACCATAATCTTGTGGTGGTGGTGCTAGTTGAGACCTTAAACGGTCTTGATGCTTAGAAAGAGGGTCATTTTGACTTTCTGATGGGGAGTTCTGTAATGTTATTCACATGGCTTGTAAAGAGGTTTCATTTGGAGACCCCTCCTTAGTATCCTTTGGTAAGTGTGCCTAATTTCTTTATCCGACCTTTCTTCAGTTTCGACCCATCTGTAGAGAACTGGTTCAATCGATTTATAGAGAACATAGCTGGTGTCTTCGATGGTCTGTGCCATGGTGGGGAGACTTGCAGTTTGTTTTGTAGCTAGGATAGTACCGATATGTACAATTTGTAGGATTTCTCCAGACTTCCTTCTATTTCCTCTGGAGACTTTTATGCCAAGTTGAATGGAAACAAATTATGCCTCCTCGCATAGCAAACTTCTTTTTGTTGGAGGACCTGATTGAATTATTACGAAAGATGCTGGGATCCTTGTGGCGGCACCGCTGACCATCTATCCGTCCATCACAGTCTGTAGGAGGGGCATGGCAAGTGTTTGAGGACTACCTGAAGTGGTTATGGAAGTGAGTGGTAGAGAATATCATAGAATAAGAGACTGGACAAATTTGTTTTGTTGCCTTTGGAGACTTGGGGACCTCCGGGGGCCAAAAATGATGACGGAGCGGGGCAGTGAGGTAGCTGAAGGCGATGTTTGTGAAGCTTGGGCATTTTTTTATGAAGATGGGGTAACTTCTGTGTTTTGGAATAATTTTTTTAAAGCTTGGTAAGGATTAGGTTTGTTTAAAGATGTCTTAGTCAGTGGAATGGGGTGGTTTATTTGAGTCCCTCCATTGATAATTTTTGTAACAGCGTTATATTCCTTAATTAGAAATAAAAATTGATTTTGATCATATTTTGTTGTGCCTCTTGACGAGTTTTGTATTTTAATTATCTATACTAATAGCCAAAGCATACATAGTACTATTGTTCATGTAAATGATAAAATTGATTGTCATTCTCGAATGTGATAAGAGAATAGCATTTTGTGAAAAAGAAGGGGATCGTGCCCATGTATGGCGTATGGCCTGGCTACGTACCTCTATGGGTTTCGAAAAATTTCATGAGTTTTGTTTTGAAAAGAAAATGTTTTTGAGAGGATCAGGACCCACTTAGTTCTGGGTAGGGGAAATGAAGAAAAAAATTATAATTGAAGGGGTATGAGAAGAGTCGTAGCACGTTGAGATTCAAACTAAGGGTCAAATTTCTTGAGACGGTCCAGATTGACCGCACGCGCCATCTCTTCACCGTTGACGTCTTTGAGCATAACGTCACATCTTGAGAGAATTTTCTTCACAATGTATGGGCCGCTCCAATTGGGTTTGAATTTCCCTCTGGGTCCAGAGGGTTTCTAGTGATGTCCTTGAGGGCAAGGTATCCTTTCTAAACACCACAGTCCTTAACTTTTCGATTGAATAATTGATTTATCCGGTAATGGTACCCATATATATGGTATAGAGCCTTAAGTCTCTTTTCATCCAAGAGTGACTATTCGTCAAGGTGGCTTTGATTCCAATCTTCTTTGCTAACTTTTCTTTCGATCATAACTCTCAGGGAAGGTATTTCTAACTCAATAGGTAGGATAGTTTCCATGTCGTACAGTATAAAATAAGGGGTATCCCTAGTAGGCATTCTGATTATAGTACGGTATCCTCGGGGGCATAAGGGATCTGATCAGCCCAATCTTTGTAACTTTAAATCATTTTACTGATGATGGTTTTGAGGTTTTTGTTGTTGGCTTCAATAGTACCATTGGTTTGGGGTCTATAGGGAAAAGATTTGTGTTTCTAAACCCCATACTCATCGACTAATTCTGTGACCTCGGCTTCTAAGTGGAGTCAATTATTTGACACTAACTCATGGGGAACTCCATATCGATAGATAATGTTCTTTTTGATATACTTGGCCACTTTTTTGGAACTCAACACTGTATGTGACTCGGCTTCGACCCATTTAGTGAAGTAATTAATGGAGACCACGATGAATTCATGACCGTTTGAATCTTTGGGAGCATCCTTCCCTATGATGTCAATGACCCAAGTAGAGAATCGATAGAGAGAGGTCATATTATACAGTTCCCGATGAGGCAAGTGTTGAAGATTATCAAATTGCTAGCAGTTGAGGCATCTTCGAATGTAAGCAGTGCAATATTGAGCCATGGTGGTCCAATAGTACCCTTGACAAATGATCGTTTTAGGAAGCATATGACGGTTCACGTGGGGCTCGCATTCCCCACTGTGGATTTTCTGCATCATTTTTTCAACATTATCCCCTGATATGCAGTGTAAATGTGTTCGATTTAAGTTTCTCTTGAAAAGCGCTTTATCGCAGATGATGTACTAGGCAACCAATTGGCAAAGGGTCGCATGGTCTTTCTTATATGCGTTTAGGGATACCAACAATTTTTAAGGAGGCGCCAAATGTCATAGTACCATAACTCGAACATATCATAATCTTCCTCAGAGACGAGCTCAATGTGGTAGCAGTGGGTGGGCATAACTTATTTTTTATCTAGGAAAGGGGACATTTTATTCCCTCAGGCATATCGACCATGGAGGTCAGGGTAGCAAGGGAATCAGCTCGGTTGTTCTTTGCATAGCATAGGTAATATAAGGTGACATTTTAAAACTTGGAGGCCATCTTTTCAAGGTGGGATTGAAAGGGTAGAATCTTCTCGTCTTTGACTTTTCATTTTCTGAGGATTTGTTGACGATGAGGGAAGAGTCTCCGTAGATGTCTAGGTATCGAATTCCTTTCTTGAGGGAAATTTTGAGGCTTACGGTGAATTCCTCGTACTCAGTAATATTATTTGTGAAAGGGAAGTTTAGTTTGATGGCAATGGGGGTGTGGGAGTCATCAAGGGCAAGTAGGAGTATTCCAATGCCATATCCTTTCTTGTTGGCTGCTCCATCAAAGAATATTTGTCATATTAGGTCCTCTAGAGAGGTGAATGGAATATCTTCATCCGAGAATTTAGAGACCCACACATCGGTTCCTTTTATGTGGTAATCATCAAGTTAGTCAGAGATTGTTCTCCCTTTTATAGCTTTCTGCATGACATGTATAATATCGAACTTGACAAGCAACATCAACTAACAATCCATTTCGTAGACTTATCAGGCATTTCCGGCAAGTACTTAATCGGATCCATTCAGGATACTACTATGATGATAAAGACAAGCATATAGTGCCGTAACTTATACGTGACATAGATCAGGGTGTGAAACACACTTTCTCCAAAGTTGTGTAGTCGACCTCGTACCCAGTAAATTTTTTACTGACTTAATTAATGTCTCTTTCCTAACGGGATTCTTTAATGTATTGGGCTAGCAAAGCTCATGTCATTGTATCTGTGACGGTTAAGTATAGGAGGAGGGGGAGGGGGAGATCTGGATTAGGAGGCATCAACACCGAAGGTCGGGTGAGGTATTTCTTGATTCAATCAAAGGCTTCTTGATAGGCCTCATTCCAGACTTTACTTGAATCCTTTCGGAGAAGTTTGAAAATAGTTTCATAGATAGAAGTCAGTTAGTTGATAAACCAACTGGTATACTGTAGTTTACCTAGGAATCCTCGAACTTCCTTCTCCATCCATGGTGGTAGCATCTCAACTATGGCTTTCAGTTTGGTAGGGTCTACTTTGATTCCCTTCTCATTGGCCTTGAAGTTTTCCTTCCGTAATGTCGAAAACACATTTATGTGGATTTAGTCGCATCTGGTATTACCATAATCGCTCGAAGAACTTTCATAGGGAGGGAATATAACCTTCACGAGTATATCGTCTACGTAGACTTTGACCTCCTTGTGAATAAGGTCATGCATGATGGTTGTGGCATCCCTTTGGTAGGTAGCCACGGCGTTCTTGAGTCCTAATGGCATAACAGTGTAGCAGAAGGTTCCTCATGAGGTAATGAAGGAGATTTTCTCCTGATGGTCAGGGTACATCTTGATCTTTCTATATCCGGTGAATCCATAGACAAATGACTTGATGGAGTGGCTAGTTATATTGTCCACAATCATGTCGATGTTGGCTAACGGGTAATAGTCCTTTGGGTATGATTTATTCAAATCCTGATAGTCGACGTAAATGCAAACTTTTCCTCCTGACTTTGGCACGGGGACAATATTGGCAAGCCATGTTGGGTATTCAACCGCGCGAATGAAACCCACATTCAACTATTTAACCACTTCCATTTTGACCTTAAGCGACATTCGGTGCGGAGTTTCCTAAGCTTATGTTTGACCGACTTACATTCTGGAAATCTCGTGTTTATCTATTTTCAGGTCAATGTCTGGCATGTCATCATAGGACCATGTAAATACCTCCACGAATTCTCTCGATAATTCTTCAAATTTCATATTTTCATGCTCATGAAGGGTGTACCATATCTTAATCGCGTGCTAATGGCTACTAGAGCCGAGATTAATAACAACAGCCCCAGTCTCATCATCATTAATTTTAATGCGCTTATATTATTTGTTATTCTCTTTATTAAGATCATTTAAGAATTGTTCATTTTTAAAATCACATCATTAATGGTTTGATTAGAATCAAGACAATTAATGTAAGGCATAACAAGATACTCAAAATTCTCATTTATTTTATTTTAGGGAAAAATAGCATTGAGAACCTCATTAAAAGAGGTCTTAGTTACATAGATATCAAGAGAAGGAAAAATAACATCATATGAAGAGACTTGGATAGGGTAAATAGTAGGGTCGGTTTGAATCCGAGTAGGATGGATGGGTATGGTATTATAATTGAGGAGAGGCATGGCAACAACTTTGATATGAGCTAATGGGTTCAGTGGCGCGGCATCTGAGTGGATCATACATAGGTTCAACCCCAGTGTCTATAGGTCGAATGACTCTTCGAAATCACTTTCCTCAAAGTCCTTAGTAATTATCACGTATTTTTTGGTGAAGGGTTACTTTCATATTTGTAGTCTTCTACCCAAGAGTTACTTTCTTGAAATAATATTTCTAGCCCCATTTTCATGTTCTTATTAACATAGTCGTACCATGGTTCAAGGAAGCCAGAAAAAGGGAAGTCTTCACATTTCATGACAAATTTTTTGCTTAAAAAGTATCGTAAAATAGTTTTTTCATCTTCTAAGTTTATTTTTTGTCTAGATCGACGGAGCGCTTTGAGTTCATCTGGTGAGGGTTGGTAACCCAGGCCATATGAGGGAAAGTCCTCATTTAGTACTATAGGCTCAAGGATCCCTTCCTCGCATCGCCTTAGCCCCATTCCAACATGAAGTGCATATTTTTAAACATCTAAATCATATTAACGTTGCCATGAAGGTTGTGTTCTAGACGGACTCGATCTTTGAATTTGTCTCTTGCTGGGAGAGGAAGTAAATCAATTATGAAGCCATAGAGGAGCATGTTATTCATCCCAGGATGGAATTCTAATACGGGATTGCTAGTGCTAGCAATGTCTGTACTATCTTCATCCACCAAAATGGTCATAACCTAACCTTTGGTTAAGAACTTTAGTTTCTAATGAAGGGAAGAAGATTTCCCTCGAATGTTGTCGATCCATAGATGGCCAAGTAATAGATTGAAGTATGTAATTATGTCGATGACTTCAAAATCGGTGATAGGATTGATAGGTCCAGCACCTAGTGTGAGTTTTATAGACCCCATTACTTCTCGATGGCTATTGTCATAAGCACACACGGTGACGGAAGTGGGAGTGAGATCACTGACTTTCAATCCCTAACAGTTGAAGGTTCTGAGAGGATAAACATTAAGGGCAGATTCATTGAAAATAAGTGAAAGTGAGACTATCTTTCCCAAGACTTCAAAGAAGATAATGAGGGCATAATTATGATCAAGGTCGAACTTTGGTATCTCATCTTCGAAAAATGAGAGGATTCTAGAAAAGGTCAAGAACCTAACCATTTTTATGGCTTCTTCGGGAGTAGTGGAAGGAGGTATTGTGGGTCCGATGAGAAGATTTATTAATGCATTCTGGTGCAACTGAGAGGAAATGAAAAGGCACCATAGGGTGATACTAGCTTAGGTCTTCTTGAGCTGATCAAGGACTTTGCTTCATTTCTGGCATGGGAATTTCTTCGACAACTCCCTTTCCTTTGTTAGTTTCGATTACATGAGGAATCGGATCTTTATAGTGTCTACCAGATATAGTCATGTGATTAACTGAGGCATGGAAAAATAAGATCCCCGTGGCTTCATCTACCTCGGGATAAATGGTCACCTTATTAATTTCACCCAATAAATCTTTGAAGGATATCATTCCACACGGGTTGGCTACTGGACTAACTTATTCCTGACTTGGTTTGTCATCTGAGTTGTCAAAATCATACCCCCATTCGGTGGCGACTACATTTTCACACTAGGAGTAATTAATACACTCAACAACCTTAATGACTTCATTATATAGGTCCTTTAACTGAATGAGGGGTGGAGGAGTAAACGAACCAACCATCCCTGAAGCTTAAAAGTGGTGAGCAACTAAGAAATTCTATAGATTTTATCTATCTGTCGAAACGTACTGGCCATTATTTGTACCACGTCATCAAGATTGATTTCTTCAATCGGTACCACCCATTTATTTGATTCTCGAACCCACCTTTGGGCTTTCATGAACAAACCAATGAATTTTTTACAACCAATGGTCATCTCGGTTAGCAATTTTAGCCTAAAATTTAAGAGTTGGTTCAACACAGCTGGTAACTCTAGGTTTTTACCCTCAGATCAAGTGCATATGGCGATGCAGGCCCTTGTACGGAGTGAAAAATCTTGATCGGTGAAGCATGTAGGGTGTAAGAGAAAATATGAGCAAACCTTCAGCGGTCTGGGTGAAAATATAGGGATGATGGGTGCTTTGTTAGGCATAGTTTGAGTAGATGGGTCAAATTCTAGGGCACTTTCTAAAAAGATGGCATTTTTATGTGTTGTAACTGGGTTGTGAGTGGTGTTGGGTTTAGGATTAGTCGATGGGGCGATGATACCCCGGTCAATTAGGACTTGGATCACATTTTAAAGATGGAAGCATTGGTCGGTCGTCTGACCTGTGAATTGGTGGAAATCACAATGAGCATCAAATTTGAAGTTTTTAGGTAGTGGATTTGGTAATAGATGGGAGTCCAAGGGTTTGATGAGATTTCAGCTTAGGAAGGCCTGGTAGACTTTGGACAGGGGAGCATGGAGCTCAGTGTACTCTTTTTTGGCATGATTAGGGCAATTTTTTGGTGACCAAGAGGTAGAAAATTGTGACATATTGATGATTGAGGTTGTAGCACTGGCAGGCTTATCATTCTTTTAGGGATTGAACTATTCAGTCACTTTCTTTGGTATTCCACTTTGGTAATGCCTTCCTCAATTTCTACACAAGCCTCTCAAAGGGTTCAAAAGTGTGGGTAATATAGTCCTCTTATGGATGCTCGAATATGAGGCAAGAATCTTTTCTTCACGATACTGACTTGTTCCTTCTCAGAGGGTCTGTTGGTACAGGTAGCAACTTTCTCTCTCCACCTTCCTATGAAGTTACTGACTGTTTCCCCTCGATTTATCTTAAGAAGCTCTAGATCTCGGCGCATAACCTCTAGCTCCTCATTATACTTGCTCCTAATTACGGATCATAGATTCTTTGAGGGACAAAAACCACCATAGGGCACTTTCTTTCAAGGTCTGCTACAATATTTGGGCCATTATCTCTTTAGAGGCACCAAGGATGGTCATAGCTCGGTAATAACTTCAAAGGTGAACAATTGGGGGTCCTCTTTCCTTAAACTTCTTGATGTATGGCACCTTGAACTTCTCTAGAAGTCTAGCTTTAGGATAGGGAGACATATGGGTGTAGTCTATGTAGTTTCCAAATATCTTGACTTGGTCGAACTTCTTTGACAACAGTTTGAGGTCCTTTTTGACCTTGTTTAGTTACTCCTTTTTCGGATCCACGTGTACTAGTTGGTTAGCCCCTAGTTGGAAAAGGTTCAGAATAGGAAGTTGATATGGAGGTAGCCTATTAGCAGGTGGCTCATGCAAAGCATGCTAATACTCTTCTGGGACCCAAACATGCAAGGGAGTGGGTGGACCCATGGCACGAGGAAAGAGAACCTTGGGTTCTTTAGGAATCTAAGGCCCGGTGTCAATGCATTTCATGAACCTCAGTTTGAAGGTTGTCAATCTTGGCACTGAGGTGGGCTAAGACAGTCATCAAATCGGGATACACATTCGATGCTTGGTCAATGTTCTCCAAGAAGATCTCGTGAAGGTACATCCCAACCCCGGATAAAGTAGCATAAGAAGCGGCGGAGCTTTGAAGCGGTTTGATGGAAGATCGAAACCAATAGGTAGTGAGGCCAAAATCGTTATCTGATCGACCTGAAAGATAAAATGGTTTGAATTTATTTTTAAAAGAATAAGGAGAAAAAAAATTGTATTTCGAAAAGAGGAGAAATAATGTTTTTAGTATTTCTGGTTTTTTAAAAAGAAGGGCAAAAGGAGAGGAATCTCAACATGATTATTATAAATATTATTACTAGGTTATCACTTGTATTTGGTTTGCCAAAATGCATAAACAAATGTTGGAAATGACCCTAGCCTGGGAAAATAAGGTTTGAAAAAATATAAGACACGGTTTGACTTATTTCCAGGCTCACAAACGGGTCCTGTCTTGAAAAAGGCAAAATAGTGCGAAAATTCGGGCGGTATGCCGACTCAAAATTTCGGAAGAGTTTTGCATGGTAACAGGAAAAATAAATATAAGTGCCCAAGGTTTGACACTTATATGAGGTTTATGAAATTGTAGGGTTAGGGGAAGAGTTCCCCCCTTTTGGAATGACTTCCACGATATACCTCTTGCATATAATGGCAATCATTCATCGGTACATGTGGACAAGGAATTTCATATACATGAGTGTACATGAATTGTCTCACTATATAACTCGTGGGGATAATACGTGTGAGAGAGAATTTGATATACTAGACATATGTGAACGATTTCCCTACTATATATACCCTCAATCATAAGTGCGGTCAAGAGGTACGATGTGGGGGGAACCATTCAATATATGTTGAAGGTACGAGGCTAATAAAAGGTGATAATAATATCTCTTAGGCTAACTGTGCCCCACAGGATCAGTGCCCATTACAAAGTGATCCCCTAGTACGGGATAAAATTTTAGTTAACATTGTCATGCTCTTGGTAGTGTGAAAAAATGCATGAGTATTAATTAGCATATTATGGAGAAAGAGTATTTTTATTTTTTGCCATGATGAGTAAAGGAAATACTACGCTAATGGGGGACCATATACAAGTGTCATGAAAATTAAACCTAGCATGAATCATGAAGAATATACTACGCATGGATATATGTAAGTGAGTAAATAATATGGGAATATATACAAGTTAGTGTGTGTGGTAGTGAGACTATATATGGATAAACTACAAGTGGTGAGTGATATGAGTAGGTGAGCATGGATATATATACAAGTGTGGGTTGTGGTAGTGAAGCCTAAGCATGGATATTGGTGTGTAAAGCATGTGAGTAAAAGTGAAGCTAAATGTAAGTGTGTGAAGTGTACATGGAGAGTATATACAAGTGTGTGAAGTGTATAAGTGAGTGAAAAGGGATATATACATAAGAGAGATATACACCAAATGTAGATAGAGGAGAAGAGGGAACATACAAGTATGTGCATATGCACACATGCAGAAAAGAATAACATTCATGTATAAAATAAAGTCCGGTCCTCTTAGAACGTAACCAGCAAAGTCACTACTGTGGCCATCCTGAGGGGGGTTGAGTAGGGCTTCCCCCCTTTATATTGAGTGCGCGCAGGATTGCACCCTTTTATCGGGGCACTCGATCGTCGTCAATGTCGGGTAATATGTAGAGATAGAGTCGCCAGCCTATTTTGCATAAAATAGGCAAAATAAATGTTACCATCTCGAGAGAACGACATCAAGGACAATACTGATGCTTGCGAAACCAAGTAATTCAAGGTCCTGGACTACATTACGAAATGGGAAGCTGTTAGGTACCCATCCCACCCTTTAGGTCTCTTATGGTCATGTGCTAATCTTCTCCTGTTAGACTTCATGAAGTGTGTGCTTATGTGCATAATATAAATGGAGAATGGAATCGCTCAACTCATGTCATGGAAAATAACTGAGTGAGGTCATCCTTATAAGTGTTCCCAAAATATAATGCAAGTGTTTGTTGAGTCACAAATCGTTATAGAAGAACGAACGCATACATCGGACAAGACACAAGCATGCAAGCATATAAAACTATTAAGAATATATATATATAATGAAAACAAGGTAACAAATGTGCATAAGGGAGGACTCGAATCTAAGTATTCACCCAAGACGCCTACGTAGCCCAAGGGGCATCAAAGTCCCAGTAGTTCGAAGATGACATAGGATGAAGTTTAATCCATAAATCCAAAGGGGGGATTTCTCTTACATGTGTGTACAGAGATAAACGTGCTTTAAGTGTGAGAATGTGTAGTGAGAATCCCTCTTTTGGAATTTATTGGTAAACCCGCTTTTTTCTTGTTTTTGGGTTTTTTTGTATGAAAAATAAAGTATGTGCAAATTCAAATAAATAAGGGTTGAGATTAAGGTATTTAATGTAATAAAATAAAGAGTTAAAATACAAATAAATCAAGCAAAAATAAGAGAATTTAAAGACAAGGTTAGAGAATTAAACCTCCTTATAAAAACTTGAAGTGGATCTTGATTATAGATGCACTGATCTCGCAATGAAATGATGGTGGAATGAGGAGATGGGGAGAATTTACTAAATGAAGTATGAAAATGATGGAAAGAATGTGGGAGATGGGCTTTTTAAGAGGGGAACAACTCTGAATACGAGAGAATGTTCTTTGAATTACTCAGAGGGATGTTCAGGGGTACTTTCCAAAGTGAAGTCATGGCCACTATTTATAGGGACAAGGGGTGACAATTGGGAGGGTCCTAGACCTACCTCTCGGCATAGAACCCCAAAGATATTGCCGATAGCAGGGTCTTGGGGGTGCCATTTGGTAGTCTGAAAAAGCTTTTTAGAAAAAACAGTCGTAAAATTTGAATCATAAGTCAGAATTGTGCACGACGTGGACCATTAAAAACGGTATTCAAAGACCTTTAAGAATACATTGAGCCATTCCCTGGTTCGAGAGTCGACTGAGGTCAAATGGGTCCCAGAAGCGCCCATTGGTTAGTATACAGGAAATTTTCATAGGAAAATGGATTGTTCATCCGAACCGTAAGGCTGATTTGCACACCGGATGGACCGTGGGAAAGGTTATTCATATCCCTTCGAGATTTCATTCGGCTTATTTCAGTTCGGAGAGTTAACTAAGATCAAACGAGGCTCAAAAGTGCCAGATCACCCTTCGAAGTAAAATGGGTCATTCGTCTGTATCGTAAGGCTGATTCACGCACGACATAGATCGTTGGAAATGGTGATTAGAGCCCTTCAAAGATTCATTCAATTTTGTTAAAGCTGGAGAGTTGATCAGGGTTAAATGAGGATCGGGAGTGCCCATTGGCCTCTAGATCAGTTTTCTAGGTAAAATGAATCATTCTAATTCACGCATGGGAAAGGGATTCAAAGTCCTTCAAATATTCATTGAGCTTTTGCTCAGATGAAAAAGTTTACTAGAGTCAAATGGGGCTCGGGAGCGCTCGATAGCCTCCAGATCAATATTTGGTTATAAAATGGACCGTTTGTTCGAACCGTAAGGTCGATTCGATCACTGGGAATACCGTTGGAAAGAGGATTTAGAAACCTTCAAATAGTCATTGAGCTTTCACTCAGGTTAAAAAGATAATCGAAGTTAGATGGGGCCGAATAGCGCCCAGTGACCTCTAAATCGGTACTCAAATTATAACTTAGGGTTTGCGGTGAATGAGCGAGTGATAGGTTCCTACGGTTCTTAAGGGGGTCTTAGGATGTGGTGTCTACACCAAGTATTATAGGCAAAAAAATATAAAAGACTAGGTTAGTTCAATTGGCTAGAAAAGAAGGCGACACTTGTCAAAGCTCTGAATGTGGAATAACTACATTTATAACTATTTTGGGGCAAACTTGCACTGTGTCGAGAACATTTGAATTTGTAACCACACAGAAGTTGAGTGGAAGTTGTGAGGAAAAGTATTTCATAAATAATCAACTCGGGGACGATTAAGAGGAGGACTCTCCATCCAAATAACTATTTATATTCGTTTAAAACATTTTCATTTTTTTTTCTTTCCAGTTTTTCTAGAATAGTTTAGCATTTCTTCTTATAAGTAGCGTGTAAGGTAGACTTCATGATATATTAACATAAAGTTCTTTTGCCTTAATTTAAATTTCATCTGCCTTAATTTTCAATTGTCTTTATATTTCTTAATTTTGACCATTTTACATTCCTTAGTGTAAACTGCATTAACTCTGAATTAGTGTTGTGTTAGATTATTTTACTTCACGATTTTAATTACTTCAAATCTCCTTTCCACCTTTAATTTTTCATTTTCTAATTTATTCCTTATATCTAATTTATTCAATTTACAGACTTATGTGGCACTCACTATAAAGTCTTCCTAATTGAAGCATGGAATGGTATACAATCATCTGATTATCGCATGTTAAGATAATCAATTTGTTGACAACACCACAACGTTACCTGTCACGATCGAACATAATAAAAAAAACACCAACTAAGTCCGTGACACATATTTTTGGCACAGCCGATGGGATAATAGTGTTTTATAAGTGTTTATCATGGCTTATACATAAAGTAGCATTGATGGAACTAAAAATATTGGTGAACCTAGTTTAACAAGCTAACCCACCACTACCATAGAATAAACAATTATGTAAACTAGTCAAGAGGTGAGACAGAATACCAAAAACCAAGAATTTGAGATGAAAATCAAATTATAACGCTTATTGCAAGTGTGTTCTCAAACACCCAAGATCAATTTATGCATCAGCTAAATTTGGTGTTTGACCATATTGGTAATATCATGCAAAATATTAGTACAATTATTATGGTAGTAAGCAATTGGTTGTATCCACCTATTGTTGTGCACCCAATGGTCAAGGTTTTACACCAAGAACTAGTGTAAACATAACTACACAACTCACTAGTTTTCACCCAGTGTATTACAGTCCAAATCGTGGTGAAACTAATTTTGGATCAACCCTAATAATGGGAAACCATGCCAACACTGTTGGCTTATTCTATGTTTATTCTATAGTTATCTTGTAGATGCTGCATTTTCTTGGTTGAGAAGCCTACCACCCCATTCTATTTAAACATGTCAATAATTGGAGGGAATGTTTCATGCCAAATTCTCCCAAACTAAGCTGAAAGTTTCAATGGCCAACTTGGCCAGATTAAGACAAAGGCAATATGAAAAAGATATTAACTTCATAAATAGGTTTAAGAGGGCCAAAAATAAGTGCAAAATAGTATTTCCTCGATCAGAGTTTTTCAAATTGGCCCAAAATGGGCTAGGATTCAAACTTCGGAAGAAGTTTGATGCAACTAAGTTTAAATATTTAGTTGAAATGACTACCAAAGTGTTTAGATGTGAAGGTTTTCTATAAGTGGAACATGGATAAATACTTCCTCTTTCAAACATATTATAAATACCTAAATCTAAAAATAGACGTGGTTAAAATATTTGGGACTGACTCTATAGTATTTGAACCTTTAGTTCAAAAAATACAGCAATAGAGTCATATGAACATAAGTCAATGGGAATGATTTAGAAATACTCATTTGAAATTTCCAGGGAAGAAAAGATCTTTGGTGATAAAACTTCATGATGACATAAAAAGGCCAAGTACAAATGAAATAAAATAAAGTAATTATTACAAATGGCATAATGTCTTTTCTCACTCAACTAATGTTTGTTTTGTTTTTCACAGCAAGGTTCAAGGGCTGATTAGGAAAGGCAAGATCAAATTCCTAATCAAGGAAGGAAACAATATGTGGGATGATGTAGACTAACTTCAAAATATGAAAGAAATTGGAGCCAACATGCAGTTCGGCCAATTAACTAGAAACATAGACCATGTTGAATTTAAAATGAAAACCAAGGCGAATTCCAAGGCTTCAAATCCCAAAAAAATTTCTAACCGAAATCAGAAGATTTTGAAGCATCTGTGTATTAGGTGTGGGGAAAAATACACTGAAATGTTTCATATCATTGCTTTAAAAGGAAGAAAAATTAATAGAATTTCAAGAAGGATGAAAATAGTGGTTTTATTACTAAATAGCAAGCACTGCTAGGTCAAGAGAACTTCTAGGAGTCTTACCTGGGGAAATAAGGGCGAGTTTCTAGACCTTATCATCCACAAAGAATCCCAAAGACATTGAAGAACCCATAGTATATCAAACTAGGCTTCAATGAAGCATAATCTCCCCAGTACATGGGAACCTCATAGCCCATGACGATTTCCAAATAAGTACGTGTAGTGAATGGGTGCCAGATTGGTTTGTGGCTCAAAACCCCAAGGTTGCCTAAAAATTGAATGACATGACTATAATATCAAATGAAGTAAACCCTCAACATGAAGCTATATGAATGTGTCATCTGTTACAACCACCCAGATTGAAAAAGAGAGAGATAAAAATTATAATTTTTCACCCCAGTGGAGAAGAATTCAAATAAAGTATAGGGCCTAGCAAGAGGCCTCGAAGGTTTCGTGCCTAATTGGTTATGAGGATATCACATTTTCATCTTCGAACGAAATGAGTGAAGATAAATAAAACACATATGAAGACGACTCTTCTAATGAAGAAAAAAATGATTATTGTGGATAGACTAGGACCTGATCAATAGTAATTCATCTAATATCGGTCCCTATCGCAACAAGTGACAATCAACATGGCAATCATCTTCCCATAAAAGTTCAAAGTTGGGGAGGAGTAAGAGATCCTAGAAATAGAGATGGATGAAGATGATGGATCAAAGGTAGACGAATTTAATTTCTTTGTTCCTACTTTAAATCTCATATGGGTTCGAATATGCTACTAAGGATATAACCAATCACATTAAGCCTTTATTTATAAAAGTTTGGCAAATGGAGTGCTGAAAATGGTGATGCGTAAATATGGACCTAATAATGTACACCATGTTATCTAAATTATACTCAACGTTTCATCTTTTAAGACCTTTAATATAAAGTATTTTATCCGAGGTCTTATTCAATACTTCAGCATTTTAAGAGTAAATATCTTTACAATTTCCAATGACCTTTAGTGTGATTTTGGATTGTGCGTATCCATTCCAGGTTGGTTTTACTCTATTTTTTTGCTATATCTTTGCCTTTCATTCTCATTCCCTGATTCAACATATATGCCGTGAAATCATCTTGTAAATATGGAAAGAAACTAGGTTTTTGCATTTTTGTTAAATGATTTCAAATGATTAATTTCGTAATAACCTAATCAAGATAATAATTAGGTTATGTTCCTTCTAAATTTGATTGATTCTATCATGAATTGGAACTAATTTTTTAGGAAGTGATTAAAATATGTCTTATATTGTAAACTAATTAAAATCCCGCATATTATGTGTATTAATATTTTGAAAGTTGTAGGTAATTGAAGAAAGTGACAAATCTAGGGTTCTTGAACGGAAATTCAATTTTTTCTCCTTTAAATCTTGATGTAGACTGAGGTTTGATGTTAGAAATAGGTTCCTGCCATTTATATGATGTTATTTGACTTAGGTTTTTTGTTAGAAATAGGTTCCAGTCGTTTATATGATGTTATTTTATCATTTGGATGTTGCTTGGAGCTTAGATGAAGCTTTTGAGTTCCTTAGTGGAAGTATAAAGAGAGATTGGGGAAAGAAGAAGATGAATCGCATAATAATGAAGTGTCATTTTTTTAGGATATTCGATTGATTGACCCCAAATCATTGATCAATTATCACTCTCAGGTTTGGCCAAATGTGGGCTTTTGTTTATTTGGTTAAATTATTGAGTTGGGGGATTAAGGCTAGAATAGTTTGGAATTTTGGTTTTTTATACTTATAGAATAGAGTTGGATTCTAATGTTTTGAGGTTTAAAAATTAGTATTGGAATTATTTGGATATTTGTCAAAATTGATTGGATTAGAGGGGTTAAATTGTGTATAGGGTATTTGTTGGTGAACCCAAGAGTAGAATGGGTTGTTATTTGAGAATTTGGAAGTTCAAGGGATTGGGGCATGTTGCTCGAGATTATTATAGTCGTCATGATAGACTAGTGGGGTATTTATACTTTGGGTAAGATTAGGATTGAGTTAAGAAATCCTAAAGAGGGGCAGTTATTATATTCGATGTTTTTTTATAAATTAGGTGTGGATTGATACCTAGATGTGTAGCCTCGAGAGATTTTGGCTAGAATTATATGAAATTGAATATAGTTATTATGCATAAATTAGTATAAATTGGGTGTGAAACTATGACTAGAATTTGGACGGCCTTGGGAAGTAGGGATAGTAACATATATATTTAGATAGGGGTAACGGGTGTTTAACTTTTATTAGTCCGGATTACTATGGGTGATCCGGTAGTAATGGGTATATATTTATGTTCATGTTCATTTAATCGATTAGTGAGGGTTGTAAATGTCCCCCGTAGTGTTGGGTCAATATGTATATATGTTTATTTGATTCAACCCATTTGCGATGGTTATATTTGATTGTATGATTTATGTGAAATGCATACCATGCATGAGTGGGAAATATTTGTCACCCTGAGAACTCATGATGGTGCCTCCTATGCACAATCTGTGGGCAAATTTTGCTTACCTAGGAGGTGTTCCATTAAGGGGCGCGTGTGACGTTGATTATGATGGTGCCTCGATGAGTAGACGAGTAATCCATGGTCATTTTACCCATGCATTCTATGTTTAGGTATCTGTGTACCGATATGGTTTCACTAAGGGTCCGTTTGGTTGGCTCTTTTTACCTAGGTAAATACTAAAAAGTTGGCAAATATGAAAATTTGCCCACATTTTGGCTGTTTGGTTGCACAATTTCTCTAGGCATTATTTGCCAATCTACAACACCTCCTATGCACAATCTGTGGGCAAATTTTGCTTACCTATTTGAGTGGGAAATATTTGTCAACAAATTTGCCAACTTCTTAAACGATTTTAATGTTTTAAAAAATAATGTAAAAACTGTTTTAAATGATTAAAAAACTGTTATGAATATTTAAAAACTGTTTTGCAATGTTTTAAAAACTGTTTTTAATATTATAAAAAATTGTTAAGAAAATGTTTTACAATTTTTTTTTAAAAACTGTACTAACAAAATATTGTAAAAACTTTCTTTAACATTTTTTAAAATTGTTGTGAATATATTATAAAAACAGTTTTAAAAAATAATTTTAAAAACTGTTTTAAATAGTTAAAAAACTGTTATAAATATTTAAAAACTGTTTTGTAATGTTTTGAAAACTGTTTTTAATATTATGAAAAATTATTCAGAGAATATTTTACAATTTGTTTGAAAAACCGTAATATAAAAATATTGTAAAAATAGTTTTTAACATTTTTAAAAACTGTTTTGAATATAATATAAAAATAGTTTTTAAGTTTAAAAACAAAATTAAAAAACATTTTAAATAGTTAAAAAAAACTGTTGTGAATATTTAAAAATTGTTCTGTAATATTTTAAAAACTATTTTTAATATTATAAAAATTTGTTAAGAAAATGTTTTACAATTTTTTTTAAAAACCATAATATAAAAATATTACAAAAACTGTTTTTAACATTTTTAATATAATATAAAAACTATTTTTAAATAAATTAATTGGATTGACTTTAATTTCGCTTAATGGTTGTTTGATAGCCTCATGTGAAAAAAACTAGGTAAAATTTGCCTAGGCAAAATTTGCCTAATTTTGTCATGCCCACTTTTTTGCCCATTGTCAACCAAACGGACCCTAAGAGAGTTTATTGCATAGTCTTGGGTATGGTAGGCCATATGTATGACGTGTAGGTGTAGCGATTTATCCCTTAATCATGATGAGGTCTTAGGTTTCGGCAGCCTGAGACTATACCTAGTATGCACGAGTGATCCCCAAAGGCAATAGGGATAGGTATTTGTTATGTGTGGTCGTGTGAGAAGCCCATTTATTTATACTTGTCAAGGATTGTATCAATGTATATATGTTAGACCTAGAGATTGTCTTTATCCTACTTTATGCAATTTTTTGGTGTTACTGGAGATAGTTGTGAATATATATATATATATATATATATATATATATATATATATATATATGTAACTTATAGTAGGGATTCCTACCTATATACTTATGACTTTTTGAATTACCTATACTAGAGACGTGTATATTACATTATAGGCGTAAGAAAGCCTAGTATGGATAGACTTGAGATATAAGCCTATTATTTTAATAAGACATACCTTAAGTTTGAGACCTTAGTACATCACGTGATTCATTATGAAAGAGAATAACCTAATGTTGTAATGGGAAAGATTAAATAATGATGAGGTAATACATTAATCACATGGGCTAGATATGGGTTCGGGATTTAGAACCCTATGTTGTTTTAGGTTGTTTGATTAGGTAACTAATAACTTAAAATTCACAAAAAGACGAAAGGAAGATGTGTAGCTATAATGTGGCCCAGATTCAATTATAATATTATTATACATAAGCTTGTTATTTACCATTACCTCTAGGTAGTAGGAGTCGAGCAAATCTAGATCATCCACTTCTTGTATTTACAATTTCAGTCAGTTTGTATATGTGATTCTTTATTCAGAAATTGTATGAGATACATTTTATATTCCAAGGTTGGTTTACTTGTATTGGCAGTGATTGGTATCAAAGTTAAATTTGTGTTATTCAGTATTTTATTATCTTATTATTATTTATTCAATTTTAGTTATTTGGTTTGTTGATAATGTTACCAAATGTTTTTTATTCACATGACTTTATATTAAACTTGTTTAATATATTTGTGGATTTTGTGGGGTATCACACTTGGTATCAGAGCATTCCAAGTTCTAGTGTCCCAGGGATCTTTAGTGATCTTGTCTCTTTTTTAAGTTTCATTGTTTGACTACTTTAGAGCTTTACCATTTAGGGTATGTATTCTCTGTAATGATGACAAGTTAGGTAGTTTTGTGTCATTGTTTCCGGATGAACGACATAGATAGACCAAGTGTATCACGAGGGTTCCTTATTTGGATTTCTCTTGCGATACATCCCATACATGAGGTCGAGTTAGATTAAACGTTAAGAGCTTTTAGAAATGAGACCTTTATAACGTTCTTAATATATGGTTCAAGGGGAACTGTTTTTACTCACCATCCGGAATGCCTTCAGATATAAGTTTTCGAAGCCCTCGTATGTGCAATCGTGTGGTCGAATGTATGAGGGGGAGTTTAACTATATTTATCTCTTTGTATCGGGAGAGATTGATATGAAAGTGAAGAAGGATGTTCGTGTTATTAGTCGCAGTGCGAGAAGACTTCTTAGCATATGCATAAATCTTGTGTGGGAGGCTTGGATAGTGTTACTGAGTAACCCACTCTTCACCACTTGCTCTCAGGTGGTTGAAGTTACCCTTCTACATCGGTAGGATCATTGTAACAACTATAGGGATATAGTATCTAAGATTGGAAAGACCAAGGACAAAGTAAGACCAATGAATAGAGAGAGTGTAGCATGTACCCGAGTAGCAGGACCTCACTAGTAAAAGGAATCCCATAGGGGGGCCTATCCCCAAGAGATTTCCAAGAGTAGAGGATGTGAACTATTTTGTCTAGTAGGTCCAGGGTAATTATGGTCAGTGGATCCATGACTTATGAGAGCAAGGTAAACGATACATATTTTAGCAAAAATGACCAAATAAATAAGGTCAGCAGGGTTGCCAGTGGGGCTGCCATTTTGAAATTTCCTTTAGAGGAAGGTAATACGTTCGTGGTGAGTGAGGCAACCTAGTTATTAGATACCTTAGTGGAAATCAACTTTTTGGGGTACCTCCGGGGGATGGTTATGGTTACCTTCATAGCTTGCGCGCATGAGTCTATCTTATACATTCAGGATTTATCATTATTTATTAGTAGTGTCTTTACTACGATTATGAGGTATATAGATTTTGTTTCCAAGGTTTATATATATGTGGATACCCCAGCCAATATGGGTTATTTTACGCCGTGACTATAGAGACGTGGCAATTTGTTTAGACGACTTATTTTCGATCCTTTTGTTAATTTTAGATGAGATATCATCATGTTATCAGTAAGCTTTAATATATAGCTATGTTTTACTTTTATATTAACTACCGAGGGTAGGCTTTTATGTGTCATTTTTGGGCGAAGATTTGCTTTGGATAGTTGTGCTTAGGTTCGAAAGTAAGTATGGCACACTTGCTTATGTATGGATGTGAGTACATTAGAGGGGATTACGGTTTCATAGATGGGTCACTGATAGTCCAAGGTTCTTCTAGCCTTAAATCGAAAATGTGTTGAGTTATCACCTACATAAGAGATTTATTTTTTTCCTTAGAGTTGGCACTAGCATTAAATTCATCGCGAGGGCATTTTTATGGGATTTACTTTGTCAGATATTTTAAAGGTTTGTGGTAGTAGACATCATAATTTTTTATCCATATGATCATTTGGAGATGGCATTACTTTGAGGAAGCTCCAAAATAGGGATGGTTCACTAAGTGGATATGTAGACCACCAAGAGTAGGATAGAGTCAAAATACAGGATGTGTTTATCGTCACGTAGAAATTATCTATTGGAATAGTTAAGGAGAGTGTTTCCTCCCAGTAAATGAAATGTGATCAAGTTATCGTCAGTGGTGCAATCAGGTGAAGTATATCATGCAGGCAGCATCTAGCACAATATAGAGCAGGTACATCATTTTTCGATTTTTTACCGTGCGAAGGGGTAGTTCACTATAATTTGTGACGATATCTTATTGAAGAGGGAATGGTGTAATAGTGGTGTCTACTACACCCAAGTTCATTATTAGGGGTGGTTTATACGCCCAACATTGAAGTTCACTGAGAGTGGGTATTCAAATATTATTGGGAATAGGTCCTTTCTCCATTTGAAACAAGAGAGGGGTACATTTTTTTGAAGAAAATATTTTTTTGGGGGGTCCCAAACTACGAGAAGTAGTTTTGACCGAGGCATGTGTTTTAAAATTTTCTATACATTCCAAAAGTGATTGGGTATATAATATTTTGGGAGTCCGTGCAGTTGGTGTGATGAATTAATTATTGGTATGGTTTGTGTCAAGAAGGTATTCCTAGCAGTCGATACGATGGAACACCATATACATTTAAGGAGGTGCATTGTTTGAAATCTAAACGTAAAGTGGGTGAGCAACCCAATTAATTTTAATGGTAATTGGGTGTTACAAATAGGGCATTTGACCCTTTGTGGTCGATTGAGTTAGTTTGACCAAATAGTTTAGAGGCATGAGTAGCAAGCTATTCGAATTAAGATGTGTTCGGAACACCTTGAGGATAAGGTGTTCATAGTAGAGTGTAAACTTTTATGGAGCAGGCTAAGGAATTTTAGAACAAGTGAAAGCATGGGTTAGAGCTTCGGGTGAAATGTCAGGCATTATTAATGATCTCTCCAGTGTGGAAATTATGGAGTTCAGGTTCCAATAGGGAGTACGCAACCCGAAGGGAAGTTCCTCTTCAAAGGTGTACATAGGGCAAGGTCGGTGTAGTTTGACCTCACCTTATCACCGCCAATGTGCATGATGTTTTCCACAGTTGCAGGATGGAGGCAGTTTTTAAGTGATAAGTTGGTGTTTTAACGATTAGACTTGTTTGGTTTAGAGTATAGCTGAACGCGATTTTTAAAGAGAGGACATAGGATATGCTAGGGCATACACTGAGTAGATTCTTTTCGGTAGTATGAGGACGCTATGGGTGAGACATTCTTAGACTTTCGACTAGGATTAAAACAAATTCAAATTTCGATAATGAAATTCCTTGTTTAAGGGGTGAAGAATGTAATACCCTGTATTTTTTGTAAATTGTTAAATTAAAAAAAAAATTATGTGTGCTTGATTATGACACGAGATGTCACTATTTACATTTTTATGCTCTATTTAATTCATATTTAAAATCGAATTTAATACACAGTAATTCATAAATTAAATAATCTGATATTTAGACTCGTATCGGATGATTATTAAATAATTGGGCTACTAGTTGTTTGTTTTGGTATATTTTGTATTGGACTACTAGGGATGCGTAGAATATTCTTTTTTCACTTTAAAATGGTGGATTATAGGCCTATTGGGTTAGTATATGGTCTAGGAAAGGTTTTAAGTCATTTAGAGGTAATTTCGGACTCTTTTATGTGAGGCCCATTTAGGGCTCAAGACTAATTTCGTGGATTAAAGGGATTAATGAATCATCAGAGATATTATAATACACAAAACATAAGTTGGAGAAGCTCCTTGACAAAGGGAGAAGTAACTTGAAGTGAATAGAAGGAATTAGAAGATATTGGAATGGTTTTCTCCACAAATTAATTGAGTCAAGTTTATATAGAATTATATTATAATTTCATGTGCGTTAAGATTATATATATTCATTAAAATATAGATATAACCATGTCCTATATCTGATTTGAATGATTATATATAATCTTAACACGGATGCAATCATAATCTAATTCTATATAAACTTGCCTCAATTGATTTATAGAGAAAACCATGCCAATATCCCCAAATTCTTTCCATTCTCTTTAATTTCATTCTCTCTCTCTCAAAGAGCTTCCCCAACTTGTTTTTTGTGTATAATGATATCCGTAATGGTTCATTAAACCCTTTAATCCATGAAATTAGGATTGGGACCTAAATGGGCATCACCTAAAAGAGCCTAAAATTACCTCCAAATGACTTAAAACTTTGCCTAGGCCTCATAATAACCCAATAGGCATATAATCCACCATTTTAAACTACAAATGAACATTATATGCATACTACTAGTCCAATACAAAATATGCTGAAACAAATAACTAGCAACTCAATTATTTAATAATCAACTGGTATTAGCCGAAATATTAAATTATTTCATTTATGAATTACTGTGTATTAAATTCGATTTCAAATTCGAATTAAATAACGCGTAAAAATGTAAATAGTGACATCTCATGTCAAAATCAAGCACACATAATCAATTTTCTTAAATTTAATAATTTACAGAAAATACGTGGTATTACATGTGAACTCTACCTATAACTCGAATCATGAGATATTCTGAAAACAAATTATAGTTATAAGTTGATGTTTCGTCCTCATTGATTAACCCATTTTAATCCTCTAACTGTAATCATATGAACTGTGATCCCAGAGGTTGGCACAAATTTTGGGCTTTCTGGAGATGGTAAAGAACAACTTGGAATTTTTTATTTATTTGGGTATAATGTTGATGTTTGACAAGCTTTGTAGTTTCATGATTATGACGAGGGTTTATAGAAGTAATCTGTACATTTGGATTGCATTTTTAGCCAGAATAGAGGTTAATTTGGTTATATTTGAGGCGGTTTTGGCCAAGAACACCTATTATTATTCTTGGTGTGTTCTTGGCCAAGAACGTAGGCTTTTTTAGTTTTGATATAGGTGAGGTGATAACAAATAATTTTGGGTATTTATCAATTAAGTCATGACTTTGTACTATTAGTCATGGCCTTTGTACACTCATGCCCCATTTTTAAGTCTTATACCCTTTATAAATCATATCACGGATTCTTAGATGAGGTCGCGAATTTATAACTTAGATCTCCGTGGCCTTTGTAAATGTTAGATAGTCTTTAACTTTTAACCCTTTATAAAAGTTCAGTTGTGAAATAGGTCTCAACCATTCCAAACAGGTTTTTACCTTTAGCCCAAACTTATATCCCTTTAGTTGGCCATCACTTTAGGATCTTTATATGTAGATAATACCACGACCTTTACCATGAGATCATGGTCTTTGAAGGTTGTAAATAAGTCATACCTTGTCTTTTTAATTCTTTATTCATAATGTTTGTGGTCTTATAACTATGAAGATTTTTTTTACTTTTACAGATCCTTATCACGGCCTTATGAATTGGAATTATTGAGAGTATATGGATAGCTTTTATATGAAATGTTTGGGGAGATATTCTCCTAAAGTTTTGAACATCCACCCTATACAGGTTGTAAAGCCTCCATTATTTCTTAAATGATAAACTACTCCACGATCTGGAACTTCTTTTGTGGCCTTTGTATCCAATGGTGCCATCTGAGATCAACAATAGGGCTAAGGAGCATACAGGATTAACTAACAACCAAACACATGTAAAATCAAATAAAAGGGAAGATGTCATCGACTCTAGTGGAGATTATTAAAATAATGCTGTAGAGATAACAAGTAATGAAGTCGAGCCCTTAAGACGTGTCCAAGAGACAGAGGATTCATGCTGCTATAAAGTAGCCTTATGAAATAATATAGGAATGGTTGACTCACTTGGACAAAGTCTGTAAGGAAACCATTTGTACTCTTCCTACCACGGACCAGAGGTCATGCTCTCTGATCCAAAATAATGTGGTATGCTTCCCCTTCATGCTTTTTTCATCGACCTCAGACTTCGTATTCCCGTCTTAATTAGGAAAATTCTAAACGCAGTGAACCTGGTCCCGTCCCTGATTGACCTAGATGGGTGGAAGGCAATTTTGGCATCCCTTATAATCTAGATTAAGAAGTTTAACAAAGACATAACTCCTACAGAATTCTTTGATTTTTATAGGCCCAAGAAAGACACTTCCCCTTGGTGTTACTACAAGGCACCACGGAGTGCCGTAATATATCTTATCACTAACAAACCTTCAAGTACCAAAAACTAAAATGGCAAGTACTTTTTTATGTTCAGGGATACTTGTAAAACACATTTTGTGGAATCCTAACTTGCGAGATCTCATACGATTTTATGGACATGGGAGAGACCCCCACAGGAAGGTAGGTCTTCTTTACTTGTCACGGTATTTTTATCAATATCTTTATACTTACTTGATAACTTGAACTTTTTTTATTTTTATAGTTCTTAATCGTTTGGTCCAAACAAAATTCTAAAGGGAACATATTGAGGTCGTCATTGATATCTTGGAAAAAAAGAAAGATTGTGATGTCACGATCACTTTTCTAGCTTTACACAGACTTGGTTACTATCCGACTCATATCACACATCTAAAGTCATCCCCGAAAGGTAATAGGTAGGTTGAGGACATTACCCTTAATAGGCCATGGACTATTTGATCTTCATTTTATCTTCAATTGTCTATGACATATATGTAATAATCGTTATTTGCCTATTGACTTGGTTGCGTAGGTACATCTGCTAACGGTATTCCAAAGATGGAAATCGACAAGGAATTACTCCTCGTCCAACTTAATAATCTATAGGAATCTTCACATGCCTTAAATGCAGTCCTCAAGAAGTGGAAGATGGTCGCAGCCAAGACTTTTATTACTTCCACTATCGAGACCCCTTATTAGGTAGTGACTAGGATTACAAACCCAACACAAGTTGAGAAAGCCTCAACCACACATGTAGGCAATGGGTTATTGCATCTTAATTCACCCTCAAATGTCAGGGAGAGGGATTATCGGACAAAACATTCTGATCCCATCCTTGACCCAGAATATACCCCTTCGTAGTTTTCTCATAATTTCAACCAATTATGTCACCCTGTGAATAGGGTGGTTATGTCACGATAAAGACCACAACTTAGGCTCGAGAAATAAGAATCCTCATGGTATACTGAGGCCACTATGGCCTCTAAGATGAAGGATATCGTCCATTCTCCGTATATTACATATTTATAGGATGTGAATGATGAAGACTTGCAGAGCCATCAACTCCATTTTCTTTTCAAGTCAAAACTCTTTGTCCACGGTCAATTTCTATAAATTATCTCCTTTTATTCATTTTTTTATTCCTTTAATTTAGGTTGTTGAGGACTCTGTTAGCCCGAGGAAAAAGTATGAGAAGATATATTTTCAACTACAGGCCATGGAGAGTTCTCGTAAAGTTGGGGTTGAGGAGGCTAGAAAATCTTCCTGTAAGGTTGAGAAGAAATCTATAGTTGCAGCCTTTGTGGACAAAAATTATCAGGCATCAATCAAAGGTGGAATTATCGAGAAGGAAAGGTCTACAAATGAGGAAAAGTTTAATATTGCCATAGAATCTCTTCGTTTGCCTGAGGCTAAATACATTGAAGCTTAAAGAAAGTCACAGTCGATGCCAAGAAGATGGTTGATCTTGAAAGGCAGATATTCTCCCAACCCCAATGTTATGCTGAAGCTTTGAAGGCATATAAAAAATCTCATGTTGTTGACTTAAATATTACCAATTATGAATACATCGTGGCACTGAAGAAGACTACTTAGGAGGCTTCTAATACCCCACTCTTCCCTTATCGATATTATCCCCAATTTAACCACCACTCTCAGCGGTAACAGACTGGTTCCATAGTTGATTTGGCAGCCAAAGAGTTACAACCCACATCACCTTCATGAGGTAAAGTAATGGTTCATATATATGAATTTCCACTCTTATAACACTATGGACTTTTAGCTTCAGTGGTAAGGCATATGATTGATGACGCACATGTTAAGGGTTCAAAGCCTAAGCGACTTAAGTTTATGGATTTAAAGATAATAAAATTCCATACCATTTGTGTGGTGGTTAAAGTGGGGACAATATTAGGGGCAGAAGAGTGGGGTGTTATATAATGGTATCAGATTCAGTACACAGGCGGAATAAATCAGTCAACATGTTGGGTGATGGTTGATTTCATCCCCATTAGGGTGTTAGGCTCCTTAGGGGGGATTTTAATAGACTGGTGCCATGTTGATTTTCCATCTAGAGATTTACATCCCACATCGCCTGGGTGAGGGAAAGTAATGTTTTATATATATAGGTTTGCATTCTTCCACAGCGAGACCTTTTAGATACATTGGTAAGGCATATGATTCGTGATCCACATGTTAGGGGTTCAAACCCCACTTAAACTAGTTGTGGATTCATAGCTAATGAAACCCTATATCCCTGTGTACGATGGTTAAACTGGGGACAATATTAATGGTGTAAGAGTGGGAAGTTACAACGTTACGACCAATTTCAAATTCAAAACTTCAAAAGATTTTTGGTTGGGCCAGAACAATGACTATATGTGTAGCTATAAGGAAATGAAGTTGAGGGTGGCCAATAACTTTTTTGAGGATAAGGATATTATCTTTATAAGAAGGTTTGATAATACAGAGAACAATCATTGTGATATTGATCTTAGAGAGTCTAAGTATAAGTGCCACGGAGAAATAATCATGACTCGTTAGCAGGATGAGGAGGAGAACAAAATTGTCCTTGAGGAAGATGAAGAAAAGGATGAGTACTCTTGAAGTCAATCTGTGGCCATTTTATTGTTGTTAAAAACTTTTTGTAATCCTCTGATCTCTAATGCAATGAACTTGATTTTTTTCTTCTAATGGAACATCTTCATTCTTTTGTATTGCATTGTCTTTGTACTCCAAGAATTTGTATGAATTCTATTTTCTTTGAATGTTTTACATGTTATCTTATTTTTGTACTTCGTTGGGGACATAACCTTACTAGCCTTCCATGCCCAAAGGCTTTGAATAAAAATTACATGGCATGTGTCACATTACTTCACCCAGACTTTGGGCCTGGAATGTTACCACAATATCCGCAGTGTCTAGGTAATAATCTTGTAGTTCACGGTCTTTCATTAATGACCACGGCCTTCTGAATGGAGTTTGAATAACAAGCCCATTCCATCATTTTTCCAAAGATTTTGAAAATGTAATTTTGTAATATATAGTAGTTGGCATTGTAATGCCCCATAATTTTAAAGACTTTTAAAATGTGTTATATTTTAAATTAATGGATTAATTGGATTTGATTATAAATTAATTCAATCGGGTTTTATCCGAATTGTGGATATTAAAATGAATGATTATGTATATTACTTAAATATATTTAGGTAATATATGAATGTGATGTTATTGATATTGATTTGAGTTATTAATTCAGTAATTTGAATTTTTAGTAGGACGCAGTATGGGACGTGTTGGAACAAATTTATTAAATTAAAAAGAAAAATTATTTTTACATCGACCTTATGTCATTTCGAGTGCGTCGTTGCATCCGAAAGGGTTGAAATAGTCAGAAAAGTCTATTTGGATGTTGGTTTTGGGTCTCGGGTCATTTGGAAATGAAAAGACAACCCAAAAGGGCATTTTGGTCATTTTTATAGGGAGTGAATAGTGATTTCGGATTTTGTATTATTATAAATATTTGGAGATTAGTTGTACGTGGGTTCATTCATCTCTTCTACACAAAATTGAGAGGTCATCTTTTTAGAGAGAGTGAAAGGGTGCTTGGGAGAAGAGAAGTTTGCTTGGAAAGGAGGAGAACCAAGGACCAAAGGTCACCCCCACCAACCACCACCGAAAGTGACCGGGGAAGGGGAGAACCACCTGTGAAATAAAACCCCAAAGGATCAGACCTTCATTAGAGGCAAGTATTTTATAATTGCAATCTAGTCAGTACAATGTCCATGTTAGAATACGTGAAATTAATCATGATTTGCATGTTAATTAGGTGAAAAATTGGAGATTTAAATTAGGATTAAGGACTGGGTTAATTAGTGGTTGAAATTCCTTCATATATGTAGAGGGTTAATCATAAAATTGAATTATATATTGATGAACGAATATGGGTTGGTTAGGGTCTTTAATTGAAAATTTGGAAGCTAGGGTTCATATGAACTGATTTGGGGATTTTATATAATTATGATGATTTATGACGAATTAATGATCCTAGGAGGTTAGGAATGATTTATAACCTGTTAAGTGTTGATGGATATTGATGATGAGATGTTGGGTGTTGAATATTAGAGGTTTTTAGGTTCAAAAATTGGTGAAAATGCTGGAATTTGGTGAAGAAGACGAAATAGTAGGTCTCGCACGAAGTGGTTCAAACGATATGGGTATCTCGCGCGAAGTCATTCGAATGACATTGGAAGTGGTTCGAATGAAATTGGAAGTGTTTCGAACGACATGTCATTCTGGTTCGAACAACATGTCATTCTGGTTCAAACGATAGGGTGAATTTCTGGGAATTTTCTTAGAGTCCAGTTCTGAGTTTGTCGGTTTATTGGAGTGAGAGAAATTACCAAATAGTAAATTCATATAGGAAAGAATTTTGGGAAAAGTATGTGAGAATTCATACTTTACTTATTTCGGTATAGAGAGAATGTACCTTGGATATAATGGGACTTAGGGAAGATCAGTAAGCCCTAGATAAGAATCGAATTAATGTGATTCGGATTTAATTGATAAGAATTATGATAATTAAATTTAAGATGAAAAGTCATAATATTTTAATACGTAGGATTTAAAGAGATATAACACTACGTATAGAAATTATCTTAGGGTAGTGTGATTACCTGGTTGATATTATATTATAGGTAGATGATAATGCCTATTTGATTTATCGATAATTTATGAGTATGACATACCTAGCTTACTTTCTATCGATGGGAGGTTTACGCGTGAGGGCCATCATATCCTGATGAATCCATGGGATATTTGATTTGTCGCTCGAGAACATAGGACTATGAAAGACATTTCGGCGAGTTAATAAGTCCGCTGACTATGGGAACGTAGGTATGTGCGTGACCCGTGGGTATGATAACTATGTTCGGCTCCAATTTTTGTGTTGATGTTTATGGTTCGAGGAATCCTTACCAAATCTTTAGTCCCCAATTCGGTGACCAGCGATACTGGGACGTGATAGCAGAGTAATGCATGCACCACAGCTGTGACTCGGGGTGCCGTATTATATATGTATAGGTATAATGAATTAAATGTATGTACATATAGTGGTTAGATCAATTTTATGTGTGATAATTGTAGGTGACGGTGAATAGAGAAAAAGAATTGAATTAAGTTAATGAATATTAATTCTTAACAGATTTGAAAAGATTAATTCATATTAATGAGAAACGTGTATGAATGATTATACTATGTATGGTATGGGACATACGGGGTTATGATATGGGATAGAATCATATTATGGAAACTAGTTAGGAGGAACCATTAACTAGGAGGTTAACAGGAAACGTTAAGCGTGAACTCTAGATGAGTGGTGAGAATATCAAGTGAGAGTCTGGATACTAACCTGTACATAATAAATGCTTTATTGCACTTGTTAAGTACTTGCTGTTTTCAAAATTATTTTCACATCGGGCTCTGACCCATTTCCTTGCATATTCTCTTTTCAATTGTACCTTCTATATCAGGTGTCCAGCAGCAGGGACACCAACCTTAGAGGATTATGACGAGTTATGGAGCTATGGAGTAGTGATTATACACCTATCTTCATTTGATTCATAGTGTTCTTTTATTTAATGCATGTCTCCCAAAGGAAATAAGTTATCTCTTTTCTATCTGAGTCAAATACTCTTGTATTTATGTCATTTTAATACATTTATGGTGAATTAATGATCCTAGGAGGTTAGGAATGATTAATAACATATTAGGTGTTGAGGGATATTGATGATGAGATGTTGGGTGTTGAATCTTAGAGGTTTTTAGGTTCAAATATGGTGAAAAAAGCTTAAATTTGATAAAGAAGACGAAACAGTAGGTCTCGCGTGAAGTCGCGTGAAGTGGTTCAAACGAGATGGGGATCTCGTGCTAAGTCGTTCGAATGACATTGGAAGTGGTTCGAACGAAATTGGAAGTGGTTCGAACGGCATGTCATTCTGGTTCGAACGACATGTCATTCTGGTTCAAACGACAGGGTGAATTTCTGAGAATTTTCTTAGAGTTCAGTTCTGAGTTTGTTGGTTTATTGGAGTGGGCAAAATTACCAAATAGTAAATTCATATAGGAAAGAATTTTGGAAAAATTATGTGAGAATTCATACCTTACTTATTTCGGTATAGAGAGAATGTAGCTTGGATATAATGGGACTTAGGGAAGATCAGTAAGCCCTAGATAAGAATCGAATTATGATAATTAAATTTAAGATGAAAAGTCATAATATTTTAATACGTAGTATTTAAAGAGATATAATTCTATGTATGGAAATTATCATAGGGTAGTGTGATTACCTGGTTGATATTATATTATAGGTAGATGATAATGCCTATTTGATTTATTGATATTTTATGTGTATGACATACCTAGCTTACTTGCTATCGATGGGAGGTTTGCGTGTTTGGGTAGTCATATCCTAATGAATCCATGGGATCTTTAATTTGTCGCTCGAGAACATAGGACAATGAAAGACTTACCGGTGAGTTGATAAGTCCGCTGACTATGGAAACATAGGTATGTGCGTGACCCGTGGGTATGCACCTCTAATTTTTGTGTTGATGTTTGTGGTTCGAGGAATCCTTACCGAACCTTTAGTCCCCTATTCGGCGACCAGCGATACTCGGACGTGATAGCAGAGTAATGCATGTACCACAACTGTGACTCGGGGTGCCGTATTATATATGTATAGGTATAATGAATTAAATGTATGTACATATAGTGGTTAGATCAATTTTTTGTGTGATAATTGTAGGTGATGGTGAATGGAGAAAAAGAATTGAATTAAGTTAATGAATATTTATTCTTAATAGATTTGAAAAGATTAATTCACATTAATGGGAAACGTATAAGAATGATTATACTACGTATGGTATGGGACATACGAGTTTATGATATGGGATAGAATCATATTATGGAAACTAGTTAGGAAGAACCATTAACTAGGAGGTTAATAGGAAACGTTAAGCGTGCACTCTAGATGAGTGGTGAGAATATCAATTGAGAGTCTAGATACTAACATGTACATAATAAATTCTTTATTGCACTTGTTAAATACTTTCTGTTTTTAAAATCATTTTCACATCGGGCTCTGACCCATTTCCTTGCATATTCTCTTTTCTATTGTACCTTCCATATCTGGTGTCCAGCAGCAGGGACGCCAACTATATAGGATTATGACGAGTTATAGAGCTATGGAGTATTTCTTAGGCTCCTATATTCATTTGATTCATTGTGTTCTTTTATTTAGGGCATGTCGCCCAAAAGAATTCAGTTATCTCTTTTCTATCTGAGTCAAATACTCTTGTATTCATATCATTATGATGATTTATGACGATTTTATGATCCTAGGAGTTTAGGAATGATTTATAACCTGTTAGGTGTTGATGGATTTTGATGATGAGATATTGGCTGTTGAATCATAGATGTTTTTAGGTTCAAAAATGGTGAAAAATGCTGAAATTTGGTGAAGAAGATGAAACAATAGGTCTCGCGCAAAGTCGTGTGAAGTGGTTCAAACGAGATGGGGATATCGCGCGAAGTCGTTCGAACAACATTGGAAGTGGTTCGAACGAAATTGGAAGTGGTTCGAACGACATGTCATTCTGGTTCAAACGACAGGATGAATTTCTGGGAATTTTCTTAGAGTCGAGTTCTCAGTTTGCCGATTTATTGGAGTGAGAGAAATTACCAAATAATAAATTCATATAGGAAAGAATTTTGGGAAAAGTATGTGAAAATTTGTACTTTACTCATTTCGGTATAGAGAGAATGTACCTTGGATATAATGGGACTTAGGGAAGATCAGTAAGCCCTAGATAAGAATCGAATTATGATAATTAAATTTAAGATGAAAAGTCATAATATTTTAATACATAGGATTTAAAGAGATATAATGCTACGTATGGAAATTATCTTAGGGTGGTGTGATTACCTGGTTGATATTATATTATAGTTAGATGATAATGCCTATTTGATTTATTTATAATTTATGTGTATGACATACCTAGCTTACTTGCTATCGATGGGAGGTTTGCGTGTGATGCCAGTCATATCCTAATGAATCCATGGGATCTTTGATTTGTCGCTCGATAACATAGGACTATGAAAGACTTACCGGTGAGTTGATAAGTCCGCTGACTATGGAAACGTAGGTATGTGCTTGACCCGTGGGTATGAGAACTATGTTCACCTCCAATGTTTTGTTGATGTTTGTGGTTCGAGGAATCCTTACCGAACCTTTAGTCCCATATTCGGCGACCAGCGATACTGGGACGTGATAGTAGAGTAATGCATGCACCACAGCTGTGACTTGGGGTGCCGTATTATATATGTATAGGTATAATGAATTAAATGTATGTACATATAGTGGTTAGATCAATTTCTTGTTTTATAAATGTAGGTGGCAATGAATGGAGAAAAAGAATTGAATTAAGATAATGAATATTTATTCTTAATAGATTTGAAAAGATTAATTCATATTAATGGGAAACTTATATGAATGATTACACTACGTATGGTATGGGACATACGGGTTTATGATATGGGATAGAATCATATTATGGAAACTACTTAGGAGGAACCATTAACTAGGAGGTTAATAGGAAACGTTAAGCGTGCACTCTAGATGAGTGTTAAGAATATCAATTGAGAGTCTGGATACTAACATGTACATAATAAATGCTTTATTGCACTTGTTAAATACTTTTTATTTTTTAAATCATTTTCGCATCGGGCTCTGACCCGTTTCCCTGCATATTCTCTTTTCTATTGTACCTTCCATATCTGGTGTCCACTAGCAGGGACGCCAACCATAGAGGATTATGACGAGTTATGGAGGTATGGAGTATTTCTTGTACTCCTATATTCATTTGATTCATAGTGTTCTTTTATTTAGGGCATGTCGCCCAAAGGAATTCAGTTATCTCTTTTCTATCTGAGTCAAATACTCTTGTATTCGTGTCATTATAATGATTTATGACGAATTAATGATCCTAGGAGTTTAGTAATGATTTATAACTTGTTAGGTGTTGATGGATTTTGATGATGAGATATTGGGTGTTGAATCTTAGAGGCTTTTAGGTTCAAAAATGGTGAAAAATGTTGAAATTTGGTGAAGAAGACGAAACAGTAGGTCTCGCGCGATGTCGTGCAAAGTGGTTCAAACGAGATTGGAATCTCGCGCGAAGTCTTTCAAATGACATTGGAAGTGGTTCGAACAAAATTGGAAGTGGTTCAAATGACATGTCATTCTGGTTCAAATGATAGGGTGAATATCTGGGAATTTTCTTAGAGTCTAGTTGTGAGTTTGTCAGTTTTTTAGAGTGAGAGAAATTACCAAATAGTTAATTCATATAGGAAAGAATTTTGGTAAAATTATGTGAGAATTCATAATTTACTTATTGTGGTATAAAGAGAATGTACCTTGGATATAATGGGACTTAGGGAAGATCAGTAAGCCCTAGATAAGAATCGAATTAATGTGATTGGGATTTAATTGATGAGAATTATGATAATTAAATTTAAGATGAAAAGTCATAATATTTTAATACGTAGGATTTAAAGAGATATAATGCTACGTATAGAAATTATCTTAGGTTAGTGTGATTACCTAGTTGATATTATATTATAGGTAGATGATAATGCCTATTTGATTTATTAATAATTTATGTGTATGACATACCTAGCTTACTTGCTATCGATGGGAGGTTTGCGCGTGAGGACAGTCATATCCTAATGAATCCATGGGATCTTTGATTTGTCGCCTGAGAACATAGGACTATGAAAGACTTATCGTTGAGTTGATAAGTCCGCTGACTATGGGAACATAGGTATGTGCGTGACCCGTGGGTATGAGAACTATGTTTGCCTCCAATTTTAGTGTTGATGTTTGTGGTTCGAGGAATCCATACCGAACCTTTAGTCCCCGATTCAGCGACCAGCGATACTGGGACGTGATAGCAGAGTAATGCATGCACCACAACTGTGACTCGGGTGCCATATTATATATATATAGGTATAATGAATTAAATGTATGTACATATAGTGGTTAGATCAATTTTTTGTGTGATAATTGTAGGTGATGGTGAAAAGAGAAAAAGAATTGAATTAAGTTAATGAATATTTATTCTTAATAGATTTGAAAAGATTAATTCATATTAATGGGAAACGTATATGAATGATTATACTACGTATTGTATGGGACATACGGGGTTATGATATGGGATAGAATCATATTATGGAAACTAGTTAGGAGAACCATTAACTAGGAGGTTAAGAGGAAACGTTAAGCGTGCACTCTAGATGAGTGAGCAGAATATCAAGTGAGAGTCTGGATACTAACATGTACATAATAAATGCTTTATTGCACTTGTTAAATACTTGTTGTTTTCATAATCATTTTCACATCGGGCTCTGATCCGTTTCCTTGCATATTCCATTTTCTATTGTACCTTCTATATCAGGTGTCTAGCAGCAGGGATGCCAACCTTAGCGAATTATGAGGAGTTATGGAGATATGGAGTATTGCTTAGGCGCCTACTTCATTTGATTCATAGTGTTCTTTTATTTAGGGCATGTCGCCCAAAGGAATTCAGTTATCTCTTTTCTATCTGAGTTAAATACTCTTGTATTCGTGTCATTTTAATACATTTATTATTGTTGGGATTACTGTATTGGATTTTACTTGGGAATGTTTATTCCAGTTACATTTAAATTCTTTTGTGTTATCTGTTCGGTTATTAGTGTTGTAGAATAATATGTGTAGTGTTATTCGTAAACTAAAAATGAATTTTGTTGAAAGTAAAATTTGGAAAGTTTTTAACACCAGCTTAATTGGGTATTGGGTGATTTGTAAATGTTTTTGGCTGTGATGCTAAGAATGAGCCAACTGTATATTCTGTTCTAATTTGGTATGGGACTGGCCACCCGGTATTTAATTAGGCGGGGTGTTACAGGAATATCTCATGTCAAAACAATTGTGTTGTTGAGTCATTCAAGTCACATAAACTTGATTCGATGAGTGAGGCGCGATCATTTGAGTTAGACAGACCTTTGTAAATTGAAGATATTAGAAGCCTCCCATTCAATACTTCAATTGTCATGCATTCACATTGAAGTGAAGACTATATCCTTTGTTGTAGAGATTGTGAATTGATTATGAATAAACACACACATGTGCACAAACTTTTCTTAAAATGTGTGAAGATTTTAAAATCTTAATGTAACAAGTGTTTAAATGTTTTAAATTGTCTCACAGGACATTTGAAAATGATTTTGGGAGTTTTCTTTAGTGTTTGAACTTGTTAAGGAATTTTGAAATTTGTTATGCAACAACCGTTAGCACAGATCTATATTGAGACCATGCGCATGGTGGCGTTAGCACGGTGCCAAATTATGCCCGTGCCCATGGCCTTGGCCTTGATTCCTTACTGCATGGAATTGTGTGCATAACAAACTTGATTCGTTCTCACGGAGGTATCGGATTTTGTAAATCTTCTATTAATAGGCCGTTTTCCCTCCCATAGATATGAAAACTTCATAACTCAAACAAATTTCTGAGAACATTTTCGAGGTTGAGATCATTTTACTTTTCTTCTCTAATCCAATTTACCTTGTTACCTCCAAAATTTTATACTTAGATCTATCCTCGATCTATGCTTCTGATGGAGAATTGAGAGTGTCTTGGTTCATATTCACATAGCCTATTCAATTCAAATCAATTAACTTTTGAGTTGTATGATCACATACTCCTAGATCTAAAACATGAGTCACTTTGATTCTTTGGGGGAATTGAAGTGTGGCATTGGCTTCAAGGAAGATAATGGACTTATACATTCACATCATGGAGCTTGTTGTGGATTCTCATTGAATATGGGAGAAAGTTGAAATATTTATTAGTAACTATACGATAGAGATTATGTGAGAGGTACTTTCTTGTCTTTTGTAAAATTGATTTTCAAGCATAAATGAGAGTTCAAGTGCGTTGAGGCTTTTTCCTCAAAAACGAAGTCTTATGGTGGATTGTGAATGATTTCTACTCATATGCACACATTTGATCAGACACATCACTTGGATCACATTTGAATCTAGTAAATTGGATTAAAATAAACATAGGTGTTTTAGATCAAGTCTTTTTCATCTATATTCACCTAATTACATTATTGTGTGTATTAATCAAGTCACGGACTAATAAAATTGGTAAAACTTCTGCCAAGCAACTTGAGTGTTCAAGCAAAATCGTTCGAAATTAAAAAATTAGTTATGAGATGCCTTGAAACCTATCCTCCTCCCCCCCCCCCCCCCACCCCCCCACCCACTCCCCCTCTATGTATGTTATTTATATGTTCTTGAGTATATCACACTCTTTTTCTCAATTAGTATCAGAGTAAGGTGCTCTTATTTTGGCATTAACGTGTTTGAGTTGATCCTTGTCATGTTCTGCGTTTGTTATGTTTTATCATTGGCCTAGTTTGCTTATCGTAGTGTTGTGAGTATGGGTGATATGATACTATATTTCAATTTACCGAATATTATTAATCTTTTTTATGTTAGATCTACGATTTTGAGTCAAGGTGAAAGGTTAGATCAATTGAAATTTCAATTTGATAAGAGTGTGGAGAAACTATCTCAATCTCACAATAAATCCAAATCTATTGATGTTGATATTGATGAAAGTGATGAAATTAAAAGTGTCAAATCATTGAGCCAAAATAATGAAGTGTTAAATGATCAACTTCTCATGATGAAAAAGTTGAATGTCAATTTGACTAATCAAGTCAAACTTTATGAGCAAGAAGAAGAAACTTTTAAATAGTTTGAAATGACTAGTCAACTTACAAGTGAAAAGTTTATATTGATTGAAAAAGAGAATGGTGAGTTATTTTAATTGATTTGTGATTTAAAATAAGATAACTAAGCATTGAGGTTACAAAATTTTGATTTACAAAGATTGATAAGTTTAAAAAATATTGATTTTGAAAAACTTAATGTTTTGGAACAAAAGAAAAATAATTTGACTCCTAAACTTGAAAAAGTCAAGGAAGAACTTCTTGTTTGTGAAGGTTAAAAAAGTGAAGTTAAGAAGATATTTTACTCTTTGAAAAATGAACTAGACTCATTCAAAAGTGTGAAACACAAGTCATCCTCTTCTTAAGTTGACTCATTTAGTGAATGTTCTTCTCATGATTCAAAGGAAATCGATTCATTAGTTTTAAAGGAAAATGAAAGAAATATTGCCTTTGTGTTAAAAAAAAGATGATATTAATAAGTTTGGTTATTATACGATGTCTTTGGAGAGTGTGGTGAAGAAGGATAGGATAAAAGCTTCTAAAAACAGGTCGCTTAGTTATTCTTCATAATGTAGTAGTGAGCGTTCACACACCAATATCCTCTATCACAAGAGGATAATGATAATGATGTGGATGACATTAAAAAGGCCTTTAATGATCTTTATCAAGAATCTATAAAGCTTAAAGAATCAAACATTGGATTTTTCAACAAATTGAAAATTTTCCAAAGTGAACATGAAAAAAAAGATGAAAAGATTTATTGCGTTCAATTGGAATGTTTGGAACTCAAAAAGGAGATTGATGTGCTGAAAAATGAATGTGATTCTTTGAAATCACAAAACGCATCAATTATGAAACAAAATTAAGAGATAGAACTTCACAATGAATTTTTAAAAAATTAAAAGTTTGAATTGCAACATGCTAAGGATTTGAAAATGAAAGTGCTTGATAAAACCAGTGTCTAGATAGTTTTTTTTTAGTAATGCTCAATTGAAACCAAATAATCATGGCATTAGATTTAGTGAATATAATATGGAAAATTCAAAATTAAAAGGTGAAAGTTCTATTCTTGAAAAGAATGATAAGGAACAAACTCATTTATTGAAAAACAAGGAGGTTGTGCCTAAATCCAAGTTTGTGAAAAATGGCATTGGATGCTCATTTTGTGGTAAGATGAATCATGTTGTGCATTTTTTCTTTAAAAGAAAATGACATAAAAATTTTAGTATAAAAGCTCAACATGAGAGGAAGGAAGTGAGCAAGAATGTGAAAAATATTACAAGAATAAATGTACCTTTTTACAAGGTACAAGGCCACACAAATCAAGCTTATAGGTGTTTAAGAGAGAGAGAAATAATAAATTCATGGGAAATAGGAGGCAATTTTTCCATAGATATCCCATTAGTAAACTTTGTGATAAAATTATTAGTTTAATGGATTCCCTAGTGCGTGATAGAAAGGCTAGAAGAGAGTTTCCTAGACCAAGATCTAGGCCATCTGTTTAAATTCCATGGACTATGCATAAGAATCCTAGGGGGAATGAGAGAAATGTTCTAAAAGTTAATAGTGAATTTCCTAGGAATGCACCAAGGAAGAAAGTAGAAGTTATTGTTCCTCAAATGAAGTTTGTGAAGAAAGAGGTTACCTTTGTTCCTCCCATTGATCTGGGATATGGAACACTCATCGTTATCTAGGTAGATATTTTTTTAAGATGACTAGGTTATTATAGGTCCCATTCCTAGTTAATTGTTGATTTGTGGGGAAACATGTCAAAGTGGGTGATAAAATATAAAGTCATTTCAATTGGTATCATTTTTTCCATGTGTTGGTGAGGATTACATGCATATGTGCATTTTGTTTATGTATTTATTACTTATGCTATTTTTTTCTTACTAAACATGATTTTAATATTACACATGGATCATTCTTATTAAAAAATCCAAAAATATTTTGTGTTTATTATTTTTGTAAAATGTGGCTAAGTCTTTAATTCATATTGATTTGATGATAGATTTAATTTGAATGATGATTAAAAGTGAATTCTAAATCACATAATTAAAATGTTTGATCGATTTAATTGTTTGGTTGAAATTCATTTGATTAATGTTGATTAGCGAATTCGTTGAAATCTATGGTATCGATCTCAAAATACTTAAGCACGTGCATATCACTTTTTGCATATGATTTTCATTATGTAGCTATTTCTTTTAGTGCTTAACTAATCATGATAAAATCCTTAGATCTTATTGGCGTTTGTTTGGTCCATATGTGAGATTTTATGAGTTTCTTACTATGATGAAGTTGAAAAAGGATCGTTTTCAAAAGCATTGATAAGGGCTACCCCTATAGTGATTACACTCATTTTGGAAATTAAAATGTATTTAAGTAGTTATTAACTAGGCATGTGAAAATTCAATCGATGGCAAAAGATAAATATATTAAAAACAGCCACAAGCCAAGAGCTTGAACCGTGCATGAAAAATAATATAGGGCTTAGCATTTTAAAAATGAAATTTGCTATTTAGTTAGTTCAAAATATATTTATCAACATATGCTTGAGGGAGTCATATTGATATAATGATTGTCTTTTTAGCATCATTTGTAATATTTTCATGATTTGATTATGCGTATTCATATTGATAAGGTATACTTATTTGTCACATGAATCATACCTTGATTGATATTATAAAGTTATAAAATATCGATTTGATAAGAATTTTATGCCTTTGGTGTTGAATTGATTGAAATTGTGTTGAATGCGTTTTTAATACATATTTTTAATCAATATTTAATGAAATCTTAATGTCAAATCACTTGATCATGAGTTGCCTAATCATAATCGTGTAATACCCTATATTTTTATGATATTATATAATCATGAGATTTATTATTATTGTTGGATTAATTAAATTAAATAAGTGAGAAATTTACATGGTAATTAATTAATCTGAATTAAAATTATTATTAACTAGCATGCCAAGGGTTAATACTTATTAATGGGAATTATTGAATATAAAGGTGGGAATGCATAATATGGAGTTATGAAATTTTATAAATTGTCGGAGTGTGAAATATGTCAGTTGGTATTTTAAGTCAGGACGCGCGTGTGAGTCGTGTCGGGACTAACGAATGGAATAAAAAGATAAATTATTTTTAAGTAACTCGTATGGTAATTTTGAGTGCGCCATTGAGTCCGTAAGGGTCGAGAGTGCTAGAAAACTCTACCCGGATATTTTATTTGGACTCCGGGATGTGTTTAGGCCCAACCGGCACCCCGTAGGGGTACTTTTATCCTTTGGAATTTTGGAGTAATAATATGGACGAAAATTTGGAAATAAAAGGTGGATGCACTAAAGTTAGATGAGAGTTATCAGTTCTAAACGTACGAGAGAGAAAAGATAGAGAGGCAGAGAGATAGGTAGAGGAGACTATTGGTGTTCTTGGTGCCTAACTCAAGAATACACACCAAAAGCTATACCAAAGTGTAGATCGTGAGATGAGGAATGTGACTATACAAAAATCACCATTCGATCAGACCATCGAAATTGAGGAAAGTTTTTAATTCTTGAAATTTATAGCAACAGGCATGTTCATATTAGTGTAGGTGTTTTATATTCACTCCTTGATTCATAAGTTTTGATGAAATTGGAGTATTAATGGCATTAATTAAAAATATGAAAATTAAAGTAGGATGAATCCCTGATGTAGATAGTTTAGAAATACCAAATTGATGATTATTGATGATGGACGATATTGAAATCGATGTTCTTGTATGGAAATTTGATGAACTAGGGTTTTGAATTGTTAAATTGGGGATTTTGGATTTTATAACTTATTTATGATGAATTACTGTTTCATAGTTAAGGGAAATCATTTGCACACGTTAGAACATCAATTACGTTTGTTGTTTTGGTGATTGGGTTGCAGAAATTAGAGGTTTTAGGACTGAAATTTTGGAGAAGACGAAAGAGTAGCAGGAACAACATAATAGTTCTGATAGAACCAGAAAGATGCATAATCTCGTTCGAACGAGATGTCTTATCGTTCAAACGACATGTTATATCGTTCGAATGACATGCAGTGTGGTCGAACGATAGACCAGAAACTGAAAAACTTTCCAGTCCAATCCCATTCGAGTTATGTGAATTTTGAGTGAGGGGGCACTGCCAGTTGATGATCCTTATGACATTACAGATTTATTTGGGGAGTAATCCTAGTATAATACTTTAATATTTGGTTAGGTGAGATAAACTTGGAAAATCTAGAGTGTGAATAATCGAGCTAATTATAAAATAAGTAGTAATGAGATGTATACTACGTGTAGAAATATATGGGTCGGATGAAAGCCAAAATGTTAATAGGAAGTGGGAAATGCCTGTTATTATTATATTTATTATAATTGTGTGTATAAGCATACCTACGCTTCTTGCTATCGGGAGGTGGTATCGTTTAGTGGACAGTCTTATCCTGGGTGAACCAATGAGGGGATATTTGACTTATACCCGGAGCATATGAACTTGGATACGTGTTATCTGTTACGTAGGATAGTTTCGATGGTTGAATGGGAGCATAGTTATGTGCATGACCCATTTGGCTGGTGAGTATGCTTGCCTCCAATATTTGTTTTATGAGATTTATGGTTCGTGAGAGACGCCTAACCAGTTGTCCTTTATGCAGCAAGCGATGCACCGGAACGCGATAGTAGAGTATGCATTACGCCAAGTGGTCTTAACCAAGGGGTGCAGGATTTGTATATATATGTATAGGGATGGTTTGACTATATATATATATGTGTGTGTGTGTGTGTGTGTGTGTGTGTGTGTGTGTATGTGAAAATTCCTAATGTGTCAAAATTAGAAAATATATAAGTGTTGGTAAACAAAGTAACTTAAGGGGATAAACTATTTACTACTCGAACAGTGAATATCAAATGTAATCAATTGGAGTAAAGTATTATGTAACGTATTGTATGGACAATACGGGATTCTCTTACGATCCATAGTTTGTAGTATACGTCTATGACCTAGATGGGAATATTATAGGTGACTAGGCTAGGGTAGACGTACGCTAGGTGTGCACATTAGTGGAGGGGTGAGGATCTCAGGTGAGAGTTCGTAACTAATATGCACATAATAATTGCATTAATGAAGTTTTAAATACTTGGTAAAACAAATATTTTTACAAATCGGGCTCTGACCCGTTTTTACTATTTCTCTTCTCTTTTGTTATATATATATATATATATATATATTATCATGTGTCCAACCACATGCTCACCACCAGACTTAGACACGTGGATCATTCGATGAGATGCAACTGTTATGGAGGCTGTAGGTTATTGATATTAGACGCTTCTATATTTTCATTCAGTTCCTAGTTCAGGCATTTCAGTTAGGGCATGTGTCGCCCTTTTTCAGCTTAATTATTTCAGAGATTGCATTTTCTTAATAGCATTTCTTTTCCTGTTGGATTGAGTATTATGATTCCATTAGTTTTAGACTTTGAACTGGAATGTTTTATCCAGTCTCATTTGTTTCGATATTTAATTCATATTCAGTATTTATTCTTGTGAAATGTGAATAGCTTATATCTTAAAGCATGGAACTTATTAATGGATTAATTGGGTAAAATTAAATGGAAAAATGTTTTCACACTTAGCTTAATTATTTATTAGGTGATTAATAGTGAAAATTATTTTTCGACAGTGATGCTAAGAATGAACCAATCGAACACTTCGATTTAATTTAATAAAGGATTGATCACCCGATATTTAATTAGGCGGGGAGTCACAGGTAGTATCAGAGCATCAGGTTCTAGTCTCCTTAGGATCTCTGCAGCTTATTATGCTTTTTGCTTAGCGTTCTTTGATTTAGAGCCCTAATATTAGGAATGTTGTATTCATCCTTACGAGTTGGAAATTCGTACTTTTGCGATTTAATTGTATAAATGTTCAATTCATAGGGTCCATTCCACTTTTAAGATGGCATGACTAAAAGAGAAAGCTAACACTGCTAGGGGAGTCAATGAGAAAGGTCATCTGATACCTCAGGCATCCCCAGAGAGAGTATCAATCACCGAAATTGTAGGTATTATGGCACAGGCAGTTACCACTGCAGTCTTACAATACCATGATCACAATATGTAGCTTAAAGGAGGTAAAAGAACAAGAAAAGATAGTCAACCTGACATGACTAGGGTTAACAATTGTGGGAAGACTCCAATACCATAGCAATAAGCTCCTCAGGGTCGTAAAATACCACGAAGGTAATAGACCATGTATGAAGAGCCAAAAGCGTCACGGCCAACATAGTCAGAGATGGAGTGATGTCACAAAAAGGTGTTTTAAATACGGAAGAGACGACCATAATTATCAAAACTTATTCGGATTAGGCTGGAGAGAAACCCCAACCCAACCAACAAGGACAAAAAGGCCAAAGGAAGCAAGGACTTTCAGGACTCTGCTATAAGTGCGTACAACAGGGTCACAAGTGGAAGGATTGTCCTCAACCTGATATTATTTTTCATCAAGATGCTCATCAGGACCAGCGGGGCCAAGGAAGAAGTGGAACTGAGCAACAGGGCCGAAATCAACAGAGTCGTAATGTGGCACCATTTGCTGGTGAATGCTTCAACTGTGGCAGAATGGGGCATAGGAGGGAGGACTACCCAGATGAGGTCAAAATACCCCAGCAGTAGGGGTAGATACAGTATGGGCATGTGTACAATGTCCAACAGGCAACTGTTCAGCAGCTACCACCCACCATTGAGGGTCTGTTATCTATTTATGGGGTTATAGGATATATATTTTGTTTAATACGAGGGCCTCACATTCGTTCATAGCCACTAGAGTTGCACAGGCCATGGGATATTTTTTTTTACACGGCCAACAAGATGATAACATGTGTAGACTCATTGTGGGGTAATGGGTCATTGACTTTTTTTTATGCTGGGGAATAGGGATAGAGAGTGGGAGACTTATTTTACTTACCGACATGCATGCATTAGATATGTCATAGTGAGAAGCGATTATTGGTATGGATTGGCTTGTTGCATATAAGGCCATGATAGATAGTTTTAGTAGGTGTATTATTCTGCTATACTAGGTTGGGCGATGTTTCAGGTGGCGATACCTCATCCGGAGGAAGTACCGTCCACCCACTTATATTATATAGTGGAGGATACCTTTAAGGAGACAATGATTACCATTGATTTGATTCCCATAATTCATAAATTTTCTGATGTGTTCCAAAATATGTGAACCAGGAGGGTTAGAGAATATGGCTGAAGAGCAAAACTGAACTTAATGGTGTTAGAGAAACACCACATGGGAGTATACCCAATAAGGAACTCATTTAGAAATTTCTGATTAATCAACTCTCTATAAAGTGAAGATGAAGTCAAACAAGGCTATTGAGGCCAATAATAGTTTCGAAAGGCCCGCATAGCCAAGGGGACAATGGGAGAAAAAATAGGTGCTAAGATTACCAGTCTGAGGGAATGACATTCTAAAATGGTTAGTGGGACCAGTGACGGGAAATGGCTCGAAAGTTCCTATATGTGTAGGGAATGGGACCACCAGTGTTGAATGTGTTCACATTGAGAAGTACAGCTCGAGAGTAGTGGATTTAGGTAGGATCAGTGGAGTCCTCAATAACAATAGCATATTAATCCTTAGGGTCATTTGGGGCCGAGGAAGATTTAGGGTGGCGAGTAAAGCCATAAGCGACGCGTAGAGACTCTAGACCAACGTTTAATGGATGGGTGTGTAAGCCGCAGGAGAGAATATTTTGCCACAACGAGGAGGGGGAAATTATTGGATGAAATCCTAGATCTATAACTATTGCAAGTAACCATGGGTGTTTTGACAGCGAGAAGTGCATGTAAAGAACATATGATTATGAGAGATTGATGAAGTTGTTTCATTCTTGTGAATAAAGGATTTAATTACATGACAAGAGTGTGTCATAACTTATATATATGAACGATTAACGCTAGAACCCACATGCGAGTCAAGTACGGTGGGTACGTTAGTTTTTGATAGTTTCGTTATAAATGTATCGATCATGGGTAACAGTACTTTTGATATGTTCCAGTGAGTAAGTCGGGTGGGCACTAAAATATTATCTTATTTTACTACTCCAATGAGTTAGTGAAGTAGATCTTAATATGGTAATATGCAATGAGAATTATCGAATGTTTGAACGATAATAGATTGAGTGATAGACTATCGCATTGGGTACTCCGAGGAGAGTATATTAATTTGATAAGACACCCCCAAAATAGAGTTGGGCCTATATATATGTGTATATATATATATATATATATGAAAATTTCATGTGATCGTAGACTTTCGTGCGTATGTTGTCTCGTTAGATGTGACCCCTGGTGCGTAGGTATTTAATTACTAATGTGACTCAGGGTGTATTGTGTTCTTTATCAAGCAACGAGATATAGCTTGTTATATGTAGCGTCGAAACTTGGGATAGCGATAGTGCCATGTTTCATAATATTTTTACGAACATAAGTAGACTTTTACGTCAATATATAGAGATTGTGGGAAGGTACATGTTATGGACTAGGAGCCTTAGGATCTCGACGACCGATAATGTTAGGTAATCGTGTATCGGGAGGGTTCCTTATTTGGATTTCTCTTTGCGAGACATCCCACGCATGAAACTAACGAAAGTCGGGAGTTGGAGTGAAGTTTGGATGATAATACATGGGATTTGTACCTTAGTAATTTCACATTTATGAGTGTATAATTAAGAGTGGATAATTCCACTATGATGTGAGAATATATTTCATTTGTGAAAAAATGTGCAAGGCATAGGGTGAATAGGCGCCCTAGGTAATTAAATCTTGATTTTTTTTTCGTTCGGAACGTATGGGATAAGGTCAATGAAGATAGGAGTGGAGACATCGGGACTTGATTGTATGCTCACGTGAATGGTATTGTATTAGGCAGTAGATTGTGATTGTCGTGGTAATTTGACAACATTTAGCCCGAGGAGTTGAAGTTTATTCTGTAAGATTTGTTAGAGGCTTACGTTTCATGAGAAACTGATTATAGAATGGGGGAAGGGCCTATGACATGCAGTGAGGAAAGGTCACATGGATCACGGTTAGAGGTAAAATTGAGAGAACATAAGATGTACCATGTTGTAATCAATAGTGGTGATGGGATTTAATGAAGATAAATATTACTAAATTCATTTTCGCAATGGGTCACATGTCCGTTGGAAAAAGGGTGGACCACATGAAACCAGTAGAGGTTTCTTTAACCATTAGGTATTTTGAAGTAGTAATGGGAGAGTATTCCCAAGGAATTTATCACGAAGGGGGTTATGATCCTATATTTGTGGTAATGTATCGATTGACTGAAGTAGATCACGTTATGCCAATTAAGACAGGTCATACTACGCGACGGTATGTGCAGATCTTTATAATCGAGATAGTGAGGTTGTATGGGGTACCGCTTGATATCGAGTTCGATTAGGACAATATCTTTGCCTTTCAATTTTGGAAAAGTGTTTATGAGGCTTTGGATATCGAGTTGCGGTTGAGTACAACCTATCATCCACAGACAAATGGGCAGAACAAGTGGACTAGTCAGGTTTTGGAGAATAAATTATATGTGTACCCTTAAATCTCAGGGGAGGATGAGAGTAGTCCCTTCCACTAGAGGATTTTGTGTACAATCACTCATATAAGTTCACTTTTGGGCATGGTGCAAGTGAAGTATGGCATAGTAAGCCTTGTTGTTCTCCTGATTGTTAGTTAAAGGTAGGGGACCAATTATTATTGCTGAGATTAGAGATGAGTTAATACTTATTGTATACAATGAGTGCGAGATATATACGGTGCAAATAACCGACTTGTGTACGATCATTGCGAGACGAGATCGAATGTATCTAAAGAATGATTAATTTACCAATGGAACCTAGACGAGAAGACTTGGGTAAGAACCTACGTGACGGGGTAACCTGGAGTTCAAAACGAACATATGTGAAGTGTTCATTATTAAAGGTATTCACTAGCGTACTATATGGGTGGTACAGAGTAGTTTACTTAGGAGCGCTACGAAGTGATGCACAATATATATATAACATTGTTTGTACCTGGTATACTTTTTTCGAATTTCGGGATGAAATTCTATTGTAAGGGGGGAAGTATGTAATACACCGTATTTTTATGATATTATATAATCATGAGATTTATTATTATTGTTGGATTAATTAAATTAAATAGGTGAAAAATTTATTTGGTAATTAATTAATCCAGAGTAAAATTATTATTAGCTAGCATGACAAGGGTTAATACTTATTAATGGGAATTATTGAATATTATGGTGGGAATGTGTAATATGGAGTTATGAAATTTTATAAATTATCGGAGTGTGAAATATGGCAGTTGGTATTTTAAGTCTGGACGCGCGTGTGAGTCGTGTCGGGACTAATGAATGGAATAAAAAGATAAATTATTTTTAAGTAACTCGTATGGTAATTTCGAGTGTGCCATTGATTCCGTAAGGGTCGAGAGAGACAGAAAACTCTACCCGGATATTTTATTTGGACTCCGGGATATTTTTAGGCTTAACCGGTACCCCGTAGGGGTATTTTTGTCTTTTGGAATTTTGGAGTAATAATATGGATGAAAATTGGGAAATAAAAGATGGATGCACTAAGGTTAGATGAGAGTTATCAGTTCTAAACCTACGAGATAGAAAAGAGAGAGAGGCACAGAGAAAGGTAGAGGAGACTATTGGTGTTCTTGGTTCCTAGCTCAAGAACACACACCAAAAACTATACCAAAGTTTAGATCGTGAGACGAGGAATGCGCCTATACCAAAATCACCAGCAAATGAGACCATTGAAATTGAGGCAAGTGTTTAATTCTTGCAATTTATAGCAACAAGCATGTTCATATTAGTGTAGGTGTATTATATTCACTCCTTGATTCATAAGTTTTGATGAAATTGGAGGATTAATGGCATTAATTAAAAATCTGAAAATTAAAGTAGGATGAATCCCTAATGTAGATAGTTTGGGAATCCCAAATTGAGGATTATTGATGATGGACGAAGTTGAAATTGATGTTCTTGTATGGAAATTTCATGAACTAGGGTTTTGAATTGTTAAATTGGGGATTTTGGATTTTATAACTGATTTATGATGAATTAATGTTTCATAGTTAAGGGATATCATTTACACACGTTAGAACATCAATTAGGTTTGTTGTTTTGGTGATTGGGTTGCAGAAATTAGAGGTTTTAGGACTGAAATTTTGGAAAAGACAAAACAGTAGAAGGAAAAACATAAGAGTTCTGATAGAACCAGAAAGATGCATAATCTCGTTCGAACGGAATGTCTTATCGTTCAAACGACATGTTATGTCATTCAAACGACATGCAGTGTGGTTCGAACGATAGCCCAGAAATTGGAAAAAAAATCAGTCCAATCCCATTCGAGTTATGTGACTTTTGAGTGAGGGGGCACTACCAGTTGATGATCCTTAGCACAATACAGATTTATTTGGGGAGTAATCCTAGTATAATACTTTAATATTTTGTTAGTTGAGACAACCTTGGGAAATCTTGAATGTGATTAATAGATCTAGTTATAATATAAGTAGTAATGAGATGTATACTATGTGTAGAAATATATGGGTGGGATGAATGCCTGAATGTTAATAGGAAGTGGGAAATGTATGTTATTATTATATTTATTATAATTGTGTGTATAAGCATACCTACGCTACTTGTTATCGGGAGGAGGTATCGTGCAGTGGATAGTCTTATCCTAGGTGACCCAATGGGGGGATATTTGACTTATACCTGGAGCATATGAACTTGGATACATGTTATTTGTTATGTAGGATAGTTTTAACGGTTGAATGGGAGCGTAGGTATGTGCGTGACCCATTTGACTGGTGAGTATACTCGCCTCCAATATTTGTGTTATGAGATTTATGGTTCGTGAGAGACGCCGAACCAATTGTCCTTTATGCAGCGAGCAATGCATCGGGATGCGATAGCAGAGTATGCATTGCGCCAAGTTGTCCTAACCAAGGGGTGCAGAATTTGTATATACATGTATAGGGATGGTTTGACTATGTATATATATTTGTGAAAAATCCTAATGTGCGAAATTAGAAAATATGTAAATGTTGGTAAACAAAGTAACTTAAGGGGATAAAGTATTTACCGCTAGAACATTGAATATCAAATGCAGTTAATTAGAGTGAAGTATTAAATAACGTATTGTAAGGGTGATACGGGATTCTCTTACGAGCCATAGGTTGTAGTATATGTCTATGACCTAGTTGGGAATATTATATATGACTAGGTTAGGTTAGACGTATGCTAGGTGTGCACATTTTTGGACGGGTGAGAATCTCAGGTTAGAGTTCGGAACTAATATGCACATGATAATTGCATTAATGCAGTTTTAAAAACTTGCGAAAATAAATATTTTTAGAAATCGGGCTCTAACCCATTTCCTGCTATTTCTCTTCTCTTTTGCTATATATATATATATATATATATATATATATTATACCAGGTGTACAGCCACAGGGTCACCACCAGACTTAGACGCGTGGATCATTCGACGAGTTGTAGCTATAGGTTATTGATATTAGAGGCTTCTATCTTTTCATTCAGTTCCTAGTTCAGGCATTTCAGTTAGGGAATGTATCTCCCGTTTCCAGCTTAATTATTTCAGAGATTGTATTTTCTTAATAGCATATCTTTTCTTGTTGGATTGAGTATTATAATTCCATTGGTTTTAGACTTTGAACTGGAATGTTTTATCCAGTCTCATTTGTTTCAGTATTTGATTCATGTTCAGTATTTATTCTGGTGAAATGTGAATAGCTTATATCTTAAAGGATTGATCTTATTAATGGATTAATTGGGTAAAATTAAATGGAGAAATGTTTTGACACTTAGCTTAATTATTTATTAGGTGATTAATAGTGAAAATTATTTTTCGACAGTGATGCTAAGAATGACCAATCGGACACTTTGATTTAATTTAATAAATTGTTGATCACCGGGTATTTAATTAGGAGGGGTGTCACAAATCGCGCTTTACATGCTTTATGTTTTCATTTGTATATATGTGTGCGTGAGATGTTGAATTTATGCTATTTTTGCATTTTATCCCAATTTGGTGATATTAAAGTCAATTTGAATGATTTTCAATACATTTGCATTCATTCATCTCACCGGTATTCTGAGAGTTGGGATTCAGTAGGTTTCATGGGGATTTCTAGAGGTTTTTGGGCTTTTTTGGGAATATGTTATGTTTTGTGTGCATGTCTTCAAAAGGTTGTCGTTCGCATGGTTATGACTCTCTACCATGCGCACGCTACTCTATTATTAGTACATTATTTGGGTTTGAAGCAAGTTCGAGTTATCTTGGTACAATTATTTTTTATATACCTTAGTTTATGTGTTGTACCCTCTGTCGTGGATGTTGTATCTTGATTACGATATCATCATAGAGAATATGTGACTAAGTGGTTGGTTTATGATTATTTCATAGAGCCTTGTATATTCTCTAAGATTGTTATCGGCTACCATTTTATGAGGTTATATTCCCTAGGTAGTTCGATTCTTGTGATGAGACCTTGATCATAGTTTGGTTGAATCTATGTGAGATTCGATTGAGGTTGTGAGTTAATATTGTGCTTATCACATTAGTTTCTTATGACCTTTCGATGTTTGTATTGACTAGTGTTTGACACTCTATCTTGTTGATTATCACTTATGAGCTTATATGATTTGAGATAACCATTTTAGATATCACATTGTTCTTGATTTTTGGACATATATGGTTATTGTCATCGTCTCACATGTTACTTCACATATTCCATGCTCACATGTCTCTATCACATGACTTCATGGCATCATGTTTCATATGTTTCACATTCTTCTTATGTTTTGATTTATCATGCATAGCTTTAGGGGGTGAAGTTTGCCTTTGGGAGATTTCATGTTCCTTGTTAAGACCTTATTGTACCTTTCCATTTGGTTCTAAGGTGTTGGATATTTATACCTTATTTTTGTGGTACTTGATGCTTGGATGTTTGGATGTTCGTGTGGGTGAGTGATGTACCTTATTCTTTGTTTGTCATTGAGTTATCCTATGGTACACTCCGTAAGCTTTATGGATTATTTATTCTTATTCATATTTCAATTCTCAATTGGTCCATTATCATATGGTATCCTATTCTTGTGCTTATATTGTTATATTTATGCTTTGTATATAATCTCATTCTAGTTATATTGTTTGTACATCACATATCGTGATTCTATACTTACTGATTGACATATTTTATCTACTAGTTCCTGTTTTGAGATTAATATGATGATACACTTGTATATGCTCATTGTTTGATTTATTACCATGTTATACCCGTTACCTATGATATTTTCTTTTCTTTGACTTTTCCGTGTCAAAAAGGGGGAGATAATTATATCCCTTACTTTGATTTAATATGTGCCAAAAGGGGGAGATTTTTGTCAAAAGGGGGAATGTGTCAAAAGGGGGGAGAAATATCTATGATAGGGGGAGTTATACTAATTGTGTTACTCATTGATATTAGATGATTTTTTTATACTTCACATGTTTCCATGCTTTATGTCATCGATATCACTTTGATATTATCGGAGGATTGACAAGAAGGGGAAGTTCTTTGTGCATTTTTTTTCTTTGATATTATCACTTAACATGTTGTTCTTTGTGCATGCGTGATGTTTTTTATTGTTTCATATGGTTTCAGGCGTAGCATTAATGATTTGGACTGTAGCCCATTATTTATACTCAATTTTTTCTTCGTCGATGGTATGATCGATTGTTTGTACATTACCTTCCTACTACTCTTACTATATGTCTAGTGAAGTGTGAGTCTTATAGGGGTAATAAGATTATTTTGGGTTTTGGATGTTTTGCTAAGGAATAGCTAAAGGGGTGATTAAAAATATTATTTTGTAATATATATTGTTAGAATATTCTCATGTCAAAACGATTGAGTGGTTGAGTCATTCAATTCACATAGACTTAATTTAATGAATTAGGCGTGGTCATTTGAGTTAGATGAACCTTTGAAGATTGAAAATTTTGCAAGGCTCTTATTAAAGACTTTTGTTGTCATGCATTCACATTGAAGTAAAGACTATATCCTTTGTTGTAGAGATTGTGAATTGATTATGGATAAACACATAGACGCGCACAAATATTTTTTTAAATGTGTGAGGATTTTAAAATATAATATAACAAGTGTTTTAAATGTTTTAAATTATTTCAAAGGATATTTGAAAAATATTTCGGGAGTTGGCTTAAGTGTTTGAACTTGTTAAGGCATTTTGAAATGTGTTATGCAATAACCATTAGAACGGATCTATATTGAGATTGTGCACGTAGTGGCATTAGTACGACACTAAATTATGTTTGTGCGCATGGCCTTGGCCTTGATTCCTTACTGCATGGAATCGTGCGCATGAATAACTTAATCCGTGCGCATGACGGTGTCAGATTTTGAAAATCTTATATCAATAGGCCATTTTTCCTCCCATTCACATAGCCTATTCAATTCAAACCAATCTATCTTTGAATCGTAAGATCACATACTCCTATATCTAAAAAAAATGAGGCACTTTAATTCATTGGAGAAATTGATGTTCGGCGTTGACTTCAAGGAAGAGAATGGACTTCTTCATTTATGTCATGGAGCTTATTATGGATTCTCATTGACTATTGCGAAATTTTAAAGGTTCATAGGTAACGACACGATAGAGAAGTGTGAGAGGTACTTTCTTGTCTTTTGTAAAATTACTTTTCAAGTAGAAATTATAATTGGAGGGCATCGAGGATTTTACCCCTCGATGGGATTTTTTCCTCATAAACCTTATCTTGTGGTTCATTGTGAATCATTTCTACTCATATGCACACATTTGATCACGCACATCAATTAAATCACATTTAAATCTAGTGAATTAGATTAAAATTAACTTAGGTGTGTTAGATCTAGTTTTTCCCAAATGGATTCACCTATTTATAATGTTGTGTGTGTTAATCAAGTCTTTGCATAATCAATTTGGTAAAACTTGTGTTAAGTAACTTAAATGTGCAATCAAAATCGTTCGTAGTCGAAAACTAGTCAAGAGACGCCTTCAAACCTATTCACCCCTCCCTCTAGATTTATTTGTATTGTTTACTTGAGTATAACATTTGCAGTCCAACTCATCTTTAGTGTTCATATTCCTTAAGGAAACTTTCATAGCCAAAAATGATGCTTTTTCATTATTTTGTAAGCGTGGGTGTGTTATTTGGAGCTTCCTCAAGTCTCTTTCAATTGATACTCTCTCCTATCGGGGTGACCGCATTCTTAGAAGCTCCGATAAGACCTATTATCACGAATTTCTTCTCTTCTAGACCTCTGTGGTGTACTAAATCTGAGCTTTTAAGAAAAGTCTGCTTCTTACAACTTAGATTTTTCTTTTTGGAGGGGAACCCACAGTGATCTTATCTATGAAAAATGAATGCCTCAATAGCCTTTCAATGGCCCTTAGCCTTAGATGTTCGTGGCATTGTAATGAGCATGTCTTCCTTTTTGACATTGTGGTCTCAGCCATTGTAGTTGTCTTGAGGTGTTTGCGATTGGCGACAGATTTATTGAAGACTTATGAACATAAATGCAAAGGAAATGAGTTAATTGGAACTTTTCACTAATTAATAACTTTTAAGGAGTACAAAATTATTCTCGCCTATAATTGATTAATAAATTTGATGTTTTGTCCACAAACTCTGGGTGAGCTTCGACCTGATCCCCACTCAAGGTAAAAAAAACTATCGTGGCACATAGTTTCTACCAATTTCTTCGTTGCAGGGTCCAAAGTACCATGGAAAATTGATATCTGTCTCATTTTATCATAACCGTGGTGTGGACATTAACGAAGTAGCACCTTGGATTGTTCCCAACACTTGTTGAACGACGCATTCTCTGTTTGTGAATTTTTTGTATTTGTTTTATAAAAGAGTTAGTCTTATGAACTAGAAATAATTCTTTTAAGAATGCATCCTACAACTTGTTCCAGTTACCTATTAAGTTGGGTGGTAAGGTCTTGAACCACTCCTTAGCCTTATCCTTCATAGAAAAGGATAACAGTTTGAGTTGTTCAAGCTCTTAGGAGTCGTTTTGGTCTGAGAAAGTGTTACTCACTTCTTAAAAGTCACTTATATGTCTACAAGGACTTTCGTTTTCCTTTCTATAAAAGGATGGCGGAAGGCTAATCATTCCAATTCGTAAATTAAACTTCCTAGCATTGTACTGGTATGTAATACAACCAGGGGCAGAAACTATTTCTGAACAGATATAGTCGCCAAAGGTTTTCCCTGGTGAAGCCATAGGAAGGTGACGTGGGGGTTAATTTTATGGAGATTGGGAAGATTGCACAGATGGTGGAGCGGAAAGAAAAGTTGATTGCATAGGTAAACTTGACTGAGTAGGCATGGTGTCGAGTGTGAAATTCGGATTGGACGAAGGCAGTGGTCGCCAAAAGTTTGAGTTTTTATAACTACTATTTGAGGATTAGGCCAGGTTTACATTTATAACTTTTTTAGGAGTGTGGATACCCCGGTTTTAAAATCTTTTAAAAAAATATAATATTTCCTTTTTCTGAAACAGATGCGAAAGCGTAAAGGTGATGGTTCAACTTAAAACAAATTGTAATATCTTCTTTCAAATTAAAATTAAACCCGAGTGAAAAATTAATGAACGCACACGCATTTAAATTTCACTTAAATCATATTAATTAATCCAAGTCCTAGAATTTGCCTAAGTAAAATTTATCATAATTTCCAAATTAGGCCAAACCAATTTTAACACATTAAATTAATGACTTGAATTAATTAACTAAACAATTTCTAATATTAATTATGTAGCACCAAATTAAACATGAGAAGTGATTAAAACCCAATTTTATCTTGAATTACCAAAGCATGCGTTCTAGGTGAGTATAGATAGATAAAATAAACAATGAAACTACTACGCCGCGATGTACGAGGAAAAACCCAAGATGGGAAACAACCTCGGACGGCCCTAGCCTTAAATCCACTAAGTACGGAATTACATATACAAGATAGATGACTTACTTCCTCAACTCGAACCCTCTCAAGCCTTGATGCATCTTCTTGCAAACACCTCCACTTAGCGAATAACCCCAGAGATCCACCGCGGTCTCGGAATCCACCGATCGGACTTTATGTGGTCACCGTCACCCGAACTAGGAGCCTTTCTCCAAGTACGTAAATCACTAAAACATCTTTTTCTTTGTGGGATTTATAAGAAAACCCAAACTTCTCTTCAAACTAATGTAGAGATAAAACATGGTGCCAAACTCCAAACCAATGAACTTTTTCTAAAACAATGGGTGTAAACATGAGTGATAAATGATTTTCTCCTTAAAAATTAACACTCAAAACCAATGAACTTTTTCTAAAACAATTTTTCTCTCAAACACTCTCTAGAGGTTGGTAGGATACGAAAAAGTTAACTTTGAAAAAGTTATTCCCGCACATAGATATTCAGCAAAATGTAATGGGGTAAAACCAAGTGGGAAAGTGGGCAAAACTGCTTAAAACTGCCAAAAACCTGTTCCCGCCAAATCTCGTTCGAACGACATTTCGTTCGAACGACATTCTCGTTCGAACGAGTCTTCTAACGAAGTTACAGTATGAACTCGTTAGAAATCTCGTTAGAACGACCATCTCGTTCGAACGAAGTTCCAGTATGCCATAATGGGAAGTCGTTGGCAATCTCATTCGAACGACTTGTGGTTCGAACGACAATCTCCTTCGAACGAACTCACGGATTGTTAAAAAATTATTTTTTAAGCCCAGAAACTTTTATATACTTTATATACAAGTTTTAATAGAAACCATTCTGAAAACAAATCGCAGTTTTAAAAACCTAACACCCAATATAAACTGTTCCAAGCTCCTATATATATATGTAATGCATTCATACCTTGGGAGCATGGAACCACTGTTGATGACGTTGAAACGAGGCACATAAACCACAACATTTTGATGAAGCTTTATACACTTGGCAGCTACGTCTTTAACAAACACGTCATAGGCTTGACATATGATCAATATACTCTATCCTATGACTCAAACGTTTTTGTCCGGAATTGAGCCAAAACTACAATGGACTCAATTGGAAATTTGTGTCCTTACAAATCTCCCCCTTTGGCTATTCCGGGACAAAAACTATACAAAAATCCTAAAGGGTCGTCAAGCTCTACTAGACTAATAAAAAGTCCCACCCAAAATAAAATTACAATGCTTGACACAAACAACCAAAAGGATCAACAATCTTTGCCGTTGAAAGTTGTATCTTTGCCGTTGAAAGTTGCCGCTTTATAAAATAATTCCTGCACACTTAGGCAAACACATTACACGCATAGGGAATATCAAAATAGTTAATGCAAGTAAAGTTAACTACTCCCCCTAAATTAATTCTCTCCCTTTATCAAGTATGATCAACTTAGAAAGACGTCTCCAATAGGATTAGATACCATTTCTCCCCCTATCAACTTTATCGACGATGTTCGGGTTGAGCTCGATGTTCATCGATCATGTAATGAACCTAATGGCCTGAAAATCTAATCAAGAACCTATAATTCAGTTTTTGGTAGTTTTTAACAAAAGATATAAAAAAGAAAGAGATAAAAAAAATAAACTTGCTTGAACAACAAATTAATATGTTTTAAAATCTTATTATTACGTAGTCCCCATCAATGGTGCAATTTTTTATCGCGTCTAAAATTGATCGTTGTGTAAAATATGCTAGTAATTTATTTAGTTTATGGACTTGACGGAAACAAAACACAACTTTAAACACTATATGGCTATAGTGGTAAGTAGGGTATCGAATCCATGGGGAGTTGAAAAGATAACAACAATTTTATAACTACTTTGATTTGAGGTTTAAAATATTGCAAAAATAATTAGGAAAATATGATAGGTTTTAAGTAGTTTTGTTGACTTAAGTTATTTTGATAGTTTTTTACTTGTAATTATATGCGAGGGAGGTTGTAGGTCATTTCTCCGACATCTGAAATACATGAATCTGAGTTATGAAGATCACAACGGTCACACATCCACTTGGGAAAACTATCAAACATGCAAGGTATTAGCCTTACAAAAAACATCCAAGGTATTAATCATAGGAGTATTGACTTCTAACACACATTGCATCTCATACTAAGTGTTTGTAAACATATAATGCTTGAAATTATATGTGAAGTCTCCATAGAATTAAATTAAAGATATATTAAGCTATAAATATACTTTTATACTTCAAAATCCGAGGAAACACTATTTTCAAATGGGTGGGATAATAAGCCACAACTTATTTAACTAGTGAGACATGATTATAAACACGATAATTACTTCTCTAGTTCTTAACATACTAGATAAAAATGCAAGCTAATTTAAAGTTGTAAACTAATTATGAAAGTAATAAAAAAAAGGTCATAAAGTAAGTAAATAATGAAAGAAGTTAAACTAATTAAGAGAATAATTATGAAGAACTAAAACTTTTACTAAACAAAGAATATAACAACATAGTTATAGAGAGATAAATGAAAGAGTGAATTTCTGAGAAAAATGGTTAGGAGGTGGGTCTTATTTATAGAAAAAATACAGGCAAGTGGGATGCGGGGTGGATAAGATCGATCCAGATTTATAATCGGATCGATCCGATTGTCTTGAATTTTGACTAACTTTGTTATGAAGGTTTAACTTTCCCTTTATTTGATTGTAACTTTGACTCTTAATACTTATTTGTTTGACACTCGATTGATGCATTGTTTGTATCGCAACGTACTTGGAGTCTTTAGGCATGAAGGTGATATTATCCCATTTCTCATTGGGTTTTTCGTAACAACCTTCATCGGCTCCCTTTTCTGACATTTATAATATTTGTAGGCTAAAAAGGGGTACCATCATAACCTCACATAAAAGGTGAAATGGGCACGAGTGGGTGCCAAGAGAATGGATAACAAAATAGAAGTCAAAACAAGGGGCAAGCAATCCCAATCCCATGAGGGGGTGCCAAGCGAGTGGGCCCAAGAAAGAGAGTGGGTACCAAAATAGAAGTTAAAACATCGGCTAAACAATCCTAAGACAGCGACGGGGTAGCATTTGAGCAACCCTCAGATAGTTATTAAAAGTCATGCGAGCAACCCCAAGACAACGAGGGGGTTCCATCCAAGTGGATCCAAACCAATGAGGGGGTGCCATACGAGAAACCACAAAATAGTAAAGAAATACCATATAGGCAATGCCAAGTCAGTGGGGGGTGCCATGTGAGTGGGTCCAAATCAATGAAGGGATGCAAGGAAAGTAACCTTAAAACATTAAGGGGGCTCTATATGAGTATCTCCAAGACAGCGTGGGGTGTTCTGAGAGTAGTTCCAAGACTATGTTAGAAATAAGTTTACACAAATAGAATTTACTAACATTTTTTTTATTTTTTGTACACATAAATGCTTATTAAGAAGCCTTTGTCGATCAATCAGGGCTTGAGCACATGGCTAGTTGGAATCCCTTAGGACTTTTAGTTTAGAGGATGAGACGTAATTTTTGTTGGTTAAGTTAAGGCCCAATCACTTCAGTACCTTAGAAAAGAGAGCATACAAAAAGGAGATACCTAAGAGGTCACTCACACACTAACACAGTTCATAATTAATAAAATAGGTGAGCAGTCAAGGCACTACTCACAAAGTCATATTTAAGTTTTAAACATTGACGGATGGCCCTCAAGGTTGCTCACAAGTTTTCAAAAAAAAAATTACCAAGTAAACGTTTGAAAATGCTTATAAAATCGTACTTTTTGATACTATGCCCAACATATTTGCTATTTCATTTTCGGTCAGACCAGATGTAATTTGTTAGAGTGGACAGATGATAGACAGTAAAATAGGACAAAATGTACTTTCGGATATTGTTGCAAACAATATCCTTTTGGCACGCACATGCCATATCATCCCAAGTACTTGGCTATAAATAAAGCACCTGGGCAAGGTCAAAGCATAACATAGTTGAAGCACAAGTACACACAAAAAATGTTATGTGCCTACTCTCTCCTAGGTACTTGAAGTTCTTGTCTTTTTAATCACAAGAATCATCACTTTCAAGTGATCGCATCCCTTTTGTTCTTATTGAAAACCTCTTATTTAATCATCGTGTTCCTCATTTGTCAAGCATAAAATTGTCATTTTATCACAAAAGTTAGCTTTCAATCACTTGTTGCTCTTGAAGATTTCATCACCTTGAAGGCACCCGATTCAGTATATTCATAAACACTAGTACCACTACCCTACTATATTTGGTGACTTTACTAGGGAGGTATTATCTCTACCATGGATAAATAGGGTTATAATGTTTTAAAACAACTAGTTTATGAAGATAATCCATCTAGTAATGGAGTGCAAAGTGATCAGATGACCAATGAGGAGGCCATTGTTATCGGATCAAGAGCTACTGCTCCTCTAAGGGGAAAGAAAGTACAATAACAACTGTGTCATTAAATGGGATAAACTTTATGAACATGTTTTTTGAGTTTTTGAGATAATACAATATGGATATGGCCATATTGGGCCAAGCTTGTATGACAACCATGATGGATCTTATTGGTAGATCAGCCACAACAGAGACAGATGCTGCTAGAAAGGTGGCGACGGAGCAAATGGCGACTCTAGTAAGCTTGCTTGTTGCGAGGAAGTAGGAATAGAGGAATCTACCTCCAAATCCGTTACAATAGAACAAGTGAAAAAGTTTCTCACCTCTCAGAAGGAGTCACCTCTTGTGTATGAGGAGATACAGAACTCCTAGCCGAACAGTATCAGTGAAAAGCCATTCCCTTAAGGGTACGTTGCCCCCAAATTCATAAAGTTCAATGACAAAGGTGAAATTCCCTTAGAGATTCAAGAGGTTCATGGAGTACCTTGGTGTGCATGACAATGATAAAGAGTTAAAATTGTCGGAGTTCTCAAAAACATTCATTGGAAAGGCATATACGTGTTACTCTTATTTGGCACCAAATAGCATCCCCACTTACGGGAAAATGCACAGGCAATTTTCGCAAAAACATTTCTTGGCTGAGTGTGAGTTCACATTAAGACACTTAGCCCAAGATGTGTAGAAACTAGGCAAGGAGTTTATGAAATACATCAAGCGTTTTAGAAAGAGGGCACTAGGTGTGCATGAAGATCTTGTAGAAGCAAAGTTTCCATAATTCTATGTGGAATGGCTACTAAAGGAATATAAATTCATATGATCAAAGAAACCTAAGAGGGTACCTCCAAATAATGCACGCGAGCGACTAGTAATATCGCCATGGTCATCAAACTAAGACCCTAAGGATGGAAGGCGCAGATGATGTTGCCAGCTGGTAGGTTTCAAGTTTCACGACGACAAGTAGTGAACTACATTGAAGGAAGTTCTAAAGGAAAGAATGGGGGCCAAGGGCCCAAGAACAACAACGCTGCTGGAAAGAGAAAGTTTGGGGATGATATCCCACCACCATTCCTATCCAGAGTGGCGGAGGTTATGGATTGTTATCGAACATCAGTGAACGAGGGAGTGGAAGGTCCCCCTCACTTAAATGGCTAAGTGCCCATAGTAGTAGACAAGGTGTATGAAAAGTTAAGTGAGTTGGACCAGAGAGTGAAAAATGCCACTAAGGATTGTTATTACTTCCGTAGGATAATAGTGGAGAAAGTAGCTAATGGCACCCTACAGATCCCGCCAATGGATGTTAATGAAAATATGTTACCAGTTCATCACTATGGTGCAGCAAATATGGTGGTAGCATATGATGAGGAAGGAACACTCGGGTATGAAGAGTAGTTAAGTAATGATGATGCGTTCAAAAAATGGTTGTCTAACTTAACCAAGGAAGACCACGAGGATGAGTGGGGTGAACAGGTGAACCCCAAGAAGAAAGTGTGGATGTGGTCCTTGCCATGAATGAAGAAGGGATATCAAAAGCTGAGTACATGTGTAATGTGAAGAAATATGAAGTCGAGGTAAATTTAGAGTGAGAAACAATTGCAAGAAGCCTCGAGTTCAAATGGTTCTTCGACTAAATTGGGATGAAGCACAATAAGCAGACAATAATTACCAAGGAGATTTTAAATTCAACTCAGGAGCGATGGGATCCCTCTCTTGACTAGCATGGTCCCATTGGGAAGTTAATCAAGAGGTATACATTGAAGGTGGTATTTATAGAAGCGGACAAACACGTACTCTTCTTTCACAACAGACCTCTATAAGTCACCGCCTTGATAAATGGATTTAGTTTTTTAAGATCACTTCTAGATGGAGGGGCATCAATATATATTATGCCCATTATCACTCTGTACGAAATTGGTATTTTTTAGGAAAAGATCTTTCCAGTACCACTCGTGATATTTGGCTTTGATAGCATAGGGATGCAGTCACTCAGCTATGTGAATGTGGGGATCAAGTTAAAATTTCATATCCCACATTAAATTTCATATTATTGATGTGAACACAAGTTACCAACTTTTGTTAGGCCGAGTATGGATGCATAAACGTGGAATTATGACGTTAACATTCCATCAATGTGAAAAAACCAATATTCGTGGGAAGGAGATCGTGATTAAAGCTACGAAAAGACCATTTTCAGAGGAAAAGGCCCACTTGGTTAATGCAGCATTCTACACAGAGTCAAATAAAGAAAGAAAATGCTTAGTCAAGTGGGCAAGAGAATATCGTGGGACCTAAGAAGTTGTTGAGTCCAAAAAGTCAGTGCACAAAATGCTAAGACCATGAATTTTCCCTTTGAGAGTAAGGAGAAAGAGAAGAGGAAGTTTGAAGAAGAAGAAAGCCCTCCATGGACTTGCAAGAATATTGTTCTGCCTAACGGTAAAGTCATTTACCACTTATAATTATTTGTGTGAGTGACATTTTGAGACGAAAACATCAACCAACACTATAATATTATATGATTGATGAGTCCCGCATTATTGAGCGCATTGAAGAATGAAATGAGGCACCAGAATGCATGCAAGATGGGTCGTGGGAGCAGCTTCAATGGATTGAGGGGATAAATCTAGGATTGAAAGATGGTGATGAGTTATCCATCTTCATTTCTAACGGCCTAAGTCCTAAATAATGAAAGGTGGTCATTAATATTCTTAAGTAATTACATATTTTTTTGCATGAAAGTATACAGAGGTGTCGGGGTTAGACCCAGAAGTGATCTCTAACAAGTAAAATGTTTTACCTAATGCCTTACCAATGAGAAAGGTCACGCGGAAGGCCGAGTTAGATATGAAGATTAAGGCGAAGGTGGAGAAACTATTCATAGTTGGGTATATTAAGCTTATCGAGCACCCAGTATAGCTGTCAAGTATCGTATTTGTGGCAAAAAAAGACAAAAGACATATATGAGAATGCACAAACTTTAGAGATTTGAACTGTGCTTGACCAAAGGATGAGTTTTCGCTACCCAGCATTAACAATTTAATTGAAGCCATCGCTAGTTATGAAATGTATAGTTTCATGGATGGGCATGTGGGCTATAATTAAATCTTGATGGATTTGATGGATGGGGAGAAGACATCCTTTCGATCCCCTCTAGGAAATTTTCATTAAATTGTCATGCCTTTTAGGTTGAAGAATGCAGGAACCACTTATCAATGGACCATGATGGCCATATTTCATGATATGTTGGAATTTAATATAGATGATCTGGTGGTGAAGTTAGAGAAAGAAAGTAAGCATGTCCAAGACCTTAGAAGAGTCTTCGAGCGATGTCGAAAGTATAGAATGAGGATAAACCCCTTTAAATGTGCTTTTAAAGTGACTGCATGGAATTTTATAGGATTCGTGGTAAACAGACATGGATTACAAGTCAATGCGGAAAATAAAAAGTACATTTTAATGATGCCACAGCTAAAAAGTCGGAGGTAGCTCAAGAGTTTCTTAGAAAAACTTTCCTACCTAAGGAGGGTTATGCCAGAGGTAACCCATCCCTTTTCACCCTTCACGAAGAATAAGGCCAAATGGGTTTAGGGGGAAGATCAAAAGAAAGCATTTGAGAGGGTTAAGGCAATACTGACCTCCCATTTAATAATGATCCCACCAGAAGAAGGTGAACCTTTATTGTTATACGTCACCTTACTGACCTCCCCTTAAACATTGATCCAACCAGAAGCAGGTGCACCTTTACTGTTATACCTCACCTCTACTTAGCGATCCATAAGGGACCTGCTCGCTCAGGAGAATGAAGGATTGGAGAAACCAGTATAATACTTGTCTCGATTAATTTCAAGAATAGAATCTAGTTGCATGAACGTAGAAAGGCATTGTCTAACCTTAGTATTCATAGCACAAAAGTTACGACATTGCTTACTCGCATTCACAGTACATATTGTCACCAAGTGTGACCCCATCAAATACATGTTGGCACAAATTATCATGATGGGGAGGGAGAATAGGTAGTTCCTAATACTCTTCGAGTATAATCTTAAGTGTGTTGTTCCAAAATTCAATAAGAGTCAAGCGGTGGCGAATTTGCTGGCCAATTTCCCAAGCTAGAATTTCAAACCTCCTAGTGTAGAGTACCAGGAAAAAATTCATAAACATGTTTAGCTAAAGAAAAATAAGAATGAAAAATGGAGTTTGAAGTCTCATGTGCACAGGAATAGGTTGAGAAGGTATTATCCTCTCTAACAGCAAAGAAAAGATCACCCTCTCCTACAAGATGGATTTCAAATGCTCTAATAATGAGGTCGAGTATGAGGCTCTCATACTTGTCCTATTAAAGGCACTAAGAAGGGGTATTAGAGTGCTTTGTATATGAGGTGACTCTAACTTGGTGGTTAAATAAGTCAATAGGGAGTTTGCACTTAAACATGCCAACCTTACCTCATATAGGGCACTCATCCAGAGGCAACTGGGCCAGTTTTCAAATGTGAAATTTGAGAGGCACCCTAGGGAAATGACAAAGAATTTAGACACACTAGCAATAATCATACCGAAATTGAATGGAGAATAGTCCAAACGACAATCAGGTCTCTATTCCCAGATGAGGAACCTAAGGATTGAGGTTTCCTAATCGTGACGCAGTTAGAGATGAGAGAAGGGAAAATAAAGTTATCAGAGTTGGTTAACTACCACCTGCTAGAGGGCACGCTTTACTTCAAAAGTCTGAATTGATTTTGGCAAGGTATGGGGGGAAAAGAGGCCAAGGAGAAACTAAAAGCATTGCATAAAAGGCATTGCTGGGATACAAATATCTCGCTTTATAGACGGTTACAACGAGGGGGATACTATTGGTCTATCAGGAGCACAAATGTTGCTCATGTGCAATAAAATTATTTAAAGTGCCAAATCCAGTTCGATCAACCAACAAAATCAAATTTCACAAAAACCTTTGAAGATTGTAGGAGAGCCAACATTGCATATCTCAAGGATGGAGAGCTACCTGTCGAAAGGGCTGATGAGATTTACCTGAAGAAAATAGTGTCCCACTTCTACTTGGTGTATAGGGAGCTCTATAGCAACTGATATAATGAGAAAGCATTACAATATGTGATAGGGGAAAATATAGCGAAGGTACTAAAAGAAGCCCGTGAACCTTCACACATAGGTGGTGCCATGCTATATGACTAGTTAGTGACCCTGGGGTATTATTAGACAATAATGGAGGCTGACTTTATTAGTTTTGTAAAAAAAATAGAGAATGCCAAATCCATGGCAATATGCTTCATACTCCCTCAATAAGATTACAAATCCTAGTTTCTCCTTATTCATTACATTGGAATTTAATTTCGTGGGAAAAATTAGCCCAGCCTCTTATGGGAAATCTTTCATCCTAGTGGCCATAGAGATATATACCAAATGGGTAGAATAGATCCCCTTCAGAAGGTTCACTGCTCAAGCGATGACACAGTTCATTCGGGAATATATAATATACAGGTTTGGTATTGTGAAGGACATTATCACAAACAAGGGCTAGAAGTTTGTCTATAAGGAAATGGGAATCCTCACGGATATATATAAAATTATTCATAATAGTTTGACCATCTCTCATCCCAATGGGAATAGTCAAGTAGAGGCCACCAACAAAACGTTGGTCAACATTTTGAAAAATATGTTGGAAGATTTACTGAGAACATGGGATGATAAGTTGCCATTGGTCTTATTGGCTTACAAGGCTTTTTTTCTCTGGTCTATGAGACATAAGTTGTCATGTCGGTAGAGTTGGTTGTACACCCAGTGAGAGTGGCAGGACCTAAGCCATAATCTTGTGCCAGATCGAATATATATGCAGTTGGAGGCTTTGGAAGAGTAACGCAACAAAGCTAAAAAAACATTAAAGTCTACACTCAACAACTATTTAGAACTTATTAGAATTTAGTTAATCCTAGAGAATTATAGATGGGAGACCTAGTTTTGCGATCATCCACTCATCATCTCAGAAGCATGTTAGCCTCAAAATTCAAACCTAATTGGGAAAGCCCATTTGTGGTACAAATAATGGGGAGGTCAGGATATTGTCAAATTTCAGAGCCAGAAAGTGAATGTATTCAATCAATCAACTACAAATGGATCAAGAAATACTAAGCTTAAGGTGACCCAATTTTTCTTTTTTATTTATCGAAAGCGCGTTGCAGAAAGGGAAGTCCCTCATGTGAAAATAAAAATAAGTGAATAGCATCCTATGGTAATAGAACACCCAACAAAAACTACATTGATTTTTTTTAACAGTGAATAAAATAGAAAAAGTTCAGTTATAATAAATTTTATTTTCATGACTTTTTCTGATAATATTCATAATGTTTGTCATCTTAAATAGCTAAGCAGTTCATCATGCATCCTCCCGCCAAATTATGCGAGCGGGTGCATCATTCTTTTATTTTCTTTCCTCTGATAAATTTACATTTTACTAAGTAAATTTCTAAGTAAACTAAGATTGTCATAGTATAAGAGAAAAAATGATTAAATTTGAAGAGCATTGCCCGTCATACTGGGAAGGATTTATACACCCTGACGACAAAGTATGATGAGCAAAGCACCTTTTCTTACAAAAAGTTATAAGGTTTCAATTCCCAAAATAATTTACATGCTCAAAAGAAAAGGATTGATCCCAAGACCTATTTTCTAAAATATATAGGGCAAACATCTTATAGACTATGGGAAAGTTATTTATATTACTCACCAAGATTGTGATCAAGCACTCCCACAGAAAGAGGGAGCATGATAAATTCATGAGTGGACACTCCCCTGGAGTAAGGGTAGTTCATGGCATACGAATAAAACATATCAATAATAGAATAATGCAAACGACGAGAACAAGCAAATAGTAATAAAAATAGGAGCATGCCAACCTCCCAATATCCTTCAAGGGGTGACCTATTAACTACAACATATATCCTTAATAGAGTGCCTTCTTAATCAATTTCCTCAATATCGTATGAATTTTGTAAATGAAAAATTCCCAATTTGAAGCATTTGTCCCATCAAGTTCAGCTAGTTATGTTCACTATACCTCCCGTAAGTATGGTAAACTTAGCACTAGAGCTTGAAAACATAACTTTATAAGACATTCTAAGACCTCAACAGGTAATGTCATGTATGGTGAATACCCTGATGGTTGAATGACTGAAATAAAGTCACATGATATCGATTTTATAGAGAATTATTTCCCTATCATAGGTGATGCTAAAAATAATCTTAACATTTATGAGTTAGGGGACACTAAAGACATCTTACCCTTTTCAAGAGAGGGGATGGGGTTAACTCCTCATCCTATAATAGTTGAAGATAATGGGACTAATCTTCATCCCAGTGGGAGTGTACTAATAGATCCATAAGATTCTTCAGCTCATCGAAACAAATGAGGAAATATTCCACGTCGTCATTATGAGATTGAGGGGAATACTTTCTTGTGCTCTTATTTACATGAGGAAGAGGTTGCTTCTGATGCAGAAGTTTTTTCTCAAATTCTAAGGATTAATGGATTGTTTTCATGCAAGAAGTGATAATCTCAATGGCTAAGAATAATGCTTAAAATTTAGGTAACCTTCCATTAGCGCAAAAGACCATTAGAAACAAGTGGGTCTTAAAAATAAAGGGCATGGATGATGGTTCAATTGACAAATATACAGCACGTCTGGTTACAAAAGTCTATACCCAAATAAATGGAATAGACTATGAGGAGACGTCCTCCCCAGTGGTGATAATGACTTATATTCTCCTAATTCTAGCTATTGTCACACTTTTGGATTTATAACTTTTTTATATGGATGTTCAGATTGCATTTTTCAATGGAGAACTAGACGAGTAGTGAAGCACCTTATACTCTTGACTCACTTGAGTCTACGTTGTATAAGTGCTCATCTAGTTTGGAAATAGTGACAAATTTGTGTACCTCCCCTAGATACCATAGAGCGTCAGACTCTACTATACAATTCATTCCTCTTGTTTGATTGATCAAAGGTATATTCACAAACACTCACACACATTAGGACTGCATACATGGGTCACATATTGTATAAATTGGTTATGCGTGTGTTGTGTGTGTTAATTTCCCTTAAAACTATTTTTAATAACTTTTTGGGAATTTTTAATGATTTTTAAAAACATTTTTTTCATAAATAAAATTGGGATTAAAAAGTTTTAGGGTCAATCTGCAAATGCTGATTGTTGGTTTTATTCTTATAAAGTTCACTTGGGTAGAAACCGAAAGCGCTTAAGACTATAAGGGAAGTTGTGTAATTATTTTTAGACGCGCATGTTAAAGCCAATTGCTACTTTACACCTGTCATGCTGATATCAGTTCATTTTGTGTTTCTTTAAAGACACAAAACCATTGTTCAATCTCAGCCCTTGGATTGATTCTATCGACGTTCTGCGTGCGTCCAATTCCAATCCCTGTTACACTCTCTTAGACAATCAGAAGCATTTTAACAAACCTCTTTTATCTCATCGTTGGATCAAAGTTAATATGGGAAGACCAAATCCCATCCCTTGAATTTGAACTATCTTCTCGATCCTTCTCAGCCCTCTATATAAGGAGCCTTACCCTCAGCCTTTGAGAGACTTTTGCCACTTCGTTTAATTCGAGTGAAAAGAGAGAAAAGAGAGAGAAACCATAGTGAGAATAGAAACCCTAATTCATTCAAACACCTTTTCAATCCCTAACCCTTTTTCCAAAAACTAGTGTACACCAAACACCATCCCTGAGTGTTTGAGAGTTTTTGAGTGTTGGTTTGAAAGCTGTTTCGTGGTTTAACCTCTTCGTTTTAAGATCTTGTTAACTTAAACATTAGGTTAGATCTGTATTTTTGTTTCATAGAAATAATAGATCTGGTCATTTTATGTTATATTACACTAGATCTGCATTCTTAGTTTCTCATCTTAAGAAATCTTTTATTGATTATTTTCTATAATTTTTTTCATCTTCAAAATCAACAAAATCATTTTATGTTTCTAGTTCTTTGGAAATAAGACCTTTGACCTAGTTGGAATCATACTTGGTGGTTCTAAATTTCAAAAATACTTTTAAAACCCTGAAATTGATTAAGATCTTGAATCGCCTTCCAAGCAAGATAGCTGTGGATTCCGGGATCATTTTAAAGGTCAAATAAAGTTTTACTTTCCTAAGAAGAGAGAAATTGAAAATCACAGCATATTGATCTGATTTGTAATTTTCTAGGACTGTTTGTATAAATAATCATGAGTGTGTGTGCATGCATATGTTAGAGCACCATCATAAACACTTACACACTACAATACTAAAAGTGTTGGTAATAAGATCTTGAAATAAGAGTCGACGTAAAGACTGGAATAAAGTGGAAGTTAGCAAACCGGGAGAACCACATCAGCAATCAAAACTACAGAGAAGTTAGAAGGAAACCAATGGGTACATTACTAAACTTGTATATGACTGATTGGCATGCATGTGTGTTATATAGTTTGTAATTGATATATTTAAGTTTTAGTTGATTTTTTGTTTGTGACTTAGAAGTCACCGAGGATATTTCTTCAGTTGGGTGAGGTTTTACCACGTTAAAAATCTCTTATCATTAATATTGCTACACCTCCTCATCTCATTCTTTATAGTGGGATGATTTAGAGTGTCTGAGTTTTGTTTTTCAAAACTTGTTAACAAATCTTAAACTGATCTCGTGCATTTTTTTAAAAACACATCTTGTGATTAACTTGATTTGATTTAAAGAAAAGAGTTTCCTCAAAAAACAGTTCGGAGTTACTTAAATAGTTTAATCTTGTATTAAACGGCTTTAGTAACAGTTTTTCAATTGGTATCAGAGCTTTGGAAATCTTTTTAAAAGATCTTGTGTTTCTAAAATTGTTTCCTTGAAATAAAAACAATGGACGAGAAAAATGAAAGATTTGTCAACTTGACCAAACCCCCTCTCTTTGATGGAAACAACTTTTCTTACTGGAAGGTATGAATGGTTGCTTTCATATAAGGAACCTTGGGAGATGATGTCTGGGATATTGTTGAAAATGGATACAGTTATCCTACTAAACCAGCCACCAAAGGAAGTAATGAGAGGATTAAGAAAGCATTAGGTGAATTCATGCAAGAAGAGAAGCAAACTTATTGGAATAATAACAAAGGCAAGAATGACATCTTTATGCCCATAAATGAACATGAGTTCAAACGGATCTCATCTTGTGCCACTTCTAAGGAAGCTTGGGATACACTTATCACTTCACACGAAGGTGACATTAGAGTTAAGGCTTCTAAAACTCAAATGCTTGTCCAGCAGTATAACTCCCTAATTATGTCAGACTCTGAATCCTTTGATGACTTTTACATGAAATTGATTGACATTGTGACCAAATTTCATGCTAATGGAATAACATATGACAGACATGAAATTGTATCTAAAATTCTAAGATCATTACCACAAAAATTTGACAACAAAAGATATGCTATTGAAGAATTGTGTGACCAAAATCTCACTCCTGAATTACTTAATAGTAAATTAAGAACTGTGGAAATGGAATTAGAATTTAAGAAACAAATAACCCGGTCCCACAGGAAACAGACTAGTTCCAACTTATGTTTTTCCTCTAAGTTGATGAAACCTGAGTTTATTATGTCAAAATAGTTTAAGAAAATTGTCAAATTTAGAAATAAATTGGCAATCATACAAGGCAAGCAAAATTATCCAACTTAGTCTAACTACAAACCTCATGAGAAAGGTCAAGATAAACATCACAAGGACATAAAACCCAACAAAGACTTCAAGAACATTGAATGTTTTAAATGTGGAAACCTAGGACACATAGCACAAGACTGTAGAGAGAAACTGAACACTCCCAATAAACGTACTAGGGCCAACATTTACAAAACATGGGATGATTCAAGTGATTCTAAAAATGAGGAACCTGAATCATCTGATGTTTTTTATCCTTGCATGTCTTTCTTTGCCAAGATAATCTATAATGATGATATGCCTATGTATGAGAATGATGATAATAGCTCTACTTCTGCTGTTAAGAATCATGCTACTACTGGTTTAGATGCTTTAATTTCTAAGAATATTGCTAGTTCTACCACGGGGTGTGTGAGTCAAAGGGAAGCAATAATGACGATGTCAATGGGTGCGTGAGTTCAAGAATTGAATCCTTAGGGGTCAATTCACACACCACACTTAGTGATTCGGACACTGAAGACCTCCCTGACATTCACACACTTTATGTGAAAACTCTCAAGAAAAGCACTAGACTAGAGAAGAATGTGAAGGATCTCACTAAGAAACTAGAAGACCTAAGTCTGATGGTTAAACTTAACGCTGAAGAGTATGCTACCCAATGTCTAACTTATGAAAATGCAGTCAAAATTTTTAATCTAAAATTGAAGAATTTGATTGAAGAAAATGAAACTCTGGAGAAAAAATATAAAGGGGCATTATTAGGATTGGAACAATCCAAAGAGAAGACAACAACGGTTTTCAAAAAAATTGTAAAATTTGAAAATAATTCAAACTATTTTGATGGTTTTGTTGCTGATTCAAAAGCCAATTCCGATGATCGAACTGGAATAGGGTTTTGCCCAAATTTGAAGACACAAACTAAAAACTTTGAACCAATTAGGTTTGTGTCAGGAGGCAAAAGACCTATAGAAACTTTTCCAAATTTTCATTCTCTGAAAAATAAGTGTTAATGCAAAAATTCTCCATCTACGAGGACCAATCAGAAAAGGACACATGTCATCCTACATGGCAATATTCGATATCCGAGGAGTGTTAGTCGGCACCCGAGGAGAATTAGTCGGCACCCGAGGAGTGTTAGTCGGCACCCGAGGAGAGTTGGTCGGCATATCAACCAGGAAGATCAAAAGGATAACTATGCATTTAATGTGCATTAATAAAGATGGCAGCGCATTTAATGAGCCTTAATGTACATTTATATTGTAGATGACAACACAAAGCATACCAAGAAATTCAACAATTAGATTCGTTGAATGTAGACATAATGTATAAATGTCTACATACAATGAATCTTTTTATCTCCCATCACTATAAATACATGTATTCCCTTAGCCAAAGGAAAAAGAGAGATCCAAGAGGGAGATCCAAGAGAACCAAGGAGATCCGACAAGGATGAGAGACACCATACACAAGATCTACACCTTTTTCTCTCTCTACACCACATTGTGCTATTGTAAACCCCTGGGAATAAAATAACAGTGGACGTAGGCTTTATTCATAGCCAAACCACTTTAAAAATCTTTGTCTCTTATGTGTTTGATTGGATTCCTTACATCTATTTATCTGTGATCATAAAAATGGGATTCGGTCCATTTTTTTGCATCAACAGATTGGCGCCGTCTGTGGGAAACGACTGTTATTATCGTTTTTCACCAAAAATCATTCATCATCAATGGCGGATAATCCAGAATCTAGCAATCGAAATGCTGGAAATCCTCCAAATCCCTCTGCACCTCCAGATCTGGCCGGGATTATGACGAATCTGGCTCAAGGACAAACCGCCATGCAAGAAATAATGAGGCAACTCATACAAACCCTTCATAGCGGTGCACCTACACGTTCAGGACAGCGAAGTGGTCAGAGGCAAACTTATATACTTTCTTCATGATCCAGGCGTACTGAGTCATATCGTAATGAGGAGTCTGATGATTTCTCTTATCAACCTGGGCGAACTTCGTCAATAAGGGCTACAGATACTGATCAACGTATCACTCTATCTCTAGAAAGACCCAGTGCCTTGGAAAGACTGAGTAGGGTGTCTCCTCTCAGTCGATTAGGCCCTAGGAGGAATAAAAGTCCACCTAAGACCATGTCAAGGAGTTTTCGACGACCATCAGATCTAAGAGAAGGATCAGCACAATCACGACCAATTGCTCGTCAAGATAGATCTCAGGAGGCCACATCAGAACAATCAATTGCTCGAACTAATAAGCCCGAAGAAGGAAACGACGCGTGGAAGGGTTCCATTCAGCACTTAGATGAAAGATTGGGAGAAATGGCTAAGGCGAAGAATCCCTTACAACGAACTTTTGTTCAAGGGACACCTTTTGTCCAGGCCATTGTGGGTTTTCCTACCCCATCAAAGTTTAAAGCACCAGTGGTGACCCCCAAATATGATGGAAAGACAGATCCTATTCTTCATATAGAGCAATATCAAGCTGCCGCCGATATCTATGATGTCCCCGACGAGATGAGATGTAGAGCATTCTCAGGAACTCTTACTAGAGCTGCCCAGATTTGGTACAACAATCTTCCTCGGGGTAAGATTTCAACTTTCTTTCAGTTGGCCGAGTTGTTCATCGGTAATTTCTGTTTTGGAGCAAAGCTAGTAAAACGAGTAGCACACTTGTTAAGTGTTAGACAAAAATCTGGTGAGAGTACTAGAGACTACATAACTCGTTTCAATAACGAGAAGCTGGAAGTCATAGATTATGAGGAAAAGACATCAATCACCGCCTTGATGAGTGGGTTGTTGCCTAATAAATTGTATTACACCTTGGCGAAAGATCCACCTAAAACTATGTCAGAGTTGATGGCAAAAGCAGCCAAAATCATGAATGCCGAATAAGCTATGGCTGCAAAGAAGAATATAGATAAAGACACCAAGGCGGACGTCGACAAGTCTAAAAATAAAGAGCAGAAGGGCAATGGCGGTGACAAGCGTTCCAGAAATAATAAGTCATCATGGGAAGTCCTGAAGAAATTCGATAATTATACTCCTTTGAAAATTGGTATTAATCATGTCTTGGAAGAAATCAAGAATAACGAGGAAGTAAAGTGGCCAAAGAAACTAAGGTCAGACCCTGAACAGAGGAACAGGGATAAATATTGCGAGTTCCACAAAGATAATGGCCATATGACTAAAAATTGCATATCTCTTCAGAACGAGATTGAAACACTCATCCGAAGAGGAAAGCTAGCAAAGTATGTTGATAGGGGAGGTGAAAGAAGAAATAATGATCGAACTAGAGAAAGATCTAGATCTCCTCGTCAAGCAGAGGAGAAAAAGAAGAGAGGTCATGAAGATGATGCCGAGGATGATCCCGATTTGGCCAAGAAACCAAGGCAGCCAGAACGAGAGATATTTTCCATACGCTTTGGGTCATTTGATTGTGATGTTATTACAGGAGGATATGCAAGAGGATGAGATCTTACTGCATAAAGAAAAGCTTACCTCGGAGAGGAGCAAGCTTGCTCGTACATTCAGTGAATAAACTTGGCCGAGGAAGATCATCCGAGGAAGGTAAACAAAGAGAAGCTGGTTATTGGCTTTTCAAAAAATGACCTGGCAGGTGTCCTTTACCCTCACGACGACCCTTTGGTGATCAAAATGAGGATGAAAGAAGTAGTGATTTCAAGGGTGCTGGTAGACAATGGCAGTTTGGCAGACATCATGTACTATTCATGCTTTGACAGCTTGAATTTGAAATTATCTCAATTGGAACCCTATCACAGACCCCTTCTGGGTTTTGCTGGCGAGAAAGTTTTTCCACTTGGAACGATCAAGTTGGATATATTCATTGGAACTTGGCCTGCTTACCGAACAGAAAAAATACGCTTCTTTGTGATGGATAAAAATGTGCAGTCAACTTACAACATCATCATGGGAAGAGTTGGTTTGAAGAAGTTTGAGGCAGTTCCATCTACAGTGCATCAGTGCTTAAAATTCCCAACAAACTTCGGAGTAGGAGTTGTGAAAGGTGATAAAAAAAGTAGCTCGGGAATGCTATTATTCATCTGCCGAACAAGAGGAGCTTGAAGAATCAAGGAAAAAGACTACTACCTATCAGGTGGAAGAAGATACAGAGATTGAAACTCTCAATCCCAGAGATGAATCCCAGCTTGTAAAAGGACAGGTGGTGGAATCTACAGAAAATGTTATTTTGGACCACGAGCACCCTGAACGAGTAACCCAAATAGGTTCAACGTTGGATGTTTTAATAAAATAGGAGTTGATAACTTTCTTGAGAAATAGGAAGAAAACTTTTGCATGGAGTCATGAGGACATGCCAGGAATAGATCCAAACTTCTTATGTCACGAGCTCAATGTGAATAAGGAGATCAAGCCTGTAAAGCAGAGAAGAAGGGTATTTAGCCCCGAGAAGAATCAAGCTATTCAGGAGGAGGTCGACAAGCTCCAGAAAGCCCAATTCATTGAAGATGTGAAGTATCCGGACTGGTTGGCAAATGTGGTGATGGTAAAGAAGAAAAAAAATAAATGGAGAATGTGTGTTGATTTCACTGATCTCAACAAGGCCTGCCCAAAGGATCATTTCCCATTGCCCAGAATTGACCAACTAGTAGATGCTACCTTGGGGCACGAGCTGCTCAGCTTCATGGATGCTTACTCTGGTTATAACCATATCAAAATGAAACCTGAAGACAGGGAAAGAACTTCTTTTATTACCCCTAGGGGAACTTATTATTATAATGTTATGCCTTTTGGTTTGAAAAATGCAGGAGTGACATATCAACGGCTGATGAACAAGGTTTTTGCCGAACAAATCAGTTGCAATATGGAAGTCTATGTCGACGATATACTGACAAAGAGCAAGAAAGCTGCTGAGCATCTAGTTGACTTAGGTCAGACCTTTGATCAACTAGATAAATACCAGATGAAGCTCAACCCGATGAAGTGCACCTTTGGAGTACGAGAAGGAATGTTCCTCGGGTATATCGTCAACAAGCGAGGCATTGAGGCAAATCCAGCAAAGATCAAAGCTCTCTTAGGGTTGCGATCTCCAAGGACGAAGAAAGAAGTGCAGAGTCTTACAGGACGAGTTGCAGCGCTCAATAGATTTGTATCTCGAGCAACTGATAGGTGCCTTCCATTCTTCAAAACACTCCGAAAGACTTTCGAGTTGAATGATGAATGTGAAAAAGCCTTTCAAGACTTGAAGAAATATCTGGGAACACCTCCATTGCTGTCCAGACCAGTGATGGGAGAAAAGTTGTACTTATACCTGGCAGTATCAGGGAATGCAGTCAGCTCGGCATTGATCAGATTGGAGAATGGAGTCCAGAAGCCAATTTATTACACAAGTAAGGCTTTCCGAGGTGCGGAGATTAGGTACCCAAAGTTAGAAAAATTGGCATTGGCATTAATTGAGGCAAGTAGAAGAATGAGGCCATATTTCCAGGCCCATATCATCATCGTGTATACCGATATGCCATTAAGACAAGCCCTTCATAAACCAGAAAAGTCAGGTAGACTGATGTACTGGGCAATAGAGCTCGGTGAATATGATATTGTGTATAAACCCAAATCATCTTTAAAAGGGCAAGTTGTAGAAGACTTTATAGCAGAGTTTACATATCCTGATACCCCCGAGGAACAAAAGTTGCTCACTGACCAACCTGTGGATGTTACAGGATCAACAGACATAAGCCCAGACCAACTCCGGTTGGTAAAAGGGCTTGTGGATGTAGAAAAATCATCAAATTCAAACCCAGACCAACTCTGGTTGGTAAAAGGGCAAGAAGAGATGGTTGACGAGGAGCGAAAAATACCAGGGGAGGATGAAAAAAAACAGCAAATATTTCACCGAGGAACGCTGTCAGATAAAAACTTTGAAGACGAGTTACCTACGTGGAGATTGTATGTGGATGGGTCATCTTGTACAACAGGTTGTGGAGCAGGGATTGTTTTGAACACCCCAGACGAGATTGACATGGAATATGCCTTACGATTTTAATTCAAAGCTTCCAATAATGAGGCTGAGTATGAAGCCTTAATAGCAGGTCTTAATTTAGCAAAGATTATGAAAGCGCAACAAGTGATGGTATTCAGTGATTCTCAATTAATTGTGAATCAGATGATGGGAACGTATGCAGTTAAGGGAGAATTAATGGTCAAGTATCACGCAAAGGCGATGGAGTTTTTGGCAGAATTTGATGCCATTCAGTTGATCAGAATACCAAGAATAGAGAATGCGCAAGTAGATGCACTGGCCCGATTAGCATCAGCTACTCGTACCGAGTTGTGAAGAACGATACCAATTGAGGTGTTAGAAAGTCGAAGCATAGATGAAGGCCTGACGATGAATGTTATTTACCTTGATTTAGGACCATCTTGGATGGATCCCATCAGGGCATACGTCGAGGAAGGAGAATTATCGGAGGATAAGATCGCTGCCAAGAAATTGAAGTTTAAAGCTGCTCGGTATGTACTAACTAATGGTGTTTTGTATAGACGAGGAATTATGGCAGGTTTGCAAAGATGTGTACATCCCTCCGAGGTGAAAGAATAGATTGAAGATATCCATGAAGGGTCCTGTGGAGCCCATGTAGCAGGTCGAACACTTTTGCAAAGGGTGATGACGCTGGGATATTACTGGCCGACGATGAGGGCTGATTGTATAGCGTATGCCAAGAAGTGTGACAAGTGCTAACGTTTTTCCTCCATCCGACGAACTCCATAAGCATTGTTGACACCCATAACTTATCCTTGGCCATTTTCCATGTGGGGAATTGATTTGGTTGGACCACTGCCAACGACCCGAGGAAGATTCAAGTACCTCGTCGTTGCAGTGGATTATTTTACTAAGTGGGTAGAAGCTGAGCCACTTATTGATATGACGTACGAGAAGGTGTACCAGTTTGTTTGGAAGAATATCATCTGCCGATATGGTCTCCCTCATGCCTTCATTATAGACCATGGAACACAATTTGATAACGAGGAGTTTGTCGCCTATTGTCATCAGTCAAACATTTTGAAGTTTCATTCAGCCCCAGGCCATCCTCAAAGCAATGGGCAGACTGAAGTGACGAACAGAACATTACTAAATGGTTTGAAGAAGAGGCTAAATGAGGCTAAAGCAAATTGGATTAATGAGCTACAGTTGGTATTGTGGGCTTACCGAACAACACCCCGAGCAGTAACTGGAGAATCCCCATATATGCTGGCATTTGGAAGTGAGGCTGTAATACCTGCCGAGTTGGGTCTTCCAACACACAGAGTGCTGAATTTTAATTCCCCAGTCAGCGACTTAATGAGAAGACTGGATTTGGATATGCTCGAGGAGGTTAGAGAAGATTAGGAATGTTGCTTACCAACAACGAACAGCTCTGTTCTACAACAAGAGGGTGAAGAAATGCAACTTAAACGAAGGAGATTACGTGTTAAAGAATGTCATTCAGAAGCACAGTAAGTTGGAATAAAACAATGATGTTCCGCCATCTTCTTTCTTTTATTGAAAGTTTTTCGGGGAATACTAGTGTGCAACACTACGCTGCTCAGCAATAAAAGAAAACACCGATAGTTCAAACCCACGACCAACTCCGGTTGGTAAAAGGGCGAGAACAAACTATACTCCTTTGGTTAGGAGGCGTACACTAGCGTGACCAACTTCGGTTGATAAAATAACTAGTGGACATGATAGTTCGAGCGTGATCAACTTCGGTTGGTAAAATAGCGAGAACAAACTATACTCCTTTGGTTAGGAGGCGTACACTAGCGTGATCAACTCCGGTTGGTAAAAGAACTAGTGGACATGATAGTAGGAGGCGTACACTAGCGTGATCAACTCCGGTTGGTAAAAGAACTAGTGGACATGATAGTTCAAACCCACGACCAACTCTGGTTAGTAAAAGGGAGAGAACAAACTATACTCCTTTGGTTAGGAGGCAATAGTTCAAACCCACGACCAACTCCGGTTGGTAAAAGGGCGAGAACAACACTCTTAAAAATTCCAATCTCGGTTGGTTAGTAAACAAAATATGCTCTCAAATGCCAACTTATGTTGGTCGGGAGGTAAGATTATTATAGAAAATATAAAAGTTCCTCGAAGAACAAAATATTCCAAACTGAACCAAGTATGGTTGGTCGGGGATAAAAACCCACTAACTATAGTTGGTCGACGAGGAGAATTTATCGACCTTGGTTGGTCGGACACATTTTATGAAAAAGACAAAAATTTACCAAGTATAGTTAGTGGGGGATAAACTCTCACTAACTATAATTGGTCGACGAGCACAATGTAACAACCTTGGTTGGTTGGAAAATTTTTAAACATTTTTATACTCATTACTTTATTATAAAGTGATCGAGCAACATTACTAATACTTGTAACTTTTTTATTACTAAGTTGGTCGATGAACAACACAATATTGTTATCTTTTTAACTTATACATATGCACAGATGTAGAGTATTTTACAAGACAATAGCAATTAAGATTGCGAACAAAAATGAAAGTCTTTCATTAAAATAAAAAACAAAATATATTGAGAATGAAAATGTATACTAACTATTACATTGAGATTCCTACTCTATTAGTCTCTTTCCCTCTGCTTTTGAAACAGGTTCCTCGCCCGCGGGAGGATCATCCAAAGCATAAGGGAAGTTTATGAAGTTAAGATCTTTCAGTATTCTGATGTTCATCACAGACGGTCTGTTCGAGCAGCTCTTGCTCATCCCCGAGAACCTCTTGCTCGTCCCTGAGCAGAGGTAGAAGTCAAAATCAGCATCTACAGCACTGAGATCTGTGCTACTACTGTCTCGACCAATAATGAAGAAGAAGTTGTGTGAAAATGCTTCGAAGTCCACCACTAGCTTGGTACTAATCAAATTAAAGAGTTGGGTTCAAAAGATAATATGTTGCTCGACAAAGTATTCAGAGGATCATAAATCAGAAGAATCAAGCACGTGAAGTTAGCACTCAGTTGCTCGGCACAGGAGGCAGTTGGTCGGCTGGCAAACCCATCAACATACTTGAAGATTATGATAAGCTACAAGCTGCATACTATGGCATGGCTGCATCCAAATTCCCAGGGGTGATACATAGCACACGGAGTTCCTCAAAACAAATATTAGCAACCATCGATCAGCCTGCATCATATGTCGTCCAGGAAATAATGAACTTTACGTTGAACAAATCAAGAAGGTAGATCAAGAATTTCACGAGCACCGAGCAACACTGCAGAATAAATACTCCATCCTTTCAAGTAAACCATCAAGAATGGAGCATTGGGGGCTTCTGTTAATGCAAAAATTCTCCATCTATGAGGACCAATCATAAAAGGACACATGTCATCCTACGTGGCAATATTCGATATCCGAGGAGTGTTAGTCGGCACCCGAGGAGAATTAGTCGGCACCCGAGGAGAGTGTTAGTCGGCACCCGAGGAGAGTTGGTCGGCATATCAACCAGGAAGATCAAAAGGATAACTATGCATTTAATGTGCATTAATGAAGATGGCAGCGCATTTAATGAGCCTTAATGTACATTTATATTGTAGATGACAACACAAAGCATACTAAGCAATTCAACAATTAGATTCGTAGAATGTAGACATAATGTATAAATGTCTATATACAATGAATGTCTTTATCTCCCATCACTATAAATACATGTATTCCCTTAGCCAAAGGAAAAAGAGAGATCCAAGAGGGAGATCCAAGAGAACCAAGGAGATCCAACAAGGATGAGAGACACCATACACAAGATCTACACCTTTTTCTCTCTCTACACCACATTGTGCTATTGTAAACCCCTGGGAATAAAATAACAGTGGACGTCTTGTCACTTGTGGATTTGGATTTATTTTATCGCATTAGCGCTCCGTTCACTCTCCCCGGGCGGGCAGGGTGTTACAAATGGTATCAGAGCTTAGGTATACGGTAACCCTCGGGAGGTGATATTCATGATAAGTTTCAAGATTAGATGTGAGGAATTTATTTTTGGGAGACGTGAATTATTTTTAGAGTTAGTGTATTGGCCTGATTTTGAGAGTTAGGCATTCGGCAAATTTCGAGGGCGAAATTCCATTGTTAGTGGGGAAGTGTAACAACCCGCGTAATTTTGGGCTATTTTAATTAATTTCTGGAAAATGGAGGAAAATAAAGTTTTTGATAAAATTATTTTTATTGCTCAAATATGTTGGTTATTATTTTTAAAGGCGATAATTTCAAACGGTTTCAAAAACGGAGTTAAAACGGATTTTAAAATGATTTTTAATTATTTTTAACTCTTGGAGTTGTTTTGACTTCCAACTCTTCATTTCTTTGCCTTATTTAAAGGAGTCTTTTGGATTCCAACTCTTCATTTCTTTGCATTATAAAAGGAAGTCGTGGGCAAGCCTTTTAACATACTTTTCGCACAAATGTTGGAAGCAAATATATTTTATACTCCTCTTCTTTTTATATACACATTGACCCTTGAGATTTGTGAGTTCCAACCTTAGATTAGAGGTGTTCTTGGGACTATTTTGTTGGAGGTTCTTGGAGGATATTTTGTAGATCTTTTGAGTTGATCTTGAGGATGTGATCATTGGTTTCTTATCATGGTTTGAGGTATGGGGTTTTACACAATATGCTCCTTAAATCTCGCGAGTGTCATTCTCTTTGATTTCTTATTAATTGAACTCATATTTGAATTGTTAAATTCATTGAAATCTGGAAAATAATTGTTGAAATTATTTTGATTCATGTGGTATCATTATATTGTTGATGAGCACGTTGTCATGAGATTTTAATATGGCACGGATGTTGGGCACCACTTTAACTTCTCCCCTCAGGGTCCTCTCCCTTATATCATACCCAGCAAGGAGTTTGTCGTAGCCCTTCTCGGCAGAAAGCTGTTGATATTTCTTTTCATACCCCTCATGTAACAAGGCATTTGATTCCTTGTACTGAGTTTGAAGATCTTCTAGGGTATATTGGAGCTCCTCGATCATGTCATAGTAAGCCACGTTATTGTCCACTGCTCTATCAAGTAAGTCCTTCAGGTACCGGTAAGCTTCGATTGCTTGCTCTGAGGCACCATGGCTAAGGATATCGGCAATTTCGGATGCACTTAGGTCTGTATGACCATCTTGGTAATATTCATGGCATTGTTGCATTAACTTTGTGTCATTAACAGATAAAAGATCCATCCTGGCCAGAAACTAATAGAGAAAGAAAAAGAAAATCAAGACAGAGTGCAGATAAAGAGGAGACAATCATGTGGAAGAAAAGAACTCAGATTTTATTAGATCATAAAGAAAAGTTACAAAGATCTGAAATACAAAGTACAAGTAAGAAGAAAAATAGAAAGATAGTACCGAACAACTTCACACCTTTTCCTTGTCTCCAAAGACTTTCTCGGGAGGCTGGGACAAGGAGCTTGGTTGCTCGGTGGGAACACTGATTTGATCGGCTGGAGTTGGGATTTGTTCAAGAGGAGTAAGAAAAGAAGAAATCTCCTCAGCAGATGTCTGGTTGAGTTGAGGAGAAAGGATTTGATCACCCACAATCATTGAAGATTCTTCAGATGCAGCTTCGTCTTCATCTTCGTCTTCAATAACTGGAAGAGGACCAGGGAGATGTCATTGAAATAGCTCGGAGTCCTCGCTCAATTTCAATTCCTGTAAGGCATCAACCCAACCATCATGGAAGTATTTCAAACTTCCATAATTCACCTGGGTCATCATTTCTGCCACCCCCCTATCCCATCCTTTATCCCAACTAGTTCGAAAGGATTTCTTCACAGATGTTTTTCTCTTCATCTTCTCCGAGGAGAGCTTCTCGGATAGAAGGTCCTCGGAGGCTTTCATCTTGGCCTCCAACTCCTCCTTCTGACGATTTGCTTCTTCCTCAGCTGATTTCAGTTTATTTTTAAGCTCCCCAAAGGTAGTGAGCTTCTCGGAGTATTTCTTATTCTCCCTCTCCAAATCCTTCACTTTATTTCCCAACTGCACCTTCTCTGTTTCAGATGCAGCCAATTTCTTCTCCCATTCACCTTTATCCTCGTCGTACTTCGGACGAGATTCCTTCAGAGATTGGGCCAAACCCTGGAATGCATCCTCCACACCAGACGAGGAGCTTAAAGCCTTGAGTGCCTCATCTTTCTTCACAATGGTGTTAAAATAATTCACCAGCTGAAAAAAGAAGGTAGTGATGAGTTAGTGCCGAGAAACATATATTGATAGAAGGAAAAATTCAAGATAAAAATAAACTTACTGAAGCAATGTGACGAATAACTAGGGATGTCAGCATATCCCTAGGCATGTTTTCCTCGATGCCTTGGACTTCAGGAATAATCCAAGTCTTTACCGAGCTCATTGCAGAGCTCGGGGGAATGATGGTTGGAACACCAGCTCCACTAGTTTGGAGCTGGGGAATGACTTCAGAAAAACTAACCGCGAAGGATTTCTTCAATCTCCTTAGTGGAACTTCAGCAGTTTCAACCAAAGAACCTTTGGTGGGGGAAATAGTGACCACTTCAACAGAAGTACTTCTCTTGCTTGGAGCCATTGGAGGCTTCCCGGCAACCTTCTGAATAGCAACAGAAGGAACAGCAACAATTTTCTTGGACCCCTTTGGGACTTCAGCCTTGTTCCTCTTTCCATCCCCGGCAGAGGAAGTCTCCTCGAAGATAGCAGGAACTCTTCTCTTGCCCATCTTCTGACTTAGAGGAATGTGAGATTCTGGTGAAGATTCCTCGGAAGCTGGCGATGGTTCACTAATGCTGACCACAGGACGAGCAATAAATGAGGATGTGTAGCTCCTGTACTACAGCAAATATGAAACAGACCTGATATGCTCGTCTGCAACTCTTCGATGCAAACTCCAGATATGTTTTAAATGCTTAATATTAACTTCTGTTTCTTTTGGAGTTTTTCTCTTGCTATCAACTGCAAATAAATACATAATGAAATATCAGTCATACATTTTGTCAAACACAATGAAATCATAATTTCAAAAATAAAATAAGATGAAAATAACCTATCCCATTGCCATATGGGGGCATCTGGGACCCTCATATACTGCATCTCCAACCAAAGGGGCATGTTGCCAATTTTTTACAACTACCCCGTGTTCAAAATAATCCCTGTTTGCATCAGGGAGGTTGACTACTAGAGCCCTATTCAAAAACTTAGTTTTTAAATAAAAAACATTGTCTAAAACAGCCCATCTGTAACAGTACATAATCTCAGGAATTCCTATACGAGTTCCATGAGTTTGATTTAACCTATGTAACCTATTAACTATTCTCCATGTGTTGGGGGCTATTTTTGCAGGGACAACATCGAAGTACTGACAGAACTCTAAACACAACGGATTTGGTGGAAAAGAAAATCCACATTCAGCAATAAATAGGCTAGGGAACCAGTGTCCCTCAGCCAAATTAAAATAAGTTGAAGGTTCAGAAAGACTCTCCAAAATTACCCAAGATGGAATAGAGAAGTCATAACGGAATTTCTCAAGAGATTCAATAATGTAAACCATGATGAACAAAAGAAGAAGGAAGAAGAGCTTACAGGAAAAAGGAGATCTGTCGACAAACAAACGAAGGAGGGTATGAACGCACAAGAGAGAAAAGCTTTAGAACACTCGAAAGCAGAAATTGAAAAGGTAGAAGACGATGGGATTGCCTCTGAAGTTTAAATACCTTGCCTTGGGAAACGGTGAAAGAAATGATTACAAAAAGGAAACTATTACGCTACCGGTGGCTAAAAGGAAAAAAATGCACAAAGATCGAAGCGCTTTTAAAAATACAAAAAGGCGGATTCTGCGAATTTGGAAGGAAATTTAAATACGAAGAAAAAGTTCCTAAAGCCCAGGAGGGTAATTTAATATTGCCATATACCGAGAAAGAATGTTCCATACTCCTCAAAATTCGAAATATGAAACATTGGGGGCTTCTGTTGATACCAAAATTAGTATGCTGATGTGGACGAATAATAAGAAGACACGTGTCAATCTACTTGGCATAATAGCAACAAGGAAGTTCATTTCCCTGACCAACTCATGTTCTCTCCGAGCAACAAGGATACCCCGAGGAACTCTATCCCTCCAAGGAACTCCAACGCTCCAAGGAACTCTTGAGTAACGAGAAACTAAGGCGGTCCGAGCTGCATCTCGACCCCAGCATTGATTTCCAGATAATCAACAGTTCAACTATTCATTGAATGCTTATTATCTTGATGCACACGCTGCATTAAATGTATTACCCTTTCATATGTATATCATTCAATGTATCAACCCTTTCATGTACGGCCTAAGGGCTATAAATACCCTGTATCACCCTCATTCAAAGGGACCGAAATTTCTTGATAGGACTTGTAATTGAGAATTCCCAAACACTCAGCAATAACATAACCGTGGACGTAGGCCATTCTTATAAGGCTGAACCATTTTAAAAAATCTTTGTCTCATTTTATTTATCTGTGATTGAATAATTAGAGCGATCTAATTTTTTACATCAACAATGAGTTTGATGAAAAATAATCAAACTTTGATATTGGGGAATCAAGTTTCTCTAAGTGTGAAAGTCCACCTAAGGCTAAATATGTATGTCCTCCGATTAGGAAGAATGACTCTGCCTTTCAAACTGTACCCCCTACGAATAAGGTTCAACCCCAAAAATACCATGAAGCCTATGTTTAGAGACTTTCCCAAGGAGATACCATCCTCGAGCAATTTATATTGTTCTTACGGTAACTTATATGGTCATTCCTTTGAAGGTTGCTACTATAGACATTTAGTCAACCCTGTCTATAATAATCATGTGTACCAAAACTTTAATTATTCTAGGAGAAGCCGTAACAATTATATTCTCCCTAAACAACCAGACAAAAACTCTAACTATAGAAAGATAAAGACCAAACCTAAAAGATAATTTTCAAGAAAGATTTCTAGACACTTTCCTAAACCAAATGCTCATTGATCAAGTGCGAAAAGTAGTGCATGTCAAACGATAATCGTTGTTTCCTATTTCTCCAACTCAATACAAACAAACCTAAATTACGACCACACTTGCGAGGCAAGCACAGCGGTAAGTCGGGTATCAAAAACCCACAGGGATGAGTTGCTAGAATTCAATTGATTTAATATTCCAGAAATAAAAGTGTAAAAAGGTGATTACAAACTAAAAAGGAAAAAGATGCATAAAAGGGAAATATTAATCTAGGCAAGTGTAAATAAATCTAGATTAAGAAAGCGAGTAAAAACTATAGGTTGCGTCGAATATCCCTCACCCGAGATAATTTGTAAAAAATGGTTACATGGGTTGACGAGTTATTTCAAATGCGTCTCATTTCAACAGTTGATTAAATCAAGGGTTGTCACGCCCCAAAATTCGCATAAAAGCCCAATAAGATTTTGGCATCAACAAATATCCCGGAAATTACGCGCGAAAGGTCGTAAGCACGGGACATACATGATATGCCTCGTCAAATCTCCTAGGCATAATAACTAGGATAACGCACCCGAAATAGACCCGTAAATGCCATCACCAAAGCCAAGCAACGCGTTAACCCGAGTGAGTTCCATTCAAACACAACCTAATTTAAATTACCTAGAAAGCATGTTAAAAACGCGATAAATGGTAAGCGGTAAAGAAATGCGATAAATCTACACTACAAAGCAAGTAAATCAAAGCATGTAAACTAATTAGGAAAACATGTAAATCTAATTAGAAAGAAAGGAAATAAAGAAATACAACTTATATTAATGGAGAGGATGATGAAGAACTCAACCCAAATGGGGTGTCAATCCAAGAATAATTGAAGAAGAACTCTCCAAAACCCTCAAATCCTATGCTACAACTCTCTAAAATCTATTCTAAAGCTTTATATATGATATTTACACCAAATTTGGTATTTATACTAAGTTGGAATAAGTAAAGAAAAGAAAAGAAAAGAGAAAATAAAATAAAAGGAAAGGAAAAATATCTCCTGGAAACAGGGGATCGATCGATCGACCCAAATCGTCGATTGATCGATGATGAACAAATTAGCCCACTGTTGAGAAGGATCGATCAATCTACCAAAATCGTCGATCGATCGATCAAGCAGGTATCAGCACACTGCAATGCTGTTTTGGTTGTTTGCATTTCGAGTCCGCTGAAATCACCGTAACTTCTTTGTTCTAAATCGGAATCGCGCACCAATTGTGGCCACGATAAGCTTACGAGGAGGGTACAACTTCTGTGAAGATTATGGACCAGGTGCCCACGCTGTGAAAATACTAAAATTCCCTTGAACGTGCAATTGCGTACGAAAATCGAGCGAAATACGTCCGAACTTCACACTTAGCATCCAAATACCTATAAAAGCTCAATTAACCACTGCAAAACATGTTAACGTTGAAATCCGAGGTTTTCTGGTTAACGAGCATAAATATAGGGAATAAGATACTCGAGGGGGATAAAATGCGTAAGTTTGAGGGATGAAATACGCAATAATTGCGTCGTATCACACCCCCTAACTTACACATTGCTAATCCCTAGCAATGAAATAGGATGCAACAGGAACTACAAGCAAGCCAAAAATAGGAGATAGTACAAAAGTATGGTATAAAAGCATACGGCCACTTTCGCGGGCGATTCGATTGAATTTAGCATATGCAGTAAGCCATTAAACCCCTAAGTTACCCTAGTGGGTGAGTGTTGTCTCGTGAGGGTTTTCAGGGATGGTACCCACAAACATCACATGGTTTCCTCAAAATATGCCCAAACCAAAATGCGACAAGCCCAACAATGGCGAACAAGATTTCATACGCATTATTAGAACATTGAATGAATTCAAACAAAAGTCCAAATCATTAAAATTATAGAATGCACCTCATAGAATTGAAACTTTAAAATATGGGAGGGGGAGCGAGCACATGCAAAGTGTGATTTGGCGAAAAATTTATATTAACCAGATACTAAATTAGTGCAAGCATATATTCAATCCTGACGGGCATTACGCTCATCAAGAAAATTCACTCGAAACAGGGAGGTAGCACACGAAACATGAAGGCATAAAGAGTAATTGTAAATGGAAACTAGGTCGCACACATGTCACAAATGAAGAACGCTATATATGAAATTAAAACTTGTAATCTCAATGAAAGATACCGTTCATTAAAAGAGGCGAAATGCATTTTCACAGATTATCAAAACTATTATGACTTTTAAATTACATTAGCCTAAGATCACATAAGAATTTACTAGGGTTGTAATGTAGGTTAGGCTAGGGTGTGAAATGAAGGAATGTATGTACAGATTCAAAGTGTTCGGAATGAAAACTCGGGATAATGGGAAAATGCGAGCAATATCAAAATTGGAAAACAAGTTCCAAATCGGCATTAGAGATATCATCGGGGATAGTAATCAAAGCTTATTGAACTATATACAATATTTACAACTTTCTCTTTCCTTTCTTTTCTTCTTTTTCTTGTTTTCTTTTTCTTTTTTCTTTCTCTTTTTCTTCACTTTTTCTTTTTCCTTTCTTTACTTTTCAAACTCTCATACGCCTAAATTGCAACCAACATCATAACATCATTCAATCCCAAGTAACATTACAAACAAAGGTATGGAAAGTGTATGTATGGGCTAAAACTCAAATTTAGAGTTGGTTATGGGATTTGTGTTATGAAACGAAAGGCTATATTTAGGCTCAAAGGGGTTAACGAGGGTAAACATATAAGGGTGCGGTCAAGGCTAATATGGGTGATATAACAAAGATGGCCTATGATTATTTCACAAAGTTTACACAATTCTCGAGTCAAAATAATAAATGAAAATCATGATCAAGTAACACATTTCAAGAATGAACTAATTAATGAACGCTCAAATGAAAGAATAGAGAGATTACCAACGAATTCAATGTTTTCAATGAGAAAAGAATATAGTGTATACACTCACAAATGATGAAAGGTACAGAGCTTACTCGGTGTAAGTATATACAATGCAACAAAAGATTACCGAGTTATAAAAATCTTAAACGAAATCAATAGAACGATAAAAGTGCATTTGCCCATGGGATTAAAGTTTCATTCGTGAAGTTATTCACAATATCAATTATGGAGACTAAAGTCTAATAACTTCTAAAATCGAGAACATGCATCATTGGGCTGTCTATCGGATTAGGCAATTATTGAAATTTATCATCGGAAACAAAGGCAAAAAGCCCAAAAAAGGAGAAAAAAGAAAGAAAATATTTTTGAAAATTTTCAATTTTCTAAGAAAAGCATACTAAGTAACTAACATGTGAGCAAAAACATGGACTAAATAATGAAATGGATAGAATATCCCACACCCCCTAACTTAAAACTTGAAATTGTCCTCAATGTAATTAAGAACCAAGTTTAAAAAGGAAAAGAGCGATATTACCCAAAATGGAGCGATCTCCGAAAAGTGCAAGTCAGATGAATCTACAAAACAAGTTAGTACCGAGCATAGCAAAAACAAGTAACAAAAAGTTAACTAATTACACTAGACTAAATTAAAAAGGAAAGAAAAATTAAAAAGCTAACTATATACAACCTACCATTTAGGCTTCACACTAACTATACACTAGAAGTATAAATAGTTGAGGGTCCACCGTGAAAACGATTTGACTTTGGAGGATAATCGGTGTACCCTCACTCACAAGCATGCCCTCCGAAAAATATGAATTTTGTTTGAAAAACGGAAGGCATGTGTAAGGCGTAAGAAATTAACCATCGCCAATTAAATGTTTTGGTGGGACGATGGGGGGTTTGGATTGAACGGGTGACAAAAACATGTGGGGATCGAGAAAACCGAATATCCTCCCAATGATTTTGAAATTGGAATGGGAGGCGGCGCACACAAAAGAAAAGATGCGATCGTGGAAGGCGACTAGAGCAAGTACTCCTCATCGGCGAAAAGGTTTAAAACATTAAATTTTGAAACCGAATCATCGGGTACTTGTGACGGTGTGATAATAGAGGATGAAAATGGGGATGAAAGAAATTCAAACTCATGAGATGAATCATCTTCGCATGAAGTTTGAGTTTCGATGGAAATAATATCATTTTCAATGAAACGTTCTTCTTTGGGGGTCAAAGAAGAAATCATTTCATTGCAAATAGATATTACGTCATTTTTATCCTCACTTTCAATATCTATTATGTAATTGGCAAAGTATAGAATGGTTTGTTCCAAAGTCGCCATAAGTACCTCATTTGGTTCAAAACATTCTTCGACTTCGAAAGTCTCGGAAGCAAAATCGTCATCGGACTCAAATAATAAATCCAAGTCATGTTCCCACAAATGATTTTCTTCCCGATAATGATTTTCAATTTTCTCATTCTCATACTTACGCAAGCCCTCACCGAATGTCATAGGTCGAGGTGCGGATGCATGAAAATGGGAACTTTGAAAATTACCATTAGACTTAAAGAAAATCTCATTATTATAGGAATTTTGAAAACTATTGCAATTCGTTTCAAAATTCATATTATAAGGAGGTAAAGGCCCAAAATCATTATCATCATCATCAATATTCCAATAACCTAGCTTTTGACTTTCGTTATACTCTCCCAAAGAAATATTTGAATTTGTTATACTTTGGGATTCTAAGTATTCACCAAAAGTCATAGGCTTGCGAGAATTTTAAGAATTATAACAATGATTACCGAAAGAACTGGAATAAGACATGCTTACCCCAAAAATGGCTCGAAGTGACGGATTCCACAAAGTAAGTGCGAACGGGAAAAATTCGACGTTTCTAAGTGCTTAAATGTGGAAGTCCAGCAAAAAGGTTAGCAAATAATACAAATACAAAGAAAATACTATGAAATACTAAATCAAATAAAGTCTAAAGCAAACTCATCCCCGGCAACGGTGCCATTTTGATCGAGTGAGAAAAGTAGCGAGTGTCAAATGCTAATCATTGTTTTCTAGCTTGCCTACTCAATACAAACAAACCTAAATTACAACCACACTTGCAAGGCAAGCACAGTGGTAAGTCGGGTATCAAAAATCCACAGGGATGAGTTGCTAGAATTCGATTGATTTAATATTCCAGAAATAAAAGTGTAAAAAGGTGATTACAAACTAAAAAGTAAAAAGATGCATTAAAAGGAAATATTAATCTAGGCAAGTGTAAATAAATCTAGATTAAGAAAACGAGTAAAAACTATAGGTTGCGTCGAATATTCCTCACCCGAGTTAATTTGTATAAAATGGTTACATGGGTCGTCGAGTTATTGCAAATGCATCTCGTTTTGACAGTTAATTAAATCAAGGGTTGTCACACCCCTAAGTCCACATAAAAGCCTAATAAGATTTTGGCATCAACAAATATCCCAGAAATTACGCGCGAAAGGTCGTAAGCACGAGACATACATGATATGCCCGTCAAATCTCCTAGGCGTAATAACTAGGACAATGCACCCGAAACAGACCCGTAAATGCTATCACCAAAACCAAGCAACGCGTTAACCTGAGTGAGTTCCATTCAAATATAACCCAATTTAAATTACCTAGAAAGCATGTTAAAAACGCAATAAATGGAAAGCGGTAAAGAAACGCGATAAATCTACACTACAAAGCAAGTAAATCCAAGCATGTAAACTAATTAGGAAAGCATGTAAATCTAATTAGAAAGCAAGGAAATAAGGAAATACAACTTATATTAATGGAGAGGATGATGAATAGTGCAACATTCAACCCAAATTGTGTGTCAATCCAAGAACAATTGAAGAATAACTCTTCAAAACCCTCAAATCCTAAGCTACAACTCTCTAAAATCTATTCTAAAGCTTTACATCTAATATTTACACAAAATTTGGTATTTATACTAAGTTGGAATAAGTAAAAAAAAAGAAAAGAGAAAAGAAAATAAAAGGAAAAATATCTCCTGGAAACAGGGGATCAATCGATCGACCCAAACCGTCGATCGATCGATGATGAACAAATTAGCCCACTGTCAAGAAGGATCGATCGATCGATCCTTTTGATCGATCGATCGACCAAGCAGGTATCAGCACACTACATTGTTTTTTTTCCCTGTTTGCATTATTCGTCCGCTAAAATTTCTGTAACTTCTTCATTATAAATCGGAATCGTGCACCTTTCACGGCCACGCGAAGCTTGCGAGGAAGGTTACAAATTCCATGAAGATGATGGACTAGGTGCCCAAGATGTGAAAAGACTAAAATGCCCTTGAACGTGCGATTATGTATAAAAATCGAACGGAATGCGTTCGAACTTCACACTTAGCATCCAAATACCTATAAAAGCTCAATTAACCCGTGTAACATGTTAACATATAAATCCGAGTTGTCTGGTTAACGAGCATAAATATAGGGAATAAGATACCCGAGGGGGCTAAAATGCATTAAACAAAGGTTTCAAGAGAGGTGGAAATGATCAAACCATTTTTGACAAACATTTTGACAGACATATTATTATAGCTCAAGTTTATGTTGAGGATATCATTTTTGGATCAACTTCCCCTTCATAAGTTAAATCATTTTCTGAAATTATGTATAAAGAATTTCAAATGTCTCTTATGGGGGAGTTATAATTTTTTTTAGGTCTTCAAGTCAAACAAAATTCAGAAGGATTATTTGTTTTGCAATCAAAATATGCTTTAGAGATTGTTAAAAAATTCGGCCTTGAGAGTGAAAAAGATGCTAAAACTCCCATGAGTACTACGGTCAACTGTCTAAGGATGAAATTGGTAAATTCATAGATCCTACTCTATATCATAGTATGATAGGAACCTTGTTATACCTTACCGCCTCGCAACCTGATATTATGTACGCTGTTTGCATGTGTGCTCGTTATCAAAATAATCCTAAAGAGAGCCATTTAGTTTGTGTTAAAAGAATCATTAAATACATAAAAGGCACTCTAAATTTAGGACTTTGGTACAATAGTGATACTCCTAGCACTATAATAGGATACACTGATGCCGATTGGAAAGGGTGTACTGATGATAGTAAGAGCACATCAGGAGCATGTTACTATATTGGTAATAATTTGGTAGGTTGGAGTAATAAGAAACAAAACTTCACTTCTTTATCAACAGTTGAATCTGAATACATAGCCACTGGAAGTTGATGTGCTCAATTACTTTGGCTTAAGAAAATGCTAAGTGATTATGGTATTAAAAAAGAATAACTACATATCTATTGTTATAATCAAAGCGCGATCAATATCTCTAAAATCCTATTCAACACTCGCGAACAAAACACATAAAAATTAGACATCATTTTATACGTGAATTAGTTGAGACTAAGGAATTAGAAATCAATTATCTTCCTACTGATTTGCAACTCGCAGATATGTTTACCAAACCTTTGGATTACAATAGATTTATTACTTTGCGTAAATAGATAGGTATGGTTTGTGCTGAATAAACTCTTTGACTTGCATAGTTTTTCCCTTTGTCCGTTTGAGACAAAATGGGAGAGAAATTTGAGTCTTATGAGTTCATTTCTTTTGTACATATTCTAATAAGCTTGATCTTAATGATTATTTGCAGGATTCTGTACAGTTATTCTCAACGGATGTAATAGGGTATTGAATTTTAATTAGTTGAGTTATGTAATTTTCTTTTCTAGGAAATGGGTAGATAAATTTTTTTATAGTAATAGGTTTTTCCTTATTTCTTTGTAACCCTACGAGTCCATGATGTCTCAAAGGAGATTTTGTCTCATATTTCCAAAGGGGGAGATCGAAGCACCTTATACTCTTGACTCACTTGAATCTACATTGTATAAGTGCTCATCTAGTTTGGAAATAGTGACAAAATTGTGTCCCTCCCCTAGATACCAAAGAGCCTCAGACTCTACTATACAATTCATTCCTCTTTTTTGATTGATCAAAGGTATATTCATAAACGCTCACACACATTAGGACTGCATACATGGGTCACATATTGCATACATTGGTTATGTGTGTGTTGTGTGTGTTAATTTCCCTTAAAACTTTTTTTAATAACTTTGGGGGAATTTTTAATGATTTAAAAAAATTCATAAATAAAATTGGGATTAAAAAGTTTTAGGGTGAATTTGTAAATCCTGATTGTTGGTTTTATTATTATAAAGTTCACTTGGGTAGAAACCGAAAGCGCTTGAGACTATAAGGGAAGCATTGTAATTATTTTTAGACACACATGTGAAAGCCAATTGCTGCCTTACACCTATCATGCTGATATCGATTCATTTTGTGTTTATTTAAAGACACAAAATCGTTGTTCAATATCAGCCCTTGGATTTATTCTATCGACGTTCTGCATGCGTCTAATTCCAATCCATGTGAAACTCTCTTAGCCAATCAGAAGCATTTTAACCAACCGCTTTTATCTCACTGTTGGATCAAAGTCAATATGGGAAGACCAAATCCCAGTGCTTGATTTTGAATTATCTTCTCGATCCTTCTCAGCCCCCTATATATGGACCCTTACCCTCAGCCTTTGAGAGACTTTTGCCACTTCGTTTAATTCGAGTGATAAGAGAGAGAAGCGAGAAAATAGAGAGAAACTGGAGTGAGAATAGAAACCCTAATTCGTTCAAACACCTTTTCAAACCCTAACCCTTTTTCCAAAAACCAGTTTACACCAAACACCATCCCTGAGTGTTTGAGAGTTTTTGAGTGTTGGTTTGAAAGTTGTTTCGTGGTTTAACCTCTTCATTTTAAGATCTTGTGTCCACCTTAAACATTAGTTTAGATCTGTATTTCTGTTTCATAGAAATAATAGATCTGGTCATTTTATGTTATATTACACTTAGATCTGCATTCTTAGTTTCTTGTCTTGATAAATCTTTTGTTGATTATTTTCTGTAAATATTTTCATATTCAAAATCAACAAAATCATTTTATGTTTCTAGTTCTTTGGAAACAAGACCTTTGACCTAGTTGGAATCACACTTGGCGGTTCTCAATTTCAAAAATACTTTCAAAACCCTGAAATTAATTAAGATCTTGAATCATCTTCCAATCAAGATAGTCGTGGATTCCGGGATCATTTAAAGGTCAAATAAGGTTTTACTTTCCTAAGAAGAGAGAAATTAAAATTCACAGCATATAGATCTGATTTGTAATTTTCTAGGACTGTTTGTATAAATAAGCCTGAGTGTGTGTGCATGCATGTGTTAGATCACCATCACAAACACTTACACACTACAACACTAGAAGTGTTGGTAATAAGATCTTGAAATAAGATTCGACGTAAAGACTGGAATAAAGTGGAAGTTAGAAAACTAAGAGAACCACATCAGCAATCAGAACTGCAGAGAAGTTAGAAGGAAACTAGTGGGTACATTTTTATACTTATGTAGGGCTGATTTGCATGCATGTATGTTATATAGTTTGTAACTGATATATTTGGTTATTAGTGGATTTTTGGTTTGTGCCTTAGAAGTCACCGTGGATGTTTCTTCAGTTGGGTGAGGTTTAACCACGTTAAAAATCTCTTGTTATTAGTCTTTCTACATCTCCTCATCTCATTCTTTATAGTGTGCTGATTTAAACTGTCTCATTTTTGTTTTTCAAAACTTGTTAACAAATCTTAAACTAATCTCATGCATTTTTTTAAAAACACATCTTGTGATTAACCTGATTTGATTTAAAGAAAAGAGTTTCCTCAAAAAACAGTTAAGTTACTTAAATAGTTTAATCTTGTATTAAACGGCTTTAGTAAGAGTTTTTCAAGTAGATCTATAGGTATCAACCAATTGAGTTTGTACTAAAAGAACATAAGCACAAAGTCTGCCATCTCAAACGTTGAATATATGGTCTCAAGAAATCGTAAAGCTAGTGGATTTTTTTATTGCATCCGGTTGTAACTTCTGTTGGTTTCCAAATAATTGAAGAATACCATTATGTGTATCTCAAATGATCCAAGAAAATATTGTTATCCTTTTATTGTATGTAGAAGACATACTACTAGCTGGAAATGACATAAGCTTTATTGTCGCCACAAAAGAGTGGTTGTCTTCTATTTTTTAGATGAAGGACATGGGTGAAGCAAATTATATGTTGGGTGCTAAGATCACTATAAATCTATATAAGATACTTCTTTGTTTATCTCAAGAGACTTACATCAAGAAAATTCTAGAACGATTTCACATCTAAGACTCCAAGCCCATTAACACCCCAATGGAAAAAGGAGGTACCTTAAGCCTAGATGATTTTCCTAAAAAATGATGAAGAAAATAATTAAATGTCCATTGTGCCATATGCAGCTAGAATATGGAGTCCAATGTATGTTATACGCGTCCAAATATCTGCTATGCGATCGTCGTAGTTAGCCATTACGAATCTAACCCTGGTTAAACTCACTTGAGAGCGGTTGAGCGGGTTTTTTAAGCCTACGTGGAACTGTTGACCACGCCTTATGTTACCACAATGGAGAGTTGAGTATAAGAGGATAAAACGATGTTAATTGGGCTATTGACAAAGATAGAAGAAGGTCCACTTGGGGATATGCTTTTGTACTTGGGGCGGAGCTGTTACTTAGATCAATAAAAAGTAAACATGTGTTTCCACCTCCACAATGAAGTCAAAATATGTAGCATACTCAATAGTTATTCAGGAAGCTATTTAGTTGAGGATATTTTTTCATAGCTTAGTTCTTACGGACCATACCAGAGAGTCCACACTAATCTATTATGATAATACGTGATCTTTAGCATATGCAAACACTACACCAAAACAAGCTTTTAGTAACAGACGATTTTTTGTATTACTAACAGTATTATACTGTTACTATTTCTCATAACACAATACCGTTACTAATATCTAATAAGTATTACTAATATTATTTAAATATTTTAAAAGTAATTTAAAAAAAAGTAATTAGCTCAGGACTCTAGCGTTCTCACAACATAATACACTCTGGCGTTCTCCAAAATGACCCCGACCCAAAGAAATGTTCTTCTCCAAAATGCTCTAGCGTGACCTAGGATTTGCTCTTCCTCTTCTCCACATCGCGATCTTCTCCCTCGAACGCTACCTAGGGTTTGGAAGAAGTCTCAGTTAGGGTTTGGAAGAATCTCAACCTAGGTTTTGGAAGCATTCGGCGCTCACATCACAACCTAGGGTTTGGGAATTGCGATATGCTTTCATAAGGTAATTATCTCATTCATACCATGATTTGTCTAAAACGTTCTAAGCGATTTTTTGTTCATAAGCGATTTGTTGTTGGGTTACAAGTTTATTTTTTGGTAAAATGCAATGTATTTTTTTTATTATTGTTGGGTACATACTTTTTGTATTTTTTGGTTCAAGTTTTTGATTATTTTTTATTAAATCCAAAACTTAGAATTTTTTTTATACACTGATTTATAACATTATTAGACCCTGTTTAAGAAAATGATTTTTTTATACACTGATTTTTACTATTAAAACACATAATTATATATAACTAAGGAAATTTCACCCCTCACCTGAACTTTAAGGTTTGCTCTAACAAAATTACATATTCGAACTGTGATTTTTCTTATGTGTATCAATAATTCTATTTTTTGTATATTATCATATAACTTGTGTGTAAACCATATTTTTTTGGTAGTGCAGAATGTTACAAACATTGAACAAAGAATGGATGAATGAGAGGAATAAAATAAGTGAGGTGTGCACAAATGGAGTTGCGTCTTTTATTAATTTTGTAATTGCAAACAATGGCCATCAATTCTCGACCTTTCTTTGTCATGTGTTAAGTGCCGAAATAAGAATTGTTTTACTGCGGTAGATATCAAGGGTCATTTGATAATGCATGGTATAGACATGACATATACTAAGTGGGTTTTACATTGTGAAACACTATCATCGAACCTAACATGTCCCGTAGTAGAACCTATTGATTTTGAAGGACATGATGAAGTTGATAACAATGAGAATGAAAGGTTGCAAAACTTAGTTGACGCATGTTACGGAGTGCACGAACAACATTGTGTAGAACTCGATCAGGAAGGATTCTCTGAAAAATCGTATGTCAATAATGAGAAGTATAATCAATATAATAATTTAGCGATCGAGAAATTGTACACTTCATGTGAGAGTCCTGAGACTACTCTCTCTGTAATTGTTGAATTGCATAATTTAAAAAAGAAGTTTGGTTGGTCAGTAAATAGCGTGACCTCTCTCTTGTCGATTTTAAAGAGGTGGCTTCCAAAAGGACACACATTAATGAAAAATATCCACACATGAAGAGAATGATGAAAGACCTATGAATGAAAGAAAATTACATTCATGCTTTCATTAACAACTGTATTTTATAGTAGAAAGAGAATGAAGATTTGGAGGAATGTCGTCAGTGTGGAGAAGCGAGATATGCAGTGACCTCAAAGAAAGGGCAAAGGATATGCAAAGAACCGATGAAAGTGTTGAGACATTTCCCTTTAATTCCAATGCTAATGAGATTGTACACTATACCTTAGATAGCGCATGAAATGACATGGCACCATCGGGCAACAAGTTCATGGGATTATCAGCGACATCCTTGTGATTCATCCCAATGGAGAATGCTAAAAAGTAGATGGCCCGATTTCGCCGAGGAAGGGTGCAATGTTTGGCTTGCAATAGCAACAGATGGGTTTAATACCCATGGTATTCAGTCTAGTAGTTATAGTTGCTGGCCTGTCATGAACGCGCCTTATAATGTGGGCCCTTCTTTGTGCTTGAAGCGTGAGTTCCAAATTTTATCTTTGCTGATTCCTAGGCTAAAGGCACCGGGTCAAGACATTGATGTTTTTCTTCAACCATTAGTAGATGAGTTAAAACAATTATGGGGAAGGAGTTATAGCTATTGACATGCACAAAATGCAACCTTTTACATTGAGATCTATGTTGAAGTGGGGGATTCATGATTTTCTTGCATATGGAAACTTATCTGGGTGTGTAACACATGGTTACAAAGCATGTCCTATTTATGGCGATGACACTCCATCCATTTGACTAGAACACAGCATGAAGATAGTTTACACATACTATCGTATGTTTCTTAAAAGCGATCATCCTTTTAGGAGTGGTAGTGGTTTAGTACTGAGGACACAAGAAGTTGGACGTCCCCCGATTCAACTAAACGGAGATGAACTTGTGGAGAAGTTAAGAAATATAAAGTATGTACCTGGAAAAGTCTCAAAAGTTCCCACTAAGAAGAGAAAGTCTAATAATGTTAATGGGAGTGCTAATGTTGAAGTTAAAGAATCTTGGTATAAAAAATCTATTTTTTTTGATTTGGAATACTGGTCATATCATCAAGTTCGACATGTCCTTGAAGTGATGCACATCGAAAAGAATGTTGCAGATCATTTAATAAACACAATTCTTGATGATAATAAAACAAAGGATACTAAAAAAGGGTCCATCAGATATGAAGGGTATGGGCATACACAGCGGTCAATGGCTTCAAGTTGATGGACGTACTGGAAAAACGATAAAACCAACAACACCATTTATCTTGGATAAAGAAGAAAAAAGACAATTCTGCTGAATTTTTATGGACTTAAGGCTTCCTACTAGTTTTTCCTCTAACTTGAGCAATATAGTAAGTCTAAGTCCCCCATCTTTGCACTCCTTAAAGTCGCATAATTATCATGTCATAATTGAACATCTGCTACCTATGTTGCTCCAACATGCCTTTTCGAAACATCAAGATTTAAGAAGAGCAATCCAACAATTAATTTTGTTCTTTAACATGTTGTGATCTAAGGTCCTAATTCGGAAAGATATCCAAAGAGCCAAATATATGGTTGTTGAAGCATTGTGTGTGTTGAAAAAATATTTCCCACATACATTTTTTGATATTAGCATTCACCTCACTGTGCATCTAGGAGATGAAGCCCTAGTTTGTGGACCCATCAATGCTCATTGGATGTATCCGTTCGAAAGGTGATTTTTTTACCTTTTTATATAGTAAAATATTCCCCATTTAAGTTAATAATGCTTGTTATTAATTTTTATTACCTTATACAAATAGGATGATGAAAGATTTCAAAGATATACCCAGCAATTAGCGGTATATTGAAGGTTCAATTGTAGAATCCTACGTTGTTGCTGAATCTTTTAGATATTGCATGGAGTACATGCTAAATCCATCTTATGGAAATCATAAATGCTCCCATGAAGCCCTTTTAGAGGAAGGTGGAGAGTTCTCTGATGAAGGGCCTTTAGTTGATGATAAGACTATAACGTTGGGACCCGTACTGTTTCAACAAATATGTCAATGGGTATTATTTTGACTAAATGTTGATGGATTTCAAGAGTACTGTTGATACCAAATTTAGTCTGCTGACATGGCTCAATTAAGTTAAGACACATGGAAATCTACGTGGCAACAACAAACACTTCCGAGGAACTCACACGCTCCGAGGAACCATACTACAACGAGGAACACTCCTTCCCCGAGGAACTCATACGCTCCGAGGAACAAGAACTCTTCGAGGAACTCTTAAGTACCGAGAAACTCAGGCGGTCCGAGCTGCACCTCGAACAAAGCATTAATAGCAGGATAACCAACAGTTTGACTGTTCATTAAATGCTTATCATTCAGATGCACATGCTTAAGGGGCATTGAATGTATTACCCTTTCATATGTACATTATTTAATGTATTACCTTTTCGCATTACAGCCTTAGGGCTATAAATACATTGTACAATCCTCATTGTAAGGGGACCGAAATTTCTTGAGAGAACTTGTAATCGAGAATTCCCAAACACTTAGCAATAACATAACAGTGGACGTAGGCCGTTCTCATAAGGCTGAACCACTTTAAAATTCTTTGTCTAATTTATTTATCTGTGATTGAATAATTAGATATGATCTAATTTTTTACATCAACAGATTGGCGCCGTCTGTGGGAAACGACTGGTAACATCGTTTTTCATCAAAAATAATTCATCAACAATGGCTGATATTCCAGAATTCAGCAATCGAAACGCTGGAAGCCCTCTAAATCCATCTGCTCCACCAAATATTCCAGATCTGGCTGGAATAATGACAAATCTGGCTTAGGGCCAGACCGTCATGCAAGAAACCATGTGACAACTCATACAAACCCTCCATGGCGGTGCACCAACTCATTCAGGGTTGCGGATTATTCAAAGAAACACTCGTGCACCATCCTCGCGTATTAGGCGTACCAATTCATATCGCAATGAGGAATCTGAAGATTTTTCTTATCAACCTGGACAAACTTCGTCAGTGCGAGCCACAGATACTGAACAACGTATCACTCTCTCTCTCCAGAAAGGACTAGTGCGCTAGAGAGATTAAGCAGGGTATCACCTTTTAATCGATTAGGACCTAGAAGGAGTAAAAGTCCTCTTAGAGCCCCATCGAGGAGTCTTCGACGACCATCAGACTTAAGGGAAGGATCTGCCCAGTCGCGACCAGCTGCTCGTTAAGAGAGATCCCAGGAAGCCACCTCGACGCGATCAGCTACTCGAACCAATAGGCCCGAGGAAGGGAATGATGCATGGAAAGGCTCTATTCAAAGGCTGGAGGATAGATTAGGGGAAATGGCTAAGGCCAAGAACCCTCTACAATGAACCTTTGTTCAAGGAACACCTTTTGTCTAGGCCATTGTAGATTTTCCAACACCATTAAAGTTCAAAGCACCTGTTGTGACCCCCAAATATGATGGAAAGACTGACCCTGTTCTTTATATAGAATAATATCAAGCTGCTGCCGACATCTATGTTGTTCCAGATGAGATGAGATGTAGGGAATTCTTGGGAACTCTTACCGGATCTGCTCAAATATGGTATAATAATATTCCTCGGGGTAAGATCTCAACCTTTCTTCAACTGGCCGAGTTATTCATTGGGAATTTCTATTTTGGGGCAAAGCCAGTTCAACGAGTAACACACTTGTTAAGTGTTAGACAAACAGCTGGTGATTCGTCACTTTTATTGTATTTTATACCCCGTTAATTTGTACATTCTAGCATTCCCGTGCATGTATTTCCCGGTTCTTATACTCATTTATTGACTAACCCCTAAATTCATCATATATACTTTGTCTGTGTCTTTATTGAGCTTTTATAGGTCTCGGGAATGCATTTTGGGAAGTTTGGTTTTGATCCGGAAAGTTCCGTTGACACTTGCACAGTCGGGGGCATTTTAGTAATTTCAGCACTCGGGCTTTGTTCCCGATTTCTTCACGGAAGTTGTAGACCTTCTTCTCCTCTTCGCGTGGCCTCCGACGGTGCGTGAATCCGATCTCGAACGCAAAAGTTACGGAAGTTTCGGTGAAGCATGGAACAATTAATGCCTATATAGGCAACTCTTCTTTCTGCAGAAGGCCCGAATCGATTCGCCATTACCTCCGAATCGATTCGGTCACTTGCAGGGGCTTTTCTCTACACTTCCGAATCGATTCGGATTCACCACCGAATCGATTCGGCCCTGCATTTTCAGCTTTCTTCTTATTACTAGTTTGCCATTTTGGTGGATTTTTGGGGATTTATCCCTTGTTTTTCCTCTTTTGTAGGGAGATTACTTTTGTTGGATATTTAGTAAGATAGAAAAATACTCTCTTCTCTCTCCTAGGTCAAGCTCATTTATGGCTTTCACCAACTTGTAAGGCTTGGATTGCTTGTTGAATAGTTGTGATTAATGCAAGATAAGTTCAATTACTCCATCTCTTCTTGTTCCACTAGCTTTAAATTGCATTGAATTCCATCCTTTGTATTGATTTGAGTTTTAACTAGATAACTAATTCAAGTATGTTGTTAACTAGCATGTGTAGTTTAGTTTTAATTATGAGTAGCTAGACTTGTGATTGGGGATCAATATCCCACCTTGGATGCTTGAACTTAATATCTAGGGTTTGGTTTTTAATCGTTCTAATGGAACTTCATGTGTTGGTTTTGGAGTATCATAGTTTCTTAACTTCCCTTGTCATGCAAGGGCTAGTGTTTGAAGCTTTACTACAAACTCAACCCATCTAGCAATAATTAATTAAACCCTAATCCTCCATTGTTGAGTTCATTCTCTACATGGTTGATGTTCGGACTTAATTAGTTATGCTCGATTAGAATTAATTTAATCAAGCCCTATAATCCCCTTCCTTGTGAATCCGGGGTGGGAGAATGATCCTCAATCCCCTTAATTTCTTGAACTCAAGCTTACCTTAGTTCTTTTCATCAGTTCCGTAATTAGTTGTTAATCATCTGTTCATTAATAGCATGTTAGTTTAGAGGTTACATCTCAATCACCTTTCCAAATCACAAATCATCTTTTACACTTTAACATTTTGTGACGTTTAGAGAATCTCGTTGCCCCAATTTAGTTCTCTTAGGAGCGTTCAATCCCTATGGATCACGATTCCGTACTTACCGGATTCTACTTGTTACGATTAGATTTGCACTTGAATCACAAGCCATATTTTGGGCGCACCAAGTTTTTGGCGCCGTTGCCGGGGATCGAACCCGGGTCACCCGCGTGACAGGCGGGAATAAAGCTTCAAACACTAGCCCTTGCATGACAAGGGAAGTTAAGAAACTATGATACTCCAAAACCAACACATGAAGTTCCATTAGAACAATTAAAAACCAAACCCTAGATATTAAGTTCAAGCATCCAAGGTGGGATATTGATCCCCAATCACAAGTCTAGCTACTCATAATTAAAACTAAACTACACATGCGTTCGTCGATTTTATGCATCGCTCGTCCCAACTGGGGACCGCACGTTCGAGGCTTACGTACGGGGTAAGCGAATTCCTCTCTCTAAGCCTCTCTTGGCATTGCACCTCACCGGGGCCGAAAACCCCGAGGATTTCGATTACCCGTGCGCTGACGAGGGGAGACTGACCAACGAAACCCTGATTGCGCGTCTGGCGCCAGGGCATATTTGGGCTGGGGAAACTTTCCCCACATCTGTTATGACCGATAACCACCACCTCATCCACCTAGTGGTCGTTAATTCTATCACGCCTACCCAAACAAAGGCGGTCCTTCGCTCTTCGCAAGACCATTTCCTCTACCATCTACTGGATGCGAATTCAATCATAAACCTTCCCGCTTTGGTGCTACAGCGGATGCTCAAGGCCGCATACTGTGAAAAGGGGACCACTACCCTTCCATACGCGCGGTTGGTTTCCCGCATATGTAGGGATGCTCACTGTGAGGTTGCGGGTACGGACTATTTTCCTCGCCTTCCCAAGTTTTGCTTAACGAAAAGGCAATTGAAAAGAGTCTTGGGAAGGATCATATGGAGAGGAGAAAGAAGAGGATGTTGGATGCTCCTGCGGATGCTCCTGCTATTCCTGTTGCCCCGGATGCTCCTATGCCGGACATGCCTCGGCCTGTGCCTCATCCAGTCCCACCGCCAGCCCCGTCTACTGTAGACCCCATTGCATATCTAGGGCTGCGGATGGATGAGCTTCAGGCTGACTTCTCCGAGTTTCGGGGCGCCTACATGTCGGACTTTGCATCATTCCGGGCCGACTTTTCTGCCTATCGGGGAGCGTACGAGCGCGATATATCGATGATCGCTCGGGCGCTAATGGATTTGTTCTCACACTTGCGAGGGGACGAGGCTTCTGTGCCTCAGTACCTCTTTGACCCATACGCCCCTCGCGATCCTCCCGCGCCCGAGTCCCCGCGCCGCCACCCGGACGACATGTAGGTTGTTGTGATCCTGTTTTTGTTGATTATTTTTGGGTGGTTCTTTATTTAGATTGTTGGGTTTGTACTTAGGTAGTTGTGTTAGTATGGGGAGGAGAGAGTGCAATTTCTTGTATTTTCTAATTTTGGTTTCATTGTTCCCCATGTACACAACTCTTATATATTAATGAAATGACTCAGTTTTGGTTTCATTTTTCTTCTTGTATATATCTATGTTGTATATATTATTGTTTATGGTACTAACTTGTAACAGGCATGCCGTTGCGCGATTCTCGAGTTACTCCTTACGGGGTGACTATTTTCATACCCTTTTTCCCTTTTTATCCCTACTAACATTGGGGACAATGTTTCATTCAAGTTAGGGGGTATGGTATACCATTGTGATGCCGGTTATCATATTAGTATTTATTTATTTATTTAAAAAAAAATAAAAAATTAAAAAATTAAAAAAATTAAAAAATTAAAAAAAATTAAAAAAATAAAAAAAAAATTCTTTTTCTTTCTCATATCTACTATGATTACTTACATGATCGGCATATCCTGTTGTATAGCTATGAAGCATGCTTTGAGTCATTGATTTATTATCCTTTAGCCCGTTATTGTTTGCATTGTGAATAGCATCATAAAATTAAACTGTGAAGCTTTGAGCATATACACAAATAATTATTTATGATTTGGTTTAAAAGCGTTTCAAATTCGTTATTCTAAGGCGCATGCTATACCCTTACAAAAGTGAAAATTGAGACTTATCATCATTTGTGAGCGTATACACCTACTCTATCTCTTTCTTGTCAATGAACTCGTTGACGATCTCATTTTCTTTTCATTTGATTGCATACTAACTGATTTATCACTTGAGCATGATTTTCAATGGTGTTGAGTCCCGCGAATCACATGAAACCATAGGAAATGATTATAGTCCCTTGTTGTTAAACCCACATGACCTTGACCTTTCCCTTAAATGTTTCCCCTAGTCAACCCCCTTGAGCCTTATTATTCCTTTCGTTTGAACCCCAAATCCCTTGTCCAACTCCACATTGGAGTCCTAAACCCTTATTTACTCCCCCCATACCTTGATTAGGGATTGTTCCCGGGATTGAATGTTGTTGTTTATATAGATTGAAATCAAAGAAAAAGAAAAGAAAAGAGAAAATCAAAGAAAAAGAAAAGAAAAGAGAAAATCAAAGAAAAAGAAAAGAAAAGAGAAAATCAAAGAAAAAGAAAAAAAAAAGAGAAAATCAAAGAAAAAGAAAAAGAAAGGATAAATATCGAATAAAATGGGACCTTGTTGTTTCCCATTTCCCCTTGTGCATGAATATCAAAGTCTCATTCTCATGAATACATTGCTTGTGGAATTTGATTTCGATTCCTAAGTTGCCCATTAAATCCATTATCCCGCGCGATATTCCCGAATCTCCTTTGATCCTACACACATCCCGTTCTTTTCCAAACCCTAACCTAGCCTAAATTCTATACCCCTAAAAAGTCCTATTTGATCTTAGGGTGATGTGATTCAAAGGTCGAACATTAGCGATAATCTGTTTAAATGCTCTTCTCTTGGTTAATATGCGATATCCTTTCATGAGATTGTATTTTTTCACTTTTATATTTCGTTCTTCATTGATGACATGTGTGTGGCCTAGTTTCCCTTTACAATTACTCTTAATGCCCGCATGTCCCGTGTGTGTTACATCCCATTTCTAAGTGTTTCATTTGTTGAGTGTAACAACCGGAGAGAACTTGAGTATGCATGCCTTAGTTTATATATGGATTTTGAAAGTTTTGCCAAATCTAAATTACCACATGTGTCCGCTTATTTCGCTTTCCCATGGTTTCGATTTTTAGTTGAAGTTATTTGTTTAATGCCGATAATTGCCGTCTTTTGTGTGAGCTTCGTTCACTTTGTTGATAAATTGTGTTTCTTTGATATTTGTTGAGCTACGCATTGGATTTTGCAGTATCATAGTATGAGTTGATTTGATGTTTGTGGGTGTCATCCCTGGAAACCCTCACGAGACCTCACTCGTCCCCTAGGGCCACCTAGGGGTTTAACGGCTTATTGCATACGCTAAATGCAATCGTTCGCCTACGAAAGTGGCATTTTTCCTTCGTTGTACATATTTCTTATATTTTGGTTGCGGTGTTGGACCTTGTTTCTTCATACTTCATTGCTTGGGACTAGCAATGTATAAGTTAGGGGGTGTGATTCGTCACTTTTATTCTATTTTATACCCCGTTAATTTGTACATTCTAGCATTCCCGTGCATGTATTTCCCGGTTCTTATACTCATTTATTGACTAACCCCTAAATTCATCATATATACTTTGTCTGTGTCTTTATTGAGCTTTTATAGGTCTCGGGAATGCATTTTGGGAAGTTTGGTTTTGATCCGGAAAGTTCCGTTGACACTTGCACAGTCGGGGGCATTTTAGTAATTTTAGCACTCGGGCTTTGTTCCCGATTTCTTCACGGAAGTTGTATACCTTCTTCTCCTCTTCGCGTGGCCTCCGACGATGCGTGAATCCGATCTCGAACGCAAAAGTTACGGAAGTTTCGGTGAAGCATGGAACAATTAATGCCTATATAGGCAACTCTTCTTTCTGCAGAAGGCCCGAATCGATTCGCCATTACCTCCGAATCGATTCGGTCACTTGCAGGGGCTTTTCTCTACACTTCCGAATCGATTCGGATTCACCACCGAATCGATTCGGCCCTGCATTTTCAGCTTTCTTCTTATTACTAGTTTGCCATTTTGGTGGATTTTTGGGGATTTATCCCTTGTTTTTCCTCTTTTGTAGGGAGATTACTTTTGTTGGATATTTAGTAAGATAGAAAAATACTCTCTTCTCTCTCCTAGGTCAAGCTCATTTATGGCTTTCACCAACTTGTAAGGCTTGGATTGCTTGTTGAATAGTTGTGATTAATGCAAGATAAGTTCAATTACTCCATCTCTTCTTGTTCCACTAGCTTTAAATTGCATTGAATTCCATCCTTTGTATTGATTTGAGTTTTAACTAGATAACTAATTCAAGTATGTTGTTAACTAGCATGTGTAGTTTAGTTTTAATTATGAGTAGCTAGACTTGTGATTGGGGATCAATATCCCACCTTGGATGCTTGAACTTAATATCTAGGGTTTGGTTTTTAATCGTTCTAATGGAACTTCATGTGTTGGTTTTGGAGTATCATAGTTTCTTAACTTCCCTTGTCATGCAAGGGCTAGTGTTTGAAGCTTTACTACAAACTCAACCCATCTAGCAATAATTAATTAAACCCTAATCCTCCATTGTTGAGTTCATTCTCTACATGATTGATGTTCGGACTTAATTAGTTATGCTCGATTAGAATTAATTTAATCAAGCCCTATAATCCCCTTCCTTGTGAATCCGGGGTGGGAGAATGATCCTCAATCCCCTTAATTTCTTGAACTCAAGCTTACCTTAGTTCTTTTCATCAGTTCCGTAATTAGTTGTTAATCATCTGTTCATTAATAGCATGTTAGTTTAGAGGTTACATCTCAATCACCTTTCCAAATCACAAATCATCTTTTACACTTTAACATTTTGTGACGTTTAGAGAATCTCGTTGCCCCAATTTAGTTCTCTTAGGAGCGTTCAATCCCTGTGGATCACGATTTCGTACTTACCGGATTCTACTTGTTGCCACTAGATTTGCACTTGAATCACAAGCCATATTTTGGGCGCACCAGCTGGTGAGAGCACCCGAGATTATATAACTCATTTTAATAATGAGAAACTTGAAGTCATTGATTATGAGGAGAAGACAGCGATTACTGCTTTGATGAGTGGACTACTGCCCAACAAGTTTTACTACACTTTGGCCAAAGATCCACCTAGAACCATGTCAGATCTGATGGGAAAAGCGTCCAAGATTATGAATGCTGAGGAGGCTATGGCTGCGAAAAAGAACATGGATGCAAAAGAAACCAAGGTGGAAGGTGATAAAGCTAAGAAGAAAGAGCATAAGAACAATGGTAATGACAAACATTCAAAAACTAGGTCGGTGTGGGATGTAATGAAGAAATATGATAATTACACTCCTTTGAAGAAGGATATCAACCATGTTCTAGAAGAAATCAAGAACAACGAGGAGTTAAACTGGCCAGAGAAAATGAAGGCAGACCCTGACAAGAGGAATAAGGCGAAGTATTGCGAGTTTTATAAAGATCATGGCCATATGACCAAAAATTGCATAGCTCTTCAAAATGAGATTAAAACACTCATCAAACGAGGAAAACTATCAAAATATGTTGATCGTGGAAGTGAAAGAAGGAACAACGACCGAGCAAGAGAGAGGTCTGGATCTCCTCGTCGAGTAGAGGAGAACAAGAGAAGAAGCCATGAAGTTAATCCAGAAGACGATCCCGATCTTCCTAAGAGACCAAGGTAGCCGGAACGAGAGGTATTTTCCATACATTTTGGGTCATTTGACTGTAATGTTATAACAGGTAGAGATGCAGGAGGAGGAGACCTTACTGCAGAGAGAAAAGCTTACCTTTGTGAGGCTCAAGCTTACTCGTATATTCAGCGAATAAATCTAGTTGAGGAGGATCGCCCGAGAAAGGTGAACAAAGAGAAATTAGTCATTGGTTTTTCAAATAATGACCTCGCAGGTGTTCTATATCCTCATGATGACCCATTGGTGATCAAAATGAGAATGAAAGAAGTAATAATTTCAAGAGTACTGGTCGACAATGGTAGCTCGGCAGACATCATGTTCTACTCGTGCTTCGATAGTTTAAATCGAAAGCTATCTCAATTGGAGCCTTATCATAGACCCCTCATCGGTTTTGCTGGCGAGAAAGTATTTCCACTTGGTACAATCAAGTTGGATATATTCATTGGTACATGGCCTGCTTGTCGAACAGAAAGAATACGCTTCTTCGTGATGGATAAGAATGTTCAATCATCATACAATATCATCATGGGAAGAGTAGGATTGAAGAAGTTCGAGGTTGTACCATCTACAGTGCATCAGTGCTTAAATTTCCAACAAATTTTGGAGTAGGAGTTGTGAAAGGCGATCAAAAAGTATCTCGGGAATGCTATTATTCATCCGCCGAGCAAGAAGAACTGGAAGAATCAAGGATAAAGACTACTACCTATCAAGTGGATGAAGGTGCAGAAATTGAAACATTGGATCCTAGAGATGAATCGCAACTCGTGAAGGATCAAGTGGTGGAAGCTACTGAAAACATCATTATGGACGACGAGCACCCTGAGCGTACTACTCAAGTAGGTTCGTCGTTGGAAGCCTCACTAAAACAAGAATTGATAACTTTCCTCAGAAGCAGAAAGCAAACTTTTGCGTGGAGTCATGAAGATATGCCTGGGATAGACCCAAATTTCTTATGTCACGAGCTCAATGTGAATAAGGAGATCAAGCCTGTGAAGCAGAGAAGAAGAGTATTCAGTCCCGAGAAGAATCAAGCTATACAGGAGGAAGTCAAGAAGCTCCAGAAAGCTTGCTTCATTGAAGATGTTAAATATCCAGACTGGTTAGCCAATGTGGTGATGGTAAAGAAGAAGAACACCAAATGGAGGATGTGTGTAGACTTCACCGACCTCAACAAAGCATGCCCAAAGGATCACTTTCCATTTCCCCGAATTGATCAACTGGTGGATGCTACCTCGGGACACGAGTTGCTGAGCTTCATGGATGCTTATTCTGGTTACAATCAGATCAAAATGAAACCTGAAGACATGGAGAGTACTTCTTTCATTACCCCCAGGGGAACTTATTGTTATAATGTTATGCCTTTTGGTTTGAAAAATGCAGGTGCGACATATCAGCGGCTGATGAACAAGTTCTTTGCTGAAAAAAATCAGTTGCAATATGGAAGTCTATGTTGACGATATGCTGATAAAAAGCAAGAAAGCTGCAGATCATCTAGTTGACTTAAGTCAAACTTTTGATCAACTGGATAAATATCAAATGAAGCTAAACCCGACAGAGTGCACATTTGGAGTACGAGAAGGCAAGTTCCTCGGGTACATTGTCAATCAGCGAGGCATCGAGGCGAATCCTGAAAAGATCAAAGCTCTGCTAGGGCTGCGATCTCCAACGACGAAGAAAGAAGTGCAAAGTCTTATAGGACGAGTAGCAGCACTCAACAGATTTGTGTCACGAGCAACTGATAGATGTCTCCTATTCTTCAAGACACTCCGAAAGACTTTTGAGTGGAATGATGAATGTGAGAAGGCTTTTCAAGATTTGAAGAAATACTTGGGAGCACCTCCACTGTTGTCCAGGCCAGTGATGGGAGAAAAATTATACTTGTATCTTGCAGTGTCCGAGAATGCAGTTAGCTCGGCGTTGATCAGAGTGGAGAATGGAGTACAAAAATCAATCTACTACACAAGTAAGGCCTTCCTCGGAGCAGAGATCAGATATCCAAGGCTGGAAAAATTAGCACTGGCGTTGATTGAGGCGAGTAGGAGAATGAGGCCATACTTCCAGGCTCATACCATTGTAGTATACACTGATATGCCATTGAGGCAAGCCCTTCATAAACCAGAAAAATCAGGGAGATTGATGTAATGGGAAATAGAGCTCGGTGAGTATGATATAGTTTATGAACCCAGATCATCGCTAAAAGGGCAAGCTGTAGCGGATTTTATAGCAGAGTTCACCTATCCTTATACCCCCGAGGAGAAAAAGTTGCTCGCTGATCAACTTGTGGATGTTACAGGACCAACAAATACTAGCTCGGACCAACTCCGGTTGGTAAAAGGGTAAGAAAAGATGATCGACGAGGAGAAAGAAATATCAGGGGAGGATCAAAGGAAGCAACAAATATTTCATCGAGGAACTCTTTCAGATCATAAATTTGAAGACGAGTTACCTATATGGAGGCTATATGTAGATGGCTCATCTTGCACTACAGGATGTGGCGCGAAGATAGTTTTGAGCACTCCGGACGAGGTCGACATGGAATACGCCCTACGTTTCCAATTCAAAGCTTCCAATAATGAGGCTGAGTATGAGGCCATGATTGCAGGTCTTAATTTGGCAAAAATTATGGAGGCGCAACAGGTTATTGTCTTCAGTGATTCTCAATTGATCGTAAATCAAATGTTGGGAGTATACGCAGTTAGAGGAGAATTAATGATCAGATATCATGCAAAGGCAAAGGAGCTGGTGTCAGAATTTATTGTTATTCAGCTGATCAGAATACCAAGAATGGAGAATGCGAGAGCAGATGCCTTAGCTCGATTAGCATCAGTTACTCGTACCGAGCTACGACGAACAATCCTAATTGAAGTTTTAGCTGGTCGGAGTATAGATGAAGATCTGACAATGAACTTTATTACCCTTGATTTAGGACCATCTTGGATGGATCCAATCAGGGCATACATTGAGGAGGGAGAATTACCAATTGACAAGCTCGCAGCCAAGAAATTGAAGTTTAAAGCCGCTCGGTATGTATTAACTAATGGTATTCTTTATAGACGGGGAATTATGGAAGGTTTGCAGAGATGTGTACATCCCTCCGAGGTGAAAGAATTGATTGAAGAGATCCATAAAGGGTCATGTGGAGCACATGTAGCAGGTCGGACTCTCTTACAAAGGATGATGATGTAGGGATACTACTGGCCGACGATGAGAGCTGATTGTATAGCCTATGCCAAGAAATGTGACAAGTGCCAGAATTATTCCTCCATCCGAAGAACTCCACAAGCATTGTTGACACCCATAACTTCCCCTTTGCCATTTGCCATGTGGGGGATAGATTTGGTTGGGCCACTACCTACGACCAGAGGAAGGTTCAAATAACTCGTCGTCGCAGTGGATTATTTTACTAAATGGGTTGAAGCTGAGCCTCTCATCGACATGACGTACTACAAGGTGTACCAATTTATTTGGAAGAACATCATTTGTCGATATGGTCTTCCTCATGCCTTCATCACAGACCATGGAACATAATTTGATAACGAGGAGTTCGCTGCCTATTACCATCAGTCAAACATTTTGAAGGTCCACTTAGCACCAGGCCATCCTCAAAGCAATGGACAAACTGAAGTGACAAACAGAACGCTACTAAATGTCTTAAAGAAAAGTCTGGATGATGCAAAAGCAAACTGGATCAACGAGTTACAATCAGTACTCTGGGCTTACCGAACTACTCCCCGAGTAGCAACTGGAGAATCACCATATATGCTGGCGTTTGGGAGTGAAGCTGTTATACCTGCCGAGTTGGGCCTCCCAACACACAGGGTACTGAATTTCAATTCCCCTGTCAGAGACTTAATGAGAAGACTGGATTTAAACATGCTCGAGGAAGTTAGAGAAGAAGCAGCCATTAGAAATGTTGCTTATCAGCAGCGAACAGCTTTGTTCTACAACAAGAGGGTGAAGAAGTGCGACCTGAAATAAGGAGACTATGTACTGAAGAAAGTAATTCAAAAGCACAATAAGCTGGAGGTAAACTGGTATGGACCATACCGAGTTACAGAAGTTGTTCGACCAGGAACTTACCGAATAGCAACTCTAGAAGGGGAGGAGTTTAAGAATGCATGGAACGCAGAGCACCTGCGCAAGTATTATCAGTGATGAATAAAATGAAGATATTCTGCCGAATTCTTTCTTTTTATTGAAAGTTTTTCGGGGAATACTAGTGCTACACACTACTCGACAAAGCTCAGGCTACTCAAATTTTTCTCGAAAATGCCAACTAAGGTTGGTCGAGAAACCTATATTCCTCCGGGAAGTAAAGCTACCAATATTCCTCCGGGAAGTAAAGCTACCTATATTCCTCCGGGAAGTAAAGCCAATATTCCTCCGGGAAGTAAAGCTACCAATATTCCTCCGGGAAGTAAAGCTACTTGTATTCCTCCGGGAAGTAAAATTTGTATTCCTAAGGGAAGTAAAACTATATGTTCCTCAGGAAGTAAAAGTATTCCGAAAAATGCCAACTTATGTCGGTTAGGAAGTAAATATATTCTCGAAAATGCCAACTTGAGTTGGTCGGGAGGTAAAATTATTTCAAAAAGACTAACTATGGCTGGTCGGGGATAAAAACCCACCAACTGTAGTTGGTCGACAAGGAAAATTTACCGACCTTGGTTGGTCGGAAACATTAAGAGAAAAATCTACTAACTATGGCTGGTCGGGGATAAAAACCCACTAACTGTAGTTGGTCGACCAGTAAAATTTAACGACCTTGGTTGGTCGGAAATATTTTAAACATTTTTTATACTCGTAACTTTATTACTAAGTTGGTCGAGAAACAAAACTTTATTATTAAATGATCGAGCAACATTTGTGATACTCGTAACTTTTTAATTATTACTAAGTTGGTCGAGAAATAAAACTTTATTATTAAGTGTGAGAAGACAAGACTATGTGATAATTGATTAACTTTGCAACTTTCTAATATAGCACACTTATTTAATTTCAGCCCCTAAACATGCATCTAAGGTGCGTGTGTCAACCCATAAATAAATAAAGCATGTGACACAAAATATGCTGAGACGCAAATTTCAGGAAAAAACCCCTTTCGGGTAAAACCTTTATTTCACTATGAATATACAAGCCGCAACTTACAATTACATAGAGAAATCTGCAATGGATCAACGCGCAGCCAACCCACAAAGATACGCGGTCTTGAACTCAGCAAGAGAATACACGCAGCACCCTCCAAGGACTCGCATCCCAAACAACGAAGGAAGAATCGCAACTCTCCTCAATGACACGCAGGCATAAAACTTTGTAGAGACTCCCTTAGCAATGACACGCAGCCCTCGGTTGCAAAGATCTCTCCACAAAGATGAACAACAACAAAGTTTGTGTTCTAGGGTTCCAAAAGATTCACAAAAGTAATTGGAATTTGTATGTGTGAATCAAAAAGATGTTTGGCACATCAAAAATTGAATCCTTGTTGTGTTTGTACTCTTAAAAATGTTTTCTCAAAGACTTGAAAAATACACCAACGAAATAGTAATATATATAGGAAATATAAGTTGGTGGAAAAAAAACTCACGGAACTGTTCGAGTTTATCCCAGGCGGACCGGTCCGGCTTGGTGGCGGATTGGTCCGACCTCGGATCGGTTATTTTAAAATTGGCTTTATCGGTTCACAATTGGTCCGGGGTATACTGGATCTGCAGCAAGCGGATCGGTCCGGGTAGAGGGCGGACCGGTCCGGTCCCAGAAAAATAAAAAAACTTTTAAAAGCCTCATTTTGCTTGAAAAAACTTACTTCTTATTTTTATAAAAAACATTTTATAAAAATTTCCCAATACTAAATATGAACTTTAAGGAATGTAAAAACAAAATTTTACCAAGTTCATTCTCGCAGAGGCTATGATGTTGAAGACACTTTGATATTCGGATCCGTTGATGTAGATGCGATCTTGTGTTTCTTCAACGGTGTAACGGCGTACGACATACAAATTGATAATGGACAAAAATGTCCTTACAAAGTGATCGAGGAACATTTTTAATACTCATAATTATTACTAAGTTGGTCGAGAAACAAAACATTATGTATGCCAAATGACTACCACAACATTTTTTTTAGTCGTAACTTTTTAATTATTACTGAGTTGGTCGACAAACAACACAATATTGTTATCTTTTTAACAGATACACATGCACAAATATAAAGTGTTTTACAAGACAATAGCAGTTAAAATTGCAAACAAAAATGAAAGTCTTTCATTAGATCCAAAATAAATTACATTGATAATGAAATGTAAAATACATTGATAGTGAAATGTATACAAATTTATTACATTGATATTCCTATTCTACTGGTCTTTTCCCCTCTACTTTTGACACAGGTTCCTCGCCAACAGGCAGATCATTTAAAGCCAGAGGAGAATTTATGAAGTTGAGATCCTTTAACATCCTGATATTCATCACGGATGGTCGATCTAAGAGGTGCTCAGGACGAGATATCTCGGCATTTGAATGGAGATTGTAGTCACCGAGATATTTGGAAATCAAGCTCCAAAGAATGGCCCGAGTAGGGATCCAACTCATATCCAGTTTGTATGGTGGCACAGGTAAGTCGAGCAGCCCGGGATCATGGTAGTCCCACAGGTAATGACCCTGTTTGAGATGCAGCACACCTAAGGCATTCAACCAACCCTGATTGTAGCCCTCATTATTGGCTTTCTGGATACGATCGTCCAAGTGGTATAGCGCTTCGTTGTATCTATCCATCCAGAACTCCATGGGTTGTTTGTGGAATTTATATGTTAGTCTTTCTAGCTGCTCGTGGAGATTTTTGATAAAGATCTCTTTGTTCTCCAAGGTAGACTTCTGCATGGAAATCTTCTCTTCCAAGTCCCTGATCTTCTTTGACATTTCAACCAATGCCTGGTTCTTCGCCATCAGCTAGAAGGTCTGGTTTTCTAATGCAGACTGAGTCCTCTGTTCCTCGACAGGAATCTGAGTTGCTCTTGCTCGTCCCCGAGGAGCTCTTGCTCGTCCCCGAGAAGATGAAGAAGGACCAGCCCTTTTCAAGGTTTCCAACTCATCCCTCAAGTTGGCGTTCTCGACTTCCAAGAATGAGAATCCCTCATCAGTCACTGGGATTATGGCTTTTGAAGTGGAAGTTGCAAACTTCAACTGTGATAACTCTCTTTGTAGGTTGTTGTTCTCTTGCTCTAATATTTTAGCGATTTGTCTTCACTCCTCGACCTCACCCTTCAGAGTTCTCTCCCTCACATTGTACCCAGCAAAAAGCTTCTCGTAGCCTTTATCGGTAATGATCTGCTGGTATTTCTTCCCGTACCCCTCATGCAACAGAGCAGTGGGTTCTTTGTATTGTTGCTGAAGATCCTCGAGGGTGCCTCGGATATCCTCGATCATGTCATAATAAGCCATATTATTGCCACTGCTCGATCAAGAAGACACTTCAGATATTGGTATGCTTCAACTGCCTGTTCAGAAGCATTTGGCCGAGGATGTCGACGACTTATGCTGCACTCAGATCTGTGTGACCGGCCTTAAAATAATCATTGCATTGGCTCAGAAGCACAGTATCATGAGCAGATAATAATTCCATCCTGGCCAGAAACTAGTAGAGAAAGAAAAGCAATAATCAATAAGAATCAAGACAGAGTATGAAGAAGAGACAATAGTATGAATAAACACAAGTTCAAGTTTTATTATATCATAAAGGTCAGAAGTACAAGATTCAGAGTTACATATTCATGGTTACAATTGACGAAAGAAAAATATAAAGAGAAACCCGAACAACTCTACACCTTTTCCTTGTCTCCTAAAACCTTCTCGGGAGGCTGGGACGAGGAAGTAGGTTGCTCGGAAGGAGTAGAAAGTTGCTCGGGGAGCGCCAGCAGTTGCTCGGAAGAAGTAATGATTTGCTGAGGTTCCTCGGTAGTAGGCTGGATGGCTGGGGGACGAGCTCCCATCATCATAGAAAACTCTTTGGAGGCAGCTTCATCCTCTTCTAAGTCTTCAGGAGTTGGAGGAGGACCAGGGATGTGCCACTGAAAGAGTTCGGAATTTCCATCCACTTTCATCTCCTGTAGAGCAGCGACCCATCCATCCCTAAAGTATTTGAGGCTTCCATAGTCCACTTGTGACACCATGGCAGCCAATCCCTTATTCCACCCCTTGTCCCAGCCAGCGCTGAAGGACTTCTTCACATCCATTTTCCTCTTCAACTTCTCCGAGGAAAGCTTCTCGGACAGCAGGTTATCAGCAGCTTTCAATTGTCTCTCAACCTCCTATTTCTGCCGTTTTACCTCCCGAAGTTGAGACAACTCCTCTTCAGCAACCCTGAGCTTATTCTCAAGCTCTCCATCATTCTTGAGCTTCTCGTCGAGCTCTTTATTTTTCCCTTCCAAATCCTTTATTCTCTTCTCCAACTCCTTGGAGACTTCAACAGCATGATCTTTCTCCTGCTCGATGGAGGTAAATTTCTTCTCCCAAACAGCTTTGTCAGCATCGTACTTCTGATGAGACTCTTCCAAAGACTGCCTCACGCCCATCAGAGCCTCCTCTACACCTGACGAGGAGCATGAAGCTTTAATGGCTTCATCTTTCTTCAGAATTATATTAAAGCAGCTCGTCAACTGTGAAAAGAAAATGAAAGCAAAGTCAGAGACAGATATAACAAGGGAAAGATGAAAAGTTCAAAGTAATAAGACTTACAGAAGCAAGGTGGCGAGCAGCCAATGAGGTAACCATGTCCCGAGAAAGGTTTTCCTCAGTACCTTGGACCTCGAGAATGATCCAAGACTTTACCGAGATCATGGCAGAGCTCGGGGGAACAAAAGTTGGAACACCAGTTCCAGTAGCTGGGGGCTGAATGATGGTGTCAACCAAATTGACCGAGGAGCTCTTTTTCAGCTTCCTCGGGGGAGCAGGGATAGATTCAACCAAGGAAGAACTCTTGGTCGATGATATTACAATCATTTCTCCTGGAGCAGCAGACCTGCTCGGAGCCACTGGGGGCTTCTCAACAACCTTCACAACAGCAACAGTCGAGGAAGGCGCATCAGTATTTTTTGTCCCTTCTGGGACATCAGTTTTACTTCTTTTGGCCTCTCCAGCACCAGAGGCAGGCTTCTCGAAGAGAGTGGGAGTTCTTCTCTTCTTCATTCTTTCACTTAAAGCGATGCGTGATTCAGGCGAAGAACTTGCAGAGGATGGTACTGGTTCTGCTTCACTTATCACCGGACGAGCAGTGAAAGAAGTGGTGTAGCTCTTGTACTGTAGAAGATATGAGGCTGACCTAATGTGCTCGTCGGCAACACTCTGATGCAGACTCCAGATAAGTTTCAAATGTCTTATATTAACATCAGCTTCCTTTGGACACTTTCTTTTACTATCAACTGCAAATAAATAAGAATTACAATATCAGTGGCACATTTTGTCAAACACAGAGGAAGCATAATTTCAAAATAAATAAAATGAAATAAAAATAACCTATCCCATTGCCATAGGGAGGGCATCTGGGACCCTGATAAACTTCATCTCCAGATAAAGGAGCATGTTGCCAATTTTTTATGACAACCCCGTGCTCAAAATAGTCCCCCTATTGGCATCAGGGAGATTGACTACTAAGGCCCTATTTAAAAATCTAGTTTTTAAATAAAAGGTGTTATCACCAACTGCCCATCTATAACAAAACATTATTTCTAGAATTCCTATGCGAGCTCCATGGATTTGATTTAACCTATGAACCCCATTAACTATTCTCCATGTGTTGGGGGCTATTCTTGCAGGAACAACGTCAAAGTATTGACAGAATTCCAGATATAAGGGATTGGGCGGAAAAGAAAATCCACACTCAGCAATAAAGAGACTTGGGAACCAATGTCCCTCAGCCAAACGGAAATAATCAGAAGGCTCAGAAAGCTCTTCCAGAACAACCCAGGACGGAATAAAAAAATCAGAGCGAAACTTATCAAGAGATTCAACAGGGTAAACCATGATGAATAAAAAGAAATGAAGAAGAAGGAAGAAAATCTTACAGAAAAAAAGGGGATCTGATGACAACGAACGATGGAAGAGATGAATACACAGGAAAGAAAGAGACGACAAAAAACTCGAAGATACAAATTTGAAAAAGTAAAAGACAATGGGACTTTCTGCAGCGTTTAAATACTCTACCTTAGGAAAAGGAAAAGTAATGATTACAAAAAGAAACGATTACGCTACCGACGGCTAAAAGGACAAAAAGGGCGCGGCAATCCAAGCGGTTATAAAAATTCAAAAAGCATGATTCTACGAATGTGGAAGGAGAAATAAATACAAAGAAAACACTCCTAAAAATCAGGAAGACCATTTAAGGCTATCATATTCCGAGAAAGAATGTTCCATACTCCTCAAATTTTAAACTATGAAACATTGGGGGCTTCTGTTGATACCAAATTTAGTCTGCTGACATGGCTCAATTAAGTGAAGACACATGGAAATCTACGTGGCAATAATAAACACTTCCGAGGAACTCACACGCTCCGAGGAACCATACTACAATGAGGAACACTGCTTCCCCGAGGAACTCATACACTCCGAGGAACAAGAACTCTCCGAGGAACTCTTAAGTACCAAGAAACTCAGTCGGTCCGAGCTGCACCTCGAACAAAGTATTAATAGCAGGATAACCAATAGTTTGACTGTTCATTAAATGCTTATCATTCAGACGCACGCGCTTAAGGGGCATTGAATGTATTACCCTTTCATATGTACATCATTTAATGTATTACCTTTTCGCATTACAGCTTTAGGGATATAAATACATTGTACAATCCTCATTGTAAGGGGACCGAAATTTCTTGAGAGAACTTGTAATCGAGAATTCCCAAACACTCAGCAATAACATAACCGTGGACGTAGGCCATTCTTATAAGGATGAACCACTTTAAAATTATTTATCTCATTTATTTATCTGTGATTGAATAATTAGATATGATCTAATTTTTTACATCAACAAATACTATAGGTTTGAGTTCTTTCGTTTGTTTATAGTTAAGAATGAATTATCATTTTGAGTTATAATTACTTATATCAAACTACATATTGCAGTGAGTATGAAGCATCACTGAAATTCGTGTCTCATCCTAAAGGGAAGGGTATTGAAATGACAGAAGTATGAAGCATCACTGAAATCTATTCTAGAAGACCAAACGCACTTGGAAAGTTTGCTTAAGCAATACAACTCGATTTAGTTGTTTTAATATTTTCTTTTGGATATTGTAACCGTTGAAAGCTATTTTTTTTACCAACATGACTACATTTTGTTTTACCCCGTTGCTAATATATAAATTTATTAGTGGTATGTTAACTGTTGAAAGTAGCGTCTTCTGATTTTAATGATATCATCTTGTGATTTTTATATATATCTCTATAAATATGCTAATATGTTAGTAATATGATAATTCAATACATATTATTTTATAACTGTTATTTCTATTATTGGCCTATATTTTTTTTTTGCAATACTGTATTGGGCGTCATGGCTTCAAGTGCAAGTGGTGTTTCCAAACAACAAACGTTATCAACACCGCAACAAATATCATCCACTCCGTATTAAGAATTAGTCGATGGAGGTTCGAAGCAACCTACCTCAAGTGAAAATAAAAAGAAGCAAGAAGAAATGGATAAAAAGGCTAAACAATTACAATATATGACCCAAGATGGTAAAATGAGAGTCACCGTTCTAGTGGATGGGAGTGTAGTCGGTCCATGGAGTGGGAGATGGAGCACTCGTGCGGTGATCTTGTTAGATCTTATATTTCGATTAGTTACGAATATTGGAGAGTTGTGCCAAAAAATTACAAAGACGATGTTTGGAATTCTTTAATAGTAGGATTTGAGTTAGATGTTGAACCGGCGGTGGCCCGCCCGCTGATGGAGAAACGGTTTGCACAGAAGTTTAGGACACAAAAAGTAATGTGAGATGTTTTTTGCCTACCGAAGACAATCCTAGAGTCCTACTGGAAGGTGTTGATCCCCACATATGGAGATTATTTTGTGATAACGAAAGGAACATAAAAAAGAAGTCACAAAATATTCAAAATGCCAAGAATCAAACCAATTTAGAATATTCCCATACACTTGGGCGTCACACCTAGGCTGCTTTGAAATATGAAATGGTATGTATCATAATGTTTTTCAATTATCAACACTACTTTTGTGTATAACATGTGATATTTAAATTGTAGGTTCAATCGAACCCATAAGAAGAATTAACGCGAGTAGATACATGGCTTGTAGGACACGAGGACAAAATAGGGAATGTCTTAAACAGTGCTAAGCTTTACTACGTGCGTATTTACATGAAAAATAAAATTATTTCTAGTATTATTTATTGCGTTTATTAATGAAAATTTCTCATTCTAATTTATAACTAACATTTGATAGGATAAAGTAAAGGATGCGACGGAGAAAAGAAAGAGAGAGAGTGGAGAGGGTAGTAGCAAGAGCCAATGCATAGAGAATGATGAGTTGATAGAGATTTTTGGGAAGGAGAAAAAGGGAGGAGTTCGTGCATTTTGTCCCCTAATTTTGAAGAAGCAGTTGATATATTTAGGGGTGGCAAATGCCAAACTTAAACAAAGAAAAAAGGAAAATGATGATGTGGATGCATTGAAGGAAGATGTCATCTCTTCCGTCAATAGAAGATTTGAGGAAAATAACACACAAATTATGGTATATATGTATTTTATATAATTTCATTTATTAAAAAGACCTATCTAGATATAATAGATATTAACTTACTATTATTTGATCCGTTTTTTCATAGGATGCTATAGAACACTTGGTTGATGCCTTCAATGCTCAAAACAAAAAGGGTCCACCAATCACACCGATAAGTGGTCATGCATCCAATGCAATTCTACAACATAGGAGTCTCTGTCAAAATTTGGATAATATTCTTGCATCCGCTTCTCGTCCTGTTTGCATGACCACACCTTCTCTTACCAACAATCCCAAAGTCATCTTGCTTAATAGGTATAATGAAGAACTGGCAAAGGGGTATGTCCTGACAGATGCAACAAAGGATATATATCATGGTAATCAAGTTGGAATCGGGGAGAGGAAGGTATATGTGAAGGAAGTGATGAAGCCGTATGCTAGGTTGTTTGATGCTCCTCAAGGTGGCCAATTCACTTTTGCTGACATAGTCTTGGGGGGATATTTGATTTGGCTGGATTGTTGGCTTAAATATGTTTAGTTTATGTTGTGAAATTTGTTTGAGATATCTATATGTGGAATTAGTTTGCATTATGCATTTTTTATGAACTTTGTTTGAGTTATCTATATTTGGACTTAATTTGCAATATGTTTTGTTGTGAAATTTGTTTGGATTTATCTATATTTGATTTGGAATTATTTTTCACTATCTTTTTTATTGTAAAACCCCTTTTAACTCCGCCAATGCTAATATTTATTTGAGCATTGCCGATCCCAAGCCCGAATAAAGGAGGAGGGAAAGGTAAGCATATGTTTAATTTTGAGTTCTCATTCTTCATTCTGCTTTTCTTTCTATCACAAATGTCATTGATTTGGTTTCTTTATGCAGGGACTTGAGTATGGCCTATTAAAGCATTTGGTGAATTTAATTGTTTAAATTTTGCACTATCCAATCAACAATCTTTCCATATATTGTTAGCGCCAATGACAATACAGAGTACCTTACCATATCCTTTAACAACCTTTCCATAAATGTTTATAGTATTTGTATATTGTCAACATTATATGAAGTTGGAGCTTAATTTCATTAAATTTGATGTTATGCATTCAACTAAGAAGAAAAACTCCTTACTCTTCTTCAGAAAACATAGATATGTGGTCTGATATAAGCATAGTAGCTTCATTTGTTTCAGGAAAAACAATTTACATAATTTTCCCAGTGTTCGGTACAGAGAAAAAAATAAGGGATGATGACTTCCCAACATAAAATTACTCCTAATAATCAATGACTGGTCATTTGAAAATTAGCAAGTCATTTTTCAAAGCCTCACATGCGCATCACTTGCTCTTTCAACAAAATTCACTTCTACTTTTTCTCTCTATCTTCTCTTCTCCTCTAACTTTTCTCTCATTCGCTCTTTCATTTTCTCTTTCATATTGAACAAAGTTGTCTCTGATAAAAGAGGATGTGATTTAATAGAAATTGGCATTTTCTACACCTTTATTAAGGATTCTTTTATAAATTAATTCTTAAAAGGTTCTATTTATCTATTTGTTACTTCCTATGAACTGGAGGTGCCTCATTTTTGTTTTCCATAAATGATGTGTTCATTACTAAAGTCTGAAGAGGCGTTAATTATTAATTTAGTATACTATTTGTTTATGATGAGTAAGTATTAATTCTTTGTATTTCGCTTAGGTTATGGATTCATGCATGAATATGTATGATAACAATTGTTTACATGCTTGCATGTCTTAGTTTTATCAATTTTACCTGGTCTGGTGTAAAACATACACTTCAACAGTGTAAAATAATTGTGCAAAATGCACTATCATAGTTGACTATCACATCCATTTCTCGCTCTTAACCAACTTTAATAGATCTTGACTTACAAATGAAGGGTAAATGTGTTATACTAAAAACATCTACACGACAATTAATCCAACATATATTGATACATCTACATTGGGATTTAATTGCATATATATTTTTCTCCCTTTTGAAGAGTATGTATTAGATTCCCCCATCATTTTTTTTCTCCTTTTTCCTCCTTAAGGGAAAGCATAACGTACTTTCGATTTTAGTTTAGTTTATTTTCTTATGTTTTATTCTTGAGGAAGTTGTAAATATTATATTCTTACCCAGGTAAAGGATAATTTACTCAAACTAATTATGGCTTGGATTATTTTTTCTAAGTGATTAGTACTTGATCAAAGATCGAGTTTTATCTCTAACCCTCTGTTTTCAGGTTCATATGTATGTGGATTCTCGTGAAAAGGTTACTACTCGTTATCAGGTGAATCCAATAAAAATATCTGTCAAATTCTTCACTAATCACATTAATACAGAACTTACTAAAGATAATTGCCTTTTGTTTCTCGATTTCTTAATCGATCATTTTCATTATTCAGCTGATTTCCCCATCAAAGAGAGAAGTGATGGTGTTTGGAAGTTTTAAATAAATCGGAACGCTTTTTCTAAATGCTCCCGAAGGATGGGGTTGGCGTACAGCCTTGTTATTTGACGAGCTTGCCAATCTTCTCCAAAACGGGGCTTTACGAGTAACTGCTGTTGTACAACTTATTTGACACTGCTCAAGGTAGATTAACTGTCAGACCTACTAGATATTTTAATAACTTGTATAACTAAAAACTAGTCGTGTCGAGGATGGTGACTTATATATATATATATATATATATATATACGCTCACGCATTGGGTGTGAACGTACCATACTCTGACTGGACCTGTTGTACAAATTTTCAACACCTTTGATTTTGTGTTTTCTTCAATGTGACATACTTATTTTTACTGACTGGAAATTTCTTTAATTACAAAAAGTTTTACTCAAAAGCATGATCCGAAATGAAAATCAAATCAATTTGAATCAGCTGAAAGCAAATTGATCCTTTTAATTGAATTGTCAATTTGTGGTTAGTCTGGGGAGATGAGTTGTCATTTTTTTTAAAGATTTTGGCAGATTTCTCTTATCTCCTTACTTATTTAGGGTCTATGGGGGCCTTCCTCTTATCTATTAATTTTTTTGTATTAGAGGGGGACGTAGAATCTCTGAATCAGAGTACCAATCAAGGCATTGCATCGAGGTATGTTCTCCTGGTGGTGGTGCTACTTATATTGATACCCTAGCCGGTGTTGCAATCAAGCACTGCATCTAGGTATAAACATCTCTATTAAATTATTTTCTTATTCATTTACCATAAATTATTTGTCTATGTATATCAATTTTTTTCGGTACTATTAGTAACAGAATTTTACCGTTGCTAATTCTAATTTTTTTCCGTTACTATTAGTAACAGAATTTTACAGTTACTAGCTTCATGCCCCACGCCTTTCTTCTAACAGAAAAATTGTGTTACTAATGGTGTGTTTTGGTGTAGTGAAAGATCCCAAATATCATGGAAAGACCAAACATATTGAGATTAAATATCAATACATTCGAGACATGGTCATACAAGGGGAGGTTAACTTGAAACATATCTCCCGGTAAATATGGTGGTTGATCATTTGACTAAGCCTATAGCCCGAGGTGTTTTCCTTTATCATATTTGGAGTATGGAACTTCATAGGATTTGATATGTAATAAAACCTCATTTGTTTTTTGTTTTTGACATTATCATTATGGAATGATATGATATTAATTTATTATGTTTAAATGACTATTATTGTGTACACATTATATAGAAATGTCACCAGACTTGTATAGACCCTCTCACAAGGTTGATTCAACTTGGTGCTTAGATAGCTAGCATGTTGAGACATTTATCAATGTCGCTTTAACAGTGAGCTGAGACATTTATATCATTAGCACTCGAAAGGTGAAAAAAATATATAAAGATTAAGCATTATATGTTATATGTCACCTTAGTTAGAGCTAAGATGAGATCTTACAAATGTCGATCATAAAGAAACTCCATGACTCTATGTAGCCTTTTATTATCTAAATGTGAGATTTCAGGCAATCGCAAAGGAAGTGACCGAGTTGAAACTTAGGTTAGGCATTTAATTAACGACTGGAATTAAATTCGTATGGATTCCTTTTTTTTTTTGTACAAGTGATATACCCATTATTATGGGATAATGCCATCACATACATTTCCTATTGTATGTGCTTTACCGACCAATAGTTGGATCGATGAATGAACCCTGCTCCATCGTTGTGTGATCCACTTGGATTATTATGATCATACATTGTGCCTTCGTTGACTTGAGACTAGGCAATGAAGATGATATTCGATGACTCTATTTTAGCATGTTTACCTAGGGTGATAGAAGATACTGTTTAAGGGACATTTCTATGAAAGTAGTTAAGTCAAATTGAATTGTCATGAGGACTTAAAGGAAGATTATTCAGTAATACACCATGTTTTGTGAATCATCAATTGTCCGTCGACCATATGGAGATATGTATTGGATAGTGGTCATGAGTTGGTTGCATATTACGGATTATCCACTATTGTCCGGGCATGTATAATATCTCGTAGTGTGATGCGCCTTTGCTAGTTGGGTGATAGCTTAGTAATTACGCTCAAAAGGATATGAATTTATTCTCATGAGGTTTCATGTCCCATTTCTAAGATATGGGTTATTGAGAATTTTAGAAGAGAAGTTTGAACTGCCCTCCATGGATGAGTGGGCGATGTTAATAAAATTGCATGGAATTGGCCCAAATGAAATATTCTCACACTTAGTGTTGGGTTAACCATGTTATATATTTAATAAAGGCTAACCCTAATTAGGTTTAAGGTTACAACGTTAGTATAAATATATGCTTTTGTGGCTAATATGAAGAGATACAAAAATACCAAGCCTTTCTCCCTCCCTTGTCCATCCCATGTCTCTTACTCTCTAGGGTTATCATTTATAACCTTTACAATGTGGATATTTTGGGGCAACTCTAGTATCCAACCCGTTGTCCTCGCTTAGATTGGAAGCATGTCTTAGATGATTTTACGTAAATAGGCGTATCAATAACTCCTCCAATTTGTGTGTATACTTATGGATCAAGGTACGATCTAAACTCATTATGTGCGTTTATTACAACGACATTTATGATGAATCACTAGAAAAGTAGCACCCAATAATGAATCACCATAAGAAATTGATAAGGCCCAAACATGCAATTTTGTTATACATGTTCCTTGATGATAGCGCGGGCATTAAGCTCCCCTTTATTATTTTGGGGAACATCGCAGAGGACTTGTATATCAAATAGACCTCCGACCCTTTTTGTAATGGATATTGATCATATAGATCTGTCATTGCTTTAGGTGACCCTATTAGAATTATTTTAATTAATAATTCTCCATAATGTGTTTCAAAATTATATCAATGCTAAGAGTCACTTTGGTTAATGAAATGCTACTCCAAATACCAAGAGTTAAAAGGACTATTGGGTATCAACCTTGATGGATTGTTGAGATTAAGTGACTGTTGGAGATTTGGATGATATCCATGCTTATAAATAAGTGACTTCTTTTCCATCATTCAGACACACCTACAGACAACATAATGAAATTATAGGATAAGGGAGAGAAATCTAAATTCTCAATGAGAGTTAATTTCGAAATAGTATTTTGACCACAGAGGAAGATCTAACCATTGGAATGCGCTAAACATGGAATAAGATTTTTCCAAAAATAAGATGAAGCCATAGTCCGAAGATTAGTCTAAATAAAAATCATTAAGGTAGATTGTTTAATCTTTCCAATTTTGACATGATGGATGTATGTGACCATAATCATGATATGTGATAATCATATTGATCTATCCTAACATTAAATATATAATACATAACGTTTTGTATGTTTAAAGAACAAATAACATGTATACTTCGATATTCATGTGTTAGATTTATAGATCCATATAAAAATGTTAATTACGTGTTTTTTTATTTATGATTACATGTGGTATCAGAGTTTAGATTTCTGATCTCATGATTGTCCATTAAGATTTTTTTGCCTACAAAGAGAATTCGAATAAAAAAAATTGATGGATTATTGAATTTTTTTAGGGACGTTTTCAAGGACATATTTTTTTTCTTGCTCGAAATTTACATTGTCACTTGGAAATGCCGAAATAAACAGAACTCATTGGTATATTGGGAACCACCCAATCTCAGCGATTTGACATTGTTTCGACCCCTAAAAATACCTTCTTGTCATTTTTGGTAATAATATCAACGCTAATAACTCTAGATTAAAAATTGATTTTACGATTCCGCGAATTGGAGAGTGGTCCTGAAGAGATTGTTTATATTACTTTTAATGATAACTCAAAATTTTCCATTTTTAGAAAAATAAAATATTTTTTTATATTTTATGGTATAAATCACTACATATATTTTTTTATCAAAAAATGAATGTTCTAATAGTCATGTTATGTATTATTTGGTATTGACCAAAAGTTCAATGTAAAGTTTTGAATATTATGTGTATGAGTGGAGGTCTGACAATAATATTTTTGATAAATTTAATTATAGTGCATAATATATATTTGGTTATTGAAAGGTCCTTATATAATTATGAAGTAATGTTTCGACACTAATATTTATATGAAAGTGTCTTAATTTATAGTTATAAATATTATATTATTGTGTATGCATCTATATTTGGACCCTTGATTATCCATTAAGTTTTGCGTATAATAGTTTTTGGGAGGCATTAATTTTTACATACATTATGTAATATGTGTGTGCATGTATGTTCTACGAAGCTAAAAATTTTTGCACACTCTATGAATTAAATATTTAAGCATAATTAAGGTTAAATAAATTTAGAATCTCCATGAATGTAACCAAATGAATTAATTGGTATATTTGTATAATCATATACACGAAAATTTTATAAGATGAGATTTTGGGTATCAAAATTTTTATGACCAAATTAAAATTGAATTTGGTTCCCCTATTGTGATTTTATTTTGCGGCAATTTAATTATGTATTTAAAGATGCTTATTTTATAAGATTTAAGTTTTCAGTAACAGTTTTCTTATGCCTCTAATAAGCAAAAATTGATATTAAAATTGCCGACTTACTCGAAATTTAATGAAATTTTTTTGTCAATCCGAAACGATCTAATGATCAAAATAATGAGCGATGTTTTGATTATTTGAGCACGTTTAAGCCCTCAAAACTTTAAATTTGTTATATTTGGTAATGAAGTTGATAGCTACTTCTTTCATCATTTTTTAATTTCGCTTATTAGAGATTATTTTAAGAGTTCACTAAACTCTTTGGTAGCGAGTACTCAAATTTTTTCATAATTGAAAATTTTGATTTTTTTTCATTTTATATGTTTTAATAAATACATCAGTCATCTTATCTTATTTTTTAAGAGTAAGTTTTATAATTGCTCGTATTTTTATTTTATTTGGTTTGGCGTATCCCGTTACACAGACATGCCACTAACACAATTTCTCGGTACTCGAAGACTTAGTTAAGGACCAAACAGATTAAAAGATTTTCTTGTCTCAACAATCATGGTAGAAGATTCTAATCGTATGTGGTAAAAGGTTTTTAAATATTTTATGGGGTTTACTTATTGTTTATGAGGCTATTTTTACATGAATGAACTTAAATTTTTTATTAGAAAAATTTACCAGAAAAACGACGCTTCGTTCGAACAAGAATGTTGTTCGTTCGAATGAGATTCAAATGATGTATTTGCCTCGTTCCTCTGGAATCTCATTAGAAGGCTATTTTCGAAATCATTCGAATGAATTGCATGTGTCGATCGAATGACCTACCTTTTCGTTCGAATGATGAGGCGTAATTTTGTATTTTCAAGATAATTAATCCCAAATCTTTTGTGTTTATCCTTTTTATCAACCCTTCTCATAAAAAGGCTGAACATGATCAGATACTTTAAGAACTCTTTTTTAAGAACAAAAACACCTTTTTGAGTTCTCTTTTTGTGATCAAATACCTCATATCATATTTCTCACCTCCAGGGATTATTCAAGATCACTTACCTATCACAAGAAGGATTCTTACTGAATCACTTTGTAGAGACTTTTCTTTACATCTGAGATTGTGGAAAAAGGTTTCACAACTGAAGAAGAAGACGAGGTTGATCGGTGGATACTGAGGGTAGATCTCTACTTATGGACGGCTCTAGAGTTTAGTCGTATATGTTAAAGTTTTGAAGACTCTGCGCACCTAACTTAGTGTAGCTAAGTGTGTTGTAAGTCAATTATATTCAAAGTATTGATATAAAAAGGTTTCACCCTTCTTAGGGATTTTTCTTCATCTCATGTTTATTTGCATGATGGCTTGGAAATTGTAACGTCCTGACCCGAATTTATGGCTTACCAGCAAGTCAACCCGGTTCGACCCGAGCGTTTGGTGTTAAGTGAAATGAAACAACTTAAATAATGTTGCTAGTTCAGTTTTATTTTTAGTTAACATTTCACTTATTAGCATGCAATTCCAAGTTCAAGATAAACTACGTGTGGGACTCATGGGGAGCACCCCGAGTCCAAGTGGAGAGAGCTAATAACGTAAAATAAATAAAGTATACTTACCTGTATAATGCCCTCAAAATACGAAACCGCACCCAACCTACCGTAACAAAGCGAGGGTGTGAGCTTATGCCCAGTGGGAATATACAAGAAGTATATAAACGAACGGCAATGAAGAATACTCACAGGCTACAAGCACATGCATGCGAAAGTATATATGTATCTACACATATATATAAATATATAAATACATCTTTGAAAAATACGTATTCAAATGCATTAACTGTTTTACTTCCAAAATTTTGCTCATCTAGGTTAGTTTACCTTAATCTTGGAAAGGCTTACTTTGTTCATACTTAACATTTTGCACTTTATTTAACACCCCTGGTTCAATACATAACCATTACACTTGATTTATTCCAACACATTCCTTTATCGGAATCACCCATTTGTATTCATTTAGAATATACTTTAGTATTTTCATTGAAAAGTACCACTTCAACACACGCGTTCACCATATTAGAAAATACTTGTTTATCATTTGAAAACATTTCAGTACATACTTTTACAAATTATAGGTTTAATAACTTAGGTTACTTAATCACCCATTTGCGTACTTTACCTAAGCCTTTTTACTTTCACTTACGGAAATAAATAAATTTACACATTTACTTGTCCATTTCATATGTACCAGAACATTTATTTCATTCATCCAAGTTAGGTTGCATTAACACATTTTACCGCAAAACCCATCTTCTTGACATGTTCCTTATTCCTTTTATCTTTTCTCAGAATCTTCCTTTTTACCGCATACTTACACGGGTTCCACACCGACGGCTATGGGCACCATATGCTCTCGCCAGTGATTTAGGGCTTTTCACCCAAGGGCTCCGGGCCCTTCTTGCTTTATCCTGGTGTCATCCGAGTTCCTTTATTTTTTTAACAGCTTACAAATGTCCACATTATTCCACTTATCCCTTTATCCGGTCGAAGCCAAAATCCAGACTTAACCATCCATTCTTTCATTAATACTTGGAAAATTATTTCTTTTCTTCTTTAAGTCCTTTATCCACACACACATGATTTACACTAAAATCATTCACGCTTTAGAACTTAATTCATTTTCACATACATTAGTGTAAAGACATTCTTTAATATTTTTATTCCATAAAATGTTCCACTTTAAGTAAATTACCAATTTACCCTTTGGTTTACCAAACTTGCCATTTAGTCCTTTTCAAATGTTATTACTTTTAAAAATGGTTATTAGGCTCCCACTTAACAATTTAAACACCATTTTAACACTTGTTCAATAGCACAACTAACTCCACCTTCTTATTTACTACTTTAACATTTTCACCCTTTACTACCATTATTCACATTTACACCACAGTTTATTAAAAACCATATCTTTCATACTTTTCAAGAAAAGCAAGACCTTTTATCAATTTCTTAAAACTCGACACATGTCCATTTTTATAAAGTCTCCATTTTGCAAGAAACCTAAAAATATTTATCCCATAAATATTTTAACAAGTTTTCATTATCCAATGCAAATATCCATTATTTTCTCTTTACTAGAAATATGCAAAAATATAATTTCCTCACATTTTTGTTCCATAATAATGTCCATTATTTTCTTTTACTATAAAATATACTACAATAATAATTTCTCATATTTTTATTCCATAAAAATGTGCATTAATTTTTTATTAAAAAATATACTAGAATAAAATTTTCTTGTATTTTTATTCCATAAAAATGGCTATTTTCAAATTTATTAGGAAAACATACCCCAATAATATTTTTTAGCATTTTTTCTCCATAAAAATGGCTATTTTTAAATTTATTAGGAAAATACACCACAATAGTATTTTCTACCATTTTTACTGCATAAAAATGGCTATTTAAGATTTATTATGAACACACACCATAATAGTATTTCTAACATTTTTACTCCATAAAAATGGCTATTTTAGATTTATTAGGAACACACACCACAATAGTATTTTCTAGCATATTTATTCCATAAAAATGGCTATTTCAGATTTTTTAGGAACACATCATTATATCACAATAATTCTACTCTATATCATCAACAACAATAAGACTGCCAAATTTATCAAATAGAGTCTTAACATAATAAGAGTAGTTTACACCACCTAAATGGTCTCCAAAGTGACGGTGGTGATGAATATGGGTGACTCCCCCACCTCCAAATGTGGCTCTAAAGGGAGTCATAAAAGCTCGACCAATCAGACCGTCATGAAAGCTCCAAAATACTCCAAAAATGCTTCCACGCAAATATCTTCTTACTCCAAAAATTACCTCATAAAATCCCCAACAACACTCTCTATTAACTCACTCATCTTTTTCTAAGAGCACATCTTCAAACTACCATCAAACCCTACAGCTTTTGTATTCCATGGCTTAACTTTAAAAATCGGGAGGACTGAGTATTATTGTGGATGGCAGTAGGGAAGGATGAGTATTGTGGTGTGAGTGTTGGATGATTTTAATATTAATGGGTATTAATGGTTAGAGAAAATGAAAGGTTAAAACCATTAATTAGTTGGAATAAGAAAAGACAAAGGGAAGTGGGAAAACCAAAGTCCCGCATTGGAAAAGTGTGAAAAGGTTAGTGGGTTAATAAATGCTCTTGTGTCATAAGAGATTACTTGTGTGCATCGAAGTGTATGCTACGAGTGTACACCTTAGGTCCAAGGATGGTGCTTTCCACCATCTGCACACGCATGCGTGCGCGTGTGCAATAGGGCGTTTAGGGCGCTTTAGAGGCGCACTTTGCACTTTACATCGTCGCGAGGAGCAGTAGGAGCCTTTGATTTTTGACAACGCCAAAAGATCAAACGGTCCAGATTAAATCCATAATAAATGACACATAATTATGGCGCGAGTGAATCTGAACCGTCGGATTTTAGCGCCACTTCGTTAAGTGTTAATCCGTACAGTCGCTCCTTTTTAGTTCAAATATGGAACGTTCAAAATATAGTTATATATCCAAGGGCCGTGATTAAATGACCTTTGGATGTGGTGTCTGTTCATGAACAGACACCACAAGAGTCTATATATAGAAGGCAAAATCCTGTCATAATTAATTCCGAAATTTCTCTTTCTCTATTATTTCTTCTTACCAATTTCATAGAGTGTTCTTGGTTATTCTTCAAGTTTGATACTTGAATAAACCCGTGGAGTTGTTGTATCTTGGAGGTAATTTGCCTAGACTTGTTAGCAAACTCTGTACGAGTGGGGGCAAATAACACCTTAAGGACAGTAGTTTATTACGCCTTAAATCCAATCATCTGTTCATATATTCTGCATAATTAAAAATTCATCAACAATCTTAAGGTGTTATTTCATGGAGGCAGAAAAGAATATGAATATGTTTCTGAATCCCAATGTGCATTTGGACCGCTTTGATGGAACAAATTTCACTCGCTGGAAAGGAAAATTATTCTTCCTTCTCACAGTTTTGAAAATTGCATATGTTTTGGATCCTAAACTAAAAGAAATTCCGGAACCAAAAGAAGACGATAATGAAACTGTCAAAGAACAACGGAAGAAACGTGAAGAAGACGAATTGGTGTGTCATGGGCATATTCTGAATTCACTGTCTGATCTATTATATGATCTTTACAACTCTATGCAGTCTCCGCGGGAAATCTGGAATGCTCTTGAATATAAATATAAAATAGAGAAAGAAGGTACGGATAAATTCTTAATTCTGAAATATTTCGAATTCAAAATAAGTGATAACCAAACTGTTTTAGACCAAGTACATGAGTTGCAAATCCTTGTCACAAACCTTCGTGAATTAAAGGTGGAAATTTCTGAATTGTTTCAAGTTGGTGCAATTATCGCAAAAATACCACCAAGTTGGAATGATTGTCGTAAGAACCTCCTACATAGGAAAGATGATATAAGTTTGGAGGAATTACAGAAACATTTAAGAATTGAAGAAGAAACCAGATCCCGTGATCAAACAAATGTTTCTCATAATTCCACCAAAGTTAAATTTGTTGAAGGAAAGAAATATCATAAGAACTTCAAACCTAATGGTAAGAAGTTTAAGAAAAATAATTCCAATAAGAAACAGTCCAATGGGGCTTGTTTCAATTGTGGCAAAAATGGCCACTATGCCCGTGATTGCAAAAACAAGAAACGAAGGATAGATTCTACTGAATCCAATAATACAAACAATGCAAATATGGTGGAAAATAAGATCGAGGATCTTGTAGCAATGGTATCGGACATGCAAATTGGTATGATTATCGAACTAAACATGGCGACAATAACGAAGTCTTCTGACTGGTGGCTCGATTCTGAGGCTACCATACATGTCTGCAATGATAAAGCATTGTACTCCGCATATGAAAAAGCAGAGGACGGTCAAGAGGTTCTAATGGGGGATCATAATTCTGCCAAAGTTCTGGGAAAAGGAAACGTTGAACTACAATTCACATCTGGAAAGAAGTTGACGTTGACAAATGTTCTGCATGTACCAGAAATTCAAAAAAATCTAGTGTCTGCAAGTTTGATTTGTAAAAGCGGCATTAAAGCCGTCTTTGAGTCTGATAAGTTAATTCTGTCTAAGAATGGGGCATTTGTTGGGAAAGGGTATGCTTGTGATGGAATGTTCAAACTCAGTATTTTGATTAATAATATGAATAATTCTGCTTATAGTGTTGAGTCTTTTGATGTTTGGCATGCTAGATTAGCGTATTTAAATTTTAGATCATTGAAATACATGTCTAAACATAAATTAATAAGTTGTGATAGTACTTCTCATGAAAAATGTGAAATCTGTATTCAAGAAAAATTAACAAAAAGACCTTTTCCTAAAGTCAAACGAAGTGCTGAATTATTAGAATTAGTTCATTCTGATATATGTGAATATAATGGTATTTTAACTAGAGGCGAAAAAAGATACTTTATTACATTCATTGATGATTGTTTAAAATTCACATATGTATATTTGATAAGACATAAGGATGAAGCTTTTTCAATGTTTAAACGTTTTAAAGCAGAAGTTGAAAATCAAAAGGAAAAAAAAATTAAAATTCTTCGTAGTGATAGAGGGGGAGAGTATTTTCCAAATGAATTTGACTCATTTTGTGAAGAACATGGAATCATACATCAAAGAACTGCCCCTTATACTCCCCAAAAAAATGGTTTGGCTGAAAGAAAAAATAGGAGTCTTACTAATATGATCAATTCTATGTTGATTAATTCAAACTTACCAAACAATTTGTCGGGAGAAGCTTTACTCACCGCTTTTCATTTACACAACAGAATTCCATCAATGAAAACACATGTTTCTCCATACGAGGTATGGAAGAATCGAAAACCAAATCTGAACTACCTAAGGGTCTGGGGTTGTTTGGCTTTCTATAGAATGCATGACCCGAAAAGTTCAAAGTTGGGTGCAAGAGGAATTAAAAGTGTTTTCATAGGATACGCAGAAAATTCTAAGGCATATAGGTTGTTGGACTTAAATTCTAATGTTGTAATTGAATCAAGGGATGTTGAATTTATTGAAAATAAATTTTATAAAGATTCATGTGTCGAATTAGATGCGAATCCAGATACATCCACTAGGTTGATTCCTAGACCATCAATTAATAATAAAAGGAATGAACCCGAAACAAAAATATAACCTAGAAGAAGTCAGCGTGCTAGAAAAGAAAAATATTTTGGCCCTGATTTTATTTCATCTCAAGCCTTAGCCTTTTTGGTTGAAGGAGATAGAGATAATATTCTTAATAAAATACCTATTTTACTTAACGTAGAAGAAGATCCTAAAACCTTTAACGAAGCGCTAGAGATGCTTCTTTTTGGAAAGAAGCTATTAATGATGAGATGGATTCAATTCTATCAAATCAGACATGGGTTTTAGTGGACTTGACACAAGGATCACAACCTATTAGTAGTAAATGGGTATTTAGAAGAAAATACAATACCGATGGTTCTATTCAAACCTTTAAGGCTAGATTGGTAGCAAAAGGTTTTAAACAAAGAAAAGGGATTGACAATTTCGATATTTATGCACCTGTTGCTAGAATTACATCCATATGTGTTTTAATGGAAATTGCATATATTTATAATCTATTTGTGCATCAAATGGATGTTAAAACAGCATTTTTGAATGGTGACCTAGATGAAGAGGTATATATGGAACAACCTGAAGGGTTTGTTTTGCCCAAAAATGAACATAAAGTTTGTAAATTAAGTCACTTTATGGGTTGAAACAAGCACCAAAGCAGTGGCATGAAAAGTTTGTGTGACAACCCGCTCCAAATAATAACGTGTGGCCAGCCCTATACTACATAAATCAGGTGTCTCGGATGGTACAGTCTCAACATCAACAACTAAACACTATAATATAAGGCTAACTACCCGAAATCATAAAGTGCGAATTGCCAAAAATTTAAAACTATTATTTTTAACAACAACAACAAAACCAATAATGCACATAACCAACAATATACATCTAACTATGATGAGTGAAAAGTGCATGCTCCAATAATATGAAAGAGTACAATACATTGTACAACAAAATCTCAATAATGAAATACCCGAATATGCTATCGGGTAACAGACAATACAATAAATTGAGAAATGGAATATGAAAGTGTCAATCTACAACACTTGACAGCTAACTCAAATACAACTGAATCCTAATCTAGATGTACAATTGATAAGAATCGACTAAAGCTAAGTGCCGCAACAGTCCGCTACTGCCACAGCTCCACAAATCCTGAATGGAGGAATATAAAGGCGTCCTTGCGGAGGAACACCTGAGGTAATACAATATATACATGGCGGAAGAAATACAAACGGGTCAGAGCTCGAGTTTTGAAAAGAAGTTTATAGCAAGTGTATTAAAATGCATAATAATTATAAATGCATTATTACATGATTTCGTTGGAATCGAACACTCCATAAAAATTCAACTCACATCTCATCTAAAGCGCGCACTAAGCGTATGCACGTGTCTTCAAGTGGATGTCCGATTCTAATTAGGTAAGAGGATTCTAGCTTAAACCCAAAAGAAGTATTTAAGTGAAACCGTCTAACCTATGTCCCACTCTACATTATCTCAATTATCTTTAAGTTAAATGCTTTAACTTTAATGTAATAGTTACATTTATCTTTATAATGTTCATTTGTTGAACATATAAAGTTACATGATCCAATCATGTCCACATCATCACAATACATCTACAATCTCATTTACTAGAATTTATATTCTAGTGATGCCCATATAAGGCATGAAACCATATATATAATTATTATAGATGAGTTATTAGCATAAAGAGTTAAGAACTAAACTCCTCCCGATTCTCAACACGGTACTGCGTTTCATGCGTGGGACGTCTCGCCGAAGCGAAATCCAAACAAGGAACCCCCCCGTTACACTACTCCTGACCGTATCGATCCTCGGGGCTCATTATTCCCTCAATGAAAGATGCATGTAACCCAAATGATTATCCAATTTTAATTAATTAATATTCCCAATTCTCAATAGTACATGATGTTTCATGCGTGGACGTCTCGCCGAAGCGAAATCCAAACAAGGAACCCCCCCGTTACACTACTCATGGCACTGTCGATTGTCGGGATAGGTGATATATATGTAAATATAATTATGAGCATTAAGGACTAAACTTATCCCCAAGTTCCAACATTACACTTCGGTTCGTGCGTGGGATGTCTCGCCGAAGTGAAATCCAAACAAGGAACTCTCCCGATACACTAATCCTGGCAATGTAGGCCGTTGAGGTCCATTATGCCCTTAACACCCAAGTACAAACACAAGCAATAATAACCATCCAACCGAGCTATAACTCGAAGGACGCAGGCTCACATGCTATCATCTTCCAGAAGCCCATATAAGTAGCAAACTGGGGACACCTGGTGGGGTTCAACGACACCCACCTCGTGATCAACTCACGCACACAATGTCCCGGGAAGCGGTCATAGTTCCTAACCGGCAAGTGAGAGCGTCACATACCCCCGACCTCTAACCCCCAAAATAAATAGATAGATATATCATAAATGTCATTTGCTGACCACAAAGGACGACTATGACATGGGAAATATCCACATCCTGCTTTTCTAGTCAGAATGCACACCCTCTACGCACGAAACTTCCCAATGATAGCAAGGAGGGGGTATGCTTAACATGTATATACACCATCATATAAGGTATACATACATCCCACATAATAAAGATATACCATTATATAAGGTATACCTGAAACATCATATTCATTTTCATTATACGCTCTTAGGCATAATTTGATTAACATCATTTGTTTAGTATATTTATCTCAAGATATACTAACGCTCCACCTCACACATTAACCCCACTTAGTATATGCTATACTAATTCTCGCTTGAAGCTCTCATATCGCTTCTATTTTGAATTGTATTTTAATTCAATTTAAGTTAAGGATATTATATATCCTAATGCACCTCAATTAGCATTTCTCATTGTGTGAGATATCTCCCAAATCAATCATTAATAAGGATATTTCTATATCCGTATGCACATCAAATAGCATTTATGATTCTCCATCCATTATAGGGTTCAATTCAGTTTATGAACTTTTAAAGTTATTCCCTTTTTGGGAATGGATCCTAAGATCTGGCATCTCTAAGTTAACCTCATTGTCACATCGTGAAGTTGTTATCATCTCCAAATAAAACCCCAAGTAAAGGTGGGCTTCCCCACTTAGAAAAATACCAAAATCTCAAATCGGTATTCCTCAAATTTAGTCAATATGACTCCAAACTTTCTTATAAGGGAAACTCACTAAAAGTCTCCCAAACATACTCCCAACATCTCCTATAGAGATCCCCAATCGATAAACTCGAACAAAACGGAAAGAAATTCTCCCTACAAAAAGTTTCCCCCAAAATCCCTGTTTCCGAATCGATTCGGGCTTATTCCGAATCGATTCGGCCAGGTAGGCGAATCGATTCGGGTCATCAGACCTGGGACTCTGTCTCAGGCCGAATTGATTCCGCTGGAGTCCGAATCGATTCAGTCACTCAGACCTGGGCACCTGCATATTTCCGAATCGATTCGTCTAGGGGGCCGAATCTATTCGGCCTACCTGGAGGCTCGAAAATGGCTACTTTTTAGTAAGCCAAAAATCCCAAAATTCATATTAATGGTTTTCTCTCCATTTTTCTTCAACCCAATCACAAATATATCATCAAAATTCATCCTAGAATATATATAAACTAATTTCTAACCTCAAATAAAAGATATACATATTAAATCTAAGATTATACCCAAAAGTTAGGTTTTGTAAAACTAAACCTAAATCCCAAAATATCAATCCACAAATCATGCAATAAATGTACACAACAATTATTTAGCAAGTTTAATCACTTGCCTCGGGTTCGTAGGGTCTGAATCCGCCTTGAAATCGCGTATTTACCCGAAAATCCTCTTTCTCCCTCTTTTTTTCTCCTTCCTTTTCTTCTTCTTTCTTCTTCTCTCTTTCTTTCTTTCTATTTCTCTTTCTCTCTTTGGAGAATTAAATCTCCCGTAGGCTTAATAAGCCTAAATCCCAAAATACACATCTTTAAATGATAATACACACTTTAAATGACTCGGTGACTTTAATTCGAGTCAAACGGTCCTAAATTATTTCGGAACCTAAATAGACCCCAAGTACAGTCATTTCGACTTTCTCGACCCTTCCGGACACAATGGCACCCTCAGAATTTCCATTCGAGACACTTTCTAGCGACTCTAAATTTTGACCTCAATTGCAAATTTAATTATTCTCCAATATAATATTATTTATTTCTCCCAAAATAAAATAATTACTGTTCCGAGAGGCTTGGGTTGTTACAAACTTCCCCACTTACAAAAATTTCGTCCTCGAAATTTAGCTAAGCCTAATTCTCCAAAGCTCAACTACTTCTACTCTACCCATCATCACCAATCCTATCTCCAAACTTCTAACTTCCCACGACGAATTAATTTATTTTATTTTATTTTAAGTTGATTATGAATTAAATAAAACCAATTTCCACAACAAGGGCGCCGATACACCCTTTATATTTGAGCTTTGTGCTCACAACAATCATAATGAGGCTTTATTTGCCTCGAAAGTTCCACATTTCCATAAATATAAATAATACTAAAATTTTAATAAAGTAAAAATTTGAATGGTCCAAAGAAATAACTCCTCTCAATTCCTGACAATCGCCAATTTCGTGCGGGGGACGTCTCGCAAAAGTGAAATCCAAACAAGGAACCCTCCCAATACACTACTATGAGGCGACATCGGGGATTGAGAGTTTGTTAAATCCGGACTAGAGTTCGAAAAGTTTAATTTTTGTAAAAATCATTTTGAAAGGGCCCGAAGGCCGATAAAAGTTTTATTTTGAAAACGGCTCATATATTACAATCTAATATAAAATGCCTTATGTCCAACACAAGGTCTTTTGAATCATCATATACATAACATATAGCTCACAAATATTATCATACTTATGAGCTAAAACTTTTACCTGCGTCCCATCAAACCACAATCAACTTTTCAAACATAAACAACATCTTACATCATTTCAATATATTGTCATTTATAAGGCACATCCATATCTAGAACAATTGTAATAGTCTATCATGACTATATAAAAGAAGTAGCTTTTATCATTACTACTTATCACCATTTCCATTCTTACATTTACCATAAGGTTTAAAGCTCTTTATGAGCACCTTGCAAAATCCTCAATCCTTCTTAGAAAATAATAGAATAAGAGCATATATTGCTCAAAATTTCCCTTTTTAAGGTCATTACATACATAATAGGGTTATATTTCTACCCTTTCACCATATCTTACATACGATGTCCCCAAAACTCATTTTAATAATTATCCTATTTATAAAGGAAAAATTTCTTATAACATCCATCTCTAGTCCGATTGCCCATCCTCATCAAAGGGGCTCCCAAACATAGTCCTCCGGTCTAAAGCGACCTCGAATCTGCTGTAGGGGTTGTACTTCCAAAATTTCATCAAACTGCGGTCCTTTACCTCTTTGAGGACAATCTCTCTTTTTATGACCTATTTCTTTACAAAAGAAACACTTACCCGCAAATCCTTTCTGCGCATTCTCATTACTGGCACTCTCCTTGCCAAAATTTCTCGATGAACTCGAAACACCAAAGTTCTTACCCTCTTGCGAACAAAAGCTATATTCATGACACTTTAGTAGTGTCGCATTTACTACCTCGATGAAAGTCATTAACATAGGACTTTCTAACAAATGTTGTTGGATTTTCCAATCTAAACCTCGAACAAACTTCGATATACGTTTCTCTTCCGTATTTACCTCATTAGGTACTAATCTCGCCCATAGAGAAAAATCTTCCTCATATTCTGCCACCGTCCTATTTCCTTGAAAAATCTCCATATTTTGAGTCGGGTAAGGCAAATACCTTCGATCAAAAAGTTCCCAAAATTCTTTTATAAGTAAAGTATCTCTCTGTTCAGATGTGGTGACAGACTCCCACCATTGAAGAGCTGCACCCGATAACCTAAAGGTGACTAAAAATTATTTTTGCACCTCACTACACTCAACCATACGAAGATTCCTCTGCATAATATTTTTCCATTAACTTGCAGCCATTGCATCAACTCCCCCTGCAAACTTGGGAGGATGCCCCTTACTAAAATCTTCCTTCACTCTCTCCCATAAAGACAATCCTAAATGGGGTGGGGCTGCTCGAGCGGCAGATTGCTGAGCCATCGTAGAAACGACAGCAGTTACTGCTTGTGCCACTATATTGGCAACATCATCCGTAGTCATGTTCCTTTGAGGCATTTGGGGTTGCACATTCCCTTTATTTGCCCTCACTGAACGACCTCCCTTCGGTGGCATCTGAAACAAGAACAATTGTATCTGAACGCCTTTCAAATATTTTCGAATCACAGAAAGATATGGACGTATGAATGTAATCGTCCTAATAGTAAGGCTCTACATCAAGAACGCTTACGGAAGATCGTAGTAATGCACACAGATCCTAAAGACACTAGAACCTGATCCTCTGATACCACCTGTGACAACCCGCTCCAAATAATAACGGGTGGCCAGCCCTATACTACATAAATCAGGTATCTCAGATGGTACAGTCTCAACATCAACAACTAAACACTATAATATAAGGCTAACTACCCGAAATCATAAAGTGCGAATTGCCAAAAATTTAAAACTTTTATTTTTAACAACAACAACAAAACCAATAATGCACATAACCAACAATATACATCTAACTATGATGAGTGAAAAGTGCATGCTCCAATAATATGAAAGAGTACAATACATTGTACAACAAAATCTCAACAATGAAATACCCGAATATGATGTCGGGTAACGGACAATACAATTAATTGATAAATGGAATATGAAAGTGTTAATCTACAACACTTGAAAGCTAACTCAAATACAACTGAATCCTAATCTAGATGTACAATAGATAGGAATCGAGTAAAGCCAAGTGCCGCAACAGTCCGCTACTGCCACAGCTCCATAAATCCTGAATGGAAGAATATAAAGGCGTCCTTACGGAGGAACACCTGAGGTAATACAATATATACATGGAGGAAGAAATATAAACGGATCAGAGCCCGAGTTTTGAAAAGAAGTTTATAGCAAGTGTATTAAAATGCATAATAATTATAAATGCATTATTACATGATTTAGTTGGAATCGAACACTCCATAAAAATTAAACTCACCTCTCATCTAAAGCGCGCACTAAGCGTATGCACGTGTCTCCAAGTGGATGTTCGATTCTAATTAGGTAAGAGGATTCTAGCTTAAACCCAAAAGAAGTATTTAAGTGAAACCATCTAACCTATGTCCCACTCTACATTATCTCAATTATCTTTAAGTTAAATGCTTTAACTTTAACGTAATAGTTACATTTATCTTTATAATGTTCATTTGTTGAACATATAAAGTTACATGATCCAATCATGTCCACATCATCCCAATACATCCACAATCTCATTTACTAGAATTTATATTCTAGTGATGCCCATATAAGGCATGAAACCATATATATAATTATTATATATGAGTTATTAACATAAAGAGTTCAGAACTAAACTCCTCCCGATTCTCAACACGGTACTCCGTTTCATGCGTGGGACGTCTCGCCGAAGCGAAATCCAAACAAGGAACCCCCCCTGTTACACTACTCCTGACCGTATCGATCCTCGGGGCTCATTATGCCCTCAATGCAAGATGCATGTAAACCAAATGATTATCCATTTTTAATTAATTAATATTCCCAATTCTCAATAGTACACGAAGTTTCATGCGTGGGACGTCTCGCCGAAGAAAAATCCAAACAAGGAACCCCCCCGTTACACTACTCCTGGCACTGTCGATTGTCGGGATAGGTGATATATATGTATATATAATTATGAGCATTAAGGACTAAACTTATCCCCAAGTTTCAAAATTACACTACGGTTCGTGCGTGGGACGTCTCGCCGAAGCGAAATCCAAACAAGGAACCTACCCGATACACTAATCCTGGCAATGTAGGTCGTTGAGGTTCATTATGCCCTTGACACCCAAGTACAAACACAAGAAATAATAACCATCCAACTGAGATATAACTCGAAGGACGCAGTCTCACATGCTATCATCTTCCAGCATCCCATATACGTAGCAAACTGGGGCCACCTGGTGGGGTTCAACGACACCCACCTCGTGATCAACTCACGCACACAATGTCCCGGGAAGCGGTCATAGTTCCTAACCGGCAAGTGAGAGCGTCACATACCCCCGACCTCTCACCCCCAATATAAATAGATATATATATCATAAATGTCATTTGCTGACCATAAAGGACGACTATGACCTGGGGAATATCCACATCCTACTTTTCTAGTCAGAATGCTCACCCTCTACGCACGAAACTTCCCAATGATAGCAAGGAGGGGGTATGCTTAACATGTATATACACCATCATATAAGGTATACATACATCCCACATAATAAAGATATACCATTATATAAGGTATACCTGAATCATCATATTCATTTTCATTATACGCTCTTAGGCGTAATTTGATTAACATCATTTCTTTAGTATATTTATCTCAAGATATACTAACGCTCCACCTCACACATTAACCCCACTTAGTATATGCTATACTAATTCTCGCTTACAGCTCTCATATCGCTTCTATTTTGAATTGTCTTTCAATTCTATTTAAGTTAAGGATATTATATATCCTAATGCACCTCAATTAGCATTTCTCATTGTGTGAGATATCTCCCAAATCAATCATCAATAAGGATATTTCTATATCCGTATGCACATGAAATAGCATTTATGATTCTCCATCCATTATAGGGTTCAATTCAGTTTATGAACCTTTAAAGTTATTCCCTTTTTGGGAATGGATCCTAAGATCTGGCATCTCTAAGTTAACCTCATTGTCACATCGTGAAGTTGTTATCATCTCCAAATAAAACCCCACGTAAAGGTGGGCTTGCCCACTTAGAAAAATACCAAAATCTCTAATCGGTATTCCTCAAATTTAGTCAATATGACTCCAAACTTTCTTATAAGGGAAACTCACTAAAAGTCTCCCAAACATACTCCAAACATCTCCTATATAGATCCCCAATCGATAACCTCGAACAAAACGGAAAGAAATTCTCCCTAGAAAAACTTTCCCCCAAAAGCCCTGTTTTCGAATCGATTCGGGCTTATTCGGAATCGATTCGGCCAGGTAGGCGAATCGATTCGGCCAGGAAGGAGAATCGATTCGGGTCATCAGACCTGGGACTCTGTCTCAGGCCGAATCGATTCGGATGGAGTCCGAATCGATTCGGTCACTCAGACTTGGGCACCTGCATATTTCCGAATCGATTCGTCTAGGGGGGCGAATCGATTCGACCTACCTGGAGGCTCGAAAATGGCTACTTTTTAGTAAGCCAAAAATCCCAAAATTCATATTAATGGTTTTCTCTCCATTTTTCTTTAACCCAATCACAAATATATCATCAAAATTCATCCTAGAATATATATAAACTAATTTCTAACCTCAAATAAAAGATATACATATTAAATCTAAGATTATACCCAAAAGTTAGGTTTTGTAAAAATAAGCCTAAATCCTAAAATATCAATCCACAAATCATGCAATAAATGTACAAACAATTATTTAGCAAGTTTAATCACTTGCCTCGGGTTCGTAGGGTCTGAATCCGCCTTGAAATCGCGTATTTGCCCGAAAATCCTCTTTTTCCCTCTTTTTTTCTCCTTCCTTTTCTTCTTCTTTCTTCTTCTCTCTTTCTTTCTTTCTATTTCTCTTTCTCTCTTTGGAGAATTAAATCTCCCGTAGGCTTAATAAGCCTAAATCCCAAAATACACATCTTTAAATGATAATACACACTTTAAATGACTCGGTGACTTTAATTCGAGTCAAACGGTCCTAAATTATTTCGGAACCTAAATAGACCCCAAGTACAGTCATTTCGACTTTCTCGACCCTTCCGGACACAATGGCACCCTCAGAATTTCCATTCGAGACACTTTCTAGCGACTCTAAATTTTGACCTCAATTGCAAATTTAATTATTCTCCAATATAATATTATTTATTTCTCCCAAAATAAAATAATTACTGTTCCGAGAGGCTTGGGTTGTTACAAACTTCCCCACTTACAAAAATTTCGTCCTCGAAATTTAGCTAAGCCTAATTCTCCAAAGCTCAACTACTTCTACTCTACCCATCATCACCAATCCTATCTCCAAACTTCTAACTTCCCACGACGAATTAATTTATTTTATTTTATTTTAAGTTGATTATGAATTAAATAAAACCAATTTCCACAACAAGGGCGCCCATACATCCTTTATATTTGAGCTTTGAGCTCACAACAATCATAATGAGGCTTTATTTGCCTCGAAAGTTCCACATTTCCATAAATATAAATAATACTAAAATTTTAATAAAGTAAAAATTTGAATGGTCCAAAGAAATAACTCCTCTCAATTCCTGACAATCGCCAATTTCGTGCGGGGGACGTCTCGCAAAAGCAAAATCCAAACAAGGAACCCTCCCAATACACTACTATGAGGCGACATCGGGGATTGAGAGTTTGTTAAATCCGGACTAGAGTTCGAAAAGTTTAATTTTTGTAAAAATCATTTTGAAAGGGCCCGAAGGCCGATAAAAGTTTTATTTTGAAAACGGCTCATATATTACAATCTAATATAAAATGCCTTATGTCCAACACAAGGTCTTTTGAATCATCATATACATAACATATAGCTCACAAATATTATCATACTTATGAGCTAAAACTTTTACCTGCGTCCCATCAAACCACAATCAACTTTTCAAACATAAACAACATCTTACATCATTTCAATATATTGTCATTTATAAGGCACATCCATATCTAGAACAATTGTAATAGTCTATCATGACTATATAAAAGAAGTAGCTTTTATCATTACTACTTATCACCATTTCCATTCTTACATTTACCATAAGGTTTAAAGCTCTTTATGAGCACCTTGCAAAATCCTCAATCCTTCTTAGAAAATAATAGAATAAGAGCATATATTGCTCAAAATTTCCCTTTTTAAGGTCATTACATACATAATAGGGTTATATTTCTACCCTTTCACCATATCTTACATACGATGTCCCCAAAACTCATTTTAATAATTATCCTATTTATAAAGGAAAAATTTCTTATAACATCCATCTCTAGTCCGATTGCCCATCCTCATCAAAGGGGCTCCCAAACATAGTCCTCCGGTCTAAAGCGACCTCGAATCTGCTGTAGGGGTTGTACTTCCAAAATTTCATCAAACTGCGGTCCTTTACCTCTTTGAGGACAATCTCTCTTTTTATGACCTATTTCTTTACAAAAGAAACACTTACCCGCAAATCCTTTCTGCGCATTCTCATTACTGGCACTCTCCTTGCCAAAATTTCTCGATGAACTCGAATCACCAAAGTTCTTACCCTCTTGCGAACAAAAGCGATATTCATGACACTTTAGTAGTGTCGCATTTACTACCTCGATGAAAGTCATTAACATAGGACTTTCTAACAAATGTTGTTGGATTTTCCAATCTAAACCTCGAACAAACTTTGATATACGTTTCTCTTCCGTATTTACCTCATTAGGTACTAATCTCGCCCATAGAGAAAAATCTTCCTCATATTCTGCCACCGTCCTATTTCCTTGAAAAATCTCCATATTTTGAGTCGGGTAAGGCAAATACCTTCGATCAAAAAGTTCCCAAAATTCTTTTATAAGTAAAGTATCTCTCTGTTCAGATGTGGTGACAGACTCCCACCATTGAAGAGCTGCACCCGATAACCTAAAGGTGACTAAAAATTATTTTTGCACCTCACTACACTCAACCATACGAAGATTCCTCTGCATAATATTTTTCCATTAACTTGCAGCCATTGCATCAACTCCCCCTGCAAACTTGGGAGGATGCCCCTTACTAAAATCTTCCTTCACTCTCTCCCATAAAGACAATCCTAAATGGGGTGGGGCTGCTCGAGCGGCAGATTGCTGAGCCATCGTAGAAACGACAGCAGTTACTGCTTATGCCACTATATTGGCAACATCATCCGTAGTCATGTTCCTTTGAGGCATTTGGGGTTGCACATTCCCTTTATTTGCCCTCACTGAACGACCTCCCTTCGGTGGCATCTGAAACAAGAACAATTGTATCTGAACGCCTTTCAAATATTTTCGAATCACAGAAAGATATGGACGTATGAATGTAATCGTCCTAATAGTAAGGCTCTACATCAAGAACGCTTACGGAAGATCGTAGTAATGCACACAGATCCTAAAGACACTAGAACCTGATCCTCTGATACCACCTGTGACAACCCGCTCCAAATAATAACGGGTGGCCAGCCCTATACTACATAAATCAGGTATCTCAGATGGTACAGTCTCAACATCAACAACTAAACACTATAATATAAGGCTAACTACCCGAAATCATAAAGTGCGAATTGCCAAAAATTTAAAACTTTTATTTTTAACAACAACAACAAAACCAATAATGCACATAACCAACAATATACATCTAACTATGATGAGTGAAAAGTGCATGCTCCAATAATATGAAAGAGTACAATACATTGTACAACAAAATCTCAACAATGAAATACCCGAATATGATGTCGGGTAACGGACAATACAATAAATTGATAAATGGAATATGAAAGTGTTAATCTACAACACTTGAAAGCTAACTCAAATACAACTGAATCCTAATCTAGATGTACAATAGATAGGAATCGAGTAAAGCCAAGTGCCGCAACAGTCCGCTACTGCCACAGCTCCACAAATCCTGAATGGAAGAATATAAAGGCGTCCTTACGGAGGAACACCTGAGGTAATACAATATATACATGGAGGAAGAAATATAAACGGATCAGAGCCCGAGTTTTGAAAAGCAGTTTATAGCAAGTGTATTAAAATGCATAATAATTATAAATGCATTATTACATGATTTAGTTGGAATCGAACACTCCATAAAAATTAAACTCACCTCTCATCTAAAGCGCGCACTAAGCGTATGCACGTGTATCCAAGTGGATGTTCGATTCTAATTAGGTAAGAGGATTCTAGCTTAAACCCAAAAGAAGTATTTAAGTGAAACCATCTAACCTATGTCCCACTCTACATTATCTCAATTATCTTTAAGTTAAATGCTTTAACTTTAATGTAATAGTTACATTTATCTTTATAATGTTCATTTGTTGAACATATAAAGTTACATGATCCAATCATGTCCACATCATCCCAATACATCCACAATCTCATTTACTAGAATTTATATTCTAGTGATGCCCATATAAGGCATGAAACCATATATATAATTATTATATATGAGTTATTAACATAAAGAGTTCAGAACTAAACTCCTCCCGATTCTCAACACGGTACTCCGTTTCATGCCTGGGACGTCTCGCCGAAGCGAAATCCAAACAAGGAACCCCCCCTGTTACACTACTCCTGACCGTATCGATCCTCGGGGCTCATTATGCCCTCAATGCAAGATGCATGTAAACCAAATGATTATCCATTTTTAATTAATTAATATTCCCAATTCTCAATAGTACACGAAGTTTCATGCGTGGGACGTCTCGCCGAAGAAAAATCCAAACAAGGAACCCCCCCGTTACACTACTCCTGGCACTGTCGATTGTCGGGATAGGTGATATATATGTATATATAATTATGAGCATTAAGGACTAAACTTATCCCCAAGTTTCAACATTACACTACGGTTCGTGCGTGGGACGTCTCGCCGAAGCGAAATCCAAACAAGGAACCTACCCGATACACTAATCCTGGCAATGTAGGTCGTTGAGGTTCATTATGCCCTTGACACCCAAGTACAAACACAAGAAATAATAACCATCCAACTGAGATATAACTCGAAGGACGCAGGCTCACATGCTATCATCTTCCAGCATCCCATATACGTAGAAAACTGGGGCCACCTGGTGGGGTTCAACGACACCCACCTCATGATCAACTCACGCACACAATGTCCCGGGAAGCGGTCATAGTTCCTAACCGGCAAGTGAGAGCGTCACATACCCCCGACCTCTCACCCCCAATATAAATAGATATATATATCATAAATGTCATTTGCTGACCATAAAGGACGACTATGACCTGGGGAATATCCACATCCTACTTTTCTAGTCAGAATGCTCACCCTCTACGCACGAAACTTCCCAATGATAGCAAGGAGGGGGTATGCTTAACATGTATATACACCATCATATAAGGTATACATACATCCCACATAATAAAGATATACCATTATATAAGGTATACCTGAATCATCATATTCATTTTCATTATACGCTCTTAGGCGTAATTTGATTAACATCATTTCTTTAGTATATTTATCTCAAGATATACTAACGCTCCACCTCACACATTAACCCCACTTAGTATATGCTATACTAATTCTCGCTTACAGCTCTCATATCGCTTCTATTTTGAATTGTCTTTCAATTCTATTTAAGTTAAGGATATTATATATCCTAATGCACCTCAATTAGCATTTCTCATTGTGTGAGATATCTCCCAAATCAATCATCAATAAGGATATTTCTATATCCGTATGCACATGAAATAGCATTTATGATTCTCCATCAATTATAGGGTTCAATTCAGTTTATGAACCTTTAAAGTTATTCCCTTTTTGGGAATGGATCCTAAGATCTGGCATCTCTAAGTTAACCTCATTGTCACATCGTGAAGTTGTTATCATCTCCAAATAAAACCCCACGTAAAGGTGGGCTTGCCCACTTAGAAAAATACCAAAATCTCTAATCGGTATTCCTCAAATTTAGTCAATATGACTCCAAACTTTCTTATAAGGGAAACTCACTAAAAGTCTCCCAAACATACTCCAAACATCTCCTATATAGATCCCCAATCGATAACCTCGAACAAAACGGAAAGAAATTCTCCCTAGAAAAACTTTCCCCCAAAAGCCCTGTTTTCGAATCGATTCGGGCTTATTCGGAATCGATTCGGCCAGGTAGGCGAATCGATTCGGCCAGGAAGGAGAATCGATTCGGGTCATCAGACCTGGGACTCTGTCTCAGGCCGAATCGATTCGGATGGAGTCCGAATCGATTCGGTCACTCAGACTTGGGCACCTGCATATTTCCGAATCGATTCGTCTAGGGGGGCGAATCGATTCGACCTACCTGGAGGCTCGAAAATGGCTACTTTTTAGTAAGCCAAAAATCCCAAAATTCATATTAATGGTTTTCTCTCCATTTTTCTTTAACCCAATCACAAATATATCATCAAAATTCATCCTAGAATATATATAAACTAATTTCTAACCTCAAATAAAAGATATACATATTAAATCTAAGATTATACCCAAAAGTTAGGTTTTGTAAAAATAAGCCTAAATCCTAAAATATCAATCCACAAATCATGCAATAAATGTACAAACAATTATTTAGCAAGTTTAATCACTTGCCTCGGGTTCGTAGGGTCTGAATCCGCCTTGAAATCGCGTATTTGCCCGAAAATCCTCTTTTTCCCTCTTTTTTTCTCCTTCCTTTTCTTCTTCTTTCTTCTTCTCTCTTTCTTTCTTTCTATTTCTCTTTCTCTCTTTGGAGAATTAAATCTCCCGTAGGCTTAATAAGCCTAAATCCCAAAATACACATCTTTAAATGATAATACACACTTTAAATGACTCGGTGACTTTAATTCGAGTCAAACGGTCCTAAATTATTTCGGAACCTAAATAGACCCCAAGTACAGTCATTTCGACTTTCTCGACCCTTCCGGACACAATGGCACCCTCAGAATTTCCATTCGAGACACTTTCTAGCGACTCTAAATTTTGACCTCAATTGCAAATTTAATTATTCTCCAATATAATATTATTTATTTCTCCCAAAATAAAATAATTACTGTTCCGAGAGGCTTGGGTTGTTACAAACTTCCCCACTTACAAAAATTTCGTCCTCGAAATTTAGCTAAGCCTAATTCTCCAAAGCTCAACTACTTCTACTCTACCCATCATCACCAATCCTATCTCCAAACTTCTAACTTCCCACGACGAATTAATTTATTTTATTTTATTTTAAGTTGATTATGAATTAAATAAAACCAATTTCCACAACAAGGGCGCCCATACATCCTTTATATTTGAGCTTTGAGCTCACAACAATCATAATGAGGCTTTATTTGCCTCGAAAGTTCCACATTTCCATAAATATAAATAATACTAAAATTTTAATAAAGTAAAAATTTGAATGGTCCAAAGAAATAACTCCTCTCAATTCCTGACAATCGCCAATTTCGTGCGGGGGACGTCTCGCAAAAGCAAAATCCAAACAAGGAACCCTCCCAATACACTACTATGAGGCGACATCGGGGATTGAGAGTTTGTTAAATCCGGACTAGAGTTCGAAAAGTTTAATTTTTGTAAAAATCATTTTGAAAGGGCCCGAAGGCCGATAAAAGTTTTATTTTGAAAACGGCTCATATATTACAATCTAATATAAAATGCCTTATGTCCAACACAAGGTCTTTTGAATCATCATATACATAACATATAGCTCACAAATATTATCATACTTATGAGCTAAAACTTTTACCAGCGTCCCATCAAACCACAATCAACTTTTCAAACATAAACAACATCTTACATCATTTCAATATATTGTCATTTATAAGGCACATCCATATCTAGAACAATTGTAATAGTCTATCATGACTATATAAAAGAAGTAGCTTTTATCATTACTACTTATCACCATTTCCATTCTTACATTTACCATAAGGTTTAAAGCTCTTTATGAGCACCTTGCAAAATCCTCAATCCTTCTTAGAAAATAATAGAATAAGATCATATATTGCTCAAAATTTCCCTTTTTAAGGTCATTACATACATAATAGGGTTATATTTCTACCCTTTCACCATATCTTACATACGATGTCCCCAAAACTCATTTTAATAATTATCCTATTTATAAAGGAAAAATTTCTTATAACATCCATCTCTAGTCCGATTGCCCATCCTCATCAAAGGGGCTCCCAAACATAGTCCTCCGGTCTAAAGCGACCTCGAATCTGCTGTAGGGGTTGTACTTCCAAAATTTCATCAAACTGCGGTCCTTTACCTCTTTGAGGACAATCTCTCTTTTTATGACCTATTTCTTTACAAAAGAAACACTTACCCGCAAATCCTTTCTGCGCATTCTCATTACTGGCACTCTCCTTGCCAAAATTTCTCGATGAACTCGAATCACCAAAGTTCTTACCCTCTTGCGAACAAAAGCGATATTCATGACACTTTAGTAGTGTCGCATTTACTACCTCGATGAAAGTCATTAACATAGGACTTTCTAACAAATGTTGTTGGATTTTCCAATCTAAACCTCGAACAAACTTCGATATACGTTTCTCTTCCGTATTTACCTCATTAGGTACTAATCTCGCCCATAGAGAAAAATCTTCCTCATATTCTGCCACCGTCCTATTTCCTTGAAAAATCTCCATATTTTGAGTCGGGTAAGGCAAATACCTTCGATCAAAAAGTTCCCAAAATTCTTTTATAAGTAAAGTATCTCTCTGTTCAGATGTGGTGACAGACTCCCACCATTGAAGAGCTGCACCCGATAACCTAAAGGTGACTAAAAATTATTTTTGCACCTCACTACACTCAACCATACGAAGATTCCTCTGCATAATATTTTTCCATTAACTTGCAGCCATTGCATCAACTCCCCCTGAAAACTTGGGAGGATGCCCCTTACTAAAATCTTCCTTCACTCTCTCCCATAAAGACAATCCTAAATGGGGTGGGGCTGCTCGAGCGGCAGATTGCTGAGCCATCGTAGAAACGACAGCAGTTACTGCTTGTGCCACTATATTGGCAACATCATCCGTAGTCATGTTCCTTTGAGGCATTTGGGGTTGCACATTCCCTTTATTTGCCCTCACTGAACGACCTCCCTTCGGTGGCATCTGAAACAAGAACAATTGTATCTGAACGCCTTTCAAATCTTTTCGAATCACAGAAAGATATGGACGTATGAATGTAATCGTCCTAATAGTAAGGCTCTACATCAAGAACGCTTACGGAAGATCGTAGTAATGCACACAGATCCTAAAGACACTAGAACCTGATCCTCTGATACCACCTGTGACAACCCGCTCCAAATAATAACGGGTGGCCAGCCCTATACTACATAAATCAGGTATCTCAGATGGTACAGTCTCAACATCAACAACTAAACACTATAATATAAGGCTAACTACCCGAAATCATAAAGTGCGAATTGCCAAAAATTTAAAACTTTTATTTTTAACAACAACAACAAAACCAATAATGCACATAACCAACAATATACATCTAACTATGATGAGTGAAAAGTGCATGCTCCAATAATATGAAAGAGTACAATACATTGTACAACAAAATCTCAACAATGAAATACCCGAATATGATGTCGGGTAACGGACAATACAATAAATTGATAAATGGAATATGAAAGTGTTAATCTACAACACTTGAAAGCTAACTCAAATACAACTGAATCCTAATCTAGATGTACAATAGATAGGAATCGAGTAAAGCCAAGTGCCGCAACAGTCCGCTACTGCCACAGCTCCACAAATCCTGAATGGAAGAATATAAAGGCGTCCTTACGGAGGAACACCTGAGGTAATACAATATATACATGGAGGAAGAAATATAAACGGATCAGAGCCCGAGTTTTGAAAAGCAGTTTATAGCAAGTGTATTAAAATGCATAATAATTATAAATGCATTATTACATGATTTAGTTGGAATCGAACACTCCATAAAAATTAAACTCACCTCTCATCTAAAGCGCGCACTAAGCGTATGCACGTGTATCCAAGTGGATGTTCGATTCTAATTAGGTAAGAGGATTCTAGCTTAAACCCAAAAGAAGTATTTAAGTGAAACCATCTAACCTATGTCCCACTCTACATTATCTCAATTATCTTTAAGTTAAATGCTTTAACTTTAATGTAATAGTTACATTTATCTTTATAATGTTCATTTGTTGAACATATAAAGTTACATGATCCAATCATGTCCACATCATCCCAATACATCCACAATCTCATTTACTAGAATTTATATTCTAGTGATGCCCATATAAGGCATGAAACCATATATATAATTATTATATATGAGTTATTAACATAAAGAGTTCAGAACTAAACTCCTCCCGATTCTCAACACGGTACTCCGTTTCATGCCTGGGACGTCTCGCCGAAGCGAAATCCAAACAAGGAACCCCCCCTGTTACACTACTCCTGACCGTATCGATCCTCGGGGCTCATTATGCCCTCAATGCAAGATGCATGTAAACCAAATGATTATCCATTTTTAATTAATTAATATTCCCAATTCTCAATAGTACACGAAGTTTCATGCGTGGGACGTCTCGCCGAAGAAAAATCCAAACAAGGAACCCCCCCGTTACACTACTCCTGGCACTGTCGATTGTCGGGATAGGTGATATATATGTATATATAATTATGAGCATTAAGGACTAAACTTATCCCCAAGTTTCAACATTACACTACGGTTCGTGCGTGGGACGTCTCGCCGAAGCGAAATCCAAACAAGGAACCTACCCGATACACTAATCCTGGCAATGTAGGTCGTTGAGGTTCATTATGCCCTTGACACCCAAGTACAAACACAAGAAATAATAACCATCCAACTGAGATATAACTCGAAGGACGCAGGCTCACATGCTATCATCTTCCAGCATCCCATATACGTAGCAAACTGGGGCCACCTGGTGGGGTTCAACGACACCCACCTCGTGATCAACTCACGCACACAATGTCCCGGGAAGCGGTCATAGTTCCTAACCGGCAAGTGAGAGCGTCACATACCCCCGACCTCTCACCCCCAATATAAATAGATATATATATCATAAATGTCATTTGCTGACCATAAAGGACGACTATGACCTGGGGAATATCCACATCCTACTTTTCTAGTCAGAATGCTCACCCTCTACGCACGAAACTTCCCAATGATAGCAAGGAGGGGGTATGCTTAACATGTATATACACCATCATATAAGGTATACATACATCCCACATAATAAAGATATACCATTATATAAGGTATACCTGAATCATCATATTCATTTTCATTATACGCTCTTAGGCGTAATTTGATTAACATCATTTCTTTAGTATATTTATCTCAAGATATACTAACGCTCCACCTCACACATTAACCCCACTTAGTATATGCTATACTAATTCTCGCTTACAGCTCTCATATCGCTTCTATTTTGAATTGTCTTTCAATTCTATTTAAGTTAAGGATATTATATATCCTAATGCACCTCAATTAGCATTTCTCATTGTGTGAGATATCTCCCAAATCAATCATCAATAAGGATATTTCTATATCCGTATGCACATGAAATAGCATTTATGATTCTCCATCCATTATAGGGTTCAATTCAGTTTATGAACCTTTAAAGTTATTCCCTTTTTGGGAATGGATCCTAAGATCTGGCATCTCTAAGTTAACCTCATTGTCACATCGTGAAGTTGTTATCATCTCCAAATAAAACCCCACGTAAAGGTGGGCTTGCCCACTTAGAAAAATACCAAAATCTCTAATCGGTATTCCTCAAATTTAGTCAATATGACTCCAAACTTTCTTATAAGGGAAACTCACTAAAAGTCTCCCAAACATACTCCAAACATCTCCTATATAGATCCCCAATCGATAACCTCGAACAAAACGGAAAGAAATTCTCCCTAGAAAAACTTTCCCCCAAAAGCCCTGTTTTCGAATCGATTCGGGCTTATTCTGAATCGATTCGGCCAGGTAGGCGTATCGATTCGGCCAGGAAGGAGAATCGATTCGGGTCATCAGACCTGGGACTCTGTCTCAGGACGAATCGACTCGGATGGAGTCCGAATCGATTCGGTCACTCAGACTTGGGCACCTGCATATTTCCGAATCGATTCGTCTAGGGGGGCGAATCGATTCGACCTACCTGGAGGCTCGAAAATGGCTACTTTTTAGTAAGCCAAAAATCCCAAAATTCATATTAATGGTTTTCTCTCCATTTTTCTTTAACCCAATCACAAATATATCATCAAAATTCATCCTAGAATATATATAAACTAATTTCTAACCTCAAATAAAAGATATACATATTAAATCTAAGATTATACCCAAAAGTTAGGTTTTGTAAAAATAAGCCTAAATCCTAAAATATCAATCCACAAATCATGCAATAAATGTACAAACAATTATTTAGCAAGTTTAATCACTTGCCTCGGGTTCGTAGGGTCTGAATCCGCCTTGAAATCGCGTATTTGCCCGAAAATCCTCTTTTTCCCTCTTTTTTTCTCCTTCCTTTTCTTCTTCTTTCTTCTTCTCTCTTTCTTTCTTTCTATTTCTCTTTCTCTCTTTGGAGAATTAAATCTCCCGTAGGCTTAATAAGCCTAAATCCCAAAATACACATCTTTAAATGATAATACACACTTTAAATGACTCGGTGACTTTAATTCGAGTCAAACGGTCCTAAATTATTTCGGAACCTAAATAGACCCCAAGTACAGTCATTTCGACTTTCTCGACCCTTCCGGACACAATGGCACCCTCAGAATTTCCATTCGAGACACTTTCTAGCGACTCTAAATTTTGACCTCAATTGCAAATTTAATTATTCTCCAATATAATATTATTTATTTCTCCCAAAATAAAATAATTACTGTTCCGAGAGGCTTGGGTTGTTACAGTTTGATACAATCATTCTTTCTGATGGTTTCAGACATAACAATGCTGATAAGTGCATTTATTCTAAATTCACCAATGACTATGGTGTAATTATTTGTCTATATGTTGATGACTTATTAATTTTTGGTACAAACATGAGAGGTGTATATGAAACTAAGAAGTATCTTAGTTCACAATTTAAGATGAAAGATCTTAATGAAGTGAATACCATCTTGGGTATTAAAGTTAAGAAACATAGTGGGGGTTATGCATTATGTCAATCTCATTACATTGACAAAGTTATTCACAAATTTAATCACTTGAAAATAAAAGAAGCAAATACCCCATATGATTGTAGTATAAAATTATTAGAAAATTCTGGCAGAGCAGTTGCACAACTTGAATATGCTAGTGCAATTGGAAGTTTAATGTATGCGATGCATTGTAAAAGGCCAGATATTGCATTTGCAGTAGGTAAAATGTCAAGATACACTAATAATCCAAGTATGGATCATTGGAAAGCAATTGGGAGGATTTTTGGTTACCTCAAGAAGACCAAAGAATTAGGTCTATTTTATTATGACTTTCCTACAGTTCTTGAAGGATACTCTGATGCTAGTTGGATAACTAATGCAAGTGATAATAAATCCACATCTGGGTGGATATTAACCTTAGCGGGTGGGGCGGTATCTTGGACATCCAAGAAACAAACTTGCATTACACATTCAACAATGGAATCTGAGTTTATAGCACTGGCAGCAGTCGAAAAAAGAAGCAGAGTGGCTAAGAAATTTATTATTGGACATAAAGTTATGGCCAAAACCAATGCCATCTCTTTCTTTATATTGTGATAGTGAAGCTACATTGTCTAGAGCGTATAACAAAGTATATAATGGAAAATCTAGACACATAAGTTTAAGACATGAATATGTCAAACAATTAATAACTTATGGAGTTATTAATATTATATATGTTCGAACAAATAATAATCTAGCTGACCCTCTTACCAATGGACTTTCTAGAGATTTGGTAAAGGACACATCTAGTGGAATGGGACTAAAACCATTTTTTCAATAGTCACCGGTAATGGTAACCCAACTTTGTAATAGCATTACCACTATTCCAAAGTTTAATGGGTAATAACAAGTTACTGATAAGTGATTAGTTTTTGCACTGAAATTTATTCAATTTCATGTCCCTTCTAGGATGTTCAGTGCATATTGCTACGTCAAGAGGATGAGTTTAACTCTTAATGAAGTTCGTTGTCTAAAGTAGCAAGGAAATGCAAGAGAACTTCACCTATATGAATATAGGAAGTGGTGCCGCTTCGAGCAAGATTTGGGGTTTATTCTTGTAAATATTCACGAAGCCAAGATAGTGGACATGGCCATAATAGTGCTAAAAACATATTGAACATCTCGTAGAGATTGGGATATCTCATGTGTGATATATATCCGGTTCTAAATAATAAGACAAGGTTTAATGCATGGCACGCCATTGTCTTATTAGAACTTTGATATATATTCACTAACTGAAGGTTTAAATCGAAAGATACCTCCTTGTATGCATGAGCATATCACAAGAAGAAATTGCATTAATATTAAAATCTAGTGGGGGATTGTTGGATGATTTTAATATTAATGGGTATTAATGGTTAGAGAAAATGAAAGGTTAAAACCATTAATTAGTTGGAATAAGAAAAGACAAAAGAAAGTGAGAAAACCAAAGTCTCACATTGGAAAAGTGTGAAAAAGTTAGTGGGTTAATAAATGCTATCGTGTCATAAGAGATTACTTGTGTGCATTGAAGTGTATGCTACTAGTGTACACCTTAGGTCCAAGGATGGTGCTTTGCACCATCCGCACACGCACACGCGCGCGCGCGAGCGTGCGAAAGTGCGATTGGGCGTTTAGGGCGCTTTAGAGGCGCACTTTGTACTTCGCACGTACGCATCGTCGCGAGGAGCAGTAGGAGCCTTTTATTTTTGACAACGTTAAAAGATCAAATGGTCCAGATTAAATCCATAATAAATGACACATAATTATGGCGCGAGTGAATCTGAACCGTCGGATTTTAGCGCCACTTCGTTAAGTGTTAATCCGTACAGTCGTACCATTTTAGTTCAAATATAGAACGTTCAAAATATAGTTATATATCCAAGGGTCGTGATTAAATGACCTTCGAGAGCACGTGGTATCCAAGGGTTGGCTTGTTCACAGCTCACGTCTCTCTCTCTCTCTCTCTCTCTCTCTCTCTTTCTTATTCAGCCAACGTCCCAGATCATATATCACTCAAAAATATAAATCATGTTGTCCTAGGTTTCTTTTCTCTATACACAAAACAAAGACCCCTGTCAGTTTATACCCATGTAATAAAGTACCTTAGTCATAGGATCAGACCCAAGAGTTGACATAGGGATGGATTTGTGGTTCAAGGGCTGACAGTGAAGTGAGAGGACGAATTCTTTTAGCATTGTTAGAATAACCCTTTCAGTCATTCAAGTGAGATCCACTACTCGCTCAAACGACATCCTGGTCGCTTGAACGACCAACATTCCTAAATCGCAGACTTCCCTACTAGCTTCTGAATTCGGACAAATATATCCCTAGTTGTGCAATGGAGTAGCAACACTTATATAACCTATTTCTCAACCATAATCAAATCATGTACCCTATCTTCCCTTGATTTTGCGCATTTGCCCCAACTGAGTTTCTAAATCTTAAGATGGCTGATAAAATTTATAACTTAAGAATTCCATAATCCTTATATAATTCATTTACTAACCACAGTCCAATAATTTTCTTCAACTTTAATATATACCTCATTAAATATAATCTATATATATTATTTATTTAACTTGTCGGGCGGGATATTACAGAAATAAAAATTAAAAATCATCCCGTATGCACACCAAATTAATTGAAGATTAAACTTGATTAAAAATTGAATTGAGTGTGGCATTTAATTATATAAATTGGTTCATTAGATCACGTGCACTCACATATTGGTATCAGAGCGGGTGATACTAAAATATCATGTGATCTCATTCTTTTTTGGATTTTCTTTTGAGATACCAATTCTCTCAAATTGGTATGAGAGTAGGATACACCAAAATATCGTGTGTTCTGTTTCCGTAAAATTATTTTTTATATCAATTTTTTTAAAAAAATATCTTTAAAAATGCTGGATTTAATGGATAATCTGTATAATCGAATGCCCATTTTTTATGGTTCAAACTAGGCATATTGGAAAGCTAGGATGAGGTCAATATTAAAATCTATTAATGAAGATGTCTGATTTCTTTGTGAAAGAAGGTGGACACCACTCACTGCGACTGTTGACAATGTTGTCAGCCCTAAACTTGTCTCTTCTTGGGCAGAAAATGACTTTTAATGGAGAAATTTTAACTCGCACGGTTTGAGTGCCCTTTCGGGAGTCATCACCCCTGACGAGTTTCGTCGTATTATAACATGCAACACATCTAAATAAGCTTGGTACACCCTAAAGCTCAATCACGAGGGAACCAATGCGATGAAAGCTTCTAAGTTATAGAGCCTCACCACACAGTTTGAGACTATTACCATGCTAGAGTCCGAGTCTTTCGATGAGTTTTATACATATTTGTCTACATAGTTAATTATAGTTTTAATTTGGGTGAGTAATTCTTGAGACGAGAGTTGTTAAGAAAATTTTGAGATCCTTGCCATCCCGTTTTATCCCTAAAGTTACTGTTTAGAATTCTATGGGAATTTTAGATACTCTTAGGTTAGAAGAACTTGTAGGAGATATTGAAATGTATGAGATTGATATGTTTTCAACAACTATTAAACCTAAGGATATAAGGATTGTTTTAAAAACTCGTACTAAGAAAAATAAGAAAGAAAAAGGTTGTGAGTCTGAGTTTGATTTTGAATTGGATGACTTACCCCTTTTGGGGGAAAAATAAAAAATAAAAATCTCAAATTTTTCAAAGAAAATTCTTCCAAAAAAAATACTTTTGAGAAAAATAAAAATAAGAATGAGGGTGAGAAGATTTGTGAGAAAGATAATATAAGATGCTATGAATGTGAGGAAAAAGGGCACAAAAGGCACATGAATGTATCACTAGGCTTAAAGGACAGGGCAAAAAAGTTGAAAATAAAGCCACTCTTAGCGATAGTGACATTGAATCAATGGATTCAGGGGGAGAATCACCACACGAACCGTGCATTGCATTCATAGTTAGTCACGTTAGTACTTCTAGTTTGTCCCACATCGGTGTGGACATTTCTAAACGTGAGTGCCTCAACAATGTTTCGATTCATTATGAAGAGAGTAAGAGTGAGGATGAGAATTTGAGTGAGAGATAAGGTGGACTCTAAAAATCTTTTAGTGATCTTTACACCGAGACTTAAAAAATAAAAATCTTAACAAATATTTCTCTCTTAGGGTGTTAGATTTGGAAAAGGAAGTGAAAGTCTTGAAAGAGTATGAGGCGAACGTGAGTCAACTCGTGAAGGTGAAAAATTCTTTGTGTGAGCAATTTGTTGTTAGGTTGGGAAAAAGATCGGTTTGACCAACACCATGGCTAATCTTACGAAAGATTTTTTATCTTCATTGGATATTCATGAAAAACTTGACGCCTGTGTATCCCAACTCGAGATTGATCTAAAACGTGCTTGGGAGATCAAGGTCACTTTAGAGTACATATCTAATAAGGTTGGAAAGATGTTCCTCGGTCCCGCGTTACGTACCGTTTAGAGGCAAGGAATAGATTATGATGGTGCATCCACTTCTAAAGTCTCACCCGATCTAGTTCCCGAGTTTGTGATGGATCCATATAGCCCTCTTCCTAACCTACCTAGGAGAGCTCGTCCTAGATATTTTGATTAAGGTGGACCCAAGCCCATGTATGTTTGTACCCATTGCAAACAAAGAGGTCACCTTAGAGAGTTTTGTTTTAAGCTAGGGAGAGTTTCTCATATACGTGTTCCCCGGTATGCTACCATAGGAGTTCCTACATATATTCCCGCACGCACTCCCACATGTGTTACTCCGAATGCCAGTGCACATCACCTTATATATTTTGAGAGTTTTTAAGAGCAAGTAGAGTATTTAGTCAAGACATCAAAAAATTTGATGAAGGAATTTCTTAGGATGTCACCTCCTTTTGAAAATTCCTCCGGGCCTAATGATTAAGGTTAAGACTTATTTCTAGAATAGGATGGTTTTCATGCTCATATCTTGTAATCCTATTACAAGATTGTATTATCATTGTACCTATATTTTTTTGGTTTTGATATTTTTAGAAAAATCCCAAAAGAGTTTTGTTTTCCTGAAATTTTTTTTAAAACTACAAAAAAGATTTTCGATTTTTAAGAACAAAAGTGAAAAAGTGAAAAAAAAACTATTTTTATAATTTTTTTGAAAAAGACAAAAATAGTTTTGTATTTTTTTATCACCATATATGGATGAACATTTAAGATGTCCGGATTACTCATTCATTCCATATTTTCATGTGACATTGTTTCATTTGTGTGCTTAATAATGCATGGAGTCATTACGTTGATCTTTGATGACTACTTTCTACATGTTTGACTCCTTGTGACCTTTAATGCACACGTGCATGAACTTGTTTGAACATTGCACTTACTTGTCACTTTTCGAATACGATGTTCTTGTCTCAATTTTCTTTATAACGAACCAAATGTAAAAAGAGATGAAGTCGTGCATGTAAGAACGATTGTTCGGAGTATATCTATTTTTGAAAAATATTGTTAAATGTTTAGCGATGGAAAGGGGTTATAAAAGATCAAATATTTTTCCGTGAAAGCCACCATTTGCATAAAGGATCCTAAAAATATTGGAGGAACATACAAACAAAAGTGTCGTACCAATGTTTAATTCATTTATACTTCGCTACATATGAGAATTAATCTCTTCACAAATCATCGAGAGTTTATCATTATATATGTGAGATTTTTAGAGTGTTAAAGTAGAAAATCAATGGGTTTGCACAACTAAAATGTTGCGAAAAAACATTGGCGTCATTGGTATGAGTATCATTTATGTTCATGCAATGTTGATTAAATTGAGTTAATTTCACACGAGTTCACAAATTTTTGCACCTAAGGTAAACTTTGAGATCTTTCGTTAGAAGTATCTCAAAACTTCGTGCACACATGTTATGATTGTTTATGCTGATTTACCTATAAAAAATATTCACACACCTATATATCGCATTCACGAATCAAATATTTTAGGCTTAATTCATGGTGTGTTATGTTTGTATAGTTTATACATATTTTGAAAAAATGAAAATTTTCAAAAATAGTTAGTGCATATTTCCTTTTGTGATTATTATAACCTATGATTTCTAGCTTATACTTGTTATGATATCTTACTTCTTCGTGTGATGCCTATATTTATCGACTAATTTCGACTCTTTTATCTATTATGGACAAAAAGGGGGAGACCAAATTGAGGGGAAGTTTTATTTTCGGATTAAAACTCTATGCGTCACAATATTTTCTTTGTCTCATGTGTGTAGGATGAAGACGAAGCTGGCTGAAGAAAAGATCCGATTCATTGAAGACTTGCACAATGTCCACGTTCCACTTTTTGTAATTTTGGGAGGGTATGTGACACCCCACTTAATTAAATCCTAGGTGATCAGTCATTTATTAAATTTAAATTAGAATATCCACTTGGAATCAGTCTTAGCATCACTGATAAAAACTTTTATTAATTACTAACTGCCTAGTATTTAAAAACAGATGCCAAATTTTATTTATTTTATTAAGATAAGTAAGCAATTAAAAGATTAACTAAACATTCACCTTTCAATGACAACTCATAAGAATTAAAATGACATAATGAAATCAACTGAGTCTGGAATAAACACATCCAGTCAAAAATCCCAAATACAATAATTTGAATGAAGTAAATTCGATAATTGAAAAGTAAATGACTGTCTGTAAACTACTATCGCTAAATAAGAATGGGCAGCATGCTGTGGCTGAAATGAATGAATCAATGATAAATGTGGAGGCGTCTAATACCGAGATCCTATAACTTCCACAGCATCTACAACACGTCAACTAAATGGAACTTCTACGCTTAGAGTTCCTGTGGCTGGGCACCTAAAAAGCTTTTATAAAAAATAAAATAGATTTGACAGAAAATGGGTTAGAGCCCGACTTGAAAATATTTTTAAAATAGCAAGTATTTGAAATGCATAAATACCATATATTGTAAACATGTTAGTCACGTGCTCTCACTTGAAATCCTCACCTCTCAACTATTGTGCACGCCTAACATATACTCCTAACTCATCCTCGTTATACTGTCCCACCTAACTAGTTTGATTTAAGTCTCTCACTATAATGACTAAGTTAGTATGTCCACTCGTATTTCCCGAATAATACATTATTGCATTTCCAATAATTATTAATTGATTCAAGTATTTCTTTACTCATATAAGTTCCCACAATTCTAAGATATTTTATAGATTATCCCCTTCTCATTTACTAGGCAACATGGTAGAATAATCATCAGTATGTACATAGTCTTTACTATCATAATACATATATACTTACAAAGAACCCCGAGACTTAGCTACGGTGCCTGCATACTCTACTATCAAGTCCAAGAATATCAAATATTATATTAATGACTATAGGCTCATAATCACTCGAGAACCATATAAAGCACAAATCACAAATAATGGAGGCGAATCACAGTTCCAAGTCATAAGGGAGACGCACATACCCACTCACCCTTACGACTATCTGCACTATCACTCACAGATAGGTTGTAATAAGGTTCTATGGTTCTAAGGTACAAGTCTGTATTCCCCTGATGGGCTCAACAGAATAAGACTGTCCTAGCACGAAAACCTCCATGATAGCAAGTAACGCAGTATGATGCATCAAAAATAATAACCCATACTATAGGTAATCACACAACCTAAGTATATATACAAAATATATGTAGGTATACGCACGTCCCATTTTACATGTCTCATTCGTAGTATATTTATATCTCGAATATCCTACGCAATATTTTATTTAACGCGGTAACTTACGTCGCATAACTATAAGTACCCTATCCTAAACAAGTTATTAAGTTTCCTTCTCTTCCTTGGATTATTTATGTCACTAAAATATACCCCCACTACTAGTATTAAACTTCAATTATCGTTTATCAAATTTAAACCCAAATTTACATAATTTATAATCGCAACTCATTCGATTGACACTCGTAATTCCCCATTCAATCCCAAGAGTAAATAATATTTTTCGGTTCTTAAGTATATCCTACTGCCCTTTCCTAAGTCTCATTATGATTAACTAATCCACACCAAAGGTTCCTAGAAGTTGGGATTCAATTAAATATTAAAAAAGAAACAAGCCACAATTCCCAGTGGAGTCGATCGATCGATCAAACAATTATTTGCCCAGATTTTTCTTAACATCTACGGGTAGGAGTGTGCACGAACCCGAATAGACCGAATGGACCAAAAAAACCGAACAGGATCGAACCCACTTTTGCGATTTTTTTTAATTTGGTCTTAATTCGGTCCAAAAATATATAGGACCGCATAATTTGGTTCGATCTCGGTCTTAGTCCATAAAAATGGTTTTGGATCGGACCGGATGACTTTTATTATATATATATTTAAACTTAACAACTCACGCACACGATCACCCACACAACATAACCCTACCTAATTCTTATCTTCCCTTCTCTCTCTCTCTCTACATTCTCCTATGGCTCCAGCCTCCATCTTAAATTTTCATCTCGTCCCTTCCCTCCATGGCTCTGGATGCACAGCGAACTCTAAGATTTGGCAAACTCTAAGCTCCAAGATTCGACAAACTCCAAGCTCTGACAAACTACAAAAAAAAAATTGGTTCTCCTTTTATTAGGGCTAATAATTTTATGGTGCAACCTAATGTGCATCTAGTGCTTTTGGGCAACTGTGGAGATTTGAACCATTGCCTTCTGAGAAGAAATTGAATTGGCGAAGAGAGATGGAATGGCTCCTTTGCGTTAGTGATCTTGAGGTAGTTCAAATTTTACCCACTTTAATCAATTAAAGACTCACATTAGCATTTTTTATTTTTGCATAAAGATAAGTTTTAAGTAATTGCAAATTCAAATCCAAATCAAAATTATGTTAATATCCCAATTTTTAGTTTTCTATATGATTATTACCTGTAGGAAAAAATTTACATGAATATCCCTCAAGTGTGTACGAACTCATGTTTGATAACTTAGTTTGAGTTTGTCGCTATTTTTACTCAATCAACAAATTGTTTCGTGTCTTTTATCTAAATCATCTATATTATCTAAACAAACAAATTGCCCATTTCCATTATAGGTTGGATTTACAGTTATGTTGTTATCTGGGATTATAGGCTTGGAAAATGTATGCAGTTATGTCGTTATAGACTTGAAAAATATTTGCAGTTATGTTGAAAAATATATGGGATTTATAGATTTACAGTTATGTTGAAAAATATCTGGATTTACAGTCTCAATTTGGGATTTACAATCTCAATTAAAAAAATAGTGTTGTTTTTAATTAAAAAAAATGTGTAGTTTTATATGGGTATGGACCGAATAGGGTTGAGACCGAACACGGACCGCTAGAAAATCGAATAGGACCGAGATCGATTATTTTGGTCCGATCTCAGTCCATAATCTTCTAGGGCCGATTATGCGGTACAGTCCCAAAAATGACTCAAAACCGGATCGGATCGGACCGCGAACACCCCTGGCTACGGGTTTCTATATTTTTAACCACCAAATTCATCTTTATTCTTCTCCAAATTGATATACATGAAATCCAGAACCTATACTAACATGATGAAGAATTTCTAACGTACCCAAATCATTTAAACAACATCAACATGCATAAATTCACCCAATTTCCATCTTTAGTCTCAAGAACCCTAGTTTTGACTTTATCTTCAATTTAACATGAAATTTCCAGATTTCTTCAATCAATTTGATTTTAATAATATGGGTTTGATTCTACATGCATAAATTATCCTATTCCATTTAAATATTCACCCAAGAATTTTGATTTACACTATCTAAATTCCTCCAAAACATGAGATTTTCATAAAAGGGTTATCCTAATCTAACGTGGATCATATATTTGTCGTAAAATTTACCCAATGTCATACTTGCCTCATGTAGAAAGTCTGTTCCGTTGGTGATGAAAGGTATGGGGCTGATCCTCTCTCTCTGATCTATACGTTGGCGGCTATGGTGGTGCAAACGGTGCTCTAATGGTGGTTCAAGCCTTAGAAAACTCTTCACTCTCCGGCTCCTATGGTTTCCCAAGTTTTTTTGTTTGTTATCTCTACAAAGTCTAACCCTAGCAGCTGATAAAGACTTGGAAATTTCATGGGTTTAATTACCCCAAAAATAAAAATGACTAAAATACCCTCTTGGGGTGCCGAATTGACATAAAAATGTCTCGAAACCCAAACTCAACCTCCGGGTAGGATTTTCTGACTATCTCGACCCTTCCGGACACTTTGGCGCACTTTAAATGACCATACGGTTGACTTATAAATGAATTACTTTTTATTCTATTAATTTAGTCCCGACACGACTGACATGTGTGTCCCGACTTAATTTCCATAAATATCGTATTTTTCACTCACGGCAACTTTAATAGTTTCATAATTATATATTACTTTACCCACTAAGTAATATTCAACATAATTATCACCAATAAATACTAACTCTCATCACGCTAATAATTATTTAATTAAATACGAATTAATTATAAATAAATTCTCCATTTAGGTTAATTAATCTCACAATCAAAAATCATTAAAATTATGGGGTATTACAGGGTAGTTATTGTATTAGGATTCAATTTGGCTTAAGTTTGTGTTTTGTACCGGAATAGCCAAATGGGGAGATTTGTAAAAGCAAGTTTTATAATTTCTCGTATTTTTATTTTATTTGGTTTGGCGCATCCCGTTACACAAACATGACACCGACACAACTTCTCCAGACTCAAAGACTTTGTTAAAGACAAAAGAGATTGGAAGATTTGTTCATCTCAACAATTATGGTAAAAGATTGTGATCGTATGTGGTAAAAGATTTTTAAATATTTTCTGGGATTTACTTATTGTTTATGACGCTATTTTTACATAAAGGAACTAAATTTTTTTATTAGAAAAATTTATTGAAAAAATGACATTTCGTTTGAACAAGAATGTCATTCGTTCGTTCGTTCGTTCGAGCAAGTTCATATGAGTCATTCGAACGAGATTCAAATGATGAATTTGCCTCGTTCCTCCGGAATCTCTTTAGAAGGCTTCGTTCAAAGTCATTCGAACAAGTTGCATGTGTCATTCGAACGACCTGCCTTTTCGTTCGAAAGACCGAGCGTAATTTTATTTTTTTAAGATAATCAATCCCAAATCTTTTGTATATATCCATCGTATCAACCCTTCTTATAAAAAGGTTGAACGGGATCAAATCCAAGCAGAAACTTACTTGGAAGGAGGGACCCGCAAGGTCCTCCCCCCTCAGCTCCCAGAAAACTAAGTTAGGATGATGGGGTGTCTACTATAAGCAACCCCTCATCGTGAAAAAGAACAGAAGTACTAATAATTATTTTCTTGTACAGGTTGCCTAGTTGAGCAAGCAGGGTTCGAGTAGGCCAGTTGAGACCTCCTGTGAGTTTTGTCTTGGCGGCTGAGGGACAAGGTATGTTGAGCAAGCTCAACCACTTAGCACTATAGGATTGAGAGAATATTAGTAGGAGACCCTAGGGTCGCCTAATCCTCACACACCTCACACTTAGTCACAAGTGAAGTGAGCAGCCAAAGGGTTGGTTGCTCACAAGAAAAGAACTATTTATAAAATGATTTTAAAGGAGAGGGCCCTTTAAACCCCTCTTAAGAAAAATGATTTTAGAATGGGGTCCTCAAGACCCCCCTCAAGCTTACAAAGATTTTAGAGGAGGTGGTCCTCGAGACCCCCCCCCCCCCCGCCCCCCCAAAGTTTACAAAGTTTGTATCAAAAGTTACCGTTTCAAAAGATATTTAGCAAATCAGATATTTTGTCTCCATTAGAAGACATATTTTCTTTTGAACTTTGATTGGAACCAGGGGGCATCTTCCAGAGGGGACAGGCAGAGTTGCCTGCAAGTAGGGACAAATAGTACACTGCAAACTTTGTCCCTCACCAACCCTCTAAGTTTTGGCACCAAAAATGCCAACCCAGCCTTAGTGCCCATGTACAAATAGGACCCCTGGACAAGGTCATGAGGGAGAAAAAAACTCAATAGCAAAGTCACTCTGTCAAAATCACACCAGAACCTCTATAGTATTCTCTCCCTGCTCTCTCTCTAAGTGCTAAGTGCCTTGTTCTTTCACTCCCCACTGATAGCCATCACTCTCAGGAGCTCCTCTTGAGAAAATTAATATTATTGTTATGTAAGTTCATCTTCTTGAAAGGAGGGAGTTCCAGCTTGAGCTCCATTTTTACCAAAAGGAGAAGGCCTCATAAGAAGCTGCTCCAGAAGTTCTTGAGAACCTTGCAGACAGTGTCCATTGGAGTGGGTCACGCCTCACCCATTCCAATTATTCATAGATCCTAGTCTCACTACCCTCCTACATTTGGCGACTCCACTGGGGAGGTATCCTCACTTCCATGGACAAAGAAGGTTTTAATGTTTCTAAGCAGCTAGTGTTTGAGAACATTCCATCTGGGAATGGAGCTAAAAAAAAGGCCAGGCGACTCAGGTGGATGTGGTGGTGACCGGAGCAAAGGTACCTGCTCCTCCGGGAGGGCAGACCAGCTCACCGGCAGCAGCTCCGGTGGTAGAGGCTTATGAGTATGTTTTTTGAGACTTTCCATGTTTGGGTCAGATTGTGTAACACCAACATTAGCCCCCTCTGGAGGGGCAGCCGTTCCAGTAGCGATTCCGGCAGAAGTAGCTCATCCGCGAAGGACGGCGCTGGAGCAAGTTGTGACAATCGTCAAGTTCACTGGCAGAACCCCCAGAACCCTAAGTGTTTGGCAAGGAATTCGGTATGGTCGAGAAACTCCTCTCGCTCAATGATAGCAATGAGGAACCCTTGAGAAAAGAACCCATGGCAGCAACAGCTAACGACGAGGGACCCTAGGCAGTGGGTCTCATAGTTGAAATCCCAAAAGATGGGAAACCTCTAACTGGCAAGGGGGTCACGATGAACTCACTGGAAAGGGGGTCGCGAGGAACCCTTGGCCAGCAGTACACCCCTATAGTACCAACAGTCGGCGACACACACCCCGCCGCCAAAAAGGGAGTGGAAGTGGCGACCCCTATAGAAAAAAATCACAAAGAACCCATGGGCGAGGAGCCCTGGGTACCTCTCATCGTCAATAAAGTGTCCATCACAACAGCAGCTAACAATGAGGAACCCTTGGCAGTGGGTCCCATGATTGAAGTCTCAAAAGGTGCGAAACCTCTAATCCCCAAATCACCAGTACAGGATGAGCCCACCAATAAAGTGGGTAGCGAGGAACCCGCGGTCAACACCATACTCTCTATAACGCCAACATACGCGAGACACCCTGGGTCGCGAAACCCTCGAAGCGACAAGAGGTCGAGACCCCCCACCTGAAAGAAATTGTAAATTGCCCACTTCCCCAAAGGAAACAAAATCAGTCGAGGAACTGTCGACAACACATGGGGTAAAATTGACGTGCAAAGAACCCCGGGATGAATCGACCATTCACGAGAGACCCCTTATCACAACTGGCAGCTTGCCCCTTATTGGCAGATTTCGAGACACCAGTAGCAAAAATTTAATAGGCGAGGAGCCCCTATTAATATCGTCAATAGGTGAGACACCCCCAGCTATGAGGATGACACACGAGGAACCACCAGCAGACGACATTGCTTCTGACGAGGGACCCGCAGATATGGGGATAACCCGCGAGGGACCTTTAGTTAAATGGGTAGTCTGCGAAGACGAGACCACCATTTATCCATGGGTCGAGACACCCATTTTCATAAAATCCGAAGACATTGAGACCCCCTCCTCTTGAAATAAATAACTAGGGGTCGAGACCCCCCTCTCTCCAAGAAAATTTCCAACCGTCGAGACCCCCCTCTCTCCAACACATGCTCCAATAGACGAGGAACACTCGACAAATCTCAAGGTCGAGACACCCGTAGCCACCCATAGTTGGCACATCACTCTTGGACCCTAACGGTCTTGTAGACGAGGCACCCTTGACAAATCAGCGGTCGAGACACCCTCATCCAAAACACCAGTCATGACGAGGAACCCTTGACGATATTTGAGGTCGAGACACCTCCATCCAAAATACCAGCCACTAATGGCGCTTCCGACGAGGGACCCTCAGGCATTGGGACCTCCGGAGAGGAACCACTTACATGATAAAGACTACCACACATTTCCAGTAAAGAATCATCGCAGGTACCAACAATAAGGGTCGAGGAACCCAACAGATATGAACTCAACAGCAACTCCGGGCGAGAGACCTCCAGGCGAGGAACCTCCAAGCCAGGGATGCCCAACAATAACTCCAGATACGAGGAACCCTCTGTGGTTAACGCCTCATGCGTGGAACCCGTAGTTATCACCACAAAGTGCGAGGGACCCTTTGGAATAAAAAATGGTATACGAGAAACCCTCAAATGTTGCAACAGTAGGCGAGGATCCCCTTTGGGTTGAGGAACCCACCTCATCCAGCGATATTTGCGAGGAAATTTCTTTCACCAGATCCTCAGACGAGGAACCAAACCCAACCAGGCCAAAAAAAAGGATGAAGAATTTAAAGGGGAAGACGAGGAACCCACCGCAGAACCCCTGATACTCGAGGAATCCCTCGGGGTCACGACGGGTGGGGAGGAACCCACTGGTTCCAAGTTAAGTGGCGAGGAACCCTTTCTTGTAATGTTCTTAGGCTAGGAACCCCTGAGTCTCAGATCATCAACGCGCGAGGAACCTACCAGCAAGGGGGGTCATGAGGAACTTGAGTATGGAAAACCCTCAACAGAAAAAGTGCGTGTGGAACTCATAGAGGACGAGGAACTCACCAACGAGGTTCGTCGCAAGGAGCCCTCATCAATCAGTGAATACCTCGTGGCAATGGTAGAAGACGAGGAACCCTCAAGTATAAAGTGAACGCGCGAGGAACCCTCGACGAAACCCAAAGTCGAGACACCCTTATTTGAAACAAGACAAATTACCAGATATACGAGCCGCTAACGAAAGGTTTGACGAGGAATCCATTCCGAGAGTCACACACAAGGAGTTGAGTTGTGTCTCACTAATAACAACACTGGATTGAGAAATGGGTCGCGAGGAACCCTCGAGTATAAATCCAACTAGCAAAGAACCCTGGGTATCCCTCGTTGCCAATAAGGAACTCGCGACAGCAAACCCTCTAGTTGAAATACCAACCAGCGAGGGACCCTTGGGCGGGTGAGGAATTGAAACACTTACAAATGGCGAGGAACCCTCGCTCATAAATGCCAAATCAGCTGCCGACAAGGGACTCGTCAAAATACGAGGGTCTGATGTACCTTTGGATTTGGAACTCATTCCGAGAGTGACGCACGAGGAACCCAAAATGAACGAGGAACCCAAAGCAAACAAGGAACCCAAAACGGGTAAAAAACCCAACGAGGAGCTCCGCGATTCCAAACTAACCGTCGAGGAACCCGAGGTAATATGAGAGGAACTCTGTGTGGTCGAGATGCCCAGTCGAGGAACCCCTCGAATTCAAAGAGGCAGATGAACCCTCTCTCAAATAAAGGCCCTCAGACGAGGAACCTTCGCCTACCATAAAAGGCACCGAGGATCCCTTAGCGGTCCTTGCCCAAAATTCAACCCGTCGTCAACCGACATCCTCACCACTACAGCTGAGAAGGTACCATGCCTAACTCCTGTCGAGTTTCATTTTCTTAAAAAAGTTTGAATAGCATGCACTAGTTGTATGAGTACACTTTTTGTAAGAAATATAAACTCTAACTGCAATGAAGAAAAGTAATGCCCATTATTTTTGGCACTTGAAATTTTGTGCATGACTCATTTACCTACATTGTGCAGTGGATAAAGAAGGGCAGAACCTCTACTAGATTAGAAGAGGGCCCATGATATAAGGAACTTTCCTCATCATACTTGGGGGGATGTCCAACCCAAAAGTAAAAGTATAGTGAGTAAAATCCCTAAGACCCGACAGGACCAGCAGGAGGTTATCCTCCTAGTAATAATAATAAAAAAAATCACTACGTTTTTTTTATTATTCAATATAGATTTATAGCCTAGAGAACAAGTCCTAACCTCTGTTCTCAAGAAAACTTTACTTGACCAGTTTTCAGAACATAGGGAAAGGCGGTTCTACCCTCCTCTCTAAACTTGTTATTTCTATAAGACAAAAGATTCCTAAGAAAAGTTTGGAACAAGCCCCCTGCAGACGAAGGGGAATTTCCAGTACAAAGAAATAATTATTTCTTTACTTAGGATATATTCAAAATTTTATTCAAAGTTTGTGGGAAGGATAAGGACTAACCCCATCTCCTGGCTACTCCCTAAGAAATGAATGTGCATAACGAAATACCCCATAATCACACGAGGGTGCGCTAAAAAGTACCCCACAGGCACATGGGGCTGCGCTAATTTTTTTAACTATTCAGCTCATATGCGAGTACCCTGCAGTTAGAGGGGCAGCTTCAAAATGTTTAACTTGCTCAATTATATGCAAGTACCCCGCAGCTAGAGGGGCCACTTCCAAATTTCAACTTGCTCAGTTATATGCAAGTACCCCGCAGTTAAAGGGGCAGCTTCAAAATTTTAAACTTGCTTAGCTATATGCAAGTACCCCGCAGTTAGAGGGGCAGCGTCCAAATTTTAACTTGATTAGTTATATGCAAGTACCCCGCAGTTAGAGGGGCAACTTCAAAATTTTAACTTGCTCATCTCATATGCAAATACCCCACAGTTAGAAGCGGGAAGTTCAATCTGGAGGTTCTCACATAAAAAAGAGCAACTCAAAGTATTGAGCAAGTGTAATTATACATATAAGGTACAACAGTTTAGTACCTAAGGCTCCAAGGGCATAATAGCGCTCATAGTCTTGAGCAAGTGCCAAGTATAAATATAAGGTGCGACAGTTTAGCACCTAAGCCTCCAAGGGCACCGAAGCGCTCACAGTCTTGAGCAACTGCCAAGTATAAATATAAGGTGCGCTAGTTGAGCACCTAAGGTTCCAAGGGCATCAGAGAGCTAACAGTCTTGAGCAAGTGCCAAGTATAAACGTAAGGTGCTCCAGATGAGCACCTAAGGCTCCTAGGGCACCGGAGCGCTCACAGTCTTGAGCAAGTGCCAAGTATAAATATAAGGTGCGCCAGTTGAGCGCCTAAGGCTCCAAGGGCACCGGAACACTTGCAGTCTTGAGCAAGTGTCAAGTATAAATATAAGGTGTGACAGTTTAGCACCTAAGGCTCCAAGGGCACCGGAGCGCTCACAGTTTTGAGCAACTGCCAAGTATAAATATAGGGTACAACAGTTTAGTACCTAAGGCTCTAAGATCACCAAAGCGCTCACAATATTGAGCAAGTGCCAAGTATAAATATAAGGTATGACAGTTTAGTACCTAAGGCTCCGAGGGCATCGGAGCGCTCACAATATTGAGCAAGTGCCAAGCATACATATAAGGTACGACGGTTTACTACCTAAGGCTCCAAGGGCACCGGAGCGCTCACAGTCTTGAGCAAGTGTCAAGTATAAATACAAGGTGTGCCAGATGGGCACTTAAGGGCACCGGAGCGCTCACAGTCTTGAGCAAATGCCACGTATAAACATAAGGTGCTCCAGATGAGCACCTAAGGCTCCAAAGGCATCGGAACGCTCACAGTCTTGAGCAACTGCCAAGTATAAATATAGGGTACAACAGTTTAGTACCTAAGGCTCCAAGAGCACCGCAACGCTCACAGTATTGAGCAAGTGTCAAGTTTAAATATAAGGTATAACAGTTTAGTACCTAAGGCTCCGAGGGCACCGGAGCGCTCACGGTATTGAGCAAGTGCCAAGCATATATATTAGTACGTCGGTTTAGTACCTAAGTCTCCAAGGGCACCGGAGTGCTCACAGTCTTGAGCAAGTGCCAAGTATAAATATAAGGTATGACAGTTTAGTACCTAAGGCTCAAAGGGCACCGGAGCGCTCACAGTATTGAGCAAGTGCCAAGCATACATATAAGGTACGAAGATTTAGTACCTAAGGCTTCAAGGGCATCGGAGCGCTCATAGTCTTGAGCAAGTGTCAAGTATAAATATAAGGTGTGCCAGATGGGCACCCACCGGAGCGCTCACAGTCTTGAGCAAGTGCCACGTATAAACATAGGGTGCTCTAGATGAGCACCTAAGGCTCCAAAGGCACCGGAGAGCTCACAGTCTTGAGCAACTGCCAAGTATAAATAAAAGGTACGACAGTTTCGTTCACAAGTCTCTCGACATTACAAGACACTTATGCACGAGGGGGCTAATATTAAGAAGTCCTCAATCAAGTGAACAAATAATAAAATATCTTGGAGTGTGGGGATCCACTTAGAGTGGCTCCACCTTCCCAAGATTGCAAGTTTGACAGAAAATAGCCTAGGGCGAGGGGATCCACCTTGAGTGACCCCTCTTTCCAAACTTGATGCTACAGAAAAGAACTCAGGGCGAGGGGCTCACCACGAGCAACCCCTCTACCCAAGATGAAAGGCCACAGAAGAAGTCCAACGGAGAGGGGCTCACCGCGAGTAACTCCACCGCCCAAGATAAAAGGACAAGGGCGAGGAGCCCACCGCGATTAACCCATCCACCCAAGATAGAAGGCCACAGAAGAAAGCCAAGGGCGAGGGGCCCACCGCGAGTAACCTCTCTGCCCAAGATGAAAGGCCACAGAAGAAGGCCAAGGGCGAGGGGCTCACCGCGAGTAACCCCTCCGCCGAAGATAGAAGGCCACAGAAGAAGGCCAAGGGCAAGGGGATCACCGCGAGTAAACCCTCTGCCCAAAATAGAAGGCCACAAAAGAAGGCCAAGGGAGAGGGGCCCAACGCGAGTAACCCCTCCGCCTAAGATGAAAGGCCACAAAAGAAGGCCAAGGGGGAAGGGCTCATCGCGAGTAACCCTTCCACCCAAGATAGAAGGCCACAGAAGAAGTCCAAGGGCGAGGGGACCACCGCGAGTAACCCCTCCACCCAAGATGAAAGACCACAGAAGAAGGCTAAGGGTGAGGGGCTCATCGCGAGTAACCCCTCCGCCCAAGATGAAGGGCCATAAAAGAAGGCCGAGGGCGAGGGGCTCACCGTAAGTAACCCCTCTGCCCAAGACAAAAGGCCACAGAGGAAGGCTAAGGGCGAGGGGCCCATAACGAGTAACCCCTCCGCCTAAGAGGAAAGGCCAACAGAAGAAGGCCAAGGGCGAGGGGCTCACCGTGAGTAACCCCTCCGCCCAAGATGAAAGGCCATAGAAGGAGGTCAAGGGCGAGGGGCTCACAGCGAGTAACCCCCTGCCTAAGATAGAAGGCCAAGGGAGAGGGGCTCACTTTGAGAAACCCCTCTACCTAAGGTAGAAGGCCACAGAAAAAGGCCAAGGGCGAGGGGCTCACCATGAGCAACCCCTTTAAACAAAGTAGAAGGCCATAGAAGTAGGCTAAAAATGAGGGGCTCACCGCGAGTAACCCCTCCGCCCAAGTTTATACCCTGATAAGGAGGTCCACTATAAGTGGACTCATTTACAAAACTGTGGATGAAGTGACATAACATTTAATGACCCTAAGGGGAATGATGAAAAAACCCTAGGGTCCCTGGAAAAAAAAACTAAATTTATGGCATACAAAGCCTTTTGATCTACCCAACACAAAAGACTTTGCACGAGGGGCTAATGTAGAAGGGTGTCTACCTACAAAAAATATAAATAAAAGTATTTTTTATTGGAAATATTGAGAAGAAACCCACCCAGGTCCCGGAAGAAACTCATATTGAGAAGGAACCCCTAGGGTCCCGGCAAAAACCCATATTGAGAAGGAACCCCCCCAGGGTCCCTCCAATGAAGAAGTGCCATATTGGATAAGGAACCCCTAGAGTCCCTCCACCGCAGAAGTGCCATATTGGAGAAGGAACTCCAGGGTCCCTCCACTGCAGAAGCCCAAGTTGAGAGGGGCCATCACAAGGGTCCCTGCAAAAACTCAAGTTGAAAAGGGCCACTGTAAAGGTCACTGCAGAAGTCCAAGATTGAGAAAGACCTCCACAAGGGTCAGTGCGTAAATGACATTTTAGAAGTGCCCCGCAAGGGCCATTGCAGAAGTCCAAGATTGAGAAGGGCCGCCGCAAGGGTCACTGCAAAAATGACATTCGAGAGGTGTCGACGCAAGGATCACTACGGAAATGACATTTGAGAAGTGCCCCGCAAAGGCCACTACAGAAGTCCAAGATTGAGAGTGGCCTCCGCAAGAGTCACTGCAGAAATGATATTCGAGAGGTACCGTCGTAAGGGTCACTGCGGAAGTGACATTTGAGAAGTGCTGCGCAAGGGCCACTGCAGAAGTCCAAGATTGAGAAGGGTCGTCGCAAGGGTCACCGTAGAAATGACATTTGAGAAGGGCCACCACAAGGGTGATTTCAGAAACTCAAGGCAAGAAGGGCCACTGCAAGGGTCACTGCAGAAGTCCAAGTTGAGAAGGGCCACCGCAAGGGTCACAGCAGAAACTCAAGTTGAAAAGGGCCACTGCAAGGGTCACCGCAGAAATCCAAATTGAGAAAGACCATCGCAAGGGTCCCCGCAGAAACTCAAATTGAGAAGAGTCACCGCAAGGGTCCCTGCAAAAGCCCAAGTTGAGAGGGACTCTGCAAGGGTCCCCGCATAAATGATATTTGAGAAGGAACCCCCCGAAGGCTTCCTCAACAGCAAAAACGATGTTTTAGAAGGAACCCCCTACTAGGGTTCCTCAACAGCAAAAACTTACTTGGAAGAAGGGACCCGCAAGGTCCTCCCCCCTCAGCTCCCAGAAAACTAACTTAGGATGATGGGGTGTCTACTATAAGCAACCCCTCATCGTGAAAAAGAACAGAAGTACTAACACTTATTTTCTTGTGCAGGTTGCCTAGTTGAGCAAGCTGGGCTCGAGTAGGCCAGTTGGGACCTCCTGGGAGTTTTGACTTAGCGGCTGAGGGACAAGGTATGTTGAGCAAGCTCAACCACTTAGCACTATAGGATTGAGAGAATACTAGTAGGAGACCCTAGGGTCGCCTAATCCTCACACACCTCACACTTAGTCACAAGTGAAGTGAGCAGCCAAAAGGTTGGCTGCTCACAAGAAAAGAACTACTTATAAAATGATTTTAAAGGAGAGGGTCCTCTAAACCCCCCTCAAGAAAAATGATTTTAGAAGGGGGTCCTCAAGACCCCCTCAAGCTTACAAAGATTTTAGAGGAGGTGGTCCTCGAGAACCCCCCCCCCCCCCCCCCCCAAGTTTACAAAGTTTGTACCAAAAGTTACCGTTTCAAAAGATATTTAGCAAATCAGATATTTTGTCTCCATTAGAAGACATATTTCCTTTTGAACTTTGATTTGAACCAGGGGGCATCTGCCAGAGGGGACAGGCAGAGCTGCCTTAAGGTAGGGACAAATAGTACACTGCAAACTTTGTCCCTCATCAACCCTCTTAAGTTTTGGCGCCAAAAGTGCCAACCCAGCCTTAGTGCCCAAGTATAAATAGGACGCCTGGGCAAGGTCATGAGGGAGAACAAAACTCAATAGCAAAGTCACTCTGTCAAAATCACACCAGAACCTCTCTAGTATTCTCTCCCTGCTCTCTCTCTAAGTACTAAGTGCCTTGTTCATTCACTCCCCACTGACAGCCATTACTCTCAGGAGCTCCTCTTGAGAAAATTACTATTATTGTTGTGTAAGTTCATCTTCTTGCAGGGAGGGAGTTCCAGCTTGAGCTCCATTTTTACCAAAAGGAGAAGGTCTCATAAGAAGCTGCTCCAGAAGTTCTTGAGAACCTTGCAGACAGTGTCCATTGGAGTGGGTCACGCCTCACCCTTTCCAGTTAGTCATAGACCCCAGTCTCACTACCCTCCTACAGTGTGCTGGTGATAAGGCTTCGTCTGTAGTGAAGCCAAGTATGTAGTTTTATTATTTTTGCACTATTTTTAGTGTTTCACTTTTGATTTAATGCTACTTGAGATTCTTCTTATGTAATGTTAGTGTGGGGGAGATTATCTATCCAACAATATTCCTCTGGAGTTTTGCTCTTGGTTTCATTGTTCTCATTCCTCTACTTGCCATCAATTCCTGTTTTGCATCTCAGCAACTGCTTCAAAAGCTTCAGGAATCCCTAATATGGAGAATCCCTAATATGGAGAAGCTTCTGCAAAACAGTGATTGATTAGGGATTCCTAAAACTTTAAGGATTCCTGATTAGGGATTCTCGAAACTTTTAAAGGTAGGTGGGACCATGGTCCCACCTACCTTCCAAACTAAAAAGATTCGATGATGTATCGTACGATGCGGAAACATGTCACAAACACGAAACAAACACTCAGACACTCGGAGTAATTAACAAACTCAAACCAGTCCAGCTCCCGTAAATGACTTACATATATTAAACCAAACTGTAATCCCACTTAAGGTAGGATTCTCAAAAGGATAAGGACCACTTAAAGAGATGAAAGCTATCAATAAATATCTGAACAAATCTAGTCGTCCACCTCTGTGGGAGCCACCCAGTCAGCACATCACTCTCACACCTTAAAAAGAAGCTTAATTCGACCTCAAAGGGAATAACATTCCACTTTTTGGTGGAACTTGAATGACTTTAGTCACAAGCTCATCTTGATTCTCTGCCGATTTTGCTAGTTCTGCCCCCACTGTCTTTAATAAGGACCAGAGGTTGGTGCTTATTAGGACACTCTGATGCCCTTCAACTAAAAGCACCACAATCGATATATTTGAATTTTGTGGCAGACGGCTCATTGGCTTTAACTTGGTGCAGCATTGGTTGAATTTCCTTTACTTTGAGCCGCAAATTTGATATATTTTTCAACTTAAGTGCACACTCAACTTTTTGTCTCAATGCGTAAATCTTCCGCTAAATATGCCCTCATGAGACTTGGTAAACCTCCTATATACCTTCCAACTCTGTACTTCTGTTTCCTTCTGCCTGGCCATTAAATAAAGAATGCGGAAAGTCTCAGTATATTCAGTTGAAGAGAAGTTTTTTCTTGTGTTCTTGACAATTGACACTAATGAAAAGCTCTCTCATCATTGCAAGAAAAAATGTTTTCTTAATATAATCTTTCGCATCTTCCATGTCATGATCACCTTCAAACCTTTGATACTAAGCTGCTGCAGTAAATCATTAAGCCACATTACACTTTAAGCCTTAATTTTAGATGCCAAAATTGAAAATCTTTTCCTCCCACGCATCCCTTCGTAACTTTCTCAACAGTATCAAACCAGTTGATAAATGTATTACTGTCCATTCTCCTGTCAATATTAGGGATATCAATTTTCAAATCCAATTGCAAACATTCTTGTCAATTTTATCCCCCAAAACTGATGAATGTTCATCACACTTTTGCCAAAAGAATTTATGTTAATTTGAAAGGATAAATTATATCTTGCACTCATTTTTTCTCGTTCATATCTTGAGGAACCAAGTGTTTGTAACTCCTGGATCGAAGACCTGAAATTGATTAAACGATAAGAAGTTCTACCTCGATTCAATTCTCCCGTAGGTTGTCCCCAAGAGCTTTAGCACTCCTAGCATTGACAATGGTTAACTATTGCGATTCTAAAAATTGTGCCTTGCCACTAACATGATGTGCTTGCACCAAACTACCGTTCTAGAATTTTTTTATAAAGGCTCCTGCCACCCTGTCATTGCATCCTTGTAGCGAAATCATCTCACCATCACCCCTTGCTCGCGACAACACTCGGGTGTCGTGTTCTGTCCCACCCCGTTTTTTACCACCACCAACCCTTTCGTCGACCCCTTTTGCTATTGATAGACCGCCACTAACCACCTGGATGGAGGCACTAGGATTTCTGTAGGTTTCAACACAACTAGACTCAAAATTTGATCCAATGTTGCCTTCATTGCATTGTGTTCTTATTTATTCATCAAACTTTTGGATTTTTTTTCCCTTGAATCGATTCAGTTGTTGGCACTTTGATTTGTTTGTCTCAACAATCCTTACCTGAGAGATTTGAACTGCTTTGATGCCACTTTTATGCATCTTACTGTGTGGAAGATTGTCACAAACACGAGACAATTATTTAAAGCACTCACTATTATAACTACTTAAACAAATGAAGCTCTCATTAAAAAAAATCTTCTCAATCAAGTCTTATTATCTTCCCAAAAGAAAGTGATTATAGGAGGTGGCCGAGGACATTGTTTATAAGCTAGACCCTAATTCCACTTGAGCTATGATTCTAGAGGGGACAAAACTCTCTTAATGAGATACAAACTAACCATAAATATCTAAATAAAGCAAGTAACAAAATAGATAGCATACAATGAAATCATTCCCTCTCCTCTAATGGCACTCACCCCACGTGTCCCATCCATGCAACACATCACTTTGTCTTACTTGTTTTGTTATGTTGAGTGAAACTCTCCATAACTGAGAGGACTACTACTGCCCCATGTCTGTTTGTCCTCGGGTTAGTTTTCTTTCCCTGCCTCAATTAGCCCCTGCATATGGTTTAGTGATGTTTACAGAATCAGTAAAGAATCTATATATATATATATATATCCTATTAATTCTTTTTAAAAAAAATTTTTATTTTGTTCTTTTGAGATAGAGCCCTTTTTTGTGTATGTGTGCGCGCGATGGGGGTTGAATCAGTCACTATGTACACTTATTTTTTAATCTATATATTTGAATAAAAATTTAGATTGGATTTCCTGTTCTTATTTTGTAATGACATTGTTACTATAAGCTTTTTTAGGTTTAAAAAATGATTGTGCAAAAAATTTAGAACATAAGCAATTTTTTACTCATGGTTGTGAGGTTCTGATATTATATTGCAGTTGTCAGAGCTTGTGAGCATAGATAGCTATAGTGAGTGGATACACTTAGTAGCTCAGTTCACACTGAAGTCCTTACAGTCATGGCAGGTTAGCTGCAGCCATAATTTTTGAGTTATATTAAAGGAGATAATTCCTAATGAAACCTGTTTCTATGTCGGTGATTCTTTCCAGTTGTAAACTAATTAAATCATATTCCCTTCAGTGGGCAGGCAGCAGTTTACACTACCTTCTTGGGCTGTGGTCTAGATTGGTGTCATCTGTGTCATATTTGAAGGGTGACAAACCAAGAATGCTAAGTGAATATGTGCCGGAGATTATAGAATTTTTATAAGATCAAAGTTTGAATCTTTTCAGGTTAAATGATCTTTCTGTGTTTGTAATGAATTGAAACTTCATTTAACTAAATAGAATCATAGACATTACGTTTCTATTATCATTTGTTTGTGTCTGCAGGCTGGATTATCCGACGATCTCCTTGAGAACCCACTTGATAATGTTGAACTTCTTCAGGATCAGCTTGATTTCATTCCTCACATTTGCAGATTTCAGGTCAGACTTGTAGATTAGAAAGTTCGAGAAATGTCACTTGCAATTATATTTATTTCAAGTCCACTCATTTTTTTTCTTCACAAAAACCAGCCTTCTAAAATTCCTCGCCCAGGCGCTAGGCCATGCTCTGCCACCCCGCCTAGGGCCTAGGCGTTTGGCGGTGATCTACTGTCTCGCTTAGGCCAGAATCTATATGTTATACATATGTTGGTGTATGCATTGTTATATATTGAACTATTAGATTGTGTTGAATGTTAAGTTTATCCTAATAGTTGACTTTTTACAATATTATAATTTAAAATAAAACTAAAAACCAACTTCGTTGGAAATTACCCAGGCATTACGCAACCCCTGCCGCCTTTGATAACATTGAGAGAGAGAGATCACTGGAAATTGAGATAGATCGTGGAGTAGAGCGATAGTGAAGAGGAAATATAACAATAAAATGTTGGGTTTATGGTTAGGGTTACTGATGTGAGGGCATAGTTGTTATTGATCAAGGGGTATTATTGTATTTGTCCTCAGAGTCAGGCTCCCGTGCGGGAGCCCAAATGCGGGACTCCCATGCGGAATCTTTTCTAGAGTTTTATTTTTATTTTTTTTGTGCGGGTTATAAACATTTCAGTGCACCCCTATAAAAAAAATAAGTTCAAAATAATACTTTTTGGTATTTTAAAAAAATGGGTCAATTTTTTACAGTACTTAAGCTGCTTAAAATACTGTCAAAAATTGACCCATTTTTTTAAAATACCAAAAAGTGTTATTTTGAGTTGATTTTTTTTACATGGGTGCACTGAAATGTTTACAACCCACACAAAAAAATAAAAATAAAAACATTTTTTTTTCTAAAAAAGATCCCGCACGGATCCCTCATTTTGGGCTCCCGCACGGGAGCCTGTCCTCATTCATCCCTAAATATATAAAGAAGTTGCTTTGTGTTTCATTATTACATTTTTGGGAGTATGACTGAGAACTAGAGAGCATTTCTGCCCTAATTTCTGTATTGTAGATCCTAGGGAAATAATCAATTTAAATACATATTAAACATAAAAAAACTACTCAAGAAATAACAAATAATACACACATCTTCTAAAAAAATTAAGATAAACATTATATATAAACATATATACATGTAGAGAGAAAAAGGGAGAGAGAGAAATACGTATGTTAGATATAAAAAAATGAAGCATCAATTGAAACCTGGTGCACTCAAATAGTTATTTTGTGTTTTGAATCGTTAATTTGAAGTTTTTTCTATACAAATGTGGTTTAAACGATTAGAAAGTAGGCTTTTATATATCTTCTTATCTTCTTATTTTATGATTTTCACTATTACACTTTTTTCTTGTGTGTTTGCTTTGAAATTTTATCAGATTTTTAAAAATTAAAAAAAAAAGATTGGACACACTTTTTTACGTGTCCAATGTGTGTCCCTAACGTGTTCAAGGCCGATGAGCTTCATAGGTTTCATATCATAAAGATTTAGAGTAATTGGGGTGACGGTTTGATTTATCTCCAAAATCTCCAGACAAGGAACTACCTCCGTAGATCTAGGCCCAAGTGGACCATCCAACACCGGAGTAGACTTCACCCATGGAAACGAGGGTAGGGCGATGGCCTTGGGTGCGTCACCAAACACAACTAGCCTCGCCTTGGCCTCACCCGTAAGTCCTAACCAGCCCTGACGAGGGTGATGACTGAGTTTACCCTCCCTGAATAGTCTCGACCCGTCTGGACTAGCAGTGATTCATCCTCCACGACAGCCTATTGCTCCAACACCACTTCCAACTGCCTCCCTCAACCTATTCCCTATGCTCAGTAATACGCTGAACAGAAGGAAGAGAGATGAGAAAATATCTGTTTCTATATTGATCTAAAGTCTGCGTACAAGAGAAAAGAATAAGCTATAAATAGTAGTAACTCTAACAGAATTGGTTACAAAGTAGAAATGCCAGCTAAGTAATAGCTGGACTAATGACAGCTAATATATATATACAGCTAACTAATTCTAATTTTTACAAAGTCTAAAACTCCCCCTCAAGATGGACTATGAATGTCCTTGACAGCCATCTTAGATAAGAGAGGAAACAATAAAGAAGAAGGCAAAGGCTTGGTAAACATATCAGCAAGTTGATGTTGAGATCGAATCGGCATAAGCTTGATAAACCCTTCTGTAACTTTGTCTCGAACAAAATGGCAATCGATCTCTATATGTTTAGTCCTCTCATGAAAAATAGGATTAGATGCAATATGGATAGCAGCTTGATTATCACAAAAAAGAAGAGCTGGAGGGGAAACATCCACTTGAAAATCTGTTAATAACTGGCGTATCCAAGCCAATTCACTAGTTATAGAGGCTAAAGCTCTATATTCTGCCTCAGCAGAAGATCTGGAAATTGTAACTTGTTTCTTAGCCTTCCAAGACACCAAAGAATCACCAATGAATATACAAAAACCAGTGACAGACTTCCTGGTATCTGGACAAGAAGCCCAGTCAGCATCTGAGAAGGCCTTCAATTTAAGAGAAGAAGAGGATGAGAAAAATAAGCCTTGACCAGGATTGGATTTAAGATATCTGAGAAGATGATGTGCTGCTTTAAGATGAGGTAGGCGAGGTTGAGCTAAAAACTGACTCAACTTATGGACAGCAAAAGTAATATCAGGCCGAGAAAGAGTGAGATAAAGAAGACGACCAATCAAACGTCTATATTGACATATCTCAGGAAGAATATCACCATCAACTGCACTCAATTGAATTTTAGGATCCATAGGAATGTTGGTAGGTTTACAAGCAAGGTAACCTGTGTCTTCAAGCATCTGCAATATATAGTGTCTCTGAGATAAAACAATTCCTTTGGCACACTTAGCAATTTCGAAGCCAAGGAAATACTTCAAACAACCCAAATCCTTGAGTTTAAACTGACTATGAAGAAAATGTTTTAAAGAGTCAATGACCTTAGAATTAGGACTAGTTATAACAATATCATCAACATATACTAATAAAGCCACAAAAGAGTTCCCTGTTCCTTTAGTAAACAAGGAATAATCAGATTTGGATTGAGTAAAACCATAGTGAATAAGGACTTGAGAGAATTTGGAAAACCATTGCCTCGAAGCTTGCTTGAGGCCATAAATGGATTTATGAAGTCTACACACCAGCTTCTCCCCCTGTTTCGGATTCTCCTTGTTGTTATCATAACCAAGTGGAAGATCCATGTAAACTTCTTCAAATAAATCCCCATTAAGGAAGGCATTGTTTACATCAAGTTGAACCAAATGCCAATTTTGACTAGCAGCAATAGCTTGTAGGACTTTGACAGTAACTAACTTGGCAACAGGAGAGAAAGTTTCAATAAAATCAAGGCCTTCTTGCTGATTAAAGCCCTTAGCAACTAACCTAGCTTTATGCCCTTCTATAGAACCATCAGATGTGTATTTTATTTTAAAAATCCACTTGCATCCAATGGAATGTTTTCCTTTAGGTAAAGGAACAACTGACCAAGTATGATTGAACTCCATAGCATCTAGTTCAGCTTGCATAGCTGTTCTCCACTGTGGAAACTTAACAGCCTGATGATAGAATTGAGGCTCATATTGAGAGGAAACTGACATGACAAAAGCTTTGTGAGAAGAAGACAAACAATCATAGGAAATATGTTTAGACAGAGGATAAGGAGTATCACAAGGAGGTAAGTCCTTATGAGATATCAAATTGCAATGAAAATCTCTGAGATAAGAAGGTGGCTTAGTGAATCTTGAAGATTTCCTGATTGAGACTGCATCAGAATTTGGTTTTTGGGGTGGAATTTGAGGTGGAATAACATGAACTTCATCAGGAATAACATGAGCTGCATTATCAGGAGAATGCTCGAGAATATTATCAGCAGTAAAATCTTGTAAATCGGGTTGAGAAGATGTTGGTGACTGAGGAATATTATGAACTTCAAGAGATGGTGTGGGTAACACAAGATCTGGAAAAGGATCAGTCATGGTGTCTGAGGCAGTCACAGTATGAAAAGGAAAAATTTCTTCATGAAAAATAACATCTCTGGATATAAAAATCTGTTTGGTTTGGACATCATATAACTTGTAACCTTTCATGCCAGGAGGATAACCAAGAAAAACACAAACCCTGGACCTGGGTTGGAACTTGGTTTGATGAGCAGATAGAGTAGAAGCAAATGCCAAACAACCAAATACCCTGAAAGATTCATAATCAACAGTAGTCTTGAATAAAACTTCATGTAGTGTCCTGTGTTGAAGTAAAGGAGAAGGAGTCCTATTGATGAGAAAAGTGGCAGTCAGAACACATTCACTCCAAAATTGAATAGGAACCCTGGATTGAAAGTACAAGGCTCTAGCAACATTAAGTAAATGTTGATGTTTCCTTTCAACAACTGAGTTTTGTTGTGGCCTTTCCACACAAGAAAATTGATGCAGAACTCCTTTAGAATTAAAATAATCAGTGAAGGCCAACTCAGGAGCATTGTCAGATCGAAAGACTTTGATTTTAGCATTAAACTGAGTAGCTACCATGTTAAAAAACTTGGGAATGATAACATGAACATCTGATTTCTGTTTGAGCAAGAAGATCCAAGTAAATCGACTACAATCATTAACCAGAGTGAGAAAGAATTTATGCCCAGCATTGGAAGAAATATGATAAGGTCCCCAAATGTCACAATGAATTAAATCAAATGGAAATTGAGACATATGATTGTGTGAATCAAAAGATAATCTTCTCTGTTTAGCTAAAGGGCAAATGTAACAAGGAACAGCTTTATTAAACCTTGAAGTATCACAATGTAGTTGATTTTTCAAACCATCCAGCCTTTTAAAAGATAAATGGCCAAGTCTATTGTGCCAAATATGAGCTGAAACATGATTAACAAAGGCTGTAGATACAGAATTCAAACTAGAAACATCTAGAACATAAAGATCTTCAAACTTTTCACCCTTGCCAATCATCTTCTTGCTGTTGAGATCCTGGATGATCAAGTAATCAGGAAAGAAATTAACTGTAAGCTGAGAACCATTAGTGAGAGCACTAACTGACAGCAAGTTAAACTTGAACTGGGGAACGAATAAAACATTTTTAAGGATTAATATAGAACTCAGTCTAATATCACCACTGTAATGGACAGGAATTCGAGTATGATTTGGCAAGGTAACATTAGAATTCTGTATAGACCTCATAGAGATGAAAGCGGCTGCATTAGAACATATGTGTCGAGTGGCACCTGAATCGACTATCCAAAATTGAGATGAAGAAAAGATAGGATTCAAGTAAACTGAAAAACATATACCTGTGGTATATGAAGTAGTTGGAAGATCATTTTGGTCATTAGCTGGCTTGATAGGAATGGATAGATGGCTAGAAAGCATCGACATAAGCTGCTGGTATTGATTTGTATTAAGATTCTGAACAAAGTTCCCAACAGTACCTTGTTGATCAGACTTGTTATCTGAATTAGAATAAGACTGATTAGAAACTTGATTAACAATGTTGTGATTATTAGGATAGTAATTATCTCGTTGCCTTGGTGTAAAACCAGGAGGGTAGCCATGGATTTTGTAGCACTTCTCAATGGTATGACCATGAAAATTGCAGTGAGTACAATAAGGTCTCTCTTTTCTCTGCCCCTTATAACCCCCGGTATTGTGATTTCCAGAGTTATTCTTGTAACCTCCAGAATTGTTTCTATAACCTGTATAATTGTATGAACTGGAACTATTTCCATGTTTCTTAGAGTAGTCATTTTTGACAGCAAAGGCCATGGTGCTAGCAGAATCAGAAGTAGAATTGACATGAACTCCAATTTTCCTTAGATGTTCTTCTTGAGAAATCAAAGCAAACACCTTATTTATAGGTGGTAACGGATCCATAAGAAGAATCTGACCACGAACTTGAGCAAAAGAATCATGTAGCCCCATAAGAAAAGACATGATATATTCCATTTGATAATGAGATTGAAGTTCCTTAACACCACCACAAGAACATTTTCCACAAGTGCAAATAGGTCTATAATTGCTTAACTCTTCCCAAATAGTCTTCAATTTAGTTAAATAAACACTAACAGTGCTCTGATCTTGAACAAGGTTCATCAATTCACGACGTAACTGAAAAATTCTAGGTCCATTCCTTTATTGGAATCGATCCTTGAGATCAAGCCAAATCTCATAAGAAGAATCAGAGAAAATTATGCTAGCAGAAATCTCTTTAGAAACAGAGTTCAGAATCCAAGAGATAACAACGTTGTTGTTCCTAATCCATGAATTGAGAAGATTAAGATCATTACCTTCAGGTTTCTCGATAGATCCATCAATAAATCCGAGTTTATTCTTTACTGATAAAGCGATCAACATCGCACGACTCCAGGAGGCATAGTTATCTCCTGTTAGAGGCTGTGAGACCAAAACGAGACCTGGACCATCAGAATGATGAAGAAAATAAGGATTTGAAGGTTCATCAATGGCGGACTTGCCATACTTAGAGGTAATTGATTCTTCTGAATTTGGAGTTTCCATGAAAATTGAATAAAAGAACAAATCTACACTTCACGATCTGGAGAGAAGACTCAATCAAACAAATCGAAGAAGATGAAGAACTAATTTTGCTTTGATACCATAATACGCTGAACAGAAGGAAAAGAGATGAGAAAATATCTGTTTCTATATTGATCTAAAGTCTGCGTACAAGAGAAAAGAATAAGCTATAAATAGTAGTAACTCTAACAGAATTGGTTACAAAGTAGAAATGCCAGCTAAGTAATAGCTGGACTAATGACAGCTAATATATATATACAGCTAACTAATTCTAATATTTACAAAGTCTAAAACTCAAAACTCCCACATCCACCCTTCCTATGTTTCTGACCTCATACACCCCTGTAACACCACCTATTTGTCTGACCCAAACCTGAGAAATTCAGCCACCACACCGATGTCGCCTTCTAAGTTGCCACCTTCATGCATTGTTGGCGCCCCTTCCACTCCAAGGTTATAGCGAAGCGACTCATGTTAACTTCATCCCAATCCTTTCTGTTCCAACCCTATGTCCACTCCCAGGTTTTAGCAAAGCGACTCATGTGGACTTCATCCCAACCCCCTCTGTTCCAACCCTATGTCCACTCCTTCGGAGCGCCACTACCTTGTTATATTATTGTGCCCTTAACGCCACATCTTCCCTTGCAGCGGATTCTATTCAGGGGCACCTATGCACCTTTATCATTAATTGAGGTTCCAATGAGAATCTCGTATTGATCAAGTTGGTTGACAAGCCTAATCTACTAGTGGAGCCTTTACAATTTCGTGTAGTATTTGGTGGTTTTGATTGTTGTACCGCCTTAGTTCCTAGAAAATAGTTCCACATTAAATTTTCGATCAATATTTGTTCGGATGTTCTTTCATGCATCGTAATTGATTAGTTTATATGCCACCCTCTATTGTGCCGACCTTGACCCGAAGTACCATACATGATGGTCGAACACCTATACCTTTGAGCATGATGGGGTATGAGGGGAGCTTCTTCAGTGCGATTTTTGTTCCTTTTCCTTTCGTCCATTACTCTTGTGATTGCGTTGGAACTAGTGTTTATGTGTTTGTGAGGACTCTAGCTCACGGGATGGAGATTTCTCCTTATACTTGATACATTTGAGTATACCCCTCTTATAGGTTGTCTCCGCTATGAGACATTCAACACACAATGGGTTTTGTGTCCGGGGCACCATTGCCCATTCCTCCTCAGTACGCGTATGACGTTGTATGAGCACCTAGAGCTGTAAACAAGTTTCTATTTATGTGCTGGGGGGTTATGGAGAGGATATGTCACCTCATGTCATTCCTGCTCTTCACACACTAAAAAAGGACAGTAGATGGAGGATGTGTGTTGACAATCGTACGGTTAATAAGATTACAGTTAAGTGCAAAATTTCCATTCTCCGGCTGATGGACATGTTGGACCAGCTCCATTGGGCTCATGTGTTCTCTAAGTTGGACTTACATGGCGAGTATCACAAAATTCGTTTGCTCCTCAGAGATGAGTTGAAATGCTGCCTTTAAGGGGGAAGACGATCTGTACGAGTGGACAGTGATGTTTTTCGGCGTCTTCAACACTCCTTCGACGTTTATGAGGGTGATGACACTGACACTAAGCGCATTCTTAGGGAAGTTCGTGATCGTATACTTTGTTGATATTCCCATCTGCTTGAGCACTTGGACCACGTTTGCCAAGTGCTTGAGTTACTAGGCACCCAACACTTCTACCTTGACTTATTGGTCCCCTCCATTATAGTCCAAATTTGTATTTTCACGGTTTAGCAAGCTTTATTGACTGTTGGGTTTAGCTCTATCATGGAACCTATTAGAGTACTCACGGGGTCTTGAATTCTGATTTCCACCAGATAAAGGGTGGCGATGAGGCATTACTGCTCATCAAGGCTTAAAGGACCACTTGCCCTGTCCCGGCTCTCCCCGACATCACACGGTTGTTCAAACTTATAAGACATGATTGGTGCAGTCAGCCATATGCTATCCGACCCTGTTTTCAGATATTCGGCATGTGAGGTTGAATTTTGTGCTGTTGTCCTGGTAGTTTGGCACTAGCATGAATACCTTATTTTATAAAGAGTTTGTTTTCACGTTTAATCATGAGGCTCCCTAGTTCATTAATATCCAGAAGAAGATTCGCGACCACCATTCGAACTGGTCCAACTTCCTTGAGTGTTAAACATTCCACCTTTAGTATTGGCCAGAGAAGAGAACCAGGGCGTCAACATCCCAAGTCATTGGTCCCATGCCTTAGTGGTTGTTTGAGGCTCTTTAGGTTTGATGAGGTTCATGCTTTTTTATGTTACTGATGAGTACTGTGGGATTATAGCCGTTGCATGTGCTAGCCACTAGGTGATTGCCTCCTTAAGGAGAAGTTTTTATTTTGTTGTTCTGCCCTCTGACTTCCCACTTCTTCCTTACAGGATATGATCATCGTGGGGTCTTCCCCATCATGGCGACAAATATACCAGTATTCAGAGTTGATGCGTTTTCTAGACGACAAAGGGCCAACACTGCAATGTCGTTTATACAAGCGTCTCCCTATCCTAAATAGATCGTTCAAAATGTATCGATGGAATTCATATAAGCCTCCCTTAGACCGCCAAGTGCCATGATTTTATTTTTATAGTTGATTGGTTTTCAAAAATGACCCATTGCGTTCCTTGCAGTAGGACCGACCACTGATGCGTATCGTATTGCATCTTTGTATTTCGTGAGAAGCGTTCCATGGAGTATCACGTCACTTTTGGCGTTGGCATCAAGGGTCACTGTTGGCATTCACTTTGACAACTTCAGTGATCTTCACTTCAGTTGTCCACTTCCTTCCACCCCACCCTGGGGCTGATGGCAAACAAAGGTTGTCAATCATAGCGTGGAAGATCTATTATTGTGCTTAGCCTCATATAAATTTTAAGAGTTGGGACGTCATAGTTGCACATACAAAGTTTGCATTCAATAACAGGACCCATCGGTCCACAGGTCTATATCGTTGTTCCAAATTGTGTTGGGGGTACTACTCTCGTCCCTAGTAGAGCTTCCCCTATGCCAGTTAGTCTGACTGCCTTGGACTTTGCTGCACAGAATACCCTTTTACACGTCGATGTAGGGGAGCGCTTGACCCATGGGAGATGATCTTCATGCTCTGTCTCCAGAGGGAGCGACGACAGGAAAACGACCACATGGTGGAGATGAAATGGTTTGGACCCTTACCCATTTGACCTTCCTCCTGATTTTTGAATTAACAGGACGTTTAACATGGCGAAACTTCCCCCCTTTCGATGATATCACCTGCCGCTGATTTCATTGCCAACAAATGAGACCCAACCTCTTCGCTCCAATGTCGATCGAGTTGAAGGTAGATTGATGAGGTACCTTATCGGGTGGGACAACCAGTATCTGAGAGCTTCTGGATCACCTTACATAATATCGCTTCAGATTTTTGCTCCGAGTTCATTGCTCCCTTCCCCAAAATATCTCTCATGCCCAGCTCATGGGGCATACGTGTCATAGATCGTGATGTATCTCCCAATACGTCAATCCTCACTCTCACGCATCTCGGCCTGAATAGTTCACCACAGTAGTAGTCAATAGACTCTAAACTCTAGAAGATACGTTTCTGTAATCTGTTTGAGCCAAGAAAAAGAAAAATAAAACCTTCATGTTCTTCTTCATCTGAGTATACCTCTTCCTCTTCCTCTTCTCTAATCGGTCCCAGATGAACTCGTTTCACCAAACCTAGGCGAATCTGTGCATCTTTGTAGCAACCAATCTTCATCATTTTACACTCACACTAGCACCTTCTCAATTGCGTTGAGCCAACCTACATAGTTATCAACATCCATGAGTACATCATTGTGAGGCAGGTCCATGGTCCACTCTGACATCTGTATGGAGGTTTTTCTTGAGAAGCCACAAAACTCAAGTGGTTCGGCTATCCACTTCTAAGGCCACCAAATCCCCATCATCCTCGCCATAAGAAATATCAATTTCCCTTGTGACGCAGTGTCAGGACTCAGGCAGGTAAACCGACACCCAATAGGAGCGATGCCTTGGGTTTTTTTACACTCACACTAGCACCTTCTCAATTGCGTTGAGCCAACCTACATAGTTTTTGAAATTAAACTTGTTTTTGAAAATTAAAATAATTGGGCTTTATTAGTTTGTATTTTTGGGTTAAATGTTTGGATTGTCTAATTAGTTAGTATTGGGCCTCTATAAAGTTAGACCCATTAAGAGTGATATTTTGGCCAGAACATTCTAGATCCATCTTGTGTATTGTGGAGAGTGTAAGAAATGGAAGATAGATGTGGAAGGTTCTAGAGATTCAATCTTGACCCTTGATGTAAATTTAATCTCCACCATTCATTTGAGTTGGAGGATGGTATAAATAGGGGTGTTGTCTCCACATTTTGTATCAAGCAAAATTTAGTGAGTTCTAATAAAATAGTTCCTTTCACCAAATAGTTCTCCACTCTTTTTTCATATATTTTGCTCCCTCCCCTAAATATATAAACAACCTCTTCCAACAAAGTGGTATCAGAGCCAAGGTTCTAAAATGGCTAATGGTATGGTTCCTTTCCGAATTCCCCAACTCACCAAAGACAACTACAACCATTGGAGTATCAAGATGAAGGTGTTACTCGCTTCTAAAGATGTTTGGGAGATCGTTGAAAAAGGCTACAATGAGCCTCAAGATGAAGCCACCCTATCTCAAGCTCAAAAGGATAGATTAAAAGAAGCAAGGAGGACAGATCAAAAGGCCCTCACTCTCATTCACCAAGCATTGGATGAAGGTACGTTTGAGAAAATTGCGTTTGCCACAACCGCCAAAGAAGCATGGGAGACTTTACAAAATTCTCATAAGGGGATTGAGAAGGTAAAGAAGGTTTGTCTCCAAACACTTAGAGGTGAGTTCGAGTCTTTGCATATGAAAGATTCCGAGTTACTTTCAGATTATTTTGCTAGAGTTTTGGCTATTGTCAATCAATTAAAAACTAATGGTGAAAATATGAGTGACACACGGGTGGTAGAAAAAATCCTCCGCTCTTTAAGTTCCAAGTTTGACTATGTTGTTGTAGCAATTGAAGAATCTAAAGATACAGATTCTATGGGAATTGATGAACTCATGGGTTCCTTAAAAGCCCATGAAGAGAGACTTAACAGGAAAAGTCAGGAGACTTTAGAGCAAGCTCTTCAAACAAAGCTTACTCTAAAAGAAGGAAGAGAATACAACAACGAACGGAGCCAAAGAGGAAGAGGCAGATGTCAATTTCGAGGAAAAGGCGGTGTGAAGTATTTCAACAATGAAAGGCAAAACTCATATCCAGCAAGAGGACGTGGAAGAGAAGGCAACACGAGACCAAGGTACGAAAAATCTCAAATTAAGTGTTATAATTGTCAAAAATTCGGCCATTATGCTTCGGAATGCAGAAGTAATTCGAATATTGTGGAGGAGAAGACTAACTATGTTGAAAAGGAAAAGCACAAGGATTCGACATTGTTATTAGCATACAAAGGAGAACATAATGGAGAAAGCAAGATGTGGTATCTTGACACGGGAGCAAGCAACCATATGTGTGGAAAAAAGGACATGTTTGTGGAACTTGATGAATCGGTAAAGGGCAATGTTACTTTTGGAGATGAATCAAAAGTGCCGGTGAAAGGAAAAGGTAAAATTTTGATTCATATGAAAAATGGGAAGCACCAATTTATTTCAAATGTCTACTATGTGCCAAACATGAAAACAAATATCTTGAGTCTGGGGCAACTCTTAGAGAAAGGTTATGATATCCACATGAAAGATCATAGTCTTTCTTTAAGAGACCAAAGAATGAATTTAATTGCTAAAGTACCTATGGCAAGAAATAGAATGTTTTTGCTAAACATTCAAAGTGAAGGTGCAATGTGTTTAAATGCTTGCTTTAAAGACATGTCTTGGCTTTGGCACTTAAGGTTTGGGCATCTAAATTTTGGTGGCTTAAAATTATTGCATAACAAAGGAATGGTTAATGGGTTGCCTCCCATTAATCATCCGGATCAATTATGTGAAGGATGCTTACATGGAAAACATTCTAGAATGAGTTTTCCAAAAGAGTCAATTACAAGAGCAAAGAAGCCCCTAGAACTCATTCATACCGATGTGTGTGGCCCTATTACTCCTTGTTCTTTTGGCAAAAATAGATATTTTCTACTTTTCATAGATGATTTTAGTAGAAAGACATGGGTCTATTTCTTAAAAGAAAAATCAGAAGTATTTTGTTCTTTTAAGAAATTTAAAGCACTTGTGGAAAAAGAAAGTGGTTATGAAATAAAATCTATGCGATCTGATAGAGGAGGCGAATTCACTTCTAAAGAGTTTGAAAAGTTTTGTGAAGAAAATGGGATACGCCGTCCTTTAACGGTTGCATACTCACCTCAACAAAATGGAGTTGCTGAAAGAAAAAATAGATCCATTTTAAATATGACTCGAAGCATGTTGAAAAGTAAAAGAATGCCAAAAGAATTTTGGGCCGAAGCTGTGGATTGTGCCGTTTATCTGTCAAATAGAAACCCCACTAGAAGTGTGTGGAATAAAACTCCACAAGAAGCATGGAGCGGTAGAAAACCCGGAATTTCTCATTTGAGAGTATTTGGGAGCATTGCATATGCTCATGTGCCAGATCAAAAGCGGACAAAGCTTGATGACAAGAGTGAAAAATACGTATTTGTTGGCTACGATTCACGCTCCAAAGGTTACAAGTTGTACAATCCAATCAGTGGAAAAGTCATCACGAGTAGAGACGTCAAGTTTGATGAAGAAGGCTCGTGGAAGTGGGATGCCCAGGAGGAAAACTATGACTTTCTTCCTTTGTTTGAAGAAGAAGATGAAGATAACAGCAATGGAGAGTTAGAAGAGCCTGTTACGCCACCTCCATCACCACCATCATCCACTCATGGAGATCCATCATCATCATCATCATCAAGTCAAAATTCACATGAAAGAGCCCCACGTTTCAGAAGCTTGGATGAAATATATGAGGTAACTGAAAATCAAAATGATATAACTCTCTTTTGTCTTTTTGTCAATTGTGAACCTATAGGTTTTGAAGAGGCCATACAAAGCAAGAGATGGAAGGATGCAATGGATGATGAGATAAAAGCAATTGAGAAGAATGACACATGGGAGTTGACAAGTCTTCCCAAAGGGCACAAAGCTATTGGAGTCAAATGGGTGTATAAAGCCAAGAAGAATGCTAAAGGAGAAGTGGAGCGGTTCAAAGCAAGATTAGTCGCCAAAGGATTTAAGCAACGGTATGGAATTGACTATGAAGAGGTATTTGCTCCAGTTGCTCGTCTTGAAACTATAAGATTAATTATCTCTTTAGCAGCTCAAAATAGATGGAAAATCCATCAAATGGATGTGAAGTCTGCTTTCTTAAATGGCCATCTTGAAGAAGAAGTATATGTAGAGCAACCCATGGGGTATGTTGTGAAAGGCAACGAAGATAAGGTGTTAAAATTGAACAAGGCATTATACGGCCTAAAACAAGCACCAAGGGCATGGAATAGTAGAATTGATCAATATCTTCATAAAAATGGTTTCAAAAAATGCCCTTATGAGCATGCCCTATACACAAAGGTGAATGGAAATGAAGATATGTTAATTGTTTGCTTGTATGTGGATGATTTAATCTTCACAGGAAATGATGCAAAGATGATCGAGGAGTTTAAGAAGGTGATGACAAGAGAATTCGAGATGACCGATATTAGGCTCATGTCCTACTATCTTGGCATAGAAGTAAAGCAAGAGAAAGAAGGAATATTTATTTCTTAAGAAAGCTATGAAAAAGAAGTTCTCAAGAAATTCAAGATGAATGAATGTCAGCCCGTAAGCACTCCCGTGGAATGTGGAACCAAGCTGTCAAAGCATGAAGAAGGAGAAATAGTGGATCCAACATATTTTAAGAGCCTCGTTGGAAGCTTGCGATACTTAACATGCACAAGGCCCGATATCCTCTTTGGAGTTGGACTTATCAGTCGTTATATGAAAACTCCAACAATAACACACTTGAAGGCTGCAAGAAGGATCCTTCGCTATGTTAAAGGAACGATTGACTATGGATTATTTTATTCAGTCTCTAACAGTTTCAAGCTTATTGGCTACAGTGATAGTGATTGGGGAGGAGACTTAGATGACCGAAAAAGCACAAGTGGGTTCGTGTTCTACATGGGAGACGTTACATTCACATGGAGTTCAAAGAAGCAACCTATTGTCACCCTTTCCACTTGTGAAGCTGAATACGTCGCCACAACAAATTGTGTATGTCATGCAATTTGGTTGAAGAATTTATTGAAAGATCTTAACATACCTGAAGATATGGTTGAGATATGCGTCGACAACAAATCGGCGATTGCATTAGCAAAGAATCCAGTTTTCCATGACAGAAGCAAGCACATCGACACAAGGTATCACTACCTTCGTGAATGTGTGGAAAAGAAGGAGGTACAACTGAAGTACGTAAAGTCTCATGATCAAGTTGCCGACATCTTTACCAAACCACTCAAGCATGAAGTGTTCCACAAGCTACGAAGACTACTTGGAGTTGCAAAACCAAGTTTAAGAGGGAGTGTTGAAAATTAAACTTGTTTTTGAAATTAAAATAATTGGGCTTTATTAGTTTGTATTTTTGGGTTAAATGTTTGGGTTGTCTAATTAGTTAGTATTGGGCCTCTATAAAGTTAGACCCATTAAGAGTGATATTTTGCCAAGAACATTCTAGATCCATCTTGTGTATTGTGGAGAGTGTAAGAAATGGAAGATAGATGTGGAAGGTTCTAGAGATTCAATCTTGACCCTTGATGTAAATTTAATCTCCACCATTCATTTGAGTTGGAGGATAGTATAAATAGGGGTGTTGTCTCCACATTTTGTATCAAGCAAAATTTAGTGAGTTCTAATAAAATAGTTCCTTTCCCCAAATAGTTCTCCACTCTTTTTTCATATATTTTGCTCCATCCCCTAAATATATAAACAACCTCTTCCAACAGAGTACATCATTGTGAGGCAGGTCCATGGTCCACTCTGACATCTGTATGGAGGTTCTTCTTGAGAAGCCACAAAACTCAAGTGGTTCGGCTATCCACTTCTAAGGCCACCAAATCCCCATCATCCTCGCCATAAGAAATATCAATTTCCCTTGTGACGCAGTGTCAGGACTCAGGCAGGTAAACCGACACCCAATAGGAGCGATGCCTTGGGTTTTTTTCTCCCCCGCGGCTCGTAATGTGTAATCATCTATAACATGTCCTCTACCATTACAAATGAAACCCAAACGAAGTTGAACCGGGATGAATGGTGCAAAACTGTACATCACATCATGTGGAATGGTTGTTTATAAAGCAATTAGAGGGAAGGGGAAAGGGTTGTTTTGTAATTCTGGGAAGGTGTTGCGACACTTTGGAAATAGGGTGAAAGTTGAGGGGATTGGTTTGAAATTTTGTGGAGACATGGTTGACACGTAAAGATATAACAAGCAAATCCACCTCGAGAACAATTTTGATGTAAACAACACACACCAACCAATTATTTGATAGCAACCAAAGTAAAATAATTTCTTTCCAATATATCAAAATTTTGTAAATGAGGAGCTATTACATTAATTAATTAATTAATTAATTAATTAATATATATATATATATATATATATATATATATATATATATATATATATATATATATATACGGAGTCTTCTGTAAGGAACTCTTTGACACATACCTCATTACATATAATTTTTTTTAATAGTAAATTTTGAATTTTTGATGATTACTTTTGTAGATGATCTTTGAAGATCATCTACAAAATCATCAAAAAAATCAGTTTACTATTTAGAAAAAATGGGATATTAAAATGATGAATACGTGTATTTGTGGCCGTTGAAACTTTTGATGATCATCCCACCCAATTTTGGATTGAATTTTTTCATGGAACTTTTTGTAGGTGATCTCTCCAGTCGGGAGATCATCTCCAAAAAATGTTATCAAAAAGTTCTATTTTTTACTTTATAAAAAAATATGGGTCACACAAGGTCCCCTCCGTCTCAGGTTTGCACCTAAGATGGCCCGTGCGTATGTGTGTGTGTGTGTGTGTGTGTGTGTGTGTGTGTGTGTGTGTGTGTATAATGGCTGAGAAATCCTAAAGCGGAAAAGAACAAAAATGACAAGCTATGTTCTGGGACAGAATTACCATCAAGGACATAAAGGCAAATAAAGTATATATCCCTTATTTACATAAGTAGTATATGAACTTCCTTCAAAAATTTTGTTTCTTTAGGGGCCTAATTTGTGAAAGACCTAAAAATTACTTATTTGTTCTATAAAATGCCTTCGTCTGGATGATTATCTTTAAACTCATTATATTTTTAAATTTTCATTTTCTATCCTGAGTTCAGTATGAGTGCTGTAGCAAATACATAACGCAGATCTGTGATCCAATCCTGCAAACATATATGGTATGCTTGAATGGCCATTTGTGTGATTCCTTTATATAGTCTAATTACTTGCATTTTTTTCCATTTGGAATTTCTGAGTTCTGTGGATTTTTAATTTGATTTATATAGAAAGAAGTACACGTTGGGGCCAATAACAGTCAGCTGTCTATCATTGAAACTAAACTTACTTGGATAGTGCATATAGTGGCGGCGATTCTCAAGACAAATCAACTTGCTGCATATAGGTATGTTTCTGAATTTTGAGCGGAATGAGAGTTAAATAGTATGTTATGTGTCTTTTTGTTTTTGTTTTCAATGGGGAATCACAAAGAATAAAAGATGAAGTGCTCTCAGCACTAGGGTTGTGTTTCCACTGGATCGGATCGGAAAATGACCCTTCGAAAAAAATTCAATTTTTTTCGAAAATAAAATATTTGTTCCAATTTCCTATCCAATTTTTTCGGAATCGGAAAAATCAAAAAATCGGAAGAAATCATAAATTCAAAACATATACTAAAAATTCAGAAATTTTGGAAATTCCAAAATTTCAAAAAAATTAATATAGGATTTTCGATTACTCGAAATTCACATTTTAAAGAAATCGAAAAAAAGATTTAACCCAACATGTAAATATATACGAATTTAACCATTTTTTTCATTTGTGTAGAGGGTAGAGGGATATTCTCCTTTTATTGAGGACTTTTTTGGGCCTCTCTTCCTTTCCTAGCCGATGTGGGACACATTAAAATGTTTAAAAAAATTGAAAATCGAAAAATATTTTGGAAAAAATCGGAAATAATTCGAAAAAATAGGATCGGCATAGTTTCAGAAAAATCGGATCGGAAAAATCGAAAAATTGAAAAATCATAATTATTTCCAATTTTCGATCCGATTTTTTTCGGAAAAATCGGAAATCGAAAACCTTATATAAGTTCCACAATCGGAAAATATCGGATCGAATATTGGAAAAAAAAAACAGCCCTACTCAGTACGTGTACTCCGCTTGATAAACATCACTGTCAGTGGGCTCCAGAGTCAGGTATGCAAATAAAAGTAAAAAGAAAGTTCTACGCACAACATACACAGGCACACGACGAAATGTGAGGTCCACAATTTTAGGAAAAAAAATGAACTTTCAAACATACCCGTTCCCCCCTCTTCATCATTTCCATACCCCGAACCCAAACCCCAGCCTCCTTCTACCACAAGCCCTCCACTCCCTCTCTCCATTTCACTCCCTGCTCCCACCCTCACCTTCGACCATAGCAATCCTCTGCTCTTCCTTTATCCATTTACTCTCTCTCTCTCTCTCTCTCTCTCTCTCTCTCTCACACACACACACACACACACACACACGTGACACATGTATATATAAAACAATTCATTATATGTAAAACACATCTACACATATTTATAATATATTACAGATTTGTTAGTCATTTAATTTATTTATTACATGTGGCAGGCTTATTTAGGTTTTGAATGGTCTTTTAGAAGAACTTGGATATTATCTTTGTAAGTGGGTAGTGAGGTACCATTGTAGAGGTAGTGATCGAGCGGCATAAACCAATTCCAGGAAAGACGACACAGTAGAACAAACCAGAGGAACATGTGGATTTAGGAGGTGAAGACAAGCATTCTAAAAGGCCCCGTTATAGGGTTTGTCATCAACTCAAAGTGATGTTTTTCTTGATCGTCCTCTTACACTACACCAAAAATGTTAATCTGGCACGCTAAGGCAAGGGGAATCTGGCACGGTTTAAAATCGTGCCAGAATCTGGCACGGTTTAAAACAGTGCCAACATATAGCACAGTTTTAAACCGTGCTAAATATGGGTACACTTAATTAAAAAAATAAACCCCCCAATTTTTAGTCGGGACCAAACTCATTCTCACCTAACTCTCTCTCTCCTCAACCTCAATCTAACCTAAGAGTCTCTCTCTCTCTCCTCGATCCGTCATCCTCCACGCCTCCATCCACAAAACCACGGAGCCTCCATCATCACCGTGGCGCAGGCGAAATGGGTAACCGAAATTGGGTTCGCTCCGACGAAGGAAGGGTCACGGTCACCACGTGGCCCAGGCTGAATCGTTGATACCGAGATTGGAGACGTTGTCGCTATTGAGAGAAGGGTCGAATCCTAGCAAGTCGATGGAGGGTGGAGATTCGAAGGTGGACAAGTGAGGCCATTGCCAAAGGTCCGATTTGAGTTTTTTTCTTGCCAAAGGTGCACGTTAACAATACCCCATTATCAGTCTCTCTCTCTCTCAAATGGGAATGAATTATTTATTTTTATTCTTAGTTAATTTTTGCTTTTCCCTTATTACTAAAAAAATCAGTATTTGTTTTAGCTTAGGTGTTGTGGTCATCATTGAAAATTGTGGTAATTTTGGTGTAGATAAAATTGGTCTTGTTGTGATTTGTGCCCATTTTAGTTAATTTAGAAATTTGTTTTTTCATATACAAACAGTATTTGTACTGTGAATTGTAATATTTATGAAAATAAGAGCTTCTTCATGTTTAGTTTTCTCTCTTTGTATCACCCCTTGCGTTATATGAAATTCAAGGAGCTCTACCTTGGTGTGTGTGTTGGGAATTGGGGAAAGAGCCATGTGTGTGTGTGAACTAGATTTGTTTCTTTATTCTAATTGGATGAGATGTCAATTTTGTTCAGTTTATGAGTATCATGATCTGTGTATTATTGAAAATAAGACTAGCAGATTGTGAGCATGTGTTCTCACGTGAACTGTTGTTTTCTTGATATACAATTTGAAAGGAAGAACATTAAAGAAAAACAAATGTGGTTGTGTGGATCCTTTATGGGTTGTTCATGTTTAACTATATTTATTCTTATCAAATTTAAGCATATAATGACATCTACAATATTAAGAATGAGTTTATCACATATTGAGGACATCTTACTGCAATCAGTTATAATTTTTTGTGAAGGAGGAATCATAATTAAGGTTTATTATTACAGGAACCTTCATCTGCTCAGTATATATTGTAGCAATACACAACAGCCTCGCGGGGGGGGGGGGGCAAAATCTTCAAAACTCAATTCACAACACTTATGCGATGGGAAAGGTGAGGATGCCAGCCTTTGATATCGAGACAACAACAAAAATGATAAAGAACATAAATTCATCAATGGAGGTATCAACATATGTCTACATTTTTTAAATCATGATAATAATTATATCAATACATATTGTTAAAAATGAGTACTAGGTATGAATACATAATGCCTTTTTGGATTTATCGGGATGACTAAGTGCATAATTATATGAATACATAATGTGAATCTGTTTCCTGATAGTTTTGAAGCAGCATTTAGTCATCCCGGCATCTTTTATCACCTGTCTTCTTTTTTCCACGTGGTTGATAAGAAAGGGAACGTAAACTAGTGTTCTCTTTTATCACATGTCTATGGCTAACCAAGTTTCCCTGATAAAATTTTCCCTTTCCTATAGATGTTACTCACCTTGCGCTACCTCAATTGGATATAGCGAAGGCCAGCACCGAGCAAGGAAACCCTCGCGGAGAGCGGGACATTATCCCACTCGAACTAATATCCTCTCACCCCGAGAATACAAAATCTATCAAGGCAGGCCCCATTGATTCGTGGCACATGGATCACATGCCCAGCAGTGAGCCTAGCGATGTTAAATTCAAGCCACAAATAGGCCTAAAGGTGACAGCAACATCAAAATCTATTTGTTTCGTTTAATATACACATTTATTTTGATCATAGCCATTGATTGTGTAGCCATTGATCGTTATTGATTGTGTAGCCAATCATGATTGGCTACAGAATCAATAACGATCAATGGCTACACAATCAATGGCTATGATCAAAATGAATGTGTATATTACATAAGATGTGTATAATACCTTCGTACCATATATATAGTCGCTACATGTAAATTGATTGTGTATATTACATGTAGTTATGATCAAAATGATTTAAGAATTTCCTGAGTTTAAGCTAGGTTATTACTCGTGAGTTTAAGAATTTCATATGGAATGATTTGTGTTACAAGTAGCCTTATCAATATGAATAATTTGTTTCGCCTTACTTACAGGGGGGTGTATGTATGTTGCGACCTGAGCTACAAAGAGGAAGAATTTGAAGTTGTTGACGTGCCGTTAGAGTCAGTAGACGTGCCGTTAGAGTCAGTAGGCTTTGTTGAAATCGACACACCGATTCTACAGGTTTGTAAATTTCTTAATTTTTATGTTCGATTGATTCATTTTGTGGTTATAGTTATCTGATTAAAAGAGCTAGAAAGATTAGAGAACATACATGTTTAATAAAAAAATCATTTCCTTTTTTAGACAAATGAAAATGCTAATAATTGTAATGCAAACTTGAAAATATCTAGATTAGGCTCAAAAACATCTCGCACGGGATCAATGTAACTTGTAGAAACTGATCGCATAGTCATAAGTCTTCCGGTTTGAGAATATGACGATAATTTCAAAATATGTAGATTAGGCTTGAAAACAAGCTCTTTGAAGGTGAAAACCCAAACCAGCCCCCAAACGACCCCGTAGGAGGCACGAACACCTCGCACGGGACCAATGTAACTTGTAGGAACTGACCGCGTAGTCCCGGGTCTCCCGATTTTAGAGTATGACGATAATTTGCAAAAATCACACTTTGACTTAAAAACAAGTCGTTAAAGGGTGAAAACCCATACCAGCCTCCAAACGGTCCCGTAAGAGGCACGAACACCTCGCACGGGACTAATATAACTTGTTATGACTGACCGCGTAGTCCTGGGTCTCTCGATTTAAGAATACGACGACAATTTGCAAAGATCAACACTTAAAAACAAGCAGTTAAATGGTGAAAACCTAAACTAGACCACAAACGGCCCCGTAAGAGGCCCGAACACATCGCACGGGATCAATATAACTTGTAGAAATTGACCGCGTAGTCTCGGGTCTCCCGGTTTGAGAGTATGACGATAATTTGCAAAAATCACACTTAGACTTGAAAATAGGCCGTCAAAGGGTGAAAACCCAAACCAGCCCCCAAACGACCCCTTAGGAGGCACAAACACCTCGCACGGGACCAATGTAACTTGTAGGAACTGACCGTGTAGTCCCGGGTCTCCCGGTTTGAGAGTATGACGATAATTTGCAAAAATCAACACTTAAACTTAAAACACAAGCCGTTAAAGGGTGAAAACCCAAACCAGCCCCCCAACGACCCCGTAGGAGGCACGAACACCTCGCGCGGGACCAATCTAACTTGTAGGGACTGACCGCGTAGTCCGGGATCTCCCGGTTTGAAAGTATGATGATAATTTGCAAAAATAACACTTTGACTTAAAAACAGGCCGTTAAAGGGTGAAAACCCAAACTAGCCCCCAAACGACCCCGTAGGAGGCACGAACACCTCGCGCGGGACCAATGTAACTTGTAGGAACTCACCGCGTAGTCCCGGATCTCCCGGTTTGAGAGTATGATGATAATTTGCAAAAATCACACTTTGACTTCAAAAAAGCCGTTAAAGGGTGAAAACCCAAACCAGCCCCCAAACGACCCCGTAGGAGGCTCGAACACTTCGCACGGGACCAATGTAACTTGTAGGAACTGACCGCGTAGTCCCGGGTCTCCCGATTTGAGAGTATGACGATAATTTGCAAAAATCACACTTTGACTTAAAAACAAGAACTTAAAGGGTGAAAACCCAAACCATCCCCCAAACGACCCCGTAAGAGGCACGAACACCTCGCACGGGACCAATGTAACTTGTAGGAACTGATCGCATAGTCCCGGGTCTTTCGTTTTGAGAGTATAACGATAATTTGCAAAAATCACACTTTGACTAGAAAACAGGCCGTTAAAGGTTGAAAACTCAAACCAGCCTCCAAACGACCCTGTAGGAGTCACGAACACCTTGCACGGGACCAATATAACTTGTAGGAACTGACCGCGTAGTCCCTGGTCTCCCGGTTTTAGAGTATGACGATAATTTGCAAAAATCACCACTTAGACTTAAAAACAGGCCGTTAAAGGGTGAAAACCCAAACCAGGCTCCAAACGACCCCGTAGGAGGCACAAACACCTCGCACGGGACCAATGTAACTTGTAGGAACTGACCGCGTAGTCCTGGGTCTCCCAATTTGAGAGTATGACGATAATTTGCAAAAATCACACTTAGACTTGAAAACAGGCCGTCAAAGGGTGAAAATGCAAACCAGCCCCCAAACCACCCCGTAGGAGGCACGAACACCTCGCACGGGACCAATGTAACTTGTAGGAACTGACCGCGTAGTCCCGGGTCTCCTGGTTTGAGAGTATGATGATAATTTGCAAAAATCACCACTTATACTTAAAAACATGCCGTTAAAGGGTGAAAATCCAAACTAGCCTCCAAACGACCCCGTAGGAGGCACGAACACCTCGTACTGGACCAATGTAACTTGTAGGAAGTGACCGCTTAGTCCCGGGTCTCTCGGTTTGAGATTATGACGATAATTTTCAAAAATCACCGCTTAGACTTAAAAACAAGCCGTTAAAGGGTGAAAACCCAAAATAGCTTCCAAACGACCCCGTCGGAGGCACGAACACCTCGTACGGGACCAATGTAACTAGTAGGTAGTGACCGCATAGTCCCGGGTCTCCCGGTTTGAGAGTATGATGATAATTTGCAAAATCACACTTAGACTTGAAAACAGGGCGTTAAAGGGTGAAAACCCAAACCATCTCTCAAACGGTCCCGTAAGAGGCACGAACACCTCGCACGGGACCAATGTAACTTGTACAAACTGATCGCGTAGTCCCGGGTCTCCCAGCTTGAGAGTATGACGATAATTTGTAAAAATCACACTTAGACTTGAAAACAGGCCGTTAAAGGGTGAAAACCCAAACCAGCCCCCAAACGACCCCGCAGGAGGTACGAACACCTCGCACGGGACCCATGTAACTTGTAGGAACTACCGCGTAGTCCCGAGTCTCCCGTTTTGAGAGTATGACGATAATTTGCAAAAATCACCCTTAGACTTGAAAACAAGTCGTTAAAGGGTAAAAATCCAAACCAGCCTCCAAATGACCCCGTAGGAGGCACGAACACCTCGCACGAGACCCAATCTAACTTGTAGGAACTGACCGCGTAGTCCCGGGTCTTTTGGTTTGAGAGTATGACGATAATTTGCAAAAATCACACTTTGACTAGAAAACAGGCCGTTAAAGGTTGAAAACTCAAACCAGCCTCCAAACGACCCTATATGAGGCACGAACACCTCGCACGGGATCAATATAACTTGTAGGAATTGACCGCGTAGTCCCGGGTCTCCCGGTTTGAGAGTATGACGATAATTTGCAAAAATCACACTTAGACCTGAAAATAGGTCGTCAAAGGGTGAAAATGCAAACCAGCCCCCAAACCACCCCGTAGGAGGCACGAACACCTCGCACGGGACCAATGTAACTTGTAGGAACTGACCGCGTAGTCTTGGGTCTCCCGGTTTGAGAGTATGACGATAATTTCCAAAAATCACCACTTAGACTTAAAAACAAGCCGTTAAAGGGTGAAAACCCAAACTAGCTTCCAAACGACCCCGTCGGAGGCACGAACACCTCGTACGGGACCAATGTAACTTGTAGGAACTGACCGCGTAGTCCCGGGTCTCCCGGTTTGAGAGTATGACGATAATTTGCAAAAATCACACTTAGACTTGAAAACAGGTCGTTCAAGGGTGAAAACCCAAACTAGCCCCCAAACGACCCCGTGGGAGGCACGAACACCTCGCACGAGACCAATGTAACTTGTACGAACTGACCGCATAGTCGTATATGCAATTTTTCTGCTTGTATATGCAATTTTTCTGCTTGAATATGATTTTTTTTAAATGACTTGGTTACTAATATTGTATCTTTTTTGTGTCTTATTTTTTTGTAGGGTGACATTCAATCGTTAGCTTTTATCCACTTGGAACGCACAAAGAAGTCAATGCTTTACAATAGGGGGATTGTTTATTTAGTGTCGTTAATATTCAGGATTTTTATTTTTTGTGTTATGGCCGAGCAGGCTTCAATAGTTTTATGGTTTATTTTTATGGCCGTGCTGGCTGTAGTAGTTTTATTGTTGACTTTTATGATCATGCGGGCTTTATATGGGCAGATATGATGTTAGCAGGTTTTGGAATGTTAAAAAAATAGAGGAAACTCTGCCCAAATTTTTTTTGATATGGGAACTATTAACTCTTGTAATTTTTTGAAGTTATTGTCGACTTTTATGGTCATGTGCGGCTTTATATTGGTATTAACTCTTGTAATTTTTTAAAGTTTGTATGCACATTAGCTTATCAACAACCTGCGATATTCATAATTTGTGAATTTTCTTGATTTTTTTTTGCAAATAATAAATATTTTTCCTACCGAAATTGGAATTTGCAGATTTTTCAGATTTGTTTCCTATTATTTTTTTTTAATCAACTGAAAAATCTAGCACGGTTTAAAACCGTGCCAATGTATAAAAATGAGAACGCTTATAAAACAATCTGGCACGCTTTATAACCGTGCCAAAAGCCTGCCAGAAAATAGATAATTTTGCACGGTTTCGGCATGTGCCAAAAGCGTGCCAGATTTAACACCTAACACGGTTTAAAAGTGTGTCAAAAGCGTGCCAGATTAAAAAACTGGCACAGTTTAAAAGCGTGTCAAAAGCGTGCCAGTTTGGAAAATCTGGCACAGTTTTAAACCGCGCTAGAAAATCTGGCACGCCTGATTCTGGCACGGTTTTGAACCGTGCCAGATTGCGTCCGGCACTGTTTTAAATCGTGTCACTTTCCTGTTTTTGGTGTAGTGTTAGTGGATGGAGTTTCTTGGCTGACATAATTGTTTATTAAATTATAATGACTTAAAGAATGACCGATGAATGGAGAAAAAGCATTTGGGTTGCTATTTATACCATAAGATATATAATATTGTTTAAATTATCATGTTATTAAGTTAACGAACCATAATGAAACTTTAGGAGATAGTCATTGAACATAGACGAGACTAGAACCATCAATGTCTGAGTCAGGTTGTGTTTATGTCCCATAGGAAACAATTAATCTATTGAAGAGATTTATAGAATGGTACAAAGAGATGAAAAGAAAGATCCACATATGGTTATTATAGATTTGGAGGTTTACGATAGAGTTGCTAAAAGATAGACTAGGGTGAGTTTTCTATAAAAACGAATTTATTGGTATATAAATTGATGTGATCTAAATAGTTGTTAAAGGCGCGCGCCTAGGCTCCAGGCTCACCTAGGCTTAACATCGGCATCTTGCCTCACTCAGGCAAGGCAAGGCTCCTTCAATAAGGCGCACGCCTAGGCTCTAGTCTCGAGGCACGTCTCAGCCGCACCTCATTAAAAAAATTTGGATAGTTACCCCAATACAAGAACGGACCAATTTATATGTTGATTTTACCTATTTTCCAATAGAATATGGAATATTAGATGATTCCCCAACCCAAAACTAACCAAAGTAAATTTTTGATTTCTGGTGAAACTTTATCTTTCTCACTAGTCCCTACTTAGGCAAGAAACAAACAAATTTAAACTCTTGCATCATAGAACAATTTAGATGTTCATTTTGATTTTTCTTTCCACACATTGGAGTATCTTTTTTTTCCATATATCTCAATATATTTTCTTTTATTGATTATTGAATAATTAAATTTTTATATTTAAAAATATATTTTCATATGGTGGTATAAAATTTATCTTCTACCAATGTGTCTTTTCATAATCGTGTATAATACTAATATAAGTTTTATATTTCAATTTTAGATCATAAATTATCTTTTTATTATAAATATACAACTTTCCATGATTTTTTAAACTTTGCGCCTCACTTCGATTAGGCGCGCGCCTCCCTTTGCGCCTTGCGCCAAGGCTCCACGATGACATTGGGGCCTTGGTGCGCCTTTTGCCTCTGACAACAATGGATCTAAGATATGTATGTGAGCCATGATTACGATAATAACATACGAAAGTACTGAAATTTCAATTATTGTAGGCCATAAGTTATTATCTTTTTGCTTTATTTATTGATTAATTAACTGGAAGAATAAAAGATGAGGTGTTGTGTTGTATGTTATTTGCCGTCGCAGATGATATTGGTCTATGGGATGAATTTAAACGCTAGATGCTAATTGGATGTGTGGAGAGAAAACCTAAAAGTAAGAGGGCATGTATTTAGTATGACTAAAACTAAATATATGGGTTGTAATTTTGCTAATAGTAGAAGCAAAATCAGAGATTTTATGAAACTTGAGGGCCAGATGCCTAAAATTGATAATTTTTCGTTATCTTGGATTGATCATTCATAAAGTGGAGAGGTTAACGATGATGTTACCACTAAGATTAAAGCAGATTGGTTAAGTGGAGATGTGTTAATTGCGTATTATGCGATAAGTGTATACTTAATGAATTGAAGAGAAAGTCATATAGGATGGCGCCATGCTATATTGGATTAAGTGTTGGGTAACCATGGTTCAAAGTATCGGCCGAGTTGACTCGGTATCGACCGAGTCAACTCAAAATCGGAGGGTACCGATAAGATACCGGGAGTCGTTTAAAAAAAACACTGAATCGTGTTGTCTCGCCGAGATATAGATCGAGACAACCGATTTCGAGACGCCTTGCCGCGATATCGGCCGAGATAGACGCGATATCAGCCAAGACAGCCAATTCAAACGACACATTTTTTTTATCCTTTAGACATTTTTTTTCTCCAAAATATTTTTTAATTTTGTTTGTAAAAAGATGTCAAAAATACATTTTGTAAGACATTTCTTTGTACATTTTTTTACAAAACATTTATCTGTACAAAAAAAAAAGTTGTGAAAATTATTGCGACCTTATATAATTTTTTTGAGTAATATGGAAAAAAATTGCATAATTATTTGAACATTGTCATATTTTCTTTTATTTTTTTATTAAATTTTAATCTTTTACCATATTTATTCGTTGTTGAAAATATATTGTAACATTTACAAAACACGACCTATATAAGGTTGTCTCATGGTTCAAAGTCTTGGTATCGGACACTCGATTTTCAACTCGGTCGCGGTATCGGGCGATACGCAAAGTTACGCAATTAAAAGAGCGCGAAAAATTCCGAAAAAATATATAAAATATAAAAAAATAAGGTTAACAATACGTACCAATCAGATATGTTCAAACCATTATTTAATATGCATTACATTGTACGATTAATTATTCTGAAGTGAGACGAACTTGACATATTGCTAACGTACTAATTTTATTTTTATTTTTAATTATTTAAAATATCTAAATAATTTCGTATTAGTGACTAATTGTTGATTTTAATTTATGTAGGAGGATGTTTGATATTCATGGATGAGACTAGACTTATGGGGATTCTTTTTCCCCTAATCTTTGTCTCTTCCATTTTTGAACATCATTATGTGACATTATATTTTGATAGGATATTTTATTCCAAGTTCAAATATTTTTATAAACGGTGAATGTTATCAGTTTTATATTAGTGACATTTTAATTTTATTGCAATTGTTTAATTTAATCTTAGTGTGTAAAATTATTCTACATGTATATGTTATGTGGACAAACCATGGTTCAAAGTATCGGCTGAGTTGACTCGGTATCGGCCGAATCAATTCGGAATCGGATGGTACCGATACGATACTGAGAGGCGCTTCAAAAAATATATTGAATCGGGTTGTCTCGTCGAGATATCGATCGAGACAACCGATTTCGAGACGCCTCGCCGCGATATCGACCGAGACAACCAATTCGCTGCGATAATCAAGTTTTACCCCCCAAAAAAGAGAGACGAAGGCAGAAATAATTGAAGGGAGAAACCTATTGTTGTCGGTCGGTGGTGTATTTAGGTAAGAATGGAGAAACCTTTCTATCTCCAGCTGTGATGTGTGTTTTGAAACCCTATTTTATGTTTTAGGTTAGGCTGGTGGGCTATGTTGCCTCCTTATGTTTTTTTCCTTTAGTTTTTTCGTAAAGACAAACCGAGGTGTTAAAAATGTTAAAAAAACGTTTGTAAAAACATTTGTATACATTTTTTTGTATAAAAACATGTGTAAAAAATGTTTGTAAAAAACATTTGTGTACATTTTTTTTTTACAAAAACATTTGTTTACAAAAATGTTCTTTTGTAGTTTATTTAAAAAAACATTTATGTAAAAAATGTTTTAATTTTTGCAAAATGTTTAATATTGTACGTTTTTGTAAAAAATATTTTTTTTGTACATTTTGTACAAAGAATACAAACTATATTTTTGTACATTTTTGTAAAAACATCTTTTTACAAAAAATGTAAAAAAATGTTTAATATTGTACTTTTCGTAAAAAAAAAAATTGTACATTTTGTACAAGGAATACAAACTATATTTTTGTACATTTTTGTAAAAACATCTTATTACAAAAATGTAAAAAAGAATGTTTTAATTTTTGCAAAATGTTTAATATTGTACTTTTTTGTAAAAAACATTTTTTTTGTACATTTTGTACAAAGAATACAAACTACAAACTATATTTTTGTACATTTTTGTAAAAACTTCTTTTTACAAAAATGTAACAAATGTTTAATTTTTGCAAAATGTTTACAAAAATTATTTAGAACTCTTATGGAATATGGAATATTGAATATTGAATCTGACAAGTTCGTCACGCTTCAATATAATCAATTCTACAATGCAATACATATTGAATTATGGGTTTGAATGTATCTCATTGGTCCACATTGTTAATCTTATTTTTTTAAAATTTTTTACATTTTTTTCGGAATTTTTTGCGCTCTTTAAATAGCGTATTTTTGCGTATCGCCCGATACCGCGACCGAGTTGGAAATCGAGTGTCCGATTCCGGTACCGATACCGAGACTTTGAACCATGCTCCTTATGGTGCAGACCTTGGTACATACCATTTTTTTAAAATAGTAAAAAAATGAATTTTTTTTATGAAACTTCATGGTTATGATGTCCAGGGTTAGAAGAACATATCCAATTTTTTTTATCAAAAAATTCAATAGAAATGAGGTGATATGTAAAAAATGGTATAAATGTTCATTTTCAACCGGTGAAATGTTGAGTCGGCGTCAACCACTTTATTGATTGAATTTTTTTATGAAACTTCATTGATATGATCTTCTCACTGTCGAGATCATATCCATGAAGTTTCATCAAAAAATTCAATCCAAAAGTGGGTGAGATGATCGTCAACATTTCAACGGTCGAAAATGACATTTATACCATTTTTGTACATATCACCTCATCTCAACGATTTTTTTATTGAATTTTTTAATGAAAATAATTGGAGATGGTCTTATCACCGTGGATATCATATCCATGAAGCTTCATCAAAAAATTCATTTTTTTACTATTTTAAAAAAATAGTATGTACCGAGAGGTCTGCACCATGAGGAGTCCTTACAAGAGGGGACCTCATAAGCAAACATGTGGACACATATTAATCTAAAAGTGCAGGACACTATATATATATATATAAACAAGAAAATATTTGTATATGACAAGAAAATCTAATATTTTAAGGTTGTATTGTGAAACACATGTATCCAACTTGTAAGTGATAGCAAACAATTATCACCCTTTTAATGGTAAATAGAAAGATTAGTTGGGAATATGTATGGAAGTGTGTGAAATTACCGTTTATCTTTCTAAACCCATACTTTTCTTAAAATCTTCAGTTGCCTTATATTTTTATGAAAATTCACATGATTCTTCTAACAATTATATTTCTTTTGCATGCAAAAAATATTCACACCCTTACATTTGTATTTTGGTCATGCTTGGCAATGAAGAACTGTTGGACTTGTTAATTTTCCCTTTACACTAGCATGGAGCCCGCACGATGCACGAGCGTAAATGTATACTACGAAGAGATGTGAAGACAAATATAGTATGCCATTTTATTGAAAGGACAGTCGTGTAAAAAGGCTAATGACAGACATAATTAGCTGCGTAAAAGCATTACAAAAAAAGTTGTATTATTTTTTACACACAGGAAAAAAAAATGTAAGAATTTTCAATTTTTCTTCCGCATTCCAGGCTTCATTTTGTTTAATCTGTCCTTGATGTCAATTCCTTTGCTCCGGCAGAATAAAAGAATTGTATGTTAAAAGATCAATATGGTTAAATCACTAACATTTTATTCATAATAATGATTTGTTTCGTTTTTTTTGCACTCCTTATATGAATGATATAGCTAAAAAAAATAGTTGTTCGTTGTGGATTTTCAATATTATATATCCTTACTCATTGTGTGCGGAGAACCTGTAGTTTTTAAAAACATAATTGTTGGAATACCAGATTAAACGTCGAGAGCCTATAAAAATCGTCACGTAAGTATTTATAATTAGACTTAAACTGGCGTTTTTTATTTGCGATGTAGGTTTCACATAATGAATTAATATGAAAGTAATTGATTAATGTTTGGAGTAGCACTAAGTGGAAAGTACTTTATTAATTTCAGTCTTTTGGACACCCGAGTATGTTTGCCTTCCTCGTCCTCTTTGATGTCCGATGTTTGAGACTTTGAATTTTATGTAACATGATTTTCCGTTGATCCTTCTGTAAGTTGTTTGAGGGTAATATCTCTTTCATTATTTCAACTGTTGCTGTCCTGCAATATTTCATTTAGGCAAAGTTGATTATTTAATGCATGAGTGTAAATATTTTATTATTATGAATGTACTAAAAGGATGTAATATTAATCTAATATATCTCTGTAACATGGGAGCAGCCTCTCCATATATATTTTTTTTTTTTGGGGGGGGGGGGGGGGTAAAATCGGACGAAATAGTTAATACGGTTTGAGACTTGTAAATATGACTTGATGATGACTATTTTCTGGAAAAGTTTGAATTGCACAATTTTTGCATATTTTGAATTCTCTTTGAGTCTAATTTTGTGGGTATATTCTCTGCAAACCCTCACGAGACAACACTCATCCTACTAGGGTAACCTAGGGGTTTAACGGCTTGTTGTATACGCTAAATGCAATCGCTTGCCCGCGAAAAAAGGTATTTTATCCCAATAAAACGATTTTCAAAGAGTTGAGCCACGCTAGGATTCTTTTACATTACTCGGGACGCGCAAAGTTCTAAGTTAGGGGGGTTTGATTAGGCATAAATTCTTCCTAATTTGTCCCTTGATTTAGTTACTTTTAGCACCTCGAACAACGTAATTGAGTTGGATTTATCTCATAACTGTGCTACTGACTGGTCCTAATGAGTACACCGAGTTTCTGGTATTTTGTAGTGAGGTATTTGATGTCAAGAAACGAAAGAAGGAAATCGGTAGAATCAAGAAAGAAAGAAGGAAAATTCTCAAAGGCAAAAGCGTAATTTCCACTCGAAATTCGGATGAAGTACCTTAAGATAAGTTGAAGACATCTCATTCACGAGCACAAAGGAAGAAACGTCACCTCAATCGGAATCCCGGAACAAAAGTTATGAGCAGTCAAAGAGGAACCAAAAAGTCAAATAGCCGGACTGGTCCGCCTTGCCAAACTCCAGAAGACCCCGGATCGCATGCAAACCGAAAAATGCAAAAATAAAAATAACCGGTCCGCCCACGGACCGGTCCGCCACAAAATAAAAAGAATCGATCCGCTTTGGGGACAGACTGGTCCGCCTAAGCCCCGGACCGGTCCGGTCTTCGAGATTTGAAAATCTTTTCTCTTCCTAAAAAGACTCCTAGTGCAGCTGACTTCCGATATTGTTGTAGGGTATAAAAGACCCGATTTAGTATTGTTAGAGAGACGGAGAATTAGTAGGTTTTTCCTCTTTTTTTCCAAAAACCCTAGCTTAGTTAATAATTTCAGATTTATTTCAAGGATTGAAGATTTTATTCAGTGATTTCTGTGAGTATCTGTTTCTTTCATTGTTTCACTTATTTCTTGGATAATATTAGTGAGTAATTTTTAGTTCTAATTCTTTTCTGCATCTAATTACTATTTTCCTTAGAGTAATTATGAGTTCCTGCACATTAATCCTTGTTTCCATTCTTTTCAACATGTTAGGCTAGATTTCCCAAGGCCGGGATGCATGAACCCAGCCTGATGTGTTAGTGCGTGTGTATAAAATTAATCCACTAAATTTAATGATTGACCTTGATCGTATTGCATAGTTGCACAACGATTGTAGATCTTTATATCTCGTTTGCCTCTAGGTACTCGTGATGATTTAGAGTGCAATTCGAGTGCTACTATCACGATACTGATTTACTCATCATCAGATTAGGTATGACGCGGGGTTGAACCTCGTATATATAATACTTGGGAGTACTAAATTCTGGGTCAAATCAATCAGATAAATTTAAGATTAGTATTATATCCGCACTACACTAGGGTTGGGGGATTGTATTCCCGTCCTATTTTTCTCATCATTTAAATAAAAAGTTTCGGACTATTTTTCACTCATAAGTTAGGTAGATTAGTATAGTTGCATCTTTTCTTATTCTCATTATTGCATTTAGCTGTAATCAATCTAATGACCAAATCAATTTTTCTTTTTCTTCTTAGAGTCAAAGTTAGGGTTCCTCCGTCTTTTCCCATCGTCACAACTCCGTTGTCCTTTTTCCCTGAGGATCGATACCCGACTTGTCGGATTATTACTTGAGCGACAGGCTTGCACTTGAGCCTAGAATGAACGCATTTCTGAGATACATTTTCAGTCGCATCAGCACTTCAATTTCATGTTTCTTTCAAAAGAAAGATACTTCATCAAGCAATAAGTCCCATCCATTATCCCTCATCATTTGTAGTCGTTGCTTACATACCCAAATTAAAGACATGACATTCACAATATCTTGATCTTTCCTTTGCAATGATTTTGATAATTCATTTGCAAATCCCAACACATTTTTCATCAAAAGCATACTAAAAACAAAGTCAACAGTATGCATCGAATCCATAGCTACCCTTGCCTCATATATATGCTCTTGCTTAATTGCATCCACTTCTACAATCTCAAGAACACCAATTACAGAGGAGAACATGGTAATCAAGCTAAATAAATGTAATACCCCGTAATTTTAATGACTTTTAAAATGTGTTATATTTTAAATTAATGGATTAATTGGATTTTATTATAAATTAATTCATTTGGGTTTTATCCGAATTGTGGATATTAAAATGAATGATTCTGAATATTACTTAAATATATTTAGGTAATATATGAATATGATATTATTTATATGGCTGTGTGATATTAATTCAATAATTTAAATTTTTAGTCGGACGCGGTATGGGACGTGTCGGGACTAATTTGTTAAATTAAAAAGGAAACTTATTTTTATATCGACCTTATAGTCATTTCGAGTGCGTCGTTGTATCCGGAAGGATTGAAATAGTCAGAAAAGTCTATTAGGATGTTGGTTTTGGGTCTCGAGTCATTTGAAAATGAAAAGACAGCCAAAAAGGGCATTTTGATCATTTTTAAAGGGGGGATGAATAGTGATTTCGGATTTTGTCTTATTATAAATATTTGAAGATTAGTTGTACGTGGGTTCATTCATCTCTTCTACACAAAATTGAGAGCTCATCTTTTTAGAGAGAGTGAAAGGATGCTTGGGAGAAGAGAAGCTTGCTTGAAAAGGAGGAGAACCAAGGACCAAAGGTCACCACCACCAACCACCACCGGAAGTGACCGGAGAAGGGGAGAACCACCTGTGAAATACAACCCCAAAGGATCAGACCTTCATTAGAGGCAATTATTTGATTATTGCAATCTAGTTAGTATAATGTCCATGTTAGAATAGGTGAAATTAATCATGATTTACATGTTAATTGGGTGAAAAATTGGAGATTTAAATCATGATTAAGGACTAGGTTAATTAGTGGTTAAAATTCCTTCATGTATGTAGAGGGTTAATCACGAAATTGAATTATATATTGATGAACGAATCTGGGTTGATTAGGTTCTTTAATTGAAAATTTGGAAACTAGGGTTCATATAAATTGATTTGGGGATTTTATATAATTATGATGATTTATGACAAATTAATGATCCTAGGAGGTTAGGAATGATTTATAACCTGTTAGGTGTTGATGGATATTGATGATGAGATGTTGGGTGTTGAATCTTAGAGGTTTTTAGGTTCAAAAAATGTCTCGCGCGAAGTGGTTCAAACGAGATGGGGATCTCGCGCGAAGTCGTTCGAACGACATTAGAAGTGGTTCGAACGAAATTTGAAGTGGTTCGAACGACATGTCATCCTGGTTCAAACGACATGGTGAATTTCTGGGAATATTCTTAGAGTCCAGTTCGGAGTTTGTTAGTTTATTGGAGTGAGAGAAACTATCATATAGTAAATTTATATAGGAAAGAATTTTGGGAAAAGTATGTGAGAATTCATACTTTAATTATTTCGGTATAGAGAGAATGTACCTTGGATATAATGGGACTTAGGGAAGATCAGTAAGCCCTAGATAAAAACCGAATTAATGTGAATGGGATTTAATTGATGAGAATTATGATAATTAAATTTAAGATGAAAAGTCATAATATTTTAATACATATGATTTAAAGAGATATAATGCTACGTATGGGTATTTTCTTAAGGTAGTGTGATTACATTGTTGCTATTATATCTATAGGTAGATGATAATGCCTATTTGATTAATTGATGATTTGTTTGTATAACATACCTAGCTTACTTGTTATCGATGGGAGGTTTGCGCGTGAGGACAGTCATATCCTGATGAATCCATGGGATTTTTGATATGTCGCTCGAGAACATAGGTCTATGAAAGACTTATCGGGGAGTTGATAAGTTCGCTGACTATGGGAACGTAAGTATGTGCGTGACCCATGGATACGAGAACTATGTTCGCCTCCAAATTTTTGTGTTGATGTTTGTGGTTCGAGGAATTCTTACCGAACCTTTAGTCCCCTATTCGACGACCAGTGATACTAGGACGTGATAGCAGAGTAACGCATGCACCACAGCTATGACTCGGGGTGCCGTATTATATATGTATATGTATAATGAATTAAATGAATGTATATGTAGTGGTTAAATAAATCTATTGTGTGATAATTGTAGATGACGGTGAATAGAGAATAAGAATTGAATTAAATTAATGAATATTTATTGTAAAAGCTTAATTCATATTAATGGGAAACGTATATGAATGATTATACTACGTATGGTATGGGACATACGGGGTTGTGATATGGGATGGAATCATATTATGGAAAGTAGTTAGGAGGAACTATTAACTAGGAGGTTAATAGGAAACGTTAAGCGTGCACTCTAAGTGAGAGGTGAGAATATCAAGTGAGAGTCTGGATACTAACATATACATAATAAATGCCTTATTGCACTTGTTAAATACTTACTGTTTTCAAAACTATTTTTACATCGGGCTCTAACCCGTTTCCTTGCATATTCTCTTTTTTATTGTACCTTCTATATCAGGTGTCCAACAACACGGATGTCAACCTTAGAGGATCATGACGAGCTATGGAGTTGGAGTATTGCTTAGACGCCTATCTTCATTTGATTCCCAGTGTTCTTTTATTTAGGGCATGTCGCCCAAAGGAATTCCGTTATCTCCTTTCTATCTGAGTCATATAGTCTTATACTCGTGTCATTTTAATACATTTATTATTGTTGGGATTACTGTATTGGATTATTATTTGGGAATGTTTATTCCAATTGCATTTAAATTCTTTTGTGTTGTCTGTTCGATTATTAGTGTTGTAGAATAATATGTGTAGTGTTATTCGTAAACTAAAAATGAATTTTGTTGAAAGTAAAATTTGGAAAGTTTTTAACACCAGCTTAATTGGGCATTGGGTGATTTGTAAATGTTTTCGACAGTGATGCTAAGAATGAGCCAACTGTATATTCTGTTTTAATTTGGTATGGGACTGGCCACCCGGTATTTAATTAGGCGGGGTGTTACATTAAAGTGCCAAAATGTGAGCCCCAACAAGTGTCACCGGGACGTTGTAGAGAAGTACTTTTATTTTTTCCTTTCCCACTTTGAATCTCACCGTTATCTAATCTTTTCAAGTTGTTGCTCACAAAGAATATCACGACATTTACTCGAGGCTCCAATTAGATTGACAACACTTGAAACTAACGTAAAAAGAGTCATAATATCATCATCTTTCTTTTCCACTGCAACAAGAGCCAACTATAATTGGTGAGCAAAATAATGAACATAAAACGCACAGTTATTCTCCCGCAAAATAAGTGTTTTGAGACCATTAAATTCTCCTCGCATATTACTCGCCCCATCATAACCTTGCCCACGTAGTCTCGAAATACTCAAACCAAGTCTTGCAAATAAACTATCTATCGACAACTTAAGCGACATAGCCGTTGTATCCCCAATATGTTCTACACCGATCAAACGCTCCATGACTTGCCCACTCTTATCTACATATCGTAAAACAACGGTCATTTGCTCCTTTACCGATACATCACGGGACTCGACAATTAAAATTGCAAAAAATGAATCTCCTATATCTTTGATGATAAAGTCAACAATCTCACTAGCAATAGAATGAACAATATCTTTTTTAATATCCGGTGATGTCAATCTTAGGTTTGAAGGAGCATTCTTCATTGCAACGGCTCCAATATCCGCATTTAGATTGCATAAAAATTTCATCAGTTCAAGAAAGTTCCCTCTATTTTTGGACTCTTTCGATTCGTCACTACCACGAAATGCAAGTCCTTGGAGTAAAAGAAATCGAATAGAATTGATTGAAGCACATAGACGTGTTCGGTAATCACTTTTAGTTTCTTGTAATTGCTTGAAGAAAATTGTCTCGATGTGTTGATTTTGGTCCATTAAATCTTGACATGCTCTCAAAGCTTGATTATGAGTACTACTGGGACCTCCAACGTGAACATTAAATTTTTCTTTTTTTTTCCAATTTGAAAACCCTTCAGCCACAAAGGCGTCTGCTTTGTCACTCATATTTGTCTTGAAAAGATAGCCACATAGACAATATGCGACAATAGTAGTAACACTATATTCTAGCCAAGGAGAGAATTCATTGAACCAAGCGGGGTTGAAACGCCTCAATTGTTTCCCCATAGTTTTATATGGAATGTTATGACCACGAGGCTGACAAGTACCTTTCTGTAAATAGGCTCTATGAATTTTGTCCTCCAATTTTGGATTTCCACGAGAAATTGGAGTTCGTAATGTCGGATCAGCCTGAATATCCTCCAACATAAATTCATCTGCCACATTGCTCTCAACCTCAGTAGGTGACGTGGATGTTGAGACAAATTTTCTTTCAAAATAATTCACCATGAATTAACTGTTAAAATACAAAATTCAACCATAAAAATTCAACCATAAAATTTATTCCTAAAATTCAACAATAAAATTTTAGCCCTAAAATTCAACCTCAAAATTTCAGTAATTAATATGCAATTAATACACCAATTAATAAGCAATAAATTTCAGCAATTAATAAATTTCAGCAATCAATAAATTAAATAATTAAGTTAAACTCTTACTTACCTACCAAAAATAAGAAATGATGCTTTTGAAAGAAAAAAAATTGTCCCTTTTATAAATGACGCTGACTGCTATTGCTTCTTAGTTCTTACAAATGTTGCCCCTTCTAGTGCTACTGCTTCTTAGTTCTTACAAATGAAAATGATGATGCTTAAGAAGTTACAAATGTTGAGAGAAGAAAACAGTGTTGAGAGAAGAAACAGTGTTGAGAGAAGAAGAGAAACGGCGTGGGAGTAAAAAGAAATGAAAGAAGGGGAAGGCTCAAGTAGGGTTTTAAGTTAAGGATATTTATTTTTTTTACCCTACTTTTTATTAAAAAAAATCAGTTTTTACCTACAAAATTAAAAAAAAATCGTGGGGGCTCAAGCCCCCACATGCCCCACCTGCCTCTGCCCCTGACTGTAATAGCAACTCTCATTGAAAAATGCATCTCTCCAGAGGCGGAGCTAAGACATAGGTACATGTTTCCAAGTAGCGGTATCGACTTATGACTTCGTCGCCTATTTTTCATCACGGTATCATTTTCCGGCGATGAGCAACGATATGCTATAGAAATATCAAATTTTAAAAAATAGATCATACTAGCGTCTAACACCTGGTTAGCTAAAATATTTCATAATATTTGGACAATGGGTAATTTATACAATCTTTTTACACCCAAAATTCATAAATAGTTAACCAATAATTTTTTGCGTTAATTAAAATCTATAATGAATGATAAATTTAAATAATTATAATAATAATTTATAAACGTGGTATAAATTAATGTTTTTTATAAATAATATAATAATTTAATAAAATAAATACATTTGACTAATTAATATATCATATTTTGTAAATATTATAACATTGTAAATTAGGGGTAGCCATAAATAAACAACAAACTTACAAATTGTAAATTAGGGGTAGCCATAAATAAACAACAACAAACTTACAAATTGTAAATTAGGGGTAGCCATAAATAAACAACAAACTTACAAATCATAACATTATTTACAAAATATGATATATAAATTACAATTAAATATTTGTAACGATAAACTTATTGGAATGAAGTTGAGTAGATACGTAAACCTTTTCCTTTTACTTACATTAACCTACCGAATTGAAACAAAGGAAACAGACGAGCAACGAAGAGTCATTGCTCGTGAGAGGGATAGAAGTGGATCGAAAGATTGTTGTACAGATCCAGATTGAGATAGATATGAAGCCTCGTTGATATATGTGAGATTGAGCTTAAGATGGATTTGAGCTATAGTTTCCAGATCTGTGATCTTAAGGTCGGAAATCATGCCGAAGATGCGATTCTTACCTTATATCATCAGGCCATTTTCTTGTTTTGCTTCGACTCGCCACAACTCGCATCGATTCGTTGACTCGTTCTAATAACCTTTATCTCGAACGTTTTGACCGATAGTCTGCTGATACTCACTGATTTATGTCAGATTCGTTGATTCCATGACTCCCATCGAAATTGGTTTCGCCGAGTTAACTTAGACGAAACAGAGCCAACTTGGTGCGACTTTGTACCATGCATAGCTAAGTTTGGTAGTTGCCTACCTCAGGTTTTATAAAGGAAAAATAAGGCAGTATAGTTTGCGGTAAAATAATATAAGTTTTTTTTTTATAACCTCAATACTTCATTAATCTTCGATTTTAGACTTATATACAATTTTGTTTAAAAATTCGACTTTTTCCAAAATTGTTAGTAAATCCGTGAACTATAATTGACAGTGGCTTCTTTTAATTAATATAATACACAAACCAAAAAAATGATTAAAAAATGAAAAAGAAAATATGATGGAAATGGGTACTTGTTAGGGCTTTTTAGTTATTTTATTTTGTATTTTCTTTCATTTTTTTTATTGTATTTTCCTTTATTCTTGTAATTTTATTTAGAGGCTAGGAGTACTAATGGTATTTTTGTAATTAGTGTCGTAGCTTGGAGTCTAATCTACTCCTCCACTTTAAATACTCACTTGTAAGCCTCATTTGAAGTAGACTTGAATTTTGAAATAGAAAAGAGTGTTTTTTTCTCTAAATTGATGTTTAGATAATTTTAGGCGCCTTTTGATGGATGGTTATGTCAAAATACATAGGAAGTTAGAAACAATTAAAAGATGCAGAAAATCTAAAAAATAAACAAAACCAAGATGAAGATGAAGAAAAATAACACACTTTCGTCTTCAACCCAGAGACCACCCACCCACCCACCCACCCCCCCCCGGCCGTCGGCTAGCGGGAACCACCCACCACCGGCCCTCCTACCCCCACATTACGAAACCGAGAAATCACACACAGTTAGTCTCCCCCTTCCCCCATATACACACCCACACACCTCCGGAAAATCCCTAACCTCCAACCGGAACCAACCCCCAACCCCTCCCTTTCCACCACCACCTTCGTCACTGATACAAAAGTAAAACCAAAACCTCCTGATCTGAACCCATATCCAATTTGTGACTTTGAAACCCAAAAACTCCTGATCTGAAACCCAAATCCAAAATCAAAATCGATTTGGTTTCTGTAGTGCTTTGTGTTGGGGGAGTGCGAATCTGATTCAGGGATGCCATTGGGGGTGGGTGATTCCTCGATGATGGTGGCTTTGGGGGTGAGGGTGTGTGGGGTGTTTTTTTTTTGAGTTTTTGGTTTTGGATAAGTGACGAAGGTGGGGGAGGGGAGGGATTGGGGGTTGGTGGTGGTGAGAGATTTTGGGTTGTTGGGAGTTCTGCTAGAGGTGTTTTTGTGTGTGTGAGAGAGAAAGGGGTGGGGGGAGATTAATTTTGAGTTTTGAAATTATTTTTCAATTAAAATTATTTCTCTTTTTAGTTTTTAATCATTTTTTTGATTTTATATTATTTTAATTAAAAAAGCCAAAAGTCTAGTCTAGTTTTGAAACGAAATTGTATTAAAGTCTAAAATCGAAGATTAGTAATGTTCCAAAATATAATTGTACAATTTGAATCGGAAGCAGGTCCTACATTAGAATCATTTTTGTGTGTTTATCTCCTGTTTAAGGTCATTACGAGTGATCTGCAGGTTCCACATTAGAATAGATTGTATATATCTCTCATTTTGTTGCTTCATTGTAATGTGGGTGGGGAATGGGTCCCATATTAGTATAGAAAAATATAGTTAATGTATATTATATTGTTCGCCCACCTCGCCCCTGTATCGACATTTTCTCGCTTCATATGATGTGTGTGTGTGAGAGAGAGAGAGAGAGAGAGCAACAATGTTACCATATTGATTGTAATAACTTTTTATCTTTCATAGCGTGATTAGAGATATCTGCATCATTACAATAAGAGATGTTATAACCGTCGCATTGACTATTTGTACATTTTCTAGATGGTATAAACTGTTATTTTTGTAAAATTCCAGGATAATGCTTTGTGAAGTTTACCTTAGCATTCCATTTCTTAATTTCTTCCGTCATTCTTAAGGTTGTCTGATATATGGTCATACTTCTGTTGTTATTAGATATCTTTCCATTCACTAATCCTACTTCACATATGATATTTCAGTGTGCATCTTGTGTGGATTATCTGGCTAGTTACTATTTCAACAATATAACAGTCGGAGAGTCACCCACCTCCCCAGCTTCCATTAATTTTTCTCGGCATATTCCAGATTTCCCTACATTATTTCCTGAAGTAAGTTGGTTTCTCTCTTTTCCTTTTTTCCCCCTCCTTTTGTTCTTCTTTAGATGCATATTTTCATCTACGTAAGATATCTGCCATTATTTCGTCCTAAATTTGATATATCCAAATTATGAACTTTTATTCCTGGAAGAGAGATTATTTTCCCTTCTCATCTCCTTAAAGGATCTCTTAGACTCTCAATTTTCTATTTCATACTTCAAGCTAATTTATTCCATTATATCCCATCTCAATTTTAGTATCTGCAAAGTTGTGTGCTTCATTTTACTTCATCCAGAGATAGAGAGAGATAAATATAACGAGTGAGCCAAAGGTCTCTTTCTCTTGGTGCATCTATTGCAGTGGCGGATCCAGGATTTTAGTTCAATCGGGGCCAAATCGATCCAATTTTTTTTTTACCGACAATAATGAATAATCAATTCATAAAAACCAACAACCGATAAAACATAAATACTGAATATGCCAAAATTTCATATCAATTCATCCATACATAACCAGAAATTGCAAATACAATGAGATTATTTACAATATTCCCCTACGCGGCTTCATATCCTGAAAATATTGAATGATATCTTCCGTATCAACATTTTTAAAAATATCATGTTCAATGTATGCCACCAAGCAATCATTTGTAAAATCATCTCCCATTCGATTACATAATGTACTCTTTACGATTTTCATTGCGGAGAATGCTCTTTCCACGCTTGCAGTTGCAACCGACAATGTCAAGGCAAATTTTATAAGCAAGTACACTGATGGAAATAATCGATCCCTATGAGTTTCAACCATCTTTTGAGAAAGAGCACCAGTCCCTTTCAAATCTTTGAATTCTTCCTTATCATGCGCACTATATATATAATTTTCAAGTTGTTCCCCAATGACTATGAGTTCAATCAGATCAAAATCATTCGGATAGAACTCCGCAAATCGAACTAATCTTTCCACATCGAATTTGGAGAAGTTCATACTTGGATCAAGACATGCCATACATAAAAGTAACTCTGTATTCACCTCATTAAATCGATGGTTCAACTCCTGTAGTTGTATATTTATCACCGAATAGAACAATTCAAACCGATAGTGATGAAGATTTGTCCACTCTTCGACATTTCGACGTGATCTTCCATTGGCCACAAAACAATCTTCTATATTTATGATTACAATGTCGTGTGTACAAAATGAAGAGACTACTTTCAACAATTTATCCCATCCATGCTCCCTCATTTTTTGTAAACGCATCTTAGCTATTTTAACAAGATCCGTTGCATTCACAATATCTTGATCCATCCGTTGTAGTGATTGCGACAAGTCATTGGTAATCCCCAAAATTGCTTTCATTAACTGCAATTTGAACACAAAATCAATGCACTGCAAATAGCTAATCAGATCATATGCTTCTATTCTCTGAGTACCTACATCACCATCAACTTAAACCACCTTAAGTACACCAATCACAACAGAGAACAAATGATCTAAACTCAAAAGTGTACCGTAATGTGAACCCCACCGTGGGTCCCCTACTCGTGTGAATGCTTCTTCTTGGTTTAAACCACGACCCGTATCCCGATCACCGGTGTATATTCCTTCAAGTATATCATCATACTGCTTCATTCGAAATATATCTCTACACTTGCAAGATGCTCTAACAACATTCGACAAAATTGAAACTTTGAGAAAGAAAGAACCAATTGCGTTATGATTGTTTGCGACCGCTACCAATGCCAACTGTAGGTGATGAGCAAAACAATGAACGTAGTAAGCTAAACTTTTTTCCCTTAGAATCAAACTGTTCAGCCCATTGAACTCCCCTTTCATGTTGCTCGCTCCATCATAACCTTGCCCACGAATACTTGACATACCCAACCCATGTTTCAAGAGAAGTGACTCAAGGCTTGCCTTAAGTGTTAAAGATGTAGTGTCAAGAATATGTACAATGCCAAGAAAATGTTCAACCACACAGCCTTTTTTGTTCACATAACGTAAAGTCACTGCCATTTGCTCCTTCACAGAGATGTCACGGGACTCGTCAACTAGTATGGAGAATACCTCATCCCCAATTTCTTGAATTATGATTTTAGTGGTCAAAGAGGCGGCGACATTAATGAGCTCTTTCTGAATTGATGGAGCTATCATTTGGTGGTTTTCGGGGGCATTTTTCCAGACAACTTTACTTATAGCTTTATTTTGCTCGGCAAGGAACTGTAAAAGTTGAAGAAAATTACCCCGGTTAGATGACCCCATAGATTCATCATGCCCTCGCATCGCTAAACCTTGGCGTAGTAAGTACTTGGGGCAATTCAAGGATGCAGTCAGACGAATACGATAATCAACTCTTGTCTTATCAGAATGTGTAGACACCCCATTCTGTTACCCCCCCTAACTTTCCTTAGGTCCCTAGTACCTCCCTTCATCACCATAAACGCATGTTATGTCCCGAGTACTGACCTGGAGGCCATCGGGCACTCCCCGGCTCAGTTTGACCCAAAAGTCAAACTCTTTGTCTCGACCGAGACTGAATGAATCTTCGAAGGGAACTGAATACCCTTTCCAATGGTCTACCCCGTGCGCGATTCCGACTTACCATGCGGACGAACGATCTGTTTGCGTCCGAAACTTGACCTAGAGGCCACCAGGCGCTCCCGGGCTCTGTTTGACCTATGTTAACTCTTCAGCTCGACCGAGGCTAAATGAATCTTCAAAGGTAACTGAATACCCTTTTCAACGGTCTATCCCGGGCGCGATTCTGACTTACTATGCGGACGAACGATCCGTTTGACTCCGAGAGGTCACCGAATGCTTCCCGGTTGAGTAAAGTTAACTCTCCAAACCGGGTCAAACTCTTTGGAATGTCAAATTAAACCTCCTAACCTTTCCAATGGTCCGCCCCATACGCGATTCAGACTTACCATTCGGACGAACGATCCGTTTGCGTCCGAGCAATTCCCCGTCCAATGGACCGACAAATGCTTCCGAGCCATATTTAACCCAAAGTAAACTCCCGAACTCGGGAGCGGTCCAAAGTACTTTCAAGGTCTCTGAATTACCTTTCCAACGGTATGCCCCGTGCATGATTCTGACCAACGGTTTGCCCTCGGCGGCCGATTTTCCGAAAAAGCCTGAAGCGCACTGCCAAATGGTAGGTTCCAAACCCTGCCTATCGGCACCTGCCGGTAGGCAGGAACAGGTCTATGCCGATCGGTACCCACCTGGGCCTATAAAATTAGGCCTTCGCCTCATTTGCAAGGGGAGCCCAGATCTGATAAAAATCTCTCTGAACGAATCCCAGAAACCTCTCTCGAAGGCAGCGTGATTTCAACATCCAAATCCCCTTTTTACTTCCACTTTTCATCATCCTTTTCATCTAACTTGGGGAATTAGCCACTCTCCATCATCATCCAAGTGCAAGGGCTATTCTCCAACGTTCAAGATCAAGCTCAAGATCTTCAAGAAGGTCCAATTTTCTCTACTCTCTCTTAGATTCTCTTAAATTCTCAATAACTTGTATTCTTATTTAGAACTTTTATTATCTCATTTCACACATCCTAATATACTTTTTTATTTATTATTATTGCACATCTCCTATTTTCATATAAATATAACCCAAAAAAACAAGAAAGAGAGGGTTTGCTCATAAATTTCAAGTAGGGATTCTCACACTTTTTCCACACTTTTCTCACAATCTAAAACCCTTTTTCTACACACACACACACACTCACAAATAAGAGATTCCCCATTTGGATTTATAGGATAAACCCCACCCCTCATTTTGTATGCGAACTATGTGGACTTTGATGCCTTTATAGGCTACGTAGGTGTCTCGGGGTAAAACTCGAGACTCGAGTCCTTTTTCTCACTTTTTCTCTCATTTTCTATCTTCTCTAAATCCATTTTCCTTATATTCTATATACTTGCCCTTAATAACGTATTGCTCCATATGCGTTATCGTTCCATTATAACGATCAACGTAGGGGTAATCCCGTAAATCTTATTTTTCTAATATTACTTTTATATCTTCCTACGGATGACTCGCTTTATCTTTTCCATGATACAAGTCTAGGATTCCTACCTCCATTCTATATATACACATGCACACATATCACGAGGGGAAACAAAAGGAAAATAGCAAATATTCATGAGAGACCGAAAGGGCGGAATGGGTGCCTAACACCTTCCTATTTTGTAACTAAGCCTCCGAACCCTTCTCGAATCGTCTTGGTTTCGCACGCACCAGTATGTCTTTGGATGCCATCCTTCGGGGTGGCTTCCCCTTTTTCTTTTGTCTATTATGAGTAAAATAGACTGGCGACTCTGAATCTCTCTACTTTTTTTCACCACATCTCAAACGACGCCGACCGAAGCGCTCCAGAGAGGGACGCGCGGGACTTGAAGGATCCTTTCCTCCACGCCACCTGTCCGCGCGACGAGGATCGGGGATGGCCACAGTGGCGACTCTGCTGGGGATATATGTTTGTGGGCTTGACTCTATTTACATAAATGCTATATTTGCTTATGTTTCCCCCCATATCTGCATGTTCCCCTTTCTCATATGTATCACATGCTTATGATTATGTTCACACACTTGTAGAAAATTCTCCATGTACACTTCACACCACGTGCACCTAGGATCACATGTATATCCCCATGTTGCACGCATCACCCATCCATAATTAGTGTACCTTTTGGGGTACTTATACTTTTCTCCCTGTTTGGCATAATCAAGAAAGGCATTCTCATCATAAAATACCAATAAGAGAATCATGCATGATTCACATGACATCACCAAAGAGCATTGATATTGACCAAATTTTACCCAGTAACTGGAGGGTCACTTCGTGATGGGCGCTGGTCTGGCAGGTCATAGTTAGCCTAAGAGATATGATTCTCACCTTCCATTGGCCAAGTACCTTCGACGTATATCGAACGGTTCCCCCGCATCGTACCGCTTGACCGAAGTCACGACGGGAGGTATATCACAGGGAATTCGTTCACGTACATTGAGTATATCAAATTTGCTCTCACACGTACTATCCCCACGAGGTATATGGTGAGGCAATTCACGTACACTCGAGTATATCAAATGTCTTATCCATACGTACCGATTGCCCGTAAGAGCAAGACGTATATCGTGGAAGTCACGCCAAAGGGGGGAACCCCTACCGATTCAACCAACCAACTGCATACCCGCATATAGGTGTTAGACCTAGGACACGCACTTTAGATTGCCGGTTTCAACCCAAAACTCTGTCAAAATTCCGGGTCGATCTGCAGCCTAATTTTCGTGCATTTTTAAAACGGGACCCTGTCCGTGAGCCTGGTTACAAGTCCAAACCGTAGCTTTGCATATATTAAGACCCCCACTTTTCCAAGCTCGGGTTCTGTCCGACATTGCATTTAGGAGAATTAAATACAAGTGAAAACATAATAATCATAATAATCATGCTGAGTTCCGTCTCCAAAAAATATTTCTTCCTTCTTTATCAAAAATCCAAAAACATTCCTCCCTTCTTTATCAAAAATCCAAAAATAGATCTTCCTTTTTTTCTCAAAAATTTCTCATCCTACGCCTTCTCAGGTCGATCGCAAGCCCTTGGCCTAGCTCCCTATTGGCTTCGGTCTTCAGTCAAATCACCCCGGAGTTTCATTCGTTCTTCTACTAATTCTTTCGAGTCCGGAATCTATCCATCTTCCATGGAGAATACAGATCAAGCACCAGTCATAGAGCCGGATCTGACAACAGTCTTAGCTCAGCTCGTGTCCAAGATTGACAACCTCCAAACTGAGGTCCGAAAGATGCAACGAAACCAAGTTCCTATTCCTCAAGAGCTCGAGGCCCTGTTCAAACCAACTTGTTCAAGTCCTTACTTTAGCATCTAAACAACTTGTTCAAACCATGTGTGAAAGACCTTTTTGGGAGTTAAATTCGAGCGATGCCGAGGCTCATTTGAGTTATGTAGCAGAGACTACGCAATCATGGGATGTTTCTGACCCCAATAGTCAAAATAGAAATCGACAAGTGTCCAACTTGCCTGCTGCGTCCGGTATTTATCACTTGGACAAGGACACTTTGTTGGATCGAAAATTTGACCAATTGGAGAAGAATTTCAGAGTAATGATTGAAGTGCGATTGAGAAAAGTAGCTGGACCCGTACAAGTCGGGAAGGAGAAAGTGTGTGCCATTTGTGCTGCGGGTCATTCTACCAAAGGATGTCCTACTATCCCTGCATACAGGGCAATGTACACTGAACATGTTGAGGCAATAGGGGGGTATGACACCCCGCCTAATTAAATACCGGACGATCACTCCTTTATTAAATTAAATCAAGGTAAACAGTTGGTTCATTCTCAGCATCACTGTCAATAAAAATACATTTTCCAATTTAACACCCTAAATAATTAAGCTAAGTGTCAAAACCATTTTCATACATAACTTTCCAAATTTTATTTAAGGAAAAAAAGATTTATAATTTTATTAACAACATTCCAACAATTAAGAATCACATCACAATAACCTGGAACACAAAGTCCAATGAATATAATACATTCGTCAATCGAATGTCCACATACGAAAACTAAAGTCACAAATCCAAACTGGATAAAACCCATAGTATCAATACTGGAAATAACTGAAATACAAATGTCCCAACAATAATGAAATAATGGAAAGGGCGACACATGCCCAATAAATGAGAATGCTAAAAGTGGAGTCAATAAGGGAAGCCGTCTACGCAAGTATCCTGCAACTCCCACCTAAGCTGCAACACGTTCCTTTCAAGGGATCCTAAGCAAGACGCCCCTGTGGCTGGGCACCTGAAATATATATATATATATATATATATATATATATATACAAGAGAGACAGAGAAAAAGAAACGGGTCAGAGCCCGAAAGTGTGTTTGATTTTAAAATACGTTTAGCAAGTATTTAAATTGATACAGGCTAATGCAACAACATATTAATGCGCCACTCTCTTGAGAAATACTCACCTGTCTTCTAATGTGCACACCTATCGCACTAACCTTCCCAAGGGTTATTCTTAACAAATTTTATCATACTAACCTTCCCAATAACTTAGCGTATCTTAAACTTACTCATAAGATTTCAAAACCGAACAATATTTTTGTTTAAAAAGAATACTTCCAATTAGTAGCACAACTCTTGTTTTAGCTTTTATTAATTTATAAAGTTTCTCAGCAACATATTATACTTTTACAAAACAAGTATTCACTATCTGAGTCATCAACCATGTCCTACTTATCAAATCACAGTAGGCAGTTTCAAATTTCCAAATCTCATATATATATTAACTACTCGTAATATATATAAATAACAGCACCCCAAATAAAACTATGGTGCGTGCATACTTCTACTATCCAAACCCCATACCACTCATATCAAGGGTAATACAAGTTCGGAATCACTCTCGAACTGTATTAACACATATACAAACAATATCGAGGCGAAGCATAGATTCCAAGTCTCTAAGAGGATGGCACATACTCGCGTCTTTTAGGACCGTCTGACCTATCGATTCGATAGCCTGTACCAAGGATATCTATCTTCTAGGGTACATGTCAATATCCCCCATAAAGGTCCCATCGAGATAAGACTGTCCCAGCGCGGTAACCTCAAGGATAGCAAGTAGCGCGGTATGTTTTTCACATGCATATAATATATGTACACACAATCATATAAATATACCACTTTATCATATTAATATAGGTTCTTCTAGTCACCCATAATCATACCATTTATCCTTAATTTCACATTTATAGAATTACGTATAAGGTTTCATCTCTAACCTTAACTCGAAGGGTTTTCTCACTTAATACGTGACATTCGTTGACTCTATCCTTCCAAGTAGGAAAATTCAGTAGGTATACCTCTATTTACTATCGTAGCTATTCGCCGCATTCTCTCACTTGAAATACGTAGTTTTATCGTTCGTTATATAATTATCCCAGAAATGAGCCACCTTGGTTAAACGGTTTACAATCACCCAGATAGAATCGTGGCCCCGCTGTGATGTAGGAAACCCTGTAATAAAATCCATGGAAATACTCTCCCACTTCCACGCGGGTACTTCCAATGGTTGAAGCAATCCTGACGGTTTCTGATGGTCCACCTTTACCAGTTGGCAGGTAGAATACTTGGACACGAACTCGGCGATGTCCTTCTTCATCCCACTCCACCAGTATTGTCGCCTCATATCCTGGTACATCTTATCGCCTCCCGGATGTACTGCAAATCGGGACCCATGAGAATGAGTCATCACTGCATGGCGTAGTTCTGCTCCTTCTGGAACCACCAATCTCCCATTAAACCGCAAACCTCCATCAGAACTAACAGAATAGGACTCAGCGCCCTCGGCTAGAAGTCGCATAATCTTCTCCTGGCAAAACGGGTCTGTGGTCTGTGCCTGTATCACCCTCGTAACAATCTTGGGTGTGACTGACATCACGAATATGAAAGAACGGGCTACTGCATCCTGGTGACCCAACTCCTTCCACTTTACTTTCCAGACGTCTGCTACATCGTCTACCGGTCTACGGCTCAACGCATCAGTAACTACGTTGGCCTTCCCTGGATGAAACTGTATTTCGAATTGGTAGTCCTTCACAAACTCTAGCCGTCTGCACTGAAGCATATTCAGCTCTCGCTGAGTGAACAGGTATTGCAATGACTTGTGGTCTGTGAACAAACGGAATTTCTCACCCAATAATTAGTGCCTCCATATCCTCAATTCAAAGACGACCGCTGCTAACTCCAGGTCGTGGGTGGGGTAATTCTTCTCATGTCGCTTAAGCTTGCAGGAAGCAAAAGCTATAGCCTTCTCCTCCTGCTGAAGTACTCCCCCAAGCCCCCGTAAGGACGCATCGGTGTAAACCAGGTACTCTACACCCGGCTTCGGTAACGCAAGGACTGGCGCTGAAGTAAGGTTGTATTTTCGCTCGTCGAAAGCCAACTGACAAGCATCATCCCAAACATATGGTACCCCCTTGCGAGTCAGATTCATCAATGGGCCCGCTATTTTGGAGAATCCTCGAATGAATCTCCTGTAGTACCCGACTAATCCCAAGAAACTACGAACTTTCGTCGGTGTCGTGGGCTGTCCCCACTCCCTCACCGCTGACACTTTACTCGGGTCAACTGCTATCCCCTGCTCAGAAACAACATGGACCAAGAACTGTACCTCTCGCAACCAGAATCCACACTTCTCGTACTTAGCATACAACTGATGCTCTCGTAGAGTCTGAAGAACCTGCTTCAAGTGCTCGGCATGCTCCTCCTCGGAGTGTGAATATATCAAGATGTCATCTATGAAGACGATGACAAACTGATCCAAGAACCCTTTGAATACTCGGTTCATCAAGTCCATGAAAACGGCTGGAGCATTTGTGAGCCCGAACGGCATCACCCGGAACTCATAGGACCCATATCTCGACAAGAAGGCAGTCTTTGAAACATCCTTCTCTCTAATATGTAACTGATGGTACCCCGACCTCAGATCTATCTTCGAAAAGAAAGTTGATCCCCTCAACTGGTCGAACAGATCATCGATTCGATGCAACGGATACTTATTCCGTATCGTTACCTTGTTCAGCTCCCGGTAGTCCACACATAATCTCAGTGAACCATCTCTCTTCTTCACAAACAAGACTGGAGCGCCCCAAGGTGAGGTACTCCTACGAATGAAGCCCTGACCTAACAGCTGCTCTATCTGATCTCGTGGCTCTCGCATCTCTGCCAGAGCCATACGGTACGGTGCGCGTGCTATAGGTCTCGTATTTGGAAATAAATCTATAACAAAGTCTATCTCACGACTGGGCGGTAGGCCTGGTATCTCCTGAAACACATCGGAATACTCCCTGACAACAGGGATCGAATCTAAGGGAGTCACAACCTCCTTAGAGGTATCCTCCTCTATGTAATACAAATGAGCGGTCGAACCTCCCTCTGGGCGAGGCATCGCCACTACAAACATCTCTTGCCCCGGAATGGCAAAGACAATGCTCCCACCGAAGCAATCAATCATGGCTCTATAAGCTGCGAGCCAATCCATACCAATAATCACATCATGCTCGTGCATGTCTAAGACTAACATGTCTGCAGGTAATACCAAGCTACCAATCTCTACCCCCACTCCCCGGCATATAAAGAAAATAAGTGACCCACTCCCCAGTGGTGAGTCGACACACGTCACGGTGCTCTCTGCTGTGGCTAGAAACCCTAAGTACTTCGCAAAATGTGTAGCTATAAAACGATGTGTTTCTCCCGTATCAAACAAAACTCGACCCATAGTAGCATGGATAGGAAACATACCCTCAATCGCGGGTAGTGCCTGTGGAGCTGCTGCCTGGTGGACGTTATAGACACGTCCATACTGTAATTGCCCCTACTGCACTGGAGCTGCTGGAATGGCTGGTAGGGCTGGCACCTGGGCTGGAGCTGGGAGGGCAGGTGGAAAAAGTGGTCTCTGCGGCTCATTACGGGCTCCCTGCTGCTGTGGGGCCCTATCGCCCTCTGGGCAATCCTGGCGCCTCTGGCCATGTTTACCGCACCCAAATCATCGGCCTTTGAAGTTACCTCCCTTCTGACCCTGCTGTCCACGGCCCTGTTGGCCGTTACCTCCACGCCACTGGCCCTGTTGGCCCTGATGTGCACGCTGTTGGCCCTGCTGCTGGCCCTGCGGTCGGTGTTGTCCCTGCTGATTAGGCTGGCCCTGATGGACCTGCCTGAAACCCCCGAATCCCTGCCTAGAATCACTTGAACGGAATCGCTTAGCAGGGTCCCCCTGATGGGAACTTTTCTCGTGCTGACGAGTCTGTCCATGAGTTGGTGCCCCACTGGCACTATTTCCCCCGGTCCTGCCCTGCTGGTTGGACACTCCTGCTCTTTTGATTCCTTGCAGATTGAAGTGGTGATCCTGGCAATGTAGCAACGCGACATTGAGTACATCAGTAAAAGTACTCAGGGATAAATTCCCAATAAGGTGCTGACGGATCCTCCAAGCTAATCCGTCGACAAACAGCAAAATCTTCTTACTCTCAATAGGTGCCTCGTCTGGCACAATGGTGAGAAGTCTCGTGAACTCCTCCTCATACTCAGCTAGAGTAAGGTTCTCCTGCTTCAGATTTAGTAATTTTCGCCTCATCTCAGTCTGCACTGCGGGTGGAAAATACTTGCGGTCAAACCGCTCCCAGAACAACTGAATAGGGATCGTGTCCCTCTCCTCCAAAGTAGTAGTGGAATCCCACCACTGTAATGCGGCTCCCACCAACTTAAAGGAAGCCAATAACTGCTTTTGCACGTCAGTGCACTCATACATACGGAGATGCCGCTGGATGTCCTTCTTCCATTGGCTAACTGTAACAATATCGGAGCTACCAGAAAACTCAGGGGGATGCGCTTTCTGAAAAGCATCCCGAACCCTCTCCCATGCGGATGGAAGCTGTGCTGGTACTGGCGCCACTGCCTGAACCTGGGGTGGATCCTGCTGAATCACCGCTATCGCGGCATTTACCGCCTGGGCAACAATGGCGACTACTTCATTTGCATTCATTGTGCCTGGTGCCGTAGCTGCTAGCTGTTCGGCCTGGGCACGCCTATCTTTCGGAGCATGTCTCGGAGGCATCTGAAACGTGAAGAAGTTCATTAGTCTACAGTTATTATCAAATCTCAAATAGCTGAAGACTTAAACGTAAAAGCAAGAATACAACAATCCTAAAAATAGGGCTCTATAGCAATAACGTCAAGCTGAAAGCGAAATAAGCCGTCAGATCCTATGGACACAAGAACCTGATGCTCTGATACCACCTGTGACACCCCGCCTAATTAAATACCGGGTGATCACTCCTTTATTAAATTAAATCAAGGTAAACAGTTGGTTCATTCTCAGCATCACTGTCGATAAAAATACATTTTCCAATTTAACACCCTAAATAATTAAGCTAAGTGTCAAAACCATTTTCATACATAACTTTCCAAATTTTATTTAAAGAAAAAAAGATTTATAATTTTATTAACAACATTCCAACAATTAAGAATCACATCATAATAACCTGGAACACAAAGTCCAATGAATATAATACATTCGTCAATCTAATGTCCACATACGAAAACTAAAGTCACAAATCCAAACTGGATAAAACCCATAGTATCAATACTGGAAATAACTGAAATACAAATGTCCCAACAATAATGAAATAATGGAAAGGGCGACACAGGCCCAATAAATGAGAATGCTAAAAGTGGAGTCAATAAGGGAAGCCGTCTACGCAAGTATCCTGCAACTCCCACCTAAGCTGCAGCACGTTCCTTTCAAGGGATCCTAAGCAAGACGCCCCTGTGGCCGGGCACCTGAAATATATATATATATATATACAAGAGAGAGAGAGAAAAAGAAACAGGTCAGAGCCCGAAAGTATGTTTGATTTTAAAATATGTTTAGCAAGTATTTAAATTGATACATGCTAATGCAACAACATATTAATGCGTCACTCTCTTGAGAAATACTCACCTCTCTTCTAATGTGCACACCTATTGCACTAACCTTCCCAAGGGTTATTCTTAACAAATTTTATCATACTAACCTTCCCAATAACTTAGCGTATCTTAAACTTACTCATAAGATTTCAAAACCGGACAATATTTTTGTTTAAAAAGAATACTTCCAATTAGTAGCACAACTCTTGTTTTAGCTTTTATTCATTTATAAAGTTTCTCAGTAACATATTATACTTTTACAAAACAAGTATTCACTAACTGAGTCATCAACCATGTCCTACTTATCAAATCACAGTAGGCAGTTTCAATTTTCCAAATCTCATATATATATTAACTACTCGTAATATATATAAATAACAGCACCCCAAATAAAACTATGGTGCATGCATACTTCTACTATCCAAACCCCATACCACTCATATCAAGGGGAATACATGTTCGGAATCACTCTCGAACTGTATTAACACATACACAAACAATATCAAGGCGAAGCATAGATTCCAAGTCTCTAAGAGGATGGCACATACTCGCGTCTCTTAGGACCGTCTGAACTATCGATTCGATAGCCTGTACCAAGGATATCTATCTTCTAGGGTACATGTCAATATCCCCCATAAAGGTCCCATCGAGATAAGACTGTCCCAGCGCGGTAACCTCAAGGATAGCAAGTAGCGCGGTATGTTTTTCACATGCATATAATATATGTAAACACAATCATATAAATATACCACTTTATCATATTAATATAGGTTCTTCTCGTCACCCATAATCATACCATTTATCCTTAATTTCACATTTATAGAATTACGTATAAGGTTTCATCTCTAACCTTAACTCGAAGGGTTTTGTCACTTAATACATGCATTTGTTGACTCTATCCTTCCAAGTAGGAAAATTCAGTTGGTATACCTCTATTTACTATCGTAGCTATTCGCCGCATTATCTCACTTGAAATACGTAGTTTTATCGTTCGTTATATAATTATCCCAGAAACAAGATTCTCGTCTTATAATAAAGTTCTCATAGCTTATACATATGTCCTACTGGTCTTTCCTATCTCCCAAAACATTTCATTTAGGCTACCCAAGAATTATTTCACGATAATTTAATTTAACTAAGTAAATGAGGGAAATAAGAGTCTGCCAGGAGGGGTCGATCGATCGAGGTCTGGGGCTCGATTGATCGAACCTTCTATCGATCGAAGCTCTAGGCTCGATCGATCGATCAAGCAGGTCTGCGAAAATTCTGCAGAAATGCAGTTACGGGTTCTACCAAATTTCTTCATCCAAAACCATGTTTTTCCATTCCAATCGTCCCAAAAATCCTACTACTAACATTATAACAATATACTAGATGTTTTCAACGTAAAGCATGTGTATATCTAATATTAAACATGGATAATTGACCCAAAATTCATCTAATCATCAAGAACCCTAGAGTTTTTCTTAATCAAGGTTCTAATCTGTTTTTTTTACCAGAATTTCCTTCTAATATATCATCAAAATTTTGTGGGTTATATTCCTCTACATGGCAAGGATTCCAGAATTTCATTATAATCAATACTACATGCATTTTCCTAACACAAATTGGGTTTTCTTCCATAGTTTTCCTCACAAATCATTCCTAAGCTAATATGAAGATTGCACCAACGAAAATAGCAAGTTAAACACTTGCCTGGGATTTTTGGTATTCTGATTCACGACTGATTTTGGTATGGCTGCGTTCCTCGTCTCGCGATCTACGCGGTGGTGGTGGCGGCGATGCAAACCGGTGACTTTTTGGCTTTGAATTTCCTTGGAGCTCTCTCCTCTCTTCTCTAATGGCCGTCACTTATTTTCTGAATATTCTAACCCTAAAAGACTAACCTAAATGGCTGATATAGGTTGCTGAATTTCGTGGGTTTAATTACCCAAAAAGGTGAAATGACTAAATTGCCCTCCCGGGGTACCAATTAGGCCTAAAAACGCCCCGAGACCCAAACTAAACCCCCAGATACACTTTTCTGACTATCTTGACCCTTCCGGACGCGTTGGCGCACTCAAAACGACCATACGAACAACTTATAAAATATTCACTATTTATTTATCAAAATTAGTCCTGGCGTGACACGGGCACGTCCCGACTTAAATTTCCGAAATAGTCCTTTAATTCACTCATGACATTCAATATTACCAATATAATATATTACTTTGCTCATTAGTAATATTCAACAAGTTTCCCATAATTACTAACTCTCGTCACGTTAATAATTATAACATAATTAATTTCTGGATTTTTATTAAATAAATCATTCACGTTAATTTTAATAAAACCCCAAATTAATATAGCATAAAAATACGGGGTATTACATACTTCCCCCCTGATAACGGAATTTCGCCCCGAAATTCGGAAAATAAGGCATACCTGGTAAAAACAACTCTGGATATCTCTCGGGCATATCTGCCTCATGCTCCCAAGTGGATTCCTCCACACTATGATGCTCCCAATGGACTCGCACAAGCGGAACTATCTTCGACCTCAATCTCCTCTCACTATAGTCTAGAATAGCCACTGGTCTCTCCTCGTAAGAGCTATCAGGCTGTAAGTCGATTTCATCTATCGCAATGTGAGTATAGGCCATATCATCCCGAAGATATCGTCTCAACGACGAGATGTGGAATACATCGTGGATGCGATGTAATTGTTCTGGCAATCCCAACCTGTATGCAACCGGCCCAATTCTCTCGATGATGGGAAATGGTCCCACGTACCTCGGAGCCAATTTCCCTTTCTTCCCGAACCTCATCACCCCCTTCATAGGAGATACACGCAATAACACTTGGTCTCCCACATTAAACTCCCGGAAGAACCGTTTCGCATCGGCGTAGCTCTTCTGCCTGTCCTGGGCTACCCGAATACGACTCCTGATTATCTCAATCCTCGCGGAGGTCTCCTGAATCACTTCTGGTCCTAGCAACTTGTTATCCCCCACCTCGAGCCAACAAGTTGGAGAACGACAAGGCCTACCATACAAAGCCTCAAATGGAGCCATACCAATCGTAAACTGATAAGAGTTATTATAAGCAAACTCTACTAGTGGAAGATGTGGCTCCCAACCTCCTCCAAAATCGAGAACACACATGCGTGGCATATCTTCTAACATCTGATTAGTACGCTCTGTCTGTCCGTCTGTCTGGGGGTGGTAAGCTGAACTCAACCTCAACTCAGTACCCATAGCCTCCTGAAAGCTTTCCCAAAAACAAGACACGAAAATCTTTTCTCTATCTGACACAATATTCTGGGGCACCCCATGTAATCTGATAATATCCGCGATGAACAACTGGGCATACTGATCCGTGGTATAATCTGTTCGCACCGGCAGAAAATGAGCCACCTTGGTCAAACGGTCTACAATCACCCAGATAGAATCGTGGCCCCGCTGTGATGTAGGCAACCCTGTAATAAAATCCATGCAAATACTCTCCCACTTCCACGCGGGTACTTCCAATGGCTGAAGCAATCCTGACGATTTCTGATGGTCCACCTTTACCAGTTGGCAGGTAGAACACTTGGACACGAACTCGGCGATGTCCTTCTTCATCCCACTCCACCAGTATTGTCGCCTCATATCCTGGTACATCTTATCGCCTCCCGGATGTACTGCAAATCGGAACCCATGAGAATGAGTCATCACTGCATGGCGTAGTTCTGCTCCTTCTGGAACCACCAATATCCCATTAAACCGCAAACCTCCATCAGAACTAATAGAATAGGACTCAGCACCCTCGGCTAGAATTCGCACAATCCGCTACTGGCAAAACGGGTCTGTGGTCTGTGCCTGTATCACCCTCGTAACAATCTCGGGTGTGACTGACATCACGGATATGAAATAACGGGCTACTGCGTCCTGGTGACCCAACTCCTTCCACTTTGCTTTCCAGACGTCCGCTACATCGTCTACCGGTCTACGGCTCAACGCATCAGCAACTACGTTGGCCTTCCCCGGATGGTACTGTATTTCGAATTGGTAGTCCTTCACAAACTCTAGCCATCTACACTGACGCATATTCAGCTCTCGCTGAGTGAACAGGTATTGCAATGACTTGTGGTCTGTGAACAAACGGAATTTCTCACCCAATAAGTAGTGCCTCCATATCCTCAATGCAAATACGACCGCTGCTAACTCCAGGTCGTGGGTTGGGTAATTCTTCTCATTGGCTTAAGCTTGCGGGAAGCAAAAGCTATAGCCTTCTCCTCCTGCTGAAGTACTCCCCCAAAGTCCCCGTAAAGACGCACTGGTGTAAACCAGGTACTCTACACCCAGCTTCGGTAACGCAAGGACTGGCGCTGAAGTAAGCTTGTTTTTCCGCTCGTCGAAAGCCAACTGACAAGCGTCATCCCAAACATATGGTACCACCTTGCGAGTCAGATTCGTCAATGGGCCCGCTATTTTGGAGAATCCCCGAATGAATCTCATGTAGTACCCGACTAATCCCAAGAAACTACGCACTTCCGTCGGTGTCGTGGGCTGTCCCCACTCCCTCACCGCTGACACTTTACTCGGGTCAACTGCTATCCCCTGCTCAGAAACAACATGGACCAAGAACTGTACCTCTCGCAACCAGAATCCACACTTCTCGTACTTAGCATACAACTGATGCTCTCGTAGAGTGTGAAGAACCTGCCTCAAGTGCTCGGCATGCTCCTCCTCGGAGTGTGAATATATCAAGATGTCATCTATGAAGACGATGACAAACTGATCCAAGAACTCTCTGAATACTCGGTTCATAAAGTCCATGAAAACGGCTGGAGCATTTGTGAGCCCGAACGGCATCACCCGGAACTCATAGGACCCATATCTCGATAAGAAGGCAGTCTTCGAAACATCCTGCTCTCTAATACGTAACTGATGGTACCCCGACCTCAGATCTATCTTCAAAAAGAAAGTTTCTCCCCTCAACTGGTCGAACAGATCATTGATTCGAGGCAATGGATACTTATTCCGTATCGTTACCTTGTTCAGCTCCCGGTAGTCCACACACAATCTCAGTGAACCATCTCTCTTCTTCACAAACAAGATTGGAGCGCCCCAAGGTGAGGTACTCCTATGAATGAAGCCCTGACCTAACAACTGCTCTATCTGATCTCGTAGCTCTCGCATTTCTGCCGGAGCCATACGGTACGGTGCGCGTGCTATAGGTCTCGTATCTGGAAATAAATCTATAACAAAGTCTATCTCACGACTGGGCGGTAGGCCTGGTATCTCCTGAAACACATCGGAATACTCCTTGACAATAGGGATCGAATCTAAGGGAATCACAACCTCCTTAGAGGTATCATCCTCTATGTAATACAAATGAGCGGTCGAACCTCCCTCTGGGCGAGGCATCGCCACTACAAACATCTCTTGCCCCGGAATGGCAAAGACAATGCTCCCACCGAAGCAATCAATCATAGCTCTATAAGCTGCGAGCCAATCCATACCAATAATCACATCATGCTCGTGCATGTATAAGACTAACATGTTTGCAGGTAATACCAAGCTACCAATCTCTACCCCCACTCCCCGGCATATAAAGAAAATAAGTGACCCACTCCCCAGTGGTGACTCGACACACGTCACGGTGCTCTCTGCTGTGGCTAACAACCCTAAGGACTTCGCAAAATGTGTAGCTATAAAATAATGCGTTACCCCCGTATCAAACAAAACTCGACCCATATTACCATGGATAGGAAACATACTCTCAATCGCGGGTGGTGCCTGTGGAGCTGCTGCCTGGTGGACGTTATAGACACGTCCATACTGTAATTGCCCATGCTGCACTGGAGCTGCTGGAATGGCTGGTAGGGATGGCACCTAGGCTGGAGCTGGGAGGGCAGGTGGAAAAAGTGGTCTCTGCGGCTCATTACGGGCTCCCTGCTGCTGTGGGGCCTTATCGCCCTCTGGGCAATCCTGGCGCCTATGGCCATGTTTATCGCACCCAAATCATCGGTCTTTGAAGTTACCTCCCCTCTGACCCTGCTGTCCACGGCCCTGTTGGCCGTTACCTCCACGCCACTGGCCCTGTTGGCCCTGATGTGCACGCTGTTGGCCCTATTGGCCCTGCTGCTGTCCCTGCGGTCGGTGTTGGCCCTGCTGATTAGGCTGGCCCTGATGGCCCTGCCTGAAACCCCCGAATCCCTGCCTAGAATCACTTGAACGGAATCGCTTAGCAGGGTCCCCCTGATGGAAACTCTGCTCGTGCTGACGAGTCTGTCCATGAGTTGGTGCCCCACTGGCACTATTTCCCCCGGTCCTGCCCTGCTGGCTGGACTCTCCTGCTCTCTTACTTCCTTGCAGATGGAAGCAGTGATCCTGGAAATGTAGCAATGCGGCATTGAGTACATCAGTAAAAGTACTCAGGGATAAATTCCCAATAAGGTGCTGACGGATCCTCCAAGCTAATCCGTCGACAAACAGCAAAATCTTCTTGCTCTCAGTAGGTGCCTCGTCTGGCACAATGGTGAGAAGTCTCGTGAACTCCTCCTCATACTCAGCTACAGTAAGGTTCTCCTGCTTCAGATTTAGTAATTTCTGCCTCATCTTAGTCTGCGCTGCGGGTGGAAAATACTTGCGGTCAAACCGCTCCCAGAACAACTGAATAGGGATCTTGTCCCTCTCCTCCAAAGTAGTAGTGGACTCCCACCACTATAATGAGGCTCCCACCAACTTAAAGGAAGACAATAACTGCTTTTGCACGTCAGTGCACTCATACATACGGAGATGCCACTGGATGTCCTTCTTCTATTGGCTAACTGTAACAATATCGGAGCTACCAGAAAGCTCAGGGGGATGCGCTTTCTGAAAAGCATCCCGAACCCTCTCCCATAAGGATGGAAGCTGTGCTGGTACTGGCGCCACTGCCTGAACCTGGGGTGGAGCCTGTTGAATCACCGCTATCGCGGCATTCACCGCCTGGGCAACAATGGCGGCTACTTCATTTGCATTCATTGTGCCTGGTGCCGGAGCTGCTGGCTGCTCGGCCTGGGCACGCCTATCTTTCGGAGCACGTCTCGGAGGCATCTGAAACATGAAAAAGTTTATTAGTCTACAGTTATTATCAAATCTCAAATAGCTTAAGACTTAAACGTAAAAGTAAGAATACAACAATCCTAAAAATAGGGCTCTATAGCAATAACGTCAAGCTGAAAGCGAAATAAGCCGTACAGATCCTATGGACACTAGAACCTGATGCTCTGATACCACCTGTGACACCCCGCCTAATTAAATAACGGACGATCACTCCTTTATTAAATTAAATCAAGGTAAACAGTTGGTTCATTCTCAGCATCACTGTCGATAAAAATACATTTTCCAATTTAACACCCTAAATAATTAAGCTAAGTGTCAAAACCATTTTCATACATAACTTTCCAAATTTTATTTAAAGAAAAAAAGATTTATAATTTTATTAACAACATTCCAACAATTAAGAATCACATCACAATAACCTGGAACACAAAGTCCAATGAATATAATACATTCGTCAATCGAATGTCCACATACGAAAACTAAAGTCACAAATCCAAAATGGATAAAACCCATAGTATCAATACTGGAAATAACTGAAATACAAATGTCCCAACAATAATGAAATAATGTAAAGGGCGACACATGCCCAATAAATGAGAATGCTAAAAGTGGAGTCAATAAGGGAAGCCGTCTACGCAAGTAACCTGCAACTCCCACCTAAGCTGCAGCACGTTCCTTTAAAGGGATCCTAAGCAAGACGCCTCTGTGGCTGGGCACCTGAAATATATATATATATATATATATATATATATATATATATATATATATATATATATACACACACAAGAGAGAGAGAGAGAAAAAGAAACGGGTCAGAGCCCGAAAGTGTGTTTGATTTTAAAATACGTTTAGCAAGTATTTAAATTGATACAGGCTAATGCAACAACATATTAATGCGTCACTCTCTTGAGAAATACTCACCTCTCTTCTAATGTGCACACCTATCGCACTAACCTTCCCAAGGGTTATTCTTAACAAATTTTATCATACTAACCTTCCCAATAACTTAGCGTATCTTAAACTTACTCATAAGATTTCAAAACCGAACAATATTTTTGTTTAAAAAGAATACTTCCAATTAGTAGCATAACTCTTATTTTAGCTTTTATTCATTTATACAGTTTCTCAGTAACATATTATACTTTTACAAAACAAGTATTCACTATCTGAGTCATCAACCATGTCCTACTTATCAAATCACAGTAGGCAGTTTCAAATTTCCAAATCTCATATATATATTAACTACTCGTAATATATATAAATAACAGCACCCCAAATAAAACTATGGTGCGTGCATACTTCTACTATCCAAATCCCATACCACTCATATCAAGGGTAATACAAGTTCGGAATCACTCTCGAACTGTATTAACCCATACACAAACAATATCGAGGCGAAGCATAGATTCCAAGTCTCTAAGAGGATGGCACATACTCGCGTCTTTTAGGACCGTCTGACCTATCGATTCGATAGCCTGTACCAAGGATATCTATCTTCTAGGTTACATGTCAATATCCCCCATAAAGGTCCCATCGAGATAAGACTGTCCCAGCGCGGTAACCTCAAGGATAGCAAGTAGCGCGGTATGTTTTTCACATGCATATAATATATGTAAACACAATCATATAAATATACCACTTTATCATATTAATATAGGTTCTAGTTACCCCTTACATATAATTTCAGTAGTTATTGCTTACCCTACTGGTCTATTAATTAAATTTAATTTACTTCGCCTCGTAACTCAATTTTCGAAGTCCTCGATACTCTACTAAATCGGATTATTCTCCTCGGTCCGTAATCCAAGCCCTACACCCAATGGCCTTATTGGACCTCAACAATATACCTACTGGTCTTATTCTTACTCCCATATAAATATAATGTAAATCCTAGAATACTCATTCATTCCCGAACTCAACGAAGGATTAAACACAAAATTTTCGGGAAACAACTTGCGTCGATCGATCGACGGCTGGGTTCGATCGATCGACTATGTCGATCGATCGATCGATCGACTATGTCGATCGATCGATCGATCGAACAGGGACAGACGCAGTCTGTCTTCTTCGTTGATCCTCTCCTCCATTAACAAATTTCCAAACTCCATTATTGTCCACCAAACTTCGACCCAATGATCCTTACATGTTTCCACATATACTAGGACAGTTTCTAACGTATCAAATACATCAAAACTCCAATTCCTTTAAAGAAATAATGAATTAAAGCCAGAATTTCTTGAAAACCCTAGTTATGGTGTTCTTCCCCTATTATCATTTAAAATCCAGATTTTAATCCGAGAAATCATCAAGTCTAATCTGAATCTTAATCCTCTACATAAGGTTAATCATTCTACATGCGATTCCTATCCCAACATGTATGAATATCATCTTTCTCCAATCAAAATAATGATTTAAACAAAACTATTCAAAAACCCTACACATGGGTATTATAACTTTATAATTTTTGCAATAAACAACTTGCCTTATGATCAGTAGGGTCTGATTTCGTGGTTGTTGTTGATGATTGATGATCTTCATCCTTCAATCCTTCTTGCCCAACAAGTTGATGGTAAAAATCCCTTTGAATCCTTCCCAATTCTTCCTTTTGCCTTAGAAAGTTGTGCCTCTCTTCTCTCTAATGGTATTGGTGTTGTCATGGGTGTTCTAACCCTAATTCCTCTATCATACGGCTGATATAAAACTCTCAATTTCGTAGGTCTCCATACCCTCTTATGTTAAAAGACCAAAACGCCCCCGAACGGTCTCGGTTTAGTCCAAAATTACCCCGGGACTCAACTAGTACCCCCGGGTATACTATTTTGACTAATTTGACCCTTCCAGACTCATTGGTGACCTCTAAATTGTCATTTGAGTCACTTAAAAAATTTTACTCGTTCTCACCTCACACGGTCTACTATTTACCACTCGCACTAAGTAAATAAAATGAGGCAATACATACCGGTATCTATCTCTCGATTAATATACCATAATTACAATTTTAAATAAAACTCTTTAAATTACTACTCTTACGTAATTTAAATTAAGCCGACATTTTCTCATTTAATTCTCCAATTTAATTAAATGGAATATTTGGAATATTCAGAAATACGGGGTATTACATACTTCCCCCCTTGTAAAGGAATTTCGTCCTCGAAATTAGGATAAGGCTGGTATTAAGGTTAAGGACCTTAAATATAATTGCATCCTCTAATACCCAATACCAAATCATAACATCATAACGGTCGCCCCAAGCACATGACCTTTTCATAATAACTTCTTATCGCACATTACCCATGCCACATTTATCATAATTAAGTCTCACTACTAAATTTCTCATAGATTTTCCCAATCCAACGTTAATTCTTGAAATTATGTTTCTCCCTACTTAATTTACCCATTTGATGTATATCTCTATATAACATCTAAGTGTCTACTATCACTCATAAGTAGAATATTATAAGGTATATATTTCACATACAATATATACTTTAAGGGAAATTGGTCCGGCCAAAATCATCGGCCCCAATTAGCCTATCATTTACATTGGTCCGGGAATCCATCGATCCCAAGGTAAATGTAATGCACATGTTGGTTCAGACCTTCCGTCGATACCAATATTTATCATCGATTTGGTTCGGAAAATCATCGACCCCAAATCGATCCCTCATGTATTGGTCCGGAACATCATCGACCCCAATACAGAGATTAAGCACACTTACTGTCGCACATAAGTAGGAAAATCAATAGGTATATATATCGTACACATAACTTATACTATCGACACTTATTTTATAATCACCCCCCTTCTATAACACTTTTGGGGTTATTGCCTCGGAATTCCACCTCGATCACCAATAGTTATTAATTACTTGTCTCGGGATTACATCTCGAGCACCAACATATGTATATATATCTCATCGCACATGAGTAGACAATTTGTGAGCCATATATTTCACATTTCATATACCCTAAAATGTCACACTCTAATAGAATGTCCTCATATCACGCGTTAAGGACTAAAAGTTCGAAATATCTCCTCGAACCACACCCAAAGTACATGTATTGTTCGTAATCGGTACCCACGAACCTAATTCTCATGTATAGTCCATATAGGCACTCACTCTACCTATAAATATGCTCTTATAGGCATAATTTCAACCTATGAATTGATCAGTGGGCTTCTCCAAAATTCCACTATCATAAGGGCGTATCATCATTCTTTCTCACTAACATTGAGTCGTAGGTAGCACAGCGTACTCCAAATAAAACTTTATCTCTATTCCTTCCTGACCATCTCTCACAGGGTGGGATTTTAGGATTTCATCCTGATCCACAATCATGTAGAGCGGCACCGTGCACTCTTCCTTTTCAACTACATACTAATCCATCCCGGTCACCCCATTTCGCTACCCCCAACGAAATGTTGGCTTAATTATGATGTTCACAACCCATCAATAATTTATAAGTCTGTCTCCTCATTCCATCATTGGAAATGTAGGTTCACTACCACATTTTGGTTGTTTATTTCGAGTCCATCTCGCCCTATTAACTAGAGGTGTGTCTGGAGACAATCTCACTATGTCTCCCCTCAGCATCGCTTCCCACTTATCGACATTTTAGAAATGCGTAAGTCACTCTCAACACTCAATTGAGTAACACCTTGTATCACTTCTTCACAACTGTTAGGCCTCCCCATTCAAGGGATAACTTTTGAACGGCTTCCCACCGACTTTCATCCCATAGGGTGTGCTGGATATCTCAGCACATATAATCTTGGATCATCGTCTATCTCCCATGACGTTCAACCCATTTCATCGATACGACTTGTATCCTAATTTCCCCACCGGCGTACAAAATAATTCTCCGCATCCCTCTATCTCGGATGTCTACGGAGTCCAATTGGTTAGGGCGCCCATATACCCTTTTCTTCGGGTACATTTGCAAAAACATTGCAAATGTCGTACCCGTAACATGCTTTTCTTCAACTCTAGCCTAGTCTACATGACGTGACTACAATCTTGTGGGTATTATCAATACCCCTGAGACCAAAAATCAAATCTTTGCCCACAAAGTCCCACTTATCCCTTCGTCGGGAGGTAAGTCTTTCAGTGTTTCTCCACACACTACCGGCTCCACTGATGCCCTGACATCTAACAATGTCTCTTCTCCTGACGTGCATAAAAATTCAGTCGTATACCCTTTCGCAACCGAACTTAAACAAGGGACTTCTCCCCATGTATTCTTACTGAGCATTATCGGAACAACACACAGTCGATATGCTCAAATTCAATTTCCCGACAATATGTGCAACCATACTCCAATATTGCTAAGGAGTCAAGTGGCACCGCGCTTATACTATCATTAAGTCTTTAGTACAAACTACAACGGCGAACTCGATCTCTCCGCTCAGCGGGCATACTACATACCTTGACTCACATCATTTAGGTTCTCACACACCGAAATCAATTACTGTGAGACGTTCATAATCCCTGAAGTCCCTCACCTATTGAGGAATAATGACAACTCGACCCTCTTTCAGGAGAGGTATCGTCACATACCCCATTCACTCGAGGATAAAACCCATATACTTCCTTATCCATCACTCTGGTGGTTCAGATGGTTTCCGGGCATAACACGCTTGTCCTTTCCGGAATGCAAAACTTATTGGAGTTATTATTTCTTCGAATAACTTCCAGCTAAAATAAAACGCGTGGCCCTAGAATCCACACTAGACATCTTTTCAAAAAAAATCTTGACTCCAGGCTATGCTGACCGGTTTGGGTACCCCTCCTCTCGGACTGGGTTGTCTCGAACCTGAACACTATCATCTTGGTTCCCTTAGTTCCGCTGACCAAGAGGAACGCACTATGGGACTTAACAGTCCCGACTTAGGATCTAATCATTAAATCCTCTAGTGGGTTTCCACTTATGGCTTGCACTAGCCCCATTACATTCAGTCTTACTCTTTGACTAAATCTCTAAACTCCCTTAGCTCCGCCCACCTAGGAGCATTTACCTCAACCTTGTAGGAAGTACCATATTGTCTTCATATACTTAAGTCGTCTAAGAAGAGTTTTACCAAAATTGCGAATCATAACTCGAGAGTCCATTCTCTCAAGGCTCTTCTATTTATACCTATCTCATCGGTACAAGTTCATTCCAAAGGACAAATTTCTCTCTCACGATTGGCCTCTACCAGGCTTTCACGTGAGGGGTTCAGATATTCCCCTTCACTACGCTTATGAATCATCATTGGAGAACTTTGCGGTTAAACTATACGTAAAGTTCTTCTATTTATATATATGGACCCTCGGTCTGAATGTAGTGATTGGTATCCCCACCACGTTGCCTCAAAATTTACTCAAATTTTCACTTCTAAGTATTTCTACTCCGTCCTAAATGCCAAAACCTCTGGACATACTACTTACATTGGTCAACATGCACAGTCGCCGTTTTATCACATTTACGTCTCGTTCTTATCAGTTTTCTTCAGACCTACTCCCACTATCACTACATTGGGCGGTCTAGACTAGCATCCCTCTTGCCGTCGCGACACTTGGAAAATTCTTGCTATGCCTCAACAACCCTTGCAGCATTTACTTCCATTACATGCAAGGAGTGACCTCGACAACAGTCATCTCTCCTATGATTGCCATCTTCGAACACCCCATGCTTTATGCCGAGCTCCTCCCTCCTGTAGTCCTGCTAACGCCAATGCTGGACCTACCACCATATTCGGCGTACCGTGCCCAATCGGACTCGTATATATAACACTACGTCTATTAAATAGCAGGAGAACGTAAACTACGTACGTAGAGGAGTACAATAATCCTAAGATAGGGCTCTATATCAATCAAACGATACGCTGAAAACGTAGTAAGCCGTACAGATCCTATGGACACTAGAACCTGACGCTATGATACCATCTGTGACACCCCGCCTAATTAAACATCGGGTGATCAGGCCTTCATGAAATTAAAATAGGTTTCTCAAATGGTTCATTCTTAGCATCACTGTCGAAAACTTTTTTTATTACTAATCCCCTAAGTAAAATTAGACCGGTGCCAAATTTTATCTTTCTTAAAACAGATAAATCAACCATGCGGAACAAAGTACAAATAATCATGTACTATAATTCAAACAACAAAGTAAAAGTACAACAAAACAAAAGTATTACCGAATAAACCATCGGCTAAAAAATCCCAAACAACAATAGAGTAACCACTAGTCTGAATAAAAAATCTGAGACTAATACCGGACAACAAGTCCATACATAGGAGAGTGTGAGATCCTGTACTAGATCTGAGTGAGAGATATCGCCTAATCAAAATCGTGTAAGCATCCACTGTGCTACAGCTCCGAGTCTCTGGAATGGAATCATCATACATCGCATCCCTGTGGCTGGACACCTAAAAGGTTTTGAAAATATTTTATAGCAAGAGTTAGTACTCAAAACATTTTGAAAATATTTAGCAAGCGTTTATCACAATATAAAATGCGATTATTGATTACACATGTTAGGTTCTCGTACACTCTCTTGAGTTAACTCACTCCTTATCTTTTGTGCACACCTAACGTTATACACTTAGTTTATCTAGCCATACTTCCCAAGCTAACTAAAACCAAAGTAGTCAACTGAACTTATCTATGCCCAAGTTCCAGTACCGCCCATACAGTACAACCTTTTCACTAACATCTCGCGTATGTTAATTAATTCTCAATTAACATTTCATCTATGTTATTTTCAAGACTTCCCATTTAGTTTTACTACTAAAATTACTACAATTCTCACAATTTTTAACTTTCCCACTTATGATATTAAGTTTTGCTACTTGAATTACTAATTAGATTTTCTCTATCTAAAGGTTCATTTCGTAATTAAGTTTCACTACTTAACTTACCAATTCAGTATGTATCTTCAAATACATCAAATATATCAATCTACTAACACACGGAAGTAGAATATCATCCAGTATATATACATTTCACACACAATATATACTAAATAACAGTCATTTCTATTTTGTCCTTTTTATACACGTAAAGGACTCTTGGTTCGGAATAATTCGTCGACCCCAAGTGAGAGTTGGTTCGGAATTATCCATCGACCCAAACTATTTTAAAAATATATATATACACATATTCTAGTTCGGGACTCTCTCATCGTGGCACCAGTTCAAAGTTTGGTTCGGAATTTCTCATCGACCCCAAACATATAATAACTTTATGTTAGTTCGGAATGTCTCATCGACCCTAACATAATTAATTTAGGTATAATCTCTCTACCTAAAAGATCACATAATTCAGTAGGTACACGCCCGACATATTAATCATATACGTTCGTAATATTTTAATCTCATATATTTACTGTACAATATTCGCTTTACGATTTATCTCATTAATCGTATTTATTTGAGCATACACACAACTCTAAGGGTTCTAGTTACCCCTTACATATAATTTCAGTAGTTATTGCTTACCCTACTGGTCTATTAATTAAATTGAATTTATTTCGCCCCGTAACTCAATTTTCGAAGTCCTCGATACTCTACTAAATCGGATTATTCTCCTTGGTCCGTAATCCAAGCCCTACACCCAATGGCCTTATTGGACCTCAACAATATACCTACTGGTCTTATTCTTACTCCCATATAAATATAATGTAAATCCTAGAATACTCATTCATTCCCGAACTCAATGAAGGATTAAACACAAAATTTTCGGGAAACAACTTGCGTTGATCGATCGACGGCTGGGTTCGATCGATCGACATAGTCGATCGATCGATCGAACAGGGACAGACGCAGTCTGTCTTCTTCGTTGATCCTCTCCTCCATTAACAAATTTCCAAACTCCATTATTGTCCACCAAACTTCGACCCAATGATCCTAACATGTTTCCACATATACTAGGACAGTTTCTAACGTATCAAATACATTAAAACTCCAATTCCTTTAAAGAAATAATGAATTAAACCCAGAATTTCTTGAAAACCCTAGTTATGGTGTTCTTCCCATATTATCATTTAAAAACCAGATTTTAATCCGAGAAATCATCAAGTCTAATCTGAATCTTAATCCTCTACATAAGGTAAATCATTCTACATGCGATTCCTATCCCAACATGTATGAATATCATCTTTCTCCAATCAAAATAATGATTTAAACAAAACTATTCAAAAACCCTACACATGGGTATTATAACTTTATAATTTTTGCAATAAACAACTTGCCTTATGATCAGTAGGGTCTGATTTCTTGGTTGTTGTTGATGACTGATGATCTTCATCCTTCAATCCTTCTTCCCCAACAAGTTGATGGTAAAAATCCCTTTGAATCCTTCCCAATTCTTCCTTTTGCCTTAGAAAGTTGTGCCTCTCTTCTCTCTAATGGTATTGGTGTTGTCATGGGTGTTCTAACCCTAATTCCTCTATCATACGGCTGATATAAAACTCTCAATTTCGTAGGTCTCCATACCCTCTTATGTTAAAAGACCAAAACGCCCCCGAACGGTCTTGGTTTAGTCCAAAATTACCCCGGGACTCAACTAGTACCCCCGGGTATACTATTTTGACTAATTTGACCCTTCCGGACTCATTGGTGACCTCTAAATTGTCATTTGAGTCACTTAAAAAATATTACTCGTTCTCACCTCACACGGTCTACTATTTACCACTCGCACTAAGTAAATAAAATGAGGCAATATATACCGGTATCTATCTCTCGATTAATATACCATAATTACAATTTTAAATAAAACTCTTTAAATTACTACTCTTACGTAATTTAAATTAAGCCGACATTTTCTCATTTAATTCTCCAATTTAATTAAATGGAATATTTGGAATATTCAGAAATACGGGGTATTACAAGAGGGTGATGAAGGGGAACCACGAGGGTTGGATCTTTTGGGGGAAGCACACGTGCAAGAAAGAACTTACAAGGAAGAACCATTAGGGGAAGGTTGTGTCATCGAGAGCAAGGTAGGGGATGTATGTTTAGTTAATGCATTTGAGAGCATGAGTGAGCCCACGAACAAGAGTGAAAGAGGAGATTTAAAGTGTGTCGGGAGAGGCTCGTCGAAATACTTAGAGGAAAGTGAATGGCAGGACACTATCGATAAATTTCTCCTCGATTACCAACCACCCACACCACCCTCTCATTCGGCGAGTGAGCATTAAAGGCAGGTTGAGGACACCAAGCAAGAGAGAGAGCTAGAGGAGTTGAGCCTAGCAGAGTTTGAGCGCCAGTTCGGACCGGTGGATGCGAGCCTAAATGATGAAGTCCAATCTTTCTGGGCCTCATTTCGTCATTTAGACTAAAGCGAGTGGGACAATAGAATTGATGAATTTCTCCTTCCTAAACCTCCACCTATACCATTTGAGTCTTCGGAGGTACTTGAAGATACGACTCAAATCTCGTCCGACTTAGCGACCAACTCACGTGCTACGCAACAAGCGGATCCTTTTCCGGTTTATCATAATGCATCTCCCTGTCTTTCCTTTATCTATGGGCATGGGACCAATTTGTTCCGGCTATTCACTTATGATGGTAAGACTGGAGAGACGAGGCGTGCATCGTACCTAGTGAAAGGGATCGGGTGATTTGTGGAGAGAGATAAGAGGTCGTCGCACCCTCGACGCGTATGGGGTGATTTTTGTTGTATTTTTGAGTCATGTATAAGTGTTATAGAGTGTCCTGTTGCATTTAGAGTAATTAGTTCAAGTATTGTTATTTTTTTGTATGCTTGGTTCTAACATGTTTTGTAGATTCAATGGACTCGCACTCATCAGGGATCGCTCCATTTGGGTAATATCTTTCTTTTCCTCTCTTTATGTTGTGTTCTTGATTTGCATTGAGGACAATGCAAATCAAAGGGATCGCTCCATTTGGGTACTACCCAAAGGGATCGCTCCATTTGGGTAATATCTTTCTTTTCCTCTCTTTATGTTGTGTTCTTGATTTGCATTGAGGACAATGCAACATTTAAGTTAGGGGGTGTGGGATATTCTTCCCGATTCATTGATTCGATCACATGTTCTTTCCAAGTGTGTGTTGAAAAATAAAAAATAAAAAAAAAAATGAAAAATTTAGAAAAAGTCTAAAATATTTTTCTTCAAAATAAATAAAAATTGGAATTTAAATTTTTCAAAAATATCACCTTTATTCTATTTAAAGTCTCAAATTGTTAACAATCATAATGCACTAAGCCAAAATTGATCGAAGATGGAAATTGAAAGAAAATTGACGACTTAACGAATAAGTGTGGAGATTGATCAAACCCAGTGAGATTTCGAGCCTTTCAATTTTTTATGAGTTTTAAATCAATCCGAGTTTATGATTAACTCAATGTTCTTTTCAGCGTGTTAAGAAGTCGTTGATGATCTCAGTCCTTTGTTTTGATCGGTTATGGGAAATGTGTGAAATGTTATCTCAAAATTCATGCTAAATATATCTCTAAACTTAATTAATCTCGAGATGCATATGGTAATGTGATTAGCAATTTAGACAATGAAGTAGGCCCTCGTTTGTTACCCAAAAATATTAGCCATAAAAAGTTGTGAAAAATAAAATTAACCCTTTACAACCCACTTTGAGCCTAATATAATATTTCCCTTTCGTTTGATAACCCGAAAAAACCCAAATACCCCGGAATTGTGAAAATTGAAAAAATTCATCAAATAAAGTCCAAATTGTGCTATGAAAAGGGGCAAAAAAAAAAAAATAGAAAAGGCTCAACAAAAATTAAAAAAAAAAAGAAAAGAAAAAATGAAAATAGAAAAAAAAAAGAGAAAAATGAGAAAATGCCCGAAAAAGCACTAATGGATGTCATAAGGACATTTTCCAATTCCGAACATTCCGTCCATTCCCATTTTTTCCCTTTTACACCTTAACCCCAAGAAAAGTCCTAACCGAGTCCGAATGGCGAAATTAATTACTGCATGGAGAGCTAAGACATGAAAAGATAATAAAAAAGATTAAAATGGTGTGATTAAGAGATGATGTTACCCATTTTCTAATAATTGTATTCCGATGATGAGATTGTTTCACCATATATTTCCTTCTTTTCAATTTTGTATGCATGAATTTGTGTCCATTATATTTACTCTTTATATCATGCATACCGAGAGAAAATAGCCACAATCCGAGTGATTCGTTTGTGAGTGCATCCATAAGAATTTGAATCAAAACGAATTTTCGAAAAGTAACGTAATGCTCAATCGGTGGAAATTTGAAGTTTAATTTCTGGCTTTGCACACACACACACTATGGTTTGAGACATTTGAATATGAATTTATAGTGATTATTTTTTGAAAAGTTTAAATTGGACAATTTTTAAGTATTTTGATATTTATTTGAGTCAATAAAGAATTTTGTGGGTGTATTAACTGCAAACCCTCACGAGACAAAACTCGTCCTACAAGGGTAACCTAGGGGTTTAAAGGCTTGTTGCATACGCTAAATGCAATCGCTTGCCCGCGAAATAGGTATTCTATCCAAATAAAATGAATTTTCAAGAGTTGAACTTTAAACTAATTTCTTTTACATTACTCGGGACGTGCAAAGTTCTAAGTTAGGGGGTGTGATTAGGCATATATTCTTCACATTTAGCCCCTTAATTTCAGTATTTTTATGATCCCGTGCAGTGTAAATAGCTTGGATTTGTCTCGTATTTATTCTACTAACCTCTTTTGGAAAGTATTTCGTGTTTTGTGTATTTCTCATGTGTTTTACAGGTATTTCACGCAAGTTAGTGCGAAGGAGAACTCAAAACAGTGAAAGAAACCAAGAAATGGAGAGTTGAAGGGCATTTTCGTACTTTTTCAGCCTTAGTCCGGAGGTGGAGCCAACTAGAAAGTTGAATAGCTCTAAATTACAAGAACACTGGAAAAAACGGCATTTCAATCCGAGATACGGTGAAGAAGTTACGATGTTTTGAAGTTGCGCGATAATGGACCGGTCCGGTCATGCGAAATCCAGGCAATTAATTATGCATTTAATGCAGTGCAACTCTTGGAAAACTTGTGCCACAAGCGAAATTTGATGCCAAATTCGTGCAACTTGGTGCTATAAAAGACCAAGCCCTACCTCATTTTCAAGGGGAGTGGAAATCTAGAGAGAGGGAGACAAATTCTAGAGAGTAGAATAGAAATTAGAGAGAGAAATTCATTTTTTTAGAAATCTTTTTTAGTTTTTCATACTCTTAGAAAAGCCCTAATTTGTATGTTTGAAGATTCAAGTTCATCTAGTGCATATTTCAAGTATCAATTCTTCAATTCAATTCAAGTATCAAATTCCCTTCTCTTATTTAATCTCAATTCTATTTTCAATTTTCAATTGTTTTGCAATTTGTTATCAATGTCTTGTAGATCCATAATTTTATATGTGAATTTATTCTTGAACCAAATCATGAGTAGCTAAATTCCCAAGGGTTGGGGTACATGAACTCAATCCAAGGCAAATTATTTATGTAGAAAATAGAGATTAAATTAAAATATTGATTCAATCGTGAAAGAAACTCATACAAACATTGTCAATCTTTTAATCTCTCTTGCCCTAGGTACTTGAGATGTTTAAGAACGCTTTGCGAGTATGATTTATCATTCACCGCTTTATATCTATCTTTGATTTCATATGATGTCGGGTAGATCCCTCATATATGTAATGCTTAGAATTTATAAAGACCAGATCTAGTCAATAATTTTAATTTACAATTCTAGTATTCTATACGGTAATTTGTTAAGGATGGAGGGATTGTACCCTACCCTATTTTCTCCCATTTGTCAGATCAAAAGTTTTTTGCAATTTTCAGTTTGTTTTTTTCTTAAGTAAATTTTTATTTCACTAGAAATTTTCCCAATCATTAATCATCTTTTTGTTTCTTTTAAGAAATCATTTCAAGATTTAATAATTTTTCTTATTACTATTTGGCAATCTCGATCCCTGTGGATACGATCCCGACTTACCGGGTTATTACTTGAGCGACAGGCTTGCACTTGAGCCTAGAGGAAAAAGCACTTTTGAGACAAAATCTTAGTCGCGTTAAAAGCTCCAACCCCTTCATGCCCAATTAGAAGAGTTAGCCTCCCGATTCCGAGATATCACCTTCCATTACCTACCTCGAGCAAAGAATAACCTAGCCGATGCTCTCGCCACCTTGGCCTCCATGGTCGACATGACCGAAGGAATAATAATGGCCCCCTTCCTGGTTCAAAAGCAAGACAAATCGACCCATTGCTACCATATTGAGCTTGTCTCCACTGAAGATCCCGAACTAGCTGATTGCTGGTACTATGATATCTGGTGCCTCCTCAAACATGGTAGGTATCTCGAGGGTTCCAATAAGAAAGATCGAATGACCCTCCGAATATTGGACGCCCAGTACATCATCTGTCATAAAGCTCTACTCAAGAGAAATTTCGATGGAACTTATCTACACTGCATCGCAGGGGCTAAGATTGAGAAAATACTACAGAAAATCCACAGCGGGGAATGCGGACCCCACATGAATGGTCACATGCTCGCCAAGAAGATCATTCGACCGGGCTACTACTGGACCACCATGATCCAGGATTGCACCACCTATGTCTAGAGGTGCCTCAAATGCCAACAATTCTCCAACCTTAAACATTTGCCTCCGCGAGAATTATACAACATGACCTCTCCCTGGCCGTTCTCCACCTAGGGTGTCGACATCATAGGGAAGGTTACACCAAAAGCTTCAAACAGACATGAGTTCATCCTGGTTGCCATCGATTACTTCACCAAATGGGTTGAGGCTGAGTCATACGCAGTATTGAATGCCAAGAAAGTGGCTAAATTCCTCAAGAAAAATATCATCTGCCGATATGGGGTCCCGCACGAGCTGGTATCAGATAACGGGTTGCATTTCGAAGCAGAAGTCACAGAGGTAGTCAACGAGTACGAAATTCAGAGACAAAAATCTTCTCCCTACCGACCTCAGACCTATGGTGCAGTTGAAGCCGCCAACAAAAACCTCAAAGCCATCATCAACAAGATGACCGAAAGTTATAGGGATTGGGCCGACCGGATCCCATACGCCCTCTGGGGCTATCGAACCTCAATCTGAACCGCTACTGTGGCTACCCCTTAATCCCTGGTCTACGGCATGGAGGCAGTCCTACCCGTGGAGCTGAAAATACCTTCGCTACGCGTCATGCTCGAAAGCAAGGTTAGTGAAGAAGACTGGTGCCAAAACCGTCTTGATGAGCTAACCCTCCTAGATAAAAGAAGGTTAAAAGCACTCTACCACATATAGGGGTACCATCGCCGAAGAACGCGATCATTCAACAAGAGAGTCAAGGATCGCGGCATCCGGGAGGGGGATTTAGCCCTCAAAGAGATAATAGAACCCATCTAGGACCCCAGAGGGAAATACAAGCCCAATTGGAGCGGCCCCTACATTGTGAAGAAAATCTTATCCAGTGGTGCCGCCATGCTCACTGACCTAGATGGGGAGGAGATGGCTCGTCTAGTCAATCTGGACCGTCTCAAGAAATTCTCCCCCTAGTCCGAAATCTCGGCGCGCTACGACTCTTCTCATTCCCCTGCTATTCTAAAAAAAAAACTCATCATTTCCCTCTACCTAGAACTACGTGGGCCTGATCCTCTACAAAAATTATTTTAAAACATTTAAAAAAAACCCAGAGGTACGTAGACAACTCATGCACCTCACATGAGTGCAGCCCCTTTCTTTTTCACATAATACTATTCTTTTCTTACCTCCGAGAATGGCGGTTCATTCTAAAATTATTTGAACAAAAGGATTATGTATGCCTTAGCGATCAGTATAGATAATTCAAAATACAAAATTCATCGAAAGGCACAGATGGATGATCATAAACTTATTTATTTCATTAATAGGAAATTACAGTACGGATTACATAAGAAAAAGGAACGGATAACTCCCTTCCCTACTACCATAAAAAAGCAAATAAAATCTCCACACCTATCACACAAATAAACTCCCCAGAAGCCCTACCCACAGCTACCAGAGGAGCCTGCACCCTCATCATCTACATCCTGAGGACCCCAAGTTTCCCCTGCCTAAATAGAGTGCAATAAACATTCCATGGATCGATGAGCCTTAACCATCTTCGAAAAAACCACAACACCCCCTTCCATGGACTCAGATAAAACAAACCATCTTTATCCAGTATCCACTGCCAACATCTTGCTGACTACTTTCCTCCATAACCACTTCATATAATCTTTGGGGACATGACAAACCTTCCCAACAGACTGAGAGGGAAGGGTCGACGGATGCCGATTTTCCCACAGAGACCCCAGCAACAGACGCAAGCGCTCAGTCAAATCCTCTACCGGAAAGAAATTTAAGATCCGAGGTTGCACGACCTGCGCCCAGCCGAATTGGCTCAAAAGCCGCCAAGGGAAATAAAAAGAGGTCCTTCTGAGACCAACCAACCGCACATATGAATACTCTCCTAGCTCCAGATCAGTCTGCAACTGTCCCCAGCAAGGCACTGACCAATACAGACCACAAGCCCCATGCTCCACAAGCTAATTCTCCCAGTTCTCAATATACAGGCCAACGCGAATGAAGTAGCGGGAAAATAAGTTGGGTACGGCCGACAAGGGATATTCTGGAGGATTCGACAAGCGAAATCTTTTAGACAACCACATGAACAGCATCACAGGGCTACCCCTCAAAAAGTCAGAAAGGCCTTCTCTCCAAGCATCCATGACATTCAAAGTCTCCGCCAATACCACCGCTGCAAGATTGCGACGGTATGACATTCATGAAGTAATGGCTGTAAGTTGTGGGTCCACATGCAATTCCCCAGTCACCAGCAAAAATTTGGAAACCAGACCCACAACAATGGCTCCAGCGTAGCCAACATCACCTACTTCCCCGCAAATGCATGAACCGCAACACTACCAGGAGGGAGATCATTCCTCTAGCAACCAATGATCTAGCCGCCGAAGGCGAAATGTGAAGAAGCCCGACTAACAAATCCCTAGGAGAACGGGAAAATTTGGGTAAAGCCGCAGCAACACTGGGATTTACACCCAGTATGTCAGAAAATTCCTTGTAGGTAGGACAAACTTCTTCCAACACAAAGAAGAATACATGGTCTTCGGGGTACCAGAATTGTACTACCGCCATCAGCATATTCCACTCAATAGGACGATTGCGCCACAAGGAGACTCGACGTATGTTGAAAGCATCGTAGTCGACATTATAAGAGCACATAGCTTCCAAGGCTTCGAGGTAGTTGGCAAACTCGGTGTTACCAGGGAGGTCCATCTTGCAAGGCTAAGAGATGGTGGGCAAGTAGGTAAGAATGCTAAGGTGTGATTAAAAGACTCCACCCTTACCCCTTTTTATACTTGAAAATCCTCACAAGGGACATAATCCCTGCAAAAATCGGAGGGAATCCTACCCCTAAAGGTACCATAGGATGAAGAGGGTATCATTCAAAGCTTTGAATTGATGGGACTGGACTGAACTGCCGATAGGCTAGTCAGGGTTCTTGCCGATCGACAACCCCCCTATTTTTAGAAATTTCCCTTTTTCCTCTTTTGTCAAATCATAAAACTCAAATAAAAGTAAATTGATATTCTCAACAGAATTTCAAAATCCTTTTATTTCTTCCATTTTGATAAAAAACTTTACTTCAAAAAATTTCCAAAAATATTTCCTTTTTACGGTCTCAGCAGCAAAGTAAAAAGCGCATATGCATACATTCATCATTTAATAAAAGATAACAAAAAAAAAACTCCATTGCATTGTATATATCTGTTTTCTGTTTTACATCATCTTTGCAGGAAATAAAAAGAAAAAGCAATAACAACGGGACTCAGTCTGAACCCACATCCTTTTTCTCTCTCTCTCAAGAGCTTCCACCCCTGCGGCGTGCTCTCTTCCCCCTACGGCGAGATGATGCGCCACCGCTACCCGAGCCCGAGTCCTCTCCGAACGAAGCAGAAGACACCAAGAAAGAAGGGACAGGAACCGCGTCCCGAATGTGGGCAGTCGCCGAAGATATCCAATCTCTGATGTCCCTTAGCCAAGTGGTCGACACCCAAACTTGCTGCAAGGAAAGGCCAAATCAGTATCAAAGCAGAAATGACCAAAACAGAAAAGAAATTAAGAGAGGAACATAAAGGTATATCGCAGGTCGATGGACCTCCTCTGTCAAACCCAACTCCTTCGGATCCATCGCATGAGGACGGTACAGCATAGGCACCATCCCTCTATCAGCCCGCCGAATGTTGTATGAAGGAGTGTGCAACCGCACGAAAGGGATCACCGAGGTCGCCGTCACTGTAGATGCCGACGGACCACCACCGCCCGACTCGAACCCACCGGAGGGAAGGGCAGCGCATCATATATGCTGGGCGCCATCAACTATCTCATCAAAAAATTCATATAGTCATACGGCGTAGCCGTATCGGTGTATAACAAGTAGGACTCGCCGATCATCGCCGCGATCCTCTCATCCTCCAACAGCAGTCGCTCCCGTCTCATAGACGAAGGAGGCTGCGCGGGTGGCACCACCACCTCCTCCTCAGTAATCTGACGAACCACCCTCTCCCCAAGGTACCAGGAGTGGCCGAAATCATGCGCTAGTAAACACCTCATCCGCGCGTTCACCCCGGTCGCCCCCGCATCCTGAATGGCTGTCCCCCACGGGTAAAAGGTCACTTGAAAATCTTCGAGCAAGCATAAATCAATACAAGACCAGAAGGAACAAAAACCAAGACTGAAATGGAAAGAGTCTTACCCTACCACTGGTTAGGTCATTCAAGCCCTGACGCACCGCCTCCAGGGAAAGAGATCCCTTCGACTATTGATTGGCCTTACGCCATCGATACAATTGACATAAGCCCCCAACAGTGTTGCCCTTCAAAGAAATCAGCGGGGTATTGCACCCAATCACCTCATAGAACCACGTCTGAATTCACAAGAAAAAAGAGACGCATAAGGAAAATGCGAATGCATGAAAGGAAAATGCGAATGCATGAAAAGAAATGCACAAACTGAAGAATACCTCAAGAAGGTACGTGGCCCCAGTAAAGGTCTGCCGGCAGCACCGACTGAATGCATCCAGAGAAAAGTAAAGGGTCACCAAGGTCAGACTCCCCCAATCATAGAAATGGATGTTCGAAAACATCCTCAAGTACGACAGAAACCATAAATGAACGACGTCGTCGCTCGACGCCACCATGAAACCTCCCAGCACCAGAAGAATGAATAACCGAGCCATCTGCCTCACTTATAGCCTGTCCTCCACATCGATCTCCCTACCCAACAGAACATCCTTCAGTAGGGACAGCCGAATATAATCCCCAGAGACTATCCTCCCTACATCACCAAGTGCCGCACGCACTGCCTCCGGTCTCTCTCGTAAAGAGCGATCCACCTCTATCTGCTCTCCATCACAATCCAACCCCAACAGCTGTTGCACGTCTATATGAGTCACAGTCATCTCCCCGAAGCTGAAATGAAAGGTGTGGGTAGTGTCCCACCACCTCTCTCCCAAAGCGCATAAGACCACTATCGAACGAGGCGTCTCATCCAGCGCTGATGCCAACCGCTACAAACCCGCTGATGAGACCACCCAGTGCACCACATGTGGGAGATGCTCCCAGACATACTTGAGCCCTGTTATCCCACGGGCACGCATGTTCTTCAAAGAAATATCAGACTGGCAAAAAGAAAAGTCTCGTCAAAAGTCAAGAAAGAAAAATCACCAGAAAGAGAAGAATGCCAAAGGTTGGGTTACTTACATTACCGCCGAGGATCACTCTCGAAGAACGATGACATGATGGCTCCCGCAGCAAGGTCCGCTCATCCGTAATAGGCTCAAACGCATCAAAGGAGTTCTCACTCCCTAAGGCAAGAGGCTCCCTAGCCGTCCACTCCACATTCGCCCAGTCATCGATGGTCAACCACTCCGGGTGAACTGCAGTGCTCACAAAGGCGGCCATTTCTTGAAGATCGAAATGATAGAACGATTTGTAGAAGAATCGCAGAGAGAGAGAAAGCAAAAGAAGTTGTGAAAAAAGATGAGGGGATTCACCCCATTTATATAGGATGTATTGCCTTCCTGAGGTAGCCCAAAAGTCCGTGCCACTATCGAATGGCACCCTTCATACTATCCTGATCAGCACCCCCCTTAAAATTTCGTATAGAAATTCCCAGAAAATATCAGAAAGTCTAAAAAAATCCTCGAAAAATTCCCAAAAATCCCAGGGAGGATTTAAAGCCTCTTTACCAAGAAAACTTCACGTTCCCTCGAGCGGAACCCCTCTTCCCCATCGAAATCCTCAAAAACCAAGTGAAAACTCCTCCCGGCAAAGCTCCGGAGGATCCCTAAGGATCACCTGATCACTTCCTCAGCGGAATTCTCTTACAGCACCCAAAATAGGTTATTCCCCCTGCGAGGTATCCTAAAAGCTTCCCCAGCTATCAGCTCCCCAGCTCAAATCAAAATCACAAAGATCTTTCTCCAGTAAAATTAAAATCCAATCTTTATCCACTCTTGGGTCAGAATTGGCCCCGGTCTTCGATCGTCACCTGAGTTAGGTTAGAATTGACCTCGGTCCTCGGTCGTCACCACTCTTGGGTCAGAATTGGCCCCGATCTTGGATCGTCACCTGAGTTAGGTCAAAATTGACCTCGGTCCTCGGTCGTCACCACTCTTGGGTCAGAATTGGCCCCGATCTTGGATCGTCACCTGAGTTAGGTCAGAATTGACCTCGATCCTCGGTCCTCGGTCGTCACCACTCTTGGGTCAGAATTAGCCCCGGTCTTGGATCGTCACCTGAGTTAGGTCAGAATTGACCTTGGTCCTCGGTCGTCACCACTCTTGGATCAGAATTGGCCCCGGTCTTGGATCGTCACCTGAGTTAGGTCAGAATTGACCTCAGTCCTCGGTCGTCACCACTCTTGGATCAAAATTGGCCCCGGTCTTGGATCGTCACCTGAGTTAGGTCAGAGAATTGGCCCCGGTCTTGGATCGTCACCTGAGTTAGGTCAGAATTGACCTCGGTCCTCAGTCGTCACCACTCTTGGGTCAGAATTAGCCCCGGTCTTAAATCGTCACCTGAGTTAGGTCAAAATTGACCTCGGTCCTCGGTCGTCACCACTCTTGGGTCAGAATTGTCCCCGGTCTAGGATCCTCACCTGAGTTGGGTCAGAATTAACCTCGGTCCTCTATCGTCACCACTCTTTAGGTCAGAATTGACCTCGACCCGCAGATTTGGCTTTGACCCGTAGAATTGGTCACCCTCCCCAAACACCACTCCAGGTCCTCAGAATCGACCTAAACCTCCGATCATCATTCATCCCCAACACACTCCTTAGGTCCGCAGAATCGGCCTTGAACCTCTGAATCGGTCATACTCCCTCAAAAGCATCATGTGGTGTCTATTCGACGGTCATCATTTGTTCCAAATTCACCCATCGAGGGGCTCTGTAGACACCCCATTCTGTTACCCCTAACTTTCCTTAGGTCCCTAGTACCTCCCTTCATCACCATAAACGCAGGTTATGTCCCGAGTACTGACCTGGAGGCCATCGGGCACTCCCCGGCTCAGTTTTACCCAAAATTCAAACTCTTTGTCTTGATCGAGACTGAATGAATCTTCGTAGGGAACTAAATACCCTATCCAACGGTCTACCTCGTGCGCGATTCCGACTTACCATGCAGACAAACGATCCGTATGCGTCCGAAACTTGACCTAGAGGCCACCAGGCGATCCTAGGCTCTGTTTGACCTATGTCAACTCTTCAGCTCGACCGAGGCTAAATGAATCTTCAAAGGTCACCAAGTACCCTTTCCAACTGTCCAACTCGTGCGCGATTCCGACTTACTATGCGGACGAATGATCCGTTTGACTCCGGGAGGTCACCGAATGCTTCTCGGGCCTGGTTCACCAAAGTCAACTCTCCAAATTGGGTCAAACTCTTTGGAATGTCAAATTAAACCTCCTAACCTTTCCAACGGTCTGCCCCATACCCAATTCGGACTTACCATTCGGACGAACGATCCATTTGCGTCCGAGCTATTCCCCGTCTAATGGACCGACAAATGCTTCCAAGCCATATTTGACCCAAAGTCAACTCCCAAACCCGGGAGTAGTCCAAAGGACTTTCAAAGTTCTCTGAATTACCTTTCCAACGGTATGCCCCGTGCACGATTCTGACCAATGATTTTCCCTCGACGATCGATTTTCCGAAAAATCCTAAAGTGCACTGCCAAATGGCAGGTTCCAGACCCTGCCAGGTCTATGATGATCGACACCCACTTGGGCCTATAAAATGAGCCTTCACCTCATTTGCAAGGGGTGCCCAGATCTGATAAAAATCTCTCTGAACGAATCCCAGAAACCTCTCTCAAAGGCAGCGTGATTTCAACATCCAAATCTCCTTTTTACTTCCACTTTTCATCATCCTTTTCATCAAACTTGGTGAATTAGCCACTCTCCATCATCATCCAAGTTCAAGGGTTGTTTTCCAACGTTCAAGATCAAGCTCAAGATCTTCAAGAAGGTCCAACTTTCTCTACTCTCTCTTAAATTCTCAATAACTTGTATTCTTATTTAGCACTTTTATTATCTCATTTCACACATCCTAATATACTTTTTTATTTATTATTATTTCACATCTCCTATTTTCATATAAATAAAACCCAAAAAAACAAAAAAAGAGAGGGTTTGCTCATAAATTCCAAGTAGGGATTCTCACACTTTTTTCACACTTTTCTCATAATCTAAAACCCTTTTTCTACACACACACACACACACACACACTCGCAAATAAGAGATTCCCCATTTGGATTTATAGGATAAACCCCACCCCTCATTTTTTATGCGAACTATGTGGACTTTGATGCCTTTATAGGCTACGTAGGTGTCTCGGGGTAAAACTCGAGACTCGAGTCCTTTTTCTCTCATTTTCTATCTTCTCTAAATCCATTTTCCTTATATTCGATATACTTTCCCTTAATAACATATTGCTCCATATGCGTTATCGTTCCATTATAACGGTTAACGTAGGGGCAATCCCGTAAATCTTATTTTTCTAATATTACTTTTATATCTTCCTACGGATCACTCGCTTTATCTTTTTCATGATACTAGTCGAGGATTCCTACCTCCATTCTATATATACACATGACACATATCACAGGGGGAAACAAAAGGAAAATAACAAATATTCATGAGAGATCGAAAGGGAGGAATGGGTGCTTAACACCTTTCCATTTCGTAACTAAGCCTCCGAACCCTTCTCGAATTGTCTTGGTTTCGCACGCACCAGTGTGTCTTTGGATGCCATCCTTTGGGGTGGCTTCCCCTTTTTCTTTTGTCTGTTTTGAGTAAAATAGACTGGTGAGTATGAATCTCTCTACATTTTTTCACCACATCTTTTACGATGCCTGCTGAAGCTCTCCCGAGAGGGACGCGCGGGACCCGAAGGATCCTTTCCTCCACGCCACCCACCCCTGCGGCGAGGATCGAGGATGGCCACAGAATGGTTAAACAAAGACACTTAGATGTGTTGATCTTGTTTCATCAAGTCATCACAAGCATTCATGCATTTGTTATGAATACTTGAATGGGTGCCAACATGATCTTTAAACACTCGTTTCTTCTTCCAATTTGAAAAGCCTCCAGTAATAAATACACCCCCCCTTACCCCCCTGTATTTGGTCGGAACAAATAGCAAAACAAATAAAACGCAGCCTTCTTCGCAACATACTCTAACTATCTCCCAAACTCCTCAAACCACGACGAAATAAATCTACGTTTGCCTGTTCTAAATTGTATCCATAGGAAATTGTGATTTTTTGGTTGACAAGGGCCCCTAGTAAGATATGCTCGACGAACTAACTCCATTTGTTTAGAATCACCATATTCCGAATTAGTTTTCCTCAAACCGGGATCCGATGGTAGTTCATCCAAATTCACCCCAATATTAGGTGAGTGTTGTGAGTGTTGGGATTGAACTTCTTGATGGATAAGTTTATCGAACGCCGCATTAGGAGATGATTGAACCTCAACTTCGAATACGGTTTGTGGGCTGTCTGCTCTTTTCCGTTTCAAAATTTCTCCATGACTTACTATTTAAAAAAACAAATATTTTAGACTACATATTTCTATATACATAAATTTTTATATATACAAATTTTTATATACACAAATTTCTATATAAAAATTTCTATACAAATGTCTTAGATATAAAAGCCATGTGTAAAAAAAACTGAAATTTCTTACAAATTATTTCTATATACACACATTACATTTCTAATAATATACACAAAAAACACACATTACATGATTTCTAAATCACAAAAATCATATACACTAATCATCTCATTTTAATCATCTCACAAAAACCATATACACAAAAACCATATACACAGTATAGTACACCAATCAATTATCTCATTCTCACAAAACCATATACACAAAAACCATTCATATAAGAAAATTTTACCTGAGTTATGTTGGCAGCAGGGGATAACGGAGCTTGGGGCGTGAGGCTGACGAGGCTTGGGGCTTGGGGCGGACATAGTTTGGGGCGGACGGAGCTTACGGCGGGCGACAATGGGTTACGGGTATGGGAGGAGAAGAAGAGGAGAAATGGGTTTGAGTTGGGTTTTGGGATGGGTTTCGTTGGGCGGCAGCCAATAAAAGGCAAAAATGAGTTGAGTTGGGTTTCGTTGGAAGCAAGCAGCTATAGGTTAAAAACATTGAGTGTTTTTACCTAAAAACCCTTTTTTTTTTTATTTCTCAACCCAAGCAATGGCCCCGGTTGGGCCCAAGCTCCGTCCGCCCCTGTCTTGTCGGTTTGCATTCACATTTTGCATATAAATACCCCATATTCCTTTGAAACATCTACGTTCATATATTCATATCAGATTCATTATCTATATTTAATAAGCTTTGTACAAGATACAAAAGCTTTGGTTCATAGGTTGAAGTGAGGAATGTTGGATGGGAATTTTTTTGATGTCATGGCTTAACCAAATGGGAGCCCAGTAATTGTGTTTATACTAAAAATATTACAATTCTAGAAGGTTAAAGCAATACAGAGCTAAGACTACACAATTAAGGACCAAAACACGGAGGGGCCAATATAAAAGAAAAAAATATGAAAACATCATGAAATTCAACACATTCCTTCAAGCTGGAGCGAAGAGATCAATCAAGTCCAAGGCAATGGGAAATCGAACAAGAGGGCCTGACTAATTTGGTGAAGAAATCCGTCGTTTGTCCGAAAAAGGGGATAAAATTTGGATGAATGATGTCAGACCTCACCATTTCCCGAAGGAAGTGAATATCAACCTTCACGTACTTCATTCTCTTGTGAAGCACGAAATCAGGTGCAAGCATAATAACCAACTTATTATTGTAAAATAACTCAGATGATTCTTTTTACATAAAATCAAACTCCCCCAAATTTGATCGAAGCCATAAGAGCTCACATATCCCTAAGCCACTACACGGTAGTCAACTTCGGTTTAAGAGAGTGAAACCACCGCCTGCTTTTTACTTTTTCATGAAATGAAGTGAAAACTGTAGAAAGTACAAAAATCTGAAGTGGGGCCTCTATGAGTATTAAACTTGCATAGTGTACATTAGTGAAACATAAGAGGCATGTCTGTATCCCAAAGCCGTAAAATAACCCAACACTTGGACAAGATTTGCGGTATCTCAAAATGTGGTAGATAGTATCCAATTGTGCGGTGTGTGGAGCATACATAAACCGACTTACTTTACTCACAACAAATGTCAAATCTAGCCTTGTATCGGTAAAGTAAATATGGCGACCACCACTCTCCGATAAACTATCACTAGTCTCAATTGAGAGCATTAGGTTGAGGTCCATAGGTGTAAAATGCGGATTAATAACGTAGCATCACCATAGCTTAAAAAAGATCCTAAGTGTACTTACGCCGGGATAAAAATATCCCGTATCGAGATCGAGCCACCTTAATACCAAGAAAGTAATGGAGAGGACCTAGGTCCATCACATCAAATGCCTTCCAAATATCCTTCTTCACTTATGTAACCACATCCACACTATTACCCGTAATAAGAATATAATCAACATAAACCAACAAAATAATGCATCCACCATCATACAAACGATGAATGAGAAATATATAATCAGAATGTCACCGACCGAGTAAAGCTTATGGATTTAACCACCTCATATGCCAAACCGAAGACGACACACTTTTCTAGTATACTCCCCCTTAGCCCCAAAACCCAGAAAAGGGTCATATAGATGGTCTGGGAGAGATCCTTATGTAGAAAGGCATTCTTGATGTCTAAGTCCTCTAGAGAAATCAATAATCGTACTGAAGTAAGCTTGGCCACTGAGGCAAATGTATTGCTAAATTCTTCCTTTGAACTTGAGTAAATCCTGTAGTCACAAACCGTGCCATATAGAGATCAATAGAGCCATCGTCTGAATTCTTCACACGAAAGACCCATTTACATCCGACGGTCTTCTCCCTGGGAGGTAGAGAAATAAGATTCTACGTATTGTTTCGGTCCAAAGCATCAGTTTTCACTTTCATTACCTCCACCCAGTAAGAATTTCGGAGAGCCTTGGCCAGCGATCTGGAATGGAGATGTAGTTAAGCTAAATCTAGAAAAGCTACAGACCTGAAAGACATTTATAGAAAAAATGTTGGGAAATAGGGTTATTAGAATTATCAACAAAATAATAGAGGGAATGGGATTGCCGGATTTGAGAACAATAAGAAGTAGGATGTTATAAAGTTGAAGGAGTACCTGAGTTCAAATAAGGAGGTGGTAGAGGAAGACGAGGGCAATTAGAGTACACCTGTAAGCTTGGTAGGCTCAGATAGCAAGGTAGGTTCATATGGTGAGGGAGGATGAGATTCATCAAATAGAGGAATATGTCGAGTAGGTGATGAAGCCTCACCCTCGAGAGATGACGAGATAAGAACATCATCGAGAGATGGGTTTATATCATTTGGAGGAATTGAAACAATGAGAGGACTTTAGATTACCTTTTAAGCATATACACCCAAGTACACCAAAAAGGTTATATAATAACAAGGACCAAAAAAGCAGTAGCAAGGGATGACCCCCACAAATCAAAATGAATCAAATTAAATATACTAGGAGCATAACTCATATGTGTTATATAATCAACAATAGTATGCTTAGAGAGATTGTAAACTTCACATAATAATTTTTTGTCCTTAGTCGCTTTGAATTGAGAAAGGAATAAATAACAAACATAGGTATTGGAAATTTACATGCCCTAAACGGGCATGACCACAAATGCAAGGTTCGAAGGGAATTATAACAAGTAATGAAATTCGATAAGATAGAAGCACTAAAACTGAAGGTGGGAGAGTACGGTGGTAGAGGATCCCCTGAAATAGTATAACCCATTGTGCTCATAGCCTTTGCCTCGAACTCCAGTCCTGTAAAAGACAATGGGTTGGAAACAACACAAAAACACAATTGAGATGTTTGGTAAGTTGGCTATAGAATAAAACGTTAAAAGAAAAAAATGGACAATGCAAAACCAAGAAAATTGTAATATCGGGAAACAAGCACACATCCCCCTTGCTATAGATATACATACGGATGTTGGACGCATAACGAACATACTGACAAATGAGAATGGTGGGTGAAGAAGACAGGGACGACTCTCCCGTCATGTGATTAGTGGTTCCGAAATCCAGAATCTAAGTAGACTTCACAACCTGTATAACTTACACAACTATTTCTTAATGCCGATTTCCCTTATAGTTAAGTAATTTAAACATGGGAAGCACATCTACATATTCAAAATCATCATCTTAATTACTGGTTGCATTAAACATCAGGATTTGAGAGGGAGTTTTTTTTTTTATTGCAACTGTTCACCTCAAATAAACCTAGGGGGAATAAGTTTTAATGAAAAATTACCAATTTCGAATATTCCTTGGTCAATTTTTAAATCAATCCTAGTTAACATGCATCTAGGTGAGAGATTTACTAGATCTAAGTCAATTAGGTGAATTAACTAAATACATGCCCTAAGTTCAATTAGCAAGGGATTATGTTGGATCCATTATTAGATCTAGATGTGTATGTGATACTAATAATGTATATGCCCATCAAATAATCACATATAGGTACAAGACAAGATTTACAAGGAAAACCTAAGGGTGAAAAAATCTTGATGCATCTTACTCTCTTATTCAATTTGAAAAGCAATTTTACACAAACGCAAGAAGGTACTTATCTCTTGTCCCCTAACAAGAAGTTACCTATGGATATTTAATCTCTCCCCCATTTGAATGAGTGATCCACTCAAAAGTCCATCACGCGAACATGGAAGTCCCGTTTTCCATCCTTCGATCACATTACGAATCAACTCCCCAATAGCTAATTCGCATCCCTTTTAAATCTCGAGTGTAGATCTTGAAATTCATATCATAATTGGTAGAATTAATCTCACCTTTGTGGTTTTACAACTCAAAACACTTTAAATATCATAATCAATGAATCAAGTATGAATTTAAGGTTTTCACTCAGAATTGTCAAGATCAAGTGAAATTGAAGTATAAAAAGTATTTCTCTGATCACTTTATGTCGAAAATACTCTTTCTAAGTGTGAGAAGTACTTATGAAAAATATCTATAAAAATGGAAGGATAAATCACCTATTTATAGATTTTTTTTTTACAAATCTAGCAATGTCGTGCACATGAAAAAAAAAAGCTTAGTGCGCACAGCTTGAGCAAAGGCCATTGCCACGCAAAATGAGTGACAACCTTGCGCATGGGGCATATCTTAGTTGTACACATGCTTTAAGGTAGAAACATATAGAGGCCTAAAACGTGACCGGTTGTGCACATGGTGAATGCACACGATTTTAGGTAGAAAGTATTCTCACCCTAAATCATGATGCCATGCGCACAGGTTCAAAACCCAACTGTGCACACGTAAGTAGGCAATATGTACAATACACCTAAACATGCATACACGACAATCTGTTTTAGAAGAATTTCACTTATTCCAATCACAAAATCATTTTCAAAGAAAATGTGAACGTGTATATGTGTAAGCCTTGAGACGATTCAACCAAAAACAACCACAAGAGAATATGATCTTCAACCTTTAGAATTTCATGCGGAAGCTTTGATGTGGAGAAGTTATGAATGATCTTTAGTTTCAGTGTATCTAAATTCTAATGAACAAGACTCTATCGTCTATCTTTGTAATCAAGTTTTTTGGCTCGATTTGTGAAAGACTCAATGTGTTGTCATGAGAATTAACCAACCAAACTATAATATCACCTCTTAGAAGATTTATTACATCTCCCCTTTGGCTATTCTGTGGCAAAACTCTCAAAAATTCAAAAATTATTGATTGCGACATTCAAACTCTTCCCACTTTAGCCATATAATGAGAGTAGAGTGTCACAATTCACTTAGATCCAAAAGACAACCTACAATCAACGTGTCGAGTCTCACTTAAGGTCTTGTGTTGCAATATCATGACTATACATGGATAGCATTAAAACAACCAAAAGATCATGCAGGAATGACACGCACAAAGAAAAACTCCCCTTGTTGTGGGAATTCTTTGATAAGAAGTCAATATGAACCATAAAGACGTGAATAAGCATGAGCATAAATAATATAATATCCCTTTAAATCATATCAATCTCGACGTGTAATAATTAAGATTTCTCCCCTTTTTATCAAACGTCGTCTCCCCCTTCATCAAAAGTCTCCCCAAAAGATCATGATGTAAAGCGAGGGCATACTCGTCATTTTTGGGCATATTAGTAGTTTATTTTCTTTTTGTTATAGTCTTTTATTTTGTTTTGGCATTGTATTCCTTTTTGCTTTAGTATTTAGAGGTAGGGAGTAGTAAAGATAATTAATGGTATTTTTGTAATTTGAGCCTTAGCTTAGGGCCTAAGCTACTCCTCCCCTTTAAATACCCCCTTGTATTCCTTATTTGAGGACACTCTCTCCATTTGATAATAAATCTCTTAATTCTCTCTCCAAAACTTAGGGTTTGGTTTGTTTTCTTGGCTATTGACGTGTAATTTACGTCAAATTGGTATCCGAGCGAGGTGTCGCTTCCCGATTGGTGTATTGGTGTGTAGTTATCAAAATCGTGGACTGCTTCTGATGGCTCCAAGAATATCCAAATAACAACTAGAAGAGACCAACAAAGATTTGATGCAAAGATTGAAAAAGCAACTCCAAGTGGAGTCTCTCCTATAACTCTTCTCCATGATTCAAATCTCATTAAACCTTAACCCCCATTGGCCAACCACCACCCCAACCACCTTAATTCCTCCCTTTGGGCTGTATTGGGTGAAAGCCCAACACTAACAACCCCTCCCACTGCCTTACTCCGCCCCACTCCCCGGCCACCCCTCTGCCCTAGAAACCCCCTGCCACCATCGCCCCACCCCCGCTTGCCTTCGCTAGCCTCCGGACCCAACAAAATAGCCTGAACCAGCTCTCCCAGCTAGAATCCCAACCCCTGACCTAGAATCCCACATACCCAGTCTTGTTTCTGACCCAGGAAACCTCCCTACTATCGACCTAGTTCGTCTAGCCCAAAATCTCCCAACCCGCCCCCTCTGACCCATTTCCCTCGTTGTCATCCACAAATAAAACCCTAGAAGTTCCCCCCTTGATTCCGCGAGAAACCCAACCCATTTTTCTTCCCCAACCCAGGATACCTCAAAACCCACTGCCTCGATCCATTTTTGCCAATAGGACCCTCCACCTTACCCGAGGACCCTATCATGCCCAAATCCACTCAATTCTCAACCTTAGCCACCTATTCCAACTCCCTACCTACTTACCCCCACCTAATGAGCAACCCGAATCCTTAATTCAGCTCGTGTATGCCCCACGCCCTCGGTCCCATACCTTTTTTAACCCCCACAGGTTTCCCACCTATCCCTAAACCCTCCACCATCATATAGAGACCCACGACCTTTCCCTCGATCCCAACCCACTACTACCACCCCTATTTATATACCCTTGCCCACCATCGTATGTCCAACCCCCTCTACCGTCACATCACACTCCTTCCCACCATGATCTTTCCCTACTCTACACTGACTCCTTATTCACCGACGCTGGGGATACCTGCTGCAGTGTCTTGGAGTGGATTCCACCACCCCCACCTAACCTTCCTCACTTAATCTCGCTTTGGGACCACTATTGCTTTTATTGTGGAGAGTACAACCACCTGATTTAACGTGTCCCATCATGGCCAACCAGAACCTCCCGTGGCCCCACATGTTTATCCTCCTCATCCACTACCTGTCCAGATGCCACCGATTCCTGCAGATTATGTTACACCTGCCTCGGGTGATGTGATGGGCCTCGAGGCTCATCAGGATGGAGACCACCTATCTATGGAACTTCAATTTCTTTTTCGGAGTCTCCATGGGGAGACATTCCCATGTTTGACGAGCGGTTCTCTCTTGATGCCATAATTGATTGGTTGGCTTCAATGTCCGTCTCCCTGTGATGGAAGATCGGCGGATCAACCGATATGTTTTGGGACTGCAGTCGTTCATTCAGCATGATCTCGACTTGAGGGAGATACTGACATTTCTGAAGACGGTCGAGTATGCGACCAAGGTTGATAGTCTGTCGCTCTTCCAGCCTCACGGACCCCCCTTACACCTGTCTCAACCTTAGCTCCTCCTGTGACAGCTTCAGTCCCTACTTCCACTACTTCTGTTGTACCTCATTAGGGGTCTCCTACATTTCGGTGCTACAACTGTGGCAATGTTGGTCATCGAGCTTCTGATTTCTCTCTCCCCCGACGTTGTTCCCTATTGGTGATGGATCAGCCACCTGACTATTTAGACGCGTCCGAAGATCTTCCCAAGCATGCCTTAATCACAATTTTAGAGGGTGACTCGGATGGTCTTCCCCTTTGAGTTCAAGGACGAACTATTTTCAGGGGGATATTGATGTGAAGCTAGGGAATAATCGTCATTTTTGGGCATGTTAGTATCTTATTTTCTTTTTGTTATTTGTCTTTTATTTTGTTTTTCCATTATATTCCTTTTTGCTTTAGTATTTAGAGGTTAGGAGTAGTAAAGGCAATTACTGGCATTTTTTGTAAGTTGAACCATAGCTTATAGCCTAAGCTACTCCTCCCCTTTAAATACCCCATTGTATTCCTCATTTGAGGATACTCTCTCTAAAAGTTAGGATTTGGTTTATTTTCTTGGCCATTGGTGTATAGTTTACGTCAGATCAAGAGAATAGCTCGTTTCTCCCTCAATAAAGAAATTTCTCCCCTAATGAATCGAGAGGATAACTCTCCTAGGAGATTTCAATTTTTAATTTTGAATTAAAATTCTTTTCTTTCACTGGTTTAACAAATCCAATACCATGCTTATCATTTTTTAATTGACTATGGTCCAACAAAATGTTATCAAGAACATTTGATCTTTCAGCCAAGTCTATTTTCAAATATTTGGCATGTTGAAGCTCTATCTTAGGATTTCAAAATAAATTTTAAAATTTTTCTTTGAAGCCTAACTTCATTTTTCTCTTTCACAAGGATCTCATTTTTGCTTTTCAAAGTCTCAATTTCATGAAACAAACAAACAACTTTTTCTTAGTTTCAAATTCTCTTATTGAACATTTTCACCTTTTTCTTGTTTTTCATATTGTTTAAATTTAAAGGATTTCATTTTGTTCAAAAGTTTGATGTTTTAGTTCTACAATTTTAAAGACTCTTGGTAAATCTCATCAAAGGCATCATATATGTCAATTTCATCATCACTCTGACGGAATGGTTAATGGCATGGTGTGTGTTTGATCTTAGACTCCTACAAGATGAGGAATCACTAATACACCTATGACTCGACTCTTTAACTATTTATCTTCACGACATTAGCAAATGTCATACTCTCATCATTAGCCTTTTCTTCTTCTTACAATCTCATTATGATTGTAATTTCACTCCTGCATTCATAAATTAAAAAACTGTCATCCGAATCACTATTTGAATCACTCAAACATGCTTATAGACATTCTTCTTCTTCTTCTCAAAGTCTTTATTCTTTTCTTGACTTTTCAAGTATATTGGACACACATTCATATGATGTCCCACTCCACCACATCCAAAGCATCTATCCTCTTCTTTTTCCTTTCCTCTCTTAGGCACATTTGTCTCATAGCTACCTTAGGGGTTATATCCAATGGATTTGTGTTGTTTAGGCCTATATTTCTTTTCATTTAAAAAAATTCTTCTTTGTTTTTGTAAAATATGTTTAAACATTTTACAAATAAAGCAACAGCCACTTCAACATTCTGTTTCAGTCTTATCTTCACCATTTTTCTTAGGTTTAGCCATGGTAGAATGTTCCTCTCGTTCAAAGATTTGAAGTGATCCAACCAACTCTTCCAAGCTACATGTGATTGTATCCTTGATTTCATTGAGGATAACAACCATCACCTTGAATCGAGTTGTTAAAGATCTCAATAATTTCTGCCCCACGTTTTTCTCGGGGGTCTTCTCTCCAAGTTTAAAAGAGGCATTGACAACCTCGGATAATATAGTGTAATACTCATTGAAACTTTCTTATTCATTCATTCTTACGGTTTAAAACACAGTCGTAATGAGCTTCGCTCTCTTGATACTTGATGTTACCTCATGAGTAATGCTCAATATATCCCAAGCTTTTTTAGCCGTCTCACAATTGAGTATTTGGTTATACTCTTTGAGTGCTAACGGGCACAAAAATAGCATTCAATTCAATTAAGTTATAATTGCAAGCAACAAACTCGACATGCGACTAAGCCACTATTGGTGTCTTAATTCTAACACCTTCATCAATCAAGGGACTACACCTATCTTCTACACTCATCTATACATGCTCATGTTTCGATTTCAAATGAGCACGCCTTTTGACTTTCCAATGGCCATAGTTCGAGCCATCAAAGTAACAAGGACGGTTTGTAGAACTACCATCATGATATTGATAAATATCCCAACAAGATGTAATCACAACCACAAGATAGATCTAGGAAAAAAGAATACAATAAAAAGACACGAAACGAGCAAGATTGACTCAAACACGCGAATGCTTAAAAGAGCAAAACTTTGCTCAAATACCAATAAAGGGCGTGTGTTTTAGTTCCAAGTGTTCACCTCAAGTAAACATAAAGGGGTCTGAATAGGTTTTAATGAGAAATTATCAATTTAATAAATTCCTTGGATTATTTTTAGATCAATCCTAGTTAACATGCATAGGTGAGATTTACTACATTTAATTTTATTAATATACCAGAAGAAAATCTAAGTCAATTGATGAATTAACTAAATACAAGCCCTAAGTTCAATTTAGCAAATGGCTATGTTGGATTTATTCTTAGATTATGTGTGTGTGTGTGTGTGTGTGTGTGTGTGTGTGTGTGTGATAGCAACTGTCCATTTGAGCACTAAACAATCACATAATAGGTGCAAGATAAAATCTATGAGGAAAACCCTATCCAGGGGATGAAAAAAGCTCAGTCCATCCTAGTCTCTCATTCAATTTGAAATGAAAATTTACATAAAAGCAAGAAGGTTCCTCTTTCGTTCCTTAACAAAAAGTTACCTATGGATGTTGGAACTCTCCCCTATTTGAATGAGTGATCCGTTCAAAACTCCATCACGTGAACATGGAAGTTACATTCTCCACCCTGGATCGCGCAATGAATAAACTCCCCAATAGCTTATTTGTCTCCTTTTAAATCTGGAGTGTAGATCTTCAAATTTAAATCATAATCGGTATCAATGAATATAAGCTTTGTGGTTTTTCAATTGAAAACACTCTAAAATCTCACAATCAATGAATCAAGTATGCATTCAAGGTTTTCTCTCAAAATTGTGAAGTTCAGGTAAAATTGAAGTTTAAAATTGTTTCTCTGATCACTTGCCTCGAAAATAGTCTCTCTAAGTGTAAGAAGTACTCAGAAAAAGTATCGATAAACATGGGAGGTAAAAACTCCAATTTTTATTTTTTTTTACAAATCTGGTAGTGCCACGCGCACATAAAAAAAAAGCTCCGTGTGCACGATTTTGGGCAGAGGCCACAGTCACGCAAAAGGTGTGACAACTAGGCGCACATGACAAATCTCGTAAGTGCTCACACCTTTAGTCAGAAACATATAGAGGCCCAAAAATGTGTTTGGTCGTGCGTGCGGTGAACTTTTGAAGCCATGGGCACGGTTTTAGGCAAAAAGTATTGTCAGACTAAACCATGTTGCAGTGCGCACGGGTTCAAAAACCATCCATGCGCATGCAAGTGTGCAGTATGTACAATACACCTAAACTTGTATACACGGCAATATCTTTTAGATAAAAATACTTAATCCAATCAAAGTAAAATGTAAAAGTATTGTGTGTGTGTGTAAGCCTTGAGGCGATTCAGCTAAAAACAACCACAATAGGATATAGTCTTCGATCTTTATTTTCAATCTTTATAGATTCTAATGAATAGATTCTAATGAACAAGACTCTCTCCATTTATTGTCTATCTATGTAATCATGCTTTTTGTCTCGATTTGTGGAAGATTCAACGTTTTTTTTACAGGAAGTAGCCAACCAAACTATAATATCACATATTACATGATCTATCACACATTTTCAGTATTTATTTTTATGCTTATAAGTAAATGAACTTTGATTTATGAGTGAGATCGACTTTCATGTACCATAGTGTACAACATATGTATGTTCAATATGAAAAGGTAAAACGTGATTGCATATCACAATACATCGTTAGTTTCATAAATGATCAAAGCAAAATAAAAAAGCATACCTTGTTTAACTAATTTTCTCACCAGGCAACCTTAAATGGCATAAATGAGACTTCCTATGATACTAAAGTTGGTTTCCACAAAAGTAAGACCCTTCAAAATAATTTTCACATGGGGAACAAAGTAAGAAGCAAATTGTAATTTCAGTATAAAAAGGCGAAATGATACCAGTAAAAAGGAGTCAGGGCATTTATAGTGTCATATATTTAGGGGGTTTCTAAGGGAACTACAAAAATTGCTTCAAAATATCACAAGGTTTTAAATTTTATTTTTTCTAAGGTCCACCACTCAATATATATATTTTTTTAACACAACTATAATATAAAATACCACTACACTCCAAATTCTCACTATCTCTATATCCACTACACTCCAAACTCTCCCTTTCTCATCTTCTCTTCACCCAACAAATTTGTCTCCATTAATATAACCTATCATATTCAACATCTTCAATAGCATTATTAAAGTTTTGGTTCCCACACATCATTATTAAAATTGTCCCCCACCAACCATCTTCAACAACATTATTAAATATCTAGGGTTTGGTCTCTAAATATTCACATACTAATGGATATCCCACCATTAGACAATGACAACACCTCAAAAACAAATGATAACTCTACAAATCCCATTGCCGAGGTAAAATTTGGGTCCCATTACTTATATATTCATTTTTTCATAAGGGTTGATAAATTAAAAAAACATAGCAAACGTATAGTTGGTTCGGGATCGGGGCCCCGATTTCATGGTAGAAATTCAGGATAAATCTCCCGAACCAACTCTATATTTTTTTGTTCAAAGTAGGTTCATTCGTTATAATCATGTCGAACCTGATATACATATTCGATATAATTATCCCGAATCAGTTGACATCGTTCGTTATGATCACCCAAAAACAGTTGAACATGATTCGTTAGGATCACCCCGAATTAATGAAACATAATTGGTATATTCATGACGAATAGAATTCAAAGACAATATAATTCAAAGACATAATGTAATTCAAGTTTGGTTCCAATATAATTCAAAGACATAATATAATTCAAACATAACATGTAATTCAACTACATTGTAAGTTTGTTATGAAATCGTATCATGTTGTGTTTCAAATTGTTAATAATTTTGTTATGAAGTATGTTATCAATGTAATTCAAACATACGTTGTGATTATGTTATCAAGTACATTCCAAGCTTGTTCTCAATATTGTTATTCAAGTTCATTGATTGTGAGTACTAATAATATTTTTACTTATGCAAGATGCTTTTAAGGATTTCAATGAGCTGTTATTTGATCAGGCTTTAGCGAATATCGATATACCCCAAATCGCGGAAGGTGGTGTGGTGTTAGTAGAAGTTAGTGCGATGTTCTTTACGGAGCAGATATTATAATGTCTATTATTTATTTAATATTTTTATATATTGTAATTAGGTTGTACTGATTCATTATATTCTTAATTCTCAGGTATTTTCCCACCCGAAAGAGTTAGTTGATTGGGCTCAAGAGCAAGCTCGGTCTATTAAAACAATGATAGTCATAACCAAGTCTGATGTATCTTCTGCAACGCGTAAGGGACGTCTACACATTGGTTCTGAGAGGGGAGGTGAGTACCGCGATCATCACAGGAAGAATGTTAGGAACAAAGGTAGGAGGAAGGCCACGGTCACTCGAAAGTGCAACTGTCCATTTTTGTTGAAGGGCATTCCAATGGATAATGGGTAATGGATGTTGTCTGTTGTTAGCGGAGTTCACAATCACCCCTTGCCAAAATCCTTAGTTAGAAATGCATATGCGGGTCGACTTACTTCGGTGAAAAAAAAATTATTGAAGAGATGTCCTTGAGCGGTGTAAAGTCGGCCTCCATTCTAACGACGATTAAAAGTCATAATGTTAGTAATGTTTCGACCATGAAAATAATATACAATGCTAAAGGGAAGTTGAGGATATCGAAACGAGAGGGTAGAACGGCGATGCAACAGTTAATGAAGTTGCTTGGGGATAAACATTACATGTATTGGTATAGAACGAATGAGTCTACCATGGAGGTGGAAGACATTTTTTAGGCGCATCCAAAATCAATACAACTAGCCAAGTGTTTTCCGTCCATTGTCATTGTTGACTGCACATATAAGACCAATCGATACAAGATGCCTTTGTTCGAGATGGATGGAATAACGTCGTGCGATAGACCTTTCAATATTACCTTTTCCTTTTTAGCAACGGAGAAAGTGGAGAACTATCGGTGGGCGTTGGGACGTTTAAAATCCCTATTCAACCCGTTTGTATATCCCATAGTTTTCATCACAGATCGGGAGTATGTGTGCATGAACGCATTGCGAGTTGTGTTCCCCGAGGTAAGAACTATGGTTTGCACTTTCCACGTACATCGCAATGTGGAGCTCTATGCTAGAAAAGAGATCAAGGATGAGGATACATTGAAGAAGTTCATGAGGGATTGGATGTATTTGGTTGAATCACCTACCGAGAGTGATTTTAACGAAGAGTGGATGATTTTTCACTGTGATTGGTTTAAGTTCCCGAACACACTTCATTACATAGATTGTACATGGTACAATCTAAGGGAGAGCTTCATTCATGCGTGGAAAATATGGTTAGGCACCAGGGCAACCGAATAACTAACCGTTGTGAAGGAGCACATGGTAAGTTGAAGAGGCACTTGAAGAGTTCTCAACTTCCTTTTGACAAGTTTTTTACCTGTATGAACAACTATATTGAGTTGCAAGTGATGGAGATCATGAGGGAGTTTGAGGATTCTTTGCAAAAATTAAAGCACTCGCACAATATTTCGATTTTGCGAGAGCTCATAGGCCGGGTTTCTCATTATGTCATTGACCTAATTATTGAGGAGATGAAGACTTGTGATACCGTTGGAATGGATGTTAAATAGTGCCTACACTTGGCACGCAACATCTATGATCTACCGTGCGATCATGAATTGGTCCTCTACCGGATGGAGGGAAAGGCAATACTATAGGGGGATGTTGATGCACATTGGCGCATATTAACAATAGTGCACGGATTAGCGAAGTACAATAAGGTTGACTACGAGCCAAAAATGATACTTTTTAAGCAACGGTAGGAATGGTCAACTATCAATGAGCAAAGGGACATGTTTCAAAAACTGAAGGATATCGGGTGTCCCACAACTGCTAGGTTATTTGAGCTATTCGTGCTAAAGCATTGCAAGGGTCACCCGAGAGGTCGATAACCAACTACTAAAGAGTAAAAACATGAGAAGTCAACTAAAAGGGAACCCTCAGGCTTTGAACTTGCTAGGTAATCAATAGTAAATGAACACCCCACAGTTCAAAGGCCTAAGAAGAAAATTGATTTTACGGAGTTCACCTGCCCAGCCCCATGGTGCCCGAACTACTCCCCCGTATATAAACAATATATTAATGAGATAACAATTTTTTAAAATGATTGCGTAGAAGATATCATTGAGGTTGAAGCTGACGGAAATTGTGGGTTTAGAAGCATTTCTAAATGCCTCAGATTTGGCCCCGATGGATGGAGACAGGTGAGATCGGACTTGATTGGAGAAGTCACGACAAATACTGAATTCTATGCACATTGTTTTGGTGAATGGTTTCCAAACACTATTCTACATATGTTGGACGATTATTCTAGCCCATGTATGCCCAAGTCATGAATGATCATGCCCGAGTGCGGCTATCTTTTGGTGGAAACTTACAATTGCGTGGCGTCCTTATTTCGAAGAGGCAGTGTCTCACATTTCTACTAATGAGACATGAATGAACCGTGCATCCCTTGTTCATAGAGATTGCTCATATATGCGGGAATCACTTTGTAGCTTTGAAGTTGAAGTACGGTTGTCCAATTCCCCTAGTAGCAAGTCACTGGCATAGTTGCTCATTGCCAGACGTAAAATCATGGATTGATAAATATGCGCAACAAGTATGAGGAGTTCCGAAAAATCTGCCCAAACGATGTAGCAACCAATGATGAGCCTATCCATATCGACTAGTTTGGTGTATGAAACGTTTTTATATGGTGTGAAACGAACTTGTATGATATGATATTGAAACAAAGTTGTATGATATTCAAATTTAGTTGTATAATTTGTTGAGATTAATTAATGAAGTTGTATTTTTTTATTTGTCGAGATTAATTAATGAAGTGAAAATGTTTTGATTTGATTAGATTAGTTATTTTCTTATTTGATGAGATTAATTAATGAAGTTTACCCAAGACTGATTCTCTATGTTTATGCTGAATGGACCTCGTGAGACAATCCATATAGGATTCTATTAGGGATGTATATAGCGAACCAACTTTAACCATAACCCGCTATATACATCCCGAATTATGATGTATTATTCATTATAATGATGCCGAATGGACCTCGTGATCCATTACATCTAGGATTCTGTTAGGGATGTATATATCGAACTCAGTTTACCCCGGACTGGTTTGCTATAATCATGCCGAATTATAATGCTTGTTTTGCTATGTTTATGCCGAATGGACCTCATGAGCCAATACATATAGGATTCTGTTAGGGATGTATATACCGAACCAACTTAAACCATAATCCGTTCGCTATAATGATGTCGAATGGATCTTAGTTTTATTTTTATAGGTTTTTGGGTATTTTCTATAATTTTTAGTTTATTATTACACCTTTGTATTTTTTTCAATATTATTGTTGATATAATTTTTTGCTTTTTCTAGTTTTTATTTTTGATTATTGATATATAATACACAACAAACAATTAAGGATGCGAGTTTCAAAATAATACACAACAAATAATACACAACCAACGATTAGTGATGTGTATACAAAATAAGCCACAACCAACAAATTATTTGCAAATTCATCAAAAAATATTATCATTAAACCAAGTGTTCATATAATATATATATTGCACTTTAACCCAAAAATTCAAAAACATCTGGCGTATTTATTTCTTTTACTTATATGTGACCCCTCAATTGCTTTATCTTTTCCCTTGACTTTGGTCTTTCTTTTCTTTGCCGCCCGCTCCTCAATGACAACCGACCTATCTACCCCGATGGCCGCAACTAGAATATCGTAGGCTTGCACATCGCGTGCAATTAATATGGATGAATCAGTTGCAATTCCATCATCAATATTGTTCTTCATTAAGTCCATAGCCTTACGCACCTCATCCACCTATGAAATGGTTAATAACACCGTGGGATTAGATTAGCCAAAAAATGGTATTATAATCACATATAATAGCGGAAGAAGTTTAGATAAAAAATCAGCCCTAGAATCTCGATAGGGTTCCCAAATGACCTACTAATAAAACATTACCAACAGTCATATCAAAACATAATTTGATGTCAGAAAATATAAAACGTTACAAAAAATATTTGAATTTACTCACATCACCAACAGTCATATCATCCAATTGCTCCCGAAATGCAATTTTCTGAGAGGCGGACTGCAACGACCAACATGTGATCCTTGGCTTCCTTTCATCAAACTCCATATCAACGAATCCACCAACCCCTGTAAAATGCTCATATATCCATGACTGCAAAGCACACACATTACGAATTTATTAGAAAAAGTAGGAAATTGATAAACATACATGACAAAATATGAATGTGTGTTATTGGTTACCTGTATGAGAGAGAGGCAACCACTCATTTATCGGACACCGTAACGTGAGGCAAGTCCCAACTGCCTATACACAATCACTAAGATGCCCATACCTCATGCTAGTTTCCCCACCTTCTTTAAGTCTCTAAGAACATGAAGGTATACCACGAAAATCTTGTTTTTTGTCTCGTCGGGGAAAACTGTGCACTCAATAATGTAGAGCAAGTAGGCTTTGGCACAATAGTCTTTATCTTCACTCGATGCGTTGGCGTCACGCGACGTCTCCTTGAAATCTGCAGTGAGCCAATTCAAACGAACTGTCGCATGCTCACCAAATTCATCTAAGGCAACTTCCTTACTACTCCTAACAACTCTACCACCAAGTCCAAAAGTGACGGGACCATTACGTCCTCCTCCTCAATTGCGGGCTATGGGTTATACAAAGGTGATCCGACTAGCGGAACACCCAAGATTGCCGATACGTCGTCGAGGGTGATTGTTATCTCCTTAAAGTGCATATGGAATGTGTTAGTCTCCGAATGCCACCTCTCGACAAATGCAGATATAAGGGCGCAATCTAAATAATAGTGGCTAAATGAGATAAGCCCCCCCAGCTTTGCCCTCCGAACCCTCTTTTGTACACTTGCAGAAAGATCACTGAATTTCCATTCCTTGATCTTAGTCCAGTGATTGATGCACAATAACGAAATCTGCTCCACCTACAATATAAGCAAAATATATATTAAGGTTTATGAAAGAAACTCAAAATAGAAAACATTAATGATATAACATTGAAGGGAAATGAAATTACCACTGATCCAGTCCAAATACCGTACGTCACATGATGCTTGAAATGTTTTAATAGGCTAAGATCGGCGGGGCCCCCGTATGTCGGAGTAGATGTGCCTTCTTCAGGCACCTTCTTCTTCTGGCTATAAGCTACTGCAGTCTTGTGTAAAATGCTAAACGGGTCTTCAGTCCACTGGGGAGAAACATCCTCCGAATCGAAACCCCCGTCTGCCGCTTCATGACCCTCATCGGCCTCCTCCTCAACCTCGGCCTCTTCAACCTCGACCTCCTCCTCAACCTCAACTTCCTTAACCTCAAACTCAACCTCTTCATTTTCCACCTCGATCGCAACATCCTCATGCGTCTCCACCACTCGGGGATCCACCTCCATCGCATCCATGATAGTAGCAGTAGATAGATCATGGATCTCTTCTCGACGCTCCCTATTTGAGGCAGTCAACAACTTTTGATTATTGAGAGAGTAAGACAATAGTTTATCCATGTTAGACCTGCATTCATTATAAACATAAGTCAATTCGTAACAAATCATAGGTAATCATATGTTGATTATAAATATAAATCACAGATAATAATGTTTCAATTCATAGGGAATCATGTATCATTTGATAGGTATTCAGCATAAACGTAAGTAATAAAGATAACGACATAATTGATTCCATTCGGGGGAAAGGTGTCGAACTGTGGCGGTTAATTCAGCATAAACATCACGAAAAGTTATAGTTAATTCAGGGTAAACATAACGAAACTTATTCACCCATTCACCATGAATGTAACGAATTAAGTCATTCATTTCGGCATGAATGTAACAAATTAAGTAATTCATTTGAAATCCATTGATTCGTTGTATACATGACGAAACCTTACCCTCAATTCGGTATGAATATAACGAATGAAACCTTAGGTAGAAAAAAAAGTAATCGTCATGAACATATCGAATAAATGGTATTGATTCAATATGTTCATAACGAATGAAACCCTAGTTCAATGCCGTTAACTTTTTTAACAGTCCAAACGATGTTATAATAATAAAAAAAATTCCATGTAACTATTTTAACTGTCCAAACTATCGTAGCCGTCCTTAAACATATTCGTTCTCACCATCTACATTCAACAATAATTCGATGTATAGCAAATGAACAGCAAACTAAGGTAATGAAGATGAATAACAGGTGTAATTCGATGTACTGCAAGTTGAACAACAAGGGTAATTCGATCCTTAGGTGTAATTCGTTCCTTTGGTGTAAATCGATCCTTCGGTATATCACGATTCAAATGGGTGTTCCAATGGGTATGTATATGTATATATGGGTAGTGTATTCAATGTACCAACATGAAGTTTAATCTTTAGTTGAAGGAGAATGGGTTTGAAGATGAAAAGTTTAGAAGTTGAAGATGAAAGGTTTGAGGATTTAAATGTGTAGAGAGATGGAGGGAAAGTGTGTAAATTATTTTTAGAATTTTAAATATGTGGTGGCCCTGATGTGGTTTTATGAAGTAACTATTAGAACAAAGTGGTATTTTGTAGTAAAAATAAAGTTGTGGTATTTTGGAGCAAAAAATGAGGTGCCCTTAGAAACCCCCTATATTTATCAGCAAAACTTCTTCCTTGCCTTGAAGCCACTTATGAATAAGGCTTACTTCTATATATGGCTATAAGGTTCGGTCCTAAAGACGTAAACAAGACTTGTCATGTTGTGAATAAGGTTTACTTACACCCACACCAATAGTCCTTGTGTTGTGCATAGAAACCTAAACTCAAATTGTGTTCATGTGTTTGGACGCAAATACTTTGTTCAAAGGGATCATAAGAGTTTTAGAAAGTTGGATTCCAGGAATAATTGGGTAATATATTGAGGGTACACCAAAAACTACGTGGGTGTATAAGATTTACAACCTTAAAATGTAAGGGAATTAATTAATGCGACTATTCAATATGACACAAATTTCTCATTAGTTGGAGATAAAAGTGTAGACTGGAAGAAGAATGTATTACGTCCTTTGTTAAATATTTAATGTAAAAGTACGCATGTGTTAAGAGATCATGATCCATCCAGTACTAACGAAAAATGTGCATAGTGGAGAGAAGAAAAATGCAAGTTATAATGAAGTGAGTTATATTTTATACAATCTACAATTTGAGCCATCTATGTGAATGAAGATTAAAAGATGAAAGTTTGATTTTTTCAAGGAAAATGGTAACTTGAATTCATCATGGTGTTTGGGATCTCGTCTTTGGTCTAAGAAATACCATTTGTAATACCCCATACTTTCAAGGATTAATAATTAATTAATTAATTAATTAAGAGTAATTTAAATTAATTATATAGCAACTTGGGTTAGTTATATGATTGAAATTGAGAATTTAATATCATTTACAAAGGCTTAATGCTGGACTCATGGGGAATTTTTAGAAAGCCTTGGGGGCAAAATGGTCTTTATGCTATACTTGGTGCACAAGTTAGGATTTTATCTTTAAGGTTCTAAAATCCATCTCTTTTGCCCTTTAATTTGGAAGTCGCAATCATGATAATACAAACTGCAACCGCGGATAGCAAGCCACGATCGCGGTAGGATGATGTCATAATCACAGGCCCGCCAAACCTTAGTTGGGCTGCGAAATGGTCGCAGGGGCCTATGGGTTTGGGATTTGTTTTAGTACCCTTGTATATTGAAAGAGTTATTTATTCATTTCGAGCCTTATTTTATCATACCTCATTCACCAACAAAATCTTACTCTAAACTCTATGAAAAAATATTTTCCTCCATTAATCAAAGTAGGATTTTTTTAAGGTTTTTAATTAAGAGTTCAAAGGAGTTTATCTAGTCAAAGAAATCAAGTTTTTCAAAAGAATTTAAGGCCTAACAATTTCAAGAACACATCTCTTCATCTCAAATCAAGTTTTAGTTAATTTTTTGAGGTAAGTTACTATCTACTCCTCTCTTTATATATATACTCATATTAACTTCACCTAAACACATTGTAGATTTAAAATGTATTAGAAACACTTCAAGATTAGATATTTCTTATGATATTATCTTGTTTAGGTGAAATTAGTTTGCCTCAAATATTATATATTATGATTTAACCCTAATTAATGTGAGAAATTGAATATCGAGCCATGGATAGTAAATTGATAGTTTATGGTTTGAAGTTTCATCTTGGATTTATGTTCATTGGAATAGATGATGAGTAATTTGGACACATTTAAGACTTAATTAAATTCTGAAATGCATGTGCTTAGTAGTTATACCTTTAGTATTGATAATAGTACCTTTGGTAATAAATCCCTAATTAGTGAGATTTGAAGTATGACAATTTATATCTATGGCCTAGGTACTTATTATAATTTATCACTAGTGAATTACCCATATTTTATAATCTTAAAATGTGGATTAAAGCCTTTATGTTGAATTAGGTTGTTAAAATTTGAAATATGATTTAATTGAGTATGAATCCAATGTAATCCCTCTACAACTTTTATTATGTTGCTGATAATTAATTATTCAAGTGAATGAATTATAAGAAGTAAGAGATAAACTTTTGGTGGCTTTTGCTGAACGAATTACTTTTGGATTTGGAAGTTTGGTATTTAATTCGCTTGATCTCTTAATTTAATTCTGTCACACCTCGCTAAATTTTGGCATCGGACGCCACCAAAACTAAGTCGGGTGTGAGTAAATAAATACCATTCTTAGCATGAGACAGATATGAGACATAAATAAATCAATCCACAAGATAAATATTTTGAATCAATCTCAAAATATGATAATAATAGAACGATAAAAGATCCATCACATGATAAAACTGCAATTTAAATCCAATATCCAATAATAAATTTTATTAAAAACCGAAAGAAACCACCTGAAATCCTCTAACAACTTTGGAACCAAATGGCCCAATAAAACTCAAAAGGTGTCTCATAATGGAAAATACGACTGAAAAGGAAAGTCTAAACTAAAGTAAAGCAATAAAAGAATAACTCTAGCTTCACCTCCAAACGATATCCAATAAATCCTATGCAGCTAGTCCGATACTAATGCCTGAAAAAGTTAGTCAACGCACGACGTCAGAGCCCTGAGCATGAATACACACTACTCCCCTCAAATAGGATCTTTGAATACAGACAATAACATTATATGCAATAAATATCACAATAAAGTATTTTAAATTAAACGAGATAATTAATAGCGATAAATATACATCACTAACTACCAGTAGAAATCCCCATTTAAAAGGCACACCAATATGATTTTAAATTCTCAAGTCCCACGATGTTAATTAAATAAATTAACCAACTTTTATTATTGTTCTCACTTTTTATTATGCCGGTTCTCCCATCCCAGGTGGTAATTTACACCAAAGTGTCACATTTCCCCTTGTCAAAATGCCAGTCGAATCCGTTTAAATTGTTGATCCCCCGCAATTTGACAAGGTTCCACACACGACACGACATAAAACGCCAGCCGAATCTGGTTAAACTGTCGATCCCCCACAATTTATGTCGCCACAAATTTTAATACCCGTTTTCATCTTAGGCATTAATTCTCAATTTCAAAATTTATAAATTACCCCACCCTTTTTCGATGTGAGATCCTCAAAATACCCCTTAGTCCCATACCTAAGGGTCCCCATGTTATCAATACATCCTACTTTATGTATAGGATGAATTCCTAACATAAACCTCGACCTATTTTCATACGTAGGCTAGCATAACGACGACAAAGTATCAAAAATCAGCCCACCCCCAACATAATAAAGTCGTAATAATCTACCCTCACTAGTCCCATACCTAGAAGACGTAAATCATCAAAAGGCCTACCCATTAGTCCCATACCTAGAAGGCATCCTAAAATATAGGGAGAGAAAAATTACAAAACAACCAGTCGTCACAATGGCAATAAGTCACACAAACAATATAACAAATAATAATACTAATAAGTCACACAAACAAGCATAATTATTTAACGTATAAAACTACGCATAATAGTCCAATTCAATTAAATCTTCATTTAATTATCACATCGTCATAAACACCCAATTAATTCCCTTTAATTAGTTTAATTTAAATACACCGAGATTTCATCATTAAAACATCATGTTTCTAATTTCATTATCTCTACACAATTTACATCAGTCATACGTCCCCAAAATTCATTTATTTCAAAACCAAGGTTTTTCTACATACAACCTACACCAATAAAATCCAAAATCCACTCATCAATCCTACTACCCAAGGGTTATGAATATTATTCATATTAAAATATTTAATAAAAACAGTCCCATAATTAGTGTTCACTTTCTCTAATTAAGTTACTATTGATTTTAATAAAAAACACATGATTAAGGGTTTAGGCGATACTTAAAATGCATAATACTAAGGGAAAGGATTAGAGTATTCATGCTTGTGATTTAGATGCAGAAAATATGGTAGCACGGTTGGATTCCTCTCGAAAAATTAACAAAGAAGTGTTCTTGAACAAACTTGATTAAACCCCATTTAAGCCTTCCAAAACTTGTGATAAAAAATTGATTATGTTGGATGTTGATGAATATGGTGGAGAGGAAAAACTTTTGGAAGAGCTCTCTAGTGAAAAACTTGGAAAAAGTGATTATGAGAAGTCCCCCCACGAATTAGAATGGTTAAATACCAATTAGGAATCCTCATCCCACTCTAATACTACAAATAAAATCACCGAATCGCCTCAAATTTGGCATAATCAATCGATATGGTATGCCGCCTCCGCCATTTCTCTTTGTTTAATTCCATTTAACTAAAAATCAAATTTTCCATTAGTCACGGCCTAAATCCTTGAAAAATGTTTTTTTTAAATCCCATTTAGACTCCGATTCTAATTTCGATTAAAATCCCACTTTTTATTATAAAAACTTAACATATTTAATTATTAAAAATAATTAAATCCAAAAATTTATTTTTCTCCGACTATCAAAATTAATTTAAAAATTCCCATTTAAAAAAATCCTGATTGTTACATACTTCCCCACTAGAAAAGAATTTCGTCCTCGAAATTAGATGAAGTATACACATCAAATGTAAATCTCGCAAAAGAAAATAAGGCTCACATATGCCTACCCATTGAATGCCATAATTGGGCGCCCATACACCCAATCCTACGCGCACCTACCCCACGAACAATAAAATAATATATATCGCAATACACACACACACACACACACACATAACTTTGAATGTAACGGCGTACCACGCGCCCTCGCAAATCACCACTCGATTCTATTTCTGAAAATCTTCGCAACATATAAATCGTCAAATCAAATCACATCGCTGCATCGATATAAGATATACCCAAAATTTATACTAATGACCTTCTAAACAAATATCATCTCCAAAATCAACTCTAAGGATCCTCACATCAAGCTTACTAATTCTAAACTCAATGCCTACAACATCCTTAACACAAAATTATATATCTCCGAGAAACACATATAACACGTATGCTAGACCCTCTACCTTAAGGAGTACAAATACATAAAGGGAATCAAAGATCAATAATACGGAAGCTAAATGGACTCACAACCTATGAGACCTAAGACCATGCTCTGATACCATCTGTCACACCCCGCTATATTCTGGCGTCAGCCGCCACCAAAACTAAGCCGTGCGTGAGTAAATAAATACCATTCTTAGCATGAGATAGATATGAGACATAAATAAATCAACCCACAATATAAATATTTTGAATCAATCTCCAAAGACGATAATAACAGAACAATAAAATATCCATCACATGCTAAAACTATAATTTAAATCCAATCTCCAATAATAAATTTTATTAAAAACTAAAAGAAACCAACTGAAATCCTCTAACAACTTTGTAACCGAATGGCCCAATAAAACTCAAAAGGTGTCTCATAATGGAAAATATGACTAAAAAGGAAGGTCTAAACTAAAGTAAAGAAATAAAATAATAACTCCAACTGCACCTCCAAACGGTATCCAATAAATCCTATGCAGCTACTCCAGCACTAATACCTGAAAAAGTTAGTCAACGGATAAAGTTAAATCCCCAGGCATGATTACACACTACTCCCCTCAAATAGGATCCTTGAATCCAGACAATAGCATTATACACCATAAATATCACAATAGAGTATTTTAAATTAAACGAGATAACTAATAGCGATAAATATACATCAGCAACTACCCGCAGAAATACCCATTTAAAAGGCACACTAATATGATTTTAAATTCTCAAGTCCCACGGTGTTAATTAAATAAATTAACCAACTTTTATTATTGTCCTCACTTTTTATTATGATGGTCCTCCCGTCCTGGGTAGTAGTTTTCAACAAAGTGTCACACTTCTGCTTGCCAAAACTCCAACCGAATCCGTTTAAACTGTCGATCCCCCGTAATTTGACAAGGTTCCACACACGACACAAAATAAAATTCCATCCGAACTCGGTTAAACTGTCGATCCCCCGTAATTTATGTCGCCACCAATTTTAATACCCTTTTTCATCTTTGGCATTAATTCTCAATTTCTCAATTTCACAATTTCTAAATTACCCCATCCTTTTTCGATGTGAGATCCTCAAAATACCCTTTAGTCCCATACCTGAGGGTACCCATCTTATCAATACGTCCTACCCTATGTATAGGATGAATTCCTAACATAAACCTCAACCTAGTTTCATACCTAGGCTAGCGTAACGACAATAAAGTATCAAAAATCAACCCACCCCCGACATAATAAAGTCGTAATAATCTACCCTCACTAGTTCCATACCTGGAAGGTGTAAATCATCAAAAGGCCTACCCACTAGTCCCATACCTAGGAGGCATACTAAAATATAGGGAGAGCAAAAAAACCCAACAACCTGTCGTCACAATGGCAATAAAATAATACCAAGAAGTCACACAAACAAGGATAATTATTCAACGTATAAAACTACGCATAATAGTCCAATTTAATTAAATCTTAATTTAATTATCATATCGTTTCTCTACACAATTTACATGAGTGATACGTCCCCAAAATTCATTTAATTCAAAATCAAGGCTTTTCTACATGCAACCTATGCTAATAAAATCCAAAATCCACTCATCAATCCTATGTACCTAAGGGTTATGAATATTATTCAGATTAAAAGATTTAACAAAAACGGTCCCATAATTAGTGTCCACTTTCTCTAATTAAGTTACTAATTGATTTTAATAAAAAACATATGATTAAGGGTTTATGCTACACTTAAAACGCATAGTAATAAAGGAAATGAATAGAGTATTCATGCCTGTGATTTAGATGAAGAAAATCTGGTAACACAATTGTATTCCTCTCGAAAAATTAACAAAGATGTGCTCTTGAAAAAACTTGATTAAACTCCATTTAAGCCTTCCAAAACTTGTGACAAAAAGTTGATTATGTTGGAGGTTGATGAATATGGTGGAGAACAAAAAGTTTTGGAAGAGCTCTCTAGTGAAAAATTTGGGAAAAAGTGATTATGAGAAGTCCCCCCACGAATTAGAATGGTTAAATACTAATTAGGAATCCTAATCCCACTCTAACACTACAAACCAAATCACTGAACCACCTTAAATTTGGCATAGTCGATCGATCGACTCCCTAGGTCGATCGATCAATCGATTAGGTACACCGCCTCTGCCATTTCCCTTCGTTTAATTCCATTTAACTAAAAATCAAATTTTCCATTAGTCACGGCCTAAATCCGTGAAAAATGTGTTTTTTTTAAATCCCATTTAGACTCCGATTCTAATTTCGATTAAAATCCCACTTTTTGTTATAAAAACTCAACATATTTAATTGTTAAAAATAATTAAATCCAAAAATTTATTTTGCTCCGATTTCCAAAATTAATTTGAAAATTCCCATTTAAAATAATCCAGGTTGTTATAAATTCATCCTAATAAATCTTTATCTAATTAGTTTTTCTAAAAGACTACCCTATTTAAACGGAAGTGTATAGGGGGTTCCTGGTTTGGATTTCATTTAAGAGACGTTCCACGCATGGAGTTTAGGGATGGGTATGAACAACGAATTTAGAACCTTAATTAATGCGCCTTTTTAAATTTTAATGTTTCGATTTATGAGTAGTTCCACGTTAGATATTTGAACCTTTAGTCCTTAATGTAATGGCATAATGCTTGGTTCAACAATCTATTTAAAATTACCCGAAGGGTGGAGTAATTGGATACTAATGATCTAACGATAAGTGATAATTTACAATTGAAGCTTTGAGCGTTATTGAATGAATTAATGAATGTGGATTTTTGGCATGTGCTGAGAGGGAACACTATTATATAGGCGTACTCGAGGAGTACGATTTGATGTGGAGTGTTAATTGGTCACATGGTGCTGTGTAGTTTCGGCACTACGTAGAAAGTGGCGACGAGTATTTCGAATTTGTGACGGCTTATGTGATGGTTTTATATGGGTGTACCTCATGTTTCTTGTGATGGCCGGGGAGAATGGGTGCATATTGGTTACATTGTATTTAATTAAGAGGTTAATTAATTAATTAACGATTTTTATGAGTTAATTAAATGGACTCTAAGGCTCTGTGACACATAATGGCTCATCTTTATTGATTATATAAACTTTGAATTCATCTATCTATATATATATAAATAGATTTTGAGTTGTGTATCTTGGCGACTTGTTAGGGTTTTGACCCATTTTATTCGTGCTAATCTATCATAATCTAGAACTTGTCCATCTGCGTAGACTTTCTCCTTCTCCATCTAGCACACTTTCTCCATCCCCCTTTTTAGAGATTTTCCTCCATTAGAGATCGACGTAGGTCCATATTACTGAGAGGCTATCCTTCTATTTTCAGACACGTGAGTTGTGCTTTTGGGTGTAGATGAATAATGGATAGAACGACTCGGATATTATTATTGAGACTTAGTCCTCACATGTATATTTGGGAGTTGGTATTTAGTTCTCTCTCTTTCTTATAGTTATGATGCATCCGTATGAGTTTTGTATTCGAGGACTTTCATATCATATTCTTTTGTTTATCACTTGTTTTATTTGTTTCATTTCATGATGATAATGACATTTAAATTATTTTTACAAATTGTATAATTTAATGTTAGGTAATAATCAACCCTAAGTTTAAAATATACGGGTTGTTACAATTTCTGTCTGAGCATAGTATTCAGTCTCAAGGGTTATAGGCCCTCTTAGAATTCTACGTAGAGTTATTTAATATGTGTATATCTTTGTACACTTATTTATGCCCCGTTACAGATAAAAATTTATTTTGAACTTCAGATGTCGCTTAGGAGGAGAGCACAATAGATGATGACACCTTCTGGATGGGGTGACCTTGCAGATCCACCACATGCACCGACGGTATTGATGCCAAATGCTAGGGGAAATATCATTTTGGCTCCCAAGAGTTGGCTAATCTTAACTTCCAGTTCGTAGAAACGGGTTAGGCAACGGGCCTACAAGAAAGAGCCCTAAATATGGTAAAGCAACCTGTTTTTCAGAAAACTTTACGGTAGAAGGTTAGGGTTTTATTCTTGAAGAAATACCCACCTACATTTGTTGGTTCCTTGGATCCAGTTGTAGCCTATTAGTGGCACCAGGACATCGATCGTCACTTGCGACTATTGGATTGCACGAATAAGCAAAGACAGGTTTTGGAGAATTTTTTCCTTTTAAGGGATGCTCTCAAGTGGTAAGATAGCCTGAAGACTCCAGCATAGAGAGATGCGTTAACATATGAGCAGTTCTAGGTTTGGTTCAAGGGGAAATATGTTTCTCATTCTTTGAGTTCATAGAAGAGGGTGTTTCTTTTCTTTCAGTAGGGGATGTCTCGTACGATATTAGAGTATGAGAGAGAGTTTACAGATATTTCTATGTTTACACTAGAGGAGGTTAGTACAAAGTAAAGGAAGATGGAGGGCTTCATCGAGGGTTTGACGTATCACATCAAGCAAATGATTATGGGGAACCTGATTTATTCCACCTATGCTCAGATGATGGATGTCTCTTTAACGCATTTTCAAGAAAGGAGAGATAACAAGATAAAGCTGAGAATATGGGCCAGTCTAGTGGGCCCAAGGTAGAGTCTAGTTCATAAGGTAATATGTATGGAGTTTAGGACTAGCAGGGCACTATGCCATATACCAAGAATGACCATGATTTTGGATCGTGACAAAGGCTTAGTGTCATGGTTTTGGTCCATGAACATTTTGAGGATGATCATTTTGGGAGTCATGGTACGAATCCATGACTATAATAGGTGATCGTGGCCCTTTTGGTGACATCAACATTAGGGGTTGGTCATGGTTGTGGATTGCTACCACGTGGTCAAAGCTCAGAATCGTGACCCCAACCATGACAACTGATCGTGTTATTTTAATGGTCATAGTCCCCAACCATGACCATCTTTGGTGGAATTTTGATGTTGGTCACGGTCTGCAAACGTGATGCTCAATTGTGACCAAAATGGTCATGACTCAGAACCGTTACCAAAAACAAATTTAATTAACAAAATATTTTTTACTTTTCTACCTCCAAAAGAAAAGTTGTACATATTTTTAAGCCTGTATACATATTTATGATAGAACTAACTAATCCACGTGTCAAAAATAATAATACAACACAAATTAACTAACCATTAAGCCATGAAATTGTTCAACACAAATAATAATACAACACAACATATATACATTTTCACAAATAATAGTAACACAAATTGTATATATTTCCACAAATAATAATACATCATAGCCCGTATACATTTTCACAAATAAATATTTAAATCTTCAATGTGCTCCTTTCACGAAACATATGCAAAATGTTCAAAGTGTTCCTTCTGCAAATGCCTACATATTCAAAATGTTTTAAATTGTAAGAAAGGAATTGAATCCCAAAATGACTTTGGGACACTTATGTAGACAAAAATGGCATCAAAGTCTACGTAGTTTGCACGATGAACAAGATTGGGTCTATGAAAATAGGTATAAAATGTATTGGAAATGTAAAACATTAAATGCTCTAAATTGGAAATTGTGATATAAGCCCCTTTTTTTGGATTTTTGATTTATGAAAATAAATTTAAATGTACATATGATAATAAAAGAAGTATGATTAGTGATAGAAGTATTATCAGCAAGCTAAAAATGGAATAAAAATACTAATATATGTGTCTGTAGTCTTGTTTGAGTGTCCTTGAATAATTGCTTAGAGGTCTAACCGTTCAAATTCATTTGGGATTTCAGGTCTAACAATGGTACTCACATGAAATAAAGTAGGACTAATGATATAAGAAAATGGGATTAATATTACTAATAAGAGATTTTAATGCCTTGTGCCTAAGTGAACATCACTTAATACAAACCACCAATCGAGGTAACCATACAAATAGTGAACATCAATAAAAAAACCGTGACAATTCATGTGATTACCTCAAATTGGTGGTTTGTTATTAGTACCACATTCAAAACTTAATAAGATCTACAGAAAAATTATAAAAGATAAGCGATGAGGAAACAAGTTCAAGATAACTAAATATATGAGTATAAGACGTACAAACAAAAATAAACACAAAGGATGTTCCAGTACATACGATATACATAGGGTTGTCATACAAGGGTTAACTAATAATAATAAAATACTATTTCCAAACCCAATTATCGTTTAACTCAACTGAAAGATCCTTCAAATCATGATTGTCATCAAGACAAACTGGAACTCTCTAGAGGCCTTTAATGCGTCTTCTTGAGTAGTCTAGTGTATGGATAACAACATATCAATTCTTTTTGTCTATTTAGTTTGAGTACAATACATTCTTCACATTTTGAAAGGCAAAAATAAAAGGCCCATCGACTATGCGACCCTTACTCTTCATCTTAGATAAATCTGCAATGATAAGTTTTGAGTAAAGATTAACTTTACAACCATTCGTAATGTTCTTCTCCTTCACACAATCACAATATAAGACAGTTTTTTTGAAATCCAAGTAATCTAGTTACAGTATTTATTGGAGAATTTCATAATAGGTCAGCATCGCATTCTTTGGATTTTTATCATTTTTTCTAGGCACATAAGAATTTACGGCTTCCATAATTTTTTTTTCTCGCATGTGTATGAGACAATATCAAAATCGCTGGTGCAGAATTTTTTAAACTCATTCGCATGAAAATTGGGACCTTTGGCTAGGCGTGCGATTAGGCATAAATTCTTCACATTTATCCCCTTAATTTTGGTATTTTTATGATCCCGTGCCATGTAAATAGCTTGTATTGGTCTCATATTTATGCTACTAACCCTTTTTGGCAAGTATTTCGTATTTTGTGTATCTCTTACATGTTTTAGAGGTATTTCATACAAGTTAGTTCCAAAGAGAACTCAAAACCGTGAAAGAAAACCAAGAAATGGGGAGTTAAAGGGAATTTTCGTAATTTTGCAGCCTTATTCCGGAGGTGGGGACAATTGCAAAGTTGAAGATCTTTCACTTACAAGAATACTGGAAAACACGGCAGCTCAATCGGAGTCCCGGTGTGAAAGTTAAAAGTGAAAGAAAATCGGGCCGATCCGAAATACAAAATTCCAGTGAACCCCAGTCCGAAGACGGATCGAAGTTGATGAAAATTAAAAGAACCGATCTGGTCATTAGTCACGCTCCAGATCCATTACAAAATTAGACATGCTCCAGATCCGGTACAAAATTAGTCACGCTCTAGATCCGTTACAAAGCTAATCACGCTTTCTAAGTGTGACAAATTGCTAGATACGTGATTTTTATTTTGTGCTTATCTTTTGGCCAAAAGAGTTTTATGTTTTGGGGACTCTTCTAAACGACCTCTAGCCTATATATTTAGTCATTAGGATTCTCTTTATTAAGATTTCATTGATGTAAAAGCTCCATAACAATTAGGAACATCTAGGAGAAAAATTTACATACTTTGCACCATTAATTCAAGAGCTTTTTCGGTTGTTCTTCAATCTTTGATTTCTTCTTGAATGTTCTTGTTCTTCAATCTTGGTAACTTTTATTTCCAGTACTTTTATTATTATTTCTCATATTTAATCTCCCTTTCCACGCAATTATGAATTCATGCAACGTAGTTAATTCATGCATAGTTAGGTTCAATATGTCTAGCTAAATTTTGTATGGTTGGAATGCATTAACTCAACCTGATATGGTAGTTGCATGTGTATAAAATTAATCCTCTAAATTTAATGATTTGATTATGACCGTATTGCGTAGAAACACGACAATTGTAGATCTTTGGATCTTGTTTGCTTTAGGGTAACTGGGATGCTTCAGAATGCAATTCGAGTGTAACTATCGCAATACCGATTTACTCGTCCTCTGATTAAGTATGGTGCGGGCTTGAACCTCATATACGTAATGCTTGGGAGTACTAAATTCTGGGTCTAATTAATCACTTAAATTTACGATTAGTTTTATACCAGCAATACTCTAGAGTTTAGGGATTGTATCCCCGACCTGTTTTTCTCATCATATAATTCAAGTTTTAGTTTAATCATCTTCAGTCTTTTAAGTAATTTTGAGTTTGCATTTAGTTAATTAGTTATTTCCCATCTCAATAATCTTTTTACTTCTTTTTAGAGTCAAGTTAGGGTTAACAGTCTTGTGGGTACCCGAAATTAGAATGATGGGCCTGAATGAGTAGCCCAATTGTGGCGGCCCAAAGTCCAGACCCTCCATATCTTAATCGATTATGATTCAGTATCCTCCCATGTTCCCATTAAGAGAGGTTCTAGGAAGAGATGGAAAACGTGGGGGAGTCCAACACCCCCACTTACTAAAATGAACATGTATATAATAAACCCTAGGTCGGGGCAAAGGACACATTGTATTATCTGTAATCACTCTCCATAGTATATAGAAATAATACTGACTGCACCACCGTGGACGTAGGCACCTTTCCTGAACCACGTACATCTTTTGTTGTGTGATTGGAATTTTATATTCCTTATTCTGCTTGGTGATTGTGCTTATCTTATCTCTTTGTGTTGAGTAATAATTGTCACTACAATTGGCGCCATCTGTGGGAAAGTTTATCTTCCCTGAGAAAGCCCACACCAAAAAAGGAGTTCGAAATGTCTGGTCACAATAGTAATGCTCCCCAAGCAGGAGATATTCAAGAACCTCCTGCTCCTCGCAGGATTAGGTCTGATGTTCGACATTCAGATTAGAGGGCTTGCCCAGAAAGGCCAGCCTCAAAAGAAAGCCAAGGACCAGCGAGATCCACGTAAATATCCAGACTGTTTAATGCATACGAGGCGAGGCTCCAAGAGCACAGGGAGTCTTCTCGCAGGAACGAGGCTGAGAACGCTCGCCTCAAAAGAAGATTGGAAAGAATGGAGAGAGAACTCCGTTGTAGTACCAAGAAACGTTCGTACCATACTCCTAGCCCTCAGGCGAGCAAGTCTCGCAGCCGAGGAAGGAGCCCTAGGCGTGGATCCCAGAGAGCTGAGGGAAACGAGTCAGAGGATGACCTGCTCGAGCAACTGCGACTAGCTCACAGAAGCCCAGATCGCAGCAACGAGAACGTACGAAGTCTGGTCCGAAGGGAGATGGACCAAAACCCTGCCCATCACGGTACCAAATCGACTAGAGAACTCGCTAGGGGAGCTCTCAAAACTCAGATGAAATCACTTTCTCGAGGGAAATCGAAGAAGAAGAAGCCCCCAAGAAGTTTGATATTCCAAGGTTCAAAATTTATGATGGTAAGACTGATCCCACTGATCACATCAGACAGTACTGGCAGGCCATGACCCTCTGGAACCATCGAGACGCACTAATGTGCCAAATTTCCCCTCGAGCCTGCATGACATAACGCAAAAATGGTTAGAAAGGCTCCCCCACCGGTCCATCAGGAGTTTCAAATCCCTGGCCGAGCTCTTTATGACCCGATTCATTACTAGCAGCTCCCATCCCAAAAGGATGGATGCTCTGCTGACAATGAAAAAGACACCCCAAGAGACCCTCCAAGACTACTCGAAGAGGTACTGGGAATTGTTCAATGAGGTCGAGGACTGTTCAGAGCAAGTGGAAGTGGCCTCTTTCAAAATTGGGCTACCCAGCTCTTCCCTTTTGTACCAATCCCTGACGAAGAAAGAGGCCATGACCATCGACTACCTAATGGCCCGCATCGAGAAGTATGCCAAGGTGGAAGATGTGACCCGCTTCAGCACAGGGGAAAACGGTCGATTTAAGCTCATTGCCAAGGGCAGTGATAAGATTGAGAACCAGAAGAAAGGAGGAAAGAATGGGGGAAAAAATTGCTCCAAAAATAGAGGCAACAATGATGTGTCGAAAGCATTTCAGGCGATCAACACCGTCTTCCAAGAACCAATTTACAAAATTCTCGCAAAAATAAAAGACGAGCCATTCATCAAGTGGCCCAGGAAGATGGGAGGAGATCCCTTGAAGAGGAAAAATGCGCTGAGATGCACTTTTCACAAAGAGGGAGGACATAAGACTGAGCATTGCAAAGCTCTTAAGTCCCAACTCGAAGAGCTAGCCCAGTCCGGGCACCTGAACGAATTCATGGAGAAAAAGGCAGAGAAAGTTACTGCCCATAGAGAAGAAAGGCCTGACAACGTACTCGATGATGATGTCGGCCATGAATTTGCAATAATTCATGGGGCATCCGATGCGAAACACATTTAGGGCAATTTAGCTCGCATGGAGGTAAAAAAGCTTACAGCAGTGATGCAATCTTTTCAGATTGATCCAGCAAAAACACAGTCAAGAAAGAATCAGCGAGCAGATGACGTCGACTATAATAAGCATATCGTGTTTACAGATGAAGATCTGGTGGGAGTGAGAACCCCACATCACGATGCTCTGATCATTACTCTAAGAATAGCAAACTATGACGTCGACAAATTGCTCGTCGACCAAGGAAGTTCATCCGAGGTGATATATCTCGACCTGTTCAGAAAATTGAAATTAAGCATCGCCGACCTAAAGAAAGCTACCGTCCCTTTAGTTGGATTCGCTGGAAAGATGACTATGCCCTTGGGAAAGATCGTGCTGCCAGTAAGGGAAGCAAATATTTATAAAATGATAGAATTTCTAGTGGTCGACATTGACTCGCCATACCAGGCTATCCTCGACCGAGGATGGCTACATGCAATGAAGGTAGTTTCCTCGACCTACCACCAGAAGCTCAAGTATGTGACTGAGCGAGGAGTAATGGAGATCCGTGGCGATCAAGCGATGGCAAGAAATGCTTCATAGCGGCCATCCACCCAAAACCAGAAAAGAAGGCTGACAAGTCCAGTGAAAGAGTTGAAGAACAAGAAGGTCTGATACCTTCAAAATAGCAATTAAAGTACAGAAGACCCGGAGTAGAGGAGACCAGGATCCTCCCCTCCAAACGGGTCGTCGAGGACCTGGAGGAAGTCGCAGCTGGAGATAGCGACAATAACAGGATTTTCTTAATTGGATCTTCTCTCACAGATCAAGAGAAGAAGGAATTAACGACCTTGCTAAGGAACAATGTAGACGTTTTTGCATGGGAACCATAGAAGCTTCCCGAAATTGATCCTAGTATGGTTTGTCATCAACTGCATGTCGATCCCACCTACAAACCAATCGCGCAGAAGGCACGGTGAACTGCACCCGAGAAGGCAAAAGCCGTGGAAAAAGAAGTTGAAAAATTGCTGGATGCAGGATCCATACGGTAAGTACAATTCCCCAAGTGGTTATCCAACCCAGTAGTAGTTCTAACAAGAAACGGGAAGTGGAGAGTTTGCATCGACTTCACTGACCTCAACAGAGCGTGCCCTAAAGACAATTTCCTCCTCCCAAAAATTGATCAACTAGTAGATGCCACTGCAGCTCACTAGAGAATGAGTTTTCTGGATGCATACTCAGGGTATCATCAAATCCCTCTGTATACCCCATACCAAGACAAAACAACATTCATCACCACAGTTGGGTTATATTGCTACAAGGTCATGCCTTTCGGGCTTAAAAATGCAGGGGCAACCTACCAGCGGCTGGTCACCAAGATGTTTAAGGACCAGATGGGAAACACCATAGAGGTCTACATCGATGACATGCTCGTTAAAAGTAAGAAGAAAGAAGACCACCTCTCAGACCTGTCAAGCACCTTCGAAATCCTCAGGAAGTACCGAATGAAACTTAAGGCGAGCAAGTGTTCTTTCGGTGTCCAGTCAGGAAAATTTCTTGGGTACTTGGTCAGTACGAGAGTCATCGAGGCTAACCCAGACCAGATCGATGCAATAAACAGGATACAACCTCCTCGAACAATCCAGGACGTACAAAAACTCACCGGTATGCTTGTTGCCTTAAACCGCTTTATCTCTAAGTCCTCCGAGAAGTGTAAGCCCTTCTTCCAGCTTCTAAAGGGAAATAAGACAATAGAATGGAACCCAGATTGCTCGCATGCATTGGATGAGCTCAAGGATTTCCTTAGCTCCACACCTCTGCTCGTCATTCCACAGCAAACAGATTCTTTATACTTATACCTCTCTGTTTCCAACCACACTGTCAGTTCCGCATTAGTGTGCGAAATCGCAGGGATACAACACTCTATTTATTACGCGAGAAAGACCCTACTAGATGCCTAGCAGAGATACCTACCATTGGAGAAGATCGCCTTTGAACTAGTAGTGGTTTAGAGGAAGCTAAAGCACTATTTTGAAGCCCACACTATAATCCTCCTTACATCACACCCCCTTAAAGCAATCCTGAGGAAGGAGGATTTGTCGGGCAGACTGTCTAAATTGTCAGTCGAGCTCGGACGATTTGACATCCAATTTTATCCAAGGAATGCAGTCAAGGGGCATATCCTTGCTGATTTTATAGCCGAATTCACAGGCGAGCAACCTCCCAACCAACCTCAAGCAGTGAAATGAAAGGGGAACGACGCGACAGATGAAACCTGGAAATTGTTCGTTGATGGTGCCTCCAACTCAAAGGGGGCAGGTGTAGGCATTGTCCTCATCACTCCAGAGGATACAAACCTTAAACAAGGAATCAGGCTTGAATTTGCAGCCTCCAACAACGAAGCAGAATACGAAGCCTTAATAGTTGGCCGCCAGAAGGTGCACACTTTGGGCGCAAAGCATTTATAGGTGTTCGACAATTCTCAATTAGTCTCCAATGAGATAAGTGGAGATTACAATGCAAAAGATGAAAGAATGGCAGCGTACCTCTCCTTAGTGAAAAGACTAATGGCGAGCTTCGAAGAGATCAATGTCCAACAGTTTCCCAGAGGGCAGAATAGCCACGCTGACGCCCTAGCAACCCTTAGTTCAGCAGTCGATTCTAACTTAAAAAGAACAATCCCCATCGATTTCCTCGCTCATCCGAGCATTAACCGTAACAGCAAGCCGTCAAGTGTGGAACATGTGCTCCAGGTAGGATCAGCTCCCAGATGGATGGACCGTTTAAAGAACTATTTGAAGGATGGCACGCTCCCAGATGATAAGAAAACCGCCCACCAGATAAGAGTCAAAGCTGCTCGCTTTCACTTATATCCAGAGGGCAACCTAAACAAGAGATCATTTTCCAGTCTCTACCTTCAATGCGTTCACCCAAGGAATGTCGAGAAAGTTCTACATGAGCTTCACGAAGGAATCTGTGGAAGCCATATCGGAGGAAGATCTCTAGATTTTTGAGCAATGAAGGAAGGCTATTGGTGGCCATATATGCAAAGGGACTCTGCGGTGTATGTTCGCAAGTGCCTGAAATGACAACTTCACGCCCCTACGGTCCACCAACCTGCTAGTGACCTAAAATCACTGTCCAGCCCATGGCCATTCTCCCAATGGGGAATGGACATCGTATGACCACTTCCTACCGCCACCGGCAATCGTAAATATCTGTTGGTCGCAACTGACTACTTCACCAAATGGATCGAGGCAGAACCGCTAGCTAACATCCGAGACACATATATGATAAGGTTCATATGGAGAAATATAATCACCCATTTTGGCATCCCCAGAACCATCATCACTGACAATGGAATGCAGTTCGAGAGCGGATCCTTTCAGAGTTTCTGCGACGAGCATGGAATCATACACCATTTCAGCTCGGTGGCCTATCCTCAGAGCAATGGCCAAGCCGAGGCTTCCAATAAGATAGTGATCGATGTATTAAAGAAACGATTAGAGCGAGCCAAAGGCGCATGGGTAAATGAATTACCACATATTCTATGGGCCTACCGAACCACTCCACGACGAGCAACGGGGGAAACCTTATTTTCATTGACATATGGAATGGAAGCAGTCATCCCATTAGAAGCAGGCTCGCCAACAATAAGGTCCAGCCTCGTGGACTAGGGCCATAACGATGAAGCATTGCTCGTTGAGATCGACCTAGCCGACGAGCGCCGAGAGTTAGCCTAGGTATAATAAGAAGGTCAATCCAAGGGAATTCCAAGTTGGGGACTACGTCCTAAGGAAAGTCCTGGGCAGCGCAGTAAGACCATTAGACGGCAAGTTAGGGCCCAACTGGGAGGGACCATTTAAGATAACAAGAAATGACCTGCAAGGAGCTTATCACTTGGAAACGCTGGAAGGCAGAGATATACCCCGAGCATGGAATGCAGCCAATCTCAAGAAATTCTATTTTTAGATTCTTCCTTTGCATTATACTTATGACACTGAAACTCATTAATCAAAGTTGTTTAGCAATTTCATTCTACAATGTGTCAGTTAACTAGTAGTATTTAGACTCTACAACTCACACACCCTTTCCAAGTGAAAGGCGCACTGATCATTACATCATAGCAGGAAAATAACCCTCCTCAGGTGTTCGTTATGAAACACGAAAGACCTCTCTTAGCATTGCCCCTGGCAATATACGAAGCCCTACAAGAGATCCTTAGGCAATATGGCCAAGTCAAAATCGGTCAGCAAACAATGTTTGGTTGAATAAAATCCTGATCGGATAAAACATCCAACACCAGGTGTGTCCTCTCAAATTGCCACACTTAGGCCTAAGGGAGTGTGACGACACAACCTAAAAGGTAAAGTGGGGTAGAATGGTATCTCGTTGGCATACTGGACTGGAAGGACAATTAATTGATAATGCAAACATGCAAATCTAGTCAGCCAAGAGAGGCTCAAGATTATTGAACAAAGATGAGAAAAATATAATACATTTGTTTAGTCGGTAAATTCACTCAAAACATAAATTTTATATTAATTCATCATATTTACAACAATTGCAATACATGTTTAGTCTGCGAGATCGCCCAAAACATTCACATTACATCACCTCAATATAAAATATACAAAGCTACTACTGGCAAAATCTTAATGAGGATGAGTCCTCTGAGCAAGGTAATCATCCACTTGAGCTCTTCGGCCATCATCGGGATGGGGAACTAGCTCCTCCTCAACTTCATTCTCATCCAACTCAAATAACTGTCGAGGGATGGCGTTGATGGGGATCCATTGATCATCTTTCTGAAAGGGGTTAGGCATCAGAGTGGAAGGAGAAATCTCATGACGGTACCAGAGCAGCGAGTTCCTCAGGACTTGTAGCTCCCTCAAGGAACTCAACCACCCCCTGATGAAGGTGAGCTCTTCAAAATCTATCAGCCTCGTTGGAGCATCTAGCCAACTGACGCGAGGGTAACCGAGTGTTCGTGTAGGGACACTATCGTTGATTTCGGCTCCCGCTCGACATGCAAAAGAACCTAAACTACAGCTACACTTGACAAGCAAGTAAAGCGGTAAGTCGGGTATCGATAATCCACAGGGAATTATTAAATTTCAGATGTTAATTGTTTAATTACTTCAGGAATAAAAGTGTAAAAGGTGATAGGTGGTTATGGTGACAAGAGAAAAGAGAAGTTAATGCTAAAATAAAGGAAAGCGAGGATCGGGATCGCATTCTACCAAACGGATCGAAACAACTACTAACTAGAGTTAAGGCTCGAAAGCAATCTAATCGAGCATTTACAATTAAGCATAAACATCACACAAGAAGGAATTTAACCCAAAGTTGCGAGATAAAACATTTAACTGAAAAATGGTCACACGCGGATTAAATTCGGATTGTCGCTATAAACTCTAACGTTGCATGACAAAGAGAGATAAACACTTAGCAATCCAACTTTGATACGCGCGGTTTCAATTAAACGCGATTTTGCACTAAACCTAGTTTTCGGAGCTCGGGGCCCGAAAATGGCGGAAATGAAATCCCGACCCTATTTATCTAAGGGTGCATGGTGAGTTAAACTAAATTATGCTAATTATACTAAGAAAGCAAGAATTCAAACATGTAAACTAGTTAGAAAGCATTGAAACTAAATTACAAGGCAAGAGGAGAAGAAGAACAAGCTATATAAATGGAGAGGAAGTGAATAGTTCAATCTTAAAAACCACATGGGTTGTCAATCCAAGAAGAAGAAGAAAGGAAATCTCCACACCAAACCCTAACTAAACCTAACTAATCTCTATCTCTCTAAAAATATCAGGTCTCCTCTTATTACAACCAAAATCAACTTATATAGTAAGTTGTAATAAAAGAAAATATCTGCAGGGGAAAACAGGGGATCGATCGATCGACCCCTTTGGTCGATCGATCGACAGTATAATTCGTGGCAAAAATAAGAAGGGTCGATCGATCGACCCTTATGATCGATCGATCGATCAAACCGGGGCAACCTGCAATTCTCCCTGTTTTGGCATACAATCCAACGTCCCTCCAATCGCCGTAACTTTGTCGTTATGCATCGGAATCGCGCACCGTTCGCGGCCACGCGAAGCTAGCAAAGAGAGCTACAACTTCCGTGTAGATGTCGGGCCAGGTACCCAAGCTGTCAAAAGACTAAAATGCCCTTGCGCGTGCGGTTGTGTACGGAAATCGAGCGAAACGCATCCGGACTTCACACTTAGCATCCAAATACCTACAAAAGCTTAATTAACACCTGCGAAACATGTTAACATAGAAATTCGAGGGTTGTCTGGTTAACGAGCATAAATATAGGGAATAAGATACCCGAGGGGGCTAATAACGCGTATGTTAACGGGTGAAATACGCAATATTTCCGCCGTATCACCAACCCTGATTGTATCCATCGGCCCATACTCGTCGAGGTCCTTTCTTAAATAAATGCCTCAACCGGGTGACGTCCCTCTGGAGCCCAGCAGCAATCACATAAGCTCGCTGGACATCACCACGAAGCTCTTCCATTTCCCTAGCTGAACCCCTGGTGTTCCTTCCATCTCGCGGAACGGTTGGAGGAGTAGGGCCTTGCAGCACAGGAGGAACATCGCCTAGACCAGTTCTAGCTCGCGATGAGGAGGAACCTCTTAAAACAACAGGAGCATTGATCAGCGCATGTTCCCTAAGTCGCGAGACCTCTCTCCTCAAAGTTTCATTCTCCTGCTGAAGATCCTCCCCAACCTGGTTGATCTCAGAAGCATCTAGGAGCTTCTCCCTTAATGTATTCACCTCCTCTTAGACTGAAGAACCAACTTCTTCCATCTCTTGAAGACTGTCCTTCAGCTTGGCCACAAGCTCAGACTGATCCTTATACTTCTGATTCCTTGATCTAAGAGATTTGCAAAGCTTAACAAAGGCTTAGCGAACCTGAGGACTTGCATTGGGACCAAGAGTCCTGCCCAATTGAGATGTGGCAGGAATATACTCTTCTGCATCAATCAACTACGAGGCATAAAAGAGCAAGGAAAGACAGATTCATTTAGCACACTAAGGTAATGAGAAACCTTTTTCATTTCATTAATAAGAGTCAGAATACATCGAAGAGTCAAAAGAAAAAATTACAAACAAAAAAAGCAAAGATACAAGGTAGTCCTAGAAGTAAAAATTAACTAGCAACCTCAGGCTGCCCAGAAGTCGATGGCTACTTCCCTTTATCAGCATCAGCAGGATCACCCCTCTCTGCAGGGATAACCTCTGTCTCCAGAACAGGGGGAACGTCAGCAGAAATTGTTTGGGAGATAGGGTCAGCGCCTTCGATGGCTGGGGCAAGGACTTCATCGATAACTGGCCTCGGGCCTGGGTCGTTTGTAATACCCCGTATTTTTATACTATAATTAATTTGGGGATTTATTTAATAAAAATCCGGAAATTAATTATGTTATAATTATTAACGTGACGTGAGTTAGTAATAATATGAAATTGTTGAATATTACTTAGGAGCATAGTAATATATGGTAAATGTCACGAGTGAATGAAAATGACAATTTTGGTAATTTTAGTCGGGACGCGCCCGTGTCGCGTTGGGACTAATTATTGAGATATAAAAGTAAATATTTTATGAGTTGTCCATATGGTCGTTTTGAGTGCGCCAACGCGTCCGGAAGGGTCGAGATAGTCAGAAAAGTGTACCCGGGGGTTTAGTTTGGGTCTCGGGATGTTTTTAGGCTTAATTAGTGACCCGGGAGGGCGTTTTGGTCATTTTACAAACTAGGGTAATTAAACCCACGAATTTCAGCCATCCTTAGCAGCCATTTAAGTCAGCCTTTTATGGTTAGATCATTCAGAACCCTAAGCCGGCTAGTGGAGAAGAGAGGAGAGACCTTGCTAGGTGATTCAAGGCCAAAAACACCACCTTTTGCACCACCGTCACCACCAACGCGTAGATCGCGAGGAGGAGAACGCAACCACACCAATATCAGCAGGAAATAGACCTCTGAAATTCCAAGCAAGTGTTTAACTTGCGTATTTTCATTGGTGCAATAATCATGTTAGTGTAGGAATGATTAGGAGTATAATTTATGGAAGAAAACCCCACTTTGTGATAGGAATTTGCATGTAGACAAGATTAAAATTATATCCTGGAAGTCTTATGTAATGTAGATGATAAAACCACGAATTTTTGATGTTATTGCAGAAGAAAATTCTGGAGAAAACTGATTAGAACAAAAGATTAATAAAACTTAGGGTTCTTGATGATTAGATGAGATTTTAGGTTGTTTAATCATGCTTAATGATGGTTATATGCATGCTTAACGTTAGAAACATCTGGAAATATATTACCATGATTGTAGTGTAAGTTTTGGGACGATTAGTGTTGGAAATTATGGATTTGAATGAAGAATATTAGTTAAACCCGTAACGGCACTTCTGCAGAAATCGAAATACCTGTTTGATCGATCGATCGACCCTTTAGCATCGATCGATCGAAGGTTCGATCGATCGAACCCCAGTAGTCGATCGATCGACCCTTCCTGGCAGCCTATTATTTCCCTTGTTTAATTAGTTGAATTAATTTATCATGAAAGAATTCTTGGGTATTTCAAATAAAATGTTTTGGGATATAAGAGAGACCAGTAGGACATATGATTAAGTGTTGAGAACTTTATTATGAAATGATAATTGGGTTTAAGGAATAGTTAATTAAGGAACGACGAACTACGTATTTCAAATGAGAGATTTCAACGAATACCTACGTTAGTAAATAGACGTCTACCTACTGAATATATTACTTGGATGGATAGAACCCACGAGTGTCCCATAACTAGTGAGAAAACCCCTTCGAATTAAGATTAGAGGCGAAACCTTATACGTTATACTAATAAGGTGAAATTTAGGACAAAGGTTGTAATTATGGGTAATGAGAGTGACCTATATTAATATGATGAAATTGGTATATTTATATGAATGTGTGTACATATATTATATACATGTGAAAAAGGTACCCGCGTTACTTGCTATCCCTGAGGTTACCGCGCTGGGACGATCGTATCCTGTGTTGCTTTATGGGGATATTGAATCGTACCCTAGAAGATAGAAATCCTAGGTACGGGCTATTAAATTGATAGTCGGACGGTCCTAAGAGACGTGTGGGTATGTACTGACCTCTTGGACTTGGAATCTATGCTTCGCCTCAACGTTGTTTTGTATATGTTAATACAGTTCGAGAGTGATTCCGAACTTGTATTTCCCTTCATGTGAGCGATACGGGGATTGGATAGCAGAGTATGCCCGCACCATAGTTTAGTTGGGGTGCCATTATATATATATATTATTCGAGTAGTTAATATATATATGAGGTTATAAACTTTGAACTGCCTACTGTGATTTGATAAGTAGAACATGGTTGTTGACTCAAATTCTTAAATACTTGTTTTGTGAAAATATGAAAAGGCACGGGGAAATCTTATAATTTAATGAAGCTAAAATGAGAGGAATACTACAAATTGAAAGTAACCTTTTTATAACATTGTCATCGTTCAGTTTTGAAAACATATGAGTAAGTTAAGATAAACGAACCATTGGGAAGGTTAGTACGATAGGAGTGCACATTAGAAGAGCGGTGAGTATTTCTCAAGAGAGAGACGAACTAATATGATGTTGCATTGGCCTGTATCAATTTAAATACTTGCTTAACGTATTTTAAAATCAAACACACTTTCGGGCCCTGACCCGTTCCTTTTCTCTCTCTCTTCTGTGTATATATATGTATATTTTCAGGTGCCCAGCCACAGGGGCGTCTTGCTTAGGATTCTTTGAGAAGAACGAGCTGCAGCTTAGGTGGGAGTTGCAGGTCCCTTGAGTAGACGGCTTCCGACATTGACTCCACTCTTATTACTCTCATTTATGGGGCACGTGTCGCCCTTTTCATCATTTCATTTACTGTTGGGGATTTTTATATTTCAGTTATTCCGGTATTGTTTATGGGATTTGTTTCAGGATGGTTTATGATTTTAGTTTTATATTATTGACATTCGTTTGGTGAATGTATGGTTTTATTTAAATTTCGTGGTGTGATTCTCTTTTGAAGAAATGTTGTTTTGAATTAATAAAAACCTTTTCTTTAATTAAAATTTGGAAGTTCGTATGAAAAATGTTTTTGACACTTAGCTTAATTATTTAGGGTGTTAAATTGGAAAAATTAGTTTTTATCGACAGTGATGCTGAGAATGAACCAACTGTTTACCTTGATTTAATTTAATAAAGGAGTGATCGCCCAGTATTTAATTAGGCGGGGTGTCACATCGTTCTCATCGAACAGAGGAGATGCAACATCCACTTCGGCAGCAAAGAAGGCCTTGTTCCAGCCCTTCTTGAAATTCAGATGACTAATGTAGCCTATCTGAACCTCAGCATCCTCGTATGTAGCGCCCAACCAGAATTATATGAGTCTTCCCTGGCAGTGATTGCCTCCGACTCCTTCTTCTTCAGCTCCTCGGATAGCACTCTGTTCTCTTCCACGATAGCCAGCTTACTCGAGCAAACCAAGTCGTAGGCTTATCGCAGCTCGTTCAATTCTTTAACTGTTGCTTCCCTCTCCCGATTGGCATTAGCAAGAGATAGATCGAATGATATTTGAGCAACATCAACAGCCTTGAAACCAGCCTCGAGCTCTGTACCCCTCAACCTCAAGGCATCATTTTGTTGCTCCAGCTCGCCATTTCTCTTCACCAGCTCATCGTGAGAATGATAGAGCACGGCGAAGTCAGTCACAAATTGCAAGAAAAAGAAGACATCAGAAGAAGAAAGTGATGAAATTTATTAAAGCATTAGAAAAAGGAGACGATCTTACCAAAGCTAGCCTCTGACTAGCTTATAGGGCCAATTGATCAGACCTCAACGCCCTTTGGCGATCTGCAAGAAGAACTACCCTCTCGAGTAGTGCAAGGGCCAGTTGAGGAGAAATAGCAACTGAGGCCCCCTCGGACAGTGCAGACACAGGAACCAAGGCCTGCCCAGACTTCGTCCTCGATTCCATCTTTCTACTCTCCTCATCTTTCTCTTTATCTATTCTATTCTTCTCCTCCATCCTCTTCTTCTCCTCCGTCTTCTTTCTCTCCTCTTCCTTCTTTCTCTCTCTATCTCTCAACTGTTCTTCCTCTTTCCTCTTCCTCTCCTGCTCCTGAACAGAAGACTGAGAGCTAGTAGGTACAGCCCCGGTACTGGATTTCTGCTTCTTTGACCTCTGAGCGAGGAGCAAGTGATCATCGTCGTCATCGTCCCGGATCAAGTTTTTCCTGGGAGGAACAATATCCTCGCTTGAACTGCTGGACGTGCTCAAAGAGTCTCGGGTTTTAGAAACTCCCTTCGAATCAGAAGAGATACCACAACTGGAGCTCCCCTCACCAAAATTTCCTTCGATACCACCTATAATATCACTCTCAGAACTGCTCTCCTCCTCGTCCAACTGATAGGATCAACAACAGTCTCTTCAGAGGTGTTAAATTCAGGGATATTGTCTACCAGCCTCGCTATAAAGCTGGAACCGACGTTTTTGTACTCGAGCAGGAAAGCAGCAAACCTGGGATGCTCGCTGTCGACTAAAGGTTCCCTAATATTCTAGGCCTTGATCAACTCAGAAAGACGAACCTCGCTGAGAGCATGTTCCAAGTTCTTCGACCTCGCTGAAGAAAAATAGGAAAAGTCAGAAAGATCAAAAATCAGTAAAGAAATTTAATGGACAAAGCAAAGTCTACCTATGTATTCTTTCCCATAAAAGGGAACTGAGAACCTATCAGACCTCGACCCCTCAAACTGGGGAGAATACTGCCAATTTATAGCAAGAAAGCCCTCTTGCCAATGGTCCTTATGGAAATTAGGTAGGTTTACTACCAACACCCCGTCAGGATTCCTGGCCTTGAGATAGAGAACACCAGAACTAGTTCGAGAAAAAGAATAGCAAAAGCAGACCTCGGCGAGTCCTAACTTGGTACCATATAATTGATTTATTCTATGAACACCATTAATTATCTTCCACACATTGGGCGAACACTGTGCAGGAACAATATTGAAATAACCAAAGAAGTGCAAGAACAAATTGTTGGGAGGAAAAGTAAGCCCCCCTTGGGAAAGCAACAAGACATGGATCCAATGAGAACCTTCTATCTCTCTAACATTTCTAGGGGGAGAGGCACAATCAATCTCTACCCACTTCGGGATATTATAGAATTTCCTAAACTCAGACACTGACCTATTACCGATCTTTGCCATTGGGAAACCTTAGAAAACTACAAATTCAAAGAGAAAATACAAAGAGAAGGCACAAAAGACTTACAAGATGAAAGTTCAACTCGAACGATGAAGAATCACGAGCCCAAATGACAAGGAAGCAATAAGAATGGACACTGAGAGAAGAGAACGTGAATTGCTAGAGCTCACAGAAAATAAGAGAGTACTGGGAAGCTTAAAACGACGACTTCTCTGAATAAAACCTTTAAGTGTTACTAATCATAGTGCACAGACCACGAAGCGGGTGCCACCAGAATCAATCCTCAAACTTTGGGAAGAGTTTCACGATGTACGAAGGAGCCATTATGACAAATCATTTTAATTTATTGAGCCCAAAGCATTGCCCAACAAACTTAGGGGCAATTGTGGGTACTCGAAATTAGAATGATGGGCCTGGATGAGTAGCCCAATTATGGCGGTCCAAAGTCCAGACCCTCCATATCTTAACCAATTATGATTCAGTCTCCTCCCATGTTCCCATTAAAAGAGGTTCTAGGAAGAGATGGAAAACGTGGGGGAGTCCAACACCCCCACTTACTAAAATGAACATGTATATAATAAACCCTATGTCCGGGGCAAAGGACACATTTTATTCTCTGTAATCACTCTCCAGAGTATATAGAAATAATACTAACTACACCACCATGGACGTAGGCACCTTTGCTGAACCACGTACATCTTTTGTTGTCTGATTGGCATTTTATATTCCTTATTCTACTTAGTGATTGTGCTTCTCTTATCTCTTGGTGTTGAGTAATAATTGTCACCACAAGTCTTACCTTTGTCGTCACATTCACTCGTCCTAGTTCCCTGAGGATTCGATACCCAGACTAGCCACTATACTCCGCAAGAGTGTAGTTGTAGTTTAGGTTTTTTCATTGTGGTTGGAAGTCAATAACAATGACTAGCGTATTACACAGACGCTCGGTTTTCAACATGATCAAATGGCGTCGTTGCCGGACGAATTACAATCTAAATTCTATTTCATCATGGAACTAATTACAATCTAAATTTCTCAAGAAATTCTTTCCTCCACATCGAACGAACTCCATCAAGGCTCAAATTCAAACGTTCCGACAATTAGAAAATGAGTCGTTCAATTGATGCTTCGAGCGTTTTAATGAGTTAATTACTTTGTGTCCCCGTCATGGTTTTGATAAAATGCAAATCATTTCCTTTATCCATAATGGGATGAACATTAATTCCAAGCAACTCGTTAAAACTATGGGCAGTGGTCCGTTTGTCGAATTAGACGCCCATGATGTTGAGCTTCACCTGAGGTATGTCGCCGAGACTACCCAATCCTGGGATACATCCGACCACAATGATCAAAATCGAAATCATCAAGTGACCACCACTCCATCGGCGTCCGACCTATTTCATGTAGAAAATAATTCTATGACGGACAGTCGAATCGATGTACTTGAGAAGGGACTGCGAGACCTACGTGAGGTGTATGAAAGAGGACCAACTGGATTAATCCCAAACCCCTTCAAGAAGGTGTGTGCAATTTGTGAGGCGGGTCATTCAACTGAGGAATGCCCGACTAAATCCGCCTACAAAGTTATGCTTCAAGAACAAGTAAGTGGTATAGGAGGATTCAAGAGTAATTTCGGTGCACTGCACGAGGATTCTTACAACCCTTCATGGAAAAACCATCCTGGTTTTAGCTATGGGCAACAACATGCTGCGATGAACCCTAATTCACATGTTGCCCCTCCTCCACCACCGCACTTTCAACAAGATCCACACATGGAAGGACATGTGCAAGCACCACCACCTCAAGGAGCATATATCACTCCATCGCGGAGAAATCTCGAGGATACGATCAACCACTTTATCAATACCCAGAATACAACTAATGCTAGGCATGAGCGCATGATCAATGACATTAATGTGAACATTTCAAAGTTGCAATCATCATTGAGTATCCAAGAGAAGGGAAAGTTTCCTGCCCAGGGTCAAAGGCCTCTCCAAGGTCAAACTAGTGTTAGCTCGACACCCCATGACCATCCTGAGAAATGTAGCGCAATTACCACTCTACGTAGTGGGAGATTAGATGACTTGTCATCTCCCACACAAGACGTACTTAAAGATAAGGAGATTTCTCCCGGAACGAAAGAGGCCGAAGATGTCCCCTTAAAATAGAGTGATAAAGAAGACACCAGTGAGTCCGAGGTAGTAGTGAAACCACCCTCCGCGGCACCGTTTCCTCAAAGGCTAATTCCTTCCCATAAAGGAAACGCCCGTGATGATGTGTTAGATGTGCTAAAGCAAGTAAAGTTAAATTTACCTTTCCTCGATGCCATTAAGAAAATTCTGGCTTATGAAAATGTCGTCAAAGACTTGTTAACAGTGAAGAGAAATATGAAGGTAAAGAAAAATGTCTTTCTAGCACAAAATGTGAGCTCCATCCTACTTAATGATCTCCCGCTAAAATTCAAAGATCCCGGTGCACCCACCATTTCCTGCATCATTGGAGAAAATAAAATTAAAAAAGCCTTACTTGACTTGGGAGCAAGTGTCAATATCCCCCCTTACGCCATATATAGGAAACTTGATCTAGGCGACCTCAAGCCCACAAAGATCACTCTCGAGTTAGCGGATCGAACCGTGAAGATCCCAATGGGTATAGTGGAGGACGTGATCATCCAAGTTGACACTTTCTACTTCCCGATAAACTGTCATTTTGGACACGGAGCCCTCCTTCGCCTCGAGCAATCATGTTCCCATCATTCTTGGGTGCCCATTATTAGCTATGGCTAACGCTATTATCAACACTCGAAATGGGCAGATGAAACTCACCTTTGGGAACATGACCTTAGAGACTAACATCCTCCATATAGCCCAACATATGGGGGAAGAAGATGATCTTCACGCGGTGAGCCTAATTGATGAGATCGTAGAGGAGCACTTTGAGGAAAACCATTGTGGAGAAGCCCTAGGGTCCTGCTTAGTGTCGAGCCACGAGAATGAGGGGTCCCACAAGAGAGAGCCGTTAGGGGTGTGCCTTATTTCATCAAGTAATAGCGGTAGTTGTGACGATAAGAGAAAAGCGGGGGGGGGGGGGGGGTGATGTGTGTAATGACCGCGATTGAGAGAGATAGGGAGGGGTTAAAAGAGAGAAAAATAGTGGAGTTAGAGATCGAGAAAGTAAGGGAGGACATAGGTAATACTCGAGAGAAAGAGCTAGGGGACATGAGCATGGAAGAATTTGAAAAATAATTTGGTACGGTGGATGAGAGCCTTACTATTGAAGTCCAATCCCTATTAGGCTCTTGTAGTCACTTAGACGAAAGTGAATGGAAAGAAAAAATTGATGAATTCCTTCTTTGTGACCATCCACCCATACCACTTGAGGTCCCAGAACCGATTAATGAGAAAAGTTGTGTTTCGTCCGACTTAGATCCCGACCCATGCAGGCCATGCTTTGAGTAAGCATCAAAGGGATCCCTTTCCAGGTAGTCACGATGCGTCTCCCGGTCTTTCCCTTATCTATGGGCGAGGTCCCAACTTGTTCCAATTATTGGTTTACGATATGAAGACAGGAGAGACGAGGAGAGCACCGAACCCCGTGAGTGGGGTCGGGTGAGTTTGTGGAGAGATGAGAGGTCGTCGCACCCCCGATGCGTATGGGGTGATTTTTATTGTATTATTGAGTCATGTGTTCGGGTCATTTAGTGTCTTTATGCATTTTAAATATTTGTTTATTTTATTTTTCCGCACTTTTCATTCGTTTTGAGTTAGATTTTCGTCCTTTTTGCTTGAGAACAATGCAAAAGTCTAAGTTGGGGGGTCACAAGTGCGTATTTCTAAAACTTCACAAATTTTCAAAAATGCCCAAAATTTTCAAAAAAAAATCATAAAACTTTGAAAAACCCAAAAAATATTTTTTGTTCAAAATAAATAAAAATTGGAATTCAAATTTTTTCGAAAATATCATTAAAAGTCGATTTAAAGTCTGAAGTTGTAAAATTCAAAATGCACAAAGCCGAAATTGACCAAAGATGGAAATTGTGCGAAAATTGACGAGTTAATGAATAAGTGTGGAGATTAACAAAACCCAGTGAGATTTCGAGCCTATCGATCTTTTTGAGTGTTTAAATCAATCCGAGTTAATGGTTAACTTAGTTCTAATTCAGCGTTTTAAATAAGTCGTTGATGATCTCATTCTTTATTTTGATTGGTTATGGAAAATAGAATGCTGTCTCGAAATGAGCGCACCAAATCTCTAAATTAAATTAATCTCAAGACGCTTATTGTAAATTAATAAGTAATTTGGACAATGAAGTAGGCCATCGTTTGTTACCCAAAAATATTAGCCATAAAAAGTCATTAAAAAAATCATCCCTTTTGTAACCCAATTGAGTCAAATAAAATTTATCCTTTTCGTTTGGTAACCCGAAAACCCAAGTAGCCCCAAATTGCGAAGATGGAATATTCATTAAAGTCCGGAAAGTGCAACAAAAAGGGGCAAGAAAAAAAATAGAAGAATGCTCGACAAAAAATAACAAGAAAAGAAAAGAAGTGAAAAACAGAAAAATAGAGAAAAGGAATAGAAAATGAGTAAAAGCCCGAAAAAAAGAACTAACGGACATCATAAGCAACATTTTCCAATTCCGAAATTCTCAACCTTTTCCAATTTTACCCAATACACCTTTTACCCGAAAAGTCCTAACCGAGTCCAAATTGCGAAATTAGTTACTGCGTGGAGAGTTAAAACACAAAAGATAATAAAAGAGATTAAATGTGTGAAAAAGGGGCAATGTTCCCGTGTTTCAAACCGTATTCCATTGATGAGATCCAATCACTATAAAATTTCCGTCTTTGTACTTGTGTGTGTGAATTTGCATCCATTACATTTACTCTTATAAATCACGCATATCGAGAGAATAGCCGCATTTCGAGTGATTCGTTTATGACAGCATCCTGTGAGATTTTGAAATCAAAGAGAATTTTTGGAAAGTAACGTAATGGCCAATCGGTTAAAATCTGCGGTTAAATTTTATGGCTTCGCACACACACACTATGACTTGAGACATGTAAATATGACTTTAAGGTGACTATTTTTGGGGAGTTTAAATTGTACAATTTTTAAGTATTTTGATTTTTCTTTGAGTCAATAAAGAATTTTGTGGGTATATTCACTGCAAACCCTCACGATACACCACTCGTCCTACTAGGGTGGGTTTAAAGGCTTATTGCATACGCTAAATGCAATCCCTTGCCCACGAAAAAGGTATTCTATCCCAATAAAGTTTTTGAAGGGTCTTTAACTCATACTCTCATTCTTTTACATTGCTTGGGATGCCCAAAGTTCTAAGTTAGGGGGTTTGATTAGTCAGAAATTCTTCACATTTATCCCCTTAATTTCGATATTTTATGATCCCGTGCGATGTAAATAGCTTGGATTTGTCTCATATTTATTCTACTAACCCTTTTTGGCAAGTATTTCATATTTTGTGTATCTCTTATATGTTTTACAGGTATTTCAAACAAGTTAGTGCCAGAGAGAACTCAAAACCGTGAAAGAAAACCAAGAAATGGGCAGTTAAAGGGCATTTTCATAATTTTGCAGCCTTATTCTAGAGGTAGTACCAACTGGAAAGTTGAAGATCTTTCAATTATAAGAACACTAGAAAAAATGGCACCTCAATCGGAGTCCCGGTGTGAAAGTTATGAGCAGTCAAAGATAGAAGAAAAAGTCAAAGAAAATCGGATCGATCCGAAATACAAAATTCCAGTGAACCCTAGACCGAAGACGGATCGAAGTTGAGGAAAATTAAAAGAACCGATCCGATCATTAGTCATGCTCCAGATCCGTTACAAAATTACTCACGCTTTCTAAGTGTGACAAACTGCGAGATACAGGATTTTTATTTTGTGCTTATCTTTTAACCAAAAGAGTTTTATATTTTGGGGGCTCATCTAAACGACCTCTAGCCTATATATTTAGTCATTAGGACTCTTTTTATTAAGATTTCATTGATGTAAAAGCTCCATAACAAGTAGGAACTTCTAGGAGAAGAATTTACATACTTTGTACCATTAATTTAAGAGCTTTTTCGATTTTTCTTCAATCTTTGATTTCTTCTTGAATGTTCTTGTTCTTCAATCTTGGTAACTTTTATTTCCAGCACTTTTATTATTATTTCTCATGTTTAATCTCCCTTTCCACGCAATTATGAATTCATGCAACGTAGTTAATTCATGCATAGTTAGGTTCAATATGTCTAGCTAAATTCTTTAAGGTTGGAATGCATGAACTCAACCTGATGTGGTAGTTGCATGTGTATAAATTAATCCTCTAAATTTAATGATTTGATTATGACCGTATTGCGTAGAAACATGATAATTGTAGATCTTTGGATCTCGTTTGCTTCAGGGTAACTGGGATGCTTCAGAATGCGATTCGAGTGTAACTATCGCAATACCGATTTACTCGTCCTCTGATTAAGTATGGTGCGGGCTTGAACCTCATATACGTAATGCTTGGGAGTACTAAATTCTTGGCCTAATTAATCACTTAAATTTACGATTAGTTTTATACCAGCAATACTCTAGGGTTGAAGGATTGTATCCCCGGCCTGTTTTTCTCATCATATAATTCAAGGTGTAGTTTAATCATCTTCAGTCTTTTAAGTAATTTAGAGTTTGCATTTAGTTAATTAGTCATTTCCCATCTCAATAATCTTTTTACTTCTTTTTTGAGTCAAGTTAGGGTTAACCGTCTTACCTTTGTCGTCACATTCACTCGTCCTAGTTCCCTGAGGATTCGATACCCACACTAGCCACTATACTCCGCAAGAGTGTAGTTATAGTTTAGGTTTTTGCATTGTGGTTGGAAGCCGATAACAACGACTAGCGTATTACATGGACGCTCAGTTTTCAACACAATCAGCGTGCAAGCCTAGAAGAGACATCACCCCTTTTCAAAAGTTACATTTATTAATGTTCCGTATCAGGAAATGTTTTACAACACATACTTAAATAATCTCAATATAATATGTGGGAATTACCTATTTTGATACGCGTGCCCTAAAATCACTCACAGTGAAATTTATATTCTAATTTTAGAAAATTTTTCTCTCATACTTCCTAAACGTGTTCATAAATTTGTAGAGTTTAGATGGTAATATAGAGAACATAGATAATCAAATAAAAATAAGTTATATATGAATCTACTTACTCTCTCCCATATTCAACTTCATCTTGCAATTTGAAGACATAACGAGTTTCTTGTTCATATTGCAAATTGGTAAGTCTTGCCTCTTTAGGGTCCCGTGACACCCCGCTTAGAATGATAACGGGTGGCCAGTCCTATACTAAAATAATCATGAATCTCAAGTGGATCATTCTCAGCATCTACTAACGATTTTAAAATACACACGGCTAACTACCCATTACCAAAAAAAGAGGGTATCAAAAATTTTAAAACATTTATTTTCATTACTAAAACAACAACTAACCAACAACATAACTATTTATGATAAGAGACACACGCATGCTCAAATGATATAAAAGAGTACAACACAATGTAGAAAATAAAATACGCGAATATGCTGTCGGGTCACAGACAATACAATAATCTCAGAGAGACAATATAAAAGTGATACACTACAACACTTGGGTATAAACCCGATATACAAACTGAATCCTAATATAGATACACAAAGATAGGAATCGACTATAACGAAATACCGCAACAGTTCGCTACTGCCACAGCTCCACGAATAGACTGGATGGATAATCATCAATGGCGTCCTTATGGAGGAACACCTAGAATAATACAATATATATACATAGCAAGAGAAAATATAAACGGGTCAGAGCCCTAGGTGTGAAAACATTTTATAGAAAGTGCATTAAAATGCATAATAATTATAAATGCATTATGACATGATTAAGGTGGAGTCTCCCTCTCCATAAAATCCAACTAACCTCTCAACTAAAGCGCGCAACTAGACGTATGCACATGATCTCCAAATAATTGCCTGAATCTATCTACGGGTAAAGTAATCTAACTTACACCCAAAATTTATACTCAATTAAAATCCATCTACATTATCTCTCAGCTTCTACTATTTCCAATCTCAAATATTCGCCCACGTTCTAAACATATAAAATATACATAAACATTCTCTCTTACTAGAATTTTTCATATCCTAGTTATTGACATAAATATATATATATATGAGTTATTAGCATCTAAGTGCTAAGGACTAAACTTCTCCCAATTCTCAATACTGCATTGCGTTTCGTGCGTGGGATGTCTCACAAGCGAAATCCAAACAAGGAACTCCCCCAATACACTACTCCTTGGCAGTATTGATTATCAAGATTCATTATGCCCTCAATGCATGACGCATATAACCCAATTCTTATATAATGATTAATTAATTATTCCCAATTCTCAAATATGCACGGCGTTTCGTACGTGGGACGTCTCGCAAGCGAAATCCAAATAAGGAAACCCCAATACACTACTCTTTGGCACTGTCGATCGTCGAGATATAATAATATATAAATATGAGCACTAAGGACTAACTTCTGCTCTCTCCTAACATTGCACTGCGTTTCGTGCATCTCGCAAGTGAAATCCAAACAAGGAATCCCCCCAATAAACTACTCCTTGACAATGTTGGTCGTTGAGGTCCATTATGCCCTCAATACCCAAAGTACTATATATACTCCATATAATTATCTACGCTTCATTTTCACTTTAATAAATTCATCACAATTGTTCGGATAAAATCTCCCAGAATGAGATTCAATCAATCTTTTTATATCTATTTACTCTAGAGATAAATGATATCACATAATCATATATAATTAATATACTATTGACACAAGTATAATAATAACCATCCCAGTGAGCTATAACTCAAGGATCCAGGTTCTCAATGCTATCATCTACAAGGGAATCAATCACATATCATCCTGGGTACCAATGGTCGGGATCTCACACCGCCTTCGTAAAAACCATAACACAACGTACGGGAAGCGGTCATAGTTCCTCCCCGGGAATGAGACGAAACATACCCACTACATCTCACCCCTAATAAAATTCACACAATAATAAATGGAAGCTATGACCTGGGGACTATACGCGCCCTGCTCCTCAAGCCATGGGCATCATCCACATTGCGCAAATTCCCATGATATCATAGAGGGAGATTCTTCACACACACACACACACACACACACACACACACACACACACACACACACACACACACACACACACACACACATATATATATATATATATATATATATATATATATATATATATATATATATCATTCACACAAGATATACATACATCATCACATCATATAAATGTATACCATCACACAAGGTATATATATCACACTATTTACATACTCATAGTACGCTCTTAGGCGGAAGTGAAATAATCTCATTATTTAGTATATTTTACTCTTGATATACTATTCGTCAATAACTCACATAACTTCCCCACTTAGTATACACTATACTATTTCTCACTTGAAGTTCACGCCTCACTTCTATTTATATGAATCGTCTCTCAATTCTATTTACGTTGAGGATATTCTCTCTATCCGTATGCAACTCGATCAACATTTATCATTTATATGAAACATATCCCAATTCAATTTACGTTAAGGATATTCCCTATATCCCTACGCACATCTATCGGTATTTATTATTCTCAATCCATAATATGGTTCAATCAATCGTATGAACCTTTAAAGTTACCCCATTTGGGATTTAATCAAAACCCAATATCACTAAGCGCATCCCAACTCTCTCTTATAAACCCATAATTATCTCCACACATAACACTCGATGATAGTTGGCTTCCCCACTTTGTCGATACGATACTCTCCAATCGGTATTCACTCGAATTAAGTCAATATGACTCCAATAATTTCTCATAAGGGAAACTCCATAAAAGTCTCCAAAACACACTTCTCATAACTCCTATAGAGGCTCCAAATCGATAACCTCAAACAAAATGGGATAGAACTCGCCCTAGAAAAACAACCCCCCAAAATGCCCTGTTTTCGAATCGATTCGGCCCCAACAGGGAATCGATTCGGTCCAAAGGGACCTGTAAGTATGCTACCTACCGAATCGATTCACAAGGGGAGAATTGATTCGTCCCTAAGGACCTGTAGGTTCCACAACAAGCCGAATCGATTCGGATGGGGCGAATCGATTTGGTATGTTCAGCAAGCTATGAAATGGTTTGATTTCTTCAAAATCCAAAATTTCCAAAAATCATTTTAATCATCTTCCAACCCTTTCTCTTCAACCCAAACATATATTTAACATCAAAACTCATAATATAACTCACCCCATCTATTTATACAACCATAAATTCATTTATACACCTCAAATGCAAGATTTACCCAAAAATCTAGGTTTTGATATTTAAAACTCAAAATCTGTAATTTTGTCCACAAATCATGAAATAAATGATACACAACAATTATTTAGCAATTTTAATCACTTGCCTCAAATTCGTAGAGTCTGAATCTTCCTCGAGATCGCATAATAGCCGAAAATCCCATTTTTCTCCTCTTTCTCTTCTTCTTTTCTACTTCTCTCTATTTCTCTCTTTCTTTATCTTTCTCTCTAAGTATATTTGTTCTCCCGTAGGCTTAATAAGCCTTAACTCCAAAAATACAAAACTTTAAATGATAATACACACTTTAAATGACTCGATCACTTTATTTCGAGCCAGACGAACTAAAAATATTTCGGAACTCAAATAAAACCCAAGTACAGTCATTTCAACTATCTCGACCCTTTCGAAAACAACCGCACCCTCAGCATCGTCATTCGAATCAATTTCTAACATCTTCAAATGTTTAACCTCGAATGCCAATTTAATCATTCTCCAATTAAATTAATATTTATTTCTCCCAAAAATAAATAATTATTGTCCCAAAAATCTTGGGTTATTACAGGTTCTGAATGGAAATTCATCTTTAAACACTCTAGGTTCCTCGATCACTCATTCTCAATGAGGATCGAACATCCTAAGCTCTTGTTTCGAAATTAATTCCCAAGCATATAATGATTATTATTTTGTTATGTATTCTTATGCAATTGACCTCCAATATACCATGTATTGTTAGCGTAATCTTTGAAGGTTTTTATTAAGCGCTCGAAAGTATGCATCCAACGATACCTGATGGGTCCACACTATAAAGCCTCATCGTATACATGCACAAGCAGGTGGCTATTGATGTCAAAAAATGACAGAGGAAAATATTTCTCTAAGATAGTCGCCTTGGCTAAAATTGATTTAACAACCTTAATGTGCTTCCTCTTTACCACTTTTTCACATAGTAACGTGAAGCACAAACTAATTTTCATAATTACCCCACGGAGAGATTATAAAAGTAATGCCCAAATATGGCGTGCGAGTGTTGAAACTTGCACTATTTCAAGTAATTTTTTTGGTAGCTTACAACCCTAAGAAAATTACCGAAATTACTAGTCGAAGTCTTCAAGTTGAACGTGTCTAGGAGCATATTTTTTTCATTAGTAGTAAAATTGAAAAAACCTACGAGAATTAAATTTCTTCTTGTTGTAGGATCAGTTTTTAACCACAATTTATTTTTAATTTCATCTCCTCTAAATTGGGAACACACTCTCTCCGTCTTTAGAATGAGATACACCCAGACATATTCCTATTAGATGTTTCAAAATTTTATCTCCATGTGCATCATATCAATTACATGTTATACATAGTGATTTATCCAATACATCAAGTCAAATAAAATTGAGCGTCTAGACCATGCCTTAATTTTAGTAGGATATCCTCCCTAGATTAATACTTCTAACCAGAAAACTGAGGGTGTTTGCTTATAAACTAATTTCCCAAAGTCCTAGTCTTTGCCATCTCCTCGATTTGATAACCAAAAAACTGAGTAGGTTCCGTCCTATGCTCGAGACCGATAAGTAAAAAGCTAGACTTGTCGTTCCAAAAAAAATGACTTTTCAGAAAAAATCTACGATGAATAACATAACTCATCTTACCACTATGATGTATCCAAGTGGATTCCATTTCCTCCCCACATATGGGACATCCATAATAACCATGAACATTTCAACCGGACAAGGTCCCATTGGCAGGAAAGTCATGGATTGCCCACAATACCATTGCTTTAAGTGTTGTTTTTCATGTTATGAGTGTCAAACACCCTCACGCCTCCATCCCATAACTTTTAAGTTTTTTGATTAACAAGGCTGAGAAAATATAAATATCACCGTCGGGAGCCTTTGCACCGGGTGTCAACAACGATGATAATGTAAATTATTTTCTCATGCATAAAGTTTGAGGGAGACTTAAAGGCATCGTGGGAACTGGACAATAACTCCGACTATCAAAAAATTATTAAACCCTTCGGTTCATAATGCAAGACATACATTGTGCAATCCCTTTGCAAATTCAGGGTATTGAGCGTTTAAAGGCTGCTAGATGAGTGAATTAATAGGATGACGTATGATATTACCACCCACCTCTAATTGAGCATTCCATGTCATGGCCTCTACTATCCATGATACAGTGAAAAATATTTTAAGTGTGGCTTGAAGGAAAAGTACTTCAATACCTCTTGTGGAACTTGCGAGCAATTGCAAAATTTTACAGATTTATCTTTTCTACTCTCACAAACCATATATCTTGGTTCATTGCATACATGACAATCATCCTTTAGCTTGTGTTAGTTGTGGTAAAATATGCAATCATACTTGCATGCATGATTATATTTTACTTAAAACCCAAACCCTTCAAGTTTTCCTTCATGGTTGGATAACTATATGGTAAGGTGTTCTCTTTTGGGAGAATGTTTTCAATCCACTTAAGAATTTTGGTTACACTATTACCCGACAAACCAAATTAAAACTTAAAATTATGCAAACCAATTATTTCATTCAATATCGAGTGATATTCTTCGTAATTTTTAGACAGAAGTCTAGCCACATCGACTTTCAATCATATGTAATTCCGATCTTCTAGTAATTCAACATCAACTTCTCCATTGGATTGGTCATAATGCACATTATCTGTATCCATAGATTGGTGGTTGACTTCGTAAGCATAATCAATTAGTCCGGTCAAAGGATTGTGTGCAAGCAAATCATTCATCACTTCCCCCCAGTGGAGTTTCGTTACTCGGCCGGGTATTGATAATTCTTTAAGAGCATATGGTACATTATTTTCCCCACAGAATGTCCATATCTTATAGTCTTGAAAAATACCCCATCTTAGTAGCTTCAACTCAACATCTTACAAAGACTTAAATTTTCCATTCATATAATAGTTGCACGGATACGAAATCGTGTCAGTGTTAAGATTTCAATCTCCATATTTAAGAAATTCAAAAATACCCTTTACATGATTATCAAAGACTCTAATACTCTCTCCCATCCACTAGTTGTATTGTGGGGAAAATATTAATTAGTCTTCAAAATTCAAATCAACAACATAAGGTTGAAATGGAAGTCATATTGGATACAAGAACTCTCAATTTATAATTCAAGAAAACTCATTCAACCCAAAAAAATTCAAGCAAATTCATTCGGCCCAAGCATTCAGTAAATATGAAATAAATCAAAACAAATTAATATGTCATTACACCTCAAAATATTAAAATTAAAATAACTGATGATGTCAACAGATGTCTGACATGGAGAAAATCGATTGGTCATATAAAGACACTATCGTTGTTTGGTTTCCTACCACAATAAAAGAAAAACTAAACTTTTACTTCATTCGTTTTATCAGTATAGCATAGAGTTCGGGTATTGAATCCACAGGGCATGTTGCTAGACGTTAATTGACTTAGTATTTCTAAAGAAAAGTATAAAAAAGGTGATAGTTTTAACAAAATATTAATCTAGGAATGTGTTCAAACTAAGATTAACAAAACGAGTAAAAATTATAGATTGAGAATAATATCCCCCACCTAGAGTTCGTAGTAATTATGGTTACATGAAAATAATAATTTGTCAAGATTAAATCTCACTTAACCATTTAATCACATCTAGAGTTGTCACCCGAATTCTCATAAAATCCCACTATGATTTTGATGTCAATAAATATCCCGTAATTTATGCACATAAGGTCGTATATACGGTGCATAGATGATATACATAATTAAATATCCTAGGTGCAGAATTAAGAACAACTTAACCCATTCAAACCAATCTAATTCATCAACAAAGCAAAACAACCAATTTTTTTCAAGGTGAGTTCAATCAAACTCAACCTAAACTAACTTCATTATAAAGCATATTAAATGGAATGAAAGTAAAGGAAAGCAAGAAATTAAATAATAGAACTAATTATCAAAGCAAGAATCAAGGTTAAGAAAGAAAGAAAAAAAAAATATAACTTATCTATATGGAGAAGATAATGAATAGCGTTTTTACACACAAAGCCTAGGGGAGAGAGGGGGATGAAAGAGATCCCATAACCAACACTAACCAAACCCGAGACTGTCTACTAAAATCCCCCTATAAAATAAAAGCCAAACTTATATATATATATATATATATATATATATATATATATATATATATATATATATATATATATGATCATAAAAGTAAGATATAATGGAAATAAAAAATTCTAGAATGCATAAGAATAATGGGCTCTAATATATAATATTCGTGACGTATCACACCCCCTAACTTAAACATTGATAGTTCCTAGTGATGAAACAGAACAAAACTAGTCCAAAAGAGAGCTATACCAGAAGTAGGTAACCATAAAAAATAGAAATGCATCTTTCATGGGCGAACGATGGCATTTAATGTATGCAATAATCCATTGGACGAGTGTTGTCTCGTGAGGTTTTCAAGGATGAAACCCATGCCTAACCAAGAATCATTAAAAGCTAAAAAATGATGAAGAATATTTCAACAAGTTATTTAGCATTAACATTATGGCATGAACTTCATATAATTGAAACCTTAAATGGGGGAGGAAAAGTGAGCACAAGAAATGTATGATTTGGCAACAAATTTATAAATTGAATAAGTGTTAAAAAATGCCCAGTTATCAATTCTCTTCACTGTTTACACTCAACAAACGAAGTCACTATAAAAAGGGGAACACAAGTCATCAATTTAAGAACTCTATATATGAAATGAAAAATATGCAATCTCAATAAAAGGATATCATCATTAAAGAGATAAAATGCAATTTCACGGATTATCGCACTATTAAAATTTTTGAATTACATTCACCATAGGATCACATAGAATGTTTATGGGTTATAATCTAGGTTAGGGGTTAAGGTTCTGAAATGAAGGGAATCTGTACGGATTCAAAGGTGTTTGGGAATGAAACACTTGAGATAATGGAAAATTGTTGACAATTTCAAAATTGGAACATGATTTCTATAACAACATTGGATATAACATTGAAAAGTCATAAAGATTATTGAAAACTATGTAAATAAGGAAATACTTTCTCTTTCTCTTTCTTTTATTCCTTTTCTCATCCTTTCCTTTTGTTTTCTTCTTTTCTCTTTTCCTCTGTTTTTCTTTAATTTTTCTTTTCTTTCACAATCTCACAGGCTTAATTGCAACAACATAACAAGAACATCATCCAACCCAAGTATCATAACAAACAAAGGTATGGAATGTCGCATCCGCGAATTCCATGTTTTTAATGGTAAGTAAAGAGTAAAATAAACATAACATATAAATTAAGGGTAGTGAAAATTAAAAGATTTTTATTAGGGAGATGCCTAGCATCTTATTACATAGCTAAGTCTGAAATAAATGGAATACGTAATTATTCGTACATGCCATATATAAGGTAAAACTAATAGAAAAACTTCGGGAATCATAAGAGCTGATAAGTTGCGGAGTGGATATTCCAATGGGGACTTCCACCTTTGTCTACTACCATCCATACGTATTTAACCAAAAATATTCTTCAAGGTAAAATAAAATAAAAGTCCAGACTTGCAGTAGGTATCTCATCTTCTTCAGGTTCGTCGTCCATTTGGAAGGAAAATAATTAAGCAGACATGCCAAGTAGATAATTTTTATTTCTATACAAGGTATTAGAGAAAATGTATTGTTGGAGATTAAATGGATTTAATACTGATATCATAAAAATTTGGTGGCAACAAAAATATCATCGAACTGTCAGGGGTATACCGGTCGGGTGATTGCTTTTAATAGATTCATATCCAGAACAATTCATAAGTGCCTCCCATTATTTAAGGCGATCATAAACTCTTTCAAATGGATGGATGAATGTCAAGGTTACCTCCTTGAGCTTAAAAATTACCTAGGAATGACCCCATTACTATCAAGACCAATCCTAGGAGAAAAAAATATACTTATATTTGGTGGTGTCAGAGTCAAAAGTTAGCTAGACTTTGATCAGAAGTGATGAAGAAATTCAAAAACCAGTATAATATATAAGCAAAGTTTTTTATGGTGAATAAATGAGATATTCCATAATGGAGAAATTGGATATAACTCTCATAGCGGCATCAAGAAAGATGAAGAAGTATTTCCAAGCGCACTTTATAGTGGTTGGTCTACATTGATCTCCCACTTTCACAATCTTTATAAGTCTTGTAGATTAATGGCATGGTAGATAGATCTAGGTGAACATGATATCACATACGATCCAATGACAACAATCAAAGGCCAAGTCATAGAGAATTTTATTACAAAATTAACCAATAAGGATAGACTAGCCGAGAAAATCCAAAGACCACACGAGAAACCTATTATAGTTACAATTAAGAAGATCGAAAGATCAACTACGTCGTCATCGAAAAAAATAAGATTTATGCAGGGATGAATTTACTACAAACGATTTAAGGACAGTTACTTAATACAAGGAGACTATAAACACGAGTTACCTATATGGATGAAATTCGTGGATGGATCATCATGTGTAAGTAAGTGCAAAGTTTGATTGATAGGAAACACGCCTAATGGAGATAACATAGAATATGTTCTATATTTTAAATTTGTAGCATCTAATAATTGAATTAGAATATGGGGTTTTAATTACTAGATTAAAGTTGATTGTATCATTAAGAGAGATGCAGATAATGGCTCAAAGTGATTAGTGGTAAAGTATGCGCTGGGAGTGTTCGAAGGAAGAAAAAGAAATATGTTAAAATACTGAAAATATGAGAGCAAACACATTAGCTCGTCTTGCTTCACCCACCAGGGTTAAACTGAGGAGAACTATGCTCATAGAGATACTGTGGCAATATAGCATTAATGTAGAAGAAGTTAACTTTTTGGAGTTGACCATGGGCCCATCATGGATGTAACCAATTAAAAGATGCTTGACATAAGGTATTCTATTAACTGGTTAAAAGTAAGAAGACTTTGTTACAAAGCAATCATGTTTATCATGGAAAATAGAGTGCTAAACAAAAGAGGTTTTATTGTCTTAATAATGAGATGTATTTACCTCATAGAAAATCCAAATATGGTGAAAAAAATATATAAGGGATCGTGTGGCGCAATAGTTCATACATGCATAGAAAGAATAAAAATTTAGGGATATTATTAGCCAATAATGAGGAAAGACTGTGAAGAATACACGTAAAAGTGAGACAAGTGCAAAACATTCAGAGTGATGTAGAAGAGACTAAGAGCCGAGATGGTGTCAATCATATTTCCTTATCCTTTTGCCATTCGGGTTATGGATCTGGTTGGCCCACTCTTAAAGGCCAATGGAAGGTTTAGGTAGCTGGTGATAGCGGTGGATTACTTTACAAAATGGGTGGAGGCCTAACTACTCATATAGATGACTTATACAGGGTCTTCCATTTTATATAAAAAGCTGTGATATACAGATATGGGATCCCGCATGCCTTCATTGGTGACCATGGCGCCCAGTTTGACAATGATGAATTTTGAAACTATTGTGATAACTCCAAAATGATAAAAATTGCACTCATCACCATCTCATCCGCGGCACAATGGGTAGACAAAGTTCATGAACCAAATTTTCCTAAAGGGAATGAAAAAAAGATTATATAAACTAAAAGAGAATTGGATAAATGAACTTAAAAGTGTGTTATGGACTGAAGGACAACACCATGAACAATAACAGGAGAAACCCCTTATATGCTAGCCTTTGGCAGTGAAGCCATTATCCCAGTTGATGTCGGACTTGCAGGCTACAGGGTCTCTAATTTAGATTCCCCCAATAGTGGTTTTATGAGAAGGTTGGATTTAAACCTAGTATAAGAAGTTAGAGAGGTAGAAACGCTTAGGTAGTGACTTATCAGCAACGCATGGCAAAATTGTATAATAAGATATTTAAAACAAGTATCTTCAAGGAAGATAAAAACATTTTAAAGAAGATCATGCAAAAATTCAAAAACTTAAAAGCTAATTGACATGGTCCTTACTGCATGATTGAAGTTGTACGACTTGTTACATATCAAATTAAAACGTTGGAAGGAGAGTTATTTAAGAACCTTTGAAATTATAAGGATATAAGGAGGTATTGTCATTAATGAAGTATTTTTATTAATAAAAAAAATGAATGTAACAACCGAAGTCAAATAACATGTACGAACAAATATCATTAATGAGAATGCCCACTACCATAACTTTTGTTTCATGGTTATCAAAATATCTTTGACTTAAAGATATGGGAAATAAGCAATGGTCGAAGGCATTTTGAGTTTAGAACAAGGCCAGGCCGGCTAAAGCTAACCCAATTGAACAAAATCACATCCTTGACTACTAAAAATGTTAGGTCAGGGTAGAGAAATCCAACCCAATTGACCAAATGCAAGTATTTTACTTCATAAAAATCTTGGGTCGATGACTAAAGCCAACCTTATTAATCAAAAGTACGTCTCTGACTTCTCAAAAATGTTAGGTCTGGTCATCAAATGCTAACCCAATTGACCAAATTCACGTCTTTCACTGCACAAACCTTTGGAAGAAGGTGTGACACTAAAATCTGACCACATACCTTTCCAATCTAGACAATTAAAAAAGTTCATCCTTAGAGAACTATAAGCCTAGGATATGATAACAAGATATGATAACATAGTCCAAAAATTTTAAGAAATACTAACAAGACCCAAATTAACTTGGATTAAACTTCAAAATTAACTAGATTCAATCATGCAAATCCACAAATAAAAGTACGTGGAAAATAAAATATATAAAGTACTTGATGAATGAGATAAACTTCTTTCATTAATGCTAAATAATGAGTTTTCATAAGTTGTTCCCATTCACGAATAATTTCATACATGAGTAATGTTTACAGAAGAACTACATAAGATAAAAATCATGTTAAGAAGAAACATCTTTAGGTGCCAATTCTTAATTCCCAGTACCATGAAGCTTCTCCTCAATGACCTATTCCTCTACAGCGACCTAGAGCTCATCTTCAGATGATGACCCAATTTTAACTCTTTTAGAAGCTTCTTCTTAATCTAAATCTTTGGGGTCATCATCATCCCCCTCCCAAGACATGATAGCCTCAACAATATTAAGGTAGTGTTTAGCTACCCTCTTTTTCAATTCGTTATATACCTTGAGGAAAGCCATAATATTATCTAAGATACCTTAGAGGTTTAAAGGCTTTGATAACATCTTCTCCAGCTATCGAAGCAGTGACCAAGGCCTTAGCAAGTTGAACTTTGAAATTATAAAGTTAGTCTTTAGCAGTCTTAAGATCCTATTGCAGTTGCTTGATTTCTTCTTAAGCTTTACTGAGTTCTTTAACTTTAGTTACCATATGGTTATCAACCTTTTGAAGATTTGTATGAGACTTAGACATATCATCTTTAAGTAATTTGATTTTTTCTTCAAGTCCCTCTTTGGAGGTCCATAGTTTGTCCCAATTATTCAAGGAAGATTGAGCTTTTTCCCTCAAAATTTTTGTGGTCATTGTAACAACCCAGATTTTTGGAATGGCTATTTTATATTATTTTGCCTGATGGGCTAATTTTATAAAATAGGGGATGTTGGAGTAAATACTGTTTCCCACGATATTTAGGGATAATATTTACTATGTTTTGTCTATTTACCGTATGAGAAGGTAAATAGCATCATGTTGTGTATCACTGCGTCGTTATATGTAGAACGACGGTTATGACCTATATATAAAATTGGGTAAAATTAATGAAATAAAATGAACATAGAACATAAAATTTGTTCACATTTTCCCGAATGCCAAAATAGGGGGTGCGGTTGTTTTTAGAATGGTCGAGATAGTCGAAATAAGTGCCAATTTGTATTTTGGAGTTTCGGGCACTTTTAACGCGTTATGACTCAATTAAGTGTATACGAGTCATTTTAATGGAGTATTAGCAATTAAAAGAGGGTATTTTTGTTTTATAACCTGTTTAAGTCCCCCACCCCTTTTTCGTTCTTCATTTGTGAGAAAAGCCAAAGGAGAAAGAGAGAGTTGGGAGAAATAGAGAGGAAGAGAAATATGGAAGATTTGGGCCGGATTCCGTCGCTACCGGAGGTGGATCAGAGACTACGAACCTCGAGGCAAGTTTCTAACTTGCTAGATGTGATTTAATGTGATAGAATGCATGTTTAGTTAAGTTTTGGGAGATTTAAACCATAAATTTGGTTCTGTTGATTTTGATGATTAAACCTTAAATTCTTGATTTTTAATTTGATTTGAGGACAAATTGTAGTTAGAAATGGTGTAGAAATGAATTGGGTTGAATTGATATTGTTGAGGTTGGGAAGGATCAAGGGTTTGAGGGTTTGGGGGCTTTAGGGTTCAAACAACCCGTAGCCTAAACTTTGAAATTCTGCAGAACCGAATCGATTCGGCCCTAGCGAATCGATTCGGTAAAAAGGGAAAGTGTCAGGTCTGGGTTGACCGAATCGATTCGGACCATTCGAATCGATTCGGGGTTATGCAGAATGCCAGGTCTTCATGACCGAATCGATTCGGACCTACCGAATCGATTCGCTATGGGCCCGAATCGATTCAGCCAGGGCGAATCGATTCGGAATTTCTGCATTTTTGGGATGTTTTTCCAGTTCAGTTTTTATCCCTTTTCTTTTAGGTCCAAGGTTTAGAAACCTTCCTTTGGGAAGTAATGGGGAGTCCTAGAGGGTTGTTTTGGGTAAACAAATGTCCTAGGCTAAAATAGAATAATTGGGCTTACCCGGGGGCTATTTTGTATAGGTTAATGTCCGAATGATATAGGAGGTTAACCTAAAGGTAAATTGGAAGTTAAAATAATAATGTTGAGCCTTTTGGGAGACGCTCCTTTATGGAGACTTGTATTGATGGTTTATGAGATTAAATGAACTCTTGAAGGCTAGTTTTGATAATGGTGGCACTTTAGGTCTTAGGTCATTAATAAAATATGACTTAATAAGAAAGAAATGCGTACTATTAAACTTGGTACTTAATGGCTAAGTAAATGATTTTGGGAATGTAAAATTGGAAGTTTTCAAAAAGGAAAAGTAATGGTTTTCATAAATGATAATTTATGGATTACACACCTCCCTAAATCACTATCATAAGGGAAGTTGCGCACATGTGGTGAAGCCCCCTGACTAATGAATTCAGGGTGGATATAGTCCCTAGGCCATATGGGCATTTATATTATCGCGCTAGTTAAGGGATTGTCGGTGTGGTCCTGACTTTCCCGCAGGCAATATGGCCGATTCCCGACGTTGGTAGGTTCCCAGGTTGTCTTGTATAGATAGGCCCTGGAAGATGATAGCCATTTAGGGGTGCGTCCAGTGGGGAAACCCGGAGGGACTGTCTTAGATTTATTAAAGCAATTAATGATAATGAATTGGCTTTAATTACATTTCCTGGATGGAAGAAGGGAAATGGGATATGGTTTTGGCTTCGGATACATTTCCCGTGTGAGAGGGAAATGGAAGCATATGGTATACAAAAGTATTTTTATGCTAATAAAAATGACTTTTGATGGGATTTTATGGAAATGGTTAAACATTTTTATATTAATAAAACTTGCTTTAAAAATGTAATTCTTCCTGTATGGAAGAAAGGAAATAGAATTGGTAAAGAGGTTGTATAAATGAGATTATATGGTAAACATTTGATAAAATGTTGTACCATTTACGTATATTCCTAAGAAAGAAATAGGAATAGTGCATGTAGAGTTATGAGATTGATATGGTAAACATTTGATAAAATGTTGTACCATTTATATACATTCCTAAAGAAAGAAATGGGAATGATGGTTTAGATGGTGAATGGGTTTCTTTATGTTTTCTTGAGTAGCTGTAGATGGTTTCTCGCATATATACATATATATCAATTATGTGCTAAGGGTCTATTGGATCCCGACGATCAACCTTGCCTAAGTAGTAGTGTATCGGGGGGGTTCCTTATTTGGATTTCGCTTTGCGAGACACCCCACGCACGAATAGGGAATAGTGTTGATATTGGGGGAGAAACTTAGCCCTTAGCACTGTGTTAAAAGAAATTTAATCAGATGATTATATTCATCAATATTGTACTTAGGGTCTAATGGATCTCGACAATCAACCTTGCCTAAGTAGTAGTGTATCGGGGGCGTTCCTTGTTTGGATTTCGCTTTGCGAGACACCCCACGCACGAAAAAGGCATAGTGTTGAGATTGGGGAGAAGTTAGCCCTTAGTACTCGGAGTTAACTAGAGCATCATCATGATTTTGCGCTAGGTTGCTTTTAGACTGAGAGGTGAGAATTATTATTATTAAGTACGAAACTGTCATGCATTTTAGTCACATGGGAATTATATCAAACCGGGCCCTGACCCGTACATATTTCTTTGTTTATGCATATACTCTTTGCCGTACAGGTGCTCTTCCGCATGGACACCGGAGTTTGCATTTCCATTCCTGTTGTCATGGAGCTACAACATATTGCGGATGTTGTAGGTTAATTGTATTAGACGCCTCTATCTATTGCACTCTAGTTATGTTCAGTTTAATTATTCGGGCGTGTTGCCCAAGTGTTGTACTCGTTTATTATATTGTAAATATTGAAATGTAATACTCAGTGTAATTAATTTTATTGGTCTGTTCATCGACAACTTATTCGGTGATTAAATTATTTCATTGTCACTCTTTATTCATCGGTTTTTGATATCCACCATTTTTACTAATGGTATTGTCAGAGTGTTTTTCTTTTACTTTCAAATTCTTTTACATTGACAATCCGTTTCCTAAAACGATTGGTGGTTATCTCTTAATATTATTTTTAATCGACAGTGATGCTGAGAATGGACCATCTATGATTCCTGTGATTATTAGAGTATTGGGATGGCCACCTATTATTTTAGTAAGCGGGTTGTCACAATCATGTTACTCTGCATAAGAAGAAATGGAATAAATTATCCAAAAAAAACTGATTTGTCTGAAAGAGAATAGTGGAAGATAATATTTCCACCACTCACCTAAAATGCCTTATGAGAAATAAAATTCCAAACATTATCTACATCCAAATTCCGCGTGAAATGGAAGTCAGGAGTATACCCCATATAGCCCAAGACTTCTGGAATATTAATACAATTCGAAATAATACAATTTTTTTCTGGAAGGAGTTTCTCATCGGTCATTAGAGGGTCAAGCTCGTATGTCTCAGCATAAACATAGGGAGATGAATAGTCTCCCCCTTTTTACAGCCTCTGAGTAGGTTGATCATCAATGCCAATATTTTCTTTAGAATTTAACTTGGGAAATTTAGGATCCATGACAGGCAGATGATCCAAAAACCTCTTCCTGCTATTTCATCTCTCCTCAGGTACTTTGGTTTTTCGTTTGTCAATAACTTTTTTCTCTTGGCCTCTTTAGCGGTAAATTTTGCTTCCTTAGAATTTGTAAGTTGAGTCAAGTCATCATTCCTCCTCTTAGTATGAGCTTACTCCTTATAATTTTTATCAGTTGCTTATTGGGCAAGCTTTTTAAGCTATTTAACTTGAATTTTCTTCACTTTATCTTGAGAAATATTGGTTGGATCCATGAGGAAGGAACTGGAGTTTGGAGTTAAAGTTGCATAAAACTATAGATGAAACCTGTTAATAATCAATTTCATATAAAGTACAGAAGAACATAAAAAAGAAGTAAGACTTGTAAAAGTTTATCACCTTCTTCGACCTCCCGATCGGCCTTTTCATAATTCCTTCAACCCGTCCAACCTCCACCTCATTTTCCTTTTCTTCCTCAGAACTCTCCTCCTCCTCATCATCAGTTTGACTTAGTGTCCAATAAGTGTCAAAATTAATGGTACTGATACACAAATAGTTCGCCATGGCCCCAAAGTTCTTGAGGAATATACATACTCAAAATACTTGGGATCCCAAGTGTAAACTCACCTAATCATCTTCACCATATTTTTATCCATTGTTGGGGCTTTATTGGTAATCAAATATGGGAAGCACCAGTCCCGAGGAATGTTGATCCCCCTTTGTGGGTCATTGGGAAAGAACTCACATGAACTGGAGATGCAAGGAAAAAAACTTAGTCTTCTAGTTATGATTGTTGATTTAGATGACATGGACTATTTTGGTATTGGACTTTTAAGGAGAAAAATATTAATACACAAGGATTTTATAATTATCCTATACACCATAAACAATCCTAAATATGTACCCATTAATGTCAAACCACCCATATGTTTTTTAGTAGATCATGGATCCTACTATAGACCTATAGGCATTCGAAGGAAGATGGGTAAGGGGCATTCCATTCACCTTTAGTACGAATCTTATTGAGGGATGGAAGAGAAGATTAACTCCTTCTTGGAACGCCTAAAGAGGAAAGAAAACCACATTGGCATTTCTCCTATCATATGCCCTCTCTTTTGGTTTAGGTATTCAAATAATCACATCGTCTGGTATGGAATAGAGAATCCTAAGTTCAACTAGGTCTTTAAATCAGACATCACTTTTATACCATATGGCATCAGAGGTAGAAGGATTGTAAAAGGTCATACGATGTTTCCTAATTCCAACTACTCAATAGTTAGAGAAACCTCAATAGGAGAGGTGGAAGGAAAACAATTAGAGATGAAAGATTTATCTTCAAAGTTGACATGATCACATGAAGTTGTATTACTGGGGTCAGCATAATTTCTCCCTTCAATCCTACAGTTTATGTTGTAAAAGCTTTGTGAAGTATGAAATTTAGACCCGCTATACTCAACACTTGGTGGCTTGAGGACTGATACAGTAGAAAAATCAAGTTTTACGATGACATTAGGGTTCACTGGATCATCCTCAGGTTTAAGGACCTGGAGTGGGGTGGGAAACCTCTCAACAAAGGCACTAGGAATTTTATTTTGTTAAAATCCGTAATGTGGTTCCAAATTATCAAAGATTCACTTGTGCAGGGTACATTTACACCCAAATAACACTCACTAAATCCTAAAAATGGAAAACCCTAGGAGGAAATCCCTAAATTCAATGCAAATCCAAAATTAAAGAATAATAAAAGATTAGATAAAGAAATTGTAAAAAATACCTAATGACAAATACGAATGAAAGGCTGAATTACAGAGCTTTAAAGTAAACTTAGAAATAAAAGTCTAACAATCATTTATCTCTCAAGAAAGTATGGGTATAGAGAGTTTAAATGTCTTTAAAATGTTTAACCACACTTTTATATGGGCAAAAATGCGTGTATCAAACGTACCTATTAAAGACCCACCAGATTTTTGACACGTGGTCAACTAGAAATTTAATCATGAAAACTTACAAGTCATTCTACTCGATTGGTCTAGAAGAATAACTATCCAATTATGAACCACGAGATGCCAACCCAGGACCATTTGTAAAAAACTTCACCCACTTCTTTGCAGTCAGATAAAAGTCTTGGGATATTTTGTTATACCATATTTTTAGAGCATCTTATGACCCAAAGAGAATTGAATAACACCACTAAATTATAAGTTAAAGAGCCTAAACCCGACCAAACACACACCAAGGCATGACCTCGACTAAATAATGAGGTCAACCTCCTTTTCATTTGGGCAGACTAGGTGAATTCTAATAAGGCAAATTGACAAACTCTAACTTTAGTAATGGTATTAATGGATGGCTAATACCATGTATGTGCGACCAATTGATTGTCAACTTGTGCATGGACATTCCTTTATACGTAAAAAAATAAAATATTAACTTATCTAGGTTGTTCTTTGATAAGAAAATGTTTCCACCTAACCCATACCGAGGCAGACGGACGATCCTTTTGGGATCTGGACAACGGATGATAGGAAGAGAGAGATTCTCGCATTCTAATTGTCTAAATAGAGAGATTAAGTGATTTTTACCATTCTAAGACCTTCGATCAATTGAAACCTAGTAATAGACGCTACTCGATGGACGTAAGCTCATTCTTGAGAGTTGAACCATGTAATTTTTTATGTTAATCTTCTTATTCTCGCCTTTATCTTTACCTATATGCATTTACTGCTTATTTATTATTTGTTATCTCAGATTGGGTCTGAACTATCTAATAAAAAATCTTGAAATCAATTTTAGACGATAAGATGGGAATGGTGTTGTTTAATGGCTTTGATTTAGGTGTTTTTGTTTATTAATGATGGATTTTTAAGATTTGGACAAGATGGCTGCATTAAACTTTTTTGAACTTCTATCTATTTCGAATGATATTAGTCTCTAATTTAAAACATATTGATGGTTCGTACGAAAGAGTTTGTAACTCATTAGAACAAGGTAGGGCTACTCGTTCGAACGATAATAGTCTATCATCCGAATGACCTATTGAGTCCCGTTTTGATGAGAATAGGTACTCATTTGAACGACTTTGATATTGTTAAACCTTTTGTTCTTAATTAAATGAGAATAATTAATTTAAGAATTCTGATTTGTGTTTTAGTAATCTGTGAGTGGTTTTGATTGTTATTATGTGCTCTTATGTGTAAGCATACTATATGTGAGTTTCTGGGTGATATAGTAGGAGGGATTTTAAGGGGGTGTGTACGACATTAATTGAGCAGGTATTCTGGTGATATAGATGGTCTTACCATAGTCCTTTACCCATATCCTACAACTGACGTACACGAGAGATCTCTAGCATATAATTTAGGTATTGAGGTCGTGAGTTATGACAAAATTGCATGTAATTATCCCTTGTTGATGTCTTTGAGGTTATAAGTTATGGATGGCCTATAACTATACCTTGCATGCATTAGTGATCCCCGAAGGCAATAGGGATATAGGCCTTCGTATATTTTTATGTGTGGACTCTAGAGGAGTCCATTTACTTCTATGTGTTGGGGATCGTACACATGTGGATATTAGACATAATATTGTCTTATTCTTAATTGGTATTATACTTGAGATGTGTATGACATATATATTAGTACCCATTTTATTTCATTTAAATGAAAAACTTGATAATTAAATATTGTGTTCACTTGGAATTAAGATTAGATGCATGTTTTGTTTAGGGTTGTTAAGATTGGGATAACTTAAAAATACTTGTAATAGGGGAGGAAGTTGCGTAGTTATTTATTATAGCCCAAATTCGATTAAATTTTTATTTTCGTAGATTTTTTTTATTTATGTTGTTGTTGATTACGTTCTTCAGGACCTATTCTGTAGCTACCACCTCAGCCCTTATTCATATACTTGTTTTTCCTCTCCAGTTGTTATTTATATAGGATGTAGGTGTCGAGTTTGCTTGCCCACTCTTTTATTCCTATTTTCATTTCATTTGTGTCGGATATTATAGTAGTTATTATTTATTTGGGTAAGTTAGATTTATATTTAAGATAGTTGTACTTCCAATGTTAGATTTTATTACCATGGTGATTATGGTATTAAAGGTCTATATTGGTTTATTGTTATTTTTGTATGGGTCTTAATAATTCCATCAAAAAAATATCTCCAAAACACTAAAAAAAAATTAAATGCACACTTTACTAACAACACCCAAAAGTGTTGTACCTTTTTAAATAATCAAAATGTCTAAAATATCCCTAAATAACTAAAAGAAACACATCCCAAACTCTTCATATCCCACCGAAACAAACACTTCCCGGATTGAACCTAAACATTTTTCATCCTCTTCATTTGTGCAAAAATCTTTTTTTTTTTGTTATTTTTTTGTCTTGTTGATTTGTTATGGGGTTGTTTTTACAAAAAAAGTTGTTAAAAGAGGCTACATTGCCATGGGTGAAGAAAAAAGTTGATGTTAAAGCTTCTCAAAATTTGGACATCCAATGCTCCTTGGATGATTTTAAGGCATTAAAACACCTATACATACTTTACAAGATCTAAAACATTCCTAAAAACTAAAAAAAAAAACTGGACATACTGTAACTAGGGTGGGCCAACGACGTAGGTGATAGAATATTTCGATGGCAACTGGCTGTAAGAGATGACATATTTCCAGGGTATATTTTGATGGCATCTGTATATATATACAATTTGATGTAACTGTGATATAGGAACGTATGTGTAATACCCCGTATTTTCGCGTATTTAAAATTTAATTAATTGGGTAATTAAATAGAAAATACGTTTTAATTTAAATTACGTGAGTAAAGTAATTTAATATGATTTAATAATAATTACGATTATTAAGCATAACATAATAATTGTGATTATTTCTATATTAATCGAGAGATATAGACTAATTAATATTTCTAATATGATCTTCACTAAGTGTGAATAGTAAATATTTGATAATTAAGATTATACGTCATAGCGAGTGATGTAGGCATATTATATGCTATCTCACCAAGAGTCGTATGTTAGACTATATGGAGGTGGGAAATGAGAAATATATTTTGGGTGACTCGAATGATAATTTTGAGGTCACAGATGAGTCCAGAAGGGGAGAATTAGTCAAAATAGTATACCCGGGGATGTCAATTGAGTTACAGGTCAACTTTGGACCAAACCGTCACCTTACGGGGGTAATTTGGCAATTTTAAAAATAGAGGTTAAAGGGCCTACAAAAATTAGAGTCCTATATCTGATAATTAGTCCCCTGGATAAGGGTTCATAACGCAAAAACCTTAGAGAGGCCATTAAAGAGAATAAAAGAACCTTTCCCAAAACCTCAAAGAAGATTCTTGAACCCTAAGCATCTAAAGAGTGGGGGATTTGAAGAGAAGCACATCAAATCAACATCTTCATCACGAAATCAGATCACCTCTGTATAAGGCAAGTGGTTTATTGTAATTAAATTCAAATTTATAATACCCATGTGTAGGGTTACATGATTTATAAAAACTCTATTTAATCTCTTGGAGAAAAAGATTGATTTTGATGCATGTTTGGTTATGATTGCATGTAGTTGATAGTAACAACTGTAGAGGATTAAAAATCAAATGAAATTGGATGATCACTACGAATTTTAATTCTGGTTTATGTTAAAATCAATATGAAGAACACCATTATCTAGGGTTTAATGGAAACTGAATTTTGATGATTCATGGGAGGATTTTGTATGGATTTGATGGTATATTTACATTAAGATTAGCCCCTATACATGATAATAATGTTTACTGATGATGGGATAATGTTTCATAAGATTTTAAGAAGTTTAGAAGTGACAAGTTCAGAGAAAATCGAAACTGGGCATGGCTGGTATCTGGTCGATCGATCAACTGACCCATGAATGTCAATCGATTGATCGACCAAAACCTTCAATCAATTGACTAAAGATGAATTGAGGATCTTTTATTCGTTGATGGTTATTTGATTCCTAATGACTGATGGAAACCTTAGGGATGATATTATACCTATTTAGGGACTTAGAAAATACCAGTAGGTATATTGTTAAGTCCAATAGGGTCCTTTAGAGTGAGACTTAAAGTAGGGACTGACGAGGATAAATCGATTGATATGTGTATCGGGAAATGCGTGGCATGAGTTATGGAGAGAAAGTAACATTAATCCATGATACATACCAGTAGAGCAAGTTAGGCTTAGCTATTGAAATTAAGAAGGGTTTAACTAGGTTCCTTAGAGTTGGGTGAATACTCGAGAAAATGCAATAAAGAGAGAAATTGAAAAATGCACAGTATGGTGAGTCTTAGAGAGAAATATACTATGTACTAATGTAAATCTTTAGGTCGTGTGAATACCTATAAATGTTGTACTTAGGTTGGGTGAATACCTATAAGGCCTATACAATATTGGAGTCGAGGATTAGACTGGGCCAATATTGTATTATTTCATTTACATTTGGAGTTGAGGATTAGACCGGGCCAATACTCCTTGTAGTATATATTGTGTGTGAAATATATACTATATAAATAATCTACTTGGGTAGAATGGTAGATGATTATATGATGTGCATACATCTACAAGATAAATAATTTAGGATAATTGGATTTAATGATTAGGTCGGGCCAATTATCCTTATAGTCTATATTGTGTGTGAAATATATACTATATGAATAATCTACTCGGATGAAGTAGTAGATAATTAGATGACGTGAATACATCTAAATAGTAACTTAAGTGGAGAAAACTTAATTGGAATAATATAATAATAGATAGTGAACATCTAATGAATAAGATTAAGTGGCCAGACTTAACTTCCAAATCAGAAACGAACATATGTGAAATGTTACTTGGAAATTTATTAACAGAATGAAAAGTGTTAAAGAAACTTAGTACTGTATGGGAGGTACGGGAACTTAAACGTATAGATGAATTCAGATGAGTACTATAGTCTAAATAGCTTGGGTAGTTGTAGCTAACTTGACTAAGTATGGAACGTTAGACGTGTACTATAGATAAGAGGTGAGAAGACTCAATTGAGTGTGCGTAAGCCTAACATGTGTAATCATTAACTTATCTTTACTGCAATAAATTTAATTGCTAAAAAATTTCAAAATGTTTTGAGTATTAACTCTTGCTATGTAAAATATTTTTAAAAATCTTTTAGGTGTCTAGCTACAAGGACGCCAAGCGTGAATTCATTCTAGATTTCGGAGCTGCAGCACAGGTGGATGTTGCAGGACATTGATTAGACGCTTATTTTATCATTTCTAATCTAGTGTAGGATTTTAGCTTCAGTATGTACATATTGTCCCACCGTACTTTCTTTAGTTGGGATTTTGAAATTTGTTGGGTTTTGGCCGATGGTTTATTCGTCAAAACTTGTTTACCTTAGTTGTTATATACAAACTTTTATGTTGGTATTCGACTTATACTTTGTTTCACATGTTGTTGTATGTTAAATGGAAGTTAAACTTTGGCACTAGTCTAATTTCACCTAGGTGGTTAGTAATTAAAAAGTTTTCGACAGTGATGCTAAGAATGAACCAACTGAGAAACCTGCTGTAATTTGATTTAGGACTGATCACCTAGGATTTAATTAGGTGGGGTGTCATAAATGGTATCAGAGTATCATGTTCTAGTGTCCTTAGGATCTGTATGGTTTACTGCATTTTCAGCGATTCATTCGTCTGTTATAGAGCCCAATTTTAGGACTGTTGCTTTTATCTTTACGTGGTTGAGATATCGTACTTCTGCTATTGGACTTTTGTATAAAAGGAGCACTTATACAATTCTTTCTATTTTCAGATGCCACTAAGGAGACAGAGAACAGAGAGGGTTAAGACCAAGGATGAGGTGATGGAGGCTTATTAGGAGCCATAGATATCGACACCCCCACCCACCCAAGCTAATATCTACTACTCAGGTGGCCATAATAGTGGCTGAGGCAGTCAAGATAGCAATGAGGGCCATGGCAACCCATTTTCCTCAGCCCCAGGCACCACCTCCAATGGCACCAGCAGTTTATGCCCCTGTAGGGCCACCTTCTTGGCAGTGAGTTAGGGAGACCTTTCAGAAGGTCCACCCATCCGAGTTCTGGGGAAGTACTAATGTGGTAGATGATTGTGACTAAAAGAATAACATTCAATGCCATATGCGCATGCTTGAGTGTACATATGTGAAGAAGCAGATGCTTGCTAACTTCCGTATGTCAGGGATAGCTTTACAGTGGTGGGAGTCAGTTACCACTGCCAAGGAGAAGGACTTGATGATGATATCTAATTTCTGGGTGCGGTTTAACCGCAAGTACTTCCCACCTGCAGTTGAGACTGAGATGAGAAATAAGTTTGGAGAAGTTTGTTAGGGTGATTGCTCGGTAGCAGACTATGAGGAAGAGTTTACCCACCTGGAAAGTTTTGTGCTAGATGAGGTGAGCAACGAAGAGAGGAAGAAATCAAAGTTCGTGAATGGTTTGTCCTGGAAGATCAGGCAGCACTTAATCGGTAATCGGTAATCCTACGTTGAAGACTTTTACTGACGTCGTCAATGGTTCACTGTTACATTGTCAGGATCACCGCTTCCATGCTAAGAGGAGAAAGAGAGGTGAGCCCAGTCAGTAGGGCAAGACCAGGGGGAGTGATAGTAATGGGGAACCACCCCACCAGCAGCAAATAGCAGGTCAACAGGGGAAGGATTCCCAACAGGGGAATTTTTCCAAGAGATTTAAATCTGGAAAATACCAACACAGCGAGGGATTTAAGCAGGGTCACTAGGGTCCCCAGCAGCTGCAGATTCCCCAGGGCCGACAGGTCCAAGGGAACCAGGGAGGAGGCCATCAGGGCCAGTACGTCCAGGGACAGAGACAGTCCAGGGTCAGTGCTTTACATGTGGTCAGCAGGGACACAAGAGTTGAGCTTGCCCCCAGTAAAATGTGGCTCAGCGTTAGGGCACCCAACAGGGGCAACAGGCTCCGTTATCCCCAGTACCAGCACAGGCCCCACAGCAGCAGCCAGGTCAGATGCAAAATGGACGTACGTAAAATGTCCGGGATGTGCCTTTCCAGCGAGCACCTCCAGCACCGCCGACAGTCGTGGGTACATTTCCTATCCATGGGAATGAAGGTAGTATTCTATTTGACACGAGAGCGACACACTCTTTTATTTCCACTAGATTCCCATGGGTAGTCAACCTTTTAGAGACAGCCGACACTTATCTTATGTGTGCGGAGTCACCGATGGGTAGTGGGTCCCTTATACACTCTATCTGTAGGAGTTTGGACATTATTTTCAGGAGATTGAGTCTAGCGACAGATCTTCTAGTGTTAGATATGGAGGGTTAAGACGTCATCTTAGGGATGGATTGGTTGGCGGGATATAGGGCGATGGTGGATTGTTACGAGAGGACTATCGTGTTTTCCATTTCGGGACAGGAGATGTTCCTAGTGGCAATGCCTCTTCTCGTGGGAGGATCGCGCACTCACTTATATTATATTGAGGAGGAGACCTCATATGAGGTGGTTGTTTCCCTGGACTCAATCCTAGTCATAAGGGATTTTGAGGATGTCTTTCAATAGATACTAGGATTACCACCTAGCAAGAAGATTGAGTTTGTTATCGATTTAGCACCGGGGATGAGACCGATTGCCAGAGCACTGTATCCCATGGCCCCTTCAGAGATGCGAGAGCTGAGAGAGAAAATCTAGTAGCTCTTGGGACAGTGTTTCATTCGATGGAGTACGTCGCCATGGGGCGCACCGGTGTTATTTGTGAAGAAAAGGGATGGCTCGCTTTGTTTGTGTGTGGAATACAGGGAACTGAATAAGGTGACAATACGTAATAAGTATCCATTGCCTAGGATTGATGACTTGTTGGATCAGTTGAGAGGGGATGCATACTTCTCTAAGATTGATTTGAGCTCAGGTTACCATCAGTTGTGAATTCTAGAGGAGGATGTACCTAAGACCGTTTCTTGTTGTAGGAGGGTAGTGAGACTGGGGTCTATGAATAACAGGAAAGGGTGAGGCATGACCCACTCCAATGGATGTTGTCTGAAAGGTACTCAAGAACTTCTAAAGCATCTTCAAATGAAACCTTCTACTTCTGATAAAAATGGAGCTCAAGATAGAACTCCCTACCTACAAGAAGATGAACTTCAACAACAATAATAGTAATTTTCTCAAGAAGAACTCATGAGAGTGATGGCTGTCAGTGGAGAGTGAAAGAGCAAGGCACTCAGCACTAGAGAGAGATAAGGGAGATAATACTAGAGAGGTTCTGGTGTGATTTTGACAAAGTAACTTTTGCTATTGAGTTTTTCAATCTATTATTGACCTTGCCCAAGGGTCCTATTTATACTTGGGTGCTAGGGCTGGGTTGGAACTTTTGGCGCCAAAACTTAGAGGGTTGGTGAAGGACAAGGTTTACAGTGTACTATTTGTCCCTACCTATATGCAGCAGCATGTCCCCTCAGACAGGTGCCACTTGGTGCAAACAAAATTCAAAAAGAAAATATGTCTCCTAATGGAGACAACATATCTGATTTGGTAAATATCCTTTGAAATGGTAACTTGTGGTGCAAACTTCTGTAAATCTTGAGAGGGGAGGCCTTAACGACCCCTCCCCTCTAAAATCTTTGTTTTTCTTGAGAGGGACCTTAAGGAGCCCCTCTTGTGAGAAAGTCATTTTTTGTAAAGAGTTTATTTCTTGTGAGCAGCCAGCTCTTTGGCTTCCCACTTCACTTGTGACCAAGTGTGAGGTGTGTGTAGTCTTGAGTGACTTTTGGGTCTTCCTACTAATTTTCTCTCAATCCTATAGTGCTAAGTGGTTGAGATTTCTCAACATACCTTGTCCATCAACCGCTAAGCCAAAACTACCAAGAGATCCCAACTGGCCTACTTGAGCCCTTCTTGCTCAACTAGGCAACCTGTACAAGAAAATAAGTGTTAGTACTTCTCTTCTTTTTTCATGATGAGGGGTTGCTTATGTTAGACACCCCATCATCTTAACTTGGTTTTTTAGGATCCGAGGGGGGAGGACCTTGCGGGTCCCTCCTCCCATCTAAGTTTCTGCTATTGAGGAACCCTAGGTGGTTCCTTCTCAAACATCATTTTTGCTGTTGAGGAAGCCTTGGGGGGTTCCTTCTCAAATGTCATTTCTTCAGGAACCCTAGGGGGAGGGAGTCCTTCTCAATCTGGGCTTCTACCGCCATCTAAGTGAAGTTCCTTCTCGGCGTGACTTTCTGTGGGGACCCTTGTGGGGGGCCCTCTCAACATAGGATTCTACTTCCATCTTGGTGGGCTTCCTTCTCAACGTGAGTTTCTGCGAAAACTTTGGGGGAAGTCCCTCTCAACAATGGTTCCTTCTCAACTTGAGTTTCTGCAGGGACCCTTGCGGGGGTCTCTCTCAACATAGGATTCTGCTGCCACCTTGGTGGGGTTCCTTCTCAACGTGAGTTTCTGTGAAGACCTTGGGAGAAGTCCCTCTCAAGAGGTTCCTTCTCAACTTTTCATTTCTGCAGGGACCCTTGCGGGAGCCCCTCTCAACATAGGCTTCTGCTTCTACTTAGGTGGGGTTCCCTCTCAACTTGAGTTTCTACAGGGACCCTTACGGGGGCCCCTCTCAACATAGGCTTCTATTTCTACCTAGGTGGGATTTCTACGATTGAGGGACCCTAGGGGTTCCTTCTCCAATATGGCATTCTACTGTTGAGGGGCCCTGGGGGTTCCTTCTTTATTATGGCATTTCTATGGTGGACGGACCCTGGGGGTTCATTCTCCAACATGGAACTTTTGCGATGGAGGGACTCTGGGTATTCCTTCTCCAATATGGCACTTCTGCGGTGGAGAGACCCTGGGTGTTCCTTCTTTAATATGGCACTTATGCGGTGGAGGGAACCTGGGGGTTACTTCTCCAATATGAATTTTTGATATTGGAGGGACCCTGGGGGTTCCTTCTCCAATATGAATTTCTACGGTGGAGGGAACCTGGGGGTTACTTCTCCAATATGAATTTTTGTTGTGGAGGGACCTTGGGGGTTCCTTCTCCAATAAGAATTTCGGCGATGGAGGGACCCTGGGGGTTCCTTCACCAATATGGATTTTTTGCGGTGGAGGGACCCTGGGGGTTCCCTCAACCTCATATTTTCCGTAAGCTCAATGGGGGTCTTTGAGGGACCCTCACCCACAAATATAGTGGTCAAGCTTGGAACAGCCTTCAACATTATCCCCTCGTGCAAAGTATTTTGTGTTGGGTAGACCAAAATTCTTTGTACGACATAAATTTGATTTTTTATTTTGAGGGTCCCTAGGGTTCCTTTATCATTCCCCTTAGGGTCATTAAATCTTCTATCACTTCATCCTAAGTTTTGTAGATGAGGCCACTTATGGTGGACCTCCTTATCTAGGCATCAACTTGGGCGGAGGGGGTACTCGCGGTAAGCCCTTTATTTTTGTCCTTCTTTCTTGGGTAGAGGGGTTGCTCGCGGTGAGCCCCTCGCCCTTGGCCTTCTTCTTTGGCCTTTCATCCCGGGTAAAGGGATTGCTCGCGGTGAGACCCTCTCCCTTGGCCTTCTTCTATGGCCTTCTATCTTAGGTAGATGGGTTACTCGCGGTGAGCCCTTCGCCCTGGCCTTCTTTTGTGGACTTTCATCTTATGTAGAGGGATTGCTCGCGGTGAGCCCCTCGCCCTTGGCCTTCTTCTGTGACCTTCTATTTTGGGCAGAGGGTTTGCTCGCAGTGAGCCCCTCGCCCTTGGCCTTATCTCTATGGACGTCTATCTTATTTATAGTGATTTCTCACAGTGAGCCCCTCATCCACGGCCTTCTTTTATGGCCTTCTATCTTGGGTAGAGGGGTTGCTCACGGTGAGCCCCTTGCCCTTGGCCTTCTTCTGTGGCCTTTCATCCTAGGTAAAGGGATTTCTCGCGGTGAGCCCCTTGCCCTTGGCCTTCTTCTATGGACTTCTATCTTGGGTAGAGGGGTTATTCGCTGGGAGTCCCCTTATCTAGGTTATTTCACTCTTTGTTCACTTGATTGGGGACTTCTCAATATTATCCCCCTCATGCATAAGTGTCTTGTAGTGTCGGGAAACTTGTGCATGAGATATCATACTCAGGGTTTAACTCTTTGTTTATTGTCTTCAGGGCTTTCTCAAGATTAGCCCCCTGTGCAGAATACAAGTTCATAATAGTATGAGTGCTCCTATGCCCTTGGAGCCCCAGGTACTAACCTGTAGTACCATTTATTTATTCTTGGCGGTTGATCAATACTGCGAGTGCTCATATGACCTTGGAGCCTATGGTACTAAAATGTCGTACATTTTATTTATACTTGGCATTTGCTCAATAATGTGAGCACTCTGATGCCCTTGGATCCTTAGGTACTAAACTGTCATACCTTATATTTATAATTAGCATTTTCTCAATACTGTGAGCGTTCCGGTGCCCTGGGAGCCTTAGGTATTAAACTGTCGTACCTTATATTTATACTTGGCCCTTGCTCAAGACTGTGAGTGTTCCGACGCCTTTGGGGCCTTAGGTACTAAAATGCCGTACCTGACATTATACTTGGCCTTTGCTCAAGACAATGAGCGCTCCGGCACCCTTGGAGCCTTAGGTGCTAAACTGTCGCACTTTAAACTTATACTTGGCACTTGCTCAATATTTTGAGAGCTCCGATGCCCTTGGAGCCTTAGGTGCTAAATTTCCGCACCTTATATTTATACTTGACACTTGCTCTATACTGTGAGCGCTTCGGTTCCCTTTCAGCCATAGGTACTAAATAGTTGTACCTTATATTTATACTTGACACTTGCTCTATACTGTGAGCGCTCTGGTTCCCTTGGAGCCTTAAGGTACTAAACTGTTGTACCTAATATTTATACTAGACACTTGCTCTATACTGTGAGCACTCTGGTGCCCTTGGAGCCTTAGGTACTAAACTATTGTACCTTATGTTTATACTTGACCTTTGCTCAAGACTGTGAGCACTCCGGGGCCCTTGGAGCCTTAGGTGCTAAACTGTCGCACATATATTTATACTTGGCAATTGCTCAATATTGTGATCACTTAGGTGCCCTTGGAGCATTAGGTGCTTAACTGGTGCACCTTATATTTATACTTGGAACTTTCTCAAGACTGTGAGCGCTCGGTGCCCTTGGAGCCTTAGGTGCTCGTCTAGAGCACCTTATGTTTATACTTGACACTTGCTCAAGACTATGAGCGCTCTAGTGCCCTTGGATAATTGGTGATAAACAGTCGCACCTTATATTTATACTTGGCACTTGCTTAAGATCGTGAGCGCTTCGGTGCCCTCGGAGACTTAGGTGCTAAGCGGTCGCACCTTATATTTATGCTTGACACTTTCTCAAAACTGTGAGTTTTTCTATTTTCTGTGAGAACTTCAAGATCGAATTGCCCCGTACTCTGTTGGGTACTTTGCCTATGATCTGAGCAAGTTGTCATTTTTGAAGATTCCCCTCTATCTGTGGCGTACTTGCATATAGGATGAGCAAGTTCAAAGTTTGATGTTACCCCTTTAATTGTGGAGTAATTGCATATATCTGAGCAAGTTAAGATTTGGAAGATACCCCTCTAACTGTGGGGTACTTGCATATAACTGAGCAAGTTAGAATTTGGAAGCTTCCCCTCTATCTACGTGGTACTTACATATAACTGAGCAAGTTAAAATTTGGAAGTTTCCCCTCTAGCTATGGGGTACTTGCATATAGATGAGCAAGTTAAAATTTTGGAGCTACCCCTCTAACTGAGGGGTACTTGCATACAATTGAGCAAGGTTAAAAAAAATGCGAGGCGTGACCGAGGCGTAGAGGCCAAGCCTTAAGACTTAGAAGCCTAGGCGGGCCTTGGCGTGAAAAGGCGTTTAGGACTTTTTTAATATTTTTTAGTTATAAAAAGGCTAATAAAAAATACTGAAAATGGTACATACCCAATAAAAATAATACTGAAATGGTACGAATCTGAAAAATATGTACGTATATTTGCAATTAGGACGGCTTTTCCATATGAATGCTCCATAAGTCCTCATCATATTATCACCCAATTCCATGCAATCAAAATTCAAAGTAGTCAATAAAATAATTTAAATAAATAATATTAATCAATATGAATATTAAAATCAAAATAGCCCCTTATAAAATAGAAAATGATACATACCTTGATATGTAATACCAATATATGCATTGGGAGACCTTTTCCATGTGCATGCTCCACAAGTCCACATCACCCTAATAAACTTACCCTACAATAATTCAAATTAAAATACTAAAACGATCCATTAGTTAGTGCAACCCAAGTTTCAACCAAACAACATATCTCTCAAAGAAGGTCATATATATTACAATCTTTTAAAATTAAACAAACATGTTTAATCATTTAATTCCTTATCGGACTCTAATTCAAAATCATCTTCTTCATCCATTCCATCTTCTGTGCCATCCGATACAAAATCCTCTTCATCAAGTTCCCTTATTTCACTTTCATCACGGGCATTTCTACCGCTTCGTCTAGGTTGTAAAATCTCATTTGTCGCTTCTACCGCTGCATCCCATGTAATTCCAGAACCCGCCTCCACCCCATCCACACTCATCATCATCATCATCATCATCATCATCATCATCATCATCATCATCATCATCACCATCATCATCATCATCACAGCCATCAACAATCCATGATTCTGCACTAGTAGCATCACTTGCTAGCAATTTATCCTTCTCTTTTTTCTTATCATTCTTGTTCTTCAACCTTGCATTGAATTCCACAAATACTAGATTATTCATTCTCTTGGTATCTAATGTATTCCTCTTCTTGGTGTGTATCTACGTTAAGAAAACAAAATATCAGGATATTAGTATACTTGAAATTACAAAACTAATAACAAAAAGCAACTAAATAGGATATTTATGTAATTAATCCCTTCAAAGACACTCCAATTTCGTTCACACCTAGATGAACTAGAAGTCAAACCAAGTATCCTTTTGGCCATTCTCTTCAAATTTGGAGTTCCATTTCCATAAAAGTCCCACCAACCAACTAGTCAATGTGAAATAAATAGAATAAGTGGGTGAGAACAATGTAAAAAGTGTGACTAATGTAAATGTACAAAAATGAAAAAGTGGAATAGTAACATACCAGGGTTATAATTATCATCATTGTTCTCACATCCACTAATCGCTTGCTTTTTGCCGAATGCACCATCCTTCTGGAAATACTTATGCAACTCAATATTTAGCACATGATTTTGGATTGCAGTATCATCAGGAAAGAACTTCTCAATGCAAGTAATCAAATTATATGTAATCATTGGATCATCTTTTATACTCAAATTTTTGTAATAATAAAACGGATTCAACAAATAACCCATTGTGTTAAGTGGACTATCAATGCGACCCTTGGCTTTGGTATCAATAATGTCCAAGATCGGTTTATAATCACGCTCTTTCTTCAACGCATTTATGATTTCCTCCATATCCTTTACTACCTCCCCGAACACAAACCCCATTGCAGGCTTAACATCACCATCAACAAGTCTAAGAACCTTTACTAATGGAGTGAACACTCTCACGCACAACTCAATCAAATTCAAAAACTCATTTGGAATAACAATAGCAAAAGCCTCTTTTCCCTTTTTACTCTTAGACCATTTAGTCTCATCCCACTTATTACCAGTCATCATATTTCTTAACTCCTATTTTTTATCAAGGAAACTTTGTAAAGTCAAGAAAGAAGTAGCAAACCTTATGACTCCCGGTCTAACTATCTCTTTTTTCGTAAATTTTCTCATCAATGACAAAGTCTTGTGATGTGCATAGATGAAAATAGTGAATGACTTTTCCTTTTGGATCACATTTTTAAAGGTGGGAAGTTTAGAAATCTCCTCAAGCATGAGGTTAATAGTGTGCGTAGCACATGAGGTCCAAAAGATGTTTGGCCTTTCTAAGGCCAATAAATTCTCCACCGCCATATTGTTAGTTACATTATCAGTCACCATCTGAATCACATTTTCTGGCCCAAAATCTTTAATACACCCTTTCACATACTCAAATATGTAAGTACCGGTGTGAGCATCACCCGACGCTTCCTTTGAAGAAAGAAAGGTGGTACCTAACTTACAATTCATGCACAAATTCATTATACTTCTCCTTTTCTATCACTCCAAGCATCGGTTATGATTGAACACCCATTCGCTTTCCACTCCTCCTCTTGCCTTTTAAGTTCTTTTTTGGTGGAATCCATATCCCCCTTTAAAAGAGGCTCCCTCAGTTGGTACTGTGAAAGGGGTTGGTAACTCGGGTCATATAACCCAACCGCATCAACAAAATTCTTGACGCTATCATTGTCAATTGCATTAAAAGGTACCCCCGCTTCATAAATTCACTTCGCCAAATATTGATGAACCACTAATGCCCTTGTCAATAACATCGTTAATATTTTATTGCTTCTTCTCCATGAAATCAGATAAATATGAGTCATCTAACCAAATTTCCCTCGTAAATTGATCCATGGGACCACAAAAAGACGTTTTATGACTCCCACCTTTAAGACTTTCAATTTTTTCTTCATTCTCCTCCTCATTCGTCAAACTTACCTCACTCCTCCTACTTTTATCACTCACCAATTTTTGGACTTTCTTTTGTTTCGCCTCTTCAAGCGCCTCAATACATTTGGCCTTTTGCTCTTCATTAGCCTTACTACATGGTGCAACACCCAACCCCTTGATTCCAGATACATGAATTCTATGTCTATTGATTCCTGATTTAGTAATTTTTCCACACAATGTGCACTTGATATCATTATTGTCTTTGGGATTCGCACGAACCACGGTTTCCCATCCAACATCACTAAGATCTTTCTTTGATGACGCCTCATTGGATTCCATCGATGAAGATTCATTTGGATCCATTAACCTATATTGAAAACAGAAACAGATTACAAAAGTAGAAAAAGATTAACAATTAATGTATATAAACAGTTTGCAGATTAACAATTAACAAATACAAATTAAATTAAAAAAAAATAGAAATCAAATTGCAAAAACAGATTGCAAAGTTTTTACAGTTAATGGGGTCTAAGACTTCATCTATTACCATAAATTCTACACTATTTTAACAAAAACAAATTGCAAAAACAAATTATCACTAATGTACAAAATCCAACCATCAATTTCGTAATTGACAAAATAAAAAAGAAAAAAAGTTACATACTATGAATGCTTAGCTGAACGAACAAAAGTTACATATTAAAGTTAAAGAAAAAAAATTGTAGAAAAAAATTTACATAATAAAGTTCAAGAAAAGAAATTGTACAACAAAAGTTACATATTGTAACTAAAGTTACTGTAAGAAATTGTAGAACAAAAGTTACATACTAAAGTTCCGACGTTAACGAAAGTTACAGACCAAGAGGAGCTCTGGCGAAGGAGTTCCATCAACAAAAGGGGAGAACTCACCTGAGAAGAAAAGGGCACACCGAGCGTGAGAAGAAAAGGGCAGAACGGCGAAAAGAGTTAAGAACAAAAAGGCAGAACTCAATCAAAACACAAATTAGGTTTAGATCGATTTTTCATCCAGCGTTTTTTTTTGTTTAAAAGCGACCAAAACGATGTTGGTTTGGTTAACCCCGAAATTTAAAAAAAAACGCGGCCTAAGGCTCGTTTTATAAAAAATATCATTTTTTATGCCTTTTTAAAAAAAATGTTGACCAAAGTTGACAACGCCTTTGTCCATGCCTAGGACCTAAACGGGGCGTATCAAAAAAGCCTCGAGCCTAGGCGCATTTTTTAGAACACTGCAACTGAGCAAGTTAAAATTTTTAAGCTACCCCTCTAACTGAGGGGTTCTTGCATATGAGGTGAGCAAGTTGTTATTTTTGAAGCTACCCCTCTAACTGCGGGGTACTTGCATATGAGGTGAGCAAGTTATTATTTTTGAGCTACCCCTCTAACTGCGGGGTACTTGCATATAACTGGGCAAGTTAAAATTTTGAAGCTACCCCTCTAACTGTGGGGTACTTTCATATAACTGATCAAGTTAAAATTTTAAAACCACCCCTCTGACTGTGGGGTACTTGCATATAGCTGAGCAAGTTATAATTTTTTCAGTGCAGCCCCGTGCGACTGTGGGGTACTTTTTAGCGCAACCCCGTGTGACTTTGGGATATATATATATATATATATATTAGATCAACCCCATGTGACTGTGGTTTTTTTTATGCACATTCATTTCTAAGGGAGTAACTAGGAGATGGGGTTAGCCCTTCTCCTTCCCACAAACTTTGCATAAAATTTCACATATATCATAAGTAAAGAAATAATTATTTCTTTATACTAAAAATTTCCCTTGGTTTGCAGGGTCCTTGTTCCAAACTTTTCTTAGGAACCTTTTTGTCTCATAAAAATAACAAGTTTAGAGGGGGGGGGGGGGGGGGGGGGGGGGTAGACTCATTTCTCCCTACTTTCTGAAAACTTGGTTAAGTAAATTTTTCTTGAGAACAGAGGTTAGGACTTGTTCGCTAGGCTATAAATTTGTATGGAATAATAATAAAAAGATGTAGTGATTTTTATTATTATTATTATTATTATTATTATTATTATTATTATTATTATTATTATTATTATTATTATTATTATTATTATTATTATTATTATTATTATTATTATTATTATTATTATTATTATTATTATTATTATTATTATTATTATTACAAGGAGGATAACCTCCTGCTGGTCCTATCGTGTCTGCAGGGGCTTTACTCACTATACTTTTAGTTTTGGGTTGGATATATCCCCAAGTATAATGAGGAAAGTTCCTTATATCATAGGCCCTCTTCTAATCTAGTAGAGGTTCTACTATACTATTAAGAAGGAGAAAACATTAGTCTAGTGTACCTTTTGTTGATCGATTCTATGCCTTTCTGTCTATATTCCGGTCGCTTCTACTTTTTTTTTAGTTTAAATGCATCAGGGGGTTCCTTGTGCGTGGCATTAGTCATGAGAAATTTCTTGTATGGGATTCACTATTTGGAGTTCACGCTGCTGGGGGCTCCTCGCGAGTGTTTCTATCAATGGGTAATTCCTCACGAGCATTGCTGCTTGCAGAGGGTTCATCGTTTTTGCTCGACGTCAAGGGTTCCTTGTGACTTGGTTCCTTTCAACCACAAAGGACCAGACTTTGCTCCTCAACAACGCTTTCAACCATGGGGGTTCCTCGTCAGGGGGTTTCACCACTGAGGGTTCCCCGTTCACCCCTATGAATGAGGGGGTTCCTTATTGGGGATTTCAGCCAATTTGGGTTCCTTGACAAGGCTTTCACCCATGAGCAGTTCCTCGCCAGGGAATTTAACCACTGAGGGTTCCTTGTGCACAATGCTACTATCGAAGGGTTCCTAGTGTCAGATTTCGTTGCTACATTGGGTTCCGCGCCTGCCCTTTTAACATTTAGAGGTTCCTCGCCATTTTCAGCAGTGGGCTCCTTGTAATTTCCAGTAGTGGGTTCCTCGCGTGTCGACTTACCATCCGTGGATGTCTCGACCTCATGCTTCATCGAGGGCCCTCGTATGGTGGTATTATGTTTAGGCAAGTCCCCCAGGCTTCCTCGCCCATGGGTTCCTCACGGGTTGGTGTTTCTTGAGGGGTTGCTGCCATAAATTCTTTATTGGCGGTGAAGGACACCCAGGGTTCCTCGTGACCCACAGACGGTTCTGTGACACCCCGACTAATTAAATACCGGGTAGCTACTCCTTTATTAAATTAATACAAGATGCTAAGTTGGCCCAGTTAATAGCATCACCGTCGAAAACATTTTTATGGTTACTAACCACCTAGTATTTAAAAAGTAAGTTGCCAAATTTTAATTTAAGTCTGGTTAACATGCAGTAAAAGAATAATGAAAGAATAACAACCATTCACCATAACGAAGCAATAGAATAACCAACGAAATAATAATAAGTCCGGAGAAAAAATCCTCACAACAATCCCACAACTGAAAATAATATGACAAGTCTGAATCCTGAATTAATTACATGCCAGAAGTCTGAATAACTGAAATAAATGAAATGTCTCTAAAAGAAATGGGCGACATGCCCTACAACTGACAAATGCTGACTATAGAGTCAAGATAGATGAAGCGTCTACAAGAAAAGTCCTATAACTTCCACAAACAACTACAGCTCATCACCTGAATGAGGATCCTAAGCATGGTGTCCTTGTAGCTGGGCACCTAAAATGTTTTTACAAAATAGATTTGAAAGCAAATCGGTCAGAGCCCGAAAGTGGAAATCATTTTAAAAAAAGTAAGTGTTTTAATAACATTAAAACATTAAATGCAAAATACATGTTAGGACGTGCACTCACATGAAATTCTCACCTCTCGACTACATGTGCACTCCTAACGTACCGTACCCATCTAAATCACATACATATCTAACCAAACCGTAATAAGTTCTACCCCTTACTACTCGATTCCCATATTACATTCTAGCGTTATCAATTGAATAGAGGGCTTTACTTAAACTCAGATTTTCAATTAGTAATACAATTCGCTATCGGTTAACCCGTTATGTTTTCTCAAAACATTACCATAATTATATTCACAATACCAACATGAAAGTTCCCATTAATTAAGTGTATATTATTCACGTCATAAATATACAATACAAGCACCCCGAGACTAAGCTACGGTGAACACATACTCTGCTATCCATCCCGGTACATCACGTGCATAAGGATCACGCATTCTGAATCTCTCAGGAATCGTTCTCAGATAACAACAATCACAAACAATGGAGGTGAACACAGTCACATCACATGGGTCACGCACATACCTGCGCTCCCACGATCAGCAGACTTATTAACATCCCAATAAGTCTATCTCTGACCTATGTTCTCGAGGTACCACTCTAAATTCGGGCAACACAAGGATTAGAGGGCCCTAAGCGAACATAAACCTCCCGTGATAGCAAGTATGGTAGGTATGTCATATACATAAAATCATATGCATATACTAAGTATGCACACATCTTAGTAGTCACCATAATTTATTTGTAGTACACATCTCATTCTCATACCGACATATAATGCTACAAAATTTATATGCTCTCGGTTAATATAATTATTTAGGCCGTCAATAGTTCTCGCATCGTAATAGACACTCACGTCCTACTTCATAATTTCCCTTAGGTTCAAACTACACTTCTAGGTTTTAATCCTCGTTATATCCCAAATATCCCAAATATATCAAATAATCCACAAGGAAGTGTTATCTCTACATATAAACAAGGTTACGGGACACTCGGGATCAAAACAGGCTAAAAAGCCTAAACTGTCAGCTCGTTAGAAGTCCCGTTCGAATGAGGCTGTTCGAACGAGAGTTCGTTCGAACGAAGTGGGCTTTCTAACGAGATCTCGTTCGAACGAAATTCATCGAACGAACATCACCCTCGTTAGAAGTCAAAGGTCAACTCGTTAGAATCTCGTTCGAACGACCTGGGCAGATCTTCTAACGAGTGGCCAGTTTCGAGCCTAGATTTTCCCAAGTTCGTTTTTCCAACTTTTCTTCACCTCTAATCTCATCTAAACATCATTCCAACAATTGTTCATGGGTTCTAATCATTCCTAAACATACTTAGGTCATATATTAACGTTTATATAGGGCCAATTCTTCCTAAACATCATTGAATCATCAAATCCCTTCATTTATCCCCAAATCATATGAATATGAACCCTAAAATTTTAAAGTCACCAATGGGCATAATTAAATCCGTTTTTGTTATGAAAAAGGTGCATTTCCATCAGAATAATCCTCCTAACACAATTCTACATGCAATCCTTTCATCAAAATATAAAGTTCTAATTCCAATTAATGGTTTTTTATCAAACTCCCAAGAACAATACAAATTTTGTCAATTTCCTACGCATGGAAGAAACATTTTTTGTAATAAACGAAATTAAACCACTTGCCTTATGTATATCTCTGATTTTGATGTCGATCTGATGAATGATTCTCTCTCTCTCTGCAGAATTCTCCTCTCTTCTCTCTCTACAAGCCTTCTTTTCCTAAGTGACAATGGTGGCTAGGGTTTGCCTTAGGAACTCTTTTGGAACTAATTTCAATAACCTCCGTAGCCCATTAGGTTATTAGTGGGTTTAGTGGGTAATTGTCAAATAAGATATTAATTCCTAATTTTCGTGGGTTTTAATTCCCAAAAATCCAAAATTACCAAACTACCCTTATACGTTGCCGACATGGCCTAAAAATGCCCCGGGACCCAAACTAAACCCTCGGCTAGTGTTTTATGACTACTTCAACCCTTCCGGACGCGTTGGCGCATTCAAAAAGACCATACGATTAATAGAAATAAAATTCACTTTTTAATTAAAATCAATATATTCCTGACACGACTGTCACACGCATCTCAACAAAATTTCCAAATTATCGAATTTCAATCTCATGACAAGTTTCATAGTTAAATATTCATATATAGCCATATATACTCATTAATATCAAATACCAACTCGCATATCGCTAGTATTTTTTTGTCCGGATTAATTTCCAATTAATACTCATTTAATTCATTTAATCCCATAAATAAATATCATAAAAATACGGGGTATTACATACTTCCCCCCTAATAACAGAATTTCGTCCCGAAATTCGGAACTAGAAAGTACCTGGTAAGAACAACTCTGGATAACGTTCGTGCATCTCATCCTCGTGCTCCCATGTGGACTCCTCGACATTATGATGTCGCCACTGAACACGTACTAACGGAACTATCTTTGATCGCAGTTTCCGCTCACTTCGGTCCAAAATAGCAATCGGCCCCTCCTCGTAGGAGCTATCAGGCTGGAGATCGATGTCCTCCAAAGCAATATGAGAATGAGCCAAATTGTCTCTAAGATATTTTCTTAGTGAGGAAATATGAAATACACCGTGAATCCGATACAAATGCTCCGGAAACCCAAGTCTATACGCAACCGGTCCAATCTGCTCAATAATAGGAAATGGTCCCACATATCTCGGTGCCAACTTTCCTTTCTTCTCGAAACGCATAATCCCCTTCATAGGAGATACTTTGAGCAAAACCTGGTCCCCCACTTGGAACTCCCTGAAGAACATCTTTGCATCAGCATAACTCTTCTGTCGATCCTGAGCTACTCGAATGCGACTCCGTATCAATTCTATCCTCGCCGAAGTACCCTGAATCACTTCCGGCCCAAGTAGTTTGTTGTCCCCCACCTCCAACCAACATGCTGGGGAACGACAAGGTCTACCGTACAACGCCTCAAATGGAGCCATGCCAATGGTGAACTGGTAGGAGTTGTTGTAAGCAAACTCCACCAGGGGAAGATACTGCTCCCATCCACCCTCGAAATCATTGATGCACATACGCAACATGTCCTCCAACATATGGTTTGTACGCTCGATTTACCCATCGGTCTTCGGGTGATACGCCGTACTCAACCTCAATTCCGTGCCCATGGCCTCCTGAAAACTTTCCCAAAACCGTGAAACAAATATCTTGTCTCGGTCAGACACGATATTTAGGGGCACACCGTGAAGTCTCACTATCTATGCAATAAAGAGCTGGGCATACTGTCCCGTAGTGTAGTCTGTCCTTACGGGTAGAAAATGAGCGACTTTGGTCAACCTGTCCACAATTACCCAAATTGAGTCGTGACCTCTCTGTGACGTAGGCAACCTCGTGATAAAGTCCATGGAGATGCTCTCCCACATCCACATCGGGACCTCCAACTGCTGTAGAAGTCATGCCGGTCTCTGATGATCCACTTTTACTAGCTGACAAGTGGCGCATTTTGAAACAAACACGGCAATATATCTCTTCATCCCGCTCCACCAATACTGTCGTCTCATGTCTTGGTACATTTTATCCCCACCGGGATGTACCGCGAACCGTGAGTCGTGCGACTCTTCCATCACCTCGTGCCGCAATTCATCCCCTTATGGAACTACCAATCTCCCATTGAAACGTAATCCTCTGTCTGAGCTAACGGTGTAGGATTCGGCTCCTTCTGCTAGTAATCGAACTATCTGCTCCTGACAGAACGAGTCATTTGCCTGTGCCCTTACTACCTTCGTGACAATCTGCGGTGTAACGGTCATCACAGACATGAACGATCGGCCCACTGCATCCTGGTGTCCCAACTCCTTCCACACCCCTGCCACCTCATCTACTGGCCTACGGCTCAACGCGTCTGCTACCACGTTAGCCTTCCCCGGGTGATACTGGATATCAAACTGATAGTCCTTCACAAACTCAAGCCACCTTCGCTGCCGCATATTCAACTCCTTTTGCGTGAATAGGTACTGTAGGGACTTGTGGTCCATGAACAATCGAAACTTCTCCCCCAAAAGGTAATGTCTCCAAACCCGAAGGGCAAATACAACTGCCGCCAACTCCAAGTCATGAGTGGGGTAATTCTTCTCATGAGGCTTTAGCTTACGGGAAGCATAAGCTATGGCCTGACTCTCCTGCTGTAATACACCTCCAAGTCCTTGTAAGGACGCATCGGTGTAGACTAGATACTCAACTCCAGGTATCGGCAATGCTAACACAGGTGCTGAGGTCAACTTATCCTTTAACTTATCGAATGCCAACTGACAGGCATCACTCCAGATGAACAACACACCTTTACGAGTCAGATGTGTCAAAGGACCTGCTATCTTCGAAAATCCCCGAATGAATCTCCTGTAGTATCCTGCTAGTCCCAAGAAACTCGGATCTCCGTTGGTGTCTTGGGCTGTCCCCACTCCCTCACCGCGGATACCTTCCTCGGATCAACAGATATCCCCCGGTCAGAAATAATGTGTCCCAAAAACAGGACCTCCTTCAGCCCAAACTCGCACTTCTCATACTTTGCATACAGCTCGTTCTGACGTAGCGTCTGCAAAACTTGCCTCAAATGCTCGGCGTGCTCCTCCTCTGTCTGGGAGTAAACTAGAATATCATCAATGAAGACAATAACGAACTGATCTAGGAAATCTCTGAACACCCTATTCATTAAGTCCATAAACACGACTGGAGCATTGGTCAAACCAACAATCATAACCCGAAACTCGTAAGAACCATATCTCGTTAAGAACGCAGTCTTCGAGATATCCTCTTCCCTGATACGCAACTGATGGTATCCCAATCGCAAATAAATCTTTGAGAAGAAAGAAGCTCCTCTCAATTGGTCGAATAAGTCATCGATTCGAGGCAACAGATACTTATTCCGTATCGTGACCTTATTCAACTCTCGGTAATCTACACACAATCTCAGTGAACCATCTCTCTTCTTCACGAACAACACAGGGGCACCCCACGGTGAAGTACTCCTCCGTATAAACCCCTGACCCAACAACTGCTCAATCTGATCTCGTAGCTCTCGCATCTCTGCCGGAGCCATGCGGTATGGTGCGCGTGCTATAGGTCTCGTATCTGGCAATAAGTCTATGACAAAGTTTATCTCTCGATTGGGGGGTAGGCCTCGTATCTCCTGAAACACATCGGAATACTCCCTGACAACTGGGATCGAATCTAAAGGAATCACAACCTCCTTAGAGGTATCCTCCTCTATGTAATACAAATGAGCGGTCGAGCCTCCCTCTGGGCGAGTCATCACCACTACAAACATCTCTTGCCACGGAATGGCAAAAACAATGCTCCCACCGAAGGAATCAATCATGGCTCTATAATCTGCGAGCCAATCCATACCGATAATCACATCGTGCACATGTATATCTAATACCAAGATGTCTGTAGGTAATACCAAACTACCAATCTCTACCCCCACTCCCCGGCATATAAAGAAAATAAGTGACCCACTCCCCAATGGTGAGTCTACACACGTCACTGTGCTCTCTGCTGTGGCTAACAACCCTAAGGCTCTCGCAAAATGTGTAGCTATAAAACAATGCGTTGCCCCTGTATCAAACAAGACCCGACCCATAGTACTATGGATAGGAAACATACCCTCAATCGCGAGTGGTGCCTGTGGAGCTGCTGTCTGGTGGACGTTATAGACACGTCCATACTATAACTGCCCCTGCTGCACAGGAACTGCTGGAATGGCTGGTAGTGCTGGCACCTGGGCTGGAGCTGGGAGGGCAGGTGGAAAAAGTGGCCTCTGTGGCTCATGTCGAGCACCCTGCTGCTGCTGCGGGGTCCTGCCCCTATCAGGACAGTCCTGGCGTTTATGGCCAGTCTTGCCACAAACGAAACACTTCCCCGGGAAGTTTCCCCCTCTTTGTCCCTGCTGCCCTAGGCCCCGGTAGCCATTACCGTTCCTTCTCTGGCCCTGCTGGCCCTGTTGAAACTATTGTTGAACATTCTGACCCTGCTGGTTCTGATGGCCGTTCGGATCCTGATGGCCCTTCCGGAAACCTCCCTGTCCGTGCCTGAAATTTCCTGACCTGAACCTCTTGTGATCCCCCTGCTGGGAACCCTGGTCACCCTGTCTCTGCCCCTGTACAAATTGTGCCCCACTGGCACGATGTCCTCCAGTCATGCCCTGATGGCTGGACTCTCCTGACCTCTTGCCTTCAGTCATGTGAAAGCGATGATCCTGGCAGTGTAACAGTGCAGCGTTAACCACATCAGAATAAGTGGAGAATGATAGGTTCCCCAATAAATGCTGACGGATCCTCCAAGTTAACCCGTCTGTAAATTTTTGTATCTTCTTCTCCTCTGTCGGTATCTCATCCGGAACAATGTTCAGAAGATCAGTGAATTCGGCCTCATACTCGGCCACAGTCTTACCCTCCTGCTTGAGGCTCATCAACTTCCTCCTCATCTCCGTGTGAACAGCTGACGAAAAGTATTTGCGGTCGAACCGCACCCAAAACTCCTGTATAGTGAGAGTATCTCTCTCCTCCACGGTGGTAATAGACTCCCACCACTGCAGTTCAGGCCCCACTAGCTTAAAGGTAGCTAGTATCTGCTTCTGGACATCGGTGCACTCATACATCCTCAAGTGCCGCTGAATGTCCTTCCTCCACTGACTCGAAACCACAACATCGGAGCTACCTGCGAACTCCGGTGGGTGTGCTTTCTGAAAAGCATCACGTACACGTTCCCAAGCAAACGGGAATGCATGTACCTGAATTGGCGCGGCTACTGGCGCCTGAGGTGGTGCCTGATGAACTACTGCTAGTGAGGCATTTACCGCCTGGGCCACAATGGCTGCAACCTCGGTGGCATTCATCGTGCCCTGAACTGGTGCGGGCTGTGGTTCTGGCGTTGCATCCCTGGCAACCCGTTGTGCACGTCGTGGAGGCATTCTGAAATAAGAATAAAGTTTATAAGTTCGCAGTTATAAACTCAAAATATCTGAAGAACGTAGCATAAACAAGAGAATACAACAGTCCTAAAATATAGGGCTCTACATCAAAGAAAGCTCAGCGGAAACATAATAAGCCGTACAGATCCTAAAGGACACTAGAACCTGATGCTCTGATACCACCTGTGACACCCCGACTAATTAAATACCGGGTAGCTACTCCTTTATTAAATTAATACAAAATGCTAAGTTGGTCCAGTTAATAGCATCACCGTCGAAAACATTTTTATGGTTACTAACCACCTAGTATTTAAAAAGTAAGTTGCCAAATTTTAATTTAAGTCTGGTTAACATGCAGTAAAAGAATAATGAAAGAATAACAACCATTCACCATAACGAAGCAATAGAATAACCAACGAAATAATAATAAGTCCGGAGGAAAACTCCTCACAACAATCCCACAACTGAAAATAATATGACAAGTCTGAATCCTGAATTAATTACATGCCAGAAGTCTGAATAACTGAAATAAATGAAATGTCTCTAAGAGAAATGGGCGACATGCCCTATAACTGATAAATGCTGACTATAGAGTCAAGATAGATGAAGCGTCTACAAGCAAAGTCCTGTAACTTCCACAAATAGCTACAGCTCGTCACCTGAATGAGGATCCTAAGCATGGTGTCCTTGTAGCTGGGCACCTAAAATGGTTTTTACAAAATAGATTTGAAAGGAAATGGGTCAGATCCCGAAAGTGGAAATCATTTTAAAAATAGCAAGTGTTTTAATAACATTAAAACATTAAATGCAAAATACATGTTAGGACGTGCACTCACATGAAATTCTCACCTCTCGACTACATGTGCACTCCTAACGTACCGTACCCATCTAAATCACATACATATCTAATCAAATCGTAATAAGTTCTACCCCTTACTACTCGATTCCCATATTACATTCTAGCGTTATCAATTGAATAGAGGGCTTTACTTAAACTCAGATTCTCAATTAGTAATACAATTCGCTATCGGTTAACCCGTTATGTTTTCTCAAAACATTACCATAATTATATTCACAATACCAACATGAAAGTTCCCATTAATTAAGTGTATATTATTCACGTCATAAATATACAATATAAGCACCTCGAGACTAAGCTGCGGTGCACACATACTCTGCTATCCATCCCGGTACATCACGTACATAAGGATCACGCATTCCGAATCTCTCAGGAATCGTTCTCAGATACCAACAATCACAAACAATGGAGGCGAACACAGTCACATCACATGGGTCACGCACATACCTGCGCTCCCACGATCAGCAGACTTATTAACATCCCAATAAGTCCTTCTCTGACCTATGTTCTTGAGGTACCAGTCTAAATTCGGGCAACACAAGGATTATAGGGCCCTTAGCGAACGTAAACCTCCCGTGATAGCAAGTATGGTAGGTATGTCATACACATAAAATCATATACATATACTAAGTATGCACACATCTTAGTAGTAACCATAATTTATTTGTAGTACACATCTCATTCTCGTACCGACATATAATGCTACACAATTTATATGTTCCCGGTTAATATAATTATTTAGGCCGTCAATAGTTCTCAAATCGTAATAGACACTCATGTCCTACTTCATAATTTCCCTTAGGTTCAAACTACACTTCTAGGTTTTACTCCTCATTATATCCCAAATATCCCAAATATATCAAATAATCCACAAGGAAGTGTTATCTCTACATATAAACAAGGTTACGGGACACTCGGGATCAAAACAGGCTAAAAAGCTTAAACTGTCAGCTCGTTAGAAGTCTCGTTCGAATGAGGCTGTTCGAACGAGAGTTCGTTCGAACGAAGTGGGCTTTCTAACGAGATATCATTCGAACGAAAGTCATCGAACGAACATCACCCTCGTTAGAAGTCAAAGGTCAACTCGTTAGAAGCTCGATCGAAAGACCTGGGCAGATCTTCTAACGAGTGGCCAGTTTCGAGCCTAGATTTTCCCAAGTTCGTTTTTCCAACTTTTCTTCACCTCTAATCTCATCTAAACATCATTCCAACAATTTTTCATGGGTTCTAATCATTCCTAAACATACTTAGGTCATATATTAACGTTTATATAGGGCCAATTCCTCCTAAACATCATTGAATCATCAAATCCCTTCATTTATCCCCAAATCATATGAATATGAACCCTAAAATTTTAAAGTCACCAATGGGCATAATTAAATCCGTTTTGTTATGAACAAGGTGTATTTCCATCATAATAATCCTCCTAACACAATTCTACATGCAATCCTTTCATCAAAATATAAAGTTCTAATTCCAATTAATGGGTTTTTATCAAACTCCCAAGAACAATACAAATTTTGTCAATTTCCTACGCATGGAAGAAACATTCTTTGTAATAAACGAAATTAAACCACTTGCCTTACGTATATCTCTGATTTTGATGTCGATCTGATGAATGATTCTCTCTCTCTCTGCAGAATTCTCCTCTCTTCTCTCTCTACAAGCCTTCTTCTCCAAAGTGACAATGGTGGCTAGGGTTTGCCTTAGGAACTCTTTTGGAACTAATTTCAATAACCTCCGTAGCCCATTAGGTTATTAGTGGGTTTAGTGGGTAATTGTCAAATAAGATATTAATTCCTAATTTTCGTGGGTTTTAATTCCCAAAAATCCAAAATTACCAAACTACCCTTATACGTTGCCGACATGGCCTAAAAATGCCCCGGGACCCAAACTAAACCCTCGGCTAGTGTTTTATGACTACTTCGACCCTTCCAGACGCGTTGGCGCATTCAAAACGACCATACGGTTAATAGAAATAAAATTCACTTTTTAATTAAAATCAATATATTCCTGACGCGACTGTCACACGCGTCTCAACAAAATTTCTAAATTGCCGTATTTCAATCTCACGACAAGTTTCATAGTTCAATATTCATATATAGCCATATATACTCATTAATATCAAATACCAACTCGCATCTCACTAGTATTTTTTTGTCCGGATTAATTTCCAATTAATACTCATTTAATTCATTCAATCCCATAAATAAATATCATAAAAATACGGGGTATTACAGGTTTGCATGCTGCTATTTGTGAGTGTTCCTCGTCATCCGTTACTTCGTCTGTTGGTGATGGGATCATTATTGGGACGGTTACTGATATTTTTTCTTCATCAGGTATATTAGGGGTTTCTCGTCACTTTTCCTCAACCCAAAATCTCATAGGTTCCTCGCGGTGTATCTCAATATCTGAGGGTCCCTCGTCAGAAGTGACATTGGTGGCTGGTTGTCCCTCGTAGGTTAGGTTTCTATCAGTGGGTTCCTCGCGGGTTGATTTGTTATCCGATGGTTCCTCGACTATTCCAAGTAGTTTACCATTTGATTTTCCATCTGGCAGTGGCATAGACAAAAGATCCTCGCGTGACCCATTTCATACTATGGGTTCCTCGTCCGCAGTTCCGTCGTCACCGAATGATGTTGTGGAACTTGCTACTAGCGAGGGTCTCTCGCGAATTGGATTTCTATAAGAGGGTTTCTTGACTGTTCCAAGTAGTTCACCATTTTATTTTCCATCTGGCAGTGGCGTAGCCAAGAGCTCCTCGCGAGACCCATTTCATACTATGGGTTCCTCGTCCGTAGTGCCGTCGTCACATAATGGAGTTGTGGGACTTGCTACTAGCAAGGGTCTCTCGTGTGGTAATTCTGTATTTGTGGGTTTCTCGCGAGTTGGATTTCTATAAGAGGGTTTCTCGACTGTTCCAAGTAGTTCACCATTTTATTTTCCATCTGGAAGTGGCGTAGCTAATTTCGTACCATGGGTTCCTCTCCAATGTCACAAATTGAACTCGTGAGACCCCATTTGGCAATGAATTCTTCGCACGTGGACTTCATACCAAGGGGTTCCACCCCAGAAGTGTTGTTGGTGTCTAATACTTTGTTGGCAATGAGGGATAGCCAGGGTTCCTCGCCCATGGGTTCCTTTCAATCTGGTGTTTCTACAGGGGTTGTCGCTGTGACTTATTTTCTAGCGATGGGGAACACCCAAGGTTCCTCTCAAGTTGACATTTTTATAGGGGTTGTTGCTGCCACTTCTTGTTTGGTAGTGAGGAGCAAGCACGGTTTCTCACCCATGGGTTCTTTGCGACATCAAAAGGTTGGCGAGGGCTCCTCGTCTGGGGTGTTAGGTGTGAGTGGGTTCCTCATTTTCACAGTCACCATTAGCTATTGGCAGTTCTTCAACCACCTCATCTTCTCCTTAAGCTTAGGAAGACTATATGCGCACTTATGGGTAGGGGTCCGGCGACTCATCATACCGATGAGGACCCTCCCTCTAAGAAGAGGAAAAAAACTTCCTAGCCTCCTTTATAGTAATAACTTTGTAGGGTGATTCCTTTAAACCCATACCCTTGGCTGTTGGTGATATTATCGTTGCCACTACTTGCTCCGGCACCACTTTTTGTGAATGATCTACTTCCGTCGGAATCATTTTAGGAGTGGCTGACCCACTAGAGGGGGAAACTGCTAGTATTACACGGCCCTGACCCAAACTTTCCATGTCTACGTTGTTTTGTTTCAAAAACTCAAAAACATACTCATACGGTTGATACCTGTCGCCGTAGCCGCTGCTGGTGAACTAGTCTATCCTCCCTAAGAAGCAGGTACTCTATCTCCGGTCACCACCACATACTCCTGAGTGGTATGATCTCTTTGAGTTCCATTCCTAGCTGGAATGTCTTCAAACACTAGCTGCTTAGAAACATTAAAACCTCCTTTGTCCATGTAAGTGAGGATACCTCCCCAACGGAGTCGCTAAATATAGGAGGGTAGTGAGACTGGGGTCTATGAATAACTGGAAAGGGTGAGGCGTGACCCACTCCAATGGACATTGTCTGCAAGGTACTCAAGAACTTTTGAAGCATCTTCAGATGAAACCTTCTCCTTCTAGTAAAAATGGAGCTCAAAGGAACTCCCTCCCTTCAAGAAGATGAACTTCCACAACACTAATAGTAATTTTCTTAAGAAGAGCTCGTGAGAATGATGGTTGTCAGTGAGGAGTGAAAGAACAAGGCACTCAACACTAAAGAGAGAGAAGGGAGAGAATTCTATATAGGTTCTGGTTTGATTTTGACGAAGTAACTTTTGTTATTGAGTTTTTTATCTATTCTTGACCTTGCCCAAGGATCCTATTTATACTTGGGCACTAGGGATGGGTTGTCACTTTTGGCTCCAAAACTTAGAGGGTTCGTGAGGGACAAGGTTTGCAGTGTACTATTTGTCCCTACCTGTGTTCAGCAACCTGTCCCCTCAGGCAGGTGACACCTAGTGCAAACCAAATTCAAAAAGAAAATATGTCTCCTAATGGAGACAAAATATCTGATTTGGTAAATATCCTTTGAAATGGTAACTTGTGGTGCAAACTTTTGCAAATCATGAGAGGGGAGGAATTAAGGACCCCTTTCCTCTAAAATATTTTTTTGTCTTGAGAGGGACCTTGAGGATTCTCTCTTATGAGAAAGCCATTTTTTGTAAAGAGTTTATTCCTTGTGAGTCGCTATATCTTTGGCTGCCCACTTCACTTGTTACCAAGTCTGCGGTGTGTGTAGTCTTGAGTGAATTATGGGTCTTCCTACTAGTACTGTCTCAATCCTATAATGCTAAGTGGTTGAGCTTGCTTAACATACCTTGTCCCTCACCCGCCAAGCCAAAACTCCCAAGAGATCCCAACTAGCTTACATAAGCCCTGCTTGCTCAACTAGGCAACCTGTACACGAAAATAAGTGTTAGTACTTTTGTTCTTTTTTCATGATGAGGGGTTGCTTATGTTAGACACCCCATCATCCTAACTTGGTTTTCTGGGAGCTAAGGGGGGAGTACCTTGCGGGTCCCTCCTCCCATGTAAGTTTATGCTATTGAGGAACCCCAGGGGGTTCCTTCTTAAACATCATTTTTGCTCTTGAGGAAACCTTGGGGGGTTCCTTCTCAAATGTCATTTCTGCAGGAACTCACCGTAGAAGTGCCATATTGGAGAAATTCCATATTATCACTTCTGCGGTGGAGGGACCCTGGGGGTTACTTCTCCAATATGATATTTCTGCAGTCGAGGGACCATGGGGGTTCCTTCTCTAATATGGCATTATACTATTGAGGGACCCTGGGGGTTCCTTCTCCAATATGTCATTTCTGTGATGAAGGGACCTTGGGGATTCCTTCTCCAATATGGCACTTCTGCGGTGGAGGGACCATGGAGGTTCCTTATCCAATATGGCATTTATGTTATGGAGGTACATTGGGGGTTCCTTCTCCAATATGGCACTTATGGGGTGGAGGGACCCTAGGTGTTCCTTCTCTATTATGGAACTTCTGCGGTGGAGGGCCCTAGGTGTTCCTTCTCCAATATGAATTTTTAATGTTAGAGGGACCCTGAGGGTTCCTTCTCCAATATGAATTTATGCGGTGGAGGGACCTAGGGGGTTCCTTCTCTAATATGAATTTTTGTTGTGGATAGACCTTGTGGGTTCCTTCTCTAATATTAATTTCTACGGTGGAGGGACCCTTGGGGTTCCTTCACCAATATGGATTTTCTGCGATTGAGGGACCCTGGGGGTTCCCTCAACCTCATATTTTCTGTAAGCTGAAGGGGGGTCTTTGAGGGACCATCACCCACAAATATAGTGGTCAAACTTGAAACACCCTTCTACACTTGTCGAGCTACGGGTCATATGAGTTTAGGGTGATGTCGTTTGGGCTCACTAATGCGCCAACAGTATTTATAGATATCATGAACCGGGCATTCAGGGAGTTTTTAGCTGAGTTCGTGATCGTATTCATAGACGATATTCTGGTTTACTCTCTCACGGAGGATAAGCATGCCGAACACTTACATCTGGTGCTTCAAACATTACGGGACCATCAGTTATACTCCAAAATTGAGAAGTGTGGATTTTTGTTTCGAGAGGTTCAGTTTCTTGGCCACATAGTGTTCGATCAGGGCATTGATGTTGATCCAAGTAAAGTATCAGCAGTGAGGGAGTGGGGACAACCCACAACACCAACGGAGGTTTGCAACTTTTTAGGTTTGGTTGATTATTACCTCCTCTTCATTAAGGGGTTCTCAAAGATCGCTGGTCTTTTGACGAACCTGACACGAAAGGGAGTACCATTCGTGTGGAGCGACCACTGTCAGTTAGCGTTTGATGACCTGAAAGACAGGCTAACATCATCACCCATACTGGCATTTCCTAGGAGTGGATTAGAGTACCGAGTATACACTGACGCATCCCTGCAGGGACTTGGGGTGAGTTACAACAGGAGGAAAAGGCGATAGCTTATGCTTCTCGAAAGCTAAAGCCACATGAGAAGAATTATCCCACCCACGACCTCGAGTTGGCAACGATCATTTTCGCTTTGAGGATATGGAGGCATTATCTTCTGGGGGAACAGTTCACTCTTTTCACGGATCATAAGTCACTTCAGTATTTCTTCACACAGAAGGATCTGAATATGAGGCAGAGACAGTGGCTAGAATTCGTGAAGGATTACTAGTTTGATATACAGTATCATCCTGGTAGGCTAACGTGGTAGCGGACGCATTGAGATGATAACCTACTGGAGATATAGCTAAAGTGTGGAAATATAAGTGTAGTGAACTCAAGTAGGAGGATGAGGTGGCCAGGGCGTACATGGCAGTTATGGCCATCATTCCTGAGATCGTGATGCGGGTAGTGAGGGCTCAGGCAGAGGGCCAGTTCTTTCAGGGCAGGGTGAGACAGCTATTAGCCGAGGGTGCGAAGTCTTACTCAATAAATTCAGAGGGAGGTCTGTGATTTAATAGGAGGTCAGTAGTGACCGAAGAGGAGGAGTTAAGGCAAGGAGTGATGACCGAGTCTCACGGTTCCAAATTTACGATACATCGTGATGGGGATAAGATGTACTAGGATATGTAGTGACAGTATTAGTGGTCGGGTATGAAGCAAGACATAGCAGAATTTGTCTCGAAGTGTGTTACATGCCATCTGGTGAAAGTTAACCATCAGAGACCTTCAGGGATGCTACAGCCACTATATATTCCCATGTGGAAGTGGGAGAGAATTTCGATGGATTTCATTACTGGACTACCAATATCACAAAGGGGTCATAATTCTATTTGGGTGATAGTGGATCGGCTGACCAAGGTAGCTCATTTCTTGCCGGTTCGTACTGACTTTGATATGATGCAGTATGCGTAGCTATTCATTTCATTAATTGTTAAGCTCCACGGGGTCCCTATTAATATTGTGTCTGACAGAGACAAGATATTTGTGGCACATTTTTGGCAGAGCTTTCAGGAGGCCATGGGTACAAAATTACGGCTGAGTATGACGTATCACCTCCAACAGACGGGCAGACTGAGAGGGTGAATCAGATGCTTGAGGATATGTTGAGGATGTGTATCCTAGATTTTGGGGGGAGGATGGGAGAGATACCTCCCATTGGTAGAGTTTGCGTATGACAACTCTTACCAATTCATTATCGGTATGGCTCCTTTCGAGGCACTTTATGGGAGGCCTTGTCGTTCGCCTGCCTACTGGTTAAAGGTGGGGGACAACAAGCTATTGGGATCGAAGATGATACAGGCGACTTCTACTAAGATAAAGTTAATTCAAGGACGTATTCGAATAGCCCAATATATGCAAAAGAGTTATGCTGATGCCGGTAGGAGACACGTGGAGCTAGAGGTGGGTGACCAGGTGTTGATTTGGGTATCTCCTATGAAGAGGATTATGAGGTTCGATAAGAAAAGGAAGTTACCGTCGAGATATGTGGGATCGTTCCCTATTATTGAGAGGGTGGGACTGGTAGCAAACGGATTGGGGCTCCCAAAGAATCTTCAGCAAATACATGACGTGTTCTATGTGGCATCGCTGAAGAAATACAGGAGGAGCGAGGGAGACTTTTGGCACGTCCCACTTGAGGAGATTGATTTGCAGCCATATGTCCCAATAAATTTAACATTTCAATGAGAAAAGAATAGTGTATAACACTCACAAACGACGAACGGTACAAAGCTTACTCGGTGTAAGTATATTCAATGCAACAAAAGATTACCGAGTTATAAAAATCTTAAACCAAATCAATAGAACAAGAAAAGCGCATGTGCTCATGGGATTAAAGTTTAATTCATGAAGTTATTCATAATATCAATAATTATAGGACTAAAGTCTAATAACTTCTAAACTCGAGAACATGCATCATTGAGTTATCAATTGGATCGGGCAATTATTGAAATTTATCATCGAAACAAAGGCAAAATGCCCAATAAAGAATAAAAAAGAAAAAAAAAATCTTGTTGAAATTTTTCAAATTTTTCTAAGAAAGCATACTTAGTTATTAACATGTAATCAAATCAAAGAAACTACCAATGAATGGATAGAATATCCCACACCCCCTAACTTAAAACCTGAAATTATCCTCAATGTGAATTAAGAACCAAGTTAAAGAGAGGAAAAGAGAGATATTACCCAAAATGGAGCGATCTCCGAAAAGTACAAGTCGAAAGATTCTACAAACATGTTAGTACCAAAGCATAACAAAAAGAAAGAATAAATTTTTTAACTAATTACACTAGACTAAATTAAAAAGGAAAGAAAAGATAAAAATAAAGAAAGAATAAAAACCTAACTATATACAACCTAATATTTAGGCTTCACACTAACTATACACTAGAAGTCTAAATAGTTGAGGGTCCACCACGAAAAACATTTTACTTTGGAGGATAACCGGTGTACCCTCACTATCAAGCATACCTTCTGGAAAATAGGAATTCCGTTCAAACAACGGAAGGCATGTGTAAGGCGGAAGAAATGAACTATCGCCAATTAAAAGTTTTGGGGGGACGATGGGGGATTTGGATAAGATGGATGACAAAAACACATGGGTTCCAAAAAAAATTGAATTATCTCCCAAGGGTTTAGCAAGTGGAATGGGAGGTGGTGCATATGGAGGCAAATATGCCTTCATGGAGAGAAACTCGATCAAGTACTCCTCGTCGGTGAAAGGGTTAAACGTTTTAAAGCTCAGAAGCGATTCATCGGATACTTGTGACGGTGTGATAACAGAGAATGAAAAGGAGGAGGAAAGAAATTCAAACTCAAGAGATGAGTTATCATCACTCAAAGTTGGAATTTCAAAGGTGATAGGATCATTTTCAATGAAACACTCTTCTTATGGATCCAAAGATGAAATCATCTCATTGAAAATGGATACTACATCCATTCATCCTCACTTTCAATATCTATTAAGTGATGGGCCAAGTGAAGAATGGTTTATTCCAATTTAGTCACAAAGTCCTCAATTGGTTCAAAACACTCCTCAACTTCAAAAGTCTAGGAAGAGAAATCATCGTCAGATTCGAATAATAAATCCAAGTCATGCTCCCAACAAAGATTTTCTTCCCAATAACGGTCTTCATACCTCTCATTTTCAAGCATAAGCAAACCCTCGCCAAAAGTCATAGGCCGAGGTGCGGATTCTTGGAAATGAGAAGTTTGAAAATTATTATCGGAACTATACTAAAGCTCATTATTATAAGAACTTTGAAATCTATTGCAATTTGTTTCAAAATTCCTATTATAAGGAATCAGAGGCTCAAAATCATTATCCTCCTCCTCAAAATATACACACTCCAAAGCTTGACTTTTGTAATACTCGTCCAAAGTCATTTTTGAATTTGTAATTTTTTGAGACTCTAAGTATTGACCAAAAGTCATAGGATTACGGGCATTTTGAGAATTATAATAATGATTACCGAAAGAATTGGAATAAGACATGCTTACCCCCAAAATGGCTCAAAGTGGTGAAATCCACAAAGTAGTTGCGCACGCGAGAAATTAAAGCATTTCTTAGCGCTCAAATTTAAAAGTCCTGCAAAAGGTTAGCAAAAAAAATACAAATGGAAAGAAAATACTACGAAATACTAAATCAAATAAATTCTAAAACAAACTCATTCCCGACAAAGACGCCATTTTGATTAAGGGTGAGAAGTAGCGCGTGTCAAAATGCCGATCATTGTTTTCTGCTCACCGACTCAATACAAAAACCTAAACTTATAACTACACTCAACAGGTGAGTATAGCGGACAAGTCCGGGTATCGAAAATCCACAGCGATGAGTTGCTACAATTTATAAGGTTTAATATTCCTAAAATAAAAGCGTAAAAGATAATTACAATAAAAAGGAAAAGATGGAAAAAGGGAAAAGATTCATCTAAACGGTTGTAATTAAACTAGATTAACAAAGAGAATAAAAACTATAGGTTGCGTTGAATATTCCTCACCCGAGTTAATTAGTATAAAATGGTTACACGGGTTGACGAGTTATTAAGATTGCTTCTCGTTTTGACAATTAATTAAATCAAGAGTTGTCACACCCCTAAATTCGCATAAAAGTCTAATAAGATTTTGGCGTCAACAAATATCTCAAAAATTACGCATGTAAGGTCGTAAGCACGGAGCATACATGATATACCCCATCATATTTTCTAGGCGTAATAACTATGACAGCACACTCGAAATAAACCCATAAACTCCATCACCAAAGCAAAATAACATGTCAACCCTAAATGAGTTCAATCCGACACAACCTAGACTAATTTAGCTAGAAAGCATGGTAAAAATGCGGTAAAGGAAAGAAATAAATAAACACAATAAATCTACACTACAAAGCAAGAAAATAAGGAAATACAACTTAAATTAAATGGAAGGGAAGATGAATAGTTCAACTTAGAAACCCTAATGGGTGCCAAACCAAGAAGAATTGAAGATGAGCTCTTCAAACCTCCAAACCCAAACCTAACCTATCTAAGACTAATTATATCTAAAAATAGAAACAAAAATTGCTTTATATAGTAAGTTACAAAAGAAATAAAGGAAAAATAAAAGAAAAGAATCGAAGCAACAAATATCTGGTATACGCGGTCGACCGGTCGCAGAGGCGCGGTCGAGAGGTGCGGTCAATCGTGCCTTTAAGTTGAAGCCCACTATCTCCGATCCAAGGCAAAAATCCAAACCGTGGTCGAGCGGAATCCGAAGCACGGTTGACCGGTACTCTATTTTTGGCAGCTATTTGGTCCATGACTTGGGAGGAAAAGGATGGAAACGAAAATGGCCATATCTTCTTCGTCTAAACTCCAAATGACAAGCCGTTTGTGACCATGCGATGCTAACTCAACAAACTATGCATCCGTGGAATTTACATGAGCTGGAGAAGAAATGTGAATTGACTAAAATGCCATTGAAGTAGCATTCGATGACAGAACTTCTTCGAAATGCAACAGATCCTCACTTTTAGCGTTCCAATACCTACAAAAGCACAATTAACCCCTGCAAAGCATGTATATATCCAGATACGAGGTTGTCTGGCTAATGAGCATAAATATAGGCATTTAGGATCGTAAAAATGCTAGAATGCATAAAGATATAGGTAAAAAATATGCAATATTCGATATGAATCAATAGTCTAAATATATTGGGTAGTTGTAGCTAACTAGACTAAGTATGGAATGTTAGGCGTACACTATAAATGAGAGGTGAGGATACTCAAGTGAGTGTGTGTAAGCCTACATGTGTAATTAATAACTTATCTTTACTACATTAAATTTACTTTCTAAATAATTTCAAAACGTTTTGAGTACTAACTCTTTCTATGTAAAATATTTTTAAAAACCTTTTTGGTGTCCAGGGACGCCAAGCGTGAATTCATTCCAGGGATTTCGTAGATGCAACACAGGTGGATGTTGCAGGACATTGATTAGATGCCTCTTTTATCATTTCTGATCTAGTGTAGGATTTCAGTTTCAGTATGGACATGTTGTCCCACCATACTTTCTTTAGTTGGTATTTTGATATTTGTTGGTTTTTGGCCGATGGTTTATTTAGCAAAACTTGTTTACCTTAGTTGTTATATTCAGACTTTTATGTTGGTATTTGATTTATACTTTGTTCCGCATGTTGTTGTATGTTTAATGAAAGTTAAAATTTAGCACTAGTCTAATTTCACCTAGGTGATTAGTAATTAAAAAGTTTTTGACAGTGATGCTAAGAATGAACCAACTGATATACCTGTTTTAATTTGATTTAGGACTGATCACCCGGGTTTTAATTAGGTGGGGTATCATAATATGGTGAGCGTAAATTGTGGGTGTCATGCCACGGTTGCCTATGGTTGTGTATTCGCACCTCACGATTGCATCAAAACGTGTATACTCTATTACGATTTAGTCTCACAGCATATTGAACATTTATGGTTTTCTTTAACCGTGGTTATTCATGTTCGGTTTCAACCCACTGTACTTGGCACCAAATCCTTTTTCATTTTTACCGTGACCATTTTTGTCAACTTCTCATACCAAATGTATTCTCAATTGTGATGATATCTTAGATCGATGACTTGGTCCTAGATGGTTCATTTTAGCAAGATATTGAAAATGTTATCGTATCGAGTGCTTCATCTAAATGTGCTTCAATCTAGAAATCAAATACGGGTTAAAAAGGCACGACCGAGCTACCAAAGGCATCAACATTCAAAAAATATAACATCGATGAAAAAGGCATGGTCGAGGAACCAACGACATCAACACCCGATAAATCAAATGCGATTGAATGTTTACATGATTTTTCCTAAACGTGACGATGTCTATGATAATCAATAACAATTTCCATTAATTCCTCTAATTGTATGACATAATTGGATGACCCTAACATTTGATTTTATACTTTGATTGGACGTGGGATTGGATGAAGGCTTGGATGTTAATGCAATTACATAAGACCACACAATCGAATTCATTATAGACGAGGCATGTGTAATTTCCTTATACCTGACATTCATTTATGTATAATTTTAATTAACAATGCATCTCATACTTGCACATATATAGTTGTAATTTACATATTTGTGTAATTTTAATTAAAAATGCATGTTATGCTTGTATAGATATTCGATGATTGTGACAAAATGATTGATTGGTGTTCAAAAATCAGTCACAAACTTCATGCCATTACGATCATCTTGAATTACAGCAAGACAAGTTTAGTTAGAAAGGAAATGGTGATATTGGGTTGTGAGAGAAGTGAGCTTCACAGGAATAGGAGAGATGGGGGTGGACAAAAAGAGGAAGATAAGTTCTGGTACTCAAAAGTGTGACTCCCCCTTGAAAAACATGCCGACAGAGGATGTCTAGTGGGGATGGAAACTGCTTAATGGATACACAACCACGAGGTATCCAAAATAATTGTTGGACATCCTTGTGCAACATGATTGTCCCAAAAAGAGTGGAATATAAAAAGCAAGATGATTACCAAGGAGTTGGGCCTAAAGTAAGTACTCCACACTTTGAAACAATGGTTGGCAAATAATTATTCTTCCATTAGAATAATTTCTAATGCGAAGCACAAGTTGGAAAATATGAAGATGCATGGGCATATAGTGATGCAACAACTGATTCATTTTCTAACAGAAAAGAACTATATCCAAGAGCATAGGAGAAACAAGCATACCAATGTAATGGAGGATATATTTTTTGCGCATCCTCTATCTTATTTGTTGGTTAAGTGTTTCCCGACCGTACTAGTGATTAATTGCACCTACAAGACCAAACGCTATAATATGCCCTTATTTAAGATGATTGGATTCACATAAATCGAGAAATCATTTCCTTTGTGTTCTTGAAGAATGCGAAGAAGAGGAATTTGCTTTGGGCTTTGCACCATTATTTGTGGTAATTGTACGAGCTGGAAACTTTGCCCCAGGTATTTGTTTCTGATAAACAATAGTCTTACTGAAATGCAGTTCAAAAGGTGTTTCTACTTTGCCACCCTTCTTTTATGTCTGTTCCATGTTCAAAAAACTATAGAAGGTTCATGTTTAAAACACAACATTAAAGATCAAGAGAAGAATTTGTTTATGCAAGGTTGGATTGGGATGGTGGAGTCTGAGATGTGGCATGATTTTGAGAATTCGTTGTCGGCTTTCTGTTAAAATTGGCACAAGTATCCCAACATGATTTATTACATACAAAAGAACTAGTTTCCTCTATGGTAGCAATAGACGAATTCCTATACTAAGAAGGCACCTCACCATGACAACCACATAACTAATAGAGTGGAGGGTGCCCATGCCCAACTGAAAAAACATCTAATAAGTAGCACCAGTTATTTTACAATTGTGTGGAAGGGAATGGATTCATTGTTTGGCCACCAAATGACTCAAATACAAAAGGATTTTCAAAAAATGGTGTAAACAGCCAAGCATAACCATAACAACTCATTTTTGTGTGATATCCATAGTAGGGCATCACACTATGCCTTAAACTTGATTTTTGGAGAGATTGATTGTATGAGATTGATGTTGAGTGAATCTACCGCCAACACCCAACACACATAGATACGATGCTACACCAACTCCATACAATATACGGGCTTCCATGTGTATACGAGTCGGAACAATAGGGGAAGCTAGGCTAAGAAATTCCCAAATGGGCACTAGACAGTTATGGGAAGAAGCTTGCTATTATTCCGAACATCCCAGTGTAACATGTGATTAAATATACTCATGAGATGATATTATTTATGAAAATGTGGACTAAGGCGGGTGGAGCATTCAGGAATATGATGCAAAGTAAGTTACTGAAGATTGCTTAACCCTCTTGCATGCCGTTGATGGAGCTAGTGCAAATTCGACTAAAGGGTAGGCCTAAGGAGAAAAAGTCTGTTGATACATCTATAAAATGAAAACCAAATACGTGGTCTAGGGAAAAAATATCTATATCAAGAACGTTCCTAATTTCTACCAATCATTTATGGGCAAAATATACGATGTCAGATCTGATGGGAAGTGTGGTTATATGACCATTTATAAAGGAGCCTGTGTTGGGGATGGACTTAAGCATTCTCATGTTATCCACAGTGCGATATTATCCTAGCTACATAGGGACAACCATTTATAGGCTAGTATTATGAATTCATATGATATTGATGACTATGAGAGGATATTGGATAGGTTTAGGAACTCATGCATTAGAGAACATTGGTTTATCATGCCCGATTTTAGGTATCTTGTAGCTAATGCATTGGATCTTATAGTATTCATGATATTCAAACTTTGGTGCCATTTGATGTTGGGTTATGTAGACACCACATTTTAGGACCCCCTCAGTTTCTCCTTAGGTCCTTATCACCTCTTCAAATCACTATAAACCCCAGGTCATACTTTGAGTACTTATCTAGAGGCCATCAGGTGCCCTTGGGCCCCATTTGAGTCCAGTCAACTCTATCATTAGGGAAAAATCTCATTGAATCTTTAAAAGGCTCTAAATTACCTTTTTAATGGTCCACACTGTGCTCGAATCAGCTTAATGGTTAAGAAAAACGGATCATTTTACTATCAAAAATCGATCTAGAGGCCATCGGGCTCTCCCGGGCCCTGATTTGACCCCCAATTATCATCATCGTCAGAGAGAAAGCTCTTTGAATCTTCAAAATAAACTAAAAACCCATTCCAACGGTCCATACCATTCATCAAACGGAATAATCGTTCGGGCGAAAGATCCGTTTTCTGCTAAAAATTGAATCGGAGTCCACCCGGCGCTTCCGGGCTTCGTTTGACCAAGGTTAACTTTTTAGCTCAAACGAGACTGAATGATTACTTAAAGGGCACTCAATACCCTTTCCAACGGTCTTCCCCATTCACAAATCATCCTTCTGGTACAGACAAACAACCCATATTTCTCTGGAAGATCTCCGAGTGCTTTCGGGTCCCGGTTAACCAAAATTAACTTTTCAAATCGAGTGAAGCTATTTAGAATGTCGAATTACCTCAAATAAACTTTACAACAATCTACCCTGTACACGATTCAGACTTATCGATCGAACGAATGATTCATTTCCATCTAATGATCTCCCGTCTAAAGGACCGATGAGCGCTTTCGAGCCCCCTTGACCTAAAGTCAACTCACGGACCCAGGAGAGGCTTAAAGGACTCTTGAAGATCTCTAAATTAACTTTCTAATGGTATGCCCCATGTGTGATTTGGATCAACAAATTGCATTCTATGATCATTTTTTCTGAAAAAATATGCACGAGACTACCGATTGGCAGGTCCATTTTCCTACCTATCTACAGTCTACCTAGGGTTACCTACCGATTGTCAAGGCTAAGGCTATGCCGATCAGCATACCCTTACCCTATAAATAGAGGGTATGACCTCACTCCCAAGACAAACCTTAGATCCATCAATGTCAATGATCTCAGCAAACATTCTCTTGCAATCAGTGAGGTTTTCTTATGTGAAATTCCTTTCAATCTTTCATTCCCATCCTTTTCATACCCAATTTAGCAAAATATCATTATCTTTCATCCAACATTCATCTCAACATCCAAGGGATCTCATCAATGATCAAGATCAAGCCTCAATTCTCCAAAGAATGTCCAAAATTCTTCTCTCTTTTATTTCTTTATTTTTGCATTAGTTACATAAATTCTTAATCTAGCTTTTACTTTAGTTCGTACACATTAATATCTCACCTTTTTATTAATTATATTGCACATACTTTATTTTCTATAAAAAAAATCCAAAATAAACAAAAAGAGGGTTACACCTATAAATTCCAACGGGATTATCCATCCCTATTTCTCAAAAAACTAAAATATATTTTCTACACTCACATATAATAAATTCCCGTTCGAATCTATGGGATAAACTCGACCCTTATGCCTCATGCGAACTACATGGAATTTTATGCCTTTATAGGTTACGTAAGCGTTTAGAGTTGAAACTCGAGACTCGAGTCCAATTTCTCAATTCTATAATTTTCCCATTTTTCAGTTTTGTCACCTTTTCATCTATAAATTATTTTAATATGTATTATATTTGTGATCCTTATTGGCATTTTATCCAACATATATTATTGTTTCATCATAACGATCAATATCTCGAAAAAAACATACATCGTATTTTCTAGATATTATTTTGGGAACATTCCTTAAGATGACCTCACTCTATCTCTTCGATGATATGAGTTGGGAAATTCTGATCTCCATTTATATTTACATGCACACAAACTTCACAGAGAAATTAAGTAAAACTGTAACACAAGCCCATGAGAGATCGAAAGGGCGGGATGGGTGCCTAACACCTTCCCATTTCGTAACTTAGCCCCTAAATCTTCGAACTATTGGTTTCATAAGCACCAGTTTGTCATTGATTCCGCTCTCTTGAGGTGACGACATGTTCTTTTGCCTGTTTTGTGCAAAATAGGCTGGAGAATCCATCTCTTTACATTCACCCGACACCGACGACGTCGAAGCGTTCTTAGAGAAAGCGAGCACGAGACATGTTTCTCTCCCCCCCATCGTCGAGAGAGAAGGGGGAGAGAAATCTGGGATCGCCATAGTGACGACTCTGTTAGGGACATTTTTCATAAAAGGCTAGACTCTATTGTATGGGACTTATTATTTTTTACTTGTGTGCGTATGCACCAACCTGTATGTTCCCTTTTTTCTCCTCTATTATTTCTTGCACATATATACCTCATGCTTATATCACTACTCACTCACACACTTATAGATACACTCTCCATGTACACTTCACACTACTTATACATAGGATCACTTATATCCATATGTTGCACACATCACTTAGAATATACATGCTTTGGTGTCACTAACACACACCTCCACTTATCACACTTGTATATATCCATGCTCACTCACACGTCAGACACCACTTATAATTGAACCATGCTTAGTCTCACTACCACACATTCTCTTGTAAATACACATCACTCACTCTCACATATCCATGCTTAGTATAGTCTTCATGCTCCATGTTAGATTTACTTTTTATACTTGTACATTTTTCTTTATCAGTATAATGCTCATCATGCTAAATAAAATACTATCTCCATAATATGCTAACAAGAATCATGCCTTTTGCACAGTACATCACCAAAGAGCATGGCTATTGACCAAAATTTGTCCCGTAACTGGGGGTCACTTCGTGATGGGCGCCGATCCGACAGGTCGTAGTTAGCCTAAGCGATATGACTCTCACCTTCCATTGGCTAAGTACCTTCGACGTATATCGAACGGTTACCCCCGCATCGTATCTCTTGATCAAAGTCATGACGGGACGTATATCGTAAGGAACTCGTTCATGTATGTTGAGTATATCGAATTTTCTTTCACACGTACTGTCCCCACGAGGTATATAGTGAGTCAATTCACGTACACTCAGGTATATCAAATGGCTTGTCCACATGCACCGATTTCCCTAGAAAGCAATACGTATATCGTGGAAGTTATGCCAAAGGAGGGAACCCTTCCAATTAACCCAACAACTGCAAACCCTCATATGGGTGCCAAACCTAGGGCACTCATATTTAGTTTGTCGGTTACTACCTGAAACTATGCCGAAATGATGGGTCGGCATGCCTCCCAAATATTTGGGCGATTTCATCTTTTTTAAAATGGGACCCTGTCCATGAGCCTGGTGACTAGTCCCACCATGTTTTTAAATATTTTTCAAACCCAATTTTCCCAGGCTCAGGTTCCATCCAAAATTTCTTTTTTGCATTTAGGTAAACCTAATACAAGTGAGAACACAATAATACTAATAATAATTATGCTGATACCCTTTTTCTCATTTTTATTTTTTTTTACCAAAAGTGTCAAAAACATTTTCCCCCTCTTTTATCAAAAATACCAAAAGCATTTTTTCTTCCTTTTACCATACATATTTTTCCTCCCTTTTACCCAAAAACTTTTTATTCTCCTCTTTTTTAAAAATGTCAAAAATATTTTCCTCGCTTTCCAAAAAAAAAAAGAAAAAATAACAGTTTTCTTCATTTTCTTTAAAAAATAAATTCGAATTTTTCTCCTCCTCAGGTCAATCGCACACCCAACCCTTGGCCTAGTTTCCTATTGGTTTTGGTCTTTCGTCAAATGACCCCAAGACTCTGTCAGTTCCATCTCTACTTCCTCTAAGTCCGATATTCACCGTCATCCCCTTTCTATGGAGAACGCTAACCAAGTACCGAATGTGCAACCATATTTGATGACAGTCCTAGCCCAACTCACTGCCAAGATTGACAACCTTCAAACCAAGGCTCATGAGATGCAATGAAATTGGGTCCCTATTCTCGAAGAGCTCGAGGTCCTCTTCCCTCGCGCTATGGGTCTGCCCACACCTGAACCTATTTGGGTCCCTGAAGAATATCAACACACTCCACGTGCCCCTCCTACTAATGGGTCGTCGCAGCTCAGCTCCCTATGCTAAATCTTGCCCAGCCAGGGGCTAACCTACCCATGATCATTAATTCAAAGGAAGAAGAATTGAATAAGGTCAAGGAGTACCTCTAGATATTGACTAAGAAGTTTGTCCACGTTCAAATCTATGGTAACTACATAGATTACACCCATATGTCTCCCTATCCTAAAGCAAGGGTATCGAAAAAGTTCAAGATGCCTAACATTGAGAAGTTCGAGGGTCATTGACCCACAATTGTTCATCTCCGAAGTTACCACCCAACCATGAATCTCCTAGGATCCTCTGATGAAATAATGGCCCAAATATTCTAACACACTTTGAAGAACAATGCTCTTAGTTGGTTCTTATCTCTTGAAAAGTCTAGGATTCGCAGTTGAGAGGATGTTGCCCGTGAATTCATGACACAGTATAAGTATAACGAAGAATTGGAGGTCAGTCACCCTGATTTAGAAATTTTCAAACAGAATCTCGAGGAATCAGTTAGTAATTTCATAGCAAGGTGGAGAGAGAAAGCGGGTACTGTGACCAACCGACCTTTTGAAAGAGGAGCAAGTCAGTATTATGAAAAATAACTTATTACCCCATGTCCGAACAATAATGGGAGGATAGTTTTACCCCCATTTTTGAGCGCCCTTCAGGAAGTAGGAGTCGAGATTGAAAAGAGTATTTCTAAGACAAAAGTTGAGCCGAAGAAAATATCCAGACAGTTCACTCTCAGAAAGTAAGAGAAGCTTGCCAACATCGCAGTTTCAACCATCAATAATACCTCTTAGCCTGCCACTTCACGGGCATAAAAAAACTGCCCTAACCCAGTAAAAAAGGAATACATTGAGTTTTACGCCCCCTTTTTCAACGTTTACCAAGACCTTTGAAGCCAAAATCTTATGAAGCCATTGGACCCTCGTCCATTACCAAACTACTTCCAAAAAATTTCAAACCAGATGCCCATTGCAATTTTCACCAAAGTGCCGAAGACATCACTGAAAAATGTTTCCATCTCTGAAATATAATCCAAGGTCTGATTAGCCGGGGTATCATCGCCCCACCAACCAATCCTAAACCAAACACCACCCACAATCCACTCCCAAATCATACAAATGCCATCTTCCTAGAAGAAAACGCAGAATTTGATCCATCTACTCAGATCATCACCCATCATACACATATATTCCTCTAAATCCCTCCAAGTTTGTTAATATTTTCTCCTGCATCCTACCTATTTTGCTGATCAGGCTCTGTCACTCCTAACAAGAGCATGCATTAATGTTCGTGCCCTCTTTGGAAGGAAAGATATGGAATTATCAGAAGTATTAAAACAACTTCTAGAGTTCGGGATGAAGTTAACTCAGAAATGACCATTGACTGCCAGAGATTCAGTACATTGTTCTTGAAATATCGAAAATGGGTTCGAGAGTCAGATAAATGGGTGGTACTTACCGATGAAGTCAGTTTAGATGATATTATCCAGATCATAGGAGACATATTCTGATAGACCAGTGAATTTAATCTATGTTCGAGCTCTTTATGCTTTAAAACTATAAGGGCGCCTGGTCCCTTTACTTATACATCTCCCCATTGAGTGGGAGGATCTATACAAAGAGGCCATTAAGGTTGTGCATTGCATTGACTTTTCATGAAAAGATAATGTCGTTTCCATCAGATGGGGGGACGAATTCGATAGTTCAGATGAAGAGCAAAGTCCAGACAAGACTTGCCCAATAGTCAGCATATGTGGAATGTTATCATTTGAGGAGCTTCTAGGAGAGAGTAACTAGGTGGCTGAATAACACGAGATTGATGAGTAAATGGGGTTTCTATTTTTTCCTTGTTCTGTGAACCATATGACTGGATCAGGGAGGCATTACCAAGTTTCGAACCCGTAACCATCAATGATCGACAAGGGAAAAGGTGTTGAGAAACTTCCTATGCCAGAACCCTAGAGGAGAGCAAGATCCTCTGTCATTTGAATGAAAACCAAGCTAACATTAATATGTGGGGACACTTTATGTCTTCCCAGCTACACCGTAATGCTTTGATCAAACTACTCACCATGCCTTCCATCCCTCCTTCCACCACGCCAAAAGAAGCAGTGAATCTGGTTGGAACTCTAACCTATAGTAGAATGCTCTCCTTCTCTGAAATAGAAAAGATAGGTCCAAATCACAACTACGCTCTTAATATCTTTATCGAAGTCATGGGAAAGACCATCCCACTTTTGCTTGTCGATAAATGATCAACTCTTAATATTTGCATGTTGAGAAACCTCAATTGCCTAGGACTGAAAGTGAGTGACCTTGATCTAATCCCTGTCGCGGTGCATGCTTATGATAATACTCATCGAGAAGTTATGGGATCCATAAAAATTACAATAAGGGCTGGCCCTATAAATCCCGTTATTGAATTCTATGTCATTGATATCCCGAATTGTTTTAATCTGTTGCTTAGATGACCATGGCTCCATAGTATTAAGGGTGTGTTTTCTTCCCTGTATCAAAAACTGAAGTTTTTCACTAATGGGAAGGTCATCGCCATATTGAGTGAAGATGATAATACTGAGAACGCAAGCACCAATAATCTTGTATTAAAAATACAACATTAGGCGAATGATATGCTTTTGTCAGGTTTCTGCGTTGAACTTCTTTCGCTCCCAGCAGGGGACGATTTCAAAGAAAGATTTGGTCCATAACACAACCCTCATGGAAATGTCAATGTGTTACAGATGTTAAAGAACTTGCACTTCATTCTCGGATTGGGTCTGGGACTAGAACCCATAGTGTTGAAGAAAGATTTTCCTCCTTGTGTCATGGGTTATCAACCATTAGTAGAAGAACTCAGAATGATCCGCTAATCTCGATTGAAGAGAAGGATAAAAAGTTCCAAGACTGTCTTAAGGAATTCCTTGAACAAAAGATTCATTAAAGAGGGTGAAGATTTCCCCTTTTATGACTTTCATGAACCATGGTATGATCATGTGGATAAGAAGATGAGATCAGGAATGGAGATCTTTTTCCAAGACAGCTACTCATGGGTCGAACGTTCCCAGCATCATGTGTTACCGTTCATTGAGAAAACTATAGTTATTGCCAAAGATTCTGAGAGAAGTGACTCCGAGGATTCATTCAATTTGCAGACACTGGACTAACACTATGGCTGATCCACTCAAGTGATACACTATGGTTAGCTAACATCGTACCCGTGGAAATTAGGAGGAAAGGTTTGCATGTTCATTGACTACCGAGATTTGAATAAAGCCTCTCTAAAGGATGATTATCCGTTACCTAATATCGACATAATTATGGGTAACACATCCAATCACGCTCTTAAGTCATTCATTGATTGGTTTGATGGATACAATCAGATCTAAATGCACCTGAATCATCAAGAGAAAACCACATTCATCATCCCTTGGGGGTCCTTTTGTTACACCATTATGCCATTTGGTTTACTAAAATGTTAGGTCTACCTACCAGAAGGATTCCACAACCATCTTGCATGATCTAATTCACAAAGAAGTCGAGGTCTACGTGGATGATATGATTATCAAGTCTAAGGCTAGGGAAGGTCATATCCCTGCTCTTCGAATTTTTTTTTCGAGCGACTATGCCAATACCAGATGCGACCTAACCAATAAAAATGTGTTTTTGGAGTTACCAATGGAAGACTCTAGGGATTCATGGTTAGCGAAAAGGGGATTGAAGCAGATCCTACTGTGACACCCCACCCATTTAAATACCGGGTGGATAATTCTTTATAAACTTTAAAACATAATATCCGATTGGTTCATTCTTAGCATCAACGTCGAAAAATAATTTTCTTTTTAACCACCTAATAATAAATTAAGCTAGTGTCAAAACATTTTATTAATTTGTATTAAGTCCATTAATTTAAACTATTAAAACATTCACCATTTTCATGCATAAATAACTAAGGAATAAACATCATCCAACTTGATATAATAAACTGGAATAATCGTCCCAGTCAAATAAAATCTAAACCAACAATAATAAATCCAACTGAAATGGAAATGCTGAAATAAATAAGTACAATGTTCCTATGACATAAATAAACTGAGAATGGGAGACACATGCCCTAACAGAGAAGTCTAAATACTAGAACTGAAAAGATAGAAGTAGAGGCTGATGATACGAGAAATCGTACACAGGTAGGTCTCGTGCCAACAAATCAAGTATAAAGTGTAGAATAAAATATATAAAGCAAGCAAACAGAGAGTAGACAAGATATAGAGTGGTTCAGCCCCTAAAATGGGCCTACGTCCACTGTGTTGCTTCCTTCTCATTATGTGCATTGCATTGTACAATATTATCATGCCTATAGAGGTGTACAAGTATGAGAATAAAGGAGAGTACATGATAGTATTAGATATTCCGGTGAGCCCGTGAGGTGGCTGTGACGTAGATTCTAGGCCTCCAAAGCTTATGTTAGGGTGATGTAGAGGGAATCTATGTTGTAGTGCCTCGGGTCCGTTTGGAACCGATCCCATGAAAAAGACCCCCCTATCTCGAGGTGTGGACCCTAATTTATAGGAGGTCTGTGTGTTTAATGACGTGCCCTGAGCACGTGGCGTACACCAAGTCTACAGTAGATGTGGATGCGGGCACGCACCCAGAGCAGCAGCGCTGCGCTATTGAAAAGGGATCCGCGGAACCTGAGTTGAGGTCATTGGGGTGCCGCGGCCTCTTATGGAGAGGCCGCACCCTACAGGAGTTCTGGTCGCGCCTCATGTGAGTTACCCTCCGCGGCATATATGGCTTGAATGCGATTATAGAAGTACTGCCACGGCAGGCTGCTATACTTGTACTATCAATAAGCCCCCAAGCCGTAGTGCCAAGGGAGACATATTGGGACTGCGGCTAAGTAGCCAATGTGCGGCGGTGCTTCCAAAGCGACGATTCGTCTTCCGCGCTCCCTTATATAAATTGTTTCTGGCCGTGGACTTCATTACGTTTCCAAATCTTTTGAGAGCAAATCGAGAGCGAAACTCTGCACACTTCTTCCTACATATTCCGGCGATGCTCCGAGGCGGTGTGTGGTAGTTCAAGGCGGTTTGTAGCTGATCTTCTCGATCCTTTCCATTTCCAGGTGATTTTTCAACCACTATTTACAATTTTCTTCCGCTTTTATGCCTTTCCTGATTCATTTGCTAGAAATCTAGGCTTTTACTTGTTCGTTTTGCTTTTCGTCACATATGCTACATATGAAATACACATCACTGTTCTTGATGTTCATAGCTGAAACCTCCACATTCTATGAATTTGGATCCTTCTGCGGCTTCTTGAAGTCTTACAAGTCATACTGGCTGCGGCGCCTAACTGCGAATTCTGCTTTTCAGGTACTGTTGCAGCCATATGAGCTTTGACCCAGACGAGTTCCTTAGAGGCTTTTGGGCAAAGCATTTTGGGACTTCTCCCCCAGAACTTACTTCCGTTCCCCCTCTGAGATCAGTTGGGCCCTGCAAACTGAAAGATTGCCCGAACTGCGTGGTAATTGACTCAACCTCCGCGGATTCTGCATCTGGGAAGGATTACCCATCTCAGTCGATGGAAGAGGAAGCCAACTCAAGTACCCATCACATGGGAGAAGGAGATATTACCGCGGCTGCCAAAAATAAGCCTGGAAGTACATCAGGGAGGGCTACAAAACCATTGGCCGCACTTGACATCCGCAGCTCGATGACCTAAGAATGGGTTGAGCAGGTTGCTGAGGCTTTCGAGTTTCCAGATAAACTTGACGTGTTCAGCTCCTGCCACGAACCAAAGACCGTGCATGGCTCTTTCTAACGATGGGATTTGCTTCCCTTTGCACGCGTTCATCTATGGGCTGCGGCTTCCTGTTCCTGTTCCCATCCGTCGCATTTTCCAGACAATGAAACTGGCTCCAGCTCAGTTAGACCCCAACGGTTGGAGAGCTGTTCTTGCTGCAATTGTCCTTTGGGAGAAGTTGTTCAAAAAGGACATTACTCCCGCGAAGTTCTTTCACTTCTACCGCCCAAAGGAGAACTCAGTAAAGTTCATGGGCTACTATTACTTTTCTACCCGCGGCAGGGATGAGACCCTTTACACTAGGAGACCGACCAGTGTGAAAAACTGGAAGGGGAAATATTTTTACATCTCCGGTGAAGGCTGGGAGATGCACCCCGAGGAGAATGAAAGAGAGAGATCATATAAAATGCCGCGGCAGTGGGGTTCACCCTCAAAACTAGGTATAAGATTATAGCAGCGTCCTTTAATTTCACTTGACTTCTACTAACTTGAATTGTATTTTCTTTCTGTAGCCCTTGACAATCTGCACTTGAACCCGTGGCAGGAAAAAAGAGTTGTTGAGATCGCGGAATTTCCTGATGAGCATAAGAAGTTCAGCATACTTGTAACGTCGGCCACTATATTTGAGGCGGGATTCTTCCCAAACAAATCAATTCCTCAACAGATGGGTGCAAAAGGTAATTAACTGTGCCATTGTTTTCATTCCGCGGTCGTTTTATTCTCTTGGAACTTGTTGAACTCATGCCATTCTTTTTAAGGTGAAGAGGTTGATAGGGAGCTGATGGCTGCGCAGCTGGCAGAGATAGATGAGGACGCGGTCGTCCTGAATAACACCGCGAGAAGCAGAAAAAAGAAGCAGTCTAGAGCCAAGGCACAGGCCGCGGCCTCCGCTGGAGACAAAACCACAGATCCTACCGCGGATCAGGTGGTTCATGATGAGACCCTTGTGCATCATGAACATTTCGATGATGACATGGGGGAAAATTTGGCCGTGGCCGGACTGATGTCAGCGAATATTCCCCTCCAACCGTCTTCTCCTCCCCCACCAAATGTAGTGGCCGTCAATGAAAATTTTTCCGCCTCCCCAATTCCGCGGAGAGTCCGAGCCAGACGGTAGGCCAAGACCTCAACTAAGGCAGCCTGACCCAAATTCCTCCTGGGACACTACAGCAAAGGCTGCTCGGAGAATGAAGCGAGCCTTGGATGCCGCGGACCTCGACAGACTTGTTGGGGAGGATCACGAAGATCTGGAGGATTGTGGCCTCCACAGCCTTCTCAGGGTACGTACTAGTCATTGAATCTTTGTATCTCATATTTTTTTGTACTTTTGCTAATGTCTCTTATTTCATATACAGGTCACGGATGTGATCGTGGTCCAAAAAAGAAAGTACGAGGCTTTGTACAGGTTGAAAGAGGCCGAGAAGAGTGCTCATTCTGTGGACCTGCAGTCTGCCCGGACGTCTTCTTTTGAGGCCGGGAAAGCGTCATGTGTCGCGGCCCTCCAGGCAGCCTATATGGACCTGGAGAGGGCCAATAAGGCCAGAGAGAAAGCGGAAGAGAATTTCAATCAGGCCGCGGAATCTATGAAATCATCGCAGTCCCAAACAGCCGAAGCCGCCCGTGTTGCAGAGATTGCAACTTCCAAGCTTTCCCTCCTCCAGCAAAAATACCAAGAGCTTGAAGCCAAGTCTGCTCAAAAGGACGAAGCCCATGCCGCGGCCATAAAAAAGATGGAAGAAGATCATGGCGACGCCCTCCAGCTAGCCATAGATCATGCCGTGGAGTCCTTCAAAGGCTCTAAGGATTTCTTCCTTACCAATAACAGGGCATACCTCCGTGGCTATCAAGAGTTGCGGCAGAGAATCATTAAAAAATTTCCTGATTCCAAGGAGATGGTCCTCACTTGGAAATTAAGTGATGCAGAACATCAGGAGTGCATTGCTGAGCTGAGGGTCGCGGCCGAAGAGAGAGCAAGGCTGATAGCCCAAGCAGAGGCAGCGATTGAGGACGGGGAGAGAGAGACTGCCACGGGCGGTGATGAGGCTGATGATGATGATGATGCAACCTCTTAGATTTTAAATTTCTCACATCTTTATAATTTTGAACTTTGTTGTGGCTGCGGCCCTCATTCCTATAATCCAGATTTATTAATACAAGGGTTGCGGCCATATTTTTATCATGGTTTAATATTCCTTTATTTTCTGCATTGCATGTTTTACTCTGCCTGCTATAATGAATGGTTGCATGTTACTGCCTCATATTTGTAACTTGCTCTCTGTATTGAACAAAACTTGTAGAACTTGTAACTAGGTCCGCGGCAGCATAGCATAATTCTGCAATCTTGCTCTTGTTAATCATCCGCGGTGCCCTTGTCACCTTGGCCCTTTTTTTCTTTACCTTAGCACCACCGTAGGGATGTGATCCCCAGGCCGCGGTGCCAGTGATGTTTGGAGGCCGCGACTTGATTTCTTCAATTTTCTGTAGAAGCCGCGGTGATTTGAACGCGACAGTGTTGTTTTTTCCATTTAACTATGGAAGGTTGCCATCCAGCACTAGGGTAGTAGTGGATGAGGATGCCGCGGCACCTATTTGACTACTGACAAGATAATGGGGTTGTAGAGCCTTGCCCCTGGGAAACCGAGGCCACCCTTCTGTGGGTTTGACATGCCTCATGATCATGATGACCGAGCCTACAATAGCCGATTTGATTGTCTTTCATGGCTTTCCTTTAGTCGATCTTGGGACATTATGAAGCCTCCCCAGGCTGGGTTACATTATTAAGCCACCCACGGCTAATATGCGAGATACTATCAAGCCTCTCCAGGCTGGGTTATGTTGTTAAGCCACCCACAGCTAATATGCGAGATATTATCAAGCCTCTCCAAGCTGGGTTATGTTGTTAAGCCACCCACAGCTAATATGTGAGATACTATCAAGCCTTTCCAGGCTGGGTTATGTTGTTAAGCCACCCACAGCTAATTATGTGAGATACTATCAAGCCTCTCCAGGCTGGGTTATGTTGTTAAGCCACCCACACCTAATATAAGAGATACTATGAAGCCTCTCCAGGCTGGGTTATGTTGTTAAGCCACCCATAGCTAATAATACATATAAAGCCATCCCTGGCTCGATGACGAGTCCCAAAAGCTAAGAGTGGGCATTATAAGCCCCCGTGGCTGACGTCGCACTTCGAGAGCAAGGAATTGGCGTTGTAGGCCCTGGTGGTTGATAAAATCTCCTTGGATCCTCAGATGCCTCCGCGAGTATAGCCATCATGTGATAAGATGTAGTTGCACATTGCGAGGGAAACCTTAGAGCTAACGAAGGTCGTATCCCATCCATGAGCGCATTCTGAAGTAGAATAATCCTTCAAGATAATTTTGTTATATTTCCTCTGAAATCTGTTTGAGACAACAAGTCTTTTTGTGAGGTAGCAGGTTATGAAATCAAGAGAAATATCAGATATAGCTAAACTTGCTAGTTCATATACTTATATATGTATGCTGCCAATGACTTTGTTAACAAAACATAAAGTCTTGAGTATTTAAGGCTACAGTGAGCTTCATAAAACATAAACAGAAATAGTTGAAAATAGAAAGACTAAGGATGAGATGTGGTAGGTAGCCTCGGCTGGGTCCGGCTGAATCCCCTATGCATTCTTCACGAATCGCTGGAGAATCCCTTGTCCGATTAGCCTTTCAATTTCATCCTTCAGAGCATAGCATTGCTCTGTGTCGTGGCCATGGTCCTGATGGAATTTGCACCAGGTAGCTTTGTTCCTTTTGTGGGGTGGAGCTCTCAATTTTTCTGGCCACCTCAAAATCTTATCCCCCCTGATGACTTCCAAGATCTCTTCAACTGGGAGGCTCAACTGAGTATAGGCACCAGACTTTTTCTGCCTTTTTTGACCTCTGATGGTTGATTCCGCGGCTTCATTTACTGCCGCGGCAAGCATGGCTGGCTTTGCTAATTCCTCCGCTTCCGTGCCTATGTTTTTAGATGCCGCGGCCTCAAGCATTAGCACCCTCTGTGTGAGAAAATTGACTTGGGTCTGAAGCGAGGCGTGGCTGTCATAGAGGTGATTAAGGTGATTGTATAGTTGCACAATCTCATCCTTGACTTCTGCACTCCGGCTGGATTCTCCCTCCATCTCTGCTTTTATTAGTCTTTACAATGTATATATATAATCTGAGAACAAACTAACAGAAGTGAGCAATCCCATAGATGATGAACCAAGTAGGTAATGGAGGCCGCAGCCACTGCTACGTGACACTGAGGCCGCGGCTATAAGGTGGGTAGGAAGATGCACTGCCGCGGCCCCGTATGATACACCATGGTAAAGTTAGAGCCCGACTGATTACGCTCCTACTAGGATTTGTTCATGAGTAAGTAACCTCTCGATGCACACAAGGCGCAATTTCAATAATAACCCAAGATCATAGGCCAAGAACAGCAAAGAAGGAGAAGATACAATCCCTCTTTAATCATTCATCTTTTTTAGGCAAAAGCCCGTCATGCCTTCCGATACTAGCTAGATAGAATGATATCACAGGGGTATGAAAGATGGATCTAAAGCCATAAGATGGAGTATATCTGGATATAAGAAATACCCACCTATGGGTATGAATATGATGTGGAGTCCAATAACCAGTAACCGGCCCGCGAGGAGATGATCCAAAGGACCCCTCGGGATCGAATAAGGTGTTTGAAGGACTCATATATGCAGAGAAACAAGATTGAAATGTCTCGTTCCCACAGACGGCGCCAAATTGATGATACGAGAAATCGTACACAGGTAGGTCTCGTGCCAACAAATCAAGTATGAAGTGTAGAATAAATATATAAATCAAGCAAACAGAGAGTAGACAAGATATAGAGTGATTCAGCCCCTAAAATGGGCCTACGTCCACTGTGTTGCTTCCTTCTCATTATGTGCATTGCATTGTACAATATTATCATGCTTATAGAGGTGTACAAGTATGAGAATAAAGGAGAGTACATGATAGTATTAGATATTTCGGTGAGCCCGTGAGGTGGCTGTGACGTAGATTCTAGGCCTCCAAAGCTAATGTTAGGGTGATGTAGAGGGAATCTATGTTGTAGTGCCTCGGGTCCGTTTGGAACCAATCCCGTGAAAAATACCCCCCTATCTCGAGGTGTGGACCGTTATTTATAGGAGGTCTGTGTGTTGAATCACGTGCCCTGAGCACGTGGCCTACACCAAGTCTGCAGTAGATGTGGATGAGGGCACGCGCCCAGAGCAGCAGCGCTGCGCTATTGAAAAGGGATCCGCGGAACCTGAGCCGAGGTCATTGGGGTGCCGCGGACTCTTATGAAGAGGCCGCACCCTACAGGAGTTCTGGTCGCGCCTCATGTGAGTTACCCTCCGCGGCATATATGGCTTGAATGCGATTATAGAAGTACTGCCACGGCAGGGTGCTATACTTGTACTATCAGAGGCGTTTAAATGTGAGGACCTGCGACTTCCACAATTGCTGCAGCACGTCAAAAGATCCAATGGTCTAACCCTGGTATCTCTCTGGCTGGGCACCTAAATAATACACAAGAAAATATATTTTTGCAAGAGACGGGTCATAGCCCGAGTGTAAAAGATTTCAAAATAATTTAGCAAGTAATTTAAAGATGCTGTAAAGAAAATATAAAACACGTGTTATATTTTCGCACACTCACTTGAGATTCTCACCTCTAAACTAATGTGCACGCCTAATGTACCGCTAAACTAGCCTAGACATAATTATCATCTAACTAGTTTATAGATATAAACTATCTTCCTATCATCCGTAGTAATGTCCCGAAAACCCCTGTACCATTGCTATGCATTGTTCTTACATATACTATCCCGAGTATAAATTTCACAACAGTTATTTAACACATACTTAAGTTATTTAAGAATTCGTCATCTTCTTTATCTACAATTATCACACAGTAGATAATATTATAAGCATATCTACATAACTATCACAATATTATTATATATAGAGACTAAACCAATACCTCTAGACTCAGCTGTAGTGCATGCATACTCTTCTATCAAGTCCCGATACATCTCGTACTAGATAAGGACTAATGATTCAGAATCACTCACGAACCATCGAAATACAAATCACACATATTAGAGGCGATCATGGTTCCAAGTCTATGGGCTATGCACGTACCTACGTACACATATAATCGCCATCACTATCATTCTCACAGATAGACCGTACCTAGGTTCCATGTTTTGAGGTACCAAATCTAAAATCCCCCCCCCCCCAATTGGTCTCATTAGGATAAGACTGTCCCCTTTGCTAAATAACCTCCTGCGATAGCAAGTAGCGTCGGTATGTTATACACATAGTAAATAAATCATATAGGTATTCACAAAACCTATTCCAATTAGTATACACAACCTAAATACCTATTCGTATGCAGTATACCTCTCACCGTGCTCTCGATATTATTTAATTACGATTGTTCTCTCTATCATACCTCATGTAAAGTTATTCATAATCCCAAGTATATTTTATTGTAGATATTCCCACTTTTATACTACTAACATATCATAAGGAGTAACGAAATAACTGTAGAATATTTTTTTTTGGAAAAGCGAACCGATACGGTCTTGAATGATCAGTTCGATTCGACCTTTATAGGAATTTTCAAAAAAATGAACCGATTCGGATTTGCAAAAAATTGAATTGCTCCGAATTTGCAGAAAATGAATCGATTCGATCCGGTTTGATTGGTTCGGTTCGGTTTGATTCAGTCTGAATGGACCTTTACCTTCTAGAACTACATTTTCCCATCATTAATGATACTAAAACCTCTACACAATCATCCCAAACACCAATCCAACAATTCTAATCGATGTTCTGATATATTTATATGATTTATGACAATCTAGTATCATTAAATCATGCATAACCCTTATTAAATCCCCAAATCCCCAAATTAGTTCATTAAAATCTAGTTCTTCTAATTCACATCAAAGAATACTAAAATTTTCAGATTCGTTCATCATAATGAATTCTCAATTCGTGATTCCTAATCTACATACAAGAAGAGTTCAACCTAATTGTTTCCAGATTCTTATTAATTACTCTAACTCTCCAATTTCATCAAATAAATACCATATTCATATTCAAATTGAACCTACACTAACATGGGTTCTATTATTCCTCTAAATTAATCAAGTTTAAACATTTTCCTCAAAAGTGAAGGTCTGAACCATTGGTGTAGTTGGTATGGTTGTTTTCTACATTCTTCGAGCTACGCGGTGGTGGTCTTGATGGTCCAAGCTGGTTGTTCTTGGCTTTATACTCCTAGAATTGGCTCTCCCTCTTCCTCTGTAACTCCCCCTTAGATTTTGTGAATGATAACCCTAATCTCCCTTACAAAACTGGCATAATACCTCTCCTAATTTCGTTGGTAATTAATGCCCAAAAATAAAAATTACCAAAATGCCCTCCTGGGATGCCAGTCAGACCAACAATTACCCCGAGATCCAAACTAAACCCCTGGGTAAACTTTTCTGACTAACTCGACCCTTTTGGACTCAATGGCACACTCGAAATTACCATTCTAATTACTTATGAATAATTAATTTTATAACATTAATTTAGTCCCGACAGGATTGACACATGCGTCCCGACTTAATTTCTGTTGCTACAGTATTTCTCACTCGCGACAATATATATCACTTCACAATCATATCCACAATTATATATTACTTTATTCGCTCAGTAATATTCAAGAAAGTTCTCACTAACAAATACTAACTCTTATCTCGCTAGTTAATTTTTATTTTAATCCGGATTAATTATTAATTAATTTCCCATATTTAATTTAATTAATCCAATATGTAAAATACATAAATATATTGGGTGTTACATACTTCCCCCCTTACAACGGAATTTCATCCTAAAATTCAAAAAAAGATAGTATACCTGGTAAAAATAATTATGGATATTTCTCGCGCATCTCAACTTCGCGCTCCCAAGTAGACTCCTCGACATTATGGTGCTCCCATTGAATGCGCAGAAGTGGCACTACCTTAGACATCAATCTCCTCTCGCTATGGTCTAGGATATCCACTAGTCTCTCCTCATATGAACAATCAAGCCATAAATCAATCTGTTCCAGTGCAATATGAGTGTGATCCAACTCATCCCGAAGATATCATCTAAGTGAAGAAATATGGAACACATCATGTATACGATTCAAGTGCTCTGGCAATCCCAACATGTATGCAACTGGTCCAATCCTCTCGATAATGGAAAATGTCCCCACATACCTCGGTACCAACTTCCCCTTCTTCCCAAATTGCATTATCCCCTTTGTAAGAGGGTAGTTTAGATAAGATGGATACGTAACCCCTTTTTTAAGTACAGTAATGATAAGTTAAATAGCAACACTATTGATTAACCACAGGACATACAAACAATACTCAATGAAGATTGAGTCAGTTTGAACTCACAAATCTCTCGTGTATAACTCAGAAAGTAGTAATGAACTTAGAAGCAACTTAGCTAGAGGGAGAGATAAGTAAGCATCCTAGATACACCTTGGTAGGAAGCCAAACACGCCAACCACCCTAAAAAATCTCTATCGAGTATTAAAAGCTTCGTAATAAATAACAATGGTGGGTAAGTGAACTCTCTGGTTTTGTAATAAATCTCTCTGATATAAATTATCTCTAATAATAACTTCTGAACTCTTAAAAGATCATATGATGCCTCTCTCCAGACGTGGGTGGGGTCTTTAAATAGCGTCCCACACCATCCCCGAGGCAACTCCGTCATTAATGCCTGTGAAAGACATCCCTCATACTTTATGTCACAAACATTAAATATCTGATGCACTAGTTTTATCCACGTCATAAACATTAAATGCCAAGACATGCCTTTTGCCTAACCATTATTTGTCATGATGTTGTTGTCGCAGACGTGACTCACCAACTGTCTGATAACCCCAAATACTACGGTGGTTTACTCAAGTGGATATTTGACATTGTCTAGCTGGCTAGTAACATCACCTACAATAGATGTCACCTTAAGTAGAGGGCTGCTTGGTTCACAGCTCAACGCCCGATGGAACTCAAAGTCGCTCCGCCCGAGGTTCCACGGTGAGGGTCCTTCGGTATTTTACTAGGTGTCTTTAAGATGGTCAGGACAAGCCCCAATGATGCCTCAATTCTCAATCCTCCAAAAAAGGTCCCTCCAAAGTTCCCATGGCGAGGTCATTTAATAGAGCATAAAAGTGCTCCCAAGCCTAGTTTCTCGCGAGTACCGTTCGACCTCACACATAATCATTATTCTCATTACAACCATTATAGCTCATAGTCAATATAAACAAAAATACAATATGACTAACTAACACAGCAAGCTATGAGTTACCGCGTTGAATTTCCATGCTTGAGATGCCATGCTTTAGCTGCCTTAATCCCAAACACTATTGTCAATGGGGGGATTATCCCTAATCTCAGGATTACCTTCAGGCCCCTCTACATTTGGCCCTTCGTGGAGAGATTTATTGTGGGAATAGGAAATGTCTTCACAAAAACTTCTCAATTCGATGAACCTTCTCCCACTGGTATTTTGTGTTCCTTTGTATCATCTGCATCAACGGATGTGTCATCTTGGCCAATCCAGGCACAAATCTCCTAAGATAGTAGACTTTACAGAGGAAACTCTTCAGTTCCTTCGCCGTTCTTGGACTTGGCATCTCCAAGATCGCTCGCTGCTTGTCCTGGTCCATCTGCACCCCTTGTCGATCAACCACGAAGCCAAAAAATTTCCCACTTGTTACTTCGAAGATGCACTTAAGTGGGTTCATCTTTAATTTATATTTCCTGCATCGGGCAAACACCCTCCTCAAATCACTCAAATGGTATTCCTCCCTGTTTGATTTGATGACCAAATCATCCACATAGAATTTCATAAATTTGTGAAAGAAATCATGAAAAATGGCCATCATTATTCTTTGGTAAGTAGCCCCGGCGTTCTTAAGCCCAAACGACGTTGCTCTGTACATGAAATTCCCCAACGGTGTTCTAAATGTTGTTTTCTCTACATTCGAGGGGTTCATTTTGATCTGGTTGTACCCTACATACCCATCCATGAAGCTATACATCTCATGACCATCTGTTGCATCTATCAGGCTATCGATGGAGGGCAGTGGGAACTCATCTTTGGGACAGGCTCTATTCAAATCCCTGAAATTCACACAAATCCTTATTTAGTTTTTGTCTTTCTTTCCCACCGGGACAATGCTAGATAGCCAAAGCGAGTGCTGTATCAGTTTTATGAACCCTGCTACCAATAAGCACTGTACCTCTTTCTTTATCTTTAAGTCCATCTCCAACTTGTATGCCCTTATTGCTTGTTTCACCGGAATGGCTAAAGGCATCACGTTTAACTTGTGGCAGCTGACTCCCTCATCCATCCCTTCCATCTCTGTGTATTTCCATGCAAAAACATCTATGAACTCCCGAATCAACTCAACCAAAGCCTCTAGTTTCTCCTTACTGAGATCTTTTGAGATAAAAATAGGCCTTGGGTCCTTATCTTCTTTCTACAGGTTCAACTTCTCCAGTTCTTGTGCCTGCGATTTTGATTGATCCGCCATGTATTCTGGTTCCTTGGTGACTTCCTCCATAAATTCCTATATGTTGGAGTTGTCTATCACCATACATTGTCCTTGCTGATCCACTAAAAAGCACTCATATATTGGGTCATCCTCCTTGTCAGCTTCTTTAGCCACCCATTCACACCATTATAATCGATATATCACTTTTCCTCCTTCGGTAACGACCTTCTTGCACTGTCTGCTGGTAGCTACAACTGCCTTCCTCTTCTTCTCTCTAGAAGCCTCAACCACTCTTTTTCCTGAGAACCAGCTCAGCATGCTTTGTCGTTGGACCTCATGTTCCATCAGATCCACTATGGGCCTCATCCCGTCTTTGAGCTGCTTCGAGATGTTTTGGTGATGAGGGACCACCTGGTGAACTTCTTCGATCATCACTCTTGCGCTGCTTGCAACCTCTTTATTCTTCTGGTTCAAGGGACCCATCACTACACCAAATCTTCCGAATTTTCAGGGTCATTGACCTTAACAAGTTGAACTTGTCAAGGTCAATGACCGTGATAATTCGGGGCGAGACAGATTTTTTTGTCAATGACCGTGACAAGTTCGTAATAATTATCATGGTCCCGGATCGTGACACGTTTAGTCACAGTTAATAACCGTGACAAAGCCTTGACCCATTTTAAAAACATGTCACGGTCAATGATCGTGACAATTCTGGGCAGAATTAAAAAAAAATCTGCTGGGCAGTATGGCCACTGCCACTGCCCAGCAGTATATTTGTACCTGTTATATCAACGTTGTACCAGCTCAAACATCATATATCCAAATAAACTAGAGATAATGGAAATATACATTCAAAATAGAAACTATTTAAGAAGAAACAACATCACCATCAATTATCTCAAATCCACAAACTATTTAGCTGGAAAAGAGATTTTGTACCGCGACGCTCGGGGACACCTTTGTATCCTCCCTTCTCGTCCGAAGAGCCACATAAGTATCGAGCCTATGTGGCCTACCCCCAGGGCCACTCCCTGTCCCCTGAAATAAAATAAAGTAAAATTAGTATCCGCTCCGCAAATATAGATAAATATAAATATAAATATAAATCGAAATCGAAATCGAAATTAACATATAAATATAAATACATTACCTGTAGTGTCACCCAAACAGCTAATTTGAGCTCATATGGCACCTCCTTCCAACTAATGTACCCCGGGCAATCGTGTCAAATATAATTCCCTTCATATCTTAACACTAAGAAAAGACATAATCCTATGGAGTTATGCTCTGCAAATTCCTTCCAACCGTTGTGTAGCCAAAAATCAGCAGTTGAAGTTGTCAATTCCACCTTCCAATGGTCTCCCATGTTTTGCTAGAGGTTCCAAGTGGTGGGGTATGGAAAGTGGAATTGACAACTTCAACTACTGTGTGAGTGTTATTTCAAGTACATGATGTACATTGGCAGGTGTGAGTGTTATTTCAATTGATCAATTAAAATAATTGTCACACTTGTCAATCTAGTATGTACCCAGACAACATTAAGATACGACTGCAGAACTTCCTTCAAAAATAACAACTTTAAGCCACTAAGAATATTATACAGAAATTATACAGTCTCAAACTGTCCAAACGGGAAAATTCGAGAGATCTCATTACAGGGGTAATGACTCTCGAACGGGTCTAAGGGATATTGAATGCGTACGCATAAGAACTATAAGGCTAGTATCTATGCGCACTATATTTAATTTCAAGTATGTTTCATTTAATTATCATACTATATATATATTGTTCGATATACAAAGTAATTTTCAAAAAAAGTTGAAAAATCCCACCCCCATATGGATAATAATCTAGTGGTCATGCCACTTTTAAAACTAACCAACCAAACATTTACTAAACAAAATAATCCAACAGCAATGTCAACAACAAATGTGTATCCCGTACTCCTTCTAATTCATCTATTCAATTAATTCATTTCATTAATTAAACTAACAATTAATGTATACAATTATTAATTTACTAATTTACAATGAGGGGCAATCCTACTTTCATATGAAATGAGCACTAATTATTAATTTACTTTCATCTAAAACTGTTTCATTTATTAATTATATTTTAGTGGATGTAATTATAGAATCTATGGATGGATTCAATTTAATCTTACTATGTGAATGTTTTTATCTACAATGAGTTAACCTTGAAACAATATATATTATCTCATAGAATCATCAAAACACGATATTAAGAGAATTACAATGGGACCTTGCCTCACCACCCCCCCTCCCCACCCCCACCCACCACACACACACACAACAGCCCCCAACCCTGCCCCACCCCCCTCCCCACCCACCACACATACACACACACACACAACAGCCCCCCGGCCCCACCCCTACCCCCACCCCCTCCCCACCCCCACCCACCACATCGACACACACACAACAGCCCCCCACCCCCACCCACCACACATATACACACACACACAACAGGCCCCCTGCCCCACCCCTACCCCCACACACGCACACACACACACATATACGCACATATCTACACACGCACACATATATATACACACAAACATATATATAAATGGAAGAGAGAGAGAGAGAGTTGGAAAAAGGAGGGAAACGGCGGGGGGGGGGGGGGGGGGAGAAGGGCAAAGCGTTTTTGCTGCAGAAGTTGTCACAATCGTGTCAAGGTCCTTGACCATGACAATTCTTTGTCACGGTCGTGTCACGGTCAATGACCGTGACACAAAATGCGTGTTTTTTATCATGGTCAATGACCTTGACAAGGGTGGACGACTGAAAGGTGATAATTTGGTCATTTTGGTGTAGTGCATCCTTTCTCTGATTGAGGGAACCCATGCTCCCTCCATTCTTCTCGTTAAGACCCGAACATCCTCCTCCAAATCTCTGTAAAATGCCGCATCTACCAAGTGAGCTTCCTAGATAGCAAAGGGACTCTTTGTAGCCTTAATGGTCACCTTCGTTCCCTTGATATTCGTCTTAGCACATTGGTGGTACGTCGAGGGAACTAGACCTTGGTTGTGCATCCACACTCTTCCTATCAGCAGATGGTAGGAAGTTGCACTCTCTATTACGTGGACCTTGATATGGGAACTCATATTTCCCATCACGATTCCAATATTCACATGCCCAATGGATTTGGAAGAATGGTTGTCATATCCTGAAATCACCAAAGGCATGGGGACCAACCTTTCCTCTGGAATAATAGCTATGTGAAAAGAGTTGATTGGAATAATATTGATTGAAGCTCCCGCATCCATAAGAGGCCTTGCAAAACTAATTTTGTTGACACTGGCAGTCATATACAATGGACTATTATAAGGGAATCTTACAGCCCTATCTGGATCACTGAAAGTTGCTTTTGACAGAAACCTCCTCACCAACCTGGCCATAGGTCCCTTCCATTTTAGCAAAGGGACTGCGTTCTTCCTCGCAATGTCAAGTATTGCCTGGGTTATTTCCAACCTACTTTCTTTCAGTATCCCCACTTGGTTGAAGAACCGAGTGAACTTTGGGGATTTTGAAACTGCAAAGTAATCTAGGATTAGGTCTGCTTCCTCACCTTCAACACTATATACATCCTCCACGTCTTTGGCACTTGCCTCATCGTAAGCCAGTACTACGTTGGTCATTCCCTTTGTACAATCTTCCAAAGATTCTTTGAACTCTCCTTACTTCGTAATTGGCTTTCTTTCTTCTATCTCTGCCTCCTCATCATAGGCCACCATCAAATTGACCCCATGTGCTGGGAGTGGGTTGTTGTTAACGTTATGCGGAGGTATTTGCAACGTCCCTGCCTTTACATACTTATTAATGATTCTCCTCAGCGTGAAACAACTCTCTGTTGAATGCTGGATCTTTCGTATGAATCTGGCAATATTTGGGATCCGCCCTCATCACCCCCATCGGGCTCCCCTACGGTAATGCCCTTTGGTTAGTAGACCATTCCTCATTGGACCATTGCATTGTAATAGCTGAGAGCCTCCTCCACTGTACAAGGCAATGGTGGTGGGTCCTCCCTATCGCTTCTGAACTTCCTCTTATTGTCTTTCTTCGGTGCCTTTCCCCCATCAGCTCCCTCGATGTACCCTATCCGTGGGGGCTGAGACCTCCCTCCCACAGGTTGTATCGTCTTCCTAAACATCATGGGCACCACCACTGGATTTTGTCCCACCACCAAGGAGATATTTCTTGCTGCTTTTAAGAACGCCGAAAAAGTCCCCTCGTGCGTTTCATTAATGAGATGGCAGATGTACTTAGGAAGCAGCCCCTCCACACAGATCTGCAATAACTTGGATTCTTTAGCCTCCTCCCTCACATCGAGGGACCTTTCCCTGAACCTTTGAACATACGCCACCACTTCTTCCCCAGGTCGTTGCTTCTCCCTCCCCAGTTGGGTCAAAGTAAACTCATCTTTCGCCAAAAAGAACTTCTGGATGAAAAAAACATGCATCTCCTCCCATGTAAAAACGCTCTTAGGAGCCAAATGAGAGTACCAGGTATATGCTTTATCGGTTAAGGATTTAGAAAAATCCCTCAACCTGAGCTTCTTATTATTACAATGAGCCCCCAAGTGTTCAACGAAGCGCTTAATGTGCTCCTTCTACTTTCCACCTTTCCCTGTGTATTTTTTAAAAATATGAGGAATATAATCTTTGGGATAGGGCTCATCGTTGTATTCCTAAGGGTAAGGTGTTCGAAAGTCGTCATAAACCGAAGCTATCTCGCTAGCAGATTGCGAGGAGGCTTGCATGAACTTCAGCATGTCCTTCCTCATTACCTTTATGGGTGATGCCACTGGAGAAACAACCAACGGCACTATAGGCTGAGTGCCCGTTGAGACTGGAGCAATCGTCACAGTTGGGGCCGTTAATAAACCCTACATTCCCACTCCTGGATTCACAACAGAGGCCATACTTGCTGGGACTGTTCCCATTATGCCTATACTTGGTGGGGCCATTAGGGCTGCCCCCGGTGTCACGAAAGAGTTGGATTCAAATCCTCCCAATACCATTGAAGCTACCGGAGTTTGTAAGAACTAGTAAAACTTATTCATGAGGAGTGCCACTTGAGCTGGTCCCAATGCAGTTCTCTTGGAAGCTTGATCAACCCTGGAACGCCTGTCATAGCCTGAACTGGAGGTACCTCTATTTGAGGAGCCCCGTCCCTTAGAGCCTCCAGTTCTCTCATCGCTTGTTCTTCATTTTTTTGGATGTCATCAAAGTTGAACCTTTAATTAACGTTATCTTGAGCCATACTCCTTGCTTAGAAGAATGCCTCCCCAGCAGAGTTGCCAAATGTAAGAGGGTAGTTTAGATAAGATGGAGGCGTAACCCCTTTTTTAAGTACAATAATGATAAGTTAAATAGCAACACTATTGATTAACCACAGGACATACAAACAAGACTCAATGAAGATAGAATCAGTTTGAACTCATAAATATCTCCCGTATAACTCAGAAGGTAGTAATGAACTTAGAAGAAACTTAGCTAGAGGGAGAGAGAAGTAAGCATACTAGATACACCTTGGTAGGAAGCCAAACACACCAACCACCCTCAAGAATCTCTGTCAAGTATTAAAAGCTTCGTAATAAATAACAATGGTGGGTGAGTGAACTCTCTGGTTTTGTAATAACTCTCTCGGATATATATTATCTCTAGTAATAACTTCTGAACTCTTAAAAGATCATATGATGCCTCTTTCCAGAGGTGGGTGGGGTCTTTAAATATCCTCCCACACCATCCCTGAGGCAACTCTGCCATTAATGCCTGTGAAAGACATCCCTCATACTTTATGTCACAAATATTAAATACCTGATGCACTAGTTGTCTCCACGTCATAAACATTAAATGCCAAGACATGCCTTTTACTTAACCATTGTGTGTCAAGGGGTTGTTGTCGCAGAGGTGACTCACCAAATGTCTAACAACCCCAAATACCACGGTGGTTTACTCAAGTGCAGATTTGACATTGTCTACTGGCTACTGACATCACCTACAGTAGATTTGACCTTAAGTAGAGGGTTGTTTGGTTCAGAGCTCAACACCCTATGGAACTCAAAGCCGCTCCGCCCGAGGTTCCACGGTGAGGGTCCTTCGGTATTTTACCAGGTGTCTCTAAGATGGTAAGGACAAGCCCCAACGGTGCCTGACTTCTCAATCCTCTAAACCAAGTCCCTCTAAAGTTCCCACGAAGAGGTCGTTCGATAGAGAATGAAAGCTCTCCCAGGCCCTGCCAAGCCTGGTCTCTCGCGAGTACCGTTCGGCCTAATAAATAATCACTATTCTCGTTACATAATTAAAAATGTTATACCTCATAGTCAATATAAATAAAAATACAAAATGACTAACTAACACAGCGAACTATGAATTGCCACGTTGAACTGCCTTGCTTGAGCTACCACGCTTGCGCTGCCTTAATCCCAAACACTATTTTTAATGGGAGGATTATCCCTAATCTCAGGATTACCGTCAAGCCCCCTCTACACCCTTCGTAGGAGATACTCGCAGAAGAACCTGATCCCGCACAAAAAACTCCCAAAATAACCTCTTGGCATCGGCGTAGCTTTTTTGCCTGTCCTGAGATACCCGTATATAACTCTGAATCATATCAATCCTGGTTATTGTGTCTTGTATTAACTCTGGCCCTAGTAGCTTGTTGTCCCCCACCTCTAACAAACACGCAGGAGAATGACAAGGCCTATCGTACAATGCCTTGAATGGGGCCATGACAATTGTGAACTGATAGGAGTTACTATAAGCAAACTCTACCAGCGAAAGGTACTGATCCCAACCTCCCCTAAAATCAAGGACACACATACACAACATATCCTCCAGCATCTGATTAGTGCGCTCGATCTGCCCATCAGACTATGGGTTGTAAGTTGTACTCAACCACAACTTGGTGCCCATAGCCTCCTTAAACTCTCCCAAAAGAGAGACACAAAAATCTTATCTCGGTCTGACACAATATCAAGGGGCACTTCGTGTAATCTCATAATCTTAGCGATGAATAACTAGGCATATTGACTTGTCGTGTAATCCGTCCATACCGAAAAAAGTGCGCTACCTTTGTTAACTGATCCACAATCACCCATATGGAATCGTGACCCCTCTGAGAACTTGGCAACCTTGTGATAAAATCCATGGAAATGCTCTCCCATTTCCACATCGGAATCTCCAATGGCTGAAGAAGCCCTCCCGATTTCTGATGGTCCAGCTTGACTAACTGACATGTGGCACACTTTGATATGAACTCATCAATGTCTCTCTTCATGACACTCCACCAATATTGTCACCTCATATCTTGGTACATCTTATCCCCATCGGGATGTACCACAAATCGAGATCCATGCGACTTTGTCATCATCGCATGTCGCAGATCCTCACCCTATGGAACAAACAAATGTCCATTTAAGCGCCAACCTCCCACAGAACTCACTGAATAAGACGTTGCTCCCTCTGCCAGAAGGTGTCGAATCCTTTCCTAAAAAAATGGATCCGCTACCTGGGCCTATACAACCCTCGTCACAATCTGGGGTGTAACTGTCATAACAGATATGAATGATCAGGCAACTGCATCCTGATGTCCCAACTCCTTCTATTTTGCTTTCCATGTCTCGGCCACCTCACCTACTGGCCTATGGTCAAACGCATCAGCAACTACGTTAGCCTTCCTTGGGTTGTACTAGATCTCAAACTAGTAGTCCTTCAAAAATTTAAGCCACCCGTGGTGGTGCATATTAACCTCTCTCTGAGTGAATAAGTATTGTAGTAACTTATGATCTGTGAATAGGCAAAATTTCTCTCCCAAGAGATAATGTCTCCAAATCTGAAGTGCAAACACGATTGCTTCTAACTCCAAGTCGTAGGTGGGGTAATTCTTCTTGTGAGACTTAAGCTTGCGGGAAGCATAAGCTATAGCTTGATCTTCCTACTGTAGTACTCCGCCACGACACTGTAATGATGCATAAGTGCAAATAGGGTACTCCACTCCTATACTAGGGAGATTTAGTACATGTGTTGAAGTCAGCTTGTCCTTCAGCTCCTTAAATGCCAACTAACACGCATCATCGCAAATATACGGTACGCCCTTACGAGTCAGATTAGTCACCGGACCTGTAATCTTCGAGAATCCTTAAATGAATCATCTGTAATAATCAGTTAACCCTAAGAAACTCCATACCCCAGTCGGTGTCGTGGGTTGTCCCCACTTCCTCATCGCTGACACTTTGTTGTGGTCCACTGATATCCCCCTATCGGATATAATATGCAACAAAAAATGTACCTCTCGTAGCTAGAACCAACATTTCTCAAACTTGGCATACAAATCATTCTCTCATGAAGTTTGCAAAACCCTACGTAGATGTAACACCCCGTATTTTTATGATATTAAATAATTATGGGATTAATTATTATTACTGGATTAATTAAATTAAAATTATGAGAAATTAATTGTTAATGAATCCGGATTAAAAATAAATATTAACTAGCGTGACAAGGGTTAATACTTATTGTTGAGAATTATGGAATATTACTGTGTGAAAACGTACTATGGAATTATAAAATTTTATAAATTGTTGTAAGAACGCAAATTTCCAATTGAGTCCTTTATAGTTTTGGCTCAATTCCGGACCAAAACATTTATGTCATAGGATAGTGTTCAAGTGTACCTACTCTAGCCTATGATTTGTTTAGTTGAAGACGTAGCGGCAAAGAGTATAAAGCTTCATCAAAAGTCGTGGTTTATGTGCCTCGTTTTAACGTCATCAATAGTGGTTCCATGCTCCCTAGGTATGAATGCATTTCATATATATATATATATATATATACATAGGAGCTTGGAACATGTTTTTATTTGGGTGTTAGGTTTTAAAACTGTGTTTTGTTTTCAGATGTTTTCTATTAAAACTTTATAAAAAGTATATAAAGTTTTCTGGGCTAAAAATCAAAATTTATGAACTTTTTGGAAGTTCGTTCGATATGTCGTTCGAATGAGTGTTTCGTTCGAACCAGATGTCATTCAAACGAGTTTACCAACGAGTTCCCAGAATAGGCCTTTGAAATGTCATTCGAACGAACATATGTTCGAATGAGATATCCAACGATATTTCTAACGAGTTCAATCTGGAACTTCGTTAGAAGTCTCATTCGAATGAGATTTCGTTCGAACGAAAATGTCGTTCGAATGAGATGTCAGGCGGGAATAGTTATTGGCGGTTTTAAGCAGTTTTTCTCCCTCTTCCCCACTTGTTTCTTAACTGATTTTTCTCAGACTTTATTATGTGCGGGAAACCATTTTTATAATTTAAAATTTTCATAACATACCAACTTCTAGAGAGAGTTTTGAGAGTTGCTTCTTCCAAGAAAAAGTTCATGAGTTTGAGTGTTGATTTTATAAAGAAAAATCCTTTAAACACTTAGTTGCACCCATAGTTTTGTTTATCCAAGTTCATATATATATACGTCTTGCTTGGAGTTTTGGCACCGGTTTTCTCTACACCATTGAATAAGAGAAGTTTGGGTTTGCTTCTAAATCCCACAAAGAAGAAGAAGTTATCGTGATTTAGCCACTTGGAGAAATGCTCCTAGTTCGGGTGACGGTGACCACATAAAGTCCGATCGGTGGATTCCGAGACCGCGGTGGAGCTCTGGGGTTATTCGCAAAGTGGAGGTGTTCACTAGAAGGAGCGTCGAGGCTTGAGAGGGATCGAGTCGTGTGATGTAAGTCTTTTGTCTTGTAATTGTATATTCCATACTTAGTGGATTTGAGGGTAGGGCCGTCCAAGGTTGTTTTCCGTCTTGGGTTTTTCCTCGTACATTGCGGCGTTATGTGATTGATTTATTTTTATCTTGCATAATAACTTAGAACTCATGCTTAGGATAATTCAAGATAAAAATGGTTTTAATTGTCACACTGAATTTAATTGGGTGCTAATTAAATTTGGGTAATTGTTTATTTAATTCAAGTCTTTTGTTAAAACTGGTTTGGCCTAATTTGGAAATGTTAATAAATATGACTTAGGAAAATTCTAGGACTTAGATTAATTATTTGTGTTTAAGTGAAATTAACATAAGTGTGTGTGTGAGTTAATTTCACTGTGTTTAATTTTAATTTGAAATAGAAATTAGAATTTGGTGTTTGTTTGTTTTGTGAACCATCATTATACGCTTCCGCATCTATCCCAACAAGGAAATTGATTTTAAAGAATATTTAAAATTTGGGGACTACAAATTGGTATCAGAGCCAAAGCGATAAATTATTTCGTTAAAGATCCTTTAAATAATTTTTGGCTAAAATGGAATTTTCTCCATTTTCAAAATTTCCTATTTTCGATGGTTCTAATTAAGCGTATTGAAAAGCGCGTATAAAATCAGCACTAAAATCTATCGACGAGAGAGTTTGGATGTCTGTTGTAAACGGGTGGTCCCCACCTACTCAGTTAGTAGATAATGAGCGTGTTCCCAAACCGGTCGATAGATGGAGTGAGGGTGAATTTAAACTTTCTAATTTTAATTCCCGTGGTTTAAATGCCTTGTTTAGCGCTGTCACATCGGATGAATTCTGACGCATTATGACGTGTGAGACCGCTAAAGAAGCTTGAGATATTTTACAACTCACTCACGAAGGTACAAGTGTCGTTAAAGCTTCGAAACTCCGAAACCTCACCACTCAATTTGAAACTATCAAAATGAATGAAAAAGAAACTTTTGATGAATTTTATGCTAGACTTTCCGATATTGTTAATTCATCTTTTAACTTGGGAGAGAAAATACTCGACAACCGAGTTGTAAAGAAAAGTTTAAGGTCCCTACCCAATAGATTTATTCCAAAAGTGACCGTTTTATATTATCTACCAACTTTAGCCTCTATGAAATTAGAAGAGCTCGTAGGTGATTTACAAACCTATGAACTAGACATGTTTCCCTCTAAACTGAAAAGAAAATTGAAAAGGGCGTTACTTTAAAGGCCCGAAAGAGGTCAAACAAGTAGTAGAGAGCGAGAGTGATAGTGACTCAGAAGACATGGCTTTGTTTGCTCATAATTTAGAAAATTTCTTAAATTTAACAAAGATAAATTTAAAAATGATTTCAAGAAATTGGAAAGTTCTAAGTATGACAAAGCCAAGAAGACCCCTAAACCTATCAATGAACAATTAAATAGGGACGAGTCAAATAGGTGTTTTGGTTGTGAGGGTTATGGCCATAGGGCTTCTGAGTGCCCCACTAAACTAAGGAAAGAGGGTAAACGGACCATTTCATATAATGCGACCCTTAGCGATAGTGATAAGGAAGAGGGACTTGATTCCCCCACTAAGCCAAATTTTGTGGCTTTTATGGCTAGTCATGTGAGCACCGAAAGTGAATCTTCTCATGAAGATACTCAAACTCATGACACTTCCGAGGTCAAAGTTTTTTATTCCCTTGTTTTTTATGATAGTGAGAGTGGAGAAGAAAGAGAGAGTGAAAATGAAGAAGAGGTTAATGTAATACCCCAAACTTTTATTGATATTTATTTACGGGATTAATTAAATTAAATGTGAATTAATTGAGAATTAATCCGGATAAAATACTAACGAGATGTGAGTTGGTATTTGATCATAATGTTCATATATGGTAGTATATGAATATTGAAAATATTAAAATTGTCGCGAGACTGAAATACGGCAATTTGGGAAATTTTGTTGGGACGTGCGTGACAGTCGCGTCAAGAATGTAATTATTTAAATTAAAAAGTGAATTTTATTTTTATCAACCGTATGGTCATTTTGAGTGCGCCAACGAGTTCGGAAGGGTCGAAATAGTCAGAAAACACTAGCCGGGGGTTTAGTTTGGGTCCCGTGACATTTTTGGGCCATACCGGCAACTTAAAAGGGTATTTTGGTAATTTTGAAATTTTGGGATTTATAACCAACGAATTTTGGGAATTAAAAATAGGGTGTTTAGTAACCCACTAATCCATTACCAACACTTAACTAATTAGAGGGCTACGGGAGTTATAGGAGAAGTTAGAAGAAGTTCCAAAGAGGAAACCCTAGCCACCATCACCATCTTTGGAAGAAATTTGTAGAGAGAGGGAGGAGAATCAACATTCAATTCTTCAACATCAAATCAGAACATCTAATACAAGTGGTTTAATTACGTTAATTTCAAGCGAATGTTTCCTCCATGCTTAGAAATTTATATAATCGCATTGTTTTGGGAGATTTATAAAAACTCTTGAAATTTGAGTTAGAAAGTCAGGTTTTGATATAGGGCTTGCATGTAGAATTGTTATTGGGTGATTATACTAAAAGAAGTATGACTTTTATGATGCAAAAACGGATTTATTTATGGGAATTGATGACTTTAAATTTCTAGGGTTCATACTCATATGGTTTTGGGAAAATTGGGGATTGATGATAATTTCATGTTGTTTAGGAAGATTTGACCCCTAAATATGTTGAGATATGACCTAAGTATGTTTAGGAATGATTAGGAACATTAAAAACTGTTGGGATAATTTTTGGATGAGTTTTGAGAAGAGAAAGTTTGAGGAAAAACGATTTAGAAATTCTGGGCTCGAAACTGGCATCTCGTTAGAAGACCTGCCCAGGTCGTTCGAACGAGCTTCTAACAAGGTGACAGTTTGCCTTCTAATGAGTTGGATGTTCGTTAGATGCCCCTTTCGTTCGAAAGAACTCTCGTTCGAACGAGACTTCTAACGAGTTAACAGATTGGCCTTTTTGGCCTGATTTGATTTCTAGTGTCCCGTAACCTTGTTTAATAGTAGAGATAACATTCCCTTGATGAATAATTGATATTGTTGGGATATTCGGGATATATTGAGGAGTAAAATGTAGAAGAATGATTTGAACCAAATGATATTGATGGATTAGGGCGCGAGTGACTAATCACGATGCGAGGATAATTAATGACTTGAATACATATAAATCGGGGACATATGATTTGTGTGACATTAACAGTTGGTATGAGAATGAGAAGTATACCACTAATAAAATATGGTAATTACTAAGATGTGTGCATGCTTAGTGTGAATGATTTTATGTGTATGACATACCTACCATACTTGCTATCACGGGAGGTTTGCGTTCGTTTAGGACCATCTAATCTTTGTGTGCCTACGGGGGGATATAGATTGGTACCTCGAGGACATAGGCCAGAGAAGGACTTATTGAGAAGTTAATAAGTCTGCTGATCATGGGAGCGTAGGTATGTGCGTGACCCATGTGATGTGACTGTGTTCGCCTCCATTGTTTGTGATTGTTGTTATCTGAGAATGATTCCTGAGAGATTCGGAATGCGTGATCCTTATGTACGTGATGTACCAGGATGGATAGCAGAGTATGTGTGCACCGCTGCTTAGTCTTGGGATGCTAGTAATGTATATTTATGTTGAGAATAATATACGGTTAAATGAAAGAATTATCGTGCTTGAATCTTGAGAATAATTATAATAAAGCATTGAGAAGATAATAAGGGGGATAACCTCTAGTAAATTGTATTGCTAATAACTGAGAATCCGAGAATTAAAGTAAAACTCTCCATTTGATTGATAACGTTGGGATTTATAATGCGAATCGAGTAGAAAGGTTAGAAGTTATCTTGGTCTAGATAGACAGGAGAATCACTTGAATGGGTAATGTACGTTAGGAGTGCACAATTATTCGAGAGGTGAGTAATTCATGCGAGAGCATGTCCTAACATGTATTTTGCATTCATTGTTTTAATGTTATTAAAGCACTTGCTATTTTTAAAACTATTCTCCACATTCGGGCTCCGACCCGTTTGCTTTCAAATCTATTTTTTTTTGTAAAAACCTTTTTAGGTGCCCTGCCACAAGGACACCATGCATAGGAATTCTATTCAGGTGACGAGCTGTAGCTGTTGTGGAAGTTACAGGGCCTTGACAGTAGACGCCTCCTTTCTAGTCTTGACTCCATATTCAGTTTTATCATTTGTAGGCCATGTCGCCCACTTCCTTTAGAGACATTATATATTTCAGTTATTCAGACTTTGGTTTGTAATTAATTCAGGATGCAGACTTGTGTTATTGTTTCAGTATTCGGATTGTTGTGAGGAGTATTTCCTCCAGACTCGGTATTATTTGTTGGTACTCTATTGAGACTTTATCGTGAATGGTTGTGTTACATTCCTATGATTCATTTATTGCATGTTAATCAGATTTAATTTAAATTTGACAACTCACTTTTTAAATACTAGGTGGTTAGTAATCATTAAAATGTTTTCGACAGTGATGCTACTATCTGAATCAACTTGGCATTTTGTATTAATTTAATAAAGGAGTAGCTACCTGGTATTTAATTAGTCGGGGTATCGCAGGTGGTATCAGAGCATCAGGTTCTAGTGTCCTTTAGGATCTGTACGGCTTATTATGCTTCCAGCGTAATTCTCTTTGATGTAGATCCCTATGCTTAGGATTGTTGATATCTTTGGTGAGATTTCGTTCTCCTGCTTTGATATATATGACAGTGAATCTTATTTGCAATCAGGTGTGTTCGTGTGCCAAACCATGTAGTACGTCAGGTGAAGACAGTTGGACGAACAGCAGGAGGTAAGGATCAGTTGAGATTAATAAATTAATTAAGGGAAGACCATAGTCGAGGTCACCCGTATTAGGGTACGGAAGTCCTGGACGGTCCAGACGGCCAAGGCGCAACTTGTGACTTCCAAGCACAACCATAGTTGAAGGTAGGGTAAATTGAGACTCACCCAATAAGGTTGGATTGAGAGAGAAAGAGTTGGGTGGGACATCGAGAAAACCAGTGGTGGAAATACTTGAAAGGCAGAGATGGCGTGTGCTAGCCAAACAAACACAATACACCCGAGGCTTGGACTTGTGTCGGAGTATGGCCAATCGAGAGTGAAAATTTGAGGAAAATTTTTCTTGTCTCGTGAGAGCGGAGTTTCAATGGGGAGAAACAATCACCACACTTATAAGTGGAATGTGACGTCGAGAGAAGGCGTACACGAATGGTTTGACCATAAGTTCCTTGATCAGATGTTTAGGATGAAAACCGAATGTCATTCTGAACTCACACGAGAGGTCCAGACAGAGGTCACTTTGTGAGAAGAAATAAAATTATTTGGTGAACCCTACACCGGGTGAAGTAGGTGAAACGGAGAAGGGGATATTAAAGGGAGAATTTACATAGAAGAATTGCTAGTCCTTCTGGAAGAATTCTGCTTGGACGGTTAAAGCAAATGGTATTGTCTCATAGTGTTAATTTGGAGGTAAACATCCCTGGGTGGAGAGATACAAGAATCGAAGGCTTTATATAAAGTAAGACTAGGGAAAATAGTGTTGGTGAAGCACCACAATGGGAAGACCCAACGGAGAACCAGTTAAAATGATTCGGATAGCTGAATTACTACCGGGCAAAGGTGATTTCAGTGAGAGATGTAGAAATTAGTAGCTTGTTCCTTAGGGCCGTCAAAACTAAGGGAACAACGGAGGTAGTCGTCTGAGTCGAGACTACCAACGTCCGAGAGATGGACCACCTTAACATGATTTGTGAGACAAAAGATAAGTGGAGTATGTGTAGAGGTATTTCTATGGGGAGTGAAACCCATGCGTTATAAAAATTTTCCCGATACAAGAGTAGGGATCAAGGTATTGTGCCTGGCGAGGGCAACAGTTATTGAAATATCCGGTTTGGGACAGACATGTGTGGTAAGTCCAGGAACCATTTGAGCAGCCGGGACGATTATTAGGATAGAAGTATGAGTTATATCCTCAGATGAGGATGCATGTTATTTGTGGCATGAATGAGTTACTACATTTGTTACAATTGTATTTTCACTTGAGAGTCGAGTTTAGTGAGTATATCAGTAAGTTTATTATATATAAGAACATTTTCCCTCATAGTGTGGGGGTTACTTTTATTGTCATCCGCGGAGGATGAATGGGTATATTAATAGCGGTTTATGCTTTATCGAAATTACTCATTTTAGTGTTGTGTTATACGAGTATGATATGATCTTAATTATTGTTTTATATATATGATTATACCGATAGTGTGCTGGTATTGCAAGTTTATTGGGATTACTACATCTGGGTAGCATGTTTTGTTCTGGCGAGGCCCCATCTGTTAGAGGGCCGGGCTCGCAATTGTACTTTCGTGCATATATGTATATATATATGTTGTGATTTCAAAGTATAATGGTCTCAGATATTTAATCCCAGTATGCTTAGGGATTTCATTATTATGAGTCGTATGTAATTGATTTACTAGTCAACAAAGAGTTAGTTGGTTTTATAATTAATGATAGAGAGGTCGTAACAAAAAGAGTGCATTGTTTTATCACCTGTTAGAGATTTGGAAGTTTATACTCATAGTTGTGTGTCTGGGGATGGGAATTTGAGGGTCTCAAATATCTCGCATGTTGTATATGAAATGTGATTTCCATCATTGTAAAGAGAAAAGTGTCTTTCAGAAGGAGTTCTTTGTTTATGTATAATTGCGAACTGAGATGAAACTTTGTTGTTAAAAGACGAGAGTGTAGGGGTACATATTATGGACAGGTCTTAACGTATTCCGATGACCAACAATGTTAGGTAGTAGTGTATCGGGGGGGTTCCTTGTTTGGATTTCGCTTTGCGAGACACCCCACGCATGAAACTTAGCGTAAGGTTGGTAGTAAGGAAATGTGTGGCCCTTCGTTCATGATTTGGATACCTCTATCATTATGGGAGTACGTAGTTATAACGGGAAGTTACAAGGAGTAAATTATGATGTACGTCCATTAGAGCCAGTTGTTAGTAAATTACGATATAAGAACTAATAATGTTGGTTTTGTCACGGCGTGTTGAAGGACGCATTGAGGATAAGGAGGATTTAGGAATTCTAATTCATAAACGATTGAGAACGCCCAAGTGGTATAGCACCGTTGTATTTACAGTGACAATAAAGAGTTTGGGATTTATATGAAGCGTATATAATGTTTAAAAACCGTATGGTTGGGTTATAAGGGGCGTAGACATCTTGATTTGCTAAAGTGTAAATCAAAGGAAGAGGGAACATAGACGGGTGAGATTATTACTTATGAGATTAAACGTCATTAGAAAAGGTGTAAGTGAATATCATGTGTAGTAAGTGTAGCGCGTTCAAACTTGGAAAAAAAAAGCAGTAGAAAGCCATTTAATAAAGGGATATCTCTTGAGAAGGCGGATAAATTATTATGAGAAATTTGGAGTAGAGTTCCGATCAATCGAATGTTGAGGGTGACTCAAGAGTAAATAGAATGAGGATGTCAATCAGGTATAAAGTCCAGATATGCACAAAGTGGTGAAAAGTGTAAAGGTCCAAACTTTTGGTATTCGTCGGGAGAATAAGATCATTAAGTATCATTTAATGGGGAAAATTTTATGTGAATATCGACATTGAAAGAGGTATAGTAAGTAGTAGAACAGTTGGGGTTAGATGATCAACCAAATAATTTTGTATCAAGACGATGATTCCAAGAATGGGAGGGTCAAGTTGGAGAATTTTCTTGAGAGGTAGCCAACTTATTGATAAGTAATGAGTTCCTTCGATTATGTGGGACATGTTGTCCAGAAGGAGAGAAATCATTATATACTTGGGGTGATTTACACTATTAGATAGTGAACACGCTGGTACATGATTCGATACAGTACTATTTAGAACTAAGAGGAGATTCCCGAAATCCACCTTTAACGTGGGGTAACAAGAAGTAGTGGAAATACGTTTCACTTGGACTAGGCTGTATCACCTATGGCCCGAGGTGTAGGCACAAGGTGATTCACGACTGGTGGGCTGTATAAAAGAATGTTGAATTCATTTTGATATTTTTATTTCCAAATCGAGAAACTAGTAAGCAAGGTACATTTTGGTAATGGGAAGAAAATATTATCTAATAGTAGAGCTGGGTGAAACCACCCGTATCTATTTTATTGTGGACAAGGTGCCGAAAATTGTTTTGTGAAACACCACCCGAATGTATTTTTACCTTGTGTAATTCACAACGCAGGGAACAGAGATTCAAGGAATGGATAAGAAGTAGTCAGCTGTGTTATAAATTTCTTCCAGGTGGGAGTTTGGTGTGTTGCTAAACGCGGAAAGTAATGCATAGAGAGGCACGGGCTAACAATAATATTGAAATGATGTGGCAAACGATGTATAGGCCATTTTTCTTCGATTGTGGTTTAATAAGAGCGCAACGTGAGGTACATTTATTGAAGTGTATTTTGATAAGGTATCAAGTCTGTTAAACAAGCTTGTTGTGAACAAGGGCTTTAGTGATTGGGATTTTCTTTATATTTTGTTTGGAACACTGGAGGGTACCGAATTTTTCCAGGTATGCCTTATTTTTCTGAATTTCGGGACGAAATTCTGTTATTAGGGGGGAAGTATGTAATACCCCGTACTTTTATTGATATTTATTTACGGGATTAATTAAATTAAATGTGAACTAATTGAGAATTAATCAGGATAAAATACTAACGAGATGTTGGTTGGTATTTGATAATAATGTGCATATATGGTAGTATATGAATATTGAAAATATAAAAATTGTCGCGAGACTGAAATACGGCAATTTGGGAAATTTTGTTGGGACGCGCGTGACAGTCGCGTCAAGAATGTAATTATTTAAATTAAAAAGTGAATTTTATTTTTATCAACCGTATGGTCATTTTGAGTGCGCCAACGAGTCCGGAAGGATCGAAATAGTCAGAAAACACTAGCCGGGGGTTTAGTTTGGGTCCCGGGGCATTTTTGGGCCATACCGGCAACTTAAAAGGGTATTTTGGTAATTTTGGAATTTTGGGATTTATAACCAACGAATTTTGGGAATTAAAAATAGGGTGTTTAGTAACCCACTAAGCCATTACCAGCACTTAACTAATTAGAGGGATACGGGAGTTATAGGAGAAGTTAGAAGAAGTTCCAAAGAGGAAACCCTAGCCACCATCACCATCTTTGGAAAAAAATTGTAGAGAGAGGGAGGAGAATCAACATTCAATTCTTCAACATCAAATCAGAACATCTAAGGCAAGTGGTTTAATTACGTTAATTTCAAGCGAATGTTTACTCCATGCTTAGAAATTTATATAATCACATTATTTTGGGAGGTTTATAAAAACCCATGAAATTTGAGTTAGAAAGTCAGGTTTTGATATAGGGCTTGCATGTAGAATTGTTATTGGGTGATTATACTAAAAGAAATATGACTTTTATGATGCAAAAAAGGATTTATTTATGGCAATTGATGACTTTAAATTTCTGGGGTTCATACTCATATGGTTTTGAGAAAATTGGGGATTGATGATAATTTCATGTTGTTTAGGAAGATTTGACCCCTAAATATGTTGAGATACGACCTAAGTATGTTTAGGAATGATTAGGAACATTAAAACACTGTTGGGATAATTTTTGGATGAGTTTTGAGAATAGAAAGTTTGAGGAAAAACGATTTAGAAATTCTGGGCTCGAAACTGGCATCTCGTTAGAAGACCTGCCCAGGTCGTTCGAACGAGCTCGTTCGAACGAGCTTCTAACAAGGTGACAGTTTGCCTTCTAATGAGTTGGATGTTCGTTAGATTCCCCTTTCGTTCGAACGAACTCTCATTCGAACGACCTCGTTCGAACGAGACTTCTAACGAAGTGACAGATTGGCCTTTTTGGCCTGATTTGATTTCTAATGTCCCGTAACCTTGTTTAATTGTAGAGATAACATTCCCTTGATGACTAATTGATATAGTTGGGATATTTGGGATATATTGAGGAGTAAAATATAGAAGAATGATTTGAACCAAATGATATTGGTGGATTAGGGCGCGAGTGACTAATCACGATGCGAGGATAATTAATGACTTGAATACATATAAACCGGGGACATATGATTTGTGTGACATTAACAGTTGGTATGAGAATGAGAAGTATACCACTAATAAAATATGGTAATTACTAAGATGTGTGCATGCTTAGTATGAATGATTTTATGTGTATGACATACCTACCATACTTGTTATCATGGGAGGTTTGCGTTCGTTTAGGACCATCTAATCTTTGTGTGCCTACGGGGGGATATAGATTGGTACCTCGAGGACATAGGTAAGAGAAGGACTTATTGAGAAGTTAATAAGTCTGCTGATCATGAGAGCGTAGGTATGTGCGTGACCCATGTGATGTGACTGTGTTCGCCTCCATTGTTTGTGATTGTTGTTATCTGAGAATGATTCCTGAGAGATTCTGAATGCGTAATCCTTATGTACGTGATGTACCAGGATGGATAGAAGAGTATGTGTGCACCGCAGCTTAGTCTTGGGGTGCTAGTATTATATATTTATGTTGAGAATAATATACGGTTAAATGAAAGAATTATCGTGCTTGAATCTTGAGAATAATTATAGTAACGCATTGAGAAGATAATAAGGGGGATAACCTCTAGTAAATTGTATTGCTAATAACTGAGAATCCGAGAATTAAAGTAAAACTCTCCATTTGATTGATAACGTTGGGATTTATAATGCGAATCGAGTAGAAAGGTTAGAAGTTATCTTGGTCTAGATAGACAGGAGAATCACTTGAATGGGTACTGTACGTTAGGAGTGCACAATTAGTCGAGAGGTGAGGAATTCATGCGAGAGCACGTCCTAACATGTATTTTGCATTCATTGTTTTAATGTTATTAAAGCACTTGCTGTTTTTAAAACTATTCTCCACATTCGGGCTCTGACCCATTTGCTTTCAAATCTATTTTTTTTTGTAAAAACCTTTTTAGGTGCCCAGCCACAAGGACACCATGCATAGGAATTCTATTCAGGTGACGAGTTGTAGCTGTTGTGGAAGTTACAGGGCCTTGATAGTATACGCCTCCTTTCTAGTCTTGACTCCATATTCAGTTTTATCATTTGTAGGGCATGTCGCCCACTTCCTTTAGAGACATTTTATATTTCAGTTATTCAGACTTTGGTTTGTAATTAATTCAGGATGCAGACTTGTGTTCTTGTTTCAGTATTGGAATTGTTGTGAGGAGTATTTCCTCCAGATTTAGTATTATTTGTTGGTACTCTATTGAGACTTTATCGTGAATGGTTGTGTTACATTCCTATGATTCATTTATTGCATATTAATCAGATTTAATTTAAATTTGACAACTCACTTTTTAAATACTAGGTGGTTAGTAATCACTAAAATGTTTTCGATAGTGATGCTACTATTTGAATCAACTTGGCATTTTGTATTAATTTAATAAAGGAGTAGGTACCCGGTATTTAATTAGTCGGGGTGTCACAGCTAATCTGAGTGAACTTCAAAATCTTTTCAAGAACTTTATAAAGAATCTATTAAATTGAAAAGAGCTAATTTGAAGTTAGAAGCCAGTTTAAGAGAGAGTGTCAAGGTCGTTGATGATAGTATGTTGGTTGAAGACCTTAGGACACGAGAGAAAGCTCTTCAAGAGAAACTTGAATATGTAGAAGGCGAGAGAGATAACCTTAGGGGTTTAATGGAATCCTTGAAAAAGGAGCATCTTACTTTTGAAGAGCGAAATGTTTTATTAGAGTCTAACATTTTAGAATTGCAAACTAAATTAAAAGACTCTAGTAATGTCAAATTTGATTTGGAGTGTCGTACGAAAAAATTAGATAAAATCTTAGGAACGGTCCAAATTAAAAATGACATGTGTGGTTTAGGCTTCAATACTTGTAATGAATCTACTAATAAAGTCGAAACCAATGTTTTAGGAGAATCTAATAGGAAATCTTTTAGAGATCACTCCATAGGTAAATCTTTTTGACATGTTTTTACTTGTACACATTGTGGTCGAAAAGGCCATCTTAGGAAATTTTGTTTTGATCGTAAACGAATTCCTAGAAAATCCCAACGTAAAGCAACCAGTGTATTTAAAATTCCTACACCCCAAGATAGTCATTCTTCATTAATTTGGGTTAGGAAATCCGGCTTCGTTGCCTTGCAAAATAGGGTTTTTGATTCTTATTTACTTTCACATGCTTCCTCCCTTGCTAAATCTAAAGGATGAATGTGTTAGTTTTTGCATACTTTAGCTTTTGTGCTTCATGTTATATTATCATTCTAAATGTATGCTTGTTTAATCATTTTCTAGTTTATGCCCCATGCTTAATCACATGCTAGAATAATGATTTTTGTTTATCTTTTGTATTTTATTTCTTCATTTTGTTTGCATTAAATGAAAAATACAAATAAATTTCTGTTTATCATTTGGGTTTTTATCTATTGGAATTTAAGCTTAATAAAAATTCAAATGATTTTTGTTTGTCTTTTGAGTTTATATTTTCATTTTTGGTTAAAAATGTCAAAAACTCAAAAAGATTTTTTTGTGTGTGTGTATTTTGGTTTGACACACTTTAAGTGGCATATACTTGTGTTTGAATCCCTCCTTTAACGCTCTCATGTGGCTAGAACTTTTGGTTTAGATTATCAATCCTTATTATGTTCTTTACCATGCTTACATGGAGTAGTTGGATTTTGTGTTGTTTAAATGGATTCTATTTTTATATGCCTCTATTCACACATGCACGAGCTCATTTGAAATTTTGATGTCACATGTTATATTTGAGATCTGTGAGATGTTCTCCTACCAATCTAGTCATCTACATATTTATGACCTAGGAGGATTAGTGCATGTCAAAATCCGTTACACATGAGGAATAAAAATGATATATAAATGTGCACGAGGAAGGCCTCCTAAAGGACTTAGTGATCCTTTGCGATTGTAAGCCACCGTTTTGAATGGAACTAAAAGAAATACGTGGTCCAAAGGCCTAAAAATAGAAAATATGGCATTAAAAAGAAAAATAATTGCCAAGGCCTATGTTTGATTGATATAGTCATTCTAAATTAATATAAATGCTTATTGAGGGATATTGGATGGTATATCAACGGTTTGCACAATGTCCATTTATCCTAGTTGCGTATCCCATGTCATGACTCTATTGGTTTGTAGAATCATCAATATGCTAGGATTGTAGGAATTGTGTATGTTTGATCATTGAGTTCGATCTATATTGTCACATGAGGTTATATTCAAATGTGATGAAGTTTGCAATCTAATGATAACTCCGTGAACATGTTTTTAAGTGATTGGGTGTAAATTTAATTGTTACTAGTTCACACCCCAACACTTTTGTTTCCATATGACACATTTTTGCCTTATGAGTGTGAAAGACTCCTATTATATTTTGTGTGTGTCATTTGTGTGTCTATATATGTGTACTTACATCTATTAGTTATATCTTATGTATACATATTTGATATTTTTGTTTAATCTTTGCTTTGATTTGTAATCCATATATGCTTTAATTCATACTTGGTATCCATCTTATTGCATTCGTTGTTGATGTCCTATGCTTAATAATTTATATATCATATTGGTATCATTTTATTGCATCCTAGTTGGTCTAAGTTGTTATTTGTTGGATTAGTTATAATTTTGTTTCCCATATGCATTAATGTTCTCTTTAAGCCTTTGTCTATTCCTAAACAAAAAAGGGGGAGAATGATAGGGAGAAATGGTATCTAATTTGAGAAATGGTATCTAATCCTATTATTATCGTATCTTAGTTTAAGGGAGATTTATCTTAGAGGGAGACGTCTTTCTAAGTTGATCATACTTGATAAAGGGAGAGAATTAGTTTAGGGGGAGTAGTTAACTTTACTTGCATTAACTATTTTGATATTTCCTATGCGTGTAATGTGTTTGCCTAAGTGTGCAAGAATTATTTTATAAAGTGGCAACTTTCAACAGAAAAGATTGTGATCCTTGGGTTGTTTGCGTCAAGCATTGTATTTTTTTATTTTGGGTGGGACTTACTATTAGTCTAGTAGAGCTTAACGGCCCTTTAGGATTTTTGTTAGTTTTTGTCCCGGAATAACCAAACGGGGAGATTTGTAAGGACGCAAATCTCCAATTGAGTCCTTTGTAGTTTTGGATCAATTCCGGACAAAAACGTTTATGTCATAGGATAGTGTTCAAGTGTACCTACTCTAGCCTATGATTTGTTTAGTTGAAGATGTAGCGGCAAAGAGTATAAAGCTTCATCAAAAGCCGTGGTTCCATGCTCCCTAAGTATGAATGCATTTCATATATATATATATATATATATATATATATATATATATATATATATATATATATATATATATATAGGAGCTTGGAACATGTTTTTATTTGGGTGTTAGGTTTTAAAACTGTGTTTTGTTTTCAGATGTTTTCTATTAAAACTTTTATAAAAAGTATATAAAGTTTTCTAGGATAAAAATCAAAATTTATGAACTTTCTGGAAGTTCGTTCGATATGTCGTTCGAACGAGTGTTTCGTTCGAACCAGATGTCGTTCGAACGAGTTTGCCAATGAGTTCCCAGAATAGGCCTTTGAAATGTTGTTCGATATGTCGTTCAAAAGAACTTATGTTCGAACGAGATATCCAACGAGATTTCTAACGAGTTCAATCTGGAACTTCATTAGAAGTCTCGTTCGAACGAGATTTCGTTCGAACGAATATGTCGTTTTAATGAGATGTCAGGCGGGAACAGTTATTGGAGGTTTTAAGCAGTTTTTCTTCCTCTTCCCCACTTGTTTCTTAATTGATTTTTCTCAGACTTTATTATGTCCGGGAAACCATTTTTATAATTTAAGTTTTTCATAACATACCAACTTCTGGAGAGAGTTTTGAGAGTTGCTTCTTCCAAGAAAAAGTTCATAAGTTTGACGGTTGATTTTATAAAGACAAATCCTTTAAACACTTAGTTACACCCATAGTTTTGTTTATCCAAGTTCATATATATATACATCTTGCTTGGAGTTTTGGCACCGATTCTCTCTACACCATTGAATAAGAGAAGTTTGGGTTTTCTTCTAAATCCCACAAAGAAGAAGAGGATTTCGTGATTTACCCACTTGGAGAAACGCTCCTAGTTCGGGTGACGGTGACCACATAAAGTCGGATCGGAGGATTTTGAGACCACGGTTGAGCTCCGGGTTTATTCGATAAGCGGAGGTGTTTACTAGAAGGAGCGTCGAGGCTTGAGAGGGATCGAGTCGTGTGATGTAAGTCTTTTGTCTTGTGATTGTAAATTCCATACTTAGTGGATTTGAGGCTAGGGCTGTCCGAGGTTGTTTCCCGTCTTGGGTTTTTCCTCGTACATCGCGGCGTAGTGTGATTGATTTATTTTTATCTTGCATAAGAACTTAGAACTCATGCTTAGGATAATTCAAGATAAAAATTGTTTTAATTGTCACACTGAATTTAATTGGGTGCTAATTAAATTTGGGTAATTGTTTATTTAATTCAAGTCTTTTGTTAAAACTGGTTTGGCCTAATTTGGAAATGTTAATAAATATGACTTAGGCAAATTCTAGGGCTTGGATTAATTATTTGTGTTTAAGTCAAATTAACATAAGTGTGTGTGTGAGTTAATTTCACTGTGTTTAATTTTAATTTGAAATAGAAATTAAAATTTGGTGTTTGTTTGTTTTGTGAACCATCATTCTACGCTTCCGCATCTATCCCAACAAGGAAATCGATTTTAAAGAATATTTAAAATTTGGGGACTATAATTGTTGAGAGTGTGAAACGTGACAGTTTGGAATATTTAGTCAGCACGCGCGTGTGAGTCGTGTTGGGACTAATTGAATGGAGTAAAAAATAATTTATTTTTAAGTAACTCGTATGGTCATTTTAAGTGCACCATTGAGTCCAAAAGGGTCGATATAGTCAGAAAACTCTACTCAGGTATTTTATTTGGACATCAAAATATTTTTAGGCCTAACCGGCACCCCATAAGGGTATTTTTGTCCTTCGAGTTTTTGGGGAAACTTTATGGACGAAAATTAAAGAAAATAAATAAGGTAAATGGGGGGGGGAGAAAGGGTCTGTCAGTTACAAACCTACGATAGAGAAAATAGAGAGACATAGAGGAAGGAAGAAGGAGTCCATAGGTTTTCTTGGTACAAAACTCAAAGACTCAAACAAATCCCACCAAAGTGTTGATCGGAAGACGAGGAACAATTCTATGCCCATTTCATCAACAGACCAGAACATCATAATCGAGGCAAGTGTTTATTACTTGTTTTTTATTAGCAATAATTGTGCTCAAGTTAGTATAGGAATCCAATAAATGATGTGGAATTGATTTGGGTGAATTTAGAGAACTTAACAATGGATTGAGAGTTATTTTGATGAAGAATTGAATCCCTTTGCATGTAGAATATAATTCAATTATATGTTAAAATTGAAAAACGAATAGGAGTTTTAATTTAGAGTTATGGACAAAATTTGAGAACTAGGGTTCTTGATAATTAAATTGGGGATTTTGAATTTAATTGATGATTAGTGATGATTTAATGATATTATATTGTTGCACTACACCAAATCTGTCGAATTGTCATGGTCATTAACCTTGACAAGTTGGACTTGTCAAGGTTAATGACCGTGACAATTCTGGGGTTGACAAATTTTTTTTGTCACGGACTTGTCCTGGCCTTGACCGTACAAGCTTTGTCACGGTTAAGGACTGTGACAAAACCGTGATAGTATTTAAAAAAATTGTCACGGTCAATGACCGTGACAAGTCCATGACAACTTACTTTGTCAAGGAATTGTCACGATCAATGACTGTGACAATTTTGGGCAGAATTGAAAAAAAATCTGCTGGGCAGTAGGGCCACTACCACTGCCCAACAGTATATATGTACCTGTTATAGCAACGTTGTACCTGTTCAAACATTATATATCCAGATAAAATAGAGATAGTGAAAATATATATTCAAAATATAGAGAATATGCATCACCATATAATCCAAATATAATTCAAATGTAATAATTTAAAACAATTCAATTCAAACTTAAATTAATGTCACTAAATGTCTGGGGTATGGTTAACGCTGAGGAGGTGAGTAGGCCACACGATATACGAATTAACACATCCACTAATATACGCCGTGATGCATTGTTCACGCAACCACAATTAGGAGTTCTCCTTCTTGGGCATCACATGCGTAACGAGCACCCTGGACGATATTCGGGTCCCTCAACCCCCGCCTATCCACTGGCCATCAAATATGTCCATTATAAACATGCTCGGCTAACCAAGTGTCAAAATCGGTCTATTGAAGGGAGCCAAATGAACGCTTCACGATTGAATACATATTCTGGACCGTCGCCTCCAAACGGGACAGCTTCACGTCATGTGAATCCACCATTCGAGCCAACCCGGTGTCGCTCGTCTCCAATTTGATGATCCTAGATTTATCCACCCGTGAGCTCACTCCCCTTGTCCTCCCCTTATAATCAGAGCCAAGCACTTGGCTGAGTGCGTCTGTGGACAAAGATGCCTTTTCGGCATCAGACTGCGACTCATGCACTTCCTTAAGCTTTGCCTGAAACGACAATAAGCACATGATTAGTAAAATAAGTAAATTATAAAATTATAATGTAATTAACAAAAAGTAAACTATTGGATTACTTACAGTCGTGGCCGCGATACTTGGGGACACCTCCTTTTCCTTCCCCCTCTTCGTCCGAAGATCCCCATAAGTATTAAGCCTATGTGGCCTACCCCCAGGGCCACTCCCTGTCCCCTGAAATAAAATAAAGTAAAATTAGTATCGTCCCCGTAAAGTAAAATAATGCAGAATAATATATTTTATATAGTTATAGAAAAATTAAATCTTACCATCATCCTATGCTCCACCTCGGCTTAAGATGTCCGGTCGGAGTAGTGCACTTCCGTCTTTTTTGCCCGATCTTCCCTTCCCGATTGGTGAGATGTCAATTGTCGCTCCCCGATCTCATTGTCAATGAACCTTTGCCATTGTGCCAATGAGATCGGCTCCTTCGGTGGGACGGATTCACGCCGTTGGATAATGGACTCTCGTGTCTTTTCAAAGTACCGAGTCCGCATATTTGTCTTCCACGTCTTGTGTTGCTCCCTCAACTGATCCAAGACGGAATCGCGTAGCTTTGGATCTAGGTTGAATTGTTCATGTCCAACAAATACAATATTAGTTGCAAATAAATATAAATATAAATATAAAATGAAATTGAAATTGAAATCGAAATTGAAATTGAAATATTCATATAAATAAAAATATAAATATATTACCTGTAGTGCCACCCAAACAGCTAACTTGAGCTCATATGGCACCTCCTTCTAACTAATGTACCCCGGGTTGATGATCGTCTTTACCAGCTCGAGCGATCTCGCTAATAGCCCCGATTTGTTCTCGATGGGCATCCCTAATTTGCCATATTTGGGGAGACTAGGGGTCGAGGATCCCTCGTCGCCTCCGCTACCACCGAGCCCAGACGACATCATCATAACTAGCATCATCATCCTCGCCTTAACACCTAAAGGAGACATTTGCTGTAAAAAAATGTTATTAGTACATATCAAAATGAATTAAAAGAAGACATGCAAATATGTAAAATTACTACATATAAAAATGAATTGTTACTGTTAAACACCTCCCCCCACCCCTCCCTGCCCCACCCCCTACCCCCACCCACCACTAACTTCAAACAATCAAGGTTGTCATAAATGCAAGTAATGTGATGTGAGCGTAAGATCGATCCGGATGGATAGTCTTTCTTAACCCTCCAAAAAGTGCAAGTAATGTGAAGTAATAGTGAATCATTATTGGTTATTATTAAGACTAACAGGTCACTTCGTTCATATTTGTCTTGTACTTATTGATGCACAATGTATACATGTCTCATAATAATATAGAGCAGAGTATATTTTATCCACAATTAACATCTTACATGAGTTAGCACCATAATCGGAATCCTTAAGAGTGTATGTAACGTTACGCAAAAGAAATATTTATTTTTAGGGTTAATAAAATATGTGTCCCTTAAGTTTGGTGGTGGGTCCTGATGTTTTAATTTTCCCAATCGAGCCCTCCAATTATCATATTGTTTTAATTTTGTCCAAATTTTAACATAAAATTAACTCCTCTAATGAACTTGGCACATGTCACTCACGTTAGGAACCTAATTAAGACTGAACCAACTTTAGGCGACAATTTTACATAAATCGCTATCTAATGTAATTTTAATGACATTTTTCATATTTTAATTTTATTACAATTAAAATAGAGATTTTTTATAATTTCAAATTCATATTTATAATTAATTAACATCTCTCGGACTATATGGGTATTAAATAATAACAATAATAATATTGAAGTCAATCTAACACACCTTCATGTCTTAAATAACAACAACAACAACAACATTATATAGTTATTATTTAATACCCACCCCGCCACCCTGCCCCACCCCTCCCCACCCCCACCCACCACACACGCACACACACACACGCGCGCGCAGACTCCCCCACCCTGCCCCACCCCCTACCCCCACCCTGCACCACCCACCACACATGCACACACACACACACATATATATATACACACACACACACGCATATATATATATATATATATATATATATATATATATATATATATATATATATATATATATATATATATAAATGGAAGAGAGAGAGAGAAGCAGCGTAGAGAGAGAGAGAGAAAAAAAAGGAGGGAAGGACGGCGGGGGAAAAAATAAGGGAAAGGGTTTTTTACTGCAACATTTGTCATGATCATGTCACGGTCATTGACCGTGACAACATTGTCATGGTCAATGACCATGACAATACTTTGTCACGGCCTTGTCACGGTCTATGACCGTGACACAAAATTCGTGTTTTGTGTCACGGCCATTGACTGTGACAAGGCTAAGCGCTGGAAGGGTGACAATTTACCCATTTTGGTGTAGTGTTGGAAATCATATATAGATGTTAGGTAGTTGATTGGAATTAAATGGTTGGTGTTTGGGTTGAGTATTTTAGAGGTTTTAGGCTTAAAAATGGTGGAAAACGAAAGTGTTAAGGTTAAAAAACATACAACTCTGTAGGGTCGATTTTATTCAATCTCGTTCGAACGAGATTGAGTTTGGTTTGAACAAGAATTCATGTCGTTCGAATGACATCCATTCTGGTTCGAATGACAGGTTCAAACTCTGAAAAATCCCATTTTAGCGCAATTCGATTTGCATAGTTATTTTGAGTGAGGAAAACTATCATTTGATGATTTTAGCATAGTACAGAATTGTTAGGGGACCTTCGTAGAGTAATACCTTATATATTTTGGAAATGTGGGTTAGTGATTTTAGCATAGTGCAGTATTGCTAGGGGATATTCGTAGAGTAATACCTTATATATTCTGGAAAAGTGACTTAACCGTGGAAATTTCGAGAGAGAGAGAATAATCGAGATAATAATATTATAAGTAGTAATGAGAGAACACTGCTTATGGAAAATACATGTATGTGTTGGGTGAATACCTTGATTTTTTAATCGGATGTGAGAATGCTTATTATATGATTGTATGTGTGTATAGCATACCTACGCTGCTTGCTATTGGGAGGAGGTTTCGTGCAGTGGACAATCTTATCTTGGGTGACCCAATGGGGGGATATTTGACTTGTACCCAAAGCATACAAACTTGGATACATGCTATCTGAGATGTAGGATAGTTTCGATGGTTGAATGGGAGCGTAGGTATGTGCGTGACCCATTTGACTGGTGAGTATGCTTGCCTCCAATATTTGTGTTATGATATTCACGGTTCTTGAGAGACGCCAAACTAATTGTCCCTATGCAGCGAGCGATGCACCAGGACATGATAACAAAGTATGCATTTGCACCAAGTGGTCTAAACCTAAGGGTGTAGGATTATATATGTGTGTGTATATATATGTGTGCGTGTGTGTGTGTGTGTGTGTGTGTGTGTGTGTGTATAGGGATGTTGTGACTATATGTATATATGTGAAAGTAGTGGATACGATAATAATAATAATAATAATAATAATAATAATAATAATAATAATAATAATAATAATAATAATAATAATAATAATAATAATAATAAATGCTTTGCGCCAAGTGGTCGTAACCAAGGGGTACGTGATTAGTATATATATATATATATAGGGATGTGGTGACTATATATATATATATATATATATATATATATATATATATATATATATATATATATCAATATAGTTGGGGAAAATTCTACTGTGTGAAATTAATAGATATAATAATAATGAGAAATATAATGATTTTCGTGAATAAAAGTTCACCCATTCGAACAGGGAATATAATGGAATTTAGTTATGGGTGATAAACTATGTTAATACCGTATTATATGGGCAATACGGGATACTCCTTAGAGATATAGTTAGAAGTATAAGGTTATGGCCTGGTTGGGAGTGATATAGATAACTCGGTTGGGTTAGGCGTGCACAATAGTGAACATGTGAGAATCTTATGTGAGAGTTCGAAAATAACATGCACATAATACTTGCTTCATTGTAGTTTTAAATACATGATAAAACAAATATTTTTACAACTCGGTCTCTGATCCGTTTCTTACTATTCTTTCTCTTTTGCTATATATTTATTATTTATTAGGTGCCCAGCCATAGGGTTACCAGACGTAGATGTGTGGCTCTTTTAGCGAGCTGCAACAGTTGTGGGAGTTGCAGGCCTTTGCACTTAGATGCTTAAATCATTTCTTTCCACTCTATTCAGATATTCCATTTAGGACATGTTTTTCCCCTTTCCTCGTCAATAATTAGAGATTGTACTCAATTCCTTTTTGTATTTTATTTCTGTTACACTTGAGGATATCATGGTTTGTTGGATTGTGACTTTGAACTAGAGGGTTTCATCCAGTCTCATTAATTTCCATACTTGTTCCTTGTTCAGTATTTATCTTATTCTTGTGGAATGTAAATAGTTCACGTTTTCAAGAATGGAAAATTTATCAATGGTTAAATGGAGTGTAATTAAATGTAAAAAAAATATTTTGACACTTAACTTAGTTATTTATTTGGTGATTAATAAAGAAAAATTATTTTTCGACAGTGATTCTAAGAATGAGCAGCTGATCACTTCGATTTAATTTAATAAAGGACTGATCACCCAGTATTTAATTAGGTGGGGTGTCACAGGTGGTATCAAAGCATCAGATTCTAGTGTCCTTAGGATCTGTACGACTTTTCTACGTTTCAGCACAACGTTCTTTGATGTAAAGCCTTATTATAAGATTGTTGTCTTCCCTTGAGTATGCGACTTACGTTCTTCTGCTATGAATTATAATTGATGTGACTCATTATACGAAATCATTTGTACATCGATCACCGAACATTATAGAACAACCAACGAGGGATGTAAGAAGGACGACAGGAGAAGAAGCCCGACATAAGACATAGAGTAACTTAGGAATGTGGATGTGGATGTGGAAAAAGTCATGATGAGTATTATTTAATAAAGGGATAGTAGAATCATCACTCCAGAAAAAATTAGTTCCCCAGGCACAGTCCTCGGTAACGGTGGAGCGATTTAAGAATTATCTAGCGTAGTCGACAAGGGGAAAATCAGAGGGAATCTTATGAAAACTCATCGGTGAAGATGCAGAGAAGAAAGAGAGTAAGTGTAACAGGCCCATGGAAGTAGAAAATCCGAAGGTAATTGTGTTGAGTGGAGTGTAGCGACACTCAAAAGTAAAATTAGAATTAAATTTGTAGCTCTTAGGAGTGACATAAAGTGATTAAGGTCAATCGCCACATATAAAGAAATATGTTTGAAATATAAAAGAGAAATTTGAGTACGATTTGACCATGAGGTCTTCCATTCGATGTTATGACAAAGAGGCAAGTGGAATTTTGAAACTTATCACACTGGGGAGGTTGCAGATCGATTGTGAGGGAAAGGTTGAATTGCATACCGAACTTCGTACCTGGAAAAGGGGCATAGAATATAAAAGGCTTTATACTTGATAAAGAACCGTGTGTAGAATACGAGGTTGGATGAGAAATCTAACTATAATGAGTGATGTTGATGTCATCAAAGTTATACTTTTACAAGTTATTTCATCACTTCTAGAAGAAGTGAGCCAGGAGGGTTGGAGAATTTGGCCGAAAAGTAAAACTGAACTTAACGGTGTTAGTGAAACACCACATGAGAGTATGCCCAATAGAGAACTCATTTAGATAATCTTGATTGATTAACTTCCTACCAAGTAAAGATGGAATCAATCAGGGCTATGGAGGCCAACAATACTTCCTAAAGGCCCGCATATCCAAAGGGAGAAAGGGAGAATGATTGGGAGCTAAGACTGTCAGTCCGAGGGAAAGACATTATCAAAAATGGTCAGTGAGACTAGTGAGGGAAATGGCTCGGGAAGTTTTCCCTATGTGTAGAGAGTGAGACTACTAGTGTTTATTGTGTCCACGTTGAGAAGTGAGACTGATAAGATTTCAGAGTGGTAAACCATGACAACTGAAGGAGTGAGATTTTCAAAGGGGGAAATTGGGTCTAGAGAATTGAGCCCAATAAGTTACAACCTGAGAGTGGTGGGTTCGGACAGGACCAATAGAGTCCTTGATAATAGTAGATCGTATTTAGGGTTGACGAGGCCCAGGAGGAAATAGGGTGGCCAGTAAGCCCATAATTGAGGTCTCGAGATTTAATCCAATATTTTAATGATGGACGTGTAAGGCAAAGAACGTAATATTTTTCCCACAGCGGGGAGGGGGCAACTGTTGGGTAAAATACTAGATGTATAAAGATTGCAGATGCTCATGGATCGTGTTGGCAGCTACGTACTGGGACCCTACGATCAGGTAAGCCTGATGAAGTTTTGTTTCATCCTTACGAGAAAAGGATTAGGTCAAGTGACATGGGTGTGTCACAATACATATATGAATTGTTAACACTAAAGTTCATGTGCGAGTCGAGTTTAGTGGGTACGTTATTTTTAACAGTCTGGTTACAAACATATTTATTAGGGTAACGGGGCTTTCTGATGTCGCCCGTGAGTGAGCCGAGTGGGCCCTAAAAGCATAATTTATTGTTATAATTTACTATTGATAGAGATAGCAAAGTAGAGCTTATTATGGTAATTTGTAGTGATAATTACTGAATGTTTGAACGATAATAGATTGAGTGATAAGACTATCGTGTTGGATATTCCGGGTGAGTAAAATTACTTATATGTGGTGCCACCTGAAATAGGGATGGGCCTATATATATATGTATATGAAAATTTCATGATATCATAGACTCCAGTGAGTATGTCGCCTAGTTATATACGACCCCGATGTGTAGAAATTTATTTACTGATGTGACTCAGGATACATTGTGTTCTTTATCAAGCAGCGAGAGATAACTTGTTATATATAGTGTCAAAACTTGGGATAGTGAGAGCGTCATGTTTCACGTTATTTTTACGGACATACGTAAATTAATATGTCAACATACGGAGATTATGGGAAGGTACATGTTATGGACTAGGGGCCTTACGAATCTCGATGACCGATAATGTTAGGTAGTAGTGTATCGGGAGGGTTCCTTATTTGGATTTCTCTTTGCGAGACATCCCAAGCATGAAACTAACGAACGTCGAGAGTTGGAGAGAAGTTTGGATGATCGTACATGGGATTCATACCTTAGTAATTATACATTTATGAGAGTATAATTGAGAGTGGATAATTCCACTATAATGTGAGAATATATTTCATTTGTGTAAAAATACGCAAGGCATAGGGTGTATGGGCGCCCTATGTAATTGAATCTTGATTTTATTTCCATTTGGAATGTATGGGATAAGGTAAATGAAGATATAAGTGGAGATATCAAGAGTTGATTGTACGCTCACAAGAATGGTATTGAATTAGGCATTAGATTGTGATTATCATGTGATTTCGATAACATTTAGCTCGAGGAGTTAGAGTTTATTCCGTAAGAGTTGTTAGAGATTTACATTTCATGAGAAACTGATTATTAGAGCGGAGGAAGGACCTGTGACACGTGATGAGGCAAAGTCACATGGATCACGGTTAGAGGTACATTTGAGAGAATATAAGATGTATCATGTTATAAATGATAGTGGTGATGGGACTTAATGAAGAGAAATATTGATCAATTCATTTTACAATGGGTCACTGTCTGTTGGGAAAGGGTACCATCCTAAACCAGTAGGGGTTTCTTCAATCGTTATTGATTCTGAAGTAATAATGGGAGAATATTCCCAAGGATTATATTGAGAAAGGGGTTACGATCCTATATGGGTGATAATGCATCGGTTGACCGAAGTTGCTCATGTTATGCCAGTTAGGAACGGTCATACTACAGGACAATATAAGCAAATCTTATTAACGAGATAGTGAGGTTATATGGGGTACCACTTGATATCGTGTTCGATTGGGATAAGAGCTTTGTCTTTCTATTTTGGAAAATAGTTCACGAGGCTTTAGGTACCAAGTCATGGTTGATTACGACCTATCATCCGCAGACGAATGGACAGAACAAGCGGACTAGTCAAATGTTGGAGAATAAATTATATGTGCACCCTTGAGTCTCATGGGAGGATGAGAGCAGTCCCTTCCACTAATGGAGTTTGTGTACAATAACTTATATGAGTTCACTTTTGGGCATATTTCCAGTTGAGGTATGGCACGGTAAGCTCGTTGTCCTCCTGCTTGTTAGTTAAAGGTGGGGTACTAGGTACTATTGTGAAAATTAAAGATGAGTCGGTACTTCGTATATCATGTGCGTAAAATATATACTGCAGAAATAACCCACTTGTGTGCGATCGTCGTGAGACGGGACCGAATGTATCTAAAGCATGATTAATCTACTAAGCTACAAATAGTATAAGGCTAGATAATAGATATCTAAAATTAAGTTTAAATAGTGAAACTTAAACAATACGTCTTGTACAGGATACGTGACACGGTAACCTGGAGTTTAAAACGAACATATATAAAGTGTTCATTATTAAAGGTATCAATAGCGTACTATATCAGTGGTACGAAGTAGTTTACTTGGATGCGATGCAAAATATATATACAACGTTATTTGTACCTGGTATACTTTTTTCGAATTTCGGGATGAAATTCTATTGTAAGGAGGGAAGTATGTAACACCCCATATTTTTAGGATATTAAATAATTAGGGGATTAATTATTATTGCCGGATTAATTAAATTAAAATTGTGAGGAATTAATTGTTAATTAATCCAGATTAAAAATAAATATTAACTAGCGTGACAAGGGTTAATACTTATTGTTGAGAATTGCGGAGTATTACTGTGTGAATACGTAATATGTAATTATAAAATTTTATAAATTGTCGAGAGTGCGAAACCTGACAGTTTGGTATATTAAGTCAGGATGCGCGTATGAGTCGTATCGGGACTAATTGAATGGAGTAAAAAGATAATTTATTTTTAAGTAACTTGTATGGTCATTTTGAGTGTGCCATTGAGTCTGGAAGGATCGAGATAGTAAAAAAAACTCTACTCGGGTATTTTATTTGGACTCCGGAATATTTTTAGTCCTAACCGGCACCCCGTAGGGGTATTTTTGTCCTTTGAATTTTTGGGGAAAAATTATGGAAAAAATTAAATAAAATAAATAAGGTAAATGTGGGGTAGAAAGGGTCTGTCAGTTCCAAACCTACGAGAGAGAAAAAAAATAGACACAGAGAAAGGAAGAAGGAGTCCATAGGTGTTCTTGGTGCAAAACTCAAAGACTCAAATCACAAATTCAACCAAAGCGTAGATCGAAAGATGAGGAACAAGTCTATGCCAATTTCATCAACGGATCAAAACATCATAATCGAGGCAAGTGTTTATTACTTGTTTTCTCTTAGCAATAATTATGCTCATGTTAGTATAGGAATCAAATACATGATGTAGAATTGATTTGGGTGAATTTAGAGAACTTAAATCATGGATTGAGAGTTATTTTAAAGGAGAATTGAATCCCTTTGCATGTAGAATAGAAATCCTAGAATTATATGTTGAAATTGAGAAACGAATCTGAGTTTTAATTTAGAGTTATGCACATAATTTGAGAACTAGGGTTCTTGATAATTAAATTGGGGATTTTGAATTTAATTGATGATCAGTGATGATTTAATGATGTTATATTGTTGGAAATCATATATAGATGTTAGGCAGTTGATTGGAATTGTATGATTGGTGTTTGGGCTGAGTATTTTAGAGGTTTTAGGCTTAAAAATGGTGGAAAACGAAACGGTTAAGGTTGAAAACCGTAACAGGTCTGGTAGGGGTGGATTTTGCGCAATCTCGTTCGAACGAGATTGAGTTAGGTTCGAACGAGAATGCATGTCGTTCGAACGACATCCATTCTGGTTTGAACGACAGGTTCAAAATCTGGAAAATCCTATTTTAGTTCGATTCGATTTGCACAGTTATTTTAAGTGAGGAAAACTATCATTTGATGATTTTAGCACAGTGCAGAATTGCTAGGGGCCTTCGTAAAGTAATACCTTATATATTTTGAAATTGCGGGTTAGTGATTTTAGCATAGTGCAGTATTGCTAGGGGATATTCATAGAGTAATACCTTATATATTTTGTAAAAGTGAGTTAACCGTGGAAATTTTGAGAGAGGGAATAATCGAGATAATAATATTATAAGTAGTAATGAGAGAATACTGCGTATGGAAAATACATGTATGGGTTGGGTGAATACCTTGATTTTTTTCATAGGATGTTAGAATGCCTATTATATGATTGTATTTATGTGTATAGCATACCTACGCTGCTTGCTATCGGGAGGAGGTTTTGTGCAGTGGACAGTCTTATCCTGGGTGACCCATTGGGGTGTTATTTGACTTGTACCCAGAGCATATGAACTTGGATACGTGTTATCTGAGACGTAGGATAGTTTCGAAGGCTGAATGGGAGCGTAGGTATGTGCATGATCCATTTAGCTGGTGAGTATGCTCGCCTCCAATATTTGTGTTACGAGATTCATGGTTCGTGAGAGATGCCGAACCAATTGTCCCTATGTAGCGAGCGATGCACCAGGACATGATAGCAGAGTATGCATTTGCGTCAAGTGGTCTTAACCTAAGGGTACAAGATTATATATATATATATATATATATATATATATATATATTTGTGTGTGTGTGTGTGTGTGTGTGTGTGTGTGTGTGTGTGTGTGTTGTGACTATATGTATATATGTGCTTGTAGATATTTCTACTTTGTGAAAGTAGTAGATATGGTAATAATAATTATAAATGCTTTGCGCCAATTGGTCGTAACCAAGGGGTGCATGATTAATATATATATATATAGGGATGTGGTTACTATATATATATATATATATATCAATATACTTGGGGAAAACTCTACTGTGTAAAATTAGTAGATTTAATAATAATGAGAAATATAATGATTTCAGTGAATAAAAGTTTACCCATTCGAATGGGGAATATAATGGAATTTAGTTATGGGGGATGAACTATGTTAATAACGTATTGTATGGGCGATATGGGATACTCCTTCGAGATATAGGTAGAAGTATAAGGTTATGGCCTAGTTGGGAGTGATATAGATAACTAGGTTGGGTTAGATGTACGTTAGGCATTCATAATAGTGGAGAGGTGAGAATCTCATGTGAGAGTTCGAAACTAACATGCACATAGTACTTGCTTCATTGCAGTTTTAAATACTTGCTAAAACAAATATTTTTACAATTCGGGCTCTGACCCGTTTCTTGCTATTCTTTCTCTTTACAATATATATATATTATTTATCAAGTGCCTAGCCACAGGGTTACCATACGTAGATGCGTGGATCTTTTAGCGAGCTGCAGCAGTTGTGGAAGTTGTAGGCCTTTGCACTTAGACGCTTCTATCATTTCTTTCCACTATATTAAGATATTCCATTTAGGGCATGTTTCTCCCCTTTTCCCGTCATTTATTAGAGATTGTACTCAATTCCTTTTTGTATTTTATTTCTGCACCACTTGAGGATATTATGGTTTGTTGGATTGTGACTTTGAACTGGAGTGTTTCAACCAGTTTCATTTATTTCAGTACTTATTCCTTGTTCAGTATTTATCTTATTCTTGTGGAATGTAAATTGTTCACGTTTCAAGAATGAAAATCTATTAATGGTTAAATAGAGTATAATTAAATGGAAAAAAATATTTTGACACTTAGCTTAATTATATATTAGGTGATTAATAAAGAAAAATTATTTTTCGACAATGATGCTAAGTATGAACCAACAAGTCACTTCAATTTAAGTTAATAAAGGACTGATCACCGGGTATTTAATTAGGTGGGGTGTTACAGTAGATGCTCGGCATGTTCCTCCTCGGTCCGTGAATAAATCAGGATGTCGTCTATGAAGATAATGGAAAACTGATCCAAGAACTCACTCAACACCCTTTTCATCAAGTCCATAAATGTTACTGACGCGTTGGTTAGCCCAAATGGCATCACCTGAAACTCGTAGGATCCATATCTCTTCAGAAAGGCAGTCTTAGACACGTCCTGCTCCCTGATACGTAACTGATGTTATCCCGATCTCAAATCTATCTTCGAGAAGAATGCTTCTCCTCTCAACTAGTTGAATAAGTAATCGATTCGATGCAATGGATACTTATTCCGTATTGTGACTTTATTCAAATCCCGATAATCCACACATAATCGCAAAGATCGATCCCTCTTCTTCACAAACAGAATTGGGGCACCCCAAGGTGAGGTACTCCTTCGGATGAAACCCTATCCTAACATGTACTCAATCTAATCACGTTGCTCCCTCATTTCCATAGGAGCCATACGGTATGACGCACTAGTTATCGACCGTGTGCACGGTGCTAAATTAGTCACAAACCCTATCTCTCTACTCGATGGTAGTCCGGGTTTATCCTGAAATACATCGGCGTAACCACGAACAATCGAAATCAAATCAAGGGAAATCGCAACTCCTATAGAGGTCTCCTCCTCTGTATAAAACAAGTGAGTGGACGATCCTCCTTCAGAGCGAGGCATCTCCACTATAAACATCTCCTGACTAGGGATAGCGAAAATAATGCTCCTACTAAAGAAATCAATCATGGCCTTATACGCGACTAGCCAATCCATCACAATGATAGCGTCGTACTCAGACATATCTAAAACAAGCATATCGATAGGCAAAATAAAACTCCCAATCACTATACCTACACCCTGGCATATAAAGAAAATCAACGACCCACTACCCAATGGTCAGTCTACATAAGTCACAGCACTGTCGAGCGTGTCCAATAACCCTGCGACCTGTGCAAAACTAGTGGCTATGAATGAGTGTGAGGCTCCTGTGTCAAACAAAATACGCCCCATAGACCCATGGTATTCAAACATACCCTCAACTATGGGTGGAGCCTGTGGAGATTCTACCTGGTGGACGTTGTAAACACGCCTATACTGAAGCTATCCCTGCTGAATTGGGGCAGCTGGAATGGCAGGCAGAGCTAGGAATGGCACTGGCGCTGGCAGAGCGGCTGGGAATATCAATCGTTAGGGCTCCTGACGAGCACCCTACTACTACTGAGGGGACTTATCGTTCTGTGGACAGCCTTAACATTTGTGATCAGTGATTCCATAAATGAAGCACCTGTCAAAAAGTTTCCTCCCCTCTGACCCTATTGACCACGACCCTGTTGGACGTTGCCACCTCTCCCTTGGCCCTGATGGCCCTGCTGAAACTGCTGGTGGCCCTGCTATCCCTGCTGACCCTGGTGGCTATGCCTGAAACCTCCTTGTCCCTAGAGAAAACCTCCTGATTTGAATCGCTTAGCAGAATCCCCCTGATGGGAACCCTGCTCACCCTGCCTCTGCTGACCCTGAGCTGCTTACGCCCCATTAGCACTACCCCCACTAGTTCTGCCCTGCTAGTTGGACTCTCCTCCATATTTTCTCCCCTTGATATGGAAGCGGTGGTCCTGACAGTGTAACAAAGTTGCATTAAGTACAGCTGTATAGGACTGCAAAGAAAGGTTACCCAGAAGATGCTGTCAAATCCTCCAGGTCAGACCATCCATGAACATCTGAATTTTTTTTCTCCTTAGTGGGCACCTCTACCGGTACCAAGTTCACCAATCTAGTAAATTCCTCCTCGTACTTCGCCACAGTCTTCCCCTCCTGGGTGAGGTCAAGTATTTTCCACCTCATCTCAGTATGAACGGTGGAGGGAAAATATTTACGGTTAAACCGCAGCCATAAGTCTTTTATACTCATCGAATCATGCTCCTCTATGGTAGTAGTGGACTCCCACCACTGTAGCGCTGCCCCCACTAGCTTGAAAGTAGCTAGTACCTACTTTTGCACCTCCATGCACTCATACATCCTCAAGTGCCGCTAGATGTCCTTATTCAAGGGCTCGCTACCACAACAACTGAACTCCCTTAGAACTATGGGGGGCCTTCTGAAAGACATCTCTGACTCGCTCACAAACAGAAGGGAATACATGTACTGGAGATGTTGCTTGTACCTGTATCGGTGGAGGATCCTGTTGAACCACAACCAGTGCGACATTAACTGCCTTGGCAATAATGGAAGCAACCTCCGTTGAGTTCATCGTACCCTGAGCCTGTGCTGGTTGGGGCTCGGGTTGGACATTTATGTCCGTCAGTGCATGTCTTGGAGGCATCTGAAACTAGAATGAATTTATAAGTCCACGGTATTTAAATCTCATACAGTTGAAGACGTAATCACATAATCAAGAATTCAACAATTCTAAAAAAAGGGCTCTATATCAAGGAACGCTAAGCTGAAAGCATAGTAAGTCGTACATATCCTAAAAGACTCTAGAACCAGATGCTCCGATACCACCTGTGACACCCCACCCTATTAAATACTAGGTGGCCAGTACTTTATAAAATTTAAAGCAGAATATCCGGTTGGTTCATTCTTAGCATAACTATCAAAAAATAATTTTCATTTTAACCACCTAATAATTAATTAAGCTAGTGTCAAAACATTTTATTGAATTATATTAAGTCCATTAATTTAAACTATTAAAACATTCACCGTTTTCATGCATAAATAACTAAGGAATAAACATGATCCAATTGGATATAATAAACTGGAATAATCCTCCCAGTCAAATAAAATCAAAACCAACAATATTAACCCAACTGAAATGGAAATGCTGAAATTAATTAGTACATTGTTCCTATGACATAAATAAACTGAGAATGGGCAACACATGCCCTAACTGAGAAGTCTAAATACTAGAACTGAAAATATAGAATTAAAGGCGTCTAAATGTGAGGACATGCGACTTCCATAATAGCTGCAGCACGTCAAAAGATCCAATAGTCTAACCATGTTGTCCCTGTGGCTGGGCACCTAAAGTAATACACAAGAAAAGATATTTTTGAACGAGACAGGTCAGAGCCTCAGTGTAAAGGATTTTAAAATAATTTAACAAGTAATTTAAAGATGTTTTAAAGAAAATATAAAACACGTGTTAGATTTTCGCACACTCACTTGAGATTCTCAGCTCTCAACTAATGTGCACGCCTAACATACCACTAAACTACTCTAGACATAATTATCATCTAACTAGTTTGTAGATATAATTTATCTTTCTATCATCCATAGTAATGTCTTGAAATCCCTCTGTACCACTGCTATGCATTGTTCTTATATACACTATCCTAAATATAAGTTTCACAAAATATGTTTAAGGGATCACATACTTGTAAGGACATAATTCTATAAATGTCCAGGGTAGAATCTAGGAATTTTCTATTTTCTCCTAGATCACAGTTCATATGTCTGATACCGCTACATTCGGCACGTTAACACGATCATCCTCGATGGCCTGTATCCGAATTCAATGAAACCACTTTCTTTACGTGCATCATGTTACATGCAACGTGCTGCTCAGCTCATTCCCACTACTCCACTACGCCTTATCAGTAAAATGTTTTATTGGAACTTTAAATATTTGCATAAATATTTGGGAATTGTTTTTGAAAATTATTTTTGAATTCTGGATTAATTTTTTATCAAAAGCAGAATTTTTCTAAGTGTAGAAGCGAATGGCCTCGATCGACGAGATCGCTCGAGAGACTTTGCAAGTCATTCGCACGAGATATCATGTCGCTCGATATTGTTCAAATGACTTCTGTCCTTCGTTCGAGCGACATGCTATCTCGTTCGAATGAGCCACCGCCTCAATTTTTGTATAAATATCTGATCTCCTTCTACACATTTTTCAAGTCTTTCTGCAATCACGAAATTCTGCGAAAACATCCCAGAATAAGACTTCACCTTTTAAGGTTTTCTAAACCTTTTTGATTCACAAAACCATTCTAATATATGTGTGTGAATCTTTAAACCTTCAAAAATATCGTTTACTCATCTGGAGTACTTTGTGAGGAAGTCGCTCTCTTCGTCACTACTGCCCTACTAGAAAGGGATTGTTCCAGCCGCCGACAACAGAACCGACACCCGAGGATATTTCTGTGTCACTTGTATTTTCATTGTAATCCGTTGTAAGACGTTCTCTTACAAAAATTATTGTGAAAATAAAAGGTTTTGCCCCGTTGGGGATTTTTCCTCATATATGTGTCCTTGCATGTTTCATCATCGTATTTAATCACATATAGATGCATGTTTAGGACTTAAGTAGTAAAAACTGTGTTTAATTAAATAACTTCCTTATTTGAACGCAAGCGCACTCTTCTCAAATTGGTATCAGAGCCAGTTACACAAATTTTACCGTGTAATTTTCCGCAAAATTTTTCTAAGATATCAATTTTCTTAAAAAAATTGATTTTTGAAAACGAGTGTGTTCATTATGGAGAAGTTATATAATAAAATTCCAGTTTTTGACGGGACAAACTATGCATATTAGAAAGCCCGCATGAAGTTTACTTTAAAGGCCATTGATGAACGTGTCTGGATTTTGGTTGAAAGAGGGTCGATACCTCCCTCCGTCACTGTTGATAATGTGATCAATTTAAAACCTGTCACTTCTTGGACTGAAGACGAATTTAAATGGTCATCATTAAATTCTAAGGGTCTAAGTGCTATTTCTGGGTCTGTCACACCTGATGAGTTCAAACGCATAATGACGTGTACCACGTCAAAAGAGGCATGGGATGTTTTACAACTCACCCTTGAAGGAACTAATGTTGTGAAAGAGTCTAAATTACAAAATTTGACAACTCAATTTGAAACCATCACCATGCATGAGACTGAATGTTTTGATGATTTTTATGGTAGACTTTCTGACATTGTTAATACTAGCTTTAATCTTGGTGAACATATTCTTAATTCTAGAGTTGTTAAAAAGATTCTTCATTCTTTGCCTAAGCGTTTTATCCCTAAAGTCACTGTGCTAAATTCTATGGGTAATTTAAATACACTAAAATTGGAAGAACTTGTAGGAGATTTGCAAACATATGAAATTGATATGTTCCCTAAAACTTCTAGGTCTAAAGATAAGGGAATTGCACTTAATGCCCAAGAGAGAAAGAGTGAGGGGTCGGCTAGAAAGAGGGTAGAGTCATATAGAAAGAGAGAGACTGACACGTCAGATTCTAATTGTGATTTTGACTTAGATGATTTGGCTCTTTTTGCAAAAAATTTCAAGAGGATTCTCAAATTTAAGAAAAATGGCAATTTTAAAGATAAAAAGAAATTTGAGAAAAATAAGTTTGAAAAGAAAAATGAAAATGTTTTTAAAGATCCTCCTAAGAAATAAAGTGAGAGATGCTTTTAGTGCGACGGTAAGGGTCATAGAGCCTTTGAGTGTGCCACACGTCTGAACAGAGAGAAAGGGAAAGTTGTTCTTAACGCTACCCTTAGCGAAGACAGTGAGGTCGAGTCGGTGGATTCTGGAGTCGAATCACCGCATGAGTGTAACTTCACCGCATTCATGGCTAGTCATGTGATCACTTCTAGTTCTCCTCACGATGATGAGGATGATGCTTCACAGGGATACCTCGACAGTGAGAGAGATGTGAGTGAGGGGGAGGATGACACAAGTGAGAGCGAGAGTGATATTCAATGCGCCTATGCTGAGTAATATTCTGAGTCATTTAAAACTAAAAAGCGTAACAAAGCGTTAGTCCTTAAGATCACCGGCTTAGAGGAAGAATTAAGAAAAGCGAGAAAGAGAGAGTCCTCCACCTGCACCGCCATGAGAGAGAGAATTTGCCTGTGTTGAGAAAGAAAGTTTGTTTAGAGAGAGAACACTTTTGAGAAAGAGAGAGGGGACTTGACTAAACAAGTGGCTAGTCTTACGAGTCAGCTTCATTCCTCCGTGGATACTCGAAAGAAAATTGAAGCCCTTGTTGCCCAGCTGACTCATGATCTTGAGAAAGCACGGGAAGTCAAGGTACAAATCGAGGACATATTTGGGAAAATGGGAAAGATGCTCCTCGGCCCTGCTTTAAGTTTTGGTTATCGACAGGGAATTGGTTATGATGGTGCCTCCACGTCCCAAATTGCACCTGGACCAGTCCCTGAGTTTACTACGACTCCTTATGGCCATCGTCAAAAACCTCGAAGGAGAGTTCGACCAAGAAAAGCAAACCAAGGTCCGCCTTTAATTGTGTTCTTTTGTACTTATTGCAAAAGAAAAGGCCATCTTGGGGAGTTTTGCTATAGTATGGGTCGGACACGACGTACTACTGCTCCACATCAGCATACTGATGATTTTACTAGTCTGAGAGAGCAAGTTGAGTTTTTAGCTGCCACGTCTCAGAGTTTGATGGAGGAATTCCGACGGATGTCTTTGCCGTCAGGGAATGCTTCTCACATTCCAGCTAAAACCAACAACAAAGTCAAATAAAAGGTCACCACTTCTTGGGTACCTAAGAAAGATAAAAAGTCCTTCGTTGTTCATGTCGCTCTCAAGGCACATAATACCTCAAAGTGGTATTTTGACAGTGGATGCTCCAGACATATGACAGGTGATGCCTCATTTTTTACATCTCTTGAGGATTATCAGGATGGAAGAGTCACCTTTGGAGATGGGAGCAAGTCTAGCATTGTAGGACAAGGTACTGTAGTGTTACCAGGATTTCCTAAGCTAGAGAATGTGTTGTACGTCAAAGGTTTAAAAGTAAACCTTCTCAGCATTAGCCAGCTGTGAAACACTGACTTTGTAGTAAAGTTTGACCGGGACGAATGTGATGTTTACAATCAAGCCGGTAAACTCTTAATGTAAGGGGTGAGGACCGAGGATAATTGCTATGGTACTGTTCCTACTTCCTCACTTGTCTGTAACAGCGCCACGATCACTCCTATGGATCTATGGCACCAACGTCTAGGTCACGTAAATATTAGAGATCTCACTCGCTTAGCTAAAAAGGACCTAGTACGTGGCTTACCATCTCTTGGAAGGCCAACTTCGACGGTTTGTGGACCCTGTCAGTTGGGAAAATAAATTCGTAGTCCCCATAGCAAATTGTATTCCATTACCACCTCTCATGTTCTTGAGCTTATACACATGGATCTTATGGGTTCCACTCGTACCGAGAGTCTGGGTGGTAAGACGTATATTCTCGTGATGGTGGATGATTTCTCCAGGTACTCCATTGTAGGTTTTCTGAGAGAGAAATCCGATGCTGTAGAGTTTTTAACGACCAAGTGCCGTGTCCTATAAAATCAACACGGAGTCACTATTAACAGGATACGTAGTGACAACGGCACTGAATTTAAGGAAGTAAAGGTAGATTTGTATTGTGATAGCCTTGGGATCAAACATGAGTTTCTGTTGTGAAGACTCCTCAGCCAAATGGGATTGTTAAGAGAAAGAATAGAATGATCCAGGAAATGGATAGATCTATGCTTCTAGGTCGTAATGTTTCTAGGAGATTTTGGGCAGAGGAAGTGTCTACTGCATGCCACACGGTGAATAGGGTTTACCTGCGTCCACACACACTTAAGACACCTTATGAATTGTGGATAGGTAAGAAACCTAACCTGGCATATTTTCGTGTTTTGGGGAGTAAATGCTACATCTTACGGGATAGAGAGCAATTAGGAAAGTTTGACTCCCGGAGTGACGAGGGAATATTTCTAGGATATTCATCGAATAGCAAAGCGTACCGGGTTTTTAACCTGAAGAGCTCTAAGGTTATGGAATCAATAAACGCCACCGTCCAAGATGATGAACCTCTGACGGTTATTGATCCTAACCTTCAGTGTGAGGATGAGGAATCGTCTGACAGTGATCCACTTGTTCCCCACCCACACTCTGTGGTCCCAACTCCTGTGTTAGGGGACACACCCGCTTGGGTTCGTAAGAGTCATGATCCGTCTGCCATTGTTGGCGATCCCACTCTAGGGGTCAAGACTAGTGCTCAGCTAGAGAACGTTGTTAGCCATCTTTGGTACACGTCCAAAATCGAGCCCAAGAATCATAAAGAAGCACTCAAGGATGAACACTAGATATCTGCTATGCAGGATGAGTTGCTTCAGTTTAAAAAGAATAATGTCTGGGAACTTGTCCCCTGACCAAGTGAGACTAATATGATTGGTACTCGGTGGATTTTTAAGAATAAAATGGATGAAAATGGTACCATAATCCGAAACAAGGCTAGGTTGGTCTCTCAAGGCTACACACAGATAGAAGGTGTAGACTTTGGGGAGACATTTGCTCCTGTTGCGAGGCTTGAGTCCGTCCGTCTACTACTCGCCATCGCATGTCATCTGTGCTTCAAGTTATATCAAATGTATGTCAAGAGTGCCTTTCTGAATGGAATTCTACAGGAGGAGGTTTACGTGGAACAACCAAAAGGGTTTGAAGACCCTCAGCACCCGGAGCACGTCTACTATCTGAGAAAATCCTAGTATGGTTTGAAGCAAGCACTTCGTGCTTGGTACGAGAGGCTTACTTCCTATCTCTTAGCCCGTGGCTTCAAGAGAGAGGGAGTTGATATGACGTTGTTCGTCAGGAGAGATGACGGTGCAATTTTGGTTGCCCAGGTTTATGTGGACGACATAGTCTTTGGATCCACGTGCTCTAAACATGCTCATCACTTTGAAAATCAAATGAAAAGTGAGTTTGAGATGAGCACGGTTGGTGAGCTTACTTTCTTCCTTGGTCTCCAGGTTCGTCAGCTAGAGGATGGTATGTTCATCTCCCAATCCAAGTATGCTAGAGACCTAGTGAAGAAATTTGGTTTAGACTCCGCTAAGAATGCACGTACACCTATGAGTACCACTACCAAGCTTAGTAAGGACACTTCAGGCAAGGACGTAGAGAAAACCTTATATCTGAGTATGATAGGTAGTCTTCTCTACTTGACTTCCAGTCATCCCGACATAGACTTTAGTGTTGGAGTCTGTGCACGATATCAGGCATCCCCGAAAGAGTCACATTTACTTAATCTAAAACGTATTATTAAATACGTGAGTGGGACTCTCTCATGCGGTATTTGGTATTCCTTTGATACTGATGATCATTTGTCCGCCTATTCAAATGTCGATTGGGTCGGGGATGTAGATGGTTGTAGGAGAACTTCTTATGGGTGTTTCTATTTTGGTTCTGCTCTAGTCTCGTGGCTGAGCAAGAAGCAAAATTCCATCTCTTTGTCCACTGCGGAGGCTGAGTATATAGCCGCCGGGAGTTGTTGCACGCAACTCTTGTGGATGAAGCACATGCTGGAGGATTATGGGATTTCACAGGACACCATGACCATTTTATGTGATAACATGAGCACGATACACATATCCCGCAATCCAGTCCAACATTTGCGCACAAAGCACATCTGGATACGTGAGCACTTTATACGTCAGTTAGTTGAGTAAAAAGTCGTATAATTGAGTTTTGTTCCCATCGACCGTCAGTTAGCCGATATTTTCACGAAACCTTTAGATGCCCTTAGATTTGAGAGTCTTAGGAAGTCTTTGGGGATTTTCACAGTTGACTGAGGGGTTGGTCTTTGTCTAGAATAGGATGTTTTTTTTATGTTCATATCATATGCTTCCTATTGCTAGTTTGTTTTATATGTACCATTGCTTTGTTGTACAGCTATTTATTTATTCTTTTGAAAAATCCAAAAAGATTTTTGTTTTTGTATATAAATTTCAGAAAAGCACAAAAAGATTTTTATATTTTTTATGCACCTTCTATGGATGAACATTTAAGATAACCAAGTCACAATTTCATTCCACCTTTTCATGTGACTGTTTGATAGAGATTTGAGACGCTACATCATTTCATCCATGTGCTTTACATTGTATGGAGTCTTTGAGATGTAATTAGTGATATTTTCCTACATGTTTGACTCCTATCTCCTTTATTGCACACATGCACGGCTTTATTTGATTATTGCACTTGTCTATCACATGTTGGCTTGAGTGTTTCCATCTCAATTATGTCTATACAACTAACAATATGCGATAAAACTTGACAAGATTGGATTGCATGTAAAAATAATTTTTCTTGTGAGATTGAGTGTTTGTTTAAGAACGGGGAGGGGCTGCAAAAGGTAATTATCACGTCTTTGCGCAAAAGCCACCGTTCAAAAGGATCTAAAAATGGAGGAATTTTATTATCCGGGGTCTAAAGAGGTTAAAAGAGCCCGAAAAAATTTAAAGGCAATAAAAAGCAATTCATGCCAAATATGGGCCACTTAGGTTTCACCATCAATTCTTCAAAGTTTGAGAATTTAGAAAAGCCTCTATTCAAAATAAAAATCTGAGGGAGTTTGGTTGGAGAATATAAACGGGTTTGCGCTTCCTTGAAAGTCCTGAAAAAGCATGAAATAGTTTTGGACGTTATTGGTGTGGAAATCACTCTGAGCTTTGATTTGTTGATTTGATTGAGTCAATATCTTATATTTCCATCTTTTTTACCACTAAAGGAAGACTTTGAGTACATTCGTTAGGAGTATCCGATATTCATCGTGCACATATGTCATGTTTGTATGCATTGATTTTCCTATCGAATCTGTTCACACCTCTTCATTTCGCTATTATTGACTTGGTTGTTTTTTTTATCTTTCATGGTGTGATTATTTGTTGTATACTATGTGTAAAATATTTTAAAAAAAATATAAAAATAACAGTTTATTCCCGTGTGTCATTCTCCATGTGCTTTCATTTCTACTTCTCATATTTGTCTATTTGGGGACATCATAAAAAGGTGGAGAAGAATTATGGGGGAGAATTATGTTTTGGTGTTTGGTTGATTTATGAATGATTTGCTTAAGCTTAATTGATCATCAATTTTTGCATATCATTATATTTCAAACTGTTGCTTGTCACGGGTATTTGCTTTATCTCATGTGTGTAGGTACATCATTGTTCATTTTTTGGATTGCACACCCTGATGAGAAAAGCTTTGAAAGTTTCTGAAGAGCTGAAGATTTGGGAGACATTTCATTTAGTATTCTCAGTTTGAGGGTTTAATGGGGATATTATCTTATATGTCATTTGATTGCATAATTCGGATTTTTTATGTATGTACCGGCATAGACATAGGAGGAGATTTGTAAGGACATAATTCTATAAATGTCTGGGGTAGAATCTAGGAATTTTCTATTTTCTCCTAGATCACAGTTCATATGTCTGATACCACTACATTCGGCACGTCAACGCGATCATCCTCGACGGCCTGTATCCGAATTCAATGCAACCACTTTCTTCACATGCATCATGTTACATGCAACGTGCTGCTTAGCTCATTCCCACTACTCCACTACGCCTTATCAGTAAAATGTTTTATTGAAACTTTAAATATTTGCATAAATATTTAGGAATTGTTTTTGAAAATTATTTTTGAATTCTGGATTATATTTTTATCAAAAGCAGAATTTTTCTAAGTGTAGAAGCGAATGGCCTCGATCGACGAGATCGCTCGAGCGACTTTGCAAGTCGTTCGCGCGAGATATCATGTCACACGATATCGTTCGAACGACTTATGTCCTTCGTTCGAGCGACATGCTATCTCGTTCGAACAAGCCACCGCCTTGATTTTTGTATAAATATCTGATCTCCCTCTACACATTTTTCAAGTCTTTCTGCAATCACGAAATTCTGCGAAAACATCCCAGAATAAGACTTCACCTTTTAAGGTTTTCTAAACCTTTTTGATTCACAAAACCATTCCCATATATGTGTGTGAATCTTTAAACCTTCAAAAAGATCGTTTACTCATCTGGAGTACTTTGTGAGGAAGCCGCTCTCTTCGTCACTGCTGCCCTACTGGAAAGGGGTTGTTCCAGCTGCCGACAACAGAACCGACACCCGAGGGTATTTCTGTGTCACTTGTATTTTCATTGTAATCTGTTGTAAGCCGTTCTCTTACAAAAATTATTGTGAAAATAAAAGGTTTTGCCCCGTTGGGGATTTTTCCTCATATATCTGTCCTTGCATGTTTCATCATCGTATTTAATCACATATAGATGCATGTTTAGGACTTAAGTGGTAAAAACTGTGTTTAATTAAATAACTTCCTTATTTGAACGCAAGCGCACTCTTCTCAATACTTAAGTTATTTAAGAATTCATCATCTTGTTTATCTACAATAATCACATAGTAGATAATATTACAAGCATATATACATAACTATCACAATATTATTATATATATATATACTAAAACAGAACCCCTAGACTCACCTGTGATGCATGCATACTCTGCTATCAAGTCCCGGTACATCTCATACTAAATAAGGACTAGTGATTCGGAATCACTCACGAACCATCGAAATGTAAATCACATATTGGAGGTGATAATGGTTCCAACTCTATGGGCTACGCATATACCTACGCACCCATATGACCTTCATCACTATCATTTTAACAAATATCCGTACCTAGGTTCTATGTTTTGAGGTACTAAATCTAAAATCTTCCCAATTGGGAATATCAAGATAAGACTGTCCCCTTTCCTAAATAACCTCCCGTGTTAGCAAGCAGCGTAAGTATGTTATACACATAGTAAATCAATCATAGAGGTATTCACGCAACCTATTTCAATTAGTAGGTATACACAACCTAAATACCTATTCGTATGCGGTATACCTCTACCTCCTGTACCTCCTGTAACTACATTTTCCCTCCATTAATGATACTAAAACCTCTACAGAATCATCCCAAACACCAATACAACAATTATAATCGTTGTTATCATATATTTATATGATTTATAATAATCTAGGATTATTAAATCATGCATAACCACTACACCAAAAACAACAATTTGGCACACACTGATATTAAAAATCTAGCACAGATTAAAACTGTGCCAAATTCTGGCACGGTTTAATGACAATCTGACACACTTTAAAACAATGCCAAAATTTATCACTCTTTTTAGGTGTACCAAAATTGAGTACACTTCACTAAAATATAAAATTCCCTATAAAAATTAAGTGACTCATTTGGACTCTCTTGCTTACTCTGAATTTGGAGTCTCCAATTCATCTCTCTCTCTCACGTTTTGGTCACAAGTCGGCTCTGGTGGTGTAGCTGGTGGTCTCTCATTTTCGCTCGGGTCTTTATCTCTCTATCTTTGTCATCTCAATCTCCGGTCACAGCTCTGCTGTTGAGGGCCTATCACTACTAAAATAGGTATGTGCCTAGGTATTCTTCAAATGTTTACTTAAGGGATTCCTTATTTTTGCATTTTTAGGGTTTTATATATACATTTTTAAATATTTATTGTTTTATATGATTTTTTGTACAAATTGAATGTTGATAATGAAACAGAGAAATCATTATTTTCTTGATGAATCTTGGGATCTTCTAGTGGTAATATGTGTTTTTATGTTCTTACTTTTTTTATTTAAAAGGCATATTTGTTTTTATTCGTATAGATTATGGAGTTTTAAGAAAATTTAAGTGCTAAAAATTCTAGAGTAATGTAAAAAAATCCTATTTAAATAGTAAGTGAACACCCCACCAATTAAATTCTAGATAAATGAGATTTTGTGTTAAAAATTTAAGAAAAAGCAAAAAAAGAAACTATTTAAATAGTAAGTAGACATTAGGGGCTTTATAAATTTAGGGTCTATCGTAATATGTATTCTGGAAATAGGATAACAAACATTTCATTTATAATATTACTTCCTCTTTTTTAATAAAGCCGCTGGCACGGACCCATATCCATAAAACGTCAACCAATCACAGCATGCCACGCCAGTCGATAATTTAAAAATAGGGACTAAAATTGGAAACAAAATATTTGTTGTCCTATATGCATAGGCAATATTATTTTAAGTCCTAAAAATGCATAATCTATAGACATTAATGCTAAACATTCAATAATAATATTACATATATAGAAAAACCCTAGACCCGTTCAAGAGGTCTCACTACGACTGTGGTGAGAACTCTCGAATTGTCCTATTTTTCGACAGTTTGGAAATGCAAAAGTCTGTATTGTACACAATGTTTATGCATGTCCTATTTTGGAAAATGTGATGGTATGTCTTTATGTTCTTTGAGTGCATACTAAATTGATGTAGTGTTTTGTGTTCTTTTTATGTTCATCCTTACATCTTAAGCAGGCCAAGTATTTTATTGTCAAGATACAAAGCTGAAGGGGTGGTCAGTTGTTTTACACTCTCCCAAAAGACTGACAAAAGAAATAGATGTGATTGATATTGATCGTACGATGTATGACTCAATTCTCGAGGAAAATGATAAATTTCTAGAGCTTTTGGACAATGATGAAGTGTTATAGTGCAATGATTTAGTTCTGAACTTGTTTTTGAATATGGAATATTCTATTTTTTGTTATTTTGAACGGATAGTATTCTATATATTCACTTTGTTGTTGTTGTAAACATTTAATAGTTTGTGTATGGCTATTTGAACTTGTAATTTTATGTTTACTGTTGTGTGAACATGTAATATACTAGTGTCTATTTGAACACGTAATCTTCTTTATATTGCTATTTGAACATGTAATACTCTTGTTAATGTTTATTTTGATTATTTTGGTGTCGTCCAATAGTCACTTTTTTCCAGATAAATGTCTCATATGGGTGATACTTCTCAATCGTCACTAAGTGGGGCGACACCTATATCAACCTCCCGTTCTAAGGTTACTTCGGGTGGTTCGAGAGCAGGTGATGACTCTTCCACAAAGAAATTAAAATTTAATGAGCACGGCCTTCCAGTTAGTGAAGATCACATACAATCACAACCAGGTTGGGAGACTTAGAAAGGACACATGTTCCCATTTCTTATACGAGTTGGAAACAAGTGAATGTGCGATATAAGAACTCCGTTTAGTCATCATTAATGGTATACTATTTTTTATTTTTCAAAGAATGTAATAGTTAGTAAATTCAATTATGTGATGTTTTAATTTTTTTTCTTCATATATTGTAGAAAGAGTTCCCAGATGTGCGTGAAAGTCAGAAGATTATTTTTATGAAAAAAGCGAATGATGCTTGGTTGTTGTTCAGGCCTCACTCTATTGTGGTTGAACATGGTGATTATTTACATTCTATTTTTACATTCTGATTTGGAAACTCGTTTATTTACATTCAGTTTTGAATTTATTAGCTTCCGATTCGGATTTGTATTATATACATTATATAATGCTTCTGATTTGAAAATTTTATGAGTAATTAGTGACTCAAAGTGTAACATTTTATAATGTTTCGAATTCTTGTGCGTTTGGAATAGATATTTAATTGCGAGGAACATTCCAGCATTGGGGTGTGGTGATGAGTTGTCTAATTTATCCGGGTCCTATGGAGATGGTGGAAGAGTAAGCTCCCTCTCCTCTCTCTCTCTCTCTCTCTCTCTCTCTCTCTATATATATATATATATATATATATATATATATATATATATATATATATAACATGTTCAAATATATGATTAAGGTCTCTTAGTTTTAAATTCCTTAGTTCTACTGGTCTTAGTTTTAAATTCACTAATCAAGTGTGTGTGTGTGTGCATTTAGTTTTAAAACTAATCAATTCAAGTAAGCTAATAAATTCACTAATCAATTTAACTAATCAATTTAAAACTAATCAATTCAAGTGTGTGTGTGAAATGTTACACACACACAATCATATATTTAAAACTAAGAGACCTTAAATTCATTTAGTTTTAAATTCATTAGTTCTACTGGTCTTAGTTCTACGAATTTTTTATGTATGTACCGGCATAGACATAGGGGGAGATTTGTAAGGACATTTTTCTCATGTCCAACATGTTACATTTATGTATGTCGTACGCCGCTACATTTGGCACGTCACCTCAAGATGTCACTCGACGACCTCAATCCGAATTCCGGGAATCAAGCATTCAACATCTCCATTAATATGTCCCACATCTTCCTCAACGACTTCACGGTCCAAGATTTTAGGGACTTAATGCAAGTGGTATGCAAGGCAAGTCAGAACAGTGAAAAAAGGCACGATAGGAGTGTTCAAGGGCATTTTCATAATTTCACATCCATAGTTAGGAGGTCTGGTGAACTAGAAAGTTTAAGAGCTCGCCGCAACGAAGATACTGGAAAAAACGGCACCTCAATCCGAGCTACGGTGAAGGAGTTATGACCTTTTGAAGATAGAGAAAATTCCTTAAAGAATGCTGTTTTTTTTGTACGCTCGATAGAATTTTAGAGTTTTAAGAACATGGGACTCTTCATATTTTTTCCTATAAATACCAACTTCGGGGGAGATGTTTTGCAAAACTTTAGAAGACGTTTTTGAGAGTCCAAATTACTCTAGTCTTCATATTTTTGAGTCCCAAGACTCATGTTTTGATTCACACAATTGTCAAACCTTTGTGAATCTTTTTGTATAACCCAAGAACACAACTTTGGTTTGTTCAACCCTTGTGGAGAAGCCATTCTCTTCTTCATTGCTGCCCTCCAGGAAAGGGAAAATTCCAGCCGCCGACATAGGAACCGACACTTGCGGGTATTTCTGTGTCACACTGTTTCTAGCCGTTGCTTTGAAGGTTTACCGAAGACACCGTGCATTACACTTGTGGGCGATTATCAGGTTGTATGTAAGTCAATGGTCTTGTAAATTCTTTAAAGTTCTAGAAATAAAAGGTTTTGCCCTTCGGGGATTTTTCCTTAACTTTGTGTCGCATGCTTTATATTTGATGGGTTGATTTAGATGCATGTTTAAGGGTTGATTTTATTTGGCTTAAAAGTAGACGCTAATTAAATAAGGGTTCTTGGAAACTTGCGAATTTAATTTAAATCGATATTACACGCTTTTTCAAATTGGTATCAGAGCGGGTTACGCTAATTTATCGCGTGATCTTGATTTTTCAAAGATTTACTTTTTTTTATACAATTTGACTTCTCACGTCTTCAAATTGGTATTAGAGCAGGTTGCGCAAATTTATCGCGTATTCCTATTTTCCGCAAAAATTGTGTGATATTGATTTTTTTTTAAATCAGTTTTATGAAAAATCGCAATTTTTCAATGGAACGCCCATTTAATGAGGAGCCTATTTTTGAAAAATTTCACGACCGTGCTGAAAAATTAAAAAGTTTGAATTCGAAACTTTGCAAAAGAATTAAAGTTTTGGAAAAAGAAAATTCTCTCTTTAAAAGTAAGATTGAATATTTGCAAGAGTTTCAAACTCAAAGTGATATTTGTCGTGAGCACTTTGGTAATTTGTGTACTGATTTTGATTCTTTAAAAATTGCCAAAAAGAAGAGTGATGAGAGAATCCTAGTTTTAGAGAAGGAATTGGAGGACTTAAAAAATTCTAGGGTTCCCGTTTGTGTCGTCGAGGATAAAAAATTAATCGATGATTTTACGGCACGCGAAAAGACTCTTAGGAATAAGTTTGTTTTAATTGAGGGGGAGCGTGATAAACTGTTAAGTTTAATTGATAATTTAAAGAAGGTGTCCCTTAATTTGGAAGAGTCTAATTCTTCACTTGAGTAAAAAATTTTGAAGTTAAAAAATGATTTGACAGACTCAAGTAGGTTTGATAGTGATGGTAATGGCTCATCGTGTTCTCATGCTTCTAATGTTAAAGTCAAAACCATTATTTGTTTTAGAGGGTCAACTAATTCCAAGGACGCTAGAAAAGATCACACTTTCGGTGTCATCCCACCCGTTTACACATGCTCATATTGTGGTAGGAATGGTCACCTTAGGAGATTTTGTTTTGATCTTGGAAGAGGTCCTAGGAATTCGAAGTCTAGTATTTTGTTGGTTCCCAAAATCCCTTGTCGACATGTTTCATCCATTTGGGTTAGGAAATCACTTTTGGAGGAAATAGATTTTAGACAAGTTGATTCCCGTTTGCTTGCACATGATTCTTCCCTTGCCATATCATATAGATGATTGTGTTTGCATGTTTGTCATACGCTAGTTATGCTTTTTGATATATTTTTGCTAGCGTTGTGACATGTACTTTTTGTATATATTTTTTTTGAAAAATTTTGAAAAATACAAAAAGATTTTTTTTTTTGCACCATTTATGGATGAACACTTTGGATGACCGAGTCACAACATCATTCCATTTTTTCATGTGACTATTTGATAGTGTTTTGAGACAATAGGTCAATTCATCCATGTGCTTTATAATGTTTGGAGTCATTAAGATGTAATTAAGTGTTACTTCCTACATGTTTGACTCATATTTCCTTTATTGCACACATGCACAGATTTGTTTGATTATTGTGCTTGTCTTATCACATGTTGGTTGGGTGTTTTCACTCCAATCCTGTCTTTAAAACGAACCAAACGCAATAATTTTTATAAGGAAATTGTGCATATAAAAACCGTTTTGTGAGTTTGTGTGCTTTCTTTAGAAACGGGGAAGGGCTGCGAAAGGTTCATTTTACCTTTGCGAATACTAAGCCACCGTTAAATTGGACCTAAAAAATTGAGGAATTTTATTATCTGGGGTCCAAAGATGTTAAAAGAGCCCGAAAAAAATTGAAAGGCAATAAAAATAAATCCATGCCAAATTATGGGCCATTTAGGTTTTTGCACCAATTCTCCAAAGTTTGAGAATTTAGATTACCTCTAAAAGAAAATATATATGAGGCTGTTTGGTTGGAGAATTAAAACGGGTTTGCACGTCCTTGATATTTGAAAATGCGCTACATAGTTTTGGACGTTATTGGTGTGGAAATCACTTTGACTTTGATTTGTTGATTTGCATAAGACGATGTCATCTAAATTCAACAAATTTTTTACACCTAAGGATACTTTTGATGCTCATTCGTTAGGGGTACACATATGCATCGTGCACATATGATTGATTGAGTTGATTTACCTATCGAATGTGTTCACACCCATACATTCCGTTCCCATGACTTGGTTGTTTGAGTTTAAATCTATGGTGTGATTTTTTTTGTATCATGTTTTACATATTTTTTTCAAATGGTATCAGATTTTTTTTGAAAAAAAAATCAAAAATAGTTTGTGTATTTTTTTGTATACCGTGACACCCCGATTTTGCTTTTCTGATTCATTCTTCTTATTTGTCTATTTGGGGACATCAAAAAAAGGGGGAGAAAGAATTATCATTTTATGGGGGAGTTTGAATTTTGGGGGAGTTTTGAGATTTGACTTATGCGTATCATATATTGGTATCTATGTTTATCTCATTTCAAACTCAATACGTCACTTGGTATTTTTTTTCTTTATCTCATGTGTGTAGGTACTACATTGATGATCTCTGAATTTCACACCCTGATGAGAAAAGATTTGAGATTCCTGAAGATTTGAAGAACAAACGATGAAGACTATTCATTTGTACCTTTTCCAGTTTTGGGTTCATGGGAGGGTAGATTTGTATAGGCAATTTCATATTTGATAATTCGGATTTTTTATGTATGTACCGGCATAGACATAGGGGGAGATTTGTAAGGACATTTTTCTCATATCCAACATGTTACATTTATGTATGCCGTACGCCGCTACATTTGGCACGTCACCTCAAGATGTCACTCGACGACCTCAATCCGAATTCCGGGAATCAAGCATTCAACATCTCCATTAATATGTCCCACATCTGCCTCAACGACTTCACGGTCCAAGATTTTAGGGACTTAATGCAAGTGGTACGCAAGGCAAGTCAGAACAGTGAAAAAAGGCACGATAGGAGTGTTCAAGGGCATTTTCATAATTTCACATCCATAGTTAGGAGGTCTGGTGAACTAGAAAGTTTAAGATCTCGCCGTAACGAAGATACTGGAAAAAACGGCACCTCAATCCGAGCTACGGTGAAGGAGTTATGACCTTTTGAAGATAGAGAAAATTCCTTAAAGAATGGTGTTTTTTTTGTACGCTAGATAGAATTTTAGAGTTTTAAGAACATGAGACTCTTCATATTTTTTCCTATAAAAATACCAACTTCGGGGGAGTTGTTTTGCAAGACTTTAGAAGACGTTTTTGAGAGTCCAAATTACTCTAGTCTTCATATTTTTGAGTCCCAAGACTCATGTTTTGATTCACACAATTGCCAAACCTTTGTGAATCTTTTTGTGTAACCCAAGAACACAACTTTGGTTTGTTCAACCCTTGTGGAGAAGCCGTTCTATTCTTCATTGCTGCCCTCCTGGAAAGGGAAAATTCCAGCCGCCGACATAGGAACCGACACCTGCGGGTATTTCTGTGTCACACTGTTTCTAGCCGTTGCTTTGAAGGTTTACCGAAGACACCGTGCGTTACACTTGTGGGAGATTATCAGGTTGTATCTAAGTCAATGGTCTTGTAAATTCTTTAAAGTTCTAGAAATAAAAGGTTTTGCCCTTCGGGGATTTTTCCTTAACTCTGTGTCGCATGCTTTATATTTGATGGGTTGATTTAGATGCATGTTTAAGGGTTGATTTTATTTGGCTTAAAAGTAGACGCTAATTAAATAAGGGTTCTTGGAAACTTGTGAATTCAATTTAAATCGATATTACACGCGTTTTTCATCTTGTAGCTAGAAAAAATGGAAAAGACCTCAACAAACCGATGAACAGCTTATCATTTATAAAGCTCCAATATTTTACACGATGATTATCTTAATTACTTGCGAAAGGATCTATATGATGTGTTATTTAAGGGAGAAACATATAGTTGCATTATATCATATTTATAAGATAAGATGATATGGTAAGAAGTGTTAGTAAACATAACATCAACATAAACTTAAACGCATGTGTAGTAGCTTAACGATGTATTTATTAACCATGGACGGAAAAAATTGGCTTAGCTGTTAAGAATAGTGAAGTTTATATAATTCTTTAACTCTTCCCATTTCTCATGGATTGACAGTCTATTCCAACTCGTTAATTTCAGGTTAAACTATCATAGATAGACTTTTCAGGAGGAAGTGCAAGCAGACTCAGTTAAATAAGATTTGGGAGATTTGATCAGCGGCGTGGAAGGATTGGGCAGACTTGTAAAGTCAGCTGCAACAACTATACATGTTATATTACAAGTTATTATGAATTAATTTTGAATGATGCCCGTGCATCGCATGGGTCAAATGATTATTAATATGTATATTTCGCTGTTTTGATTGCCTACTTGCTCTTTCTATGGCAATTCACTGATGGAATATGAATTCTAGGTACTACAAAATTTGTAGACTATGAAATCGCATCTGTGTGAATTTACTGTAGGCTGGAAATTGTTTTGAGTAATATAGATACTTCTCTATACATACTGGATGGATGCCATCTTCATTATTTCAAACAGGTATATGATAGTGTGTTAATTCCATATAATAAGAATTAATTACTCTTTTTTGTTTTTTTATTTTATAAGTTGGAACTCATTGGAAGTTGGATGGTTGTGCATATAGAGGCGAACCAGTGCTGCTTGATAAATGAGGAGTTAAACATGTTAGTGCTTCTTGAAGAGAAGACCGCGAAATTTGAGATGAATTTCATATGTATTGACATGAATTGAGATAAAATTCAAATTTCCCCATGTATTGAGATGAATTTCATATGTATTGACATGAATTTTCTATTAATGGAATTTGAGCCATTAATTTTTAGTGGACGTATTGTCTGAATGTGTATTAGTGTTGTTGTGGACTATTTGTATTGTTGTTGAACTACTTTTTCAATGTTGGTTTTATATTATTATTTAATTTTTGTTATTCTAAAATAGGTATGAAAAATAGTGGAAATGTTGTTGATTTGTTTTGGGTAATATTATTTATAATTATTTTTTTTCTTAGATCCAAAAATTTGACACAATTCAAAATCGTGCCAAAAGTATACCAAAATGTACTCAATCTAGCACAGTTATAAAGTGTGTCAAAAATATCAAATTCTATCACACTTTTAAAGTGTGCCAGAAGTGTTCCTATTTGACCAAATCTGGCACACTTTTAAACCGTGCCAGAAAAAGAATGGTAATTTTGGAACACCTGATTTTGACATAGTTCAAAATTGTGTCAGATATGATCTGACACAGTTTTAAATCGTGCCAAATTATTGTTTTTCGAAATCCCCAAATTAGGTTATTAAACTCTAGTTCTTCAAATTCACATTAAAGAATACTAAAATTTTCAGATTCGTTCATCATAATGAATTCTCAATTCGTGATTCCTAATCTACATACATGAAGAGTTCAACCTAATTGTTTCCACATTCTAATTAGTTACTCTAACTCTCCAATTTCATCAAATAAATACCATATTCATATTCAAATGGAACCTAGACTAATATGGGTTCCATTATTGCTCTAAATTAATCAAGTTTAAACACTTGCCTCAAAAATTAAGGTCTGATCCGTTGGTGTAGTTGGTATGGTTGTGTTCTACATTCTTCGATCTACGCGGTGGTTGTCTCGGTGGTCCAAGATGGTTGTTCTTGGCTTTAGACTCCTAGAATTGGCTCTCCCTCTTCCTCTGTAACTCCCCCTTGGATTTTATGGATGATAACCTTAATCTCCCTTACGTAACTGACATAATGCCTCTCCTAAGTAGGTAATTAATTCTCAAAATAGAAATTACCAAACCGCCCTCCCGGGATGCCGGTTAGGACTAAAATTATCCAGGGACCCAAACTAAACCCCCCGGGTAGAGTTTTCTGACTAACTCGACCCTTCTGGACTCAATGGAGCACTCGAAATGATGATTCAGATTACTTCTTAATAGTTTACTTTTATTACATTAATTTAGTCCCGACACGACTGATACGCGCGTCTTGACTTAATTTCTGTAACTACCGTATTTCTCACTCGCGATAATTTATATCACTTCACAATCACATCCACAATTATATATTATTTTATTTGCTCAGTAGTATTCAATAAAGTTGTCACTAACAAATACTAACTCTTATCTTGCTAGTTAATATTTATTTTAATCCAGATTAATTATTCATTTGATTTCCCATATTTAATTTAATTAATCCAATATGTAAAAATCATAAAATATGGGGTGTTACACCTACCAAACTGAAAGCCATAATCGAAATTCCACCACCCCAAATGGAGAAGGAAGTCAGAGAATTCCTTAGAAAATTAAATTACATCAGTCGGTTCATTAGCCAGTTGACTTCTATCTGTGGACCCATCTTTAAAATCCTCCGAAAGGATTCAACTAAGGTTTGAAACGAAGTTTGCTAAGAGGTATTTGATCAAATCAAGAAATATCTAACCCGACCTCTGGTACTCATGCAACCAAAGCCTGGTTTACCCCTACTCCTATACTTGACCGTAACAGATACCGTAGCTAGGGCTTTATTGGCCCAATATCTTAAAGAGTCTCGCAAAGAGAGAGCCATCAACTACGCTAGTCGAAAGTTAACCGAGTAGGAAGTTAACTACACTGCCTTGGAGAAAGAATGTGTCGCCCTTATCTGGGTCACCCAAAACTTACGACACTATATTCTTGCTTTTCCCATCAGACTTGTATCCCGAATGGATCCTATCAAATACTTGCTCAAGAAACCTTCCATGTCTACCCAAGTGGCTCGATGGTTGATGTTGCTAGCCAAATTTGATATTATGTATGTCATTAAAAAATCCATGAAAGGAAGATCCATCTTTGACTACCTCACTGACTACCCTATGGAAGAAATCGATGTTTGGAATTTCTAATTCTCAGGTGAAAATATCTTTTGTACCTCCCAAGAAGACCTCTGGTGGAAAATGTTCTTTGATGGCGCCGTCAACAAGAAAGGGTATGGCATTAGGATACTCCTAATCTCCCTTGATAACTCTCACACTCCCATTGCCATCAGGCTGGATTTTCCCTGCACCAACAACATGACCGAATATGAGGCATGCACGGTAGGCCTCAAAGTCTTTATAAAGAAAGGAATCCGATACGTAGATGTTTATGGGGATTCATCCCTCATCATCGATCAAGTACTCAGAAAATGGAAAGTCAAGGACGAAAAACTCTAATCCTTCCATGCCCACCTAGAAGAGTTAGCCTCCCAATTCCAAGACATCATCTTCCACTACCTGACCCAAGCAAAGAACAACTTAACCGATTCCCTTTCTACATTAGCCTCCATGGTCGACATGCCCAAAGGAGTAATAATGGCCCCCTTCCTAGTTCAAAATCAAGCTAAACCTACCCACTGATACCACATTAATCTAGTTATAGAAGAAGATCCTGATATAACCGATTGCTGGTACTATGATATTTAATGCCTCCTCAAGTGTGGTAGGTATCCCCAAGATTCTGATTAGAAAGACCGAGCACCTCTTCGCAAACTGGTTGCCTAGTATATTATCTGTAATAAAGATCTGTTCAAGAGAAATTTTGATGGAACCCACTTACACTACATCGCAGGGGCTTACATTGAAAAGATGATGTAAAATATCCAATTTGGGGAGTGAGGACCCCACATGAATGGTCATATACTCGCCAAGAAGATCATTCGGTAGGATTACTATTGGACTACCATGGGTTAGGATTGCACCGCCTATGTTAAAAGATGTCTTAAATGCTAGTATTTTTCCAACCTCCAACACTTTGAGATAGAAGTTATAAAAGTGGTTGACGAGTATGAGATTCAGAGACACAAATCTTCTCCCTACCGACCTCAAAACTGCGGTACAGTCGAAGCCGCTAATAAGAACTTCAAATCAATCACCAATAAAATGATCGAGAGTTATCGAGATTAGGTTGATCAGATCCATTATGACCTCTAAGGCTATCGCACTTCAGTTAAAACATCTACCCAGGCTACCCCTTACTCTCTAGTATACGGCATGGAGTCCTACCCATTGAGCTGGAAATTCCTTCATAACACGTCATGCTTGAAAGAAAAGTCAGCGAGGAAGACTGACATCATAGCCGTCTTAAAGAATTGTCACTCTTGGACAAAAAAAGGATAAAGTCTCTATATCACATACAAGGGTACCATCGCCGAATACCACATTTATTCAACAAGAGAGTCAAGTACTGTGGTGTCCGAGAAGGGGACTTAGCCCTTAAAGCAATCGTAGGATCGGGGAAATTCAAGCCCAATGGACTGGCCCTAACATTATGAAGAAAATCCTATCTAGTGGCACTACTATGCTCACCGACCTCGATGGGGAAGAGATGTCCCATCTAGTCAATGTGGAGCGCCTCAAGAAGTTCTACCCTTAATCTCAGTACGCTACGATTCTTCTCATCTCCCTTCTATTCAATAAAAAATTCTTCATTTCCCTCTACTCAGAACTACGTGGGGCCTGATCCTCTAAAAATATTTTTACTTTCAAAAGTGGAACTCAGAAAATTTTCAAAATCCTCACAGGTACATGGGCAACTCATACGCTTCACATTAGCACGCCCCCCTTTTTTTCACAAAATGATATTCTTTTCTTACATTTGAGAATGACGGTTCATTTTTATCATTTACATGAACAAAAGGATTATATATGCCTTAGCGATTGGTATAGATAATTTAAATGCCAAAACTCATCAAGAGGAGCAATAATATAATTAAATTTTTCTTTATTTCATTTATGAGAATTCTTTTACAATTACATAGGCATAGGAAGTCAAATGACTTCCCTCCGCCAACCTAACCCTATTTCCATAAAAGCAAACAAAAATAAGCCAGACCTTTCAAATTTATTCCCAAACATAACCAAACAACATACAAAAGATTCACAAATTAAACTCCCCAAGGATCCTACCCGCAGCTGCCAGAAGAACTAACACATCATCTTCTACATCTTGGGGTCCCAAAATTTTTCCTACTTAGATGGGATACCGAAGGCGCTCCATGGAACGGTAAGTCCAGACCAGTCTAGGGAAAACCACAACACCTCCCTCCATGGTGTCAAACATGGCAAACCACATTTGCTCAGGCTCCCCAGCCAGTATTTTAGCCACTACCCTCCTCCATAACGATTTTATATAGTCCTCAAAAATATGCCAAACTCTGCCAATAAATTGGGATGGACAGGTTGACGATCGATAATTCTTCCACAGAAAGCCTAGTTGTATGCACATGCAATCTGTAAAATCCTCCACAGGAAAGAATTCTAGTGTCCTAGGTGTCACCATCTTCTCCCAGCCAAATTGACGCAGGAGCCGTCAGGGAAAGTAGAAAGAAGTCCGTTGGGGGCCAACTAACTGAACATACGGGTATTCCCCCAGTTCTATAATGGGTTGCAACTCCCCCAACTAAGGCACTGACCAATGTAGACCTCGAACCCCATGCTCCATAAACTAGTTATCTTGACTCTCGATATCTAGGCCTACGCTGATAAAGCAATGAGTAAACAAGTTTGGCACAGCTGCGAAGGGATATTTAAGAGGTACCTCCATATAAAATCTCTCTGATAACCAAATGAACAACATAACTGGACTGCCCTTCAGAAAGTTAGAACGACCTTCCCACCAAGCATCTAAACTATTCAGATTCTCCGTCAGTATCATCGACATAGGATTGAAATGGTATGACATCCACGAAGTGATTGCTTTAAGTTGTGGTTCCACCAACAGGTCCCCCATCACCAATAATAAATTTGAAGTTAAGCCAAGGAAGACGACTTCAGCATAACTCGCATCATTAATATCGTGCAGATGAACGGAATGTAGCACAGCAAGGAGACAGATCTTTCCGCCCATAACCAATAACCGAGACGACGAGGGCGAGATATAGAGAAGTCCTGTTAAAAACTCCCAAGGAGATCGAGAGAATTTAGGCATGGTCGTTATAACACTAGGATTTATCCCCAGCATAGTAGAGAACTCTTCATAAGTCGAACAAACTTTGTCCAGGACAAAGCGAAAGACATGATCCTTGAGGTACCAAAATTATATAGTCACCATCAGTATGTTCCATTCAATATGCCAATTGCGCCATAATGAAACTCGATGCATGTTGAAAGCATCATAGTCTACATTAAATGAGCACGTAGCTTTTATGTTTTTGAGGTAAGAAGAAAATTCAACACTTCTGGGGATAGCCATATTGGAAATGATGAGACAGGAAGCAAAAAGTAAGCAAAAGAAAGGAAATATGGATGAGTGAAGAAAACACTCCACCATTACCCTTTTTTATACTTGAAAAACTTAGCTAAAGACAAAGGGCCTGCAAAATTCGGAGGAAACACTGTCCTATCAAGGACCAAATATTGAAGAAAGTGCAATCAAAGCCTTGGGTTGATTATACTGAGCTGACCTACCGATAGGTAGCACAAGGGGTATGTCGATCGGTAACCCCCTATTTTTGGAAAGTTTCTTTTTTCCCTTTTTGTAAAAATCAAAAACTCAATAAAAATATTATTCTAAGGAATTCAGAATTTTCTTGTCCCTATATTTTTACTCATCTAATTTTAAAATAAATTTTTCGTTAAATTATTTTAAATCCTTTTTACGGTCTCAGGAAACAAAGTAAAAAGTACATATGCATTAAGTCACTAAAAGAAAAAATTAATAAAATCTCATTCCATTGCATATATATTGCTTTATTACATTTTGCCTTGCAGGAAAACACAAAAATAACGGCACTCAGCCCAACCCCACCAAAAATATTCTCTCTCACCTTGTCTTTTTCTCTCTCTCTCTAAGACCCCCATCCCTGCGATGTATGCACTTTCCCCGCTGACGAGATGACGAGCCTCCGCTCCCTGAACCAGACCCCTCCTTAGACAAGACAGAGGGCACCAAATATGAAGGAATCAGGATCGAGTCCCAAATGTAAGCCATCGCGGAATCCACCCAATCTCGAATATCCCTCAGCCAGGTAGTCGACACTCGAACATGCTATAAGTGAAAATAAAAAACAATAAATCAATCAATCTGAGGAAAAGAAGAAATCTTAAAAACAAAATTCAAAGAAGTCAAAGGCATACCTTCGGTTGAAGGACATCCTCTGTCAGTCCCAGCACCTCCGGGCCCATCGCAGTGGGGCGATGTAGCATACACACCGATCGTCCATCAGGCCACTAAATGTTATAGAAAGGAGGAGACAATAGTAGAAATGGAACCTCTGACGTCGCTGTCGCTACTGATGTCGATGCACCGCCTGCACTGTGGGCATACCCCACTAGCCGACTCGTTCTCTTACTAGAAACCATAGGGGGAAGAGGCATAACATCATATATGATAGTCAACATCATCCAGCTCAACATGAAATCTAGATAATCATAGGTCGCCTTCATGTTAGTATACAACGAATAAGGATCGCCATCGCCGCCACCCTCGCCTCCTCCGGCATCACCCTCTCCCGCCTCATATACCTCGGGGGCCTTGCACGTGGAACCATCACCTCGTCCTCCACCACATTTCAGACTACTCTCTGCCTCAGGTACCATCTGTAGCCTAACTCATGCACCAACAGACGACGCAGCTCCGCGTCCCCCCCGATCACGCCCGTGTGCTGGATGGACATCCCCCAAGAATAGAAGGCCACCTACAAGATCCCCAATAGGAAATTAATATCTGAAAAGGTCATCGAAGAAAAATGGTATCAAGAGGAAAGAAGAATTTACCCGATCACTCATCAGGCCATTCAAGATCTGACGCACTACCGCCAAAGAAAGAGACTGCCTCAACTTCCGATTGGACTTCCAACACTGGTACCACTACACCAAATCTGCCCATTTGTCAAGGTCATTGACCTTGACAAATTCACCTTGTCAAGGTCAATGAACGTGACATTTCGAGGCGAGACAACTTTTTTTGTCACGGTCGTGTCACGGTCATTGACCTTGACACAAAACTCGCGTTTTGTGTCACGGTCGTGTCGCGGTCAATGACCGTGACACGTTTGCCACGGTTTACAACCGTGACAAAGCCGTGACCCTGTTTAAAAAAAAATTCACGGTCATTGACCGTGACACGCCCGTGTCAATTTTGTCACGGACGTGTCACGGTCAATGACCGTGACAATTCTGGGCAGAATTAAAAAAAAAACTGCTGGGCAGTATGGCCACTGCCACTGCCCAGCTGTATATTTGTACCTGTTATAGCAACGTTGTACCTGTTCCAGACATCATATATCCGAACAAACTAAAGATAATGCAAATATATATTCAAATAAGAAACTATTTAAAAAGAAAAAACATCACCATCATTTTATCTCAAATCTACAAACTATTTGCATGGAAAAGAGATTTTGTACCGCGACGCTCGGGAACACCTCCTTATCCTTCCCTTCTCGTCCGAATAGCGACATAAGTATAGAGCATATGTGGCCTACCCTTAGGGCCACTCCCTGTCCCCTGAATTGAAATAAAGTAAAATTAGTATCCGCCCCTCAAATATAGATAAATATAAATCGTAATTGAAATCGAAATCGAAATTGACATATAAATATAAATACATTACCTGTAGTGTCACTCAAACAGCTAACTTGAGCTCATATGACACCTCCTTCCAACTAATGTACCCCGGGCAATCGTGTCAATTATAATTCTCTTCATATCTAAACACTAAGAAATACCATAATCCTATGGAGGTATGCGTTGCAAATTCCTTCCAACCGTTGTGTAGCCAAAAATCAGCAGTTGAAGTTGTCAACTCCACCTTTGAATGGGGTATGGAAAGTGGTGGGGTATGGAAAGTGGAATTGACAACTTCAACCGGTGATGTTTGGCTACATAACGGTTGGGAGGAATTTGCAAAGCATCGCTCCATAGGATTATGGCATTTCTTAGTGTTCGGATAAACGAAGAGATTCAGTCTCCTCTCCACAAATAGGACACCCCAAATAACTATGTACTAATCACCTATTAAAGGTAAGAAGCGTATATTCATGGATTAGTATAAACAAAACTTAGATGTAGTTGGAATATTTATGTATTAATCTCCTCTCCACACACGCACACTACACAAGAGTGAAAATGATAAAGTGCAGATCAAGTAAAAGCATTAAAAATGGATGTTTCGATACAAATTGAAATAATTATTACAAATTGAAAAATTATTTCAAATTCGGGTTATCATCAAAAATGGATTGATATTCGGTAGGAGCAGCCAAGTCATCCACACTACTATTTAGACGCCTTGGCGCGTGTTGGACAATTGACCACGGCTCGTTGTTGATATACTCCGAGTAAAACACTTGCTTAACCTTTTGAAATGCACAAACAAACGGCTCATCGCTCACGTGGTCGTTGCTCTTCAACTTGGACAAGTCAACCATGATCAAATTGGTGACAGGATCAACTTTAGAAGCATTTTTATCCTCAACTCTTACCCATTCACAGTAAAATACAACCTCTTTGAAGCTTATATAATCCAATTCAAATATATTTTGGATTACACCATAGTAAGTCATTTCAGCTTCAACGAGGTTTTTATCTTTTGCGCTCGCTCGAAAGAAAGTAAGAGCCTTGTATGAAATTCCCGAGTTCTGTACATTTGTACTTTCCTCGTACACTTTAGCGCCGAAAATGTAACCGTTCAATCGATATTTTTTGTACTCTTGTGCCACGAACAAGGGTCCAGTGGCTAGACGAGCAAGCCTTGATGTCGCATCACCCATCTTTAGGAGCTGAGAATATAGATAAATTAATTATATTAGTGGTAAAATTTGAGTGTAATGTAACGTTATATAACGACTGTTTTCATTGTAATTACCTCTTATGTCAACCATAGCCTAAATTCGCTGTCTGATTGTACCACTGTTTTTCGTCTTTTATTGTTCTCACAGGCTTCATATTTACTGCATATTACAAAATTAATCATGTATAAAATAATCTAAAATAATGTTAAACATTATAATATTCGAAACTTACTTTTTCCATTCTTCGACATCTTCATGTGTGTCAAATAGATAACGAGCTACTTGTTCTTGTTGCAAACTCGTTAATTTCACTCGTTTTCCCATCACATTACCACCATCATCGAGGAATTCATCAGTGTCATCAACGCTGGTAGAGTCAGTCATATATTCCCGAGTATATATTAATGACTCCACGGTGATGTATTCCTCTGCAATTGATCCTGCAATATATCGCGTATTCTTGACGTAATCTTTAAAAACTTTCATCAATCTTTCAAACGGATACATCCACCGATATCTAACTGGACCACAAAGAAGTGCCTCATCGCATAGGTGTACCAACAAGTGAACACTTATGTCAAAGAATGCTGGGGGAAAGTACTTCTCCAATACACAAATCGCTTCGTTCACAGCCAATTTTGCGGCCACTATGTGTTCTCGATTCACTACCTTCTCACACAAGAGGGAGAAGGTAATACTAATTTGCATAATAGCCCTACGAAAATCCTTGTGCTTGGAGAAACAGTGCTTAAACAATAGAGGAACCAATTGCATGATCACATGCTAATCGTGGGACTTACACTTATGTAAATCATGAGTAGCATAATTCACAATCCTTTGCAAGTTGGACGAAAAAGTAGATGGGCCCTTCAAATTATATATTGTGTCTAGAATCACCTTACTTTCCTCACTCGTCAAAGTAAACGCACCAGGGGGAATTATTGTCCTTCCCCTACTATCTTCTTTCAACCATAGTTGTGGTTTAAGTTTTAACATTTTAAGGTCTTTTCGTGCATTTTCTCCATCCTTCAAATGACTCCCTCCAAGGCAAGTACCCACAATATGTTCAGCGAAGTTCTTCTCTGCATGCATCACATCCAATACATGGCGCACCGGGTTTTTCTTCCAATAAGGCAAGTCAAATAAAATTGACCTCCGAGACCATGCCTTTCTTATCTCAGTTTCATTCCCAGTTGGGGTCTTCTTATGCTTGACATTATTAAATTTGGGATTCTTACCTGGCATATTTGGGCCACATTCAGAAGATTTACTTTCAATTTCTGAACCCGAAAGTTGTCTCGGCGGTAGCCTATGTTCAACTCCGCCCAATAAAAAATTAGAAGCTTTCTCAAATATGAAACTATGAGCTGGGGGTAAAAACCTCCTGTGGCAATGGTATACATTTTTTAAGCTGGAGGATAGACGAAGAGATTCAGTCTCCTCTCCACAAATAGGACACCCCAAATAACCATGTACTACACATCCGGATAATGTCCCATAAGCTGGAAAATCATGAATTGCCCACATCAACATAGCTTTCAGCGTAAACTCTTCTTTTCTAAAAGAGTCAAATGATTGCACACCCTCTTCCCACAACTCATTTAATTCTTCTACCAAAGGACCCAGGTAGATATCAATGTCTTCACTTGGTGCCTTTGGCCCAGGTATCAATAAAGCCATCATCGAAAATTCAGGTCTCATACACTGTGAAGGAGGGAGGTTGAGTGGGGCTAGGATCACTGGCCATACACTCTGATTGGTGCTTAGATTTCCAAATGGATTGAAACCATCTGTTGATATAGCCAAACGAATGTTGCTATGTTCTCGAGCAAAATCGGGATACTCATAATTCATCCTCCGCCAGGCAGTAGAATCAATAGGATGACGCATGATATTACCCCCTACTTCTGCCCTAGCATGCCAAGTCATTGCCTCACTCATCCACTCTTTGTATTTCGGATATCCCATCACAGCTACCACAACTAAACACCTATTAAAGGTAAACAAAACTTAGATTTATAGTATGTTTTTTTTTAATTATCCCATCATTTAATTATCCTATTAAAGGGTATGTGGTCATATCCCATTCAAGAATGCATTTTTCTGTAATATACTTAACAGCTCATGCACATTGTTATGATTTGAAAAAAATTCGACAGCATATCCCCTTAGTTCTCCAAGTACACGACGTAGATTGGCAGGTGTGAGTGTTATTTCAATTGGTCAATTAAAATAACAGTCACACTTGTCAATCTAGTATGTACCCAGAGAACATTAAGATACGACTGCAGAACTTCCTCCAAAAGTAACAACTTTAAGCCAATAAGAATATTATACAAAAATTATTCAGTCTCAAACTGTCCAAACGGGACAATTCGAGAGATCTCATTACAGGGGTAATGACTCTCGAACGGGTCTAAGGGTTATTGAATGCGTACGCATAAGAACTAGAATGCTAGTATCTATGCGCACTATATTTAATTTCAAGTATGTTTCATATAATGGGTTAATTCAAATACAAAAATAAATTCATGGGATAATTCAAATACAAAAATAAATTCATGTATTGACCACATACACACACACACACATACTATCTAAGATGTTCTATAGGTATAAAAACAATTATTATCCAATTATTATCCAACTATTATCAATTATTTATTTTGAATGTAAATAATATTAAAAACCCCAACCACCCCCACCCCCTCAGATTAATTCAAGACATAAGACCCTAAAGGGAATCCTATCTGCAACAAGATTCTAGTTAGTAAAGAAGACATAACAGAATATGGTGGAATCCACTACACTACAAAACCATTTAATAATATTTAAAAAATTCAAAACCATTTAATAATATTTAAGCACTAAAATTAATTTAATTTAATTTAACCTAGGAATTAATCAGATATTTTTATCCTATGTTTACTAATGCTAAAATTATGAAAAATGACACCACCCCCTCCCCCACCCTGCCCCACCCCGCCCCACCCCCTGCCCCCCTCCACCACCCCCTCCCCCCCTCCCCCAAAACACACCACCACACACACACCGCACCCCACCCCACCCCCTGCCCCCTCCACCACCCCCTCCCCCACCCTGCCCCACCTCGCCCCACCCCCTGCCACCCCTTCACCACCCCCTCCCCCACCCTGCCCCACCCCACCCCCTGCCCCCTCCACCACCCCCTGCCCCACCCCGCCCCACCCTACCCCACCCCCCACACACGCACACACATACACACAGATATATATACACACACACACATAAATATACAAACAAATATATATATAAATGGAAGAGAGAGAGAGAGAGAGAGAGCAGTGTCGAGAGAGAGAGAGAGAGAGAGAGAGAGAGAGAGGAGGGAACGGTGGGGGGGAAAAAAGAAGGGGGAAAAGGTTTTTGCTGGAAAAGTTGTCACGGTCGTGTCAAGGTCATTGACCGTGACACGAATTGTCACGGTCATTGACCGTGACAAGCCCGTGACAAATTGAATTGTCACGGGCTTGTCACGGTCAATGACCGTGACAATTCTTTGTCACGGTCGTGTCAAGGTCAATGACCGTGACATAAAACGCGTGTTTTTTTGTCACGGTCAATGACCTTAACAAGGCTGGCCGGCTGAAAGGTGACAATTTGCCCATTTTGGTGTAGTGTACATATGACATAAGTCTCCCATCGACTCATCCTTCAAACCTATCAAGCGGTCATTAAGACCAATCACCTCATAGAACCATGTCTGCAAAGGACAAAGGGTCATCAATCAAAAGAAAGCAATCAAGTAATCAAGAATAAAATGCATAAAGGAAAGAATACCTCTAAAAGATAAGATTATTTTCAATGAAACTTTCTTCTTTGGGATCCAAAGAAGAAATAATTTCATTGCAAATGGATACTACATCCATTTCATCCTCACTTTCATTCTCTATTAAACCATGGGCCAAGTCAAGAAGGGTTTGTTCCAAAGTAGGCCAAAAATCTTCATTTGGTTCAAAACATTCCTCGACTTCAAAAGTTTCGGAAGAAAAATCGTCGTCGGATTCAAATAATAAATCCAATTCATGTTCCCACAAATGATTTTCTTCTTGATAACGGTCTTCATACCTCTTATTCTCAAGCATGAGCAAACCCTCGCCGAAAGTCATAGGCCGAGGCACGGATTTTTGGAAATGAGAAGTTTGAAAATTATTATCGTAACTATACTCAAACTCATTATTATAAGAATTTTGAAAGATTTATAGCTTTTAGTTTCAAAATTACTATTATAAGGAATAAGAGGCCCAAAATCGTTATCATCATCCTCAAAATACACGCACTCCAAAGCTTGACTTTTGTAATACTCACCCAAAGTCATTTTTAAATTCGCAATTTTTTGGGACTCTAAGTATTGACCAAAAGTCATAGGTTTACGGGGATTTTGAGACTTATCATAATGATTACCGAAAGGATTGGAATAAGACATGCGTACCCCAAAGATGGCTCGAAGTGGTGAAATCCATAAAGTGATGTGCGCGCGAATTCAAGTGGTTCTTGGTGCTCAAATGTAGAATTCCTACAAAAATGTTAACAAAAAAATACAAATAGAAAGAAAATACTACGAAACACTAAATCAAAAAAATTCTAAAACAAACTACTCCCCGACAACGACGCCATTTGATAGACAGGGGCTTCCCTGTGGCGTCGGGTCACCGATGCCCGTCGTTTGTTATATTTGGCTCACTAGCTCTATACAAAAACCTAAACTATGACTACGCTCTTTTAAAGGAGTATAACGGCCAGTCCGGGTATCAAAAATCCACATAGACAAGTTGCTAGAATTTAATTGGTTTAATATTCCTAAAATAAAAGTGTAAAAGATAATTTTAACAAGAAGGAAAAGATAATAAAGAGAAAATATTAAACTAGGCGAGTGTATTTAAACTACGTGAACAAAGCGAATAAAAACTATAGGTTGCGTCGAATATTCCTCACCCGAGTTAATTAGTATAAAATGGTTACATGGGTCGATGAGTTATTAAGATTGAGTCTCGTTTCGATAGTTAATTAAATCAAGAGTTGTCACACCCCTAAATTCGCATAAAAGTCTAATAAGATTTTGGCATCAACAAATACCCCGAAAATTACGCACGTAAGGTCGTAAATACGGAGCATACATGATATACCCCGTCAAATATCCTAGGCGTAATAACTAGGACAACCCACTTGAAATAAACCCATAAACTCCATCACTAAAGCAAAGCAACCCGTTAACCCGAAGTGATTTCAATCTGACACAACCTAGACTAAATTAGCTAGAAAGGATATTAAGAAGTATGTATTTAGGTGAAAGAAATAAGTAAAGAAAGTAAACTAAATTAGAAAGCAAGTAAATTAACTACAAAGCAAGAAAATAAGGAAATTCAACTTAAATTAATTGGAAGGGATAATGAATAGTAACCTTACAACACCCAAAGAGAGGAGAAGATGAGATCTCAAAATCCAAACCCTAACCTAAACTATCTAAAATGAAAATATCTCCCCAAAGAAAATCCCTTAACACTCTATTTATACCCCAAAACAAACCCCAAATAAAATCAAGCCAAAACACCCAAAATAAGTCAATTTTCGTCCATATCTGATGGGCCCGGTCGATCGCGGTTTTGAGATTTGCCCCCCTTTTCCTCTCCGAACCAATTTTGACGCATTGCATGGAAATGTCCATAACTCCCTCACACGGAATCAAAATGATGCATGGTTGGAACCGACGCGAATTATGCAGTATGGAATTACCAAAATGCCCTTGAAGTAGAAGAAAATACTGAAACCTTCTGGAAATGGCCATAACTTCCTCATTCGGAGTCAGAATAACGTACGGTCAGTGGTCACATGAAGATAATATGATGATCTACATGTTGGTAACTTCATTCCATACAAAATAGTGCGTTTGAAAAGATCATATTTCCCTTGAAGTATCTTTCGACGACGGAACTTCTCCGAAATGCAACCGAACCTCATTTTTAGCGTTCCAATATCTACAAAAGCACAATTAACCCATGCAAAATATATATATGTCCAAATTCGAGGTTGTATGGTTAACAAGCATAAATATAGATATTAAGAACGTAAAAGTGCTAGAATTCATAAAGATAAATAGCGTAAATATGCAATATTCGTGATGTATCAACAACCCGATCAAGGAGACTTCGCAAGTAAGAGTAGGCTTCCTTAGCTTGGTCAGAAACATCAGCACTGAGCAAGTCTAATAATCCTTCCTCGGTCAAATCCATGTGACCAACCTGAAGCACACTATTACAACGTCTCACTAAGTCTGATTCAGCAGAAGAAATCATTTCCATCCTTGTATCAAGCTAAAAATAACATCTATGAGGGCTACACAAATGTCATCATATGATGACCGTTCACAATTGCCACTTTTTAAAATTAAAGATTGATTATGAAGTGTTTAAAGTGGGTCCAAATATAGAGATGTTGAACAATACAATAATATTTAATGATCAAGCTTTTGTTAACCAAACTTTAAGAAGTGAAAGTATTAAAAAAAAATCATATCAAATAATTATCAGATATTCAAAGAATGAGATAGATAACAAAAGTGTCCGAATTAAAGTTTAAAACTTTGGTTTGACAACTAAAGAATCAAAAGTTCATAATCTTATAATATTTGTGAGACTTGAGGATCGAAATTAAGAAACTTTTAGCTTGTAATATATAACTAGGCTCATTAAAATAGTTATGACAAATATTGCGTTGTGAAAAGTAGTGATAACTTAAGGTTTTCTATTTAATGTCACATGTATATGAATCTTCAGGTTCACATAAATTATCAAATAAAAATATAGGACTTCAGATCCTATATGAAAATAACTCACAAAGTGCCTAGTGAGAATTATGTATAAAAGTTGGAGTTTTTATTTTTATTTTATTTGTTTATGAGAACTTCTGGTTCTACACAAATAGTTGAACTTCAAGTTCAATATCACTAATGTAAAAGTACATTAAATTCTCAACCCTTTTCTATCAAAACATCATGTTGATTGAGTGGTAAAAATTTAAAGAATCTTTCAAAGAAGTGACAAATATTTTTTTTGTATTAGCATCGACCAATAATAATTCAACCTCTTTGAAAAAAAAAATGAGGGGTCTAATTTTTCACATTCTCTACACATTTCCAACACTCCAATGAACATTAAATAATTAGAATGTGAAAAGGAGTTAAAATTAAATAACATTAAAAGTAATTTAATACTCACATGAAGCGAAAGGTCAAGAGACAAAAATGTAATGGTGAAACTATTAATGGAATAGTTAAAGGGACAATTAAGCATTAATAGAGTATTTGAAAAGACATTTCATTTATAAAGAAAATGAAAAGGCCATGAACTTGAAAAGATATGTTTAAATACCCAATTGATTTTGAAATTAATCCCAAAAAATAATATATTTGGCGCTTCAGGTCCAAATCATAAAAAAAAAAATTTGAAAATTTTCAAATTCATACCCTCTGAATAATCAAAACTTCGAGTTTATTTTCATTTTTTTGAATAATTATTGAGGAACTTCTGGTCCCAAATATAAAAAATAAGGACAATATCATAACGCAACATTAAATATTTGGGGACGTTAAGTGTCCTGCTCAATGATATTCAAATTTCAAGGTTTATAAGGGGTAAAATTGTTTGGAACTTCAGGTCCTAAAAATAAATAATCCTTACGGAACATGTAATATCCTTACCCTTGTTATATAAATAATTAAAACTTCATGTTTGATTACAAAATTATTGGAGCTTCGGGTCGAAATTATGAATAATTGTTATTGGAATTTTAATCCTTGCCATATTACAAAAATAATCAAAACTTCCAGTTTGATATTATGGCTTATTTCATTGTCAAGTCCAAAAATTGACCATTAATTGAGAACTTCGAGTCTCAAATTTAAAATAATTTGGGAACTTCTAGTCCCAAATAAAAAGTATACAGAATCCTCTGGTTCTAAAGGCATGGAATCTTCTCGTTCCAAATGAAAAAAATATATGGGAACTTCAAGTCGCAAATTAAAATAATTATTTGGGTAATTCACGTCCCAAAATGTAGATAGCCATTGGAAACTTCAAGTCCCCATAAATAGTAATTGGGAGTTTGAGATCCCAAATTTCAAATAGTATTGGGAGCTTTAGGTCCCAAATTTGAATGATAATTAGGAACTTCGGGTCCTAAAAAATAATAGAAAACTTCTGGTTCCAAATTTTAATTTTATTGTAACTCATGCATACATAAAAGGATGAAATAGCAATTGCCAAATTTTAATAGCAAACTTGTAAATATGCAAGGTTTTGTGACTCAGGAATATTAACATATCAAAAATTACAATATCAAAGTATAATTATACACTAGTTAGAAGAATTCTACTAATAAATTTGGGTCATTTAATAAATATGTTAACGTAAACAAAAAATGATTCTAGCAATATGTTCCAGATTTTTTTTCAAAATTAGTATTTATATTCTTTGTCATATATAACATATAATTATAAGTTTGTTTCTATTACTATGAACTTTAATATTTTAAATCTCCATTCTTTAATGGATCAACAAATATACATACACATGGTGCCTTTAACAAAATGTTGAAGACCAAATAAAAGATATTTAAAAAAAATTCATGGTGCCTTTTAAAGTTTTAAATGACTTGTACAACATACACATGCTCTTTAATTAGGGAAAGCAGTAGACTTAGGATAAAGACTACTAACATATAAAGTATAATCCATAAAGTAATAAAGAGAGTCCATACCTTCTCCATACCTTCACATTGAGTCTTCTTACCTCATACTTGGCGTGAGTAAATATGATGGTCATTTGACTTTTGAGGTGGGTACAAAGTTGGGCATAAGAATTCTATGGCAATCTCCAATTCTTCACTAACTACCTTCTGATTGTAATTCCATGAATTCATTTTTTTTTCGAAGATCTAGAATGGATAAAATCCAAGGAGTGATAAAGATATTTCGTGCTGATAACGTGTTGTAAAATAAAATACATATAGAGAATTTTGAGAGAGATTATTTTATTTCTCAATAGTATTTTATCAAAGTGTATAGTTCCATATTACATGACACACAATAATATTCAATCAATAAGTATTAACCCTTGACACGTTAGTTAATATTTATTTTAACTCCGGATTAATTAACGATTAAATTCTCACATTTTAATTCAATTAATTCCCCAATAATAATTAACAAGATAATTATTTAAATCATAAAAATATGGGGTATTATAGGATGAACATGCCACTTTATCAGATTTATTCGACTATAGTAGCATAACTGTTTTAGAGTTCATATATGTAGAATAACTTAAATGTGTTAGTCATTTCTCCCCTGATGTAGTCTCTTTGAGTTTGAGTATACAAGCACTATTACCTTCATAAGTAGTAGCAGGACCATATGTTGTTTGAGGCAAGTCATAAGTGCTTTGATTATTCTTTGAGAGGATCCCAGAGATAATCTGCATTTATATAACTAACTAGACATAGATGGTTAGATATAAAAATATCATATAATATGACTGATATTAGTCCCATGCTATGCATGACAATGGTAATGTATTTCTTGCCAAGATATTGACTGCAATTATAATATCCAGTATCATGCATTGTGTCATGTATATCAATATACTAATAACGTACATGTAAGGTACTTCTAGACTAAATACTATAATAACATGCACATATGGTACTTCTGCACCAAATTTGTAATTGTCACCCTCTTTAGGATGATATGGATAATTTAATATCCAAATACCAGAGACCACGGGTATACTAAAATTGTATGCTTAATATATGCTAAAGCATTGCAGGACTTTTCAATCCATTTCACTAATGGATATGAGGTTAACATAAATTGTGCTCGATCTACCGGTCGAGATAATAATTAGTTATCCCAAGGTCATTCGTTTTGGAATTCCTTAATTCAAGAGAACATCCATTTAAGGATATTTCAGTTGAGCTCTTCAGGAGCAAATCCATTACGAATATTTTTTCATTTCAGTTGATCTCTTCAGGAGCACATCCATTAAGGATATTTTATAATGGCACATTTGCATATATGATTGTTTTCATACCCTTAGACAAATAGTTACTAAGACGGTTGTACCTATATCCATTTGGATTGCCTGCTGTATAGTGAATTTCTTAGTAGATTTAAGTACGTACTCCTTATCTTTTTTTCAGGCAAAGAAAATCCTTCTAGGATTTTTATATGTATTCTTTGTCTAAGTCACATATATATAAGCAGTTATAATATTCACGAGTATCACATAATATATTTAAAAAAAATTGCTAAGCTAGTAAGATATCTGAGAGTACTTACGACCGAAACGGGATGGTATATTCTTATATAATCAATTTTAATTCTTCAGGAAACCTTGTGCCATAAATCATGCACTTTTGGTGTGTTTTAACACTTCACATTCTTATAAACACACATTCGTAACCTTCATGGTTAACATATTTTGGGCTTTTGACTATAGGTCCAAATACACCACGTATACTGAGAGATTCGAATTATGCCATCATGGCATTTTTACATTTTGGCCAATATATTATTTGTCGACATTCATTCATAGTACATGGATTTGTAGTATCATTGCCCTTTGATTTTTGTGTAGCTATAGCATATATAATTATATCATCGATGATCATCTTTGGCGATTCAACTTTTCTCTTATATATATATAAAACATATAGATATTATTTAATATTATGTAATTTTGCCAACTTCAGGGACTTTATAGTCACTTCAGGGACTTATGTCTTTTCATAGATAATAACCTCTTCTGGAGTTTTAGAGAAAGTGTATCTTTTATTCATAACCTCTTTTAGAGTGTTATATATAACCTCTTCTGGAGTATTATTTGGGCATGATTTTATATAATATCCACTTCTGGGGAGTCAAGTAATTAGGACCTATAGGTTTGCCATGCTTCTGGTGTGCAATAAATTCATTTGTTACCGAATTTATTTTTATCCTTCCAGGACAACTATTTTGGCAAGCACATTTGCAACTAGTCCATGTGACATTTTGATGTTGTAAAATAATTTTTTCACTTCATTTTCGCATTGAACGATAGAAGGGATTATATGAGACAAAGTTGAAGCATTACACGATAATTTTTATCGTTCTCCAGGAACGAACCGCTCTTCAAATATAATTTGTACTTCTCGTACGTTCTACCCTCGCCCCCCTAACGACAAGAATAGTGTCTCATTAAAATAAAATTGCACATATACCATAAACGTTATATTTATCAATGGTTCAATAGGATGTGAATCGTAAGAATCATATATACCCTTGTGATAAATATCATTTGCATTCATAACGTCTTACGAAAAAAATTAACGTGACCAAAATGGTCTTTATATAATAATAGCTAATTGAACCATGGAGCTGTAGGCTCATGAAAAACTGCAATTTTACCATACTAAATATTGTATAGTATAATCCCTGGAATAATGTAATGATAGTGTAAGCTTTTGTCTTCTAACACTAGAAGTAATGCAAAATTACTTTGCACGATTTATTTTCATATACTGATGCCCATAAAACAAAAAAAATTACTTCAGGAATTGCTTTCATGTAATGCATCGCATATGTATGGGAGGGTACCCAATACAACATCACATAGGCTCTTCTGGAGCCTTAGATTCAATTATGGTTAAAAGCTTTACTACATCACATTTCAAGTCTGAAAAAACTTCAGGTTTCTCAGAATATCGTGAGTTGTTCATTTTCAGCTAGACAAATGTCATCATATGATGACCGTTCACAATTGCCACTTTTTAAAATTAAAGATTGATTATGAAGTGTTTAAAGTGGGTCCAAATATAGAGATGATGAACAATACAATAATATTTTATGATCAAGCTTTTGTTAACCAAACTTTAAGAAGTGAAAGTATTAAAAAAAATCATATCAGATAATTATCAGATATTCAAAGAATGAGATAGATAAAAAATCTGTCCGATTTAAAGTTTAAAACTTTGGTTTGATAACTAAAGAATCAAAAGTTCATAATCTTATAAAATTTGTGAGACTTGAGGATCGAAATTAAGAAACTTTAGACTTGTAATATATAACTAGGGTGATTAAAATAATTATGACAAATATTTCGTTGTGAAAAGTAGTGAGAACTTAAGGTTCTCTATTTAATGTCACATGTATATGAATCTTCAAGTTCACATAAATTATCAAATGAAGATATAGGACTTCAGATCCTATATGAAAATAACTCACAAAGTGCCTAGTGAGAATTATGTATGAAAATTGGAGTTTTTATTTTTATTTTATTTATATATGAGAACTTCTGGTTCTACACAAACAGTTGAACTTCAAGTTCAATATCACTAATGTAATAGTACATTAAATTATTGACCCTTTTCTATCAAAACATCAGGTTGATTGAGTGGTAAAAATTTAAAGAATCTTTCAAACAAGTGAAAAATATTTTTTTTTATTAACATCGACTAATAATAATTCAACCTCTTTAAAAAAAAATGAGAAGTCTAATTTTTCACATTCTCTACACATTTTCAAGACTCAATGAACATTAAATAATTAGAATATGAAAAGGAATTAAACTTAAATAACATTAAAAGTAATTTAATACTCACATGAAACGAAAGGTCGAGAGACAAAAATTTAATGGTGAAAGTATTAATGGAATAGTTAAAGGGACAATTAACCATTAATAAAGTATTTGAAAAGGCATTTCATTTATAAAGAAAATGAAAAAGACAAGAACTTGAAAAGGGGTGTGGCTAATGGCACTCCTTAAATTCTTAAAACACTCCACCAAAATTTTAAAAGATAAAATTACCCTTCTCCCTAATATCAAACAAATTCCAAACATTCTCAATAAGTTTTTAATTAAATAACTATAAAAAATGTTTTATTATAAAGTTAAAAAAAATGTTTTTTTATTAAATAAAATTGGAAATTTTTATAAAATAAATTGTAAAACAACTTTTTTTTAAAATCTTTATTTTTTTTTAAATGCACATATTTTAAAAAAACAGTTAGATATAACTTACTTAAAAAAAATATTTTTGTTATTTAAAAAAATGATAATTATATTTATTAATGAGTGTTGTATGTTCAACAATTAACCAAGGTTACAATTCTTTCTCAAATTATATTTTTAGATTTTTTTTAATAACTAATTTGTGGTAAGATTTTTTTTGGTTAAAATATATATATTAAATCAATGATTGGTTAGTGCCGCTGGCGCTGACATCATTTAATGAATATTGGTCTGCGCCAGCGACACTAACCAATCGGTATTAAATAAATTATTTTTTGTTATAATTTTATAATACCGATTGGTTAGTGCCGTTGGCGCGGACCCGCATCCATTAAATGATGTGGGTTCGAGTCAACAACACTAACCAATCATTAATCTAAGATATATAAAAAATATTTTTAACCAAAAAAAATTACCACAAATTAGTTATTAACAAATTAATTTCTAAAAATATAATTTGAGTTAATTATTGGACATACAACATTCATTAATAAATATAACTATCATTTTTTTAAATAAGTTATATCCAACTGTTTTTTTAAAATATGTCCATTTTAAAAAAAATAATGATTTTTAAAAAAACCTGTTTTACAATTTATTTAAAAAAAATGTTCAATTTTATTTAATAAAAAAACGTCAACTATTATTTAACTTTATAATAAAACAGTTTTTATAATTATTTAATTAAAAAATTATTAAGAATGTTTGGAATTTGTTTGATATTAGGGAGAAGGATAATTTTGTCTTTTAAAATTGTTTTGGAGTGTTTTAAGAATCTAAGGAGTGTCATTAGCCACACCCCTTGAAAAGATATGTTTAAATATCCAATTGATTTTGAAATTAATCCCCAAAAATAATATATTTGGCACTTCAGGTCCAAATCATAAAAAAAATTATCTGAAAATTTTCAAATTCATACCCTACGAATAATCAAAACTTTGAGTTTATTTTCATTTTTTTTGAATAATTATTGGGAACTTCTGGTCCCAAATATAAATAATAAGGACAACGTTATAACGCAACATTAAATATTTAGGGACGTTAAGCGTCCTGCTCAATGATATTTAAACTTCAAGGTTGAAAAAGGATAAAATTATTTGGAACTTCAGGTCCACAAATAAATAATCCTTACGGAACATGTAATATCCTTACCCTTGTTATATAAATAATTAAAACTTCATGTTTGATTACAAAATTATTGGAGCTTCGGGTCAAAATTATGAATAATTGTTATTGGACTTTTAATACCCCTTGCCATATTACAAAAATAATCAAAACTTCCAGTTTGATATTATGGCTTATTTCATTGTCAAGTCCAAAAATTGACCATTAATTGAGAACTTCGAGTCTCAAATTTAAAATAATTTGGAAACTTCTAGTCCCAAATAAAAAGTATACAGAATCCTCTGGTTCTAAAGGCATGGAATCTTCTCGTTCCAAATGAAAAAAATATATGGGAACTTCAAGTCGCAAATTAAAATAATTATTTGGGTAATTCATGTCCCAAAATGTAGATAGCCATTGGAAACTTCAAGTCCCCATAAATAGTAATTGGGAGTTTGAGATCCCAAATTTCAAATAGGATTGGGAGCTTCAGGTCCCAAATTTGAATGATAATTAGGAACTTCGGGTCCTAAAAAATAATAGAAAACTTCTGGTTCCAAATTTTAATTTTATTGTAACTCATGCATACATAAAAGGATGAAATAGCAATTGCCAAATTTTAATAGCAAACTTGTAAATATGCAAGGTTTTGTGACTCAGGAATATTAACATATCAAAAATTTCAAGATCAAAGTATAATTATACACTAGTTAGAAGAATTCTACTAATAAATTTGGGTCATATAATAAATATGTTAACGTAAACAAAAAATGATTGTAGCAATATGTTCCACATTTTTTTTTTCAAAATTAGTATTTATATTATTTGTCATATATAACATATAATTATAAGTTTGTTTCTATTACTATGAACTTTAATATTTTAAATCTCCATTCTTTAATGGATCGACAAATATACATACACATGGTGCCTTTAACAAAATGTTGAAGACCAAATAAAAGATATTTAAAAAAAATTCATGGTGCCTTTTAAAGTTTTAAATGACTTGTACAACATACACATGTTCTTTTATTAGGCAACTCAGTAGACTTAGGATAAAGGCTACTAATATATAAAATATAATCCATAAAGTAATAAAGAGAGTCCATACCTTTAGACCTTCACATTGAGTCTTCTTACCTCATACTTGGCGCGAGTAACATATGATGGTCATTTGACTTTTAAGGTGGGTAAAAAATTGGACACAAGAATTCTATGGCAATCTCCAATTCTTCACTAGCTACCTTCTGATTGTAAATCCATGAATTCATTTTCTTTTCGGAGATCTAGAATGGATAAAGTCCAAGGAGTGATAAAGAGATTTCGTGCTGATCACGTGTTGTAAAATAAAATACATATAGAGAATTGAGAGAGAGATTATTTTATTTCTCAATAGTATTGAGTGTAATTGTTATACAAAAACATGTGAGGATCCTCCTATTTATAGGGAAAAATATTAGAGCGACCCACATTTGAAACTTAAAACCCAAACTTAATGACATGGTACTGCCATGTCATCAGCCACAAACTCATAAACCCATTTGAGAACAAAAAAAATTAGGTAGCATTTTCTATAATTAAAAAAAAAATTATATTGCATAAATAGTAAAAAAAACTCGAAAGAGCACTTATACATACCGTTGATACGGATCATTTTTTAAAAATAGTAAAATAAGTTTTTATGCATCCCCTCAAATGTTTAAATACCACACAAAAAAACTTAACTAAATTTTTTTTTTTTTTGCTATTTTAAAAAAATGGTCTGCGTCAGCGGCACGTACAGGCGTTCGACAATCTATGCATACCTCTGGAGCTGACTATTTATTTTTTTTAGTAAAAAAAATATTTTGCTATTTTTTTTCTATTTGAAAAAAAATGGGTCGCACCAGTTGTATGTATAGGTGCTCCGACCACCTATACATACCGCTGGTGCGAACCAACATATTAGGAAAAAAAAGGTCCACGTCAGCGGTATATATCGGCGGTCCGTGGCAGCGGTATGTATAGCAAAAAAATATTCCCTTATTTTTTAATTATTTTTAACTCGTTTAGTCCCTCAAATACACATTTATGCAATATTCTCTTATTTTTAAAGGGGGGCCAGCGCACCCCTAATTTTGAAGCTTAATTTTTTTTTTACAAGATTTAAGAGAATTTTTGTATTTCTTAAAACTGTTTAAAGGTCCGCGTTAAAAAAAACTATTCTAATAACAATTTTTGTATTTTTGTATTTCGTGTCTTATCCTCTTGTATTTTAACACAGATAATTTTTAACATATTTTTTTTAGTAGGCAGTTTTTTTTTTTTAACTTGAAAATTATAGTTTTAAGAAAATAAATTTATATTTGATAAAGCAAAAAAAAAAGTGCCTATCTTAATGATGTGACATTTTACAAAAACAAAAACATAGGAGAATCAAAAAAATAAAAATGTGAGTGAACATCGGCCTCAATTCCAAAAGCCGTATTATTTAACGTCAAAAAAGAATTCTAAAACAACTGTGACTTTAGAAGTCATCAAAATATAGGATTACAATCCGTAGAGGTTAAGGTTTAGTGTTTCTTATATAAGTTGTCTTGTAAACCATAAGGTCGATTTAGCTGAGACGCACACAATCTGTCTCTCTCTTAGACAAGATGTACTGGTACTGGAACGATAGCCACACAGCCATCAGGGACGCTTACAGGGAAAGTAAATTGAGCATACAAGACTACAAGTTGCACGACACCCACAAAACCTACAACGTCATATCCATGCACGACAACATACAAGGGGTAAACATTTACACCACCGTCACCCACACACCTTCCGTGGTGAACAACTGGATATCGTCCATCTCCCGTAAAAGTAAAAGTAGCCTCGTCGGACTCTCCATTGAGCGTTGCAAAAACACCGTTGCCACCCTCCAAATCTGTGTTAACCGCCGCTGCCTCGTCTTTCAAATCGCCAACTCACCAAATAAGTTGGTGCCCGAGTCCCTCAAGGACTTCCTTATCAACTCTAACAACACATTCTTCTGCGTGGACCACGACATCGCCAGTTTGTCCAAAGATTACGGGTTTGTGGTGTCTAATGCGGTTGATTTGGGGGGCTTGGTGGCCCAGTATAATGGCAAGGGTTGGGAATGGTTGAGGAATCAACAATTGATAGTTGTGGTATTTCATTCTATTTTGTCCTTGGGTGAACTCAAGCCGGATAAGATCGCTACGAGCATGTGGGACAATGAGTTTTTAACGCCCCAACAGGTGAAATACGCTTCTTACGACGCCTTTCTTTCTTTCGAGACGGGGAGACGCTTTACTGGATATCTATCTAAGTAATACCATCCAGATGTTTTCATAACTTTTTTGCAGTTGTTCAATAACTACTAGGTTATATAGCTTCAATTATTAGCTGGATTATTAGGGTTTTAGTTTTCCTGTTTGAAGACACATTGAATATTGGAAAGTTTACTCTATTTTTTTTCTTACGTAAATAATATTTCAGTTTTATTATAAGGTGGAATATTAGCACTCATTCTGAATTTGCTTTTTACTCTAGATCTTAATTTTTAACTGTGTTGTGAATCTTTTAGGCCTGGCTTGATGAGAAATAAGGAGGTGTAAATATGATTATATTATTGTTCGATTTGACGAGATATGAGTATCCTGAGTAATGCTTTTTATCACATTAGTTTGTGGAGTCTCACCTACCTCAAAGTCCCATAAAATTGTTAAACGAGTAAGGCGAAAAAATTAAAAGTGTCACCAAACCATGCATAAATTGTTGAAATATTTTATATATTTCAAATAATTTAATGTGGGTGTACATATTAAAATAGTAATTACATTTGAGCTTCAATTTTTAAATGGGCAAATGAAGTGATCTCATTAAGTAAGCTCAATCTGAAATTTGTGGTTATCCAAAAGTCACTTATTAATTACTCAAGAGTCGTGTTACTCAAAAGTCACCTATTGGTTACTCAAAAGTCAGCTAATTTGAATTTATGGGATTCTTATTATATGTCTATAAATAAAATGAAGGGTTCTCGTCCCCAAGGCTAATGCACTCAAAGACTCTCCTCTTCATTCTCATCAATGAGAGATAACTCATAGAGGGAGGGATTAGTCTGTCAAAGACCTCTAACCCCATAATCTCAATCACCACTATGGATTCAGCTACACAGTTTCTATAATTCTTTTATAAGGTAATTTCAATAATCTAATATGTTGATGAATTTTATTTAATATTCCAACAAGTGGTATCAGAGCTTCTTCATATTGGATTATTGGGATTGGTACTGTGATTGTAATTTAGGTGTGATTTTTTTTATTTATCATACATATGATCTAGTTAGAACCCATATGACTTTTAGGATTCTATGTAGAATTTATGTATGATTTGTGATAATATTCATAATCACAGTCCCAAATTGATTAAGGATTGTTAATCCAAGGTGATTTTTTATTTTCCTCAAAATGGTTTAATTCATAATGGATTTAGATGGATTAATTCAATTTTTTTTAAAATTAATATGAGAATTGTTGAAATCTTGATTTAGAATTTTGAGGGACGTTTTCAACGACATAGTTTTCTTAATCATAATTTTACGAAATTTTGGTGGTCACCTGAAAACGTCGAAATAAACAAAATCCATTGAAATCAATAGGAACCACCCTATCTCGGTGATTTGACATCGTTTAGACCCCTAAAAACGCGTTTTTTCTATTTTTGATAACAATGCTAATACTAATAACTCTCGATTAAAAATTGATTTTGCAATTCTGCGAATTGGAGAGTGATCTTAAAGAGATTGATTATGTCACTGTAGTGGTAACTCAAAAATTTCCAATTTTGGAAAAATAAATGAGCACTCAATTCAGTTTTTTTTTGGGAATTAATTATAACTCAATGTTTGTGGGAATTCTTTCCAAATCAGTTTTTGTGAGAATTATTTTTAAATGCATATTTTTTTTGGGAACTAAGGCAAGTATAAAATTAGGTGCACCAAATACTTGAATATTTAATTAAAAATCAGTTGGTTTCAGATTTTTAATAAAGTTTGATTCCCATTCGGGGTATTTTCTTTAAAAACAAAACAAAATTGTATTATATCTTGAAAGGAATTAATTAAAGTAATACGTTGCCAAAGTAACCTCTATTGCATAGATTAATTTATTTTGAGATATAAAAATGATGTTAATATATTTAAGAACTGGAAGTAATACGTTGCCGAAGGAACTGATGTTGGCATATCCCAGCCTGGGGACAATACAAACATGACTCAAATCCAAGATATGGATAATGTAGAAGCTTTAGCTATGGAAAATATCTCCTTTTCGGGAGACAATTCACATAAGAATCAAATCCAAGATATGTATGATGAAGAAGCTTTAGCTGTGGAAAATATCTCCTTATCTCCTAGAGGTACTACTATCCCTAAAGTTGACAAGAACTCAGTCTCTAAATCCCTATATGCTACAGATACTGATGATGATGAAACCTATCAAACTCCATACTTAGAGGATCTCCAAATGTCCTCAAAGAAATTTGATGGTAAGTTGAGGATTTTAGTGATGCGGAATGCTTAAAAAATGCCTATGGATGTAGCAGTTCAAGCTTCTCGTAAGCAGTTACTAGGGAGGAATCATGATCCTATGTTCAGAAGAATCACCAGGTCCTCAAACAAAGGTAACAACCACTCTTCATCTTCTAAATCTCAATGATCAATTTTATGGTTTAGAATGTTAGAGGGGCTGCAAAAAAATCATCAAATCGAAGACTGAAGCTGTTATGCAAGATTCATAAAATGCCATTTATTGCTCTTCTTGAACCAAAGGTGGATCAGTAAAAAAATCAACAGTTATATGATTAAATGGGGTTTTGAAGGCTACTGTTACAATGTTAATGGCAAGATTTGGTTGTTCTGGATATTTAATGTAAGTGTTCAGTGCTTAATAGACAATCCTCAACATCTAACAATTAAAATAAGCCACCCTCAGGAGCAGCATAGCATAGTTATTACTATTGTGTATGCTAAATGTTCTAGAGAAGAAATATTGGAGTTATGGGATCAATTGTCATACATTGCTTGTAATTTCCAAAACTTTCCCCAATTGGTTATTGGAGACATCAATGTTGTTTTAGCTCAGCACGAAAAACTTGGGGGTAATGATATTGATCCTGTAGCTGTTGATAGCTTAATCCAAGCTATAGAGGATTGTGGCCTGACTGACTTGGGTTATAATGGTACTAGATTTACAAGGTGCGGCAATAGAAAAGAGGAGGATATCATCATGGCCAGACTAGACAGATACCCTGCAAGCCAGAATTTCATTAATTTGTTTCCCCTGTCTAAAGTCCAACATCTGAACAGATCCACTTCAGATCATGCTCCTCTTCTCCTTAATGTTCTCTCTCAATCTTCCAGCCTTCCTAAGCCATTCAAATTTCAACACATGTGGTGTAATCATCACCAATTCCAAGAGTTAGTTAAGAATTCTTGGAATGATAATATTGATGCTATAGGAATGAATCGTTTTGGCTTGAAGCTCAAAAGACTTAAAGAGGTTCTCAAAACATGGAACAAGGATATCATCAAGAATGTTTTTCAAACAATCAAAGATTTAGAAGATGAAACACTCCAGTTTGAGCTCAATTTCGAACTGGATTGTAGCGAATCTAATAGAGAAGCCCTAAACAAATGTAGAGCTGAGTTAATGAGGTCTTGTGCAAATGAAAAGATCTATTGGAGAGAGAAATCTTTTGCTAAATGGCTTAAAGCTGGTGATTCTGATATAAAGTTCTTTCATAATAGTGTCAGGGCCAAAACTCATAAACTTTTGATTCAGTCAATCATTGATGAAGAGGGCAATATGTTAGAAGAGTTTGAAGAAATCAAGGCTCACATTGTCCAATTCTATGAAAATCAACTCAAGGAAGACTTGGACATTCCTTTTTCTAATGTCAGTGATACTATACCTACCATCATAACTTATGAATTAAATGAAAATTTGGAAGATTACACCAATGAAGAGGAGATTTTACCAGCTATTAATGACCTAAATGAAGACTCTACTCCTAGTCCTGATGGATTTGGGGGATACTTCTACGAGGTCTGCTGGAATATAATAAAAAATGACTTATTCCTTGCTATTAACTCCTTTTTTGCAGGTAATGTTCCTCCTCGTAGATGGACTGGCACATCTGTGGTGCTCATTCCCAAGGTCAAATTCGCAAAAACTTGTGGTGATCTAAGACCCATTAGTCTTTGCAACTTCTCATTCAAAATCATTATAAAAAATTTATCCACAAGGCTGGCTAAAGTTCTCCCATTGCTTATATCTCAAAATCAGAGTGGATTCCTAAAGGGAAGGGATATTCAAGAAAATGTGCTGCTTGCCAAAGAGATGGTGCATAATCTTGGGAAAAGAATTCATGGTGGTAATGTCATATTTAAGTTGGACATGGAAAAGGCTTATGACAGGATCCACTGGGGTTTTTTAATTCGAGTTCTTCGTGCTTTTGGTTTCGGTGAAAGATGGATTGATTATATATGGAGGAGAATTTCCAACAACTGGTTTTATTTAGTCATCAATGGTGGTCAATGTGGCTACTTTAAATTTTCCAAAGGTCTTAGACAAGGGCATCCATTATCCCCAAGTCTATTCATTATAGCAGCTGAGTATCTGAGTAGAGGTTTGAACAGCTTAATATCATCTGGAGCAGTAAATCCTTATTATCTTTCTAGTGGCAGTCTGTTGATATCTCATCTAGCTTTTGTAGATGATCTTATTATTTTTTGCAGAGGTGATAAGAGATCTCTCAAGAATATAGGTGACTGCATCCAGCATTATTGCAATTTATCTGGTCAGAAAGTGAATACTTCCAAAAGTTCCTTTATTGTGGATTCTAAAAGTAAACCTCAATTGAAATAAAAAAAAAATTGCTTTTATTTATGGCCTTAACCACAAGGAGTTGCCCCTTAAATACTTGGGGTGTCCTTTATTTAAAGGTAGTAACAAAATCAAATTTTATGACAGTCTTATTATTTCATTGAGGTCGAAAATAGCTAGATGGCAATCTAAATTTCTTTCAAGTGGTGGAAGACTTGTTCTTCTCAAGCATGTTCTGTCTTCTATCCCCTCTTATCTTCTGTCTTCATAATCTCCCCCAAAAGATGTTATTCTTAAAGTTCATGCTATTCTCAATAAATTCTTCTGGGGAGGTTCTGCAGATCTTGGTTGGAAACACCAATGGAAGAATTGGGAGGCTCATTGCAAAAGCAGTACTGCGGGAAGCCTTGACCTTCCTAATTTCAGTTATATATCTAAAGGTTCTTTCATGAAATTGTTTTGGAAGTTGAGCACTGAAAAGTCTCTCTGGGCCATGTACATGTCTAATAAATATATGAGACACGATGATCGTTATACTAATGGTTCTCATACCTGGAAAAGCTTAATGAGGGTGAAAGATATCTGTCTTCTTCAAATGCAATGTATTGATGAGAAATGGCTTTGGACTTCTGAAACTTCAGGTGTATTCTCATTCTCTTCTGCATATGCCTCTTGCCTTGATAATCATCCTTCTTTCACTGTTTATAACATTATTTGGGATAATAATATTCCTAAAAAATGCTCTATTAATATGTGGAAAATTATCAACAAAAGCATTCCTTTAGATGATATCATTCAAGGCATTGGTATAACATTATGCTCCAGATGTTGCCTTTGAAAGAAAAATGTTGAAACAATTGACCATTTATTCCTTCAATGCCCATGTATCACACCAATTTGGAAGTTTTTCTCTAATCTCATGGGAATTGATATGAGCTCAATCAATATTCTCTCTATGCTCTTAAGTTGGTGGATCAAAAGTCGCCCAAAGGATTATTCCAAATTTCTTGGTAAATGCATCCCCATTATTGTGTGCTGGGAGATATGGAAATGCAGAAATAAAGTCTTTTTTGATAATTCTTCATTTGATGAAAAAGTTATTATTTCTCAGTCCATTAACTTGATTTCTAGTATTTGTAAAGGGATTCAATTTAGACATAGTATATCTTACTTTGATATTGGGATTCAATTTACTTTTTATCTCAACATCAAACAATATATTAAATTGTTTATCCCTATCAAATGGATCTCCCCCTCCCCTCATAATTACAAATTAAACATTGATGGGGTCTCTAAAGGAAATCCTGGAAGAAGTGAAATTGGTGGCATTTTAAGAAATCACAAAGGAGACATCATATTTTCCTATGCTCAACCTGAGGGATATGCTTCTAATTCATTTGTGGAAATCAAAAGTCTCTGGATGGGGTCAAATCTTTGCTTGGAATACAACTTTGAGGAAGTAGTGATTGAATCAGACTCTATTTATGTGGTGAATCTGATAAATCGAAACTGGAAACCGGCTTGGAATCTTCTTAAATGTGTGGAAGAAATCAAAGAGAATCTCATCAATACCAAAAGTTCATTAGTTCACTGCTTCGGGGAATTAAATATGGTTGCACATAGCCTTGCTAATTATGGGGTTAATATTCATTCATCTTCAATCTTCAACAATTTCTCGGACCTTCCAAAGATAACTCGATGAGCTTACAAGATGGACAAGATGGGATGTTGCTACATTAGATCTTCTTTCAAATGATCTTTCTTATCTCTTGTAATGGGACTTCTTTAAAGCCCCATATTTATTGCTTTTTTTTTTAAGTTTCTGTTATCTCTCTTGTATCTAAGCTTGCTTAGTTGCCACCTGGGAGAGGCTTTTTCTCCTCAGTTTAATAATATCTAAGGGGTTCAGTCCCTCTTTTTTTTTTTTTTTAAAAAAAGCGTTACGTATATGCGTTCGACAATCTATACATACCACTGGTGCGGACTATTTTTTTTTAAATAGTAACAAAAATATTTTGCTAGTTTTTTCTATTTGAAAAAAAAATGGGTCGCACCAGTTGTATGTATAAGTGCTCCGACCACCTATACATACCGATGGTGCGGACAAACATATTAGAAAAAAAAGGTCCACGTCAGCGATATGTATCGGTTGTCCATGCCAGTGGTATGTATAGCAAAAAAATATTCCCTTATTTTTTAACTATTTTTAACTCATTTAGTCCCTTAAATACACATTTATCCAATATTCTCTTATTTTTAAAGGTCGGCCAATGGCACTCCTAATTTTGAAGCTTAATTTTTTTTTACAACATTTAAGAGAATTTTTGTATTTCTTAAAACTGTTTAAAGGTCCGCATTAAAAAAAAACTAGTCTAATAATAATTTTTGTATTTTTGTATTTCGTGTCTTATCCTCTTGTATTTTAACACAGATAATTTTTAACATATTTTTTTTAGTAGGCAGTTTTTTTTTTTAACTTGAAAATTATAGTTTTAAGAAAATAAATTTATATTTGATAAAGCAAAAAAAAAAGTACCTATCTTAATGATGTGACATTTTACAAAAACAAAAACATAGGAGAATCAAAAAAATAAAAATGTGAGTGAACATCGGCCTCAATTCCAAAAGCCGTATTATTTAACGTCAAGAAAGAATTCTAAAACAAGTGTGAGTTTAGAAGTCATCAAAATATAGGATTACAATCCGTAGAGGTTAAGGTTTAGTGTTTCTTATATAAGTCTTGTAAACCATAAGGTCGATTTAGCTGAGACGCACACAATCTGTCTCTCTCTTAGACAAGATGTACTGGTACTGGAACGATAGCCACACAGCCATCAGGGACGCTTACAGGGAAAGTAAATTGAGCATACAAGACTACAAGTTGCACGACACCCACAAAACCTACAACGTCATATCCATGCACGACAACATACAAGGGGTAAACATTTACACCACCGTCACCCACACACCTTCCGTGGTGAACAACTGGATATCGTCCATCTCCCGTAAAAGTAAAAGTAGCCTCGTCGGACTCTCCATTGAGCGTTGCAAAAACACCGTTGCCACCCTCCAAATCTGTGTTAACCGCCGCTGCCTCGTCTTTCAAATCGCCAACTCACCAAATAAGTTGGTGCCCCAGTCCCTCAAGGACTTCCTTATCAACTCTAACAACACATTCTTCTGCGTGGACCACGACGTCGCCAGTTTGTCCAAAGATTACGGGTTGGTGGTGTCTAATGCGGTTGATTTGGGGGGCTTGGTGGCCCAGTATAATGGCAAGGGTTGGGAATGGTTGAGGAATCAGCAATTGATAGTTGTGGTATTTCATTCTATTTTGTCCTTGGGTGAACTCAAGCCGGATAAGATCGCTACGAGCACGTGGAACAATGAGTTTTTAACGCCCCAACAGGTGAAATACGCTTCTTACGACGCCTTTCTTTCTTTAGAGACGGGGAGACGCTTTACTGGATATCTATCTAAGTAATACCATCCAGATGTTTTCATAACTTTTTTGCAGTTGTTCAATAACTACTAGGTTATATAGCTTCAATTATTAGCTGGATTATTAGGGTTTTAGTTTTCCTGTTTGAAGACACATGGAATATTGGAAAGTTTACTCTATTTTTTTTCTTACGTAAATAATATTTCAGTTTTATTATAAGGTGGAATATTAGCACTCATTCTGAATTTGCTTTTTACTCTAGATCTTAATTTTTAACCGTGTTGTGAATCTTTTAGGCCTGGCTTGATGAGAAATAAGGAGGTGTAAATATGATTATATTATTGTGCGAGAGATACGAGTATCCCGAGTAATGCTTTTTATCCCATTAGTTGTGGAATCTCACCTATCGCACAGTCCCATAAGTATGTTAAATGGTAAGGCAAAAGAATTAAAACTGTCACTAAGCTAACAAATAGAGTGTTGTCATCAATGATTAGATATTAGATAAGGAATGATAATATTTGCCTTTATAATTTTCAAAAATATTTATTGATAAGACTTCAAAGGAGAAAAACGAGACTAATTTCATCAGGGTATATAGAACAAATAAAGGGGAAAAATTCTCTTCAATCTCTTAATCTTTTTACAACGAGGAGAAAAGTAATAGTTGCGACAAACATAATGGTAGGTGCGCAACACAAGTAACAAAAGTTAAAAGATGGAAAACAATCTATGCAGCAGATCAAGTGTCAAGCAAGAGTGAATATTCACCTATTTTTTCATTTTGCATTATTACATAATCATAATACTCCACTTATAAGTTTTTAAGAAGGGCTTTGTCAATTTATGACTTATTATAATATGTATTTTGGAGATACGACAATAAATATTTTATTTATAATTTTAGTCCCTATTTTTTAGTAAAGCCGCTGGCGCGAACCTATATTCATAAAACGTCAACCAATCACAGCATGCCATGTCCCTTTAATTTGAAAATAGGGACTAAAAATAGAAACGGAATGTTTGTTATACTATATTCATAATCAATATTATTTTAAGTCCTAAAAGTACATAATCTATTTTAAGAATACCTTTATGTTCAATTAAACATTCCGAAAAAATTGCCTACTAATTTGTGGATACGCCTGCAAATGTCTAAATTTTTATGTGGAGATATAATACCATATGTGGATGGTATCACGTGTCCGTGTTGAATACCAATAAAGACACAATATGTTTTCACGTCAAAAAATTGTATATGTATAGTTTAAAACATGTGGAACACGCATCGCATTCGTGTCATGTCTTTATTGGCATGGAGCATGGACACGTGGTACTCTCCGCACATGTTACTATCTCTCGATTATTTGAGACTTTTGCATTGTTTTGTTAGTCCTCATCATCATTTAGACATAGACATAAACACAATGAAAGGCACGGTACGATAACATGACACCAACCAACACGGAGTTATAAGTTAATTGGCCGACCTTTAATGAGTTTGGATGATATTAGTGCCATCCCAATAAGATCTATTAATACCCATTAATTTAGGTAAATAAGATATCTTGTTGAGACTTATAAGGAGCTCAAGTACCTTGATGTTAATTTATTTATAGCAAATTCTACTAAATGAGAGACTTAGTACTCTCAATGAATTAATGGATCTAATTGTATTTAAAAATGAGCTACTATGTCAACTTTAATACAATTCAAAAGAATTTATTATCTTAAAGGATAATAACGAGTGAACACGACACGACACGACACATTATGTTAACGGGTTGACTTTGAATATGATTTTTTACACGATAGAATATTCATCCGTTTAGACACGAATCCGATAAAAACTAAAAAAAACATGGCTCGACAACTCGTTGGAAGGTCTACATAGACACAATGACATTCAATGGCCCTGAGAAAATGCACATATTATTCATTGAATTGGTTGGTTCATATATATTAATGAGTGCATTAATTCGTATTAATTATGCCCAAATTTAAACCTTTCTTGGCCCGTTATCTCATAAATAAAGAGCTTTTAGAATAATTTTAGTAATTAAAAAGAAAAATAAAAATTTGAATAAAAGTCGAGTTAATATGCAATTTTTGTAACTTCAGGTGGTGAAACTATCATTTTATATAAATTTAAGGCTAAAAGTAATTTATAAAATTTTATTTAGACAATAAAAACTTTTTCTTGAAATTTAGTTTAATTTGGAGTTAAAACGGAGAAGTTATGAATTTTGGGGTTTAAAATACAAATAAGGATAAATTTGTAATTTTTTAAACTTTAAGGGGTTGAATTTGAATTAATATAAGTTATTTTATATTTTTACAAATATTCTTCAAGTTTGATCAAGATCCTATGTCATTTGAAAGAGTTAGGAGGATTGTGTAAAGAATTGAAAGAGTTTGAAGTTTAAGGGGCCAAAGTAAAAAAAAAACAATAAGAAAAAATATATTGATTTCTAAATAAACCAAGCAGTTATATAACTATGATGCGATTTGGGTTGATAGTTGGACGCCCAACTTTGAATCTAACAGGTCAAGGATTCGATTCGCCTTGACCCCTCTTCCTTTTAAGAAAGCATCATATAAGGCCAACGCCTCCAAGAGACCAACCAAATGCTGCCTTAAGTGGCTAGCACGATGCAACTGCATCGAATAACTCCAAATTGAAAAGTGACTAAAATAAAAGGAGTCCTACTTTTTGTTAAACCCTAAAAAAACGCGGATAATTTTTAATAGTTGGTTTTTAGATCAACCCCAAAACAACCAATTAAATGGTGTTTATCACTATCCAAATACCTCACTCACTCAACCTATATAAAGGACATTTGGATTTATTATTTTGATAGAGAATTTTAGTGAGCTACTTTAGAAATATTTTTTAGTAGTTATATTTTGAGAGTTTTATGAATTGCATCTTTATGGGATAAATTTTGTTAAGATTATTTGTAAGACGCAACCTTTGTAAGTTTATTTTATTAATAAAAGTTATAACTCATTCTTGCATTTTTATTATGTCTTCAATCATACTAGCTTAATTTCTTTACTAGAACTAGATGAAGTGTATTATGTTTGATAAATATTGTGTGTAGTTTAAATTTGTTTTCTTTCCCGACAGGTTTTAAAAGCTTTAAAAATTCGGTATTCATTCATAACGACATGAGAGTGTGTTTTAAACCTTCGACTTTATTTAAAAAATTATTTTTTTGTTGGGTTATAATTTTATTAAATTAATTGATATCTCATTCTTAAAGGGCACGCTTTCAAATTTAAAAGTAATTTTTTTTAAGAGAATAGGGATTTAAGACGTCTAAAATTAGAGACATTAAATTTGATTGAAAACTTAAACGTTTTTTTTTTCCAAATTAATCATGACAAGAGTCCGTTTCATTTGAGTTATAAAATCGAGAACGACGAATTTAAATTAATGCATAGTATTAATTAAATACGATAAATGGATCTAACGTACTAGTTTTCTCACATACTTGATTTCATATTTCGTAGTTGCACGTTTTATTCCTATTAGCATAATTTTATATTCTCATCTTATCTCTAAACAATTTAATTAAGTTGGATAATTACAATTATTTAAACGTTAAAATTGACAAATCTCTGTGGATTTGACTCGTATTTTTCGTAAGCTATATCATTAATAGTCCGTGCACTTTTGATAATTTATAATTCAAAAACAAGTTTTTGGCACCGTTGCCAGAGATTTGTACAATTTTCCTTAAAAAAATTGTGACATTTAGACTAGTTTTTATTTTTGATTTTTATAGTTTTTGCATTTTTGTTAGAAAAAATCCATAAAAGTACATAAAACTTGAAAAATCGAAAATAAAAAAATATTTTTTTCCTGAAAATTTTCAGATTTTAATTTTATGTAAGTTGTCCCTAAAAAAAATTTAAAAAATAAAAAATTCAAACAATAATTTTTATTTCCAGTATTAGTTTTGTTATTTCCAAAATATAATAAATAAGTAAAAATTATTTTCATAAATGTGTTTGGTTTTTTTGTTTTGTGTTAAATATACTGCCCGTGCTTGTGTCGTGTTATTTTTATTTTTTATATGTTTTGTGTCGCCCTTTGCGTTTGGTGTATTTTTCACTTTTTTTATTAGCACATTGGAAAAAAATACAAAAAGAAGGAAGAGGCAAAAAATGGAAAAGTGAAGAAAGATTCAGAAAAAGTGTGCAACGGTGAGCGGCCGTGAAAAATACTTGTGCAATCTTACCATTAGCACAAGGAACTCTGAGGGACGATTGAAATGTAGATAACACTTTCTCCGATCGACGTGAACTTAAATTTCCTCTCAACATAAGTAAGTAACCGTAAAAAATTTACGCAAGAGGTACGTTTTTATGTACTCTCACGTGGTTTAATTTTGCATTTAAATTAGCATGTTACATAAATTGACTTGAGAAAAAAACTCGTGTGAAAGATAAGGTTGGGATTTCATCATCCTTCTTTGGCCCGAAAATACTAATTAACCAAGTATTTGTATATCCTGAGCCATCACATTTAATTTCAAATCAAGTAGACTTTAGTCTTAGGTTATCGCATACCTCCTAAGAAACTTCTTAACGAGGCTAAAATTAAAAGCTACTCCAACGCAAACTTGTCAAATCGGTTTGGTTTATCTTGTCTAGGATTTGTGATTTTTAATGTGTCTTCATATCGACCACCTACCTGGAGGTAAAATTTGGACTTGAGACAATAACTACATTTGGTCATCTTATAAATTCTCTCTTGTCAAATACTAAGGGTTGTGTAATTAGAAAAAATAATTCGAAATCCCATGTTGTCGTCGATTAATCTTGGAAAAACTAGATTTTAAAATTAAAATCCCCTTCATCTAAATTAGGTAATTCAATTTGCTTTATATTAGCAAGGAATTATATAGTTCGAGTCAAATTATTTTCTTTTACTTTTATTCAAAAATAATATATATATATATATATATATATATATATATATATATATATATATATATATATATATATATATATAGAGAGAGAGAGAGAGAGAGAGAGAGAGAGAAGAAATTGCTTCTCTAATGTGTATTTTTGTGTCGTTGTCGTGCAACTTCTTTTTCCATCAAAATTCCCTTAAACCTGCAAAAATATAACAAAACTAGTGTAGAGGTTAATGTTGATGTAAAAAATTAGATCATATCTAATTGTTTAATCACAAATAAATAAATGAGACAAATAATTTTTAAAGTGGTTTAGCCTTATAAGAATGGCCTACGTCCACTGTTATGTTATTGCTGATTGTTTGGAAATTCTCGATTACAACTTCTATCAAGAAATTCCGGTCCCCTTATAATGAGGATTGTACAATGTATTTATAGCCTTGAGGTTGTAATGTGAAAGGGTAATACATTAAATGATGTACATATGAAAGGGTAATACATTCAATGCCTCTTAAACGTATGCGTCTGAATGATAAGCATTTAATGAACAATCAAACTGTTGGTTATCCTGTTATTAATGCTTTGTTCGAGGTGCAGCTCGGACCGCCTGAGTTGCTCGGACCGCCTAAGCTTCTCGGTACTCAAAAGTTCCTCGGAGAGTTCTTGTTCCTCGGAGCGTTTGAGTTCCTCGGGGAAGCGGTGTTCCTCGGAGCGTGTGAGTTCCTCGGAAGTGTTTGTTGTTGCCACGTGTCTTCACTTTATTGAGCCATGTCAGCAGACTAAATTTGGTATCAACAGAAGCCCCCAATGTTTCTTAGTTCGAACTTTGAGGAGTGTGGAACATTCTTTCTCGGAATATGGCAGTTTTTAATGGTCATCCTGAAATTTAGGAGTCTTTTGTATTTATTTCTTCTTCCAAATTCGTAGAATCAGGCTTTTTTGAAATTGAAAATGTGAGAATAATTTCCTTTGTATTTAAAACACAATAGAGATGATGCGGAAGCGTTGTAAAGTATGATGATGGTTCAACTTTCAAAAGTAACAACAAGTTTTAATTTCTCAAAATAAATTAAGACATAATTCAAGTCCTAGAATTTGCCTAAGTCATAATTAACAATTATCCAAAGTTAGGCGAAACCAATTTTAGCAAATGACTTGAATAAACCAATTTTACCCAATATTTAATTTAGTCCCAAATTAAATGAGTGTGATAATTTAAACCCAATTTTATCTTGAATTAAACCTAAAGCATGCGTTCTACATGATAGTGCAAGATAAAATAAACAATATCACACTACACCGCGATGTACGAGGAAAAACCCACTAACGGGAAAAAACCTCGGGACGGCTCTAGCCTCAAATCCACTAAAAACGGTATTACAAAATACAAGACAAAAGACTTACTTCCTAAACTCGAACCCTCTCAAGCCGTGATGCTTCTTCTTGTATCGACCTCCAATTAGCGGATAACCAACGGAGCTCCACCGCGGTCTCGGACTCCCACCGATCGGGCAATTAGGCACACCGTCACCCTAACATGGAGCCTTTCTCCAAATGGGTAGAAATGAAACGAACTTCTCTTCAATTCGGTGTAGAGAAAAACCGGTGCCAAAACAATCTCCAGGCAATTAATATTTATATAGAAACTTGGATAAACAATTGGGTGTAAACTAAAGTGTGTATGAAATTTTTCTTGGAAGAATTACACTCAAAAATTGAACATTTTCCTAAAACTATTTTACTCTCAAACTCTCTTTAGGAGATAAACAATGTTGGAAAAGTTGTCTTGGAAAATGTGTTTCCCGCACATAATATTATGTGAAAAAGTTGGTTGAAAACCAAGTGGAGAAGTGGGGAAAAAACTGCCAAAAACTGCTCAAAACCGTTCCCGCCTGACGTCTCGTTCGAACGAACTTGACTCTCGTTCGAACGAGACTTCTAACGAGCGACCAGCCTGGGCTCGTTAGAATCTCGTTAGAACGAAAACTCGTTCGAACGACATATCGAACGACTGACCAGATTAGGGTCGTTGGCAAACTCGTTCGAACGAACTTGGTTCGAACGACAAAACTCGTTCGAACGAAACTTGGTTCGAACGAAAAAACTCGTTCGAACGACATTTCTAACGAACGACCAGAAAGATTTAAAAATTCGATTTTGGCCCAGAAACTTTTATAAACTTTTATATACTTATTTTTAAGTTTCTAATTGATTCTTTCTGAAAAATAAAATGCAGTTTTTATTATACCTAACACCCAATACATATTGTTCCAAGCTCCTATATAAATATAATTACATTCATACCTTGGGAGCATGGAACCTTAGTTGATGACGTAGAAACGAGGCACACAAACCGGAATTTTGATGAAGCTTTAAATTCTTTGCCGCTACGTCTTCAACACACACTTCATAGGCTTGAGAATATTACAATAAATCACTATCCTATGAATAAATATTTTTGTGCGGAATTGAGCCAAAACTATATATGGACTCAATTGGAAATTTGTGTCCTTACAAATCTCCCCCTTTGGCTATTCCGGGACAAAAACCAAACAAAAATCCTAAAGGGCCGTCAAGCTCACTAGACTCAAAACATAACCCGCCCAATCTTGACTCAACCCAAGGATCAAACGCTTTGCCATAGAAAGATGCCGCTTTTAGAATAATTCCTGCACACTTAAGCAAACTCATCAAATGCATAGGGAATATCAAAATATTAAATGCAATTAATAAATTACTCCCCCTAAATTAATTCTCCATTTAAACACATAACCTACTTAGAAAGACGTCTCCCCCTAAGATAAATCTCCCCCAAACGAAGATACGATAATAATAGGATTAGATACCATTTCTCCCCCTATCATCATTCTCCCCCTTTTTGTTCGGGAATAGGCAAAGGATAAAGAACTAATAAACAGCATGTGAAAGCTTAAAGTGATAAGACATGAAAGCATATGGGCAATTAAAGCAAGGCAAAGACAAACAAATATCATATATATATATATATATATATATATATATATATATATATATATATATATATATATATATATATATATACGATAAATATACCAATAAGTACGTGCATATATAGATAGATATAAACACACACATGACACAAAAAAAAAATAATAAGTTTGCACACTCGTATGGCAAAAATGTGTCATATGGAAACGAAAGTGTAGGAGTGTGAACTAGCAACAATTAAATTTAGACCTAAACACTTAAGAAACGTTCACGGAGTTCTCATTTGATTGCAAACTTCATCACAGTTAAATATAACCTCATGTGACAAGATAAAGATTGAACTCAATGAACAAACATACACAATGCATACAAGCCTAGCATGATGATGATTCTACAAACCAAATAGAGTCATGACATTAAAGACAACTAGGATAAATGGACATTGTGCAAACCGTTGATATACCATCCAATTCTCCCTCAATAAGCATATATATTCTTTTGTTTTTGAATGAATATATCAAACAAACATAGGCCGTGGCAATTGATTTCTTTTTAATGCCAAATATTCTGTTTTTAGGCCTTTGGATCACGTATTTCTTTTAGATCCAATCAATGGTGGCTTACTATCGCAAAGGATTTAATTCATCCTTTCGGAGCCCTTCCCCGTGCACATTTTTATTTATCATGTTTTCATTTTCACACAAATCTCACGTGCAACAAATTTTGACATGCACTAGTCCTCCTAGGTCATAGATATGTAGATGACTAGATTGATAGGAGAATACCTCAAAAAGCTCAAATATAACATGTGACATTAAGATTTCAAAAGAGCTCGTGCATGTGTGAATAGAGACATATAGAAATAGAATCCATTTAAACAATACAAAATCCAACTACTCCATATAAAACATGGTAAAGAACATTTTAAGGATTGAAAATCTAAACCAAAAGTTCTAGCCACATGGGAGCGTAAACGATAGGATTCAAACACAAATATATGCCACATAAAGTGTGTCAAAAAAAATACACACAAAATAAAATCTTTTTGAGTTTTTAACATTTTTAATCAAAAATAAATATTTACTCAAAAGGACAAACAGAAATCATTTGTATTTTTCATTAAGCTTAAATGAAATACATAAAACACAAATGATAAACAAAAATCTTTTTATATTTTTCAATTAATTCAAACACAAAATATAATACAAAAAGATAAACAAGTCATAATTTCTAGCATGTGATATGATATAAGGCAATGACTAGAACATGACTAAACAAGCATACATTTAGCATATGAATATGGCATGAAGTACAAACGCTAAAGCATGCAAAAACTAACACATTTATCCTTTAGATTTAGCAAGAGAGGAAGCATGTGAAAGTAAATGAGAATCAAAATCCCTATTTTGTAAGGCAACCAAGTCGGATTTCCTAACCCAAATTAATGAAGAATTACTATCTTGGGGTGTAGGAACGTTAGCTATCGTGGTTACTTTACTATGGGATTTTCTAGGAATTCGTTTAAGATCTAAACAAAATTTCCTAAGATGACCTTTTCGACCACAATGTGTACAAGTAAGAATATGTCGAAAAGATTTATCTAGGGAGTGATCATTAAATGCATTCATAGAAGATTCTCCTAAAACATTGGTTTTGACTTTAGAGTTAAAATCATTACAAGAATTGAAGCCTAAACCAAAAGTGTCATTTTTAATTTGGACCGTTCCTAACATTTTATCTAGTTTTTCCGAACGACACTCCAAATCAAATTTGACATTACTAGAATCTTTTAATTTATTTTCCAATTCTAAAATTTTAGATTCTAGTAAAACATTTCGCTCTTCAAAAGCAAGAAGCTCCTTTTTCAAGGATTCCATTAAACCCCTAAGGCTATCTCTCTCGCCTTCTACATAGTTAAGCTTCTCTTGAAGAATCCTTTCATGTGTCCTAAGGTCTTCTATTAAGGCACTTTCATCAATGACCTTGACACTCTCTCTTAAACTCGCTTCTAACTTCAAATTATCTCTTTTCAATTTAATAGATTCTTTATATAATTCATGAAAATCATTTTGAAGTTCACTCATATCAACCTCATCTTCATTTTCACTCTCTCTTTCTTCTTCACTCTCACTATCATTAAAAATAAGAGAATCATGTACAATGACCTTGGAAGTGGCATGTGCTATAATTTCATCATTCGATGAGTTCTCATTATCACTCACATGTCTAGCCATAAAAGCCACAAAATTTTTCTTAGTGGGGGATTCGGGCTTCTCTTCCTTATCACTATCACTAAGGGTCGCATTATATGAAATGGGTCGTTTACCCTCTTTCCTTAGTTTAGTGGGGCACTCATAAGCCCTATGGCCATAACCTTCACAACCAAAATATTTATTAGACTCATCCCTATCTAAATTTTCATTACTTGGTTTAGGGATCTTATCGGCTTTAGAAATCTTCTCGCTTTTATCATGTTTAGAAGTATCAAATTTCTTAAAATCATTTTTAATTTTATCTTTGTTAAATTTAAGAAATTTTCTAAATTTACGAGCAAACAAAGCCATATCTTCCGAGTCACTATCACTATCGCTCTCTACTACTTGTTTGACCTCTTTTCGGGCTTTTAAAGCAACGCCCTTTTCGATTTTGTTTTCATTTTTAGAGGGAAACATATCCAGTTCATAGGTTTGTAAATCACCTACAAGCTCTTCTAATTTCGTAGAGGCTAAAGTGGGTAAAGAATTTAAAACGGTCACCTTTGGAATAAATCTATCGGGTAGGGACCTTAAAATTTTCTTTACTACACGGTCGTCAGGTATTTTCTCTCCCAAGTTAAAGGATGAATTAACAATATCAGAAAGTCTAGCATAAAATTTATCAAAAGTTTCTTTTTCATCCATTTTGATAGTTTCAAATTGAGTGGTGAGGTTTTGAAGTTTTGAAGCTTTAACGATACTAGTTCCTTCATGAGTTATTTGTAAAATATCCCAAGCTTCTTTAGCGGTTTCACACATCATAATACGTCGGAATTCATCCGGTGCGACAGCGCTAAATAAGGCATTTAAACCACGGGAATTAAAATTAGCAAGTTTAAACTCATTTTCAGTCCATCTATCGGCGGGTTTTAAAACACGTTCATTTTCAACTAAGTAAGTTGGTGGGGAATACCCGGTAACAACAGACATCCATACTCTCTCGTCGATAGATTTTAGTGCCGATCTCATTCGCGCTTTCCAATACGCGTAGTTCGAACCATCAAAAATAGGAAATTTTGAAAATGGGGAAAAATCCATTTTAGCCAAAAATAAAAAGATCTTAACGAAGTAATTTATCGTTTTTGGCTCTGATACCAATTTGAAAATGTGAGAATAATTTCCTTTGTATTTAAAACACAATAGAGATGATGCGGAAGCGTTGTAAAGTATGATGATGGTTCAACTTTCAAAAGTAACAACAAGTTTTAATTTCTCAAAATAAATTAAGACATAATTCAAGTCCTAGAATTTGCCTAAGTCATAATTAACAATTATCCAAAGTTAGGCGAAACCAATTTTAGCAAATGACTTGAATAAACCAATTTTACCCAATATTTAATTTAGTCCCAAATTAAATGAGTGTGATAATTTAAACCCAATTTTATCTTGAATTAAACCTAAAGCATGCGTTCTACATGATAGTGCAAGATAAAATAAACAATATCACACTACACCGCAATGTACGAGGAAAAACCCACTAACGGGAAAAAACCTCGGGACGACCCTAGCCTCAAATCCACTAAAAACGGTATTACAAAATACAAGACAAAAGACTTACTTCCTAAACTCGAACCCTCTCAAGCCGTGATGCTTCTTCTTGTATCGACCTCCAATTAGCGGATAACCAACGGAGCTCCACCGCGGTCTCGGACTCCCACCGATCGGGCAATTAGGCACACCGTCACCCTAACATGGAGCCTTTCTCCAAATGGGTAGAAATGAAAAGAACTTCTCTTCAATTCGGTGTAGAGAAAAACCGGTGCCAAAACAATCTCCAGGCAATTAATATTTATATAGAAACTTGGATAAACAATTGGGTGTAAACTAAAGTGTGTATGAAATTTTTCTTGGAAGAATTACACTAAAAAATTGAACATTTTCCTAAAACTATTTTACTCTCAAACTCTCTTTAGGAGATAAACAATGTTGGAAAAGTTGTCTTGGAAAATGTGTTTCCCGCACATAATATTATGTGAAAAAGTTGGTTGAAAACCAAGTGGAGAAGTGGGGAAAAAACTGCCAAAAACTGCTCAAAACCGTTCCCGCCTGACGTCTCGTTCGAACGAACTTGACTCTCGTTCGAACGAGACTTCTAACGAGCGACCAGCCTGGGCTCATTAGAATCTCGTTAGATACCTCGTTAGAACGAAAACTCGTTCGAACGACATATCGAACGACTGACCAGATTAGGGTCGTTGGCAAACTCGTTCGAACGAAACCTGGTTCGAACGAAAAAACTCGTTCGAACGACATTTCTAACGAACGACCAGAAAGATTTAAAAATTCGATTTTGGCCCAGAAACTTTTATAAACTTTTATATACTTATTTTTAAGTTTCTAATTGATTCTTTCTGAAAAATAAAATGCAGTTTTTATTATACCTAACACCCAATACATATTGTTCCAAGCTCCTATATAAATATAATTACATTCATACCTTGGGAGAATGGAACCTTAGTTGATGACGTAGAAACGAGGCACACAAACCGGCATTTTGATGAAGCTTTAAATTCTTTGCCTCTACGTCTTCAACACACACTTCATAGGCTTGAGAATATTACAATAAATCACTATCCTATGAATAAATGTTTTTGTCCGGAATTGAGCCAAAACTATATATGGACTCAATTGGAAATTTGTGTCCTTACAGAATTTTTTATAACCGCCTCGATCTCCGCATACTTTTTGTCCTTCTAGCCGCCGGTAGCGTAATCGTTTCTTTTTGTAATCATTACTTTTTTCTTTTCCCAAGGCAGAGTATTTAAACGTCATAGACAATCCCATCGTCTTCTACTTTTTCAAATTTGTATCTTCGAATTTTCCACTGTCTTACTCTCTTGTGCGTTCATCCTTTTCATCATTCGTTGTCAACAGATCCACTCTTTTTCTGTAAGATCTTCTTCCTTCTTCTTCATTTCCTTTATTCATCATGGTTTACCCTATTGAATATCTTGATAAGTTTCGCTCTGATTTTTCTATTCCCTCCTGGGTTGTTCTGGAAGAGCTTTCTGAGCCTTCTGACTATTTCCGTTTGGATGAGGGACATTGGTTCCCCAGTCTCTTTGTTGCTGAGTGTGGATTTTCTTTTTCGCCCAATCCTCTATGTCTGGAATTTTGTCAATATTTTGACGTTGTTCCTGCAATAATAGCCCCCAATACATGGAGAATAGTTAATGGGGTTCATAGATTAAATCAAATCCATGGAACTCGTATAGGAATTACAGAAATCATGTTTTGTTATAGATGGGCAGTTGGTGATAACACCTTTTATTTAAAAACTAGATTTTTAAATAGGGCTTTAGTGGTCAATCTCCCGGATGCCAATAGGGACTATTTTGAGCACGGGGTTGTCATAAAAAATTGGCAACATGCTCCTTTATTTGGAGATAAAGTGTATCAGGGTCCCAGATGCCCTCCCTATGGCAATGGGATAGGTTATTTTTATTTCATTTTCTTTATTTTGAAATTATGATTCCTCTATGTTTGATTAAATGTGCCACTGATAATTTAATGTTTATTTATTTGCAGTTGATAGTAAAAGAAAGTGTCCAAAAGAGGCAGGCGTTAACATAAGACATTTGAAACTTATCTGGAGTTTGTATCAATCTGTTGCCGACGAGCACATTAGGTCAGCTTCATATCTTTTGCAGTACAAGAGCTACACCACTTCTTTTACTGCTTGTCTGGTAGTAAGCGACGCAGAGCCAGTACCAGCCTCTACCAGTTCTTCGCCTGAGTCACATGTTCCTTTAAGTGAAAGGATGAAGAAGAGAAGACCTCCCACTCTCTTCGAGAAACCTGCCTCTGGTGCTGGAGAGGCAAAAAGAAGTAAGATTGACGTCCCAGAAGGGACAAAGAAAGTTGATGTGCCTTCCTCGGCTGCTCCTGTGAAGGTTGTAGAGAATCTCCAGTGGCCCCGAGCAAGGCTGCTGCTCCAGGAGAAGTGATTGTCATATCACCGACCAAGAGTTCCTCCTTGGTTGAATCTATTCCTGCTCCCCCGAGGAAGCTGAAGAAGAGCTCCTCGGTCAATTTGGTTGAAACCATCTCCCAGCCCCCAACTACTGGAACTGGTGTTCCTACTTTCATTCCCCCGAGCTCTGCCATGAGCTCGATGAAGACTTAGATCATTCCCGAGATCCAAGGTATTGAAGAGAACCTTTCTCGGGACATGGTTACATCATTGGCTGCTCGCCATATTGCTTCTATAAGTCTTGTTGCTTTGAACTTTTCATCTTTCCCTTGTTATATCTATCTCTGACTTGCTTTTATTTTCTCTTCACAGTTGGTGAGCTGTGTCAATACAATTTTGAAGAAAGTTGAAGCTATTAAAGCTTCAAGCTCCTCATCTGGTGTGGAGGAAGCTTTGATGGGCGTGAGGCAGTCTTTGGAAGATTCTCGTCAGAAGTACGATGATGACAAGGCTGTTTGGGAGAAGAAACTTGCCTCCACCGAGAAGGAGAAGGCTCAAGTTGTTGAAGTCTCCAAGGGGTTGGTGAAGAAAATAAAGGACTTGGAGGAGAAAAATTAAAAGCTTGAAGGGAAGCTCAAGAATGCTGAGGAGTTTGAAGATAAACTCAAGGTTGCTGAGGAAGAATTAATCCAACTTCGGGAAGTAAGTCGGCAGAAGGAGGAGGTTGAGAATAAATTGAAGACTGCAGAAAACCTTCTGTCCGAGAATCTTTCCTCGGAGAAGTTAAAGAGAAAATTGGTTGTGAAGAAGTCTTTCAGCGCTGGCTGGGACAAGGGGTGGAACAAGGGCTTGGCTGCCATGATGTCGCAAGTAGAGTATAGCAGCCTCAAGTACTTTAGGAATGGATGGGTCGCTGCTCTACAGAAGATGAAAGTGGATGAAAATTCCGAAATCTTTCAGCGACACATCCCTGGTCCCCCTCCAACTCCTGAAGACGAAGAAGAGGACGAAGCTGCCTCCGAAGAGTCTTCCATGATGATGGGAGATCAAGTTTCTCATCCCCCAACCATCCAGCATACAAACGAGGAACTCGCTACTTCCTCCGAGCAACCTCCAGCACTTCCCCAGCTACTATCTGCTCCATCCGAGCAACCTACCTCCTCGTCCCAGCCTCTCGAGAAAGTTTTGGGAGACAAGGAAAATGTGTAGAGTTGTTCGGGTTTATCTCTATTTTGTTTTTCCTTTGTCAAATGTAACCACGAACATGTAACTCTGAATTTTGTGATATAATAAAACTTGAATTTTTGTTTTTGCATACTATTGTCTCTTCATCATGCTCTGTTTTGATTATTGCTTTTTCTTCCTCTGCTAGTTTCTGTCCAGGATGGAATTACTATCTGCTCATGATACAAAGCTGTTGCGGCAATACAATGAATATTTTAAGGCTGGTCACACAGATCTGAGTGCAACACAAATCGTCAATATCCTCGGCCAAGATGCTTTGGAACAGGCAATTGAGGCTTACCAATATTTGAAGTGTCTGCTTGATCGTGCGGTGGCTAATAATGTGGCTTATTATGATATGATCGAGGATCTCCAAGGCACTCTTGAAGACCTTCAACAACAATACAAAAAATCAACTGCCCTCTTGCACGAGGGGTATGAGAAGAAATATCAACAAATCATTGCCGACAAGGGATACGAGAAGCGTTTTGCTGGCTACGATGTGAGGGAGAGAACTCTGAGGGCTGAAGTTGAGGAGTGCAGACAGATAGCTGAACTATTAGAGCAAGAAAATAATAACCTGCAAAGAGAGTTGTCGCAGTTGAAGTCTGCAGCTTCCACTTTAAAAGCCTTGATCCCAGTGACTGATGAGGGATTCTCATTCTTGGAGGTCGAGAACGCCATCTTGAGGGACAAATTGGAGACCTTGAAGAGAGCTGGTGTAATACCCCGTACTTTTGGCTATATTTAATTTTGGGATTAATTAATTAAATGCGTATTAATTGGAAATTAATCCGGGTTAAAAATACTAACGAGATGCGAGTTGGTATTTGATTATGTGCATATATGTTTTTATATGAATATTGAATTATGAAAATTTGTCGTGAGATTTATATACGGCTTTTAGAAATTTTGTTGAGACGCGTGAGACCGCCGCGTCACGGTGTAATATTTTGATTATAAAAGTGAATTTAAATTCTATTAACCATATGGTCGTTTCGAGTGCGCCAACACGTCCGGAAGGGTCGAGATAGTCAGAAAACACTAGCCGAGGGTTTATTTTGGGTCCCGGGGTATCTTTAGGCCATACCGACAACATAAAGGGCATTTTAGTAATTTTGTATTTTTGGAGAATTAAAAGTGACGAAAATTGGGAGTTTTAATCTGATTGGGAATTGACCCACTAAGCCACTAACCAACCCATATTAACCCAACAAGCTACGTAGGTTATTAGAATTAGGTTTTCTAATACCTTCCCAAAGCAAACCCTAGCCACCATAGCCACCATTGGAGAAGAAGCTTGGGGAAAGAGAGAGAAAGGAAATTCTGCAGAAAAGCTCCATCAAACCAACATCTAAATCAGAGATAAACTCGAGGCAAGTGACTTAATTCCATTTAATTTCAGAGAATGTTCTTTCCATGTTAGATAATTCCAATTTTATGTTTGTTCTTGGTGAAATATGAAAACCCATGTAGTGGGAACTTAGAACTTGAAAATCTTGAGGAGAATTGCATGTAGAATGATAGGTAGATGATTATTCTCATGATATTTGTGATTGGAAGAAATTAAAACGGATTTATATTGGGTTAATTCATGATTTAAAATGTTAGGGTTTGTGTTCTTTAAAAGAATTGGAGAAAAGTGTAGAATCTTGTGATCTAATGATGTTTAGGATGTATTAATTACTTAAAAGGTGTTAGTATATGACCCTAGTATGTTTTTGGATGATTGGAGACTTTAAAACATTGATTAGACGAATTTTGGTTGAGACTTGAGGTGTTAAAAATGGTGAAAAACGAGATTTAGACAAATCTGGGACGAAACTGGTAGGTCGTTAGAAGCCCCTGCCCAGGTCGTTCGAACGAACTCGTTCGAACGAGCTTCTAACGAATTGACCAGTCGCCTCTAACGAAAGGGAATTTTGTTCGATAACTTCGTTCGAACGAGATCTCGTTAGAAGGTACAGTTCGTTCGAACGAACTGGATCTCGTTCGAACAGCCTCGTTCGAACGAGTCTTCTAACGAGCTGACAGTTTGATCTCGTTCGAACAGACTCGTTCGAACGAGACTTCTAACGAGTTGACAGTTTAGGCCTTTTTGGCCTGTTTTGATTTTTGGAGTCACGTAAACTTGTTCGAGGGTGGAGTTAACATTCCTTTGATGATATATGGCTAGATTTGTGACTTTTGGGTTATTATGAGGAGTAAATTATATACGAGTGATTTAAATCAATGAACCGTTTGGGTTGAGACGTGAGTGTCTTCTACGACGTGAGAATAGATTATGACGCGTATGATTATAAACCGAAATCGTATAAAGTGTATAAAGTATATATTGGTACTAGAATGATAATAGTGCTACAATTAAACTACGGGATTACTAAGACGTGTGTTTACTTAGTATTGGTATATGAATTGTGTGTATGACATACCTACCATACTTGCTATCACGGGAGGTTTGCGTTCGCTTAGGGCCCTCTAATCCTTGTGTTGCCCGGATTTAGACTGGTTACCTTGATGAACATAGGTCATAGAAAGACTTATTGGGATATTAATAAGTCCGCTGATCGTGGGAGCGTAGGTATATGCGTGACCCATGTGATGTGACTGTGTTCGCCTCCATTACTTGTGATGTTGTTATTTGTGAACTATTCCTGAGAGATTCGAAATATGTAATCATTATGTACGTGATGTACCGGGATGGATAACTGAGTATGTGTGCACCGCAGCTTAGTTCTCGGGGTGCTTGTATTGTATATTTATGATGTGAATAATATACACTTAATTAATGGGAATCCTCATGTTAATGTTGTGAATATAATTACGGTATTGTTTCGAGAAAAACATAACGGGTTAACCGATAGTGATATATATTGCATATTGAGCATCTGAATTTAGGTTAAGCACCTATTTTAACTGAGATCGTTATAATGTTAATGGAACCAAGTAATAAGGGTAGGACCTATGACAATCTAGCTACATATGATGTCACTTAGCTAGTGGTTTGTGTCGTTGTAGATGGGTACTTACGTTAGGAGTGCACAGTTAGACGAGAGGTGAGAATATCATGTGAGTGCTCGTCCTAACATGTACCTTGCATTTAATGTTTTAAATGTTTTTAAAGCACTTGCAGGTTTTTAAAATATCTCCACATTCGGGCTCTGACCTGTTTGCTTTCAAATCTATTTTTCTTGTAAAACCATTTTAGGTGCCCAGCCACAAGGACACCATGCATAGGATATTCATTCAGGTGACGAGCTGTAACTGTTTGTGAAAGCTACAGGGATTTGCTTGCAGACGCTTCTATCACTTGGATTCCAGATTCATTATCTATCAGTTGTAGGGCATGTCGCCCATTTCTATGAGAGTTACTTTTCCATTACAGTTATCAGACTTTGGCATGTATTGATTTAGTATTAAGTTTACTTATCAGTTGTGGGATTTGTAGTGAGGAGTTTTCCTCCAGACTTTATTTACGTTATGTGATGGTTATTCTATTTACTTCATTATGGTGAATGGTGTTATTATTCTTTATTACACTTGTTGCATGTTAATCAGACTTTAAATAAAATTTGGCACTTACTTTTTAAATACTAGGTGGTTAGTAATAATAAAAATGTTTTCGACAGTGATGCTATTAACTGAGCCAACTTGGCATTTTGAATTAATTTAATAAAGGAGTAGTTACCCGGTATTTAATTAGTCGGGGTGTCACAGGTGGTATCAGAGCATCAGGTTCTAGTGTCCTTTAGGATCTGACGACTTATTATGTTTCCGCTAAGTTTCTTTGATATAGAGCCTTATATTTTAGGACTGTTGTACTCTTTTTGTGTATGCTTCGTTCTTCAGCTATCTTAAGTTTATAAACAGCGAACTTATAAACTTTGTTCTTATTTCAGATGCCTCCACGACGTGCACGACGAGTTCCCAGGGATGCAACGCCCGAACCCCAGCCCGCTCCAATTCAGGGCATGATGAACGCCGCTGAGGTTGCAGCTATAGTAGCCCAAGCGAAAAATGCCGCAATTGCCGTTGTTCAGCAGGCACCACCTCAGGCGCCGGTTGCCGCGCCAGTACAGGCAAATGCATTCCCGTCTGCTTGGGAACGTGTACGTGATGCTTTTCAGAAAGCGCATCCGCCAGAGTTTGCAGGTAGCTCAGATGTGGTAGTCTCGAGCCAGTGGAGGAAGGATATGCAGAGGCACTTGAGGATGTATGAGTGCACGGACGTCCAGAAGCAGGTGCTAGCTACTTTCAAGCTAGTTGGATCTGCACTGCAGTGGTGGGAGTCTATTACCACCGTAGAGGAGAGGGATACTCTCACTATTCAGGACTTCTGGGTGCGGTTTGACCGCAAGTACTTTCCGTCAGCTGTTCATACGGAAATGAGGAGGAAATTGATGAGTCTGAAGCAAGAGGGTAAGACCGTGGCCGAGTATGAGGCCGAGTTCACGAATCTGTTGAATATCGTTCCAGATGAGATACCAACAGAGAAGAAGAAGATTGAGAAGTTCACCGACGGGTTGACTTGGAGGATCCGTCAGCATCTGTTAGGGAACCTTTCGTTGGCCACGTATTTTGATGTGGTTAACGCTGCTTTGTTACACTGCCAGGACCACCGCTTTCATATGGCCGAGGGCAAGAGGTCGGGAGAGTCTAGCCATCAGGACAGGACTGGAGGACATGGTGCCGGTGGGGCACAATCTGTTCAGGGGCAGAGACAGGGTGAGCAGGGTTCGCAGCAGGGGGACCAGAAGAGGTTCCGATCAGGGAACTACAGACAGGGACAGGGAGGTTTCCGTCAGGGCCATCAGGGTCCAAACGGCCATCAGGGCTAACAGGGGCAGAATGGGCAGCAGTTTCACCAGGGCCAGCAGGGCTAAGGGAGGAATGGTAACGGCCACCAGGGCCGGGGACAGCAGGGGCAGAGAGGAGGGAACTTCCCGGGGAAGTGTTTTGTTTGTGGCAAGACTGGCCATAAACGACAGGATTGTCCTGATAGGTGCAGAGCCCCACAGCAGCAGCAGCAGGGTGCTTGCCAGGAGCCGCAGAGGCCTATGTTTCCCGCCGCTCTCCCCGCACCGCCACAGATGGCAGCATTGCCACCCATTCCAGCAGTCCCAGCTCAGCAGGGACAACTACAGTATGGACGTGTCTACAACGTCCACCAAGCTGTAGTTTCTCAGGCACCGCCCGCGATTGAGGGTACGTTTCCTATCCATGGCACTCTGGGTCGGGTATTATTTGATACGGGTGCTACACACTGTTTTATAGCTACACACTTCGCGAAAGCTTTAGGATTGTTAGCTACGGCAGAGAGCACAGTGACGTGTGTCGACTCACCATTGGGGAGTGGGTCACTTATATTCTTTATATGCCGGGGAGTGGGAGTAGGGATTGGTAGTCTGGTATTACCTGCAGATATGTTGGTATTAGATATGCATGTTCACGATGTGATCATCGGTATGGATTGGCTCGTAGCTTATAGGGCCATGATTGATTGCTTCAGCGGGAGCATTGTTTTTGCCATTCCGGGGCAAGAGATGTTCGTAGTGGCGATGCCTCGCCCAGAGGGAGGCTCGACCGCTCATTTGTATTACCTAGAGGAGGATACCTCTAAGGAGGTTGTGATTCCTTTAGATTCGATCCCAGTCGTTAGGGAGTATTCGGATGTGTTTCAGTAGATATCAGGCTTACCACCCAGTCGAGAGATAGACTTTGTTATAGACCTATTGCCAGATACGAGGCCTATAGCACGTGCACCGTACCGTATGGCTTCGACAGAGATGCGAGAGCGACGAGATCAGATAGAGCAGCTGTTAGGTCAGGGCTTTATTCGCAGGAGTACCTCACCTTGGGGCGCTCCAGTTTTGTTTATGAAGAAGAGGGACGGTTCACTGAGATTGTGTGTGGACTACCGAGAGTTGAATAAGGTCACGATACGGAATAAGTATCCGTTGCCTCAAATTGATGACTTATTCGACCAGTTGAGAGGAGCTTCTTTCTTCTCAAAGATTGATTTGAGATCGGGATACCATCAGTTGCGTATCAGGGAGGATGATGTCTTGAAGACTGCGTTCTTGTCGAGATATGGTTCTTACGAGTTTCGGGTTATGCCTTTTGGTTTAACCAATGCTCCAGCAGTGTTTATGGACTTGATGAACAGAGTGTTCAGGGATTTCCTAGATCAGTTTGTCATTGTCTTCATTGATGATATTCTGGTCTACTCTCAGACAGAGGAGGAGCACGCCGAGCATTTGAGGCAGGTTTTGCAGACGCTGCGTCAGAACGAGCTGTATGCAAAATATGAGAAGTGCGGGTTTTCGCTGAAGGAAGTCCAGTTTTTGGGACACATTATTTCCGACGGGGGAATATCTGTTGATCCGGGGAAAGTATCCGCGGTGAGGGAGTGGGGACAGCCCACGACACCAACGGAGATTCGTAGTTTCTTGGGTCTAGCAGGATACTACAGGAGATTTATTCGGGGTTTCTCGAAGATAACAGGTCCTTTGACACATCTGACTCGCAAGGGTGTGCCATTCATCTGGAGCGATGCCTGTCAGTTGGCATTTGATGAGTTAAAAGACAAATTAACCTCAGCACCTGTGTTAGCATTGCCGAGACCGGGAGTTGAGTATTTGGTTTACACCGACGCGTCTTTGCAAGGACTTGGAGGTGTATTGCAGCAGGAGAGACAGGCCATAGCTTATGCTTCCCGTAAGCTTAAGACTCATGAGAAGAATTACCCCACGCATGATTTGGAGTTGGCGGCAGTGGTATTTTCCCTATGGATTTGGAGGCACTATCTCTTGGGGGAGAAGTTCCAACTGTTCACGGACCACAAGTCCCTACAGTACCTATTCACGCAGAAGGAGTTGAACATGCGTCAAAGGAGGTGGCTTGAGTTTGTGAAAGACTACCAGTTCAACATCCAGTATCACCCGGGTAAGGCTAACGTGGTGGCAGACGCGTTGAGCCGTAGGCCAGCAGATGAGGTGGCAGAGGTGTGGAAGGCAAAGTGGAAGGAATTGGGACACCAGGATGCAGTGGCCCGATCTTTCATGTCTGTGATGACCGTTACACCGCAGATTGTCACAAAGGTAGTACGAGCACAGGCTAATGACTCGTTCTGTCAAGATCAGATAATTCGATTACTAGCAGAGGGAGCCGAGTCCTATACCGTTAGCTCAGACGGGGGATTACGCTTCAATGGGAGATTTGTAGTTCCGGAAGGGGAGGAATTGCGACACGAGGTGATGGCAGAGTCGCACGGCTCACGGTTTGCGGTACATCCCGAAGGGGACAAAATGTACTAAGACATGAGACACCAGTATTGGTGGAGCGGTATGAAGAGAGATATCGCTGAGTTTATTTCGAAATGCGCCACTTGTCAGCTTGTAAAAGTGGATCATCAGAAACCAGCAGGATTGCTACAGCCGTTGGAGGTCCCGGTGTGGATGTGGGAGAGAATATCCATGGACTTTATCACGGGGTAGCCTACGTCGCAGAGGGGTCACGACACCGTTTGGGTAATTGTGGACAGGTTGTCCAAAGTCGCTCACTTTTTACCTGTAAGGACTGAATACACTACGGGACAGTATGCCCAGCTCTTCATTTCAGAGGTTGTGAGACTTCACGATGTGCCCCTAAATATCGTGTCTGACAGAGACAAGATATTTGTTTCGCGGTTTTGGGAGAGTTTCCAGGAGGCAATGGGCACGGAATTGCGATCGAGTACAGCTTATCATCCGCAGACCGATGGGCAGACAGAGCGCACAAATCAGATGTTGGAGGACATGCTACGCATGTGCATCATTGACTTTGGGGGTGGATGGGAGCAGTACCTACCACTGGTGGAGTTTGCTTATAACAACTCCTATCAGTTCACTATTGGCATGGCTCTGTTTGAGGCATTGTACGGTAGACCTTGTCGTTCCCCAGTATGTTGGTTAGAGGTGGGGGACAACAAAACTACTTGGACCGGAAGTGATTCAGGATACTTCGGCAAGGATTGAGTTGATTCGGAGTCGCATTCGGGTAGCTCAAGACAGGCAGAAGAGTTATGCTGATGCGAAGAGATTTTTCAGGGAGTTCCAAGTGGGGGACCAGGTTTTGCTCAGAGTATCTCCTATGAAGGGGATTATGCGTTTCGGGAAGAAAGGGAAGTTAACACCAAGGTATGTGGGGTCGTTTCCTATTATTGAGCGGATCGGACCGGTTGCGTATAGACTTGGGTTACCGGAGCATTTGCATCGGATTCACGATGTGTTTTATATTTCCTCGCTAAGGAAATACCTTAGAGATAATTTAGCTCATTCTCACATTGCTGTGGAGGACATCGATCTCCAGCCGGATAGCTCCTACGAGGAGGGGCCGATTGCTATTTTGGACCGAAGCGAGAGGAAACTGCGGTCAAAGATAGTCCCGTTAGTGCGTGTTCAGTGGCGACATCATAATGTCGAGGAGTCCACATGGGAGCGCGAGGATGAGATGAGCGAACGTTATCCAGAGTTGTTTTTAGCAGGTACTTTCTAGTTTCGAATTTCGGGAAGAAATTCAGTTATTAGGGGGGAAGTATGTAATACCCCGTACTTTTGGCTATATTTATTTTTGGGATTAATTAATTAAATGCGTATTAATTGGAAATTAATCCGGGTTAAAAATACTAACGATATGCGAGTTGGTATTTGATTATGTGCATACATGTTTTTATATGAATATTGAATTATGAAAATTTGTCATGAGATTTATATACGGCATTTTAGAAATTTTGTTGAGACGCGTGAGATCGCCGCGTCACGGTGTAATATTTTGATTATAAAAGTGAATTTAAATTTTATTAACCGTATGGTCGTTTCGAGTGCGCCAACGCGTCCGGAAGGGTCGAGATAGTCAGAAAACACTAGCCGGGGGTTTAGTTTGGGTCCCGGGGTATCTTTAGGCCATACCGGCAACATAAAGGACATTTTAGTAATTTTGTATTTTTGGAGAATTAAAAGTGACGAAAATTGGGAGTTTTAATCTGATTGGGAATTGACCCACTAAGCCACTAACCAACCCATATTAACCCAACAAGCTACGTAGGTTATTAGAATTAGGTTTTCTAATACCTTCCCAAAGCAAACCCTAGCCACCATAGCCACCATTGGAGAAGAAGCTTGGGGAAAGAGAGAAAGGAAATTCTGTAGAAAAGCTCCATCAAACCAACATATAAATCAGAGATAAACTCGAGGCAAGTGACTTAATTCCATTTAATTTCAGAGAATGTTCTTTCCATGTTAGATAATTCCAATTTTATGTTTGTTCTTGGTGAAATATGAAAACCCATGTAGTGGGAACTTAGAACTTGAAAATCTTGAGGAGAATTGCATGTAGAATGATAGGTAGATGATTATTCTCATGATATTTGTGATTGGAAGAAATTAAAACGGATTTATATTGGGTTAATTCATGATTTAAAATGTTAGGGTTTGTGTTCTTGAAAAGAATTGGAGAAAAGTGTAGAATCTTGTGATCGAATGATGTTTAGGATGTATTAATTACTTAAAAGGTGTTAGTATATGACCCTAGTATGTTTTAGGATGATTGGAGACCTTAAAACATTGATTGGACGAATTTTGGTTGAGACTTGAGGTGTTAAAAATGGTGAAAAACGAGATTTAGACAAATCTGGGACGAAACTGGTAGGTCGTTAGAAGCCCCTTCCCAGGTCGTTCTAACGAGCTTCTAACGAATTGACCAGTCGCCTCTAACGAAAGGGAATTTGGTTCGATAACTTCGTTCGAACGAGATCTCGTTAGAAGGTACAATTCGTTCGAACGAACTGGATCTCGTTCGAACAGCCTCGTTCGAACGAGACTTCTAACGAGCTGACAGTTTGATCTCATTCGAACAGACTCGTTCGAACGAGACTTCTAACGAGTTGACAGTTTAGGCCTTTTTGGCCTGTTTTGATTTTTGGAGTCCCGTAAACTTGTTCGAGGGTAGAGTTAACATTCCTTTGATGATATACGGCTAGATTTGTGACTTTTGGGTTATTATGAGGAGTAAATTATGTACGAGTGATTTAAATCAATGAACCGTTTGGGTTGAGACGTGAGTGTCTGCTACGACGTGAGAATAGATTATGGCGCGTATGATTATAAACCGAAATCGTATAAAGTGTATAAAGTATATATTGGTACTAGAATGAGAATAGTGCTACAATTAAACTACGGGATTACTAAGACGTGTGTTTACTTAGTATTGGTATATGAATTGTGTGTATGACATAACTACCATACTTGCCTTGATAATCATCCTTCTTTCACTGTTTATAGCATTATTTGGGATAATAATATTTCTAAAAAATGCTCTATTAATATGTGGAAAATTATCAACAAAAGCATTCCTTTAGATGATATCATTCAAGGCATTGGTATAACATTGTGCTCCAGATGTTGCCTTTGTAAGAAAAATGTTGAAACAATTGACCATTTATTCCTTCATTGCCCATGTATCACACCAATTTGGAAGTTTTTCTCTAATCTCATGGGAATTGATATGAGCTCAATCAGTATTCCCTCTATGCTCTTAAGTTGGTGGATCAAAAGTGGCCCAAAGGATTATTCCAAATTTCTTGGTAAATGCATCCCCATTATTGTGTGCTGGGAGATATGGAAATGCAGAAATAAAGTCTTTTTTGATAATTCTTCATTTGATGAAAAAGTTATTATTTCTCAGTCCATTAACTTGATTTCTAGTATTTGTAAAGGGATTCAATTTAGACATAGTATATCTTACTTTGATATTGGGATTCAATTTACTTTTTATCTCAACATCAAACAATATATTAAATTGTTTATCCCTATCAAATGGATCTCCCCCTCCCCTCATAATTACAAATTAAACATTGATGGGGTCTCTAAAGGAAATCCTGGAAGAAGTGAAATTGGTGGCATTTTAAGAAATCACAAAGGAGACATCATATTTTCCTATGCTCAACCTGAGGGATATGCTTCTAATTCATTTGTGGAAATCAAAAGTCTCTGGATGGGGTCAAATCTTTGCTTGGAATACAACTTTGAGGAAGTAGTGATTGAATCAGACTCTATTTATGTGGTGAATCTGATAAATCGAAACTGGAAACCGCCTTGGAATATTCTTAAATGTGTGGAAGAAATCAAAGAGATCTCATCAATTCCAAAAGTTCATTAGTTCACTGCTTTGGGGAATTAAATATGGTTGCACATAGCCTTGCTAATTATGGGGTTAATATTCATTCATCTTCAATCTTCAACAATTTCTCGGACCTTCCAAAGATAACTCGATGAGCTTACAAGATGGACAAGATGGGATGTTGCTACATTAGATCTTCTTTCAAATGATCTTTCTTATCTCTTGTAATGGGACTTCTTTAAAGCCCCATATTTATTGCTTTTTTTTTTAAGTTTCTGTTATCTCTCTTGTATCTAAGCTTGCTTAGTTGCCACCTGGGAGAGGCTTTTTCTCCTCAGTTTAATAATATCTAAGGGGTTCAGTCCCTCTTTTGTTTTTTAAAAAGCGTTACGTATATGCGTTCGACAATCTATACATACCACTGGTGCGGACTATTTTTTTTTAAATAGTAACAAAAATATTTTGCTAGTTTTTTCTATTTGAAAAAAAAATGGGTCACACCAGTTGTATGTATAAGTGCTCCGACCACCTATACATACTGATGGTGCGGACAAACATATTAGAAAAAAAGGTCCACGTCAGCGATATGTATCGGTTATCCATGCCAGTGGTATGTATAGCAAAAAAATATTCCCTTATTTTTTAACTATTTTTAACTCGTTTAGTCCCTTAAATACACATTTATCCAATATTCTCTTATTTTTAAAGGTCGGCCAGTGGCACTCCTAATTTTGAAGCTTAATTTTTTTTTACAACATTTAAGAGAATTTTTGTATTTCTTAAAACTGTTTAAAGGTCCGCGTTAAAAAAAACTAGTCTAATAACAATTTTTGTACTTTTGTATTTCGTGTCTTATCCTCTTGTATTTTAACACAGATAATTTTTAACATATTTTTTTTAGTAGGCAGTTTTTTTTTTTTAACTTGAAAATTATAGTTTTAAGAAAATAAATTTATATTTGATAAAGCAAAAAAAAAGTGCCTATCTTAATGATGTGACATTTTACAAAAACAAAAACATAGGAGAATCAAAAAAAATAAAAATGTGAGTGAACATCGGCCTCAATTCCAAAAGCCGTATTATTTAACGTCAAAAAAGAATTCTAAAACAACTGTGACTTTAGAAGTCATCAAAATATAGGATTACAATCCGTAGAGGTTAAGGTTTAGTGTTTCTTATATAAGTTGTCTTGTAAACCATAAGGTCGATTTAGCTGAGACGCACACAATCTGTCTCTCTCTTAGACAAGATGTACTGGTACTGGAACGATAGCCACACAGCCATCAGGGACGCTTACAGGGAAAGTAAATTGAGCATACAAGACTACAAGTTGCACGACACCCACAAAACCTACAACGTCATATCCATGCACGACAACATACAAGGGGTAAACATTTACACCACCGTCACCCACACACCTTCCGTGGTGAACAACTGGATATCGTCCATCTCCCGTAAAAGTAAAAGTAGCCTCGTCGGACTCTCCATTGAGCGTTGCAAAAACACCGTTGCCACCCTCCAAATCTGTGTTAACCGCCGCTGCCTCGTCTTTCAAATCGCCAACTCACCAAATAAGTTGGTGCCCCAGTCCCTCAAGGACTTCCTTATCAACTCTAACAACACATTCTTCTGCGTGGACCACGACGTCGCCAGTTTGTCCAAAGATTACGGGTTGGTGGTGTCTAATGCGGTTGATTTGGGGGGCTTGGTGGCCCAGTATAATGGCAAGGGTTGGGAATGGTTGAGGAATCAGCAATTGATAGTTGTGGTATTTCATTCTATTTTGTCCTTGGGTGAACTCAAGCCGGATAAGATCGCTAGGTTCACGTGGGACAATGAGTTTTTAACGCCCCAACAGGTGAAATACGCTTCTTACGATGCCTTTCTTTCTTTAGAGACGGGGAGACACTTTACTGGATATCTATCTAAGTAATACCATCCAGATGTTTTCATAACTTTTTTGCAGTTGTTCAATAACTACTAGGTTATATAGCTTCAATTATTAGTTGGATTATTAGGGTTTTAGTTTTCCTGTTTGAAGACACATGGAATATTGGAAAGTTTACTCTATTTTTTTTCTTACGTAAATAATATTTCAGTTTTATTATAAGGTGGAATATTAGCACTCATTCTGAATTTGCTTTTTACTCTAGATCTTAATTTTTAACTGTGTTGTGAATCTTTTAGGCCTGGCTTGATGAGAAATAAGGAGGTGTAAATATGATTATATTATTGTTCGATTTGACGAGATATGAGTATCCTGAGTAATGCTTTTTATCACATTAGTTTGTGGAGTCTCACCTACCTCAAAGTCCCATAAAATTGTTAAAAGAGTAAGGCGAAAAAATTAAAAGTGTCACCAAACCATGCATAAATTGTTGAAATATTTTATATATTTCAAATAATTTAATGTGGGTGTACATATTAAAATAGTAATTACATTTGAGCTTCAATTTTTAAATGGGCAAATGAAGTGATCTCATTAAGTAAGCTCAATCTGAAATTTGTGGTTATCCAAAAGTCACTTATTAATTACTCAAGAGTCGTGTTACTCAAAAGTCACCTATTGGTTACTCAAAAGTCAGCTAATTTGAATTTATGGGATTCTAATTATATGTCTATAAATAAAATGAAGGGTTCTCGTCCCCAAGGCTAATGCACTCAAAGACTCTCCTCTTCATTCTCATCAATGAGAGATAACTCATAGAGGGAGGGATTAGTCTGTCAAAGACCTCTAACCCCATAATCTCAATCATCACTATGGATTCAGCTACACAGTTTCTATAATTCTTTTATAAGGTAATTTCAATAATCTAATATGTTGATGAATTTTATTTAATATTCCAACAAGTGGTATCAGAGCTTCTTCATATTGGATTATTGGGATTGGTACTGTGATTGTAATTTAGGTGTGATTTTTTTTATTTATCATACATATGATCTAGTTAGAACCCATATGACTTTTAGGATTCTATGTAGAATTTATGTATGATTTGTGATAATATTCATAATCACAGTCCCAAATTGATTAAGGATTGTTAATCCAAGGTGATTTTTTATTTTCCTCAAAATGGTTTAATTCATAATGGATTTAGATGGATTAATTCAATTTTTTTTAAAATTAATATGAGAATTGTTGAAATCTTGATTTAGAATTTTGAGGGACGTTTTCAACGACATAGTTTTCTTAATCATAATTTTACGAAATTTTGGTGGTCACCTGAAAACGTCGAAATAAACAAAATCCATTGAAATCAATAGGAACCACCCTATCTCGGTGATTTGACATCGTTTAGACCCCTAAAAACGCGTTTTTTCTATTTTTGATAACAATGCTAATACTAATAACTCTCGATTAAAAATTGATTTTGCAATTCTGCGAATTGGAGAGTGATCTTAAAGAGATTGATTATGTCACTGTAGTGGTAACTCAAAAATTTCCAATTTTGGAAAAATAAATGAGCACTCAATTCAGTTTTTTTTTGGGAATTAATTCTAACTCAATGTTTGTGGGAATTCTTTCCAAATCAGTTTTTGTGAGAATTATTTTTAAATGCATATTTTTTTTGGGAACTAAGGCAAGTATAAAATTAGGTGCACCAAGTACTTGAATATTTAATTAAAAATCAGTTGGTTTCAGATTTTTAATAAAGTTTGATTCCCATTCGGGGTATTTTCTTTAAAAACAAAACAAAATTGTATTATATCTTGAAAGGAATTAATTAAAGTAATACGTTGCCAAAGTAACCTCTATTGCATAGATTAATTTATTTTGAGATATAAAAATGATGTTAATATATTTAAGAACTGGAAAGAGGACATTCTTATAGTTTTCAGTTGCATAAATTTAAACTATGCAATAAGGAAGGAACAACCCGCTCCTCTTACGGATAAAGGGAACTTTGAGAAGTGGGATCATTCTGATCGCTTAAGTATAATGATGTTAAAGCGCAATGTTCTAGAAGATTTTAGGGGCGGTATGTCCGATGAGGTAACTGTCAAAAGTTTCCTTTAAGATATTGAATTACATTTTGCAAATAATGAAAAGACTTAGACAAGTACGCTTTTAGCTAACCTTATCCAAATAAAGTATAAAGGAAAAGGACATACGGAAGTACATTATGGAGATGTCTAACATCACTTCAAAACTTAAAGTACTAAGGTTAGATCTGTATGGTAACTTTCTCGTGCATCTGTTATTGACATCTCTTCCTGCACACTATGGACAGTTTATAGTGAGTTATAATACTCAAAAGGATAAATGTACTCTTAATGAGCTCATTTCACATTGTGTGCAAGAAGAGGAAAGGTTGAAGTAAGAAAAGACAACTGAAATTGCTCATATTGCATCTACCTCAAGGAACATAAAGAGGAAAAGGACTAATGATAAGGGTACTGCAGTTGTAACATCACAACCCAAACCTAAAGTTCAACAAAAGAAACAAGTTCAGGATTCACAATTTGCTTGTTTCTTTTCCAGAAACCTGGGCATGTGAATAAGGATTGTTCTGATTACATCACATGGCGTGTAAAGAAAGGTACACTTCTCATTTTGGTCTGTTCAGAAGTTAATTTGACTTTTGTACCTAGCCATGGTGGGTAGATTCAGGTGCAACTACTCATATAAGTATGTCTATGCATGGTTGCCCATGGAGCCGACCTTCAAATGATGCTGAAAGATTCATCTATCAGGGTGATGGCAAAATAGTTGGAATTGAAGCAATTGGGACCTTTCTATTATCTTTTGAAACTGGTCATTTTATTGAATTAATAAAGACTTATGTAGTACCGTTTTTTAGATGGAACTTGGTTTCTATTTTTTGTTTTGGACAAATACAGTTATTCTTGTTCACTTGAAAATAATAAAGTTACTCTCTTTCTAAATTCTACTTTGGTTGCGACTGGTTCTTTAATTGATAAATTATATTTATTAAACACCATTGCTTCATTTAATGAAACCTTGTAAAATTAAAATTAACTGATGAGAATTTCGTTGCTTTATGTCACAAGTGTTTAGGTCATATCTCCAAAAGGAGAATAAAGAGACTTGTGTCAGATGGAATACTTTAACCCCTTAATTTCACCGGCTTTGATGTTTGTATTGAGCGTATAAAGGGGAAATAGACAAATGTAGGGAAATTAAGTTCCAAAAGGAGTTCAAATGTCTTAGAATTGATACATTCTAGCATTAGCAGTCCATTTCCTATGGCTTCATGGAAATGGTCAATAGTATTTTATCACTTTTATAGACAACTATTCTCGTCATGGGTACTTATATTTAATTCATGAGAAGTCTCAAGCTCTGAACGTGTTAAGGCCTTCAAAGCAAAAGTTGAAAATCAACTAGGCAAGAAGATTAAAGTTGTCAAATCTAATTGTGGCAGTGCATACTATGGCAGATATGATAGATAAGGTGAACAGCGTCTAGAACCTTTTGCCAAATTTCTAGAGACGAAACAGAATGTTTAAGGACATAGTAAGAAGTATGATTGATCCTTCTTATTTTCCAAATTTATTCTAGGGAGAGGAACTTAAGACTGCGGTATATATTCCAAATAGAGTACGTTGTACAATGGTAACTAAAACCCCTTATGAACTATGGATAGGATGAAAACCTGTCATTAAAGATTTACACATTTGGGAGTGTCCAGCTGAGGCAAGATCTTATAGGCCAATTGAAAAGAAACTGGACTCAAGAACTATTAGCTGCTATTTTGTTGGGTATACTGAACAATTGAGGAATTTTAAGTTCTTTGATCCCTCAACTAAGTCCTTTTTCGAAAATGGGAAATGTGAGATTTCTTGAGGATGTTTCGTTTAAGGGGGAAGATGCGGTTAAGAACAAGAATGTTGTCTTTGAAGAGGCATCAATTCCTCTCCCACACATTATTCAGCTTGCTGACAGTGTCGAAGGAGATAATAATGAGGACTTCCATGCTCAAAATATAAGAATTATTTCAGAAGAACAAACTCAACAACCTCATGAGCAGTTATAGATCATTTTGATTTAGAGCTGCATCGTCAGATGCATCTTAAGATGGATTTTCTCAATGGTAACATTGAGGAAACCATGTATATGGTGCAACCCAAAAACTTTGACCCAGTTGATCCAAAGTCTATGGTTTGTAAACTCAAGAAATCTATATATGATAAAATTAACTTCTTTGTTCTCTATGTCAATGATATACTATTGGCTAGTAGCGATATAGGCTCATTGCACGAAACTAAGAGATTTATAACTAAGAATTTTAAAATAAAAAATATTGGGGATGCCTATTTTATTTTGGGAATTAAGATACACCGAGATCATTCTCAGGGTATCCTTGAATTATCCCAAACGATCTATATCGAGAAGGTACTCTCTAGGTTTGACATGAAATTTTTTGCACAAGGAGATACTCATGTTGCTAAGGAAGATAAGTTTAGTCTCTATCAATGCCCCAAGAATGAGACTAAAAGTGTATAAATGAAAAAGGTTCCTTATGCTTTAGCTATTGGGAGACTTTTGTATGCTCAAGTATATACGCATTGGGATTTAGTGTACATAATGGGTATGTTAGGCAGATTTCTGAGTAACCCTGGAATGGATCACTAGAAACCATCCAAATGGGTTATGATGTAATTATATGGAATAAAAAATTACACGCTCATCTATCGGAAGTGAGATAATTTGGAGATCATTGGGTATTCTGATGCCTATCTTGCGGGTTGCCAAGACACTAAGAGATCCACTTCTGGCTATGTATACATGTTGTTTCGAGGTGCTATGTTTGGTGGAGTGTTAAGCAATCACTTATTGCACCTTCCGCTATGGCAGCAAAGTTCATAGGCTGTTATGAGGCAACAAATCATGCGATATAGCTGCGAAATTTTGTCACTGGGCTGCATATTTTGGATAGCATTGAAAAACCACTACAGATATATTGTGATAATAATTCAGCAATTCTATATTCGAATAACAATAGAAGCTTATCGAAGTCTAAGAACATATACATTAAGTTTCTTGTTGTTAAGGAAATAGTTCAGAGTAAGATAGTGTCTATTGAACATATAAGAACAAACTCCGTGCTCGTGGATCCGCTTACTAAGGCTTACCACCCGAGGTCTTTCAAGAGCACACTACCCATATGGGTGTTGTTCAGTTTGATTATATTAAGCTTTAGTGGGAGTTCTATTTAGTTTAATGTTCCTTCATTTGACACTACTCATATACTTTATGTATGTTTTAGTTTTTCGCAGAATAAAGTTGATGGTATTTTCATTTTGTTGTTTATTGTGAATTTACTATCTTTTAATTGTGGTATAACATAAGGTTTAAAAGACTAAGGTTTGATCTCACTACGGAATAAAGATAGGACCAATTGGAAATAGGCATGTCTGAGATCACATTGCATATAATTTCCAGCCACACATCCATACTTGATCTATGCCGTTGAATATATTTGGTGTGGTGATCATTGATGGATCTAGTTACCACATAAACGTAACGAAGGTCGCTTTGGTATCATACTGGTATAGGAGATGGACGAGATTGATTCGGGATATGTCTTAAGAATAGAAAGAAATTTGGTATGCACATAAAGTTATCGAATATAATTACATTCAGAATTATTATGTAGCCCAAGTGGGAGATTGTTGGAACATTTTATTTATTCCAAATAATTTAATGTGGGTGTACATATTAAAATAATAATAATATTTGAGCTTTAATTTTTAAATGGGAAAATGAAGTGATCTAATTAAGTAAGCTCAAAATACATCAGCAGTAAGTATGGAATCTGAAATGTGTGGTTACCCAAAAGTCACTTATTGGTTACTCTAGAGTCACCTATTGGTTACTCAAGAGTCAGTTAATTAGAATTTATGGGGTTCTAATTATATGTCTATAAATATAATGAAGGGTTCTAGTCCCTAGGGCTAATTCACTCAAAGACTCTCCTCCTCATTCCCATCAATGAGAGAGAACTCATAGAGAGAGGGATTAGTCTGTGAAAGACCTCCAACCCCTAGTCTCAATCATCACTATGGATTTAGGTACACAGTTCCTATAATTCTTTTATAAGGTAATTTCGATAATCTAATATGTCGATGAATTTTATTTAATATTCCAACACAAATAGTAATACTTCTCATGTTATAATGTGCTTATAAGAGAACTATTTTTATCCTATTTTTAATTTTATGAACTTCAGATATCAAGGAAAGAGATATTGTCAAATTAAAGTAAATAACAAATCCTGGGTGTTATCATAAATGGTTAGATATTAATTAAGCAGTGATAATATTTGCCTTTATAATTTACAAAAATATATATTGATAAGACTGCAAAGGAGAAACATTAGGCTAATTTCATCAGAGTATATAGAAAAAATAAATAATTGGGGAAAATAACGAGAAAAAACATGTTAGTTAACAATTGTTAATGTAATCTTATCACAATAACTTTTTATAGGCGAAAGACCATTCATATGGGGTATTATTTCACTCCAATACTACCGAAAAGCATATAAATAGTACACATAATAGAATGTTTTTCAAGAACTTTAGGGGACCATGTCCCCCTCAACCATAAGGTGGCTTTGTCCCCGAGCTTATCTAGTTATAACTTACACGAGAAGAATTTTAGTTGCCATGCAAGAAATGTGAACAATGACCTAAAACAAAAATTTTATTCGATCTTAATCTTTTTATAATGAATAGAAAAAGTAATATCTGCGACAAACATACTGGTAAGTGCGCAACACAAGTAGCAAAAGTTAAAAATGGAAGACAATCTATGCAGTAGATATTGTATCAAGTAAGAGTGAATTTTCCCCTACACTACCGCCACCTACTTTTTTTCATTTTCTTTTCTTTTTTAGATAAATAAATGATGCATATTAAATAAACCGCTAAGGGGCGAAACCCGTATACAGATAGTATTCATTATAATAGGAAAAATATCACAGACGGAGATAAGAACAAACCTAACTAGCTAAACATCATTATACAAGACTTCCAAAAACTCAAGAATATTAGGAAGCGTGGCCACAAAGTGTTCTTAATACCATACTAATAAGGTACATAGAAAAGTGTATCGAATTCTAGTTAGGTCCATCTCCACACCTCCGAAACATCTCGAATTCCTCTCCTGCCATATGGGCCAAAAAATGCAGTATGGAACCAAACGCCACATTGTTCGATCCTCTTTCCACCTTTTAGGAGGATGTCAAACTTCCAATAAACCCCTCACCATCTCAGGCATGAACCACGAGATCCTACTAAGAGAAAAGAAAACCTCCCATAGGCTTGATTAGGTATAAATTCTTCCAAATTTATCCCTTTAATTTAGTTACTTTTAGCACCTCGAACAACGTAATCAATTTGAATTTATCTCATAATCTTGCTATTGACTTATCCTAACGAGTACACTGAGTTTCTGGTATTTCGTACTAATTTTGTAGGTATTTGATGTCAATTAAAGAAAGAAAGAAAGAAACTGGAAGAATCGAGAAAGAAAAGAAGGAAAGTTCAAAGAGCAAAATTGTAATTTCTACCTAGAATTAGGATGAGACATCTAAAGAGAAGTTGAAGATATCAAGTTCATGAACACATAGGAAGAAACGACACCTCAATCGGAGTCCCGGTGCGAAAGTTATGAGTAGTCAAAGTCTGAAACAAAAAAGTCAAAGGAAGACCGGACCGATCCGGGCCGGACCGGTCCGCATTGCCAATTTCCAGAGAACCCCGGACCGAAGATGAACCGAAGCTGAAAGAAAATAAAACAATCGATTCGCGTCGTATCAATCTGACCAAGAATTAAAAGAATCGATCTGGATTCCAGGCAGATCGAACCGAGGGAGGACCGAACCGGTCCGACTATCAAGTTTTTATTTTGTTATCTTCCTCTAATGGAGAGTCCTAGTGCAGCTAAAACTCCTGAAGTTTTGTAGGGTATTTAAACCCGTTTTATTATCATTCTTAGTACGAAGAATTAATCTAATTTTCTATTCTTTTCAGAAAAACTTTAGTTTAGAGATAGCTTATAATTTTAATTCCAAGATTGAAGATTGTTCAGATTTCTGTGATTACCAGTAATTGTAGTTAATGCTTTGAGTGCTTTGGTAAGATTAGTGAGTAATTTCCTCTGTTTAATTTCCCGTTTACATCATTCTACAAAACCAACCCGATATGGTAGTTGTATGTACATAAAATTAATCCTCTAAATTTAATGGTTTGATTATGACCGTATTGCATAGAAACACGAAAATTGTAGATCTTTAGATCTCGTTTGCTTCCGGATAACCGGGATGCTTTAGAATACAATTCGAGTGTAACTATTGTAGTACCAATTTACTCGTCCTCTGATTAAATATGATGCGGGATTGAACCTCATATACGTAATGCTTGGGAGTACTAAATTATGGGTCTAATTAATCATTTAAATTTATGATTAGTTTTATATCTACAATACACTAGGGTTGGGGGATTGTATTCCCGTCCTGTTTTTCTCATCATATAGTTTAAAGTTTTAAATCATTCTTCATCAGTATTTTAGGTAATGTAGAATAGTTGCATCTCTTTCATTATTTTCAAAATTGCATCTAGTGTAGTTGTTCCACAAATCAAATCATCTTTTCCTTTTCCTTTAGAGTCGGAGTTAGGATTTTCTTCATTTATCCAACGCCGTTTCAACTCTGTTGTCCTATTTCCCTGTGGATACGATCCCGACTTACCGGGTTTATTACTAACGCGACAGGCTTGCACTTGAGCCTAGAGAGTACGCACTTTTGAGATATATTCTTACTCGCGTCATGTTTTTGGCGTCGTTGTCGAGAAAGTAGGTAAACTTAGGATTATATCGAGTCAATCTAAAACTTTGACCAAAAATTTCCAAAAAATAAAAAATCCAAAAACATATAAAATATTTGAAAAAGCTCAAAAATATTCATCATCATCTCTCATAAGTTGTTAATGAAAAATTCTGAACTCACTCCAACTTCCCAGAATACTCCAACCCACATTCACGAAAACCCGATAGTTGAGTATGACCCTGATAGCCCGCACACTCCTAACGCTCCACAGTTTTGGGTTCTACCTCCCACATTGTCCCACACAATCTCAAGTAACACCCCGTTTTCCCTCTTAGGACACACTTCTGAGTGCACTCCGAGTATACCAAGTGAGGATACCAAATCTTTGAGAGAGAGAGACATGTCACAACACAGTAGTGCAGCTGCCAATGAGTGAGAGGTCCCGTATCACCCTTTGAGAGACGTCTTATATCCCGAGCGCACTGTCACTCCGGGATGAATTTTACTCCCGTACAATGCTGGGCAATTTCTCTTTAGGAATGGGATGATCCAGATACTTCCCACTTACCATGGAATGGATTCAGAAAGGCCATATGCCCACATCATGAAATTTGAGGAGGCGTGCGAGACTCTTAGCGATCAAACTTGCACAAAAGATGTGCTCTGCCTCAAACTCTTTCCATTCTCACTAAAGGATAAGGCTAAGACCTGGCTATGGTCTTTACCTCCAAACTCGATTTCATCATGGAATGAGCTACAATCCAAATTTCTCAAGAAGTTCTTTCCTCCACATCGAACGAATTCTATCAAGGCTCAAATTCAAACATTCCGATAATTAGAAAATGAGTCATTCGAACAATGCTACGAGCGTTTCAACGAGTTAATTGCCTCGTGTCCCCATCATGGTTTTGATAAAATGAAAATCATTTCCTTTATCCATAATGGGCTAAACATTAACTCCAAGCAACTCGTTGAGACCATGGGTAGTGGTTCGTTTGTCGACTTAGAGGCCCACGATCCTAAGCTTCACCTGAGGTATGTCGCCGAGACTACCCAATCCTGGGATACATCTAACTCTAATGATCAAAATCAAAATTGTCAAGTGACCACCACTCCATCGGCGTCCGACTTATTTTATGTAGAAAGGAATTCTATAGCGAACAGTTGACTCGATATGCTTGAGAAAGGACTGCGAGACCTATGTGAGGAATGTGGAAGAGGACCAACTGGATCCATCCCAAACCCTATTGAGAAGGTGTGTGCGATTTGTGAGGTGGGTCATTCAATGGAAGAATGCTCGACTATCCCCGCCTACAAAGTGATGCTTCAAGAGCAAGTCAGTGGCATATGAGGTTTTAAGGGTAATTTCGGTGCCCCGCACGGGAATTCCTACAACCCTTCATGGAAAAACCACCCTGGTTTTAGCTATGGGAAACAACATGATGCGATGAATCATAATTCACATGTTGCCCCTCCTCCACCACCGCATTTTCAACAAGCTCCACACATGCAAGGACATGTACAAGCACCACCACCTCAAGGAACATACATCCCTCTATCGCGGAGAAGTCTCGAGGATACGATAAACCACTTTATCAATACCCAGACTGCAACTAATGCTAGTCATGAGTGCATGATGAAAGACATGAATACGAGCATCCCACAGTTGCAATCATCGTTGAGTATCCAAGAGAAGGGCAAGTTTCCTGCCCAGGGCCAAAGACCGCCCCAAGGTCAAACTAGTGTTAACTCCACCTTGACAGAACATCAGGAGCAATGTCAAGCTGTGACCACTCTACGTAGTGGGAGAGTCATTTATTTATCACCTCCCCCACACGATGCAATCAAAGACAAGGAGATTTTTCCTGGCACAAAAGAGGCCGAAGATGTCCCCTTAAAGGAGAGTGATAAAGAGGACACTAGTGAGCCCACGGTATTAGTGAAACCACCCACCGCGGCACCGTTTCCTCAAAGATTGATTCTTTCCCATAAAGGAAACCCCCGTGATGAAGTGCTAGACATGCTAAAGCAAGTAAAGCTGAATTTACCTTTCCTCAATGCCATTAAGCAAATTCCAGCATATGCAAAAGTCATCAAAGACTTGTTGATGGTAAAGAGGAGGATGAAGGTAAAGAAAAATGTATTCCTAGCACAGAACGTGAGTTTCATCCTACTCAATGATCTCCCACCCAAGTTCAAAGATCCCGGTGCACCCACCATTTCCTGCATTATTGGAGAAAATAAAATTAAGAAAGCCTTACTTGATTTGGGAGCAAGTGTCAATATCCTCCTTTACGCCATCTATAGGCAACTTGATTTGGGCGACCTCAAGCCCATAAAGGTCACTCTCCAATTAGAGGATCGAACCGTGAAGATCCCATGAGGCATAATTGAGGACGTGATTGTCCAAGTTGACACTTTCTACTTCCCGGTAGACTTTGTCATTTGGGACACGGATCCCTCCTTTACCCCAAGAAACCATGTTCCCATCATCCTTGGGCGCCCGTTCTTAGCTACGGCTAACTCAATCATCAATACTCATAATGGGCGAATGCAACTCACTTTTGGGAACATGACTTTAGAGACTAACATCTTCCATATCGCCCAACAGACGGGGGAAGAAGATGATCTTCACGCAGTGAACCTAATGGACGAGATCGTAGAAAAGTATTTTGAGGAAAATTATTGTGGAGACACCTTAGGGTCCTGTTTTGTGTTGAGTCACAAGAGTGAGGGGACGTACACCTCATTCGAAAGGGAGGTTGAGGAGTTGAGAGAGTTATTTGATGAGAAAGCATCGGACGAGGATGTGAGAGATGTAAGTCGGGTTTCTAGATTCAAGGAGTTACCACCGAGGGATACACGCATGGTTCCCACCAACGAAAAATTTTCCAACCCTGTAATTTGAAGAAACTCCCCTCCCATATTAAATATGCATACCTAGGAGAGGATGAGGCATTTCCTGTTGTTGTCTCCTCTAGCCTAGACGAAGAGCAGGAGGGTAAATTGCTAAAGATTCTGAGGAAGCGCCAAAGTGATTTTGGTTGGTGAATTGCTGATTTGAAAAGGATAAGTCCTTTGATTTGCACCCACAAGATCCATCTCGAAGTGGATATCAAGCCCTCGAGAGAAATGCAAAGAAGGCTAAACCCTAATATGAAAGAAGTGCTGAGGACTGAAATAATTAAGCTATTGGATGTCGGGATTATTATCACACCCCGCCTAATTTTGGCATCGACCGCCACCAAAACTAAGCCGAGCAAGAGTAAATAAAATACCATTCTTAGCATGAGATATTTATGAGACATAAATAAATCAGTCCATAAGATAAACAATTGAATCAATCTCAAATAATCATGGATAACTAAGTGATAAAAGATCCATCACATGCTAACTCCAATAATCCATTCTCCAATAATGATTAAATAAAATCTGAAATAATCCCAAAATAAATCCTCTAAACAACTTTGGAACCGAATGGCCCAATAGAACTCAAATGAAGTTTCATAATTAAATATGACTGAAAAGGAAAATCTAACTAAACTATGACATAAAATAAATAAGTCCAGCTGCACCTCCAAATGATAACTCTGATAAACTTATGAAGCTTCTCCAATTCTAATCCTGAACAAGATTAGTCAACGCATGGGTCAGAGCCAAAGCCCCGAGCAAGAATACACACTACTCCCCTCAAATAGGATCCTTGAATCCAGAAAGTAACATTATACGCAATAAATATCATACTAGAATATTTTAAATTAAACGGACTAATTTAAACGCGATAAATATAAACCACTAACTACCCGTAAAAATCCCATTTATAAAGGCATACCAATATGATTTTAAATTCCCAAGTCCCACGACGTTGATTTAATTAAATTAACCAACTTTTATTATAACCTCATTTTATTATGGTGGTCCTCCCGCCTCGGGGGATTTCTCCACCAAAATACACATCCCATTGTCAAAACGTCGGCTGTCCCGTTTAAACTGTCGGCCCTCGCTGATTGATAAGGTTCCACACATGACACGACATAAAATGCCGGCTGGCCCGTTTAAACTGTCGGCCCTCGCTGATTATGTCGCCAATATATTTTAATACCCGTCTTATTATCTTAGGTATTAGTTCTCAATTTCTCAATTCACAATTTATAAACACCCCACGCTTTAATCGATGTGAGATCCTCAAAATACCCCTTAGTCCCATACCTAAGGGTCCCCAAGTTATCAATACGTCCTAACCTATGTATAGGAGGATTTTCTAACATAAATCATAACCTAGTCTCATACCTAGACTAGCGTAATGACGATAAAGTAATAAAAATCATCCCACCCCCAACACAATAAAATCTTGATAATTTTCCCTCACTAGTCCCATTCCTAGAAGGCATTCTAAAATATAGGAAGAGCAATAATACCCAACAACCCATCATCACAATGATATTTAATAATACCAACAGGTATAATTAGTCAACGTATAAAACTGCGCATGATAATCCAATTCCATTAAATTTTTAATTTAATTATCACAACGTTAACAATACCCAAATAATCTTATTTAATTATTTTAAATTAAATATACCAAGTTTTCATCATATATACATCAAAAAACAAATTTTATTATCTCTACATGTATTTTATGAGTTATACGCACCCAAAAGTCCATTATTTTAAAGCTAGGGTTTTTCTACATGCAACCTACACCAATAAAACCCAAAATCACTCATGAATCCTACGTACCCAAAGGGTTATGAATATTATTCAGATTAAAAGATTTTATAAAAACAGCCCCATAATTAGTATCCACTTTTTCTAATTAAGTTACTAATTAATTTTAAGAAACACATGTAATTAAGTGTTTAGGCGACACTTAAAACGCATAATACTAAAGGAAAAGAATAGAGTATTCATGCCTGTGAAGATCGTGTTGAAAATCTGATTAGAAATCTGGATTCCTAGCGAAAAATTAACAAAAGAGTGCTCTTGAACAAACTTGATTAAACCCCAATTAAGCCTCCCAAAACTTGTGACAAAAATCTTGATAATGAACAAGGTTGATGATTATGGGTGATAGGAAAAATATTTGGAAGTGTTCTCTGGTGCAAAACTGGAGAAAAAGTGATTATGAGAAGTCCCCCTACGGACTAACAAGGTTATATAGTGATTAGGAGTCCTAATCCTAACAAATACTAAAAATAGCTTACTGCTGACGTTTTCTGGGAGGGTCGATCGATCTACCCCCAGGCATCGATCGATCGATCGATCATGCCTAAAATCTGACAGTTCTCCCCAAAAAAATTATAAGGGATAAAAATTGTAAAATCAATATAAAATCCATTTTAATTCCGCTTGAAGTTTTATTCTTATAAAATCATAACCAACATATTTAGCCAATGAAAATTATTAAATTCAAAAATTTATTTTTCTCGAATATTTCAATTATTTAATTAAATTAATTAATAAAAACACGGGGTGTTACATACTTCCCCACTAGCAAAGAATTTCGTCCTCGAAATTAAACGAATCATACACATAAACACTAAAATCTAGCAAAAAAAGAAAATAAGGCTCACATATGCCTACCCGTAGAGTGCCATAATTGGGCGCCCATACACCCAATCCTACGCACACCTACCCCACGAACAATAAAATAATATATATATTTGTAAGGACATTTTTGTCCATTAACAATTTATTATGTCGCACGCCGTTGCACCGTTGAAGAAATTCAAGATTCATACATTCATCAAGGGATCCGAATATCAAAAGAAGAAGAGGAATCAAGTCTTACAGACCGGACCGGTCCGCCTACAATAAAAGAACCGATCTGGCTAACCGGACCAGTCCGCCCTCAACCGGACCGATCCGTTTGATGAAGATCCAGTATACCCCGGACCGCAAGCGAACCGATGAAGCCTGGAATAAAAGAACCGATCCGGTCAATCGGACCGATCCGCCTGGGATAAACTTCGCCAGATCTGCTCGAGTTTTTTTAGGCTCAAAGTTTTCTTATTTAAAGCCAACTTCGGGGAGTTGTTTTTTAAGACTTTTCAAGATGAATTTCAGACTCCTAAATACTCTAAGTCTTCACCTATTGAGCCCAAGACTCTAGGTTTTTGATTCACACAATTGCCAATCCTTTGTGAATATTTTTGGTAACCCAAGAACACAACTTTTTAGTTTTTTCAAACCTTTGTGGAGAGATCTTTGCAACCGAGGGCTGCGTGTCATTGCTGAGGGAGTCTCTACAAAGTTTTATGGCTGCGTGTCATTGAGAGTGCTGCGATTCTTCCTTTGTTGATTGGACTGAGGTTCATGTGGGTTCGCTGCGTGTGGATTCATTGCTGACGACACCGACTGACGCCTGCGGGTATTCGTGTGTCACTGTATTTCATTGTAATCCGTGTAAGTTGCGATTTACTTATTATAGTGAAATAAAAGGTTTTTCCCTGCGGGGATTTTTCCTTAAACTTGTTTCGCATATTTGTTTATGGGATTGACACACGCACCGATGATATGATGTTTAGGGGCTGAATTTATTTGATTTAAAAGTTGACTCTAATTAAATAAGGTTACTTGGAATCTTGCGAATTTAATTTAATTTAATCTAGTTTAATCAATTATCACGCAGTCTTGTCTTATCAAATTGGTATCAGAGAGGGTTACGCTAATTTATCGCGTATTCCTGATTTTTTGAGGATTTACTTTCTGATACTCACGTTTTTAAATTGGTATCAGAGCGGGTTACGCTAATTTTTCGCGTATGCCTTTTTCCGCAAAATCGTGTGATATTGATTTTTTTTTAAAAATCAGTTTTGTGAAAAATCGCAATTTTTCAATGGAACACCCATTTAATGAGGAGCCTATTTTTGAAAAAGTTCACGACCATGGTGAAAATTTAAAAATTTTGAATTTGAAACTTTGCAAAAGAATTAAAGTTTTGGAAAAGGAAAATTCCCGTTTTAAATCCGCGATGGATCTTTTGCAAACGGTTCAAAATCAAAGAGATTTTTATCGTGAAAAACTTGTTTCCTTGGACCATGACTTTGTTTCTTTAAAATTGTCCAAGAAGGAGAGTAATGATAGGGTCCTTGTTTTAGAAAACGAATTAGAGGACTTAAAAAATTCTAGGGTTCCCGTTTGTGCCGTCGAGGATAAAAAATTAATCGATGATTTTACGGCATGTGAAAAGACTCTTAGAGATAAGTTTGTTTTTATTGAGGGAGAGCGCGATAAACTGTTAAGTTTAATTGATAATTTGAAAAAGAAATCCCTCAGATTGGAAGAGTCTAATTCTTTGCTTGAGTAAAAAATTTTGAAGTTAAAAAATGATTTGACAGACTCAAGCAGGTTTGATAGTGATGGTAATGGCTCATCTTGTTCTCATGCTTCTAGTGCTAAAGCCAAAACCATTATTTGTTTTAGAGGGTCAATTAACCCCAAGGACATTAGAAAAGATCACACTTTAGGTAACATTCCTCCCGTTTACACATGTTCACATTGTGGTAGGAAATGTCACCTTAGGAGATTTTGTTTTGATCTTGGAAGATGTCCTAGGAAGTTTATGTCTAGTGTTCCCGTGGTTCCCGAAGCCCCCATACGACGTTTCACACCTATTTGGGTTAGGAAATCACTTTTAGAGGAACTAGATTTTAGACAAGTTGATTCCCATTTGCTTGCACATGATTCTTCTCTTGCCATATCATATAGATGATTGTGTTTGCATGTTTGTCATACACTAGTTGAGGTTTAATGTTATATATTTACTAGTGTGTTGACATGTAATTTTTGTATATATTTTTTTTTGAAAAATACAAAAAGATTTTTTTTTGTTGCACCGTTTATGGATGAACACTTTGGATGACCAAGTCACAACATCATTCCATTATTTTCATGTGACTATTTAATAGTGTTTTGAGACAATAGGTCAATTCATCCATGTGCTTTATAATGTTTGGAGTCATTAGGATGTAATTAAGTATTCTTACTACATGTTTGACTCATGTTTCCTTTAATGCACACTTGCACGGATTTGTTTGATTATTGTGCTTGTCTTATCACATGTTGGTTGGGTGTTTTCACTTCAATCCTGTCCTTAAAATGAACCAAGCGCGATAAATTTTGATAAGGAAATTGTGCATATAAAAACCGTTTTGTGAGTTTGTGTGATTTGTTTGATAACGGGGAGGGACTGCGAAAGGTAATCATCTATCCTTTGCGCAAAAGCCACCGTTAAATTGGACCTAAAAAATTGAGGAATTTTATTATCCGAGGTCCAAAGAGGTTAAAAGAGCCCGAAAAAAATTGAAAGGCAATAAAAAAGATATTCATGCCAATTATGGGCCATTTAGGTTTTTGCACCAATTCTCCAAAGTTTGAGAATTTAGTTTATACACCTCTAAAAGAATATATATATGAGGGAGTTTGGTTGGAGATTTAAAACGAGTTTGCACGTCCTTGAAATTCTTGAAAACACGCTACATAGTTTTGGACGTTATTGGTGTGGAAATCATTTTGACTTTGATTTGTTGATTTGCATAAGATGATGTCATCTAAATTCAACAATCTTTTCACCTAAGGATACTTTTGATGTTCATTCGTTAGGGGTACACATATGCATCGTGCACATATGATTGATTGAGTTGATTTACCTATCGAATGTGTTCACACCCATTCATTCCATTTCCATGACTTGGTTGTTTGAGTCGAAATCCATGGTGTGATTTTTGTTTCATATTTGTTCAAATTGGTATCTTATTTTTGTACGAAAAAATTTGACAAATTCAAAAATAGTTTGTGAAGTTTTGTTTGAGCATCTCCTTGCAAGAGCACGTTTACCATATTATTTGATGCCCTGTTTTGTATACCGTGACACCCCGATTTTGCTTATTTGATTCATTCGTCTCATTTGTCTATTTGGGGACATCATAAAAAGGGGGAGAAAGAATTATCATATTATGGGGGAGTTTGAATTTTGGGGGAGTTTTTGAGATGTTGCTTATGTTTTTATCATATATTGATATCCATGTTATCTCATTTCAAACTCGATATGTCACTTGGTATTTTGCTTTTTCTCATGTGTGTAGGTACTAGATGGATTATCATTGGATTGCACACCCTGATGAGAAAAGTGTTGAGATTCCTGAAGAATTGAAGAACAAACGCTGTAGTCTTATTCAATTGTATCTTTCCAGTTTTGGGTTCATGGAAGGGTAGATTTGTATAGGCATTTTTAGTTGTTTGATAATTCAGATGTTTTGTTTTTATATATGTACCGGCATAGACATAGGGGGAGATTTGTAAGGACATTTTTGTCCATTAACAATTTATTATGTCGCACGCCGTTACACCATTGAAGAAATTCAAGATTCATACATTCATCAATGGATTCGAATATCAAAAGAAGAAGAGGAATCAAGTCTGACAGATCGGACCGGTCCGCCTACAATAAAAGAACTGATTCGGCTAACCGGATCGGTCCTCCCTCAACCGGACCGATCCGTTTGATGCAGATCCAGTATACCCCGGACCGCAAGCGAACCGATGAAGCCTGGAATAAAAGAACCGATCCGATCAACCGGACCGATCCACCCCCAAGCCGGATCGGTCCGCCTGGGATAAACTTCGCCAGATCTGCACGAGATTTTTTAGGCTCAAAGTTTTCTTATTTAAAGACAACTTCGGGGAGTTATTTTTTAAGACTTTTAAAGATGAATTTCAGAGTCCTAAATACTCTAAGTCTTCACCTATTGAGCCCAAGACTCTAGGTTTTTGATTCACACAATTGCCAATCCTTTGTGAATCTTTTTGGTAACCCAAGAACACAACTTTTTAGTTTGTTCAAACCTTTGTGGAGAGATCTTTGCAACTGAGGGCTGCGTGTCATTGCTGAGGGAGTCTCTACAAAGTTTTATGGCTGCGTGTCATTGAGGAGTGCTGCGGTTCTTCCTTTGTTGATTGGACTGAGGTTCATGTGGGTTCGCTGCGTGTGGATTCATTGCTGACGACACCGACCGATGCCTGTGGGTATTCGAGTGTTACTGTATTTCATTGTAATCCGTGTAAGTTGCGATTTACTTATTATAGTGAAATAAAAGGTTTTGCCCTGCGGGGATTTTTTCTTAAACTTGTTTCGTATATTTGTTTATGGGACTGACACACGCACCGTAGATGGATGTTTAGGGGCTGAATTTATTTGATTTAAAAGTAGACTCTAATTAAATAAGGGTTACTTGGAATCTTGCGAATTTAATTTAATTTAATTTAATTAAATTAAATTAAATTTAATCTAGTTTAATCAATTATCACACAGTCTTGTCTTCTCTATATTGCCTATATGCATACACATAACTATGAAAATAACGGCGTACCACACACTCTCACAATTCCCCCCACTCAATCCTATATCCGAATGTCATCAAAATTCTAAGGTCCTCAAATTAAATCTCAACATAAAAAATCGATACATACGATACCTAACATCTGTACTAAAATCTCTAAAATAATTATCGTCTCCAAAATCCATTTAAAGGATCCTCACATTAAGCTTACTAAATTCTAAACTCAATGCCTACGACGTTCTTAGCATAAAGCTTCACATCTCCAAGAAACACATCTAACACGTATGCTATCCTCAACCTTAAGGAGTGCGAATCAATCAAAGGGAATCAAAGATCGACAACGCGAAAGCTAAACGGACTCATAACCTACGAGACCTAAGACCATGCTCTGATACCATATGTCACACCCCGCCTAATTCTGGCGTGGATCGCCACCAAAACTAAGCCGGGTGTGAGTAAATAAAATATGATTCTTAGCTTGAGACAAATATGAGACATAAATAAATCAGTCCATAAGATAAACAATTGAATCAATCTTAAATGATCATGAACAAATAAGCGATAAAAGATCCATCACATGCTAACTCCAATAATCCATTCTCCAATAATGATTAAATAAAATTTGAAATAATCCCAAAATAAATCCTCTAAACAACTTTGGAACCGAATGGCCTAATAAAACTCAAATGAAGTCTCATAATTAAATACGACTGAAAAGGAAAGTCAAACTAAACTATGCCATAAAATAAATAACTCCAACTGCACCTCCAAATGATAACTCTGATAAACTTATGCAGCTTCTCCAATTCTAATCCTGAAAAAGATTAGTCAACGCATTGGTCAGAGCCAAAGCCCCGAGCTAGAATACACACTACTCCCCTCAAATAGGATCCTTGAATCCAGACAGTAGCATTATACGCAATAAATATCACAATAGAATATTTTAAATTAAACAGACTAATTTAAACGCGATAAATATAAACCACTAACTACCCGTAAAAATCCCATTTATAAAGGCACACCAATATGATTTTAAATTCCCAAGTCCCACGATGTTAATTTAATTAAATTGACCAACTTTTATTATAACCACATTTTATTATGATGGTCCTCCTGCCTTGAGTGATTTCTCCACCAAAGTACACATCCCCTCGTCAAAATGCCGGCTGGCACTTTAAACTATCGGCCCTCGCTGATTAACGAGGTTCCACACACGACACGACATAAAACGTTGGCTGGCCTGTTTAAACTGTCGGCCCTCGCTGATTATGTCGCCAATATATTTTAATACCCGTCTTATTATCTTAGGTATTAATTCTCAATTTCAAATTATCCCACCCTTTTATCGATGTGAGATCCTCAAAATACCCCTTAGTCCCATACCTAAGGGTCCCTAAGTTATCAATACGTCCTACCCTATGTATAGGAGGATTTTCGAACATAAATCTCAACTTAGTCTCATAAATAGACTAGCGTAACGATGATAAAGTAAAAAATCAGCCAACCCCCGACATGATAAAAACACGATAATCTACCCTCACTAGTCCCATACCAAGAAGACATCCTAAAATATAGGGAGAGAAAAATTACCCAATAACCCGTCGTCACAAAGAAAATATAATAATACCAATGTAACAACCCGAGGTTTTGGAGACAATGATTTATTTATTTTGAGAGAAATAAATAATATTTTATTGGAGAAATAATAAAATTGGCAATCGAGGTCAAAATTTGGAGTCGTTAGAAAGTGTGTCGAATGGCAATTCTCAGGGTACCATTGTTTCCGAAAGGGTCAAGAAAGTCGAAATGACTGTACTTGGGTTCTATTTAGGTTCCAAAATAATTTAGGACTATTTGACTCGAATTAAAGTTACCGAGTCATTTAAAGTGTGTATTATCATTTAAAGATGTGTATCTTGTGGGATAAGGCTTAAAAGCCACGTGAGAAGTCATTCTCACTTAAGAGAAAGAGGAAAACCCTAGAAAGAAAGAGAGAAAAAGAAAGAAGAAGAGAAAGAAGGAGAAAAGGGAGAGAAAGTGGAGATTTTCGGATTCCACGCGATCTCAAGGCGGATTCAGACCCTACAAACCCGAGGCAAGTGATTAAACTTGCTAAATAATTGTTGTGTACCAATTATTGCATGATTTGTGGATTGATATTTTGGGTTTTAGGTTTAGTTTAACAAAACCTAACTTTTGGGTATAATCTTAGATTTAATATGTAGATATTAGATTTAATGATAGAAATTAGTTTCAATGCATTCTAGGATGAATATTAATGTTATGAATATGGTTGGGTTGAAGATTTGCGGTTAAATGTATTTATTGGGGGGATTTTTGAGAAGTTGGAGTTGTGTAAAAATGGAGTTTGGCCGTGGTACCTGGTAGGGCCGGTCGACCGCGTACAGAGGGCCGGTTGACCGCGCCTCCAGAATTGGGCACACTATCTTCGATCATAGGCAAAATTAAGAAATGTGGTCGACCGCGGTTTGGGCACCGGTCGACCGATCCCCTGTTTTCGGTTCAAGTTTGAGAATTTAAGTTACCCCCTTCTTCTTTGGGTTTGTATGAATGGACTCCCATAATCAGAGTATCATAAAAGATTAAGTGATTATATAAGGGGATTATAGACCTTAGAATCATAAGACGATATATGAGGCAAATTGATAAATAAATGACTAAATGAAAATGTCGGGGAGTTTTAGTGATTGATTTTGGAGAAGTGAGAATCTAAAAAAGTATATCAATTTGGTGGAAAATCCTCTAAGTATCGAGGTTAGTATTTGAGGAATACTGATTGGAGATTTTAGTATTTTTTTTTAAGTGGGCAAGCCCACTTTTATTTGGGATTTTATTTGGTGATGATAACAATTTCACGATCTGAGAATGAGAATAACTTAGAGATACCAGATCTTAGGATCCAATCCCAAATGGGATAACTTTAAAGGTTCATAAAATAAATTGAACCATATTATGGATGGAGAACCGTGTATGCAAATTGAGGTTTATTAGGATTAAGAATATCCTTAACTTGAATTGAATTTTGAGACAATTCATTATTAGAAGCGTCATGTGAGCTTCAAGTGAGTATTAGTATAGCATATACTAAGTGGGGTTATTGTGCGAGAGTTGACGGTTAGTGTATCAAAAGAGAGGGATATACTAAATAATGATATTAATCTATTTCGCCTAAGGGCGTATAATGAATATGGAAATGATGTGTAGGTATACCTTATATAATGGTATATCTTTATTATGTGGGATGTATGTATACCTTATATGATGGTGTCTATACATGTTAAGCATACCCCCTCCTTGCTATCATTGGGAAGTTTCGTGCGTAGAGGGTGAGCATTCTGACTAGAAAAGCAGGACGTGGATATTCCCCAGGTCATAGTAATCCATAGTGGTCAGCAAATGACATATATATATAGATATATACATTATTTATTTTGGGGGTGAGAGGTCGTGGGTATGTGATGCTCTCACTTGCCGGTTAGGAGCTATGACTGCTTCCCGGGACGTTGTGTGCGTGAGTAGATCACGAGGTGGGTGTCGTTGAACCCCACCAGGTGGCCCCATTTCGCTACGTTTATGGGCTACTGGAAGATGATAGCATGTGAGCCTGCGTCCTTTGAGCTATAGTTCAGTTGGTGTGACACCCCGCCTAATAAAATACCAGGTGATCAGTCCTATACCAAATTAAAACAGGAATCCCAGTTGGATCATCCTTAGCATCACTGTCGAAAACTTTTTAAAGCATACTAACCACCTAGTATTCCAAAAACTGGTGCCAAATTTTAACTTTTTAATTTAACAAAATAGTACATGCGGAATTAAATATAAACCATTCACACAACTGAATAAATCAACTGAATAATTAATTTAAATAAGTTGCCGAATAAACCATCGGCCACCAAAGTAAAATAATCCAATACAAACATCAAACACCTGAAGGATTACATCTGAAAACTGTACTGAGAAGTCTGGGCGACAAGCCCTAAATAAAACTGAACTGAGAAATGATTCCTACTCTAGGAATGAATGAACGATGCGTCTAATCCAAACTCCTGCTAGCATCCACATATGCTGCAGCTCCATGTCCCTGGAAAAGAATATCAATCCTGGCGTCCCTGTGGCTGGACACCTAAAAGGTTTTGAAAATAGTTTTATAGCAAGGGTAGAACCCAAAACATTTTGAAAATAATTAGCAAGTGAATTAACTGCAGTAATTTAAAATGCATGAATGCGCTTCATATTTAAGTTAGTGTCGCACTCCCTTGTGGACATTCTCACCCCTCCACTATTGTGCACACCTAACGGTTATCTTAACCCCACCTAGTTGTACTACCCCGTCCAACTAGTTCTGGTATAACCTTCCCTTGCCATACTACTCTAACCCGAGTATAATGATTCTTAAATTATAAGTTATTTCACAATTAACTTAATTAATTCCTCTTAAATAATAGCATATAACCGTGTCACAAGTTATATAAAGTACATACATCACACACTGTATTATTTCCACCAATAATTAACTTAATTAATTTCTCATTAATTAAGAGCATATAACTGTAACCCGGGTTATATAAGGTAAATACATCACGCACTGTATTATCACATACATATAATAGTTACTACCATATTATACGTACCTCTACTAACATCCACACATGAATCATACGCGTATCCATCCTTCCGAGTATACCCTCACCGGATGATTCACTCTAAAATGCTATCTCACTAGGTGTGCTCACAAAACCTAGTTTCCCCGAGTTGGAATCGCTCACCAACTTGGACTAAAATATAAACGAAGTGGAGGCGGTCATATTCCTTCCCTGAAAGTGAGATAAATCCCTCACCCATATATACCGGACGCTATGACCTGGGGATATAGTCTCCCTACTCCTCAAGCTAGGGGATTCACCCACATCGCGCAACCTCCCTTGATAGCATTAGAGTATTTAAATTGAATAAATATCTAGTCACTGATATTTACTATCACACACAATATATATATATATATATATATATATATATATATTATAAACCCCGGTTTTTACCGTGTACTCAAAATCCCATACACTGCCTGTAATTTCCTGAGTCTGTGGCCCGACTCAATGTAATTAATTTTCTCACTTAATAACTTATCCTCTTCCCGAGTCTATGGTCCGACTCTAATATAATTAATTCACACCTTAATTAATATAATACTTTCCCCGAGTCTATGGTCCGACTCTCCTTAAATTAATTAACACACATTTTAATTTAATACCTCCCCGAGTCTATCGTCCAACTCTAATTAAATTAATTAACAAATTAATTAATCAACCCAAATTCAGAGTCTGTGGTCCGACTCTAATATAATTAATTATCACATTAATTAATAAGTACCCTTCACGAGTCTACAATTCGATCCTGATTAAACTAATTATTCCACCCATTAATTTAATCATACCCGAGTCTACAAACCGACTTTAATTAAATTAATTAACACCTTTAATAATTTAATTCTACCCGAGTCTACAATCCGACCCTTTTTAAATTAATTAACACTCTTATTAATTTAATATTACCCGAGTCTATAATCCAACTCTAATTAATTTAATTATCACATTTATTAATTTAATAACTTGGTGTCACTCAACCATTGTCCCCGGACAAACTTAATATTTCCCGAGTCTATATCCCGACTCAAAATTATTTAGTTTATGTCTAAACTTAATTCACTACCTTGGGGTCGCATGTCCAATATACCCGGATTCACTCACTTGATCCGTACCTCGCTATTTTGGAATAAGTTTCTCAATTTCATCCATTTAATGTCCCACATAAATTCATCCTATTCCCAATTACTTTCTCCCATAATTGCTAGGAATATTTGTTTCACAATTATTTACCACTAATAAATGTATGGGAATTTAATTTATAATTAATTTCCCCTTATATCTCGCCCAGGCCGAACTGGCCAGAATTTCCCACCATCGATCGATCGATGCCCCCGATCGATCGATCGACCCCTTCGTTACAGCTCTGCCTCCCCCCTGTTTTCCACCATTAACGAATCTCAAGGTTTCTAAACCAGAATTTAAACCTCTAATTACATCATCCCATCATCTACACATGGTTAATCCACATCCCATTCATCTTAGAGACCTTAAGATAATCAACCTCTCTACTTATCTCATAATTTTTGAAATGGGTCTTTCTCCATAAAATTCAATTATCTGTTTTAAATCCCAAATTCCAGATTCGATTTCCACTCTTTTATGTTCTGAAATTTTCGTTCAAATCATATATACATATTCAGATATCAATCACCCATCTAAATCTTATTTTGAATCTCATTCAAGTGTTTCAAAAACAAAAACCCCATTTTGTACCCATTTACACCCAAAAACGAATTTTGGTTTACACATCACTATGATATGAATTGATTTGCTTTCTTTAAGAATCAAAACAGTTAACTACTTGCCTGGAATTACTCGTAGGGTCTGATTCCGTTGTTGTAGAGATTGGTTGACGAAGAACACCCCAAATTAACCCTTTAATTTGGCTCCAAAAGCTCCCAATTGCTCTTGCTAAGCTTTCCCCCAATTTCCCTCTCAAGCCCTAGGCTTAGAATTGTGTTAGCTGCTGATTTCTTAATCCCCCCACTTAGGTTAAAATCCTAAATCCCGTTTTTCACCTAATGGGCTTAATTAAAGTGGCCCAACTCACCCCGTGTGGGCCCGGCTATGCCCAAAAATACCCCGAGACCCAATTACTACCCTCGGGTACTCTTTTCTGACTATCTCGACCCATCCGGACTCAACCGCGCACTCAAAATTGACATCCGGATTAATTTATAAAAATCCTTATCTCACACCCAATTTAGTCTATGCCGACTCCCGGGTGGGATAAGTGCATACCCCGTCATTAATACCTGAAATGACGTAATTAAGTTATTACTATTCACTTAGTAAATAAATTTTCCTAAACATTAACCATTCACTCCCCGATTAATATTTAAATATATATATTGCCATAATTAATTCAATTAAAATTACAACACACCAGTAATTTAAAATTCCCGAATTAATTAAATATTAACTCTACAAAAATATGGGGTGTTACATAGGGACACGGAGATGCAGCATATGTGGATGCTAGCAGGAGTTTGGATTAGACGCATCGTTCATTCATTCCTAGAGTAGGAATCATTTCTCAGTTCGGTTTTATTTAGGGCTTGTCGCCCAGACTTCTCAGTACAGTTTTCAGATGTAATCCTTCAAGTGTTTGATGTTTGTATTGGATTATTTTACTTTGGTGGCCGATGGTTTATTCGGCAAGTTATTTAAATTAATTATTCAGTTGATTTATTCAGTTGTGTGAATGGTTTATATTTAATTCCGCATGTACTATTTTGTTAAATTAAAAAGTTAAAATTTGGCACCAGTTTTTGGAATACTAGGTGGTTAGTATGTTTTAAAAAGTTTTCGACAGTGATGCTAAGGATGATCCAACTGGGATTCCTATTTTAATTTGGTATAGGACTGATCACCCGGTATTTTATTAGGCGGGGTGTCACAGATGGTATCAGAGCATCAGGTTCTAGTGTCCTTAGGATCTGTGCGACTTTTCACGTTTCAGCTTAGCAATCTTTGATATAGAGCCCTATCATAGGATTGTTGTATTCTCATACGTATGTGCATATACGTTCTTCTGCGAAATTTTTATTTGAGAGTGAACTCATACAATTCGATTCTCATTCCAGATGACGCCCAGAAGGGAGAGAACAGTTAGGGCAGCAGGGGGAGATGAGATGGGGGAGGCTCGTTAGGAGCAAGAGCTACCACAGCAACGACCATGGATGATTTTGGCAGCATAGGTTACTGAAATAGTAGCACAAGTAGTTGGAGCAACGATGGTCACAACGGCAAGGTACTTTGTACGAAATCAGCCAGAAGTGTTAGTGGCGTCGGATGTTCAGACTCACGCAGGGTTGTCGGGGTGCAAATAATAAAGAGAGGTTATTTTAGCGGGAACAAACCAGAGTTGCGAGGGGGTTCAGGTGTAGTACTAGCGTGTCAAGGAAGAGAGGATCCAGCATCACCTACGCATAGGAGGTTGCGATGGGGTGCGAAAGAAAATGCTAACCACTTGTAGTTAGTGGGAACGATGATACAGTGGTGGGAGTCGATCACCACAGTTGAGGGAAGGGACACACTAGCTACTGAAGAGTTTTGAGTGCGGTTCGACCGCAAGTATTTTTCCTTCAGCGGTCGAGACCAAAATGAGGAGAAAATTTTGTGAGGAGACTCAAAGGGAGACTGTTCAGTCGTCGATTACGAGGAATATTTCACTCGTTGGCAAATTTTTACCAGATGAGATAAGCGATGAAAAGAGAAAGAAAGAAAAAATTATGGAGGGGCTAGTCTGGAGAATCAGACAACATTTAAGTGATAATTCTGCATTAGTTGGTTATACTAATGTCATTAACGCAACACTCCGGCACTGTTGGGAATATCGCTTCCACGCGAAAGGAAGAGGGAAGGGAGTGGGGATTAACCAGTCGGATGAGGTAAAAGGTAACAATACCAGTGGGTATCCCAGCAGCAGACTGGGGAGAGATCAGGGGCAGGATTCCCAGCAAGGAAATCATTCCAAACGATCTAGAACTGGAGGCTATCGGCGGGATGGGCAGGAAATTCCAACAAGGTTGGCATGGAAGGTATCAGTGGCAGGGTGAACATGTTAGAAGGTGTTTTGTTTGTGGGAAAATCGAGACACATGAAGAGATATTTCCTTTAGCAAGGCAGCAGTCGACTATAGGACGAGGTCCTGGATGTACAGCCACTAAAGCAAATCACGGGTGCATTCGGGCAGGGAGAAGCTACCCCAAAAATCGAGAACCAGCGATTGCAGCTAGAGTATAGAAGTAATTATTTTACCCTAGGGACATAGGGTATATTTTTGAGTGACAAAGAGGATGTCACAGTATAAGACTTATTTTTCACTAGAGTTCACAGGTGAGTCGAACTTAGTGGGTGCGTTGGCGGTAACAGCCATAACATGTGGGTAAACTTTCCGTAAGGTAGCAGAGTTCCTTAGTGTTCTTCACGGGAGAGTGGAGGTGTACACTGAGTGATTGGTCGAATTATGCGAGGAATGACTACTTTCGTGAATAATGGGAGTAGGGTTGATAATACTTTTTAAACATCGGCTGGATAGCGATGGAATTTAACTATTGTGGATAGTGGAGTTAAATTTTGGTGTCCGCGACACCAGGGTATGGTTGGTACTAGGTATTACCGAAGAGGGCATATAGCCTATATATATGTGGATATATATGTTGTATTGCGTGGTGTGATGGCACATAGGTTTTGTGTTCTCACATTTTATCCCGGTAAGTGGGGATGTTTACTGAAGTGAATCAGGGTGGTTAAATTGATTTTCGAGCAAAGAGAGATAGATCGGGGCTTATTTTACGCAAGGACTAGTGGTAGTAAGGGCACGGTATTATGTTGTCTTTGGTAGCATAAGGGTAAGCGTATATTCTTTTGTGTTGAGAGATAAGTATTTATGGGGAGAGGTTTGAACGTTAGCACATGGGTTGGGTACCCGGGCGGTATATATATATATATATATATATATATATATATATATATATATATATATATATGTGTGTGTGTGTGTGTGTGTGTGTGTAATATGACTACGGGTTCGAAGTTATATTACGGGCAACGACTAGCATAGTCGGGTAACTTTCGTGCAGTAGAGCTCGGGTATGGGATGTATGGGCGCCCTGGTAAAGTTAAATGCATACTTGGGTAACGTATGGTTAGAATCGGATGAGATAGATATAGCGGGCTTGGAGGAACTTGACTAGTGAGTAATGTGAATACTGGAACACTAGGTTTATCTTAATTTCGAGAACGAAATTCCTTTGTAAGGGGGGAAGTATGTAACACCCCGTATTTTTGTATAGTTAATATTTAATTAATTCGGGAATTTTAAATTACTGGTGTGTTGTAATTTTAATTGAATTAATTATGGCAATATATATATTTAAAAATTAATCGGGGAGTGAATGGTTAATGTTTAGGAAAATTTATTTACTAAGTGAATAGTAATAATTTAATTACGTCATTTCAGGTATTAATGACGGGGTATGCACTTATCCCACCCGGGAGTCGGCATAGACTAAATTGGGTGTGAGATAAGGATTTTTATAAATTAATCCGGATGTCAATTCTGAGTGCGCGGTTGAGTCCGGATGGGTCGAGATAGTCAGAAAAGAGTACCCGAGGGTAGTAATTGGGTCTCGGGGTATTTTTGGGCATAGCCGAGCCCACACGGGGTGAGTTGGGCCACTTTAATTAAGCCCATTAGGTGAAAAACGGGATTTAGGATTTTAACCTAAGTGGGGGGATTAAGAAATCAGCAGCCAACACAATTCTAAGCCTAGGGCTTGAGAGGGAAATTGGGGGAAAGCTTAGCAAGAGCAATTGGGAGCTTTTGGAGCCAAATTAAAGGGTTAATTTGGGGTGTTCTTCGTCAACCAATCTCTACAACAACGGAATCAGACCCTACGAGTAATTCCAGGCAAGTGGTTAACTGTTTTGATTCTTAAAGCAAGCAAATCAATTCATATCGTAGTGATGTGTAAACCAAAATTCGTTTTTGGGTGTAAATGGGTACAAAATGGGGTTTTTTGTTTTTGAAACACTTGAATGAGATTCAAAATAAGATTTAGATGGGTGATTGATATCTGAATATGTATATATGATTTGAACAAAAATTTCAGAACATAAAAGAGTGGAAATCGAATCTAGAATTTGGGATTTAAAACAGATAATTGAATTTTATGGAGAAAGACCCATTTCGAAAATTATGAGATAAGTAGAGAGGTTGATTATCTTAAGGTCTCTAAGATGAATGGGATGTGGATTAACCATGTGTAGATGATGGGATGATGTAATTAGAGGTTTAAATTCTAGTTTAGAAACCTTGAGATTCGTTAATGGTGGAAAACAGGGGGGAGGCAGAGCTGTAACGAAGGGGTCGATCGATCGATCGGGGGCATCGATCCATCGATGGTGGGAAATTCTGGCCAGTTCGGCCTGGGCGAGATATAAGGGGAAATTAATTATAAATTAAATTCCCATACACTTATTAGTGATAAATAATTACGAAACAAATATTCCTAGCAATTATGGGAGAAAGTAATTGGGAATAGGATGAATTTATGTGGGACATTAAATGGATGAAATTGAGAAACTTTATTCCAAAATAGCGAGGTACGGATCAAGTGAGTGAATCCGGGTATATTGGACATGCGACCCCATGGTAGTGAATTAAGTTTGGAGATAAACTAAATAATTTTGAGTCGGGATATAGACTCGGGAAATATTAAGTTACGGGCCAAGTAAGTGAGTCCGGGGACAATGGTTGAGTGACACCAAGTTATTAAATTAATAAATGTGATAATTAAATTAATTAGAGTCGGATTATAGACTCGAGTAATATTAAATTAATAAGAGTGTTAATTAATTTAAAAAGGGTCGGATTGTAGTCTCAGGTAGAATTAAATTATTAAAGGTGTTAATTAATTTAATTAAAGTCAGTTTGTAAACTCGGGTATGATTAAATTAATGCGTGGAATAATTAGTTTAATCAGGATCGAATTGTAGACTCGTGAAGGGTACTTATTAATTAATGTGATAATTAATTATATTAGAGTCGGACCACAGACTCGGAATTTGGGTTGATTAATTAATTTGTTAATTAATTTAATTAGAGTCGGACGATAGACTCGGGGAGGTATTAAATTAAAATGTGTGTTAATTAATTTAAGGAGAGTCGGACCATAGACTCGGGAAGAGGATAAGTTATTAAGTGAGAAAATTAATTACATTGAGTCGGGCCACAGACTCAGGAAATTACAGGCAGTGTATGGGATTTTGAGTTCACGGTAAAAACCGGGGTTTATAATATATATATATATTGTGTGTGATAGTAAATATCAGTGACTAGATATTTATTCAATTTAAATACTCTAATGCTATCAAGGGAGGTTGCGCGATGTGGGTGAATCCCCTAGCTTGAGGAGTAGGGCGACTATATCCCCAGGTCATAGCGTCCGGTATATATGGGTGAGGTATTTATCTCACTTTCAGGGAAGGAATATGACCGCCTCCACTTCGTTTATATTTTAGTCCAAGTTGGTGAGCGATTCCAACTCGGGGAAACTAGGTTTTGTGAGCACACCTAGTGAGATAGCATTTTAGAGTGAATCATCCGGTGAGGGTATACTCGGAAGGATGGATACGCGTATGATACATGTGTGGATGTTAGTAAAGGTACGTATAATATGGTAGTAACTATTATATGTATGTGATAATACAGTGCGTGATGTATTTACCTTATATAACCCGGGTTACAGTTATATGCTCTTAATTAATGAGAAATTAATTAAGTTAATTATTGGTGGAAATAATACAGTGTGTGATGTATGTACTTTATATAACTTGTGACACGGTTATATGCTATTATTTAAGAGGAATTAATTAAGTTAATTGTGAAATAACTTATAATTTAAGAATCATTATACTCGGGTTAGAGTAGTATGGCAAGGGAAGGTTATACCAGAACTAGTTGGACGGGGTAGTACAACTAGGTGGGGTTAAGATAACCGTTAGGTGTGCACAATAGTGGAGGGGTGAGAATGTCCACAAGGGAGTGCGACACTAACTTAAATATGAAGCGCATTCATGCATTTTAAATTACTGCAGTTAATTCACTTGCTAATTATTTTCAAAATGTTTTGGGTTCTAACCCTTGCTATAAAACTATTTTCAAAACCTTTTAGGTGTCCAGCCACAGGGACGCGAGGATTGATATTCTATTCCAGGGACACGGAGCTGCAACATATGTGGATGCTAGCAGGAGTTTGGATTAGATGCATCGTTCATTCATTCCTAGAGTTGGAATCATTTCTCAGTTCAGTTTTATTTAGGGCTTGTCGCCCAGACTTCTCAGTACAGTTTTCAGATGTAATCCTTCAGGTGTTTGATGTTTGTATTGGATTATTTTACTTTGGTGGCCGATGGTTTATTCGGCAAGTTATTTAAATTAATTATTTAGTTGATTTATTCAGTTGTGTGAATGGTTTATATTTAATTACGCATGTACTATTTTGTTATATTAAAAAGTTAAAATTTGGCACCAGTTTTTGGAATACTAGGTGGTTAGTATGTTTTAAAAAGTTTTTGACAGTGATGCTAAGGATGATCCAACTGGGATTCCTGTTTTAATTTGGTATAGGACTGATCACCCGGTATTTTATTAGGCCGGGTGTCACAGTTGGATGGTTGTTATTCCTTGTGTTTGTACTTGGGTATCAAGGGCATAATGGAGCTCAACGACCTACATTGCCATGATTAGTGTATCGGGGGGGGGGGGGGTTCCTTGTTTGGATTTTTGCCTCAGCGAGATGTCCCACGCACGAACCGCAGTGTAATGTTGGAACTTGGGGATAAGTTTAGTCCTTAATGCTCATAATTATATATACATATATATATATATCACCTATCCCGACAATTGACAGTGTCACGAGTAGTGTAATGGAGGGGTTCCTTGTTTGGATTTAGCTTCGGCGAGACGTCCCACGCATGAAACGCCATGTACTGTAGAGAATTGGGAATATTAATTAATTAAAATTAGATAATAATCATTTGGGTTACATCTGTCTTGCATTGAGGGCATAATGAGCCCTGAGGATCGATACGGCCAGGAGTAGTGTAACGGGGAGGCTCCTTGTTTGGATTTCGCTTCGGCAAGACATCCCACACATGAAACGCAGTACCGTGTTGAGAATTGGGAGGAGTTTAGTCCTTAACTCTTGATGCTAATGACTCATATATAATAATTATATATATGGTTTCATGCCTTATATGGGCATCACTAGAATATAAAATTCTAGTAAATGATATTGTTGATGTATTGTGATCATGTGGGCATGATTGGATCATGTAACTTTATATGTTCAACAAATGAACATTATAAAGATAACTATAACTATTACATTCAAATGAATGTATATGACTTATGAATTATGGAAACAAATGTATTGGGAGCTAGGTTAGATGATTTTGCTTAAATACTCCTTTTGGGTTTAAGTTAGGACCCTCTTACCTATTTAGAATCGGACATCCATTTGGAGATCACGTGCATACATTTAGTGCGCGCTTTAGATGAGAGGTGAGTTGAATTGTTATGGAGAGTTCAATTCCAACTAAATCATGTAATAATGCATTTATAATTATTATGCATTTTAATACACTTGCTATAAAATGTTTTTCATACTCGGGCTCTGACCCGTTTATATTTTCCTTCTCCTTGTATATAGTGTATTACTTCAGGTGTTCCTCCGCAAGGATGCCTTTGATGATAACCATCCAGGGTATTTGTGGAGCTGTGGCAGTAGCGGACTGTTGGGTCACTTTGCTTTAGTCGATTCCTATCTTTGTACATCTAGATTAGGATTCAGTTTGTATATTGAGTTAGTATTCAAGTGTTGTAGATTAACACTTCCATATTTTATTTCTCAAATTGTTGTATTGTCTGTTACCCGACAACATATTCGGGTATTTCATTGTTGAGATTTTTTTGTACAATGTATTGTACTCTTTCATATTATTGGAGCATGCACTTTTCACTCATCATAATTAGATGTATATTGCTGGTTATGTGCAATATTGGTTTTGTTGTTGTTATTATTAAAGTTTTAAATTTTTGACAATTCGCACTTAATGATTTCGGGTAGTTAGCCTTATATTATAGTTCTTAGTAGTTGATGTTGAGACTGTGCCATCTGAGATACCTGATTTATTATTGTATAGGGCTGGCCACCCGTTATTATTTGGAGCGGGTTGTCACAGGTGGTATCAGAGCATCAAGTTCTAGTGTCTTTAGGATCTGTGTGCGTTACTACGATCTTCCGTAAGCGTTCTTGATGTAGAGCCTTATTATTAGGATGATTACATTCATACGTCTATATCTTTCTGTGATTCGAAAATATTTGAAAGGCGGACTGATACAATTTTTCTTGTTTCAGATGCCACCGAAGGGAGGTCGTCCAGTCAGGGAAAATAAAGGGAATGTGCAACCCCAAATGCCTCAAAGGAACATGACTACGGATGATGTTTCCAATATAGTGGCACAAGCAATAACTGTTGCCGTTTCTACGATGGCTCGGAAATCTGCCGCTCGAGCAGCCCCACCCCATTTAGGATTGTCTTTATGGGAGAGAGTGAAGAAGGATTTTAGTAAGTGGCATCCTCCCGAGTTTGTAGGGGGAGTTGATGCAGTGGCTGCAAGTCAATGGAAAAATAGTATGCAGAGGCATCTTCGTATGGTTGAGTGTAGTGAGGTGCAGAAACAATTTTTAGTCACCTTTAGGTTATCGGGTGCAGCTCTTCAATGGTGGGAGTCTGTCACCACATCTGAACAGAGAGATACTTTACCTATAAAAGAATTTTGGGAACTTTTTGATCGAAGGTATTTGCCTTCCCCAACTCAAAATATAAAGATTTTTCAAGGAAATAGAACGGTGACGGAATATGAGGAAGACTTCTCTAAATGGGCGAAATTAGTCCCTAATGAGGTAAATACGGAAGAGGAACATATATCAAAGTTTGTTCGAGGTTTAGATTGGAAAATCCGACAACATTTGTTAGGGAGTCATAGGTTAGTGACTTTCGTTGAGGTAGTGAATGCGGCACTACTAAAGTGTCATGAATATCGCCTTCGTTCGCAAGAGGGTAAGAACTTTGGAGATTCGAGTTTGTCAAGTATGTTTGGCAAAGAGAGTGCCAGTAATGCGAATGCGCAGAAAGGATTTGCGAGTAAGTGTTTCTTTTGTAAACAAATAGGTCATAAAAAGAGAGATTGTCCTCAAAGATGTAAAGGACCACAATTTGATGAAATTTTGGAAGTGCAACCCCTACAACATATTCGAGGTCGCTTTAGACTGGGTGACTACGTTTGGGAGCCCATTGATGACGATGGGAAATCGGACTAGATATGGGTGATGTAAGTTAATTTTCCTTTATTAATAGGATTATTACTAAAATGAGTTTGGGGATATCGTATGTAAGATATTTGTGAAAGGGTAGAAATATATCCCTATTATGTATGTAATGACCCTAAAGGGAAATTTTGAGCAAGATAGGCTCTTATTCTATTATTTTGTAAGAAGGATAGATAATTTTGCAAGGTGCTCAAAAAGAGCTTTAAACCTTATGGTAAATGTAAGTGTGGTTATGGTGATAAGTAGTAATGATAAAGCTACTTCTTTTTATATAGTCATGATAGACTATTATGATTGTTGTATTCCAGATATGGATTTGCCTTATAAATGGCAATATGTTGAAATGATGTAAGATGTTGTTTATATTTGAAAGTTTGATTTTTGGATTGATGGGACGCAGGTAAATTTTTAGCTCATGAGTACGATAATATTTGTGAGCTATATGTTATGTATGTGATGATTCAAAAGACCTTGTGTTGGACATAAGGCATTTTATAGTATATATATATATATATATATATATATATATATATATATATATATATATATACACCGCTTTCAAAGTAAACTATTTTTAAATAAAACCTTTGTCGGCCTTTGGGCCCTTTCAAAATGATTTTCATAAAATTAACCTTTTCGAACTCTAGTCCGGATTTAACAAACTCTCAATCCCCGACGTCGCCTCATAGTAGTGTATTGGGAGGGTTCCTTATTTGGATTTCGGTTTTGCGAGACGTCCCCCGCACGAAATTGGCGATTTTCAGGAATTGAGAGGAGTTATTTCTTCGGACCATTCACAATTTTTACTCTATTACAATTTTAATATTACTTATAGTGTTGGAATTGTGGTATTTTTGGGGGAAAATAAAGCCTCATTATGATTGTTGTGTGCATAAAGCTCAAATATAAAGGGTGTATGGGCGCCCTAGTTGTGGAAATTGGTTTTATATAACTCTTAATCAACTAAAAAATAATAATAAAATAAATTTAAAATGAACTCGTTGTGGGAAGTTAGAAGTTTGGAGATAAGATTAGCAAGATTGGGTATAGTAGGACTAGTTGAGCTTTGGAGAAATAGGCTTAGCTAAATTTCGAGGACGAAATTTTTGTAAGTGGGGAAGTTTGTAACAACCCGAGGTTTTGGAGACAATGATTTATTTATTTTGGGAGAAATAAATAATATTTTATTGGAGAAATAATAAAATTGGCAATCGAGGTCAAAATTTGGAGTCGTTAGAAAGTGTGTCGAATGGCAATTCTCAGGGTACCATTGTTTCCGGAAGGGTCAAGAAAGTCGAAATGACTGTACTTGGGGTATATTTAGGTTCCGAAATAATTTAGGACCGTTTGACTCGAATTAAAGTTACTGGGTCATTTAAAGTGTGTATTATCATTTAAAGATGTGTATCTTGTGGGATAAGGCTTAAAAGCCACGTGAGAAGTCATTCTCACTTAAGAGAAAAAGGAAAACCCTAGAAAGAAAGAGAGAAGAAGAAACAAGAAGAGAAAGAAGGAGAAAAGGGAGAGAAAGTGGAGATTTCCGGTTTCCACGTGATCTCAAGGCGGATTCAGACCTTACGAACCCGAGGCAAGTGATAAAACTTGCTAAATAATTGTTGTGTACCAATTATTGCATGATTTGTGGATTGATATTTTGGGTTTTAGGTTTAGTTTAACAAAACCTAACTTTTGGGTATAATCTTAGATTTAATATGTAGATCATAGATTTAATGATAGAAATTAGTTTCAATGCATTCTAGGATGAATATTAATGTTATGAATATGGTTGGGCTGAAGATTCGCGGTTAAATGTATTTATTGGGGGGGGGGGGGGTTGAGAAGTTGGAGTTGTGTAAAAATGGAGTTTGGCCGTGGTACCTGGTAGGGCCGGTCGACCGCGTACAGAGGGCCGGTCGAGTGCGCCTCCAGAATTTGGCACACTGTCTTCGATTATAGGCAAAATTAAGAAACGCGGTCGACCGCGGTTTGGGCACCGGTCGACCGGTCCCCTATTTTGGGTTCAAGTTTGAGAATTTAAGTTACCCCCTTCTTCTTTGGGTTTGTATGAATGGACTCCTATAATAAGAGTATCATAAAGGATTAAGTGATTATATAAGGGGATTATAGACCTTAGAATCATAAGACGATATATAAGGCAAATTGATAAATAAATGACTAAATGAAAATGTCGGGGAGTTTTAGTGATTGATTTTGGAGAAGTGAGAATCTAAAAGAGTATATCAATTTGGTGGAAAATCCTCTAAGTATCGAGGTTAGTATTTGAGGAATACCGATTGGAGATTTTAGTATTTTTTTTTAAGTGGGGAAGCCCACTTTTATTTGGGATTTTATTTGGTGATGATAACAATTTGAGGATCTGAGAATGAGAATAACTTAGAGATACCGGATCTTAGGATCCAATCCCAAATGGGATAACTTTAAAGGTTCATAAAATAAATTGAACCATATTATGGATGGAGAACCGTGTATGCAAATTGAGGTTTATTAGGATCAAGAATATCCTTAACTTGAATTGAATTTTGAGACAATTCATTATTAGAAGCGTCATGTGAGCTTCAAGTGAGTATTAGTATAGCATATACTAAGTGAGGTTATTGTGCGAGACTTGATGGTTAGTGTATCAAAAGAGATGGTTATACTAAATAATGATATTAATCTATTTCGCCTAAGGGCGTATAATGAATATGGAAATGATGTGTAGGTATACCTTATAGAATGGTATATCTTTATTATGTGGGATGTATGTATACCTTATATGATGGTGTATATACATGTTAAGCATACCCCTTCCTTGCTATCATTGGGAAGTTTCGTGCATAGAGGGTGAGCATTCTGACTAGAAAAGCAGGATGTGGATATTCCCCAGGTCATAGTCATCCATAGTGGTCAGCAAATGACATATATATATATATATATATACATTATTTATTTTGGGGGTGAGAGGTCGTGGGTATGTGATGCTCTCACTTGTCGGTTAGGAGCTATGACCGCTTCTCGGGACGTTGTGTGCGCGAGTAGATCACGAGGTGGGTGTCGTTGAACCCCTGGCCCCAGTTTTGCTACGTTTATGGGCTGCTGGAAGATGATAGCATGTGAGCCTGCGTCCTTCGAGTTATATCTCGGTTAGATGGTTATTATTGCTTGTGTTTTTACTTGGGTATCAAGGGCATAATGGACCTCAAAGACCTATTTTGCCAGGATTAGTGTATCGGGGGGGGGGGGGGGGGTTCCTTGTTTGGATTTTGCCTCGGCGAGACGTCCCACGCACGAACCGCAGTGTAATCTTGGAGCTTGGGGATAAGTTTAGTCCTTAATGCTCATAATTATATATATATATATATATATATCACCTATCCCGACAATTGAGAGTGCCAGGAGTAGTGTAACGGGGGGGTTCCTTGTTTGGGTTTCGCTTCGGTGAGACATCCCACGCATGAAACGTCGTGTACTGTTGAGAATTGGGAATATTAATTAATTAAAATTAGATAATAATCATTTGGGTTACATGCGTCTTGCATTGATGGCATAATGAGCCCCGAGGATCGATACGGCCAGGAGTAGTGTAACGGGGGGGGGGGGGGGGGTTCCTTGTTAGGATTTCTCTTCGGCGAGACGTCCCAAGCATGAAACGCAGTACCGTGTTGAGAATCGGGAGGAGTTTAGTCCTTAACTCTTGATGCTAATAACTCATGCCTTATATGGGCATCACTAGAATATAAGATTCTAGTAAATGAGATTGTTGATGTATTGTGATGATGTGGGCATGATTGGATCATGTAACTTTATATGGTCAACAAATGAACATTATAAAGATAACTATAACTATTACATTAAAATTAATGTATATGACTTATAAATTATGGAAACAAATGTATTGGGAGCTAGGTTAGATGATTTTTCTTAAATACTCCTTTTGGGTTTAAGTTAGGACCCTCTTACCTATTTAGAATCGGACATCCATTTGGAGATCACGTGCATACGTTTAGTGCGCGCTTTAGATGAGAGGTGAGTTGAATTATTACGGAGAGTTCGATTCCAACTAAATCATGTAATAATGCATTTATAATTATTATGCATTTTAATACACTTGCTAAAAACATTTTTCAAACTCGGGCTCTGACCCGTTTATATCTTCCTTCTCCTTGTATATATTGTATTACTTCAGGTGTTCCTCCGCAAGGATGCCTTTGATGTTAACCATCCAAGGTATTTGTGGAGCTGTGGAAGTAGCGGACTGTTGCGTCACTTTGCTTTAGTTGATTCCTATCTTTGTACATGTAGATTAGGATTCAGTTTGTATATTGAGTTAGTATTCAAGTGTTGTAGATTAACACTTCCATATTTCATTTCTCAAATTATTGTATTGTCTGTTACCCGACAGCATATTCGGTTATTTCATTGTTGAGATTTTGTTGTACAATGTATTGTACTCTTTCATATTATTGGAGCATGCACTTTTCACTCATCATAGTTAGATGTATATTGCTGGTTATGTGCAATATTGGTTTTGTTATTGTTGTTGTTATTATTAAAGTTTTAAATTTTTTACAATTCGCACTTAATGATTTCGGGTAGTTAGCCTTATATTATAGTTCTTAGTAGTTGATGTTGAGACTGTGCCATCTGAGATACCTGATTTATTATAGTATAGGGCTGGCCACCCGTTATTATTTGGAGCGGGTTGTCACAACCAATAAGTCGTACCAATAAGAATAATTAATCAACGTATAAAATTACACATGATTGTCCAGTTCAATTAAATATTTAATTTAATTAACACAACTTCAAAAATACCCAAATAATCTCATTTAATTATTTCAAATCCAATATACCAAGTTTTCATCATATATACATCAAAAACCAAATTTCATAATTTCTACATGTATTACATGAGTTTTACGCCCCCAACTTTATTTATTTCAAAACTAGGGTTTTTCAATATATACCCTACACCAATAAATCTCAAAATCACTCATGAATCCTACGTACCCAAAGGTTTATGAATATTATTCAGATTAAAAGATTTATAAAAACAACCCCATAGTTAGTGTCCATTTTTTCTAATTAAGTTACTAATTATTTTTAAGAAAGAATGTAACTAAGTGTTTAGGCGACACTTAAAACGCATAATACTAAAGGTAAGGACTAGAGTATTCATGCCTTAAAATCATGTTCAAAATCTGATTAGAAATATGGATTCCTCTCGAAAAATTTGCGAAGAAGTGTTCTTGAATCAATCTTGATTAAACCCCAATTAAGCATCCCAAAACTGGTGACAAAAACTTGATTGTGTTGGAGGTTGATGATTATGGTTGAGAGGAAAATTGTTTGGAAGTGTTATCTGGAGAAAAACTTGAGAAAAAGTGATTATAAGAAGTCCCTACATGATTAATGAAGCTTATATACTAATTAGGAGTCCTAATCCCATTCAAAGTCTGCAAAGAAATTAATCCACTACCTCAAATCTGTGCCGAGTCGATCGATCGACTCCCTAGGTCGATCGATCGATCGAACAGGTATGCGGCCACTGCCATCCTCATTCGTTTAATACCATTTAACTAAAATTCAAATTTTTTATTAGCCATGGACTAAATCCGTGACAATTTTTTTCACTTTTTTTAAGCTAAACTTAAAACTCTCATAAAAACTTCGTTTTAAATTCGATTTCGATTACTCTTGAAGTTTTATTCTTCTAAAATCAAAACCAACGTATTTATTTAATAAAAAGAATTAAATTCAAAAATTTATTTTTCTTGAATATTCCAATTAATTAATTAAATAAAATAATAAAAACACGAGGTGTTACATACTGCCCCACAAGCAAAGAATTTCGTCCTCGAAATTAGATGAAGCATACACATGAACACGTAAATCTCGCAAATTGAAATAAGGATCACATATGTCCACCCGTAGAATGTCATGATTGAGCGCCCATACACCCAATCCTACGCACACCTACCCCACGAGCATTAAAATAATATATATATTGCCTATATGCATATGCATAACTATGAAAATAACGGCGTACCACACGCTCTCACAATGTGACAACCCTCCTACTAAAATAATAGGTGGCCAGCCCAATACTCTAATAATCACAGGAATCATAGATGGTCCATTTTTAGCATCACTGTCGATTAAAATAATAGTATGAAAACCACCAATCATTTTAGAAAACGGACTGTCAAATTTAAAATTTTAAAAGTAAAAGGAAAACTCTTAGACAATCCCATTTGTAAAAAAGGTGGGTATCAAAATCGATGAATGAAGTGTGACAATACAATAAATAATCACCGAATAAGCTGTCGGTGCACAGACCAATACAAATAATACATCGAGTATTACAATTCAATATTTATAATATAATGAATGAGTGCAATACCTTGGGCAAACACGCCCGAATAAATATACTGAACATAACTAGAGTACAGTAGAAATGAGCATCTACTACAAGTATCCTACAACATCCGCAATATGCTGTAGCTCCATGACAACTGGAATGGAATATGTAAATACGGGTGTCCATGCGGAAGAGCACCTGTAACGGCAAGGAATATGCAGAAACACGGAAATATAGATACGGGTCAGGGCCCGGTTTGATATGATTATCATGTGACTAAAATGCATGACAGTTAAGTGCGTAATTCTCTCGCAGATAACAGTAATATTTCTCACCTCTCAATCTAGCAGCAACCTAGCCTAATATCGTGAGATGTTCTAGTTAACCCTAAGTGCTAAGGGCTAACTTCTCCCCATTCTCAACACTATGCCCTATTCGTGCGTGGGGTGTCTCGCAAAGCGAAATCCAAATAAGGAACCCCCCGATACACTACTACTTAGGCAAGGTTGATCGTCGAGATCCATTAGAACCTAAGCACGAAATAATCAACAAATGTATGTGTGTGCATAAGTGTGGGAGGTCACATCTATAGCTAATCAAGAAAATAAAAATAAACCCATCCATCGTCTAATGGCACAATTCCTAATTTCTTTCTTTAGGAACATACATATAAATGGTACAACATTTTATCAAATGTTTACCATTTTACTTTCATCAAATACTATTTCATTTCGTAATTCCATTCCTTATCAGGAAATAAAATCAGAGTTTCTATGCTCTTTGTGGCATTTTATCTCAATTACACATTTGTAAAAATCTCTTCCTTAACAGGAATATAATCATCATTATATGCTCTTTATGGCATTTCACTGTGCTCTCTAAGGCACCCATTATACATCAAGTCCAACTTGATTCAGAATAGTTATAATCATATATATATAACGATTCTAAGACCGCCCGTCCGGGTTTCCCCACTGTGCGCGCCCCTAAATGGCTATCATCTTCCAGGGCCTCCAAGACAACCTGGGATCCTATCAAAACGTCGGGAAGCGGCCATGTGCCTGCGGGATAGTCAAGACCACACCCGGAATCTCCTAACCAGTGTAGAAAATATATAATCACAAACGCTCACATGGCCTAGGGACTATATCCACCCTGCATTCATTAGCCAGGGGGCTTCACCACAACGCGCGCAACTTCCCTTATGATAGAGATTTAGAGAGGTGTGTATCCATAAATTAACATTTATGAAAAACATTACTTTTTCCATTTTGAAAACTTCTAATTTTACTTTTCCAAAAATCATTCATTTGGCCATTTGGCACCAAGTTTTAGAACGTGCAATTCATTCTTATTAAGTCATATTTTATTAATGACCTAAGACCCAAAGTGACACTAACCTCAAAATAGCCTCGAAGAGTTCATATAATTTCATAAACCCTCAAAGTGAGTCTCCATGAAGGAGTGTCTCCCAAAAGCTCAACATTAATATTTTAACTTTCAATTTATCTTTAGGTTAACCTCCTACCTCATTCGGACATTAACCTATACAAACTAGCCCTCGGGTAAACCCAAATATCCCACCTTAACTTAGGACATTACTCTACCCAATAACAACCCTATAGGACTCCCCATTACTTCCCAAAGGAAGGTCCCTAATCCTTGGACCTAAAAAGAAAAGGGATAAAAATCAAACTAGGAAAATCTCACAAAAAAAAATAGGGCAACCGAATCGATTCGCCCCTCGGGCCGAATCGATTCGCTAAACAGCCGAATCGATTCGGTGAGCAAAAACTGACTTCATGTAATTGCCGAATCGATTCGGTCCCAACCCGAACCGATTGGGTTTACCCAAACCTGTAGGATGACCCTTATCCGAATCGATTCGCCCCTAGGGCCAAATCGATTCGGTCCTGAAATCTTGCCCAATTTGGGCTACGGGTTATATGAACCCTAAATTCCCCAAAACCCCAAAACTTTGATTTCTCCCAACATCAACAACAACAATTCAACATAAATCAGTCCTACACCATTTACAACTAATATATACTCCTCAAATCCAATTTAAAACTAAGATTTAAGGGTTTAATCATCAAAATCAACAAACACCCATTTATGGGTTAAATCTCTAAAACCTAACCATACATGCAATTTATCACATTAAATCACATCTAGCAAGTAAGAAACTTGCCTCGAGGTTCGTAGTCTCTGATCCACCTTCGGTAGCAACAGAATTCCGGCCCAAATCTTCACTTCTCTCTTTCTCACCATTTCTCCCAACTCTCTCTTCTCTCTCTCTTTCTCCTTTGGCTTCTAACACAAATGAAGAAAGAAAAAAGGGTTGGGGGACTTATACGGGTCTCAAAACATAAATCCCCACCTTTAATTGTTAATACACCACTAAAATGACTCGTAACCACTTAATTGAGTCATAACCCCTTAAAAATGCCCGAAACCCCAAAATATAACGTGACACTTATTTCGACTATCTCGACTATTCTAAAAACAACCGCACCCACTATTTTGGCATTCGGGAAAGTGTGAACTATTCTTTTACGTTCCAATTTCATTTTATTTCATTAATTATACCAAAATTTAAATATAGGTCATAACCGTCGTTTTACATATAACGACGCAAAATACACAATATAATGCTATTTACCTTCTCATAACGGTAAATAGGTAAAACATAGTAAATATTATCCCTAAGTCTCACGGGAAATAATATTTACTCCAACATCCCATATTTTATAAAATTAGCCCATCAGGAAAAATAGTATAAAATAGTCGCTCAAAAACCTCGGTTGTTACATACTTCCCCCCTTAAAGGGGAATTTTGCCCTCAAAATTCAGGCATAACCCATAACCATAAAAATGGTATACTATACCAAAAACCGTGCTATCATACTAGCAAACCATTCTACAGTGAAATGTCCCCATAGGACACAGACTAAGGTCATCACTAACGATCTCAGTCCGCATACTCTGTGCTCTAACATAGCACCAATTCGCTACACAGGAACTATCGATCCTACCCTTCTACTACGGGAGGAGATACCCACATAATCTCGGCACAAATTGCCTTACTTTTCTAAACACATTATACCTTTACTAGGGAATAACTACACTATCTTACAATCGTTAACCCCAACACTACTTACTCCTATTCGTGTTAGCGTATCCCTCAAAAGTCTACTTGCTCACTGAGCCCAATCTAAAGGAAGGTTCCCGGACCACTCCCAGTCCCAGGAATATACTATTCGCTGTTTCCATTCCAACGAGTAGACAAGGCATATTGCCATCTATACAAGGCTACGCACGGCCTAATGTTTATCAAAAACGATGCAAACTATTGTACGGAAATTCGATCCATAAAACTACTACTCCGATCTCTCCTTTAAATCAAATCCACCCTTCCACTTACGGGTGGTAAGATATACCCCATATCCCTACGGTTCCCATTTCTTCCTGGAAACTTTACCAGTACCTTGACACGAATATCTTGTCTCAGTTCACCACCATCGCTAGGAACCGCATACAGTTCTAAAACTCCACCACGCAGGGCTGGGCGTACTCTCTTGTACTTAGTCCGCCCGTTTCCATTGAGTAAGCAGCGATTGATCCAATGATCCACAGTTTTCTCAACTAGAATCATGACCGTTGCATTATCGGCAATTCGATAAAAATGTCCACGGATATACCCGTCCTCATTCCACACTACTCTCTACACACAAGTAGGTGAAAGGGTCAATCACGGACATAAATGCTCTTAAAATAGCGTCCCCTCGGTTAAGCTCACTCCACTTGGCATTCCATGCCACGAATAAACTCTAAGACGGTTTCCACTCGGCGCCAATACTACTCTCGTTCGTATTGCCTAGAGAAAGGGAATATCCTATCGATAGTCCTTCATGATCACAAACTTGTCGTTCGTGAAAAGATCCAAATTCCTGCCCAGGAAAAATGCCTCTAATTCTTTAAGGCAAATACTACTGCTATAAACTTTAAATCAAGCGTGGGATGACACTTCGTAAAAGTGTGAGACACATGAACAATAGGTCCATGCTCCCGTATTCATACTTCCCGTTCCTGGCCAAGACTCGTTTGTTAAATCCACTCTCGATCATAACAACACGAGTGCAGGAGAAAAAGTTAGCTTATACTTCAACTCCTCCAAAGGTAGGTTACCAATGTAACCCTATCTCTACGAGAGGCCTCGCCACTAATGGCCAAACATTCTGAATAGTTCAAGATCCCATACTTCTCGTCTAGGGACCAAATCCTACTTAGAGTCAACCCACAACCTGTTGTGGTCAACTCCCAACCATCTTCCTAAAATAACGTCACATGCCCTAAAGGCCTAGTGTCCTAAGAATTATAAAGTCAATCTATCTATCCTAGTCTAGTCGTATAAATATAATACTAAATATATCCCTAGTGTCCAAGACCTTTCCCGACTTCCTACATTAGCTTGGTTTCATGCGTGGGACGTCTCGCCGAAGTGAAATCCAAACAAGGAACCTTCCCGTTACACTACTACCTCGCATTGTCGGTCGTCGAGAAGTAACGGTCGAAGACACATGATCGGGATCGACGAAATCCTACTAGAAACTCTACTAATACATATTTACGTCTACGTCCTACCATAACAATCGACTGAGGCATTTACTTTCAGTAAGATGCCACCAATACCTTATCCCAAAATACACATATACCTCTATACCAATGGCCTTCTCATTAAGGCACAACCATAAGTCCCTATCGGACTTTCATCATCATAGTCTTCCCCACATCGATTCAGAGGAAAACTATCATAGTGCTCATATATCGCACATTAACTTAGCCCTTAATCACTCATATATGTGATCCTTGGCTAAACCTTCCAACCCAGCACTTAACCAACAGAAAAGAAAAGAAAGAAGAAAAGAACAGAAAAGAAAATGCACATCTCTCCACTCCCAACGTCGTTAAGGTTCATGCGTGGAGCGTCTCGCCGAAGCAAAATCCAAACAAGGAACCCCTCCACACAATCCCCTTAACTAGCCGGTCATGGAGATAAGGCACATCATACAGAAGCAAAGCAAACAAAATAAAAACAAAAATAAAGGAAACTATCTACATACCGTAAACCACCTTTATAAAGTCTCAACCCGTATCCAGGAGAGATATTATAGAACAACTAGTTATTCTCTAGAGCTAGAAATAGGATAGCCTCGCGATTCATTCGCTTGCTACCACACCAACCAATGTAAGACTATCTCTACTCGTATAATATATAATACAAGTAGCACGTACCACACATATCACCACTCGCCCCATAACGAGTGAAAAAGGAAAATACAGAACTTCCCTATTATGGAAGCCATATAAATATACTTACTATATATAAAAATATGTACCGATACTATCACAAGCTCGATATACACACCCGAATCGAGGACTAACACCATACTACTCCATCTTACGTAAGGAATGAACCACTCGCACCTTAGTCGAAAAGTCCCACCAACATATTAGCCAACCTCCTTGGCCTCTACCAATGGTTCCAAGGCACATCATTCTAGTCTTATCTGAACCAAAGTACTTCCATCAATGACTCAACTAGGAGTCCCATCCTTACCGGTTATCTTCAATCGACAAGATCAGAATGTGTAGTTCCCTTGACTTCTTCAGTAAAGAGAACATTCTGCCAGCCTCCCCGACCTTAGCTCCACGAGTCTTCCCCAGGTGGATGTCCACCAATGGGGTCTCATGAACACTACTTCTCCAAAAAGTGTTTCCAACACTTACTTACGAGCCTAGCATTTCCAATGAAAGGCTCTCTCTATGGGAAAAACATTCTGCCCCATCATAAAGAGGCGACTATCATTTCCGCCACTTCAACCTTATTCCTATGCGTGGAAGATTTTCCTCCAATCTTCACACATGGTCACTCTTATACCCATCTCTAGGCCAAAACTCTCGGGCATTATGTTCTCACCGAACGAGGTTACTCTTCCTCTATCCAACCGAACTTCAACATATGATCCTTGTTAAGGACCTCTCAGCTCCGAATTGACATTGCTTGGAATCCCAAGCATAGTACCACTCTCTACCGACAACAGTACTTGGGAAAACTATTTTCACCATACATAGTAGTCACGGCAACAATATAAAACAATGCTACAAAGGGAGAGACCTCCAAAGCGGCCCTTGTTCCCGACCATAGCCTACAGCTTATAGTAATCCCATCCTATGAAGCCTTCACAACGGCCTTCCTGAACACCCTTCATCTAACGACTTACAAGTCTCACACGAACACGCAGAAGATCTTCGGGGTTCTCATACCAAAGCAGGAGAACGAAATCTCACAAGAGAATTCAACGACCTTATTATTAAGGCTCTAAATCAAACAGAGAGAAACGCAGAAGACGTAGAACATCCGCACAGATTGATAAGGACTCTAGAACCTAATGCTCTGATACCATCTATGACAACCCGCCTACTAAAATAATAGGTGGCCAGCCCAATACTCCAATAATCCCAGGAATCATAGATGGTCCATTCTTAGCATCACTGTCGATTAAAATAATAGTATGAGATAACCACCAATCATTTTAGAAAACGGACTGTCAAATTTAAAATTTTAAAAGTAAAAGGAAAACTCTTAGACAATCCCATTTGTAAAAACGGTGGGTATCAAAATCGATGAATGAAGTGTGACAATACAATAAATAATCACCGAATAAGCTGTCGGTGCACAGACCAATACAAATAATACATCGAGTATTACAATTCAATATTTACAATATAATGAATGAGTGCAATACCTTGGGCAAACACGCCCGAATAAATATACTGAACATAACTAGAGTATAGTAGAAAGGAGCGTCTACTACAAGTATCCTACAACATCTGCAATATGCTGTAGCTCCATGACAACTGGAATGGAATATGTAAATACGGGTGTCCATGCGGAAGAGCACCTGTAACGGCAAGGAATATGCAGAAACACGGAAATATAGATACGGGTCAGGGCCCGGTTTGATATGATTATCATGTGACTAAAATGCATGACAGTTAAGTGCGTAATTCTCTCGCAGATAACAGTAATATTTCTCACCTCTCAATCTAGCAGCAACCTAGCCTAATATCGTGAGATGTTCTAGTTAACCCTAAGTGCTAAGAGCTAACTTCTCCCCATTCTCAACACTATGCCCTATTCGTGCGTGGGGTGTCTCGCAAAGCGAAATCCAAATAAGGAACCCCCCGATACACTACTACTTAGGCAAGGTTGATCGTCGAGATCCATTAGAACCTAAGCACGAAATAATCAACAAATGTATGTGTGTGCATAAGTGTGGGAGGTCACATCTATAGCTAATCAAGAAAATAAAAATAAACCCATCCATCGTCTAATGGCACAATTCCTAATTTCTTTCTTTAGGAACATACATATAAATGGTACAACATTTTATCAAATGTTTACCATTTTACTTTCATCAAATACTATTTCATTTCGTAATTCCATTCCTTATCAGGAAATAAAATCAGAGTTTCTATGCTCTTTGTGGCATTTTATCTCAATTACACATTTGTAAAAATCTCTTCCTTAACAGGAATATAATCATCATTATATGCTCTTTATGGCATTTCACTGTGCTCTCTAAGGCACCCATTATACATCAAGTCCAACTTGATTCAGAATAGTTATAATCATATATATATAACGATTCTAAGACCGCCCGTCCGGGTTTCCCCACTGTGCGCGCCCCTAAATGGCTATCATCTTCCAGGGCCTCCAAGACAACCTGGGATCCTATCGAAACGTCGGGAAGCGGCCATGTGCTTGCGGGATAGTCAAGACCACACCCGGAATCTCCTAACCAGTGTAGAAAATATATAATCACAAACGCTCACATGCCCTAGGGACTATATCCACCCTGCATTCATTTGCCAGGGGGCTTCACCACAACGAGCGCAACTTCCCTTATGATAGAGCTATAGAGAGGTGTGTATCCATAAATTAACATTTATGAAAAACATTACTTTTTCCATTTTGAAAACTTCTAATTTTAATTTTCCAAAAATCATTCATTTAGCCATTTGGCACCAAGTTTTAGAACGTGCAATTCATTCTTATTAAGTCATATTTTATTAATGACCTAAGACCCAAAGTGACACTAACCTCAAAATAGCCTCGAAGAGTTCATATAATTTCATAAACCCTCAAAGTGAGTCTCCATGAAGGAGTGTCTCCCAAAAGCTCAACATTAATATTTTAACTTCCAATTTATCTTTAGGTTAACCTCCTACCTCATTCGGACATTAACCTATACAAACTAGCCCTCGGGTAAATCCAAATATCCCACCTTAACTTAGGACATTACTCTACCCAATAACAACCCTCTAGGACTCCCCATTACTTCCCAAAGGAAGGTCCCTAATCCTTGGACCTAAAAAGAAAAGGGATAAAAATCAAACTAGGAAAATCTCACAAAAAAAAAACAGGGCAACCGAATCGATTCGCCCCTCGGGCCGAATCGATTCGCTAAACAGCCGAATCGATTCGGTGAGCAAAAACTGACTTCATGTAATTGCCGAATCGATTCGGTCCCAACCCGAACCGATTCGGTTTGCCCAGACCTGTAGGATGACCCTTATCCGAATCGATTCGCCCCTAGGGCCGAATCGATTCGGTCCTGAAATCTTGCCCAATTTGGGCTACGGGTTATATGAATCCTAAATTCCCCAAAACCCCAAAACTTTGATTTCTCCCAACATCAACAACAACAATTCGACCTAAATCAGTCCTACACCATTTACAACTAATATATACTCCTCAAATCCAATTTAAAACTAATATTTAAGGGTTTAATCATCAAAATCAACAAATACCCATTTATGGGTTAAATCTCTAAAACCTAACCATACATGCAATTTATCACATTAAATCACATCTAGCAAGTAAGAAACTTGCCTCGAGGTTCGCAGTCTCTGATCCACCTTCGGTAGCAACGGAATTCCGGCCCAAATCTTCACTTCTCTCTCTTTCTCACCATTTCTCCCAACTCTCTCTTCTCTCTCTCTCTCTCTCTCTCTCTCCTTTGGCTTCTAACACAAATGAAGAAAGAAAAAAGGGTTGGGGGACTTATACGGGTCTCAAAACATAAATCCCCACCTTTAATTGTTAATACACCACTAAAATGACTCGTAACCACTTAATTGAGTCATAACCCCTTAAAAATGCCCGAAACCCAAAAATATAACGTGACACTTATTTCGACTATCTCGACTATTCTAAAAGCAACCGCACCCCCTATTTTGTCATTCGGGAAAGTGTGAACTATTCTTTTACGTTCCAATTTCATTTTATTTCATTAATTATACCCAAATTTAAATATAGGTCATAACCGTCATTTTACATATAACGACGCAAAATACACAATATAATGATATTTACCTTCTCATAACGGTAAATAGGCAAAACATAGTAAATATTATCCCTAAGTCTCACGGGAAATAATATTTACTCCAACATCCCATATTTTATAAAATTATCCCATCAGGAAAAATAGTATAAAATAGTCGCTCAAAAACCTGGGTTGTTACACACAAATCCCCCACTCGATCCTATATCCGAAAGTCATCAAAATGTTAACGTCCTCAAATTAAATCTCAGCATAAAAAATTGATACATACGATACCTAACATCTATACTAAAATCTCCAATATAATTATCGTCTCCAAAATCCATTTTAAGAATCCTCACATTAAGCTTACTAATTCTAAACTCAATGCCTACGATGTTCTTAGCACAAAACTTCACATATCCAAGAAACACATCTAACACGTATACTAGACCCTATAGCTTATGATGTACGAATAAACAAAGGGAACCAAAGATCGCAAACGCGGAAGCTAAACGGACTCCTAACCTACGAGACCTAAGACCATGCTCTGATACCATCTGTCACACCCCGTAAAATTTGACAGACGGGGTCGCTAGCCACCACCGCCAAACTAAGTTTGGCGTGAACTAAATAAATACTATTCTTTGCATGAGACTGATATGAGACATAAATAAATTAGTCCATATGATAAATAATTGAATCAATCTCAAATGATATCAACCAACTGAACGACAAAAGATCCATCACATGCTAGAACTCCAAATAAATCCAATTTCCAATAATTATAAAAATGAATAAAGATCCAACTATGATTAACTGAAATAAAACCCATAAACAACTTTGGAACCGAATGGCCCAATAACTCTCTTAACTGAGTCTCATAATGAAATACGAATGAAAGGAAAGTCAAAACTAAAACAATGTAGTAAAGTAATCAGCTCCTGCCGCACCTCCAAGCAATGACTCCGATAAACTTATGCAACTTCTCCAATTCTATTCCTAAAAAAGATTAGTCAACGCATGGGTCAGAGCCAAAGCCACGAGCAAGAATACACTCTACTCCCCTAAAATAGGATCCTTGAATCCAGGCAGTATCACTATACGCAATCAATGTCACAATAGATTATTTTAAATTAAGCGAGATAAATATAAATCACTAGCTACCAGAAGGAATTCCTATTTACAAATGCGCACCAATATGATTTTAAATTCCCAATTCCCACGATGTTAGTTTAATTAACTTAACCAACTTTACTTATATCCTCAATTTATTATGGCGGTCCTCCCGCCTCGGGTGATTTCTCCACCAAAATACACATTCCCTCGTCAAAATGTCGGCTGGTCCATTTAAACTGTCGGCCCTCGCTGATTGATGAGGTTCCACACACGGCACGACATAAAATGTCGGCTGGCCCGTTTAAACTGTCGGTCTTTGCTAATTATGTCGCCAATATATTTTAATACCCGTCTTATTATCTTAGGTATTAATTCTTAATTTTCTTAATTCACAATTTCAAATTACCCCACCCTTTTATCGATGTGAGATCCTCAAAATACCCCTTAGTCCCATACCTAAGGGCCCCTAAGTTATCAATACATCCTACCCTATGTATAGGAGGATTTTCTAACATAAATCTCAACTTAGTCTCATAAATAGACTAGCGTAACGATGATAAAGTAAAAAATTAGCCAACCCCCGACATGATAAAAACGCGATAATCTACCCTCACTAGTCCCATACCAAGAAGACATCCTAAAATATAGGGAGAGAAAAATTACACAATAACCCGTCGTCACAAAGGCAATATAATAATACCAACAAGTCGTAACAATAAGAATAATTAATCAACGTATAAAGCTACGCATGATAGTCCAATTCAATTAAATCTTTAATTTAATTAACACAACGCCAAAAATACCCAAATAATCTCATTTAATTATTTTAAATTAAATATACCAAGATTTCATCATATATACATCAAAAATCGAATTTCATTATTTCTACATGTATTACACGAGTTATATGCCCCCAGCTTTATTTATTTCAAAATTAAGGTTTTTCTGTAAATACCCTACACCAATAAAATCCAAAATAACTCATGAATCCTACGTACTCAAAGGGTTATGAATATTATTCCAATTAAAATATTTTATAAAAATTGCCCCATAGTTAGTGTCCACTTTTTCTAATTAAGTTACTAATTATTTTTAAGAAAACATATAATTAAGTGTTTAGGCGACACTTAAAACGCATAATACTAAAGGAGTAGAATAGAGTATTCATGCCTGTGACGAACGTGTTGAAAATATGATTAGAAATCTGGATTCCTATCGAAAACTTAGAAAATAAGTGTTCTTGAATCAATCTTGATTAAGCCCCAATTAAGACTCCTAAAACTTGTGACAAAAACTTGACTTTATTGGAGGTTGATGATTATGGTTGAGAGGAAAATTATTTAGAAGTGTTCTCTGGAGAAAAACTTGACAAAAAAGTGATTATAAGAAGCCCCCCCACGATTAATGAAGCTTATATACTAATTAGGAGTCCTAATCCCATTCAAAGTCTACAAAGAAATCGATCCACCGCCTCAAATCTGGGCAGAGTCGATCGATCGACTCCCTAGGTCTATCGGTCGATCTATTCTCCTTCGTTTAATACCATTTCACTAAAAATCCAAATTTTTTATTAGTCACGGACTAAATCTGTGACAAATGTTTTTCACTTTTTTTTTAAGCTAAACTTAAAACTCTCATAAAAACTTCATTTTAAATACGATTTCGATTCCGCTTGAAGTTTTATTCTTCTAAAATCATAACCAACATATATATATTTAATAAAAATAATTAAATTCAAAAATTTATTTTTCTTGAATAGTCCAATTAATTAATTAAATTAAATAATAAAAACATGGGGTGTTACATACTTCCCCACTAACAAAGAATTTCATCCTCAAAATTACACGAAGCATACACATGAACGCGTAAATCTCGCAAAATGAAATCAGGATCACATATGCCTACCAGTAGAATGCCATAATTGGGGACCCATACACATAATTCTATGCGCACCTACCCCACGAACATCAAAATAATATATATATTGCCTATATGTATACGCATAAATATGAAAATAACGACGTACCACACGCTCTGCAAAATTCCCCAATCGATCCTATATCCGAAAGTCATCAAATGCAAACGTCCTCAAATTAAATCTCGACATCAAAAATTGATACATACGATACCTATACTAAAATCTCCAAAATAATTATTGTCTCCAAAATCCATTTTAAGAATCCTAACATTAAACTTACTAATTCTAAACTCAAAGCCTACGAAGTTCTTAGCACAAAGCTTCACATATCCAAGAAACACATGTAACACATATACTAGACCTTCCACCTTAAGAAGTACGAATCCACAAAGGGAATCAAAGATCGCCTATGCGAAAGCTAAACGGACTCATAACCTACGAGACCTAAGCCCATGCTCTGATACCATATGTCACACCCCGTAAAATTCGACAGACGGGGTGGCCAGCCACCGCCGCCAAACTAAGCTTGGCGTGAACTAAATAAAAACCATTCTTAGCATGAGACAGATATGAGACATAAATAAATCAATCCATAAGATAAATAATTGAATCAATCTCAAATGATAACAACCAACTACGCGATAAAAGATCCATCACATGCTAGAACTCCAAATAAATCCAATTTCCAATAATTATAAAACTGAATAAAGATCCAACTATGAATAACTGAAATAAAACCCATAAACAACTTTGAAACCGAATGGCCCAATAACTCTCTTAACTGATTCTCATAATGAAATACGACTGAAAGGAAAATCTAAACTAAAACAAAGTAATAAAGTAGTCATCTCCTGTTGCACCTCCAAACAATAACTCCGATAAACATATGTAGCTTCTCCAATTCTAATCCTGAAAAAGATTAGTCAACGTATGGGTCAGAGCCAAAGACCCGAGCAAGAATACACAGTACACCCCTTAAATATGATCCTTGAATCCAGGCAGTAGCATTATACACAATAAATAGCACAATAGATTATTTTAAATTAAGCTAGATAATTAAATGTGACAAATATAAATCACTAACTGCAAGAAGAAATTCCCATTTAAAATGGCACACCATTATGATTTTAAATTCCCAAGTCCCACGATGTTAATTTAATTAAATTAACCAACTTTTCTTATATTCACAATTTATTATGGTGGTCCTCCCACCTCGAGTGATTTCTCCACCAAAGTACACATCCCCTCGTCAAAATGCCGTATGGAAAATTTAAACTATCGACCCTCGCTGATTGACGGTGTTCCACACATGACACGACATAAAACGTTGGTTGGCCCGTTTAAACTGTCGGCCCTCGTTGATTATGTCGCCAATATATTTTAATACCCGTCTTATTATCTTAGGTATTAATTCTCAATTTCAAATTATCCCACCCTTTTATCGATGTGAGATCCTCAAAATACCCCTTAGTCCCATACCTAAGGGCCCCTAAGTTATCAATACGTCCTACCCTATGTATAGGAGGATTTTCTAACATAAATCTCAACTTAGTCTCATAATTAGACTAGCGTAACGATGATAAAGTAAAAAATTAGCCAACCCCCGACATGATAAAAACGCGATAATCTACCCTCACTAGTCCCATACCAAGAAGACATCCTAAAATATAGGGAGAGAAAAATTACACAATAACCCGTCGTCACAAAGGCAATATAATAATACCAACAAGTCGTACCAATAAGAATAATTAATCAACGTATAAAATTACACATGATAGTCCAATTCAATTAAATCTTTAATTTTATTAACACAACTTTAAAAATACCCAAATAATATCATTTAATTATTTCAATACAAATATACCAAGTTTTCATCATATATACATCAAAAACCAAATTTCATAATTTCTACATGTATTACATGAGTTTTACGCCCCCAACTTTATTTATTTCAAAACTAGGGTTTTCCAATATATACCCTACACCAATAAAACCCAAAATAACTCATCAATCCTACATACCCAAAGGTTTATGAATATTATTGAGATTAAAAGATTTTATAAAAACAACCCCGTAGTTAGTGTCCATTTTTTCCAATTAAGTTACTAATTATTTTTAAGAAAGCATGTAACTAAGTGTTTAGGCGACACTTAAAACGCATAATACTAAAGGTAAGGAATAGAGTATTCATGCCTTAAAATCGTGTTGAAAATCTGATTAGAAATCTGGATTCCTCTAAAAAAATTTGCGAAGAAGTGTTCTTGAATTAATCTTAATTAAACCCCAATTAAGCATCCCAAAACTTGTGACAAAAATATGATTGTGTTGGAGGTTGATGATTATGGTTGACAGGAAAATTGTTTGGAAGTGTTATCTAGAGAAAAAATTGAGAAAAAGTGATTATAAGAAGTCCCCCCACGGTTAATGAAGCTTATATACTAATTAGGAGTCCTAATCCCATTCAAAGTCTACAAAGAAATTGATCCACCGCCTCAAATATGTGCAGAGTTGATTGATCGACTCCCTAGGTCGATCGATACGCGGCCACTGCCATCCTCATACGTTTAATACCATTTAACTAAAAATCAAATTTTTTATTAGTCACGGACTAAATCCGTAACAAATTTTTTCACTTTTTTTTAAGGTAAACTTAAAACTCTCATAAAAACTTCGTTTTAAATTCGATTTCGATTCCGCTTGAAGTTTTATTCTTCTAAAATCAAAACCAACATATTTATTTAATAAAAATAATTAAATTCAAAATTTTATTTTTCTTGAATATTCCAATTAATTAATTAAATTAAATAATAAAAACACGAGGTGTTACATACTGGCCCACTAGCAAAGAATTTCGTCCTCGAAATTAGATGAAGCGTACACATGAACGCGTAAATCTTGCAAATGGAAATAAGGATCACATATGTCTACCTGTAGAATGTCATGATTGAGCACCCATACACCCAATCCTACGCACACCTACCCCACGAGCATTAAAATAATATATATATTGCCTATATGCATATGCATAACTATGAAAATAACGGCGTACCACACGCTCTCACAAATCCCCCACTCGATCCTATATCCGAAAGTCATTAAAATGTTAACGTCCTCAAATTAAATCTCAAAAATAAAAAATTGATACATACGATACCTAACATCTATACTAAAATCTCCAATATAATTATCGTCTCCAAAATCCGTTTTAAGAATCCTCAAATTAAGCTTACTAATTCTAAACTCAATGCCTACGACGTTCTTAGCATAAAGCTTCACATATCCAAGAAACACATCTAACACGTATACTAGACCCTCTACCTTAAGAAGTACGAATAAACAAAGGTAATCAAAGATCGCCAACGCGGAAGCTAAATGGACTCCTAACCTAGGAGACCTAAGACCATGCTCTGATACCATCTGTCACACCCCGCAAAATTTGACAGACGTGGTCGCTAGCCACCACCGCCAAACTAGCGTGAACTAAATAAATACTAATCTTAGCATGAGACCGATATGAGACATAAATATATTAGTCCATAAGATAAATAATTGAATCAATCTCAAATGATAACAACCAACTGAGCGATAAAAGATCCATCACATGCTAGAACTCCAAATAAATCCAATTTCCAACAATTATAAAACTAAATAAAGATCCAACTATGATTAACTGAAATAAAACCCATAAACAACTTTGGAACCGAATGGCCCAATAACGCTCTTAACTGAGTCTCATAATGAAATACGACTGAAAGGAAAGTCAAAATTAAAACAAAGTAATAAAGTAATCAGCTCCTGCTGCACCTCCAAGCAATAACTCCGATAAACTTATGCAACTTCTCCAATTCTAATCCTGAAAAAGATTAGTCAACACATGGGTCAGAGCCAAAGCCACAAGAAAGAATACACTCTACTCCCCTAAAATAGGATCCTTGAATCCAGGCAGTATCACTATATGCAATAAATATCACAATAGATTATTTTAAATTAAGCGAGATAATTAAACGTGATAAATATTAATCACTAGCTACCAGAAGGAATTCCTATTTAAAAATGCACACCAATATGATTTTAAATTCCAAAGTCCCACGATGTTAATTTAATTTAATTAACCAACTTTTCTTATATCCTCAATTTATTATGGGGGTCATCCCGCCTCGTGCGAGTTCTCTACTAAAATACACATCCTCTCGTCAAAACTTTGGCTGACCCGTTTGTCAGCCCTCGCTGATTGATGAGGTTCCACACACGACACGACATAAAACTTCGGCTGGCCCGTTTAGACTGTCGACCCTCGCTGATTATGTCGCCAATATATTTAAATATCCGTCTTATTAACTTAGGTATTAATTCTCAATTTTCTTAATTCACAATTTCAAATTACCCCACCCTTTTATCGATGTGAAATCCTCAAAATATCCCTTAGTCCCATACCTAAGGGTCCCCAAGTTATCAATATGTCCTACCCTCTGTATATGAGGATTTTCTAACATAAATCTCGATTTAGTCTCATACCTAGACTAGCGTAACGATGATATAGTAAAAAATAAGCCCACCCCCGACATGATAAAAACGCGATAATCTACCCTCACTAGTCCCATACTTAAAAGGCATCCTAAAATAGAGGGAGAACAAAATTACCAAACAATCCATCGTCACAAAGGCAATATAATAATACCAACAAGTCACACCAACAAGAATAATTAATCAACGTATAAAGCTACGCATGATAGTCCAATTCAATTAAATCTTTAATTTAATTAACACAACGTAAAAAATACCCAAATAATCTCATTTAATTATTTTAAATTAAATATACCAAGATTTCATCGTATATACATCAAAAATCAAATTTCATTATTTCTACATGTATTACACGAGTTATATGCCCCCAGCTTTATTTATTTCAAAATTAAGGTTTTTCTGTATATACCCTACACCAATAAAATCCAAAATAACTCATAAATCCTACGTACTCAAAGGGTTATGAATATTATTCAAATTAAAAGATTTTATAAAAATAGCCCCATAGTTAGTGTCCACTTTTTCTAATTAAGTTACTAATTATTTTTAAGAAAACATGTAATTAAGTGTTTATGCGACACTTAAAATGCATAGTACTAAAGGAATAGAATAGAGTATTCATGCATGTGAAGAACATGTTGAAAATCTGATTAGAAATTCGGATTCCTCTCGAAAACTTAGAAAATAAGTGTTCTTGAATCAATCTTGATTATGCCCCAATTAAGACTCCCAAAACTTGTGACAAAAACTTGACTTTATTGGAGGTTGATGATTATGGTTTAGAGGAAAATTATTTGCAAGTGCTCTTTGGAGAAAAACTTGAGAAAAAGTGATTATAAGAAGTCCCCCACGATTAATGAAGCTTATATACTAATTAGGAGTCCTAATCCCATTCAAAGTCTACGAAGAAATCAATCCACCGCCTCAAATCTGGGCAGAGTCGATCTATCGACTCCCTAGGTCAATCGATAGATCCATTCTCCTTCGTTTAATACCATTTCACTAAAAATAAAAAAAAATTATTAGTCACGGACTAAATCCGTGACAAATGTTTTACACTTTTTTTTAAGCTAAACTTAAAACTCTCATAAAAACTTCATTTTAAATACGATTTCGATTCCGCTTGAAGTTTTATTCTTCTAAAATCATAACCAACATATATATTTAATAAAAATAATTAAATTCAAGAATTTATTTTTCTTGAATAGTCCAATTAATTAATTAAATTAAATAATAAAAACATGAGGTGTTACATACTTCCCCACTAACAAAGAATTTCATCCTCAAAATTACACGAAGCATACACATGAACGCGTAAATCTCGCAAAGGAAATAAGGATCACATATGCATACCCGTAGAATGCCATAATTGGGGTCCCATACACATAATTCTGATACCATCTGTGACAACCCGCTCACCAAAATAAGGGGTGGCCAGCCCAATACTCCAATACAACGGAATCATGGATGGAATCATTCTCAGCATCATAACAAAATATAGAGTATCCAGGATAACCACCCAATATTTCAGAAAACGGGTTGCCAAAAATTTCGATTTGAAAGTAAATAAATGAAAACAAACAACCCAATTCCTGAAAGATAAGGGAAACCCCAAGACATATATAAATAATACAACAAGAATACGATAAAAAGACCGAATAGGTAACCGGTCACTAAACTGATACACTAATAATACACAAGTACAATAAGCTACTTATTACATTTCATTAGACATTTACAAAAGCTTGGGCCTCTCGCCCGAATAAAAGACTTGATCTTAACTAGAATACAAATGAAAATGTCTATACCAAATGTATCCCGTAATACCCGCAATGCATCACGGATCGTCGAAAACATCGGAATAGGAATTCAAATCAGGCATCCTTGCAGTGGAGTACCTGAGCAGAGACAAGATGAATATGCAACAGGAAATGTAACCAGGTCAGGGCCCGGTTCTATATGATTACCAGATGAATAAAGAGTATGACAGTTATGTATGATAAATCGTGAAGAAAGAGAAATAAGAAGCAACCTATACAATTTAAAACATAATCTAAGAAGGAACAAAAATAAGAAGCATTAAACTAAAAACTTCACCAAATGTGCCAATCATTTCATATATCTTTTCCTTAGCAGGAAGTATATATATATAATCACACTCTTTTGTTCTTTAAGGAAATTTTATCTCAATTTTACCTTTTGTAAAAATCCTTTCCTTATCAGGAAAATAATCATTTTCAAATGCTCTTTGTGGCATTTACTCCATCATGCTCTTATGGCATATTAAATACATCAAGTCCCACTTGATTATGAACTGTTATAATTATATACATATAACGAATTCTAAGACCGCCCGTCCGGGTTTCCCCACTGTGCGCGCCCCTAAATGACCATCATCTTCCAGGGCCTATCATTAGACTACCTGGGCACCTATATCGCAAGACGTCGGGAAGCGGCCATGAGCCTGCGGGGTAGTCAAGACCACACCCGGAATCTCCTACCCATCACAGAAAAATATACAACAATAAGCGCTCCCATGGCCTAGGACTATATCCACCCTACATTCATTAGCCAGGGGGCTTCACCTCACGTGCGGACTTCCCTTATGATGTCATTTAGAGAGGTGTGTTTAAGCCATTTTATTTATCATTTCAAAATCAAGTAAATCATTATTTACCGGTTTCATGATTAAGTAAATTATCATTTACAAATATCAATACCATTTCCATTTCATTTCCATCCCACGTATATGTTTCACTTTATTCGAAACCATTTATATTTATTTTGTAAATAATCTAACTTACCATCCATAGTCATACGATAGCTTATATCAACACTACAACCTCAAAGGAGTAAATAAACTCTTCATTATCTCCAAGCATTCTAGGAGGTTATTTTAGAACCCCAAGGTTATCATCTTTCGAAGGAATGAAATGACTTCCAATTTATTCTCCAAACTCACCTTTAAGGTACTATTATGAACCACCAAGGTTAACATAGCTCAATCGAACTTTTAAAATCTTCCAACATTCTTTTGGGATGGTAATATAAACCATCAAAACTAGTATAGCTTAATTAAGCTTCTAAAGTCTCCCGAACATAACACTACATCTCCTAGTTTTATAATGATTAACTAGAAGAAAAGAATGCCCTATCATTAATAGGCCTAACCCCGGAAAAGTCCCCACCTAAACCATTCCTAATGTAGGGTAGACAACTAACTCAACTCACACTCTAGGACTCTAAGTTTACTTCATTCAAGAAGGTTCCTAATCCCTATATTTAAAGAAAAGAATTGGAATTGAGTTATAAAATTAACTCAAAAACAGCAGGAAAACGAATCGATTCGCCCAAGGACCGAATCGATTCGCCCTAGCGAATCGATTCGCCCAAAAAGCGAATCGGTTCGGACTACTAAACCCACTTTCTGCAATTGACCGAATCGATTCAGTCTTAACCCCGAATCGATTCGGGTTATGCAGACCTGCCAATTTCCCTTAGCGAATCGATTCGCCCAAAGGGCCGAATCGATTCGGACCTGAAAATTTTGCCAAAAATGGCTACGGAGGGTTATGAACCCTAAATCCTCCAAACTTCAAATCTCTTCCTTTTCCTACACATCCAACAACAAAAATCTACCCCAAACTAATCTACATGATTATTAACCATCAAAACCCACCATTTCTTCAATATAAATCAAGACTAGGGTTTAAATCCCACAAATTCTACATTTAAACCATATATGTAAATACACAACTATCATACAATTTATGCATCTCAAATCACATATTAGCAAGTAGAAAACTTGCCTTAGGGTTGATATCTCAGATTTATTTGGAGAAGAAGCAATCCCAAATCCTCCATCTTCAATCTCTCTCTCATTTCTCCATTTCTCTTCTTCCTCTTTCTCTCTCTATGTTCAAGACATAAAATGGGGAAAAAATAAGGGATTTAGAAGACTAAAATCGTGGCTTAGGTTAAAACTCCCAACTTAAATGGTTAACACCACATTAAAATTGACTCGCAAATACGCATATAAGCTAAAACCAGGTAAAAGTGCCCGAAACACAAAAATACAATATGGCTCTTATTTTGACTGTCTCTCACCTTTCGAGACTAACTACACCCTCTAAACTGGCATCCGGAAATTTTATAAATTATTTCAAGTTCCAAAATCATTTAAACTAAAAGGCCATTTAAAATACATGACACTACAGACATGCAACCTGATGATATTTACTTTCACATGCAGTAAATATGCATCAATATAGTAAATATTAACTTTCAATTCATTCAATTAATATTTACCCCAGTCCCCACATTTTATATAATTACCTTATGCGGTAAAATTAGTATAAAATGAGCCTCCCAGAATCGAGGGTTGTTACACGCACCTACCCCACGAACATCAAAATAATATATATATATATATATATATATATATATATATATATATATATATATATATATATATATATATATTGCCTATATGCATAAGCATAAATATGAAAATAACGACGTACCACACGCTCTACAAAATTCCCCACTCGATCCAATATCCGAAAGTCATCAAAATGCAAACGTCCTGAAATTAAATCTCAACATCAAAAATCGATACATACGATACCTAACATCTATACTAAAATCTCCAAAATAATTTTTGTCTCCAAAATCCATTTTAAGAATCATAACATTAACCTTACTAATTCTAAACTCAATGCCTACGATGTTCTTAGCACAAAGCTTCATATATGCAAGAAACACATCTAACACATATACTAGACCCTCCACCTTAAGAAGTACGATTCAACAAAGGGAATCAATGATCGCCAATGCGAAAGCTAAACGGACTCATAACCTACGAGACCTAAGACCATGCTCTGATACCAACTGTCAGTCCCCGTAAAATTCGACAGACGGGGTGGACAGCCACCGCCGCCAAACTAAGATTGGCGTGAACTAAATAAAAACCATTCTTAGCATGAGACAGATATGAGACATAAATAAATCAATCCATAAGATAAATAATTGAATCAATCTCAAATGATAACAACCAACTACACGATAAAAGATCCATCACATGCTAGAACTCCAAATAAATCTCATTTCCAATAATTATAAAACTGAATAAAGATCCAACTATGAATAACTGAAATAAAACCCATAAATAACTTTGGGACTGAATGGCCCAATAAATCTCTTAACTGATTCTCATAATGAAATAAGAATGAAAGGAAAATCTAAACGAAAACAAAGTAATAAAGTAGTCATCTCCTGTTGCACCTCCAAACAATAACTCCGATAAATATATGTACCTTCTCCAATTCTAATCCTGAAAAAGATTAGTCAACGCATGGGTCAGAGCCAAAGCCCCGAGAAAGAATACACACTACACCCCTTAAATAGTATCCTTGAATCCAGGCAGTAGCATTATACGCAATAAATATCACAATAGATTATTTTAAATTCAGCTAGATAATTAAATGTGACAAGTTTAAATCACTAACTATATGAAGGAATTCCCATTTAAAAAGGCACTCCATTATGATTTTAAATTCCCAAGTCCCACGATGTTAATTTAATTAAATTAACCAACTTTTCTTATATCCACAATTTATTATGGTGGTCCTCCCGCCTCGAGTGATTTCTCCACCAAAGTACACATCCCCTCGTCAAAATGTCGGCTGACACATTTAAACTGTCGGCCCTCGCTGATTGACGAGGTTCCACACACGACACGACATAAAACATTGGCTAGCCCGTTTAAACTGTTGGCCCTCGTTGATTATGTCGCTAATATATTTTAATACCCGTCTTATTATCTTAGGTATTAATTCTCAATTTTCTTAATTCACAATTTCAAATTATCCCACCCTTTTATCGATGTGAGATCCTCAAAATACCCCTTAGTCCCATACCTAAGGGTCCCTAAGTTATCAATACGTCCTACCCTATGTATAGGAGGATTTTCTAACATAAATCTCAACTTAGTCTCATACCTAGACTAGCGTAACGATGATAACGTAAAAAATCAGCCAACCCCGACATGATAAAAACGCGATAATCTACCCTCACTAGTCCCATACCAAGAAGACATCCTAAAATATACGGAGAGCAAAATTACCCAATAACCCGTCGTCACAAAGTCAATATAATAATACCAACAAGTCGTACCAATAAGAATAATTAATCAACGTATAAAACTACGCATGATAGTCCAATTCAATTAAATCATTAATTTAATTAACCCAACTTCAAAAATACCCAAATAATATCATTTAATTATTTCAAATCAAATATACCAAGTTTTCATCATACATACATCAAAAACCAAATTTCATAATTTCTACATGTATTACATGAGTTTTACGCCCCCAACTTTATATATTTCAAAACTAGGGTTTTTCAATATATACCCTACGCCAATAAAACCCAAAATCACTCGGGAATCCTACATACCGAAAGGTTTATGAATATTATTCAGATCAAAAGATTTTATAAAAATAACCCCATAGTTAGTGTCCATTTTTTCGTATTAAGTTACTAATTATTTTTAAGAAAGCACGTAATTAAGTGTTTAGGCGACACATAAAACGCATAATACTAAAGGTAAGGAATAGAGTATTCATGCCTTAAAATCGTGTTGAAAATCTGATTAGAAATCTGGATTCCTCTCAAAAAATTTGCGAAGAAGTGTTCTTGAATCAATCTTGATTAAACCCTAATTAAGCATCCCAAAACTTGTGACAAAAACATGATTGTGTTGGAGGTTGATGATTATGGTTGACAGGAAAATTGTTTGGAAGTGTTATCTAGTGAAAAACTTGAGAAAAAGTGATTATAAGAAGTCCCCCCACGGTTAATGAAGCTTATATACTAATTAGGAGTCCTAATCCCATTCAAAGTCTACAAAGAAATTGATCCACCGCCTCAAATATGTGCAGAGTTGATCGATCGACTCCCTAGGTCGATCGATACGCGGCCACTGCCATCCTCATACGTTTAATACCATTTAACTAAAAATCAAATTTTTTATTAGTCACGGACTAAATCCGTAACAAATTTTTTCACTTTTTTTTAAGGTAAACTTAAAACTCTCATAAAAATTTCGTTTTAAATTCGATTTCGATTCCGCTTGAAGTTTTATTCTTCTAAAATCATAACCAACATATTTATTTAATAAAAAGAATTAAATTCAAAAATTTATTTTTCTTGAATATTCCAATTAATTAATTAAACTAAATAATAAAAACACGAGGTGTGACATACTGCCCCACTAGCAAAGAATTTCGTCCTCGAAATTAGATGAAGCATACATATGAACGCGTAAATCTCGCAAATGGAAACAAGGATCACATATGCCTACCCGTAGAATTTCATGATTGAGCGCCCATACACCCAATCCTATGCACACCTACCCCACGAGCATTAAAGTAATAGATATTGCCTATATGCATATGCATAACTATGAAAATAATGACGTACACACGCTCTCACAAATCCCCCACTCGATCCTATATCCGAAAGTCATCAAAATGTTAACATCCTCAAATTAAATCTCAACATAAAAAATTGATACATACGATACCTAACATCTATACTAAAATCTCTAATATAATTATCGTCTCCAAAATCCATTTTAAGAATCCTCACATTAAGCTTACTAATTCTAAACTCAATGCCTACGACGTTCTTAGCACAAAGCTTCACATATCCAAGAAACACATCTAACACGTATACTAGACCCTCTACCTTAAGAAGTACGAATAAACAAAGGTAATAAAAGATCGCCAACACAGAATCTAAACGGACTCCTAACCTATGAGACCTAAGACCATGCTCTGATACCATCTGTCACACCCCGCAAAATTTGACAGACGAGGTCGCTAGCCACCACCGCCAAACTAAGTTTGGCGTGAACTAAATAAATACTAATCTTAGCATGAGACCGATATGAGACATAAATAAATTAGTCCATAAGATAAATAATTGAATCAATCTCAAATGATAACATCCAACTGAGCGATAAAAGATCCATCACATGCTAGAACTCCAAATAAATCCAATTTCCAATAATTATAAAACTAAATAAAGATCCAACTATGATTAACTGAAATAAAACCCATAAACAACTTTGGAACCGAATGACCCAATAACTCTCTTAACTGAGTCTCATAATGAAATACGACTGAAAGGAAAGTCAAAACTAAAACAAAGTAATAAAGTAATCAGCTCCTGCCGCACCTCCAAGCAATAACTCCGATAAACTTATGCAACTTCTCCAATTCTAATCCTGAAAAAGATTAGTCAACGCATGGGTCAGAGCCAAAGCCACGAGCAAGAATACACTCTACTCCCCTAAAATAGGATCCTTGAATCCAGGCAGTATCACTATATGCAATAAATATCACAATAGATTATTTTAAATTAAGCGGGATAAGTAAACGTGATAAATATAAATCACTAGCTACCAGAAGGAATTCCTATTTAAAAATGCACACCAATATGATTTTAAATTCCTAAAGTCCCACGATGTTAATTTAATTTAATTAACCAACTTTTCTTATATCCTCAATTTATTATGGCGGTCCTCCCGCCTCGTGTGATTTCTCTACCAAAATACACATCCCCTCGTCAAAACTTTGGCTGACCCATTTAAACTGTCGGCCCTCGCTGATTGATGAGGTTCCACACACGACACGACATAAAACTTCAGCTGGCCCGTTTAGACTGTTGGCCCTCGATGATTATGTCGTCAATATATTTTAATATCCATCTTATTATCTTACGTATTAATTCTCAATTTTCTTAATTCACAATTTCAAATTATCCCACCCTTTTATGGATGTGAGATCCTCAAAATACCCCTTAGTCCCATACCTAAGGGTCCCCAAGTTATCAATACGTCCTACCTTATGTATATGAGGATTTTCTAACATAAATCTGAAATTAGTCTGATACCTAGACTTGCATATTGATGATAAAGTAAAAAATTAGCCCACCCCCGACATGATAAAAACGCAATAATCTACCCTCACTAGTCCCATACCTAGAAGGCATCCTAAAATATAGGGAGAGAAAAATTACCCAACAACCCGTCATCACAAAGGCAATATAATAATACCAACAAGTCACACTAACAAGAATAATTAATCAACATATAAAACTACGCATGATAGCCCCATTCAATTAAATCTTTAATTTAATTAACACAACGTCAAAAATACCCAAATAATCTCATTTAATTATTTTAAATTAAATATACCAAGTTTTCATCATATATGCATCAAAAATCAAATTTCATTATTTCTATATGTATTACATGAGTTATACGCCCCAACTTTATTTATTTCAAAACTAGGTTTTTTCTATATATACCCTACACAAATAAAACCCAAAATCACTCATGAATCCTAAGTACCCAAAGGGTTATGAATAGTATTCAGATTACAAAAATTTATAAAAACGACCCCATAGTTAGTGTCCACTTTTTCAAATTAAGTTACTGATTATTTTTATGAAAACATGTAATTAAGTGTTTAGGCGACACTTAAAATGCATAATACTAAAGGAAAAAAATAGAGTATTCATGCTTGTGAAGATCATCTTTAAAATCAGATTAGAAATCTGAATTCCTCTCAAAAAATTAGCAAAGAAGTGTTCTTCAATCAATCTTGATTAAACCCCGATTAAGCCTCCCAAAACTTGTGACAAAAACTTGATTGTGTTGGAGGTTGATGATTATGGTTGAGACAAAAATTATTTGGAAGTATTCTCTTGAGAAAAACTTGAGAAAAAGTGATTATAAGAAGTCCCCCCATGATTAGTGAAGCTTATATACTAATTAGGAGTTCTAATCCCATTAAAAGTCTACAAAGAAATCGATCCACCGCCTCAAATCTGGGTAGAGTCGATCGATCGAATAGGTACGCGGTCATTGCCATTCTACTTCGTTTAATACCATTTAACAAATAATAAATTTTTTTATTAGTCAGGGACTAAACCGTGACAAATATTTTTCACTTTTTTTAAAGCTAAACATAAAACTGTTATAAAAACTTCATTTTAAATCCAATTTCGATTCCGCTTGAAGTTTTATTCTTCTAAAATCATAACCAACATATTTATTTAATAAAAATAATTAAATTCAAAATTTTTTTTCTTGAATATTCCAATTAAATAATAAAAACACGGGGTGTTACACATTTGATGTAGATTTACCCTCTCTACAAGAGCAATATCACCTAGATCATATTCCAGCTTCCAAAAAAATTCATTAAAGGACTGAGATATTTTGTGAATTTTAAAAACAATGTTTAAACCTCAAAAGTGAGAAAACAAATTCGTACTGCTGTTTGCAGAAAACGTAGACAGTTTTTGTAAAGTGTTTCTTATGAAAAATGGAGTTAGAGAGTCCTATTTATAAAAGACTTAAGGAGGCGGCTCATTCAAACGAGATTGGATTGCATTTGAACCAAATCCAATGTCATTTTATACTTCCCGCGACGAGCCATGTCTTGAACGACATAGGATGTCATTGGAACGACATTAATGTTAAATATTTTTCTTTTTCTTTTTCTAAATTGACCCACTGCCTCAAAAAGTCCGAAAATCATATTTTTGACGAAAAACATTAAAAACTCCGCTCCAACACTTAGAAAATATTTTATGAAAAATAATCCCAATACTCTAAGTGAAATGCTAATGTACTTAAACACAACCTTACCAAAATTAATCTCGTCAAGACTTCTTTGATGAAGAACTTTGACATTCGGATCCGTCTTGATGCTTGAGTGATCTTGAATAATTCTTCGACGGTTGTAGCGGTATATGACATACTCTAATGTAAAAACTTGTTATAAAATATTTCATTACAAATCTCTCCCCATGTCTATACCGGTACAAAATAAAAATAATCCGAATCATCAAAAACAAAATGCCTATACAAATCGAATACCCTCCCATGAACCCAAAAGTGAAAAGGTACTAGAAATTCAAGTCTTCAAATATTTTTCAAAAATCTTCATCGTTCTTCAAATATCAAAGATTTTCTCATCAGAGTGTGCAACATAATAATCTTCACTCTTGTACCTGCACACATGAGATAAAGCAAATATCTTTGTGATGCATCGAGTTTGAATTGTTATAAATATATCAATCAATATAATCAAATCTCCCCCATAATGTAAAACACCCCCACAATACATTCTCCCCCTTTTTATTTTTCCGAAATAGACAAGGAAAAGAATAAACAAACAAAACATGGAGTGTTACGACAAAAACCACAATATATGGATCAAACTACGCGAACATAGAGGAAATACTCAAAATATCCACAAACTACTTTTTATTTTTCATTTCTTGCAAACAAAAACAATTTGCAAAAATCACACACCATGAATTTTCACTAAGATAACCAAATCGTGGAAATGGAATGAATAGGTGTGAACAAATTCAATAGGAAAATCAACGCAATGAAACATAACATATGTGCTCGACATATACGTGTACTCATATAAAATGAATCTCAACATCATCCTTAGGTCTTTAAATTGGTAAATTTAAATGACATCGGCTGAATCTATTAACACATCAAAGTCATAAAGGATTCCTAGACTAATAACGTCTAAAACTATGAATGCTTTTTCAAGACGCTGTCAGCATGTGCAAACCCGTTTTTCATTTCTTTCCATCCAAACTCCCTCATAAAAATAATAATCATTATATTTTCTTTTGAGGTGGCCCGTTTTTGGCATATTTATCTTTTTATTGCCTTTAAATTTTTTGAGCTCTTTTCAAATGGTGGATTTCACGACGAGCTAATTTTACACTCTTGCAGCCCTTTACGTGAATCACTCATCATATTTTATTGGATTTAAATACTCATGGTAAATGGTTATTACATGCAATACTTCCATTGTCAAGTTTTATCGCATTTGGTTCCTTTTAAAGACATGATTGAGATGACAACACTCCGACCAATATGTGATTAACAATTCTGATAGTCAAACAAATTCGTGTAAGTGTGCATTGAAGGAAAAATATGAGTCAAACATGTAGGTAGTAATCACAAATTACATCTTAATGACTCCATACATTATAAAGCACCAAATGAGACGATGAAGCATATCAAAACGCTATCAAACAGTCACATGGATATGGAATGAAGTTGTGACTTGATCATCCTAAATGTGCATTTATATAAGGTGTAAACATAATACAAAAATCTTATTGTCTTTTTCAATTTTCAAGAAAAAAGAAAATCCTTTTGTATTTTTCCAAAGAATTCAAAAACGAAAATCTTTATGTTTTTTTGAAAAATATATCACAAATGTAGTACAACCAGCAATAGGCAAAATATCAGGATGAGCATCAACCTATGCTAGAAAACAGTAGATCAGATGAAGAATAATCAATCTAAGCGGGTGTGATTAAACGAGCAATGCAGTATTAGCAATTAAGCATAAATACCAAAAGTAATTGCATATAAACAGACAGAGGCAACCCAGTAGTACCAAAAACATAAGCATAAGAACCCAGGGTATTGAAACAAATAAATTCTAAAAACTAACTAGGTCATTCAAATGAAACTCAATGTCGCTCGAACAAAAAACTTGTCCGTAGAACGACCGCTTCGCACGACATGAGATCTCGCTCGAACAAGGAAACCAAACTTTCAAACTCTGCCCAGAACATTAAACAGTGTTTCCCAGTGACATTTTTTTTAGAAAACAATACCTGGAGGGTGCTAACAGAAGAAAAACAGTGCTAAAACAGTAGTATATTTAATAAAAAAATGTAAACCACAACAAAGTGGGGGTGTGAGGAATCGAATTTACTTTTCTATTCTACTTCCTAGGTCCATTTAAAAGCTTGTAACAAAAACACCTAAGATGTCCTTTCCTATCGCAATGTGCGCAAGTGTAAATCGGGCGACGAGTGTTACCTAAATGGGTCCGTCATTTAAAGCTTCTAGGTGGCGCTCTCCAAAATTTTTTAGGTGGCTCTCTCTTAACAACTCTAGCTTCTTCCCTCTTCACAATCCTAGGAGGCTCTCTCACACGTGTGGGGTTGGCTTTGGGAATGGGTGAAGCACTATCATCGAGGCCTATACCACCCCCATCCTCCTTAATTTGCAAAGTTCCTAAAATTTTATCTAGCTTTTCAGACCTAGACTCCAAATCAAATTGCCCCTTACTTGATTCTCTTTAGCTCTTCCCAAGCTCACATATCCTAGACTCAAGTACTCTTCTAGGATCCTCAAACTCTAAAAGCTCCTTTTTCATAGTCTCCATCAACCCTCTAAGACTATCTCTCTCACCCTTGAAAGAGTTGGCGCTTGTGTTCAAATAAGGAAACAATATAATAAATTCCTTTTAACCCAAATTAACCCTAAACATGCAACTAGGTGTGATTGAAACAATATGAAATCATGCAAGAATTATTCAACACACAAAGTTTAAGGAAAAATCCCCCACAGGGGCAAAACCATTTGTATATCACTATAATTTGTAAGAGAAACGGCTTACAATCGGATTACACTGAAATACAAGTTTTTGACTAAGAATTACCCTCGGGTATCGGATTCTGTAGTCGCGGCTGGAATATCCCTTTCCAATAGGGCAGGAATGAAGAGGAAGAAGCGGTCCACTTCACAAGGGTTGAACAGCAGCAATGATGTTCTTGGGTTACCAGAATTGATTCACAATAGGTTTGGAAGTTGTGTGAATCATGGGTATGAATCAATGGACTCAAATACCATGAAGACTTAAGAGTTATGGAACTCAGAAAATCGTGTGTAAGTCTTAAGAAAACCAACTCCCCGATCGTGGTATAAATAAGAATTCATTTTCCCTAAAAATCTCTACACGATCTGTTCGTGGTTATCCAGGGCGGACAGGTCCGGGCCTTAGGCGGATCGGTCCGATGGCAGACCGGTTCTTTTAATTTGAGGCTGATTCGGTTCGCATTCGGTTCGGTGCTCACTGGCTTCAATGTGCAAGACGGATCGGTCCGGCAGGTAGGCGGTTCTTTTAATTTCTTGGCGGACCTATCCGGGATGTTAGCGGATCGGTTCCTTTTTCATTGAGGCGGACCGGTCTGGCTGACTTGGATTTCTGATTCCTTCCTTGATTCGATACTCGGATTCCATTGATGAGGATGTGGACATGAATTTCTTCAACGGTGTTACGGCTAATGACATATACAAGTATGTTGGACAAAATCTCTTTACAAATCTCCCCCTATGTCTATGCCGGAACATACATAAAAAATCTGAATTATCTAGAATAAAAAATGCCTATACAAATCTACCCTTCCATGAACCCAAAACTGAAAGAGGTAGAAATGATAAAGGCTGCATCGTTTGTTTTGCAAATCTTCCGATCAGAAATCTCAACGCTTTTCTCATCAGGGTGTGCATCATGAGATTATCAAGGATGTACCTACACACATGAGATAAAGCAAATACCAAGTGACGTATCGAGTTTGAAATGAGATAAACATATATATATCAATTTAAAATGATATTCTCAGAATTTCAAAACTCCCCCATAATCAGATAATTCATTCTCCCCCTTTTTTAAGATGTCCACAATTAGACAAATGAGAGAAATAAATCAAGCAATCAAGTATCGGGGTGACACAAGGCACAAAATCACACCATGAATGAACATAAAACAACCAAGTCGGTGATAGCGTAAAAGAATAGGTGTGATTAAAATTCGATAGGAAAATCAAAGCATACAAACATGACATATGTGCATGATGAATATTGGATATTCCTAACGAATGAACTCAAATGCTTCCTTTGGTGTAAAAGATTGTAAATATAAGACATTGACTATATCAAATCTACAAATCAAAGCTTAAAGTGATTTCTACACCAATAACGTCCAAAATGATTTTCATGCTTTTTCAGGACTTTCAAGGAAGTGCAAACCCGTTTTTCAATCTCCAACCAAACTCTCTCAGATTTATATTGTGAATAGAGGAATACTAAATTCTCAAACTTTGGAGAATTGGGTGAAATCTAAATGGCCCATATTTGGCATGAATTGCTTTTTATTGCCTTATCAATTTTTTCGGGCTCTTTTAACCTCTTTGGACCTCGGATATTAAAATTCCTCCATTTTTAGGTCCTTTTTAACGGTGGCTTTTGCGCAAAGGATAAGAATCAACTTTCGCAGCCCCTCCCCGCTATGAAAATATACACACAGTCTCACCAAAATGGTTTTTACATGCAATCCAATCGTGTCAAGTTTTATCGCATATTGTACATTGTATAGACAGAATTGAGATAGAAACACTCAAGCCAATATGTGATAGACAAGTGCAATAATCAAATAGCTGTGCATGTGTGCAATAAAGGATATAGGAGTCAAACATGTAGGAAGATATCACTAATTACATCTCAAGGACTCCAATCAATGTAAAGCATATGGATGAAATGATGTAGCCTCTCAAATCTCTATCAAACAGTCACATGGATATATGGAATGAAGTTGTGACTTGGCTATCTTAAATGCTCATCCATAAAAGTAGCAAAAATAAAAAATCTTTTTGGTCTTTTTCAAAAATTTTATCAAAGGAAAATCTTTTTGTATTTTTCAAAAGAAATATACAAAGCAAAAAGAATAGATAAAAACTGTACAACTAAGCAATGGTACATATAAAACAAACTAGCAATAGGAAGCATATGATCTGAACATGAAGAAGCATCCTATTCTACACATAGACCAACCCCTCAGTCAACTGTGCAAATCCCCAAATACTTCCTAAGACTCTCAAATCTAAGGGCATCTAAAGGTTTCGTGAAAATATCGGCTAACTGACAGTCGGTAGGAACAAAACTCAGGGATACGACTTTCTCTTCAACAAACTGGCGTATAAAGTGCTCACGTATCCTGATGTGTTTTGTGCGCGAATGCTGAACTGGATTGCGGGATATGTGTATCGCGCTCGTGTTATCACAGGAAATGGTCATGGTGTCCTGTGATATCCCATAATCCTCCAGCATTTGCTTCATCCACAAGAGTTGTGTGCAACAACTCCCGGCGGCTATATACTCAGCCTCCGCAGTGGACAAAGAGATGGAATTTTGCTTCTTGCTCATCCAGGAGACAAGAGCAGAACCGAAATAGAAACACCCACCAGAAGTGCTCCTACATCCATCTACATCCCCAGCCCAATCGGGATCCGAATAGGCGGACAAACGGTCATCGGTATCAAAGGAATACCAAATACCGTATGAGAGAGTCCCACTCACGTATTTGATAAAACGTTTTAGAGCGAGTAAGTGTGACTCTTTAGGAGACGCCTAATAACGCGCACAGACTCCAACACTAAAGGCAATGTCGGGACGACTAGCAGTCAAGTAGAGAAGACTACCTATCATGCTCCGATATAAGGTTTGCTCTACGTCCTTGCCTAAAGTGTCCTTACTAAGCTTGGTAGTGGTACTCATAGGTGTACGTGCATGCTTAGCGGAGTCTAAACCAAATTTCTTCACTAGGTCTCTAGCATACTTGGATTGGGAGATGAACATCCCATCCTCTAGCTGACGAATCTGGAGACCAAGGAAGAATGTAAGCTCACCAACCATGCTCATCTCAAACTCACTTTTCATCTCCTCCTCAAAGTGGTGAGCATGCTGGGAGCATGTGGATCCAAAGACTATGTCGTCCACATAGACCTGGGAAACCAAAATAGCACCGTCATCTCTCCTGACGAACAACGTCATATCTACTCCCCCTCTCTTGAAGCCACGAGCTAAGAGATAGGAAGTAAGCCTCTCGTACCAAGCACGGGGTGCTTGCTTCAAACCATACAAGGCTTTCCTCAGATAGTAGACATGCTCAGGGTGCTGAGGGTCTTCAAACCCTTTTGGTTGTTCCACATAAACCTCCTCCTGTAGAATGCCATTCAGAAAGGCACTCTTGACATCCATCTGATATATCTTGAAGCGCAGATGACATGCGATGGCGAGCAGAAGACGGACGGACTCAAGCCTCGCAACAGGAGCAAATGTCTCCCCAAAGTCTACACCCTTTATCTGTGTGTTGCCTTGAGCGACCAACCTAGCCTTATTTCTGATTATGGTACCATATTCATCCATTTTGTTCTTGAAAATCCAGCGGGTACCTATCACATTAGTCTCACTAGGTCGGGGGACTAATTCCCAGACATTATTCTTTTTAAACTGAAGCAACTCATCCTGCATAGCAGATATCCAGTGTTCATCCTTGAGTGCTTCTTTATGGTTCTTGGGCTCGACTTTGGACGTGTAGAAAAGATGGCTAACAACGTTCTCTAGCTGAGCACGAGTCTTAACCCCTAGAGTGGGATCTCCAACAATGGCAGAAGGGTCATGACTCTTGCGAACCCAAGCAGGTGTGTCCCCTAACACAGGAGTAGGGTCCACAGAGTGTGAGAGAGGAACAGGTAAATCACTGTCAGAACAGTCCTCATCCTCACACTAAAGATTAGGATCAATAACCATCGGAGGTTCGTCATCTTGCACGGTGACGTTTATTGATTCCATAATCTTAGAGCTCTTCAGGTTAAAAACCTGGTACGCTCTGCTATTCGATGAATATCCTAGAAATATTCCCTCGTCGCTCCGGGAGTCGAACTTTCCTAATTGCTCTCTATCTCGTAGGATGTAGCATTTACTCCCAAAAACACAGAAATATGACAGGTTGGGCTTCTTGCCGGTCCACAACTCATAAGGTGTCTGTAGTGTGTGTGGACGCAAATAAACCCTATTCACCGTGTGGCGTGCAGTAGACACTGCCTCTGCCTAAAATCTCCTAGAGACCTTACGACCTTGAAGCATTGATCTAGCCATTTCTTGGATCGTTCTATTCCTTCTCTCAACAATCCCATTTTGCTGAGGAGTTCTCATAGCAGAAAACTCATGTTTGATCCCAAGGCTATCACAGTACAAATCCACTTTTGCTTCCTTAAATTCAGTGCCGTTGTCACTACGTATTCTTTTAATAGTGACACCGTGTTGATTTTGCAGGACACGACACTTGGTCGTTAAAAATTCTACAGTATCGGATTTATCTCTTAGAAAACCTACAATGGAGTATCTAGAGAAATCATCCACCATCACGAGAACATATCTTTTACCACCTATACTCTCCGTACGAGTAGGACCCATAAGATCCATATTTATCAACTCAAGAACACGGGAGGTGGTAATGGAATTCAACTTCCTATGCAGACTGCGAATTTGCTTTCCCAACTGACAGGGTCCACAAATCGTGGAAGTTGGCTTTCCGAGAGATGGTAAGCCACGTACTAGGTCTTTCTTAACAAGACGAGACAAATCTCTCACGTTCACGTGACCTAGATGTTGGTGCCACAGATCCATAGGAGTGATCGTGGCGCTGTTGCAGACAAGTGAGGATTTGGGCTCAGTCCCATAACAGTTATCCTCTGTCCTCACCCCTTGCACTAATAGTTTACCGGCTTGATTATAGACCTTACAAGCTTCCCGGTCAAACTTTACTGCAAAGTCATCATCGCACAGCTGGCTGATGCTGAGAAGGTTTACTTTTAAACCTTTGACGTACAAGACATTTTCTAGCTTAGGAAGTCCTGGTAACTCTACAGTACCTCGTCCTACAATGCTAGATTTACTCCCATCTCCAAAAGTAACTCTCCCATCATCATAATCCTCAACCTGAGTAAAAAGGGAGACATCACCTGTCATGTGTCTGGAGCATCCACTGTCAAAATACCACTGAGAGGTATTATGTGCTTTGAGAGCAACATGAACAACAAGGGCCTTTTTCTCTTTCTTAGGAACCCAAGAATAGGTAACCTTTTGTTTACCGTTGTTGTTGTTGGTTTTAGCCAGAATGCGGGAAGCTTTCATTGACGGTGAGGACATTCGTCGAAATTCCTCCATCAAACTCAGTGATGTGGCGGTTAGAAACTCAACTTGCTTTCTCAGACTAGCAAACTCATCAGTATGATGTGGAGGAGCAAAAGTACGTCGTGTCCGACCCATGCTATAGCAAGCTTCCCTAAGGTGGCCTTTTCTTTTGCAATAGATACAAAAGAGTACAGTCAAAGGCAGACCTTGGTTTGCTTTTCTTGGTCGAACTCTCCTTCGAGGTTTTTGATGATGGCCATAAGGAGTCGTAGTAAACTCAGGAATTGGTCCCGGTGCAATTTGAGACGTGGAGGCACCATCAAAACCAATTCTTTGCCTGTCACCAAAACCTAAAGCGGGACCGAGGAGCATCTTTCCCATCTTCCCAGATCTGTCCTCGATTTGTACCTTGACTTTCCTAGCTCTCTCAAGGTCATGAGTAAGCTGAGCAACAAGGTCTTCAAGTTTATTCCGAGTCTCCATGGAGGAATGGAGCTCACTAGTAAGACTAGCCACTTGTTTAGTCAAGTCCGCTTTCTCTTTACTAACCCAGGGAGACTCTCTCTCTCTCATGGCGGTGCAGGTGGAGGACTCTCTCTCTCTCTCGTCTCTTCTAACTCTTCTTCTAACGCGGTGATCCTAAGAACAAACGCCTTGTTACGTTTTTTAGTTTTGAAAGACTCATTATATAACTCGGCGTAGGCGCGTTGAAGGTTACTCTCGTCCTCACTCCCTTCCTCCTCTCCCTCACTTTCTTCGCTCTCATTGTCGAGGTGTCCCTATGAAGCACCATCCTCATCGTCATGAGGAGAACTAGGAGTATTCACATGACTAGACATGAACGCGGTGAAGTTACGCTCATGCGGTGACTCATCTCCCGAGTCCACCGTCTCGACATCACTGTCGTCACTAAGGGTAGCATTTAGGACAGCTTTACCCTTTTCCCTATTCAGACGAGTGGCACACTCAAACGCTCTGTGTCCCTTACCGTCGCACTCAAAACATCTCTCATTTTCTTTCAGAGGAGGATTTTTGGAATCTTTTTCATTTTTCTTTTCAAACTTATTTTTCTCAAATTTCTTTTTATCTTTAAAATTGCCATTTTTCTTAAATTTGAGAATCCTCTTGAAATTTTTTGCGAAAAGAGCCAAATCATCTAAGTCAAAATCGCACTCAGAATCCGACGTGTCAGTCTCTCTCTTTCTAGATGACTCTACTCTCTTTCTAGCTGACCCCTCACTCCTTCTCTCTTGGGCTTTAAGTGCAATTCCCTTATCTTTAGATTTAGCATTTTTAGGGAACATATCAATTTCATAAGTTTGCAAATCTCCTACAAGTTCTTCCAATTTTAGCGTATTTAAATTACCCATAGAATTTAGCACAGTGACTTTAGGGATAAAACCCTTAGGAAAAGAACGAAGAATCTTTTTAACAAATTTAGCATTCGGAATTTGTTCACCAAGATTAAAACTAGTATTCACAATGTCAGAAAGTCTAGCATAAAATTCATCAAAGCATTCAGAATCATGCATGGTGATTGTTTCAAATTGAGTTGTCAAGTTTTGCAACTTAGACTCTTTCACAGCATTAGTTCCTTCATGGGTGAGTTGTAAAACATCCCATGCCTCTTTTGACGTGGTACACGTCATTATGCGTTTGAACTCATCAGGTGTGACAGACCCAGAAATAGTACTTAGACCCTTAGAATTAAAAGATGACCATTTAATTTCTTCATTAGACCAAGTAATGTCAGGTTTCAAGTTGGTCACATTATCAACAGTCACGGTGGGAAGAGTCCACCCTCGTTCAACCAGAATCCATACACGTTCATCAATGGCTTTTAAAGCCGACCTCATACGGGCTTTCCAATAAGCATAATTTGACCCGTCAAAAATAGGCATTTTATAATATGACTTCTCCATTTGAACACGCACTTTTTCAAAAATCAATTTTTTTAGAAAATTGATATCTTAGAAAAATTTTGCGGAAAATACGAATACGCGATAGATTAGCGTAACCTTCTCTGATACCAATTTGAAAGAGTTGGCGATTGTGTTCAAATAAGGAAACAATATAATAAATTCCTTTTAACCCAAATTAACCCTAAACATGCAACTAGGTGTGATTGAAACAATATGAAATCATGCAAGAATTATTCAACACACAAAGTTTAAGGAAAAATCCCCCACAGGGGCAAAACCATTTGTATATCACTATAATTTGTAAGAGAAACGGCTTACAATCGGATTACACTGAAATACAAGTTTTTGACTAAGAATTACCCTCGAGTATCGGATTCTGTAATCGCGGCTGGAATATCCCTTTCCAGTAGGGCAGGAATGAAGAGGAAGAAGCGGTCCACTTCACAAGGGTTGAACAACAGCAATGGTGTTCTTGGGTTACCAGAATTGATTCACAATAGGTTTGGAAGTTGTGTGAATCATGGGTATGAATCAATGGACTCAAATACCATGAAGACTTAAGAGTTATGGAACTCAGAAAATCGTGTGTAAGTCTTAAAAAAACAAACTCCCCGATCGTGGTATAAATAAGAATTCATTTTCCCTAAAAATCTCCACACGATCTGTTCGTGGTTATCCAGGGCGGACCGGTCCGGGCCTTAGGCAGATCGGTCCGATGGCAGACCGATTCTTTTAATTTGAGGCTGATTCGGTTCGCATTTGGTTCGGTGCTCACTGGCTTCAATGTGCAAGACGGATCGGTCCGGCAGGGAGGCGGATCGGTCCAGAAGCGGATCAGTTCTTTTAATTTCTTGGCGGACCGGTCCGGGATGTTAGCGGATCAGTTCCTTTTTCATTGAGGCGGACCGGTCCGGCTGACTTGGATTTCTGATTCCTTCCTTGATTCGATACTCGAATTCCGTTGATGACGATGTGGACATGAATTTTTTCAACGGTGTTACGGCTAATGACATATACAAGTATGTTGGACAAAATGTCCTTACAACCCTCAACATATTCTAGCTTCTCTCTAAGAATTTTCTCACGTGTCATTAATTCATCGGTGTTATTCCAATATGAGAAACGTTCTTTCAACTGAACTTCTAATTTCACGTTTTCCTTCTTTATCTTTAAAGCTTCCGCATACAGATTATTGCAAGAAACTTGCAACTCACTCGATTATTTCTTTTCCTCCTCGCGCTTTTCACCCTCACTCCCATCACTAGTCACACGGGTGGGAAGCTCTCGCATGGATGCGTAAAAAACTTTTTTTCTGAATCACTGTCACAAAAGGTAGAAACATGAGATGTCGTATTTTAAAATTGCTTCCTTAACTTTGTGGGACACTCATCTATCGTGTGACCAATTCCCTCAAAAGCACAGCACCTCTAAGAGTTACGTTCAACAAAATATATAAAATAAGAATTCAAGTGAATTTTCCAATTAGCCCTTTCAAAATGTTAACATCTAAAATCATCAATACCACTAAAAGCTATATTTTAAAAAAGTCAATTTTCAACCTAGCTTTGAAAAAATCAGGATCACAACACAATAACATAGTGCAACCAACTCTGATACTAATTTGACGATGTGAGTAGTCAAATTGTATCAGCAAAAGTACGTGAAAAATCAGGATCACACAATAATTTAGCGTAAGCCGCTCTGATACCAATTTGAGAGAGTGCTACAGTAGAATAATGCGACTTCTCAAATAAATCCAATTTTAATTATGTGATAAACCAACCAGTCTTAATTAAACCCAAATTTTAGATAAACCCTAACACACGCATCAAGGTGATTTAAAACCATAAATCAATAAACATGCAAAGGAAACCAATTTTAGGAAAAATCTTTGAGGGGTGTAAGTAACTTACACGTATTACAATGAAATAGATTTTGACGCACGAATGCCCATAGGCGTCGGTCAGTGTCGTCAATAATGAATTACGCGCAGCAAACCACAAGAACCGTAATCCTATCCTCAGCCCAGGAACACCGCGGCACTCCCTATGAACCTCAGTCCAAATCAGCAAAGAATCTTCATGCAATTAGATGCTTAATGACACGAAGTCATATGATGCTTATTTACCCTCTCTATAAGAACAATATCAGCTAGATCGTATTTTGGATTAAAAAATAATTCACTAAAGGACTGGGATGTTTTGTGAATTATAAACACAAGGGATTAAACCTCTAAAGTGAGAAGACAAATTTGTACTACAATTTACAGATAACGTAGACATTTTTTTAAAGTGTTTCTTATGGAAAACGGAGTTAGAGAGTCCTATTTATAAAAGACAAAAGGCGGCGGCTCGTTCAAACAAGATTGGATGACGTTTGAATGAAATCCAATGTCGTTTGATACTTCCCGTGACCAAGCCATGTCTTGAACGACATAGGTAGTCGTTTGAACAATAGTAATATGAAATATTTTTCGTTTTCTTTTTCTTTTTCTCAATAGATGCACCGCCTCAAAAACTCCGATAATTATATTTTTGGCGAAAAATATTAAAAACACTACTCCAACACTTAGAAAAGATTTTATGATTAGAAAAGATTTTATGAAAAATAATCTCAATACTCTAAGTGAAATGCTAATGTATTTAATCACAACCTTACCAAAATTAGTCTCGCGGAGACTTATTTGATGAAGAACTTTGATATTCGGATCCGTCTTGATGCTTGAATGATCTTGAATAATTCTTCGACGATTGTAGCGGTATACATCATACTCTAATGTAAATAGTTGTTATAAAATTTGTACTTACAAATCTCTCCCTATGTCTATACCGGTACAAAATAAAAATAATTCGAATTATTAAAAACAAAATGTCTATATAAATCGAATACCCTCCCATGAACCCAAAAGTAAAATGGCACTTGAAATGCAAGTCTTCAAATCTTTTTCAAAAATATTCATCATTCTTCAAATATCAAAGATTTTGTCATCTAGGTGTCTAACATAATGATATTCATTTTTGTAACTTCACACATGAGATAAAGAAAATACCTTCATGACGCATCAAGTTTGAAATGTTATAAATATGTCTATCAATATAATCAAATCTCCCCCATAATGCAAAACTCCCTCATAATTCATTCTCCCTCTTTTTATTTGTCCAAAATAGACAAGGAAAAGAATAAATAAACAAAACATGCAGTCTCATGACAAAAATAACAATATATGGATAAAACTACGCGCATGTAGAGGAAATACTCAAAGTATCCACAAACTACTTTTTATTTTTCATTTTTTTCAAACAAAAATAATTTACAAAAATGACACACCCTGAATTTTCACTATGATAGCCAAATCGTGGAAATGCAATGAATGGGTGTCAACAAATTCAATCAAGCAAACATAACATATGTGCTCGATGTATACCTGTACTCCTATCTAATGAATCTCAACATCGTCCTTAGATGTTTAAAGTGTTAAATTTAAATGACATCGACTCAATCCATCAACATATCAAAGTGAGGAAGGATTCTCACACCAATAATGTCTAAAACTATGAATGGTCTTTCAAGACGCTATTAGGACGTGCAAACCCGTTTTTCATTTCTTTCCATCCAAACTCCCTCGTAAAAATAATAATCATTATATTTTCTTTTGAGGTGGCCCGTTTTTGGCATATTGATCTTTTTGTTGCCTTTAAATTTTAGAGCTCTTCTCAAACGGAGGCTTTCACGACGAGTTAATTTTAGACTCTTGCAGACCTTTCCATGAATCACTCATTATATTTATTACATTTAAATCCTCACGGTAAATGGTTATTATATGCACTACTTCCATTGTCAAGTTTGATTGCATTTGGTTCATTTTTAAGACATGATTGAGATGACAACACTCCGACTAATATGTGATTAACATGTACGATAGTCAAACAAGTTCTTGTAAGTGTGTATTAAAGGAAAATATGAGTCAAACATGTAGGTAGTAATCACAAATTACATCTTAATGACTCTGCACATTATAAAGCACAAAATGAGATGATAACACATATCAAAATACTATCAAACAGTCACATCGATATGGAATGAAGTTGTGACATGATCATCCTACATGTGCATTCATATAAGGTGTAAGAAGAATACAAAAATCTTTTTGTCTTTTTCAAATTTTCCCCAAAAAAAGAAAATCTTTTTGTATTTTTCAAAAAAATTTCAAAAACGAAAATCTTTTTAGTTTTTTGAAAAATATATCACAAATGTAGTACAACCAGTAATAGGCATAAGATCGGCATACGAATCATCCTATGCTAGCAAATAGTAGATCACACGAAGAATAGTCAATCCAAGACGTGTGATTAAACGAGCAATGTAGTATTAGCAATTAAGCATAAATACCAAAAGTAACTGCATATAAACTGACAGAGGCAACCTAGTAGTTCTAAAAACATAAGCATATGAACCTAGGGTGCTGACACAGATAAATACTGAAAACTAACCAGGTCGTTCAGACGAAACTCAGTGTCGCTCGAACGAAAATGCTTGTCGTAAGAACGATATCTTCGCACGATATGAGATCTCGCTTGAACGATGAAACCAAACTTTCACACTCTACCCAGAACATTAAACAGTGTTGCCCCGTGAAAATTTTATCAGAAAACAATAGCTAGAGGGTGCTAACAGAAGAAAAACAGTGCTAAAAGAGTAGTATACTCAATAAAATAATGTAAACTACAACAAAGTGGGGGTTTGAGGAATTGAATTTACTTTATTGTTAAACTTCCCAGGCCCATTTAAAATTTTGTAACAGAAACGCCTAAGATGACCTTGCCTATCGCAATGTCTGCAAGTGTAAATCGGGCGATGAGTGTTACCTGAAAGGGGTAGTTTCCTAAAGCTTCTAGGTGGTGCTTCTAAGGGACCTCTCTCACGATGTTACTAGGTGGCTCTCTCTTAACAACTCTAGGTAATTCTCTCTTCACAATCCTAGGAGGATCTCTCACAGGTGTGGGGTTGGATTTGGGAATGGTTGAAACACTATCATCGAAGCCTATACCACACATATCCTCCTTAATTTGGAGAGTGCCAAAAAATTTCTCTAGATTTTTAGGCCTACACTCCAAATCAATCTTCACCTTACTTGATTCTCTTAAGCTCTGATCAAGGTCACCTATCTTAGACTCAAGTACTCATTTAGGAACCTCAAACTCTAAAATCTCCTTTTTCATAGTCTCCATCAACCCTCTAAGACTATCTCTCTCTCCCTCAACATATTCTAGCTTCGCACTAAGCATTTTCTCACTTGTCCTGAAATCCTCAATTAATGCATCGGTGTTGTTCCTATCTGAGACACTTTCTTTCAACTGAGCTTCTAATTTCATGTTTGCCTTATTTATCTTTAAAGATTCCACATACAAATTATTGTAGGCAACTTGCAACTCACTCAATTATTCCTATTCCCCCTCACTCTTTTCACACTCACTCTCATCAATAGTCACACAGGTAGGAAGCTCTCGCCTGAATGTGTAAAAAACTTTTTCTTCCGAATCACTATCACTAAGGTTAGAAACATGAGATGTCGGTTTTTTCAATTGCTTACTTAAATTTGTGGGACACTCATCTATCGTGTGACCAATCCCCTCACAAGCACGACACCTCTCAGAGTTACTTTCAACAGAAAATATAAAATAAGAATTCGAGTGAATTTTCCAATTAGCCCTTTCAAAATGTTGGCATCTAAACTCATCAATACCACCAAAAGACATATTTTAAAAAAGTCAATTTCCAAACTAATTTTGAAAAAATTAGGATCACAACACAATAACTTAGTGCAACCAACTCTGATACTAATTTGACGATGTGAGTAGTCAAATTGTATCAACAAAAATATGTGAAAAATCATAATCACACACTAAATTAGCGTAACCCGCTTTGATACCAATTTGAGAGAGTGCTACAGTGAAATAATGCGACTTCTCAAATAAATCCAAATTTCATTATTTGACAAACCAACCAGTCTTAATTAAATCCAAATTTTAGATAAACCCTAACACATGCATCAAGGTGATTTAACGTCATAAATCAATAAACATGCAAAGGAAACCAATTTCAGGAAAAATCCCTGAAGGGCAAAACCTTTTATTTTACTATAATTTGTAAGTAACTTACATGTATTACAATGACATAGATTTTAACACACAAATACCCGCAGGCGCCGGTCGGCGTCGTTAGAAATCAATTACTCGCAGCAATCCACAAGAACTGCAATCCTATCCTCAGCCCAGGAACACAACAACCCTCCCTATGAACCTCAGTTGAAATCAATAAAGAATCTCCACGCAGTAAGATCCTTAATAACACGCAGTCACATGATGCAGATTTACCCTCTCTACAAGAGCAATGCCATCTAGATCGTATTTTGGGTTCCAAAATAATTCACTAAAGGACTGAGATGTTTTGTGAATTATAAAAATAAAGGATTAAACCTCTAAAGTGAGAAGACGAATTCGTACTGTTGTTTGTAGAAAATGTAGATAGTTTTTGTAAAGTGTTTCTTATGAAAAACGGAGTTAGAGAGTCCTATTTATAAAAGACTTAAGGCGGCAACTTGTTCAAATGAGATTGGATGATATTTGAGCGAAATCCAATTTCGTTTGATACTTTGCTCGACAAGCCATGTCTTGAATGACATAGGCTGTCATTTGAACGACAGTGATATTAAATATTTTTCTTTTTCTCAATAGATGCACCGCCTCAAAAACTTCGAAAATTATATTTTTGACAAAAAACATTAAAAACTCCGCTGCAACACTTAGAAAATATTTTATGAAAAATGATGCCAATACTCTAAGTGAAATGCTAAGGTACTTAAACACAACCGTGCCAAAATTAATCTCACGACGACTTTTTTGATGAAGAACTTTGATATTTAGATCCACCTTGATGCTTGAATGATCTTGAATAATTCTTCGATGGTTGTAACAGTATAATACATACTCTAGTGTAAACAATACTTATAAAATATTTCCTTACATCGGGGATGAAAAAGAAGGGTTTTCCCCGAAAAAATGGTGTTTTCGTCGAACAAAATGAAGGTTTTAGAAAAACAGTATATTTATCTATTTTAATTTTTTCGTCAAAGAATATCAATTATTTGTATTGTTAACGAGTAGATTCCAAATATATAAATTTTGTAAATTTTGGACTTGTAGATTTGAAATTAGATACTTTTAAAGATTTGATGATGTTTTTGCAAAAAACAAGGTAGTTAGTTGTCAAAGATATTTTTGGGAACTATGAACAATTAACTATGAGATAAAAATGGATAAAAATCTATGCAACAGATCGATTGTCAATCCAGAGTGATTATTTCCTACACTACTGCCACCTTTTTTTTCAGTTTGCTTTATTACATAATCTTTTTACTCCAGTTTTTAATAATACCCTTAATTCAAATTAAACATTCCAAAAAAACGTGCCTACTAATTTGTGCTTACATTTATCTAAATGGCTATTTGGAGATATAGTACCATTCTCAACATCAATAAAGACACAACATAATTTCATATAAAAAATTATTGTTTGTATAGTGTAAAATATCTGGGACACGTATCGCATTCATGTCGTATCCTTATTAGTGTTTAGTGTGGACACGTGGTACCTCCGCATATGGTACTGTCTCTTGATTATTTGACATGCTTGCATTATTTTGTTAATCATCATCATCATTTATACGTATTTATAAAGATCTTAAAATGAGGCACGGTACAATAAGACTGTACGAACCAACATGAAGTTATAAGTTCATGGGTGGACCTTTAATAATTTTGGGTAATATCAATGTTAACTCGATAAGACACAATAATTAATGGGTCAAGTTATTTTTTATCCTTCACCCATCAATACCCAATAATATCCGTTAGGAACCATTAATTTATATAAATAAGGTATATTGTTAGGACTTATAAGGATCTCATTTGATAGCCTGGGTTTTTTCGCGGCGCGAGAGTCACCTACGCACTGGTCATGTTATATTCGGCTGTAACAACCCTCACGTTTGATAACATATTTTATATTTATTTACTATATGTAGTAATTAATTATAAATTGATGGATGTTGAGTAAATATTAATTTAATATGAAAAAGGTTAATATTTACCGAAAGGTGGTATGATTTCCTGATGAATAGGTAAAAATATCCAGGGGGTGATTTATAGTGTCATAAGATATAAAATGACATTTTGGTTTAATATGAAACCGGAAGTAAAATGAGTTATAAAATTTCCAAATGATAATTTGGAGGGTGTAGTTAGTCCCGGTTGGTGCGAGACAGTCAAAATAAGTGCCATATTGCATTTTGGTATTTCGGGCACTTTTAACTGGTTATAGCTTAAATGAGTAGTTGCGTATCATTATATCGTGTATTAATTATTTTAGAGTTAGGAATTTTAAACTTAAGGACCGATTAAGTCTTGCTAACCTTATTATTTTCCCTCATTTCTCTTAAAACACAAATGAGCCCTTGAGAGAGTAGAGAGAGGAAGAGAACTTTGGAGAAAAAGAGAGATTGGAGCTTGGATCATTGCCTACACCAAATCACATCTGCATTTGCATGATCAATGCAAGTAATCTACTTGTTATTATGTGATTTAAGGAGAATAATTAGTTTTGATAGTTATTGAATTGTTATGGTTTAACATTTTAGGGTTTTGTTGGATTTATGGGTATCAACCCTTGGAGATTTATTTGGACGATATAATAATGTTAATGTTAGTAGTTAGAGGTATTTTGGTGTAGCAAATTTGCAGCATATGATCTTGGTTGGGTCGGTTTTGATATTGGGGGAGGAATTGGAGTTTAGAACTCCATAGCCAAACTTAGATTTTTCGCAGGGGGAATCGATTCGGCCACTAGGGCGAATTGATTAGCATAGTTGCAGAATCCCAGGTCTTGGTACCCTAATCGATTCGGGTTAAGGCCGAATCAATTCGGCATTTGCAGAAACTTGGGTTTGTTTTTCGAACCGATTCTCTTTCAAAGCGAATCGATTCGCTGGGGCGAATCGATTTGGCCCCTAGGGCGAATCGATTCCGGTCCTGCAGTTTTTTGGTCATTTTTCCTTTTTAATTTTTGATCTTTTTCTTTAGGCTTAGGACCTAGGAACCTTCTTGAAAGAAGTAAACTTAGAGTCCTAGAGTATTAGTTGAGTTTGGTCGCCACCCTAGATTAGAATTGGGTCATCTGGGGTTTATTTCCCGGCGTGTTTAAAGAAATGTTAAGGCATTTCTTCTTTTTTTCAAACTTTTTGAAGTTAGGAAGTTAAATGCCCATGCTTGGAGACTTAAGGGCTTATCAAAATTTTATGAACCTTGGGGATTTGTAGGATCAAAATGATCATTTGGAGATTTAGTTGGGACTTGTAATTTGAGGAATATTAATGTTGATATTCGATGAGTATAGGTTCGAATAAAATGAACCCAAATGTTAATGAGGATAGGTTCAACTAAAATGAACCTAAACTGTGTTAAAGATGATCGGTTCAAATAAAAATGAACCTAGTTGTTTAAATGATTACAGGTTCGAATAAAAAGAACCAAACACATGGATAATGGAAATGGAAATTTGGTAATGGAAATTGAAAATGAAAATGAGATTTAAAATGTAAATGTTAATTTACTGATACACACCTCTCTAAATGACATCATAAGGGAAGTTCGCGCTCTTGGTGATGCCCCCTAGCTAATGAATGCAGGGTGGATGTAGTTCTAAGCCATATGCGGGGTTTTTATATGTTTTCTGCGCTGGTGAGGGGATTCCGGGTGTGGTCCTAACTCTCCCGCAGGCATATGGTCGCTTCCCGACGTATCGATAGGTGCCCAGGTTGTCTTATATAGATAGGCCCTGGAAGATGATGGTCATTTAGGGGGCGCCCAGTGGGGAAACTCGTAGGGGCGGTCTTAGAATCATTATATGTATGAGAATATAACTTTTCTGCATCAAGTGGGACTTGATGGGTATATGCCATAAAGAGCATGGATACGTTCCATAAAGAGCACGGGATTGAGATTAATGTGCCATAAAGAGCACTTGATATTAATGATATTCCTATTAAGGAATGGAAAAATAATATGCAAAAATAATTAACTATGGAAGTTAATAAATGGTTTTATTCCTATTAAAGAATACAAAAGATGATGGAAATTTGATAAATGAGGAAAGGTTTTAAATTTAAGTTATTTACTTTTCTTTCTTTTATGTAAATGACATTTTATTTCATCAGTTAGTTAAATTGACTTAAATTGTAATATAAGTTTAACATGCTAGATTTCATGCCATATTATCATCCTTATCATTCTTGCATAACTGTTCATTTCTATCATGCTTTTTATTTCTTCTTGTGATCATATAGAACCCGGCCCTGACCGATTTACTTTCCTTGTTGTGTATATGATTGTATCCGCTCAGGTGCTCCCCCGCAAGGACGCCCGTTTTGATGTTCCCATTTCTTTGCTTTCGACGAGCTGTAAGATTTTGCGGGTTATTACAGGACCTTGAATTAGACGTTTTCATCTTTGTGTTCTAGATATGATCGGGTCTTACACTCGGGCGTGTGGCCCAAAAATTTGTACTTATTTAATGAATGTGTTAAGTAAGATATTAAATTATTGTACGGTGTTCTATGTAGCTGTGGATCGACAGCCTATTCGGTCCATTTGTATGCATGTGTTTTAGTTGTATTATATATATTCTTGTGGAATTCCACTTGCTTGTCAGATATGGGTTGTTTAAATTTAATTTCCTTAACTGGTTTTAAATTTATAAAAATTTTAGCAACCTGTTTTCTGATTTATTGGGTGGTTTTCCCGTATACTCAGTTTATTTTGTTGATGCTGAGGATGATATCCATCCATGATCCCTGTTATGTTTGAGTATCGGGTTGGCCACCCCTTATCTCGGATCGCGGGTTGTCACATCGGCTCACCATCTCTATACAAAAACCTAAACTTATGACTACACTCAACGGGTGAGTATAGCGGCCAAGTCCGGGTATCGAAAGTCCACAGAGACGAGTTGCTAGAATTTACATGGTTTAGTACTCCTAAATAAAAGCGTAAAAGAAAAATTACAACAAAAAGGAAAAGATGCAGAAAGGGAAAGGATTAATCTAGGCGAGTGTATTGAAAATAGATTAACAAAGTCGTAAAAACTATAGGTTGCATTGAAAATCCCTCACTCGGGTTAATTAGTATAAAATGGTTACATGGGTCGACGAGTTATTACGAATGCATGTCGTTTCGATAGTTATTTAAATAAAGAGTTGTCACAGCCCTAAATTCGCATAAAAGCCTAATTTGATTTTGTCATCAACAAATACCCCGAAAATTACGCACGAAAGGTCGTAAGCACGGAATATATATGATATGCCTCGTCAAATCCCCTACAAGTAATAACTAGGACAACCCACCTGAAATAGACCCGTAAACTCCATCACCAAAGCAAAGAAACAAGTCAACCCAAAATGAGTTCAGTCCGACACAATCTAGAATAATTTAGCTATAAAGCATATTAAAAATGCGGTAAAGGAAAGCGGTAAATAAACGTGATAAATCTACACTACAAAGCAACTAAATGAAAGCATGTAAACTAAATTAGAAAGCAATAAATTAAGTAAATACAAACTATATTGATGGAGAGGGTAAAGAAAATTCTAACTTACAAACCCAAATGGGTGTCAACCAAATGAGGAAGAAGAAAGATATCTCAAAACCCTCAAACCCTAACCTAAAACTATCTAAAATCTAATATATCCAACTATCTGATTATTACAACAAAATTGGTTTATATAGTAAGTGGAATTAAAAATATAAAAGAAAAGGGAAAAGAAAAGAAAACGAATCGAAGAGGCAAATATTTGGGAGGATCGATCGATCGACCAAGGGCATCGATCGATGGATCGAAAATCGATGGATCGAGAAGGTCAAAACCTTTTGTATTTGATCCAAAGAAAATTCTCAAACCACGATCGACCGGGGTCCCAAGTCCGGTCGACCGACACTCTGTTTTTGGCAGCTTTTGGTCCATGAAGAGGGGGAAATGGTTACAAATGGAAACAACCATATCTTCTTCATCCTAACTCCAAACGACACACCGTTTGCAGCCACGCAATCCGTTAAATTTCCATGAGCTTGAGAAGAAATGTGAATTGACTAAAATGCCCTTGAAGTAGCATCCGACGACGGAACTTCTCCAAAATGCAACGGATCCTCATTTTTAGCATTCCAATACCTACAAAAGCACAATTAACCCATGCAAAGCATGTATATATCCAAATCCATGGTTGTCTGGTTAATGATCATAAATATAGGCATTTAGGAATGTAAAAGTGCTAGAATGCATAAAGATATAGGGCAAAAATATGCAATATTCGATACGAATCACACCCCCTAACTTAGACATTGCTAGTCCCTAGTAATGAAATAGATAAAACCAATCCACATAAGGCAGTACAAGATGTATATATGCATCGAAATATAAATGCACTTTCATAGGGAGCACAATTGCATTTAGCATATGCAATAAGCCGTCAAACCCCTAGGTTACCCTAGTGGACGAGTGTCGTCTCACGAGGGTTTTTAGGGATGAAACCCACAAACATCATATGGTTTCCTCAAAATATGCCCAAACTAACATGCAATAAGCCTAACAAAAGCGAAAAAGATTTCATACGCATTATTAGCAGAATGAACGAATTCAAATGAAAGTCCGAATCATTAACATTATAGAATGCACCTCATAGAATTGAAACCTTAAAATGTGGGAGGGGAGCGAGAACATGCAAAGTGTGATTTGGAAAAAACTTAAATAAACCGAATAAACGTTAAAGCAAGCATATATTCAATCCTCACAGGCCTTACACTCATCAAATAAATCCACTTGAAATAGGGAGGTAACACATGGAACATGCAGGCATGAAGATTAAATGTAAAGGGAAACTAGGCCGCACACATGTCACAAATGAAGAACGCTATATAGGAAATTAAAACTTGTAATCTCAATGAAAGATACCGCTCATTAAAAGAGGCAAAATGCATTTTCACCGATTATCAAAACTATTTAAACCTTTGAATTACATCTATTTAAGATCACATAGGACTTGTATAGGGTTGTAATGTAGGTTTGGGGTTAAGGGTAAGAAATAAAGGATATGTATATATGGATTCAAAGTGTTCGGGGATGAAAACTCAGGATAATGGAAAATGAGGGCAAAATCAAAAATTAGAAAACAAGTTCCAAGCATTAAATATATGAATCGGAGAGCGATAAAACCTTATTGAACTATATACAACATTTACAACTTTCTCTTTATTTTCTTTTCTTCTTTTTCTCATTTTTCTCTTTTGTTTTCTTTTGCTTTTTGCTTTCTCTTTTTCTCTTTTTCAATACTATTTTCTTTACTTTTCACACTCTCACATGCCTAAATTACAACTGCAATATGACAGCAACATTTAATCCCAAGTAACATTCCAAAAAAAGGTAGGGAAGGTAATATGTATGGGCTAAAACTCAAATTTAGAGTTGGTTATGGAATTTTGTGGTATGGAACGAAAGTCTATATTAAGGCTCAAAGGGGTTGACGAGGGGAAACATATAAGGTGAGGTCAAGGCTAATATGGGTGATATAACAAAGATTGCCTATGATCATTTCATAAAGTTTACGCAATTCTCGAGTCAAAACAAACTTTGAAAATCATGCTCAAGTAACACATTTCATATATGAACTCAATTAATGAACGATGAAATGAAAGAATAGATAGATTACCAATGACTGTAACATTTTCAAAGAGGAAAGAATAGCGTATACACTCACAAACGATGAAATGTACAAAGCTTACTCGGTGTAAGTACATACAATGCAACAAAAGATTATCGAGTTATAAAAATATTAAACCAAATCAATATAACAAGAAAAGCGTATGTGCTCGTGGGATTAAAGTTTAATACATGAAGTTATTCATAATATCAATGATTCGAGAACTAAAGTCTAATAACTTCTAAAATCGAGAACATGCATCATTGGGTTGTCAATTGGATCAGGCAATTATTGAAATTTATCATCGAAAACAAAGCCAAAATGCCCGATAAAGGAGAAAAAAGAAAGAAAATCTTTTTGAATTTTTTAATTTTTCTAAGAAAAGCATACTAAGCAACTAACATGTGAGCAAAAACATGGACACTACCAATGAATGGATAGAATATCCCACACCCCCTAACTTAAAACCTGACATTGTCCTTAATATGAATTAAGAACCAAGTTAAAGAAGGAAAAGAGCGATATTATCCAAAATGGAGCGATCTCCAAAAAGTGCGAGTCCGATGATTCTACAAAACAAGTTAGTAACAAGCATAGCAAAAATAATAACCAAAAATTTAACTAATTACACTAGACTAAAATAAAAAAGAAAGAAAAGATAAAAATAAAGAAAGAATAAAAAGCTAACTATATACAACCTACTATTTAGGCTTCACACTAACTGTACACTAGAAGTATAAATATTTGAGGGTCCACCATAAAAACTATTTGACTTTGGAGTATAACTGGTGTACCCTCACATACAAGCATACCTTCCGAAAAATAGAAATCCCGTTCAAACAACGAAAGGTATGTATAAGGCGTAATAAAGGAACCATCATCAATTAAAAGTTTTTGAGGGACGAGGAGGGTTTGGATTGAACGGGTGACAAAAACATGTGGGGAACGAGAAAAGTAGAATATCCTCTCAAGGATTTTGAAATTGGAATGGGAGGTGGTTCACACAAAGTCAAAGATGTGATCGTGGAAGGCGACTCGAGCAAGTACTCCTCATCGGTGAAAAGGTTTAAAACATTTAAGTTTGAAACCGAATCATTGGGTACTTGTGACGGTGTGATAACAAAAAATGAAAATGGGGAGGAAAGAAATTCAAACTCAAGTGATGCATCATAATCGCTCGAAGATTGAGTTTCGAAATAAATAAGATCATTTTCAATGAAATGTTCTTCTTTGGGGGACAAGGAAGAAATCATTTCATTGCAAATAGATATTATGTCATTTTCATCCTCACTTTCAATATTTATTACGCAATGGGCAAAGTCGACAATGATTTGTTCCAAAGTAGGCACATAGACCTCATTTGGTTCAAAACATTCTTCGACTTCAAAAGTCTCGGTATAAAAAATCGTCGTCGGATTCAAATAATAAATCCAACTCAGGATCCCAACAAAGATTTTCTTCCCGATAACGATTTTCAATTTTCTCATTCTCAAGCATACGCAAGACCTCGCCAAAAATCATAGGCCGAGGCGCGGATTCTTGAAAATGGGAACTTAGAAAATTATCATCGGACTTAAAATTAAACTCATTATTATAAGAATTTTGAAAACTATTGCAATTTGTTTCAAAATTCCTATTATAAGGAAGTAGAGGCCCGAAATCGTTATCATCCTATTCAAAATTCCAATAACCCAAATTTTAACTTTCTTTATACTTGCCCAAAGTCATTTTTGAATTTGTAATATTTTGGGACCCTAAGTATTGACCGAAAGTCATAGGATTACGGGCATTTTGATAACTATAATAACGATTACCAAAAGAATTTGAATAATACATGCTTACCCCCAAAAATGGCTCCAAATGGAGAATTCCACAAAGTAGATGCACGCGCGATGAATTCAAGCGTTTCTGGGTGCTCAAATGTAGAAGTCCTATAAAAATATTAGGCAACAATACAAATAGAAAGAAAATATTTTGAAATAGTAAATCAAATAAATTGTAACACAAACTCATCCCCGACAACGACGCCATTTGATAGTCTGGGTTTTGCCGCGGTGCGAGAGTCACCTACGCATCGATCATGTTATATTCGGCTCACCAGCTCTATACAAAAACCTAAACTTATGACCACACTCAACGAGTGAGTATAGCGACCAAGTCCGGGTATCGAAAATCCACATAGAGGAGTTGATAGAATTTATATGGTTTTGTACTCCTAAATAAAAATGTAAAAGATAAATTACAACAAAAAGGAAAAGATGCAGAAAGGGAAATGATTGATCTAGGCGAGTGTATTGAAACTAGATTAACAAAGCGATAAAACTATAGTTTGCGTCAAATATCTCTCACCCGAGTTAATTAGTATAAAATGGTTACATGGTTCGACGGGTTATTACAAATGCATCTCGTTTCGACAGTTATTTAAATCAAGAGTTGTCACACCCCTAAATTCGCATAAAAGCCTAATACGATTTTGACATCAACAAATACCCCAAAAATTATGTACGCAAGGTCTTAAGAATGGAACATACCTAGACGTAATAATTAGGACAACGCGCCCGAAATAGACTCGTAAACTCCATCACCAAAGCAAAGCAACATGTCAACCCAAAATGAGTTCAATTTGACACAACCTAGACTAATTTAGCTAGAAAGAATATTAAAAATGCGATAAAGGAAAGTGGTAAATGAATGTGATAAATCTACACTACAAAGAAACTAAATGAAAGCATGTAAATAAAGCATGTAAACTAAATTAGAAAGCAAGAAATTTAGGAAATACAAACTATATTGATGGAGAGGGTAAAGAAAAGTGTAACTTACAAACCCAAATAGGTGTCAACCAAATGAGGAAGAAGAAAGAGCTCTCAAAGCCCTCAAACCCTAACCTAAAATGATCTAAATGTAATATATTTAACTATCTAATTATTACAAAAAAATTGGTTCATATAGTAAGTGGAATTAAAAATAGAAAAGAAAAGGAACCGAAGAGGCAAATATCTGGGAGGATCGATCAATCGACCAAGGCCATCGATCGATCGAGCAGGTCCAAACCTTTTATCTTTGATCCAAAGAAAAGTCTCAAACCGCGATCGATCGGTGTCTGAAGGCCGATCGACCGACACTCTATTTTTGGCAACTTTTGGTCCATGAAGAGGTGGGAAATGGTTGCAAACGGAAATGACCATATCTTCTTCATTCGAACTCCAAACGACGCACCGTTTACGGAAACACAACACTAACTCAACAAACTACACATTCATAGAATTTTCATGAGCTAGAGAAGAAATGCGAATTGACTAAAATTCCCTTGAAGTTGCATCCGACGATAGAACTACTCCGAAATGCAACGGATCCTCACTTTTAGCAATCCAATACCTACAAAAGCACTATTAACCCCTACAAAGCATGTATATATCCAAATCCAAGGTTTTTTGGTTAATGATCTTAAATATAAGCATTTAGGATCGTAAAAGTGCTAGAATGCATAAAGATATAGGGTGGAAATATGCAATATTCGATACAGTCGATTTACCTACATGTTAAGGTTTAGTGTTTCTTATATAAGTCTTGTAAACCATAAGGTTGATTTACCTCAGATGCACACAATCTCTCTCTCTCTCTTAGACAATATGTACTGGTACTGGATCGATAGCCACACAGCCATCAGGGACGCTTATAGAGAAAGTAAATTGAGCATACAAGACTATAAGTTGCATGACACCCATAAAACCTACAACGTCATATCCATGCACGACAACAAAGAAGGGGTAAAGATTTACACCACCGTCACCCACACACCTTTCGTGGTGAACAACTGGATATCGTCCATCTCCTGTAAAAGTAAAAGTAGCCTCGTCAGAATCTCCATTGAGCGTTGTAAAAACACCGTTGCAACCCTCCAAATCTTTGTTAACTGCCGTTGCCTCGTCTTTCAAATCGCCAAATCACCAAATAAGTTGGTGCTCGAGTCCCTCAAAGACTTCGTTATCAAGCCTAACAACACATTCTTCTGCATGGACCATGACGTCGTGAGTTTGTCCAAAGATTAATAGTTGGTGGTGTCTAATGCGGTTGATTTGGGGGGCTTGGTGGACTAGTATAATGGGAATGGTTGAGGAATCAAGAATTGATAGTTGTGGTATTTTATTCTATTTTGTCCTTGGGTGAACTCAAACCGAATAAGATCTCTACGAGCACGTGAGACAATGAGGTTTTAATGCCCCAACAGGTGAAATACGCTTCTTACGACGCCTTTCTCTCTTTAGAGATGGGGGAGACGCTTTACTGGATATCTAACTAAGTAATCCCATCTAGATGTTTTGATAACTTTTTTGCAGTTGTTCAATAACTACTAGGTTATATAGCTTCAATTATTAATTGGATTATTAGGGTTTTAGTTTTCCTGTTTGAAGACACATGGAATATTGGAAAGTTTACTCTATTTTTTTTCTTATGAAAATAATATTTCATTTTTATTATAAGGTGGAATATTAGCACTCATTCTGAATTTGCTTTTTACTCTAGATCTTAATTTTTAATTGTGTTGCGAATCTTTTAGGCCTGGCTTGATGAGAAATAAGGAGGTGTAAATATGATTATATTATTGTTCGATTGGACCAGATATGAGTATCATGAGTAATGCTTTTTATCCCATTAGTTTGTGGAATCTCACTTACCTCAAAGTCCCATAAAATTGTTAAAAGGGTAAGGAGAAAAAATTAAAAGTGTCACTAAGCCATGTAGAAATTGTTGGAATATATTATATATTCCAAATAATATAATGTGGGCGCACATATTAAAATAATAATTATATTTCAGCTTCAACTTTTAAATGGGAAAATGAAGTGATCTAATTAGGTAAGCTCAATATGAAATGTGTGGTTACCCAAAAGTCACCTATTGGTTACTCAAGAGTCGTGTTACTCAAGAGTCACCTATTGGTTATTCAAAAGTCAGCTAATTAGAATTTATGGGGTTCTAATGATATGTCTATAAATATAATGAAGCGTCCTCATCCCCAAGGCTAATGCACTCAAAGACTCTCCTCCTCATTCTCATAAATGAGAGAGAACTCATAGAGAGAGGGATTAGTCTGTGGAAGACCTCTAACCCCCTAGTATCAATCATCACTATGGATTCAGGTACACAGTTCCTATAATTCTTTTATAAGGTAATTTCGATAATCTAATATTTTGATGAATTTTATTTAATATTCCAACAAGTGGTATTAGAGCTTCTTCATATTAGATTATTGGGATTGGTACTGTGATTGTAATTTAGAAGTGATTTTTTTTATTTATCATACATATGATCTAGTTAGAACCCATATGACCTTTAGGATTCTATGTAGAATTTATATATGATTTGTGATAATTTTCATAATCACAGTCCCAAATTGATTAAGGATTGTTAATCCAAGGTGATTTTTTATTTTTTCTCAAAAGGGTTTAATTCATAATGGATTTAAATGGATTAATTCAATTTTTTTAAAGATTAATATGAGAATTGTTGAAATCTTGATTTAGAATTTTGAGGGACGTTTTCAACGACAAAGTTTTCTTATTCAGAATTTTACGAGATTTTGGTGGTCACCTGGAAAGGTCGAAATAAACAAAACCCATTGTAAATAATGGGCACCTCCCTATCTTGGCGATTTGACATCGTTTAGACCCCTAAAACGCATTTTTTCCATTTTTAGTAATAATGTCAATACTAATAACTCTCGATTAAAAATTGATTTTGCGATTCCGCGAATTGGAGAGTGATCTTGAAGAGATTGATTATGTCACTATAGTGATAACTCAAAAATTTCTAGTTTTGGAAAAATAAATGCTCACTCAATTCATTTTTTTTTTGGATTTAATTCTAACTCAATGTTTGTGGAAATTCTTTGCAAATCAATTTTTTTTTGTGAGAATTATTTCCAAATGCATATTTTTTTTGGAAACTAAGGAAAGTATAAAATTAGGTGTACCAAATGCTTGCATATTTAATTAAAAATCATTTGGTTTCAGATTTTTAATCAAGTTTGATTCCTATTTGGGGTATTTTCTTTAAAAAAATGCCAAAATTATATTATATCTTGAAATGAATTAATTAAAGTAATGCGTTGCCAAAGTAACATCTATTGCATAGGTTAATTTATTTTGAGATATAAAAATGATGTTAATATATTTATTATTCCTGCGGGTAATAATCGACCAAAAGGAAGATTATTATTTGGTTGAATAATAAATATACATGCAAAATTAAATATGTGGTAATTCTATAGTTTTCATGTGGACAATTGATCGGCCTAAAGGAAGGTTAGTTATTTGATTGAATTCTATAATGTACAATTAATCAGGCCAAAGTTGACCGGATTTACTCTCAATCTTTTTTTCTGGACTGAGCGTACCACTTACAAGTTAATATTTATGTCCAAAGACTAAATGTTAATGTTGTGTTAGGTCTCTCATTGATGGGTTCACTATTCCACCATTACAGTTATATAAAATTTATGTCCTGTACTTATTAGTTTATTTTATAATATGCCATGACATAAATTTTAAATTGGAGCTTTTGTAATTGATTTGTTCTTTCGAATTAAGTTACTGCTTATTTTGTTAATATTACTGGCAACATGACCTCAATTCATGTGCTTAACGGTACAAACTTTAAGAACTGGAAAGAGGACATTCTTATAGTTTTCGGTTTCATAAATTTAGACTATGCGATAAGGAAGGAACAACCCGCTCCTGTTACGGATAAAGCGAACTTTGAGAAGTGGGATCGTTCTGATCGCTTAAGTCTAATGATGTTAAAGCGCAATGTTCTTGAAGATTTCAGGGGCGGTATGTCCGATGAGATTACTGCCAAAAGTTTCCTTTACGATATTGAATATCATTTTGCAAATAACCAAACTACTAACACAAGTACACTTTTAGCAAACGTTATCCAAATAAAGTATAAAGGTAAAGGACATAAGGGAGTACATTATGGAGATGTCTAACATCACTTCAAAACTTAAAGGACTAAGGTTAGAGCTGTATGGTAACTTGCTCGTGCATCTGTTATTGACATCTCTTCCTGCACATTATGGATAGTTTATAGTGAGTTATAATACTCAAAAGGATAAATGTACTCTAAATGAGCTCATTTCACATTGTGTGCAAGAAGAGGAAAGGTTGAAGCGAGAAAAGACAACTGAAATTTCTCATATTACATCTACCTCAAGGAACATAAAGAGGAAAAGGACTAATGATAAGGGTACTGCAGTTGTAACATCACAACCCAAACCTAAAGTTCAACAAAAGAAACAAGTTCAGGATTCACATTTTTCTTGTTTCTTTTCCAGAAACCTGGGCATGTGAATAATGATTGTTCTAATTACATCACATGGTGTGTAAAGAAAGGTACACTTCTTATTTTGGTTTGTTTGGAAGTTAATTTGGCTTTTATACCTAGCCATGATGGGTAAATTCAAGTGCTACTACTCATGTAAGTAGGTCTATGCATGGTTGCCTGTGGAGCTGACCTCCAAATGATGCTGAAAGATTCATATATCAGGGCGATGGAAAAATAGTTCAAATTGAAGCAATTGGGACCTTTTTATTATCTTTTGAAACTTGCATTTTATTGAATTAATAAAGACTTATGTAGTACCATTTTTTAGGCGGAACTTGGTTTCTATTTTTCATTTTGGACAAATACAGTTATTCTTGTTCACTTGAAAATAATAAAGCTACTCTCTTTCTAAATTCTACTTTGGTTGTGACTAGTTATTTAATTGATAAATTATATTTATTAAACACCAATGCTTCATTTAATGAAACCATGTAAAATTAAAATTAACTGATGATAATTTCGTTTCTTTGTGGCACAAGTGTTTAGGTCATATCTCCAAAAGGAGAATAGAGAGACTTGTGTCAGATGGAATACTTCAATCCCTTAATTTCACAGACTTTGATGTTTGTGATGTTTGTATTGAGCATATAACGGGGAAACAGACAAACATAAGGATATTAAGTTCCAAAAGGAGTTAGGATGTCTTAGAATTGATACATTCTAGCATTTGAGGTCCATTCCCTACGGCTTCATGGAATGGCCAATAGTATTTTATCACTTTTATAGACAACTATTCTCATTATGGGTACTTATATTTAATTCATGAGAAGTCTAAAGCTTTGGACGTGTTAAGGCCTTCAAAGCCGAAGTTGAAAATCAACTAGGCAAGAAAATTTAAGTTGTCAAATCTGACTGTGGCGGTGCATACTATGGCAGAAATGATAGATAAGGTGAACAACGTTTAAAACATTTTTCAAAATTTCTAGAGACGAAACAGAACATTTAAGGACATGGTAAGAAGTATGATTGATCATTCTTCTTTTCCAGATTTATTCTAGGGAGAGGAACTTAAGACTGCAGTATATATTCTAAATAGAGTACGTTGTACAACGGTAGATAAATCCCCTTATGAACTATGGATAGGCTAAAAACCTGTCATTAAAGATTTACACATTTAGGGGTGTCCAGCTGAGGTAAGGCCTTATAGGCTAATTAAAAAGAAACTAGACTCAAGAACTATTAGCTGCTATTTTGTTGGGTATACTGAACGGTTGAGGGGTTTTAAGTTCTTTGATCCCTCAACTAAGTCCTTTTTCGAAAATGGGAAATGTGAGATTTCTTGAGGATGTTGCGTTTGAGGGGGAAGATACGGTTAAGAATAAGAATGTTGTCTTTGAAGAGGAATCAATTCATCTCCCACATATTATTCAGCCTGTTGACAGTGTTGAAGGAGACAACAATGAGGACTTCCCTACTCAAAATATAAGAATTATTCCAGAAGAGCAAACTCAACAACCTCATGAGCAGTTATATATCATTTTGATTTGGAGCAGCATCATGAAATGCATGTTAAGATGACTTTTATTAATGGTAACATTGAGGAAACCATGTCTATGGTGCAACCCGAAAACTTTGACCCAGTTGATCTCAGTTGATCCAAAGTCCATGGTTTGTAAACTCAAGAAATCTATATATGATAAAATTAAATTCTTTGTGCTCTATGTCAATGATATACTATTGGCTAGCAGCGATATAGGCTCATTGTACGAAACCAAGAGATTTCTAACTAAGAATTTTGAAATGAAAAATCTTGGGGATGCCTCTTTTGTTTTGGTAATTAAGATACACCGAGATCATTCTCAGGGTATCCTTGGATTATCCCAAAAGAGCTATATCGAGAATATTTCTCTAGATTTGACATGAAATTTTTTACACATGGAGATACTCCTGTTGCTAAGGGAGATAAGTTTAGTCTCTATAAATGCCCCAGGAATGAGACTGAAAATGTATAAATGAAAAAGGTTCCTTATGCTTTAGCTATTAGGAGACTTTTGTATGATCAAGTATGTATGCATTGGGATTTAGTGTACATAATGGGTATGTTAGGTAGATATATGAGTAACGCTGGAATGGGTCACTAGAAAGAAGCTAAATGGGTTATGATGCATTTATAGGGAATAAAAAATTACATGCTCATCTATCGGAAGTGAGATAATTTGGAGATCATTTGGTATTCTAATGCCTATCTTGCGGGTTGCCAAGAAACTAAGAGATCCACTTCTGGCTATGTATACATGTTGTCTCGAGGTGCTATTTTTGGTGGAGTGTTAAGTAGTCACTCATTGCACCTTTCACTATGGCAGCAGAGTTCATAGCCTATTATGAGGCAACAAATCATGCGATATAGCTGCGAAATTTTGTCACTGGGCTGTATATTTTGGATAGCATTGAAAAACCACTGCAAATATATTGTGACAATAATTCAGCAATTCTATATTCAAATAACAACAGAAGCTTATTGAAATCTAAGCACATATACATTAAATTTCTTTTTTTTAAGGAACGAGTTCAGAGTAAGATAGTGTCTATTGAACATATAATAACAAACTCCGTGCTCGTGGATCTGCTTACTAAGGCTTACCACCCGAGGTCTTTCAAGAGCACACTACTCGTATGGGTGTTGTTCAGTTTGATTATATTAAGCTTTAGTGGGATCTCTATTTATTTTAATGTTCCTTCATTTGACACTACTCAAATACTTTATGTATGTCTCAATTTTCTACAGAATAAAGTTGATGGTATTTTCATTTTATTGTTTACTTTGAATGTATTATATTTTAATTGTGGTATAACATAAGGTTTAAAAGATTAAGGTTTGATATCACTACAGAATAAAGTTAGGACCAATTGGAAATATGTATGTCTGAGATCACATTGCATGTAATTTTCAGCCATATATCCATACTTGATCTATGTCGCTGAATATATTTGGTGTGGTGATCATTGATGGATCGAGTTACCACATAAATGTAACGAAGGGCGCTTTGGTCTCATACTGGTATAGGAGATGGACGAGATTGATTCGGGAGATGTCTTAAGAATATAAAGAAATTTGGTGCGCACATAAGGTTATTGAATATAATTACATTCGGAATTATTATGTAGCCCAAGTGGGAGATTGTTGGAATATTTTATATATTCCAAATAATTTAATGTGGGCTCACATATTAAAATACTTATTATATTTGAGCTTCAATTTTTAAATGGGCAAATGAAGTAATCTAATTAGGAAAGCTCAAAAGACATCAGTAGTAAGTATGGAATCGAAAATATGTGGTTACCCAAAAGTCACCTATTGGTTACTCAAGAGTCAGCTAATTAGAATTTATGGGGTTCTAATTATATGTCTATAAATATAATGAAGGATTCTGATCCCCAAGGCTAATTCACTCAAAGACTCTCCTCCTCATTCCCATCAATGAGAGAGAACTCATAGAGAGAGGGATTAGTCTGTGGAAGGCCTCCAACCCCGTAGTCTCAATCATCACTATGGATTCAGGTACACAGTTCGTATAATTCTTTTATAAGGTAATTTCGATAATATAATATGTTGATGAATTTTATTTTATATTCCAACATAAATAGTAATACTTCTCATGTTATAATGTGTTTATAAGAGAGCTATTTTTATCCTATTTTTAATTTTACGAACTTCAGATATCAAGGAAAGAGACATTGTCAAATTAAAGTAAATAACAAATCCTGGGTGTTATCATCAATGGTTAGATATTAAATAAGGAGTTATAATATTTGCCTTTATAATTTACAAAATTGTATATTGATAAGACTGCAAAGGAGAAAAATTAAGCTAGTTTCATCAGAGTACATAGAAAAAATAAATAAAGGGGGAAAATAACGAGAAAAACCTATTAGTTAACAATGGTTAATGTAATATTATTACAATAACTTTTTATAGGCGAAAGACCATTCATATGGGGTATTATTTCACTTCAATACTATCGAAAAGCATATAAAGAGTACACGTAATAGAATGTTTCTCAAGAACTTTAGGGGATCATGCCACCATCAACCATAAGGTGGCTTCGTCCCCGAGCTTCTCTAGTTATAACTTACACGAGAAGAATTTTAATTGCCATGAAAGAGCTGTGAACAATGACCTAAAAAAAAATTATGTTCAATCTTAATATTTTTATAATGAACAAAAAACGTAATAGCTACGACAAACATAATGGTAGGTGCAAAACACAAGTAGCAAAAGTAAAAAATGGAAGACAATCTATGCAGTAGATATCTTATCAAGTAATAGTGGATTTTCCTCTACACTACCGCCACCTACTTTTTTTCATTTTTTTTCTTTTTTAGATAAATAAATGATGCATATTAAATAAACCGCTAAGGGGCGAAACCCGTATACAGATAATATGCATTACAATAGGAAAAATATCACAGAAGGAGCTAGGAACAAACCTAACTAGCTAAACATAATTATACAAGACTTCCAAAAACTCAAGAATATTAGGAAGCGTGGCCACAAAGTGTTCTTTATAGCATATAAATAAGGTACATAGAAAATTGTATCGGTTTCTAGCCGGGTCCATCTCCACACCTCCAAAACATATCGAATTTCTCTCGTACCATATGGGAAAAAAATGCATTACGGAACCAAACGCCACACTGTTCGATCGTCTTTCCACCTTTTAGGAGGATGTCAAACTTCCAACTCAGGCATGAGCCACGAGATCCTACTAAGAGAAAAAGAAAACCTCCCATAGGCCTTTTGCCACCTTATAATTCAAAAGTAAATGATTAATCTTCTCCTCAGCCTTCTTACATAGCCAACAATGCTTAGTCATGAAGCGCCTTCTCAATTGTCAAAATAGCCTGCTTTGCTGTACTCCAAATGAAAAATATCCCTTTTAGAGGGCCTTTTAGCATCCAAACTTGCTTCCATGGGAAATAAGAACTTATATTGTCACCTCCACCCAATAAGAAATAGTACCCCCCCCCCCCACTATGAAGACCTCATTCACTCCGGACAACCACTTCAATTCATCATCCCCCTCCGTTGGACGTGGGTCCTCTCCCAACCAGTTGAAAAAATCCTCAGCCTCCTCGAGTTCCCAGTCCTATAGTCTTCTTCAGAACTTGGGGTTCCAAACTACACGGCCATCTAAAACAGACGTGTGATCCCCTACCAGACCATCCTTATCTCCTCCTACTATATTGATACATGGAAATTGCTCCTTAATTGAACCATTTTCCCCCATTTGCCTTTTCAGAACCTAATTCTGTTTTCTCTCCCCAATCATAAATTCGTGTACTTCGAGAAGTTATCCCATTCTTTCGAAATATACATCCATAAAGCCACCCGATGTGCATACCTCCCCACTCCTGGACTCCACCCAGGATTCTAATAAGCCACCCTTGACCCCACTACTCTCCTCGACAACCTGTTCTCCTCGAGAGAAAATCTTTAGAACCGTTTACCTAATAAATTTTAGTTGAATAGCTTAAGGTTCTTACTTCCCGTACCCCTTCCCTGATGAGCTTGCACACCTCCTCTCACCCTACTAAACAATATTTGAAGTCTTCCTCACTACCTCTTGATGGGCTTCGATTTTGTTTTATTATGTAATCATAATACTCTTATTTTTAAGAATACCTTTAAGTTAAATTAAACATGCCGAAAAATGTGCATACTAAATTTGTGCATACACATGGAAATATCCAAATGTTTATCTGGAGATATAATATCATATGTGGACGACCTCACGTGTTCATGCTCAACACCAATAAAGACATAACATGTTTTCACATAAAAATTGACATTATTATGGGTTAATTCCATTTATTGGGTCTTGGGTCAACTATGCAAGAAATTCATTGACTTTTTTTAATGCACCAATTCTTTTTTCATGATTAATCACATATATGTAGACAAATGTATTCCTCACTTATATCCCTTTTAAATTCATTTTCTCTCTCTCTCTCTCTCTCTCTAAAAATAAACACATAACTCCACTCTCTCTAACAGCCCACTCCCACCACCCCTATCCCAACCCAGCCCACCCCAGACTCACCAGAAACAGCATGCCAGAGGCCGTTAAAATTCTTGTTGGAGTGTTTTTTTTATCCTCCCTCTTCTTTTCATCTAATTCTTTATTTTTTTCTGATCCGAGCTAGCAGCACCATCGTCGGGTGGGAGAGTGCTATAGCGGAATAATGCGACTTCTCAAATAAATTCAATTTTAATTATGTGACAAACCAACTAGTCTTAATTAAAACCAAAATTTAAATAAACCCTAACACATGCATCAAGGTGATTTAAAATCATAAATAAATAAACATGCAATGGAAACCAATTTCAGGAAAAATACCCGAAGGACAAAACCTTTTATTTCACTATAATTTGTAAGTAACATACACAGATTACAATGAAATAGATTTTGACACATGAATACCCGCAGGTGTAGGTTGGTGTAGTTAGCAATGAATTACCCGCAATAATCCACAATAACCGCAGTCCTATCTTCAACCCAGGAACACCACAACACTCCCTATGAACCTCGGTCGAAATCAGCAAAGAATCTTCACGCAACAAGATCCTCAAAGACACGCTGTCATATGATGTAGATTTACCCTCTTTACAAGAGCAATATCAGCTAGATTGGATTTTGGGTTCCAAAATAATTCACTAAAGGATCGTGATGTTTTGTGAATTGTAAAAACAAAGTATTAAACCTCTAAAGTGAGAAGACAAATTCGTACTATTCAAATGAGATTGGATATCATTTGAATAAAATTCAATGTCGTTCGATACTTCGCACGACAAGCCATGTCATTTGAATGATAGTAATATTAAATTTTTTTCTCGATAGATGCACTGCTTCAAAAACTCCAAAAATTATATTTTTGACGAAAAACATTAAAAACTCCGCTCCAACACTTAGAAAAGATTTTATAAAAAATAATCACAATACTCTAAGTGAAATACTAAGGTACTTAAACACAACCGTACCAAAATTAATCTCGCGGAGACTTCTTTGATGAAGAACTTTGATATTCGGTTCTGTGTTGATGCTTGAATGATCTTGAAATATCTTCGACGGTTGTAGAGGTATACAACATACTCTAATGTAAAAAGTTGTTATAAAATATGTCCTTACAAATCTCCCCCTACGTCTATGACGATACAAAATAAAAATAATCCTAATAATCAAAGAGAAAATGCCTATACAAATCTAATACCCTCCCATGAGCCCAAAAGTAAAAAGGTACTTGAAATGCAAGTCTTCAAATCTTTTTCACAAATCTTCATCATTCTTCAAATATCAAAGATTTTCTCATTGGGGTGTGAAAATACCTTTGTGACGCATCGAGTTTGAATTGTTATAAATATATCAATCAATATAATCAAATCTTCCCCATAATGCAAAACTCCCCCATAATTCATTCTCCCCCTTTTTATTCTCCAAAATTGAAAAGGAAAAGAATAAACAAACAAAACATGGCGTGTCACGAAAAACAACACATTATATGTATCAAACTATGCGCATATAGAGAACATACTCAAAGTATCCACAAACTACTTTTTATTTTTCATTTTTTTCAAACAAAAACAATTTATAAAAATCACAACATGAATTTTAACCAAATCGTGGAAACAGAATGAATGGGTGAGAACAAATATTAGGCAAATCAACGCAATCAAACATAACATATGTTGTCGATGTATATGTGTGCTCCTATCAAATGAATCTCAACATCGTCCTTAGGTGTTTAAAGTGTTACATTTAAATGACATCGACTCAATCCATCAACACATCAAAGTCATGAATGATTCCCACACCAATAACGTCAAAAACTAAGATTGCTTTTTCAAGATGCTGTCAGGACGTGCAAACCTGTTTTTCATTTCTTTCCATCCAAACTCCCACATAAATAATAATCATTATATTTTCTTTTGAGGTAGCCCCTTTTTCGCGTATTTATCGTTTTATTACCTTTAAATTTTTTGGGATCTTTTGAAACAGTGGTTTTCACGACAAGTTAATTTTACACTCTTACATCCCTTCCGTGAATCACTCACCATATTTTCTTGCATTTAAATCCTTATGGTAAACGGTTATTACTTGCACTACTTCTATTGTCAAGTTTTATCGCATTTGGTTCGTTTTATAGACATGATTGAGATGACAACACTTCGACCAATATGTGATTAACAAGTATGATAACCAAACAAATTCATGTAAGCGTACATTAAAGGCAAATATGAGTCAAACATGTAGGTAGTAATCACAAATTACATCTTAATGACTCCACACATTATAAAGCACAAAATGAGATGATGATGCATATCAAAACACTATCAAATAGTCACAAGGATATGGAATGAAGTTGTGACTTGATCATCCTAAATGTGCATTCATATAAGGGGTAAACAGAATACAAAAATCTGTTTGTCTTTTTCAATTTTTCAAAAAAATTGAAAATCTTTTTGTATTTTTCCAAAATTTTTCAAAAACGAAAATCTTTTTAATTTTTCGAAAAATATATCACAAATGTCGTACAACTAGCAATAGGCATAATATCGGTATGATCATCATCTTATGCTAGGAAGCAGTAGATCACACTAAGAATAATCAATCCAAGCAGGTGTGATCAAATGAGAAATGCAGTATTAGCAATTAAGCATTAATACCAAAAGTAAATGCATATAAACACAGAGGCAAGCCAGTAGTACTAAAAACATAAGCATGTGAATCGAGGGTACTGAAATAGATAAATGCTGAAAACTAACCAGGTCGTTCAAAAGAAACTCAATGTTGCTCGAATGAAAATGCTTGTCGTTAGAACGATAACTTTTCGCAACATGAGATCTCACTTGAAAGAGGAAACCAAACTTTCGCACTCTACCCAGAACATTAAATAATGTTGCCCAGTGAAATTTTTTTCAGAAAACAATAGCTGGAGGGTTCTAAAAGAAGAAAAACAGTGCTAAAATAGTAGTATACTAAATAAAATAATGTAAACTACAACAAAGTGGGGGTTTGAGGAATCGAATTTATTTTTCTATTAAACTTCCTAGGTCCATTTAACATTTTGTAACAGAAACGCCTAAGATGATCTTGCCAACCGTATTGTGTGCAAGTGTAAATTGGGCCATGAGTGTTACCTAAAAGGGTCCGTCTCCTAAAGCTTATAGGTAGCGCTCTCCTAAAATTCCAAGGTGGTTCTCTCTTAATAAGTCTAGGTGCTTCTCTCTTCACAATCCTAGGAGGCTCTCTAACATGCGTGGGGTTGGACTTGAAAATGGGTGCAACACTATCATCGAACCCTATACCACCCCTATCCTCCTTAATTTGGACAATGCCTAAAATTTTATCTATCTTTTCATACCTAGACTCCAAATCAAACTTAACCTTTCCTGATTCTCTTAATCTCTGATCAAGGTCACCTATCTTAGACTCAAGTACTTGTTTAGGAACCTCAAACTCTAAAATATCCTTTTTCATAGTCTCCATAAATGCTCTAAGACTATCTCTCTCACCCTCAACATATTATATCTTCTCACTAAGCATTTTCTCACGTGTCCTAAAATCCTCAATTAATGCAACGGTGTTGTTCCTATCTGAGCCACGTTCTTTCAACTGAGCTTCAAATTTCATGTTTGCCTTCTTTATCTTTAAATCTTCCACATATAAATTATTGCATGAAACTTGCAACTCACTCAATTATTCCTCTTCCTCTTCACTCTTTTCACCCTCACTCTCATCACTAGTCACACGGGTGGGAAGCTCTCTCCTGGATGCTTAAAAATCTTTTTATTCTGAATCACTATCACTAAGGGTAGAAATATGATATGTCAATTTTTCCAATTGCTTCCTTAAAATTCTGGGACAGTCATCTATCGTGTTACCAATTTCCTCACAAGAACGACACCTCTCAGAGTTACTTTCAACAGAAGATATAAAATAATAATTCGAGTGAATTTTCCAATTAGCCTTTTCAAAATGTTGACATCCAAAATCATCAATACCACCAAAAGCCAAATTTTAAGAAAGTCAATTTTTAAACTAGTTTTGAAAAACTCAGGATCACAACACAATAACTTAGTGAAACCAACTCTGATACTAATTTGACGACATGAGTAGTCAACTTGTATCAGTAAAAATACGTGAAAAATCAAGATCACACAATAAATTAGCGTAACCCGCTCTGATACCAATTTGAGAGAGTGCTACAGCGGAATAATGCGACTTCTCAAATAAATCAAATTTTAATTTTTTGATAAACCTACTAGTATTAATTAAAACCCAATTTCTAATAAACCCTAACACATGCATCAAGGTGATTTAAAATCATAAATCAACAGACATGCAAAGGAAACCAATTTCAGGAAAAATCCCCGAAGGGTAAAACCTTTTATTTCACTATAATTTGTAAGTAACTTACACATATTACAATGAAATAGGTTTTGACACACGAATGCATGCAAGTGTCGGTTGGTGTCGTCGGTAATGAATTACGTGCAATAATCCACAAGAAACGCAGTCCTATCCTCAACTTAAGAACACCGCAACACTCTCTATGAACCTCAGTCGAAATCAACAATGAATCTTCATGCAGTAAGATCCTTAATGACACATAGACATATGATGCAGATTTACCCTCTCTACGAGAGCAATATCAGCTAGATCGTATTTTGGATTCCAAAACAATTCACTAAGGGACTGGTATGTTTTGTGAATTGTAAAAACAAAGGATTAAACCTCTAAAGTGAGAAGATAAATTCGTAATATTGTTTGTAGAAAACATAGACATTTTTTGTAAAGTGTTTCTTATGAAAAACGGAGTTAGAGAGTCCTATTTATAAAAAAAAACATAAGGCGGTGGCTCATTCAAATGAGATTGGATGGCGTTTGAACCAAATCCAATGTTGTTATATACTTCCCGCGGCAAGCCATGTCTTGAATGACATAGGATGTCGTTTGAACGACATTAATATTAAATATTTTTCTTTTTCTTTTTCTTAATAGATGAACCGCCTCAAAAACTCCAAAAATTATATTTTTGATGAAAAACATTAAAAACTCCGCACCAACACTTAGAAAAGATTTTATGAAAAATAATCCCAATACTCTAAGTGAAATGCTAATTTACTTAAACACAACTTTACCAAAATTAATCTCTCGAAGACTTCTTTGATGAAGAACTTTGATATTCAGATTTGTCTTGATGCTTGAATGATCTTGAATAATACTTTGACGGTTGTAGCGGTATACGACATACTCTAATGTAAATAGTTGTTATAAAATATGTCCTTACAAATCTCTCCCTATGTCTATCCCGCTACAAAAGTAAAAAAAAAATCTGAATTATCAAAAACAAAATTCCTATACAAATCTAATACCCTCCCATGAACCCAAAAGTGTAAAGGTACTTGAAATGCAAGTCTTCAAATATTTTTCAAAAATCTTCATCATTCTTCAAATATCAAAGATTTTCTTATCAGGGTGTGCAACATAATGATCTTCACTTTGGTACCCGAACACATGAGAAAAAAGAAAATACCTTCATGACGCATCGAGTTTGAAATTATATATATATGTCAATCAATATAATCAAATCTCCCCCATAATGCAAAACTCCCCCATAATTCATTCTCCCTCTTTTTATTTGTCCGAAATAGACAAGAAAAAGAATAAGCAAAAAAACATGGAGTGTCACGACAAACACACAATATATGGATCAAACTACGCGCATTTAGAGCAAATACTCAAAGTATCCACAAACTACTTTTTATTTTTATTTTTTTCAAACAAAAAAAATTGAAAAAAATCACACACCATGAATTTTCACTAAGATAACCAAATCGTGGAAACAAAATGAATGGGTGTGAAAAAATTCAATAGGAAAATCAACGCAATCAAACATAACATATGTGCTCGATGTATACGTGTACTCCTATCAAATGAATCACAACATCATCGTTAGGTGTTTAAAGTTTTAAATTTAAATGACTTCGACTCAATCCATCAACACATCAAAATCTGGAATGATTCCCACACCAATAACGTCTATAACTATGAATGCTTTTTCAAGATGTTGTCAGGGCGTGCAAACCCATTTTTTATTTCTTTCCATCCAAACTCCATCGTAAATAATAATCATTATATTCTATTTTTAGGTGGTCCCTTTTTGGCTTATTTATCTTTTAATTGCCCTTAAATTTTTCGGGCTTTTTTCAAACGGTGACTTTCACGACGAGTTAATTTTACACTCTCGCGGCCCTTTACATGAATCACTTGTCATATTTTTTTGCATTTAAATCCTCAAGGTAAACGGTTATTACATGCACTACTTCCATTGTCAAGTTTTATCGAATTTGGTTCGTTTTATTGACATGATTGAAATGACAACACTTCGACGAATATGTGATTAACAAGTATGATAGTCGAACAAATTCGTGTAAGTGTGCATTGAAGGAAAATGTGAGTCAAACATGTATGTAGTAATCAAAAATTACATCTTAATGACTTGACACATATAAATCACAAAATGAGATGATGACGCATATCAAAACACTATCAAACAGTCACATGACTTGCTCATCCTAAATGTGCATTCCTGTAAGGTGTAAAGAGAATACAAAAATCTTTATGTCTTTATCAATTTTTTAACAAAACTGAAAATATTTTTGTATTTTTCCAAAAAATTTCAAAAACATTTTTTTTTGGTTTTTCGAAAAATATATCATAAATGTAGTTCAACCAGCAATAGGCATAATATCGGCATGAGCATCATCCGATGCTAGCGAACAGTAGATCACACGAAGAATAACCAATCCAAGCAGGTGTGATTAAACGAGCAATGCAGTATTAGAAATTAAGCATAAATACCAAAAGTAACTGCATATAAATTGACAGAGGCAACCCAGTAGTACCAAAAACATAAGCATATGAACCCAGGGTACTGAAATAGATAAATGCTGAAAACTAACTAGGTCGTTCAAACGAAACTCAATGTCGCTCGAATAAAAATGCTTGTCGTTAGAATGACAACTTCGCGCGACATGATATCTCACTCGAACGAGAAAACCAAGCTTTAAAACTCTGCGCAGAACATTAAACTGTATTGCCCAGTGAATTTTTTTTCAAAAAATAATACCTCGAGGGTGCTAACAGAAGAAAAACAGTGCTAAAATAGTAGCATACGTAATAAAATAATGTAAACTACAACATAGTGGGGGTTTGATTAATCGAATTTACTTTTCTATTAAACCTCCTAGGTTCTTTAAAAGTTATTAACAGAAACACCTAAGATGACCTTGCCTACCGCAATGCGTGCGGGCGATGAGTGTTACCTAAAAGGAGTCCTCTCATAAAGCTTCTAGGTGCCGCTTCCAAGGTGCCTCTATCACGATGTTACTAGGTGGCTATCTCTTAACAACTCTAGGTGCTTCTCTATTCACAATCCTAGGAGGCTCTCTCATACGTATGGGGTTGGCTTTGGGAATAGGTGAAACACTATCTTCAAAGCTATACCACTCCTATCCTCCTTAATTTGGACAGTTCCTAAAATTTTAGCCAGATTTTTAGGCCTTGACTCCAAATCAAACTTCACCTTACCTGATTCTCTTAAGCCCTTCTCAATCTCACATATCCCAGACTCAAGTACTCGTCTAGGATCCTCAAACTCTAAAATCTCCTTTTCATAGTCTCCATCAACCCTCTTACAGTATCTCTATCACCCTCGGCATATTCTAGCTTCTCACTAAGCATTTTCTCGCGTGTCCTAAAATCCTCAATTAATGCATCAGTGTTCCTATTTGAGCCATGTTCTTTCAACTGAGCTCCTATTTTCACGTTTGCCTTCTTTATCTTTAAATCTTCCACATATAAATTATTGCACGAAACTTGCAACTCACTAAATTATTCCTCTTCCTCTTCACTCTTTTCACCCTCACTCTCATCACTAGTCACACGGGTGGGAAGCTCTCTCCTGGATGCGTAAAAATCTTTTTATTCTCAATCACTATCACTAAGGGTAGAAATATGATATGTCGATTTTTCCAATTGCTTCCTTAAAATTTTGGGACACTCATCTATCGTGTTACCAATTTCCTCACAAGAACGACACCTCTCAGAGTTACTTTCAACAGAAGATATAAAATAATAATTCGAGTGAATTTTCCAATAAGCCTTTTCAAAATGTTGACATCCAAAATCATCAATACCACCATAAGCCAAATTTTAAGAAAGTCAATTTTCAAACTAGTTTTGTAAAACTCAGGATCACAACACAATAACTTAGTGAAACCAACTCTGATACTAATTTGACGACGTGAGTAGTCAACTTGTATCAGTAAAAATACGTGAAAAATCAAGATCACACAATAAATTAGCGTAACCCGCTCTGATACCAATTTGAGAGAGTGCTACAGCGGAATAATGCGACTTCTCAAATAAATCAAATTTTATTTGTTTGACAAACCTACTAGTATTAATTAAAACCCAATTTCTAATAAACCCTAACACATGCATCAAGGTGATTTAAAATCATAAATCAACAGACATGGAAAGGAAACCAATTTCAAAACCTTTTATTTTACTATAATTTGTAAGTAACTTACACGTATTATAATGAAATAGGTTTTGACACACGAATGCATGCAAGTGTCGGTTGGTGTCGTCAGTAATGAATTACGTGCAACAATCCACAAGAAACGTAGTCCTATCCTTAGCTTAAGAACACCGCAACACTCTCTATGAACCTCTGTCGAAATCAACAATGAATCTTCATGCAGTAAGATCCTTAATGACACATAGACATATGATGCAGATTTACCCTCTCTACAAGAGCAATATCAGCTAGATCGTATTTTGGGTTCCAAAACAATTCACTAAGGGACTGGGATGTTTTGTGAATTGTAAAAACAAAGGATTAAACCTCTAAAGTGAGAAGACAAATTCGTACTATTGTTTGTAGAAAACATAGACAGTTTTTGTAAAGTGTTTCTTATGAAAAATGGAGTAAGAGAGTCCTATTTATAAAAAAACTTAAAGCGGCGGCTCATTCAAACGAGATTGGATGGCGTTTGAACCAAATCCAATGTTGTTTGATACTTCCCGCGGCAATACATGTCTTGAATGACATACGATGTCGTTTGAACGACATTAATATTAAATATTTTTCTTTTTTTTTCTTAATAGATGAACCGCCTCAAAAACTCCAAAAATTATATTTTTGATGAAAAACATTAAAAACTCCAAACCAGCACTTAGAAAAGATTTTATGAAAAATAATCCCAATACTCTAAGTGAAATGCTAATTTACTTAAACACAACTTTACCAAAATTAATCTCTCGAAGACTTCTTTGATGAAGAACTTTGATATTCAGATTTGTCTTGATGCTTGAATGATCTTGAATAATACTTTGACGGTTGTAGCGGTATACGACATACTCTAATGTAAATAGTTGTTATAAAATATGTCCTTACAAGTCTCTCCCTATGTCTATCCCGCTACAAAAGTAAAAAAAATTCCGAATTATCAAAAACAAAATTCCTATACAAATCTAATACCCTCCCATGAACCCAAAAGTGTAAAGGTACTTGAAATGCAAGTCTTCAAATATTTTTCAAAAATCTTCATCATTCTTCAAATATCAAAGATTTTCTTATCAGGGTGTGCAACATAATGATCTTCACTTTTGTACCCGAACACATGAGAAAAAAGAAAATACCTTCGTGACGCATCGAGTTTGAAATTTTATATATATGTCAATCAATATAATCAAATATCCCCCATAATGCAAAACTCCCCCATAATTAATTCTCCCTATTTTTATTTGTCCGAAATAGACAAGAAAAAGAATAAGCAAAAAAACATGGAGTGTCACGACAAACACACAATATATGGATCAAACTATGCGCATTTAGAGCAAATACTCAAAGTATCCACAAACTACTTTTTATTTTTATTTTTTTTCAAACAAAAACAATTTAAAAAAATCACACACCATGAATTTTCACTAAGATAACCAAATTGTGGAAACAGAATGAATGGGTGTGAAAAAATTCAATAGGAAAATCAACGCAATCAAACATAACATATGTGCTCGATGTATACATGTACTCCTATAAAATGAATCACAACATCATCGTTAGGTGTTTAAAGTTTTAAATTTAAATGACTTCGACTCAATCCATCAACACATCAAAATCTGGAATGATTCCCACACAAATAACGTCTATAACTATGAATGCTTTTTCAAGATGTTGTCAGGGCGTGCAAATCCGTTTTTTATTTCTTTCCATCCAAACTCCATCATAAATAATAATCATTATATTTTATTTTGAGGTGGTCCCTTTTTGGCTTATTTATCTTTTAATTGCCCTTAAATTTTTTGGGCTTTTTTCAAACGGTGACTTTCCCGACGAGTTAATTTTACACTCTCGCAGCCCTTTACATGAATCACTCGTCATATTTTTTTGCATTTAAATCCTCAAGGTAAACGGTTATTACATGCACTACTTCCATTATCAAGATTTATCGAATTTGGTTCGTTTTATTGAGATGATTGAGATGACAACACTTCGACCAATATGTGATTAACAAGTATGATAGTCAAACAAATTCGTGTATGTGTGCATTAAAGGCAAATGTGAGTCAAACATGTATGTAGAAATCACAAATTACATCTTAATGACTTGACACATATAAATCACAAAATGAGATGATGACGCATATCAAAACACTATCAAACAATCACATGACTTGCTCATCCTAAATGTGCATTCCTGTAAGGTGTAAAGAGAATACAAAAATCTTTATGTCTTTATCAATTTTTTAACAAAAATGAAAATATTTTTTTATTTTTCCAAAAATTTTCAAAAACATTTTTTTTGGTTTTTCGAAAAATATATCATAAATGTAGTTCAACCAGCAATAGGCATAATATCGGCATGAGCATCATCCTATGCTAGCGAACAGTAGATCACACGAAGAATAACCAATCCAAGCAGGTGTGATTAAACGAGCAATGCAGTATTAGAAATTAAGCATAAATACCAAAAGTAACTGCATATAAATTGACAGAGGCAACCTAGTAGTACCAAAAACATAAGCATATGAACCCAGGGTACTAAAATAGATAAATACTGAAAACTAACTAGGTCGTTCAAACGAAACTCAATGTCGCTCGAACAAAAACGCTTGTCGTTAGAACGACAACTTCGCGCGACATGAGATCTCACTCGAACGAGAAAACCAAGCTTTCAAACTCTGCGCAGAACATTAAACAGTATTGCCCAGTGATTTTTTTTTCAAAAAACAATACCTCGAGGGTGCTAACAGAAGAAAAACAGTGCTAAAATAGTAGTATACTTAATAAAATAATGTAAACTACAACATAGTGGGGGTTTGAGGAATCGAATTTACTTTTCTATTAAACCTCCTAGGTGCTTTAAAAGTTATTAACAGAAACACCTAAGATGCCCTTGCCTGCCGCAATGCGTGCAAGTGTAAATCGGGCGATGAGTGTTACCTAAAAGGGGTCCTCTCCTAAAGCTTCTAGGTGTCGCTTCCAAGGTGCCTCTATCACGATGTTACTAGGTGGCTATCTCTTAACAACTCTAGGTGCTTCTCTATTCACAATCCTAGGAGGCTCTCTCACACGTATGGGGTTGGCTTTGGGAATAGGTGCAACACTATCTTCGAAGCTATACCACTCCTATCCTCCTTAATTTGGATAGTTCCTAAAATTTTAGCCAGATTTTTAGGCCTTAACTCCAAATCAAACTTCACCTTACCTGATTCTCTTAAGCCTTTTCAATCTCACATATCCCAGACTCAAGTACTCGTCTAGGATCCTCAAACTCTAAAAGATCCTTTTCATAGTCTCCATCAACCCTCTTACAGTATCTCTGTCACCCTCGGCATATTCTAGCTTCTCACTAAGCATTTTCTCGCGTGTCCTAAAATCCTCAATTAATGCATCAGTGTTCCTTTTTTAGCCATGTTCTTTCAACTGAGCTCCTAATTTCACGTTTGCCTTCTTTATCTTTAAATCTTCCACATATAAATTATTGCACGAAACTTGCAACTCACTCAATTATTCCTCTTCCTCTTCACTCTTTTCACCCTCACTCTCATCACTAGTCACACGGGTGGGAAGCTCTCTCTTAGATGCGTAAAAATCTTTTTATTCTGAATCACTATCACTAAGGGTAGAAATATGATATGTCGATTTTTCCAATTACTTCCTTAAAATTCTGGGACACTCATCTATCGTGTTACCAATTTTCTCACAAGAACGACACCTCTCAGAGTTACTTTCAACAGAAGATATAAAATAATAATTCGAGTGAATTTTCCAATTAGCCTTTTCAAAATGTTGACATCCAAAATCATCAATACCACCAAAAGCCAAATTTTAAGAAAGTCAATTTTCAAACTAATTTTTAAAAAATCAGAATCACAACACAATAACTTAGTGCAACCAACTCTGATACCAATTGGATGATGTCAGTAGTCAAATTGTATCAATAAAAATACATGAAAAATCAGGATCACACAATAAATTAGAGTTACCCGCTCTGATTCCAATTTGAAAGAGTGCTACAGCGGAATAATGTGACTTCTCAAATAAATCCAATTTTAACTACGTGGCAAACCAATCTGTCTTAATTAACCCCAAATTTTAGATAAACCCTAACACATGCATTAGGGTGATTTAAAATCATAAATCAATAAACATGCAAAGGAAACCACTTTCAGGAAAAATCCAGGAAGGGTAAATCCTTTTATTTCACTATAATTTGTAAGTAACTTACATGTATTATAATGAAATATATTTTGACACATCAATACCCGCAAGCGTCGGTCGGTGTCGTCAGCAATGAATTACGTCAGCAATCCACAAGTACCGCAGTCCTATACTCAGCCCAGGAACACCGCAGCACTCACTATGAACATCCGTCCAAATCTGCAAAGAATCTTCACGCAATAAGATCCTTAGTGATACATAGTAATATGATGCAAATTTACCCTCTCTACAAGAGCAATATCAGCTAGATCATATTTTGGGTTCCAAAACAATTCCCTAAAGGACTGGGATATTTTGTGAATTGTAAAAACAAAGTGTAAACCTCTAAAGTGGGAAAAAAAATTCGTACTGCTGTTTGTATAAAATGTAGACAGTTTTTGTAAAGTGTTTCTTATGAAAAACGGAGTTAGAGAGTCCTATTTATAAAAAAAACTTAAGGCGGCGGCTCATTCAAACGAGATTGGATGGCGTTTGAACCAAATCCAATGTTGTTTGATACTTCACGCGATCACCCATGTCTTGAATGACATAGGATGTCGTTTGAACGACATTATTATTAAATATTTTTCTTTTTCTTTTTCTCAATAGCTGCACCGCCTCAAAAACTCCGAAAATCATATTTTTAATGAAAAACATTAAAAACTCGCTCCAGCACTTAGAAAAGATTTTATGAAAAATAATCCCAATACTCTTAGTGAAATGCTAATGTACTTAAACCCAACCTCACCAAAATTAATCTCGTGGATACTTCATTGATGAAGAACTTTGATATTCGGATCCGTCTTGATGCTTGAATGATCTTGAATAATTCTTCGACGATTGTAGCGACATACGACATACTCTAATGTAAACAGTTGTAATAAAATATGTCCTTACAAATCTCCCCCTACGTCTATGCCTATACAAAATAAAAATAATTCGAATAATCAAAAACAAAATGCCTATACAAATCTAATACCCTCCCATGAACCCAAAAGTGAAAAGGTACTTGAAATGCAAGTCTTTAAATCTTTTTCAAAAATCTTCATCATTCTTTAAATATCAAAGATTTTCTCATCAGGGTGTGCAACATAATAATCTTCACTTTTGTACCCGCACACATGAGATAAAGAAAATACCTTCGTGACGCATCGAGTTTGAAATGTTATAAATATATCAACTAATATAATCAAATCTCCTCCATAAAGCAAAACTCCTCCATTATACATTCTCCCCCTTTTTATTTTTCTGAAATAGATAAGGTAAAGAATAATTAAACAAAACATGGAGTGTCACAACAAAAACCACAATATATGGATTAAACTACGCGCACGTAGAGGAAATACTCAAAGTATCCACAAACTACTTTTATTTTCCATTTTTTTAAACAAAAACAATATGCAAAAATCACACACCATGAATTTTCACTAAGATAACCAAATCATGGAAATGGAATGAATAGGTGTGAACAAATTCAATAGGAAAATCAACGCAATGAAACATAACATATGTGATCGATGTATACGTATACTCCTATCAAATGAATCTCAACATCATCCTTAGGTGTTTAAAGTGTTAAATTTAAATGACATCGACTGAATCTATTAACACATCAAAGTCAGAAAGGATTCCCAGACCAATAACGTCTAAAAGTATGAATGATTTTTCAAGAGGATGTCAAGACGTGCAAACCCATTTTTCATTTCTTTCCATCCAAACTCCCTCATAAAAATAATAATCATTATATTTTCTTTTGAGCAAGCTCGTTTTTGGCATATTTATCTTTTTATTGCCTTTAAATTTTTCGAGCTCTTTTCAAACGGTGGCTTTCACAACGAGTTAATTTTACACTCTCGCAGCCCTTTACGTGAGTCACTCATCATATTCTATTGCGTTTAAATCCTCATGGTAAACGGTTATTACATGCACTACTTCCATTGTCAAGTTTTATCGCATTTGGTTCATTTTAAAGACATGATTGAGATGCCAACACTCCGACTAATATGTGATTAACAATACTGATAGTCAAACAAATTCGTGTAAGTGTGCATTAAAGGCAAATATGAGTCAAACATGTAGGTAGTAATCACAAATTACATCTTAATGACTCCACACATTATAAAGCACAAAATGAGATGATGATGCATATCAAAACGTTATCAAACAGTCACATGGATATGGAATGAAGTTGAGACTTGATCATCATAAATGTGCATTTATATAAGATGTAAACATAATACAAAAATCTTTTTGTCTTTTTTAAGAAAAAAGAAAATCTTTTTGTATTTTTCCAAAAAATTTCAAAAACGAAAATCTTTATGGTTTTTTGAAAAATGTATCACAAATGTAGTACAACCAACAATAGGCAAAATATCAGCATGAGCATCATCCTGTGCTAGCAAATAGTAGACCAAATGAAGAATAATCTATCCAAGCATGTGTGATTAAACAAGTAATTCCGTATTAGAAATTAAGCATAAATACCAAAAGTAACTGCATATAAACATACAGAGGAAATCCAGTAGTACCAAAAACATAAGCATATGAACCCAGGGTACTGAAACAGATAAATGCTAAAAGCTAACTAGGTTGTTCAAACAAAATTCAATTTTGCTCGAATGAAAATGCTTGTCCTTAGAAGGACAGCTTCGCGCAACATGAGATCTCGCTCGAATGAGGAAACCAAACTTTCACACTATGTCCAGAATATTAAACAGTGTTTCCCAGTGACATTTTTTTCAGAAAACAATACCTGAAGGGTGATAACAGAAGAAAAACCGTGCTAAAACAGTAGTATACTTAATAAAACAATGTAACCCACAACAAAGTGGGGGTGTGAGGAATCGAATTTACTTTTGTATTCAACTTCCTAGGTCCATTTAAAAGTTTGTAACTGAAACGCCCAAGATGACCTTTCCTACCGCAACGGGCGCAAGTTAAAATCGGGCGATGAGTGTTACCTAAAAGGGGTCGTATCTTAAAGCTTCTAGGTAGCGCTCTCCTAAAATTTCTAGGTGCCTCTCTCGCGATGTTACTAGGTGGCTCTCTCTTAACAACTCTAGGTGCTTCCCTCTTCACAATCCTTGGAGGCTCTCTCACACATGTGAGGTTGGCTTTGGGAATGGATGTAACACTATCATCGAAGCCTATACCACCCCCATCCTCCTTAATTTGGACAGTTCCTAAAATTTTATCCAGATTTTCAGACCTAGACTCCAAATCAAACTTCCCCTTACTTGATTCTCTTAAGCTCTCACATATCCTTGACTCAAGTACTCGTCTAGGATCCTCAAACTATAAAAGCTCCTTTTTTATAGTCTCCATTAAACCTCTAAGACTATCTCTCTCACCCTCAACATATTCTAGCTTCTCTCTAAGTATTTTCTCACATGTCCTAAAATCCTCAATTAATGCATCGGTGTTGTTCCAATCTGAGACACGTTCTTTCAACTGAACTTCTAATTTCATGTTTGCCTTCTTTATCTTCAAAGCTTCCACATACAAATTATTGTAGGCAACTTGCAACTCACTCAAGTATTCCTTTTCCTCCTCGTCCTTTTCACCCTCACTCTCATCACTAGTCACACGGGTGGGAAGCTCTCACCTGGATGCATAAAAAACTTTTTCTTTCGAATCACTATCACAAAGGGTAGAAACATGAGATGTCATTTTTTCCAATTGCTTACTTAAATTTGTGGGACACTCATCTATCATGTGATCAATTCCCTCATAAGCACGGTACCTCTTAGAGTTACTTTCAACAGAAGATATAAAATAAGAATTCGAGTGAATTTTCCAATTAGCCCTTTCAAAATGTTGACATCTAAAAACGTCAATACCACCAAAAGCCATATTTTAAGAAATGAAATTTTCATACTAGTTTTGAAAAAATTAAGATCACAACACAATAACTTAGTTCAAACTACTCTGATACTAATTTCACGATGTGCGTAGTAAAATTGCATCAGTAAAAATATGGGAAAAATCAGGATCACACAATAAATTAGCGTAACCCGCTCTGATACCAATTTGAGAGAGTGCTACAGCGAAATAATGCGACTTCTCAAATAAATCCAATTTTAATTATGTGACAAACCAACCAGTCTTAATTAAACCCAAATTTTAGATAAACCCAAATTTTAGATAAACCCTAACACATGCATTAATGTGATTTAAAATCATAAATCAATAAACATGCAAAGGAAACCAATGAAGGGTAAAACCTTTTATTTCACTATAATTTGTAAATAACTTACACGTATTACAATGAAACAGATTTTGGCACACAAATTCTCGTAGGCATCGGTTGGTGTCGTCGGCAATGAATTACGTGCAACAATTCACAAGAATCACAATCATATCCTCAGCCCAGGAACACCGCATCACTCCCTATGAACCTCAGTCCAAATCAGCAAAGAATCTTCACGCAATAAGATCCTTAATGACACGAAGTCATATGATGCATATTTACCCTCTCTATAAGAGCAATATCAGATAGATCATATTTTGGGTTCCAAAATAATTCACTAAAGGACTGGGATGTTTTGTGAATTATAAAAACAAAGGATTAAGCCTCTAAAGTGAGACGACAAATTCGTACTGGTGTTTGAAGAAAACATAGGCATTTTTTGTAAAGTATTTCTTATGAAAAATAGAGTCAGAGTGTCCTATTTGTAAAAGACTTAAGGTGGTGGCTCTTTCAAACGAGATTGGATGGCATTTGAACGAAATCCAATTTTGCTTGATACTTTCCGCGACAAGCTATGTCTTCAATGACATAGGATGTTGTTTGAACAACAGTAATATGTAATACCTCGTATTTTTATGGCCTTTAAATTTAAGGAGATTTATTAAATTTAATTGAGATAAATTAATTTAATATTAATATAGAAATTTGTTTTAAATATTTACTAGCATGACGAGAGTTAGTAATTATTGGAAATTTGTTGATTTGTTAAATATTACTTAGTGAGTAAAGTAATATGAACAATTGAATTTGTTAAAAATTGTCACGAGTGAATAAAATGGCAATTAAGTCGGGGTGCGCCTGTGTCATGTCGGGACTAAATTATTATTATTAAAAGTGAATAAATTATAAGTCACCTGTATGGTCATTTCGAGTGCGCCAAAGTGTACGGAAGGGTCGAGATAGTCAGAAAAGTGTACCCGGGGGTTTAGTTTGGGTCTCGGGCCGTTTTTAGGCCTAATTGACATCCCGGGAGGGTATATTAGACATTTTGTATTTTTGGGTAATTAAACCCACGAATTTCCAATAGTTATATCAGCCATTAGGTGTTTCCTTTTAGTGTTAACAAACACGGAACTTAGAACGACCATTAGAGAAGAAGATAGGAAGCTTTACAAGTAATCCAAGGCTAAGAACTCATCCGTTTACACCACCACCACCCCCAAAGCGTAGATCGCACGATGAGTAACGCAACCATGCCTTTTTCATCCACAAATCAGAACCTTAAATTTCAAGCAATTTTCTATCTTGCGTTATTTTTAGTTAATGTCTCACCCATGTTAGTTTAGGATTATCAATAACAGGTTTTATGAAAGTAATTGATGATTTAGAGACATAAAATTGCATGTTTAGAGAGATTTAATATATTCTGGACATACCCATCATATGTAGAGGATTACCCACGAATTAGTACAAATTTAGAAACAAGAAATCTGGGAAATAATTAGAAGAATGGATGTTTCTTCAAAAATTAGGGTTCTTGAAGATTATGTCAATTTTACCCCATTAATTCGACATCGTTGATGAATTTGAACATGTTTCACATAGGAAATCATGTAGTTAGGTATATAGTACCCGTTGTAATGTTGTTTCGGAGTTTGGGGACCGTTAATGGAGATTTGGTTGAGGTTGGATAAGCAAACCCATAACTTAACAATGGAAGAATTTGTCATAACTACTTGATCGATCGATTAGCCAAGAACATCGATCGATCCATGATCGATCGATCGACCCCCTTTCCTTGATAGATCGATCCCTCCTGCAAAAGTGCATATTTTTCTCCTTTTTGTTTAATCTGGTTACAATACATAGGAATCCTTAATTATTATTTATGGAGTATAATGGGTTATGAAGAGGATCAGTAGGGTCGATGTAGACTCCGTTGAGTGAGAATTAATATAGGATGAAATTGGGGGTTAACGGGGAGTTTCGTTACACCTTAAAAATTGTGTGTGCGTTCGCTAAATTATTTCAAGACTCGTGAAAGAGTTAGACTAGAAATTTAGATAGGGTGTACGTACTGAGATTATATTTGAGAAAGAGAGTACTTTGAGAGATAAGAAGTAAGTATGAAACGATTATAATTAAGAATAAAAGCGATAAATCCTCTATGTGAGGTAATTGGGTAAAAGTTATACAACGTGCGATTAATAATTGTTATCGTTGGGTCGTGTGCAAACCCATTTGGAAAAAATGAGAATATTGATATACATAACTGAATGCATGTGTATACCTATTTATATTATGCTTGTGTATAATAAAACCCGCGCTACTTTCTATCACGGAGGTTGCCGCGCTGGGACAGTCTTATCTCGATGGGACCTTTATAGGGGATATCGACTTGTACCCTAGAACATAGGATTTCTTGGTACGGGCTATCTGATTGATAGTCAAACGGTCGTAAGAGATATGAGGGTATATGCTGACCTCTTCGTGACTTGGAACTATGCTTCGCCTCCAATTGTATGTGTTTTGTGTTAAAACAGTCCGAGAGTGATTGCGAACTAGTATTTCCCTTAGTACGAGTGATACGGGGACTTGATAGCAGAGTATGCCAACACCATAGATTTTATGTGGGGTGCCGATAATATATATATTATATGAGTGACTAATATATATATATATATATACACACACACTTAAGTATGGGAACATTCTGCTGTGCATAAAAGTAGTTAAGTAAAGAATAAATATTCCAAATTTATTATGAGTGTTTGGAAATTTTGTAACATTGCAGATTTAATCTAAGTAACGTAAGATATATGAGAGAGTTTAAATTTCAAAAATTAATTATTTAGCCATAATATTTTTCTCGGGATAAAACCTTATGGGAAAGTTAAGTTAAAATAAACATCTGAGATAAATAGTACGATAGGCTTGCACACTAGATGAGAGGTGAGAATTCTCAAGAGAGTGTCACATACTAACATGGTTGTTATATTAGCCGATGAGCATTTTAAATACTTGCTAAAATATTTTAAAACTATTTTACATTAGGGCTCTGACCCATTTCCTATCATTTCATTTCTCTTATATATATGTATATATTACCGGTGCCCAGCCAAAGGGGCGTCATGCTTAGATTCATAGGACCGGATGCGTTGCAGCTTATGTGGGAGTTGCAGGACCTTGCTTAGACGACCTCCTAGATTGATTCTAATCTTGTTTAGTTCTTCAAAGTTAGGGCATGCGTCGCCCATTCCTCTATTCAGTTTGGATTTTTGTCAAAGATTTTTTGTTCCTTTATATATCCAGTATTCGGTACTCTTTGGGATTTAATAATTGTCAGGATGGTTTCATTTATAGTTTTAAACTGGTTAGGTTTATCTAGATGATTTAAATTTTTGTGTGTTATTTGCCATCCTTAGTAATTATGTGATTCTTAATCTATTGGTTATTAAAAAGGTTTTCATATTTGGATATAGAAAAATGGATATAAGGTTTTTAATTGATGTAGGGTGTTTAAATTGCAAATTTTATTTTGTGACAGTGATTCTAAGAATGAACCAACCGTTCACCTTGATTTTCAATTTAATAAAGGACTGATCACCCGATATTTAATTAGGCGGGGTTTCACCGTTGGTATCAGAGCATCAGGTTCTAGTGTCCTTTATGATCTGTACGGATTATCTCGTTTCCAGCTTAGCGTCTTTGATTTAGAGCCATAATATTAGGAATGTTGTATTCATATTTATGCGTTGGAAACCCGTGCTTCTGCGATTAGTCTATGTGAATGTTGAACTTATCCAGATTATTTAAACTTTCAGATGGCCCATCAAGACGAACAAGATAATGTCATTGGTGAAGTTAATGAGCAAGAACAACTCACACCTCAGGTGTCTTTGAAGAGGATATCAATCGCCGAATTAGTAGGTATTGTGGCAGAGGCAGTTACCACTACAGTCTTACAGTACCACGATCGTAGTATGCAACTTAAAGGAGGCAAAAGACCTAGAGAGATTAGTCAATATAATATGACTAGAGTTGATAATTGTGCGAAGCCACCAAAATTGCAGGAACAAGTGCCGCAAGACCAAAAAGGCCACAAAAGTAACAAAATTTACGTGGAGAGACAAAAGCGTCAGGGACAAAAAAGTCAGGGTCAGAATGAACTCATAAAAAGGTGTTCCAAATGTGGAATGGACAACCATGAATGTTAATTTTGTTTGAATCAAACTGGAGAGAAACTCTGACCCGACTAGCGAGAAATTTCAGGACTCTGCTATAAATGTGTACAACCGGGTCACAAGTATTGTCCTCAACCTGACACGTTTTTCCTCAAGTTGCTCAGCAAGGCCAAGGAAAAGGTGAAACTAGACAACAGTGTAGTAAAATAAGACAGTTTTGACGTAGGTTCTTCAAATGTCGAAATAATGGCCATAGATGTCAAGATTTCCCAGAGGGGGATAGGGCCCCACGACAGCAGGGTTCCCATAATGAGCCGTAGAGGCCAGCTCTACTAGCCATCCCAATAGCCTCAGTTGAACAGTGATAATTATAGTATGGACATGTCTATAACTTCCACCAGGCAGCAGCACCTCAAACAGCAGCCACGATAGAAGGTACGTTTCCTATACATGGTACTATGGGTCGAGTTTTATTTGGTACTGGGGCGTCCCACTCTTTTATAGCTACTTATTTTTCACGAGCCTTAGTGTTATTAGACACGGCGAAGAGTACAGTATCATGTGTAGACTCACCATTGGGGAATGAGTCTTTGATTTTCTTTATTTGACTGGGTGTAGATATAGAGATTGGTATCTTGATTTCACCTGCAAACATCCTGGTGTTAGATATGCATGAGCACAATGTCATTATTGGCATGCTATATTTTTCGGTAGGAGTATTGTCTTTGCCACTTCGGGACAGGAGATGTTTTTGGTGGCGATGCCTCGCCCACAGGGGGGATCTCCCACCCATTGGTATTACATGGAGGAAGATACCTCTAAGGAGATTGCGATTCTCCTGGATTCGATTCTAATCATTCGTGAGTTTTCGAAAGTATTTCAGGGGATAAGAAGGTTATGTGTTGAGGTATTTTGTGTAGAGTAAAACCACATGAGTTAAAATTTTCTGATGCGAGAAAAAGGACAAAGGAGGGGTGCTTGCAAAGAAAACGGTTAATGTAATCTCTGATTTGGTTCAGAAAGACACGTTATGTCTGGAGGACCACTAAGTAGCCAAAGTGATTAATAAAGTATAAGTATGAGTTTTATCCTCGGAGGATAAGGCATGATTAGGCATAAATTCTTCCCAATTTATCCCTTTAAATTAGTTACTTTCAGCACCTCGAACAGCCTAATCGATTTGATTTTATCTCATAATCTTGCTACTGACTTATTCTAATGAGCACCCTGAGTTTCGGTACTTCGTACTGATTTTACAGATATTTGATGTCAATTAAAGAAAAAAAGAAATCGGAAGAATCGAGAAAGAAAAGAATGAAAGTCAAAAGGGAAAAATTATAATTTCTACTCAAAATTCAGATGAGGCATCTGAATAGAAGTTGAATACATCAAGTTCATGAGCACATAGGAAGAAACAACACCTCAATCAGAATCCTAGTGTGAAAGTTATGAGCAGTCAAAGTTTGAAGAAAAAGTCTAAGGAAATTCGGACCGATCCGGTCCGGACCGATTCGCAATGCCAAATTCTAGAGAACCCCGAACCGAGGACGGATTGAAGATGAAAGAAAATAAATGAACCTATTTTTACCTGATCGATCCACCCAAGAAATAAAAGAACCTATCTGGATTCCAGCCAGACCGAACCGAAGGAGGACCGGATCGGTTCGATTGTCGAATTTTAATTTTTTTTTATCTTCCTCTAATGGAGAGTCCTAGTTCAGCTAAAACTCTTGGAGTTTTGTAGGGTATTTAAACCCATTTTATTATCATTCTTGGGATGGAGAATTTATCTAATTTTCCATTCTTTTCATAAAAACCCTAGTTTGAAGATAGATTATAATTTTAATTCCAAGATTGAAGATTGTTCAGATTTCTGTGATTACCAGTAATTATAGTTAATGCTTTGAGTGCTTTGGTAAGATTAGGGAGTAATTTCCTCTATATAAATTCCCGTTTACATCATTCTTCAATTTTTCCTTAGTTTAATCAAGACTTCCTGCAATTCCAAAATCGTTTTCATTATTTTCATCATGTTAGGCTAGATTTTCTAAGGTCGGGATGCATGAACCCAAACCGATGTGGTAGTTGTATGTGTATAAAAGTAATCCTATAAATTTAATGGTTTGATTACGACCGTATTGCGTAGGAACGAAACAATTGTAGATCCTTGGATCTCGTTTGCTTCTGGGTAACCGGGATACTTTGGAATGCAATTCGAGTACAACTATGGCAATACCGATTTACTCATCCTCTAATTAAGTATGGTGTGGGCTTGAACCTCATATACATAATGCTTGGGAGTACTAAATTCTGGGTCTAATTAATCATTTAAATTTACAATTAGTATTATATCTTCAATACACTAGGGTTGGGGGATTGTATTCCCGTCCTGTTTTCTTCATCGTATAGTTTAAAGTTTTAAATCATTCTTCACCAGTATTTCATATACTTTAGGATAGTTGCATTTTTTCATAATTTCATAATTGCATCTAGTGTAGTTATTACACAAATCAAATCACCTTTTCCTTTACCTTTAGAGTCAGAGTTAGGATTCCTTCGTCTATCCAACGTCGTTACAACTATGTTGTCCTATTCCTGTGGATACGATCCCGACTTACCGGGTTTATTACTAACGCGACAGGCTTGCACTTGAGCCTAGAAGAGAACGCACATTAGAGACACTTTCTGAGTCGCATCAAGGCGTGTTTTATGTGACACGAGCGAGTCACTATATTTTTTTTATTGCTAGGTTAGCATGTGAGACGAGTTTAATGCGTAACTATAAACATTATTATTATGTGAATAGTTCCCTAGTGTAGCGGGATTATCTTTATTGCTATCCGCGGAGGATGAATGGGTGTATTTATAGTGTTATATACTTTATTGAGGTTACTCATTTTAGTGATATGATATACCAGTATGATATTTCCTTGGTTGCAGTTTTATAGAAATGGTTAGTACGATAGTAGGCTGTTATTGCAAGGCTATCAGAGTGGCTGCCTTAGTGCAACATGATTTGTTTTGGCGAGGCCTCACCTGTGAGAGGTTCGGGCTCGCATTTATATTATATATTGTATAGACTCCGAAGGGTATAGTGGTATCGAAAAGTTTAAATCCCGAGGTGTTTAGGGACCTTGTTGTCATGGTTCTGTGTGTATTAGGTTTACCGTTGAGCGGAAAGATTTGACTCATTATTATGTTTAGCGCTCAAGACTTGGTGATAGGAAGAGTGCATTGTTATATCCATCCTTTAGAAATGTGGGAGTTAAGAGTTAGAATCATATGTTTGGGGTTTGGATTTTGAGAGTCCTGATTGTATGTGTACGAGGTTTGCTAATTCTGATTACCAGCAATACTGAACGATAGTGGATTGGCGAAATGTTCTTTGTTTAGGTGTAATTACGGGAGGAGATGTAACTTTTTTGTCAAGAGACGGAATAAAGGGGTACATGTTATGGACGGGGGGGACTAACGGATTTCGATATCTGACAATGCTAAGTAGTAGTGTATTGGGGGGTTCCTTGTTTGAATTTCGCTTTGCGAGACATCCCACGCATGAAACTTAGCATGAGGTTAGAAGTAGGGAGATGTTTGGTGACTAATCCCTGAGTTCAGTACCTCGGTCCTTATAAGAGAAGGTTTAACTATAAGTTGGAAGTTAAATTATGACTTAACCAGTGGCGCCGTTTGTGTGATAAGAAAGCATTGAAAGTTTTGTTTTATCACCATGAGTTGAGGGGTGGAATGATGATAAGGAGGAATTAAAATTTTGATTTGTAGGGTGATTAAGAGTGCCCAAGTGTTGTAATCACATTGTGAGCACAAGGAAAATAAAGAATTCGGTGTTATGTGTGAAGCGTATGTTATGCTTACACTAGTATGCACGGTTTATAGTGTGTGTGGGCATCCTGGTTAGCTGATGTTAAAATCATCCGAGTTGAAGGGACATGGGAATAAACGTGTGGAATAAGTGTTTGTGGGACTAACGTAACGAAGTGAAAGTGGTAGAGTGGATTAAGCGCCGTTTGAAAGACGATAAATCCATATATATGTGTGCGATCAAAGTAGTACACCAGAATCTGGTTGGAAGGCTATGGGAAGCCATTTAAAAGGAGTATTCTTTGAGAAGGTAGAATTTAATTATTATGGAGAACACTCGGAGTGGAGTTATAATTAGTCAAATATTGAGAGAGACTTGCATGTACAAGAGTGGAGATGTTAGTATGGTATAAAAGGTCCAGAAGTGCACATCGTGGAGAAAAGTGCACGAGTCGAAACTTTTAATATACGCCAAGGAAAGAAGGTAAATATTAAATGTCACTTAATGTGCGACATTACAAGTGGAATTTGAAGTTGAGCAGGACATAGAGAGTAGTCTCCATATGCACCACTCATAGATAAAAACAGGTTAGAACAAGGGGATCAACTAAAGAATATTGTGGCTATAGATAATTCCTGTAATGGAAGAGGCCAGTAAAGTCGGTAAAGTTTCTTGGATGGGTTGCCATCCTCAAGGCAAGATTAAGGGTTCATCCAAACATGTGTAATAAGTCACCCAAGAAGGAAGTGATTGATATTCCTTTGGGTTGATTTACAATATTAACTAATGTTCCCCAATTTTCCTTTGAAAGGAAGGATCGCGTCGGTACTTGGTCCTACACGGTATTAATTTCTGAATCGGGATGAGATTTTTGAATCCCACCTTTAATATGAGATTTCAGGAAGCACCGGGGATAACGTTTCATTTTGAGTAGGATGTATCACCCATAGCTAGGGAGTAGGTGCACGGTGATTAACAATTAGTGGAGCTGCGTGAAGGTAATTTTGGAATCTTGGTGATCATTTCATTTCCATAACGGATATACCTAGAAAGTGAAGTATAGTATGGTAGAGTTCCGTGGAAGCACTCGTACCTGTTTGTCGTGAATGAGGTGCTTATTGAGGTTTTGGTGTGGAAAAACCTTAACTATTCTCCCTCTGTATGCTTAGAGATGAGCGAATAATCAGAATTTTGAATCGGTCGAGAATAATCCGATGATTAATGTGGAATTATCACGAACCATTTTTGGTAGCTTAGAATTTCGTAACTGGAAATCAATATTTAAAGAACTGACAAAAGTGGCTAGATGTTCATATAGTTTCTCTTAGAATGGGAGTTTTGTATTTAGAAAAATACGAGTAGTTGACACGTAGAGAGGCGCAACCTCCTAATGATATTGATAATGGAAGTTAATGATGTATAGGCTCGTCTTATGCGAATGTCATTGATTAGGAGCACAATGTGACGCATCGTTAATGAGAGTGTTATATAAGCTTGCTGTGAGACGAGGGCTATAGTGATTGAGCGCCTTACTACGTAGATAGTTTGCGTACTGATAAGATGTCCATAATTGTTTTATCAGGTAGGCCTTATTTTTTGAATTTCGGGACGAAATTATGTTATTAGGGGGGGGGGGGGGGGGAGTATGTAATACCCCGTATTTTTATGGTATGGAGATTTATTAAGTTTAATTGAGATAAATTAATTTAATATTAATCCAGAAATTTGTTTTAACTATTTACTAGCATGACGAGAGTTAGTAATTATTGGAAATTTGTTGATTTGTTAAATATTACTTAGTGAGTAAAGTAATATGAACAATTGAATTTGTTAAAAATTGTCACAAGTGAATAAAATGGCAATTAAGTCGGGGCGCGCCTGTGCCATGTCGGGACTAAATTATTATTATTAAAAGTGAATAAATTATAAGTCGCCCGTATGGTCATTTCGAGTGCACCAAAGTGTATGGAAGGGTCAAGATAGTCAGAAAAGTGTACCCGGGGGTTTAGTTTGGGTCTCGGGATGTTTTTTGGCCTAATTGACATCCCGGGAGGGTATATTAGACATTTTGTATTTTTGGGTAATTAAACCCACGAATTTCCAATAGTTATATTAGCCATTAGGAGTTTCCTTTTAGTGTTAACAAACACAGAACTTAGAACGGCCATTAGAGAAGAAGATAGGAAGCTTTACAAGTAATCCAAGGCTAAGAACTCATCCGTTTGCACCGCCACCACCACCAAAGCGTAGATCGCACGATGAGTAACGCAACCATGCCTTTTTCATCCACAAATCAGAACCTTAAATTTCAAGCAATTATCTATCTTGCGTTCTTTTTAGTTAATGTCTCACCCATGTTAGTTTAGGATCATCAATAACATGTTTTATGAAAGTAATTGATGATTTAGAGACTTAAAATCGCATGTTTAGAGAGATTTAATATATTCTGGACATACCCATCATATGTAGAGGATTACCCATGAATTAGTACGAATTTAGAAACAAAAAATCTTTGAAATAAGTAGAAGAATGGATGTTTCTTCCAAAATTAGGGTTCTTGAAGATTATGTGAATTTTACCCCATTAATTCGATATCGTTGATGAATTTGAACATGTTTCACGTAGGAAATCATGTAATTAGGTATATAGTACCCGTAGTAATGTTGTTTGGGAGTTTGGGGACCGTTAATAGAGATTTAGTTGAGGTTGGAGAAACAAACCCATAACTGAACAATGGACTAATTCGTCATAATTGCTTGATCGATCGATTGACCAAGAACATCGATTGATTGATTATCGGTCGATCGACCCCCTTTCCTCGATCGATCGATCCCTCCTGGAAAAGTGGATATTTTTCTCATTTTTATTTAATCCGGTTACAATACATAGGTATCCTTGATTATTATTTATAGAGTATAATGGGTTATGAAGAGGACTAGTAGGGTCGAAGTAGACTCCGTTAAGTGAGAATTAATATAGGATGAAATTGGGGGTTAACGGGGAGTTTCGTTACACTTTACAAATTGTGCGTATGTTCGCTAAATAATTTTAAGACTCATGAAAGACTTAAACCAGAAAGTTAGAGAGAGTGTACGTACTGAGATTATATTTGAGAAAGAGAGTACTTCGAGAGATGAGAGGTAAGTATGAAACGATTATAATTAAGAATAAAAACGACAAATCCTTTATGTGAGGTAATTGGGTAAAAGTTGTACAACGTGAGATTAATAATTGTTATCACTGGGTCATTTGCGAACCCAATTGGAAAAAAAATGAGAATATTGATATACATAACTGAATGCTTGTGTATACCTATTTATATTATGCTTGTGTGAAATCATCCCTCGCTACTTGCTATCACGGAGGTTGCCATGCCGGGACAGTCTTATCTCTATGGGACCTTTATGGGGGATATCGACTTGTACCCTAGAACATAGGATTCCATGGTACAGGCTATCTAATTGATAATCAGACGGTCCTAAGAGACGTGAGGGTATGTGCTGGCCTCTTAGTGACTTGGAACTATGCTTCGCCTACAATTATATGTGTTTTGTGTTAATATAGTTCGAGAGTGATTACGAACTAGTATTTCCCTTAGTACGAGTGATACGGGGACTTGATAGTAGAGTATGCCAGCACCATATATTTTATGTGGGGTGTCGATAATATATATATTATATGAGTGACTAATATATATATACTTAAGTATGGGAACTTTATGTTGTGCATAAAAGTAGTTAAGTAAAGAATAAATATTCCAACTTTATTATGAGTGTTTGGAAAGTTTGTAACATTACGGATTTAATCTATGTAACGTAAGATATATGAGAGAGTTTAAATTTCTGAAATTAATTATTTAGGCATAATATTTTTCTCGAGATAAAACCATATGGGAAAGTTAAGTTAAAATAAACATCCGAGATAAATAGTACGGTAGGCATGCACACTATATGAGAGGTGAGAATTCTCAAGAGAGTGTCACATACTAACATGGTTGTTACATTAACCGGTAAGCATTTAAAATACTTGCTAAACTATTTTTAAACTATTTTACACTCGGGCTCTGACCCGTTTTCCTATCATTTCTTTTCTCTTGTATATATGTATATATTACAGGTGCCCAGCCACAGGGGCGTCATGCTTAGATTCTTTGGACCGAACACACTGCAGCTTATGTGGGAGTTGTAGGCCCTTGCTTAGACGACCTCCTAGATTGATTCTACTCTTGTTTAGTTCATCAAAGTTAGGGCACGCGTCGACAGTTCCTCTATTCATTTTTTATTTTTGTCAGAGATTTTTGTTCCTTTATATATCCAGTATTCGGTACTCTTTGGGATTTAATTATTGTCAGGATGTTTTCATTTATAGTTTTAAAGTTGTTTGGTTTATCTAGATGATTTAAATTCTTGTGTGTTATTTGCCATCCTTAGTAATTATGTGATTCTTAATCTATTGGTTATTAAAAAGGTTTTCATATTTGGATTTAGTAAAATGGAAATAAGGTTTTTAATTGATGTAGGGTGTTTAAATTAGAAATTTTATTTTGCGACAGTGATGCTAAGAATGACCCAACCGTTCACCTTGCTTTTTAATTTAATAAAGAACTTATCACATGGTATTTAATTAGGCGGGGTGTCACATAATATTAAATATTTTTCTTTGTCTCAATAGATGTACAGCATCAAAAACTCAGATAATTATATTTTTGACGAAAAACATTAAAGACTCCGCTCCAACACTTACAAATGATTTTATGAAAAATAATCCCAATACTCTAAGTGAAATGCTAATGTATTTAAACACAACCTTACCTAAATTAATCTCGCGGAGACTTCTTTGATGAAGAACTTTGATATTCGAATCCGTCTTGATGCTTGGATGATCTTGAATAGTTCTTCGACGGTTGTAGCGGTATACAACATACTCTAATGTAAACAGTTGTTATAAAATATGTACTTACAAATCTCTCCCTATGTCTATACCGGTAAAAAATAAAAATAACCCGAATTATTAAAAACTAAATTCCTATACAAATTTAATACCGTCCCATGAACCCAAAAATGAAAAGGTACTTGAATGCAAGTCTTCAAATATTTTTCAAAAATTTCCATCATTCTTCAAATATCAAAGATTTTCTCATCAGGGTGTCCAACATAATGAAATTCACTTTTGTATCTTCACACATGAGATAAAGCAAATACCTTCGTGACGCATCGAGTTTGAAATGTTATAAATATGTTAATCAATATAATCAAATCTCCCCCATAATTCATTCTGCCTCTTTTTATTTGTCTGAAATTGCCAAGGAAAAGAATAAACAAACAAAACATGGAGTGTCACGACAAAAATCACAATATATGGATCAAACTACGTGCATGTAGAGGAAATACTCAAAGTATCCACAAACTACTTTTTATTTTTTATTTTTTTCAAACAAAAATAATTTACAAAAATCACACACCCTGAATTTTCACCAAGATAACCAAATCGTGGAAATGGAATGAATGTGTGTGAAAAAATTCAATCAAGAAAACATAACATATGTGATTGATGTATACATGTACTCCTATCAAATGAATCTCAACATCGTCCTTAGGTGTTTACAGTGTTAAATTTAAATGACATCGACTCAATCCATCAACACATCAAAGTGAAGAAGGATTCTCACACCAATAACGTCTAAAACTATAAATGATTTTTCAAGACACTGTCAGGATGTGCAAACTCGTTTTTCATTTCTTTCCATCCAAACTCCCTCATAAAAATAATAATCATTATATTTTCTTTTGAGGTGGCCTGTTTTTGGCATATTTTTCTTTTGAGTGTCTTAAAATTTTTCGAGCTCTTTTCAAACGGTGGCTTTCACAATGAGTTAATTTTACACTCTCGCAGCCCTTTCCGTGAGTCAATCATCATATTTTATTGCATTTAAATCCTGAGGTAAACGGTTATTCTATTTACTACTTCCATTGTCAAGTTTTATCGTATTTGGTTCATTTTAAAGATATGATTGAGATGACAACACTCCAACCAATATGTGATTAACAAGTACGATAGTCAAACAAATTTGTGTAAGTGTGCATTAAAGGCAAATATGAGTCAAACATGTAGGTAGTAATCACAAATTACGTCTTAATGACTCCACACATTATAAAGCACAAAATGAGATGATGATGCATATGAAAATACTATCAAATAGTCACATAGATATGGAATGAAGTTATGACTTGATCATACTACATGTGAATTTATATAAGGTGTAAAAATAATACAAAAATCTTTTTGTCTTTTTCAATTTTTCAAGAAAAAAGAAAATATTTTTGTAATTTTCCAAAAATTTTCGAAAACAAAAATCTTTTTGGTTTTTTGAAAAATATATCACAAATGTAGTACAACCAGCAATAGGCATAATATCGGCATGAGCATCATCCTATGCTAGCAAACAGTAGATCACACGAAGAATAATCAATCCAAGCAGGTGTGATCAAACGAGCAATGCAGTATAGAAATTAAGCATAAATACCAAAAGTAACTACATATAAACTGACAGAGGCAACCCAGTAGTACTAAAAACATAAGCATATGAACCCAAGGTACTGAAATAGATAAATGCTGAAAACTAACCAGATCGTTAAAACGAAGCTCAATGTCGCTTGAACGAAAATGCTTGTCGTAAGAACGACAGCTTCACGCGACATGAGATCTCGCTCGAACGAGGAAACCAAACTTTCATACTTTGCCCAAAACATTAAACAGTGTTGCCCAGTGAAAATTTTATCAGAAAATAGTAGCTAGAGGGTGCTAACAGAAGAAAATAGTGCTAGAATAGTAGTATACTTAATAAAACAATGTAAACTACAACAAAGTGGGGGTTTGAGGAATAAAATTTACTTTTTTGTTAAACTTTCTAGGTCCATTTAAAATTTTGTAATAGAAACGCCTAAGATGACCTTGCCTACCGCAATGTATGCAATTGTAAATTGGGAAATGAGTGTTACCTGAAAGGGATCGTCCCCTAAAGCTTCTAGGTGGCGCTCTCCTGAAATTCCTAGGTAATTCTCTCATGATGTTACTTGGTGACTCTCTCTTAACAACTCTAGGTGCTTCTCTCTTCACAATCCTGGGAGGCTCTCTCACACGTGTGGGGTTGGATTTGTGAATGGGTGAAACACTATCATCGAAGCCTATACCACCCCTACCCTCCTTAATTTGGAGAGTGCCTAAAATTTTATCTAGCTTTTCAGACCTACACTCCAAATCAAACTTCACCTTACTTGATTCTCTTAAGATCTTCTCAAGCTCACCTATCTTAGACTCAAGTACTCGTCTAGGATACTCAAACTCTAAAATATCCTTTTTCATAGTCTCCATCAACCCTCTAAGACTATCTCTCTCACCCTCAACATATTCTAGCTTATCTCTAATCATTTTCTCACGTGTCTTAAAATCCTCAATTAATGCATCAGTTTTGTTCTAATTTGAGACACGTTCTTTCAACTGAGCTTCTAATTTCTTATTTTCTTTCTTTATCTTTAAATTTTCCAGATACAAATTATTGTAGGCAACTTGCAACTCACTCAATTATTCCTCTTCCTCCTCGTTCTTTTCACCCTCACTCTCATCCCTAGTCATATGGGTGGAAAGCTCTCGCTTGGATGCGTAAAAAACTTTTTCTTTCAAATCACTAAGGGTAGAAACATGAGATGCCGGTTTTTTCAATTAATTCCTTAAATTTTTAGGACACTCATATATCGTGTGACCAATTCCCTCACAAGCACGACACCTCTCAGAGTTACGTTCAACAGAAGATATAAAACAAGAATTCGAGTGAATTTTCCAATTCGCCCTTTCAAAATGTTGGCATCTAAAATCATCAACACCATCAAAAGCCATATTTTAAGAAAGTCAATTTCCAAATTGGTTTTGAAAAACTCAAGATTACAATACAATAACTTAGTGCAACCAACTCTGATACCAATTTGATGATGTGAGTAGTCAAATTGTATCAGGATAAATACGTGAAAAATCATGATCACAAAAAAAATTAGCATAACCCGCTCTGATACCAATTTGAGAGAGTTCTATAGAGAAATAATGCGACTTCTCAAATAAATCAAATTTTCATTATGGGACAAACCAATCAGTCTTAATTAAACCCAAATTTTAAATAAACCCTAACACAAGCATCAAGGTGATTTAAAATTATAAATCAATAAAGATGCAAAGGAAACTAGTTTCAGGAAAAATTCTCGCAGGGTAAAACCTTTTATTTTACTATAATTTGTAAGTAATCTACATGTACTACAATGAAATAGATTTTGACACATGAATACCTCAGGCGTCGGTCGGTGTCGTTAGAAATGAATTACGCGTAATAATCCACAAGAACCGCAGTCCTATCCTCAGACCAGGAACACCGTAACACTCCCTATGAACCTCAGTCGAAATCAATAAAGAATCTTCATGCAGTAAGATCCTTAATGACACGCGGTCATATGGTGCAGATTTACCCTCTCTACAAGAGCAATGCCATCTAGATCGTATTTTGGGTTCCAAAACAATTCACTAGAGGACTGGGATGTTTTGTGAATTGTAAAAACAAAGGATTGAACCTCTAAAGTGAGAAGACAAATTCGTATTGCTGCTTGCAGAAAATGTAGATGGTTTTTGTAAAGTGTTTCTTATGAAAAATGGAGTTAGAGAGTCCTATCTATAAAAGACTTAAGGCGGCGACTCATTCAAACGAGATTGGATGGCGTTTGGACAAAATAAAATGTCGTTTGATACTTCGCGCGACAAGCCATGTCTTGAACGACATACGCTGTCATTTGAACGATAGTAATATTAAATATTTTTATTTTTATTTTTCTCAATAGATGCACTACCTCAAAAACTTCAAAAATTATATTTTTGACGAAAAACATTAAAAACTCCGCTGCAGCACTTAGAAAAGATTTTACGAAAAATAATCCCAATACTTTAAGTGAAATGCTAAGGTACTTAAACACAACCTTACCAAAATTAATCTCAAGGAAACTTATTTGATGAAGAACTTTGATATTCAGATCAGTCTTGATGCTTGAATGATCTTGAATAATTCTTCGATGGTTGTAACGGTATACTACATTCCAAAAAAACGTGCCTACTAATTTGTGCTTACACTTATCTAAATGGCTATTTGGAGATATAGTACCCATTGGTGGATGGCACTACGTGTCTGTGCTCAACATCAATAAAGACACAACACGTTTTCATATAAAAAATTATTATTTTTATAGTGTAAAATATGTGGGACACGTATCGCATTCCTATCGTATCCATATTAGTGTTGGGTGTTGACACGTGGTACCTCCGCATATGGTACGGTCTCTTGATTATTTGATATTCTTGCATTATTTTGTTAGTCCTCATCATCGTTTATACATAGTTATAAAGATCTTAAAAAGAGGCATGTTACAATAAGACGACACGAACCGACATGAAGTTATAAGTTAATGGGTGGACCTTTAATAATTTTAGGCAATATCAGTGTTAACTCGATAAGACACAATAATTAATGGGTCGAGTAATTTTTTACCCTTCACCCATTAATACCCAATAAGATCCGTTAAGACCCATTAATTTAGATAAATAAGGTATATTGTTAGGACTTATAAGGATCTCATTTGATAGCCTGGGTTTTGCCGCGGCGCGAGAGTCACCTACGCACCAATTGTATATATTCGGCTCACCACCTCTATACAAAAACCTAAACTTATGACTACACTCAACGGATGAGTATAGCGGCTAAGTCCGGGTATAAAAAATCCACATATATGAGTTTCTAGAATTTATATGGTTTATTACTCCTAAATAAAAGCGTAAAAGATAAATTACAATAGGAAGGAAAAGATGCAGAAAGGGAAATGATTAATCTAGGCGAGTGTATTGAAACTAGATTAACAAAGCGGTAAAAACTATAGGTTGCGTCGAATATCCCTCACCCGAGTTAATTAGTATAAAATGGTTAAATGGGTCGACGAGTTATTACGAATGCATATCGTTTCGACAGTTATTTAAATCAAGAGTTGTCACACCCGTAAATTCACATAAAAGCCTAATACGATTTTGGCGTCAACAAATACCCTGGAAATTATGCACGCAATGTCATAAGCCCGGAACATACATGATATGCCCTGTCAAATCCCCTAGGGGTAATAACTAGGACAATGCACCCGAAATAGACCCGTAAACTCCATCACCAAAGTAAAGCAACATGTCAACTCGAAATGAGTTCAATCCGGCACAACCTGGACTAATTTAGCTAGAAAGCATATAAAAAATGCGATAAAGGAAAGCGGTAAATAAATGCAATAAATCTAGACACAAAGCAACTAAATTAAAGCATTTAAATAAAGCATGTAAACTATATTAGAAAGCAAGAAATTAAGTAAATACAAACTATATTGATGGAGAGGGTAAAGAAAAGTGTAACCTACAAATCGAGAAGAAGAAAGAGCTATCAAAATTGGTTTTTACAACAAAATTGGTTTGTATAGTTACTGGAATTTAAAATAGAAAAGAAAAGGGAAAAGAAAAGAAAAGAAAAGGAGTCGAAGAGGCAAATATCTGGGAGGATCGATCGATCGACCAAGCCCATCGATCGATTGAGAAGGTCCATGATAGACAGGGTTTTTCCGCGGCGCGAGAGTCACCTACGCGCCGATCATTTTATATTCGTCTCACCTGAACTATACAAAAACCTAAATTATGACTACACTCAACTGGTGAGTACAACGGTAAGTCGGGTATCGAATCCACAGGGAATGTTCGATAGATAGTAACAGATTATTAATCCAGGAATAAAACTGTAAAAAGGTGATGGTTGGTTGTAATTAAAAGAAAAGAATATGTTAAGTCTAAATAAAAGTAAAGAGAGGATCGAGATATCATCTAACCATACGAATCGAAACAACTACTAATCAAGATTTCGGCTCGAGAGCAATTTAATCGAGCATTATCAATTAAACATAAACTTCACACAATAAGGAATTTAAGCCAAAGTTGCGAGAATAAACACTTAATCGAAAATTGGCCGCACGCGTATTAAGCTCGAATTATCGCTATAAACACTAACAATGCATGACATAGAAAGTTAAATGCATAATAATCCGACTTTAATTCACGCAGGTTCAATTAAATGCAATTTTACACAAAACCTAATTTTCGGAGCTCGGGGCCCGAAAATGGCGGAAATGAAATCCCGACCCTATTTATCTAAGGGTGCATGATGAATTAAACTAAATTATGCTAATTAAACTAGGAAAGCAAGAATTAAAGCATGTAAACTAGTTAGAAAGTAATTGATCGAGTGGAAAAACCGAGCGTCCGTGTAATACGCTAGTCGTTGTTATCGGCTTCCAACCTCAATACAAAAAAAAACCTAAACTTTTAACTACACTTTTATGGAGTATAGTAGTAAGTCTGGGTATCGAATCCACAGGGAATGTTTTATAGAATTTAATTGATTTATTACTTCTAAAATAAAAATGAAAAAGATGATGATTGGGAAAATTTCTATTAAAAAATTACTTAAGAAAAAGAAACTGAAAAGTGCAAAAGCAATTAGATCTGACAAATGGGAGAAAATAGGGTAGGGTACAATCCCTCAATCCTTAACAAATTATCCTTTAGACTACTAGAATTATAAATCAAAATTCTTGATTAAATCCAGTCCTTATCATCACTAAGCATTACATATATGAGGGTCAAGCCCTCATCATATGAAATCAAAGATCAATATAAGGCGGTGAACGACAAATTATACATACAAAGCATTCTTAAACATCCCAAGTACCTAGGGCAAGAGAGATTAAAAGATATGACAATGCATATATGATTTTCATTCACGATTCAACCAATATTTTCATTTATTTTCTAATTTTCCATACAAATAATTTGTATTAGGATTGAGTTCATGTACCCCAACCCTTGAGAATTTAGCTACTCATGATTAGATTAAAAAAAACAAATTCATACACAACATTGAAGATCTACAAGACATTATAAATAAATTGCAAATAATAAAACAAGAGAATGGAAATGAGATTACTTGAATTCAACAACAAGAACGGAATTGGGATTCAGAAATTCTTACAAAATATGATTCATGAAAACTCTTGAAGAAACTGGAAATTAACCCTAGAACTTGACCTAGAATTCAGCCTAGAATGCAACCTCTAACCTAATCCTAACCTAGCCTTTTTGCAATCCTCCTTCAAATGATGTAGGGCATGGGCTTTTATAGCACAAAATCTCGAAATTGACAGCCAATAGTGCTTGTGGAACAAGTTTTATGAGTTGCACACGCCAAAAATCTGCATAATTAATGCCAGAAATCTGTACAGCCGGACCGGTCCGGTTTCCACCCGGATCCATCCTGTTATCGGATCGGTTCTTTTTTTCTGACCGGATCGGTCCTGTCACCACCGGATCGGTTTGGTACCATCCGGATCCATCCTGTTTTTCTGGTTCATTTCTCTTCATTATCGCGCAACTTCAAAACCTCGTAACTTCTTCACCGTAATTCGGATTGAGGTGCCGTTTTTTCCAGTGTTCTTGTAATTTAGAGATATTCAACTTTCTAGTTGGCCCCACCTCCGGGATAAGGCTGCAAAATTACGAAAATGCCCTTCAACTCTCCATTTCTAGGTTTCTTTCACTGTTTTGAGTTCTCCTTCGCACTAACTTGCATGAAATACCTGTAAAGCACATGAGAAATACACAAAACACGAAATACTTGCCAAAAAAGGTTAGTAGAATACATTTGAGACAAATCCAAGCTACTTACACTGCACGGGATCATAAAAATACTGAAATTAAGGGGATAAATGTGAAGAATATGTGCCTAAACACACCCCCTAACTTAGAACTTTGCGCGTCCCGAGCAATGTATATGAATCCTAACCAAAAATTCCATTCTTGAAAATCCCTTTATTAAAATAAAATTCCACTTTCGCAGGCACGCGATTGCATTTAGCGTATGCAACAAGCCTTTAAACCCCTAAGCTACCCTAGTAGGACGAGTTTTGTCTCGTGAGGGTTTGCAGTGAATTTACCCACAAAATTCTTTATTGACTCAAATAAATATCAAAATACTTAAAAATTGTACAATTTAAACTTTTTGAAAAATACTCACCATAAATTCATATTCAACTGTCTCAAACCATAGTGTGTGTGTGCAAAGCCAAACATTAAACCTCAAACTTCCACCGATTGAGCATTACGTTACTTTCCGAAAATTCGTTTTGATTCAAATTCTTACGGATTGCACTCACAAACAAATCACTCGGATTGTGGTTATTTTCTCTCGGTATGCATGATATAAAGAGTAAATATAATGGACACAAATTCATGCATACAAAATTGAAAAGAAGGAAATATATGGTGAAAAGATCTCATCATCGGAGTACGGTTATTAGGAAACGGGAACATCACCTCTAGTTCACACCATTTAATCTCTCATATTATCTTTTCATGTCTTAGCTCTCCACACAGTAATTAATTTCGCAATTTGGACTCGGTTAGGACTTTTTGGGTTAAAAGGTGTAAATGGTATAATTGGGAATGGACGGGAATGTTGGAATTGGAAAATATCTTTATGACGTCCATTTGTGCTTTTTTCGGGCATTTACTCAAATTTTTTTTCTTTTCTTTTTCTTTCTATTTTTGTTGAGCATTTTCTATTTTTTTCTTCCTTGCCCCTTTTTATTGCACAATTTGGACTTATTTGATGAATTTTCTCAATTTTCACAATTCCGGGCTATTTGGTTTTTTCGGGTTATCAAACGAAAGGGAAATATTTTATTCGGCTCAAAGTGGGTTGCAAAGGGATAATTTTGTTTTTCACAACTTTTTATGGCTAATATTTTTGGGTAACAAACGAGGGCCTTCTTCATTGTCCAAATTGCTAATCACATTACCATATGCATCTCGAGATTAATTAAGTTTAGAGATATATTTAGCACGAATTTCGAGACAATATTTCACACATTTCCATAACCGATCAAAACAAAGGATTGAGATCATCAACGACTTATTTAAAACACTGAAAAGAACTTTGAGTTAATCATAAACTCGGATTGATTTAAAAACTCAAAAAGATCGATAGGCTCGAAATCTCACCGGGTTGGACTAATCTCCACACTTATTCGTAAAGTCGTCAATTTTCTTTCAATTTCCATCTTTGGTCAATTTTGGCTCAGTGCAATTGAGATTTAACAATTTGAGACTTTAAATAGAATAAAGGTGACATTTTTGAAAAATTTAAATTCCAATTTTTATTTATTTTGAAGAAAAATATTTTTGGATTTTTTCAAATTTTTTCAATTTTTTTTTTCAAAACACCTTTGGAAAGAACATGTGATCGAATCAATGAATCTAAACAATAAATGGGAAGAATATCCCACACCCCCTAACTTAAATGTTGCATTGTCCTCAATGTGAATCAAGAACACAACATAAAGAGAGGAAAAGAAAGATATTACCCAAATTGAGTGATCCCTGATGAGTGCGAGTCCATTGAATCTACAAAACATGTTAGAACCAAGCATAGCAAAAATAATAACAAAAACTTTAACTAATGACACTACACTATTAAAAACGGAAAGAAAAAGAAAAAGAAAAAAAACTAATTATGTACAACCTAAAATTTGAACGGCTAATAAATCATACACTAGAAGTCGAAAAATTTGAGGGTCCACCCAAAATACAATTTGACTTTGAGGGATTAATGGTGTACCCTCATTAGGATGCATGCCTCCCGAAAAGTAAGAATTCCGTTTGAAAAACGGAAGGCATGTGTGAAATGGAGAAAATGAACCATCACCAATTAAAAAATTTAACAGAATGATGAGGGGTTTGGATGCTAGGTGGGATAAGTACAATTGAGATCCAAGAAAAATATAATCACCTCCCAAAGATTTTTCAAGTAGTATGGGGAGAGGGGCACACAAAAAGGAACATTCCATATTAGAAAACAATTCTAGCAAAGTGTCTTTGTCGGTAAAAGGTGTAAATGTTTCAGAATTTTCAACCGACTCATAGGAATCTAGCGGTACTTCTAATGGTTCAATGACTGTGAATGAAAATGGTGATGAAATAAACTCAATCTCAAGTGATTCATCATCAATTGGAGATTGAATTTCAAGGGAGCAAGACTCACTTTCAATGATATGTTCTTCAAAAATTTGAGGTGACACACAAGTCTCAACCTCCTCTTTGTTTTCCAAAATAGAACACACATCATCGCAAAGTGTGACCATTTCCTTCACAAGACCATAATCGATATTCTTTGTGCTTTGGGTGGAAAGAAAATCCAGTACTCTTTTGGTTAGAAAAAGCGTGTATTCTTCCAAAGTAGGATCCCTTGGCTCTAGAACCTCGGATTCCCCTTTTGGTTGAAAACCTTTTATAGTTTCACAAATATTGGAAGAAAAATCTTCATTGGATTCCCCAAAATGATTTTTTTTCCGATATTCGTTTTCAAGCTTTTCATACGCAAGATTTAGAAAGGCCTCACCCATGGTAATAGGTCGAGGCACGAATTCTTGAGAATATTTAATATAAATTTCTCTCCTATATTCATTTGCAAGACTTTCACACTCCAGAGTTAGAACGGCCTCACCAATGGTAATAGGTCGAGCCGCGGAGTCTTGAGAATAAAAAGTTTGAAAACGATTACCATATGAACCATTATAATTACCGAACTCACCATGAAAAGACATGATTACCAAATAGTATGTAAATGGAAATTTGAGTACAAAGGTGTGCGGTTGAGGATTCTACGTTTCTTGGCACTCAATTGTGCAAGGCTACAAAAAAAGGTTAAAAAAAATCCAAAGAAAAAAAGAATCTTTCGAAATAGTAAATCAATTATAATCTATAACAAGACATTCCCCGGCAACGGCGCCATTTTTGATCGAGTGGAAAAACCGAGCGTCCGTGTAATATGCTAGTCATTGTTATCGGCTTCCAACCTCAATACAAAAAAAACCTAAACTTTTAACTACAATTTTATGGAGTATAGTAGTAAGTCTGGGTATTGAATCCACAGGGAATGTTTTATAGAATTTAATTGATTTATTACTTCTAAAATAAAAATGAAAAAGATGATGATTGGGAAAATTTCTATTAAAAAATTACTTAAGAAAAAGACACTGAAAAGTGCAAAAGAAATTAGATCTGACAAATGGGAGAAAATAGGGTAGGGTACAATCCCTCAATCCTTAACAAATTATCCTTTAGACTACTAGAATTATAAATCAAAATTCTTGATTAAATCCAGTCCTTATCATCACTAAGCATTACATATATGAGGGTCAAGCCCGCATCATATGAAATCAAAGATCAATATAAGGCGGTGAACGACAAATTATACATACAAAGCATTCTTAAACATCCCAAGTACCTAGGGCAAGAGAGATTAAAAGATATGACAATGCATATATGATTTTCATTCACGATTCAACCAATATTTTCATTTATTTCCTAATTTTCCATACAAATAATTTGTATTAGGATTGAGTTCATGTACCCGAACCCTTGAGAATTTAGCTACTCATGATTGGATTAAAAAAAACAAATTCATACACAATATTAAAGATCTACAAGACATTATAAATAAATTGCAAATAATAAAACAAGAGAATGGAAATGAGATTACTTGAATTCAGCAACAAGAACGGAATTGGGATTCAAAAATTCTTACAAAATAGGATTCATGAAAACTCTTGAAGAAATTGGAAATTAACCCTAGAACTTGACCTAGAATTCAGCCTAGAATGCAACCTCTAACCTAGCCTTTTTGCAATCCTCCTTCAAATGATGTAGGGCATGGGCTTTTATAGCACAAAATCTCGAAATTGACAGCCAATAGTGCTTGTGGAACAAGTTTCATGAGTTGCACATGCCAAAAATCTGCATAATTAATGCCAGAAATCTGTACAGCCGGACCGGTCCGGTTTCCACCCGGATCCATCATGTTATCGGATCGGTTCTTTTTTTCTGACCGGATCGGTCCTGTCACCACCGGATCGGTTTGGTACCATCCGGATCCATCCTGTTTTTCTGGTTCATTTCTCTTCATTATCGTGCAACTTCAAAACCTCGTAACTTCTTCACCGTAACTCGGATTGAGGTGCCGTTTTTTTTCCAGTGTTCTTGTTATTTACAGCTCTTCAACTTTCTTGTTGGCCCCACCTCCGGACTAAGGCTAAAAAATTACGAAAATGCCCTTCAACTCTCCATTTCTAGGTTTCTTTCATTGTTTTGAGTTCTCCTTCGCACTAACTTGCATGAAATACCTGTAAAGCACATGAGAAATACACAAAACACGAAATACTTGCCAAAAAAGGTTAGTAGAATACATTTGAGACAAATCCAAGCTACTTACACTGCACGGGATCATAAAAATACTGAAATTAAGGGGATAAATGTGAAGAATATGTGCCTAAACAGTAATGAAACTAAATTACAAAGCAAGGAAAGATGAAGAACAAAACTTTATTAATGGAGATGGAAATGAATAGTTCAATCTTACAAAACCCATGGGTTGTCAATCCAAGAAGAAGAGAAAATGAGATCTCCAAACCAAACCCTAACTAAAACTATCTATGTCAGAATATCAATGTCTCTGGCTCAATTACAACAAAAACTGGCTTAAGTAGTAAGTTAGAATAAAAGAAAAGAAAATATCTGCAGGAAAAACAGGGGATCGATCGATCGACCCCGGTGGTCGATCGATTGACTATTAAATTCGTGGCAAAAATATGAAGGGTCGATCGATCGACCTCCAAGCTCGATCGATCGACCTCCAGGCTCGATCGATCGATCAAGCACAGACAGCCTGCAGAATCCCCTGTTTTGGGATGCAATTCATCTCCGCTTAAATCTTCATAACTTTGTCAGACGGACTCGGAATCGCACACCGTTCACAGCCACGCGAAGCTAGCGAGGAGAGCTACAACTTTCGTGTAGATGTCGGGACAGGTGCCCAAGCTGTAAAATGATCGGATTTTCCTTGAACGTGCGATTGTGTACAGAAATTGCGCGGAATGCGTCCGAATCCAATACTTGGTACCTAAATACCTACAAAAGACCAATTATACCTCATATAGCATGTTAACAATATAAACAGAGGTTGTCTGGTTAACAGGCTTAAATATAGAGATTAAGGCACCCGGGGGGGTTAAAATGTGTAGGTTCGACGGATGAAATACGCGATATTTGCGTATTATTAGTCCAAACCTTCTGTCTTTGATCTAAAGAAAATTCTCAAACAGCGGTCAACCGGGGTCCAAAGGTCGGTCGACCGGCACTCTGTTTTTGGCAGCTTTTGGTCCATAAAGAGGGGGGAAATGGTTGCAAACAGAAACGGCCATATCTTCTTCATCCGAACTCTAAATGACACACCGTTTACGGCCACAAAATGCTAACTCAACGAACTACGCATCCGTGGAATTTCCATGAGCTGGAGAAGAAATGTGAATTGACTAAAATTCCCTTGAAGTATCATCCGACGACGGAACTTCTTCAAAATGCAATTGATCCTCACTTTTAGCGTTCGAATACTTACAAAAGCACAATTAACCCCTGCAAAGCATGTATATATCCAAATCCAAGGTTGTTTGGTTAATGAGCATAAATATAGACATTTAGGACCATAAAAGCGCTAGAAAGCATAAAGATATAGGGCAAAAATATGAAATATTCGATACGAATCACACCCCCTAAATTAGACATTGTTAGTCCCTAGTAATGAAACAAAAAAAAACCACTCCAGAGAAGGAAGTACAAGACGTATATATGCATCAAAATATAAATGCCACTTTCATAGGGAGCACGATTGCATTTAGCATATGCAATAAGTTGTTAAACCCCTAGGTTACCCAAGTGGACGGGTGTCATCTCATGAGGATTTTCAGGGATGAAACCCACAAACATCATATGGTTTCCTCAAAATATGCCCAAACCAACATGCGACACGACCAACAAAAGCGAAAAAAAATTCATATGCATTATTAGCTGACTGAACGAATTCAAACAAAAGTCCGAATCATTAACATTATAGAATGCACCTCATTGAATTGAAACCTTAAAATGTGGGAGGGGAGCGAGCACATGAAAGTGTTATTTGTCAAAAACTTAAATAAATCGGATAAACGTTAAAGTAAGCATATATTCAATCGTCACGGGCATTACACTCATCAAATGAATCCACTTGAAATAGGGAGGTAACACACGGAACATGTGGGCATAAAGATTAAATTTAAATGGAAACTAGGCCGCACACATGTCAAAAATGAAGAATATTACATAGGAAATAAAAACTTGTAATCTCAGTGAAAGATACCGCTCATTAAAAGAGGTGAAATGCATTTTCACAGATTATCAAAACTATTTAAACCTTTGAATTACATCTACTTAAGATCACATAGCACTTGTATAGGGTTGTAATGTAGGTTTGGGGTTAAGGGTATGAAACAAAGGATATGTATATATGGATTCAAAGTGTTCGGGGATGAAAACTCGGGATAATGGAAATGCGGGCAAAATAAAAAATTGTAAAACAAGTTCCAAGAATTAAATATATGAATTGGAGAGTGATCAAAGCTTATTGAACTATATACCACATTTACAACTTTCTCTTTCTTTTCTTTTCTTCTTTTTTTCATTTTTCTCTTTTATTTTCTTTTGCTTTCTCTTTTTCTCTTTTTCACTACTCTTTTCTTTACTTTCACACTCTCATATGCCTAAATTGCAATCGTGATAAAAAAAAGATTCAATCCCAAGTAAAATTCCAAAAAAAGGTAGGGAAGGTAATATGTATGGGCTAAAACTCCAATTTAGAGTTGGTTATGGAATTTTGGGGTATGGAAGGAAAGGCTATATTTAGGCTCAAAGGTGTTGACGAGGGGAAACATATAAGGTGTCAAGGCTAATATGGGCGATATAACAAAGATTGCCTATGATCATTTCATAAAGTTTATGCAATTCTCGAGTCAAAACAAACTTTGAAAATCTTACTCAAGTAACTCATTTCATATATGAACTCAATTAATGAACAATGAAATGAAAGAATAGAGAGATTACCAACGACTGTAACGTTTTCAAAGAGGAAAGAATAGTGTATACACTCACAAATGATGAAAGGTACAAAACTTACTCGGTGTAAGTATATACAATGCAACAAAAGATTATCGAGTTATAAAAATCTTAAATCAAATCAATATAACAAGAAAATCGCATGTGCTCATCGGATTAAAGTTTAATTCATGAAGTTATTCATAATATCAATGATTCGAGAACTAAAGTCTAATAACTTCTAAAATCGAGAACATGCATCATTGGGTTGTCAATTGGATCGGGCAATTATTAAAATGTATCATCAGAAACAAAGGCAAAATGCCCAATAAAGGAGAAAAAAGAAAGAAAATCTTTTTCTTCTAAGAAAAGCATACTAAGTAACTAAAATGTGAGCAAAAACATGGACACTACCAACGAATGGATAGAATATCCCACACCCCCTAACTTAAAACCTGACATTGTCCTCAATGTGAATTAAGAACCAAGTTAAAGAAGGAAAAGAGCGATATTACCCAAAATCATCGCGATCTCCGAAAAGTGCGAGTCCGATGATTCTACAAAACAAGTTAGTAACAAGCATAGCAAAAAGAATAACCAAAAAGTTAACTAATTACACTAGACTAAAATAAAAATGAAAGAAAAGATAAAAAGAAAGAAAGAATAAAAAGCTAACTATATACAACCTACTATTTAGGCTTCACACTAACTATACACTAGAAATCTAAATAGTTGAGGGTCCACCATAAAAATAACTTGACATTAGAGGATAACCGGTGTACCCTCACATATAAGCATACCTTGCAAAAAATAGAAATTTCGTTTAAACAACAGAAGGTATGTGTAAGGCGTAAGAAACGAACCATCGTCAATTAAAAGTTTTGGAGGTACGAGGGGGGATTTGGATTGAACGGGTGACAAAAACATGTGGGGATTAAGAAAAGCAGAATATCCTCCCAATGATTTTGAAATTGGAATGGGAGGTGGATCACACAAAGGAGAAGATGCTATCGTGGAAGGCAAATCAAGCAAGTACTCCTCATCGGCGAAAAGGTTTAAAACATTAAAGTTTGAAACCGAATCATCGAGTACTTGTGACGGTGTGATAACAGAAAATGAAAATGGAGGGGAAATAAATTCAAACTCAAGAGATGCATCATGATCGCTCGAAGATTGAGTTACGAAAGAAATAAGATCATTTTCAATGAAATGTTCTTCTTTGGGGGCTAAGGAAGAAATCATTTCATTGCAAATAGGTATTACGTCATTTTCATCTTCACTTTCAATATCTATTATGCAATGGGCAAAATCAACAATGATTTGTTCCAAAGTAGGCACAAATACCTCATTTGGTTCAAAACATTCTTCGAATTCAAAAGTCTCGAAAGAAAAATCGTCGTCAGATTCAAATAATAAATCCAACTCATGATCCCAACAATGATTTTATTCCCGATAATTATTTTTAATTTTCTCATTCTCAAGCATACGCAAGCCCTCACCAAAAGTCATACGCCGAGGCGCGGATTCTTGAAAATGAGAACTTTGAAAATTATCATCGGAATTAAACTTAAACTCATTATTATAAGAATTTTGAAAACTATTGCAATTCGTTTCAAAATTCATATTATAAGGAGGTAGAGGGTCGAAATCGTTAACATCCTCCTCAAAATTCCAATAACCCAAATTTTGACTTTCGTTATACTCGCCCAAAGTCATTTTTGAATTTGTAATTTTTTGGGACTCTAAGTATTGATCGAAAGTCATAGGATTACGGGCATTTTAAGAATTATAATAATGATTACCGAAAGAATTGGAATAAGACATTCTTACCCCCCAAAATGGCTCGAAATGGCAAATTCCACAAAGTAGATGCACGCGCGATGAATTCAAGCGTTTCTGGGTGCTCAAATGTAGAAGTCCAACAAAAATGTTAGGCTAAAATAAAAATAGAAATAAAATATTATGAAATACTAAATCAAATAAACTCTAAACCAAACTCATCCCCGACAACGTCACCATTTGATAGCCTAGGTTTTTCCATGGCGCGAGAGTCACCTACGGGTCGGTCATGTTATATTCGGCTCACAAGCTCTATACAAAAACCTAAACTTATGACTACATTCAACGGGTGAGTATAGCGGCCTAGTCCGGGTATCAAAAATCCAGAGAGACGAGTTACTAGAATTTATATGGTTTTGTACTCCTAAATAAAAGCGTAAAAGATAAATTACAACAAGGAAAATATACAGAAAGGGAAAGGATTAATCTAGGCGAGTATATTGAAACTAGATTAACAAAGCGGTAAAAACTGTAGGCTGCGTCAAATATCTCTCACCCGAGTTAATTAGTATAAAATGGTGGCATGGGTCGATGAGTTATTACGAATGCGTCTTGTTTCGACAGTTATTTAAATCAAGAGTTGTCACACCCCTAAATTCGCATAAAAGCATAATACGATTTTGGCGTCAACAAATACCCCGAAAATTACGCACGCAAGGTCATAGGCAAGAAACATACATGATATTGCCCGTCAAATACCCTAGGCATAATAACTAGGACAACGCGGAAATAGACCCGTAAACTCCATCACCGAAGCAAAGCAAATGTCAACCCGAAATGAGTTCAATCCAATACAACCTAGAATAATTTAGCTAGAAAGCATATTAAAAACGCAGTAAAGGAAAGTTGTAAATAAATGCGAAAAATCTACACTATAAAGAAACTAAATGAAAGCATGTAAACTAAATTAGAAAGGAAAAAATTAAGTAAATAGAAACTATATTGATAGAGAGGGTAATGAAAAGTGTAACTTACAAACCTAAATGGGTGTCAACAAAATGAGGAAGAAGAAAGATCCCCCAAACCCTAGCCTAAAGCTATCTAAAATCTAATATATCTAACTATCTGATTATTACAAAAAAATTAGTTTATATAGTAAGTGGAATTAAAAATAGAAAAGAAAAGGGAAAAGAAAAGAAAAGAAAAGAAAAGAAAAGGAACCGAAGAGGTAAATATCTGGGAGGATCGATCGACCGATCGACCAAGGCCATCGATTGATCGATCGATCGAGCAGGTCCAAACCTTCTGTATTCGATCCAAAAAAATTCTCAAACTGCAATAGACCGGGGTCCCAAGGCCGGTCAACCGGCACTCTATTTTTGGCTGCTTTTGATCCATGAAGAGGGGGGAAATGGTTGCAAACGAAAATGACCATATCTTCTTCATCTGAACTCCAAACGACGCAGCGTTTGCGGCCACACGATGCTAACTGAATGTAATACGTATTCGTAGAATTTCCATGAGCTGGAGAAGAAATGTGAATTAACTAAAATTCCCTTGAAGTAGAATCCGATGACAAAACTTCTTCGAAATGCAATGAATCCTCACTTTTAGCGTTCTAATACCTACAAAAGCACAATTAACTCCTCCAAATGATGTATATATCCAAATCCAAGGTTGTTTTGTTAGTGATCTTAAATATAGGAATTTAGGACCGTAAAATTGATAGAATGCATAAAGATATAGGGAAGAAATATGTAATATTCGATACAAATCACTGATATAGCTTAATTTTAATTTAATCATAACAAATTCTAATTGATTCAAAGATTTACTAGAGTGACATTTGAGTTTTTAAACTTACTTCACTTTTTCTAGTGGGTTAAAGACAACCTAATCTTGTATCTCCCAGCTTGATGATCTGGGGAAAAAGTTCTACACGAGTTAACAACTAGCATCTTAGGTCTCCTACTCTTTTTTTAAATTAAGGACCAAAGGGATGCAAAAGAAGGTGCTTTATCTTCAAACCCATCCCAATTTTTCTCACTAAAAGGCTGAGGAGGATAAAAAACTATAAGAATTGAAAGTTTTTCCAGAAAAAATGGTTGTTCTTTTTATCGTAAAATAGAATTAGATAAGAGACTAGATCAAGTCAATACTGAGCCGAAAATGACTGCCATCGAGGATAATGATTTCTAATTAAGGATAAACTAGTTGGTAAAAGGCAAGCATGTATTTACTAACAATGCAACATTATTTAAAGAGAGGTTGGTTTAAATCCAAAGCAGTAGGGTTGTGTATCAAAATTTGTGGACTAGTTTTAGGTTATTTTTATTTAGACATTTCGTCAACACATAATTTCAAATATATATCATTATGATTTTTATGTTTTCATTATCTTGCTTCCCAAATGGTTGGATAATATGCCTTTAAGAACTGGCATTTGTTTTTCTCATTTGTATATGACTATTTATATCTCTCAAATGGCATGATCCACCTTTGAATGCATAATAAATTTGAAATGGTCCTTCCCATTTTGGGCACCAAAAAATTCATTCTGCCCACGTGAATTAAAAGTGCTCCACCTAAACTCATCCTTAGTCCAGTCTTCCACGGGTTTTAAATAAGTAACATTATTTGCGGTGATTGTGGGAGGAGTCCATACTCTTTCACAAACAACCCAAACACTCTTATCGATTGATTTTAAATGAGATTTCATATGGGTTTTCCAGTAAGCATAATTAGACCCGTCAAAAATTTGCAATCGATTATATAAGTTTTCATTCGAAAACATAACAATTTTTCAAAATCATATTTAAAAAAATCAATACCACTAAATTTTACGAAAAACAGGATCACTCGATAAATTAGAGAAACCCCCTCTGATACCAATTTGTGAAAGCAGCGTGATATCGGTTAGAAATAAATTGGCAAATTTCAATTAAACCTTTATTTAATCATTTGTCAATTTTAAACCAAATTAATTCAACCTAATTTTAACTAATCCTAAACAAACATCAAGGTGCAGTGGATTATGCCAACAAAAATAAATATGAATTGCTGACTCAAAGATTTCAGGAAAAAAAGAAAGGAAAACCCTTCATTTAACTTAATAATACTTACAATGATTACAAGTGAAATCTGCAATGAATGTCCGCAGATACCCATAAAACACGAAGATCTGAATCAACAATGAATCAACCTTAGAATATCCACAAAGACACGTAGTCCAATCTGTAACACCCGTATTTTGTGCATTTAATATTTAATTAATTCGGGATTTTAAATTATTAGTGTGTTGTAATTTTAATTGAATTAATTATGGCAATATATATATTTAAATATTAATCGGGGAGTGAATGGTTAATGTTTAGGAAAAATTTATTTACTAAGTGAATAGTAATAATTTTATTACGTCATTTCAAGTATTAATGACGAGGTATACACTTATCCCAGCCGGGAGTCGGTATAGACTAAATTGGGTGTGAGATAAGGATTTTTATAAATTAATTCGGATGCTAATTCTGAGTGCGCGGTTGAGTCCGGATGGGACGAGATAGTCAGGAAAGAGTACCCGGGGGTAGTAATTGGGTCTCGGGGTATTTTTGGGCATAGCCGGGCCCACACGGGGTGAGTTGGGCCACTTTAATTAAGCCCATTAGGTGAAAAACGGGATTAAGGGTTTTTAACCTAAGGGAAGATTAGGAAATCAGCAGCCAACACAACTCCAAACCTAGGGTTTGATAGGGGATTTGGGGGAAAGCAAATCAAGAACAAATTGGGAGCATTTGGAGCCAAATTGAGGGACTCCGCCAACGGAATCAGACACTACGAACACTTTCAGGCAAGTGGTTAACTATTTTTACTCCTAAATTGTGATATCCAATTCATATGTTAGTGATGTGTAACTAAAATTCATTTTGGGGATAAATGGGTAATAAATGGGGTTTTGTAAATGGAATCTTTATGAGTTCTTGGATGAAGAACATGAATCTTGAATGACTTAGGGTTTATTTGATGAACACAAGAGGTCAATCTGCCAGAATTTTTGATACAACTTTAAACGTATGCCATTTGAGTTGTACTTCGAATTAGAGTGTGAACCATACATGCATGGAAAGGTATTTCTCTTAGCTATCCAATGAACTTGGAATCAGTTCAATCGGAGTTATGTAGAGGTAGTAATAGACCTTTTACTAGAGGGTGTTTGATATGTCAACATAGTAATCTGCCAGACTTTTAACGTGACTTTAAACGTGTGCGATTTGAATTTTACTTCGAATTAGAGTATTAGCCATACATTACTGGAACGGTATTTCTCTTAGCTATCCAATGAACTTGGAATCAGGTCTATCGGAGTTATGTAGAGGGAGAAATCAAAATTTTACTAGAGGGTGTTTAATCTGTCAAAAAATTTGAGATTTTTCTTTTTAAGCCTCAAATGTATAAAATTTTATCGGGGAAGTGTTTGGGACCTTGATGAAATATATTGATGGAATAATGATATGGAAGTAGGTCTATGATTGAGTGTTGGACTTTAATTTTGTGAGAGAGTTAAAGTGGAGATTCATAGGCTTAATTGTGACGTACTCTAATTCGAGATGATAAGAATATAATTACGAAAAAGCATGAGCGAGCTTAAATTCGTTAGGTCAGTGGGTTAACAAGGGTAAATACTGAATTGATATAACAAGGGGTAACTAGGGCCCTTAGAGTTGTGTGAATACTTGAATTAATACGAAAGTGAGATAAATTCGTAAAGCAAACAAGTACGGTGAATAATAGAGAGAAATATATTACGTACAAGTATGAAGAATTGGGTTGTGTAAATACCTACTGTTTTATAGGATTTCTTGGGTTGTGAATGCCTATTGTGTGTTTCCCTGTGATAGGAACAAAGACTCGGGAAATATTAAATTACGGGCTAAGTAAGTGAGTCCGGGGATAATGGTTGGGTGACACCAAGTTATTAAATTAATGGATGTGATAATTAATGAAGGTAGAGTCGGAGGGTAGACTCGGAAAAGTATTAAATTAATTGATGTTGTAATTAATTAGTTTAGGGTCGGGTTGTAGACCCGTAGTTTGGTATAAATTAATTAATTGGGAGTCGGACCACAGACTCAATTTGGTATAAATTAATTATTGTGTAAGTTAATTATATTAGAGTCGGACCACAGACTCGAATTTGTGTTAATTAATTTAATTAGAGTCGGATTGTAGACTCGGGGAGGTATTAAATTAATGGGTGTGTTAATTAATTTAATTAGAGTCGGACCACAGACTCGGGGAAAGTATTATATTAATTGAGGCGTGAATTAATTATATTAGAGTTAGACATAGACTCGGGAGGATCATAAATTATTAAGTGAGAAAATTAATTACGTTGAGTCGGGGCACAGACTCAGAAAATTACAAGCAGTGTACGGGATTTTGAGTACACGGTAAAGCCGGAGTTTATATTATATATATATATATATATATATATATATATATATATATATACGGTGTCGTGATAGTATATATATATACGTGTATTTATTGTACGTGATACTAAATATCAGTGATTGGATATTTATTACATTTATATACTCTAATGCTATCAAGGGAGGTTGCGCGATGTGGGTGAATCCCCTAGCTTGTGGAGTAGGGCGAGTATATCCCCAGGTCATAGCGTCCGGTATATATGGGTGAGGGATTTATCTCACTTTCAGGGAAGGAATATGACCGCCTCCATTTCGTTTATATTTTGGTCCAAGTTAGTGAGCGATTCTAACTTGGGGAAAACTAGGTTTTGTGAGCACACCTAGTGAGATAGCATTTTAGAGGAAATCATCCGATGGGGGTAAACTCGGAAGGATGGGTACATGTATGATATATTTGTGGATGTTAGTAAAGGTACGTATAATATGGTAGTAAATATTATATGTAGGTAATAATACAGTGTGTAATGTACTTACCTTATATAACTCGGGTTACAGTTATATGTTGTTAATTAATGAGAAATTAATTAAGTTATTCACTTGTGGGAATAATACAGTGGGTGATGTATTTACTTTATATAACTTGAGATACGGTTATATGTTACTATTTAAGAGGAGTTAATTAAGTTAGTTGTGAAATAACTTATAATTCAAGAATCATTATACTTGGGTTAGAGTAGTATGGCAAGGGAAGGTTATACCAGGGCTAGTTGGACGGGGTAGTACAACTAGGTGGGGTTAAGATAACCGGTAGGTGTGCACAATAGTGGAGGGGTGAGAATGTTCACAAGGGAGTGCGACACTAACTTATATATGAAGTGCATTCATGCATTTTAAATTACTGCAGTTAATTCACTTGCTAAATATTTTCAAAATGTTTTGGGTTCTAACCCCTTGCTATAAAACTATTTTCAAAACCTTTTAGGTGTCCAGCCACAAGGACGTCAGGATTGATATTCTATTCCAGGGACACGGAGCAGCGGCATATGTGGATGCTAGCAGGAGTTTGGATTAGACGCATCATTCATTCATTCCTAGAGTAGGAATCTTGTATCAGTTTTAGTTATATTTAGGGCTTGTTGCCCAGACTTCTCGGTACAGTTTCAGGTGTAATTCATTCAGGTGTTGATTAATTGTATTTGATTATTTATTTTGTGACCGGTAATTTATTCGGCAAGTTGTGTATTTATGATTTAGTTTATTTTCATTCAGTTGTGTGAATGGTTTATATTTTTATTCCGCATGAATTGTTTTGTTTTAATTAAGAAGTTAAAATTGGCACCAGTTTTTAGAATACTAGGTGATTAGTAAGTTTTAAAAAGTTTTCGACAGTGATGCTAAGGATGATCCAACTGGGATTCCTGTTTTAATTTGGTATAGGACTGATCACCCGGTATTTTATTAAGCGGGGTGTCACAGATGGTATCAGAGCATCAGGTTCTAGTGTCCTTAGGATCTGTGCGGCTTTTCACGTTTCGGCTTAGCAATCTTTGATATAGAGCCCTATTATAGGATTGTTGTATTCTCTTACGTACGCGCATATACGTCCTTCTGCGAAATTTATATTTGAGAGTGAACTCACACAAACTCGATTCTCATTCCAGATGATGCCCAGGAGAGAGAGAGCAGCTAGGGCAGCAGGGGGAGGTGAGACGAGGGAGGCGCGTCAGGAGCAAGAGTTACCGCAGCAACGGCCAGAGATGATTTTGGCAGCATAGGTAAAGGGAAATCGTGGCACAGGCAGTTGAAGCGACGGTGGTCACAACGGCAGGGTACTTTCCAAGGAATCAACCACAAGTGTTAGTGGCGTCGGATGTTCAGACTCACGCAGGGTCGTCGGGGTGGAAACATGAAATGGAGGTTATTTTAATGGGAACCCACCAAAGTTGCGAGGAGGTTCAGATGTAGTGCTAGCATGTCAAGGAAGAGAAGTATTCAGCGTCACCTACGCATGAGAGATTGCGATGGGGTGCGAAAGTAAATGCTAACCACTTTTAGTTAGTGGAAGCGTTGCTACAGTGGTGGGAGTCGATCACCACAGTTAAGGAAAGAGACACACTAGCTACTGCAGAGTTTTGGTTATGGTTCAACCGCAAGTATTTTTCCTTCAGCGGTTGAGACCGAAATGAGGAGAAAAGTTTGTGAGGTGACTCAAAGGGAGACCGTTCAGTGGCCGATTACGAGGAAGGTTTCACTCGTTGGCAAAATTTTTACTGGATGATGGTAAGCGAGGAAGAGAGAAGGAAAGCAAAGTTTATGGATGGGTTAGTCTGGAAAATCAGACAACATTAAGTTGATAATGCAGCATTAGTAGATTATATTGATGTCATTAACGCAACACTCCGGCACTGTTGGGAATATCGCTTCCACGCGAAAGGAAGCGGGAAGGGAGTGGGGATTAACCAGTCGGATGAGGCAGAAGGGAAACAATACCAGTGGGGTATCCCAGCAGAAGATTGGGGGAGATCATGGGCAGGATTTTCGGCAAGGAAATCATGCAGAATGATCTAGAACTGGAGGCTATCGGCGGGATGGCCAGGAATTCCATCAAGGTTGGCATGGAAGGGATCAGTGGCAGGGTGAACATATGAGAAAGTATCCTGTTTGTGGGAAAAGTGAGACACATGAAGAGATATTGCCTTAAGCAAGGCAGGGGTCAACTACAGGACGAGGTCCTGGATGTACAACCACTAAAGAAAAATCACGGGTGCATTCGGGAAGGGAGAAGCTGCTCCGAAAATTTAGAACCAGCCGATGCAGCTGGAGTATAAAAGTAATTATTTTACCCTAGGGGCGTGGGGTATATTGTTGAGTGACAAAGAGGATGTCACAGTATAAGACTTATATTTTTAGAGTTCGCAGGTGAGTCGAACTTAGTGGGTGCATTGGCGGTAGCAGCCATAGCATGTGGGTAAACTTTTCGTAGGGTAGCGGATTTCCTTAATGTTCTTCATGGGAGAGTGGAGGCGTACACTGAGTGATTTGTTAAAATATGCGAGGAATTACTATTTTCGAGAATTATGGGAGTAGGGTTGATAATACTTTTTAAACGTCGGCTGGATAGCGATGAAATCTAACTATTGTGGATAGTGGAGTTAAAATTTTGGTGTCCGCGACACCAGGGTATGGTTGGTACTAGGTATCACCAGAGAGGGCGTATAGCCTACATATATGTGGATGTATATATGTTGTATTGCGTGGTGCGATGGCACATAGTGAGGTTTTGTGTTCTCACATTTTATCCCGGTAAGTGGGGATGTTTACTGAAGTGAATCAGGGGGATTAGATTTATTTTTAAGCGAAGAGAGATAGCTCGGGGTTTATTTTGCGCAAGGACTAGTGGTAGTAAGGCCGCGGTATTATGTTGTCTTTGGTAGCATAAGGGTAAGCGTATATTCTTTTGTGTTGAGAGATAAGTATTTATGGGGAGATAGTTGGACGTAGCATGGGTTGAGTACCCGAGCACTAATTATATAAGTAAATATATGTATATGTGATATGACTCCAGGTTCGAAGTTATATTACGGGTTACGACTAGCACAGTCGGGTAACTTTCATGCGGTAGAGCGCGGGGATAGGGTGTATGGGCACCCGGGTTAATTAAGGCAAAATTTTGTGCAGTTAAGCGCGGGTATTGGGTGTATGGGCGCCCTGGTAAAGTTAAATGCATACTTGTGTAACGTATGGTTGGAATCGGATGGGATAGATATAGCGGGCTTGGAGGCACTTGACTAGTGAGTAATATGTGAATGCTGGAACACTAGGTTTATCTTAATCTCGAGGAAGAAATTCATTTGTAAGGGGGGAAGTATGTAACACCCGTATTTTGTGCATTTAATATTTAATTAATTCGGGATTTTAAATTACTAGTGTGTTGTAATTTTAATTGAATTAATTATGGCAATATATATATTTAAATATTAATCGGGGAGTGAATGGTTAATGTTTAGGAAAAATTTATTTACTAAGTGAATAGTAATAATTTTATTACGTCATTTCAAGTATTAATGACGAGGTATACACTTATCCCAGCCGGGAGTCGGTATAGACTAAATTGGGTGTGAGATAAGGATTTTTATAAATTAATTCGGATGCTAATTCTGAGTGCGCGGTTGAGTCCGGATGGGCCGAGATAGTCAGGAAAGAGTACCCGGGGGTAGTAATTGGGTCTCGGGGTATTTTTGGGCATAGCCGGGCCCACACGGGGTGAGTTGGGCCACTTTAATTAAGCCCATTAGGTGAAAAACGGGATTAAGGGTTTTTAACCTAAGGGAAGATTAGGAAATCAGCAGCCAACACAACTCCAAACCTAGGATTTGATAGGGGATTTGGGGGAAAGCAAATCAAGAACAAATTGGGAGCATTTGGAGCCAAATTGAGGGACTCCGCCAACGGAATCAGACACTACGAACACTTTCAGGCAAGTGGTTAACTATTTTTACTCCTAAATTGTGATATCCAATTCATATGTTAGTGATGTGTAACTAAAATTCATTTTGGGGATAAATGGGTAATAAATGGGGTTTTGTAAATGGAATCTTTATGAGTTCTTGGATGAAGAACATGAATCTTGAATGACTTAGGGTTTATTTGATGAACACAAGAGGTCAATCTGCCAGAATTTTTGATACAACTTTAAACGTATGCCATTTGAGTTGTACTTCGAATTAGAGTGTGAACCATACATGCATGGAAAGGTATTTCTCTTAGCTATCCAATGAACTTGGAATCAGTTCAATCGGAGTTATGTAGAGGTAGTAATAGACCTTTTACTAGAGGGTGTTTGATCTGTCAACATAGTAATCTGCCAGACTTTTAACGTGACTTTAAACGTGTGCGATTTGAATTTTACTTCGAATTAGAGTATTAGCCATACATTACTGGAACGGTATTTCTCTTAGCTATCCAATGAACTTGGAATCAGGTCAATCGGAGTTATGTAGAGGGAGAAATCAAAATTTTACTAGAGGGTGTTTAATCTGTCAGAAAATTTGAGTTTTTCTTTTTAAGCCTCAAATGTATAAAATTTTATCGGGGAAGTGTTTGGGACCTTGATGAAATATATTGATGGAATAATGATATGGAAGTAGGTCTATTATTGAGTGTTGGACTTTAATTTTGTGAGAGAGTTAAAGTGGAGATTCATAGGCTTGATTGTGACGTACTCTAATTCGAGATGATAAGAATATAATTACGAAAAAGCATGAGCGAGCTTAAATTCGTTAGGTCAGTGGGTTAACAAGGGTAAATACTGAATTGATATAACAAGGGGTAACTAGGGACCTTAGAGTTGTGTGAATACTTGAATTAATACGAAAGTGAGATAAATTCGTAAAGCAAACAAGTACGGTGAATATTAGAGAGAAATATATTACGTACAAGTATGAAGAATTGGGTTGTGTAAATACCTACTGTTTTATAGGATTTCTTGGGTTGTGAATGCCTATTGTGTGTTTCCCTGTGATAGGAACAAAGACTCGGGAAATATTAAATTACGGGCTAAGTAAGTGAGTCCGGGGATAATGGTTGGGTGACACCAAGTTATTAAATTAATGGATGTGATAATTAATGAAGGTAGAGTCAGAGGGTAGACTCGGAAAAGTATTAAATTAATTGATGTTGTAATTAATTAGTTTAGGGTCGGGTTGTAGACCCGTAGTTTTCTATAAATTAATTAATTGGGAGTCGGACCACAGACTCAATTTGGTATAAATTAATTATTGTGTAAGTTAATTATATTAGAGTCGGACCACAGACTCGAATTTGTGTTAATTAATTTAATTAGAGTCGGATTGTAGACTCGGGGAGGTATTAAATTAATGGGTGTGTTAATTAATTTAATTAGAGTCGGACCACAGACTCGGGGAAAGTATTATATTAATTGAGGCGTGAATTAATTATATTAGAGTCAGACATAGACTCGGGAGGATCATAAATTATTAAGTGAGAAAATTAATTACGTTGAGTCGGGGCACAGACTCAGAAAATTACAAGCAGTGTACGGGATTTTGAGTACACGGTAAAGCCGGAGTTTATATTATATATATATATATATATATATATATATATATATATACGGTGTCGTGATAGTATATATATATATACGTGTATTTATTGTGCGTGATACTAAATATCAGTGATTGGATATTTATTAAATTTATATACTCTAATGCTATCAAGGGAGGTTGCGCGATGTGGGTGAATCCCCTAGCTTGAGGAGTAGGGCGAGTATATCCCCAGGTCATAGCGTCCGGTATATATGGGTGAGGGATTTATCTCACTTTCAGGGAAGGAATATGACCGCCTCCATTTCGTTTATATTTTGGTCCAAGTTAGTGAGCGATTCTAACTTGGGGAAAACTAGGTTTTGTGAGCACACCTAGTGAGATAGCATTTTAGAGGAAATCATCCGATGGGGGTAAACTCGGAAGGATGGGTACATGTATGATATATTTGTGGATGTTAGTAAAGGTACGTATAATATGGTAGTAAATATTATATGTAGGTAATAATACAGTGTGTAATGTACTTACCTTATATAACTCGGGTTACAGTTATATGTTGTTAATTAATGAGAAATTAATTAAGTTATTCACTTGTGGGAATAATACAGTGGGTGATGTATTTACTTTATATAACTTGAGATACGGTTATATGTTACTATTTAAGAGGAGTTAATTAAGTTAGTTGTGAAATAACTTATAATTCAAGAATCATTATACTTGGGTTAGAGTAGTATGGCAAGGGAAGGTTATACTAGGGCTAGTTGGACGGGGTAGTACAACTAGGTGGGGTTAAGATAACCGGTAGGTGTGCACAATAGTGGAGGGGTGAGAATGTTCACAAGGGAGTGCGACACTAACTTATATATGAAGCGCATTCATGCATTTTAAATTACTGCAGTTAATTCACTTGCTAAATATTTTCAAAATGTTTTGGGTTCTAACCCCTTGCTATAAAACTATTTTCAAAACCTTTTAGGTGTCCAGCCACAAGGACGTCAGGATTGATATTCTATTCCAGGGACACGGAGCTGCGGCATATGTGGATGCTAGCAGGAGTTTGGATTAGACGCATCATTCATTCATTCCTAGAGTAGGAATCTTGTATCAGTTTCAGTTATATTTAGGGCTTGTTGCCCAGACTTCTCGGTACAGTTTCAGGTGTAATTCATTCAGGTGTTGATTAATTGTATTTGATTATTTATTTTGTGGTCGGTAATTTATTCGGCAAGTTGTGTATTTATGATTTAGTTTATTTTCATTCAGTTGTGTGAATGGTTTATATTTTTATTCCGCATGAATTGTTTTGTTTTAATTAAGAAGTTAAAATTGGCACCAGTTTTTGGAATACTAGGTGATTAGTAAGTTTTAAAAAGTTTTCGACAGTGATGCTAAGGATGATCCAACTGGGATTCCTGTTTTAATTTGGTATAGGACTGATCACCCGGTATTTTATTAAGCGGGGTGTCACACAATCATCCAGGATCATCCACAAGTACTCCCTATGACATGCAATCAATGTTAGCCCAGTACCTCTCTCAAGTGGCACCTAGATTAGAAGTAGGTTATCCTCCCTACAAGAGAAACTCTAGCAAATATGTATCTTAGGTTCCAAAATAATTCAATAATGCATTTGCGTTTTTTGTGAATTGAAAAACAAAAGGATTGAATCCTAAATTGAAAAAGATAAAGTGTTATGCTATTTTGATGTTTGTGTTGAATGAAAATCGTTGGTCTTCTTAACGAAAAAGGACTCGTTTAACACGCTAAATATAAAAAAAACTTGAGTCGGTAGATCGCTCAAACGAAGTCCCATTATCGCTCGAACGAGGACATATGTCGTTTGAACGACATCGCATGAGATGCCAATGTCGTTTGAACGACAGGCATATGTCGCTCGAATGACGGAGCGAAAAAAATATTTTTTTTATTTTTTATTTAAAAATCCACCTCAACACTTTTGAACTTTTTCTTCGACGGATTGTAGTGGTATACGACATACACTAATGTAAAACATGAGTTATAAAATATGTCCTTACACAACCCCATTGGTTTTTAAAGCACATGATTTCTCTCTCTCTCTCTCTCTCTCTCTCTCTCTCTCTCTCTCTCTTTCCCCCCTATAAAACCTATGATTCGCCGATCTCCCTCTTCCCCAAACCCCTGTCCCACCATCGACCTATTTTTCTTCTAGTTTTTCCCCTTTGTTGCCATGTATGTATAGATGTATGTGTGGATCTATATGTATAATCGTTCATGTGTGTGTGCGATTCTGAGCTCCGACCACTACCCATTTCCATGGTAATGGGTGGCATCCATGGAAACCATTTTGGGATTGGATTGTTGGGTTTTTACTTTTGAATTTCATATATAACTGAATGTCTATATATAATGGTGTATGCCCGATATAGAGAAGCTCCAACCCCCCCCCCCCCCCCCCAATTTCCATGGCGGTGGTCGACAAGTAAAACTCAATTGAGGTTTTCTATTATTTTTTATCTTTTTTTTTATATATATAAAAGCATACATCTATATATACATACATATATGGATTTCTCGAACTGAGATTATTGGTATATGGTTGTTCTTTGTTTGAATTCTATCCCATTTCAGTTTGGATGTTCAAGTAGTGTAATCTCAATTTGGTATTAGCTATTGTAATTTTTATCCTGATAATACCTATTTATTATTTATACTCGGCTACATATAAAAATGGTTGTAAATACAAAATACTGATGCATACGATTAATCATACATTTTTCTGAATATAATTGGAACTATTCTCAATTTTCTAATAAAATTGTCACTTTTCTTTTAAAAGTACGTTTAAAACGAGTTACAACACCAAATGACTCGAAATTATGTCTTTGTAATCTGAGACGCTATTAGAAGCCATTTTTATTAAAAACATGTTTATGAAGGTGTTGGACATTTTGTGGTGTTGTGTTGACTAATATTGGAAGTTGCATGCCACTAGTTTATTGTCCAAATAAGGAAGGGAATTTTCAACCTTAGTTTAGTTTTATTGTATCACGAACATTAATTTTATACTCATCGTATCGATATTGACACTCGGATAATATTAACATGGCAGATGAAGAATAGTAAACACCAACACGATGTTGAATTATAACTAATATTTTAATTAATTTAATTAAACAATTAATCTCGAATCAACTTTGGAAATTAATATTTTTTTTAAATCATATATTGGAACAATACCCAGAAACATGTCTTTACGTTCATATAAATTAAAACGAATATTTGACCTAATTAGTATTATAAAAAAATATTAAATTGTTATTTATTCAATTTATCTACACAAATTGAATCCCTTAATTCCTTTTAAAGAATAATTTTTATTCGTATTATCCGCATGATGTACAATATCCTAAATCCAAACCATCCTACCCAAACATCGATATACTCACTCTCATTTAAACCCTCGATCCAAATAACTACGAGAACTGAAATGCAACAATAAAAGATCCATGAATAACAATGAAAAGCTTGTAAACACTGATAGGTGATTCTATTTCACTATCATACATTACTCCTTGTTATATCACTATGTGATAGCCTTGAACTCGTATTCTCATTTATGAACTCTTTTATAGTTCAACTGCCTTGACAACCTATATGATTTCAATAAATTATCTAGATTACAGTACACCCTTGTATCATATGGAACAATGATTTAAACTTTTTTTACCTTATTGAGGTATACCCTGCATGTTATTAAAACTTGGTTTTAATTATCTGATTTGTAGCATAGCCTGCCATTTTATAATTATTGTCAATGAAACCTTCAGTAGCATACCTTATGATCCGGGGATTAGAATCGGTAAACTCTCGGTAAATCTAATTGGCCTGAAGGACTCAGATGTTGAGTGCCTTGTTGTTATATTTGCTCTACGTATGAGTATCGTTCTAGCTAAATGTGCCAAGCTATTGGTTATTCCCCAATTATTTGGGATTGCCTATTCAAGTATATTTTATGTCTTGAGCGATATTATAACGGTATGTTTACGCATTTACAACCCCTATAGACGATAATTTATGGGTTATCATATTATCGTCTGAATCTTATTTATAACTCGATAAACACCATATCCGGTTATAATCACCATACAGTTCTTTCATATATCGCAAACTTCAGTATACCCCTATTTAGTCCTGCTAATATTCCATGTTGCTACAAATTGCCATACACTGTTTTATATTTCGAGCATTTCAAACCCAAATATGCTATTTAAACGGATATCCATATTTACATTTTACATTACTAGAATTATCTACTGGGCAAAGTTTTGCTTATTACTTATTTTCTAGTTATTTTACATAGGTACCAATAGGCTATGATGAATAGTTCAGAGGTTAGGTGATACATAGAGACAAAGAAAGGTCATATTAGAAGAAAAGGAGCCTAGTTATCAAGAGAAATACTTTTGTATTCTCCTTATATTTCAGTTGTAACATATTTGAGAATAAATAAGTACCTCAGTTATTTAGTATTCAGATTTATTTATGATTTAGTAATTATTAGGTTAACCCTCACCCTCGGCAAAATCGGGATGTGACATTATGCTCGTGACTTTCTCCCTGTGATAGCCTCTGGTTGCTCGGGGACCCAAACGATCAAAGAAATATTCCCTACTCAGTCTCTCTAACACACTCAGTCACTTGGTAGAGAAAGATTGGCCATTGATGATACGCAAATATTGCGTATTTCATCCTTCGAACTGACACATTTTAACCCTCTAGGGTATCTTATTCCCTATATTTATGCTCGTTAATCAGATAACCCCAGATTTCTACGTTAACATATTTTGCATGGTTTAATTGAGCTTTTGTAGGTAATTGGATGCTAAGTGTGAAGTTCGGATGCATTTCGCTCGATTTTCTTACACGACCTCACATTCAAGGGCATTTTAGTCTTTTCATATCTTGGGTACCTTTCCAAACATCTACACATAATTTTTATCCCTCCTCTCAATCTTCTCATGGCCGTGAACGGTGCACAATTTCGATTCAGAACGAAGAAGTTACGGCAATTTCAGCGGACAGGAAAGGCAAGCAAGCAAAAATAGCAATGCAGTGTGCTGTGACCTGCTTGATCGATCGATCGACGGTTTGGGTAGATCGATGAATCTTTCTCGATAGTGGGATATTTATTCACCATCGATTGATCGAGCCTAGGGCTTCGATCGATCAATCCCCTGTTTCCAGGAGATATTTTGCCTTTTAATTTCTTTTTTCTTTTCTTTTCTTTACTTTTTCCCACTTACTATAAATACCCATTTTTGTTGTAATATCAGATATTAAGTAGGATATTAGATTGTAGAGAGTTGTAGCTTAGGGTTTGAGGGTTTTGAAGAGTTTTTCTTCAATTGTTCTTTGTTTGACACCCCATTTGGGTTGAATGTTTCACTATATTCACTGCAGATATATTGTGACAATAATTCAGCAATTCTATATTTGAATAACAACAGAAGCTTATTGAAGTCTAAGCACATATACATTAATTTTCTTGTTGTTAAGGAAAGAGTTGAGAGTTATATAGTGTCTATTGAACATATAAGAACAGACTTCGTTCTCGCGGATTCGCTTACTCAGGCTTACCACCCAAGGTCTTTCAAGAGCACACTAACCATATGGGTGTTGTTCAGTTTGATGATATTCAGCTTTAGTGGGAGTTTGTATTCGGTTTAATGTTCCTTCATTTGACACTACTCAGATAATGTATGTATGTTTCAGTTTTCCACAGAATAACGTTGATGGTATTGTCATTTTGTTGTTTACTCTGAATGTATTGTCTTTTAATTATGGTATAACATAAGGTTTAAAAGACAAAGGTTTGATCTCATTACGGAATAAAGTTAGGACCAATTGGAAATAGGCATGTCTCAGATCAAATTGCATGTAATTTCCAGCCACACATCCATACTTGATCTATGTCGTTGAATATATTTGGCGTGGTGATCATTGATGGATCGAGTTACCACGTAAATGTAACGAAGGTTGCTTTGGTCTCATACTGGTATAGGAGATGGACGAGATTGATTCAGGAGATGTCTTAAGAATAGAAAGAAATTTTGTGCGCATATAAGGTTATCTAATATAACTACATTTGGAATTATTATGTAGCCCAAGTGGGTGATTGTTGGAATATTTTATATACTCCAAATAGTTTAATGTGGGCTCACATATTAAAATAGTAATTATATTTGGGCTTCAATTTTTAAATGGGAAAATGAAGTGATCTAATTAGGTAAGATCAAAATACATCAGCAGTAAGTATGGAATCTGAAATTTGGGGTTACCCAAAAGTCACTTATTAGTTACTCAAGAGTCACCTATTGGTTACTCAAGAGTCATCTAATTAGAATTTATGGGGTTCTAATTATATGTCTATAAATATAATGAAGGGTTCTAGTCCCCAAGGCTAATTCACTCAAAGACTCTCCTCCTCATTACCATCAATGAGAGAGAACTCATAGAGAGAAGGATTAGTCTGTGGAAGACTTCCAACCCCCTAGTCTCAATCATCACTATGGATTTAGTTACACAGTTCCTATAATTATTTTATAAGGTAATTTCGATAACCTAATACGTTAATGAATTTTATTTAATATTCCAACATAAATAGTAATACTTCGCATGTTATAATGTGTTTATAAGAGAGCTATTTTTATCCTTATTCTAATTTTATGAACTTCGAATATCAAGGAAAGAGATATTGTCAAATTAAAGTAAATAACAAATCCCAGGTGTTATCATCAATGGTTAGATATTAATTAAGAAGTGATAATATTTTCCTTTATAATTTACAAAAATATATATTGATAAGACTGCAAAGGAGAACAATTAGGCTAATTTCATCAGAGTATATAGAAAAAATAAATAAAGGGGGAAAATCACGAGAAAAACCTATTAGTTAACAATGGTTAATGTAATCTTATTACAATAACTTTTTATAGGTGAAACACCATTCATATAGGGTATTATTGCACTTCAATATTACCGAAGCGTATAAATAGTACACGTAATAGAATGTTTTTTAAGAACTTTAAGGGACCATGTCCCCCGCAACCATAAGGTGGCTTCGTCCCCTAGCTTCTCTAGTTATAACTTACATGAGAAGAATTTTAGTTGCCATGCAAGAATTGTGAACAATGACCTAAAATAAAAATTATGTTCGATCTTAATCTTTTTATAATGAACAGAAAAAGTAATAGTTGCGACACACATACTAGTAGGTGCGCAACACAAGTATCAAAAGTTAAAAATGGAAGACAATTTATGCAGTAGATATCGTATCAAGCAAGAGTGAATTTTCCCCTACACTATCGCCACCTACTTTTTTTTCATTTTCTTTTCTTTTTTAGATAAATAAATGATGCATATTAAATAAACCGCCAAGGGGCGAAACCCGTATATAGATAGTATGCATTACAATAGGAAAAATATCACCGACGGAGGTAAGAACAAACCTAACTAGCTAAACATCATTATACAAGACTTCCAAAAACTCAAGAATATTAGGAAGCATGGCCACGATGTGTTATTTATACCATACTAATAAGGTACATAGAAAATTGTATCGAATTCTAGCTGGGTCCATCTCCACACCTCCGAAACATCTCGAATTCCTCTCCTGCCATATGGGCCAAAAAATGCAGTATAGAACCAAACGCCACACTGTTCGATCCTCTTTCCACCTTTTATGAGGATGTCAAACTTCCAATAAACCCCTCACCGTCTCAGGCGTGAACCACGAGATCCTACTAAGAGAAAAGACAACCTCCCATAGGCTTTTTTCCACCTTATAATGCAAAAGTAAATGATTAGTCTTCTCCTCATCCTTCTTACATAGTAAACAATGCCTAGTCATTAAACGCCTTCTCAATTGTCAAAATAACCTGCTTTGCTACAGTCCAAATGAAAAAATATCACTTTTGGAGGGCCTTTTACCATCCAAACTTTCTTCCATGGGAAATAAGAACTTAGATTGTTACCCCCACCCAATAAGAAATAGTACCCCCTCACTGTGAAGACCTCATTCACTCCTGACCACCACTTCAATTCATCATCCCCCTCCGTTGGACATGGGGCCTCCCCTAACAAGTCGAAAAAATCTTCAGCCTCCTCGAGTTCCCAGTCCTATTGTCTTCTTCGGAAATTGGGGTTCCAAACTACACGGCCATCTAAAACTGACACATGATCCCCTACCAGACCATCCTTATCTCCTCCTACTATATAGATACATGGAAGTTTCTCCTTAAGTGAACCATTTTCCGCCCATTTTCCTTTTGAGAACAAAATTCCATTTCAAAAATTCATCCCATTCTTTAGAAATATACATCCATAAATCCACCCCATGTGCATACCTCCTCACTCCTGGACTCCACCCAGGATTCTAATAACCCACCTTAGCCCCCACTACTCTCCTCGATAACATGTTCTCCTTTCCAGGAAATCTCCAAAGACATTTACCTAATAAATCTTTATTGAATAGCTTAAGGTTCTTACTTCCCGCACCCCTGACCTGATGGGCTTGCACACTTCCTCCCACCCTACTAAACAATATTTGAAGTTTTCCTCACTACCTCTTGATGGGCTTTGATTTTGTTTTATTATGTAATCATAATACTCTAGTTTTAAAGAATACCCTTAAGTTAAATTAAACATAGTGAAAAATGTGCATACTAAATTTGTGCATACACCTGGAAATATCCAAATGTTTATCTGGAGATATAATATCATATGTGGTCGGCCTCATGTGTTCATGCTCAACACTAATAAAGACATAACATGTCTTCACATAAAAACTGACATTATTATGGGTTAATTCCATTTATTGGGTCTTGGGTCAACTATGCAATAAATTCATTGACTTTTTTTAATGCACCAATTCTTTTTTCATGATTGATCACATATATTTAGACAAATGTATTCCTCACTTATATCCCTTTTAAATTCACTCTCTCTCTCTCTCTCTATATATATCTATCTATCTATCTATCTATCTATCTCTATCTCTCTCTCTAAATATAAACACATAAATCCACTATCTCGAACAACCCGCTCCCACCCCCATCCCCACCCCAGACTCGCCAGAAACAGCATGCCAAAGGCCGTCGGAATTCTTGTTGGAGTGTTTTTTTATCCTCCCTCTTCTTTTCGTCTAATTCTTTATTTTTTCTGATCCGATCCAGCAGCACCATCATCGGGTGAGAGAGTCCTATAGTGGAATAATGCGACTTCTCAAATAAATTTAATTTTAATTATGTGACAAACCAACCGGACTTAATTAAAACCAAATTTTAAATAAACCCTAACACATGCATCAAGGTGATTTAAAATCATAAATAAATAAACATGCAATGGAAACCAATTTCGGGAAAAATACCCGAAGGGAAAAACCTTTTATTTCACTATAATTTGTAAGTAACTTACATAGCATACAATGAAATAGATTTTGACACATTAATACCCGCAGACATCGATTGCTGTCGTCAGCAATGAATTACGCGCAACAATCCACAAGAACCGCAGTCCAATCTTCAACCCAGGTACACCACAACACTCCCTATGAACCTTAGTCAAAATCAACAAAGAATCTTCACGCAATAAGATCCTCAATGACACGCTGTCATATGATGTAGATTTATCCTCTTTACAAGAGCAATATCAGCTAGATTGGATTTTGGGTTCCAAACCAATTCACTAAAGGATTGGAATGTTTTGTGAATTGTAAAAACAAAGGATTAAACCTCTAAAGTTAGAAGACAAATTCATACTGTTCAAATGAGATTGGATGTCATTTGAATAAAATTTAATGTCGTTCGATACTTCGTGTGACAAGCCATGTCGTTTGAACGACCGTAATATTAAATATTTTTCACTTTCTTTTTCTCGATAGATGCACCGCCTCAAAAACTCCGAAAATTATATTTTTGATGAAAAATATTAAAAACTCCGCTCCAACACTTAGAAAAGATTTTATGAAAAATAATCACATTACTCTAAGTGAAATGCTAAGTTACTTAAACACAATCGTACCAAAATTAGTCTCGCGGATACTTATTTGATGAAGAACTTTGATATTCGGATCCGTCTTGATGCTTTAATGATCTTGAATAATTCTTCGATGGTTGTAGTGGTATATAACATACTCTAATGTAAACAGTTGTTATAAAATATGTCCTTACAAATCTCCCCCTACGTCTATGCCGATACAAAATAAAAATAATTTGAATAATCAAAAACAAAATGCCTATACAAATCTAATACTCTCCCATGAACCCAAAAGTGAAAAGGTACTTGAAATGCAAGTCTTCAAATCTTTTTCAAAAATCTTCATCATTCTTCAAATATCAAAGATTTTCTCATCAGGGTGTGAAAATAGCTTCGTGATGCATCGAAATTGAATTGTTATAAATATATTAATGAATATAATCAAATCTCCCCCATAAAGAAAAACTCTCCCATAATTCATTCTCCCCCTTTTATTTGTCCGAAATTGACAAGGAAAAGAATAAACAAAAAAAACATGGAGTGTCACGACAAACAGAACAATATATGTATCAAACTACGGGCATGTAGAGGAAATAATCAAAGTATCCACGAACTACTTTTTATTTTTCATTTTTTTTCAAACAAAAACAATTTACAAGAATCACAGAGCATGAAATTTAACTAAGATAACCAAATTCTGGAAATGGAATGAATGGGTGAGAACAAATTCAATAGGCAAAATCAACGTAATCAAACATAACATATGTTGTCGATGTATACGTGTAGTCTTATCAAATGAATCTGAACATAATCCTTAGGTGTTTAAAGTGTTAAATTTAAATGGCATCGACTCAATCCATCAACACATCAAAGTCAAGAATGATTCCCACACCAATAACGTCTAAAACTATGAATGCTTTTTCAAGACGCTGTGAGGACGTGCAAACCCATTTTTCATTTCCTTATATCCAAATTCCACATAAATAATAATCATTATATTTTCTTTTGAGGTGGCACCTTTTTGGCATATTTATATTTCAATTGCCTTTAAATTTTTTGGGATCTTTTGAAATGGTGGTTTTCACGACGAGTTAATTTTGCACCCTCACAGCCCTTTCCGTGAATCACTCACCATATTTTCTTGAATTTAAATCCTTACGGTAAACGATTATTACTTGGACTACTTCCATTGTCACATTTTATTACATTTGGTTCATTTTATAGACATGATTGAGATGACAACACTTCGACCAATATGTGATTAACAAGTATGATAGCCAAACAAATTTGTATAAGTGTGCATTAAAGCCAAATATGAGTCAAACATGTAGGTAGCAATCACAAATTACATCTTAATGACTCCACACATTATAAAACACAAAATGAGATGATGATGAATATCAAAACACTATCAAATAGTCATATGGATATGGAATGAAGTTCTGACTTGATCATCCTAAATGTGCATTCATATAAGGTGTAAACATAATACAAAAATCATTTTTGTCTTCTTCAATTTTTCAAAAAAATAATAATCTTTTTGTATTTTTCGAAAAAATTTCAAAAATGAAAATCTTTTTGGTTTTTCGAAAAATATATCACAAATGTCGTACAACTAGCAATAGGCATAATATCGGCATGAGCATCATCTTATGCTAGAAAACAGTAGATCACATGAAGAATAATCAATCCAAGCAAGTGTGATTAAACGACAAATGCAGTATTAGCAATTAAGCATAAATACCAAAAGCAACTACATATAAACAGACAGAGGCTACCCAGTAGTACTAAAAACGTAAGCATATGAACCGAGGGTACTGAAACAGATAAATGCTGAAAACTAACCAGGTCATTCAAACGAAACTCAATGTCACTCGAACAAAAAGGCTTGTCATTAGAACGACACCTTTGTGCGACATGAGATCTCGCTCGATCGAGGAAACCGAAGTTTCACACTCCACCCAGAACATTAAACAGTGTTGCTCAGTGATTTTTTTTCTTCAGAAAACAATAGCTGGAGGGTGCTAACAGAAGAAAAACAGTGCTAAAAAAGTAGTATACTTAATAAAACAATATAAACTACAACAAAGTGGGGGTTTGAGGAATCGAATTTACTTTTCTATTGAACTTCCTAGGTCCATTTAAAATTTTGTAACAGAAAAGCCTAAGATAACCTTGCCTACCGCAATTTGTGCAAGTGTAAATTGGGCGATAAGTGTAACCTAAAGGGTTCATCTCCTAAAGCTTCTTGGTGGTGCTCTCCTAAAATTCCTAGGTGCCTCTCTCATTATGTTACTAGGTGGATCTCTCTTAACAACTCTATATTCTTCTCTCTTCACAATACTAGGAGGCTTTCTAACACGTGTGGGGTTGGCTTTTGGAATGGGTGCAACACTATCATCGAATCCTATACCACCCCTGTCAATGCCTAAAAATTTCTCTAGATTTTCAGACCTAGACTCCAAATCAAGCATCACCTTACTTGATTCTCTTAAGCTCTGATCAAGGTCACCTATCCTAGACTCAAGTACTCGTTTAGGAACCTCAAACTCAAATATATCCTTTTTCATAGTCTCCATCAACCCTCTAAGACTATCTCTCTCACCCTCAATATATTCTAGCTTCTCTCTAAGCATTTTCTCACGTGTCCTAAAATCCTCAATTAATGCATCGGTGTTATTCCTATCTGAGACACGTTCTTTCAACTGAGCTTCTAATTTCATGTTTTCCTTGTTTATCTTTAAAGCTTCCATATACAAATTATTGTAGGCAACTTGCAACTCACTCAATTATACCTCTTCCTCCTCACTTTTTTCACCCTCACTCTCATCACTAGTCACACAGGTGGGAAGTTCTCTCCTAGATGCGTAAAAATCTTTTTCTTCCGAATCACTATCGCTAAGGGTAGAAACATGAGATGTCGATTTTCCAATTACTTCCTTAAATTTCTGGGACACTCATATATCGTGTGACCAATTCCCTCACAAACACGACACCCCTCAGAGTTACTTTCAACGGAAGATATAAAATAAGAATTCGAGTGAATTTTCCAATTAGCCCTTTCAAAATGTTGACATCTAAAATCATCAATACCACCAAAAGCCATATTTTAAGAAAGCCAATTTTCAAACTAGTTTTGAAAAAATCAGGATCACAACACAATAACTTAGTGCTACCAACCCTGATACTAATTTGACGATGTGAGTAGTCAAATTGTATCAGTAAAAATAAGTGAAAAATCAGGATCACACAATAAATTAGCGTAACCCGCTTTGATACCAATTTGAGAGAGTGCTACAGCGGAATAATGCGACTTCTCAAATAAATCCAATTTTAATTATTTGACAAACCAACTAGCCTCAATTAAACAAAAATTTTAGATAAACCCTAACAAATGCATCAAGGTGATTTAAAATCATAAATCAAGAAACATGCAAAGGAAACCACTTTCAGGAAAAATTCCCGAAGGGTAAAACCATTTATTTCACTATAATTTGTAATTAACTTACACGTATTACAATGAAAAATATTTTGACACACGAATGCCCACAAGCGTCGGTTAGTGTCGTCATTAATGAATTACGTGCAGCAATCCACAAGAAACACAGTCCTATCCTCAGCTTAGGAACACCGCAACACTCCCTATGAACCCCAGTCCAAATTAACAATGAATCTTCACGCGGTAAGATCCTTAATGACATGTAGACATATGATGCATATTTACCCTCTCTATAAGAGCAATGTCAGCTAGATTGTATTTAGGGTTCCAAAACAATTCAATAAAGGACTGGGATGTTTTATGAATTATAAAAAAAAGGATTAAACTTCTAAAGCGAGAAGACAAATTCGTACTGCTGTTTGCTGAAAATAGAGACAGTTTTTGTAAAGTGTTTTGCAATGAAAAATTTGTACGGCGGCTCGTTCCAACATGATTGGATGGTGTTTGAATGAAATCCAACGTTGTTTGATACTTCCCGCGACAAGCCATGTCTTAAACGACATAGGATGTTGTTTGAATGACAGTAATATTAAATATTTTTCCTTTTCTTTTTCTCAATAGATGTACCGCCCCAAAAACTCTGAAAATTAAATTTTTGACGAAAAATATTAAAAAATCAGCTCCAACACTTAGAAAAGATTTTATGAAAAATAATCCCAATACTCTAAGTGAAATGCTAATGTACTTAAACACAACCTTACCAAAATTAATCTCGGGGAGACTTCTTTGATGAAGAACTTTGATATTTAGATATGTCTTGATGCTTGAATGATCTTGAATAATACTTCGACGGTTGTAAAGGTATACGATATACTTTAATGTAAACAGTTGTTATAAAATATGTCCTTACAAATCTTTGCCTATGTCTATACCGCTACAAAATAAAAAAAATCCGAATTATCAAAAACAAAATGCCTATACAAATCTAATACGCTCCCATGAACTCAAAAGTGAAAAGGTACTTGAAATGCAAGTCTTCAAATCATTTTCAAAAATCTTCATCATTCTTCAAATATCAAAGATTTTCTCATTAGGGTATGCAACATAATGATCTTCACTTTTGTACCTGCGCACATGAGATAAAGAAAATACCTTCGTGACGCATCGAGTTTGAAATGTTATATATATATCAATCAATATAATCAAATCTCGCCCATAATGCAAAACTCCTCCATAATTCATTCTCCCTCTTTTTATTTGTCCAAAATAGAAAAGGAAAAGAATAAACAAACAAAACATGGAGTGCCATGACAAACACACAATATATTGATGATACTACGCGCATTTAGAGAAAATACTCAAAGTATCCACAAACTACTTTTTATTTTACTTTTTTTCAAACAAAATAATTTACAAAAATCACACACCATGAATTTTCACTAAGATAACCAAAAGTGATAAATATAAATCACTAACTACCCGAAGAAATTCCCATTTAAAAAGACACACCAATATTATTTTAAATTCCCAAGTCCCACGATGTTAATTTAATTAAGTTAACCAACTTTTCTTATATCCTCAATTTATTATGGCGGTCCTCCCGCCTCGGGAGATTTCTCAACCAAACTACACATCCCCTCGTCAAAATGTTGGTTGGCCCATTTAAACTGTCGACCGTCGTTGATTGATGAGGTTCCACACACGGCACGACATAAAACATCGGCTGACCCGTTTAAACTTCCGGCCTTCGCTGATTATGTCGCCAATATATTTTAATACCCGTCTTATTATCTTAGGTATTAATTCTCATTTTTCTTAATTCACAATTTCAAATTACCCCACCATTTTATCAATGTGAGATCCTCTTAGTCCCATACCTAAGGGTCCCCAAGTTATCAATACGTCCTACCCTATGTATAGGAGGATTTTCTAACATAAATCTCAACTTATTCACATACCTAGACTAGCGTAACGATGATAAAGTAAAAAATCAGCCCACCCCCGACATGATAAAAATGCGATAATCTACCCTCACTAGTCCCATACCTAAAAGGCATCCTAAAATATAGGGAGAGCAAAATTACCCAACAACCCGTCGTCACAAAGGCAATACAATAATACCAATAAGTCACACTAACAAGAATAATTAATCAACGTATAAAACTACACATGATAGTCCAATTCAATTAAATCTTTAATATAATTAACACAACATCAAAAATACCCAAATAATCTCATTTAATTATTTTAAATTAAATATACTAAGTTTTCATCATATATACATCAAAAACCAAATTTCATTATTTCTACATGTATTACACGAGTTATACACCCCCAACTTTATTTATTTCAAAACTAGGATTTTTCTATATATACCCTACACCAATAAAATCCAAAATAACTCATGAATCCTACGTACCCAAAGGGTTATGAATATTATTCAGATTAAAAGATTTTATAAAAACAACCCCATAGTTAGTGTTCACTTTTTCTAATTAAGTTACTAATTATTTTTAAGAAAACATGTAATTAAGTGTTTAGGTGACACTTCAAACTCATAATACTAAAGAAAAAGAATAGAGTATCCATGCCTGTGAAGATTGTGTTGAAAATATGATTAGAAATCTGGATTCCTCTCGAAAACATAGAAAATAAGTGTTCTTGAATCAATCTTGATTAAGACCCAATTAAGCCTCCCAAAACTTGTGACAAAAACTAGACTGTGTTGGAGGTTGATGATTATGGTTGAGAGGAAAATTATTTGGAAGTGTTCTCTGGAGAAAAACTTGAGAAAAAGTGATTATAAGAAGTCCCCCCACGATTAATGAAGCTTATATGCTAATTAGGAGTCCTAATCCCATTCAAAGTCTACAAAGAAATCGATCCACCACATCAAATATGGGCAGAGACAATCGATCGAATCCCTAGGTCGATCGATCAATCCATTCTCCTTCGTTTAATACCATTTCAGTAAAAATAATTTTTTTTTATTACGCACGGACTAAATTCGTGATAAATGTTTTTCAATTTTTTTTAAGCTAAACTTAAAACTCCCATAAAAACTTTATTTCAAATCTGATTTATATTTTTCTTGAAGTTTTATTCTTCTAAAATCATAACCAACAATATATTTAATAAAAATAATTAAATTCAAAATTTTATTTTTCTTGAAGATTCCAATTAATTAATTAAATTAAATAATAAAAACACGGGGTGTTACATACTTCCCCACTAGCAAAGAATTTTGTACTCAAAATTAGACGAAGCATACACATGAATGTGTAAATCTCACAAAAGGAAATAAGGCTCACATATGCTTATCCATAGAATGCCATAATTGGACGCCCATACACCCAATTCTACGCGCAACTACCCCACGAACATCAAAATAATATATATATATATATATATATATATATATATATATATATATATATATATATATATATATATATATATATATATATATATATATATATATATATATATATATATATTGCCTATATGCATACGCATAAATATGAAAATAACGGCGTACCACATGATCTCACAAATCCCCACTCGATCCTATATCCGAAAGTCATCAAAACGCTAACGTACTCAAATTAAATCTCAGCATCAAAAATATATACATACGATACCTAGCATCTATACTAAATCTCCAAAATAATTATTGTCTCCAAAATCCATTTTAAGAATCCTCACATTAACCTTACTAATTCTAAACTCAATGCCTACGACGTTCTTAGTACAAAGCTTCACATATCATAGAAACACATCTAACACGTATACTAGATCCTCTACCTTAAGAAGTATGAATCAAGAAAGGGAATCAAAGATCACCAACGCAGAAGCTAAATGTCACAATAGATTATTTTGAATCTAGGCAGTAGCATTATACGCAGTAAATATCACAATAGATTATTTTATATTAAGCGAGATAATTAAACGTGACAAATATAAATCACTAACTACCCGAAGGAATTCCCATTTAAAAAGGCACACCAATATGATTTTAAATTCCCAAGTCCCACGATGTTAATTTAATTAAATTAACCAACTTTTATTATATGCACAATTTATTATAGTGGTCCTCCCGCCTCGAGTGATTTCTCCACCAAAATACACATCCCCTCGTCAAAACGCCAGCTAGCCCGTTTAAACTGTCGGCCCTCGCTGATTGACGAGGTTCCATGCACGGCATGACATAAAACGTCGGCTGACCCGTTTAAAATATCGGCCCTAGCTGATTATGTTGCCAATATATTTTAATACCCGTCTTATTATCTTAGGTACTAATTCTCAATTTTCTTAATTCACAATTTCAAATTACCCCACCCTTTTATCGATGAGAGATCCTCAAAATAGCCCTTAGTCTCATACCTAAGGGTCCCCAAGTTATCAATACGTCCTACCCTATGTAAAGGATGACTGTTTAACATAAATCTCAACTTAGTCTCATACCTAGACTAGCGTAACGATGATAAAGTAAAAAATCAGTCCACCCCAACATGATAAAAACGCGATAATCTACCCTCACTAGTCCCATACCTAGAATGCGTAAATCATCAGGAGGCCTACCCACTAGTCCAATACCTAGAAGGCATCCTAAAATATAGGGAGAGCAAAATTACCCAACAAACCGTCATCACAAAGGCAATATAATAATACCAACAAGTCACACCAACGAGAATAATTAATCAACGTATAAAACTACACATGATAGTCCAACTCAATTAAATCTTTAATTTAATTAACACAATGTCCAAAATACCCAAATAATCTCATTTAATTATTTTAAATTAAATATACCAAGTTTTCATCATATATACATCAAAAACCAAATTTCATTATTTCTACATGTATTACATGAGTTATACGCCACCAACTTTATTTATTTCAAAACTGGTGTTTTTCTATATATACCCTACACCAATAAAACCCAAAATCACTCATGAATCCTACATACCCAAAGGGTTAAGAATATTATTCAGATTGAACGATTTTATAAAAATAGCCCCATAGTTAGTGTCCACTTTTTCTAATTAAGTTACCAATTATTTTAAAGAAAACCTGTAATTAAGTGTTTAGGAGACACTTAAAACGCATAATACTAAAGGAAAAGAATAGAGTGTTCATTCCTGTAAAATTCGTGTCGAAAATATGATTAGAAATATGGATTCCTCTCAAAAAATTAGTAAAGAAGTGTTCTTGAATCAATCTTGATTAAGCCCCAATTAAGCCTCCCAAAACTTGTGATAAAAAACTTGATTATGTTGGAAGTTGATGATTTTGGTTGAGAGAAAAATTATTTGGAAGTCTTCTCTTGAGAAAAACTTGAGAAAAAGTGATTATAAGAAGTCCCCCCACGATTAATGAAGCTTATATACTAATTAGGAGTCCTAATCCCATTCAAAGTCTATAAAGAAATCGATCCACTACCCCAAATCTAGGCAGAGTCGATCGATCGACTCCTTAGGTCGATCGATCGATCGAACAGGTATGCAACCACTGCCATCCTCCTTCGTTTAATACCATTTTACTAAAAATTAATTTTTTATTAGTCACGGACTAAATCCGTGACAAATTTTTTTCACTTTTTTTTAAGCTAAACTTAAAACTCTCATGAAAACTTAATTTTAAATCAGATTTCGATTCCGCTTGAAGTTTTGTTCTTCTAAAATCATAACCAACATATTTATTTAATAAAAATGATTAAATTCAAAATTTTATTTTTCTTGAATATTCCAATTAATTAATTAAATTAAATAATAAAAACACGAGGCGTGACATACTTCCCCACTAGAAAAGAATTTCGTCCTCGAAATTAGACGAAGCATACACATGAACGCGTGAATATCGGAAAAGGAAATAAGGCTCACATATGCCTACACGTAGAATGCCATGATTGGGCATCCATACACCCAATTCTACGCGCACCTACCCCACGAAGATCAAAATAATATATATATTGCCTATATGCATACACATAACTATGAAAATAAAGGCGTACCTCTCACAAATCCCCCACTCGGTCCTATATCCGAAAGTCATCAAAATGCTAACGTCCTCAAATTAAATCTCAACATCAAAAATCGATACATACGATACCTAACATCTATGCTAAAATCTCCAAAATAATTATCGTCTCCAAAATCCATTTTAAGAATCCTCACATTGAACTTACTAATTCTAAACTCAATGACTACGACGTTCTTAGCACAAAGCTTCACATATCCAAGAAACACATCTAATACGTATACTCGCCCCTATACCTTAAGAAGTACGAATCAACAATGGTAATCAAAGATCGCCAACGCGGAAGCTAAACGAACTCATAACCTACGATACCTAAGACCATGCTCTGATACCATCTATCACACCCCGCAAAATTCGACAGACGGGGTGGCTAGCCACTGCCGCCAAACTAAGCCTGGATTGAACTAAATAAATACCAATCTTAGCATGCGACCGATATGAGACATAAATAAATCAGTCCATAAGATAAATAATTGAATCAATCTCAAATGATAACAACCAACTGCGCGATAAAAGATCCATCACATGCTAGAACTCCAAATAAATCCAATTTTCAATAATTATAAAACTGAATAAAGATCCAACAATAAATAACTGAAATAAAACCCATAAAAAACTTTGGAACCGAATGGCCCAATAACTCTCTTAACTGAGCCTTATAATGAAATACGACTGAAAGGAAGGTCTAAACTAAAACAAAGTAATAAAGTAATCAGCTCCTGCTGTACCTCCAAACAATAACTCCAATAAATTTATGCTGCTTCTCTAATTCTAATGATGAAAAAGATTAGTCAATGCATGGGTCAGAGCCAAATCCCCGAGCAAGAATACACACTACTCCCCGCAAATTTGATCCTTGAATCCGGGCCGTAGCATTATATTAAATAAATGTCACAATAGATTATTTTAAATTAAGTGAGATAATTAAACGTGATAAATATAAATAACTAACTACCCGAAGGAATTCACATTTAAAAAGGCACACCAATATGATTTTAAATTCCCAATTCCCACGATGTTAATTTAATTAAATTAACCAACTTTTATTATATCCTCAATTTATTATGGCGGTCCTCACTCCTCGGGTGATTTCTTTACCAAAATACCAATCCCCTCATCAAAACGCCGGCTGGCCCGTTTAAATTGTCGACCTTCGCAGATTTACGAGGTTCCACACACGATACGACATAAAAGGTTGGATGGCCCGTTTAAACTGTCGGCCCTCGCTGAGTATGTCGCCAATATATTTTAATACCCGTCTTATTATCTTAGGTATTAATGCTCAATTTTCTTAATTCACAATTTCAAATTACCCCACCATTTTATCAATGTGAGATCCTCAAAATACCCCCTAGTCCCATACCAAAGGGTCTCCAAGTTATCAATACGTACTACCCTATGTATAAGACGATTTTCTAAAAAAAATCTCAACTTAGTCTCATACTTAGACTAGCGTAATGATGATAAAGTAAAAAATCAGCCCACCCCCGACACGATAAAAATGCGATTATCTACCCTCACTAGTCCCATACCTAGAAGGCATCCTAAAATATAGCGAGAGAAAAATTACCCAAGAACCCATTGTCACAAAGGCAATATAATAATACCAATAAGTCACACCAACAAGAATAATTAATCAATGTATAAAACTGCGCATGAAAGTCCAATTCAATTAAATCTTTAATTTAATTAACACAACGTCAAAAATACCCAAATAATCTTATTTAATTATTTTAAATTAAATATACCAAGTTTTCATCATATATACATCAAAAACCAAATTTTATTATTTCTACATGTAGTACATGATTTATACCCCCCCCCCCCCCCCACACACACACACACACACAACTTTATTTATTTCAAAACTAGGGTTTTTCTATATATACCCTACACCAATAAAACCCAAAATCACTCTTGAATCCTATGTACCCAAAGGGTTATGAATATTATTCAGATTAAAAGATTTTATAGAAAAAGCCGCATAGTTAGTGTCCACTTTTTCTAATTAAGTTGCTAATTATTTTTAAGAAAACTTGTAATTAAGTGTTTAGGCGACTCTTAAAACGCATAATAGTAATGGAAAAGAACAGAGTATCCATGCCTGTGAAGTTCATGTTGAAAATCTGAGTAGAAATATGGATTCCTCTCAAAAAATTAACAAAGAAGTGTTCTTGAATCAATCTTGATTAAGCCCCAATTAAGCCTCCCAAAACTTGTGATAAAAAACTTGATTATGTTGGCGGTTGATGATTTTGGTTGAGAGAAAAATTATTTGTAAGTGTTCTCTTGAGAAAAACTTGATAAAAAGTGATTATAAGAAGCCCCCCCATGATTAATGAGGCTTATATACTAATTAGGAGTTCTAATCCCATTCAAAGTCTACAAAGAAATCGATCCACCGCCTAAAATCTGGGCAGGGTCGATCGATCGACTCCCTAGGTCGATCGATCGAACAGGTATGTGGCCACTGCCATTCTACTTCGTTTAATACCATTTAACTAAAAATCAAATGTTTTATTAGTCACGGACTAAACCGTGGCAAATGTTTTTCACTTTTTTTTAAAGCTAAACTTAAAACTCTCATAAAAACTTCATTTTAAATCCGATTTTGATTTCGCTTGAAGTTTCATTCTTCTAAAATCATAACCAACATATTTATTTAACAAAAAGAATTAAATTCAAAAATTTCTTTTTTCCTGAATATTCCAATTAATTAATTAAATTAAATAATAAAAACACGAGGTGTTACACATATGATGTAGATTTATGCTCTCTACAAGAGCAATATTAGCTAGATCATATTTTGGGTTCCAAAACAATTCACTAAAGGACTGGAATATTTTGTGAATTGTAAAAACAAAGTTTAAACCTCAAAAGTGAGAACACAAATTCGTACTGCTGTTTGACGAAAACGTAGACAGTTTTTGTAAAGTGTTTCCTATGAAAAATGGAGTTAGAGAGTCCTATTTATAAAAGACTTAAGGAGGCGGCTCGTTCAAACGAGATTGGATGGCGTTTGAACCAAATCCAATGTCGTTTTATACTTTTCGCGACAAGCCATGTCTTGAACGACATAGGATTTCATTGGAATGACAGTAATATTAAATATTTTTCTTTTTCTTTTTCTCAATTGATGCACCGCCTCCAAAACTCCGAAAATCATATTTTTGACGAAAAACATTAAAAACTCTGCTCCAACACTTAGAAAATATTTTATGAAAAATAATCCCAATACTCCAAGTGAAATGCTAATGTACTTAAACACAACCTTACCAAAATTAATCTTGCGAAGACTTCTTTGTTGAAGAACTTTGATATTCGGATCTGTCTTGATGCTTGAATGATCTTGAATAATTCTTCGATGGATGTAGCGGTACACGACATACTCTAATGTAAACAGTTGTTATAAAATATGTCCTTACAAATCTCTCCCTATGTCTGTACCGGTACAAAATAAAAATAATCCAAATTATCAAAAACAAAATGCCTATAGAAATCGAATACCCTCCCATGAACCCAAAAGTGAAAAGGTACTTGAAATGCAAGTCTTCAAATCTTTTTCAAAAATCTTCATCATTCTTAAAATATCAAAGATTTTATCATCAGGGTGTGCAACATAATAATCTTTACTTTTGTACATGCACACATGACATAAAGCAAATACCTTCGTGATGCATCGAGTTTGAAATGTTATAAATATATCAATTAATATAATCAAATCTCCCCCATAATGGAAAACTCTCCCATATTACATTCTCCCCCTTTTTATTTTTTTGAAATAGACAAGGAAAAGAATAAACAAACAAAACATGGAGTGTCACGACAAAAACCACAATATATGGATCAAACTACGCGCACGTAGAGGAAATACTCAAAGTATCCACAAACTACTTTTTATTTTTCTTTTTTTTCAAACAAAAACAATTTGCAAAAAGCACACACCACGAATTTTCACTAAGATAACCAAATAGTGGAAATAGAATGAATAGGTGTGAACAAATTCAGTAGGAAAATAACCGCAATGAAACATAACATATGTGCTCGACGTTGTAATAACCCTCGCTTATGAGACCGTATTTTATAGTAATTTCTTAGTATAGTAATTAGAGACAAGTGTTGGGTTATGATTTGAATGTTAATTCAATGTAGAAAAGTTGATATTTATTATGAGTTTGCATACTTATCATAACTATGGGTAAATATTGCTATGCAATGCTTATTATTATCATCTGAACTCAAAATGATATTTGGCTAAATTATGAGACCGAAACCTAAATTGAATTTTAAAATGTCCAAATGATAATTTGGAGGTTGCAGTTGATTCCGGAACGTGCGAAATAGTCAAATAATGTACCATAGTGTATTTGGAAGTTTTGGGCATTTTTGACTGATTGTACCTAAATTATGCAGTTGCGTATCATTTTATCGCACTATTAGTTAATTTAGTGGGATATTTGTCTTAGGTCACGACTTAAGCCTTCAAAGTCTTCCAATTTCCCTAATTCCCTTACTAAACCTAAAGAGAGAAAGAGAAGAGTAGAGAGAAAGATAGGAGATTTGGAGATTGAGAGAGATTCTTGCTTCTACAACCAAGAGACCTGCAATTTGCTGAATCAAGGCAAGTTTCTACTTGCTATTTGTGACTTAAGATAAATGATTTGGGATGAGAATGATGTATTGATCTTGATTAAGTTAGTTAGGGTTTTCTTATGTTTTTGTGGGTTTTGTTTCATTCAAAAATGATTGGGATGATTCATGAGGTTTAAGATGGTCAATAGTATCATTGATGCTATCTTGGTGTTGGTATATAAGTTTGGTTTGGGAGAAATTTGAGTTGGGTAGAAAATGGAGTCCAAGACTCCATAGCCAAATCTTGGCAAAATCGCAGGCCCGAATCGATTCGGCCCCCTGGGCGAATCGATTCGGTTAGGTCCAGTGCTCAGGTCTTGTGAACCGAATCGATTCGAAATTCATCCGAATCGATTCGGCAGTTATGCAGAAACCCAAACCTTCTGACCGAATCGATTCGGTTTCCATCCGAATCGATTCGGAAACTTTGCAGAAACTCAAATTTTCTGGCCGAATCGATTCGGCCAAGGGGGCGAATCGATTCGGTAGCCCTGCACTTTTCCAAAAATTTTCTTTTAAATTTTAACCCTTTTTCTTTAGGATTAGTAATTAGGGACCTTCTAAAATGAAGTAAACATAGGGTTTAGAGTATTAGTTGAGTTGGGTCGACATCCTAGACTCGAAAGGGTTCATCTAGGGTTCTTTTAAGGGGGAATTCAAAGTGATGTTTAGGCATTACTTTTATCTTGTAGTTCTATAAGGGTCTAGAACATATTAAGGTCAATTTGGAGATTTTAGAAATTAACTTGAGTTAGAATTTGACTGGGTGGTTTATGTTAAAGCCTAAAGGAGGCTTGGAATTAACTTTGAAGTCTAAATTTCTTATCGAGGATGTTATGACGGTACGTAATACGTATAGTCCCGAATTAAGCTTATACATTTGTTAAAATGGGAAGTTGATAAGGTAAATGATAAATTACTAAATCATGAAATAGAAATAAATAAAATGGATTTTACACACCTCTCTAAATACCATCTTAAGGGAAGTCCGTGCGAGAGGTGAAGCCCCCTGGATAATGAATGCAGGGTGGATATAGTCCTAGGCCATATGAGCGCTTGTTTTATTTTTCTGCGATGGGTAGGAGATTCTGGGTGTGGTCTTGACTACCCCGCAGGCATATGGCCGCTTCCCGACGATTTCGATAGGATCCCAGGTTGTCTTATGTTAGGCCCTGGAAGATGATGGTTATTTAGGGACGCGCACATTGGGGAAACCCGGTCGGGCGGTCTTAGAATCGTTATATTTATATTTATGACTATTCTAATTATAGAGTTGGACTCGATGGAACGTGAATGCCATAGATCAACATTTATGCCACAAAGAGTATGCTATTGAGTTTAGTGCCATAAAGAGCACGTGATGACAATTGTATTCCTGATAAGGAAATGTCAAAGAAGATTGAAATTGAAATATGATGAAAGATGTAAAAGGCTCATAAGTACTTTAAATTCTTGTGTAAGTGAATCTCATTTTACATAGTTATTTATCAGTCTTAGTTCTTTAAATTGATGTCACCATGCTAGACTATCATCCATGCTTAAGCTTACCTGCGCATCATTGTCATACCTGTCATTTATCTATTGATCACATATATCCGGCCCTGACCGGTTTTCACTTCTTGTTGTGTATGTATACATATATATATAATCCGTTCAGGTGTTCCGCCACACGGTCGCCCGTAATGACCCTTCCTTCCATATGTTTTGAGGAGCCGTGACATCGTGCGGGTATCACGGGATGTTTTGTGTAGACGCCTCCATTAATGTTTTCTAGTTATGATCAGTTTATTCGGGCATGTGGCCCAAACCGTTGTAAATTGTATACGAATCTATTATGTAACACCTGGAACTTATTGTATGATGTGTGGTTATTATTGACCGACGTTCCATTCGGTCCTTTTGTATCCTTTTGTTCTAATGCGATTGTGGGGGTTTTCCACCCTCTATTTCTAGCGATGGGTTGTTGAAAATGTTTTCTTATTATTTCTAAACCAAAATTTTTTGATAACCCGTTTTCTGGAATATAGTGTGGTTATTCCTTATACTTTGCATACTATTGTGATGCTGAGAATGATATTTATCCATGATTTCCTATTTTATCGAGGTATAGGGCTGGCCACCCTTTATTTCGGATAGCGGGTTGTCACAGATGGTATCAGAGCATCAGGTTCTAGAATCTTTAGGATCTATGCGGACTTATCATGTTCTACCGTAGCGTTCTTTGATATAGAGCTTAATGTTAGGATTGTTTGTTGCTTGTATATGCGATCTTCTGCTAAATAGATTGTTTCATATTATGTTTTAACTCTACCTCGTCTTTATCTCAGATGCCACCAAAGAGAGGACGTCCCGCTAGACGTAATAGGGATGTTGAGGATGAGGTTGGTCCTCCACCGCCGCCACGGGGAAATATCACTGCCGCTGAAGTGGCAAATATTGTGGCCCAAGCTGTCAACGCCGCGATGACTGCAGTGGCAAAAAAATGCCACAAGTTCAAGCAAGGGGACAAGAAGCACTAGTTCCTACGGGACCTTCTCAGTGGGAACGGGTGAGGGAGTCTTTCCTTAAGGGACATCCCCCAGAATTTAAGGGAGGTTCGGATGTTATAAAGGCGAACCAGTGGAAGAGAGACATGCAGCGCCATCTTAGAATGGTGGAATGTAGTGAGGAGAAAAAGCAAATTCTCGTTACCTTCAAGCTGGTCGGACCGGCCTTACAATGGTGGGAGTCAATGACGACACCCGAACAAAGGGATACTATGTCCATCACAAATTTTTGGGCTTTGTTTGATGGAAAGTATTTCCCTCCCACAGTTCGGAGGGAAATGCAGAGGAAGCTTCAAGATCTAGTACAAGGGGAGAGATCGGTTGCTGAGTACGAGGAGGAGTTTACCCGGTTAGCAAGCTTTATACCAGATGAAGTAACTCCAGAAGCGAAGAGGATCTTGTGACACCCCGACTAATTAAATACCGGGTAGCTACTCCTTTATAAAATTAATTCAAAATGCCAAGTTGGCTCAGTTAATAGCATCACTGTCGAAAACCTTTTTTATTTTTTATTTTTTATTACTAACCACCTAGTATTTAAAAAAACAAGTTGCCAAATTTTAATTTAAGTCTGATTAACATGTAACAAGTGAAATGAAGAAATAAATAACACCATTCACCATACTGAAGTAAAATAAATAACCATCACAATGGAGTAAATAAAGTCTGGAGGAAAACTCCTCGCTACAATCCCATACTGAAATAAATAACTGAAACAATACATGCTAAAGTCTGAAAACTGAAATGTAAAAGATGCTCTAAATAGAAATGGGCAACATGCCCTACAACTGATGGATAGTGACTCTGAATCCAAAAGATAGAAGCGTCTATGAGAAAATCCCTGTAGCTTCCACAACCAGCTACAGCTCGTCACCTGAATGAGTACCTATGCTTGGTGTCCTTGTGGCTGGGCACCTAAAAATGGTTTTACAAGAAAAGATTTGAAAAGCAAACGGGTCAGAGCCCGAATGTGGAGTTATATTTTAAAAACCTGCAAGTGCTTTAAAAACATTTAAAACATTAAATGCAAAGTACATGTTATGACGTGCACTCACATTATATTCTCACCTCTCATCTAACTGTGCACTCCTAACGCAAGTACCCATCTATAACGATATAAACCACTAGCTAAGTGACATCATAACTAGCTAGGCTGTAATAGTTCCTACCCTTATTACCCGGTTCTATTTAACATAACAAGGCTCGTAATTAAATAGAGGTTTAACGTACTCTCAGTTACTAAACATACCATTGATATAACTATCAGTTAACTCATTATATAACTCAAAATAACACCGTAATATTTTTACAACATTAACATGAGGATTCCCATTAATTTAATGTATATTATTCACATCATAAATATACGATACAAGCACCCCGCAATCTAAGCTATGGTGCACGCATACTCTGCTATCCATCCCAGTACATCACGTACATAAGGATCACATATTCCTAATCTCTCAGGAATAGTTCAGATAACACAAATCACAAATAGTGGAGGCGAACACAGTCACCATCACATGGGTCACGCACATACCTACACTCCCATGATCAGCGGACTTATTAATATCACAATAAGTCTTTCTATGACCTATGTTCATCAAGGTACCAGTCTATATCCCCCCCGTAGGCACACAAGGATTAGAGGGTCCTAAGCGAACGTAACCTCCCGTGATAGCAAGTATGGTAGGTATGTCATACACACAAGATTTTATGCTAAGCATTCACACATCTTAGATATCTCAATATTAATAAAGTCATACTCTACATCACTATACCATTATTCCAAATCCATATATTTCAAGTATCCCGATAATATATAATTTAAATGGTCGACACGTCTCACGTCGTAATTCCTTAAACTTAAAACCTATCTCAAATAGACTATTAAGTCTCCCATAATGCTCACATATGACATCTTTATACCTAAGGTCTTTGCTTCTGCCCCAAACCTTATTTCATCAACTTATTCAAATTTGTACTATTAACCCAAATATTATCTCACATGACAAATTTCATTTATTTAGAAAAATTCCTCAAATTACATTCCAAATAAAGTCCCATCTCATAATCATGCCTACTGGTCTTCCTTAAAGTTAAGGGTATTCATAAAGTCTCTAATAATATTATCCAAGGGTTAACACCACTAAAATTCAATTAAGGGAAAACTTCATTTATTCTGGGAAGGTCGATCGATCGACCTTGACCTTCGATCGATCGATTTTGTCGATCGATCGACTGATGAATGTCGATCGATCGATTACACAGGTATGGTTACGGACTGCTTCGATTTGCAGATTTGAAAACATCCCAAAACTTATTTTTAAAGCATGATTCTCTAAGATAACGTTATAGTAATGTCATATAACCATCCTACAATATTACTAACGTCCATAAATCAATATTTCAACAACTAAAGGCTACATATGGGTCAATCTTTATCAAAAACCTAGTTTTCTAATTTATCTCAAGAACATTCATAAACCTCATCTTAAATCCGTTTTTGGTATCACAAAAGTCAGTAATTCTCTTAATATGATCTTCCAGTAACATTCTACATGCAACCTATATACCAAAAATTAAACTAATAACTCCAATCTTATGGGTTTTTCATTATCTTCCAAGAACACATAAAGTTTTTGAATAATCTAACATGGAAGAAGCATTCTCCGAAATTTAAATGGAATAAATCACTTGCCTTGATTGTCTCTGGATTTGGTGTTGGATTTGTAAGCTCTTTCTGCAGATTTTCTGCAGAATTCGTCCTCTTTCCCTTCCTCTCTAAGCTTTCTTCTTCCAAAGATGGCTATGGTGGCTAGGGTTTCCTTTGGGAGAGTTGGAAGACTAAATGATAACCTACGTAGCTTTCTAGGTTAATAAGGGTTGGTTATGGGCTTAGTGGGTCTTATCCACATCAGATTTAATTAACCAAATTTTCGTCACTTTTAATTCCTCAAAACGTGAAATTACCAAAATACCCTTTAAGTTGCCGGTATGGCCTAAAAATACCCCGGGACCCAAACTATACCCCCGGCTAGTGTTTTCTGACTATCTCGACCCTTCCGGACGCGATGGCGCACTCAAAATGACCATATGGATTATAGATTTTAAATTCACTTTTTATTATCAAAATATTATACCGTGACGCGGTGGTCCCACGCGTCTCAACAAAATTTCTAAATGCCGTATATAAATCCCACGACAAATTTTATAATACCAAGTTCATATATAATCATATATGCACAAAATCAAATACCAATTCGCATCACATTAGTATTTCTATCCCGGATTAATTTCCAATTAATACACATTTAATTAATTAATCCTCAAAATAAATATAGCCAAAAGTACGGGGTATTACAGATCTCCAAGTTATGGGAGGCTTGCACTGGCGAATAAAACAACATTTGCTTGGAAATCCATCTCTGGTGACCTTTGGTGATGTGATGAATGCTGCTTTACTTCACTGTCAAGAGCATAGATTATTTGTGCAAAACAAGAAGAAGGTTGTAGTTGCGGGGCAAGCGGTGAGACAGGGAGGAACTGGGAGCGGAGGGGGAACATCTTCTTCGTCCCAATCCTCGGGGAATAAGCAGGTTGAGAGGGATTCGTCCAAGCGTCAACGTTTCGGTGGGTTTAATGCTGGTGGCAATAATAACAGGCAGGGTCAAGGTGGTCAGCAACCACAGGGTGGTAGAGGTGGAAATGGAGGTAGAGGCCAACAGGGCCGAGGTGCGGGGCAATTCCGAAACAACCAAGGTAGGAATCAAGATAATACGGCCAATAAATGTTTCCAGTGTGGGGAGCTGGGCCACTACAAAAGGGCGTGTCCTCAGTTGGTTGGAGGGCATCTTCCAAGGGCCCCACAGCAGTCGTATGTACAGTTTCCGCCCCAAGTGCCTAATCCGGTTGCTCCTCCTCAACAGGGGCAATTGCAGTACGGACGAGTTTACCATATTCAGGAGGCTTTGCTTCCTCCAGCTCCTCCGGCACCGCCAGCGATCGAGGGTATGTTTCTCATTCATGGTCACATGGGTCGAATTCTATTTGATACGGGTGCTACACACTCCTTTATTTCTAGAAGTTTTGCCCAGACTACAGGTTTGATAAAATCTGCTGAAAGTACCTTCACTAGCGTTGAATCCTCTATGGGCGATGGCTCATTGATTTTCTTCGTATGTAAAAACGTCGAAATTAACCTTGGTGACTTGTATTTTGAGGCTGATTTGCTCGTCCTTGATATGGTCGGGTACGATGTAATTTTGGGTATGGATTGGCTAGTGAAGTATCGTGCTATAGTAAATTGTTACGGGAAGAGTATAGTTTTTGCGGTTCCGGGACAAGTGATCTTCCTGGTAGTTATGCCTTGTATGGAAGGGAGCGCGAGTGCTTATCTATACTGTATTGCGGAAGACGCATCTAGAGATGTCGTGGTTGCCCTAAATTCTCTTCCAATCGTTAGAGATTTTGAAGATATTTTTTGGGAGATACCGGGATTACCTCCAAGTCGGGAAATAGAGTTTGTAATTGATCTAATGCCGGGAACTCGACCGATCGCCAAAGCTCCTTATCGAATGGCTCCTGTGGAGATGAGGGAGCTGAGAGATCAGATTCAGAAGCTACTGGAGCAGGGCTTTATTAGGCGTAGTACCTAACCGTGGGGCGCTCCAGTATTGTTTATGAAGAAGAGAGACGGTTCTCTCCGGTTATGCGTGGACTATAGAGAGTTGAATAAAGTCACCATCCAGAATAAATACCCTTTACCTCGCATCGACGACTTGTTTGATCAACTTAGGGAAGCTTCCTACTTCTCCAAGATCGACTTGAGGATGGGGTATCACCAATTGAGGATACGAGAGCAAGATGTATCCAAGACGGTGTTTCTGACCCGTTATGGATCTTACGAATTCTTGGTTATGCCCTTTGGGCTAACCAATGCCCCTGCGGTGTTTATGGACCTTATGAATAGGGTATTTCGGGATTTCCTTGACCAGTTTGTCATTGTCTTTATTGATGACATCCTAGTCTATTCTCAGACAGAGTCGGAGCATGCTGCTCACTTGCGGTTGGTCCTGTAGAGATTGAGGGATCATCAATTGTATGCAAATTTTGAGAAATATGGCTTCTGTTTGAAGGAAGTTCAATTTCTGGGGCATGTGGTGTCATCCCAGGGCGTGTCGGTGGATCCGGGTAAGGTGATCGCGGTGAAAGAGTGGGTTCAGCCCACGACGCCCACTGAAGTTCGTAGTTTTCTGGGATTGGCGGGTTATTACCGTCGATTCATTAAGGGCTTTTCCAAGGTTGCTAGCCCATTGACAAATTTAACCCGGAAAGGAGAAAGATTTGTATGGGACAGTTCATGTCAGGCGGCTTTTGATGAGCTCAAGGATAGACTCACTTCGGCTCCAGTCCTGGCATTTCCAAAGTCGGGATTGGAATATCTCGTCTTCACCGATGCATCTCTTTAGGGATTAGGAGGTGTTCTTCAATAAGAGAGACAACCCATTGCGTACGCTTCTCGTAAGTTGAAACCTCACGAGAGGAACTATCCGGTGCATGATTTCGAATTTGCCGCAGTTGTATTTGCCTTGAAGATATGGAGGCATTATCTCTTGGGGGAAAAGTTTAGTCTTTTCACCAACCACAAATCGCTGCAATACTTATTTTCCCAAAAGGATTTGAACATGCGCCAGCGTCGTTGGTTGGAGTTTATGAAAGACTACCAATTTGATATTCATTATCACCCCAGAAAGGCGAATGTAGTAGCAGATGCCTTGAGAAGGAAGCCCGAGGGAGACTTAGCTGAGGTATGGAAAGCTAAGTGGAGAGAACTCAGCCTAGAGGATGCAGGAGTGAGAGCATTCCTTTCTGTGATGACGGTTACTCCCACGATTATAGCAAAGATTGTGGAAGCTCAGAAAGGAGATAAATTTTGTCAAGACCATACACGCCAGCTGTTGTTCGAGGGAGCGGAGTCGTACTCGATTGGTTCCGAGGGCAGACTACGCTTCCATGGAAGACTTGTGGTTCCCGACGATGGGGATTTGAGACGAGCGGTGATGGCAGAATCCCACGGGTCAAGGTTTGCGGTACATCCAGGCGGGGATAAGATGTACCAAGATATGCGTCGTTTGTATTGGTGGGCGGGTATGAAGAGAGATATCTCAGAGTTTGTGTCCCAATGCACTACTTGTCAGTTGGTTAAGATCGACCACCAGGGACCGACAGGTTTGTTACAACCGCTCGAGATTCCCGTATGGAAATGGGAGAGCATTTCGATGGACTTTATTACGGGCCTACCTAGATCGCAGAAGGGTCATGACTCAATTTCGGTGATTGTCGACTGTTTGACTAAGTCGACACACTTCTTTCCTGTGCGCACCGATTATGATACCGCTCGTTATGCCCAATTGTTCATCGAGGAAATCGTCAGACTTAATGGGGTACCTTTAAATATTGTCTCCGATCGAGATAAGATATTTGTGTCCCACTTTTGGCAAAGTTTCCCAAGAGCGATGGGGACCGAGTTGAAGTTAAGCTCTTCCTATCATCCTCAAACAGACGGTCATACCGAAAGGGTAAACCAGATGTTGGAGGATATGCTTCGTATGTGCATACTCGATTTTAAGGACAGTTGGGAACAATACCTTCCATTGGTTGAGTTTGCTTATAATAACTCATACCAATTTACTATTGGAATGGCACCCTATGAAGCTCTGTATGGCAGGCCTTGTAGGTCGCCCGCTTGTTGGTTGGAAGTGGGTGATAACAAGTTCCTTGGACCTGAAATGATCCAAGACACTTCTTCGAGATTGAGCTTATTCGAAATCGCATACGGATAGCCCAATATCGTCAAAAGAGCTATGCCGATGCGGGTAGGAGACATATGGAGTTGGAGGTTGGAGACCAAGTGTTGGTGCGAGTGTCCCTGATGAAGGGCATTAAGCGTTTTGGGAAGAAAGGAAAGCTTGCATCGCGTTTTGTTGGACCTTTCTCGGTGATTGAGAAGATTGGTCCCGTAGCATACCAACTTGCCTTACCGGAGCCCTTATAACAAATCCATGATGTATTCCACATCTCCTCTTTGAAGAAGTATAGAAGATGCGAAGGTGCCCTTTGGCACATCCCTTTTGAAGATATCGATTTGCAGCCCAATGTTTCTTATGAAGAACAACCGGTTGCTATCCTTGAGTTTGGGGAGCGAAAGTTAAGATCTCGTGTGGTGCCCCTAGTGAGAGTTCATTGGAGTCATCATCAGGCAAACGAATCAACTTGGGAACGTGAGGAAGAGATGCGGGAGAAATATCCACATCTTTTCTTATGAGGTACGGCTGAATTTTGGGGGGAAAATTCCCTCATAAGGGGGGGAGTAAGTAATAACCCTCGCTTATGAGACCGTATTTTATAGTAATTGCTTAGTATAGTAATTAGAGACAAGTGTTGGGTTATGATTTGAATGTTAATTCAATGTAGAAAAGTTGATATTTATTATGAGTTTGCATACATATCATAACTATGGGTAAATATTGCTATGCCATGCTTATTATTATCATCTGAACTCAAAATGATATTTGGCTAAATTATGAGACCGGAACCTAAATTGAATTTTAAAATGTCCAAATGATAATTTGGAGGTTGCAGTTGATTCCGGAACGTGCAAATTGTCAAATAATGTACCATAGTGTATTTGGAAGTTTTGGGCATTTTTGACTGATTGTACCAAAATTATGCAGTTGCGTATCATTTTATCACACTATTAGTTAATTTAGTGGGATATTTGTCTTAGGTCACGACTTAAGCCTTCAAAGTCTTCCAATTTCCCTAATTCCCTTCCTAAACCTAAAGAGAGAAAGAGAAGAGTAGAGAGAAAGATAGGAGATTTGGAGATTGAGAGAGATTCTTGCTTCTACAACCAAGAGACCTGCAATTTGCTGAATCAAGGCAAGTTTCTACTTGCTATTTTTGACTTAAGATAGATGATTTGTGATGAGAATGATGTATTGATCTTGATTAAGTTAGTTAGGGTTTTCTTATGTTTTTGTGGGTTTTGTTTCATTCAAAAATGATTGGGATGATTCATGAGGTTTAAGATGGTCAATAGTATCATTGATGCTATCTTGGTGTTGGTATATAAGTTTGGTTTGGGAGAAATTTGAGTTGGGGTAGAAAATGGAGTCCAAGACTCCATAGCCAAATCTTGGCAAAATCGCAGGCCCAAATCGATTCGGCCCCCTGGGCGAATCGATTCGGTTAGGTCCAGTGCTCAGGTCTTGTGAACCGAATCGATTCGGAATTCATCCGAATCGATTCGGCAGTTATGCAGAAACCCAAACCTTCTGATCGAATCGATTCGGCAACTTTGCAGAAACTCAAATTTTCTGGCTGAATCGATTCGGCCAAGGGGGCGAATCGATTCGGTAACCCTGCACTTTTCCAAAATTTTTCTTTTAAATTTTAACCCTTTTTCTTTAGGATTAGTAATTAGGGACCTTCTAAAATGAAGTAAACATAGGGTTTAGAGTATTAGTTGAGTTGGGTCGACATCCTAGACTCGAAAGGGTTCATCTAGGGTTCTTTTAAGGGGGAATTTAAAGTGATGTTTAGGCATTACTTTTATCTTCTAGTTCTATAAGGGTCTAGAACATATTAAGGTCAATTTGGAGATTTTATAAATTAACTTGAGTTGGAATTTGACTGGGTGGTTTATGTTAAAGCCTAAAGGAGGCTTGGAATTAACTTTGAAGTCTAAATTTCTTATCGAGGATGTTATGACGGTACGTAATACGTATAGTCCCGAATTAATCTTATACATTTGTTAAAATGGGAAGTTGATAAGGTAAATGATAAATTACTAAATCATGAAATAGAAATAAATAAAATGGATTTTACACACCTCTCTAAATACCATCTTAAGGGAAGTCCGTGCGAGAGGTGAAGCCCCCTGGCTAATGAATGCAGGGTGGATATAGTCCTAGGCCATATGAGCGCTTGTTTTATTTTTCTGCGATGGGTAGGAGATTCTGGGTGTGGTCTTGACTACCCCGCAGGCATATGGCCGCTTCCCGATGATTTCGATAGGATCCCAGGTTGTCTTATGTTAGGCCCTGGAAGATGATGGTTATTTAGGGACGCGCACAGTGGGGAAACCCGGACGGGCGGTCTTAGAATCGTTATATTTATATTTATGACTATTCTAATTATAGAGTTGGACTCGATGGAACGTGAATGCCATAGAGCAACATTTATGCCACAAAGAGTATGCTATTGAGTTTAGTGCCATAAAGAGCACGTGATGACAATTGTATTCCTGATAAGGAAATGTCAAAGAAGATTGAAATTGAAATATGATGAAAGATGTAAAAGGCTCATAAGTACTTTAAATTCTTGTGTAAGTGAATCTCATTTTACATAGTTATTTATCAGTCTTAGTTCTTTAAATTGATGTCACCATGCTAGACTATCATCCATGCTTAAGCTTACCTGCGCATCATTGTCATACCTGTCATTTATCTATTGATCACATATATCCGGCCCTGACCGGTTTTCACTTCTTGTTGTGTATGTATACATATATATATAATCCGTTCAGGTGTTCCGCCGCACGGTCGCCCGTCATGACCCTTCCTTCCATATGTTTTGAGGAGCCGTGACATCGTGCGGGTATCACGGGATGTTTTGTGTAGACGCCTCCATTAATGTTTTCTAGTTATGATCAGTTTATTCGGGCATGTGGCCCAAACCGTTGTAAATTGTATACGAATCTATTATGTAACACCTGGAACTTATTGTATGATGTGTGGTTATTATTGACCGACGTTCCATTCGGTTCTTTTGTATCCTTTTGTTCTTATGCGATTGTGGGGGTTTTCCACCCTCTATTTCTAGCGATGGGTTGTTGAAAATGTTTTCTTATTATTTCTAAACCAAAATTTTTTGATAACCCGTTTTCTGGAATATAGTGTGGTTATTCCTTATACTTTGCATACTATTGTGATGCTGAGAATGATATTTATCCATGATTTCCTATTTTATCGAGGTATAGGGCTGGCCACCCTTTATTTCGGATAGCGGGTTGTCACAGACGTATACCTGTACTCCTATCAAATGAATCTCAACATCGTCCTTAGGTGTTTAAATTGTGAAATTTAAATGACATCGGCTGAATCTATTAACACATCAAAGTCAAAAAGGATTCCTAGACCAATAACGTCTAAAACTATGAATGCTTTTTCAAGACCCTGTCAGGACGTGCAAACCCGTTTTTCATTTCTTTCCATCCAAACCCCTTTATAAAAATAATAATCCTTATATTTTCTTTCGAGGTGGGCCTTTTTTGACATATTTATCTTTTTATTGAAATTTAATTTTCCGAGCTCTTTTAAAATGGTGACTTTCATGATGAATTAATTTTACACTCTCGCAGCCCTTTACGTGAATCACTCATTATATTTTATTGCATTTTAATCCTCACGGTAAACGGTTATTACATGCACTACCTGCATTGTCAAGTTTTATCGTATTTGGTTCCTTTTAAAGATATGTTTGAGATGACAACACTCCGACTAATATGTGATTAACAAGTCTGATAGTAAAAGAAGTTCATGTAAGTGTGCATTGAAGGAAAATATAAAGCACAAAATGAGATGATGATGCATATTAAAACGCTATCAAACAATCACATGGATATGGAATGAAGTTGTGACTTGATCATCCTAAATGTGCATTTATATAAGGTGTAAAAATAATACAAAAATCTTATTGTCTTTTTCAATTTTTCAAGAAAAAAGAAAATCTTTTTGTATTTTTCCAACAAATTTCAAAAATGAAAATCTTTATGGTTTTTCGAAAAATATCTCACAAATGTTGTACAACCAGCAATAGGCAAAATATCAGGATGAACATCATCCTATGCTAGCAAACAGTAGATCAACTGAAGAATAATAAACCCAAGCAGGTGTGATTAAACGAGCAATGCAGTATTAGAAATTAAGCATAAATACCAAAAGAAAATGCATATAAACTGACAGAGGCAACTGTAATAACCCACGTTTTTGAGCCACTATTTTATACTATTTTGCCTGATGGGCTAATTTTATAAAATAGGGGATGTTGGAGTAAATATTATTTCCTGTGAGACTTAGGGATAATATTTACTATGTTTTGTCTATTTACCGTTATGAGAAGGTAAATAGCGTCATATTGTGTATTATTGCGTCATTATATGTAAAACGACGGTTATGACCTATATTTAAATTTGGGTATAATTAATGAAATAAAAAGAAATTGGAATGTAAAAATAGTTCACACTTTCCCAAATGCCAAAATAGGGGGTGCGGTTGTTTTTAGAATAGTCGAGATAGTCGAAATAAGTGCCACCTTGTATTTTTGGGATTCGGGCATTTTTAAGGGGTTATGACTCAAATAAGTGGTTACGAGTCAAATTAGTGGTGTATTAACAATTAAAGGTGGGGATTTATGTTTTAGAACCCGTATAAGTCCCCTACCCCCTTTCTTTTTCTTCATTTTTGGGAGAGAAGCCAAAGGAGAGAGAGAGAAGAGAGAGTTGGGAGAAAATGGAAGATTTGGGCCGGATTCCGTCGCTACCAGAGGTGATCCGAGACTACGAACCTCGAGGAAAGTTTCTTACTTGCTAGATGTTGACTTAATGTGATAAATTGCATGTTTAGTTAAGTTTTGGAGATTTAAACCATATATTGGTTTTTGTTGATTTGATGATTTAACCCTTAATTCTTAGTTTTAATTTGATTTGAGGATAAATTAGTAGTTAGTAATGGTGTAGAAATGATTTGGGTTAAATTGTTGTTGTTGATGTTGGGAAAAATCAAGGGTTTGAGGGTTTTGGGATTTTAGGGTTCAAACAACCCGTAACCCATACTTGGAAATTCTGCAGGATCGAATCGATTCGCCCCTAGCGAATCGATTCGGCAATAGGGATAGTTACAGGTCTGAATAGGGCGAATCGATTCGGACCTACCGAATCGATTCGGGGTTATGCAGAATGCCAGGGTCTTCTTGACCGAATCGATTCGGACCTACCGAATCGATTCTCTTTTGGGGACCGAATCGATTCGGACAGGGCGAATCCATTCGAAAGTCCTGCATTTTTGGGATGTTTTTCTAGTTTAGTTTTGGCTCTTTTCTTTTAGGCTCGGAGTTTAGGAACCTTCCTTTGGGAATTAATTAAATGTACTAGAGGGTGGTTTTGGGTAGACTAATGTCCTAGGCTAAGATGGGATATTTGGGATTAATGTTGAGCTTTTGGGAGACACTCCATTATGGAGAGTCACTTTGAGGGTTTATGCAATAATATGAACTCTTGGAAGCTATTTTGAGGTTAGTGGCACTTTGGGTCTAGGGTCATTAGTAAAATATGACTTAATGAGAATGAAATGCACATTCTAAAACTTGGTGCTTAATGGTTAAATGGATGATTTTTGGAAATGTAAAATATGATGTTTTCAAAATGGAAAAGTAATGTTTTTCATAAATGTTAATTTATGGATACACACCTCTCTAAATCGCTATCATAAGGGAAGTTGCACGCGTTGTGGTGAAGCCCCCTGGCTAATGAATGCAGGGTGGATATAGTCCCTAGGCCATGTGAGCGCTTATGATTGTATATTTTTCTGCGATGGTTAGGAGATTTCGGGTGTGGTCTTGACTATCCTGCAGGCACATGGTTGCTTCCCGACGTTTCGATAGGATCCCAGGATGTCTTGGTGATAGGCCCTGGAAGATGATAGCCATTTAAGGGCGCGCACAGTGGGGTAACCCGGACGGGTGGTCTTAGAATCGTTATATATATATATATATATATATATGATTATAACTATTCTAAATCAAGTTGGACTTGATGTATGATGGGTGCCACAAAGAGCACAATGAAATGCCATAAAGAGCATGGGAAAGTGCCATAAAGAGCACGATGAAATGCCATAAAGAGCATATAATGATGATTATAATCCTGATAAGGAAGAGATTTTTACAAAATGTGTAATTGAGATATGATGCCACAAAGAGCATAAAAACTATGATTATATTTCCTGAAAAGGAATAGAATTTCGAAATGAAATAGTATATGATGAAAGTAATTTGGTAAACGTTTGATAAATGGTGTACCATTTATATGTGTTCCTAAAGATGAATTAGGAATCGTTCCATTAGATGATGGATGGGTTTTATTGTATACCTTCTTTGTGTGGCCGTAGATGTGACCTCCCTCACTTATGCTCACACATACATTTATTGATTATTTCGTGCTAAGGATCTAATGTATCTCAACGATCAACCTTGCCTAAGTAGTAGTGTATCGGGGGGTGTTCCATGTTTGGATTTTGCTTTGCGAGACACCCCACGCACGAATAGGGCATAGTGTTGAGACTGAGGAGAAGTTAGCCCTTAGTACTTAGGGTTAACTAGAACATCTCATAATATTGCGTTAGGTTGCTGCTAGATTGAGAGGTGAGAAATATGACTGTTATCTACGAGAGAATTACGCACTTAACTGTCATGCATTTTTAGTCACATGGTAATCATATCAAACCGGGCCCTGACCCGTACCTATATTTCTTTGTTTCTGCATATTTTTTGCCGTTACAGGTGCTCCACTGCATGGACACCCGTGTTTAGATTTCCATTCCAGTTGTCATGGACCTACAGCATATTGCGGATGTTGTAGGTTACTTGTATTAGACGCTTCTTTCTATTGCACTCTAGTTATGTTCAGTATATTTATTCGGGCGTGTTTTGCCCAAGGTATTGCACTCATTCATTATATTGTAAATATTGATATGTAATACTCGATGTAATTATTTGTATTGGTCTGTTCACCGACAGCTTATTCGGTGATATTTTTATATTGTCATTCTTTATCCATTGATTTTTGGTATCCACCGTTTTTGCAAATGGGATTGTCTAAGTGTTTTTCTTTTACTTTCTAAAATTTTAATTTGACAGTCCGTTTTCTAAAATGATTGGTGGTTATCTCATACTATTATTTTAATCGACGGTGATGCTGAGAATGGACCACCTATGATTCCTGTGATTATTAGAGTATTGGGCTGGCCACCTATTATTTTAGTAGGCGGGTTGTCACAGGTGGTATCAGAGCATTGGGTTCTAGAGTCCTTAGGAATCTGTGTGGACGTTCTACGTCTTCTACGTTTCTCTCTAATTGATGTAGAGCCCTAAGATTAAGATCATTGATTTCTCTCGTGAGATTTTGTTCTCCTGTTATGTTGTGAGAACCCCGAAGATCTTCTGTGCGTTCGTGTGAGACTTGTAAGTCGTTAGAGGAAGGGCGTTGTGGAAGGCCGTTGTGAAGGCATCATAGGATGGGATTACTAAGAACTGTAGGTTGTAGTCGGGGATGAGGGCCGCTTTAGAGGTCTCTTCCTTTGTAGCATTATTTTACACTGCTGCCATGACTACTAAGTACGGTGGAAATAGTTTTCCCAAGTACTATTGCGATAGAGAGTGGTACTATGCTTGAGATTCCAAGCAATGTCAATTCGGAGTGGAGAGGTCCTTGACAAGGACCACATATTGAAGTTCGGTTGGATAGAGGAAGTGTAACCTCGTTCGGTGAGAATGTGAGGCCCGAGAGTTTTTGCCTAAGAGATGGGTATAGAAGTGCCCAGGTGTGAGGGTTTGAAGAGAACCTTTCACCCATTGGAGTAAGGTTGAAGTGGCAGGATTGGTAGTTGCCTCTTTATGGAGGGACAAAATGTTTTGCCAATTGAGAGGGCTTCTCATTGAAAATGATAGGCTCGTAAGTAAGTATTGGTAACAGTTATAGAGAAGTAGTGTTCATGAGACCCCATTGGTGGACATCCACCCGGGGAAGACTCGTGGAGCTAAGGTCGAGGAGGCTGGTAGGATGTTTTCTTTGCTGAAGAAGTTAAGGGAACTATGCGTTCTGATCTTGTCGATTGTAGAACAAGGGAGAGATTTGGAGGCCTAGTTGGGACATTGATGGAAGTAGTTTGGTTCGGATAAGACTAGAATGCTGTGTCTTGGAACCATTGGTAGAGTCCAAGGAGGTTGGCAAGTATGTTGGTGGGACTTTCCAACTTAGGTGGGAGAAGTGCATTCCTTAAGATAAGATGGAGAAGTATGGTGATAACCCTAGATTCGGGTGTGTATATCGAGCTTGTGATAGTATCGGTGTATATTTTTTTTTATATATAGTAAGTATATTTATATGACTTCCACGATAGGGAAGTTATGTATTTTCCTTTCACTCGTTATGGGGCGAGTGGTGATATGTGGTACGTTCTACTTGTATTATATGTAAAATACGAGTATAGATATTTTTGGTTGGGTTGGTGTGATAACAAGCGAATAAAGTGCGGGGCTATCCTATCTCTAGTTCTTGAAGAAGGACTAGTTATTCTATAATATCTCCCCTGGATACAGGTCGAGACTTTATAGAGGTGGTTTACGGTACATAGATAGTTTTCATTCTTTATTTTGTTTTGCCTTGTTTGTTTTGTTTTATTATTTATTTGCTTTGCTTGTGTATGTTGTGCCTTGTCTCCACGACCGGCTAGTTAAGGGGATTGTGTGGAGGGGTTCCTTATTTGGATTTCGCTTCGCCGAGACGCTCCAGGCATGAACCTTAATGACGTTGGGAGTGGAGAGATGTGCATTTTATTTTCTTTTCTATTCTTTCTTTTCTTTTTCTGTTGGTAGAGATGTTGGGTTGGAAGGCTTAGCCAAGAATCACGTATATGAGTGATTAAGGGCTAAGTTGATGTGCAATATATGAGCACTATAATAGTTCTCCTCTAATCGATGTGGGGAAGACTAAGATTATGAAAGTCCGATAGAGACTTATGGTTGTGCCTTAATGAGAAGGCCATTTATATACAGGTATATGTGTATTTTGGGATAAAGTATATGTGGCATTTTACTGAAAGTAAATGCCTCAATTGATTATTATGGTAGGACATAGAAGTATATATGTATTAGTAGAGTTACGAGTTAGGATTTCGCCATTCTCGATCATGTGTCTTCGACCGTTACTTCTCGACGACCGACAATGCGAGGTAGTAGTGTAACAGGAGGGTTCCTTGTTTGGATTTCGCTTCGACGAGACATCCCACGCATGAAACCAACCGAATGTCGGAAGTCGGGAAAGGTCTTGGACACTAGGGATATATTTAGTATTATACTTATACGACTAGATTAGATAGAATATAGATCGTCTTTAGGATTCTTAGGACGCTAGGTCCTTAGGGCATGCGACGTTATTTTAGGAAGGTGCTTGGGAGTTGACCGCAATAGGTTTGTGGGTTAACTCTAGGTAGGATTCGATCCCTAGAATGAGAAGTAAAGGATCTAGAGAGGTTCGGGATGTTGGGCCAAAGGATATGAGGCCTTTCTTAGATAGAGTGTTACGTCGGTAACCTAGTTTTTAGAAGAGTCATAGCATGAGCTGACTTTTTCTCCTGCACTCGTGTTGTTATGATCAAGAGTGGGTTTAATGAACGAGTCTTTGCCAGGAATGGGAAGTATTAATATGGGAGCATGGACCCATTGTTCATGTGTCTCACACTTTTATGAAGTGTCATCCCCCGCTTGATTTAAAGTTCATAGTGGTGGTATTCGCCTTAAAGAATTAGAGGCACTACTTCCTAGGCAGGAATTTGGGTCTTTTCACGAGCAACAAGTTTGTGATTGTGAAGGACTACCGATAGGGTATTCCCTTTTGCTAAGGCAATGCGGATGGGAGTAGTATAGGTGCCGAGTATAAAACCGTCTGAGAGTTTAGTCGTGGCATGGAATGCCAATGGAACGAGTTTAACCAAGGGGGCTCTATGGTAAGAGCATTCATGTTCATGATTGACCCTTTCACCTACTAGTATGTAAGAGTAGTGTGGAAGAAGGATGGGTATATCCATGGACATTTCTATTGAATTGCCGATAATGAAACGGTCATGATCCTAGTTGAGAAAACTGTGGATCATTGGACCAATCGCGGCTTACTCAATGGAAATGGGTGGACTAAGTACAGAAGTGTACGCCCAGCTCTTCTTAGTAGGAGTTCTATAACTGTATGCGGTTCCTAGCAATGGTGGTGAACTGAGAGAGACATTTGTGTCAAGGTACTGGTAAAGTTTCCAGGAAGAAATGGGAACCGTGTGGATATGGGGTATATCCTACCACCCGTAAATGGATGGGTGGGTTTGATTGAAAGGAAGGATTGGAGTAGTAGTTCTTATGGATCGAAATTTCCATACAATAATTCGGATCGTTTTCGATAAGCATGATACCGTGTGTAGCCTAGTATAGTTGGCAATGTGCCTTGTTTGTTCATTGGAATGGAAATAGTGAATAGTATATTTCTTGGACTGGGAGTGGTCCGGGAATATTTCATTAAAGATTGGGCTCATTGAGCAGTAGACTTTTGAGGGCTACGCCAACGCGAATAGGAGCTAGTAGTGTTGGGGTTAGCGATTGTAAGTTAGAGTAGTTATTCCCTGGTAAGAGTGTAATGTGTTTCGGAAAGTAAGGCAATTTGTGCCGAGATTGTGTAAATATCTCCTCCCTTAGTAGAAGGGTGGGATCGATAGTTCATGAGGGATGATTTGGCGCTATGTTATAGCATGATGTTGTGGACTGAGATTGAATAGTAATGACCTTAGTCTGGGTCCTATGGGGACGCTGCACTGCAGAGGGGTTTGCTAGTATGGTAGCACGGTTTTTAGTATAGTATACCCTTTATATGTTTATGGGTTACGCCTGAATTTTGAGGGCAAAATTCCCCTTTAAGGGGGGGAGTATGTAACAACCCAGGTTTTTGAGCGACTATTTTATACTATTTTGCCTGATGGGCTAATTTTATAAGATAGGGGATGTTGGAGTAAATATTATTTCCCGTGAGACTTAGGGATAATATTTACTATGTTTTGTCTATTTACCGTTATGAGAAGGTAAATAGCGTCATATTGTGTATTATTGCGTAGTTATATGTAAAACGACGGTTATGACATATATTTAAATTTGGGTATAATTAATGAAATAAAAAGAAATTGGAACGTAAAAATAGTTCACACTTTCCCAAATGCCAAAATAGGGGGTGCAGTTGTTTTTAGAATAGTCGAGATAGTCGAAATAAGTGCCACGTTGTATTTTTGGGATTCGGGCATTTTTAAGGGGTTATGACTCAAATAAGTGGTTACGAGTCAATTTAGTGGTGTATTAACAATTAAAGGTGGGGATTTATGTTTTAGAACCCATATAAGTCCCCCACCCCCTTTCTTTTTCTTCATTTTTGGGAGAGAAGCCAAAGGAGAGAGAGAGAAGAGAGAGTTGGGAGAAAATGGAAGATTTGGGCCGGATTGCGTCGCTACCGGAGGTGATCCGAGACTACGAACCTCGAGGCAAGTTTCTTACTTTCTAGATGTTGATTTAATGTGATAAATTGCATGTTTAGTTAAGTTTTGGAGATTTAAACCATATATTGGTTTTCGTTGATTTTGATGATTTAACCCTTAATTCTTAGTTTTAATTTGATTTGAGGATAAATTAGTAGTTAGTAATGGTGTAGAAATGATTTGGGTTAAATTGTTGTTGTTGATGTTGGGAAAAATCAAGGGTTTAAGGGTTTTGGGATTTTAGGGTTCAAACAACCCGTAACCCATTCTTGGAAATTCTGCAGGATCGAATCGATTCGCCCCTAGCGAATCGATTCGGCAATAGGGATAGTTACAGGTCTGAATAAGGCGAATCGATTCAGACCTACCGAATCGATTCGGGGTTATGCATAATCCCAGGGTCTTCTTAACCGAATCGATTCGGACCTACCGAATTGATTCTCTTTTGGGGACCGAATCGATTCGGACAGGGCGAATCCATTCGAAAGTCCTGCATTTTTGGGATGTTTTTCTAGTTTAGTTTTGGCTCTTTTATTTTAGGCTCGGAGTTTAGGAACCTTCCTTTGGGAAGTAATTAAATGTACTAGAGGGTGGTTTTGGGTAGACTAATGTCCTAGGCTAAGATGGGATATTTGGGTTTACCCGAGGGCTAGTTGTATAGGTTAATGTCCGAATGATATAGGAGGTTAACCTAAAGATAAATTGGAAGTTAAAATATTAATGTTGATCTTTTGGGAGACACTCCATTATGGAGACTCACTTTGAGGGTTTATGCAATAATATGAACTCTTGGAGGCTATTTTGAGGTTAGTGGCACTTTGGGTCTAAGGTCATTAATAAAATATGACTTAATGAGAATGAAATGCACATTCTAAAACTTGGTGCTTAATGGTTAAATGGATGATTTTTGGAAATGTAAAATATGATGTTTTCAAAATGGAAAAGTAATGTTTTTCATAAATGTTAATTTATGGATTAACACCTCTCTAAATCTCTATCATAAGGGAAGTTGCGCGCGTTGTGGTGAAGCCCCCTGGCTAATGAATGCAGGGTGGATATAGTCCCTAGGCCATGTGAGCGCTTATGATTATATATTTTTCTGCGATGGTTAGGAGATTCCGGGTGTGGTCTTGACTATCCCACAGGCACATGGTCGTTTCCCGACGTTTTGATAGGATCCCAGGTTGTCTTGGTGAAAGGCCCTGGAAGATGATAGCCATTTAGGGGCGCGCACAGTGGGGAAACCCGGACGGGCGGTCTTAGAATCGTTATATATATATATATGATTATAACTATTCTAAATCAAGTTGGACTTGATGTATGATGGGTGCCACAAAGAGCACAATGAAATTCCATAAAGAGCATGGGAAAGTGCCATAAAGAGCACGATGAAATGCCATAAAGAGCATATAATGATGATTATAATCCTGATAAGGAAGAGATTTTTACAAAATGTGTAATTGAGATATGATGCCATAAAGAGCATAAAAACTATGATTATATTTCCTGATAAGGAATAGAATTTCGAAATGAAATAGTATATGATGAAAGTAATTTGGTAAACGTTTGATAAAATGTTGTACCATTTATATGTGTTCCTAAAGATGAATTAGGAATTGTGCCATTAGATGATGGATGGGTTTTATTTTATATCTTCTTTGTGTGGCTGTAGATGTGACCTCCCTCACTTATGCACACACATACATTTATTGATTATTTCGTGCTAAGGATCTAATGGATCTCAACGATCAATCTTGCCTAAGTAGTAGTGTATCGGGAGGGTTCCTTGTTTGGATTTCGCTGTGCGAGACACCCCACGCACGAATGGGGCATAGTGTTGAGACTGAGGAGAAGTTAGCCCTTAGTACTTAGGGTTAACTAGAACATCTCATAATATTGCGCTAGGTTGCTGCTAGATTGAGAGGTGAGAAATATTACTATTATCTGCGAGAGAATTACGCACTTAACTGTCATGCATTTTTAGTCACATGGTAATCATATCAAATCGGGCCCTGACCCATACCTATATTTCTTTGTTTCTGCATATAATTTGTCGTTACAGGTGCTCCACTGCATGGACACCCGTGTTTACATTTCCATTCCAGTTGTCATGGAGCTACAGCATATTGTGGATGTTGTAGGTTACTTGTATTAGACGCTTCTTTCTATTGCACTCTAGTTATGTTCAGTATATTTATTCGGGCGTGTTTTGCCCAAGGTATTGCACTCATTCATTATATTGTAAATATTGATATGTAATACTCGATGTAATTATTTGTATTAGTCTGTTCACCGACAGCCTATTCGGTGATATTTTTATATTTTCATTCTTTATCCATTGATTTTTGGTATCCACCATTTTTGCAAATGGGATTGTCTAAGTGTTTTTCTTTTACTTTCTAAATTTTTAATTTGATAGTCTGTTTTCTAAAATGATTGGTGGTTATCTCATACTATTATTTTAATCGACAGTGATGCTGAGAATGGACCACCTATGATTCCTCTGATTATTAGAGTATTAGGCTGGCCACCTATTATTTTAGTAGGCGGGTTGTCACAGCAACCCAGTAGTACCAAAAACATAAGCATAAGACCCAGGGTAGTGAAACAAATAAATTCTAAAAACTAACTAGGTCGTTCAAATGAAACTCAATGTTGCTCGAACGAAAACACTTGTCCTTATAATGACAGCTTCGCCCGACATGAGATCTCGCTCGAAGAAGGAAACCAAACTTTCACACTCTGCCCAGAACATTAAACAGTGTTTCCCAGTGACATTTTTTCAAAAAATAATACCTGGAGGGTGCTAACAGATGAAAAAATGTGCTAAAACAGTAGTATACTTAATAAAAAATGTAAACCACAACAAAGTGGGGGTGTGAGGAATCGAATTTACTTTTCTAGTATACTTCCTAGGTCCATTTAAAAGTTGGTAACAGAAACACCTAAGATGAACTTTCCTACCGCAATGTGCGCAAGTGTAAATCGGGCGACGAGTGTTACCTAAAAGGGGTCGTCTCTTAAATATTGTAGGTGGCGCTCTCCCAAAATTTTTAGGTACCTCTTTCACGATGTAACTAGGTGGATCTCTCTTAACAACTCTAGGTGCCTCCATCTTCACAAGCCTAGGAGGCTCTCTCACACGTGTGGGGTTGGCTTTGGGAATGGATGCAACACTATCATCGAAGCCTATAACAGCCTCATCCTCCTTAATTTGGACAGTTCCTAAAATTTTATTTAGCTTTTTAGATCTAGACTCCAAATCAAACTGCCCCTTACTTGATTTTCTTAAGCTCTTCTCAAGCTCATATATCCTAGACTGAAGTACTCGTCTAGGATCCTCAAACTCTAAAATCTCCTTTTTCTTAGTCTCCATCAACCCTCTAAGACTATCTCTCTCACCCTCAACACATTCTAGCTTTTCTCTAAGCATTTTCTCACGTGTCCTAAAATCCTCAATTAATTCATCGGTGTTGTTCCAATCTGAGAAACGTTCTTTCAACTGAAATTCTAATTTCATGCTTTCCTTCTTTATCTTTAAAGATTCCACATACAAATTATTGTAGGCAACTTGCAACTCACTCGATTATTCCTTTCCTCCTCGTTCTTTTCACCCTCACTCTCATCACTAGTCACACGGGTGGGAAGCTCTTTCCTGGATGCGTAAAAAACTTTTTCTTTCGAATCACTATCACAAAGGGTAGAAACATAAGATGTCGGTTTTTCAATTACTTCCTTAACTTTTTCATACACTCATATATCGTGTGACCAATTCCCTCACAAGCATGGCACCTCTAAGATTTACGTTCAACATAATATATAAAATACGAATTCGAGTGAATGTTCCAATTAGCCCTTTTAAAATGTTGGCATCTAAAATCATCAACACCTCCAAAAGCCATATTTTAAGAAAGTCAATTTTCAACCTAGGTTTGAAAAAATCAGGATCACAACACAATAACATAGTGCAACCAACTCTGATACTAATTTGACGATGTGAGTAGTCAAATTGTATCGGTAAAAATACGTGAAAAATCAGGATCACACAATAAATTAGAGTAAGTCGCTCTTATACCAATTTGAGAGAGTACTACAGCAGAATAATGTGATTTCCCAAATAAATCCAATTTTAATTATGTGACAAACCAACCAGTCTTAATTAAACCCAAATTTTAGATAAACCCTAACACATGTATCAAGGTGAGTTAAAATCATAAATCAATAAACATGCAAAGGAAATCGATTTCAGGAAAAATCTTCGAAGGGTAAAACCTTTTATTTCACTATAATTTGTAAGTAACTTACGCGTATTACAATGAAATAGATTTTGACACACGAATGCCCATAGGCGTCGGTTGGTATCGTCAGCAATCCACAAGAACCTCAATCCTATCATCAACCTAGGAACACCGCAACACTCCCTATGAACCTCAGTCCAAATCAGCAAAGACTCTTCACGCAATAAGATGCTTAATGACACGAAGTCATATGATTATTATTTACCCTCTCTATAAGAACAATATCAGCTAGATTGTACTTTGGGTTCCAAAACAATTCACTAAAGGACTGGGATGTTTTGTGAATTATAAAAACAAAGCATTAAACCTCTAAAGTGAGAAGACAAATTCGTACTACTGTTTGCAGAAAACATAGATATTTTTTGTAAAGTGTTTCTCATGAAAAACGAAGTTAGAGATCCTATTTATAAAATCTTAAGGCGGTGGCTCATTCAAACCAGAGAATATGGCGTTTGAACGAAATCCAATGTAGTTTGATACTTCCCGTGACAACCCATGTCTTGAACGATATAGGATGTCATTTGAACAACAGTAATATTAAATATTTTTCTTTTTCTTCTTCTTTTTCTCAATAGATGCACCGCCTCAAAAACTCTGATAATTATATTTATGGCGAAAAATATTAAAAACTCTGCCCCAAGACTTAGAAAAGCTTTTCTGAAAAATAATCCCAATACTCTAAGTGAAATGCTAATGTATTTAATCACAACCTTACCAAAATTAGTCCCGCAGAGACTTATTTGATGAAGAACTTTGATATTCGGATCCGTCTTGATGCTTTAATGATCTTGAATAATTCTTCGATGGTTGTAGTGGTATACAACATACTCTAATGTAAGAAGTTGTTATAAAATATGTACTTACAAATCTCTCCCTATGTCTATACTGGTACAAAATAAAAATAATCCGAATTATTAAAAACAAAATGTCTATACAAATCGAATACCCTCCCATGAACCCAAAAGTAAAAAGGTACTTGAAATGCAAGTCTTCAAATCTTTTTCAAAAATCTTCATCATTCTTCAAATATCAAAGATTTTCTCATCTAGGTATCCAACATAATGATCTTCACTTTTGTACCTTCAGACATGAGATAAAGTAAATACCATCGTGACGCATCGAGTTTAAAATGTTATAAACATGTCTATCAATATAATCAAATCACCCCCATAATGAATTCTCCCTCTTTTTATTTGTCAGAAATAGACAAGGAAAAGAATAAATAAATAAAACATGGAGTGTCACGATAAAAACTACAATATATGGATCAAACTACGTGCATGTAGAGGAAATACTCAAAGTATCCACAAACTACTTTTTATTTTTCATTTTTTTCAAACAAAAACAATTTACAAAAATTACACACCGTGAATTTTCACTATGAACCAAATCGTGGAAATGAAATGAATGGGTGTGAACAAATTCAATCAAGCAAACATAACATACGTGCTCGATGTATACGTGTACTCCTATCAAATGAATCTCAACATCTTCCTTAGATGTTTAAAGTGTTAAATTTAAATGACATCGACTCAATCCATCAACACATCAAAGTGAGAAAGGATTCTCACACCAATAACGTCTAAAACTATTAATGATTTTTCAAGATGCTGTCAGGACGTGAAAACCCATTTTTCATTTCTTTCCATCCAAACACCCTCATAAAAATAATAATTATTATATTTTCTTTTGAGGTGACCCATTTTTCACATATTTATCTTTCTATTACCTTTAAATTTTTAGAGCTCTTTTCAAACGGAGGCTTTCACGACGAGTTAATTTTACACTCTCGCAACCCTTTTTGTGAATCACTCATCATTTCTTATTACATTTAAATCCTCGTTATAAATGATTATTACATCTTTAGACACCCCATTATGTTACCCCCTAAACTCACCTTAGGTCCCTGGTACCTCCCTTCATCACTACAAACCCAGGTCATACCCTGAGTACTAACCTAGAAGCTATCGGGCACTACCACGCTCTGTTTGACCAAAAAGTTCAAACTCTTCAGCTCAATTGAGACTGAATGAATCTTCGAAGGGAACTAAAATCCCTTTCCAACGGTCCATCCGTGCACAATTCCGACTTACCATACGAACGAATGATCCGTTTGCATTCGAAACTTGATCTAGAGGCCACCGAGCGCTCCCAGGCTCTGTTTGACCTAAGTCAACTCTTCAGCTTGACCACGACTAAATGAATCTTCTTATGGCACTGAAACCCCTTTCCAATGGTCCTCTCCATGCACGATTCCGACTTACCATATGGATGAACGATCCGTTTGACTCCAAGAGGTCACCGAATGCTTCCAGGGCCCGGTTGACCAAAGTCAACTCCCCAAACTGGGTCAAACTCTTTGGAATGTCTAAGTACATCTCCTAATCTTTCCAACGGTCCACCCCGTGCATGATTCCGACTTACCATGCGGACGAACAATCCGTTTGCGTCTGAACGATTCCCTGTCCAATGGACCGACAAACGCTTCCGAGCCATATTTGACCCAAAGTCAACTCCCGAACCCGGGAGCGGTCCAAAGGACTTTTAAAGGTTTTGAATTACCTTTCCAATGGTCCACCCCGTGCACCATTCCTGACCAATGGTTTGCCCTCGGTAGCCAATTTTTCAAAAATTCCTGAAACACATTGCCAAATGGCAGGTTCCAGACCTTGCCTATCGGCAGGTGTCAATAGGCAGGACTAGGTCTATGCCGATCGGCAGTTACCTGGGCCTATAAAAGGAGGACTTCACCTCATTTGCAAAGGGAGACCAGATATAATAAAAATCACTCTCAGCGAATCCCAAAAACCTCTCTCAAAGACAGCGCGATTTCAACATCCAAATCCCTTTCTAACTTGCACTTTTCATCATCCTTTTCATCAAACTTGGTGAATTAGCCACTCTCCACCATCATCCAAGTGCAAGGGCTGCTCTCCAACATTCAAGATCAAGCTCAAGATCTTCAAGAAGGTCCAACTTTCTCAACTTTCTCTTCGAATTCTCTTAAATTCGCAATAACTTGTTTTATTACTTAGCACTTTTATTATCTGATCTCACACATCCTGATATACTTTTTATTTAGTATTATTGCACATCTCTCATTTTCATATAAATAAAACCCAAAAAATAAGAAAAAAGAGGGTTTACTCATAAATTCCAAATAGGGATTCTCATATTTTTTCTCACACTTTTCTCACAACTAAAAACACTTTTTCTACACACACACACCATCACAAATAAGAGATCCCCCATTTGGATTTATGGCCCCACCCCTCATTTTTTATGCGAACTACGTGGAATTTGATGCCTTTATAGGCTACATAGGCGTCTCGAGGTAAAACCCAAGACTCGAGTCCTATTCTCACTTTCTCTCTCATTCTCTATCTTCTCTAAATCCAATTTTCTTATATTCTATATACTTGTTCTTAGTGACGTATTACTCCATATGCATTATCGTTCCATTACAACGATCAACGTAGGGGTAATTTCGTAAATCTTATTTTATAATATTATTTTTATACCTTCCTTCGGATGACTCGCTTTATCTCTCCTATGATACAAGTCGAGGATTCCTATCTCCACTATATATATATACACATGCACACATATCATGGGGAAAATAAAAAAGAAAAATAGTAAACATCCATGAGAGACCTAAAGGGCGGAATGGGTGCCTAACACCTTCCCATTTTGTAACTTAGCCTCCGAACGCTTCTCGAATCATTTTGGTTTCGTATGCACCAGTATGTCTTTGGATGTCGTCCTTCGGTAGGGCTTCCCCTTTTTCTTTTATCTGTTTTGAGTAAAATAGACTGGCGACTCTAAATCTCTCTACATTTTTACACCTCATCTCAAACGACGCCGGCCAAAGCCCTCCCAAGAGGGATGTGCGGGACCCGAGGATCCTTCCTTCATGCGCCCGCCCACGACGAGGATCGGGGATGGCCACAGTGGCAACTCTCCTGGGGACTTGTATGTTTTTTAGGGCTTAACTCTATTTACATGGATGCTATATTTGTTTATATCTCCCCTATATCTTCATGTTCCCCTTTTCCATGTGTATCCCATGCTTATGCTTCTGCTCACACACTTGTAGAAAATTCTCCATGTACACTTCACACCACGTGCACCTAGGATCACATATATCCACATGTTGCACACATCACCCATCCATACTTGGTGTACCTTTGGTACTTGTACTTTTCTCCCGGTTTGGCATAATCAAGAAAAGCATTCTCATCATAAGATACTAATAAGAGAATCATGCATTACTCACACGACATCACCAAAGAGCATTGGTATTGACCAAATTTTACCTAGTAACTGGAGGGTCACTTTGTGATGGGCGCTGGTCCGGCAGGTCGCAGTTAGCCTAAGCGATATGACTCTCACCTTCCATTGTCCAAGTACCTTCAATGTATATCAAATGGTTCCCCCGCATCATACCTCTTAACCGAAGTCATGATGGGAGGTATATCACAGGGAATTCGTTCACGTTCGCTGAGTATATCGAATTCGCTCTCACATGTACCGTCCCCATGAGGTATATAGTGAGGCAATTCACCTACACTAGGGTATATCAAATGTCTTGTCCACACATACTAATTGCCCGCAAGATCAAGACGTATATCGTGGAAGTCACGGCAAAGGGGGGAACCCATTTCGATTCACCCAACCAACTGCATACCTCCATATAGGTGTCAAACCTAGGGCACGCACTTTAGATTACCGGTTTCCAGCCGAAACTCTGCCAAAATTCTGGGTCGGCCAGCCGCCCAAATTTTTGCGCATTTTTAAAATAGGACCCTGTCCGTGAGCCGAGTTACAAGTCGAACCGTAGCTTCGCATATATTAAAAACCCCACTTTTCCAGGCTCGGGTCCCGTCTGGCATTGCATTTAGGAGAATTAAATACAAGTGAGAACATAATAATCGTAATAATTATGCTGAGTTCTATCTCCTAAAACATTTCTCCCTTCTTTATCAAAAAATCCAAAAATAGTTTCTTCTCTTTTTCTCAAAAATAAATCCCATTCTACGCCTTCTCAGGTCAATCGCAAGCCCTTGGCTTGGCTCCCTATTAGCTTCGGTCTTTAGTCAAATCACCTCAGAGTTTCGTCTGTTCCTCTACTACTTCTTTTGAGTTCAGAATCCATCCACTTTCCATGGAGAATACAAATCAAGTACTAGTCATACAGCCGGATGTGACGGTAGTCCTAGCTCAGCTCGTGTCCAAGATTGACAAACTCTAAACTGAGGTCCGAGAGATGCAACGAAACCAGGTTCCTATTCCTCAAGAGCCCGAGACCCTATTCACTTGTGCTATGGGTTCACCCGAGCCTATCTGGGTTCCCAAAGAATATCAACACGCTCCACGTGCCCCTCCTGTCAATGGGCCGCTGCCTGCCCAGCTTTCGATGCCAAACATTGTCCAGCCTATGGCTAACCTGCCTATGGTCGTTGATCCAAAAGAGGAGGAATTGAATAAAGTCAAAGAGGATCTCAATACGCTCACCAAGAAGTTCGACCAAGTCAAAATCTTTGGAAATTACATGGATTAAACCCACATGTCTCCTTATCCTAAAGCGAGGTTACTCGAGAAGTTCAAGATGCCAAATATCGAGAAGTTCGGAGGGGGTGGACCCCCAATTGTTCATCTTTGCAGTTACCATTGTTTCATGACTCTACTAGGGGCTTATAAAGAACTGATGACCTAATTGTTTCAACAAACTTTGAAGGACAGTGCCCTCCGATGGTTTTTATCTCTCGAGGAATCCATAATCCGTAGTTGGGAGGATGTAGCCCGAGAATTCATATCGCAATACAAATACAACAAAGAGCTTGAGGTCACTCGTTGTGATTTAGAGTTGATCAAATAGAACCCTAGGGAATCATTCAATAACTTCATAACCTGATGGAGGGAGCGAGTAGCTACCATGACCAATTGGCCATCTGAGGAAGAACAGTTCAACATAGTGAAGAAGAACTTCTTGCCCCGTGTCCGAGGGATGATGGGAGGACAATATTATCCCTACTTCCGAGCTCTCAGAGAAGCGGGAGTAAAAATCGAGGAAATCCTTGTTAAATTATACCTTGTTAAATTAGAGGTTGAGCCGAAGAAGGTGTCCGGATAGTTCACCCCTAGAAAATATGACAAGCCTTCCAGTGCTAAAGTATCAACCATCAACAACATCTCTCAACCAGCCACATCATGGGCACCAGAAAGCCGCCTTGCCCCCATCCGAAGGGAATACACTGAGCTCCATGCTCCCCTCTCCAAAGCTTACCAAGCCTTGTTAAGCTGAAACCTCATCAAACCCTTGGATCCCCGTCCATTGCCAAATCCACTCCCAAGAAACTTTAAGGCCGATGCTCATTGCGCCTTTCACCAAACTGCTGGTCATACCACTGACCAATGCTTTCACCTCCGAAACATAATCCAAGATCTCATTGACCGGGGTACCATCGACACACCAGCCAATCCTAAGCCAAACACTACTCACAATCCACTCCCAAATCATGCCAATGCCATCTTCTTAGAAAAAAACCCAGATTTTCATCGCTCAACTCAAACCGCACCCATATACTCTCCTAAACCTCTTCAAATTTGCCCATATTTCCTCCTACACCCTACTAGCCTCACTGATCAGGCACTGTCACTCCTTACCAGAGCATGCATTATTGTCCGTACCCATTCTTAAAATGAAAATATAGAATTTTCAGAGGTGTTAAACCAACTCCTAGAGTTCGAGCTGAAATTTCCCTCACAGATGGTCATCGATTGCCAAAGTTTCAGTACACTGTTCTTGGAAGCATGGAAATGGGCCCGAGATTCAGATAAGTGGGTGGTACCAACCGATGAAGTCAGCCTAGATGATGTTATCCAGATTATGGCAAAATTATTCGGGCAAACCAACAACATTTGTAGTATCACCGGGTTACTTAACATTTTGAAGCTACAAGGACGCTTGGTCCATTCAACCATACATATCCCCAAGGAATGGGAAGACCTGTATGAAAAAGCCGTCAAAGTTGTGGAATGCATTGACTTTACATGGAAAGACAGAATTGTTGCCACCGGATGGGTGGAAGAATTCGAAGATTCAAGTGAAGAACAAGCTTCAAGAAGAACTGGCCTAGTATTCGACATATGTGGGATGATATTATTTAAAGAACTACTCGAAGAAATAAACAGGGTGACAGAAAAACCTGAGGTTAACGAGGAAATGGGATCCATGTTCTTCCCTTCTTCAGTAAACCATATGACAAGATCAGGGAGACATCACCAGGTTCCAAGCTCACTACCAGCAAATGACAAAGGGAAGGGCATTGAAAACCTTCCTATGCCAGAGATGACCATCGAGGAGAGCAAGATCCTCGATCAACTGAAGAAAATGCAAGCTAACATCACTCTATGGGGGCTTTTCATATCTTCCCAGCTGCACAGAAATGCTTTAATAAAGACGCTCACTGGACCCACAGTTCCTCCTTCTACCACACCAGAAGAAGTGGTAAATCTGGTCGGATCCTTGACCTCTACCCGAATGCAATCATTTTCTGAAGAAGAAATCCCCAGAATTGGGCTAAATCACAATCATGCACTCAACATATCCGTCGAAGTTATGGGGAAGGTCGTGCCACTCTCTCTTATCCATAACGAATCCGCATTGAATGTCTGCCAACTGAGAACCTTGAAGTGTTTAGGCCTGAAAGAAAACTACCTCGCTCCAACCTCTTCCGTTGTACGTGCCTACAATAATACCCGTCGGTAGGTGATGGGATCCATAAAACTTGTAATAAGGGATGGCCCTATAAACCCTGTCGTTGAATTCTAAGTCATAGACATCCTAGCTTGTTTCAACCTATTGCTCGGATGACCCTGGCTCCACGGTATCAAAGGTGTGTCTTCCTTACTCCATCAGAAATTGAAGTTCTTCACCAACGGGCGAGTCATCACCATTTTTGGGGATGACGAAAATGTCGAGGGTGAAAGCACCAGTAGTCAAATCCTTGAGATACAGGACGGGTCAAATGATATGCTCCTATTAGGATTCCGAGTTGAGCCACTCCTACTCCCGGTAGGGGACGGTTTCAAAGAAAGGGTTTGTCCAGAATATAACCCTCATGGCAATGTCAATGTGATTCAGATGTTCATAAACATGTACTTCATGCTCGGACTGGGGCTAGGGCAAAGGCAGCAAAGGATACTTGAGCCCATCGAACTGAAGAAAGCTTTCCCTCCTTGTAGCTTGGGGTATCAACCATTAGAATAAGAACTCAGAATGATCCACCAATATCGACCAAAGAGAAAATTAGACTGCATCCCAACTACCCCAGGAGACTCCTTGAATGGACGATTCATCAAAGAAGGTTAAGACTTCCCCTTTTGCAGTTTTTTAGAACCATGGTGTGACCACACAGACATAAAGATGAAGCTTGGGATGGAGATATTTTTCCAAGATAGCTATCCATGGGCTAAAAGTTTCCAACATCGAGTACAATCGCTCATCAAAGATATCAAAGAGACTTAGGAAAGTGATTCCGAAGATTCTTTTAACTTACAGACACTAGGGCTGGCACTCTGCATGGTTCATTCAGGAACTACATTAATGGATCCATCCCATCTGATTAAAGCTACTGATACACCCCTCCTCAACTGGCATGTTGCGCCAGTTCTACCTCTTGAAATATCCCCTAACCCTAATGTTTACCCTATTTCTTATTCTGTTGTCTATCCTTGTTCAAATGTAATCGAGACCTCTTTTGATAAGGTTCTCAATGTTGTTTTTCCTATCAATGAAATAAACGATGATTTTGAGTATCTTGTTGTGCCTTACATTAATTGTGCGGATCCTAATCAAACTTTCGATGATGATGATTTTGCAAATGAACGATTATTAACTGATATAAATAAGGTTAATAATAAACAACATAATTGTGTTCAAGTTAATGAAGAAGAGACTGTTGTTATTAATCTCGATTCTAGTAACCAACTGCGCGAGATTAGGATAGGGGACACCCTTGACGAGCATGAGCGCGCACAACTCGTAGAATTGCTAAAGGAATTCGTGGATGTCTTCGCATGGTACTATGGTGATATGCTAGACATTGATCCTGAAATAGCTCAGCATGAGATCCCCACTCCCCCAAATTACAAGCCGATTAAACAAAAATTGAGAAAGCTCTGCACCGAATGGTCGCTCAAGGTTAAAGAAGAGGTGGTCAAAAAGTTGAACGTGGGCTTCATTCGTGTGATCGAATATCCCACATGGCTAGCCAACATAGTACCTGTGCCGAAATCAAGAGGGAAGGTTCGAATGTGTGTGGACTAACGAGATTTAAGCAAAGCTTATCCAAAGGATGATTATCCACTACCCAATATCGACATGATCGTGGACAACACAACCAGTCATGCTCTCAAGTCATTTATCGACGGGTTTGTCGGATACAACCAAATCGAGATGCACCCAAGACCACCAAGAAAAAAATGCATTCATCACCCCATGGGGAACCTTTTGCTACACAGTTATGCCATTTGGTCTCAAGAATGCTGGGGCTACCTACCAAAGGGCTGCCACAACCATCCTGCATGATCTGATTCATAAAGAAGTCGAGGTTTATGTGGATTATATGATTATCAAGTCCAAAAGTAGAGAAGTTCATGTTCCCGCTCCCCGAAAGTTCTTCGAACTACTGCGACGGTATCAGATGAGACTCAATCCACATAAATGTGTCTTCGGCGTTACAAAGGGAAAACTATTAGGATTGATGGTCAGTGAGAAGGGGATAGAAGAAGATCCTACAAAGCTGAAGGTCATACTTGAGATGCCACCACCCCGAACAGAGAAAGAAGTTCAAGGTTTTCTTGGGAAATTTCAATATATCAGCCGGTTTATTAGCCAACTAACCTCCATCTGTGAATTGATCTTCAAGCTCCTCCAAAAGGATTCAACCAATATTTGGAATGAGTCCTACCAAAAAGATTTTGACCGAATCAAATAATATCTGACCCAACCTTCGGTGCTCATGCCGTCACAACCTGGCCTCCCTTTGCTCCTATACCTAACCATAACCGACACTACAGCTGGGGCTTTGCTAGCCCAATACCTTGAAGACTCGCGTAAAGAAAGAGCCATCTATTACGCCAGTCGCAAATTGGCCGAGTACGAGGTCTACTACACTTCTTTGGAAAAGGCGTGTGCCGCACTTATCTGGGTCATCCAAAAGTTACGACACTACATGCTCGCCTTCCCCATAAAACTTGTATCCTGAATGGATCACATCAAATACCCGCTTGAGAAACTCGTCGTATCCACTCAAATGGCCTGATGTTTGATGCTCCTAACCGAGTTCGATATCATGTACATCACGCAAAAAGCCATTAAAGGAAGAGCCATCTCTGACTACCTCGCTGATTACCCCGTAGAAGAAGCAGATGTCTGGATCTCCGAATTCCCAGATGAAAATATCATCTGCACCGCTCAATCCCACCTTCGATGGTAAATGTTCTTTGACGGTGCTATCAACAAAAAGGGATATGGTGTTGGGATACTTCTGATCGCCCCTGATGACTCTCACACTCCCATCGCCATCAAATTGGATTTCCCTTGCACCAATAATATGACGAAATACGAGGCATGCACAGTAGGCCTTAAAGTTTCTCTCAAGAAAGGTATTCAATACCTTGATGTATACAGGGATTTTTCCCTCATCATTGGTCAAGTGCTCAGAAAGTGGAAAGTCAAGGACGAAAAGCTCCAAACCTTCCATGCCCACTTAGAAGAGTTAGCCTCCTGATTTCGAGATATCACCTTCCATTACTTACCTCGAGCAAAGAATAACCTAGCAGATGCTCTCGCTACCTTGGCCTCCATGGTCGACATGCCCGAAGGAATAACAATGACCCCCCTTCTTAGTTCAAAAGCAAGACAAACCAACCCATTGTTACCATATTGAGCTTGTCTCCACCGAAGATCTCGAACTAGATGATTGTTGGTACTATGATATCTGGTGCCTCCTCAAACATGGTAGGTATCCTGAAGGTTCCATAAAGAAAGATCGAATGACCTTCGAAAGACTGGTCGCCCAATACATCATCAGTCATAAATCTTTACTCAAGAGGAACTTCGATGGAACTCATCTACACTGGGTGAGATTGAGAAGATAATGCAGAAGATCCACAATGAGGAATGTGGGCCCCACGTGAACGGTCACATGCTTACCAAAAAGATCATCCGACAGGTCTGCTACTGGACCACCATGGACCAAGATTGCACCGCCTATGTTCGGACATGCCTCAAATGCCAATAGTTCTCCAATCTTCAACACCTGCCTCCACAAGAATTATACAACATGACCTCTCCCTAGCCATTCTCCACCTGGGGTGTCGACATCATAGGGAAGGCTACACCAAAGGCTTCAAACGGACATGAATTCATCCTAGTTGCCATTGATTACTTCACCAAATGGGTCGAAGATGAGTCATACGCAGTATTGAAAGCCAAGAAAGTGGCCAAATTCCTCAAGAAAAATATCATGTGCCGATATGGGGTCCCACACGAGTTAGTGTCAGATAACGGGTTGCACTTCGAAGCAAAAGTCACATAAGTAGTCAACGAGTACGGGATTCAGAGACAAAAATCTTCTCCCTACTGACCTCAGACCAATGGTGTTGTTGAAGCCGCCTACAAGAACCTCAAAGCCATCATTAGCAAGATGACCGGAAGATGTAGGGATTCGGCCGATCGGATCCCGTATGCCCTCTGGGGCTATCGAACCTCAATTCGAACCTCTACTGGGGCTACCCCTTACTCTCTGGTCTACGGTATGGAAGCAGTCCTACCCGTGGAGTTAGAAATACCCTCGCTACGCGTCATGCTCAAAAGCAAAGTTAGTGAAGAAGACCGGTACCAAAGCTGTCTCGACGAGCTGACCCTCATAGATGAAAGGAGATTGAAAGCTCTTTACCACATACAGGGTTACAATCGTCGAATAGCGCGATCATTTAACAAGAGAGTTAAGGAACGCGGTGTCCGGGAAGGGGATTTAGCCCTTAAGTAGATAATAAAACCCATCTGGGAGCCCAAAGGGAAATTCAAGCCCAATTGGAGTGGCCCCTACATTGTGAAGAAAATATTATCCGGTGGTGGTGCCATGCTCACTGACCTAGATGGGGAGGATATGGCTCGTCCAGTCAACCTGGGCCGTCTCAAGAAATTCTACCCTTAGTCTAGAATCTCAGCGCGCTACGACTCTTCTCATCTCCCTTCTATTCTAAAAAAAACTCTATTCATTTCCCTCTACCTAGAACTACGTGGGCCTGATCATCTGTAAAAAAAACAATTTCCTTTGAAAAATAAAAAAAAATCAAAAAACCCCAGAGGTACTTAGCCAGCTCATACGTCTTACAGGAGTACGACCCTTTCTTTTTCATAAAATACTATTCTTTTCTTATCTCCGAGAACGACAGTTACTTATAATAAATAATTGAAGAAAAGGATTATGTATGCCTTAGCGATCGGTATAAATAATTCAAAAATATAAAATTCATCGAAAGGCACAACTGGATGATCAGAAACTTGCTTATTTCATTAATAAGAAATTACAGCACAGATTACGTAAGAAAATGAAGGATAACTCCCTTCCCCCTATGACCATAAATGCCAAATAAAATCCCCACATCTATTCCCTATTACACAAATAAACTCTCCAAGAGTCCTAGCCACAGCTACCAGAGGAGCCTACACCCTCATCATCTCTATCCTGGGGTCCTAAAATTTCCCCTACCTGAATAGAGTATCATAAACACTCCATGGACCGATAAGCTTGAACCAGCTTCGAAAAAAACAACAATACCCCCTTCCATGGTGTTAAATAAAACAAACCACCTTTGTCCAGTCTCCACTGCTAACATCTTGCTGACTACTCTCCTCCATAACCACTTCATATAATCCTCAGGGACATGCCAAACTCTCCCGACAGACTGAGAAGGATGGGTCGACGGACGTTGATTCTCCTACAGAGATCCAAGCAACAGACGCAGGCGCTTGGTCAAAACGTCTACAGAAAAGAAATTTAGTGTCCGAGGTGGCACGACCTATGCCCAGCCAAATTGGCGCAGAAGCCGCCAAGGGAAATAAAAAGATGTATGTCTGAGACCAACCAACTGCACATATGAGTGCTCTCCTAGCTCCAGAATAGGAAGCAACTGCCCCCACCAAGGCACTGACCAATACAGATTTCGAGCCCCATTCTCCATAAACCAGTTCTCCAAGATCTCAATATCCAAGCCAACGCTGAAGAAGTAACGCGAAAAGAAGTTGGGTACAGCCGATAAGTGATACTCTGGAGGGGCCACTAAGCAGAGTCTTTCAGATAACCACATGAACAGCATCACGGAGCTACCCCTCAGAAAGATAGAACGATCTTCTCGCTAGGCGTCCAGACCATTCAGCATCTCTTCCAGTATCAACGTCGTGGGATTGCGACGGTATGACATCCATCAAGTAATGGCTGCAAGTTGCGGGTCCACCAGCAGTTCCCCAGTCACCGGTAGCAATTTTGAAACCAGGCCCATAGCAATGGCTCCAGCATAGCCAGCATCACCTACTTCTCGCAAATGCAGGGACTGCAGCACCGTCGGGAGGGAAATCATTCTTCCAGCAACCAATGATCTAGCCTCCGAAGGCGAAATATGAAGAAGTCCGGCCAACAAATCCCTGTGAGAACGGGAAAATTCGGGCAAAGACGAAGCAACAATGGGATTTATACCCAGCATGGAAGAAAATTCCTCGTAGGTAGGACAAACTTCATCCAACCCAAAGCGGAATACATGGTCTTCGGGGTACCAGAATTGTACCGCCACCATCAGCATGTTCCACTCAATAGGCCGATTGCGCCACAAGGAGACACGACGCATGTTGAAAGCATCGTAGTCGACATTATAAGAGCACATTGCTTCCAAGGCTTCGAGGTAGTTAGAAAACTCAATGCTACCAGGGAGAGCCATCTTGCAAGGCTAAGAGATAGTGGGCAAGTAAGTAAAAATGCGAAGGTGTGATGAAAACACTCCACCCTTACCCCTTTTTATACTTAGGAACCCTCACAAGAGACATAATCCCTGCAGATCTCGAAGGTAATCCTACCCCACAAAATACAAAAGGCTGGAGAGGGTACCAATCAAAACTTTGAATTGATGGGACTAGACTGAACTGTCGATAGGCAAAACAGGGTGCTTGCCGATCGGCAACCCCCCATTTTTAAAAATTTCCTTTTTTTTCCTCTTTTGACAATTCAAAAAACTCAATAAAAATAAATTGATATTCTCAACAGAATTTCAAAATCCCTTTTCTCCTTATATAAATTCCCCTTTTAATTAAAAACTTTCCTTCAAAAATTCCAAAATACCCCTTTTTACGTTGTCAAGAGGAAAGTAAAAAGTGCATGTGTAAGCATTCATTCATCATTAATAAAAGATAATAAAAAACTCCATTTCATTGCATCTATATATTTCTGTGTTACATCAATTTTGCAGGAAATAAAAAGAAAAAGCTCAAACAATGGGACTCAGCCCGAACCCACATTCTATCTCTCTCTCTCACCTACCTTTCTCTCTAAGAGCTTCCACCCCGATGACGTGCTCTCTTTCCCCTACGGCGAGACGATGCACCACCACTACCCGAGCCAGAGTCTTCTTCAGATGAAGAAGATGGCACCAAGTAAGAAGGAATAGGAACCGCATCCCGAATATGGGTAGTCATCGAAGATATCCAATCTCTGATGTCTCTTAGCCAAGTGGTCGACACTCGGACTTGCTGCAAGAAAAAGGCGAAATTAGTATCAAAGTAGAGATGACCAAAATAGAAAAGAAAGAAAGAGAAGAACAAAAAGGTATGCCGCAGGTCGGAGGACCTCCTCTGTCAAACCCAACTCCTCCGGATACATCGCAAGAGGATGGTGCAACATAGGCACCATCCCTCCATCAGCCCACCAGATGTTATATGAAGGAGTGTGCAACTCCAAAAAAGGAACCTCTAAAGTCGCCACCGCAGATAACGTCAGACCTCCTCCACTGTGGGAAGATCCCACCGCCCGACTCGAACCCGCAGGAGGGAAAGGCAGGGCATCATATATGCTGGGCGCCATCAACCAGCTTGTCACAAAGTCCATATAGTTATACTGCACAACAGTATCAGTGTACAATAAGTAGGACTCGCTGATCATCATCGCGATCCTCACACCCTTCGACAGTAGTTGCTCCCGCCTCATAGATATAGGAGGCTGTGCAGGTGGCACCACCACCTCCTTCTCAGCAATTTGGTGAACCACCCTCTCCCATAGATACCAGGAATGTCCAAACTCATTCGCCAGCAAATGCCTCATCTGCGCGTTCACCCCGGTCGTCCCCTCATCCTAAATAGCTGTCCCACAGGGATAAAAGGTCACCTAAAAATCTCCAAGAAGGTATAAATCAATACAAGATCAGAAGGCACAAAAACCAAGACTGAAAATGGAAAGAGTCTTACCCTACCACTGGTTAGGTCATTCAAGACCTGACGCACCCCCTCCAGAGAGAAAGATCCCTTCGAGTGTTGATTAGCCTTACGCCATCGATACAATTGGCAGGAGTCCCCAACAGTGTCATCCTTCATAGCGATCAATGGGGTATTTCACCCAATCACCTCATAAAACCACGTTTGTCAAAGATAAGAATTCACAAACAAAAAGAGACGCGTGAGGAAAATGAGAATGCATGAAAGGAAAATGCGAATACATGAAAAGAAATGCGCAAACTGAAGAATACCTCAAGAAGGTACGTGGCTCCAGTAAAGGTTTATCGACAGTACTGGCTGAAGGCATCCAGAGAATAGTAAAGTGTCTCCAAAGTCAGACTCCCCCAATCATAGAATGGGATGTTTGAAAACATCCTCAAGTACGGTAAGAACCATAAATGGACGACGTCGCTGCTTGACGCCACCATAAAAGCTCCCAACACTAGAAAAATAAATAACCGGGCCATCTGCCTCACTTACAGCCCGTCCTCCACTTCAATCACCCTGCCTAACAGAACATCCTTCAGCAGAGACAGCCGGATAGAATCCCCAGAAACTATCCTCGCTACATCACCAAGTACCGCACGCACTGCCTCCAGTCTCACCCGCAAAGAGAGATCCACCTATATCTGCTCTCCATCACAATCTAGCCCCAGCAGTTGTTGCACATCTATGGGGGTCACAGTCATCTCCCTGAAGCTAAAATGAAAGGTGTGAGTATTATCCCACTAACTTTCCCCCAAAGCGCACAGGACCGCTGTCGAACGAGGCATCTCATCCAGCGCAGATGCCAACCTCCCAAAACCCGCTGATGATATAACCTAACGCACCACGGGTGGGAGATGCTCCCAGACATCCCTGAGCCCCGTCGTCCCGCGGGCGCGCATGTTCTTTAAAGAAATATCAGACTGGTAAAAAGGAAAAATCTCATCAGAAGTCAAGAAAGAAAGAAAAATCACCAAAAAGAAAGGAATGCCAAAGGTCAGGTTACTTACATAACCGTTAGGATTCACTCTCGAGGAGCGATGGCACGACGGCTCCCGTAGCAAAGTCCGCTCATCCGCAACAGGCTCAAATGCATCAAAGGAGTTATCACTCCCCAAGGCAAGAGGCGCCCTGGACCTCCACTCCACATTCTCCCAATCATCAACGGTCAACCACTCCCTGTGGACTACAGAGCTCACAAAAGCAGCCATTTTATGAAGATCGGAATGCTAGAACAATTTGCAGAGAAATCGCAGAAAGAGAGAAAGCAAAGAAGCTATGAAAAAAATGAAGGGATTCGCCCCCTTTATATAAGATGCGAAATGCCATGCCGATTGGCACTGATCCCAACCATACCGATCGACACTAACTCCTTACCTTCCCGAGGCAGTCCAAAAGTTTGTGCCACTACCGAATGGCACCCCTCATACCATGCCGACCAGCACCCCCCTTAAATTTTGTACAAAAATTCCCAGAAAATACCAAAAAGACATGAAAAATCCTCAGAAAATTCCTAAAAATCCCAGGAAGGATTTATAACGTTTTCACTAGGAAAATTTTGTATTCCCTCAAGTGGAACACCTCTTTCCCAGCGGAATACTCAAAAACCAAGTGAATCTCCTCCTGGAAAAGCCCCGGAGGATCTCTCAGGATCGCTGAATCACTTCCCCAACTGAGTTTTTACAGCACCAAAATTGGTTGTTCCCCCTTGCGAGGCCTCCTAAAGAAACAAAAGCTTCCCTAGCTCTGAACTCCCCAGCTCAGATCAAAACCACAAGGCACTTTCTCCAGCAGAATTAAAATCCAATCTTTATCCACTCTTAGGTCAGAATTGACCTCGATCTTGGATCGTCACCTGACTTAGGTCAGAATTAACCACGGTCCTCGATCGTCACCACTCTTAGGTCATAATTGACCTCGATCTTAGATCGTCACCTGAGTTATGTTATAATTGACCTCGATCCTCGATCATCACCACTCTTAGGTCATAATTGACCTCGGTCTTGGATTGTCACCTGAGTTAGGTTAGAATTGACCTCGATCCTCAGTCATCACCACTCTTAGGTCAGAATTGACCTCGGTCTTGGATCATCACCTGAGTTAGGTCAGAATTGACCTCGATCCTTGGTCATCACCACTCTTAGGTCAAAATTGACCTCAGTCTTGGATCGTCACCTGAGTTAGGTCAGAATTGACCTCGGTCCTCGGTTATCACCACTCTTAGGTCAGAATTGACCTCACTCTAGGATCATCAAATCAGTTAGGTCAGAATTGACCTCGGTCCTCGGTCGTCACCACTCGTAGGTCATAATTGACCTCCGTCTTAGATCATCAGCTCAATTAGGTCATAATTGTCCTCAGTCCTCGGTCATCACCACTCTTAGGTCAGAATTGACCTCGATCTTGGATCTTCACTTGATTTAGGTTAGAAATGGTCTCGATCCTCGGTCGTTGCCACTCTTAGGTCAGAATTGACCTTGGTCTTGGATCGTCACCTGAGTTAGGTCAGAATTGGCCTCGATCCTTGGTTGTCACCACTCTTAGGTTAGAATTGACCTAGGTCTTGGATCATCACCTGAGTTAGGTAAAAAATGGCCTTCGTCCTCGGTCGTCATCACTCTTAGGTCAGAATTGACCTCGGTCCTCGGTCGTCACCACTCTTAAATCAAAATTGACCTTGGTTATTAGATCTTCACTTAAGCCCGTAGATTTTGCTTTGACCCATAAACTTGGTCATCCCCAGCACAACCCTCAGGTCCTCAGAATCATCCTCGACCCTCTGAATCGGTCATACTCCATCGAAAGCATCATGTGGTGTCTATTCAGCAGTTATCATTTGTTCTAAACTCACCCGTCGAGGGGCTCTGTGGACACCCCATTCTGTTACCCCCTAAACTCTCCTTAGGTCCCTAGTACCTCCCTTCATCACTACAAACCCAGTGCATACCCTGAGTACTGACTTAGAAGCCATCGGGCACTCCCAGGCTCTGTTTGACCAAAAAGTCAAACTCTTCAGCTAGACCGAGACTGCATGAATCTTATAAGGGAACTGAAATCCATTTCCAACGGTCTATCCCGTGCACAATTCTGACTTACCATGTGGACGAACGATCCGTTTGCATCCGAAACATGATCTAGAGGCCACCGGGGGCTCTCGGGCTCTGTTTGACCTAAGTCAACTCTTTAGCTTGATCAAGACTGAATGAATCTTCTAAGGTCACTTAAACCCCTTTCCAATGATTCACTCCGTGTGCGATTCTGACTTACCATGCGGACGAATGATCCGTTTGACTCTAAGAGGTCACCGAATGCTTCCAGGGACAGTTGACAAAAGTCAACTCCCTAAACCGGGTCAAACTCTTTGTAATGTTGAAGTACATGTCCTAATATTTCCAATGGTCAGCCCCGTTCATTATTCGGACTTAGCATGCAGACGAATGATCTGCTTGCGTTCGGATGATCCCCGTTCAATGGACCGACAAACGCTTCCGAGTCATATTCGACCCAAAGTCAACTCCTAACCCGGGAAAGGTCCAAAGTACTTTCAAAGGTCTCTGAATTAAATTTCCAATGGTCCACCCCGTGCATGATTCTGACCAACGATTTTCCCTCGGCAACTAATTTTCTAAAAAGACCTGAAACACACTGCCAAATGGCAGGTGCCGATAGGCAGAACCAGGTCTATGCTGATGGGTAGTGACCTGGGCCTATAAAAGGAGGCCTTCACCTTATTTGCAAAGGGAGCCCGAATCTGATAAAAATCGCTCTCAGCGAATCCCAAAAACCTCTCTCGAAGACCGCGCGATTTCAACATCCAAATCCCTTTCTAACTTCCACTTTTCATCATCCTTTTCATCAAACTTGGTGAATTATCCACTCTCCACCATCATCCAAGTGCAAGGGCTGCTCTCCAACATTCAAGATCAAGCTCAAGATCTTCAAGAAGGTTCAACTTTCTCTTCAAATTCTCTTAAATTCGCAATAACTTGTTTTATTACTTAGCACTTTTATTATCTGATTTCACACATCCTAATATACTTTTTATTTAGTATTATTGCTCATCTCTTATTTTCATATAAATAAAACCCAAAAAACAAGAAAAAATCGGGTTTGCTCATAAATTCCAAATAGGGATTCTCATATTTTTTTCTCACACTTTTCTCACAACTAAAAACACTTTTTCTACTCACACACACACACTCACAAATAAGAGATCCTCCATTTGGATTTATGGGATAAACCCCACCCCACATTTTGTATGCGAACTACGTGGACTTTGATGCCTTTATAGGCTACGTAAGCATCTCGGGGTAAAACCCAAGACTCGAGTCATATTCTCACTTTCTCTCTTATTTTTTATCTTCTATAAATCCAATTTTCTTATAGTATATATACTTGTTCTTAGTGACGTATTACTCCATATGCGTTATCGTTGCATTATAACGATAAACGTAGGGGTAATCGCATAAATCTTTATAATATTATTTGTATACCTTCCGTCGGATGACTCGCTTTATCTCTCCCATGATACAAGTCGAGGATTCCTATCTCCACTATATACATACACATGAACACATATCCCGAGGAAAATAAAAAGGAAAATAGCAAACATCCATGAGAGACCGCATGTAATACCCCGTAATTTTATTGATTTTTATTTAAGGGATTAATTAAATTAAATGAGAATTAATTCGGATATAAATACTAGCGAGATGTGAGTTAGTATTTGATTATGATGTCAAAAATTGTATATTTCTGAGTACATATGGTAATATATGAGTATCGAAGATATTAAAGTTGTCGCGAGGCTGAAATACGACAATTTGGAACATTAAGTTGGGACGCGCGTGTCAGTCGCGTCAGGAATGAATTTAATTAGATTAAAAAGTAATTTATATTTTTTATCAACCGAATGGTCATTTTGAGTGCGCCAACGTGTCCGGAAGGGTCGAAATAGTCAGAAAACACTAGCCGGGGGTTTAGTTTGGGTCCCGGGGCATTTTTAGGTCAAACCGGCTACCTAGAAGGGTAGTTTGGTAATTTTAAAAATAAGGGAATTAAAACCCAGGAAATTTAGAGTTTATATTTATATTTTTAAAGGGGCCACTAAGGCCATTACCATCCAAAAGCATTAGAAGTGGGCTACGGGAGTTAGAGAGGAGTTATCGTAGAGTTCCAAACCAAAAACACCCAACACCATCATTTTTGGAAGAGATTGTGACCATAAAGAGGGAAGAATCAACCTTGAAACACCGGTAACACATCTGAAGAACAAATCTGAGCAAGTGTTCTGATATTTTTAAGTGCATTGAATATTTCTTCCATGTTTAGTGTAGAAACTGTTTTGTCTTGAAAGTTTTGAGGAAAACTAATGAAATTATTGTAGAAACACTAAAGTTGGGTTAGGAATTTCATGTAGAATGGTTATGGACGAATTTGGCATTCGAAGACTTAACTTTGATGATTTAAAAATGTATTTATGATGAGTAATTAGACATAATAAAATTCTGGGTTCATGTTCATAGGGTTTGGGATAATATTTGGGGATTAATGATAATTACATGTTGATTAGGAGGATTTGACCCCAAAAATATGTTAAGAAATGACCTAAGAGGATTTAGTGAAGTTTAAGAACATTAAAATGCGATTGGGATGATCTTAGAATAAATTTAGAGAAGGGAAAAAAAGAGGAAAATGAATTGGGAATTTTCTGGGCGTATTCTGCTATCTCGTTAGAAGACCTGCCCAGGTCGTTCGAACGACCTCGTTCGAATGAGACTTCTAACGAGATGACAGTACCCCTTCTAACGAGTTGGTAGTTCATTCGAAGCCATTCGTTCGAACGACCTCGTTCGAATGAGATTTCTAACGAGTTGACAGAATGCCTTTTTAGGCCTGATTTTATTTAAAACTTCTAGTAGACTTATATAATTTAGTGTTAACCTTCCCTTGTTGACTAGTGGATATATTTGTGAGATTGGAAGTACGTTGAGGATTAAAACTTGGGATTAAGTAGTAAACCAGATGACATTTATAGGTTAGGGTATAAGTAACTAAAATTACGACGTGAGAAGAGTTGATAACTTTAAATGTATATAAATTGGGGACTTGTAAACGTGTAACATGAAATGACGGTATAATAATGAGAAATATACCTATATTAATATTATGGGATACCGAAGATGTGTGAATACTTGGTATATGCAGTTATTTGTGTATAACATACCTACCATACTTGCTATCACGGGAGGTCGGCGTTCGATCAGGTCCATCTTATCTTTGTGTGCCTACGGGGGGGATTTAGATTGGTACCTCGAGGACATAGGTCAGAGAAGGACTTATTGAGAAGTTAATAAGTCTGCTGATCATGGGAGCGTAGGTATGTGCGTGACCCATGTGATGTGAACTATGTTCGCCTCCATTATGTGTGATTGTTGTTTATTGAAAATGATTCCTGAGAGATTCGGAATACGTGGTCCTTATGTACGTGATGTACCGGGATTGGATAGTAGAGTATGTGTGCACCGCAGCTTAGTCTTGGGGTGCTAGTATTGTATATTTATGATGAGAATAATATACATTGAAATGAACTGTCATGAATAAATGTAAGTGTGAATAATAGCAATATTTTAGTACAGTTAAAAATGTAAAGTCTCTAGTGATTAGCATGACTAATATGGGAACTAAGAAGGAAAGTAAAACTCTTAGTTTAAATTAAGATGTCGGAACTTAAATCGTGAATCGTATAGAAATGTTAGATTGTGTATTGGACTAGTTAGATATGGGAATCACTAGAACGGGTACGGGTACGATAGGAGTGCACAATTAGTTGAGAGGTTAGGAACTCATGTGAGTGCACGCACTATCATGTACTTTATATTCACTGTTTAATTATATTAAACACTTGCTGTATTTTAAATTGTTTTTCACAATCAGGCTCTGACCCGTTTGCTTTCAAATCTATTTTTGTAAAAACCTTTCTAGGTGCCCAGCCACAAGGACACCAAGCATAGGAGTTCTATTCTCGCGACGTGTTGTAGCTGTTGTGGAAGTTACAGGACCTCGATAGTAGACGCCTCCACTTTATATTTTGACTCTACTCCAGATTCATCCATCTGTAGGGCATGTCGCCCCTTTCCCTTAAGAGACATATTATTTACTCAGTTTTTATTTTATATTTTGGGTTGTAATTAAATTAATGATTTAGGCTTGTATTTGTTTATTTCAATATTCGGATTGTTGTGAGGTGTATTCCTCCAGATTGAATTTATTACATCGTTATTTATTATGACTGTGATGTGGTTATGGTATCAGTATTTCATAATTTAATTTGGTTATATGTAAATCGAATTCAATTAAAATTGACAACTCACTTTTTTAAATATTAGGTGGCTAGTAACTGTTAAAATGTTTTTGACAGTGATGCTATGAACTGAACCAACTTGGCATTTTGCATTAATTTGAATAAAGGAGTAGCTACCCGGTATTTAATTAGTCGGGGTGTCACAACGCAAGGGCGGAATGGGTGCCTAACACCTTCCCATTTTGTAACTTAGCCTCCGAACCCTTCTCGAATCATTTTGGTTTCGTATGCACCAGTATGTCTTTGGATGCGATCCTTCGGGAGGGCTTCCCTTTTTTCTTTTATCTGTTTTGAGTGAAATAGACTGGCGACTCTAAATATCTCTACATTTTTACACCTCATCTCAAACGACGCTGGCCGAAGCGCTCCCGAGAGGGACGTGCGGGACTCGAGGATCCTTCCTTAATGCGCCCGCCTGCGGCGAGGATCGGGGATGGCCACAATGGCAACTCTGCTGGGGACTTTTATGTTTTTGAGGGCCTGACTCTATTTACATGGATGTTATATTTGTTTATATTTCCCCTATATCTGCATGTTCCCCTTTTCCATGTGTATCCCATGCTTATGCTTCTGCTCACACACTTGTAAAAAATTCTCCATGTACACTTCATACCACGTCCACCTAGGATCACATATATCCACATGTTGCACGCATCACCCATCCATACTTGGTATACCTTTGGTACTTGTACTTTGGTCCTTGTTTGGCATAATCAATAAAAGCAATGTCATCATAAGATATTAATAAGAGAATCATGCATGATTCACACGATATCACCAAAGAGCATTGTTAATGACCAAATTTTACCCAGTAACTGGAGGGTCACTTCGTGATGGATGCTGGTCTGGCAGGTCGCAACTTGCCTAAGAGATATGACTCTCACCTTCCATAGGCCAAGTACCTTCGATGTATATCGAATGGTTCCCCCGCATCGTGTCGCTTGACCTAAGTCAAGACGGGAGGTATATCGCAGGGAATTCATTCACGTACGCCGAGTATATCGAATTCTCCCTCACACGTACCGTCCCCACGAGCTATATAGTGAGGCAATTCACGTACACTCAGGTATATCAAATGGCTTGTCCACACATACTAATTAAAATGAGACCCTATCCGTGATCCTAGTTACAAGTCCAGCCATAGCTTCGCATATATTAAAAACACCACTTTTCCAGGCTCGGGTCCCGTCCGACATTGCATTTAGGAGAATTAAATACAAGTGAGAATATAATAATCATAATAATTATGCTGAGTTCTGTCTCTAAAAATATTTCTCCCTTCTTTATAAAAAAATCCAAAAATAGTTTATTCCCTTTTTCTCAAAAATAAATCCCATTCTACGCCTTATCAAGTCAATCGCAAGCCCTTGGCCTGACTCCCTATTCTACGGCTTTTCCAAAAAATTTCAAAACGAAAATATTTTTAGTTTTTTGAAAAATATATCACAAATGTAGTACAACCAGCAATAGGCATAATATCGGCATGAGCATTTTCCTATGCTAGAAAATAGTATATCACACGAAGAATAATCAATCCAAGCAAGTGTGATTAAACGAGCAATGTAGTATTAGCAATTAAGCATAAATACCAAAAATAACTGCATATAAACTGACAGAGGTAACCCCGTAGTACTAAAAACATAAGCATATGAACCCAGGGTTCTGAAACAGATAAATGCTGAAAACTAACTAGGTCGTTCAAACGAAACTCAATGTCGCTCGAACGAAAATGCTTGTCATAAGAACGACAGCTTCGCGCGACATGAGATCTCACTCGAACGAGGTAACTAAACTTTCACACTCTGCCCAGAACATTAAACAGTGTTTCCCCATGAAAATTTTATCAAAAAACAGTAGCTAGAGGGTGCCGACATAAGAAAAATAGTGCTAAAATAGTAGTATACTTAATAAAACAATGTAAACTACAACAAAGTGGGGGTTTGAGGAATCAAATATACTTTTTTTGTTAAACTTCCTACGTCCATTTAAAATTTTGCAACATAAACGCCTAAGATGACCTTGCCTATCGTAATGTCTGTAAGTGTAAATTGGGCGATGAGTGTTACCTGAAAGGGGTCGTCTCCTAAAGCTTCTAGGTGGCGCTTCCAAGGGACCTCTCTCACGATGTTATTATGTGGCTCTCTCTTAACAACTCTAGGTTCTTCTCTCTTAACAATCCTAGGAGGCTCTCTCACACGTGTAGGGTTGGATTTGGGAATGGTTGAAACACTATCATCGAAGCCTATACCACCCCTATCCTCCTTAATTTGGAGAGTGCCTAAAATTTTCCCTAGATTTTTAGACCTACAGTCCAAATCAAACTTCACCTTACTTGCTTCTCTTAAGCTCTTATCAAGGTCACCTATCATAGACTCAAGTACTCATTTAGGAACCTCAAACTCTAAAATCTCCTTTTTCATAGTATCCATCAACCCTCTAAGACTATCTCTCTCACCCTAAACATATTCTAGCTTCTCACTAAGCCTTTTCTCACGTGTCCTAAAATCCTCAATTAATGCATCGGTATTGTTCCTATCTGACACACGCTCTTTCAACTGAGCTTCTAATTTCATGTTTTCCTTGTTTATCTTCAAAGCTTACACATACAAATTATTGTAGGAAACTTGCAACTCACTCAATTATTCCTCTTCCTCCTCACTTTCATCAATAGTCACACGGGTGGGAAGCTCTCTCCTGGATGCGTAAAAAACTTTTTCTTTCGAATCACTATGACTAAGGTTATAAACATGAGATGTCGGTTTTTTCAATTGCTTCCTTAAATTTGTAGGACACTCATATATCGTTTGACCAATTCCCTCACAAGCACGACACCTCTCAGAGTTACTTTCAACAGAAGATATAAAACAAGAATTCGAGTGAGTTTTCCAATTAGCCCTTTCAAAATGTTGGCATCTAAAATCATCAATACCACCAAAAGCCATATTTTAGGAAAGTCAAATTCCAAACTTATTTTGAAAAAATTAGAATCACAACACAATAACTTAGTGCAACCAACTCTAATACTAATTTGACGATGTGATTAGTCAAATTGTATCAGCAAAAATATGTGAAAAATCAGAATCACACAATAAATTAGTTTAACCCGCTTTGATACCAATTTGAGAGAGTGCTACAGCGAAATAATGCGACCTCTCAAATAAATCCAATTTTCATTATTTGACAAACCAACCAGTCTTAATTAAATCCAAATTTTAGATAATCCCTAACACATGCATCAAGTTGATTTAAAAACATAAATCAACAAACATGCAAAGGAAACCAATTTTAGGAAAAATCCACGAAGGGTAAAACCTTTTATTTCACAATAATTTGAAAGTAACTTACACGTATTATAATGAAATAGATTTTGACACACGAATACCCTCAATCGATCGGTGTTGTCAGCAATGAATTACGCACAGCAATCCATAAGAACCGCATTCCTATCCTCAGCCCAGGAACACTACATCACTCCCTATGAACCTCTGTCCAAATCAGCAAAGAATCTTCACGCAGTAAGATCCTTAATTACACGAAGTCATATGATGAATATTTACCCTCTCTACAAGAGAAATGTCAGCTAGATCGTATTTTGGGTTCCAAAACAATTCACTAAAGGTCTGGGATGTTTTGTGAATTGTAAAAACAAAGGATTAAACCTCTAAAGTGAGAAGACAAATTCGTACTGCTGTTCGTAGAAAACGTAGACAGTTTTTATAAAGTGTTCTTATGAAAAACGGAGTTAGAGATTCCTATTTATAAAAGACTTAAGGCGGCAACTCGTTCAAACGAGATTTGATGGCGTTTGAACCAAATCCAATGTCGTTTGATACTTCCCGTGACAAACCATGTCTTGAATGACATAGGATGTCATTTGAATGACAAAAATATTAAATATTTTCCTTTTTCTTTTTATCTATAGATGTACCGCCTCAAAAACTTCAAAAATTATATTTTTGACGAAAAACATTAAAAACTCCGCTCCAACACATAGAAAAGATTTTGTGAAAAATAATCCCAATACTCTAAGTGAAATGCTAATATACTTAAACACAACCTTACCAAAATTAATCTCGCGAAGACTTTTGTGATGAAGAACTTCGATATTCGAATCAATCTTGATGCTTGAATGATCTTGAATAATTCTTCGACGGTTGTAGAGGTATACGACATACTCTAATGTAAACAGTTGTTATAAAATATATCCTTACAAATCTCTCCCTATGTCTATACCGGTACAAAATAAAAATAACCTAAATTATTAAAAACACAATTCATATACAAATTTAATACCCTCCCATGAACCCAAAAGTGAAAAGGTACTTGAAATGCAAGTCTTCAAATCTTTTTCAAAAATCTTCATCATTCTTCAAATATAAAAGATTTTTTCATCAGGGTGTGCAACATAATGATCTTCACTTTTGTACCTGCACACATGAGATAAAGCAAATACCTTCGTGACGCATCGAGTTTGAAATGTTATAAATATGTCAATCAATATAATCAAATCTCCCCCATAATTCAATCTCCCTCTTTTTATTTCTCTGAAATAGACAAGGAAAAGAATAAACAAACAAAACACGGAATGTCACGACAAACAACACAGTATATGGATCAAACTACGGGCATGTATCCACAAACTACTTTTGATTTTTTTGATTTTTTTCAAACAAAAACAATTTACAAAAATCACCCACCATGAATTTTCACTAAGATAACCAAATCGTGGAAATGGAATGAATGGGTGTGAATAAATTCAATAGGCAAATCAACGCAATCAAACATAACAATATGTGCTCAATGTATACGTGTACTCCTATCAAATGAATCTCAACATCGTCCTTAGGTGTTGAAAGTGTTAAATTTGAATGACATCGACTCAATCCATCAACACATCAAAGTCAGAAAGGATTCCCATACCAATAACGTCTAAAACTATGAATGCTTTTTCAAGACGCTGTCAGGACGTGCAAACCCGTTTTTCATTTCTTTCTATCCAAACTCCCTCATAAAAATAATAATCATTATAATTTCTTTTGAGGTGGCCTCTTTTTGGCATATTTATCTTTTTATTTCCTTTAATTTTTTCGGGCTCTTTTCAAAAAGTGGCTTTCATGATGAGTTAATTTTACACTCTCGTAGCCCTTTTCGTAAATCACTCATCATATTATATTGCATTTAAATCCTCATGGTAAACGGTTATTACATGCAATACTTTCATTATCAAGTTTTATCGCATTTGGTTCATTTTAAAGATACGATTGAGATGACAACACTCCAACCAATATATGATTAACAAGTATGATAGTTAAACAAATTCGTGTAAGTGTGCATTAAAGGAAAATATGAGTCAAACATGTAGGTAGTAATCACAAATTATATCTTCATGACTCCACACATTATAAAGCATAAAATAAGATGATGACACATATCAAAACACTATCAAACATGCACATAGATATGGAATGAAGTTGTGACTTGATCATCCTAAATGTGCATTCATATAAGGTGTTAACAGAATACAAAAAACTTTTTGTCTTTTTCAATTTTTTTAAAAAAAAAGAAAATCTTTTTTCATTTTTCAACAACGAAAATCTTTTTTGTTTTTCGAAAAATATATCACAAATGTAGTACAACCAGCAATAGGCATAATATTAGCATGGGCTTTATCCTATGCTAGCAAACAGTAGATCACACGAAGAATAATTAATCCAAGAAGGTAATGAAAGAGATAAATGTTGAAAACTGATGGAGGCAAGCATAAATATCAAAAGTAACTGCATATAAACTGATGGAGGCAACCCAGTAGTACTTAAAACATAAGCATATGAACCCAAGGTAATGAAAGAGATAAATGTTGAAAACTAACCAGGTCATTAAAATGAAACTCAATGTCACTCGAATGAAAATGCTTGTCGTAAGAACGACAGTTTCGCGCGACATGAGATCTCACTCGAACGGGGAAACTAAACTTTCACACTCTGCCCAAAATATTAAACAATGCTGCCCAGTGAAAATTTTATCAGAAAACAATAGGTGGAAGGTGCTAACAGAAGTAAAACAGTGTTAAACTGATAGTATACTTAATAAAAAGATGTAAATTACGAAAAAGTGGGGGTTTGATGAATCGAATTTACTTTTCTATTAAACTTCCTATGTGCATTTAAAAGTTTGTAACAGAAATGCCTAAGATGACCTTGCCTATCGCAATGTGTGCAAGTGAAAATCGGGTGATGAGCATTACCTAAAAGGGGTCGTCTCCTAAGGCTTCTAGGTGGCGCTCTCCTAAAATTCCTAGGTGCCTTTCTCATGATGTTACTTGGTGTCTCTCTCTTAATAACTCCAGGTGCTTCTCTTGTCACAATCCTAGGAGGCTCTCTCACACGTGTGGGGTTGGCTTTGGGAATGGGTGCAACACTATCATCGAAGCCTATACCACCTTATCCTCCTTAATTTGGAGAGTGCCTAAAATTTTATCTATCTTTTCAGACCTAGACTCCAAATCAAAATTCACCTTACTTGATTCTCTTAAGATCTTCTCAAGCTCACCTATCCTAGACTCCAGTACTCTTCTAGGATACTCAAACTCTAAAATCTCCTTTTTTATAGTCTCCATCAACCCTCTTAGACTATCTCTCTCACCCTCAACATATTCTAGCTTCTCTCTAAGCATTTTTTCACGTGTCTTAAAATCCTCAATTAATACATCGGTTTTGTTCCAATCTGAGACACGTTCTTTCAACTGAGCTTCTAATTGCATGTTTGAATTCTTTATCTTTAAATCTTCCACATACAAATTATTGTAGGCTACTTGCAACTCACTCAATTATTCCTCTTCCTCCTCGCTCTTTTCACCCTCACTCTCATCACTAGTCACACGGGTGGGAAGCTCTCGCCTGGATGCATAAAAAACTTTTTCTTCCGAATCACTTTCACTAAGGGAAGAAACATGAGATGTCAGTTTTTCCAATTGCTTCCTTAAATTTGTGGGACACTTATCTATCATGTGACCAATTACCTCACAAGCACGACACCTCTCAGAGTTACTTTCAACAGAAGATATAAAACAAGAATTCGAGTGAATTTTCCAATTAGCCCTTTCAAAATGTTGGCATCTAAAATCATCAATACCACCAAAAGCCATATTTTAAGAAAGTCAATTTCCAAATTAGTTTTGAAAAAATCATGATCACAACACAATAACTTAATGCAACCAACTCTGATACCAATTTGACAATGTGAGTACTCAAATTCTATTAGGAAAAATACGCGAAAAATCAGGATCACACAATAAATTAGCGTAACCCGCTCTGATACCAATTTGAGAGAGTTCTACAGCGAAATAATGCGACTTCTCAAATAAATCCAATTTTCATTATGTGACAAACCAACCAGTCTTAATTAAACCCAAATTTTAGATAAACCCTAACACATGCATCAAGGTTATTTAAAATCATAAATCCATAAACATGCAAAGGAAACCAATTTCATGAAAAATCCTCGAAGGACAAAACCTTTTATTTTACTATAATTTGTAAGTAACTTACACGTATTACAATGAAATAGATTTTGATACACGAATATTCGGAGGCGTCGGTCGGTGTCGTTAGAAATGAATTACGCGCATCAATCCACAAGAACCGCAATCCTATCCTCAGCCCAGGAACACCGCAACGCTCCCTATGAACCTCAGTCAAAATCAACACAGAATCTTCATGCAGTAAGATCCTTAGTGACACGCAGTCATATGATGAAGATTTACCCTCTCTACAAGAGCAATGCCATATTGATCGTATTTTGGGTTCCAAAACAATTCACTAAAGGACTGGGATGTTTTGTGAATTATTAAAACAAAGGATTAAACCTCTAAAGTGAGCAGACAAATTCGTACTGCTGTTTGCAAAAAATGTATATAGTTTTTGTAAAGTGTTTCTTATGACAAACGGAGTTAGAGAGTCCTATTTACAAAAGACTTAAGGCGGCGACTTGTTCAAATGAGATTGGATGGCGTTTGAATGAAATCCAATGTCGTTTGATACTTCGCGCAACAAGCCATGTCTTGAATGACATAGGCTGTCATTTGAACGACAGTAATATTAAATATTTTTATTTTTCTTTTTCTCAATAGATGCACCGCCTCAAAAACTTCAAAAATTATATTTTTGACGAAAAAATTAAAATCTCAGCTGCAACACGTAGAAAAGATTTTATGAAAAATAATCCCAATAGTCTAAGTGAAATGCTAAGGTACTTAAACACAACCTTACCAAAATTAATCTCACGGCGACTTCTTTGACGAAGAACATTGATATTCGGATCCGTCTTGATGCTTGAATGATCTTAAATAATTCTTCGACACTTGTAATGGTATACTACATACTCTAATGTAAACAAGATGATTAAGCATAAATTCTTCACATTTATCCCCTTAATTTTGGTATTTTTATTATCCCGTGCGGTGTAAATAGCTTGGATTTACCTCATATCTATGATACTAACCCTTTTGGCAAGTATTTTGTATTTTGTGTATCTCTTATGTGTTTTACAGACATTTGATGCAAGAAAGATGGAAAAAAGAACTCAAAATAGTGAAAGAAACCAAGAATCGGGGAGTTGAAGGGCATTTTCATAATTTTGCAGCCTTAGTCTGGAGGTGGGGACAATTGGAAAGTTGAAGATCTTTCAATTACAAGAACACTGGAAAAAAGGGCACCTTAATCCGAGTTACGGTGAAGAAGTTAGGCCCATTTGAAGTTGAGAAGAAATCCAAGAAAAAAGTTGTCAGACCCGAACCGAACTGAAGATGAGAAAAAAGAACCGGCCCGCCCATTTGTCACGCACCAGATCCGTTACGAAATTAGTCACGCTCCATATCCGTTACGAAATTAGTCACGCTTTCTAAGTGTGACAACTTGGCAGATACGGGATTTTTATTTTGTGCTTATCTTTTAGCCAAAAGAGTTTTATGTTTTGGGGACTCTTCTAAACGACCTCTAGCCTATATATTTAGTCATTAGGGCTCTTTTTATTCAGATTGCATTCATGTAAAAGCTCCATAACAAATAGGAACATCTAGGAGAAAGATTCACATATTTTGCACCATTAATTCAAGAGCTTTTCGAGTTTTTCTTCAATCTTTGATTTCTTCTTGCGTGTTCTTGTTCTTCAATCCTCATAACTTTTATTTTCAGTAATTTTATTATTATTCACCATGTTAGGCTAGGTTTTTAAAGGTTGGGATGCATGAACCCAACCTGATGTGGTAGTTGCATGTGTATAAAATTAGTCCTCTGAATTTAGTGATTGATTATGACCGTATTGCGTAGTTACACAACAATTGTAGATCTTTATATCTCGTTTGCCTCTGGGTACTCGTGATGATTTAGAGTGCAATTCGAGTGCTACTATCGCGATAATGATTTACTCATCCTCAGATTAAGTATGACGCGGGCTTGAACCTCGTATGCGTAATGCTTAGGAGTACTAAATTTCGGGTCAAATTAATCAGTTAAATTTACGATTAGTTTTATACCATCAATACTCTAGGGTTGGGGGATTCTGCCTCTACTTTAATTTTTCCAATTAGTTTTAGTTAACTTCTTTATTTTTCCCTTTTTCCTTTCTCACTCAATCATCATCTTTTACACTTTATTTTTGGAAATAATAAATCAATTAAATTCTCTCAAACATTCCCTGTGGATTCGATACCCAGACTCGCCACTATACTCCGTAAGGGTGTAGTTAAAGTTTAGGTTTTTTTTGTATTTTGGTTGGAAGCCGACAACAACAACTAGTGTATTTACACGGACGCTCGGTTTTTGACTCGATCAAAATGGCACCGTTGCCGGGAAGTGTTTTGTTATAGATTATAATTTCTTTACTATTTCGCAAGATATTTTTTTTATATATATTTTTTTGGGTTGCACAATTGAGCGCCAAGAAACGTTGAATCCTTAACCGCACACCTCTTTACGTGGATTGTCCATTTACAAACCATTCGGTAATCATGTCTTTTTATAGTGAGTTCGGTAATTATAATGGTTCATATGGGAATAGTTTTCAATCTTTTTATTTTCAAGAATCTCCGCTTCGACCTATTAAAATGGGTGAGTGGATTTTAATTCATGAATATGAAAGGCTTGAAAACAAATATCGGGAAAAAAATCATTTTTGGGAGAAAGAGTTGGATGCATTATTCGAATCCAATGACGATTTTTCTTCCGAGGTTATAGATCCAATGAATCCTACTTTGGAAGAAAGAATGCTTTTTCTAATCAAACAAGTACTAGATTTTCTTTCCACCTAAAGTGCAATGGATGTTGGTCTTGTTACGAAAATACTTTCATTTTGTTTGGAAAACAAAGAGGAGGTTGAGACTTGTGTGTCACCTCAAATTTTTGAAGAACATCTCATTGAATGTGAGTCTTGCTCCCTTGAAATTCAATCTCCAAGTGATGATGAATCACTTGAGATTGAGTTTATTTCATCACCATTTTCGTTCACCGTTATTGAACCATTAGAAGTACCGCTAGATTCCAATGAGTCGGTTGAAAATTCTGAAACTTTTACACCTTTTACCGACAAAGACACTTTGCTAGAATTATTTTCTAATATGGACTCTTCCTTTTTATGTGCCCCTCTCCCCATATTGCTTAAAAAATCTTTGGGAGGTGATTATATTTTTCTTGGATCTCAATTGTACTTGTCCTACCTAGCATCCAAACCCCCCATCATTCCGTTAAAATTTTTAATTGGTGATGGTTCATTTTTTCCATCTCACACATCCTTCCGTTGGTCAAACGAAATTTTATTTTTTTAGGAGGCATGCATTCTATTGAGGTTACACCATTAATCCCTCAAAGTCATATTGTATTTTGGGTGGACCCTCAAATTTTTCGACTTCTAGTGTATAACTTATTAGAATTTGAAAATCGTAGGTTGTACAATAGTTAATTTTATTTTTTTTTAATTTAGAATTCTTGTTATTCTTTTTGCTATGCTTGGTTCTAACATGTTTTGTAGATTCAATAGACTCACATTCATCGGGGATCGCTCCATTTTAGGTAATATCTTTATTTTCCTCTCTTTATGTTGTGTTCTTGATTCGCATTGAGGACAATGCAACATTTAAGTTAGGGGGTGTGGGATATTATTCCCGTTTATTGTTTAGATTCATTGATTCGATCACATGTTCTTTCCAAGAGTGTTTTTTTTTAGAAAAAAAAAATTGAAAAAAGCCAAAAATATTTTTCTTCAAAATAAATAAAGATTGGAATTTAAAAGCTTTAAAAATGTCACAAATATTTTCTCTCAAGTTGTAAAAATCAAATGCACAAAGACAAAATTGACCAAAGATGGAAATTATGAGAAAATTGACGACTTTACAAATAAGTGTGAAGATTAACAAAACCCAGTGAGATTTCAAGCCTATCAATCTTTTTGAGTTTTTAAATCAATCCGAGTTTATGGTTAACTCATAGTTCTAATTCAGAGTTTTACAAAAGTCGTTGATGATCTCTATTTTATTGTTTTCATCGGTTATGGAAAAGGGAATGTTGTCTCGAAACGTGCGCTATGGGATATTCTTCCCGTTTATTGTTTAGATTCATTGATTCGATCACATGTTCTTTCCAACAGTGTTTTTAGAAAAAAAAATTGAAAAATTTTGAAAAAAACCAAAAATATTTTTCTTCAAAATAAATAAAGATTGGAATTTAAAAGCTTTAAAAATGTCCCAAATATTTTGTCTCAAGTTGTAAAAATCAAATGCACAAAGCCGAAATTGACCAAAGATGGAAATTGTGCGAAAATTGACGACTTTACAAATAAGTGTGGAGATTAACAAAACCCGGTGAGATTTCGAGCCTATCGATCTTTTTGAGTTTTTAAATCAATCCGAATTTATGGTTAACTCATAGTTCTAATTCAGCGTTTTACAAAAGTCGTTGATGATCTCTATTTTATTGTTTTGATCGGTTATGGAAAAGGGAATGTTGTCTCGAAACGCGCGCTACAAATCTCTAAATTAAATTAATCTCGAGACGTATATGGTAAATTAATAATTAATTCGGACAATGAATTAGGCCATCATTTGTTACCCAAAAATATTAGCCATAAAAAGTTGTGAAAAATCATCCCTTTTGTAACCCAAAAATTGAGCTGAATATTTTTTCCTTTCTTTTGATAACTCAAAAAACCCAAATAGCCCGAAATTGAGAAAAAAGAAAAATAATAATAATAATAAAAAAAAAGTACAAAATAAAAATCCCGTATCTGCCAATTTGTCACACTTAGAAAGCGTGGCTAATTTCGTAACGGACCTGGAGCGTGACAAATGGTCGGCCCGGTTCTTTTTTCTCAGCTTCGGTTCGGTTCAGTTCGGGCCTGACAGCTTTTTTCTTGGATTTCTTCTCAACTTCAAATGGGCATAACTTCTTCACCGTAACTCGTATTGAGGTGCCGTTTTTTCCAGTTCTCTTGTAATTGAAAGCTCTTCAACTTTCCAATTGTCCCCACCTTCGGACTAAGGCTGAAAAATTCTAAAAATGCCCTTCACAGGACTTATAAAATATGTCCTTACATCGGGGGCTAAAAGAAGGTTTTTCCTCGAAATAATGGTGTTTTCGTCGAAAAAAATGAAAGTTTTCCAAAAACAGTAAATTTATCTTTTAATTTTTTCGTGAAAGAATATCAAATATTTGTATTGTTAACGAGTAGATTCCAAATATATAAATTTTATAAATTTTGGACTTGTAGATTTGAAATTAGAGACTTTTAAAGATTCGATGATGTTTTTGCTAAAAACAAGGTAGTTAGCTATCAAAGATATTTTTGGGAACTATGAACAATGAACTATGAGTTAAAAATGGATAAAAATTTATGCAGCAGATCAATTGTCAAGCAAGAGTGATTATTTCCTACACTACCGCCACCTATTTTTTTTCAGTTTGCTTTATTACATAATCTTTTTACAATAGTTTTTAATAATACCCTTAATTCTAATTAAACATTCCAAAAAAACGTGCCTACTAATTTGTGCTTACACTTATCTAAATGGCTATTTGGAGATATAGTACCATTCTCAACATCAATAAAGACACAATACAATTTTATATAAGAAATTATTGTTTGTATAGTGTAAAATATGTGGGATACGTATTGCATCATGTCGTATCCTTATTAGTGTTGAGTGTGGACACGTGGTACCTCCGCATATGGTATTGTCTCTTGATTATTTGATATGCTTGCATTATTTTGTTAGTCCTCATCATCATTTATACATAGTTATAAAGATCTTAAAATGAGGCATGGTACAATAAGACGACACGAACCGACATGAAGTTATAAGTTCATGGGTTGACCTTTAATAATTTTGGGTAATATCATAGTTAACTCGATAAGACACAATGATTAATGGGTCGAGTTGTTTTTTACCCTTCACCCATTAATACCCAATAAGATCCGTTAAGACCCATTAATTTATATAAATAAGGTATATTGTTAGGACTTATAAGGATCTCATTTGATAGCCTTGGTTTTGCTGCGGCGCGAGAGTCACCTACGCATCGGTCATGTTATATTCGGCTCACCATCTCTATACAAAAATCTGAACTTATGACTGCACTCAACGGGTGAATATAGCGCCCAAGTCCGGGTATCCAAAGTTCACAGAGACGAGTTGATAGAATTTATATGGTTTAGTACTACTAAATAAAATCGCAAAAGATAAATTACAACAAAAAGGAAAAGATGCAGAAAGGGAAAGGATTAATCTAGGAGAGTGTATTGAAACTAGATTAACAAAGCGGTAACAACTATAGGTGGCATCGAATATCCCTCACCCGGGTTAATTAGTATAAAATGATTACATGGGTCGACGAGTTATTACGAATGCATCTCGTTTCGACAGTTATTTAAATCAAGAGTTGTCACACCCCTAAATTCGCATAAAAGCCTAATACGATTTGGGCGTCAACAAATACCCCAAAAATTACGCACGCAAGGTCGTAAGAACGGAACATACATGATATGCCCCGTCAAATCCCCTAGGCATAATAATTAGGACAACCCACCCGAAATAGACCCATAAACTCCCTCACCAAAGTAAAGCAACATGTTAACCCGAAATCAGTTCAATCTGACACAACCTAGACTAATTTAGCTAGAAAGCGTATTAAAAATGCGGTAAAGGAAAGCGATAAATAATCACGATAAATCTACACTACAAAGAAACTAAATGAAAGCATGTAAACTAAATTAAATAGCAAGAAATTAAGTCAATGCAAGCTATATTGATGGATAGGGTTAAGAAAAGTGTAACTTACAAACCCAAATGCGTGTCAACCAAATGAGGAAGAAGAAAGAGTTCTCAAAACCCTCAAACCCTAGCCTAAAACTATCTAAATTTTAATATATCTAACTATCTGATTATTACAACAAAATTGGTTTATATAGTAAGTGGAATTAAAAATATAAAAGAAAAGGGAAAAGAAAAGAAAAGGAATCGAAGAGGCAAATATCTAGGAGGATCGATCGATCGACCAAGGGCATCGATCGATTGATCTAGGATCGATCGATTGAGCAGGTCCAAACCTTCTATCTTTTATCCATAGAAAATTCTCAAACCGCGGTCGATCGGGGTCCCAAGGCCGGTCGACCGGCACTCTGTGTTTGGCAGCTTTTGGTCCATGAAGAGGGGGGAAATGGTTGCAAATAGAAATGACCATATCTTCTTCATCCGAACTCCAAACGACGCACCGTTTGCGGCCACGCGATGCTAACTTAATGAACTACGCATTTGTGGAATTTCCATGAGCTTGAAAAGAAATGTGAATTGACTAAAATGTCCTTGAAGTAGCATCCGATGATAAAACTTCTCAAAAATGCAACGAATCCTCACTTTTAGCGTTCCAATACTTACAAAAGCACAATTAACCCCTACAAAGCATTTATATATCCAAATCCAAGGTTGTCTGATTAATGAGCATAAATATAGGCATTTAGGACGGTAAATGTGACAACCCGAATATATTTATGATAAATTATATTAAAATCATGCTTATCTTATGTGATATGAATAATGTGCTATTAGTATATCTAATGTTAAGTGATTATGTTTATTATAATCCTACTTTTATAAATCATGAAAGGTTGAATTATTTACAAACACAAAATTTAGTTATTTGCGGTAGAAATGTTCCTGTTAGAGACTAGTTTTGACCTTTATAACATTATAAATTACTTGAGGTGAAAACTAGATTTTTTTAGACATGTGAATTAGTGTTGTAACACAACAAACGGATCATCAAATGGATGCCCGAGTATAGAGTTATACCGAATTTACGAACAAAGGGCAAAGATGTCAATTCCCTTAAGTGCTAAATTGTCTTTTGTTAAACCAAATGTTTTAATTTGATTGGATGGATCGGGAGGAAGCCCTGGCTGACTTAAAACTCTCCCTTAACCTTATTTCTTCAGCAAATAAGTCCCTAGGTTCAGTTTGAGGTGATATTAGCTTGAGGAAAGAGAGGTACAAGTTAAGGAAGAAAGGGTTACAAGGAAAATCTAGGAAAACAATTCCAAGAAAATCCTTAAGGTGTTTCGAAGGTAAAATTATTTGTTAATATTGTTTTAATATTGTATTATACTTATTTCACAGTATATAAATCGTGAAGCATTGATTAAAATTCCATCCTCCTTTGTGATAATATGTATTGGTTCTTATGTGAGATAAGTGGTATTATAGGTCATATTGCTTTGTATTGAAACCCTTTGTATTCAAACTTTCATATCTCTTTGTGTGCTTATTGGAATTTCGAAATTCCAATTGGATATGCAAATAGACTCATATATTCATATCATATCCAAAAATTAGAATTTAACTCCTTATGGTTAGGTCTTAGTGATGGTTTCAAATTGGTATATAGTTGTTGTTTGTATATTTCATTTCGGTATGCCCTGAGTTTGGTCAAGATTTTGAGATAGAAAATGAAGTACAAATATTATGAAACTTTAATTCTGTACTATTCAGTATGTGTACTGAATGTTTATTGAAAATCATGTAAAGTTATGCTAAAGAAAAATTATGAAAATTCTTGGAAGTTGAAGAAACAATAGAGGAGCTTGTAGGGCAGATTTCTTGTGTTGTAAAGAAATAGTCATAACTTGCCCTAGGGAGCTTGGAAAATTACACCGTCACTTGTGCTGTAAAGTATATTCATATATGTTTTCATATTGATAAGGTTGGACACCTGTATATGTGCAATTAACAAATATGGGAAGGTTAAGTATGTAGGATAATAATTTCAGGCCATACTGGATACCCCTTGAATGAATGTTTGTATTTCGTCCTTACAAAGGGTACTTTGAGTACATGTTTCATGTGTATATACATTGAGAAGTATAATTTCATGTTTATTTGACTTTGGTTATAAATTCCTTATGAGGTATTTCCTACGGTTAAATGTCCATAACTTTATCAATATGTGCACCATTGTTTTGTCTTTACTCATGTTTTATGGAATGTGACTTAATTGGAATTATATTGTTGATGTATAGTCATGGAAAGTTACATAATTATGTTAGGATAATATTTATGATTGAGGTTGAGTACTGATTTAGTTGGATTGACAGGTGTAAGGTTTAATCAACCCAGTTCAGCTCCACCAGAAGGAAACGTGAATACATAGTTGTCAACCAAGGTGAGTGTACTCACTGGAATGATGTATTTGTATATTGTTAAAAATATGATCATAATGTTATGAATTTGAAACTGTTCATTTCAGTTTACCGAAATGGTAAGTTACTCCCCGACCCGGAATGGGGGAGATTTGTCTATTAATGACAAGGGGTTACTCCTCGACCAGGAATGGGGGAGAATTGTCTATTTAGACAGGATATGTGAATCATGATTCGGAAAAGTTGGTCATTCATTATGAATGATCCGGATAAGTTAATACATAATTATATGGACATAAATTATTGCATTTAAATTTATGCAGTAGTATAGTAGTGATGCATTCACTGGGCTATTTTGCTCATGTTTCCTATGTTCACATTTTTCAGGAAACGCGATGTCACTTCCAAATCTAGGAAGTCGGGTTGGGTTAGCCAGGAATGGGAGAAACAAAGATTTTGTTTAAATGTAAATGATGTAAATAAGTTAAAATTTTCCTTCAAGAAAGTTTGTATAAGTGTGAATACTCTGATGTTGTAAAAAGGTTTTCAGTTATATGGATTTACAATGATGACTCTGAAATTAAAACTCTTGTTTATGGTTTGGTTAAATTAATCATGGTTTAACTCACTTTGACTTTCAAACTTAATTATAAGTAACTGGGTTGGGGTGTGTCAGTAAAAGTGATAGAATGCATAAAGATATAGGGTAAAAATATGCAATATTCGATACGAATCACACCCCCAAACTTATACATTGCTACTCCCTAGTAATGAAACAAACATAAATAGTCCACAAAAGGCAGTACAAGATGTATATATGAATCAAAATATAAACGCCACTTTCATAGGGAGCAAGATTGCATTTAGCATATGCAATAAGTTGTTAAACCCCTAGGTTGCCCTAGTGTACGAGTGTCGTCTCGTGAGGGTTTTCAGCGATGAAACCCACAAACATCATATGGTTTCCTCAAAATATGCCCAAAACAACAAGCAATAAGCCCAACAAAATCGAAAAATATTTCATATGCATTATTAGCAGAATGAACGAATTCAAATGAAAGTATGAATCATTAACATTATAGAATGCACCTCATAGAATTGAAACCTTAAAATATGGGAGGGGAGAGAGCACATGCAAAGTGTGATTTGGCAAAAACAAAAATAAATAGGATAAACATTAAAGCAAGCATATATTCAATCCTCACGGGCATTACACTCATCAAATAAATCCACTTGAAACAGGGAGGTAACACACGGAATATGTGGGTATAAAGATGAAATGTAAAGGGAAACTAGGACGCACACATGTCACAAATGAAGAACGCTGTATAGGAAATAAAAACTTGTAATCTCAATGAAAAATACTACTCATTAAAAGAGGCGAAATGCATTTTCATAGATTATCAAAACTATTTGAACCTATGAATTACATCAACTTAAGATCACATAGGACTTGTATAGGGTTGTAATGTAGGTTTGGGGTTAAGGGTAAGAAACAAAGGATATGTATATACGGATTCAAAGTGTTCGGGAATGAAAACTGGGGATAATGGAAAATGCGGGCGAAATAAAAAATTGGAAAACAAGTTCCAAGCATTAAATATATGAATTGGAGAGCGATAAAAGCTTATTGAACTATATACAACATTTTCAAATTTCTATTTCTTTTCTTTCTTCTTTTTCTCATTTTTCTCCTTTGTTTTCTTTTGCTTTTTGCTTTTTCTTTTTCTTTTTTTTCAATACTATTTTCTTTACTTTTCACACTCTCACATGCTTAAATTGCAACCATAACACGACAACAACATTTAATCCCAAGTAACATTCCAAAAAATGGTAGGGAAGGTAATATGTATGGGCTAAAACTCCAATTTAGAGTTGGTTATGGAATTTTTGGGGTATGGAACGAAAGGCTATATTTAGGCTCAAAGGGGTTGACGAGGGGAAACATATAAGGTGAGGTCAAGGCTAATATGGGTGATATAACAAAGATTGCCTATGATCATTTGATAAAGTTACACAATTCTCGAGTCAAAACAAACTTTGAAAATCATGCACAAGTAACACATTTCATATATGAACTCAATTACTGAACGATGAAATGAAAGAATAAAGAGATTACCAACGACTGTAACATTTTTAAAGAGGAAAGAATAGTGTATACACTCACAAACGACGAAAGGTATAAAGCTTATTCGGTGTAAGTATATACAATGACACAAAAGATTGTTGAGTTATAAAAATCTTAAACCAAATCAATATGACAAGAAAAGGGCATGTGCTCATGGGATTAAAGTTTAATTTATGAAGTTATTCATAATATCAATGATTCGAGAACTAAAGTCTAATAACTTCTAAAATCGAGAACATGCATCATTGGGTTGTCAATTGGATCAGGTAATTATTAAAATTTATCATCGGAAATAATGGCAAAATGCCCAATAAAGGAGAAAAAAGAAAGAAAATCTTTTTAAAGTTTTTAATTTTTTTAAGAAAAGCATATTAAGTAACTAACATGTGAGCAAAAATATGGACACTACCAATCAATGGATAGAATATACCACACCCCCTAACTTAAAACATGGAACTGTCCTCAATGTGAATTAAGAACCAAGTTAAAGAAGGAAAAGAGGGATATTATCCAAAATGGAGTGATCTCCGAAAAGAGCATGTCCGATGATTCTACAAAACAAGTTAGTAACAAGCATAGCAAAAAGAATAACCAAAAAGTTAAATAATTACACTAGACTAAAATAAAAATAAAAAGTAAGAAAAGATCAAAAGAAAGAAAGAATAAAAAGCTAACTATATACAACCTAATATTTAGGCTTCACACTAACTGTACACTAGAAGTCTAAATAGTTGAGGGTCCACCATAACAACTATTTGACTTTGTAGGATAACCGTTGTACTCTCACATACGAGCATACCTTCCAAAAAATAGAAATATCTTTCAAACAACTAAAGGTATGTGTAAGGCATAAGAAAAGAACCATCGTCATTTAAAAGTTTTGCAGGGACGAGGGGGGATTTGGATTGAACGGGTGACAAAAACATGTGGGTACCGAGAAAATCAAAATATCCTACCAAGGATTTTGAAATTGGAATGGGAGGCGGAGCACACAAAGGAAAAGATGCGATCGTGGAAGGCGACTCAAGAAAGTACTCCTCATCGTCGAAAAGGTTTAAAACATTAAAGTTTGAAACTGAATCATCGGGTACTTGTGACGGTGTGATAACAGAAAATGAAAATGGGGAGGAAAGAAATATAAACTCAAAGATGCATCATAATCGCTCGAAGATTGAGTTTCGAAAGAAATAAGATCATTTTCAATGAAATGTTCTTATTTGGGGGCCAAGGAAGCAATCATTTCATTGAAAATAGATATTATGTCATTTTCATCCTCACTTTCAATATCTATTACGTAATGGGTAAAGTCGACAATGATTTGTTCCAAAGGAGGCACAAAAACCTCATTTGGTTCAAAACATTCTTCGACTTCAAAAGTTTCGGAAGAAAAATTGTCGTCGGATTCAAATAATAAATCCAACTCATGATCCCAACAACGATTTTCTTCTCAATAACGATTTTCAATTTTCTCATTCTCAAGCATATGCAAGCCCTCGCCAAAAGTCATAGGCCGAGGCTCGGATTCTTGAAAATGGGAACTTTAAATATTATCATCGGACTTAAACTTAAACTCATTATTATAAGAATTTTGAAAACTATTGCAATTCGTTTCAAAATTTCTATTATAAGGAAGTAGAGGCCCAAAATCGTTATCATCCTCCTCAAAATTCGAATAACCCAAATTTTAACTTTCTTTATACTCTCCCAAAGTCATTTTTGAACTTGTAATTTTTTGGGACTCTAAGTATTGCCCGAAAGTCATAGGATTACGGGCATTTTGAGAGTTATAATAATGATTACTGAAAGAATTGGAATAAGACATGCTTACCCACAAAAATGCCTCGAAAGGGAGCATTCCACAAAATAGATGCACGCGCAATGAATTCAAGAGTTTCTGGGTGCTCAAATGTAGAAGTCTTATGAAAATACTAGGCAAAAAATACAAATAGAAAGAAAATATTACGAAATACTAAATCAAATAAATTCTAAAGCAAACTCATCCCCGGCAACGACGCCATTTGATAGCCTGGGTTTTGCCGTGGCGTGAGAATCACCTACGCATAGGTCGTATTATATTCGGCTCACCATATCTATACAAAAACCTAAACATATGACTACACTTAACGGGTGAGTATAACGGCCATGTCCGGGTATAAAAAATCCACAGAGATGAGTTGCTAGATTTATATGGTTTTCTACTCCAAAATAAAAGCGTAAAATATAAATTACAACAAAAAGGAAAAGATGCGGAAAGGGAAAGGATTGATCTAGGCGAGTGTATTGAAACTAGATTAACAAAGCGGTAACAACTATAGGTTGCGCCGAATATCTCTCACCCGAGTTAATTAGTATAAAATGGTTACATGGGTCGACGAGTTATTACAAATGCATCTCGTTTCAAGAGTTATTCAAATCGAGAGTTGTCACACCCCTAAATTCCCATAAAATCCTAATACGATTTTGGCGTCAACAAATACCCTGAAAGTTATGCACGCAAGGTCGTAACAACGGAACATACATGATATGCCCCTCAAATCCCCTAGGCGTAATAACTAGGACAACGCACCCGAAATAGACCCGTAAACTCCATCACCAAAGCAAAGCAACATGTCAACTCGAAATGAGTTCTATCCGATACAACCTAAACTAATTTAGCTAGAAATCATTATCATAATGCGGTAAAGGAAAGCGATAAATAAACGCGATAAATCTACACTACAAAGCAACTAAATAAAATCATGTAAATAAAGCATGTAAACTAAATTAGAAAGCAAGAAATTAAGTAAATACAAACTATATTGATGGAGGGGGTAAAGAAAAGTGTAACTTACAAACCAAAATGGGTGTCAACCAAATGAGGAAGAAGAAAGAGCTCTCAAAGCCCTCAAACCCTAACCTAAAATGATCTAAAATCTAATATATCTAACTATCTGATTAATACAACAAAATTGGTTTATATAGTAAGTGAAATTAAAAATAGAAAAGAAAAGGGAAAAGAAAAGGAACCGAAGTGGCAAATATCTGGGAGGATCGATCAATCGACCAAGGCCATCGATTGATCGATCGAGCAGGTTCAAACCTTCTGTCTTCGATCCAAAGTAAATTCTCAAACCTCGGTCGATCGGGGTCCCAAGGACGATCGACCGGCACTCTATTTTTGGCAACTTTTGGTCCATGAAGAGGGGAGAAATGGTTGCAAACAGAAATGACCATATCTTCTTCATTCGAACTCCAAATAACGCACCATTTACTGCCACACGATGCTAACTCAATGAACTACGCATCCGTAGAATTTCCATGAGTTGGAGAAGAAATGTGAATTGACTAAAATGCCCTTGAAGTAGCATTCGACGACAAAACTTCTCCGAAATGCAACGGATCCTCACTGTTAGTGTTCCAATACCTACAAAAGCCCAATTAACCCCTGCAAAGCATGTGTATATCCAAATCCAAGGTTTTCTAGTTAATGATCTTAAATATAGGCATTTAGGACCATAAAAGTGCTAGAATGCATAAATATATAAGGCGGTAATATGTAATATTCGATACAGTCGATTTAGCTATAGGTTAAGGTTTAGTGTTTCTTATATAAGTCTTGTAGACCATAAAGTTGATTTAACTCAGACGCACAAAATCTCTCTCTCTCTCTTAGATAAGATGTACTGGTACTGGAACGATAGCCACACAACCATCAAGGACGCTTACAGCGAAAGTAAATTGAGCATACAAGACTACAAGTTGCACGACACCCACAAAACCTAAAACGTCATATCCATGCACGACAACATAGAAAGGGTAAATATTTACACCACCGTCACCCACAAACCTTTCATGGTGAACAACTGGATATCATCCATATCCCGTAAAAGTAAAAGGACCCTCGTCGAACTCTCCAATGAGCATTGCAAAAGCACCGTTGCCACCCTCTAAATCTGTGTTAACCGTCGTTGCCTCGTCTTTCAAATCGCCAACTCACTAAATAAGTTGGTGCCCGAGTCCCTCAAGGACTTCCTTATCAACTCTAACAACACATTCTTCTGCATGGAACATGACGTCGTGAGTTTGTCCAAAGATTACGGGTTGGTGGTGTCTAATGCAGTTGATTTTAGGGGCTTGGTGGCCCAGAATAATGGGAAGGGTTGAGAATAGATGAGGAATCAGCAATTCATAGTTGTGGTATTTTATTCTATTTTGTCCTTGGGTGAACTCAAGCCGGATAAGATCGCTACGAGCACGTGGGACAATGAGTTTTAAACTCCCCAACAGGTGAAATACGCTTCTTACGATGCATTTCTTTCTTTAGATATAGGGAGACGCTTTACTGGATATCTATCTAAGTAATACCATCTAGATGTTTTTAACTTTTTTGCACTTGTTCAATAACTACTAGGTTATATAGATTCAATTATTAGTTGGATTATTAGGGTTTTAGTTTTCCAGTTTGAAGACACATGGAATATTGGAAAGTTTACTCTATTTTTTTCTTATGTAAATAATATTTCAGTTTTATTATAAGGTGGAATATTAGCACTCATTCCGAATTTGCTTTTTACTCTAGATCTTAATTTTTAACTGTGTCGTGAATCTTTTAGGCCTGGCTTGATGAGAAATAAGGAGGTGTAAATATGATTATATTATTGTTCGATTTGACGAGATATGAGTATCCTGAGTAATGCTTTTTATCCCATTAGTTTATGGAATCTCACCTACCTCGAATTCCGATAAAATTATTAAAAGGGTAAGGCGAAAAAATTAAAAGTGTCACTAAACCATGTACAAATTATTGGAATATTTTATATATTCCAAATAATTTAATGTGGGCGTACATATTAAAATAGTAATTATATTTGAGCTTCAATTTTTAAATCGGCAAATGAAGTGATCTAATTAGGTAAGCTCAATCTGAAATGTGTGGTTACCCAAAAGTCACCTATTGGTTATTCAAGAGTCGTGTTACTCAAGAGTCACCTATTGGTTACTCAAAAGTCATCTAATTAGAATTATGGGGTTCTAATTATATGTCTATAAATATAATGAAGGGTTCTCATCCCCAAGGCTAATGCACTCAAAGACTCTCCTCCTCATTCCCATAAATGAGAGATAACTCATAGAGAGAGGGATTAGTCTGTGGAAGACATCAAACCCCCTAGTCTCAATCATCACTATGGATTCAGGTACACAGCTCCTATAAGTCTTTTACAAGGTAATTTCGATAATCTAATATGTTGATGAATTTTATTTAATATTCCAACAGGTGGTATTAGAGCTTCTTCATATTAGATTATTGGAATTGGTACTGTGATTGTAATTTAGAAGTGGTTTTGTTTGATTTATCATACATATGATCTAGTTAGAACCCATATGGTTTTTAGGATTCTATGTAGACTTTATGTATGATTTGTGATAATTTTCATAATCACAGTCCCAAATTGATTAAGGATTGTTAATCCAAGGTGATTTTTTATTTTCCTCAAAAGGGTTTAATTCATAATGGCTTTAGATGGATTAATTCAACTTTTTTTAAGATTAATATGAGAATTGTTGAAATCTTGATTTAGAATTTCGAAGGACGTTTTCAACAACATAGTTTTCTTATTCAGAATTTTACGAAATTTTGGTGGTCACCTGGAAACGTCGAAATAAATAAAACCCATTGAAAATAATGGGCACCTCCCTATCTCGGCGATTTGACATCGTTTAGACCCCTAAAAACGCATTTTTTCCATTTTTGGTAATAATGTCAATACTAATAGCACTCGATTAAAAATTGATTTTGCGATTCCGCGAATTGGAGAGTGATCTTGAAGAGATTGATTATGTCACTGCAGTGATAACTCAAAAATTTCCAGTTTTGGAAAAATAAATGAGCACTCAATTCAGTTTTTTTGGGGAATTAATTCTAACTCAATGTTTGTGGGAATTCTTTGCAAATCATTTTTTTTTTGTGAGAATTATTTCCAGATGCATATTTTTATTTTGGAACCTCAGGAGAGTATAAAATTAGGTGTACCAAATGCTTGTATATCTCTACTACTTAAAAGAGGGAAGTTCTTCTTCAAATTTCAAAGTACTAAACTATCCTCATTAAATTAATATTTCCTATCATATCCTTAATATTAGTCTCACACATTCATTAAATCAAAATCATTCAATGAATCTTAACTTGATACATTTTCTCTCCTAATACATTCATCTAACAAAACTTTCAAATACATCTTGAAACCCTATAAATCAAAAGTCAGCTGCTCAAGTTCATTCATCTTCCCATCAAATTCATATTGTGTAGTTTATTCGTTGTTGTTATTTATTGTTCAAAAAAACAATGTCAATACTCCTAATTTCCTCTCTAATTTTTTACTCTTTTTTCATTTGCTATCAAAAGTATGCATTTGTTAATTTGAAAGCAAATACATAATTTTTGTAATTATATCTATCTCATTCATGAATGTTGTCTCTCTTTTGTGCTCGGATTTTGTATTTCTAATTTTATTGTTGTTCTATTCATGTTTTATAATAATTCTAAATTCAATGTTAATTTCAGAAAAATTATATGTATATTTTAAGTTAAGGAATTACCAAGTTCACACCTTATTAGATTATTATTTTTTATGCCTTCATATGTATTTTCCAGTTGGACATGTTTATTTCTTAAAGATTCTAAAAATTCTTAAAACACTCTATTTACTTTTTAAAAGACAAACTTGTCATCTGCTCTAAAGATCAAACAAATACATTTTTATTTGTTAATTTTTTTCAATAAAAAACAGTATTTTAAACTGTTTTTTAAAACATTTTTTAAATTAAAAAATAACTGTTTTTATAAAAATTGTTATGATAGTTTTAAAAACCCTTTATTATTTAAAAAAACTGTTATGATACTTTTATAGAAGTTTTTTTTAAGATAGATTTAAAAACTGTTTTTTTTTTCAAAAAAAATATTTTTTACATAAAATTGGGAAAAAATAAACAAATAAAAAACTGTTTTTTAAATTGAAAATTATTTTTATAACCGAACACGACTCAAATAAAAGCAACTCGACACAACACGACAATTTTTTTTTAACCAAACATGAACACGATACTAATAAAAGTGACACGACACAACATGAAATATTGTTTTTTTTACAAAACACGAACACAACCTAAGTAAAAGTGTAACGCCACAATATATGTTATTTTTTTAACCAAGCAGGAACCCAACCAAAATAAAAATGACACGACACCCCTCAAAATCTTATTTGCACCAATAAAAATAATATGACACAACACGAAATCTCATTTTTTTACCAAATACTAACACAACTTACTTAAAATGCAACACGTCAAGTGGGTCGTGTTCGCATTTCGTATAAAAAGAGATTTTGTGTCGTGTCATGTCACTTTCATATGTGTCATATTCATTTTACGTAAAATTAAGATTTTGAGGTGTGTCGTGCCATGTCGTGTTAATTTTATTTTGGGCGCGTATTATAAAATATTTTAAATAAAATGTACAAAAAAAACAGTTTTAAGTTTAAAACAATTTTTTAAGTGCCGAAAAATTTTATTTAAAAAAAATTAAGATTATAATAGTTACTGTTTCGGAACTACTGACTTTTTATTTTTATAAAAGATTCTAATTTTTATTACTTTCATATGCGTTTTAAGAAAATTGTTACAAAAATTCTAATAGTTACAAAAATTATAACTGTTACAAAATTGTTTTATAAAAATAAAAAGTCAGTAGTTCCGAAACAGTAACTATTAGAATCTTAATTTTTTTTAAATAAAATCTTTAGGCACTTAAAAAATTGTTTAAAACTGTTTTTTTTTTACATTTTATTTAAAATGTTTTATAATACCGCCTATACATACCGCTGGCTCGTACCAATATACTAAAAAAATGGTCCTCGCCAGCGGTATGTATAAGTGGTTGGACCGCATATGCCTACCGCTGGCGCGACCCATTTTTTTAAATAGTAAAAAGACTATTTTTGAAATAATAAATAATAGTCCTCGCCACCGCTATAAAAAAAAATACGATTCCATGTCACATCGCGTTTTATTTGGGTTGTGATCGTGTTAATTAAAAAATATAAAAAACATATTTCAATATAAAAAATAGTTTTTTTATTTGTTAATTTGTTTTCCCAATTTTATGTAAAAAATATTTTTTTTGAAAAAAAAATAGTTTTTAAATCTATCTTAAAAAAACTTTTTTAAAACTATCATAACAGCTTTTTAAATAAAAAAAGGTTTTTACAACTATCATAACAATTTTGATAAAAAAAATAACTATTTTTTAATTTTAAAAAAAAAATATTAAAAAAAGCAGTTTAAAATACTATTCTTTATTGAAAAAAAATTAAGAGCAAAGGGCAAGTTTGTCTTTTAAAAAGTATTTGGAGTGTTTTAAGATTTTTTGGTGCGTGGTTAGCTTTATCCGTTAATACCACATTGAAAATATTTCCTATAATTTATATTCGAAATGGTCATATATTTCCTTTGAACCTTTTTATAATATTGTCAATATTTGTGGTCAAAGCTTGGATTGTCCATCTCATAGTGAAGGAATCTCATTTTGATTTACGAGGTAATTGCAATTGATTAATGTATCATTGCTATTTTACTTATCATTTAGAAACTCATCTATATAAAATTCTCTTATGTTGACAAAAATGAAAAAGTAATGTCCATCATAATCGTGATGATAATCATTCATACGTTTGCCTAACAATTTTGTAATCTCAAATACCTTTTTGTAAAATAAATAAATGATTATATACATAGTTGGAGTATATGCTTTGATCCAATTATATATTATTGTTTTATGAGTGTTGGACAATTAAAATTTGTTAGCATGAATGAAATCCATTGCATATCATGTGTTTGATAATATTCATCTACGTCTTTTTTTTAACATTTCTATCTCCGTTTTCTATTTTGGGTATCCGATTTGCGAATTATAAAATACAAATATATACATACATGGTACCTAATACTGAAAGAAATACAGGTGATATAGTTTTGTAAAAGGGGTGTATTTACAAACTACACGTGTATAACAAATTATAGAGTAGAACCAAGCAGACACTAAATTTTTATAAAATAAGGAAGAACATAATTGTTTGGATAAACAAAACTACGTCATTGCAATATACATATTAAACTTTTTGATATCATGATAAATGAAACAACCTATGAACCAAAATAATCAAAGACTCTGATGATTCATTATTTAGTGGGCTTTTTTGGAGCGATTGGGTACTCAGTGAGTGGAATTTTGGGGCCATTAAGTTTAAAATGACATTCGCGCACAAACTTACGTATTGATACATAATTTATTTTTATATTCGCCGAATATATGTTTTTTTAACCTACATTTTTCAAACTATTTTCATTATGTCAGAATTGTTGGATTCATATATATGGGAGACTAGATGGATACGTATATAGAGAGAATGGGGATGGGCTTGGCATTGGTTTTATAGGTTGTGACCTAAATTGTTGAGTATAATGAAGATTTGACACATATTGTCCCATTTATTTAGTCCTGAAAATTTAGCACTTGGCAAAATACTATCGTCTTTCGCCTACATCAGAGAGAATTTTTTTTTCCACGTGATTAGTGTAGGGTACATCTGATTGGTAAGTTAAAAAAATGGTGAATAATATTTTAGTTTTTTATGGTAGTAAGAAAAATAGACAAGTGGTTAGGTATCCAATTAATAAAGTCAATGATGAGAATCATATTTCTTTGGTACGGTAGAAAAGTAGACCAATATCAAGTCGAAAACGTTAGAAAATAATCCACCAACTTAACGAAAAATAATGCTACCGGTGGTTTCGACTGTAACATCTTCCTAGACATGGTTCAAGACCCTGTAACCACCTCTATTGTTGCCCCTGTATTTACAAATGGATTCATTACACAAGTGTATCTGCTGAAATTCAAGATCACCAACAGTCGCAATGCCTCGTGTGCAAGGCTGAAATTACAGAATAAACCTTAGTACCACTCTACGGACATGGTCAAACAGAAAAAGCATTTGAAGACAAAGTCCCACACGCGGATTTAGTCATACCACGAAGGTCTTCGAGTCCTAAATAGGATTTATTCATCAGTCAATATCGCCCACATGCATGACAGGCTGGAAACAACAGCAGCTGCTACTGTTGCTTACAAATACATGTCAGTTGGTTGTCACAGAGGAGTAAGCACGAATGAATGACTAAGCAAGAACAGTAGTTGTTGTTGTAACTAAAATTTTAGCGAGAAAAGATAGGATTCTTTCAGCGAAATCAACATTAGTGGATGCATAATATAATAATGTGTTGTCTTCTAAGTTGATTTACTATTGAGCTTAGCATCTTCCACTTAATATAATTCATGGTGAAATTCTATACATTTTCCTAGAATTTGTGACAACTTGGTTGTTGTGAATATTTGAAGTAATAATTTAACTGGTGAGATAGGAAATTCCATTCATGTATACTCTAATATTCAGTATGTTGATCTGAGCGCTAACAAATTGAGTGTAGATTTAGGGTTTGAATTTGAGAAGATGAAAGAGCTTTGGGAATCGGAGAACAGATTAGGTAGCATAGTGTCACTCATGAAAAATTGCACTTTACAAACTCTGGACGCATCGAAAAATGATTTCAGAGGATAACAACCTAGGAAAATTTCAAACTGCCAAAATTTACCTGTATTGACTTTGTGGGGTTACAGGGCGAATTCAACAATAGATTGGTTTATTTTCGAATCTCCAGGGGCTTTTGTTGGCTAACAAATCCTTAATTCTAGAGTCATTATTAAGCCTGAGAAAATTACCTTTCCCAGATCTAAGTATAAATAAATTTTATACTCCATATTAACATCCCCTAATTTTTTACCCATTTGATGAGCCACATAAATCGTTTCAACCACTCAGAAGAGGTATTTTTACCAGAGTTTTTGCAGTACCTCTGTTGCAGTTATAGGGATTCTGATTATATATACATACATGTTTGTGTGTATTTCATCCTGCTTTTGAGTAGGGAGTTATGAGTTTGTTTGTGATAGATTTAGAATATTCACAGGAATATCTTGTATAGTTTACAGTTGAATGGAGGTTTGGTTTTTGGGGTAATGATTGATGCTTCGTACTAGGTACTTTATGTTATATTCTAACAAAACAAATTCTACATAATATGTTGCAAGTATTTTTATTACTTTGTCCTTCACAGATTTGCAGTGGAAGATTAATATCTGGAAATGGCCACACGTGCAACGCACGTGGGCACAACTAGTTTAATTAAAAATCATTTGGTTTCAAATTTTTAATAAAGTTTGATTCCCATTCGGGGTATTTTCTTAAAAAAATACCAAAATTGTATTATATCTTGAAATGAATTAATTAAAGTAATACGTTGCCAAGGTAACCTCTATTGCATAGATTAATTTATTTTGAGATATAAAAATGATGTTAATATATTTCTTATTCCTGCGGGTAATAATCGACCAAAAGGAAGATTATTATTTGGCTGAATAATAAATATACATGCAAAATTAAATATGTGATGTTTCTATAGTTTTCATGTGGACAATTAATCGGCCCAAAGGAAGGTTAGTTATTTGATCGAATTCTATAATGTACAATTAATCAGCCCAAAGTTGACCGGATTTACTTTCAATATTTTTTTCTGGACTGAGAGTACCACTTACAAGTTAATATTTATGTCCAAAGACTAAATGTTAATGTTGTGCTAGGTCTCTCATTGATGGGTCCACCATTCCACCATTACAGTTATATAAAATTTATGTCTTGCATTTATCAGTTTATTTTATTATAATATTCCATGACATAAATTTTAAATTGGAGCTTTTGTAATTTATTTGTTCTTTCGGATTAATTTACTGCTTATTTTGTTAATATTACTGCTAACATGACCTAAATTCATGTGCTTAAGGGTACAAAATTTAAGAACTGGAAAGAGGACATTCTTATAGTTTTCAGTTTCATAAATTTAGACTATGCGATAAGGAAGGGACAACCCGCTCCCCTTACGGATAAAGCGAACTTTGAGAAGTGGGATCGTTCTGATCGCTTAAGTCTAATGATGTTAAAGCGCAATATTCTAGAAGATTTCAGGGACGGTATGTCCGATGAGGTAACAACCAAAAGTTTCCTTTAAGATATTGAATGACATTTTGCAAATAACGAAAAGACTGAGACAAGTATGCTTTTATCTAACCTTATCCAAATAAAGTATAAAGGCAAAGGACATACGGGAGTACATTATGGATATGTCTAACATCACTTCAAAACATAAAGTACTAAGGTTAGTGCTGTATGGTAACTTGCTCGTGCATCTGTTATTGACATCTCTTCATGCACACTATGAACAGTTTATAGTGAGTTATAATACTCAAAAGGATAAATGTACTCTTAATGAGCTCATTTTACATTGTGTGCAATAAGAGGAAAGGTTGAAGTGAGAAAAGACAACTGAAATTGCGCATATTACATTTACCTCAAGGAACATAAAGTGGAAAAGGACTAATGATAAGGGTACTACGGTTGTAACATCACAACCCAAACCTAAAGTTCAACAAAAGAAACAAGTTCATGATTCATAATTTTCTTATTTCTTTTCTAGAAACCTGGGCATGTGAATAAGGATTGTTCTAATAACATCACATGGCATGTAAAGAAAGGTACACTTCTCATTTTGGTTTGTTCAAAAGTTAATTTGGCTTTTATACCTAGCCATGGTGGGTAAATTCAGGTGCTACTACTCATGTAAGTAGGTCTATCAGGGCGAACCGACCTCCAAATAATGCTGAAAGATTCATCTATCAGGGCGATGGAAAAATAGTTATAATTGAAGCAATTGGGACCTTTTTATTATCTTTTGAAACTGGTCATTTTATTGAATTAATAAAGACTTATGTAGTACCGTGTTTTAGACAGAACTTGGTATCTATTTTTTGTTTTGGAAAAATAAAGTTATTCTTGTTCACTTGAAAATAATAAAGTTACTCTCTTTATAAATTCTACTTTAGTTGCGACTGGTTCTATAATTGATAAATTATATTTATTAAACACCAATTCTTCATTTAATTCAACGTTGTAAAATTAAAATTAACTGATGAGAATTCCGTTGCTTTGTGGCATAAGTGTTTAGGTCATATCTCCAAAAGGAGAATAGAGAGACTTGTGTCAGATGGAATACTTCAATCCCTTAATTTCACAGACTTTGATGTTTGTAATTTTTGTATTGAGCATATAACGGGGAAACAGATAAATATAAGGATATAAAGGTCCAAAAGGAGTTAAGATGTCTTAGAATTGATACATTCTGGCATTTGAGGTCCATTCCCTACGGCTTCATGGAATGGCTAATAGTATTTTACCACTTTTACAGACAACTATTCTCGTTATGGGTACTTATATTTAATTCATGAGAAGTCTCATGCTCTGGACGTGTTAAGGCCTTCAAAGCAAAAGTTGAAATCAACTAGGCAAGAAGATTAAAGTTATCAAATCTAATTGTGGCAGTGCATACTATGGCAGATATGATAGATAAGGTGAACAACGTCTAGAACCTTTTACCAAATTTCTAGAGACGAAACAGAACGTTTAAGGACATGGTAAGAAGTATGATTGATCATTCTTCTTTTCCAAATTTATTCTAGGGAGAGGAACTTAAGACTGCAGTATATATTCTAAATAGTGTACGTTGTACAATGGTAGCTAAATCCCCTTATGAACTACGAATAGGCTAAAAAACTGTCATTAAATATTTACACATTTGGGGGTGCCCAGCTGAGGCAAGGCCTTATAGTGTAATTGAAAAGAAACTGGACTCAAGAACTATTAACTGCTATTTTGTTGGGTATACTGAACGGTTGAGGGGTTTTAAGTTCTCTGATCCCTCAACTAAGTCCTTTTTTCAAAATGGGAAATGTGAGATTTCTTGAGGATGTTGTGTTTGAGGGGGAAGATATGGTTAAGGATAAGAATGTTGTCTTTGAAGAGGAATCAATTCCTCTCCCACACATTATTCAACCTACTGACAGTGTTAAAAGAGACAACAATGAGGACTTACCTACTCAAAATATAAGAATTATTCCAGAAGAGAAAACTTAACAACCTCATGAGCAGTTATAGATCATTTTGATTTAGAGTTGCATCATCAGATGCATGTTAAGATGCTTTTATCAATGGTAACATTGAGGAAACCATGTATATAGTGCAACCCGAAAACTTTGACCCAATTGATCTCAGTTGATCCAAAGTCTATGGTTTGTAAACTCAAGAAATCTATATATGATAACATTAACTTATTTGTGCTCTATGTCAATGATATACTATTGGCTAGCAGCGATATAGGCTCATTGCACGAAGCCAAGAGATTTATAATTAAGAATTTTGAAATGAAAAATCTTTGGGATGCCTCTTCTATTTTGGGAATTAAGATACACCGAGATCATTCTCAGGGTATACTTGGATTATCCCAAAAGAGCTATATCGAGAAGGTACTCTCTAGATTTGACATGAAATTTTTTGCACAAGGAGATACTCCTGTTGCTAAGGGAGATAAGTTTAGTCCCTGTCAATGCCCCAGGAATGAGACTGAAAGTGTATAAATGAAAAAGGTTCCTTATGCTTTAGCTATTAGGAGACTTTTATATGCTCAAGTATGTACGCATTGGGATTTAGTGTACATAATGGGTATGTTAGGCAGATATATGAGTAAACCTGGAATGGATCACTAGAAAGCAACCAAATGGGTTATGATGTATTTATAGGGAACAAAAAATTACATGCTCATCTATCAAAAGTGAGATAATTTAGAGATCATTGGGTATTATGATGCCTATCTTGCGGATTGCCAAGACACTAAGAGATCCACTTCTGGCTATGTATACATGTTGTCTCGAGGTACTATTTTTGGTGGAGTGTTAAGTAGTCACTCATTGCACCTTCCACTATGGCAGCAGAGTTCATAGCTTGTTATGAGGCAACAAATCATGCGATATAGCTGCGAAATTTTGTCAATGGGCTGCATATTTTGGATAGCATTGAAAAACCACTGTAGATATATTGTGACAATAATTAAGCAATTCTATATTCGAATAACAACAGAATCTTATTGAAGTCTAAGCACATATATATTAAGTTTCTTTTTGTTAAGGAAAGAGTTCAGAGTAAGATAGTGTCTATTGAACATATAACAACAAACTATGTTTCTCGTGGATCCGCTTACTAAGGCTTACCACCCGAGGTCTTTCAAGAGCACACTACCCATATGGGTGTTATTCAGTTTGATGATATTCAGCTTTAGTGGGAGTTTGTATTCAATTTAGTGTTCCTTTATTTGACACTACTTAGATACTTTATGTATGTTTCAGTTTTCTACAGAATAAAGTTGATGGTATTTTCATTTTGTTGTTTACTCTGAATGTATTGTCTTTTAATTATGGTATAACATAAGGTTTAAAAGACTAAGGTTTAATCTCACTATGGAATATAGTTAGGAACAATTGGAAATATGCATGTCTGAGATCACATTGCATGTAATTTTCAGCCACACATCCATACTTGATCTATGTCGTTGAATATATTTAGTGTGGTGATCATTGATGGATCGAGTTACCACATAAATGTAATGAAGGTCACTTTGGTCTCATACTAGTATAGGAGATGGGCAAGATTGATTCGGTAGATGTCTTAAGAATAGAAAAAAATTTAGTGCGCACATAAGGTTATTGATATAATTACATTCGGAATTATTATATAGCCCAAGTGGGAGATTGTTGGAATATTTTATATATTCCAAATAATTTAATGTGAGCTCACATATTAAAATAGTAATTATATTTGAGCGTCAATTTTTAAATGGGAAAATGAAGTGATCTAATTACGTAAGCTCAAAAGACATCAGTAGTAAGTATGGAATCTGAAATATGTGGTTACCCAAAAGTCACCTACCAGTTACTCAAGAGTCACCTATTGGTTACTCAAGAGTCAGCTAATTAGAATTTATGGGGTTCTAATTATATGTCTATAAATATAACGAAGGGTTTTGATCCCCAAGGCTAATTCACTCAAAGACTCTCCTCCTCATTCACATCAATGAGAGAGAACTCATAGAGAGAGGGATTAGTCTGTGGAAGACCTCCAACCCCCTAGTCTCAACCATCACTATGGATTCAGGTACACAGTTCCTATAATTATTTTATAAGGTAATTTCGATAATCTAATATGTTGATGAATTTTATTTAATATTCCAACACAAATAGTAATACTTCTCATGTTATAATGTGTTTATAAGAGAGCTATTTTTATCCTATTTTTAATTTTACTAACTTCGGATATCAAAGAAAGAGATATTGTCAAATTAAAGTAAATAACAAATCCTGGGTGTTATCATCAATGGTTAGATATTAATTAAGCAGTGATAATATTTGCCTTTATAATTTACAAAAATATATATTGATAATACTGCAAAGGAGAAAAATTAGTCTAATTTCATCCGAGTATATAGAAAAAATAAATAAAGGGGGAAAATAACGAGAAAAACATGTTAGTTAAGAATGGTTAATATAATCTTATTACAATAACTTTTTATAGGCAAAAGACCATTCATATGGGGCATTATTGCACTACAATACTATCGAAAAGCGTATAAATAGTAAACGTAATAGAATGTTTCTCAAGAACTTTAGGGGACCATGTCCCCCTCAACCATAAGGTTGCTTCGTCCCCGAGCTTCCCTAGTTATAACTTACACGAGAAGAATTTTAATTGCCATGCAACAAGTGTGAACAATGACCTAAAACAATAATTATGTTCGATCTTAATCTTTTTATAATGAATAGAAAAAGTAATAGCAGCGACAAACATACTGGTAGGTGCGCAACACAAGTAGCAAAAGTTTAAAATGGAAGACAATCTATGCAGTAGATATCGTATCAAGAAAGAGTGAATTTTCCCCTACACTACCGCCACCTACTTTTTTTCTTTTTTAGATAAATAAATTATGCATATTAAATAAACCTCTAAGGGGCGAAACCCGTATACAGATAGTATGCATTACAATAGGAAAAATATCACAGATGGAGCTAGGAACAAACCTAACTAGCTAAACATCATTATACAAGACTTACAAAAACTCAAGAATATTCGAAAGCATGGCCACGAAGTATTATTTATACCATACTAAAAAGGTACACAGAAAAGTGTATCGAATTCTAGTTGGGTCCATCTCCACACCTTCGAAACATTTCGAATTCCTCTCCTACCATATGGGCCAAAAAATGCAGTATGGAACCAAACGCCACACTGTTTGATCCTCTTTCCACCTTTTAGGAGGATGTCAAACTTCCAACTCAGGCATGAACCACGAGATCCTACTAAGAGAAAAGAAAACCTCCCATATGCCTTTTGCCACCTTACAATGCAAAAATAAATGATTAGTCTTCTCCTTAGCCTTCTTACATAGCCAACAATGCCTAGTCATGAAGAGCCTTCTCAATTGTCAAAATAGTCTGCTTAGCTGCAGTCCAAACGAAAAATATCACTTTTGGAGGGCCTTTTACCATCCAAAATTGATTCCATGGGAAATAAGAACTTAAATTGTCACCTCCACCTAATAAGAAATAGTACCCCCTCACTGTGAAGACCTCATTCTCTCCTGACCACCACTTTAATTCATCATCCCCCTTCGTTGGACGTGGGGCCTCTCCTAACCAGTCGAAAAAATCCTCATCCACCTCGAGTTCCCAGTCCAATAGTCTTCTTCGAAACTTGGGGTTCCAAACTACACGGCCAAATAAACTGACACATGATCCCCTACAAGACTATCCTTATCTCCTCCTACTATATAGATACATGGAAATTTCTCCTTAAGTGAACCACTTTTCCCCCATTTTCCTTTTCAGAACCTAATTCTATTTCCTCTCCCCAATCGAAAATTCGTGTACTTCGAGAAGTCATCCCATTCTTTCGAAATATACATCCATAAATCCACCCGATGTGCATACCTCCCCACTCCTGGACTCCACCCAGGATTTGAATAACCCACTCTAGCCCCCACCACTCTCCACGACAACCAGTTCTCCTCTAAAGGAAATCTTCAAAGCCATTTACCTAATAAATCTTTATTCAATAGCTTAAGGTTCTTACTTCCCGCACCCCTGCCCTGATGGGCTTGCACACCTCCTCCCACCGTACTAAACAATATTTGAAGTTTTCCTCACTACCTTTTGATGGGATTTGATTTTGTTTTATTATCTAATCATAATACTCTAGTTTTTAAGAATACCCTTAAGTTAAATTAAACATGCCGAAAAATGTGCATACTAAATTTGTGCATACACCTGGAAATATCCAAATGTTTATCTGGAGATATAATATCATATGTGGAAGGCCTCGTGTGTTCATGCTCAACATCAATAAAGACATAACATGTTTTCACATAAAAATCTACATTATTATGGGTTAATTCCATTTATTGGGTCTTGGGTCAACTATGCAAGAAATTCATTGACTTTTTTTAATGCACAAAATCTTTTTTCATGATTGATCACATATATTTAGAAAAATGTATTCCTCACTTATATCCCTTTTAAATTCATCTCTCTCTCTCTCTCTCTCTCTCTCTCTCTCTCTAAAAATAAACACATAACTCCACTCTCACTAACAGCCCACTCCCCCCACCCAGCCCACCCCATACTCGCCAGAAACAGCATGCCAGAGGCCGTCGGAATTCTTATTGGAGTGTTTTTTTTAACCTCCCTCTTATTTTCGTCTAATTGTTTATTTTTTCTGATCCGAGCCAGCAGCACCATCGTCGGGTGAGACAGTGCTATAGCGGAATAATGCGACTTCTCAAATAAATTCAATTTTAATTATTTGGCAAAACCAACCAGTCGTAATTAAAACCAAATTTTAAATAAATCCTAACACATGCATCAAGGTGATTTAAAATCATAAATAAATAAACATGCAATGGAAACCAATTTCAGGAAAAATACCCAAAGGGAAAAACCTTTTATTTCACTATAATTTGTAAGTAACTTACACAGATTACAACGAAATAGATTTTGACACATGAATACCCACAGGTGTCGGTTGGTGTCATCAGCAATGAATTACGTGCAACAATCCACAAGAACCGCAGTCCTATTTTCAACCCAGGAACACCACAACACTCCCTATGAACCTCAGTCGAAATCAGTAAAGAATCTTCACGCAACAAGATCCTCAATGACACGCTGTCATATGATGTAGATTTACCCTCTTTATAAGAGCAATATTAGCTAGATTGGATTTAGGGTTCCAAAATAATTCACTAAAGGATTGGGATGTTTTGTGAATTATAAAAACAAAGGATTAAACCTCTAAAGTGAGAAGACAAATTCGTACTGTTCAAATGAGATTGGATGTCATTTGAATAAAATTCAATGTTGTTCGATACTTCGCGTGACAAGTTATGTCGTTTGAACGATAGTAATATTAAATATTTTTCTCGATAGATGCACCGCCTCAAAAACTCCAAAAATTATATTTTTGACGAAAAACATTAAAAACTCCGCTCCAACACTTAGAAAAGATTTTATGAAAAATAATCACAATAGTCTAAGTGAAATGCTAAAGTATTTAAACACAACTGTACCAAAATTATTCTCGTGGAGACTTCTTTGATGAAGAACTTTGATATTCGAATCCGTGTTGATGCTTGAATAATTCTTCGACGGTTGTAGCGGTATACGAAATACTCTAATGTAAACAGTTGTTATAAAATATGTCCTTAAAAATCTCCCCATACGTCTATGCCGATATAAAATAAAAATAATCTGAATAATCAAAAAGAAAATGCCTATACAAATCCAATACCCTCCCATGAACCCAAAAGTGAAAAGGTACTTGAAATGCAAGTCTTCAAATCTTTTTCAAAAATCTTCATCATTCTTCAAATACCAAAGATTTTCCCATCAGGGTGTGCAACATAATAATCTTCACTTTTGTACCTTCACACATGAGATAAAGCATATACATCCGTGATGCATCGAGTTTGAAATGTTATAAATATATCAATCAATATAATCAAATCTTCCCCATAATGCAAAACTCCTCCATTATACATTATCCCCCTTTTTATTTTCCCGAAATAGATAAGGTAAAGAATAAATAAACAAAAGATGGAGTGTCACAACAAAAACCACAATATATGGATCAAACTACGCGCACGTAGAGGAAATACTCAAAGTATCCACAAACTACTTTTATTTTTCATTTTTTAAACAAAAACAATTTGCAAAAAGCACACACCATGAATTTTCACTAAGATAACCAAATCATGGAAATGGAATGAATAGGTTTGAACAAATTCAATAGGCAAGTCAACGCAAAGAAACATAACATATGTGCTCGATGTATACGTGTACTCCTATCAAATGAATCTCAACATCATCCTTAGGTGGTTAAAGTGTTAAATTTAAATGACATCGGTTGAATCTATTAACACAACAAAGTCAGAAAGGATTCCCAGACCAATAACATCTAAAATTATGAATGCTTTTTCAAGAGGCTGTAAGGACGTGCAAACCCGTTTTTCATTTCTTTCCATCCAAACTCCTTTATAAAAATAATAATCATTATATTTTCTTTTGAGGTGGCCCATTTTTGACATATTTATCTTTTTATTGCCTTTAAATTTTTCGAGCTCTTTTCAAACGGTGGCTTTCACGATGAGTTAATTTTACACTCTCGCAGCCCTTTACGTGAGTCACTCATCATATTTTATTGCAATAAAATCCTCATGGTAAACGGTTATTACATGCACTACTTCCATTGTCAAGTTTTATCGCATTTGGTTCATTTTAATGACATGATTGAGATGACAACACTCCAACCAATATGAGATTAACAAGTCTGATGGTCAAAAAAATTCGTGTAAGTGTGCATTAAAGGAAAATATGAGTCAAACATGTAGGTAGTAATCACAAATTACATCTTAATGACTCCACACATTATAAAGCACAAAATGAAATGATGACGCATATCAAAACGCTATCAAACAGTCACATGGATATGGAATGAAGTTGTGACTTGATCATCCTAAATGTGCATTTATATAAGGTGTAAACATAATACAAAAATCTTTTTGTCCTTTTCAATTTTTCAAGAAAAAAGAAAATCTTTTTGTATTTTTTCAAAAATTTTCAAAAACGAAAATCTTTATGGTTTTTTGAATAATATATCATAAATTTAGTACAACCAACAATAGGCCAAATATCGGCATGAGCATCATCCTATGCTAGCAAACAGTAGATCAGATGAAGAATAATCTATCCAAGCAGGTGTGATTAAACGAGAAATGCAGTATTACAATTAAGCATAAATACCAAAAGTAATTGCATATAAACGGATAGAGGCAATCCAGTAGTACAAAAAACATAAGCATATGAACCCAGGGTACTAAAACAAATAAATGCTAAAAACTAACCAGGTCGTTCAAACGAAGCTCAATTTCGATCGAACAAAAATCCTTCTCGTAAGAACGACAGCTTCGCGCGACATGAGATCTCGCTCGAACGAGGAAACCAAACTTTCACACTCTACCCAGAACATTAAACAGTATTTCCCAGTGACATTTTTTTCAAAAAATAATACCTGGAGGGTGCTAGCAGAAGAAAAACAGTGCTAAAACAGCAGTATACTTAATAAAACAATGTAAACCACAACAAAGTGGGGGCGTGAGGAATCGAATTTACTTTTGTATTCAACTTCCTAGGTCCATTTAAAAGTTTTTAACAGAAACGCATGAGATGACCTTTCCTACCGCAATGTGCGCAAGTGTAAATACGGCGATGAGTGTTACCTAAAAGGGGCAGTCTCTTAAAGTTTCTAGGTGGCGCTCTCCTCAAATTTCTAGGTGCCTCTCTCACGATGTTACTAGGTGCCTCTCTCTTAAAAACTCTAAGTGCATACCTCTTCACAATCCTTGGAGGCTCTCTTATACGTGTGGGGTGGGCTTTCGGAATGGGTGCAACACTATCATTGAAGCCTCCATCCTCCTTAATTTGGACAGTTCCTAAAATTTATCTAGATTTTCAGACCTAGACTCCAAATCAAACTTCCCCTTATATGATTCTCTTAAGCTCTTCTTAAGCTCACATATCCTAGACTCAAGTACTCGTCTAGGATCCTCAAACTCTAAAATCTCCTTTTTTATAGTCTCCATCAAACCTCTAAGACTATCTCTCTCACCCTCAACATATTCTAGCTTCTCTCTAAGCATTTTCTCACGTAGCCTAAAATCCTCAATCAATGCATCGATGTTGTTCCTATTTGAGACACGTTCTTTCAACTGAACTTCTAATTTCATGTTTTCCTTCTTTATCTTTAAAGATTACACATACAAATTATTGTAGGCAACTTGCAACTCACTGAATTATTCCTTTTCCTCCTTGATCTTTTCACCCTCACTCTCATCACTAGTCACATGGGTGGGAAGCTCTCGCCTGGATGCGTAAAAAACTTTTTCTTTCGAATCACTAGCACAAAGGGTAGAAACATGAGATGTCAGTTTTTTCAATTACTTCCTTAACTTTTTCGGACGCTCATATATCGTGTGACCAATTCCCTCACAATAATGGCACCTCTTAGAGTTACTTTGAACAAAAGATATAAAATAAGAATTCGAGTGAATTTTCCAATTACCCCTTTCAAAATGTTGACATCTAAAATCATCAATACCACCAAAAGCCATATTTTAAGAAATACAATTTTCAAACTAGTTTTGAACAAATTAGGATCACAACACAATAAATTAGTGTAACCAACTCTGATACTAATTCGACGATGTGAGTAGTCAAATTGTATCAACAAAAATACGTGAAAAATCAGGACCACACAAAAAACTAGCATAACTCATTCTGATACCAATTTGAGAGAGTTTTACAGCGGAATAATGTGACTTCACAAATAAATCCAATTTTCATTATGTGACAAAACAATCTGTCTTAATTAAACCCAAATTTTAGATAAACCCTAACGCATGCATCAAGGTGATTTAAAATTATAAATCAATAAAGATGCAAAGGAAACTAGTTTCAGGAAAAATCCTCGAAGGGTAAAACCTTTTATTTTACTATAATTTGTAAGTAACTTACATGTATTACAATGAAATAGATTTTGACACATGAATACCCGCGGGCATCGGTCGGTGTCGTTAAAAATGAATTACGTGCAGCAATCCATAAGAACCGCAATCCAATCCTCAGCCCAGGAACACCGTAAAACTCCCTATGAACCTCAGTAGAAATCAACAAAGAATCTTCATGCAGTAAGATCCTTAATGACATGCAGTCATATGATGAAAATTTACCCTATCTACAAGAGCAATGCCGTCTAGATCGTATTTTGGGTTCCAAAACAATTCACTAAAGGACTGGGATGTTTTGGTAATTATAAAAACAAAGGATTAAAGTGAGACGGAAAATTCTTATTGGTGTTTGAAGAAAACGTAGGCATTTTTCGTAAAGTGTTTCTTATGAAAAACAGAGTTAGAGAGTCCTATTTATAAAAGGCTTAAGGTGGCGGCTCGTTCAAACGAGATTGGATGGCATTTGAATGAAATCCAATGTCGTTTGATACTTCCCGCAACAAGCCATGTCTTGAATGACATAGGATGTCGTTTGAGCAACAGTAATATGTAATAACCCATATTTTTATGGCCTTTAAATTTAAGGAGAACATTTACTAGCATGACGAGAGTTAGTAATTATGGAAATTTATTGATTTGTTAAATATTACTTAGTGAGTAAAGTAATATGTAGAATTGAATTTGTTAAATATTGTCACGGGTGAATAAAATGGCAATTAAGTCGGGACGCGCCTGTGTCGTGTCAGAACTAAATTATTATTATTAAAAGTGAATAAATTATAAGTAGCCCGTATGGTCATTTCGAGTCCCCCAAAGTGTCCGGAAGGGTCGAGATAGTGAGAAAAGTGTACCCGGGGGATTTCGTTTGGGTCTCGGGGCATTCTTAGGCCTAATTGACATCCCGAGAGGGTATATTAGACATTTTGTATTTTTGGGTAATTAAACCCACGAATTTCCAATAGTTATATCAGCCATTAGGAGTTGACTTTTAGGGTTAACAAGCCCAGAACCTTAGAACGACCATTAGAGAAGAAGATAGGAAGCTTTCCAAGCAATCCAAGGCCAAGAACTCATCCGTTTGCACCGCCACCACCACCAAAGCGTAGATCGAACGACGAGGAACACAACCATGCCTTTTTCATCAACAAATCGGAACCTTAAATTTCAAGAAAGTATCTATCTTGGTTTGTTTTTAATTAATGTCTCGCCCATGTTAGTTTAGGATTATCAAGAACATGTTTTATGAAAGAAACTGATAATTTAGAGACTTTAAATCAAACGATTAGAGAGATTTAATATATTCTGGACATACCCATCATATGTAGAGGATTACCCTCGAATTAGTACGAATTTAGAAATAAGAAATCTGGGAAATAATTAAAAGAATGGATGTTTCTTCCAAAATTAGGGTTCTTGAAGATTATGTCAATTTTACCCCATTAATTCGATATCGTTGATGAATTTGAACATGCTTTACGTAGGAAATCATGTAGTTAGGTATATAGTACCTGTAGTAATGTCGTTTGGGAGTTTGGAGACCGTTAATGGAGATTTGGTTGAGGTAGGAGAAGAAAACTCATAATTTAACAATGGAAGAATTCGTCATAACTGCTTAATCAATAGATCAACCAAGAACATCGATCGATCGATCGACCCCCTTTCCTCGATCGATCGATCCCTCCTGGAAAAGTACATATTTTTCTCCTTTTTGTTTAATCCGGTTACAATACATAGGAATCATTGATTATTATTTATGGAGTATAATGGGTTATAAAGAGGACCAGTAGGGTCAAAGTAGACTCCGTTGAGTGAGAATTAATATAGGATGAAATTGGGGGTTAACTGGGAGTTTCGTTACACTTTAGAAATTATGTGTACGGTCACTAAATAATTTTAAGACTCGTGAAAGACTTAAACCAGAAAGTTAGAGAAGGTGTACGTACTGAGATTATATTTGAGAAAGAGAGTACTTTGAGATATGAGAAGTAAGTATGGAACGATTATAACTAAGAATAAAAGCGATAAATCCTCTATGTGAGGTAATTGGGTAAAAGTTGTACAACGTGAGATTAATAATTGTTATCGTTGGGTCGTGTGCGAACCCAATTGGAAAAATATGAGAATATTGATATACATAACTGAATGCATGTATATAGTTATTTATATTATCCTTGTGTATAATCATACCCGCGCTACTTGCTATCACGGAGGTTGCCGCGCCGGGAAAGTCTTATCTCGATGGGACCTTTATGGGGGATATCGACTTGTACCCTAGAGCATAGGATTCCTTGGTACAGGCTATCTGATTGATAGTCATACGGTCCTTAGAGACGTAAGGGTATGTCCTGACCTCTTAGTGACTTGGAACTATGTTTCGCCTCCAATTGTATGTGTTTTTTGTTAATACAGTTCGAGAGTGATTCCAAACTAGTATTTCCCTTAGTACGAGTGATACGGGGACTTGATAGCAGAGTATGCCAGTACCATAGATTTTATGAGGGGTACCGATAGTATATATATTATATGAGTGACTAATATATATATATATATATATATATATATATATATTCACTTAAGTATGGGGACTTTCTGCTATGCATAAAAGTAGTTAAGTAAAGAATAAATATTCCAACTTTATTATGAGTGTTGGAAATTTTGTAACATTAAGGATTTAATCTAAGTAATGTAAGATATATGAGAGAGTTTAAATTTCAGAAATTAATTAGCTTAGCCATAATATTTTTCTCGAGGTAAAACCTTATGGGAAAGTGTAACACCCCGCCCGCCCGGGGAGAGCGAACGGAGCGCTACTATCGATAAAACTAAACTAATCCACAAATAACAAGGTATAGAGCATCTAAATCCCAAAATAAAATAAGAAACCACTATTCTCATCTTCAAATTAATACAACAAATCTCTCAAAATAAATTACAACAATCTAACTATCTCGAAAACAAATAAATCTCCAAGTGCTCTATACATCAAAATAAATACAAGTCTTCTCATCTCTTGTATTAAAAATTCTTCCCATATATTCCTCGCTAAAATCATCCCAATTGGTCCATAGCACTCAAATCCGTGCTCACCTGCCAACTAAGAAAAAGATGGGGAAGTACACAATACGACAGGAATATGCTCAACAAAGATGTTAGGGATGAACAAAGCGCAACAATACGACTACGAATACTCAAATCAAATAATGCAAATCTCAATAGCATTTTATCAATACATTTCTCAACAACACATTAACTGGAGTCACCGGGCCTCACCATACCGCGCCATACTTTATCAAGTAGCCGGAAAAGGAGTCTTGGCGGGTGCCCAACATCAGTGCCATATTAAAATCTCATGACAGCGTGCTCAAAACAACATGAATAATACCTCATGAATGAAAATAATTCCAACAATTATTTTTCCAGATTTCCAAGAATTTAACAATTCAAAACATGAGTTCAATTAACAAGAATTCAACGGAATAAACACTCGCGAGATTTCAGGAGCATATTGTGTAAAACCCCATACCTCAAAATCATCAAATGAATCATCGCATAATTCAGCCTCAAAATCTAATCACACCATCACGTTCCTCTCGCGAAAATAATCAAATCTCGTTCTAGCCCAAACTCGAGAAAACACAAAATAAGCTTTCTAATCTAAGGTTGAAATCTTGAATAGGTTTGGGGCTATGGTTTGTAGATGAAAGGGAGTAATTTTGGAGAGGTCTTCTGGTTGAAAAGTTTCAGAAAAAGTGATTTGAAAAGCCAAGCCACGAATTTATTGATATATAAATGATTAAGAGTTTGAATAAGAAAAGAGTTCTAATTAGATACAAACACTAAAATTTTTATTCCGGACGGACCGTTGGAATCGCTTAAAATTTTAGCATGTTGTAGCGAACGGCGAGACAGGACTTCTGACAAAAATTCAGCTTGATCGGACGGTCGGTTTTCTAAAAATATTATTTTTACTAGAGAGTTTTATGTTGCGATGACTCTTAGAGACTTTTATGTTTTGAGGACTCTTCTAAATAATAAAAATTCAATTAAATCTCCATTTTAATTCCGATTCCAATTCCGTTTGAAGATTTATTTTTCAAATATAAAAACCAACACTTTAAATTATAAAATTTATAAAATCCAAAATTTCGTTTTTTTTCTCCGATTAATTTAAAAATCCCCATTTAAAAAAAATCCGGGTTGTTACATACTTCCCCACTAGCAAAGAATTTCGTCCTCGAAATTAAACGAAGTATACACATAAACACTTAAATCTCGCAAAAAAAAAAAAAAATTAAGGCTCACATATGCCTACCTGTAGAATGTCATAAATGGGCGCCCATACACCCAATTCTATGCGCACCTACCCAACGAGCAACAAAATAATATATATTGCCTATATACATACACATAACTATGAAAATAATGGCGTACCACATGCTCTCAAAATCCCCCACTCGATCCTATATCCGAAAGTCTTCAAAATTCTAACTTCCTCAAATTAAATCTCAACATCAAAAATCGATACATACGATACTTAACTTCTGTACTAAAATCTCCAAAATAATTATCATCACCAAAATCCATTCTATGGATCCCCACATCAAGCTTACTAATTCTAAACTCGATGCCTACAACGTCTTTAACTCAAAACTTCACCTCTCCAAGAAACACATCTAACACGTATGCTAGACCATCTACTTTAAGAAGTACGAATCAACAAGGGAATCAAAGATCGTCAACGCGGAAGCTAAACGGACTCATAACCTACGAAACCTAAGACCATGCTCTGATACCATTCTGTAACACCCCGCCCGCCCGGGGAGAGCGAACGGAGCGCTACTATCGATAAAACTAAACTAATCCACAAATAACAAGGTATAGAGCATCTAAATCCCACAATAAATTAAGAAACCACTATTCTCATCTTCAAATTAATACAACAAATCTCTCAAAATAAATTACAACAATCTAACTATCTCGAAAACAAATAAATCTCCAAGTGCTCTATACATCAAAATAAATACAAGTCTTCTCATCTCTTGTATTAAAAATTCTTCCCATATATTCCTCGCTAAAATCATCCCAATTGGTCCATAGCACTCAAATCCGTGCTCACCTGCCAACTAAGAAAAAGATGGGGAAGTACACAATACGACAGGAATATGCTCAACAAAGATGTTAGGGATGAACAAAGCGCAACAATACGACTACGAATACTCAAATCAAATAATGAAAATCTCAATAGCATTTTATCAATACATTTCTCAACAACACATTAACTGGAGTCACCGGGCCTCACCATACCGCGCCATACTTTATCAAGTAGCCGGAAAAGGAGTCTTGGCGGGTGCCCAACATCAGTGCCATATTAAAATCTCATGACAGCGTGCTCAAAACAACATGAATAATACCTCATGAATGAAAATAATTCCAACAATTATTTTTCCAGATTTCCAAGAATTTAACAATTCAAAACATGAGTTCAATTAACAAGAATTCAACGGAATAAACACTCGCGAGATTTCAGGAGCATATTGTGTAAAACCCCATACCTCAAAATCATCAAATGAATCATCGCATAATTCAGCCTCAAAATCTAATCACACCATCACGTTCCTCTCGCGAAAATAATCAAATCTCGTTCTAGCCCAAACTCGAGAAAACACCAAATAAGCTTTCTAATCTAAGGTTGAAATCTTGAATAGGTTTGGGGCTATGGTTTGTAGATGAAAGGGAGTAATTTTGGAGAGGTCTTCTGGTTGAAAAGTTTCAGAAAAAGTGATTTGAAAAGCCAAGCCACGAATTTATTGATATATAAATGATTAAGAGTTTGAATAAGAAAAGAGTTCTAATTAGATACAAACACTAAAATTTTTATTCCGGACGATCGGACCGTTGGAATCGCTTAAAATTTTAGCATGTTGTAGCGAACGGCGAGACAGGACTTTTGACAAAAATTCAGCTTGATCGGATGGTCGGTTTTCTAAAATATTATTTATACTAGAGAGTTTTATGTTCTGATGACTCTTAGAGACTTTTATGTTTTGAGGACTCTTCTAAATAATAAAAATTCAATTAAATCTCCATTTTAATTCCGATTCCAATTCCGTTTGAAGATTTATTTTTCAAATATAAAAACCAACACTTTAAATTATAAAATTTATAAAATCCAAAATTTCGTTTTTTTTTTCTCCGATTAATTTAAAAATCTCCATTTAAAAAAAATCCGGGTTGTTACATACTTCCCCACTAGCAAAGAATTTCGTCCTCGAAATTAAACGAAGCATACACATAAACACTTAAATCTCGCACAAAAAAAAATAAGGCTCACATATGCCTACCTGTAGAATGTCATAAATGGGCGCCCATACACCCAATTCTATGCGCACCTACCCCACGAGCAACAAAATAATATATATTGCCTATATACATACACATAATTATGAAAATAATGGCGTACCACATGCTCTCAAAATCGCCCACTCGATCCTATATCCGAAAGTCATCAAAATTCTAACTTCCTCAAATTAAATCTCAACATCAAAAATCGATACATACGATACTTAACTTCTGTACTAAAATCTCCAAAATAATTATCATCACCAAAATCCATTCTATGGATCCCCACATCAAGCTTACTAATTCTAAACTCGATGCCTACAACGTCTTTAACTCAAAACTTCACCTCTCCAAGAAACACATCTAACACGTATGCTAGACCATCTACTTTAAGAAGTACGAATCAACAAGGGAATCAAAGATCGTCAACGCGGAAGCTAAACGGACTCATAACCTACGAGACCTAAGACCATGCTCTGATACCATTCTGTAACACCCCGCCCGCCCGGGGAGAGCGAACGGAGCGCTACTATCGATAAAACTAAACTAATCCACAAATAACAAGGTATAGAGCATCTAAATCCCACAATAAATTAAGAAACCACTATTCTCATCTTCAAATTAATACAACAAATCTCTCAAAATAAATTACAACAATCTAACTATCTCGAAAACAAATAAATCTCCAAGTGCTCTATACATCAAAATAAATACAAGTCTTCTCATCTCTTGTATTAAAAATTCTTCCCATACATTCCTCGCTAAAATCATCCCAATTGGTCCATAGCACTCAAATCCGTGCTCACCTGCCAACTAAGAAAAAGATGGGGAAGTACACAATACGACAGGAATATGCTCAACAAAGATGTTAGCGATGAACAAAGCGCAACAATACGACTACGAATACTCAAATCAAATAATACAAATCTCAATAGAATTTTATCAATACATTTCTCAACAACACATTAACAGGAGTCACCAGGCCTCACCATATCGCGCCATACTTTATCAAGTAGCCGGAAAAGGAGTCTTGGCGGGTGCCCAACATCAGTGCCATATTAAAATCTCATGACAGCGTGCTCAAAACAACATGAATAATACCTCATGAATGAAAATAATTCCAACAATTATTTTTCCAGATTTCCAAGAATTTAACAATTCAAAACATGAGTTCAATTAACAAGAATTCAACGGAATAAACACTCGCGAGATTTCAGGAGCATATTGTGTAAAACCCCATACCTCAAAATCATCAAATGAATCATCGCATAATTCAGCCTCAAAATCTAATCACACCATCACGTTCCTCTCGCGAAAATAATCAAATCTCGTTCTAGCCCAAACTCGAGAAAACACCAAATAAGCTTTCTAATCTAAGGTTGAAATCTTGAATAGGTTTGGGGCTATGGTTTGTAGATGAAAGGGAGTAATTTTGGAGAGGTCTTCTGGTTGAAAAGTTTCAGAAAAAGTGATTTGAAAAGGCAAGCCACGAATTTATTGATATATAAATGATTAAGAGTTTGAATAAGAAAAGAGTTCTAATTAGATACAAACACTAAAAATTTTATTCCGGACGATCGGACCGTTGGAATCGCTTAAAATTTTAGTATGTTGTAGCGAACGGCGAGACAGGACTTCTGACAAAAATTCAGCTTGATCGGACGGTCGGTTTTCTAAAAATATTATTTTTACTAGAGAGTTTTATGTTCCGATGACTCTTAGAGACTTTTATGTTTTGAGGACTCTTCTAAATAATAAAAATTCAATTAAATCTCCATTTTAATTCCGATTCCAATTCCGTTTGAAGATTTATTTTTCAAATATAAAAACCAACACTTTAAATTATAAAATTTATAAAATCCAAAATTTCATTTTTTTTTCTCCGATTAATTTAAAAATCCCCATTTAAAAAAAATCCGGGTTGTTACATACTTCCCCACTAGCAAAGAATTTCGTCCTCGAAATTAAACGAAGTATACACATAAACACTTAAATCTCGCAAAAAAAAAAAAATTAAGGCTCACATATGCCTACCTGTAGAATGTCATAAATGGGTGTCCATACACCCAATTCTATGCGCACCTACCCCACGATCAACAAAATAATATATATTGCCTATATACATACACATAACTATGAAAATAATGGCGTACCACATGCTCTCAAAATCCCCCACTCGATCCTATATCCGAAAGTCATCAAAATTCTAACTTCCTCAAATTAAATCTCAACATCAAAAATCGATACATACGATACTTAACTTCTATACTAAAATCTCCAAAATAATTATCATCACCAAAATCCATTCTATGGATCCCCACATCAAGCTTACTAATTCTAAACTCGATGCCTACAACGTCTTTAACTCAAAACTTCACCTCTCCAAGAAACACATCTAACACGTATGCTAGACCATCTACTTTAAGAAGTACGAATCAACAAGGGAATCAAAGATCATCAACGCGGAAGCTAAACGGACTCATAACCTACGAGACCTAAGACCATGCTCTGATACCATTCTGTAACACCCCGCCCGCCCGGGGAGAGCGAACGGAGCGCTACTATCGATAAAACTAAACTAATCCACAAATAACAAGGTATAGAGCATCTAAATCCCACAATAAATTAAGAAACCACTATTCTCATCTTCAAATTAATACAACAAATCTCTCAAAATAAATTACAACAATCTAACTATCTCGAAAACAAATAAATCTCCAAGTGCTCTATACATCAAAATAAATACAAGTCTTCTCATCTCTTGTATTAAAAATTCTTCCCATATATTCCTCGCTAAAATCATCCCAATTGGTCTATAGCACTCAAATCCGTGCTCACCTGCCAACTAAGAAAAAGATGGGGAAGTACACAATACGACAGGAATATGCTCAACAAAGATGTTAGCGATGAACAAAGCGCAACAATACGACTACGAATACTCAAATCAAATAATGAAAATCTCAATAGCATTTTATCAATACATTTCTCAACAACACATTAACTGGAGTCACCAGGCCTCACCATACCGCGCCATACTTTATCAAGTAGCCGGAAAAGGAGTCTTGGCGGGTGTCCAACATCAGTGCCATATTAAAATCTCATGACAGCGTGCTCAAAACAACATGAATAATACCTCATGAATGAAAATAATTCCAACAATTATTTTTCCAGATTTCCAAGAATTTAACAATTCAAAACATGAGTTCAATTAACAAGAATTCAACGGAATAAACACTCGTGAGATTTCAGGAGCATATTGTGTAAAACCCCATACCTCAAAATCATCAAATGAATCATCGCATAATTCAGCCTCAAAATCTAATCACACCATCACGTTCCTCTCGCGAAAATAATCAAATCTCGTTCTAGCCCAAACTCGAGAAAACACCAAATAAGCTTTCTAATCTAAGGTTGAAATCTTGAATAGGTTTGGGGCTATGGTTTGTAGATGAAAGGGAGTAATTTTGGAGAGGTCTTCTGGTTGAAAAGTTTCAGAAAAAGTGATTTGAAAAGCCAAGCCACGAATTTATTGGTATATAAATGATTAAGAGTTTGAATAAGAAAAGAAATCTAATTAGATACAAACACTAAAATTTTTATTCCGGACGATCGGACCGTTGGAATCGCTTAAAATTTTAGCATGTTGTAGCGAACGGCGAGACAGGACTTCTGACAAAAATTCAGCTTGATCGGACGGTCGGTTTTCTAAAAATATTATTTTTACTAGAGAGTTTTATGTTCCGATGACTCTTAGAGACTTTTATGTTTTGAGGACTCTTCTAAATAATAAAAATTCAATTAAATCTCCATTTTAATTCCGATTCCAATTCCGTTTGAAGATTTATTTTTCAAATATAAAAACCAACACTTTAAATTATAAAATTTATAAAATCCAAAATTTCGTTTTTTTTCTCCGATTAATTTAAAAATCCCCATTTAAAAAAAAAACGGGTTGTTACAGAAAGTTAAGTTAAAATAAATATCTGAGATAAATAGTACAGTAGGCGTGCACACTGGATGAGAGGTGAGAATTCTCAAGAGTGTATCACATACTAACATGGTTGTTACATTAGCCGGTAAGCATTTTAAATACTTGCTAAACTATTTTTAAACTGTTTTACACTAGGGCTCTGACCCGTTTCCTATCATTTCTTTTATCTTGTATATATGTATATATTACAGGCGCCTAGCCACTGGGGCGTCATGCTTAGATTCTTTGGACGGGACGCCCTCCAGCTTATGTGGGAGTTGTAGGCCCTTGCTTAGACGACCTCCTAGATTGATTCTACTCTTGTTTAGTTCTTCAAAGTTAGGGCATGTTTCGCCCGTTCCTCTATTCAGTTTGGATTTTTTTCAGAGATTTATGTTCCTTTATATATCCCGTATTCGGTACTCTTTGGCATTTAATTATTGTCCGGATGGTTTCATTTATAGTTTTAAACTGGTTTGGTTTATCTAGATGATTTAAATTAGTGTGTGTTACTTGCCATCCTTAGTAATTATGTTATTCTAAATCTATTGGTTATTAAAAAGGTTTTCATAATTGGATTTAGTAAAATGGAAATAAGGCTTTTAATTGATGTACGGTGTTTAAATTGGAAATTTTATTTTACGATAGTGATGCTGAGAATAAACCAATCGTTCACCTTGATTTTTAATTTAATAAAGGACTGATCACCCCGTATTTAATTAGGCGGGGTGTTATAGGTGGTATGAGAGCATCATGTTCTAGTGTCCTTTAGGATTTGTACGACTTATCTCGTTTCCCTCTTAGCGTCTTTTATTTAGATCCCTAATATTAGGAATGTTGTATTCATATTTATGCGTTGGAAATTCGTGCTTCTGCGATTTGTCTATGTGAATGTTGAACTTATCCAGATTATTTAAACTTTCAGATGGCCCGTCAAGACGAACAAGCTAATGTCGTTGGGGAAGTTAATAAGCAAGAACAACTCACACTTCAGGTGTCTTCGAAGAGGGTATCAATTGCCAAATTATAAGGTATTATGGCACAGGCAGTTACCACTGCAGTCTTACAGTACCATGATCGCAACATGTAACTTAGAGGAGGCAAAAGACCTTGAGAGATTAGTCAATTTAATATGACTAGAGTTGACAGTTGTGCAAAGACACTAAAATCATAGGAACAAACGCCTTAAGACCAAAAAGGCCACAAAAGTAACAAAATTTATGTGGAGAGCCAAAAGCGTCAGGGCCAACAAAGTCGGGGTCAAAATGAAGTCACAAAAAGGTGTTCCAAATATGGAACGGATAGCCATGAATGTTAATTTTGTCCGAATTAGACTGGAGAGAAAATCTGACCCGACTAGTGAGAAATTTCAGGACTCTGCTATAAATGTGTACAACCAGGTCACAAGTGGTGGGATTGTCCTCAACCTGCCATTATTTTTCCTCAAGTTGGTCAGCAAGGCCAAGGAAAAGGCGAAACTAGACAACAATGTAGTAAAATAAGATAGTTTCGAGGTAGGTGCTTCAAATGTGGTAAGAATGGACATAGATGTCAAGATTGCTTAAAGGGGGATAGGGCCCCATAGTAGCAGGGTGCCCGTAATGATCCATAGAGGCCAGCTCTACTAGTCATCCCAGTAGCCTCAATTTAGTAGGGACAATTATAGTATGGACGTGTCTTTAACGTCCACCAGGCAGCAGCACCTCAGGCACCACCCCCGATAGAGGGTACGTTTCCTATACATGGTACTATGGGTCGAGTTTTATTTGGTACTGGGGCGTCCCACTGTCTTATAGCTACTCATTTTTCACGAGCCTTAGGGTTATTAGACACGGTAGAGAATACAGTGTCATGCGTAGACTCACCATTAGGGAATGAGTCTTTGATTTTCTTTATTTGACGGGGTGTAGATATAGAGATTGGTATCTTGATTTTACCTGCGGACATGCTAGTGTTAGATATGCATGAGCACAATGTCATTATTGGCATGCTAGATTTTTCGGTAGGAGTATTGTCTTTGCCACTTCGGGACAGGAGATTTTTTTGGTGGCAATGCCTCGCCCAGAGGTAGGATCTCCCTCCCATTGGTATTACATGGAGGAGGATACCTCTAAGGAGATTATGATTCTCCTGGATTCGATTCCAATCATTCGTGAGTTTCCAAAAGTATTTCAGGGGATAATAAGGTTATGTGTTGAGGTATTTTATGTAGAGTAAAACCACACGAGTTAAAATTTTCTGAGGCGAGAAAAAGGACAAAGTAGGGGTGCTTTCAAGGGAAATGGTTAATGTAATCTCTGATTTGGTTCAGACAGACACGTTATGTCCGAAGGACCATTAAGTAGCCAAGGCGATTAACAAAGTAGAAGTATGAGTTTTATCCTCGAAGGATGAGGCGTGTTTTATGTGACACGAGCGAGTAACTATATTTAGTTTATTGCTAGCATAACATGTGAGACAAGTTTAATGGATAACTATAAACATTATTATTATGTGAATAGTTCCCTAGTGTAGCGGGATTATCTTTAGTGCTATCCGCGGAGGATGAATGGGTGTATTAATAGTGTTATATACTTTATTGAGGTTACTCGTTTTAGTGATATGATATACCAGTATGATATTTCCTTGGTTACAGTTTTATAGAAATGGTTAGTACGATAGTAGGCAGTTATTGCAAGGCTATCGGAGTGGCTGCCTTAGTGCAACATGATTTGTTCTGGTGAGGCCTCACCTGTGAGAGGTTCGGGCTCGCATTTATATTATATATTGTAGAGACTCCAAAGGGTATAGTGGTATCAAAAAGTTTAAATCTCGGGGTGTTTAGGTACGTTATTGTCATGGTTCTGTGTGTATTAGGTTTATCGTTGAGCGAAAAGATTTGACTCATTATTATCTTTAGCGCTAAAGACTTGGTGATAGGAAGAGTGCATTGTTATATCCATCCTTTAGAAATGTGGGAGTAAAGAATTAGACTCATATGTTTGGGGTCAGGATTTTGAGAGTCCTAATTGTATGTGTATGAGGTTTGCGAATTGTGATTACCACCAATACTGAACGATAGTGGATTGGCAAAATGTTCTTTGTTTAAGTGTAATTATGGGAGGAGATGTAACTTTTCTGTCAAAGGATGGAATAAAGGGGTACATGTTATGGACGGAGGGACTAACGGATTTCAATATCCGATAATGCTAAGTAATAGTGTATCGGGGGGTTCCTTGTTTGGATTTCTCTTTGCGAGACATCCCACGGATGAAACTTAGCATGAGGTTGGAAGTAGGGATATGTTTGGTCACTAATCCCTGAGTTAGGTACCTCGGTCGTTATAAGAGCAGGTTTAACTATAAGTTGGAAATTAAATTACGACTTAACCATTGGCGCTGGTTGTGTGGTAAGAAAGCATTGAAAGTTTTGTTTTATCACCACGAGTTAAGGGGTGGAACAATGATAAGGAGGAATTAAAATTTTGATTTTTAGGGTGATTAAAAGTTCCCAAGTGTTGTAATCACGTTGTGAGCATAAGAAAAATAAAGAATTGGGTGTTTTGTGTGAAGCGTATGTGATGCTTACGCTAGTATGCACGGTTTATAGGGTGTGTGGGCATCCTGCTTAGCTGATGTTAAAATCATTCGAGTTGAAGGGACGTGGGAATAGACGTGTGGAATAAGTGTTTGTGGGACTAACGTAACGAAGTGGAAGTGTTAGAGTGGATTAAGCGCCGTGTGAAAGACGATAAATCCATATATATGTGCGCGATCAAAGTAACACACCAAAATCTGGTTGGAAGGCTATGGGAAGCCATTTAAAAGGAGTATTCTTTGAGAATGGTAGAATTTAATTATTATGGAGAACACTTAGAGTGGAGTTATACTTAGTCAAATGTTGAGAGCGACTTGCACGTACAATATTGGAGATGTTATTATGGTATAAAAGGTCCAGAAGTGCACATCGTGGAGAAAAGTGCACGGGTCGAAACTTTCGGTATACGCCAAGGAAAGAAGGTAAATATTAAATGTCACTTAATGTAAGACATTACAAGTGGAATTTGACGTTGAGCGGGACATAGAGAGTAGTCTCCGCATTCACCACTCATAGATAGAAATAGGTCGGAACAAGGGGATCAACCAGAGAATATTATGGCTATCGACAAATCCTGTAATGGAAGAGGCCGGTAAAGTCGGTGAAGTTTCTTGGATGGGTTGCCATACTCAAGGCAAGATTAAGTGTTCATCCGAACATGTGGAATACGTCATCCAAGAAGGAAGTGATTGATATTCCTTTGGGGTGATTTACAATATTAACTAGTGTGCCCCAGTTTTCCTTTGAAAGGAAGGATTGCGTCGGTACGTGGTCCAACACGGTATTAATTTCTGAATCGGAATGAGATTTTTGAATCCCACCTTCAATATAGGATTTCAGGAAGCACCGGGGATAACGTTTCATTTTGAGTAGGATTTATCACACATAGCTGGGGAGTAGGCGCATGGTGATTAACGATTAGTGGAGCTACGTGAAGGTAATTTTGGAATCTTGGTGATCATTTCATTTCCACAACGGATATAGCTAGCAAGTGAAGTATAGTTTGGTAGAGTTCCGTGGAAGCACTCGCACCTGTTTGCCGTGAACGAGGTTCTTATTGAGGTTTTGGTGTGGAAAAGCCTTAACTATTCTCCCTCTTTATGTTTAGAGGTGAGCGAATAATCAGAATTTTTAATCGGTCGAGAATAATCCGATGATTAAGGTGGAATTTCCACGAACCGTTTTTGGCGGCTTAGAATTTCGTAACCAAAAATTGAGATTTAAAGAATTGACAAAAGTGGCCAGATGTTCATATAGTTTCTCTCAGAATGGGAGTTTTGTATTTAGAAAAAAATGAGTAGTTGACACGTAGTGAGGCACGGCCTCCTAACGATATTGATATTGGAAGTTAATGATGTATAGGCTCGTCTTATGTGAATGTCGTTGTTTAGGAGTACAGTGTGACTCGTCATTAATGAGAGTGTTATACAAGCTCGCTGTGAGATGGGGGCTATAGTGATTGAGTGCCTTACTATGTAGATAGTTTGCGTACTCATAAGGTGTCCAGAATTGTTTTATCAGGTAGGCTTTATTTTTTGAATTTTGGGACGAAATTCCGTTATTAGGGGGGAAGTATGTAATACCCCATATTCTTGTGGTCTTTAAATTTAAGGAGATTTATTAAATTTAATTGAGATAAATTAATTTAATATTAATCCAGAAATTTGTTTTAAATATTTACTAGCATGGCGAGAGTTAGTAATTATTAAAAATTTGTTGATTTGTTAAATATTACTTAGTGAGTAAAGTAATATCTAGAATTGAATTGGTTAAAAATTGTCATGAGTGAATAAAATGGCAATTAAGTCAGGACGCGCCTGTGTCGTGTCAGGACTAAATTATTATTATTAAAACTGAATAAATTATAAGTCGCTCGTATGGTCATTACGAGTGCCCCAAAGTGCCCGGAAGGGTCGAGATAGTGAGAAGAGTGTACCCGGGGTTTAGTTTGGGTCTTGGGGCGTTTTTAGGCCTAATTGACATCTCGAGAGGGTATATTAGACATTTTGTATTTTTGGGTAATTAAACCCACGAAGTTCCAATAGTTATATCATCTATTAGGAGTTTCCTTTTAGGGTTAACAAACATAGAACCTTAGAACGGCCATTAGAGAAGAAGATAGGAAGCTTTCCAAGCAATCCAAGGCCAAGAACTCATCCGTTTGCACCGCCACCACCACCAAAGCATAGATCGAACAATGAGGAACACAACCATGCCTTTTTCATCCACAAATCAGAACCTTAAATTTCAAGCAAGTATCTATCTTGGTTTGTTTTTAGTTAATGTCTCACCCATGTTAGTTTAGGATTATCAAGAACATGTTTTATGAAAGAAATTGATAATTTAGAGACTTTAAATCGCATGTTTAGAGAGATTTAATATATTCTGGACATACCCATCATATGTAGAGGATTACCCATGAATTAGTACGAATTTAGAAACAAGAAATCTGGGAAATAATTAGAAGAATGGATGTTTCTTCCAAAATTAGGGTTCTTGAAGATTATGTCAATTTTACCCCATTAAGTCGATATCGTTGATGAATTTGAACATGTTTCACATAGGAAATCATATAGTTCGGTATATAGTACCCATAGTAATGTTGTTTGGGAGTTTGGGGACCGTTAACGGAGATTTGGTTGAGGTTGGAGCAGCAAACCCGTAACTTAACAATGGTAGAATTCGTCATAATCGCTTGATCGATCGATTGACCAAGAACATCGATCGATCAATGATCGATCGATCAAACCCCTTTACTCGATCGATTAACCCTTTTTCCTCGATCGATCGATCCCTCCTCAAAAAGTGCATATTTTTCTCCTTTTTGTTTAATCCGGTTATAATACATAGGAATCCTTGATTATTATTTATGGAGTATAATGGGTTATGAAGAGGACCAATAGGGTCAAAGTAAACTCCGTTCAGTGAGAATTAATATAGGATGAAATTGGGGGTTAACAGGGAGTTTCGTTACACTTTAGAAATTGTGCGTAGGTTCGCTAAATAATTTTAAGACTCATGAAAGACTTAAACCAGAAATTTAGAGACAGTGTACGTACTGAGATTATATTTGAGACAGAGAGTACTTCGAAAGATGAGAAGTAAGTTTGAAACGATTATAATTAAGAATAAAAGCAACAAATCCTCTATGTGAGGTAATTGGGTAAAAGTTGTACAACGTGAGATTAATAATTGTTATCGTTGGGTCGTGTGCAAACCCAATTGGAAAAAAATGAGAATTTTGATATACATAACTGAATGCATGTGTATAACTATTTATATTATGCTTGTGTATAATCATACCCGTGCTACTTGCTATCATGGAGGTTGCCGCGTCGGGACAGTCTTATCTCGATGGGACCTTTATGGGGGATATCGACTTGTACCCTAGAATATAGGATTCCATGGTAAAGGCTATCTGATTGATATTCAGATGGTCCTAAGAAACGTGAGGGTATGTGCTGACCTCTTAGTGACTTGGAACTATGCTTTGCCTCCAATTGTATGTGTTTGGTGTTAATACAGTTCGGGAGTGATTCCGAACTAGTATTTCCCTTAGTACGATTGATACGGGGACTTGATAGCAGAGTATGCCAACACCATAGATTTTATGTGGGGTGCCGATAATATGTATATTATATGAGTGACTATTACATATATACTTAAGTATGGGAACTTTCTGCTGTGCATAAATGTAGTTAAGTAAAGAATAAATATTCCAACTTTATTATACGTGTTTGGAAATTTTGTAACATTACAGATTTAATCTAAGTAACATAAGATATATGAGAGACTTTAAATTTTAGAAATTAATTAGCTTAGCCATAATATTTTTCTCGGGATAAAACCTTATAGGAAAGTTAAGTTAAAATAAACATCTGAGTTAAATAGTACGGTACGCGTGCACACTAGATGAGAGGTGAGAATTCTCAAGAGAGTGTCACATACTAACATGGTTGTTACATTAGCCGGTAAGCATTTTAAATACTTTCTAAACTATTTTTAAACTATTTTACACTTAGGCTCTGACCCGTTTCCTATCATTTCTTTTCTCTTGTATATATGTATATATTACAGGTGCCCACCCACAGAGGCGTCATGCTTAGATTCTTTGGACCGGATGCGCTGCAGCTTATGTGGGAGTTGCAGGACCTTTCTTAGACGACCTACTAGATTGATTCTACTCTTGTTTAGTTCTTCAAAGTTAGGGCATGTGTCGCTCGTTCCTCTATTCAGTTTGGATTTTTGGCAGAGATTTTTGTTCCTTTATATATCCAGTATTCGGTACTCTTTGGGATTTAATTATTGTCAAGATGGTTTCATTTATAGTTTTAAACTGGATTGGTTTATCTAGATGATTTAAATCCTTGTGTGTTATTTCCCATTCTTAGTAATTATGAGATTCTTAAGCTATTGGTTATTAAAAAGGTTTTCATATTTGGATTTAGTCAAATGGAAATAAGTTTTTTAATTAATGTAGGGTGTTTAAATTGGAAATTTTATTTTGCGACAGTGATGCTAAGAATGAACCAACCGTTCACCTTGATTTTTAATTTAATGAAGGACTGATCACCCGGTATTTAATTAGGCGGGGTGTCACATAATATTAAATATTTTTCTTTTTCTCAATAGATGCACCGCCTCGAAAACTCCGATAATTATATTTTTGACGAAAAACATTAAAAACTCCGCTCCAACACTTTGAAAAGATTTTATGAAAAATAATCTCAATACTCTAAGTGAAATGCTAATGTATTTAAACACAACCTTACCAAAATTAATCTCGTGGAGACTTATTTGATGAAGAACTTTGATATTCGATCCGTCTTAATGCTTGGATGATCTTGAATAGTTCTTCGACGGTTGTAGTGGTATACAACATACTCTAATGTAAACAGATGTTATAAAATATGTACTTACAAATCTCTCCCTATGTCTATACCGATACAAAATAAATATAACCTGAATTATTAAAAACAAAACTCCCATACAAATTTAATACACTCCAATGAACCCAAAAGTGAAAAGGTATTTGAAATGCAAGTCTTCAAATCTTTTTAAAAAATCTCCATCGTTATTCAAATATCAAAGATTTTCTCATCAGGGTGTCCAACATAATGATCTTCACTTTTGTACCTTCACACATGAGATAAAGCAAATACCTTCGTGGCGCATCGAGTTTGAAATGTTATAAATATGTCAATCAATATAATCAAATCTCCCCCATAATGCAAAACTCCCCCATAATTCATTCTCCCTCTTTTTATTTGTCTGCAATAGACAAGGAAGAGAATAAACAAACAAAACATGGAGTGTCACAAGAAAAACCACAATATATGGATCAAACTACGCGCATGTTGAGGAAATACTCAAAGTATCCACAAACTTCTTTTTATTTTTCATTTTTTTCAAATAAAAATAATTTACAAAAATCACACACCCTGAATGTTCACTAAGATAACCAAATTGTGGAAATGGAATGAATGTGTGTGAACAAATTCAATTAAGAAAACATAACATATGTGATCGATGTATATGTGTACTCCTATCAAATGAATCTCAATATCGTCCTTATGTGTTTAAAGTGTTAAATTTAAATGACATCGACTCAATCCATTAACACATCAATGTGAGGAAGGATTCTCACACCTATAAAGTCTAAAATAATGAATGGTTTTTCAAGACGCTGTCAGGATCCACAAACCCGTTTTTCATTTCTTTCCATCCAAACTCCCTCATAAATATAATAATCATTATATTTTCTTTTGAGATGGCCTGTTTTTGGCATATTTATCTTTTTATTGCCTTAAAAAATTTTGAGCTCTTTTCAAACGGTGGCTTTCACGACGAGTTAATTTTACACTCTCACAACCCGTTTCGTGAGTCACTCATCATATTTTATTGTATTTAAATCCTCACGGTAAATAGTTATTACGTGCACTACTTCCATTGTCAAGTTTTATCGCATTTGGTTCATTTTAAAGACATGATTGAGATTAGAACACTCCGACCAATATGTGATTAACAAGTACGATAGTCAAACAAATTCGTGTAAGTGTGCATTAAAGGAAAATATGAGTCAAACATGTAGGTAGTAATAGCAAATTACATCTTAATGACTCCACATATTATAAAGCACAAAATGGGATGATGGCGCATATGAAAACACTATCAAACAGTCACATGGATATGGAATGAAGTTGTGACTTTATCAGTCTACATGTGCATTTATATAAGGTGAAAACATAATACAAAAATCTTTTTGTCTTTTTCAATTTTTCAAGAAAAAAGAAAATATTTTTGTATTTTTCCAACAAATTTCAAAAACACAAATCTTTTTGGTTTGTCGAAAAATATATCACAAATGTAGTACAACCAGCAATAGGCATAATATCGGCATGAGCATCATCCTATGCTAGCAAACAGTATATCACACGAAGAATAATCAATCCAAGAAGGTGTGATTAAATGACCAATGCAGTACTAGCAATTAAGCATAAATACCCAAAGTAACTGCATATAAACTAACAGAGGCAACCTAGTAGTACTAAAAACATAAGCATATGAACCGAGGGTACTGAAACAAATAAATGCTGAAAACTAACCAGGTCGTTCAAACGAAGCTCAATGTCGCTCGAACAAAAATCCTTGTCGTAAGAACGACATCTTCGCGCGATATGAGATCTCGCTCGAACGAGGAAACCAAACTTTCACACTCTACCCAAAACATTAAACAATGTTGCCCAGTTAAAATTTTATGAGAAAACAGTAGATAGAGGGTGATAACAGAAGAAAAACAATGCTAAAACAATAGTATACATAATAAAACAATGTAAACTACAACAAAGTGGGGGTTTGAGGAATCAAATTTACTTCTTTGTTAAACTTCCTAGGTCCATTTAAAATTTTGTAACAGAAACGCCTAAGATGACTTGGCCTACCGCAATGTCTGTAAGTGTAAATCGGGCGATGAGTGTTACCTGAAAGCGGTCGTCTCCTAAAGATTCTAGGTGGCGCACTCCTAAAATTCCTAGGTGCCTCTCTCACAATATTACTTGGTGGCTCTCTCTTAACAACTCTAGGTGCTTCTCTCTTCACAATCCTAGGAGGCTCTCTCACACGTGTGGGATTAGATTTAGGAATGGGTGAAACACTATCATCGAAGCCTATGCCACCCCTATCCTCCTTAATTTGGAGAGTGACTAAAATTTTATCTATCTTTTCAGACCTACAAGACTATCTCTCTCACCCTCAACATATTATATCATCGAAGCCTATACCGCCTCTATCCTCCTTACTTGATTCTCTTAAGCTCTTCTCAGCTCACCTATCCTAGACTCAAGTACTCGTCTAGGATACTAAAACTCTAAAATCTCCTTTTTCATAGTCTCCATTAACCCTATAAGACTATCTCTCTCACCCTCAACATATTCTAGCTTATCTCTAAGCATTTTCTCACGTGTCTTAAAATTCTCAATTAATGTATCGATTTTGTTCCAATCTGAGACACGTTCTTTCAACTAAGCTTCTAATTTCATGTTTGCTTTCTTTATATTTAAATCTTGTAGATACAAATTATTGTAGGCAACTTGCAACTCACTCAATTATTCCTCTTCCTCCTCGTTCTTTTCACCCTTACTCTCATCACTAGTCACACGGGTGAGAAGCTCTTGTCTGGATGCGTAAAAAACTTTTTCTTCCGAATCACTATCACTAAGGGTAGAAACATGAGATGTCAGTTTTTTCAATTACATCCTTAAATTTGTAGGAAACTCATCTATCGTGTGACCGATTCCCTCAGAAGAACGACACCTCCCAGAGTTACTTTCAACAGAAGATATAAAACAATAATTCGAGTGAATTTTCCAATTAGCCCTTTCAAAATGTTGGCATCTAAAATCATCAATACCATCAAAAGACATATTTTAAGAAAGTCAATTTCCAAATTAGTTTTGAAAAAATCAGGATCACAACACAATAACTTAGTGCAACCAACTATGATACCAATTTGACGATGTGAGTAGTCAAATTGTATCAGGAAAAATACGTGCAAAATCAGGATCACACAAAAAATTAGCGTAACTCGTTCTGATACCAATTTGAGAGAGTTTTACAGCGGAATAATGCGACTTCACAAATAAATCCAATTTTCATTATGTGACAAAACAATCAGTCTTAATTAAACCCAAATTTTAGATAAACCCTAACACATGCATCAAGGTGATTTAAAATTATAAATCAATAAAGATGCAAAGGAAACTAGTTTCGGGAAAAATCCTCGAAGGGTAAAACCTTTTATTTTACTATAATTTGTAAGTAACTTACATGTATTACAATGAAATAGATTTTAACACATGAATACCCGCAGGCATCGGTCGGTGTCGTTAAAAATGAATTACGTGCAGTAATCCATAGGAATCGCAATTCAATCCTCAGTCCAGGAACACCGTAAAACTCCCTATGAACCTCAGTCGAAATCAACAAAGAATCTTCATGCAGTAAGATCCTTAATGACATGCAGTCATATGATGCAAATTTACCCTATCTACAAGAGCAATGCCATCTAGATCGTATTTTGGGTTCCAAAATAATTCAATAAAAGACTGGGATGTTTTTATATTGTAAAAACAAAGGATTAAACCTCTAAAGTGAGAAGACAAATTCGTACTGCTGTTTGCAGAAAATGTAGATAGTTTTTGTAAAATGTTTCTTATGAAAAACGGAGTTAGAGAGTCCTATTTATAAAAGACTTAAGGCGGCGACTCGTTCAAACGATATTGGATGGAATTTGAATGCAATCCAATGTCGTTTAATACTTCGCGCGACAATCCATGTCTTGAACGACATGGGTAGTCATTTGAACGACAGTAATATTAAATATTTTTCTTTTTCTTTTTCTCAGTAGATGCACCGCCTCAAAAACTTCGAAAATTATATTTTTGACGAAAAACATTAAAAACTCCGTTGCAACACTTAGAAAAGATTTTACGAAAAATAATCCCAATACTCTAAGTGAAACGCTAAGGTACCTAAACACAACCTTACCAAAATTAATCTCACGGAGACTTCTTTGATGAAGAACTTTCATATTCAGATCCGTCTTGATGCTTGAATGATCTTGAATAATTCTTCGACGGTTGTAACGGTATACTACATTCCAAAAATATGTGCCTACTAATTTTTGCTTACACTTATCTAAATGGCTATTTGGAGATATAGTACCATTGGTGGATGGCACTACGTGTCTGTGCTTAACATCAATAAAGACAAAACACATTTTCGTATAAAAAATTATTGTTTGTATAGTGTAAAATATGTGGTACACATATCGCATTCCTATCGTATCCTTATTAGTGTTGACTGTGGACACGTGGTACCTCCGCATATGGCACGGTCTCTTGATTATTTGATATGCTTGCATTATTTTGTTAGTCCTCATCATCATTTATACATAGTTATAAAGGTCTTAAAATGAGGCACGGTACAATAAAACGACACGAACCGACATGAAGTTATAAGTTAATGGGTGGACCTTTAATAATTTTAGGTAATATCAGTGTTAACTCGATAAGACATAACAATTAATGGGTCGAGTTATTTTTTACCCTTTACCCATTAATACCCAATAAGATCCGTTAAGACCCATTAATTTAGATAAATAAGGTATGTTGTTAGGACTTATAAGGATCTCATTTGAAAGCCTGGGTTTTGCCACAGTGCGAGTGTCACCTATGCACCGATCGTATTATATTCGGCTCACCAGCTATATACAAAAACCTAAACTTATGACTACACTCAACGGGTGAGTATAACGGCCAAGTTCGGGTAACGAAAATCCATAGATACGAGTTGCTCAAATTTATAAGGTTTAGTACTCCTAAATAAAAGCGTAAAAGATAAATTACAATAAAAAGGAAAAGATGCAGAAAGGGAAAGTATTAATCTAGGCGAGAGTATTGAAACTAGATTAACAAAGAGGTTAAAACTACAGGTTGCGTCGAATATCCCTCACCCGACTTAATTAGTATAAAATGGTTAAATGGGTCGACGAGTTATTACGATTGCATCTCGTTTCGACAGTTACTTAAATCAAGAGTTGTCACACCCCTAAATTCATATAAAAGTCTAATACGATTTTGGCGTCAACAGATACCATAAAAATTACGCACACAAGGTTGTAAGCCCGGAACATACATGATATGACCCGTCAAATACCCTATGTGTAATAACTAGGACAACGCACCCGAAATAGACCCGTAAACTCCATCACCAAAGCAAAGCAACATGTCAACCCGAAATGAGTTCAATCCGACACAACCTAGACTAATTTTGCTAGAAAGCATATTAAAAATACGGTAAAGGAAAGTGGTAAATAAATCGATAAATCTACACTACAAAGAAACAAAATTAAAGAATCTAAATAAAGCATGTAAACTATATTAGAAAGCAAGAAATTAAGTAAATACAAACTATATTGATGGAGAGGGTAAAGAAAACTGTAACTTACAAATCGAAATGGGTGTCAACCAAATGAGGAAGAAGAATGAGCTCTAAAAACCCTCAAACCCTAACCTAAAACTATATAAAATCTAATATATCTAACTATCTGATTATTATAACAAAATTGGTGTATATAGTATGTGGAATTAAAAATAGAAAAGAAAAGAAAAGGAACCGAAGAGGCAAATATTTGGGAGGATCGATCGATCGACCAAGGCCATCGATCGATTGATCGAGCAAGTCCAAACCTTTTATATTTTATCCAAAGCAAATTCTTAAACCGTGGTCGAATGGGGTCCCAAGGCCGGTCGACCTGCACTCTATTTTTGGCAGATTTTGGTCCGTGAAGAGGGGAAAATGGTTGCAAACGGAAATGACCATATCTTCTTCATCCGAACTCCAAACGACACATCGTTAGCGGCCAAGCGACGCTAAATCAATGAACTATGCATCCGTAGAATTTTCATGACCTGGAGATGAAATGTGAATTGACTAAAATGCCCTTAAAGTAGCATCCAACGATGGATTTTCTTCGAAATGCCACGAATCCTCACTTTTAGCATTCCAATACTTACAAAAGCACAATTACCCCCTGCAAAGCATGTATATATCCAAATACAAGGTATTCTGGTTAATGAGCATAAATATAGGCATTTAGGATCGTAAAAGTGCTAGAATACATAAAGATATAGGGCGAAAATATGCAATATTCGATACGAATCACACCCCCTAACTTAGACATTGCTAGTCCCTAGTAATGAAACAAACAAAACCAGTCCACAAAAGGCAGTACAAGATGTATATATGCATCAAAATATAAATGCCACTTTCGTAGGGAGAAAGATTGCATTTAGCATATGCAATAAGCCGTTAAATCCCTAGGTTGTCTAGTGGATGAGTGTCGTTTCGTGAGGGTTTTTAGAGATGAAACCCACAAACATCATATGGTTTCCTCAAAATATGCCCAAACCAACATGCGACAAGCCCAACAAAAGAGAAAAAGATTTCATACGCATTATTAGCTGACTGAACGAATTCAAACAAAAGTTCGAATCATTAACATTATAGAATGCACCTTATAGAATTGAAACCTTAAAATGTGGGAGGGGAGCGAGCACATGCAAAGTTTGATTTGGCAAAAACTTAAATAAATCGGATAAACGTTAAAGCAAGCATATATTCATTCCTCACAGGCATTACACTCATCAAATGAATCCACTTGAAAAAGGGAGGTAACACATGGAATATGTGGGCATAAAGATTAAATGTAAAGGGAAACTAGGTTGCACATATGTCACAAATGAAGAACATTATATAGGAAATAAAAACTTGTAATCTCAATGAAAGATACTGCTCATTAAAAGAGGCGAAATGCACTTTCACAAATTATCAAAACTATTTAAACCTTTGAATTACATCTACTTAAGTTCACAAAGGACTTGTATAGGGTTGTAATGTAGGTTTGGGGTTAAGGTTACTAAATAAAGGATATGAATATATGGATTCAAAGTTTTCGGGGATGAAAACTCGGGATAATGGAAAATGCGGGCAAAATCAAAAATTAGAAAACAAGTTCCAAGCATTAAATATATGAATTGTAGAGTGATCAAAGCTTATTGAACTATATATAACATTTAAAACTTTCTCTTTCTTTTCTTTTCTTCTTTTTCTCATTTTTCTCTTTTGTTTTCTTTTTCTTTTTTCTTTCTCTTTTTCTCTTTTTCAATACTCTTTTCTTTACTTTTCACACTCTCACATGCCTAAATTGAAACTGCAACACGACAACAACATTCAATCCCAAGTAAAATTCCAAAAAAAGGTAGGGAAGGTAATATGTATGGGCTAAAACTCCAATTTAGAGTTGGTTATGGAATTTTGGGGTATGGAAGGAAAGGCTATATTTAGTCTCAAAGGGGTTGATAAGGGGAAACATATAAGGTGAGGTCAAGGCTAATATGGGTCATATAACAAAGATTGCCTATGATCGTTTCATAAATTTTACGCAATTCTCGAGTCAAAACAAACTTTGAAAATCATGTTCAAGTAACCCATTTCATATATGAACTCAATTAATGAACGATGAAATGAAAGAATAGAGAGATTACCAATGATTGTAACGTTTTCAAAGAGGAAAGAATAGTGTATACACTCACAAACGACGAAAGGTAAAAAGCTTACTCGGTGTAAGTATATACAATGCAACAAAAGATTATCGAGTTATAAAAATCTTAAACCAAATCAATATAACAAGAAAAGCGCATGTGCTCATCGGATTAAAGTTTAATTCATGAAGTTATTCATAATATCAATGATTCGAGAACTAAAGTCTAATAACTTCTAAAATCGAGAACATGCATCATTGGGTTGTCAATTGAATCGGGCAATTATTAAAATTTATCATCAGAAACAAAGGAAAAAATGCCCAATAAAGGAGAAAAAAGAAAGAAAATATTTTTGAAATTTTTAATTTTTTTAAGAAAAACATACTAAGTAACTAACATGTGAGCAAAAACATGGACACTACTAATGAATGGATAGAATATCCCACACCCCCTAACTTAAAACCTGACATTGTCCTCAGTGTGAATTAAGAACCAAGTTAAAGAAGAAAAAGGGCGATATTACCCAAAATGGAGCGATCTCCGAAAAGTGCGAGTCCGATGATTCTACAAAACAAGTTAGTAACAAACATAGCAAAAATAATAACCAAAAAGTTAACTAATTACACTAGACTAAAATAAAAAAGAAATAAAAGATAAAAAGAAAGAAAGAATAAAAAGCTAACTATATACAACCTACTATTTAGGCTTCACACTAACTGTACACTAGAAGTCTAAATAGTTGAGGGTCCACCATAAAAACTATTTGACTTTGGAGGATAATCGGTGTACCCTCACATACAAGCATACCTTCCAAAAAATAGAAATTTCGTTCAAACAACGGAAGGTATGTGTAAGGCGTAAGAAACGAACCATCGTCAATTAAAAGTTTTGGAGGGACGAGGAGGGATTTTGATTGAACGAGTGACAAAAACATGTGGGTACCGAGAAAAGCAAAATATCCTACCAAGGATTTTGAAATTGGAATGGGAGGTGGCGCACACAAAGGAAAAGATGCGATCGTGGAAGGTGACTATAGAAAGTACTCCTCATCGTCGAAAAGGTTTAAAACATTAAAGTTTGAAACCGAATCATCGAGTACTTGTGATGGTGTGATAACAGAAAATGAAAATGGGGAGGAAAGAAATTCAAATTTAAGAGATGCATCATGATCGCTCGAAGATTAAGTTTCGAAAGAAATAAGATCATTTTCAATGAAATGTTCTTATTTGGGGGCCAAGGAAGAAATCATTTCATTGAAAATAGATATTATGTCATTTTCATCCTCACTTTCAATATCTATTACGGAATGGGCAAAGTCAACAATGATTTGTTCCAAAGTAGGCACAAATACCTCATTTGGTTCAAAACATTCTTCGACTTCAAAAGTCTCGGAAGAAAAATTATCGTCGGATTCAAATAAGAAATCCAACTCATTCTCCCAATAACGATTTTCTTTAACGATTTTTAATTTTCTCATTCTCAAGCATACGCAAGCCCTCACCAAAAGTCATACGCCGAGGCGTAAATTCTTGGAAATGAGAACTTTAAAAATTATCATCGGACTTAAACTTAAACTCATTATTATAAGAATTTTGAAAATATTGCAATTCGTTTCAAAATTCCTATTATAAGGAGGTAGAGGGACGAAATCATTATCATCCTCCTCAAAAGTCCAATAACCCAAATTTTGACTTTCGTTATACTCGCCCAAAGTCATTTTTGAATTTGTAATTTTTTGGGACTCTAAGTATTGACCGAAAGTCATAGGATTACGGGTATTTTGAGAATTATAATAATGATTACCGAAAGAATTGGAATAAGACATGCTTACCCCCCAAAAGGGCTCGAAATGGCGAATTCCACAAAGTAGATGCACGAGCGATGAATTCAAGCGTTTCTGGGTGCTCAAAAGTAGAAGTCCTACAAAAATGTTAGACAAAAATACAAATAGAAAGAAAATATTACGAAATACTAAATCAAATAAATTATGAAACAAACTCATCCCCGGCAACGACGCCATTTGATATCCTGGGTTTTGCCGCGGCGCAAGAGTCACCTACGCATCGGTCGTGTTATATTCGGCTCACCAGCTTTATACAAAAACCTAAACTTATGACTACACTTAACGGGTGAGTATAGAGGCCAAGTCCGGGTATCGAAAATCAACAGAGACGAGTTTTTAGATTTATATTGTTTTGTACTCCAAAATAAAAGTGTAAATGATAAATTACAACAAAAAGGAAAAGATGCAGAAAGGGAAAGGATTGATGTAGGCGAGTGTATTCAAACTAGATTAACAAAGAGGTAAAAACTATAGGTTGCGTCGAATATCTCTCACCCGAGTTAATTAGTATAAAATGGTTACATGGGTCGACAATTTATTACAAATGCATCTCGTTCCGACATTTATTAAAATCGAGATTTGTCACCCCCCTAAATTCGCATAAAAATCTAATACAATTTTGGCGTCAATAAATACCCCTAAAATAACGCACGCAAGGTCGTAAGCACGGAACATATATGGATATGCCATGTAAAATCCCCTAGGAATAATAACTAGGATAACGCACCTGAAATAAACCCGTAAACTCCATCACCAAAGCAAAGTAACATGTTAACCCGAAATGAGTTCAATCTGATACAACCTAGTCTAATTTAGCTAGAAAGCATATTAAAAATGCGGTAAAGGAAAGTGGTAAATACATGCGATAAATCTACAATATAAAGAAACTAAATGAAAGCATGTAAACTAAATTAAAAAGCAAAAAATTAAGGAAATACAAACTAGATTGATAGAGAGGGCAAAGAAAAGTGTAACTTACAAACCTAAATGGTTGTCAACCAAATGAGGAAGAAGAAAGAGCTCTCAAAGCCCTCAAACCCTAAACTAAAGCTATTTAAAATCTAATATATCTAACTATCTGATTATTACAAAAAAAATTGGTTTATATAGTAAGTGGAATTGAAAATAGAAAAGAAAAGGGAAAAGAAAAGAAAAGAAAAGGAACCGAAGAGGCAAATATCTGGGAGGATCGATCGATCGATCGACTATGGCCATCGATCGATCGAGCAGGTCCAAACCTTCTGTCTTCGATTTAAAGAAAATTCTTAAACCGCAGTCGACCAGGGTCCCAAGGCCGTTCAACCGACACTCTATTTTTGGCAGCTTTTGGTCCATGAAGAGGGGGGAAATGGTTGCAAACGAAAACGACCATATCTTCTTCATCCGAACTCCAAATGATGCAGCGTTTGCGGACACACGATGCTAACTTAATGAACTACGCATTCGTATAATTTCCATGAGATGGAGATGAAATGTGAATTGACAAAAATTCCCTTGAAGTAGCATTCGACGATGAAACTTCTCCAAAATGTAACGGATCCTCACTTTTAACGTTCCAATACCGACAAAAGCACAATTAACCCATGCAAAGCATGTATATATCCAAATCCAAGGTTTTCTGGTTAATGATCTTAAATATAGGCATTTAGGACCATAAAAGTGATAGAATGCATAAAGATATAGGGCGAAAATATGCAATATTCGATATGAATCACTCATGTAGCTTAATTTTAATCTAATCACAACAAATCCCAACTTCTTCAAAGATTTACTAAAGTGACATTTGAGGCTTTAACTTACTTCACTTTTTGTAGTGGGTTGAAGACAACCTAATTTTGTATCTCCCAGCTTGATGATCTGGGGAAAAAGTTCTACAAGAGTTAACAATAGCATCTTAGCTCTCCTATTCTTCTTTTAAATTAAGGCCCAAGGGGATGCAAAAGAAGGTGCTTTATCTTCAAACCCATTTTAATTTTTTTCACTAAAAGACCAAGGAGGATAAAAAACTATAAGAATTGAAAGTTTTTCCAGCAAAAATGGTTGTTCTTTTTATCGTAAAATAGAATTAGAGAAGAGACTAGATCAAGTCAATATTGAGCCAAAAATGATTACCATCGAGGATGATGATTTCTAATTAAGGATAAACTAGTTGGTAAAAGTCATGCATGTATTTACTAATAATGCAACATTATTTAAAGAGAGGTTGGTTTAAATCCAAAGCAGGAGGGTTATGTATCAAAATTTGTGGACTAGTTTTAAATTAATTTTATTTAGACATTTTGTCAACACACAATTTCAAAGATATATCATTATGATTTTTATGTTTTCATTGTCTTGCTTCCCAAATGGTTGGATAATATGCCTTTAAGAACTGGCATTTGTTTTTCTCATTTGTATATGACTATTTATATCTCTCAAATGACAAGATCCACCTTTAAATGCATATTACATTTGAAAAGGTCCTTCCCATTTTGGGCACCAAAAATTTCATTCTGCCCATGTGAATTAAAAGTGCTCCACCTAAACTTATCCTTAGTCCAGTATGCCATGAGTTTTAAATTAGTAACATTATTTGCGATGACAGTGGAAGGAGTCCATACTCTTTCACAAACAACCCAAACTCTCTTATCGATTTATTTTAAATGAGATTTCATATGGGTTTTCCAGTAAGCATAATTAGACCCGTCAAAAATTTGCAATCGATTATATAAGTTTTCATTCGAAAACATAGCGATTTTTCAAAATCAGATTTAAAAAAATAATCAATACCACTAAATTTTACGAAAAACTGGATCACTCGATAAATTAGAGAAACCCCCTCTGATACAAATTTGTGAAAGCAGCGTGATATCGGTTCGAATAAATTCGCAAATTTTAATTAAACCCTTATTTAATCATTTGTCAATTTTAAACAAAATTAATTCAACATAATTTTAACTAATCCTAAACAAACATCAAGGTGCAGTGGATCATGCCAACAAAAATAAATATGAATTGCTGACTCACAAATTTCAGAAGAAAAAAAACCCTTTCATTTCACTTAATAATACTTACAATGATTAGAAGCGAAATCTGCAATGAATGTCCATAGATACCCATAAAACACTCAGTTTTGAATCAACAATGAATCAACCTCAGAAGATCCATAAAGACACGTAGTCCAATCATCCAGGAACATCCACAAGTACTCCCTATGACATGCAATCAATGTTAGCCCAATACCTCCCTCAAGTGGCACCTAGATTAGTAGCAGGTTATCCTCCCTACAAGAGAGACTCCAGCAAAGATGTATTTTAGGTTCCAAAACAATTCAATAAAGCATTTGAGATTTTTATGAATTGAAAAACAAAAGGATTGAACCCTTAATTGAAAAGGACAAAGTGTTATGCTATTTTGCAGTTTGTGGTGAATGAAAATCGTTGGTCTTCTTAACGAAAAATGACTCATTTAACACACTTTATATAAAAAACATGAGTTGGTAGATCGCTCAAACGAAGTCCCATTATTTCTCGAATGAGGACGTATGTCGTTTGAATGACATCGCGCGAGATGCCAATGTCGTTTGAACGACAGGCATTTGTCGCTCGAACGACGGAGCAAAAAAATATTTTTTTCTTTTTTATTTCAAAAATCCGTCTTAACACTTAGAAAAATATTTTGATGAAAAATAATGCCTCAACACTTAGAACATATTTTAGAAAAATATACCAGCACTTTTAAATGAACGGTAAAGTAATCAAAACAAAACCTTACCAAAATTAATCTCACAGAGGATTGAAGAACTTTGATATATGGATCCGTCTTCATGTATCTTCAAACTTGAACTTTTTCTTCGACGGTTTGTAGTGGTATACGACATACACTAATGTAAAACATGACTTATAAAATATGTCCTTACACAACCCCTTTGGTTTTTAAAGCACATGATTTCTCTCTCTCAATCTCTCTCTCTCTCTCTATCTCTATCTCTCTCCCCATATTAAACCTATGCCCCACCGATCTCCCTCTTCCCCAAACCCCTGTTCCACTATTGACCTATTTTTCTTCTAGTTTTTTTCCCTTTGTTTCCATGTATGTATAGATGTATGTATGGATCTATATGTATATATAATCGTTCATCTGTGTGTGCGATTCTGAGCTCCGACCACTACCAATTTCCATGGTAATGGGTGGCAGCCATGGAAACCATTTTGGGATTGGATTATTGGGTTTTTACTGCTGAATTTCATTATAACTCAATGTCTAGATATAATGGTGTATGCTCGATTTAGAGAAGCTCTGACCCCCCCCCCCCCTCCATTTCCATGGTGGTAGCCGATAACTAAAACTCAATTGGGGTTTTCTATTATTTTTGTTCTTTTCTTTTATATATATATATATATATATATATATATAAATGCATGTATCTATATATACAAACATATATGGATTTCTTGATTAAAGATTATTGGTATATTGTTGTTCTTTGTTTGAATTCCATCCCGTTTTAGTTTGGATGTTCGGGTAGTGTAATCTCAATTTGGTATTAGCTACTGTAATTTTTATCCTTACAATATCTATTTATTATTTATACTCGACTAAGTATAAAAATGGCCATAAATTCAAAATACGGATGCATACACTCAATCGTACATTTTTCTGAATATAATTGGACATGTTGTCATTTTTCTAATAAAATTGTCACTTTTCTTTTAAAAGTACGTTTAAAAGGAGTTACAACACCAAATGACTCTAAATTATGTCGTTGTAATCTGAGACGCTATTAGAAGCCATTTTTATTAAAAACATGTTTATGCAGGTGTTGGACATTTTGTGGTGTTGTGTTGACTAACATTGGAAGTTGCATGACCACTAGTTTATTGTCCAAATAAGGAAGGGAATTTTCAACCTTAGTTTAATTTTATTGTATCACGAACATTAATTTTATACTCATCGTATCGATATTGACACTCGGATGATATTAATATGGCAGACGAAGAATAGTAAACACCAACATGATATCGAATTATAACTAATATTCTAATTAATTTAATTAAACAATTAATCTCGAATCAACTTTGGAAATTAATATTTTTTTAATATCATATTCTTTTATAACAATACCCAGAAACATGTCTTTAGGTTCATATAAATTAAAACGAATATTTGACCTAATTAGTATTATAATAAAATATTAAATTGTTATTTATTCAATTTATCGAGACAAATTGAATCCCTTAATTCCATTTAAAGAATAAGTTTTATTCGTAGTATCCTCACGATGTACGATATCCTAAATCCAAACCATCCTCCCCAAACATCGATATACTCACTCTCATTTAAACCCTCGATCCAAATAACTACGAGAACTGAAATGCAACAATGAAAGATCCATGAATAACAATGAAAAGCTTGTAAACACTGGTAGGTGATTCTATTTCACTATCATACCTTACTACTTGTTATATCACTATGTGATAGCCTTGAACTCGTATTCTCATTTATGAACTCTTTTATAATTCAACTTCCCTAACAACCTATATGATTTCAGTAAATTATCTAGATTGGAATACACCCTTGTATCCTGTGGAACAATGATTTAAACTCGTGTTACCTTATTGCGATATACCCTGCATGTTATTAAAACTTGGTTTTAATTATCTGATTTGTAGCATAGCCTGCCATTTTATAATTATTATCAATGAAACCTTCAGTAGCATACCTTATGATCGAGGAATTAGACTTGGTAAACTCTCGGTAAATCTAATTGGCCTGAAGGACTTAGATGTTGAGTACCTTGTTGTTATATTTGCTCTACGTATGAGTGTCGTTCTAGCTAAATGTGTCAAGCTATTGGTTATTCCCCAATTATTTGGGATTGTCTGTTCAAGTATATTTTATGCCTTGAGCGATATTATAACGGTATGTTTACGCATTTATAGCCCCTATAGACGATAATTTATGGGTCATCATATTATAGTCTGAACCTTATTTATAACTCGATAAAACCATATCCGGTTATAATCACCATACAGTTCTTTCATATATTGCAAACTTCAGTATACCCCTATTTAGTCACGTTGATATTTCATGTTGCTACAAATTGCCATACACTATTTTATATTTCGAGCATTTCAAACCCAGATATTCTATTTAAACAGATATCCATATTTACATTTTTACAGAACAATAATTATCTACTGGGCAAAGTTTTGCTTATTACTTCTTTTCCAGTTATTTTACATAGGTACCAATAGGCTATGATGAATAGTTCAGAGATTAGCTGATACATAGAGATAAAAAAAGGTCATATTAGAAGAAAAGAAGCCTAGTTAGTAAGAGAAATACTTTTTTATTGTCCATAGATTTCAGTTGTAGCATATTTGAGAATAAATAAGTACCTAAGTTATTTAGTATTCATATTTATATATGATTTAGTAATTATCAGGTTAACCCTCACCCTCGGCAAAATCGGGATGTGACATTGTGCTCGTGACTTTCTCCCTGTGATAGCCTCTGGTTGCTCGGGGACCCAAACGATCGAAGACAGATTCCCTACTCAGTTGCTTGGTGGAGAAAGATTGACCATTGATGATACGTAAATTTTGCGCATTTCATCCTCCGAACTGAAGCATTTTAGCCTCCTCGGGTATCTTATTCCCTATATTTATGCTCGTTAACCAGAAAACCTCGGATTTCTATGTTAACATGTTTTGCAGTGGTTAATTGAGCTTTTGTAGGCAATTGGATGCTAAGTGTGAAATTCGGACACATTTCGCTCTATTTTCGTACATGACCACACGTTCAAGGGCATTTTAATCTTTTTATGTCTTGAAAACCTGGCCCAAAATCTACACAAAATTTGTATCACTCCTCACAAGCTTCGCTTGGCCGTGAACGGTGAGCGATTTCGATTCAGAACAAAGAAGTTACGGCGATTTCAGCGCATGAGAAAGGCAAGAAAGCAAAAACAGCAATGCAGTGTGCTGTGACCTGCTTGATCGGTCGATCGACGATTTCAGTCGATCGATCGATCCTTCTTGACAATGGTATATTTATTCACCATCGATCGATCGAGCCCAGGGCTTCGATCGATCGGTCCCCTGTTTCCAGGAGATATTTTGCCTTTTAATTTCTTTTTTCTTTTCTTTTCTTTTCTTTTCTTTTTCCCACTTACTATAAACACCCATTTTTGTTGTAATATCATATATTAAGTAGGATATTAGATTATAGAGAGTTGTAGCTTACGGTTTGAGGGTTTTAAAGAGTTCTTCTTCAATTGTTCTTGGTTTGACACCCCATTTGGGTTGAATGTTTCACTATTCATCATCCTCTCCATTAATATAGTTTATATTTCCTTATTTCCTTGCTTTCTAATTAGATTTACATGCTTTCCTAAATAGTTTACATGCTTTGATTTACGTGCTTTCTAGGTAGATTTACCGCGTTTATTTACACGCTTTCATTTATCACATTTTTAAGATGCTTTCTAGCTAATTTAAATTAGGTTGTGCTTGAATTGAACTCACTCGAGTTGACGTGTTTCTTTGCTTTGGTGATGGCGTTTACAGGTATATTTTGGGTGTGTTGTCCTAGTTATTGCGCCTAGGAGATTTGACGGGGCATATCATGTATGTCCCGTGATTACGACCTTTCGTGCACAATTTCCGGGATATTTATTGACGCTAAAATCTTATTAGGCTTTTATGCGGATTTAGGGGTGTGACAACCCTTGATTCAATTAACTGTCGAAACGAGACACACTCTAAATAACTCGTCGACCCATGTATCAATTTTATATAAATAACTCGGGTGAGGGATATTCGACACAACCTATAGTTTTATCTCTTTGTTAATCTAGTTTCATTACCCTCTCCTAGAATAATCATTTCCCTTTATGCATCTTTTTCCTTTTAGTTTGTAATTCACCTTTTACACTTTTATTTCAGAATATTAAATCCTATAAATTCTAGCATCTCGTCCATGTGGATTTTCGATACCCGACTTATCGTTGTGCATGCCTCGCAAGTGTAGTAGTAACTTAGGTTTCTTTGTATTGAGTAGGCGAAACAAAAACAATGATTGTGCACTTACACGTGCGCACCTTTCGCACTCGATCAACCATCGTAATAATTCGTTGATCAGAATGATGATGTTTCTTCAAGATGGTATGATCTGTCATGAGAAAACCTGAAGCAATTACTTATCTCATTCCTTGCTGGTGTAGGTGGCATGTTCCTCCTAGAAGGTACATTGGTGGATTTGTCTTGTAACGTACAAGCCAGTTGCCTAACTGACTCCTGCATGACTTCCTTTCCCTTAGCCAAGTTGAGGAAAATTTCTTGAAGATATGTCACACTAAGGGGAACAAATGGATCTGGATTATTACCTGCAGCCGCAAGGCTGCTCTCAGGATCAGTGGTCGTTTTTAGCGAAATTCCATAATGAACAAAAGGAATAAAAGAGGTAGAGAACGATGAAAAGCAGTCGTTCTCACAGACGGAGTCAATCTATTGATGTCTAAAAATGGGTTAAGTTCAAATTTATAATCACAGGTAAATAAATATAACCAAGCCAGACAAACACACACAACAACGTGGTTTTTAAAGTGATTTAGTTATATAAAATCCTACATCCATTGTTGGCATTATTTCTTGAGTATTACAATAGTTCAGTATTGAGTGTGCTAGTGCTTGATTGAATTGTCCCCCTGAGCTAAGGGAGAATATGAATTTATACTGGTTAGGAACCCAAGTGATGGAATGCCTTTATATTTCCAGGCAATTATATCTGAATATAATAAATGAGACTCCTGATATTCAGTATTAGTCATTATTATGTCCGAGTATCCTTTGTTATTCCTGATGATTCACGTTCTTGGAGTTGGTTGGCATACCAGATGACCAGGTGTCTCTAAATCCGACCAAGATAGTTTAGTGGCCATATAGGAGTATAGGTGTCCAATTTTCATTGGTCCACATAGGAGAGTAATTTATACATAAAACAATAACCTTCAAATAACTTTGAAAGCCTTACATGATTCGAAGTAAGCTTCAGCGCTTGGTATGAAAGACTAAATTTTCCTATTCTTAATGAGAAAATATATCAAATATATATTGGGTTATTTAGATGTATAAATAAATCATAACATTGGTAACAAAAATCCATTAATATCATAAATGTGGATACATCAACCACCCTCAAGTTTTATAAGCAACATTCTTAACCACACAGTCTAAGTTGCGTAGATTTGGTTGTCTCACGTATAACTAATCTACTCATTATATCAACATATTGGCACTCTGTTGTATCTAATCTTAAGATCTAGTGTTAGGCATACTCCTATTTAAGTCCTAATTATTGAACTCATGTGATACCCCTTATTTTCACACGAATCAAGTGACCAAGCCTCAACGTCAAAGATAAGCAATTCTAAAAAGTTTTATATTATCCTTATCATCCAAAACAATGTTGGATGAGACCTTAGAGGAACATATATTTATATATGATTAAATGTTATGCCCCTACCAGGTTGCATTGGGAGAATAGGGTAATACACATCACATAAGTTATTTTTTCTACGCTAAATGTAAAGTTTAAAAAATGTCCCATGACTGACCTGATTTTAGTTTTTATGTATTGGTTAAAACATTTAGGTGCATATCGGGTGGACTCTCTAAAGACAATAACTTAGAGAAACATATTTAGATTCACCCATTCAGTGACAATACATGACTCATTAATATATGTCTTGAGCACAACAGAATTTCGAAATGATATGCCCATTAACATCGCTAATTAAAAGTCATGCTGGGAATGAAATCCACCAAAGTAAAAATGTTGGGAATTAAATATAAAATGAAATAATTAATAGTGTCCAAACTCTAAATTTCCATCTCGTTATGCCGTTAGAAAATTGTTTTCAAAATGCATAATTTAAATTTAGTTTTTTGTGTTTTAAACTATTGTTTAGCTTTTGTAAACTTGGTTTTTACAAGAGTAGAAAACTAAAACACAGTAAAGGTAAACATGTGCAAAAATATATATATATATATATATTGTAAGGACATTTTTCTCATGTCCAACATGTTACATTTATCTATGCCGTACGCCGCTATATTTGGCATGTCACCTCACGATCTCACATGACGACCTCTATCCAAATTCTGGGAATCAAGCATTCAGCATCTCCATCAAGTGTACCACATCTGCCTCAACGACTTCATGTTCCATGATTTTAGGCTCGTAATGCAAGTGTTACGTAAGAGAAGTCAAAAAAGTGAAACAAGGCACGGTATGGATGTTCAAGGGAAATTTGGTAATTTTATAATCACCATCCGGAGGACTGGTCAACTGTAAAGTTAAAGAGCTCGCCGCAACAAAGATACTGGAAGAAACAGTACCTCAATCTGAGCTACGATGAACCAGTTTGGGGGGCAAACCGGTTCGCAGGGTACCCGAACCGGTTCGAGGTCCCTGTACGCTGGATAGAATTTCAGAGTTTTTATTTTGTGAAACTCTTCATTCGTTTTCCTATTTAAACTAACTTCGGGGGAGTTATTTTACAAGACTTGCATAAACGAATTTGAGAGTCCTATCACCTCAAGTCTTCATCTTTTTAAGTCCCAAGACTCATGTTTTGATTCACACAACTTTGCCAAACCTTTGTGAATCCTTTTGTAACCAAAGAACACAACTTTGAGTTTGTTCAACCCTTGTGGAGAAGCCGTCTCTTCTTCATTGCTGCCCTCCTGGAAAGGGAAAGTTCTAGCCGACGACATAGGAACCGACACCTGCGGATATTTTTGTGTCACACTATATTTCTAGCCGTTGCTTTGGAGGTTTGACTAAGACACCTTGCATTACACTTGTGGGCGATTATCAGGTTGTATGTAAGTCAATGGTCTTATAAATTCTTCAAAGTTCTAGAAATAAAAGGTTTTACCCGAAAGGGGTTTTTTCCTTAACTTTGTGTCACATGCTTTAATCTATTTATGTTTGATGGGTTGATTTAAATGCATGTTTAAGGGCTAAACTTATTTGGTTTAAAAGTAGACTCTGATTAAATAAGGGTTACTTGGAAACTTGCGAATTGAACTTAAATCATTATCACAAAGTCACGGACCGAACCTAGTCGGTTTTTCAAATTGGTATCAGAGCGGGTTACTCTAAATTATCGAGTGATCCTGATTTTTAAAGTTTTTTTTATACAATTTGACTTCTCAAAGCGTCAAATTGGTATCAGAGCAGGTTGCGCTAATTTATTCCGTATTCCTATTTTTCGCAAAATTGTGTGATATTGATTTTTTTAAAAATCAGTTTTGTGAAAAATCGTAATTTTTCCAATGTAACTCCCATTTAATGAGGAGCCTATTTTTGAACAAGTTCACGACCATGCTGAAAATTTTAAAAGTTTGAATTTGAAACTTTGCAAAATAATTAAAGTGTTGGAAAAAGAAAATTCTCGTTTTAAATCCGCGATGGATCTTTTAAATACGGTTCAAATTCAAAGAGATTTTTATCGTGAATTTTTTTTTCCTTGGACCATGACTTTGTTGCCTTAAAATTGTCCAAGAAGGATAGTGATGATAGGGTCCTATTTTTAGAAAAAGAATTGGAGGACCTTAAAAATTCGATGGTTTGTGTTTCTGTCAAAGATGATAAAAATATTTTAGTCAATAAGTTTGTGACACGTGAAGAGACTCTTAGGAAAAGTTTGCTTTAATTGAGGTGGAGCGTGATAAACTGTTAAGTTTAATTAAAAATTTGAAACAGAAGTCCCTTAAATTGGAAGAGTCTAATTGTTTGCTTTAAGAAAAAAATTTGAAGTTAAAAAATGATTTGACAGACTCAAGTAGGTTTGATAGTGATGGTAATGGCTCATCTTGTTCTCATGCTTCGAATGCTAAAGCCAAAACCATTATCGGTTATAGAGGGTCAACTAATTCCAAGGATATTAGAAAAGGTCAACCCATAGGTGTCGTTCCACCAGTTTTCACATGTTCATATTGTGGTAGGAAAGGTCACCTTAGGCGTTTTTGTTTTAATCTTGAAAAATATCCTAGGAAGTTTATGTCTAGTGTTCCCATGGTTCCCAAATCCCCTACACGACTTTTCACTTCTACGTGGGTTAGGAAATCACTTTTGGATACGCTAGATTTTAGACAAGTTAATTCTCGTTTGCTTGCACATAATTCTTCTCTCGACATATCATATAGATGATTGTGTTTGCATGTTTGTCATACGCTAGTTATGTTTTTTTTTTATATATTTTTGCTAGCGTTGTGACATGTACTTTTTGTATTAATTTTTGTTTATGATAAATTTTTTGAAAAATACAGCAAGATTTTTGTTTTTTTTGTTGGCACCGTTTATGGATAGACACTTAGGATGACCAAGTCACAACATCATTCCATTCTTCATGTGTCTATTTGATAGTGTTTTGAGATAATAGGTCAATTCATCCTTGTGCTTTATAATGCTTGGAGTCATTAATATGTAATTTAGTGTTACTTCCTACATGTTTGACTCATGGTTTCCTTTATTGCACACATGCACGGATTTGTTTGATTATTGTGCTTGTCTTATCACATGTTGGTTGGGTGTTTTCACTTCAATCTTGTCCTTAAAACGAACCAAGCGTAATAAAATTTTGATAAGGAAATTGTGCATATAAGAACCGTTTTTGTGAGTTTGTGTGCTTTGTTTGAAAACGGGGAAGGGCTGCGAAAGGTTCATTTTGCCTTTGCGAATACTAAGCCACCGTTAAAAAGGACCTAAAAAATGGAGGAATTTTATTTCCGGGGTCCAAAGAGGTTTAAAAGAGCCTGAAAAATTTAAAGGCAATAAAAAGAAATTCATGTCAAATTATGGGCCATTTAGGTTTTTGCACCAATTCTCCAAAGTTTGATAATTTAGTTTAACACCTCTAAAAAGAAAATATATATGAGGGAGTTTGGTTGGAGATTTTATAACGGATTTTCACGTCCTTGAAAATCTTAAAAAAGCGTTAAACAGTTTTGGACGTTATTGGTGTGGAAATCATTTGACTTTGATTTGTTGATTTGCATAACACGATGTCATCTAAATTCAACAAATTTTTACACCTAAGGATACTTTTGATGTTCATTCGTTAGGGGTACACATATGCATCGTTCACATATGATTGATTGATTTTATTTACCTATCGAATGTGTTCACACCCATACATTCCGTTTCCATGAATTTGTTGTTTGAGTTTAAATCCATGGTGTGATTTTTGTATCATATTATTTTAAAATTGGTATCATTTTTTTTTGTATGAAAATTTTGAAAAATCAAAAATAGTTTTTTTTTTGTATACCGTGACACCCCGATTTTGCTTATTTGATTCATTCTTCTCATTTGTCTATTTGGGGACATCATAAAAAGGGGGAGGAAGAATTATTATATTATGGGGGAGTTTGAATTTTGAGGGAGTTTTTGAGATGTAGCTTATGTCTTTATCATATATTGGTATCCATGAATTTTGAGGGAGTTTTTGAGATGTCACGTGGTATTTGCTTTGTCTCATGTGTGTAGGTATGAAGATTGAAGATCAATATGTTGCACACCCTGATGAGAAAAGCTTTGAGATTTGATGATTGTTGAAGATTGAAGAACAAACGATGAAGATTTATACCTTTGTATCTTTCCATCTTTAGGGTTCATGGGAGGGTAGATTTGTATAGGTCATTAGTTGATAATTCGGATATTTTTTATGTATGTACCGGCATAGACATAGGGGGAGATTTGTAAGGAAATTTTTGTCCATTATCAATTTGTACGTCGTACGCCGTTACACCATTGAAGAAACTCAAGATCGCATCTACATCAACGGATCCGAATATCAAAGTGTCTTCAACATCATAGCCTCTGCGAGAATGAACTTGGTAAAATTTTGTTTTTATGTTCCTTAAAGTTAATATTTAGTATTGGGAAATTTTTATAAAATGTTTTTTATAAAAATAAGAAGTAGCAAAATGAGGCTTTTTAAAGATTTTATTTTTTTGGGAAAAACGGACCGATCCGCCCCATACCGGACCGATCCACCCCTCAACCGGACCGATCCGCTTGCTGCAGATCCAGTATACCCCGGACCGCAAGCGAACCGATGAAGGCCAAAATAAAAGAACCGATCCGCTTGACCGGACCGATCCGCCTCAGAACCGGACCGGTCCGACTGGGATAAAATCGGCCAGATTCACTACAGATTTTTTAAGCTCAAAGTTTTCCTATTTAAAGCCAACTTTGGGGAGTTATTTTTTAAGACTTACATACACGATTTTCAGAGTCCTAAATACTCTAAGTCTTCACCTTTTTGATGTGCCAAACATCTTTTTGATTCACACACAAAAATCCCAATTACTTTTGTGAATCTTTTGGAACCCTAGAACACAAACTTTGTTGTTGTTCATCTTTGTGGAGAGATCTTTGCAACCGAGGGCTGCGTGTCATTGCTGAGGGAGTCTCTACAAAGTTTTCTGGCTGCGTGTCATTGAGGAGAGCTGCGATTCTACCTTCGTTGTTTGGGCTGCAAGTCCTTGGAGGGTGCTGCGTGTATTCTCTTGCGGAGTTCAAGACTGCGTGTCTTTGTGGGTTGGCTGCGTGTTGATCCATTGCAGATTTCTCTATGTAATTGTAATTTGCGGCTTGTATATTCATATTGAAATAAAGGTTTTACCCGAAAGGGGTTTTTTCCTGAATTTTGTGTCTCAGCATATTTTTGTGTCACATGCTTTATTTATTTATCGGTTGACACATGCACCTTAGATGAATGATTAGGGGCTGAAATTAAATAAGTGTGCTATATTAGAAAGTTGCGAAGTTAATCAATTATCACACGTAATTCTTGGTTTCTCAGGAAATTTTACAGGCACTGTCCGGAGGACTGGTCAACTGGAAAGTTGAAGAGATTACCGCAATAAAGATACTGGAAGAAATGACACCTCAATCCGAGCTACGATGAACAAGTTATGGCCCGTTGAAAATGGAGATAATTCCAAGAAAAAACCTTGGAATTTTTGCTTACTGTTTAGCCCCTTGACAGCGATTGTCCTCGAACCGAGGGGCCGAACTGGTTCGGGGGGCAAACCGGTTCGCAGGGTACCCGAACCGGTTTGAGGTCCCTGTACGCTGGATAGAATTTCAGAGTTTTTATTTTGTGAAACTCTTCATTTGTTTTCCTATTTAAACCAACTTCGGGGGAGTTGTTTTACAGGACTAGCATAGACGAATTTGAGAGTCCTATCACCTCAAGTCTTCATCTTTTTGAGTCCCAAGACTCATATTTTGATTCACACAACTTTGCCAAACCTTTGTGAATCCTTTTGTAACCAAAGAACACAACTTTGAGTTTGTTCAACCCTTGTGGAGAAGCCGTCTCTTCTTCATTGCTGCCCTCCTGGAAAGGGAAAGTTCTAGCCGACGACATAGGAACCGACACCTGCGGATATTTTTGTGTCACACTATATTTCTAGCCGTTGCTTTGGAGGTTTGACTAAGACACCTTGCATTACACTTGTGGGCGATTATCAGGTTGTATGTAAGTCAATGGTCTTATAAATTCTTCAAAGTTCTAGAAATAAAAGGTTTTACCCGAAAGGGTTTTCCTTAACTTTGTGACACATGCTTTAATCTATTTATGTTTTATGGGTTGATTTAGATGCATGTTTAAGGGATGAACTTATTTGGTTTAAAATTAGACTCTGATTAAATAAGCTTTACTTTGAAACTTGCGAATTTAATTTAAATCATTATCACACAGTCGCACACCGAACCTAGTCGGTTTTTCAAATTGGTATTAGAGCGGGTTACTCTAAATTATCGAGTGATCCTGATTTTTAAAGTTTTTATTGATACAATTTGACTTCTCATATCATCAAATTGGTATCAGAGCAGGTTGCGCTAATTTATTGCGCATTTCAATTTTTCGCAAAATTGTGTAATATTTATTTTTTTTAAAATTAGTTTTGTGAAAAATCGTAATTTTTCCAATGGAACGCCCATTTAATGAGGAGCCTATTTTTCAACAAGTTGAAGACCATGCTGAAAATTTAAAAAGTTTAAATTTGAAACTTTGCAAAAGAATTAAAGTGTTGGAAAAAGAAAATTCTCGTTTTAAATCCGCGATGGATCTTTTGCATACGGTTCAAATTCAAAGAGATTTTTATCGTGAATTTTTTTTTCCTTGGTCCATGACTTTGTTGCCTTAAAATTGTCCAAGAAGGATAGTGATGATAGGGTCCTATTTTTAGAAATAGAATTGGAGGACCTTAAAAATTCGATGGTTTGTGTTTGTGTCAAAGATGATAAAAATATTTTAGTCAATAAGTTTGTGGCACGTGAAGAGACTCTTAGGAAAAAGTTTGCTTTAATTGAGGGGGAGCGTGATAAACTGTTAAGTTTAATTAAAAATTTGAAACAGAAGTCCCTTAAATTGGAAGAGTCTAATTGTTTGCTTTAGTAAAAAAATTTGAAGTTAAAAAATGATTTGACAGACTCAAGTAGGTTTGATAGTGATGGTAATGGCTCATCTTGTTCTCATGCTTCGAATGATAAAGCCAAAACAATTATCTGTTTTAGAGGGTCAACTAATTCCAAAGATATTAGAAAAGGTCAACCCATAGGTGTCGTTCCACCAGTTTTCACATGTTCATATTGTGGTTGGAAAGGTCACCTTGTGCGTTTTAGTTTTGATCTTGGAAAATATCCTAGGAAGTTTATGTCTAGTGTTACCATGGTCCCCAAATCCCTACACGACGTTTCACTTCTACTTGGGTTAGGAAATCACTTTTGGATACGCTAGATTTTAGACAAATTGATTCTCGTTTGTTTGCACATGATTCTTCTCTCGCCATATCATATAGATGATTGTGTTTGCATGTTTGTCATACGCTAGTTATGTTTTTTTGATATATTTTTTCTAGCATTGTGACATGTACTTTTTGTATTAATTTTTGTTTTTGATAAATTTTTTGAAAAATACAAAAAAAAATTGTTTTTTTTTTGTTCGCACCGTTTACGGATAGACACTTAGGATGACCAAGTCAAAACATCACTCCATTCTTCATGTGAGTGTTTGATAGTTCTGTTAGACAATAGGTCAATTCATACTTGTGTTTTATAATGTTTGGAGTCATTATGATGTAATTTAGTGTTACTTCCGACATGTTTGACTCATGGTTTCCTTTATTGAACACATGCACGAATTTGTTTGATTATTGTGCTTGTCTTATTACATGTTGATTGGGTGTTTTCTCTTCAATCCGGTCCTTAAAACGAACCAAGTGAAATAAAATTTTGATAAGAAAATTGAGCATATAAGAACCATTTTGTGAGTTTGTGTGCTTTGTTTGAAAACGGGGAAGGGCTGCGAAAGGTTCATTTTGCCTTTGCGAATACTAAGCCACCGTTAAATTGGACCTAAAAAATGGAGGAATTGTATTGTCTGGGGCTCAAAGAGGTTTAAAAGAGCCCGAAAAATTTAAAGGCAATAAAAATAAATTCATGCCAAATTATGGGCCATTTAGGTTTTTACACCAATTCTCCAAAGTTAAAGAATTTAGTTTAACACCTCTAAAAAGAAAATATATATCAGGGAGTTTGGTTGGAGATTTTATAATGGGTTTGCACGTCCTTGATAATATTGAAAAAGCGCTAAATAGTTTTGGACGTTATTGGTGTGGAAATCATTTGACTTTGATTCGTTGATATTCATAAGACGATGTCATCTAAATTCAACAAATTTTTACACCTAAGGATATTTTTTATGTTCAATTGTTAGGGGTACACATATGCATTGTGCACATATGATTGATTGAGTTTATTTACCTATCGAATGTGTTCACACCCATACATTCTGTTTCCATGACTTGGTTGTTTGAGTTTAAATCCATGGTGTGATTTTTGTATCATATTTTTTTTAAATTGGTATGTTTTTTTTTTGTACGAAAAATTTGAAAATTGAAAAATAGTTTGTGAAGATTTATTTGAGTATCTTTGCAAGAGTATATTTTCCATATTTATTTATGCTTTGTTTTGAATACTGTGACACCCCAATTTTTCTTGTTTGATTCATTCTTCTTATTTGTCTATTTGGGGACATCATAAAAAGGGGGAGAAAGAATTATCTCATTTTGGGGGAGTTTTGAGATTTGACTTATGCTTATCATTTATTGGTATTTATGTTTATCTCATTTCAAACTCGATACGTCACTTGGTATTTTTTCTTTATCTCATATGTGTAGGTACTACATTGATGATCACTGAATTGCACACCCTGATGAGAAAAGATTTGAGATTCCTGATGATTTGAAGAACAAACGATGGAGACTATTCATTTGTACCTTTTCCAGTTTTGGGTTCATGGGAGGGTAGATTTGTATAGGCAATTTGTTATTTGATAATTCGGATATTTTTATGTATTTACCGGCATAGACATAGGGGGAGATTTGTAAGGACATTTTTCTCATGTCCAATATGTTACATTTATGTATGTCGTACGCCGCTACATTTGGCATGTCACCTCACGATCTCACATGACGGCCTCTATTAGAATTTCAGGAATCAAGCATTTAATATCTCCATCAAGTGTCCCACATCTGCCTAAACGACTTCACGTTCCATGATTTTAGGCTCGTAATGCAAGTGGTACGCAAGAGAAGTCAAAACAGTGAAACAAGGCACGATATGGATGTTCAAGGGAAATTTGGTAATTTTATAATCACCATCAGGAGGAATATTCAACTGTAAAGTTAAAGAGCTCGCCGCAACAAAGATACTGGAAGAAACAGTACCTCAATCCGAGCTACGATGAACAATTTATGGCCCGTTGAAATTGGAGCTAATTCCAAGAAAAAGCCTTGGAATTTTTGCTAAGTGTTTAGGCCCTTGACCAGCGATTGTCCTCGAACCGAGGTGCCGAACCGGTTCAGGGGGCGAATTGGTTCGGAGGGTACTCGAACCGTCTCGAGGTCCCTGTACACTAGATAGAATTTCAGAGTTTTTATTTTGTGAAACTCTTGATATGTTTCCCTATTTAAACTAACTTCGGGGGAGTTGTTTTACAAGACTTGCATAGACGAATTTGAGAGTCCTATCACCTCAAGTCTTCATCTATTTGATTCCCAAGACTCATGTTTTTATTCACACAACTTTGTCAAACCTTTTTGAATCCTTTTGTAACCCAAGAACACAACTTTGAGTTTGTTCAACCCTTGTGGAGAAGTCGTCTCTTCTTCATTACTGCCCTCCTAGAAAGGGAAAGTTCCAACCGACGACATAGGAACCGACACCTGCGGGTATTTCTGTGTCACATTGTATTTCTATCCTTTAATTTGGAGGTTTGATGAAGGCACCGTACATTATACTTGTTGGCGATTATCAGGTTGTATGTAAGTCAATAGTCTTGTAAATTCTTCAAAGTTCTAGAAATAAAAGGTTTTACCCGAAAGGGTTTTTTTCCTTATCTTTGTGTCACATGATTTAATCTATTTATGTTTGATGGGTTGATTTAGGTGCATGTTTAAGGGCTGAACTTATTTGGTTTAAAAGTAGACTCTGATTAAATAAGGGTTACTTGGAAACTTGCGAATTTAACTTAAATCATTATCACACAATCACACACCGAACCTAGTCGGGTTTTCAAATTGGTATCAGAGCGGGTTACTCTAAATTATCGAGTGATCCTGATTTTTAAACTTTTTTTTATACAATTTGACTTCTCATATCGTCAATTTGGTATCAGAGCAGGTTGTGCTAATTTATTGGGTATTCTTATTTTTCACAAAATTGTGTGATATTGATTTTTTTTTAAAATCCGTTTTGTGAAAAATCGAAAATTTTCCAATGGAACGCCCATTTAATGAGGAGCTTATATTTGAACATGTTCACGACCATGCTGAAAATTTAAAAAGTTTGAATTTGAAACTTTGCAAAAGAATTAAAGTTTTGGAAAAAGAAAATTCTCGTTTTATATCCGCGATGGATCTTTTGCAAACGGTTCAAATTCAAAGAGATTTTTATCGTGAAAAACTTGTTTCCTTGTACCATGACTTTGTCGCCTTAAAATTGTCCAAGAAGGAGAGTGATGATAGGGTCCTATTCTTAGAAAAAGAATTGGAGGACCTTAAAAATTCGATGGTTTGTGTTTGTGTCAAAGATGATAAAAATATTTTATTCAATAAGTTTGTGACACGTGAAGAGACTCTTAGGAAAAAGTTTGCTTTAATTGAGGGGGAGAGTGATAAACTGTTAAGTTTAATTAAAAATTTAAAAAAGAAGTCCCTTAAATTGGAAGAGTCTAATTGTTTGCTTGAGTCAAAAATTTTGAAGTTAAAAAATGATTTGACAGACTCAAGTAGGTTTGATAGTGATGGTAATGGCTCATCTTGTTCTCATGCTTCGAATGCTAAAGCCAAAACCATTATTTGTTTTTGAGGGTCAACTAATTCCAAGGATATTAGAAAAGGTCAACCCATAGGTGTCGTTCCACCCGTTTTCACATGTTCATATTGTGGTAGGAGGGGTCACCTTAGGCGTTTTTGTTTTGATCTTGGAAAATATCCTAAGAAGTTTATGTCTAGTGTTCCCATGGTTCCCAAATCCCCTACCCGACGTTTCACTTCTACTTGGGTTAGGAAATCACTTTTGTATATGCTAGATTTTAGACAAGTTGATTCTCGTTTGCTTGCACATGATTCTTCTCTCGCCATATCATATAGATGATTGTGTTTGCATGTTTATCATATGCTAGTTATGTTTTTTTGATATATTTTTGCTAGCGTTGTGACATGTACTTTTTTGTATTAATCTTTGTTTTTGATAATTTTTTTGAAAAATACAAAAAGATTTTTGTTTTTTTTGTTGGCACCGTTTATGGATAGACAGTTAGGATGACCAAGTCACAACATCATTCCATTCTTCATGTGACTATTTGATAATGTTTTAAGACAATAGGTCAATTCATCCTTGTGCTTTATATTGCTTGGAGTCATTAAGATGTAATTTAGTGTTACTTCCTACATGTTTGACTCATGGTTTCCTTTATTGCACACATGCACGAATTTGTTTGATTATTGTGCTTGTCCTATCACTTGTTGGTTGGGTGTTTTCACTTCAATCCTATCCTTAAAACGAACCAAGCGCAATAAAATTTTGATAAGGAAATCGTGCATATAAGAACCGTTTTGTGAGTTTGTGTGCTTTGTTTGAAAACGGGGAAGGGCTGCGAAAGGTTCATTTTGCCTTTGCGAATACTAAGCCACCATTAAATTGGACCTAAAAAATAGAGGAATTTTATTATCCGGGGTCCAAAGAGGTTTAAAAGATCCCGAAAAATTTAAAGGCAATAAAAAGAAATTCATGTCAAATTATGGGCTATTTAGGTTTTTGTACCAATTCTCCAAAGTTTGAGAATTTAGTTTTACACCTCTAAAAAGAAAATATATATGAGGGAGTTTGGTTGGAGATTTTATAACGGGTTCGCACGTCCTTGAAAATCTTGAAAAAGCACTAAATAGTTTTGGACGTTATTGGTGTGGAAATTATTTGACTTTGATTTGTTGATTTGCATAAGACGATGTCATCTAAATTCAACAAATTTTTACACCTAAGGATACTTTTGATGTTCATTCGTTAGGGGTACACATATGCGTCATGCACATATAATTGATTGAGTTTATTTACCTATCGAATGTGTTCACACCAATACATTCCGTTTCCATGACTTGGTTGTTTGAGTTTAAATCCATGGTGTGATTTTTGTATCATATTTTTTTTTTAAATTGGTATCTTTTTTTGTATGAAAATTTTGAAAAATAACAAAATAGATTGTGAAGATTTGTTTGAGTATCTTTGCAAGAGCATATTTGCCATATTCATTGATGCTTTGTTTTGAATACCATGACACCCCGATTTTTCTTGTTTGATTCATTCTTCTTATTTATCTATTTGGGGACATCATAAAAAGGGGGAGAAAGAATTATCTTATTTTGGGAGAGTTTGAATTTTGGGGGAGTTTTGATGTTTGACTTATGCTTATCATTTATTGGTAACTATGTTTATCTCATTTCAAACTCGATACGTCACTTGATATTTTTTCTTTATCTCCTGTGTGTAGGTACTACATTGATGATCACTGAATTGGACACCCTGATGAGAAAAGATTTGAGATTCCTGATGATTTGAAGAACAAACGATAGAGACTATTCATTTGTACCATTTCCAGTTTTGGGTTCATGGGAGGATAGATTTGTATAGGCAATTTGGTATTTGATAATTCATATTATTTTATGTATGTTCCATCATATACATAGGGGGAGATTCATAAGGACATTTCTCTCATGTCCAACATGTTACATTTATGTATGTCGTACGCCGCTACATTTGGCATGTCACCTCACGATCTCACATGAAGGCCTCTATTCAAATTTCGGGAATCAAGCCTTCAACATCTCCATCAAGTGTCCCACATCTGCCTCAATGACTTCACATTCCATGATTTTAGGCTCGTAATGCAAGTGGTATGCAATAGAAGTCACAACAGTTAAACAAGGCATGGTATGGATGTTCAAGGGTAATTTGGTAATTTTACAATCACCGTCCGGAGGACTGGTCAGTCAGAAAGTTGAAGACCTTGCCGCAACAAAGATACTGGAAGAAATGACACCTCAATCCGAGCTACGGTGAACAAGTTATGGCCCGTTAAAAATGTGATAATTCCAAAAAAAAAGCCTTGGAATTTTTGCTAAGTGTTTAGCCCGTTGACCAGCGATTGTCCTCGAACCGAGGGGCCGAACCGATTCGGGGGGCAAACTAGTTCGCAGGGTACCCGAACCGATTCGAGGTCCCTATATGCCGGATAGAATTTCAGAGTTTTTATTTTGTGAAACTCTTCATTTGTTTTCCTATTTAAACCAACTTCGGGGGAGTTGTTTTACAAGACTTGCATAGACGAATTTGAGAGTCATATCACCTCAAGTATTCATCTTTTTGAGTCCCAAGACTCATATTTTGATTCACACAACTTTGCCAAACCTTTGTGAATCCTTTTGTAACCCAAGAACACAACTTTGAGTTTTTTCAACCCTTGTGGAGAAGCCGTCTCTTCTTCATTGCTACCCTCCTGGAAAGGGAAAGTTCAAGCCGACGACATAGGAATCGACACCTGCGGGTATTTCTGTGTCACACTGTATTTCTAACCGTTGCTTTGGAGGTTTGACGAAGATACCGTGCATTACACTTGTGGGCGATTATCTGGTTGTATGTAAGTCAATGGTCTTGTAAATTCTTCAAAGTTCTAGAAATAAAAGGTTTTACCCGAAAGGGGTTTTTTCTTTAACTTTGTGTCACATGCTTTAATATATTTATGTTTGATGGGTTGATTTAGATGCATGTTTAAGGGCTGAACTAATTTTATTTAAAAGTATACTCTGATTAAATAAGGGTTACTTCGAAACTTGCGAATTTAATTTAAATCATTATCACACAGTCACAAACCGAACCTAGTCGGTTTTTTCATATATATATATAATATATATATATATATATACTGTTCTAAAAAACCCTTCTAGGCACGCCTTGGTTTGAGGCTTGAGAGAAATTCCCCGCCTAGCTTTTTACGCCTTATTCTTAGTATAAAACCCTTAAGGCCCAATTTTTTTCTAAAAACAACAATGCTTTAGTGAAACGATATCGCCTTTTAAAGAATTTTTTTTTACAAATCGGACCATTATCTCATCCAAAACAATCATATATTATTTTAATTTGCAAATATTCACACATATTTTTTTATTATGTACAATTTTTATATTTTAATAGCCTTGTTATGGTTAGAAAATATTAAAATATATTAAGAAGGCCTAAATGCCTTTTCACGCCTTTTTACGCCTAAGGCTCACCTAAGCTTCTAAGGCTTAAGGCTTGGCCTCCACACCTCGATCACGCCCTACGTTTTTTAGAACCTTGATATATATAGACACACATACATATATTATAATACATGCACACATACATGATACGTAATTGTTTACATACATACATAATACGTAACACATATATACATATAATATATATACATACATATGTACATATGTATAATAACATTGCATGTATAATACACGGTAAAACGATATACGTGCATGGATTTATAATAATATTGAATACATATGTATTATATGTATATTTAATATAATTACATACATGTATAAAACAATAAATAAGTATCATGTATGTATTGATAATATTACAAAACATGTAGATCTTATTATAATATATACATAATTTTGTGTACATATACATATATAATTTTTATTTAATATAATTATGCACATAATTATTAATTATATATGTATTATATATTAACGTATAAATAAGTAAATATGTGGAGAATGAACGATTTTGAGTTGAAAAATAAAAAACAGTATTTAGAATACAAAATTTTATTATTTTTTGAAAATAGGATTTAAACTCAGTAATATAATAATTCAGTATTAAAAAATAAATATGTTAAATGCAAATTCACAAGAGAATTGTATTTAAACAAAAAAATATCATTATGATTCAAAAGCAAACAACCCTAAATAAACCTTATTTTTTAATTATGAATGTAACTCAAACATGTAACTATTAACGAGAGGTCTAATTTGGAAATAATCCTTTCGTCTTTGCTTGATAAAATAAAATCTCTACCCTCAAAACAGTAAAATTACAAAAGGGTCAATGGCGTTAAAACTCAAAACGACCCTTTCAACCCGTGTCCAAGTTGAACTTTACTTTAAAATTTTATCTTAAACGAATCCAATAAAATAGATAATAATATAGTGAAGTGTTGTAAAATAAAATACATACAGAGAATTGAGAGAGAGATTATTTTATTTTGTAACACCCCACATTTTTCATGCATTAAATATTTAATTAATTCGGGAATTAAAAATTACTTATGAGTCGTAATTTAATTGAATTAATTACGGAAATTTTATTTAAATATTAATCGAGGAGTAAATGGTTAATATTTACGAGAAGTTATTTACTAAATGAATAGTAATTATTTATTTAAGTCATTTCGAGTATTAATGACAGGGTATGCACTTATCTCAACCGGGAGTCGGTATAGACTAAAGGGGTGAGGGAATAAATATTTTTATAAATTAATTCTGATGCCAATTCTGAGTGTACGGTTGAGTCCGGATGGGCCGAGATAGTCGGAAAAGTGTACCCGGGGGTAGTAAACGGGTCACGGGGCATTTTTAGACATAGTCGGGCCCACACGGGGGCATTTGGGTCACTTGGGCTTGGCCCATTAGGCAAAAAAAGGGATTAGGTAACTTAAGGAATTGGAAGGAATAATAAAACGACTGATAGAGTTTTAGAAAAGGCTAAGTGTATTAAGGAACCCTAATAGCAGTAAAGGGCAGCTTTGGGATCACTAGAGAGCCAACAAGGATTGTCTTCAACCTTGGAAATTCATCTCCGAATCAGACACTACGAAACCTAAGGCAAGTGGATAACTTGCAATAGTATTGAATCTGTTTTGAAATTCATATTCATGTGATGTGTTTTATCAAAATTCGTTTTGGGTGTTCATGGCATAAACATGAGGTTTTGAAAATAATAATCTGATTTACGAATTTGAATGAGGATTCTTATAGAAATCTGATATTATAAATTGATACATATCTGGTAGGATGATATCTGGATAATTAGAAACGAATTTGGTGAAGGGATTTGGGATGTAAATGGGTAAAGAATTTAAAGATGGATATTTCCCCAAATTCAGAAATTGTAGTTAATGGACGAATTAATGATGTTGGTGGACATTTTGGAGGTCCCTAATAAGGTTTCTAACATGTATTAATGTTAAGAGGGCTTAAGGTTGCTGGTAGAGAAAACTAGGGTTTGGGAAAAATCGTTCATGGCTGAATCTGTCTTCGCGAAGAAGACGAAGACCTGCTCAATCGATCGATCGAAGGTCTGGGGTCGATCGATCGAAGGTCGGCAGATTTTGACAGTTCGCCCAGTTTTATTTTATATAAGGAAAATTTAATTTAATCTTTTTCCATGAATTAATTTGGTGAGAAATTTATACATGGGTTTTAAATCTAATTAATGGTGAATAAAAATTAATTAGGATTTGGGGACGACTTAGTGTGACATCATAATTTAAAATTGTTGGGTTTTGGAGAAATTAGGTGTGACACACTAAGGTTGAATTTTTGGGAAGGTGTTCAGAAGAATTAAATATAGATGTAGTGAACAAGTCCGGGAATAATGGTTGAGGAATACCGAGTGATCAATCTTATTTAGGTAAAGGCTAAACAATTCGGAAGTCGAGAAGTTAGACTCGGGTGAGGGTAATTCGGACTTCGAGAGTAAGTTCAATTTTATGGTGGGGGCGACACCAAAGGTGACTTAATTAATTAATGTGCGAATTAATTAATAATAAGAGTTGGACCATAAACTCTTAATAAATTAAATGGGTTTATGTTACGGGTTTTGTACATGGTGTAGCCGGGACGTTTTATATATATATATATACGGAGTGTGGTAGTATATATATATATATAGTGTGTGTGCATTAATATCAGTGATTGATTATTAATAGTATGTACTCTAGTGCTATAGGGAGAGGTTGAGCGCAGTGGATGAATCCCCTAGCTTGAGGAGTAGGGCGAGTATAATTCCAGGTCATAGCGTCCATTATATGGGTGAGGGGCATCTCACTTTCAAGGAAGGAATATGACCGCCTCCAATTCGTATGTTAAACTAAGTTAGTGAGCGAATCTAACTTGGATAACTAGGTTACGTGAATACACCTAGTGGGATAGCACTTGGGAAAATTTATATTTTGTGAGTATTTTTACTCGGTCGAAAGTTTGTATTAAATGTTATTTCAGTATGTTTGTGAATACTGTAATATGATTAAATATATAATTAGGTAAATAATTATATATGGGATAATTAATACATAGTGAAAAATGTATTATGTTCATAACAGGTGTGAATATTATATGAAATTAAAAGGAGTAATGATTTAATTAAGTTTGACGTTTATAATAACCTAAAAATCATGAATTAAGTCATACTCGGTTAGAGTAGAAAAAATTCAAGGGTTAAAATAAGCATTGGGTCAGGAGCGTAGGACCTAGTAAATTAAATGGAAGCGTTAGTAGTGCACATTAGAGGAGGGGTGAGGAAGTCCTCAAGAGAGTGCAGCACTAACTAAAATATGAAGAGCATGCATATTTATTTATTACTGCAAGTTAATCATTTGTTAAATGTTTTCAAATGTTTTTGGGTACTAACCCTTGCTATAAAATTCTTTTAAAAACCTTTTAGGTGTCCAACCACAAGGGCGCCAAGCTTGACTCTATTCCAGGTATCCTTTGCTGCAGCACATGTGGATGTTGTGGGGTTTTGATAGACGCCTCCTTCTTCCATTCGTGTAGAGACTCTCTAGTAGTTATCTGAGCTTGTCGCTCACAGTTCATTTATCAGTAGTAGACTTGTTGAGATGTTTTTCTGATATTTACTTGTATTGGATATTTGGACCGATGGTTTATTCGGTTAGGTGTTTTATTTGTGGATGGTTATTTTAATTAACTGTGATTGTGTATTATTTTATGTTCCGCATGAGTTTTATTTAATTAATTGAAAGATAAAAATTGGCACCAGTCTACTTTTCTCACTTAGGTGGTTAGTAATTAAAAAGACGATAGTGATGCTAAGAATGGACCAACTGAGAAACCATTTCTAACTTGATTTAGGACTGATCACCCGGGATTAATTAGGCGGGGTGTCACATATTTCTCAATAGTATTGGGTGTAATTGTTATACAAAAATATATGAAGATCCTAGTATTTATAGGACATAGTGAGGCATCTCAAAAGACAAGAATGTGAGTGGACATCCACCTAAAGGCCAAAAGCCACATTATTTAACCCCCCCCCCCTTGGATGTACACTATATCCACCATTCAATGATTGTTGCCTCATTAAACCCTTACTAAGGAAAAATCCAGTGGGAAAAAATCAAAGTGAAGGAAAAAGAGTACAACTTTTCTGATCATTGAATCGGTGTTGGACGCACTTAGTGTTACCTCGTTAAAACCTTTAACCAAAAAACCCAATGGGAAAAAGAGTACAACCCGCATATGTCCAAAAAATCACGTTCTTAGATTCTCCCCCTGATTATGATATTTATCTGTTGATTGAGTCGATGCATATCCGTCTCATATACAATTTTCTGAAATGTTTCTTTAACATGGTGAATAGAATTGATTGGTTGTGACTACAATTTCATTTTTCTTCACAAGATCGACTTCCATAAGACTTAGGTGAAGAGGGATGAACATGCCACTTTATCAGATTTATTCGACTTCAGTAGCATAACTGTTTTGGAGTTCATATATGTAGAATAACTTAAATGTGTTAGTCATTTCTCCCCTGATTTATTCTCTTTGAGTTTGAGGTGTACAATCACTATTGCCTTCATAAGTAGTAGTAGGACCATATGTTGTTTGAGTCAAGTCATAAGTGCTTTGATTTTTCTTTGAGAGGGTCTCAGAAATAATCTGCATTTATATAACTAACTGGACATAGATGGTTAGATATAAAAATATCATATGATATGATTGATATTAGTCCCATGCTATGCATGACAATGGTAATGTATTTCTTGCCAAGATATTGACTGCAATTATAATATCCAGTATCATGCATCGTGTCATGTATATCAATATACTAATACCGTACATGTAAGGTACTTTTAGACCAAATTATATAATAACATGCATATATGGTACTTCTGGACAAAATTTGTAATTGTCACCCTTTTTAGGATGATATGGATAATTTAATATCCAAATACCGGAGACCACGGGTATACTAAAATTTTATGCTTAATATATGCTAAAGCATTGCAGGACTTTTCAATCCATTTGACTAATGAATATGATTTTAACATAAATTGTGCTCGATCTGCCGGCTGAGACAATAATTAGTTATCCCAAGGTCATTTATTTTTGAATTCCTTAATTCAAGAGAACATCCATTTAAGGATATTTCAGTTGAGCTCTTCAGGAGCAAATCCATTACGGATATTTTTTCATTTCTGTTGATCTCTTCAGGAGCACATCCATTAAGGATATTTTATAATGGTAAGTTTGCATATATGATTGTTTTCATACCCTTAGACAAATAGGTACTAAGACGGTTGTACCTATATCCATTTGGATTTCCTGTTGTACTGTGAACGTCTTAGTACATTTGAGTACGTACTCCTTATCTTTGCTTCAGGCAAAGAAAATCCTTATAGGATTTTTATATGTAATCTTTGTCTATGTCCCATATATATAAGCAGTTATAATATTTACGAGTCCCACATAATATATTTTTAAAAAATTGCTAATCTAGTCAGATATCTGAAAGTACTTACGACCGAAATGGGATGGTATATTCTTCTATAATCAATTTTATTTCTTCAATAAACCTTGTGCTATAATCATGCACTTTTGGTGTGTTTTAACACTTCACATTCTTATAAACACACATTCGTAACCTTCATGGTTAACATATTTTGGGCTTTCTACTATAGGTCCAAATACACGACATATATTGAGAGACTCGAATTATGCCATCATGGAATTTTTACATTTTGGCCAATATATTATTTGTCGAGATTCATTCATAGTACATGGATTTGTAGTATCATTGCCCTTTGATTTTTGTGTAGCTCCAACATATATATTTATTGTGACAACCCGCTCACCAAAATAAGGGGTGGCCAGCCCATTACTCCAATATAACGGAATCATAGATGGAATCATTCTCAGCATCACAATAAAAATATAGAGTATTCAGGATAACCACCCAATATTTCAGAAAACGGGTTGCCAAAAACTTTGATTTGAAAGTAAATAAATGAAAACAAACAACCCAATTCCTGAAAGATAAGGGAAACCCCAAGACTTATATAAATAATACAACAAGAATAAAATAAAAAGACCGAATATGTTACTGGTCACCAACTGATACACCAATAATACACAAGTTCAATAAGTTACTTATTACATTTCATTAGACATTTACAAAAGCTTGGGCACCTCGCCCGAATAAAAGACTTGATCTTAACTAGAATACAAAAATGAAAACGTCTATACCAATTGTGACCCGTAATACCCGCAATGCATCACGGCTCGCCGAGGACACTGGAATAGGAATTCAAATCAGGCATCCCTGCGGAGGAGTACCTGAGCAGAGACAAAATGCATATGCAACAAGAAATGTAAACGTGTCAGGGCCCGGTTCTATATGATTACCAGATGAATAAAGAGTACGACAGTTATGAATATTATCATGCTAGGAAGAATAAAGTCTATCTACACAATTCTAAAACATAGGTTAAGACAGTAAAGAAAAGCATGAGTTTAATTTTAACTAAGCAGGAGAAAGGAAAGATTAACATAAATAAAACTTCTATCATATACCCCGATTCATGTCATAGTTTATTCCTCAACAGGAAAATAAATCTATAACTATAAGCTCTTTATGGCTTTATCTCAATTTTAAGCTCTTTGTGGCTTTTATTTTAATTACGTGCCCATCCTGGCATTACCATTCCTTATCAGGAATATTATTATCAACAAATGCTCTTTGTGGCATTTCATCGTGCTCTTTATGGCACTACATCATGCTCTATATGGCATATCTCATACATCAAGTCCCACTTGATTATGAATAGTTATATTAATATACATATAACGATTCTAAGACCGCCCCTCCGAGTTTCCCCACTGGGTGAGCCCCTAAATGACCATCATCTTCCAGGGCCTATCTATACAAGACAACCTGGACTCATAACGCAAACGTCGGGAAGCGGCCATATGCCTGCGGGAGAGTCAAGACCACACCCGGAATCTCCTCACCAGCGCAGAAAATATAACATAATCGCTCATATGGCCTATGGACTATATCCACCCTGCATTCACTAGCCAGGGGGGCATCACCAAGCGCGCGAACTTCCCTTATGATGTCATTTAGAGAGGTTTGTAACAACCATTTTATTTATCATTTTTCAAGAATCAAGTAAATTATCATTTACCGAGTTCATGATTAAGTAAATTATCATTTACTAAAATCAATACCATTTCCACGTACATGTTTCATTTATATCCGAAACCTTTTTTCATTTACTTTATTTGTAAATGATATAACTTATTATCCGGAGCCATACGTATATCATAACGGTATTACAACCTCAATGAATAAATGAAATATCAATCTATTCTCCCAAGATTTACTTGTGAAATTATTATAAACCATCAAGACGGATCATAGCTCTATTGAGCTTCTAAGGTCTCTCAAACGTAATACTACATCTCCTAGTCTTATATCAGTCAACTAGAAGAAAAGAATTCCCTAACATTAATTGGCATAGCCCCGGAAAAGTTCCCCCCCTATCCTATTTCTAAAGTAGGGTGGACATCTAATTCATCTAGGACTCTAAAACTCTAAATTTACTTCATTCAAGAAGGATCCTAGTCCCTATTGAAGAAAATAAATCTAGGAAACAAAATAAGATTTTAAAGGTGAAAAACAGGGGACCGATCGACCGGTCCCAAGACCGCGGTCGACCGCGTCTCAAGATTTTGCCTACGGAGAAAAGCAGAAAGCTTAAAATAGATGGGCCGGTCGACCTGTAAAGGAATCGCGGTCGACCGCGCTCAAAATTTATGCCTTTGTAGGAAAGCAGTAAGCCCTCCCGCGAAGGCCCGCTCGACCGGTCCCGAGACCGCGGTCGACCGGTCGTAGCAGACCTAGGGTTCTTCCTTCTTCCAAAAGCTAAACCCAAATCTCAAATCTCTATCATTTTGAACACAACCAACAACTTTGATCTACCCAAAGATTATCCTACATGATTTATAACCATTAATGCTCGCCATTTTATCATCAAAAACTAATATTAGGGTTTAAGTCCCATAAATTCCATTTGTGATCCATAAATGCAAATACACAACTATCATACAAATTATTCAGCTTATATCACATATTAGCAAGTAGAAAACTTTCCTTATGGTTGTAAATTCAGATTTCATGGTGGTAGAAGCAATCTCCCATCTTCAATCTTCATTTCTCTCTTCTTTCTCCACTTTTCTCTTCTTCTTCCTTTCTCTCTTTGTTCAAGACATAAAATGGGGGAAAAATAAGGGATTTTAGAAGACTTAAATCGTGGCTTAGGTTAAAGCTCGCAACTTAAATGGTTAACACCACATTAAAATGACTCCTAATTACACATATAAGCTAAAACCAGGTAAAAGTGCCCAAAATGCAAAAAAATACAATAGGACACTTATTTTGACTGTCTCGCACCATCCGGGACTAACTACACCCTCTAAACTGGCATCCGGAAATTTATAAATTATTTTGAGTACCAATATCATATAAATCAAAATGTCAGTTTAAATACCTGACACTACAAACATGCAACCTGATGATATTTACTTTCACCTACAGTAAATATGCATCAAAATAGTAAATATTAACTTCAAATTCATTAAATTAATATCTACTCCAATCCACACATTTTATATAATTACCTTATGCGGTAAAATTAGTATAAAATGAGCCTCCCAGAATCGAGGGTTGTTACATACTCCCCCCCTTAAGAGGGAATTTTGCCCCCAAAATTCGGGCATACCCAACTCTCATAAAGGGTATACCACTCTAAACTAGGATTCTACCATCCTAAACAAACCCCTAGTTATCGCAACGTCCCAAATGGACCCGGACCAAGATCGACCCTATCGATCTCAGCCTACAGCAATTGTGCTCTAGTATAGCACAAAGCGTTCCTCACTAACTATCGATTCTAGCTTCCTACGACGGAAGACGATGCCCACATGACTCAGCACAAATCTCCCAACCTCCGGAATCATGTTACATCTCCCCTCGGGGTACCCTTACCGACTCTAAGCGGCTTAACCCCAACGCTACTCAACTTATCCTCACATTGACGTATCTCATCAAGGTGTATGGCTTAAAAGCCAAATCTTTAAAGGAATGTCCCGAGACCACTCCAAGTCCAAGGAACACATTACCCGTTGGTTCCTTCCAACGAGTAAGCGAATTACTCACCCGACCACGCTAGGCCACTCACAATGCCAATGCCTTAGGAAATGATCCATAAGGCCATTCAAAAGCCTCGAGGTTGTACAGGGATTTCCATCCATACACACTACTGCTCCGTCAGTCATGTACTCTAAGGCGTACAATCAAGATACGCCTTTCAACATTAAGCCGGCCTCCTCCATTATCCGTTTTAGGCGGTAAGGTATACTCCATCCCCATGCGGTTCCCATTGCTTCATGGAAATTTTATACCAAACCTCCGACACGAATGCTAAGTCTCGGTTCACCCTATTTTAATAGGCACCTCTCACGGTTCGACCATTCCTCCATAAAGAGCGGGCCGTACTCATCCACATGAAGTTCGTCCATAATGGCCGGAAATGCAACAGTCTGGTCAAACGATTTACAATTTTCAAATAGGATCATGACCAGAACGCTGCTGACAATTCAATGCAAACGTCTATGACTATACTCTTCTTCATTCCACCGACACTCTTCTTCGCACGAGTAGGTGAAATGGTCGATCACAGACCGGAATGCCCTTGCTACAGAGTCTTCCGAGTCATGCTCCTTTCATTTGGCTTTTCAAGCCAACACAAATATCTCTGACGGTTCTCTTACTCGACGCATCTACTACCCCAAATTGCATTTCCTTAGCGAATGAGAAAATATCCAATCACTAGTCCTTCTGAACTCCGAGCATCAACTCGATTTCTTCCACGACATATTGCAACAACTCGCTGCTAGCGAGAAAGACTAGACTTCCTGCCCAGGAAGTAGTGCCTTATCTAATTAAGGTGATCACTACCACGATGAAATTTAATTCAAGCATGGAGTAATACTTCCCATAAGTTTAAGCTTGTGAGATGCATAAACAATGGATCTATGCTCCAGTATCATTATTCCCCGACCTGGAAGGAGCTTCTCCATTACAACCACTCTCGAGCACACTATCATGGGCTCAGGAGTGAGGGTCCACCCGTCCTTCTAACTCCCCGGGAGAGAAGTTCCAACGTAACACTATTTCTAAGAAAGGCCTCATCTATTACGGCCAAACCTACCAAACCTCTCGAGACCCCATAAATCTCGTTCCTAGGGATCTAATTCCAACCCACGACTTACTCGTGGTCCACTCCTCACCACCTTCCTGAATTAACATCACATACCCTAATAGCCCTAAAGTTCTAATGAATTCTAAGGTTTATCTATAGATATCCTATCTAAGTCGTATATATATATGAAATACTAAGTATATCCCTAATGTCCAAGACCTATCTCAACTCCCAACGTTCGCTCGGTTTCATGCGTGGGACGTCTCGCGGAGGCGAAATCCAGACAAGGAACCCTCCCGTTACACTAATACCTCGCATCATCGGTCATTAAGATGTGATGGTCTAAAACACATAATCGGGATCAATAAATTTTAACTTGCAATCATATCAACAAAATTCTACTTCTACGTCTTACCATAGCATTATTAAAGATTTTAACTAATCGGACATTCACTTTCTGTGAAGTCTCACAAATTTTATCCCATAACATATATACATCTTTTCAAATAGCCTTCTTATCAAGGCATAACCCGAAGTCTAAATTCGACTTCGTATCTCAGTCTCCCTCACAGCGATCAGAGGAGAGAACTATATACAGTGCTTCTATCTCGCACTTCAATAGCCCTTAATCATTCTACTACGTGCTTCTCGGCTAATCCTTCCTATCCCACATCTAACAACAAAATAAATAAAATAAATAAGAAGGAAAATAATAGCGTCTCTCCAATCATAACATCGTTAAGTGTTCATGCGGCGGAGTGTCTCGCCGAAGCGAAATCCAAACAAGGAACCCCTCCGACACATGCCTACTTAACTAGTTGATCATGGAGATAAGCGTAACATGCATAGACAAGACAAACAAACAATTAATCAAACACTCACACAAGGTAATAAAATGAATAACAAAATTTCCTACCTACCTCGATTCACCTCTATATAGTCTCAACCTGTATCCAGGGGAGAAATCATAGAACAACTAGTTCCATTTTGAACTAGAAGTAAGATAGCCTCACAATTTTATTTTCTTGCTATCACCCCAAACCAACCAAAATACCTTTACTCGCGTATAATACATAAATTAAAATAAAAGAAAATGGCATCTCTCCACTCCCAACGCCGTTAAGGTTCACGCGTGGAGCGTCCCGCAAAAGCGGAATCCAAACAAGGAACCCCTCCTATGCATTACTACTTAACTTTGTTGGTCGTGGAGATAAGTCATAACAACCACATACAATGCAACAAGCAGTAGAACACTCATACCACACATTACATGTAACACATATACCTTTAAAATATCATCACTCGTTTCATAACGAGTGAAGAAATCATAAAACTCCCCTACTACGGAAGTCATCTAATTACTCTTCTATAATCGCATCAAAACTACAACGAGCTCAAACTACACACCCGAATATACAGTAGATATAATACTACTAAGTCTTATCCTAAGGAATACACCACCCACTAATAAGGCGGAATTCCCACCAACCATTTGCCAATCACTCCGGGTCAATACTAATGGTTCTCAGACTCCATATCCTAACCATTGTTCCAACTGGCTAACAACAATTGCCCACACAATCCCTCTTACTTCCTCAGTAAAAGAGGACACGCTCTAGGCCTCCTCTTCCTTATTTCAATGAAATCTCCCCAGGCGGATGTCCACCAATGGGGTTTCATGAATCTTACTCCATTAGAAGTGTTAACGACACCTATACTGGAGCCTATCATTTCCTAGTGCACGGTCTCCCTAACCGTACAACACCTTATTCCCCATCGGTCTTTAGCCAAACATTTGTGAACCTTCGAGAATCCACTTTCTCCTCAGTCCAGTTATCCCAGAGAAACTCGCCATTGCCAGTATCCACCGGGCTTCTCTATGGGCCAAACTTTCGGCACCCACGAATATGGCGACCACATTTTCACCATCCCAACACTACTCCTACGGGTGAAGGATTATCCCCAATCCTACTTCAGGGCACTTCTCCACTTCGATTTAGCATCGCTTGAAATCTCAAGCTCAGTACCACTTTCTACTTCTCGCGGTACATGGGAAAACTACATCAACTGAAGTTAGTAGCCGTAGTAGCAAGACAAGAAAATGCTACAAAAAGGGAGCGACCTCGAAAGCAGTCCTCATCCCCGACCACAAATTACAGTCCTTCGTAGTTCCTGCTCATGACGCCCTTCTTCAATCGACCTACTACTCTCACACGAATGCACAATAGATTCTATAGATTCTACCTCATGGCAGAAGAACGAGATCTCACTAGAGGAATCAACGATCTTAATCCTAAGGCTTTATGTCAAATCAATAGCAACGCTAAAACTTAAGGCGTCCACACAGATTCCTAAGGACTCTAGAACCAGATGCTCTGATACCATCTATGACAACCCACTCACCAAAATAAGGGGTGGCCAGCCCAATACTCCAATATAACGGAATCATAGATGGAATCATTCTCAGCATCACAATAAAAATATAGAATATCAAGGATAACCACCCAATATTTCAGAAAACGGGTTGCCAAAAACTTTGATTTGAAAGTAAATAAATGAAAACAAACAACCCAATTCCTGAAAGATAAGGGAAACCCCAAGACTTATATAAATAATACAACAAGAATAAAATAAAAAGACCGAATATGTTACCGGTCACCAACTAATACACCAATAATACACAAGTTTAATAAGTTACTTATTACATTTCATTAGACATTTACAAAAGCTTGGGAACCTCGCCCGAATAAAAGAGTTGATCTTAAATAGAATACAAAAATGAAAACGTCTATACCAATTGTGACCCGTAATACCCGCAATGCATCACGGCTCGCTGAGGACACTGGAATAGGAATTCAAATCAGGCATCCCTGCGGAGGAGTACCTGAGCAGAGACAAGATGCATATGCAACAAGAAATGTAAACGGGTCAGGGCCCGGTTCTATATGATTACCAGATGAATAAAGAGTATGACAGTTATGAATATTATCATGCTAGGAAGAATAAAGTCTATCTACACAATTCTAAAACATAGGTTAAGACAGTAAATAAAAGCATGAGTTTAATTTTAACTAAGCAGGAGAAAGGAAAGATTAACATAAATAAAACTTCTATCATATACCCCAATTCATGTCATAGTTTATTCCTCAACAGGAAAATAAATCTATAACTATAAGCTCTTTATGGCTTTATCTCAATTTTAAGCTCTTTGTGGCTTTTATTTTAATTACGTGCCCATCCTGGCATTACCATTCCTTATCAGGAATATTATTATCAACAAATTCTCTTTGTGGCATTTCATCGTGCTCTTTATGGCACTACATCATGCTCTATATGGCATATCTCATACATCAAGTCCCACTTGATTATGAATAGTTATATTAATATACATATAACGATTCTAAGACCACCCCTCCGAGTTTCCCCACTGGGCGCGCCCCTAAATGACCATCATCTTCCAGGGCCTATCTATACAAGACAAGCTGGGCTCATAACGCAAACGTTGGGAAGCAGCCATATGCCTGCGGGAGAGTCAAGACCACACCCGGAATCTGCTCACCAGCGCAAAAAATATAACATAATCGCTCATATGGCCTATGGACTATATCCACCCTGCATTCACTAGCCAGGGGGCATCACCAAGCGCGCGAACTTCCCTTATGATGTCATTTAGAGAGGTGTGTAACAACCATTTTATTTATCATTTTTCAAGAATCAAGTAAATTATCATTTACCGAGTTCATGATTAAGTAAATTATCATTTACTAAAACGATACCATTTCCACGTACATGTTTCATTTATATCCGAAACATTTTTCCATTTACTTTATTTGTAAATGATATAACTTATTATCCGGAGCCATACGTATATCATAACGGTATTACAACCTCAATGAATAAATGAAATATCAATCTATTCTCCCAAGATTTACTTGTGAAGTTATTATAAACCATCAAGACGGATCATAGCTCTATTGAGCTTCTAAGGTCTCTCAAACATAATACTACATCTCCTAGTCTTATATTAGTCAACCAGAAAAAAAGAATTCCCTAACATTAATTGGCATAGCCCCGGAAAAGTTCCCCCCCTATCCTATTTCTAAAGTAGGGTGGATAGATAATTCATCTAGGACTCTAAAACTCTAAATTTACTTCATTCAAGAAGGATCCTAGTCCCTATTGAAGAAAATAAATCTAGGAAACAAAATAAGATTTTAAAGGTGAAAAACAGGGGACCGGTCGACCGGTCCCAAGACCGCGGTCTACCGCGTCTGAAGGTTTTGCCTACGGAGAAAAGAAGAAAGCTTAAAATAGAGGGACCGGTCGACCTGTAAAGGAATCGCGGTCGATCGCGCTCAAAATTTATGCCTTTGTAGGAAAGCAGTAAGCCCTCCCGCGAAGGCCCGCTCGACCGGTCCCGAGACCGTGGTCGACCGGTCGTAGTAGACCTAGGGTTCTTCCTTCTTCCAAAAGATAAACCCAAATCTCAAATCTCTATCATTTTGAACACAACCAACAACTTTTATCTACCCAAAGATTATCCTACATGATTGATAACCATTAATGCTCACCATTTTATCATCAAAAACTAATATTAGGGTTTAAGTCCCATAAATTCCATTTGTGATCCATAAATGCAAATACACAACTATCATACAAATTATTCAGCTTATATCACATATTATCAAGTAGAAAACTTGCCTTATGGTTGTAAATTCAGATTTCATGGTGGTAGAAGCAATCTCCCATCTTCAATCTTCATTTCTCTCTTCTTTCTCCACTTTTCTCTTCTTCTTCCTTTCTCTCTTTGTTAAAGACATAAAATGGGGGGAAAATAAGGGATTTTAGAAGACTTAAATCATGGCTTAGGTTAAAGCTCCCAACTTAAATGGTTAACACCACATTAAAATGACTCCCAATTACGCATATAAGCTAAAACCAGGTAAAAGTGCCCGAAATGCAAAAAAATACAATAGGACACTTATTTTGACTGTCTCACACCATCCGGGACTAACTACACCCTCTAAACTAGCATTCGGAAATTTATAAATTATTTTGAGTACCAATATGATATAAATCAAAATGTCAGTTTAAATACCTGACACTACAAACATGCAACCTGATGATATTTACTTTCACCTACAGTAAATATGCATCAAAATAGTAAATATTAACTTCAAATTCATTAAATTAATATCTACTCCAATCCCCACATTTTATATATTTACCTTATGCGGTAAAATTAGTATAAAATGAGCCTCCCAGAATCGAGGGTTGTTACATTTATATCATCGATGATCATCTTTGGCGATTCCACTTTTCTCTTGAATATGTATAAAACATACATATAGCATTTAATATTAGGTACCTTTTCCAACTTCAAGGGCTTCATAGTCACTTCAGGGGCTTATGTCTTTTCATAGATAATAACCTCTTCTAGGGTTTTAGAGAAAGTGGATCTTTTGTTCATAACCTCTTTTGGAGCGTTATATATAACCTCTTCTGGAGTATTATTTGGGCATGATTTCATATAGCCTCCACTTATGGGGAGTCAAGTAGTTAGGACCTATAGGTTTACCATGCTTCTCGCGTGCAATAAATTCATTTGCTGCCGATATTATTTTATCCTTCTGGGACAACTATTTTGGCAAGCACATTTGCAACTAGTCCATGTGACATTTTGATGTTGTAATATAATTTTGTTCACTTCATTTTCGCATTGAGCGATACAAGGGATTATATGAGACAAAGTTGAAGCATTCCACAATAATTCTCATCGTTCTCCAGGAACGAATCGCTCTTTAAATATAATTTGTACTTCTGGTAAGTTTTATCATCCCCCCTTACGATGAGAATAGTGTCTCATCAAAATAAAATTGCACATATACTATAAACATTATATTTATCAATGGTTCAAAAGGGTGTGAATCGTAAGAACCATATATACCCTTGTGATAAATATCGTTTGCATTCGCAACGTCTTATAAAGAAAAATTAAGGTGACCAAAATGGTCTATGTATAATAATAACTAATTGAACCATGGAGCTACAGGCTCATGAAAAAGTGAAATTTTACCATGCAAAATATCTTATAGTATAATCCCCGGAATAATGTAATGATAGTGTAATCTTTTGTCTTCTAACACTAGAAGTAATGCAAAATTACTTTGCACGATTTATTTCCATATACTGATGCCCATAAAACAAAGCAAATTACTTCAGGAATTGCTTTCATGTAACGTATCGCATATGTATGGGAGGGTACCCAATACAACATCACATAGGCTCTTCTAGAGCCTTATATTCAACTATGGTTAAAAGCTTTAATATATCACATTCCAAGTCTGAAAAAACTTCGGCCAGAAAAATGTCATCATATGATGAACGTTCACAATTGCCACTTTTTAAAATTAAAGTTTGATTATCAAGTGTTTAAAGTGGGTCCAAATATAGAGATGTTGAACAATACAATAATATTTTATAATCAAGATTTTGTTAACCAAACTTTAAGAAGTGAAAGTATTAAAAAAGAATCATATCAGATAATTATTAGATATTGAAAGAATGAGATAGATAACAAAACTGTTCGAATTAAAGTTTAAAACTTTGGTTTGATAACTAAAGAATCAAAAGTTCATAATCTTATAATATTTTTGAGACTTGAGGATCGAAATTAAGAAACTTTAGGCTTGTAATATATAACTAGGGTCATTAAAATAACTATCACAATATTTCGTTGTGAAAAGTAGTGAGAACTTAAGGTTCTCTATTTAATGTCACGTGTATATGAATCTTCAGGTTCACATAAATTATCAAATAAAAACATAGGAATTCAGATTCTATATGAAAATAACTCACGAAGTGCCTAGTGAGAATTATGTATAAAAATTGGAGTTTTTATTTTTATTTTATTTATATATGAGAACTTCTCGTTCTACACAAATAATTGAACTTCAAGTTCAATATCACTAATATAAAAGTACATTAAATTCTCGACCCTTTTCTATCAAAACATCAGGTTGATTGAGTGGTAAAAATTTAAAGAATCTTTCAAACAAGTGACAAATAATTTTTTTTTATTAACATCAACCAATAATAATTCAACCTCTTTGAATAAAAATGAGGAGTCTAATTTTTCACATTCTCTACACATTTCCAAGACTCCAATGAACATTAAATAATTAGAATGTGAAAAGGAGTTAAAATTAAATAACATTAAAAGTAATTTAATACTCACATGAAGCGAAAGGCCAAGAGACAAAAATTTCATAGTGAAACTATTAATGGAATAGTTAAATGGACAATTAACCATTAATAGAGTATTTGAAAAGACATTTCATTTATAAAGAAAATGAAAAGGCCAAGAACTTGAAAATATATGTTTAAATACCCAATTGATTTTGAAATTAATCCCAAAAAATAATATATTTGGCGCTTCAGGTTCAAATCATAAAAAAATTATTCGAAAATTTTCAAATTCATACCTTATGACTAATCAAAAACTTCGAGTTTATTTTCACTTTTTTTTAATAATTATTGAGGAACTTCTGGTCCCAAATATAAATAATAAGGACATCGTCATAACACAACATTAAATATTTAGGGACGTTAAGCGTCCTACTCAATGATATTCAAACTTCAAGGTTGATAAGGGGTAAAATTGTTTGGAACTTCAAGTCTAAAAAATAAATAATCCATACGGAACATGAAAATATCCTTACCCTTGTTATATAAATAATTAAAACTTCATCTTTGATTACAAAATTATTGGAGCATCAGGTCCAAATTATAAATAATTGTTATTGGACTTTTAATATCCCTTGTCATATTACAAAAATAATCAAAACTTCAAGTTTGATATTGTGGCTTATTTCATTGTTAAGTCCAAAAATTGACCAATAATTGAGAACTTCGAGTCTCAAATTTAAAATAATTTAGGATCTTTTAGTCCTAAATAAAAAGTATATAGAATCTTCTCGTTCCAAATGAAAAAACTATATGGGAACTTCAGATCCCAAATTAAAATAATTATTTGGGTATTTCATGTCCCAAAATTTAGATAGCCATTGGAAACTTCAAGTCCCCATAAATAGTAATTGGGAGTTTGAGATCCCAAATTTTAAATAGTATATGGAGCTTCAGGTCCCAAATTTGAATGATAATTAGGAACTTATACAAAAAAAAAATAGGTAGCATTTTCTATAATTAAAAGAAAATTATATTGCATAAATAGTAAAAAAAAACTAGGAAGAGCACTTATACATACCGTTGACATGGATCATTTTTTAAAAATAGTAAAAAATATTTTTATGGATCCCCTCAAATGTTTAAATACCACATCAAAAAACTTAACTAAAAAATAATTTTTTTCCTATTTTAAAAAAAAAATTATTTTTTTTATTGTCCAACCCATTTCTACTCCAAATCATCTATTTTTTCTACTGCCCAATTGATAGGAAAACCTATCAAACTTGATTCATCAACTGTGGATATCAATAGGCCTAGTGTGGCTCGCGTTTGTGTTGAAGTGGATCTCTTAAAAACATTACCCAAGAGAGTATGGATAGGTTGTGGAGATACTGGCTTCTGGTAGGAGGTTCACTTGGAAAATAAACCCAAATATTGTAGACATTGCTGCAAGAAGGGACACGTGGAGGATACCTGTATATTCCTTTTGTCAAAACATGAGGAAAAACTTGTGAAGAAACCTGATATGGTACCAAAGAATTTTTTGACAAGGCATGAAAAGGTTGACCCTACTATTCAAATTGCAATCAAGGTAGCTGAACCAATTAAACAGGTAGATAAAGATGTTAATGTAGTTTTTAACATAGATTCAGACAAGGAAGACAACCAAATTATGGAATCTCGGGTAGAGATATCATCCAAGACAGCTGTTAAGGAAAAGAAGGAATGGATAGTCAAAAATAGCAAGACTCATATCCCATCAGACCTGATTAAAGACAAAAAAAATGTCGAAGGAACTGATGTTGGCATATCCTAGCCTGGGGACAATACAAACATGAATCAAATCAAAGATATGGATAATGTATAAGCTTTAGCTATGGAAAATATCTCCTTTTCGGGAGACAATTCACATAAGAATCAAATCCAAGATATGTATGATGAAGAAGCTTTAGCTGTGGAAAATATCTCCTTATCTCATAGAGGTACTACTATCCCTAAACTTGACAAGAACTCAGTCTCTAAATCCCTATATGCTACAGATACTGATGATGATGAAACCTATCAAACTCCATACTTAGAGGATCTCCAAATGTCCTCAAAGAAATTTGATGGTAAGTTGAGGATTTCAGTGATACAGAATGCTTAAAAAATGCCTATGGATGTAGCAGTTCAAGCTTCTCGTAAGCAGTTACTAGGGAGGAATCATGATCCTATGTTCAGAAGAATCACCAGGTCCTCAAACAAAGGTAACAACCACTCTTCATCTTCTAAATCTCAATAATCAATTTTATGGTTTGGAATGTTAGAGGGGCTGCAAAAAAATCATCAAATCAAAGATTGAAGCTGTTATGCAAGATTCATAAAATGCCATTTATTGCTCTTCTTGAACCAAAGGTGGATCAGTAAAAAAATCAACAGTTATATGATGAAATGGGGTTTTGAAGGCTACTGTTACAATGTTAATGGCAAGATTTGGTTGTTCTGGAGATTTAATGTAAGTGTTAAGTGTTTAATAGACAATCCTCAACATCTAACAGTTAAAATAAGCCACCCTCAGGAGCAGCATAGCATAGTTATTACTATTGTGTATGCTAAATGTTCTAGAGAAGAAAGATTGGAGTTATGGGATCAATTGTCATACATTGCTTGTAATTTCCAAAACTTTCCCCAATTGGTTTTTGGAGACTTCAATGTTGTTTTAGCTCAGCACGAAAAACTTGGGGGTAATGATATTGATCATGTAGCTGTTGATAGCTTAATCCAAGCTAAAGAGGACTGTGGCCTGGCTGACTTGGGTTATAATGGTACTAGATTTACATGGTGCAACAATAGAAAAGAGGAGGATATCATCATGGCTAGACTGGACAGATGCCTTGCTATCCAGAATTTCATTAATTTATTTCCCCTATCTAAAGTCCAACATCTGAACAGATCCACTTCAGATCATGCTCCTCTTCTCCTTAATGTTCTATCTCAATCTTCCAGCCTGCCTAAGCCATTCAAATTTCAACACATGTGGTGTAATCATCACCAATTCCAAGAGTTAGTTAAGAATTCTTGGAATGATAACATTGATGCTATGGGAATGAATCGTTTTGGCTTGAAGCTCAGAAGACTTAAAGAGGTTCTCAAAACATGGAACAAGGATATCTTCAAGAATATTTTTCAAACAATCAAAGATTTAGAAGATGAAACACTCTAGTTTGAGATCAATTTCGAACTGGACTGTAGTGAATCTAATAGCGAAGCCCTAAACAAATGTAGAGCTGAGTTAATGAGGGCTTATGCAAATGAAAAGATCTATTGGAGACAGAAATCTTTTTCTAAATGGCTTAAAGCTGGTGATTCTAAGACAAAGTTCTTTCATAATAGTGTCAGGGCCAAAACTCATAAACTCTAGATTCAGTCAATCATTGATGAAGAGGGCAATATGTTAGAAGAGTTTGAAGAAATCAAGGCTCACATTGTCCAATTCTATGAAAATCGGCTCAAGGAAAACTTAGACATTCCTTTTTCTAATGTCAGTGATACCATACCTACCATCATAACTTCTGAATTAAATGAAAATTTGGAAGATTACACCAATAAAGAGGAGATTTTAGCAGCTATTAATGACCTAAATGAAGACTCTACTCCTGGTCCTGATGGATTTGGGGGATACTTCTACAAGGTCTGCTAGAATATAATAAAAAATGACTTATTCCTTGCTATTAACTCCTTTTTTGCAGGTAATGTTCCTCCTCGTAGCTGGACTGGCACATTTGTGGTGCTCATTCCCAAGGTCAAATCCGTAAAAACTTATGGTGATCTAAGTCCCATTAGTCTTTGCATCTTCTCGTTTAAAATCATTACAAAAATTTTATCCACAAGGCTGGCTAAAGTTCTCCCATTGCTTATATCTCAAAATCAGAGTGGATTCCTAAAGGGAAGAGCTATTCAAGAAAATGTGTTGCTTGCCAAATAGATGATGCATAATCTTGGGAAAAGAATTCATGGTGGTAATGTCATCTTTAAGTTGGACATGGAAAAGGCTTATGACAGGATCCACTGGGGTTTTTTTAATTCGAGTTCTTCATGCTTTTGGTTTCGGTGAAAGATGGATTGATTATATCTGGAGGAGCATTTCCAACAACTGGTTTTCTTTAGTCATCAATTGTGGTAAATGTGGCTACTTTAAATCTTCCAGAGGTCTTAGATAAGGGCATCCATTGTCCCCAAGTCTATTCATTATAGCAGCTGAGTAGAGGTTTGAACAACTTAATGTCATCTGGATCAGTCAATCCTTATTATCTTTCTAGTGGCAGTCCATTGATATCTCATCTAGCTTTTGCAGATGATCTTATTATTTTTTGCAGAGGTGACAAGAGATCTCTCAAGAATATAGGTGACTGCATCCAACATTATTGCAATTTATCTGGTCAGAAAATGAATACTTCCAAAAGTTCCTTTATTGTGGATTCTAAAAGTAAACCTCAATTGAAATAAAAAAAAATTGCTTCTATTTCTGGCCTTAACCACAAGGAGCTGCCCCTTAAATACTTGGGGTGTCCTTTATTTAAAGCTAGTAACAAAATCAAATTTTATGACAGTCTTATTATTTCATTGAGATCGAAAATAGCTAGATGGCAATCTAAATTTCTTTCAAGTGGTGGAAGACTTGTTCTTCTCAAGCATGTTCTATCTTCTATCCCCTCTTATCTTCTGTCTTCATTATCTCCCCCAAAAGCTGTTATTCTTAAAGTTCATGATATTCTCAATAAATTCTTCTGGGGAGGTTCTGCAGATCTTAGTTGGAAACACCAATGGAAGAATTGGGAGGCTCTTTGCAAAAGCAATACTGTGGGAGGCCTTGACCTTCCTAATTTCAATTATATATCTAAAGGTTCTTTCATGAAATTGTTTTGGAAGTTGAACACTGAAAAGTCTCTCTGGGCCATGTACATGTCTAATAAATATATGAGACACGATGATAGTTATACTAATGGTTCTCATACCTGGAAAAGCTTAATGAGGGTGAAAGATATCTGTCTTCTTCAAATGTATTGTATTGATGGGAAATGGCTTTGGACTTCTGAAAATTCAGGTGTATACTCATTAACTTCTGCCTATGCCTCTTGCCTTGATAATCATCCTTCTTTCACTGTTTATAGCATTATTTGGGATAATAATATTCCTAAAAAATGCTCTATTAATATGTGGAAAATTATCAACAAAATCATTCCTTTAGATGATATCATTCAAGGCATTGGTATAAAATTATGCTCCAGATGTTGCCTTTATAAGAAAAATGTTGAAACAATTGACCATTTATTCCTTCAATGCCCAAGTATCACACCAGTTTGGAAGTTTTCTCTAATCTCATGGGAATTGATATGAGCTCAATCAGTATTCCCTCTATGCTCTTAAGTTGGTGGATCAAAAGTGGCCTAAAGGATTATTCCAAATTTCTTGGTAAATGCATCCCCATTATTGTGTGCTTGGAGATATGGAAATGCAGAAATAAAGTCTTTTTTGATAATTCTTCATTTGATGAAAAAGTTATTATTTCTCAGTCCATTAACTTGATTTTTAGTATTTGTAAAGGGATTCAATTTAGACATGGTATATCTTACTTTGATATTGGGATTCAATTTACTTTTTATCTCAACATCAAACAATATATTAAATTGTTTATCCCTATCAAATGGATCTCCCCCTCCCCTCATAATTACAAATTAAACATTGATGGGGTCTCTAAAGGAAATCCTGAAGAAGTGAAATTGGTGGCATTTTAAGAAATCACAAAGGAGACATCATATTTTCCTATGCTCAACCTGAGGGATATGCTTCTAATTCATCTGTGGAAATCAAAAGTCTCTGGATGGGGTTAAATCTTTGCTTAGAATACAACTTTGAGGAAGTAGTGATTGAATCAGACTCTATTTATGTGGTGAATCTGATAAATCGAAACTGGAAACCGCCTTAGAATCTTCTTAAATGTGTGGAAGAAATCAAAGAGAATCTCATCAATACCAAAAGTTCATTAGTTCACTGCTTCAGGGAATTAAATATGGTTGCAGATAGCCTTGCTAATTATGGGGTTAATATTCATTCATCTTCAATCTTCAATAATTTCCCGGACCTTCTAAAGATAACTCGAGGAGCTTACAAGATGGACAAGATGGGATGTTGCTACATTAGATCTTCTTTCAAATGATCTTTCTTATCTCTTGTAATGGGACTTCTTTAAAGCCCCATATTTATTGCTTTTTTTTTAAGTTTCCGTTATCTCTCTTGTATCTAAGCTTGCTTAGTTGCCACCTGGGAGAGGCTTTTTCTCCTCAGTTTAATAATATCTAAGGGGTTCAGTCCCTCTTTAAAAAAAAAAGCGTTACGTATATGCGTTCGACAATCTATACATACCACTGGTGCGGACTATTTTTTTTTAAATAGTAACAAAAATATTTTGCTAGTTTTTTCTATTTGAAAAAAAAATGGGTCGCACCAGTTGTATGTATAAGTGCTCCGACCACCTATACATACCGATGGTGCGGACCAACATATTAGAAAAAAAAGGTACACGTCAGCGGTATGTATCGGTTGTCCGTGCCAGCGGTATGTATAGAAAAAAAATATTCCCTTATTTTTTAATTATTTTTAACTCGTTTAGTCCCTTAAATACAAATTTATCCAATATTCTCTTATTTTTGAAGGTCGGCCAACGGCACCCCTAATTGTAACTCATGTATACATAAAAGGATGAAATAACAATTGCCAAAATTTAGTAGAAAACTTGTAAATATGCAAGGTTTGTGACTCAGGAATATTAGAATATAAAAAATTACAAGATCAAAGTATAATTATACACTAGTTATAAGAATTCTACTAATAAATTTAGGTCGTATAATAAATATGTTAACGTAAACTAAAAATGATTCTAGCAATATGTTCCACATTTTTTTTTTCAAAATTAGTATTTATATGCTTTGTGATATATAACATATAATTATAAGTGTGTTGCTATTACAATGAACTTTAATATTTTAAATCTCCATTGTTTTAATGGATCAACTATACATACACATGGTGCCTTTACAAAAAATGTTGAAGAACAAATAAAAGATATTTAAAAAAAATCCATGGTGCCTTTTAAAGTTTTAAATGACTTATACAATATACACATGTTCTTTTATTAGGCAACTCAGTAGACTTAGGATAAAGAATACTAATATATAAAATAATAAAGAGAGTCCATACCTTCATACCTTCACATTGAGTCTTCTTGCATCATACTTGGCATGAGTAACATATGATGGTTATTTGACTTTTGAGGTGGGTAAAAAGTTGGACACAAGAATTCTATGGCAATCTCCAATTCTTCACTAGCTACCTTCTGATTGTAAATCCATGATTTTGTTTTTTCGGAGATCTATAATGGATAAAGTCCAAGGAGTGATAAAGAGATTACGTGCTGATCACGTGTTGTAAAATAAAATACATATAGAGAATTGAGAGAGAGATTATTTTATTTCTCAATAGTATTGAGTGTAATTGTTATACAAAAATATGTGAGGATCCTCCTATTTATAGGGAAAAATATTAGAGCGGCCCACATTTGAAACTTAAAACCCAAACTTAATGACATGGTACTGCCATGTCATCAGCCTCATCAGCCACAAACTCATAAACCCATTTGAGAATAAAAAAAATTAGGTAGCATTTTCTATAATTAAAAAAAAATATATTGCATAAATAGTAAAAAAAACTCGGAAGAGCACTTATACATACCGTTGATACGGATCATTTTTTAAAAATAGTAAACTAAGTTTTTATGCATCCCCTCAAATGTTTAAATACCACACAAAAAAACTTAACTAAAAAATATTTTTTTTGCTATTTTAAAAAAATGGTCTGCGTCAGCGGTACGTATAGGCGTTCGACAATCTGTACATATCACTGGAGTGGACTATTTTTTTTTAAATAGTAAAAAAAACATTTTGCTATTTTTTTTCTATTTGAAAAAAAATGGGTCGCACCAGTTGTATGTATAAGTGCTCCGACCACCTATACATACCGCTGGTGCGGACCAAAACATTAGGAAAAAAAAGGTCCACGTCAGTGGTATATATCGGCGGTCCATGCTGTAATACCCCGTATTTTTATGCTATATTAATTTGGGGATTTATTAAATTTAATGTGAATTAATTATTTAATAAAAATCCGAAAATTAATTATGTTATAATTATTAACGTGATGAGAGTTAGTAATTATGGAAAAATCTGTTGAATATTACTAATGAGCAAAGTAATATATAATAGTGGCCATATTAAATGTCACGAGTGAATAAAATGACAATTTTAAAAATTTGAGTCGGGACGCGCCCGTGTCGCGTCGGGACTAAATATTGATAAATAAAAGTAAATATTTTATAAGTTGTTTGTATGGTCGTTTTGAGTGCGCCAACGCGTCCGTAAGGGTCAAGATAGTCAGAAAAGTATACCCGGGAGTTTGATTTGGGTCTCGGGGCGTTTTTAGGCCTAATTAGTACCCCGGGAGGGCATTTTAGTCATTTTGTATTTTTGGGTAATTAACCCACGAAAATTAAAGGGGTTATATCAGATGTTTAGGTTATCTCCTAGGGTTAGATAACTCAAAACACTAGAACGGCCATTGGAGAGGAGATGAGAGAGCTCTCAAGGCATTCCAAGGCTCAAAACTCACCCGTTTGCACCGCCGCCACCGCCACCGCCAACGCATAGATCGCGAGACGGGGAATGCAACCACACCAAATTCAACACCAAACCAGATTTCTGAAAATCCCAGGCAAGTGTTTATCTTGCTTATTTCTTTGATGCATCATCCATATTTGTTTAGGAGTTATTAGGATGAGATTTATGGAAGAAAAACCCAATTTGAGATAGGAAATTTTCATGTAGTGATGATTTATATGATATTCTGGAAACCCTTTGTCATGTAAAGGATTAAGAGTTTGATTAAGAAAAGAGTTCTAATCAGATACAAACACTAAAAAAAATTTATTTCGGATGATCGGACCGTTGGAATTGGATGAAATTTTACAGAGAATTAGCTGAAAACGAGAAGAAGCTACAGAAAAACATTCAGCTCGATCTGACCGTTCAATATTTTTTAATATTTTTTTTTGATAGACAGTTTTATGTTTTGAGGACTCTTAGAGATAATAAAAAAAATTCAATTAAAACTCCATTTTAATTCCGATTTCGAAACCGTTTGAAATTCTCATCTTTAAAAATAAAATTCAAAATCCTTTAATGTAAGGCGAAATCTATATTTTTGGGATATTTTGCATAAGGGACAATGTAAGTATATATTAAAGGGGAGAGACACGTAAGAGAGAGTTACGTTGGAACATAAATGGATATCTACTGAATTGTACATTTGGAAGAATAGAGTCCATGAGGGTTACGTAGTAAGTTGTAAAAACCCTTCGAATTAAAGTTAGAAACGAACCATTATACTTGATAAATAATAATGGGAAAATAAGGATAAATATTGTGAATGTGGGTTATTGGATAAACCTAAATTTATATAATAAAAGTGGTATATTTATATGATTATGTATGCATATATTATATGCTTGTGAAAATCATGCCCGCGCTACTTGCTACCCCTGAGGTTTTCGCGCTGGGACGATCTTATCTCGTGTGCCTTATGGGGGTTATTGACTCGTACCCTAGAAGATAGAAATCCTAGGTACAGGCTATCGAATCAGTAGTCACATTCCTAAGAGACGTGAGGGTATGTACTGACCTCTTGGACTTGGAAACTATGCTTCGCCTCAATATTGTTTGTGTATCTATTTATACAGCTCGAGAGTGATTTCGAACTTGTATTCCCTTTAGTAGGATTGATACGGAGATTGGATAGCAGAGTATGCCCGCACCATTAAATTTTATGTGGGGTGTTGTTAGAATATATATATTATACGAGTATTTAATATATATATGAACTTCTGAAATATGGAAAACTGCCTAATGTGTTATGGTAAGTAAGACATGTATAATGACTCAAATTGGAAATACTTGTTTTGAAAAGTATAATATGATATTAAAAAAAAACTTTATGAATCAATAAAGTTAAAATGAGCGTTTTGTACTAAATGAAATTATCCTTTTTAAACCATGATGTTGTTAAATCTTAGATTTTGAGAGTCACCTAAGATAAGTTAAATCCTTGGGGAAGGATAGTGTGATATATGATGAGATAAACCATTGGGAAGGTTAGTGCGATAGGAGTGCACATTAGAAGAGAGGCGAGAATTTCTCAAGAGAGTGTCGCACTAATATATTGTTGCATTGGCCTGTATCAATTTAAATACTTGCTAAACAAATTTTTAAATCATATACACTATCGGACTCTGACCCGTTTCTATTCCTCTTTCTCTCCTGTATATATACGTATATATTACAGGTGCCCAGCCACAGGGGCGTCTTGTTTAGGATCCCTTGGAAGGAATGTGTTGCAGCTTAGGTGGGAGTTTCAGGCCACTTGCTTAAACGATTTCATTTACTTGATTCCACTTCTATCATTCTCCTTATTGGGCATGTGTCGCCCTTTCCACTATTTATCTGTTTTATTGGGACATTTGTATTTCAGTTATTTCTACTACTGTTACTTTGGGATTTATTCAGCATGTATGTTTTACTTTAAGTTTTAAATGTTGGGATTGGGTTGTTAAATGTTAAATTATTGGATTGATTGTTTAATAAAATAAATAAATAAAATTGGAAAGTAATGTTTAAAAAATGGTTTTGACACTTAGCTAAATTAAATAGGGTGTTAAATTTGGAAAAGTTATTTTTACGACAGTGATGCTAAGAATGAACCAACTGTTCACCTTGATTTTAATTTAATAAAGGAATGATCGCCCGGTATTTAATTAGGCGGAGTGTCACATGTGGTATTAGAGCATCAGGTTCTAGTGTCCATAGGATCTGTATGGCTTATTTTCGCTTTCAGCTTAACGTTTTTGCTATAAAGCCCTATTTTTAGGATTGTTGTATTCCTTCTTTTACGTTTACGTCTCCAGCCATTTGGGATTTGATAATGACTGGAGACTAATAAACTTCTTCACGTTTCAGATGCCTCCGAGATGTGCGCCGAAGGATAGGCGTGCCCAGGCCGAGCAGCCAGCAGCTCCGGTACAAGGCACTATGAATGCTAATGAAGTAGCCGCCATTGTTGCTCAGGCAGTAAATGCCGCCCTAGCGGTGGTTCAATAGGCTCCACCCCAGATTCAGGCAGTGGCGCCAGTACCAGCACAACTTCCATCTTCATGGGAGAGGGTTAGGGACGCTTTTCAGAAGGCGCATCCCCCTGAGTTCTCTTGTAGCTCAGATATCGTCACTGTCAGCCAATGGAAGAAAGACATCCAGCGACATCTTCGTATGTATGAGTGCACCGACGTGAAAAGGCAGTTATTGGCTTCCTTTAAACTGGTGGGGGCCGCTTTGCAGTGGTGGGAGTCCACTACCACCTTGGAGGAGAGGGACACGATCCCTATTCAGTCGTTCTGGGAGTGGTTTGACCGCAAGTACTTTCCACCCGCCCTGCAGACTGAGATGAGGCGGAAATTACTGAATTTGAAACAGGAGAACACAACCATTGCTGAGTATGAGGAGGTGTTCACTAGACTTCTCACCATAGTGCCAGATGAGGCACCTACTAAGAGTAAGAAAATTTTGTTGTTTGTGGACGGGTTATCTTGGAGGATCCGTCAGCATCTTATAGGGAATCTATCTCTGAGTACTTTCACTGATGTACTCAATGCTGCGTTACTACATTGCCAGGATCACCGCTTCCATCTGCAGGGAAGCAGAAGAGCAGGAGAGTCCAGCCAGCAGGGCAGGACCGGGGGTAGTAGTGCTAGTGGGGAACCATCTCATGGACAGACTCGTCAACCCGAGCAGAGTTCCCATCAGGGGGACCCTGCTAAGCGATTCCGTTTAGGTGATTCCAGGCAGGGATTTGGGGGTTATAGGCAGGGCCAGCCTAATCAACAGGGCCAACAACGTGCTAATTAGGGCCAACAGGGCTAGTGGCGGGGAGGTAACGGCCAGCAGGGCCGTGGTCAGCAGGGTCAGAGGGGAGGTAACTTCAGAGGCCGGTGTTTTGTATGCGGCAAGCATGGTCATAAGCGCCAGGATTGCCCAAAGGGTAATAGGGCCCCACAGCAACAGGGTGCCCGTAATGAGCCACAGAGACCACTTTTTCCAACTACCCTCCCAGCTCCAGCCCAGGTGCCAGCCCTACCAGCCATTCCAGCAGCTCCAGTGCAGCAGGGGCAGTTACAGTACGGACGTGTCTATAACGTCCACCAGGCAGCAGCTCCACAGGCACCACCCGCGATTAAGGGTATGTTTCCTATCCATGGTACTATGGGTCGGGTTTTGTTTGATACTAGGGAGACACATTGTTTTATAGCTACGCATTTTGCGAAGGCCTTAGGGTTGTTAGCCATGGAAGAGAGCACAGTGACGTGTGTAGACTCACCATTGGGGAGTGGGTCGCTTATCTTCTTTATATACCGGGGATTGGGGGTAGAGATTGGTAGTTTGGTATTACCTGCAGACATGTTAGTCTTAGATATGCATGAGCATGATGTTATTATCGGTATGGATTGGCTCGCAGCTTATAGAGCCATGATTGAATGCTTCGGTGGGAGCATTGTTTTTGCCATTCCGGGGCAAGAGATGTTTGTAGTGGCGATGCCTCGCCCAGAGGGAGGTTCGACCGCTCATTTGTATTATATAGAGGAGGATACATCTAAGGAGGTTGTGATTCCTTTAGAGTCGATCCCAGTCGTTCATGAGTATTCCGATGTATTCCAGGAGATACCAGGCCTACCCCCCAATCGAGAGATAGACTTTGTCATAGATTTATTGCCAGATACGAGACCGATAGCACGCGCTCCATACCGTATGGCTCCGGCGGAGATGCGAGAGTTACGAGATCAAATAGAGAAGTTGTTAGGTCAGGGCTTCATTCACAGGAGTACCTCACCTTGGGGCGCTCCAGTCTTGTTTATGAAGAAGAGAGATGGTTCACTGAGGTTATGTGTGGACTACCGGGAGTTAAACAAGGTCACGATATGGAATAAGTATCCGTTGCCTCGAATCGATGATCTGTTCGACCAGCTGAGGGGAGCAACTTTCTTTTCGAAGATAGATCTGAGGTCGGGGGTACCATCAGCTACGTATTAGAGAGCAGGATGTTTTAAAGACTGCCTTCTTGACGAGATATGGGTCTTACGAGTTCAGAGTGATGCCATTTGGTCTCACAAATGCTCAAGCCGTGTTCATGGACTTAATGAATCGAGTATTCAGATAGTTCTTGGATCAGTTTATCATCATCTTCATAGATGACATTTTGATATATTCACACTCCGAGGAGGAGCATGTTGAGCACTTGAGGCAGGTTCTTCAGACTTTACGAGAGCATCAGTTGTGTGCTAAGTACGAGAAGTGTGGATTCTGGTTGCGAGAGGTACAGTTCTTGGGGCATGTTGTTTCTGAACAGGGGATAACAGTTGACCCGAGTAAAGTGTCAGCGGTGAGGGAGTGGGGACAGCCCACGACACTGACGGAAGTGCGTAGTTTCTTGGGGTTAGCCGGATACTACAGGAGATTCATTCGGGGATTCTCCAAAATAACGGGTCCATTGACGAACCTGAATCGCAAAGGGGTACCATATGTTTGGGATGATGCTTGTCAATTGGCTTTCGATGAGCTGAAAGACAAGCTTACTTCAGCACCAGTCCTTGCTTTACCGAAGACGGGTGTGGACTACCTCGTTTACACCGATGCCTCTTTACGGGGACTTGGGGGAGTACTTCAGCAGGAAGAGAAGGCTATATCTTTTGCCTCCCACAAGCTTAAGCCGCATGAGAAGAATTACCCCACCCACGACCTGGAGTTAGCAGCGGTCGTTTTTGCACTGCGTATATGGAGACACTATTAATTGGGGGAGAAGTTCCATTTGTTCACAGACCACAAGTCACTGCAGTATCTGTTCACTCAGCGAGAGCTGAATATGCATCAGCACAGATGGTTAGAGTTTGTGAAGGACTATCAGTTCGACATACAGTATCATCAGGGAAAATCCAACGTAGATGCTGATGCGTTGAGCCGTAGACCGGTAAATGAGGTAGCGGACGTCTGGAAAGCGAAGTGGAAGGAGTTGGGTCACCAAGACGCAGTAGCCCGTTCCTTCATATCTGTTATGACAGTCACACTCGAGATTGTTACGAGGGTATTACAGGCCCAAACCACAGACCCGTTTTTCCAGGAACAGATTGTACGACTTTTAGCCGAGGGTGCTGAGTCCTATTCTGTTAGTTCTGATGGGGGTTTAAGGTTTAATGGGAGGTTAAAGGTTCTAGAAGGGGAAGAATTGTGTCATGCAGTGATGACCCAATCTCACGGGTCCCGATTTACGGTACATCGTGGAGGAGATAAGATGTACCACGATATGAGGAGGCAATACTGGTGGAGTGGGATGAAGAAGGACATTGTTGAGTTCGTGTCCAAGTGTTCTACCTGCTAGCTGGTGAAGGTGGACCATCAGAAATCATCAGGATTACTTCAACCATTGGAAGTACCCACGTGGAAGTGGGAGAGTATTTCCATGGATTTTATTACAGGGTTGCCTACATCACAGCGGGGCCACGACTCCATCTGGGTGATTGTAGACCGTTTGACCAAGGTGGCTCATTTTCTGCCGGTGTGGACAGATTATACCACAGGTCAGTATGCTCAGTTGTTCATTGCTGAGATTGTCAGATTACATGGGGTGCCCCTGAATATTGTGTCAGATAGAGACAAGATTTTCGTGTCACGTTTCTGGGAAAGCTTTCAGAAGGCTATGGGTACTAAGTTAAAGTTGAGTTCAGCTTATCACCCACAGATAGATGGACAGACAGAGCGTACTAATCAGATGTTAGAGGATATGCTACGCATGTGTGTTCTTGATTTTGGAGGAGGTTGGGAGCCACATCTTCCACTGGTAGAGTTTGCTTATAATAACTCTTATCAGTTTACGATTGGTATGGCTCCATTTGAGGCTTTGTATGGCAGGCCTTGTTGTTCTCCAACTTGTTGGCTCGAGGTGAGGGATAACAAGTTTCTAGGACCAGAGGTGATTCAGGAAACCTCCGCGAGGATTGAGATGATTAGGAGTCGCATTCGAGTAGCCCAGGACAGGCAGAAGAGCTATGCCGATGTGAAACGGTTCTTCTGGAAGTTTAATGTGGGGGACCAAGTGTTACTGCGTGTATCTCCTATGAAGGGAGTGATGAGGTTCGGGAAGAAAGGGAAATTGGCCCCGAGGTACGTGGGACCATTTCCCATTATCGATAGGATTGGGCCAGTAGCATACAGATTGGGACTACCAGAGCATTTACATCGCATCCACGATGTATTCCATATCTCGTCGTTGAGACGGTATCTTCGGGATGATATGGCCCATACTCACATCGCGATAGATGAGATAGACTTGCAGCCTGACAGCTCTTACGAGGAGAGACCGGTGGCTATCCTAGACTATAGTGAGAGGAGATTGAGGTCGAAGATAGTTCCACTTGTACGGGTCCAGTGGGAGCATCATAAGGTGGAGGAATCCACTTGGGAGCGCGAGGCCGATATGCGCGAGAGATATCCTGATTTATTCTTACCAGGTATGCCTTATTTTCCGAATTTCGGGACGAAATTCCGTTATTAGGGGGGAAGTATGTAATACCCTGTATTTTTATGCTATATTAATTTGGGGATTTATTAAATTTAATGTGAATTAATTATTTAATAAAAATCCGGAAATTAATTATGTTATAATTATTAACGTGATGAGAGTTAGTAATTATGGGAAAATTTGTTGAATATTACTAATGAGCAAAGTAATATATAATAGTGGCCATATTAAATGTCACGAGTGAATAAAATGACAATTTTAGAAATTTGAGTCGAGACGCGCTCGTGTCGCGTCGGGACTAAATATTGATAAATAAAAGAAAATATTTAATAAGTTGTTCGTATGGTCGTTTTGAGTGCTCCAGCGCGTCCGGAAGGGTCAAGATAGTCAGAAAAGTATACCCGGAGTTTGATTTGGGTCTCGGGGCGTTTTTAGGCCTAATTAGTACCCCGGGAGGGCATTTTAGTCATTTTGTATTTTTGGGTAATTAAACCCACGAAAATTAAAGGGGTTATATCAGATGTTTAGGTTATCTCCTAGGGTTAGATAACTCAAAACACTAGAACGGCCATTGGAGAGGAGAGGAGAGAGCTCTCAAGGCATTCCAAGGCTCAAAACTCACCCGTTTGCACCGCCGCCACCGCCAACGCGTAGATCGCGAGACGGGGAACGCAACCACACCAAATTCAACACCAAACCAGATTTTTGAAAATCCCAGGCAAGTGCTTATCTTGCTTATTTCGTTGATGCATCATCCATATTTGTTTAGGAGTTATTAGGATGAGATTTATGGAAGAAAAACCCAATTTGAGATAGGAAATTTTCATGTAGTGATGATTTATATGATATTCTGGAAACCCTTTGTCATGTAAAGGATTAAGAGTTTGATTAAGAAAAGAGTTCTAATCAGATACAAACACTAAAAAAATTATTCTGGACGATCGGACCGTTGGAATTGGATGAAATTTTACAGAGAATTAGCTGAAGACGAGAAGAAGCTACAGAAAAACATTCAGCTCGATCGGACCGTTCAATATTTTTTAATATTTTTTTTGCTAGACAGTTTTATGTTTTGAGGACTCTTAGAGATAATAAAAAAATTCAATTAAAACTCCATTTTAATTCCGATTTCGAAACCGTTTGAAATTCTCATCTTTAAAAATAAAATTCAAAATCCTTTAATGTAAGGCGAAATCTATATTTTTGAGATATTTTACATAAGGGACAATGTAAGTATATATTAAAGGGGAGAGACACGTAAGAGAGAGTTACGTTGGAACATAAATGGATATCTACTGAATTGTACATTTGGAAGAATAGAGTCCATGAGGGTTACGTAGTAAGTTGGAAAGACCATTCGAATTAAAGTTAGAAACGAACCATTATACTTGATAAATAATAATGGGAAAATAAGGATAAATGTTGTGAATGATAAACCTAAATTGATATAATAAAAGTGGTATATTTATATGATATATACTTGTGAAAATTATGCCCGCGCTACTTTCTATCCCTGAGGTTTCCGCGCTGGGACGATCTCATCTCGTGTGCCTTATGGGGGATATTGACTCGTACCCTAGAAGATAGAAATCCTAGGTACAGGCTATCGAATCGGTAGTCACGGTCCTAAGAGACGTGAGGGTATGTACTGACCTCTTGAACTTGGAAACTATGATTCGCCTCAATATTATTTGTGTATGTATTTATACAGTTCGAGAGTGATTCCGAACTTGTATTCCCTTTAGTACGATTGATACGGGGATTGGATAGCAGAGTATGCCCGCACCATAAAATTTTATGTGGGGTGCTGTTAGAATATACATATTATATGAGTATTTAATATATATATGAACTTCTGAAATATGGAAAACTGCCTAATGTGTTATGGTAAGTAAGACATGTATAATGACTCAAATTGGAAATACTTGTTTTGAAAAGTATAATATGATATTTAAAAAAAAACTTTATGAATCAATAAATTTAAAATGAGCGTTTTGTACTAAATGAAATTATCCTTTTTAAACCATGATGTTGTTAAATCTTAAATTTTGAGAGTCACCTAAGATAAGTTAAATCCTTGGGGAAGGATAGTGTGATATATGATGAGATAAACCATTGGGAAGGTTAGTGCGATAGGAGTGCACATTAGAAGAGAGGCGAGAATTTCTCAAGAGAGTGTCGCACTAATATATTGGTGCATTGGCCTGTATCAATTTAAATACTTGCTAAACGAATTTTTAAATCATATACACTATCGGGCTCTGACCCGTTTCTATTCCTCTTTCTCTCTTGTATATATACGTATATATTACAGGTGCCCAGCCACAGGGGCGTCTTGTTTAGGATCCCTTGGAAGGAACGTGCTGCAGCTTAGGTGGGAGTTGCAGGCCACTTGCTTAGACGATTTCATTTACTTGATTCCACTTCTATCATTCTCCTTATTGGGCATGTGTCGCCCTTTCCACTATTTATACATACCGTTGATATGGATCATTTTTTTAAAATAGTAAAATAAGTTTTTATGCATCCCCTCAAATGTTTAAATACCACACAAAAAAACTTAACTAAAATTTTTTTTTTTTTGCTATTTTAAAAAAATGGTCCGCGTCAGCGGTACGTATAGGCGTTCGACAATCTATACATACCACTGGAGCGGACTATTTTTTTTAAAATAGTAAAAAAAACATTTTGCTATTTTTTTTCTATTTGAAAAAAAATGGGTCGCACCAGTTGTATGTATAAGTGCTCCGACCACCTATACATACCGCTGGTGCCGACCAACATATTAGAAAAAAAAAGATTCACGTCAGCGGTATATATCGGCGGTCCGTGCTAGCGGTATGTATGGCAAAAAATATTCCCTTATTTTTTAATTATTTTTAACTCGTTTAGTCCCTCAAATACACATTTATCCAATATTCTCTTATTTTTAAAGGTCGGCCAGCGGCACCCCTAATTTTGAAGCTTAATTTTTTTTTTACAACATTTAAGAGAATTTTTGTATTTCTTAAAACTGTTTAACGCTCCGAATTAAAAAAAAAAACTAGTCTAATAACAATTTTTGTATTTTTGTATTTCGTGTCTTATCCTCTTGTATTTTAACACAGATAATTTTTAACATATTTTTTTTAGTAGGCATTTTTTTTTAACTTGAAAATTATAGTTTTAAGAAAATAAATTTATATTTGATAAAGCAAAAAAAAAAGTATGTATCTTAATAATGTGACATTTTACAAAAACAAAAACATAGGAGAATCAAAAAATAAAAATGTGAGTCCACCTAAATTCCAAAAGCCGTATTATTTAACGTCAAGAAAGAATTCTAAAACAACTATGACTTTAGAAGTCATCAAAATATAGGATTACAATCCGTACAGGTTAAGGTTTAGTGTTTCTTATATAAGTCTTGTAAACCATAAGGTCGATTTAGCTGAGATGCACACAATCTGTCTCTCTCTTAGGCAAGATGTACTGGTACTGGAACGATAGCCACACAGCCATCAGGGACGCTTACAGGGAAAGTAAATTGAGCATACAAGACTACAAGTTGCACGACACCCACAAAACCTACAACGTCATATCCATGCACGACAACATACAAGGGGTAAACATTTACACCACCGTCACCCACACACCTTCCGTGGTGAACAACTGGATATCGTCCATCTCCCGTAAAAGTAAAAGTAGCCTCGTCGGACTCTCCATTGAGCGTTGCAAAAACACCGTTGCCACCCTCCAAATCTGTGTTAACCGCCGCTGCCTCGTCTTTCAAATCGCCAACTCACCAAATAAGTTGGTGCCCGAGTCCCTCAAGGACTTCCTTATCAACTCTAACAACACATTCTTCTGCGTGGACCACGACATCGCCAGTTTGTCCAAAGATTACGGGTTTGTGGTGTCTAATGCGGTTGATTTGGGGGGCTTGGTGGCCCAGTATAATGGCAAGGGTTGGGAATGGTTGAGGAATCAACAATTGATAGTTGTGGTATTTCATTCTATTTTGTCCTTGGGTGAACTCAAGCCGGATAAGATCGCTACGAGCATGTGGGACAATGAGTTTTTAACGCCCCAACAGGTGAAATACGCTTCTTACGACGCCTTTCTTTCTTTCGAGACGGGGAGACGCTTTACTGGATATCTATCTAAGTAATACCATCCAGATGTTTTCATAACTTTTTTGCAGTTGTTCAATAACTACTAGGTTATATAGCTTCAATTATTAGCTGGATTATTAGGGTTTTAGTTTTCCTGTTTGAAGACACATTGAATATTGGAAAGTTTACTCTATTTTTTTTCTTACGTAAATAATATTTCAGTTTTATTATAAGGTGGAATATTAGCACTCATTCTGAATTTGCTTTTTACTCTAGATCTTAATTTTTAACTGTGTTGTGAATCTTTTAGGCCTGGCTTGATGAGAAATAAGGAGGTGTAAATATGATTATATTATTGTTCGATTTGACGAGATATGAGTATCCTGAGTAATGCTTTTTATCACATTAGTTTGTGGAGTCTCACCTACCTCCATAAAATTGTTAAAAGGGTAAGGCGAAAAAATTAAAAATGTCACCAAACCATGCATAAATTGTTGGAATATATTATATATTTCAAATAATTTAATGTGGGTGTACATATTAAAATAGTAATTATATTTGAGCTTCAATTTTTAAATGGGCAAATGAAGTGATCTCATTAAGTAAGCTCAATCTGAAATTTGTGGTTATCCAAAAGTCACTTATTAATTACTCAAGAGTCGTGTTACTCAAAAGTCACCTATTGGTTACTCAAAAGTCAACTAATTTGAATTTATGGGATTCTAATTATATGTCTATAAATAAAATGAAGGGTTCTCGTCCCCAAGGCTAATGCACTCAAAGACTCTCCTCTTCATTCTCATCAATGAGAGATAACTCATAGAGGGAGGGATTAGTCTGTGAAAGACCTCTAACCCCATAATCTCAATCATCACTATGGATTCAGATACACAGTTCCTATAATTCTTTTATAAGGTAATTTCGATAATCTAATATGTTGATGAATTTTATTTAATATTCCAACAAGTGGTATCAGAGCTTCTTCATATTGGATTATTGGGATTGATACTGTGATTGTAATTTAGATGTGACTTTGTTTGATTTATCATACATATGATCTAGTTAGAACCCATGTGACTTTTAGGATTCTATGTAGAATTTATGTATGATTTGTGATAATTTTCATAATCACAGTCCCAAATTGATTAAGGATTGTTAATCCAAGGTGATTTTTTATTTTCCTCAAAATGGTTTAATTCATAATGGATTTAGATGGATTAATTCAATTTTTTTGTAAAGATTAATATGAGAATTGTTGAAATCTTGATTTAGAATTGTGAGGGACGTTTTCAACGACATAGTTTTCTTATTAAGAATTTTACGAAATTTTGGTGGTCACCTAGAAATGTCAAAATAAACAAAACCCATTGAGAATAATGGGCACCACCCTATCTCGGCGATTTGACATCGTTTAGACCCCTAAAAACGCGTTTTTTCTATTTTTAATAATAATGCTAATACTAATAACTCTCGATTAAAAATTGATTTTTCAATTCCGCTAATTAGAGAGTGGTCTTGAAGAGATTGATTATGTCACTGTAGTGATAACTCAAAATTTCCAATTTTGGAAAAATAAATGAGCACTCAATTCAGTTTTTTTGGGGGGAATTAATTCTAACTCAATGTTTGTGGGAATTCTTTCCAAATCAGTTTTTTGTGAGAATTATTTCTAAATGCATATTTTTTTGCGGAACTAAGGCAAGTATAAAATTAGGTGCACCAAATACTTTCATATTTAATTAAAAATCATTTGGTTTCAGATTTTTAATAAAGTTTGATTTCCATTCGGGGTATTTTCTTTAAAAAAAAATCAAAATTGTATTATATCTTGAAATGAATTATACGTTGTCAAAGTAACCTCTATTGCATAGATTAATTTATTTTGAGATATAAAAATAATGTTAATATATTTATTATTCATGCGAGTAATAATCGGCCCAAAGGAAGATTATTATTTGGCTGAATAATAAATATACATTCAGAATTAAATATGTGATAATTATATAGTTTTCATGTGGATAATTAATCGGCCCAAAGGAAGGTTAGTTGTTTGATCGAATTCTATAATGTACAATTAATCAGCCCAAATGAGGGTTAGTTGACCGGATTTACTATCAATACTTTTTCTGGACTGAGAGTACCACTTACAAGTTAATATTTATGTCCAAAGACTAAATGTTAATGTTGTGCTAGGTCTCTCATTGAAGGGTCCACCATTACAGTTATATAAAATTTGTGTCCCGCATTAATCAGTTTATTTTATTATAATATTCCATGACATAAATTTTAAATTGGAGCTTTTGTAATTTATTTGTTCTTTCGGATTAAGTTACTGCTTATTTTGTTAATATTACTGCAAACATGACCTCAATTCATGTGCTTAATGGTACAAACTTTAAGAACTAGAAAGAGAACATTCTTATAGTTTTCAGTTGCATAAATTTAAACTATGCGATAAGGAAGGAACAACCGACTCCTCTTACGGTTAAAGAGAACTTTGAGAAGTGGGATCGTTCTGATCACTTAAGTCTAATGATGTTAAAAGCGCAATATTCTAGAAGATTTTAGGGGCGGTATGTCCGATGAGGTAACTGTCAAAAGTTTCCTTTAAGATATTGAATTACATTTTACAAATAACGAAAAGACTGAGATAAGTACGCTTTTAGCTAACCTTATCCAAATAAAGTATAAAAGCAAAGGACATATGGGAGTACATTATGGAGATGTCTAACATAACTTCAAAACTTAAAGTACTAAGGTTAGAGATGTATGGTAACTTGCTAGTGCATCTGTTATTGGCATCTCTTCCTCCACACTATGGACAGTTTATAGTGAGTTATAATACTCAAAAGGATAAATGTACTCTTAATGAGCTCATTTCATATTATGTGCAAGAAGAGGAAATGTTGAAGAGAGAAAAGACAACTGACATATGCATCAAGGTTGAAGCGGAATAATGCGACTTCTCAAATAAATCCAATTTTAATTATGTGACAAACCAACTAGTCTTAATTAAACCCAAATTTTAGATAAACCCTAACACATGCATCAAGGTGATTTAAAATCATAAATCAATAAACATGTAAAGGAAACCAATTTCAGGAAAAATCCCCGAAGGGTAAAACCTTTTATTTCACCATAATTTGTAAGTAACTTACACGGCTTAAAGTGAAACAGATTTTAACACACGAATACTCGCAGTCATCGTTCGGTGTCATCAGCAATGAATTACGTGCAGCAATCCACAAGAACCACAATCCTATCCTCAGCCCAGGAACACCGCAGCACTCCCTGTGAATCTCAGTCCAAATCAGCAAAGAATCTTCACACAATAAGATCCTTAATGATACGAAGTCATATGATGCATATTTACCCTCTTTACAAGAGCAATATCAGCTAGATCGTATTTTGGGTTCCAAAATAACTCACTAAAGCATTGGGATGTTTTGTGGATTATAAAAACAAAGTATTAAACCTCTAAAGTAAGAAACAAATTTGTACTGCTGTTTGCAGAAAATGTAGACATTTTTTTGTAAAGTGTTTCTTATGAAAAATGGAGTTAGAGAGTCCTATTTATAAAAGACTTAAGGCGGCGGCTCGTTCAAACGAGATTGGATGTCATTTGAACGAAATCCAATGTCGTTTGATACTTCTCGCAACAAGCCATATCTTGAACGACATAGGATGTTGTTTGAAAGACAGTAATATTAAATCTTTTTCTTTTTCTCAATAGACGTACTGTCTCAAAAACTATAAAAATTATATTTTTGACGAAAAACATTAAAAACTACGCTCCAACACTTAGAAAAGATTTTATGAAAAATAATCCCAAAGAAAAGATTTTATAAAAAATAATCCCAATACTCTGAGTGAAATGTTAAAGTACTTGAACACAACCTTATCTCCCGGAGACTTCTTTGATGAAGAACTTTGATATTCGGATCCGTCTTGATGCTTGAATGATCTTGAATAATTCTTCGACGGTTGTAGCGGTATACAACATACTCTAATGTAAACAGTTGTTATAAAATATGTAGTTACAAATCTCTCCCTATGTCTATACCGGTACAAAATAAAAATAATCTGAATTATTAAAAGCAAAACGCATATACAAATTTAGTACCCTCCCATGAACCCAAAAGTGAAAAGGTACTTGAAATGCAAGTCTTCAAATTTTTTTCAAAAGTCTTCATCATTCTTCAAATATCAAAGATTTTCTCATGAGGGTGTCCAACATAATAATCTTCACTTTTGTACCTTCACACATGAGATAAAGAAAATACCTTCATGACTCTTCGAGTTTGAAATGTTATAAATATGTCAATCAATATAATGCAAAACTCCCCCATAATTCATTCTCCCTTTTTTTATTTGTCTGAAATAGACAAGGAAAAGAATAAACAAACAAAACATGGAGTGTCACGAAAAAAACCCACAATATATGGATCAAACTACGCGCATGTAGAAGAAATACTCAAAGTATCCACAAACTACTTTTTATTTTTCATTTTTTTTCAAACAAAAATAATTTACAAAAATCACACACCCTAAATTTTCACTAAGATAACCAAATCGTGAAAATGGAAAGAATGGGTGTGAACAAATTCAATCAAGCAAACATAACATATGTGCTCGATGTATACGTGTACTCCTATCAAATGAATCTCAACATCGTCCTTAGGTGTTTAAAGTGTTAAATTTAAATGACATCGACTCAATCCATCAACAAATCAAAGTCAGGAAGGATTCTCACACCAATAACGTCTAAAACTATGAATGGTTTTTCAAGACGCTGTCAGGACCTGCAAACCCGTTTTTCATTTCTTTCCATCCAAACTCCCTCATAAAATAATAATCATTATATTTTCTTTTGAGGTGGCCCGTTTTTGGTATATTTATCTTTTTATTGCCTTTAAATTTTTTAAGCTCTTTTCAAACGGTGGATTTCACGACGAGTTAATTTTACACGCTTGCAACCCTTTCTGTGAATCACGCATCATATTTTATTGCATTTAAATCCTCACGGTAAACGGTTATTACACGCACTACTTCCATTGTCAAGTTTTGTCGCATTTGGTTCGTTTTAAAGACATGATTGAGATGACAACACTCCGACCAATATGTGATTAACAAGTATGATAGTCAAACAAATTCGTGTAAGTGTGCATTAAAGGCAAATATGAGTCAAACATGTAGGTAGTAATCACAAAATACATCTTAATGACTCCAAACATTATAAAGCACAAAATGAGATGATAATGCATATCAAAACACTATCAAACAGTCACATGGATATGGAATGAAGTTGTGACTTCATCATCCTATATGTGCATTCATATAAGGTGTGCACAGAATACAAAAATCTTTTTGTCTTTTTCAAATTTTCAAAAAAAAATCTTTTTATATTTTTCAAAAACGAAAATCTTTTTGGTTTTCCGAAAAATATATCACAAATGTAGTACAACCAGCAATAAGCATAATATCGGCATGAGCATCATCATATGCTAGAATATAGTTGATCATACGAAGAATAATCAATCCAAGCAAGTGTGATTAAACGAGCAATAAAGTATTAGTAATTAAGCATAAATACCAAAAGTAACTGCATATAAACTGACAAAGGCAACCCAGTAGTACTAAAACTGAAGCATATGAATCCAGGGTACTGAAACAGATAAATGCTAAAAACTAACCAGGTCGTTCAAATGAAACTCAATGTCTCTCGAACCAAAATGCTTATCGTGAGAACGACAGCTTCGTGCGACATGAGATCTCGCTTGAATGAGGAAACCAAACTTTCACACTCTGCCCACAACATTAAATAGTGTTGCCCAGTGAAAATTTTATCAGAAAACAGTAGCTAGAGGGTGCTAACAGAAGAAAAATAGTGCTAAAACAGTAGTATACTTAATAAAGCAATGTAAACTACAACAAAGTGGGGGTTTGAGGAATCAAATTTACTTTTTGTTAAACTTCCTAGGTCCATTTAAAATTTTGTAAGAGAAACGCCTAAGATAACCTTGCCTACCGTAATGTCTGAGAGTGTAAATCGAGCGATGAGTGTTACCAGAAAGGGGTCGTCTCCTAAAGCTTCTAGGTGGCACTCTCCTAAAATTTCTAAGTGCTTCTCTCTTCACAATCCTAGGAGGCTCTCTCACACGTGTGGGGTCGAATTTGGGAATGGGTGAAACACTATCCTCGAAGCCTATACCACCCATATCCTCCTTAATTTGGAGAGTGCCTAAAATTTTATCTAGCTTTTCAGACCTACACTCCAAATCAAACGTCATCTTACTTGATTCTCTTAAGCTCTTCTCAAGCTCACATATCCTAGACTCAAGTACTCGTCTAGGATCCTTAAACTCTAAAAGCTCATTTTTCATAGTCTCCATCAACCCTCTAAGACTATCTCTCTCACCATTAACATATTCTAGCTTCTCTCTAAGAATTTTCTCACGTGACCTAAAATCCTCAATTAATGCAGCGGTATTGTTCCTATGTGAGACACGTTCTTTCAACTGGGCTTCTAATTTCATGTTTGCCTTCTTTATCTTTAAATCTTCCACATACAAATTATTGTAGGCAACTTTCAACTCACTAAATTATTCCTCTTTGTCCTCACTCTTTTCACCCTCACTCTCATCAATAGTCACACGGGTGGGAAGCTCTCGCTTGGATGCCTAAAAAAGTTTTTCTTTCGAATCACAATCACTAAGGGTAGAAACATGAGATGTCAGTTTTTTCAATTGCTTCCTTAAATTTGTGGTTGACTCATCTATCGTGTGACCAATTCCCTCACAAGCACGACACCTCTCAGAGTTACTTTCAACAGAAGATATAAAAGAAGAATTCATGTGAATTTTCCAATTAGCCCTTTCAAAATGTTGGCATCTAAAATCATCAATATCACCACAAGCCATATTTTAAGAAAGTCAATGTCCAAACGAGTTTTGAAAAAATCAGGATCACAACACAAAAACTTAGTGCAACCAACTACGATACCAATTTGACGATGTGAGTAGTCAAATTGTATCGCCAAAAATATGTGAAAAATTAGAATCACATAATAAATTAGTGTAACCCGCTCTGATACCAATTTGAGAAAGTGCTACAACGAAATAATGCGACTTCTCAAATAAATCCAATTTTCATTATATGACAAACCAACCAGTCTTAATTAAACCCAAATTTTAAATAAACCCTAACACGTGCATCAAGGTGATTTAAAATCATAAATCAACAAACATGCAAAGGAAACCAATTTCAGGAAAAATCCCTGAAAGGTAAAACCTTTTATTTCACTATAATTTGTAAGTACTTTACACGTATTACAATGAAATAGATTTTGACACACGAATACCCGCGGTCGATCGGTGTCATCAGCAATGAATTACGCACAGCAATCCATAAGAATCGCATTCCTATCCTCAGCCCAGGAACACCGTAGCACTCCCTATGAACCTCAGTCCGAATCAGCAAAGAATCTTCCCGCAGTAATATCCTTAGTAACATGCAGTCATATGATGCAGATTTACCCTCTCTACAAGAGCAATATCAGCTAGATCGTATTTTGGGTTCCAAAACAATTCACTAAAGGACTCGGATGTTTTGTGAATTGTAAAAATAAAGGATTAAACCTCTAAAGTGAGAAGACAAATCCGTACTGCTGTTTGCAAAAAACGTAGACAGTTTTTGTAAAGTATTTCTTATGAAAAACGGAGTTAGAGATTCCTATTTATAAAAGACTTAAGGCGGCGGCTCGTTCAAACGAGATTGGATGGCGTTTAAACCAAATCCAATGTCGTTTGATACTTCCCACGACAAGCCATGTCTTGAACGACAGTAATATTAAATATTTTCCTTTTTCTTTTTCTCAATAGATGCATCGCCTCAAAAACTCTAAAAATTATATTTTTGACGAAAAATATTAAAAACTCCGCTCTAACACTTAGAAAAGATTTTGTGAAAAATAATCCCAATACTCTAAGTGAAATGCTAATATACTTAAACACAACCTTACCAAAATTAATCTCGTGGAGAATTCTGTGATGAAGAACTTCGATATTCGGATCTGTCTTGATGCTTGAATGATCTTGAATAAATCTTCGACGATTGTAGAGGTATACGACATAATCTAATGTAAACAGTTGTTATAAAATATGTCCTTACAAATCTTTCTCCTTGTCTATACCGGTACAAAATAAAAATAATTCGAATTATTAAAAAAAAATCCTATACAAATCTAATACCCTCCGATGAACCCAAAAGTAAAAAGGTACTAGAAATGCAAGTCTTCAAACTTTTTCAAAAATCTTCATCATTCTTCAAATATCAAGGATTTTCTCATCAGGGTATGCAACATAATGATCTTGACTTTTGTACCTGCACACATGAGAAAAAGAAAATACCTTCGTGACGCATCGAGTTTGAAATGTTATAACTATGTCAATCAATATAATCAAATCTCCCCCTAATGCAAAACTCCCCCATAATTCATTCTCCCTCTTTTTATTTCTCTGAAATAGACAAGGAAAAGAATAAACAAACAAAACACGGAGTGTCACGACAAACAACACAATATATAGATCAAACTACGCACATGTAGAGGAAATACTCAAAGTATCCACAAAGTACTTTTTATTTTTCATTTTTTTTAAACAAAAACAATTTACAAAAACCACCCACCATGAATTTTCTCTAAGATAACCAAATCGTGGAAATGGAATAAATGGGTGTGAACAAATTCAATAGGTAAATCAACGCAATCAAACATAAGATATGTTCTCGATGTATACGTGTACTCCTATCAAATGAATCTCAACATCGTCCTTCGGTGTTTAAAGTGTTAAATTTAACTGACATCGACTCAATCCATCAACACATCAAAGTCAGAAGGGATTCCCACACCAATATCGACTAAAACTATGAATGCTTTTTCAGGACGCTATCATGACTTGTAAAACCGTTTTTCATTTCTTTCCATCCAAACTCCCTCATAAAAATAATAATCATTATAATTTCTTTTGAGGTGGCCCTTTTTTGGCATATTTATCTTTTTATTGCCTTTAAATTTTTCAGGCTCTTTTCAAATGGTGGCTTTCATGACTAGTTAATTTTACACTCTCGCAACCCTTTTCGTAAATATCTCATCATATTTTATTGCATTTAAATCCTCACGGTAAACGGTTATTACATGCACTACTTCCATTGTCAAGTTTTATCGCATTTGTTTCGTTTTAAAGACACGATTGAGATGGCAACACTCTGACCAATATGTGATTAACAAGTATGATAGTCAAACAAATTCGTGTAAGTGTGCATTAAAGGAAAATATGAGTCAAACCTGTAGGTAGTAATCAAAAATTACATCTTAAGGACTCCACACATTATAAAGCATAAAATGAGATAATGACGCATATCAAAACACTATCAAACAATCACATGTATATGGAATGAAGTTGTGACTTGATCATCCTAAATTTGCATTCATATAAGGTGTAAACAGAATACAAAAATCTTTTTGTCTTTTTCAATTTAATAAAAAAATCTTATTGTATTTTTCCAAAAAATTTCAAAAACGAAAATCTTTTTGGTTTTTTGAAAAATATATCACAAATGTAGTACAACCAGCAATAGGCATAATATCGGTATGAGGTTCATACTATGCTAGCAAACAGTAGATCACGTGAAGAATAATCAATCCAAGCAGGTGTTATTAAACGAGCAATGCAGTATTAGCAATTAAGCATAAATACCAAAAGTAGCTGCATATAAACTGATAGAGGCAACCCAGTAGTACTAAAAACGTAAGCATATGAACCCAGGATACAAAAAGAGATAAATGCTGAAAACTAACCAGGTCGTTCAAACGAAACTCAATATCGCTCGAACAAAAACGCTTGTTGTAAAAACAAAAGCTTCGCGCGACATGAGATCTCACTCGAACGGGGAAACCAAACTTTCACACTCTGCCCAAAACATTAAACAGTGTTGCCCAGTGAACATTTTATCATAAAAAACAGTAGCTGAAGGGTGCTAACAGAAGAAAAACAGTACTAAAATAATAGTATACTTAATAAAATAATGTAAACCACAACAAAGTGGGGGTTTGATGAATTGAATTTACTTTTCTATTAAACTTCCTAGGTCCATTTAAAAGTTTGTAACAGAAACGCCTAAGATGACCTTGCCTACTGCAATGTGTGCAAGTGAAAATCAGGCGATGAGTGTTACCTAAAAGGGGACGTCTCCTAAATCTTCTAGGTGGCGCTCTCCTAAAATTCCTAGGTGCCTTTCTCACGGTGTTACTTGGTGGCTCTCTCTTAACAACTCTAGGTGCTTCTCTCTTCACAATCCTAGGAGGTTCTCTCACACATGTGGGGTTGGCTTTGGGAATGGGTGCAACACTATCATCGAAGCCTATACCACTACTATCCTTGATAAGCAACCAAAACTGTACGTTTTATACCCCGAATAGACGTACTTTAGTGCTAATTCTCGGCAATATGGGTCTTATGCGCTTAAATATTTATCTTGTAGGTCAAACGTCCGTTTGCAGTGTCAAAAGCTATATATCGAGGCAAATGCGCGTTGAATGGAGCTAAATTCCCTCCTTTGTAACCTTACCCTAGCCTAAACCTATCCCAAACCCTGTGTGTGTTTAGTTTGTTCCTTTTTAATATTTTTTAGATTTTTAGTTTGAGTCGTTTTATTTTTAAGTATTTATTTTTTATTTATTTAGTATTTTCTAGGTTTTGTTTTCTATTTTATCTTTATTACTACAATTTTATTTTATTTTGATTTTGATTAGTTTTTAGTTTTTATGAGGATTAGGTTTTTTAGGATTTCATTTATTTTTTAGTTTTATTTGATTTTACATTTATTTAGGATTTTAGTTTTAGTTTTATTAGATTTCATTTTTATTTCTTTTTAGTTTCATTTTTTATTTGAGTCTTTATATTATTTTTTTTAGAGTAGGATTTTAATTTTTAGATTTTAAATTTTAATTAGTTAGTATTATATTTTTAGGTCTCCAAATTAAACACACACACACACATAACCCATAACTCAAATACACACAAAAAACTCCCTCACCCACATCAATCTCCACTACACCTCACCTACACAATAACCCTACCCACACCCATCTTCAACCTCCCATTTCTCTCTCCTGCCAACCTCCATTATCACCCACCATTCTTACCCAACTAACCAAAACCTCCATCCTTATCTCTCCATAACCCGAAAACCACCTCAAACCTCTTAACCCGACATCCAAATACCATGCCGTTGGCGACTAATCCCTCTCCGGCAAAACCCGCTAGGGCTTGCCCAAAACCAGACCTTAATCCGAGACCCCATCCACACTCTCCAACCCAGCTCCGAGCCAACCCGTGACTCTAAACGGTACCCAACCCAACTCGGCCAGCTGCCGACCCTCTCCCATGCCCCATCGCAATCGAAACTGGAGCAGCCATAACCGGACCTTCTCCGGCCTATTAACCTACCTCAACCCTCATCCGCCCCAGTCATGACCCGACTCGATCCACTCCTGCATTTTAACCTTAATCCAACCTAGCTCCATGCACACCAAACCTCCCAACACCCAAGCTACCATCCCAACCGGACCTCTTCAATCCTAATGCTCAAAACCCATTTGAACACCAAAACCCATTTCTCCAAATAAAAAAAGCCACGACCTGTTTAACACAAACACCAAAACCAAAAAAAAGCCCACATGTTTAATAAAACCCAAACCTTTACCCAAAATTCCCCCCAACTACCAATTTTAAACCATTTCCAAAAATAACCCTTAACTAAATCTGATTTATTTTATTCCAATCCCCTCACCCACATGACCTCACACTCCTCTCACCATTTCCATGCACACTCAAGCCCATTCCCAAAAATACCCCTTTAGCTCCATAATCCACTATAAAAAGAAGACCTCACTCCATAAAAGGGGGTGGGAGATTTGAAAGACTAGAGATTATAGAATTATAGAGAGAGAAAGACTAGGGTAGAAAATAGGGAATTCTAGAAAAAAAATATTGTAGAGAGGAGAATTAAATTGTACTTCAATTTTTTTAGTATTTGTACACATTTGAGAGAATCCTGGATTTAATACAAAAGCAATTTCATTTCTCCTACATGTTGGTTTGAATTTCTTCTCTCTAATTTTTAATTTCATTTAGTAATTTTCATTAGATTGTTATTAAGTGAATTATGATTATGGTTGGCTAATCACTCCATTCAAGGAATGAAATGAAGCCCGATTTATTCAATTAAATGTATTAATTATTCTTGTTTACTTTGTTTCATTTTGTTAATTTTCTTTTCATTCCTTCGTGAGTTTATGCATTGAGAAATGGTAAACCATCCTTGAGAAAGGATTAAAATCTAATATAGTCTTAATTTTTGGATTCAAACTAGAGATAGAATGACCCACTAAATTGAGTATATTATATTTTATTATCCTCATACATTAAATTTTGTTGGATTTATGATTTATTATATGAATTTACTCTAGCGAGTGATTTATATAATTTTTCTAAATCAATTATTCATTTGAGTTGTGGGGATGAAAATTGGATTGACTAATTTTATTTTAGTTTGTTTTGTCAAATGATGAGAATCAAGTGATAAAATAAATTAATATTTGGAAAATTAGTAAAGTAGAATAATCAACACATTTAATTGATAAATTGGTGGTTAAGTTTCATTCCTTGAATATTTCTCCAATTTAATTTCATCTCATTCTTATTACTTAGTTCTTATTCAGCACACTTGTTAGTTTGTTAATTTCATCTCTCATTTTAGTTTAGTGTTACTTCACATTTTCACCGAAAAAGTGTTTTAATATTTGAAAAAAATAAAAAAATTAGAAAAACCCAAAAGTCTAAAAAAAATAATCAAGTGAATTATATTCTTTATCTTCTCATTTTTATCATGTTCACACCTTAGATTTGGATTGATACCTCACTTACCATTATACTCTAGTTTTGTCTACTTTTATAGGTCTGTGGAGATTTTCGATTGAAGAGCTTTTACAACAACGACAAACACACCAAAAGAAGCATATTCATCGAATTGCGTCATTGTCAATCTTTGGAGCTCGACGTGCTTGAGAGGATTCCCGAATTTTGTGATTCACTTGTATTGCATTTTTCAAACTTTAATACCATTTTTTTTATTTTAGAAGGCTTGTATTTAGGATTTTATTACCTTGCTTGTATTGCGGTGCATAGAGATGCCATTTCATTTTCATTTTATATTTGTAATAATTGAAGAAAGCGTGATAGGAAAACCGAACAAGGTAGAGAGAGGGCGTCCATTGTCGAGTATTTAGAAGCCTCTCTAACTTGGGTCGGTCGGACTCCCTAGGCTGACTAAGATTGGCGTAATCTCCCCTCGGTCGACTCAACAATTTCGGAACCCCACGTCCTAAAAATTGTGGGAGGTACATCTCTTAAACCCTCACGCCCTCTTGTTAGCGAGTTCATACCTTGTGTGCTCCTACGTGCTCTTGTGTGATTTAATTCTTGCATTTAATTTTGAATGGAATGATGAATTAAATTGACTAAGACCTACGCCCGGTCACTAACGAGAAGGGATTTCATCACCCGACTCAATCACTTATCCTTTATGTGCTACCCTAGCCATCACTAATTTAAAATCAATCAACTAGATAGCCCCATAGGATACGGTGGTCATAGGCCCCTTTTTGATCATTTTGACTGTAGGATAACCCGTAGAGTCCTCTCCACCGAGCAAACCCTCGAACGGTTCTCTTTGAGGCACGGAAGTGTCCAGAGAAACTGGGTTTTAAGTGCGGCCGCCCAGTAAAACGGGTTTGTGCTGTCCCCAGCGTTGTACCGATCGATCGTTTCGTCGTAGTAGCTTTGTGGCGAATTTCTATGGCAAGCCTTTTGGCATCTTGTGATTAAAGTAGGAACACACATTTTGCAAAAGGCAATCACTCATAAATTCCGTGATTAAATCGGCCGTGGATTTCATTAAAATTTGACTACCCCTTTCCTTAATTTTCAAGATAAAAAATTGGCTATGTGCTAGTTAGGATTTCTTTCCCTTAACTTGTGTGTGTCCAATTCCTTTTTCGGTACTCCATTTTAGTGAATTCGTCCAAATTCTTAGCGTCCAAATTTTCCCCCACCCTTTTTCTTCCAAAAAAATTCAAAAATATGTTGTTTTCTTATTTTTATAAAAGTATGGTGTTTCCCACAAGGTTGGTCTCTCTTGCCACCCACACACTAGTGGTCAAGTTGAGGTCTCCAACCGCGAGATCAAGCAAATTCTTGAAAAAAACATCAATCCTAATAGGAAAGATTCATCCTTACGCTTGAACGACGCATTGTGGGCATACCGTACTGCTTACAAGACTCCAATTGGCATGTCTCCTTATCGCTTGGTCTTCAGCAAGCCTTTCCACCTTCCTGTCGAGCTTGAACATCATGCTTATTGGGCCGTCAAATCCCTTAACTTCAATATTGATGAGGCAGGTGTCCATAGGAAGCTACAAATTAATGAATTGGAGGAAATCAGAAATGATGCGTATGATTTGTCCAAGAAGTATAAGGAAAAGATGAAGTGGATCCATGACCAAAGCATCATGTGCAAAGAATTCCACCCTAGTAAAAAAGTTTTGTTGTATAATTCTCGGTTGCATCTCTTTCTCGAGAAATTAAAAACCAGGTGGTCTGGACCCTTCATTGTTGAGTCAGTTACTCCTTATGGTGCCATAATCGTGCAAAATCCCAAGGATGGTAGCCTCTTTCACGTCAATGGTCAACGCTTGAAGCCCTTCTTGGAGCTAGGCTCCACTCACATAGAACACATTGACCTTGTTGACCCCATTTATGAAGACTGACTGTTGTTCAGTTTTGTTTGGGGTGATTCTTATCCCCCAATTTTTCTTCCACCCCATTCTCTCCTCGCTTATCATTTCTTTTTGGGTGAGTTTCGATCGGTCTGGCTGAAGACGTTAAACTTAGCTCTACTGGGAGGCAACCTTATTTTTCTGAGTATGAGTATTATCTTATTTGGGGATGGTGTTTCACACCACCCAATGTTCTATCATGATTATAGACTTGTATATATTTTGCTATCTCACTCATTTATACAGGTTTCATCTTCGCTTCAAATGTCCATTTCATTAGCGGTTGATTCTGGTAATCTCTTTCCTACCTTATGCTTTCAATTTTAAAAATCATTTTACTTAACATCGAGGACAATGTTCCTTTTTGTTTGGGGGTGGGGAATTTTATCAAAATCGTACCTCTTTTGAAAAACTTTGATTTTTAAGCCTGATTTTTAAAATTCTGTGCAGTTTCTTTCATCTCAATCATTGATGTGAATTTTCAATCATCCATCTTTCAAAAGTCTAGGAATCAAGCTAGAGAATATTTTTTTCTAAATAGCTTATGTAATATGTAACAAGGCATGTTGCACCATGAAGTTCTAGATGCAACAAAATTTGCGCACTTATCAAGTCACTGCGATTTAGAGTTGAGGAGTACTACAATTCTCAAGAGAACCTTAAGGATCACTAGTTGAGACTTTAGCCCGTGATATTCGTGCCTTTCACCTTTTAGAGAGTTTTACGCAACTTCAAGTCACTAGTTGATTCAACTTCTTTTGGGCCCGCACTAAATTGTTGTATGATCTCATTAGTCTTGATTTTTGTCTTGATCACTGAGAATGACATCTTTTTCGAGTTATAAGAAACGCGTGTCTTGAAATTTGTCCTGAATACTATATTTTCATCCATACACTTACCACTTTTCCATATCACATTTCCATTCACTCACCCATTACCTTCCCATTTATTTCCCTCATCATCCATACGCACCCCCACTCCATTCATATATCATCCATCATCATTTTGAGAAAAGGAGTGTTGATTCCAAATGTTAAATGTCTTCAGTGTTGGTTTGAAAAGTGAGAGAAAAAAAAGTGAAAAACATAAAAATAGCAAAAATAGAAGAAAAAATAGAGAAAAAGAAAAGAAAATTCGAAAAAAAAGAGAGAAAAGAAAATAAAGAGAGTTTGTAGTTAGTAATTGGTTTTGAAATAAAGACATTTGTACCTAAAGTGTTATACACTCTCTCACATCGCATATGCATCCATTTCCCATCGCATTACACATCCATCGTATCATCCATCCATCCCACCTCATCCCACATATCCCATTTCATTTACCCATCACCCAAAAACATTCATTTATTCCCCTAGGTGTTCGGGCAATTGAAAGTCAACGTGGTGAATAACTCGATGTTCTCACTATAGTGATTAGCATTTGTTTAATGAGATCATTTTTCTTTTAAATTGTTCGTTCTTTCTTATGTGTGTGTGAGACATTTGAACTTGATTACACTTACTCACCTCCTCACACACAGGAGTGATACACTAACCCTAATCTCGAGAGTTCATTTAAGAGAGCTATATACAGTGAGTTTTGAAGTTGAAGCGTTGATTTCGATAAGGCAATCTAGGAATTACTCTTATGATACTCGACCCGTTTTGACTGATTCACACCACACACGTTGAGTTCTAGGAAAGATGTTCTTTGAGTATTTACTTCGCTAAACTTTTTAAACATTCTAGCTTGTATTTCCTAAAATATTTTTCATGTGATGAATTGTGCAACTATTCTACATCTAATAAAAGATTAACTATCATTGCAAATAAATAATTTTATGAGTATATTCCCTGCAAACCCTCACGAGACACAACTCCTCTTGTAGGGCAACCTATAGATTTAAAGGCTTGTTGTACATGCTAAGTGCAATTGCAAGTGCCCGCAAAAGTGGTACACTTTTGGTTTTTTCTCTTTCTCTTTCTCTATATCTTATTGCTCGAGGACTAGCAACGCTCTATTTGGGGGTGGTGTGATAAGTACCCAAAACTGTACATTTTATACCCCGAATAGACGTACTTTAGTGCTAATTCTCGGCAATATGGGTCTTATGCGCTTAAATGTTTATCTTGTAGGTCAAACGTCCGTTTGCGATGTCAAAAGCTATATATCGAGGCAAATGCGCGTTGAATGGAGATAAATTCCCATCCCGTAACCTTACCCTAGCCTAAACCTACTCCAAACCCTGTGTGTGTTTAGTTTGTCCCTTTTTAATATTTTTTAGATTTTTAGTTTGAGTCGTTTTATTTTTAAGTATTTATTTTTTATTTATTTCGTATTTTCTAGGTTTTGTTTTATATTTTATCTTTATTAGTATAATTTTATTTTATTTTGATTTTTATTAGTTTTTAGTTTTTATTAGGATTAGACTTTTTAGGATTTCATTTATTTTTTTTTTATTTGATTTTACATTTATTTAGGATTTTTGTTTTAGTTTTATTAGATTGTATTTTTATTTCTTTTTAGTTTCATTTTTTATTTGAGTCTTTATTTTATTTTTTAGATTTTAAGTTTTAATTAGTTAGTATTATATTTGTTGATGTAAAAAACTAGATCGCTCTAATTTTTCAATCACAGATAAATAAATAAGACAAAGATTTTTAAAGTGGTTCGGCTAGGAATAAAGCCTACGTCCACTGTTATGTTATTGCTGAGTGTTTGTGGAATTCTTGATTACAAGATCTCTCAAGAAATTCCGGTCCCCTTGAATGAGGATGATACATGGTATTTATAGCCTTGAGGCTGTACATGAAAGGTTCGATACATTAAATGACATACGTATGAAAGGGTAATACATTTAATGCAGAGTGCGTGCCAAGAATATAAGCATTCAATGAATATCTGAGCTGTTGATTATCTGGCAATTAATGATACGACCGAGATGCAGCTCGGACCGCCATAGCTGTTTGCTGATCGGGAGTTCCTCGGAACATTAGAGTACCTCGGTGCGTTGGAGTTCCTCGGTGTGATAGAGTTCCTCGGTGTGATAGAGTTCCTCGGTGTAATAGAGTTCCTCGGTGTGATAGAGTTCCTCGGTGTATTCTTGTTGCTCGGAAAGAAACATGGCTGGTCGGGAAATGATCTTCCTCGCTGCTATTGTGCCACGTAGAATGACACGTGTCTTCGTATTATTCGTCCACATCAGCATATTAATTTTGGTATCAACAGAAGCCCCCAATGTTTCATATTTCGAACTTTGAGGAGTATGGAACATTCTTTTTCGGTATATGGAAATATTAAATGTCCTTCCTGGGTTTTAGGAACATTGTATTCAAATTTCCTTCTTATTTCGCAGTTTCCGCCTTTTTTTATAAACGCTTCGATCTTCGTGCAATTTTTGTCCTTTTAGCCGCCGGAAGTTCAGTAGTTTCTTTTTGGTAATCATTTCTTTCGCCGCTTTCCAATGCAAAGTATTTAAACTTCTTTGGTAACTATACCGTCGTCTACGCTTTCCATTTTCTGCATTCAAGCTTTCTATTCTCTTCTTCTCTCGTGCGTTCATCCTTGTTTCCGTTCGTTGTCAACACATCTCCTTTCTTTCTGTAAGATCTTCTTTCTTTCTTCTGTATCTCTTTTATTCAATATGGTTTATATCGTGGAGTCTGTTGAGAAATTCCGTTCTGATTTTTCCATTCCTTCGTGGGTAACTCTAGAGGTTCTTTCTGAGCCTTTAGATTACTTTCGATTGGCTGAGGGACATTGGTTCCCCAGTCTTTTTGTTGCTGAATGCGGTTTTTCCTTTCCACCAAACTCATTATGTCTTGAGTTTTGTCAATATTTTGATCTTGTTCCTGCAAAAATAGCCCCCAATTCATGGAGAATAATTAACGGGGTGCACAAATTAAATCTAACTCATGGGACTCGTATTGGGATCCCTGAAATTATGTTTTGTTATAAATGGGCCGTTCTAGATAATATTTATTATTTGAAAACTAGGTATTTGAATAGGGCTCTTGTAGTTAATCTCCCTGACTCAAATAGGGATTATTTTGAGCATGGGTTGGTCATAAAAAATTGGCAACATGCGCCTTTATCTGGGAATGAAGTATACAACGGTCCCAGATGCCCCCCATACGGCAATGGGATAGGTTTATTTTTCGTTTTATTTTACTTATGAAATTATGCTTTCATCCTGTTTGACAAAATGTATGACTGATATTCTATTATGTATTTGTTTGCAGTTGATAGCAAAAGAAAAACTCCAAAAGAGTCAGAAGTGAATATCAAGCATTTGAAACTTATCTGGAATTTGCATAAGACCATTGCTGACGAGCATATTAGATCTGCTTCATATTTACTACAGTATAAGAGTTATACAACCTCTTAAACTGCTCGCCCTGTTGAACCAGCTTCAACACCAGAAAGTTCATCTTCAGATTCTCATATCCCCCTATCTCAGAGAATGGGCAAGAAAAGAGCTCCTCCTGCTCTATTTGGTGACACTTCTTCTGCTGTTGGAGCCCAGAAAGGCAAAATTGATGTCCCGGAGGGGACTAAAAAAGTAGATGCTGGTTCCTCCAAAATTGCCGAGAAGCCCCCAGTGGCCCCGAGCAAGAAAAATGCTCCTGCTGATGTAATTGTCATCTCTCCGACCAAGACTTCTTCCTTGGTTGATGCTGCTGACCGTCCTTTGAAGAGATTGAGGAAATCATCCTCAGTTAATCTTGCTGGAACTGCATCTTCTCTACCCGCTGGTGGTAGTAGTGTTTCAAACATCCTTCTTCCGAGTTCTTCAACGAACTCAGTTATACCCGAGGTTCTCGGGGTTGATGAAAAAATTCCTAGGGATACACTGACGTCCCTAGCTGCTCGCCATCTTTCTTCAGTAAATTTCTCATACCTTTGATCTTTCTTTCTTTTTCTTGAATGCTTGTATTTGTGTTGACTCTATTGTTTTTCTTATCTTTCAGCTGGTGAACTGCTTCAATACCATCGTGAAGAAAGATCAAGTTATTAAAGCTTCCACTTCCTCGTCCGATGTTGACGATGCTTTGTTGGGTTTAACCCAATCTGTGAAGGAATCTCACCAACAGTACATCGAGGAGAAAACTGTTTGGGAGAAAAAATTGGCTGTGGCTGAGGCTGATAAGATGAAGATGGCTGAAACCTCCAAGAATTTGGAGGAGAAAATTAAAGATTTAGAAGTTAAACATCAGGAATCTGATGATAAATTGAAGAAGGCAGAAGAAGAAATATCTACTCTGCGAGATATTAAGGTTAAGAAAGAGGAACTGGAGGTGAAGCTCTCCTCGGAGAAATCGAGGAGAAAAGTTGCAATCAAGAAACATTTCAGTGTTGGTTGGGAGAAAGGATGGGAGAGAGGGATAGCTGCAATGACGTCCCAAGTCCAATATGGGGAGTTGAAATACTTCTATGATGGTTGGGTAGCTGCTCTGCAAGAGCTAAAAGTCCAAGATGATTCTGAGCTATTCCAACGGCATCTCCCTGGTCCTCCTCCACCAATTGTGGAAGAAGAAGAAGATGAACCTGCTTCAGATGAATCTTCCATGGCTATGGGCGATCAAGTTTATGCCTCTCAACCATCTGCCACCGAGGACATTTCCTCCATGCCTCCTCCTCCCGAGAAGACTTCTACCGATCAAGCTGTAGTTATCACCGAGCAACCGAGCTCCTCGTCCCAGCCTCCCGAGAAAGTCTTGGGGGACAAGGAAAAGGTGTGAAGTTGTTCGGTAGTCTTTCTGTATTTCCTTGTAATCGAACGATGTAACTTTTTGATGATCTAATAAAATATATCTTTGCTCATCTCTGTTGTTGATAACTTGTTTTTGTTGATTGTTGTCTTTTTCTTGTCATTAGTTTGTTGCTAGAATGGAATTGATCTCTTCTCATGATACCGAGCTGATGCAGCAATGTCATCAATACTATAAGGCTGGTCATACAGATCTTAGTACATCGGAAATTGTTGATATCCTTGGTCACGGTGCTTCAGAGCAGGCTATTGAAGCTTATCAATACTTGAAAGCTTTACTCGACCGAGCAGTGGCCAACAATGTCGCTTACTATGAGTTGATTGAAGAGCTTCATGATTCTTTAAAGGATCTTCAAAATCAGCATAACGAATCAATGGCTTTATTACATGAAGATTATGAAAATAGATACCAGCAGCTCTCTTCAGAAACAGGCCACAAGAAGATCATTGCTGGGTATGACGTCAGGGAGAGGACCCTAAAAGGTGAAATTGAAGCCTGTAGACAAATCGCTGAGATCCTGGAGCAAGAAAATAACAATTTACAGAAGAAATTAGCTCAGTATGAATCTGCTGCTTCATCCTCTACTGCATTAATACCAGTCACTGATGAAGGCTTCTCGTTCTTAGAAGTCGAAAATGCCAAACTGAGGCAAGAGCTGGAGGACTTAAGAAGATCTGCTATTTCTGGAACTGCTCGGGGACGAGGAAGAGGTTCTCGGGGGCGAGGAAGAGTCAGCCAAAATGTTGAGGAAGCTCGCACTCAGTCTACTCTGGAAACTCAAGCATTCCAGTTGAAAGTAAAAGACCGTGCTCTGACTGAAATGTCCAATAAAAATCTGTCTCTGGAAGATCAGCTGGCATCAACGAAATCTGCCTTGCATAACAAAGATCTCTTTGCCAAAAGCCTTCATGAACAATTGGATAGATTAACCTTCCAATTCCATAAACAGCCAAGAGAATTCTGGATGGCAGGATACAATGAAGCTCTCGTTCATCTGGATGCTCGCATTGAACATGCTAATAATGAAGGTTACAAGCAAGGATGGTTAAATGCATTGGGTGTATTAAAGTTGGAGCAAAGGCATTTTTTATGGGACTATCATGCTCCATCGTTATTAGACCTGCCTGTACCACCTTTCAAATTGGATATGGCATGGATTCCAGCTCGCTCCATTCCTCGCAGTCTAATTTCGAAATATCTTGGTGATTATAGCCTTCACTCCCAAGTTGAATTATCTCGTCCTGAGCATCTTTTGGATACACCTTCTGTTATGAACGTCAGAATGCTCAGAGATGTTAATTTCATCAATTCTCCCCTTTGCCTAGAAGACCCTCCTGCCGGCGAGGAACCTGTTTCTAAAGCACAGGGTAAAAAACCAATAGAATAGTAATGTCCATGTAACAATTTTGTAATTTGTAATTTATTCCAGATTAATGAAAAGATTTTCATTTTCTGTTTGCCAATTTTGTTTTATCAAGCACATTTATATTTGTACATATGTATCTATGTATCTATTAAAAAGCTAACAGTATTATTGTTCAATAAGCAACTTAATAAAAGGTTACAAGTATTAGTAATGTTTCTCGATCACTTAATAATAAAGTAATGAGAAAAATGTTCAAACTGTTTCCAACCAACCAAGGTGGGTGAATAATGTTTGTCGACCAAATACAGCTCCGACGAGCTATACTTGGTTTGATTATAAAATTGCGTCCGACCAACTAAGATCAATAAGTTGTCCTCGCCGACCAACTACAGCTATTGGGTTTTTATCCCCGACCAACTATACTTGGTGTATTTTTTAAACATTTTGTTCTTCAAAGAACTCATTGTAACAATATTACCTCCCGACTAACATAAGTTGTAATATGAAAGTATATTTTTATCTTACCAACCGTGGTTGATCCTGCTGGTGTACACTTTTTAGCTCCTTAAAGCTTTTGGCTCCTTAGAGCATTTTTTTGGCTCCGTAGAGCATGTCCTCCTAACCAAAGGAGGTTGGCTACTTATAGCACTTTTTGCTCAATAGAGCTGTCCTCCTAACCAAAGGAGGTTGGCTCCTTAGAGCACTTTTGCTCCGAAGAGCTGTCCTCCTAACCAAAGGAGGTTGGCTCCTTAGAGCACTTTTGCTCCGAAGAGCTGCATTTGTTGGCTCCTTAGAGCACTTTTGCTCCGAAGAGCTGTATTTGTTGGCTCCTTAGAGCACTTTTGCTCCGAAGAGCTGTATTTGTTGGCTCCTTAGAGCACTTTTGCCCCGAAGAGCTGTCCTCCTAACCAAAGGAGGTCGGCTCCTTAGAGCACTTTTGTTGTATAGTGTATTACACTAGTATTCCCCGAAAAACTTTCATCCAGAAGGAAAAAATGGTGAAACATCTTCGTTTTATTCATAATGAGAGAAATGCTTTACATTGGACATCATTGATAATACTTGCGCAGGTGTTCAGCATTCCATGCATTTTTAAATTCTTCTCCTTCTAGAGTTGCTATTCTGTAAGTTCCTGGTCGAACAACCTCTGTAACTCGGTAAGGTCCATGCCAGTTTGCTTCTAGTTTATTCTGATTCTGAATGACCTTCTTTAGCACATAATCCCCTTCTTTTAAATCACATTTCTTTACCCTCTTGTTGTAAAACAGAGCTGTTCGTTGTTGATAAGCAGCATTCCTAATGGCTGCCTCTTCTCTGACTTCCTCGAGCATATCTAAATCCATCCTTCTCATCAAATCACTGATCGGAGAATTGAAATTTAACACCCTATGTGTTGGTAGGCCCAACTCGGCAGGTATCACAGCCTCACTTCCAAATGCTAGCATATATGGTGATTCTCCTGTTGCTGCTCGGGGAGTTGTTCGGTAAGCCCACAAAACTGACTGTAGCTCATTAATCCAATTTGCTTTAGCCTCACTTAACCTCTTCTTCAACCCATTTAGTAATGTTCTATTCGTCACTTCAGTCTGCCCATTGCTTTGGGGATGGCCTGGTGCTGAATGAAACTTCAAGATGTTTGACTGATGACAATAGGCAGCAAATTCTTCATTATCAAATTGTGTTCCATGGTCTGTGATGAAAGCGTGGGGGAGACCATATCGACAAATGATATTCTTCCATATGAACTGATACACCTTCTCGTACGTCATATCAATTAGTGGTTCAGCTTCCACCCACTTAGTAAAATAGTCTACTGCCACGACGAGATACTTGAACCTTCCTCGGGTCGTCGGCAGTGGTCCAACCAGATCAATCCCCCACATGGCAAATGGCCAAGGTGATGTTATGGGTGTCAACAATGCCTGTGGAGTTCTTCGGATGGAAGAAAAACGTTGGCACTTGTCACACTTCTTAGCATAAGCTATACAATCAGCTCTCATCGTCGGCCAATAGTATCCCTGTGTCATCACCCTTTGCAGTAGGGTTCGACCTGCTACATGAGCTCCACAAGATCCTTCATGGATTTCTTCAATCAATTCTTTGACTTCTGATGGATGCACACATCTCTGCAAACCTGCCATAATTCCTCGTCTATACAAAACACCATTAGTTAACACATACCGAGCAACTTTATACTTCAATTTCTTGGCAGCTAGTTTGTCCTCCGGTAGTACTCCTTCTTCAATGTATGCTCTGATAGGATCCATCCAAGATGGTCCTAAATCAAGGGTAATAATCTTCATCGTCAGATCTTCTTCTATGCTCCGACTTTCTAATACTTCAATTGGTATTGTTCTTCGCAGCTCGGTGCGCGTAGCTGACGCTAGTCGGGCCAATGCGTTTGCTCTGGCATTCTCCATTCTCGGTATCCTCACCAATTGAATAGCATCAAATTCTTTCAACAATTCCATCACTTTTGCATGGTACTTCACCATTAACTCTCCCTTCACTGCATATATTCCCATCATTTGATTCACAATTAACTGAGAATCACTGAAAATAATTACTTGACGTGCCTCCATAACTTTCGCCAAATGAAAACCTGTTATCATAGCCTCATATTCAGCTTCATTATTGGAAGCTTTGAATTGGAATCTCAAGGCGTACTCCATGTCCATATCATCTGGAGAATTTAAAACAATCCCTGCTCCACAACCAGCCGTGCAAGATGATCCATCTACATATAATCTCCATGTATGTAACTCGTCTTCAAATTTCTTATCTGTTAGAGTTCCTCGGTGAAATATCATCTGTTTTCTTTCATCATCCCCGGGTATCCTTCGTTCCTCGTCGATCATTTGTTCGTGCCCTTCCACCAACCGGAGTTGGTCGGGATTTAAATATGATGATTTTTCTACATCCACAAGTCCTTTTACCAACCTTGGTTGGTTTGGATCTGTGTCTGTCGATCCTGTATCATCCACAGGTAGGTCAGCAAGCATCTTTTGCTCCTCGGGGGTATCAGGGTATGTGAACTCTGCTATAAAATCTGCCACGGCTTGCCCTTTCAACGATGATCTGGGTTCATACACAATATCATATTCACCGAGTTCTATTGCCCAATACATCAATCTTCCTGATTTTTCTGGCTTGTGAAGGGCTTGTCTTAACGGCATGTCGGTATACACAATGATGGTATGGGCCTGGAAGTATGGTCTCATTCTTCTACTTTCTTCAATTAATGCCAGTGCCAATTTTTCCAGCTTTGGGTATCTGATTTCCGCACCTCGGAAGGCCTTGCTTGTATAATAAATTGGCTTCTGGACTCCATTCTCCAATCTGATCAACGCCGAGCTAACTGCATTTTCTGATACTGCCAAATACAAGTACAGCTTCTCTCCATTTATTGGCCTAGACAACAATGGTGGGGCTCCCAAATACTTCTTCAGATCTTGAAAGGCTTTCTCACATTCATCAGTCCACTCAAAACTTTTTCGTAGCGTTTTGAAGAATGGGAGGCATTTATCAGTTGCTCGGGATACAAATCTGTTGAGTGCTGCAACTCGTCCGGTAAGACTTTGCACTTCTTTCTTCGTCGTCGGGGATCGCAGCCCTAAAAGAGCTTTGATCTTTTCTGGATTTGCCTCAATACCTCGTTGGTTGACGATGTATCCGAGGAACATTCCTTCTCGTACTCCAAAGGTACATTTTGTCGGGTTAAGCTTCATCTGGTATTTATCCAGTTGATCAAAAGTTTGACTCAAGTCAACCAAATGATCTGCAGCTCTCTTGCTTTTGGTGAGCATGTCGTCGACATAGACCTCCATATTGCGGCTGATTTGTTCGGTGAATACCTTGTTCATCAACCGCTGATATGTTGCACCTGCATTTTTTAAACCAAAAGGCATAACATTATAACAATAAGTTCCCCTTGGGGTAATAAAAGAAGTACTTTCCCTGTCTTCAGGCTTCATTTTGATTTGGTTGTAGCCAGAATAAGCATCCATGAAGCTGAGTAGCTCGTGTCCCGAAGTAGCATCCACTAGTTGATCAATTCTGGGCAATGGAAAATGATCTTTTGGACATGCTTTGTTGAGATCAGTAAAATCAACACACATTCTCCACTTGTTGTTCTTCTTCTTTACCATCACCACATTCGCCAACCAATCTGGATATTTCACGTCTTCAATAAATTGGGCTTTCTGGAGTTTCTCGACCTCCTCTTGTATGGCCTGGTTCTTCTCGGGACTAAACACTCTTCTTCTTTGCTTCACAGGTTTGATCTCCTTATTCACATTGAGTTCATGACATAAGAAGTTTGGATCTATTCCTGGCATGTCTTCATGACTCCAAGCAAAAGTATTCTTCCTGTTTCTCAAGAAAGTTATCAACTCCTGTTTTATTGAAAAATCCAACGACGACCCTATCTGAGTTATTCGTTCAGGATGCTCGTCGTCCAGGATAACAATTTCTGTAGATTCCACAACCTGTCCTTTTACGAGTTGAGATTCATCCCTAGGGTCAAGAGTTTCAATTTCTGTGCTTTCCTCCACTTGGTAAGTAGTAGTCTTTTTCTGTAACTCTTCAAGTTCCTCTTGCTCGGCCGACGAATAATAGCATTCCCGAGCTACTTTTTGATCACCTTTCATAATTCCTACTCCAAAATTCGTTGGGAATTTCAAACATTGATGAACTGTAGATGGAACTGCTTCGAACTTCTTCAATCCAACTCTTCCCATGATGATGTTGTAGGCGGACTGCACATTCTTATCCATTACAAAAAAGCGTATTCTTTCCGTTCGACAAGCAGGCCAAGTTCCAATGAGTATATCCAACTTGATCGTCCCAAGTGGAAAAACTTTCTCGCCAGCAAAACCCAGAAGGGGTCTGTGATAAGGTTCTAACTGAGATAATTTTAAATTCAAGCTATCAAAGCATGAATAATACATGATGTCTGCTGAACTACCATTGTCTACTAACACCCTTGAAATGACCACATCCTTCATCCTCATTTTGATCACCAGCGGATCATCATGAGGGTAGAGAACACCTGTCAGGTCGTTTTTTGAAAAACCAATCACTAGCTTCTCTTTGTTTACTTTCCTCGGACGATCATCCTCGGCCAGGTTTATTCGCTGAATGTATGAACAAGCTTGAGCCTCTCCGAGATAAGCTTTTCTTTCTGCAGTAAGGTCTCCTCCTCCTGCATCTCCTCCTGTAATAACATTACAATCAAATGACCCAAAACGTATGGAAAATACCTCTCGTTCAGGTTTCCTTGGCTTCTTGGGAAGATCGGGGTCATCATCTGGATCCTCTTCATGGTCCCTCCTCTTTTTCTCCTCTGCACGACGAGGAGATCTAGATCTTTCTCTAGTTCTATCATCATTCTTCCTCTCACTCCTGCGATCTACGTACTTTGATAATTTTCCTCTTCGGATGAGTGTTTCAATCTCGTTCTGAAGGGCTATACAATTTTTGGTCATATGGCCATGATCTTTGTGAAATTCGCAATATTTGGTCTTATTCCTCATGTCGGGATCTGTCTTCAGTTTCTCTGGCCATTTGATTTCCTCGTTATTCCTGATTTCTTCCAAAACATGATTAATACCCACTTTCAATGGAGTATAATTATCATACTTCTTTAGGGCTTCCAACTTCATCCTGTTATTCTTGGAATATTTGTCACCACCATTACTTTTCTGATCTTTCTTCTTAGAATTGTCGACCTCCACTTTAACTTCTTTATCCATACTCTTCTTCGCAGCCATAGCCTCCTCGGCATTCATGATTTTGGACGCCTTTGCCATCAACTCCGACATATTTTTAGGTGGATCTTTAGCCAAAGTGTAATACAGCTTGTTAGGCAGCAAACCACTCATCAAAGCAGTGATTGCTGTCTTTTCTTCATAATCTATGACTTCCAACTTTTCGTTATTGAAACGAGTTATGTAATCTCTAGTACTTTCACCTGATTTCTGTCTAACACTTAGCAAGTGTGCTACTCGCTTTACCGGCTTTGCTCCAAAACAAAAATTGCCAATAAACAACTCGGCTAACTGAACAAAAGTTGAAATCTTACCCCGAGGAAGATTATTGTACCATATCTGTACAGATCCAGTAAGAGTTCCCGAGAATGCTCTACACCTCATCTCGTCGGGAACAGCGTAGATATCTGCAGCAGCTTGGTATTGTTCTATATGAAGTACGGGATCTGTCTTTCCATCGTACTTGGGAGTCACTACGAGTGCTTTGAATTTCGACGGCGTAGGGAAATCCACAATGGCTTGCACAAAAGGTGTTCCTTGAACAAAAGTTCTCTGTAAGGGATTTCTTGCCTTAGCCATTTCTCCCAGTCTATCCTCCAATCGTTGAATGGAACCTTTCCATGCTTCATTCCCTTCCTCGGGCCGTTTAGTCCGAGCAACTGATTGCTCTGACGTAGCTTCCTGAGATTTATCTCGACGAGTGGTTGGTCGCGATTGCGCAGATCCTTCTCTCAAACCTGGTGGTGGTCGAAAACTTCTTGATGGAGCCCTAGGTGGACTCATGTTCCTCCTTGGTCCTAACCGACTGAAAGGAGATACTCTACTTAACCTCTCCAAAGCGCTAGTTCTCTCCGGAGAGAGAGTGATACGTTGATCTGTATCCGAAGCCCGTATTGATGAAGTTCGCCCAGGTTGATAAGAAAAATCATTAGACTCCTCATTGCGATATGACCCACTGCGTCTAGATTGCGATTGCCTATGATCACTTCTTTGCCCTGAATAGGTAGGTGCACCGCCCTGAAGAGTTTGAATGAGTTGCCTCATGGATTCTTGCATGGCGGTTTGTCCTTGAGCCAGATTCGTTATAATCCCAGCCAGATCTGGGGATGCAGATGGATTTGGAAGATTTCCAGTATTTCCAATATTTCGATGACTGGATTCTGGATTATCAGCCATTGGTGATAAATGATTTTTATGAAAAACGATAATAACAGTCGTTTCCCACAGACGGCGCCAATCTGTTGATGTAAAAAACTAGATCGCTCTAATTTTTCAATCACAGATAAATAAATAAGACAAAGATTTTTAAAGTGGTTCGGCTAGGAATAAAGCCTACGTCCACTGTTATGTTATTGCTGAGTGTTTGTGGAATTCTTGATTACAAGATCTCTCAAGAAATTCCGGTCCCCTTGAATGAGGATGATACATGGTATTTATAGCCTTGAGGCTGTACATGAAAGGTTCGATACATTAAATGACATACGTATGAAAGGGTAATACATTTAATGCAGCGTGCGTGCCAAGAATATAAGCATTCAATGAATATCTGAGCTGTTGATTATCTGGCAATTAATGATACGACCGAGATGCAGCTCGGACCGCCATAGCTGTTTGTTGATCGGGAGTTCCTCGGAACATTAGAGTACCTCGGTGCGTTGGAGTTCCTCGGTGTGATAGAGTTCCTCGGTGTGATAGAGTTCCTCGGTGTAATAGAGTTCCTCGGTGTGATAGAGTTCCTCGGTGTATTCTTGTTGCTCGGAAAGAAACATGGCTGGTCGGGAAATGATCTTCCTCGCTTCTATTGTGCCACGTAGATTGACACGTGTCTTCGTATTATTCGTCCACATCAGCATATTAATTTTGGTATCAACAATATTTTTAAATGTTCAAATTAAACACACACACAAACATAACCGATAGCGCAAATACACATAAAAACCTCCCTCACCCACACCAATCTCCCCAACACCTCACCTACACAATAACCCTACCCACACCCATCTTCAACCTCCCATTTCTCTCTCCTGCCAACCTCCATTATCACCCACCATTCTTACCCAACCAACCAAAACCTCCATCCTTATCTCTCCATAACCCGAAAACCACCTCAAACCTCTTAACTCGACATCCAAATACCCTCTCGCCGGCGATAACTCCCTCTCTGGTGAAACCTGCCGGTGCCTGCCCAAAATCAGACCTTAATCCGAGACCCCAGCCACACTCACCAACCCAGCGTCGAGCTAACCCGCGACTCTAACCGGTACACAACCCAACTCGCCCAACTGCTGACCCTCTCCCATGCCCCATCGCGGTCGAACCCGGAGCATCCATAACCGGACCTGCTTCGGCCTATAACCCTACCTCAACCCTTGTTCGCCCTTGTCATGCCCCGACTCGATCCTGTAACAACCCTTCCTTTTGGAGATAATTAAATTCTATAATTGAGTATAAATTGGAATTTTGAGGAATTTCTCGAAATAGTAATTTTTGGGATTTTCAAAGATTAGATGACTGTCGATGGATGGTATATTTTCTTTTGGGATTAAGTAAATGTATTGGAGTATTTTAATCATATGTCGTCATTGGGCAAAGCGACAGAAGATGATATTTTAATGGGAATACCGCATTTATTTGTTTTGGGTTGAAATAGTGATTTGCGGTCAAGTACCTCGGATGGAAATTTTGATTGCGCCATGAGTTTCGAAATGGTGGAGACAGTCGAAAAAGAGTGTCCAATTGTCGAAATTGAGTTTCGGGGAATTTTAGAGTTAAACTGGCACGTAATTGAGTAAACGAGTCATTTTTGGGTTTTAAGGGGTATAAACCCTTTTCTCCCTATATAAAGAGGGAAAGGGAAAGAGAAGAGAAGGAAAAGAGAGAAGAGAGAGAGGAGGAGAGAAAAAGGGGAGAAAGGAGGAGATTTCGACCAACCTCCGTCGGACTCGACTCAGGATTGTTGGATTATATCCACGAGGCAAGTGTTTACTTGCTTTATTCATTTTGGAGCATAAATATCTCATATCATTGTTGGTATAAACAAACCCTAAAGATTTTGGGTTGGGTTTTCGTGGATAAAACGGGTTTTCAGGAGTTAAAACGAATAAACTGCAATAATTTCCAAATTTCAGGAACTTAGGAATTAATGAAATTAATTGATGATTTCGGGTTCTAGGACGTTTAAAACCCTTATTATATGTGTATTAATTTTTGGTTGAGGTTGTAGGATGTCGGGAGAGGCGACAAAAGATTGGGGGAAGCTTTAATGGCCGAAAATAGCTTCTCCGAGAAGAAGCTGTCCGACGCGATTGATCGATCGACTGGCAGAGGTCGATCGATCGAAACCTCGATCGGTCGATCGATCGACCCTTTTGAATGTTAGGAAACTTTTCCTACGGTTAATTGGATGGGTTGGATTCCAATTCGTAATTGTTCGATGTTATTTATGAGATAATTTAAGGAATCTTTTAAGAGTATATGGTCCTCCAATTAAGGGAATTTAGGAGGGTTAAGTGAGGGTTTGAATGTGTAACCCTTAAATTATATTTTCGAGGAAAATAGAGAAATTATAAGATTGGAAGGTTTATGGTTCCTAAGTTAGGTTGGGGACCTTTAAGGGATTATATGGACGAGATGTAGTCCTTGGGTTGTAGAAATGGAATCCACGACCTACTAAGTTTAAGGTTGATCGGGGAAGGATAATCCTCGGGGATATTTCAGTGGGAATTTAGGCCTATATAATTATGCGTGTAGGAAACATAATTATAATCGATTGTGGATTGAGTATATCCTATGAGATAACTAGGATAAATGGGGAGTATAGATATATATTCACTTAGTGTGGAGTGTTATAATTGGAGATATCCAATGAATCCTTAGAGATTATTAAGGTATTTATTAGTTATAAAAATGAGGAAATACTTTGGGTATAGTATCATGCATATATGAATGCATGATTATGATTCTTTGAGAGAATCTTTGGTATTATTGGTCATCGTTAGATGTGATTGGAAATTATGGCCATTTATATATATTCTAGGAGGAATATATAGTATGTATACTATGTGATTAAAGTATATATAAAATGTGACTATGTGAATAAGAACGTACCTTATAAAGTGGGTACTTAATCATTGAGAATAAATGGTTTTATGAATGTAAAAATGAATGTTTTCAAAATGGAAAAGAAATGATTTTCATAAATGATAATTTATGTATACACATCTCTCTAAATGCTATCATAAGGGAAGTTCGCGCGTGAGGTGAAGCCCTATGGCTAATGAATGCAGGGTGGATATAGTCCTAGGCTATATGAGCGATTATTGTATGTTTTTATGTGATGGTGAGGTAATTGGGGTGTGGTTATGACTCTCCCGTAGGCATATGGCCGCTTCTCGACGTTTCGTTAGGGTCCCAGGTTGCCTTGGTGATAGGCCCTAGAAGATGATAGCCATTTAGGGGTGCGCTCAAAGGGGAAACCCAGACGGGCGGTCTTAGAAATGTTATATGATATGATATATAACTATATTCAATAATGTGGGACATTATTGAGGTTAAAGCATTTTATGATAATAAAATGACTTTAAATACATTTCTTGGATGGAAGAAGGAAAGTGGGAACATATGAGATGAAAAAAAAGCATTTTTATGATAATAAAATTGGCTTTTAAATGCATTTCCTGGATATAAGAAAGGAAATGGAAAGTTTTGAGATAAAAAGAAAATTGAAAATTCAATTGGTTAACATTTTTTAAATCAATATAGAATATACCTCAGTCTGGGAGATAGATCCGGATGTGTATTATAATGACAAATAGAATGAATTCTCATTCCGAGAGATATATCTGGAAGTGTAACATGATAAGTATATAAAAGATGACTATGTATAAATTGAGTACTGAGGGTCTAATGGATCCGACAATCGACCTTGTCGCGTAGTAGTGTATCGGGGGGGTTCCTTATTTGGATTTCGCTTTGAGAGACACCCCACGCACGAACTTGGCTTAGTGTTGAGATTGGGGAGAAGTTTAACCCTTAGTGCTCTAATATTGGGATTTCTTATATGGTGCATGTATATATATATATATCTTTTGTGTATTGAGGGTCTAATGGATCTCGACGATCGACCTTGCCACGTAGTAGTGTATCGGGGGGTTACTCATTTGTATTTCACTTTGCGAGACACCCCACGCACGAACATGGCATAGTGTTGAGACTGGGGAGAAGTTCAGCCCTTAGTACTTGGAATAACTAGGGTTGTTAGGAGATGGGTGTCAAACTAGTTAGGTTGGGTAGCTTGACTAGGGTATTCTGTTAGGATGTGATGGGAGTGCACTATTGGAAGAGAGGTGAGGGGTATCTCATGGGAGTGCGATACCAAATTTAAATATGAGATAAAATATTTTTCTAAAAATAAGGCATTTATGTACTTGCTAAATATTTTCAAACTCGGGCTCTGACCCGTTTATCTACTTTTCCCTCTCTTGCTTTATATATATATATATATATATATATATATATATATATATATTATATAGGTGTCCAGACACAAGGACGCCTGGATGATACTTCTTTCGAGTCAGACGTCGGCTGCAGCAGCTGTGGATGCATGCAGGTTCTCGATAGACGCTTCTATCCTTGTAATCTAGATAGGAGGTATTGTATAAACATTAGGGCCAATGGCCCAATTGCATTTATCTATTCTTTTCCACCTTTTTGTGCGATTTTCGATATGGTTGTATAATTTTGATCGAGTGATTCGGTTATTCTATTTCATTCCAGTTTTATTTACATAATCTATGTGGATGTTTTAATTTCATAGTTGTTTAAAAAGAGTAGTTAAGTATAATTTTGACGCCAGCCTAATAGGTTATTAGTAATAAAAATGGATTTTCGACAGTGATGCTAAGAATGATCCATATGACAATCCTGTTTTAATTTGATATAGGAGTGATCGCTCAGTATTTTATTAGGCGGGGTGTCACATATGGTATCAGAGTATCAGGTTCTAGTGTCCTTAGGAATCTGTGCAGACGTACTACGCTTTCAGCATTGCTCTCGATTTGATATAGAGCCTCAGGATTAGGATTGTTGATTTCTCTTGTGAGATTTCGTTCTCCTGTTATATTATGTGATTATGTAAATCTTTTGCGCTCATTCTTGGTTCGTGTGCTGATCGAGGAAGGGTGACCAAGGAGGGCCGTGATGAGGACAGCAGGAGGCGGGGCTTAGCTGGGGTTACTGGTAGAAGTTGGGGGATTAGGACGGTCGTAGAGGTCACTCCCCTTATGACAATTATTAAGGATTGTTGTAACGACTACTACAGTATAGTAGTTAGTGGCATCCAAGTAATGCTATAGTGGAAAAAGTGGTACTCAAGTTGAACTTCCCAGTGACGATAAAGATTCGAAAGGGATCTTACGGATAGTTTTAACTGTGAGTCCCCATGATTTAGCAGGAATGCGAAGGATGCTATTTTGGATTATTCACATAAGGATCGGTCGGAGGCCAACAGTGGATCAAGAGTGATATGGAGAATATGTATGTTCGAGGACCCCATTGGTGGGCATCCACCAGGGGAATTTGTTAAAACGGGGTTGTTGAGGTCGATAGTGGAATCTCCTTCTAACAAGAGGAAGTTAGGGGGAATTGGTAAAGTGATTGTCAGGATCGCGACGATGGAGTCCAAGATACTGATAACCTTGGAAGGGTCAGGGAGACCCGAGATGAGGGAACGATGTAAGGTGAAATTGTTGTTAGGAGTTTCACCTCAGAAGGAAGAGGCATGATTGGCGTGTCTAGATAAAGTCATGGTGTTTCATTAGCCCTAGAGTCGTGTGTGTGATTTGAGTTGTGGCGGTCTCGATAACATTATATAATGTATGTCTATGTGTTTTCCGCAGTAGCGGGGTTTTATTTTCTGCATTTGCAATAAAAGCGGGTGTTTTAATTTTATATATATATATATCTGGTGTGTGATACTCGTTTTATATGTATTATGCGAGTATGATAATATGGTGAGTATAATACATTATGGTATTATCGAAGCGATAGCAGGCTAAGGATGGCAAGACTATCGTGTCCATGGTTCCATGGTGGAATAGGTTGTTGTTACGATATCTCACTTGGATACAGGTTGAGTTCGCCTTTATTATGTGCATAGATGGAACTTCGATGAGCAGAGGTTTCATTATCGTGATTTGAGTATGTGGTGACCTTAAAGATATGATTTGAGGTGTGCCGGGTAAATTGTTGAGCTACGAGTTTCAACTCATTATTGATTGCGTAAGGACTTAGAGTTAGTACGAGCGCTTGGTGGTGTGACTCTTAGTTAGAGACGGGAGTTCAGACCACATTCGGTTGAAAGATGGGATGGGGTTATCTCGGGTGCATTTTTTGAAACTGACAGACCTCCACGACCGACAAAGTTAAGTAGTAGTGTAATTGGAAGGGTTCCTTATTTGGATTTTGCTTTGCGAGACGCTCCGCGCATGAACCTTAATGACGTCGTGAGTGGAGAGTGTTATGGGATGTGAGGATGTTGGTTTTGTTGATAAGTAGTATAGTGTGGATGAAACACTATAGACTATGAGCCATGTGATGATGGTATGTTTATGGAAATATTGTGCAAAGGAAAAGTACTAGAGTGGTCCTCTCGCCACAAGTGGGTGGGTGGAGTAGGACTTAGAGAAATTAATTTGAGGCTTATGGCCAGGCCTTAATGAAAAGGCAAATTTTGAGGAAGTATATTTTGGGTATGATATTCGTGAAGCTTTTGCAGAGAGAGGACACTTCGATTAGTTAGATTTTCCTTTTCGCTCAGGTGGGAGAATAGAATAGTAGAAATGCATTCATAGGTTAGCGAGGTAGGATTTAGGACATCCCGCTGGTGTGTCTTAGGTCGCTATATCTCAATGACCGATCACGCGAGGGAGTAGTGTAACGGGAGGATTCCTTATCTGGATTTCGCTTTGCGAGACGTCCCACGCATGAAATCGAGCAAAGGTCGGGAGTTGAGAAAGGCCTTGAGCACTAGGGATATTTAGGATAGTACTCTTTTGCGTAGGTAGGAACGTTTCGAACCTTAGGATTTTTGGGTAGTGGAGCCAGTGGAGTTAGTGGCGCCGATATAGAAATACAGGTTGGGTAACCTTGCAAAGAGTGGGATTTTGTGGGTTGGGAGGACCCAGTTGTGAGTATTACACCGAGGAAAGGAGACCCTTGTTTAGAGAGAGTGTTACATGTCAGTCGTTCACAATGGATGTGCAGATGTGCACGAGTTAAGGTGTATGGGAACCTTAGTAAGTTGGTTTATATAACGCTTGAAATAGGAAAAGGCTTAGTATATAAAGTTGAAGTTTATGCCGTGAGGCACTATAAATGATGTGTGCGATGTGACGCTATTGGAGTCACTCTACAACCGTGGTAGCCGTATAGTGTATGTTTGGGAACCATTGGCTTAGTATCGTTCCCCTTGAGGTATTAGGATTTGGAGCGATCCTAGGATCGGCGGTGTAGGTTGTGTCTGAATTTCGAGGACGAAATTCCATCGTAAGGGGGGAGTATGTAACAACCCGTCCTTTTGGAGATATTTAAATTCCATAATTGAGTATAAATTGGAATTTTGAGGAATTTCTCGAAATAGTAATTTTTGGGATTTTCGAGGATTAGATGATTGTCGATGGATGGTATATTTTCTTTTGGGATTAAGTAAATGTATTAGAGTATTTTAATTATATGTCGTCGTTGGGTAAAGCGATAGAAGATGATATTTTAACGGGAATACCGCATTTATTTATTTTGGGTTGAAATAGTGATTTGCGGCCAAGTACCTCGAATGGAAATTTTGACTGCGCTGTGAGTTTCGGAATGGTCGAGATAGTCGAAAAAGAGTGTCTGATTGTCAAAATTGAGTTTCGGGGAATTTTAGAGTTAAACGAGTTCGTAATTGAGTAAACGAGTCATTTTTTAGTTTTAAGGGGTATAAACCCTTTTCTCCCTATATAAAGAGGGAAAGGGGGAGAGAAGAGAAGGAAAATAGAGAAGAGAGAGAGGAGGAGAGAAAAAGATGAGAAAAGGGGAGATTCCGGTCAACCTCCGTCGGACTCGACTCGGGATCATCGAATTATATCCACGAGGCAAGTTTTTACTTGCTTTATTTATTTTTTAGCATAAATATCTCATATCATTGTTGGTATAAACAAACCCTAAAGATTTTGGGTTGGGTTTTCGTGGATAAAACAGGTTTTTGGGAGTTAAACGAATAAACCCCAATAATTCCAAATTTGAGGAACTTAGGAATTAATTGAAATTAATTGATGATTTCGGGCTCAAGGACGTTTAGAACCCTTATTATATGTGTATTAATTATTGGTTGAGGTTGTAGGATGTCGGGAGAGGCAAAAAAAGCTTGGAGGAAGTTGTAATGGCCGAAAAAAGATTCTCCGAGAAGAAGCTGTTCGGCATGATCGATCGATCGACTGCCAGAGGTCGATCGATCAAAGCCTCGATCGATCGATGACCAAGGGTCGATCGATCGACCCTTCTGAAAGTTAGGGAACTTTTCCTAGGGTTAATTGGATGGGTTGGATTCCAATTCATAATTGTTCGAGGTTATTTATGAGATAATTTAAGGGATCTTTTAATAGTATATGGTCCTCCAATTAAGGGAATTTAGGAGGGTTAAGTGAGGGTTTTAAATGTGTAACCCTTAAACTATATTTTCGAGGAAAATAAAGAAATTATAGGATTGGAAGGTTTATGGTTCCTAAGTTAGGGTGGGGACCTCTAAGGAATTATATGGATGAGATGTAGTCCTTGGGTTGTAGAAATGGAATCCATGACCTACTAAGTTTAAGGTTGATCAGAGAAGGATAATCCCTGGGGATATTTCAGTGGGCATTTAGGCCTATATAATTATGGGTGTAGGAAACATAATTATAATCGATTGTGGATTGAGTATATCCTATAAGATAATTAGGATAAATTTGGATTATAGATATATATTCACTTAGTGTGGAGTGTTATAATTGGATATATCCAATGAATCCTTAGATATGATTAAGGTATTTATTATTTATAAAAGTGAGGAAATACTTTGGGTATAGTATCATGCATATATGAATGCATGATTATGATTCTTTGAGAGAATCTTTGGGATTATTGGTCATCGTTAGATGTGATTGGCAATTATGGCCATTTATATATATTCGAGGAGGAATATATAGTATGTATACTATATGATTAAAGTATATATAAAATGTGACTATTTGAATAAGAACGTACCTTATAAAGTGGATACTTAATCATTGAGAATAAATGGTTTTATGAATGTAAAAATGAATGTTTTCAAAATGGAAAAGAAATGATTTTCATAAATGATAATTTATGTATACACACCTCTCTAAATGCTATCATAAGGGAAGTTCGCGCATGAGGTGAAGCTCCTTGGCTAATGAATGCAGGGTGGATATAGTCCTAGGCCATATGAGCGATTATTGTATATTTTTCTGCGATGGTGAGGTAATTGGGGTGTTATTATGACACTCCCGCAGGCATATGGTCGCTTCCCTAAATTTCGTTAAGGTCCCGGGTTGCCTTGGTGACAGGCCTTGGAAGATGATAGCCATTTAGGGGCGCACTCAGTGGGGAAACCCGGACGGGCGGTCTTAGAAACGTTATATGATATGATATATAACTATTTTCAATCATGTGGGACATTATTGAGGTTAAAGAATTTTATGATAACAAAATGGCTTTAAATACATTTCCTGGATGGAAGAAGGGAAATGGGAAGTTAAATACATTTCCTGGATGGAAGAAGGGAAATGGGAACATATGAGATGAAAAAAAGCATTTTTATGATAATAAAATTAACTTTCAAATGCATTTCCTGGATATAAGAAAGGAAATGGAAAGTTTTGAGATAAAATGATAATTGAATTGGTAAACATTTTGTAAATGAATATAGAATACACTTCAGTCCGGGAGATAGATCTGGATGTGTATTATAATGATGAATAGAATGAATTCTCATTCCGAGAGATATATCCGAAAGTGTAACATGATAAGTATATAAAAGATGAGTATGTATAAATTGTACTGAGGGCCTAATGGATCCTGACGATCGACCTTGCCACGTAGTAGTGTATAGGGGGGGTTCCTTGTTTGGATTTCACTTTGCGAGACACCCCACGCACGAACTTGGCTTAGTGTTGAGACTGGGGAGAAGTTTAACCTTTGTTCTCTAATATTGGGATTTCTTATATGGTGCATATATATATGTATATATATCTTTTGTGTACTGAAGGTCTAATGGATCTCAGCGATCGACCTTGCCGCGTAGTAGTGTATCGGGGAGGTTCCTTGTTTGGATTTCACTTTGAGAAACACCCCACGCACGAACATGGCATAGTGTTGAGACTGGGGAGAAGTTTAGCCCTTAGTACTTGGAATAACTAGGGTTGTTAAGTGATGGGTGTCAGACTAGTTAGGCAGGGTAGCTTGACTAGGGTATTCTGTTAGGATGCGATAGGAGTGCACTATTAGAAGAGAGGTGAGGGGTATCTCATGGGATTGCGATACCAAATTTAAATATGAGATAAAAACTTTTTCTAAAAATAATGCATTTATGTACTTGCTAAATATTTTCAAACTCGGGCTCTGACCCGTTTATCTACTTTTCCCTCTTTTGCTATATATATATATATATATATATATATATATATAATAATGCTCCTGTGCGGACTAGTCCGCATTTTAAGAATGCGGACCGGACATGTGTCACCTAACGGTGCGCCTAGAAATTATCGCCTAAATTATAGGCACACTCTCTCTCTTTTTTGGGCTCACCGCCAGGTGACACATGTCCAGTCCGCATTCTTAAAATGCGGACTAGTCCGCACAAGAGTAGGACTGTATATATATATATATATATATATATATATATATATATATATATATATATATATATTGGTGTCCAGACACAGGGACGCTTGGATGATACTTCTTTCGAGTCAGACGTCGGCTGCAGCAGCTGTGGATGCATGCAGATTCTCGATAGACGCTTCTATCCTTGTAATCTAGATAGGAGGTATTGTATAAACATTCGGGCCAATGGACCAATTGCATTTATTTATTCTTTTCCACCTTTTTGTACGGTTTTCGATATGGTTGTATAATTTTGACGGAGTGATTTGGTTATTCTATTTCATTTCAGTTTTATTTACATAAACTGTGTGGATGTTTTAATTTCATAGTTGTTTAAAAAGAGTAGTTAAGTAAAATTTTGACGCCAGCCTAATAGGTTATTAGTAATAAAAATGGATTTTCGACAGTGATGCTAAGAATGATCCATATGAGACTCCTGTTTTAATTTGATATATGAGTGATCGCCCGGTATTTTATTAGGCGGGGTGTCACAGATCCACTCCTGCATTTTAACCCTAATCCAACCTAGCTCCATACCCACCAAACCTCCAAACACCCAAGCTACCATCCCAATCGGACCTCTTCAATCCCAATCCTCAAAACCCATTTGAAAGCCAAAACCCATTTCTCCAAATAAAAAAAAAACACGACATGTTAAACACAAAAACCAAAACCAAACAAAAGCCCACATGTTTAATAAAACCCACTTAAACCTTTACCCAAAATGCCCCCCAACTACCAATTTTAAACCATTTTCAAAAATAACCCTTAACAAAATCTGATTTGTTTTATTCCAATCCCCTCACCCACATGACCTCACACTACTCTCACCATTTACATGCACACTCAAGACCATTCCCAAAAATACCCCTGTAGCTCTATAAGCCACTATAAAAAGAAGATCTCACTCCATAAAAAGGGGGTCGGAGATTTGGAAGACTAGAGATTAGAGAATTCTAGATAGATAAAGACTAGGTTAGAAAATAGGGAATTCTAGAAAAAATAATATTGTAGAGAGGAGAATTAAATTGTACTTCAATTCTTTTAGTGTTTGTACACAATTGAGAGAAGCCTAGATTTAATGCAAGAGCAATTTCTTTGCTCCTACATGTTGGATTGAATTTCTTCTCTCTAATTTTCAATTTCATTTATTAACTTTCATTATATTGTTATTAAGTGATCTATGATTATGGTTGGCTAATCATTCCATTCAAGGAGTGAAATGAAGCCCCATTTATTCAATTAAATGTATTACTTATTCTTGTTTACTTTGTTTCATTTAGTTAATTTTATTTTCATTCCTACATGAGTTTATACATTGAGAAATGGTAAACCATCCTTGAGAAATGATTAAAATCTAATATACTCTTAATTTTTGGATTCAAACTAGAGATAAAATGACCCACTAAATTGAGTATATTATATTTTATTATACTCATACATTAAATTTTGTTGGATTTATGATTTATTATATGGATTTACTCTAGCGAGTGATTTATATAATTTTTCTAAATTAATTATTCATTTGAGTTGTGGGGATGAAAATTGGATTAACTAATTTTATATTAGTTTATTTTGTCAAATGATGAGAATCAAGTGATAAAATAAATTAATATTTTGAAAATTAGTAAACTATAATAATCAACACATTTAATTGATAAATTGGTGGTTAAGTTTCATTCCTTGAATATTTCTCAAATTTAATTTCATCTCATTCTTATTACTTAGTTTTTATTTAGCACACTTCTTCGTTTGTTAATTTCATCTCTCATTTTAGTTTAGTGTTACTTAACATTTTCACCTAAAAACTGTTTGAATATTTGAAAAAACATAAAAAAAATAGAAAAACCCAAAAGTCTAAAAAAAAAATAATCAAGTGAATTATATTCATTATCTTCTCATTTTTAGCATGTTCACACCTTAGATTTGGATTGATACCTCACTTACCATTATACTCTAGTTTTGTCTACTTTTATAGGTTTATGGAGATTTTTTATTGAATAGCTTTTACAACAACGACAAACACACCAAAAAAAAGCATATTCATCAATCCTCCTTAATTTGGAGTGTGTCTAAAATTTTATTTAGCTTTTCAGACCTAGACTCCAAATCAAACTTTACCTTACTTGGTTCTCTTAAGATCGTCCCAAGCTCACCTATCCTAGACTCAAGTATTCGTCTAGGATCCTCAAACTCTAAAAGTTCCTTTTTCAAAGTCTCCATCAACCCTCTTAGATTATCTCTCTCACCCTCAACATATTATATCTTCTCTCTAAGCATTTTCTCATGTGTCTTAAAATCCTCAATTAATGCATCGGTGTTGTTCCTATGTTCTTTCAACTGACCTTATAATTTCATGTTTTCCTTCTTTATCTTTAAAGCTTCCACATACAAATTATTGTAGGCAACTTGCAACTCACTCAATTATTCCTCTTCCTCCTCGCTCTTTGCACCCTCACTCTCATTACTAGTCACACGGGTGGGAAGCTCTCACCTGGATGCGTAAAAAACTTTTTCTTTCGAATCACTATCACCAAGGGTAGAAACATGAGATGTCGGTTTTTTCAATTACTTCCTTGAATTTGTGGGACACTCATCTATCGTGTGACCAATTCCCTCACAAATACAACACCTCTCAGAGTTACTTTCAACAGAAGATATAAAACAATAATTCAAGTGAATTTTCCAATTAGCCCTTTCAAAATGTTGGCATCTAAAATCATTAATACCACCAAAAGCCATATTTTAAGAAAGTTAATTTCCAAATTAGTTTTGGAAAAACCAGGATCACAACACAATAACTTAGTGCAACCAACTCTGATACCAATTTGACGATGTGAGTACTGAAATTGTATCAGGAAAAATACGTGAAAAACAGGATCACACAATAAATTAGCGTAACCGCTTTAATACCAATTTGAGAGAGTTCTACAGCGGAATAATCAGACTTATCAAATAATTCCAATTTTTAATATGTGCCAAACCAACCAGTCTTAATTAAATCCAAATTTTAGATAAACCGTAACACATGCATCAAGGTGATTTAAAATCATAAATCAATAAATATGCAAAGGAAACCAATTTCAGGAAAAATCCCCGAAGGGCAAAACCTTTTATATAATTTTTTTTATATAAATGGCTATTTGGAGATATAGTACCATTGGAGGATGGCACTACGTGTCTGTGCTCAACATCAATAAAGACACAAAACATTTTCATATAAAAAATTATTGTTTGTATAGTGTAAAATGTGTGGGACACATATCGCATTCCTGTTGTATCCTTATTAATGTTGAGCGTGGACATGTGGTACCTCCGCATATGGTACTGTCTCTTGATTATTTGATATGATTGCATTATTTTGTTATTCCTCATCATCAAGTATACATAGTTATAAAGATCTTAAAATGAGGCACGATACAATAAGACGACACGAACCGACATGAAGTTATAAGTTAATGGGTGGACCTTTAATAATTTTGGGTAATATCAGTGTTAACTCAATAACACACAATAATTAATGGGTCGAGTTATTTTTTACCCTTCACCCATTAATACCCAATAAGATCCGTTAAGACTTTTTAATTTAGATAAATAAGGTATATTGTTAGGACTTATAAGGATCTCATTTGATAGCCTGGGTTTTGCTGCAGCACGAGAGTTACCTACGTGTCGGTCGTGTTATTTTCTGCTCACCAGCTATATACAAAAATCTAAACTTATGACTACACTCAACGTGTGAGTATAGCGGCCAAGCCCGGGTATCGATAATCCATTGAGACGAATTGCTAGAATTTATATGGTTTAGTACTCCTAAATAAAAGCGTAAAAGATAAATTATAACAAAAAGGAAAAGATGCAGAAAGGGAAAGGATTAATCTAGGCGAGTGTATTGAAACTAAATTAACAAAGCGATAAAAACTATAGGTTGCATCGAATATCCCTCACCCGGGTTCATTAGTAAAAAATGGTTACATGGGTCGACGAGTTATTACAAATGCATCTCGTTTCGACAGTTATTTATATCAAGAGTTATCACACCCCTAAATTTGCATAAAAGCCTAATACGATTTTGGCGTCAACAAATACCCCGAAAATTGTGCATGCAAGGTCATAAGCACGGAACATACATGATATGCCTCGTTAAATCCCCTAGGCATAATAACTAGGACAACGAACCCAAAATAGACCCGTAAACTCCATCACCAAAGCAAAGTAACATGTCAACCTGAAATGAGTTCAATCCGACATAACCTAGACTAATTTAGCTAGAAAGAATATTAAAAATGCGGTAAAGGAAAGCGGTAAATAAATGTGGTAATCTACACTACAAAGCAACTATATGAAAGCATGTAAACTAAATTAGAAAGCAAGAAATTAAGGAAATAAAAAATATATTGATGGAGAGGGTAAAGAAAAGTGTAACTTAAAAACCCAAATGGGTGTCAACCAAATGAGGAAGAAGAAAGATCTCTCAAAGCCCTCAAACCCTAACCTAAAACTATCTAAAATCTAATATATCTAACTATCTGATTATTACAACAAAATTTGTTTATATAGTAAGTGGAATTAAAAATAGAAAAGAAAAGGTAAAAGAAAAGAAAAGGAACTGAAGAGGCAAATATCAGGGAGGATCGATCGATCGACCAAGGCCATCGATCGATCGATCGAGGATCGAGCAATAGATCAAGACCATTGATCGATCGATCAAGTAGGTCCAAACCATATGTCTTCGATCCAAAGCAAATTTTCAAACTACGACCGATCGGGGTCCCAAGGCCGGTCGACCAACACTCTATTTGTTACAGCTTTTGGTCCATGAAGAGGGGAAATGGTTGCAAACGGAAACAACCATATCTTCTTCATTCGAACTCCAAATGATGCACCGCTTGTGATCACACTACGCTAACTCAATAAACTACGCATCCGTGGAATTTCCATAAGCTAGAGAAGAAATTTGAATTGACTAAAATGCCCTTGAAGTAGCATTCTGTGATGAAACTTCTCCAAAATGCAATGGATCCTCACTTTTAGCGTTCCAGTACCTACAAAAGCACAATTAACCCCTGCAAAGCATGTATATATCCAAATCCAAGGTTTTTTTGTTAATGATCATAAATATAGGAATTTAGGATCGTAAAAGTTCTAGAATGCATAAAGATATAGGGCAAAAATATGCAATATTCGATACGAATCAGTGATGTAGCTTAATTTTAATCATAACAAATTCTAATTGCTTCAAAGATTTACTAGAGTGAGATTTGAGGCTTTAATAGACTTCACTTTCTGTAGTGGGTTGAAGACAACCTAATCTTGCATCTCCCAACTTGATGGTCTGGGGAAAAAGTTCTATGAGAGTTAACAACTAGCATCTTAGCTCTCCTATTATTCTTTTAAATTAAGGCCCAAGGGGATGCAAAAAAATGTGCTTTTTGTTCAAACCCATCCCAGTTTTTCTCACTAAAAGGCCGAGGAGGATAAAAAACTATAAGAATTAATAGTTTTTCCAACAAAAATGGTTGTTCTTTTTATCGTAAACTAGAATTAGAGAAGAGAGTAGATCAAGTCAATATTGAGCCGCAAATGACTGCCATCGAGGATGATGATTTCTAATTAAGGATAAACTATTTGGTAAAAGGCATGAATGTATTTACTAACAATGCAACGTTATTTGAAGAGAGGTTGGTTCAAATCCAAAGCAGGAGGGTTGTTTATCAAAATTTGTGGACTAGTTTTAGGTTATTTTTATTTAGACATTTTGTCAACACATAATTTGAAATATATATCATTATGATTTTTTTTGTTTTCATTGTCTTGCTTCCCAGATGACTGGATAATATGCCTTTAAGAACTGGAATTTGTTTTCCTCAAATGGCATGATCATCCTTTGAATATGACTATTTATATCTCTCAAATGGCATGATCCTCCTTTGAATGCATAATAAATTTGAAAAGGTCCTTCCTGTTTTGGGGACCACTTTCCATAGACTAAATCTTTTGATCCTAATGTAAAAATGATTTTTGAAACCAATTTGTGTTCCTTAAAGGACCTTTTTTCAATATTTTTTTATAGTTATCGGTTATTTTCTTTGTTTGTAGCAAAATAATATTTAAGGCTATAACTCTATCCTTAATTATGTTTTTAAATTTCATGTGCATAGCCTTCTACGGTTAGTTCATTTTTGGCTATCGCTCTTAATGAATTTAAAATGACTTCAACTTATAGGACAATATCATTATCGTAAGTCAAAGAATATGATTTACTCTAGTAATTGACCTTTTAGAAGTCCTATAAGCCAATAATACTTCAGGCCACAAATTGTGTTAATCTCTTGGATTTTTCTCAGTCAATTTTTCAGGTTATTTTTAATTTCCTTATTTGTAACCTTTGTTTGACCATTTGATTGAGTATAATAAGGTGTTATCTTAGTTAAAGTAATTCCAACTTTTTAAAATTTAAAAGAATTATTTTGATTCTCTAAGAATGAGGCACAAGTTGAAGTGAATTCTAACACCAATTATGACTTCAAAAATCTTGCATTGTCTAAAGTTATGGTTTCTGAAATTTTAAACATATACACTGTTGATGCAAAAAATTATCCATCTCCGTGGAACAATGAGAAATGGACACATGTTCTCCTACGTGGCAATATTCACATTAATTACTCACTTGGTCGGCTCAGAAGATAGTTGGTCGGTTAACCGGCCGACCAACAAACCTGAAGAATATGAACCATTAAGAATATCAAAGGCCATTGGTGTAGAGTCATTTTGTACACTCATCAAGGGTCTGATTTATTGTATATAGATGTAAATGGCTGAATATATAAAGGCATTCCATCGCTTGGTTTCCTAACAACCCCTATAAATACATATTCTCCCATAGCTCAAAGGGATAACTCAATCATTCTCAAGCGCATCCAATTGTGCTATTGTAACTCTACTAAATAACACAAATAGTGGACGTAGTCTTTGTTCATGGCCGAACCACTTTAAAAATATTTGTCTCTTGTGTGTTTGATGGGATTGTTTATCTTCATTTCATCTTCATACCTTCATTTTATATGTTGTTATCATTAATAAAATGATAGACCATTTTAATCCATCAACAGATTGGCGTTGTCTGTGGAAGAGACACAAAGATCTTTCCTTCTTATTAGAAGAGATGAAGTTCATCATCAAAAGCTAAGTCATTATATCTTTTTATGTATACACATTGTTTCATTCAATTATGGATCTTATGTATTTACATTCACTATTTGTATATTTTTTAGAATCCACATAACACTGTTATTCATCTATCAATCTACACGACTGTGTCAAGTTTAGATAATTTTAGTTTTTGATTTTGAGATGAATTTCAGGAGATCTTCATTGATTCCATGTATTATAATCACAATTGTGTCGATTTCAGATAATTTTTATTATTGATTTCAAATGAATTTCATCCATAGAGGTCTCGAATAATTCTTTTATCAGGACTCTCATGATAAAACAGAAATGGGACGACATCAACTTCTTGTGATAGGAGATAAACATCAACGAATCATAAGCCTTTTCTGCATAAATTTGATCCTTACGTACATCTATATATATATATATATATATATATATATATATATATATATATATATATATATCCACCATCAGATCTTGATTTGAAGCCCTCATGAAATCGATTCATTACAAGCAAAAGATAAAGATAAATCGATTCAAAAATACAAACGTGTAATACCCCATATTTTTATTATGTTAAATAATTATGGGATTAATTATTTTTGTTGGATTAATTAAATTAAAAATGTGAGAAAATTGATTATTAATTAATTCGGATTAAAAATAGATATTAACTATCGTGCCAATTCATGCTTATTGTTGAGAATATTGAAATATTACTATGTGAATACGTAATATGGAATTATGAAATCTTATAAATTGTCGAGAGTGGGAAATATGACAGTTTGGTACATTAAGTTAGGATGCACGCGTGAGTTGTGTCGGGACTAATTTAATGGGTTAAAGGAGTAAATTATTTTAATTAACTCGTATGGTAATTTCGAGCTCGCCATTGAGTTCGAACGAGTCGAGATCATCAGAAAACTCTACCCGGGTATTTTATTAGGACTCCGGGATGTTTTTAGGCCTAACCGGCACTCCGTAGGGGTATTTTTATCCTTTGAATTTTTGGACAAATATTATGGACGAAAATTAGGAAATTAAATATAGAGGAACGTGGGTTGGATGGGAGTTATCAACTCTAAACCTTCGAGAGAGAAAAGAAAAAGGCATAGAGGAAGGAAGAAGAAGCCATAGGAGTTCTTGGTGCATAACTCAAGAACACACACCAAAAATCCCACCAAAGTGTAGATCGTGAGATGAGGAACACACCTTTACCAACATCACCGGGAGATCAGACCTTAGAAATTAAGGAAAGAGTTTATTCCTTACAAAATTGTAGCAATAATCATATTCATGTTAGTATAGATATATAATACCCATTTGTAATTCATAATTTTTTATGAAATTGGAGAACTAAGGACATTAGTTAAAATCTGGTATCTAATTAGGATGAATCTCTCGAGTTGCAGGACTTTGCACTTAGACACTTTTATCATTTCTTTCCACTCTATTTAGATATTCCATTTAGGGCATGTTTCGCCCCTTTTCAGTCATTTATTAGAGATTCCCACCCGTTCATTTTAGTATTTTATTTCTATTTCACTTGAGGATATTATGGTTTGTTGTAGGGGTGGAAGCAGTACGAGTTTTTACCCTACCGTACCATTTTGGTCCGAAAAAAAATGGTTTTGGTTTCATATATTAAAATACCAGAAATCGGTCTTACCGAAACCAAAATTATCGTAAAAAGTTGGTTGGTTTTGGTTTTAATATTTAAAAAATTGATTTACCGTACCGAATTTATCGAAATCAGAAAAAACCGTACCGAAATTATCCTACCGTACCGAATTTACCGAAACCAGAAAAAACCATACCGAAATTACCGTATCGTACTGAATTTACCAAAATTACCGTATCGAATTTACCGAAACCAGAAAAAGTTGGTTTTGGTTTTTGTTTTAATATTTAAAAAAGTTGATTGGTTTTGTTTTTGGTTTTTTGGGGCTTTTAGTGCTGTTTACCGAAACCAGAAACCAAAAAAAATAGAATTTACCGAAACCAAAAGAAACTAGAAAAAACAAGAATTTATCGAAACTAGAAAAAACCGAAATTATCGAAAAAACCAAAATACCGGTCAGTTTGGTTTTGGTATTGATTTTAGTGTACCGGGTGGTAAACTGGTACGATTTGGTTTTACCATCCAGAGTTTGGTTTTGATATTGGTATCTACTATTTATCGACCAAACCGTACCGCTTACACCCCTAGTTTTGTTAGTTTGCGACTTTGAACTGCAATGTTTTATCCAATCCGATTTATTTCAGTATTTAATTCATGTCTTGTATTTATTTTATTATTGTGGAATGTGAGTAGCTTATATTTTAAAGGATGGAAATTTATAAATGGATTAATTGGGTATAATTAAATGGTAAAAATATTTTGGCATTTAGCTTAATTAATTATTAGGTGATTAATAATATTAAATATTTTCGACAGTGATGCTAAGAATGAACCAACCGGTCACTTTGATTTAATTTAATAAAGGACTGATCACATGGTATTTAATTAGGCGGAGTGTCACCAGTGGTATCAGAGCATCGGGATTTAGAGTCTTTTAGGATCTGTACGTCTTATTATGTTTTCGCTTAGCGTTCTTGGATATAGAGTCCTATCTTTAGGACTGTTGTACTCTTATTTATGTGTTTACTTCTTCAGCTATTTGAGATTTAATAATAATTGTGGACTAATATAAACCTTCTCATTTCAGATGCCTCCGAGACGACCCCCGAGGAACAGAAATGCCCAGCCAGAGCAGCCAGCAGCTTAGGCTCAGGGAATTAGGAACGCAGGTGAAGTTGTCACCATAGTTGCTTAGGAGGTAAATGCAGCTTTAGCGGTGGTGCAGCAGACCCCACCCTAGGTTTAGGCTGTAGCTCCAGTTCCATCTCATTTTCCCACTGCATGGGAGAGGGTTAGGGATGCCTTTCAGAGGGCACATCCCCTATAGTTCTCGAGCAGTTCTGACATTGTCACCGCGAGCCAATGGAAGAAAGACATCTAGAGGCATCTTCGCATGTACGAGTGTATCGACATTCAGAGACAGTTACTGGCTTCCTACAAGATAGTGGGGGATGCTTTACAGAGGTGGGAGTCCACTACCACCTTGAAGAAGAGGGATAATATGACGATCCAGAGCTTTTAGGTGTGGTTTGACTGCAAATACTTTCCTTCCGCCGTGCAGATTGAGATAAGGCAAAAACTGTTGAATATCAAGCAGGAGAGTATGACTATTGCGGAGTATGAGGATGAGTTCACGAGATTGATCACTATCGTGCCATATGAGGCACCTACCAAAGAGAAGAAAATTCAGATGTTCATGAATGGATTGAGTTAGAGGATTGGTCAGCACCTCATAGGAAATCTGTCGTTGGGTACTTACACTGATGTACTCAACGCCGCCCTATTACATTGCTCGAACCACCGCTTCCATTAGTAGGGGAGCAAATGAGAAAGGGAGCCCAGCCAGCAGGGTCAGACATGAGGTAGTAGTGCTAGTGGGGCACCAGCAGCTCGGGGGCAGGTCCGTCAGGGTGAGCAGAGTTCCCAATAGGGGGACCCTGCTAAGAGACTTCAATCTGGTGATTCTAGGCAGGGATATGGGGGTTATAGGAAGGTCTATTTCACTTAGCATAGCCAGCAGGGCCAACCTCATTATTAGCAGGGTCAATAGAGGTATCAGTAGGGCCAGTGGAGGGGCGACAATGGCCAATAGGGTCGAGGCCAATAGGGGAAGAGGGGAGGTAACTTTAGCAGAAGGTGTTTTTCTTGTGGTAAGACTGGCCATAGAAAACGGGATTTCCCCTACAAGGGCAGGTCCCCCAGCAGTAGGGATCCCACCAGGAGGCTAAAAGACCCATCTTTCCCACCGCCCTACCAGCAGTGGCACTAGTCCCAACTTTGCCCGCACCCCCGATTTAGTAGGGACATTTATAGTATGTACATGTTTATAACGTCCATCAGGAAGTAGCACCGCAGGCACCACCCACCATTGAGGGTACTTTTTCTATTCATGGTACTATGGGGCATGTTTTATTTGACACTAGGGTGTCACACTACTTCATAGCCACTAGTTTTGCACGAACCACGGGGTTACGACAAAAAGTATAGTAACATGTGTACACTCACCGGTGGGTAATGGGTCGTTGATTTTCTTTATATGCCGGGGAGTTGGTATAGAAATTGAGAGTTTGATTTTTCATGCACATATTCTAGTCTTAGATATGCACGAACATGACTCCATGATTGGCATGGATTAGCTTATTTCTTATAGATGTAATACCCCGTACTTTTGGCTATATTTATTTTTGGGATTAATTAATTAAATGCGTATTAATTGGAAATTAATCCGGGTTATAAATACTAATGAGATGCGTATTGGTATTTGATTATGTGCATATATGATTATATATGAACTTGGTATTATAAAATTTGTCGTGAGATTTATATACGGCAATTTGGAAATTTTATTGAGACGCGTGGGACCGCCGCGTCACGGTATAATATTTTATTTATAAAAAGTGAATTTAAAATCTATAATCCGTATGGTCGTTTTGAGTGCGCCAACGCGTCCGGAAGGGTCGAGATAGTCAGAAAACACTAGCCGGGGGTATAGTTTGGGTCCCGGGGTAATTTTAGACCATACCGGTAACTTAAAGGGTATTTTAGTAATTTGGTATTTTTGGGTAATTAAAAGTGACGAAAATTGAGAGTTGTAATCTGATAAGGATTGACCCCAACCAACCCTTATTAACCCAACAAGCTACGGAGGTTTATTGAAATTAGGTTTCATAAGTTTCCCCAAAGCAAACCCTAGCCACCATAGCCTTTTGGAGAAGAAAGCTTGGAGAAGGAGAGAGAGAGAGGAATTCTGCAGAAATTCTACACCGAATCCACACCAAATTCAGAAATCAAACCAAGGCAAGTGACTTTATTTCCATTTAATTACTGAGAATGTCTTTTCCATGTTAGAAATTGAAGAATCTTAATTGTTCTTGAAAGATTAAAAGAAAACCCATGAAATTTGAAGTTATTATTGAATATTGGGATAGGTTTGCATGTAGAAACATTGTTGGGAGATTTAATTTCGGACATTTCATATCTAGGTGATGTATAAATGAATTAAAATCTGGGAATTTATGGTGAGAAGAAGTTAGGGTTTATGTTCTTGAAGAAAATTGGGAATTAATGTAGAAATTGTGATTTAATGATGTTTAGATGTTATCACACCCTTTAATGATGTTAGTATAGCCCCTTAGCATGTTTGAGGATGATTAGAGAACTCAATATATTGTGGGAACGAATTTTAGAAGAGGTTTGAGGAGTAAAAATGGTGAAAAACGATTTTTGGGAAATTCTGGGCCAAAACTGGCATCTCGTTAGAAGCAGCCCCCAGGTCGTTCGAACGAGCTCGTTCGAACGAGCTTCTAACGAGTTGACCAGTCGTTGTTAACGAGTGGGGTTTTCGTTCGATATCTCGTTCGAACGAGATATCGTTAGAAGGGTCAGTTCGTTCGAACGAACTGGGATCTCGTTCGAACAGCCTCGTTCGAACGAGACTTCTAACGACCTGACAGTCCAAACTCGTTCGAAGCCTCGTTCGAACGAGACTTCTAACGAGTTGACAGTTTGACCCTTTTTGGACTGTTTTGACTTTTGGAGTTCCGGGAGATGGTTCAAGGGTAGAGTTAGCATCCCTTTGATGATATAGTGATTGATTTGGGACTTTTGGGTTGTTGGGATGAGTAAATCATATACGAGAGTTATATTCAATGAATCTTTCGGGTTGAGACGTGAGTGACTACTACGAGGTGAGGATGAATTATAGCACGTATAATTATGAACCGGAATAATATAAGTTGTGATAATTAGTTAGTACGAGAATGCGATATGTACTACGAATATAATGCGGTATTACTAAGATGTGTGTTTACTTAGTATTGATATATAGATTGTATGTATGACATACCTACCATACTTGCTATCACGGGAGGTTTCGTTCGCTTAGGACCCTCTAATCCTTGTGTGCCTACGGGGGGGATATAGACTGGTACCTTGATGAACATAGGTCATTGAAAGACTTATTGTGATATTAATAAGTCCGCTGACCATGGGAGCGTAGGTATGTGCGTGACCCATGTGATGGTGACTGTGTTCGCCTCCATTATTTGTGATGTTGTTATCGGTAAAATATTCCTGAGAGATTCGGAATATGTAATCCTTATGTACGTGATGTACCGGGATGGATAGCAGAGTATGTGTGCACTACAGCTTAGATTGCGGGGTGCTTGTATCGTATATTTATGTGATGAATAATATACAATTATTTAATGGAAATCCTCATGTTAATGTTGTAAAATATTCCGGTATTGTTTCGAGATATATAATGAGTTAGCTGTTAGTTATATCAATGGCATACTTAATAACGGAGATTACGAGAGACCTCTATTAAATTACGAGCGTTGTTATGCTAAATTAACCGAGTAAAATGAGTAGAACCTTTGGTTGTCTAGCTAGTTTACGTTGTCACTTAGCTAGTGGAGAAGGTAGTTATAGATGGGTACTTACGTTAGGAGTGCACAGTTAGTCGAGAGGTGAGAATTTAATGTGAGTGCACGTCCTAACATGTACTTTGCATTTAATGTTTTATATGTTTTTAAAGCACTTGCAGGTTTTTAAAATGATTTCCACTTTCGGGCTCTGACCCATTTGCTTTCAAATATATTTTCTTGTAAAACCATTTTAGGTGCCCAGCCACAAGGACACCAAGCATAGGATTCTCATTCAGGTGACGTGCTGTAGCTGGTTGTGGAAGCTACAGGGATTTGCTCATAGACGCTTCTATCTTTTGGATTCCAGAGTCACTATCTATCAGTTGTAGGGCATCTTGCCCATTCCTATTTAGAGCATTTTTACATTTCAGTTTTCAGACTCTAGCATGTATTGCTCAGTATTCAGTTTTAGTTATTTATTTCAGTTTACATATCAGTTGTGGGATTTGTATTGAGGAGTTTTTCCTCCAGGTTTTATTTACATATTGTGATGGTTATTCTTGTTACTTCAGTATGGTGAATGGTATTATTTAGTTATTCATTACTCTTGTTACATGTTAATCAGATTTAATAAAATTTGGCACTTACTTTTTAAATACTAGGTGGTTAGTAATAATAAAACGTTTTCGACAGTGATGCTATTAACTGAGCCAACTTGGCATTTTGAATTAATTTTATAAAGGAGTAGCTACCCGGTGTTTAATTAGTCGGGGTGTCACAGGTGGTATCAGAGCATCAGGTTCTAGTGTCCTTTAGGATCTGTACGGCTATTATGTTTCCGCTACGTTTTCTTTGATATAGAGCCATATATTTTAGGACTGTTGTACTCTTATTGTGTACGTTTCGTTCTTCAGCTATATTAAGTTTATAAACCGTGAACTTATAAACTGTGTTCTTATTTCAGATGCCTCCACGACGTGCACGACGAGTTCCCAGGAATGCTACGCCCGAACCCCAGCCCGCTCCAGTTCAGGGCATGTTGAACGCCGCTGAGGTTGCTGCTATAGTAGCCCAAGCGGTAAATGCTGCGATTACCGTGATTCAGCAGGCACCACCGCAGGCGCCGGTTGTCGCGCCAGTCCAGGTTAATGCATTCCCGTCTGCTTGGGAACGTGTACGTGACGCTTTTCAGAAAGCGCATCCACCAGAGTTTGCTGGAAGCTCAGATGTGGTTATCTCGAGCCAATGGAGGAAGGACATGCAGAGGCATTTGAGGATGCATGAGTGCACTGATGTTCAGAAACAGGTGCTAGCTACTTTCAAGCTAGTTGGATCTGCGTTACAGTGGTGGGAGTCTATTACCACCGCGGAGGAGAGGGATACCCTCACGATACAGGAGTTCTGGGTGCGGTTCGACCGCAAGTACTTTCCATCCGCAGTCCATACAGAGATGAGGAGGAAGCTGATGAGTTTGAAGCAAGAGGGCAAGACAGTGGCCGAGTATGAGGCCGAGTTCACTAACCTGTTGAATATCGTTCCAGACGAGATTCCAACAGAGAAGAAGAAGATAGAGAAGTTCACTGATGGGTTGAATTGGAGGATCCGTCAGCATCTGCTAGGGAACCTATCATTGGCCACGTATTCTGATGTGGTTAACGCTACATTACTACACTGCCAGGACCACCGTTTTCATATGGCCGAGGGCAAGCGGTCAGGGGAGTCTAGCCATCAGGGCAGGACTGGAGGGCATGGTGCCAGCGGGGCACAGACCGGTCAGGGGCAGAGACAGACTGAGCAGGGTACCCAGCAGGGGGACAATAAGAGGTTCCGGTCAGGGAACTACAGGCAGGGACAGGGAGGTTTCCGCCAGGGCCATCAGGGTCCAAACGGCCATCAGGGCCAGCAGGGACAGAATGGGCAGCAATTTCATCAGGGCCAGCAGGGCCAAGGGAGGAATGGTAACGGCCACCAGGGCCGGGGACAGCAGGGGCAGAGGGGAGGGAACTTCCCAGGGAAGTGCTTTACTTGTGGCAAGACTGGCCATAAGAAGCAGGATTGTCCTGATAGGGGCAGGGTCCCACAGCAGCAGCAGCAGGGTGCTCGCCAGGAGCCACAGAGACCTATGTTTCCCGCCGCTCTTCCTGCACCGCCACAGATGGCAGCTTTGCCACCCATTCCAGTAGTCCCAGCTCAGCAGGGGCAGCTACAGTATGGACGTGTCTACAACGTTCACCAGGCTGCAGTTCCACAGGCACCGCCCGCGATCGAGGGTACGTTTCCTATCCATGGCACTATGGGTCGGGTGTTATTTGATACGGGTGCTACACATTGTTTTATTGCTACACACTTCGCGAAAGCTTTAGGATTGTTAGCTACGGCAGAGAGCACAGTGACGTGTGTCGACTCACCATTGGGGAGTGGGTCACTTATTTTCTTTATATGCCGGGGAGTCGGGGTAGAGGTTGGTGGTTTGGTATTGCCTGCGGACATGTTAGTGTTAGACATGCATGTTCACGATGTGATCATCGGTATGGACTGGCTCGTATCATATAGGGCCATGATTGATTGCTTCAGCGGGAGCATTGTTTTTGCCATTCCGGGGCAGGAGATGTTTATAGTGGCGATGCCTCGCCCAGAGGGAGGATCGACCGCTCATCTGTATTACATAGAGGAGGATACCTCTAAGGAGGTTGTGATTCCTTTAGATTCGATCCCGGTTGTCAGTGAGTATTCGGATGTGTTTCAGGAGATACCAGGCTTACCACCCAGTCGAGAGATAAACTTCGTTATTGATTTGCTACCGGGTACGAGACCTATAGCACGTGCACCGTACCGTATGGCTCCAGCTGAGATGCGAGAGCTACGGGATCAGATAGAGCAGCTGTTAGGGCAGGGCTTTATTCGCAGGAGTACCTCACCTTGGGGCGCTCCAGTTTTGTTTGTGAAGAAGAGGGATGGTTCACTGAGATTGTGCGTGGACTACCGAGAGTTGAATAAGGTCACGATACGGAATGAGTATCCGTTGCCTCGAATCGATGACTTATTCGACCAGTTGAGAGGAGCTTCTTTCTTCTCTAAAATTGACTTGAGGTCAGGTTACCATCAGTTGCGTATCAGGGAGGAGGATGTCTCGAAGACTGCGTTCTTGTCGAGATATGGTTCTTATGAGTTTCGGGTTATGCCTTTCGGTTTGACCAACGCTCCAGCAGTGTTTATGGACTTGATGAACAGAGTGTTCAGAGATTTCCTAGATCAGTTTGTAATTGTCTTCATTGATGACATTCTGGTTTACTCTCAGACAGAGGAGGAGCACGCCGAACATTTGAGGCTGGTTTTACAGACACTTTGTCAGAACGAGCTGTATGCAAAATATGAGAAGTGCGGGTTTTGGTTGAAGGAAGTCCAGTTCTTGGGTCATATTATTTCCGATCAGGGAATATCTGTTGATCCGGGGAAGGTGTCAGCGGTAAGGGAGTGGGGACAGCCCACGACACCAACGGAGATTCGTAGTTTCTTGGGTTTAGCAGGATACTACAGGAGGTTTATTCGGGGTTTCTCAGAGATAGCAGGTCCTTTGACACATCTTACTCGTAAGGGTGTGCCATATATCTGGAGTGATGCCTGTCAGTTGGCATTCGAGGAGTTGAAGGACAAATTGACCTCAGCACCTGTGTTAGCATTGCCGAGACCGGGAGTTGAGTATTTGGTTTACACCGATGCGTCTTTGCAAGGGCTTGGAGGTGTGTTGCAGCAGGAGAGACAGGCCATAGCTTATGCTTCCCGTAAGCTTAAGCCTCATGAGAAGAATTACCCCACACATGATTTGGAGTTGGCGGCAGTGGTATTTGCCTTACGGATTTGGAGGCACTATCTTTTGGGGGAGAAGTTTCAGCTGTTCACGGATCACAAGTCACTACAGTATCTGTTCACGCAGAAGGAATTAAATATGCGGCAGCGTAGGTGGCTTGAATTTGTGAAAGACTACCAGTTCGACATACAGTACCACCCGGGTAAGGCTAACGTAGTAGCAGACGCGTTAAGCCGTAGGCCAGCAGACAAGGTGGCAGAGGTGTGGAAAGCAAAGTGGAAGGAATTGGGACATCAGGATGCAGTGGCCCGATCTTTCATGTCGGTGATGACCGTTACACCGCAGATTGTCACGAAGGTTGTACGGGCACAGGCAAATGATTCGTTCTGTCAGGAGCAGATAGTTCGATTACTCGCTGAGGGAGCTGAATCCTATACCGTTAGCTCAGACGGGGGATTACGCTTCAATGGGAGATTGGTAGTTCCGGAAGGAGAGGAATTGCGACACGATGTTATGGCAGAGTCGCACGGTTCACGGTTCGCGGTACATCCCGGAGGGGACAAAATGTACCAAGACATGAGACGGCAGTATTGGTGGAGCGGTATGAAGAAAGATATCGCAGAGTTTGTCTCGAAATGCGCCACTTGTCAGCTTGTAAAAGTGGATCATCAGAGACCAACAGGATTGCTACAGCCATTGGAGGTTCCGGTGTGGATGTGGGAGAGCATATCCATGGACTTTATCACGGGGTTGCCTACGTCGCAGAGGGGTCACGACTCCGTTTGGGTAATTGTGGACAGATTTTCCAAGGTCGCTCACTTTTTACCCGTTAGGACTGATTACACTGCGGGTCAGTATGCCCAACTCTTCATTTCAGAGATTGTGAGACTTCACGGTGTGCCCCTGAATATCGTGTCTGACAGAGACAAGATATTTGTTTCGAGGTTTTGGGAGAGTTTCCAGGAGGCCATGGGCACGGAATTACGGTTGAGTACGGCTTATCATCCGCAGATCGATGGGCAGACAGAGCGCACCAATCAGATGTTGGAGGACATGCTACGCATGTGCATTATTGACTTCGGGGGTGGATGGGAACAGTACCTTCCACTGGTGGAGTTTGCTTACAACAACTCCTATCAGTTCACGATTGGCATGGCTCCGTTTGAGGCATTGTACGGTAGGCCTTGTCGTTCCCCAGCATGTTGGTTGAAAGTGGGGGACAACAAACTACTTGGGCCAGAAGTGATCCAGGATACTTCGGCAAGGATTGAGTTGATTCGAAGTCGCATTCGGGTAGCTCAAGACAGGCAGAAGAGTTATGCTGATGCAAAGAGGTTTTTCAGGGAGTTCCAAGTGGGGGACCAGGTTTTGCTCAGGGTTTCTCCGATGAAGGGGATTATGCGTTTCGGGAAGAAGGGGAAGTTGGCACCGAGGTATGTGGGGCCGTTTCCTATTATTGAGCGGATAGGACCGGTTGCGTATAGACTCGGGTTACCGGAGCATTTGCATCGGATTCACGACGTGTTCCATATTTCCTCGCTGAGGAAATACCTTAGGGATGATTTGGCTCATTCTCACATTTCTGTGGAGGACATCGATCTCCAGCCGGATAGCTCTTATGAGGAAGGGCCGATTGCTATTTTGGACCGAAGCGAGAGGAAACTGCGGTCAAAGATAGTCCCGTTAGTACGTGTTCAGTGGCGACATCACAATGTCGAGGAGTCCACATGGGAGCGCGAGGATGAGATGCGCGAACGTTATCCAGAGATGTTTCTAGCAGGTACTTTCTAGTTTCGAATTTCGGGACGAAATTCAGTTATTAGGGGGAAAGTATGTAATACCCCGTACTTTTGGCTATATTTATTTTTGGGATTAATTAATTAAATGCGTATTAATTGGAAATTAATCCGGGTTATAAATACTAATGAGATGCGTATTGGTATTTGATTATGTGCATATATGATTATATATGAACTTGGTATTATAAAATTTGTCGTGAGATTTATATACGGCAATTTGGAAATTTTATTGAGACGCGTGGGACCGCCGCGTCACGGTATAATATTTTATTTATAAAAAGTGAATTTAAAATCTATAATCCGTATGGTCGTTTTGAGTGCGCCAACGCGTCCGGAAGGGTCGAGATAGTCAGAAAACACTAGCCGGGGGTATAGTTTGGGTCCCGGGGTAATTTTAGACCATACCGGTAACTTAAAGGGTATTTTAGTAATTTGGTATTTTTGGGTAATTAAAAGTGACGAAAATTGAGAGTTGTAATCTGATAAGGATTGACCCCAACCAACCCTTATTAACCCAACAAGCTACGGAGGTTTATTGAAATTAGGTTTCATAAGTTTCCCCAAAGCAAACCCTAGCCACCATAGCCTTTTGGAGAAGAAAGCTTGGAGAAGGAGAGAGAGAGAGGAATTCTGCAGAAATTCTACACCGAATCCACACCAAATTCAGAAATCAAACCAAGGCAAGTGACTTTATTTCCATTTAATTACTGAGAATGTCTTTTCCATGTTAGAAATTGAAGAATCTTAATTGTTCTTGAAAGATTAAAAGAAAACCCATGAAATTTGAAGTTATTATTGAATATTGGGATAGGTTTGCATGTAGAAACATTGTTGGGAGATTTAATTTCGGACATTTCATATCTAGGTGATGTATAAATGAATTAAAATCTGGGAATTTATGGTGAGAAGAAGTTAGGGTTTATGTTCTTGAAGAAAATTGGGAATTAATGTAGAAATTGTGATTTAATGATGTTTAGATGTTATCACACCCTTTAATGATGTTAGTATAGCCCCTTAGCATGTTTGAGGATGATTAGAGAACTCAATATATTGTGGGAACGAATTTTAGAAGAGGTTTGAGGAGTAAAAATGGTGAAAAACGATTTTTGGGAAATTCTGGGCCGAAACTGGCATCTCGTTAGAAGCAGCCCCCAGGTCGTTCGAACGAGCTCGTTCGAACGAGCTTCTAACGAGTTGACCAGTCGTTGTTAACGAGTGGGGTTTTCGTTCGATATCTCGTTCGAACGAGATATCGTTAGAAGGGTCAGTTCGTTCGAACGAACTGGGATCTCGTTCGAACAGCCTCGTTCGAACGAGACTTCTAACGACCTGACAGTCCAAACTCGTTCGAAGCCTCGTTCGAACGAGACTTCTAACGAGTTGACAGTTTGACCCTTTTTGGACTGTTTTGACTTTTGGAGTTCCGGGAGATGGTTCAAGGGTAGAGTTAGCATCCCTTTGATGATATAGTGATTGATTTGGGACTTTTGGGTTGTTGGGATGAGTAAATCATATACGAGAGTTATATTCAATGAATCTTTCGGGTTGAGACGTGAGTGACTACTACGAGGTGAGGATGAATTATAGCACGTATAATTATGAACCGGAATAATATAAGTTGTGATAATTAGTTAGTACGAGAATGCGATATGTACTACGAATATAATGCGGTATTACTAAGATGTGTGTTTACTTAGTATTGATATATAGATTGTATGTATGACATACCTACCATACTTGCTATCACGGGAGGTTTCGTTCGCTTAGGACCCTCTAATCCTTGTGTGCCTACGGGGGGGATATAGACTGGTACCTTGATGAACATAGGTCATTGAAAGACTTATTGTGATATTAATAAGTCCGCTGACCATGGGAGCGTAGGTATGTGCGTGACCCATGTGATGGTGACTGTGTTCGCCTCCATTATTTGTGATGTTGTTATCGGTAAAATATTCCTGAGAGATTCGGAATATGTAATCCTTATGTACGTGATGTACCGGGATGGATAGCAGAGTATGTGTGCACTACAGCTTAGATTGCGGGGTGCTTGTATCGTATATTTATGTGATGAATAATATACAATTATTTAATGGAAATCCTCATGTTAATGTTGTAAAATATTCCGGTATTGTTTCGAGATATATAATGAGTTAGCTGTTAGTTATATCAATGGCATACTTAATAACGGAGATTACGAGAGACCTCTATTAAATTACGAGCGTTGTTATGCTAAATTAACCGAGTAAAATGAGTAGAACCTTTGGTTGTCTAGCTAGTTTACGTTGTCACTTAGCTAGTGGAGAAGGTAGTTATAGATGGGTACTTACGTTAGGAGTGCACAGTTAGTCGAGAGGTGAGAATTTAATGTGAGTGCACGTCCTAACATGTACTTTGCATTTAATGTTTTATATGTTTTTAAAGCACTTGCAGGTTTTTAAAATGATTTCCACTTTCGGGCTCTGACCCATTTGCTTTCAAATATATTTTCTTGTAAAACCATTTTAGGTGCCCAGCCACAAGGACACCAAGCATAGGATTCTCATTCAGGTGACGTGCTGTAGCTGGTTGTGGAAGCTACAGGGATTTGCTCATAGACGCTTCTATCTTTTGGATTCCAGAGTCACTATCTATCAGTTGTAGGGCATGTTGCCCATTCCTATTTAGAGCATTTTTACATTTCAGTTTTCAGACTCTAGCATGTATTGCTCAGTATTCAGTTTTAGTTATTTATTTCAGTTTACATATCAGTTGTGGGATTTGTATTGAGGAGTTTTTCCTCCAGGTTTTATTTACATATTGTGATGGTTATTCTTGTTACTTCAGTATGGTGAATGGTATTATTTAGTTATTCATTACTCTTGTTGCATGTTAATCAGATTTAATAAAATTTGGCACTTACTTTTTAAATACTAGGTGGTTAGTAATAATAAAACGTTTTCGACAGTGATGCTATTAACTGAGCCAACTTGGCATTTTGAATTAATTTTATAAAGGAGTAGCTACCCGGTGTTTAATTAGTCGGGGTGTCACAATAGAGCCATGATAGACTGTTTCAGTAGGACCGTTATCTATGCTATTCCGAGCCAGGAGATGTTTATGGTTGCGATGCCTCGTCCTAAGGGAGGATCATCCACCCATTTATATTATATAGAGGAGAAGACCTCTAAGGAGATAGTGATTCCTATTGATTCGATTCCTGTAGTTCGTGAGTTTTTTTATGTGTTTTAGGATATACCGAGACTACCACCTAGCCAAGAGATAGATTTCGTTATAGATTTGATGTCGGGCACTCGACCAATAGCTCGTGCATCGTACCGTATGGCTCCAGCTGAGATGAGGGAGTTACGGGATCAAATTGAGCAGCTGTTGGGATAGGGCTTCATTCAAAGGAGTACATCGCCTTGGGGTGCTCCCGTGTTGTTTGTAAATAAGAAAGATGGTTCGTTGGGGTTTTGTGTGTCGGGAGTTGAACAAAGACAAGATACGGAATAAGTATCTGTTACCCCGAATCGATGACCTTTTTGACCAGTTAAGAGGAGTTTCCTTCTTCTCAAAGATAGATTTGAAATCGGGGTATCATCAGCTACCGATGAGGGAGCAGGACGTGTCGAAGACTGCTTTCTTGATGAGGTATGGATCCTACGAGTTTTGGATCATGTCGTTTGGGTTGACAAATTCTCCAGCCATATTCATGGACTTAATAAACCGGGTGTTTAGAGAGTTCTTAGATCAGTTTGTCATAGTCTTCATAAATGACATTATGATTTATTCCCAAACTGAGGAGGATCATGTGGAGCATTTGAGACGAGTTCTTCAGACTTTGTGTGAGCATCAGTTGTATGCCAAGTATGAAAAGTGTAGATTCTGGTTACGAGAGGTGCAGTTTCTGGGGCACGTTATGTCAAAATTAGGGATATCAATGGACCCGAGCAAGGTATCGACGGTGAGGGAGTGGAGACAGCCCACGACACCGATGGAGGTGCATAGCTTTTTGGGGGTAGCCGGATATTAGAGGCGATTAATCTGAGGGTTCTCGAAGATTACGAGACCATTGAAAAATTTTACTCGTAAAGGGTTGAAGTTAATTTGGGATGATGCTTGTCAGTTTACTTTCGACGAGCTAAAGTATAAGTTGACATTGGCACTAGTTCTTGCCTTACCCAGTCCAGGGGTGGAGTACCTGGTATATACTGACGCTTCTCTATATGGACTTGGTGGAGTACTTCAGCAGGAAGAGAAGGCCATAGCTTATGCCTCCCTCAATCTTAAGCCTCACAAGAGGAATTACCCCACTCACAACTTTGAGCAAGCAGCAGTCGTGTTTGCCCTACGAATTTGGAGGCACTTCTTGTTAGGGGAGAAATTTTTCTTGTTCATAGACCACAAGTCACTGCAATACTTGTTCACTCAGCGGGAGTTGAACATGCGTCAGCGCAGGTGGCCGAAGTTTGTGAAAGATTACCAGTTCGAGATACGGTACCACCCGGGGAAGGCTAACGTAGTTGTTGATGCGTTGAGTCATAGGCCAGTAGGTGAGGTGGTAGAAGTGTGGCAGGCAAAGTGGAAAGAGTTGGGACATCAGGATGCAGTGGCCCGATCCTTTATGTCCGTCATGATAGTCATGCCAGAGATTGTTACGAGGGTGATTCAGGACCAAGCAGATGATTCATTTTGTCGGGACCAGATTTTATGGATTCTAGCCGAAGGCGTGGAGTCCTACTCAGTGAGTTCAGATGGAGGATTACGATTTAATGGGAGCTTAGTGGTCCCTTAGGGTGAGGCATTAGGTCATGCAGTAATGACAGAGTCGCATGGATCTCAATTTGCGGTACATATCGGAGGGGATAAGATGTACCAGGATATGAGGTGACAGTACTGGTGGATTGGGATGAAGAAGGACATTGCGGAGTTCATGTCCATGTGTGCTACCTATCAGCTGGTAAAGGTGGACCACTAGAGACCATCAGGGTTACTTCATCTGCTAGAGGTCCCTATGTGGAAATGGGAGAGCATTTCCATGGACTTCATCACTGGGTTGCCTACCTCATAGGTCCCTATGTGGAAATGGGAGAGCATTTCCATGGACTTCATCACTGGGTTGCCTACCTCATAGAGGGGTCACGATTCTATATGGGTAGCGGTGGATCGATTGACCAAGGTAGCAAACTTTCTGCCAGTGCAGACAGACTACACTACAGGACAGTATGACAAATTATTTATTGCCGAGATAGTGAGGTTGCATGGGGTTCCCCTCGATATCGTGTCTGACAGAGATAAGATTTTTGTGTCGCGCTTCTGGGAGAGCTTTCAGGAGGCTATGGGTACCGATTTGCGGTTGAGTACGACATATCACCCACAGATAGATGGATAGACTGAGCGTACGAATCAGATGCTAAAGCATATGTTACGCATGTGTGTCCTTGATTTTGGAGGGGTTGGGATCAATACCTTCCACTGGTGGAATTCGCTTATAATAACTCCTACCAATTTACGATTGGCATGGGCCCGTTTGAGGCATTATACGGTAGACCTTTTTGTTCTCCCACTTGTTGGGTAGAGGTGGGGGACAACAAGTTACTTGGGCCAGAGGTAATTCAGGAGACGTCAACCAGGATTTAGTTGATCAGAAGTCGCATTCGGGTAGCCCAAGATAGGCAGAAAAACTATGCTGATGCGAAACGGTCCTTCAGGGAGTTTAACATGGGGGACCAGGTATTACTGTGGGTGTCTTCTATGAAAGGAGTGATGAGGTTCGGGACGAAAGGGAAATTGGCCCCGAGATACGTAGGACCATTTTCCATTATCGAGAGGATCGGACCGGTGGCATATAGACTTGGGTTACCGGAGCACTTGTACCGTATTTGTGATGTGTTCCACATCTCATCATTGACACGGTATATTCCCACACCCACATTACGATTAAGGAGATTGACTTAAATCTTGACAGTTCTTATGAGGAGAGAAATGTGGCTATCTTGGACCGTAGTGAGAGTAAATTAAGGTCAAAGGTAGTTCCACTAGTGCGGGTTCAGTGGGAACATCATAATGTAGGGGAGTCTACATAGGAGTGATAAGAGGATAGGCGCGAGAAATATCCAAACTTATTCTTACCACGTATGGTTTACGTTTTGAATTTCGGGGCGAAATTTCGTTATTAGGGCGAAATATCCAGACTCATTCTTACCAGGTATGGTTTACTTATCAGATCTGGATCATTTAATTTATATATATATATATATATATATCCACCATTAGATCTTGATTTGAAGCCCTCATCAAATCGATTCATTACAAGAAAAAGTTGAAGATAAATCGGTTCAGAAATACAAACGTGTAATACCCCGTATTTTTATTATGTTAAATAATTATGGGATTAATTAAATTAAAAATGTGAGAAAATTGATTATTAATTAATCCAAATTAAAAAAAGATATTAACTTGCGTGCCAAGGGTTAATGCTTATTGTTGAGAATATTGGAATATTACTATGTGAATATATAATACGAAATTATGAAATTTTATAAATTTTCGAGAGTGGGAAATACGTCAGTTTGGTACATTAAGTCAGGACGCACTTGTGAGCCATGTCAGGACTAATTTAATGGGTTAAAGAATTAAATTATATTAAGTAACTCGTATGGTGATTTCGAGCACTCCATTGAGCCCAAAAGAGTCGAGATAGACAGAAAACTCTACCCGTGTATTATATTTGGACTCCGGGATGTTTTTAGGCCTAACCGACACTCCGTAGGGGACGAGAAATATTATAGATAAAAATTAGGAAATTAAATATAGAGGAACGTGGGTTAGAGGGGATTTATCAGCACTAAACCTACAAGAGAGAAAAGATAATGGCACGGAGGAAGGAAGAAGAAACCATAGGAGTTCTTGATTCATAACTTAAGAACACACACCAAAAATCCCACCAAAGTGTAGATTGTGAGACGAGGAACACACGTATACCAACATCACCAGGAGATCAGACCTTCAAAATTGAGGCAAATGTTTATTCCTTGCAAAATTATAGCAACAATCATGTTCATGTTAGTAGAGATATATAGTACCCATTTGTAATTCATAAATTTTGATGAAATTGGAGAACTAAGGACATTAGTTAAATCTGGTATCTAATTAGAATGAATCCCTCGTGTAGATAGGTTAGAGATCACGAATTTATGATTAATTATGATGGACGAATCTGATTTTGAGTTCTTGTATATAAATTTGAAGAACAAGGGTTTGTTTGATTAATTTTGGGGATTCTCATAATTTATTAAGGTTTATGCATGATTAAATGATTCTGGGTTGTTAGATAGTATCCCAATATGTCTAATTATTTATTGGAGGTAATTGCTGGGAGTTTGGGACAAATATGTAGAGGTTTTAGGTTGAAAAAAGGTTGGAAAACACAGGAGGTAGCTGAATGGAGATGACGACGTCTCGTTCGAACGAGATGGAGGGTCGTTCAAACGACATGTTGATTCATTCGAACGAATCTAGTTCTGGTTCGAACGACAAGTCCCAAAAATTCCAGAAATTCCTATTCCCCCCCCCCCCCCCCCCTCCCCAAATCGTGTTACACAGTTAGTTGAGTGAAGAAAACTGCCATTTAGTGATATTAGCTTAGTGCAGAATTAATTGGGAAGCAATCCTAGGATAATATCTTAAGGATTGGATAGGTGAATTAGCCTTTGAAATTTTAAAAGTGTAAATAATCGAGTTAATTGCATAATAAGTTGTAATGAGAAGTATATTGCGTGTAGAAATATAAGTATGGGTTGGGTGAATACCTGAATTTTAATAGGGCTTAGGGAATGCCTATTATTATATGATTAATATTATTGTATGTATAGCATACTTACGCTGCTTGCTATCGGGAGGAGGTTATCGCGCACTGGACATTCTTATCCTGGGTGACCCAACGGGGGGATATTTGACTTATACCCATAGCATATGAACTTGGATACGTGCTATCTGAGATGTAGGATAGTTTCGATGGCTGAATGGGAGCGTAGGTATGTGCGTGACCCATTTGGATGGTGAGTATGATCGCCTCCAATGTTTGTTTTATGATATTAATGGTTCGTGAGAGACGCCGAGCCAATTGTCCTTTATGCAGTGAGCGATGCATCGGGACATGATAGCAAAGTATGCATTGAGCCAAGTGGTCCCAACCAAGGGGCGCAGGATTTGTATATATATATATAAAGGGATGATGTGACTATGAGTGTGTGTGTGTGTGTGTGTGTGTGTGTGTGTGTGTGTGTGTATATATATATATATACTTGTGAATGATTCTATTGTGTGAAATTAGCAAACTTATAAATGTTGGTAAGTAAAGTGATTTCAGTGAATAAAAGATTTTCTATCAGAACAATGAATGTAATATACGGTTAATTGGAATAAATAATCTTATTAGTGTATTGTATGGGTGATAAGGGCTAATCTTTGAGATATATTTAGAAGTATAAGTATATAATCTAGTTGGTAACATTATGGATAACTAGGTTAGGATAGATGTACGTTAGGCATGCACAATAGTGGAGAGGTGAGAATCTCATGTGAGAGTTCAAAACTATCATGCACATAATAATTGCTTTATTGCAGTTTTAAATACTTTCTAAAACAAATATTTTTACAAATAGGGCTCTAACCCGTTTCTTGCTATTCTTTTCTTTTTTTGCTATATATATATATATATATATATATATATATATATATATTATTTATCAGGTGCCCAACCATAGGGTTACCAGACTTAAACGAGTGGATTATTTAGCGAGCTGCAGCGGTTGTCGGAGTTGCAGACCTTTGCACTTAGACGCTTCTATCATTTCTTTCCACTTTATTCAGATATTCCATTTAGGGCATGTTTCGCCCCTTTTTCAGTCATTTATTAGAGATTGTAACCAGTTTATTTTAGTATTTTATTTTTATTTCACTTGAGGATATTATGGTTTGTTGGTTTGTGACTTTGAACTTGAATGTTTTATCCAGTTCGGTTTATTTCAGTATTTGATTCATGTCCTGTATTTATTTTAATCTTTTGGAATGTGAGTAGCTTATATTTTAATGGATGGAAATTTATAAATGGATTAATTGGGTATGATTAAATTGTAAAAATGTTTGACACTTAGTTTAATTAATTATTAGGTGATTAATAATATTAAATGTTTTCAACAGTGATGCTAAGAATGAAGCAACCGGACACTTTGATTTAATTTAATAAAGGACTGATCATCCAGTATTTAATTAGGAGGGGTCTGGGTTTTCTTGTTCATTGAATCATCTCTCAACTTGGATTGAATCATATCCACTTTAGAACAAATTTGGTTCGAAATCACCAACATGAGATCTTAGCAAGAAGGTGATGTTTACATCTGTTATTGAGATCCCTTGGGTATCGTTGATTATCATTGTTGGTCGGCAGCAAGATCAGATTTGTGGTCGACAACCACTGCTACAACAACAAATATCCCCTATTAATGGTCGATAATCATTATCCTGGTTCAATCAACATCATGCAGTTTCCCTCGAGCTTCTAGTCGGCGGATATTGTTTCACCCAGTTACCTCACCACCTCAACACATCGCTAAACCATTATTGCTAGTCAGCGACCATGGTACTTGTAATAGAATACATCGTCGATGTCACCAGACTACCCTCTCTGGTCAGAGGTCAGCTACCAGATATCATTTCCCAGCCGACCAACGACTATCATGCTTTTTCTAGGAATTATTCATAAACCAAGGCGATTTCCTCGAATTTTCTCCTTGGATTACCTAAGATTTCTTCTCTAACCAACATACCATCACCTTTGTAAAACATTGTTTCGATTGGAAGTCAAAAATCATATTGGACGACCAGTTACCAGATATCAGTAGTCACGTAGGAAGCCCAAGGCTTCGTCGGATTACTTACGTGGTCGGCGACCACAGGGAGGCATCGAAGAAGTGGCTGTATCTATTATTCTTCGGACCACTGGTTGGCGGTATCTATTACATGGTCAGACAAGGTGTGGAGGTTTGAAACTTTAAAGGAGAAATGTCAATTCCTTCATTGGGATTTTCTCAATTTGACTTTTTTCAAAATTAACACCATGTTGTTAAACTAATACCACCTCCCCATCCTTTCTAATTCACAGCTTTTATAAAGAAATAAATTTTTGAAAACAATTTATATTTTCTTGAAGTTCAAATAACTTTGCAAAAAAAATATAGACTGAACAATTATGCCGTACATCTAGTATACATTTGATACAAATTTGCTTATTGGACACGTATATGGCATAAAAATTATTATTTCGTATTTTGAAATATTTTTTGCCCGATGATCAAACAGATACATATCGTATATCGTTTGGATGAATAAATCAATCTCATGATAATTTCTATCTAATTTAACCTTAACACGTATTCGAGCACTTATTAATTTCGATAGGTATAAGATTCAGTCCTGACGAATGCTCAACCACAATAATAAACCCTTAGAAATGCTATTAATGCTCTGATCGATAGTCAAGCATGGTACAACACTTTAGAACCCGACAAATGGTTGGGCAATATTATTTCTTATATCCGACGAATCCTCAGGCATTGATATTTCTTCAAATTCAAATATTAATCATCTGACTCTCAACTTGAAGGATGGTTATTCGAGATTTATCTCTGCAGAAGATCGACAAAATATTTATTGTCATATATTTGGTCCCAAAGATGTCTGCCATGCAAGTTACATTTCATCCCCAATGAACAGTCGGTCGGAATAATCTTTATCTATATTCAATCCTAATAAATGGTCGGTGTTGTCTATAGTTGATCAACATTACATTTACATTCAACCTTAATGAATGGTTTGGAAATTTATTTTTCTCTAACAATGCAGGATCATTCATAATATTTACTCAGTTCCCTCATGATCATTCATAATATTCACCCGGAGCCATCGGGCATTATGTAATTTAGATCCGACAGATGGTTGACACTTTTATTATTTCTCTGGATTTCTATCTAGCCTCGAGGGATAATCGATGCAAATCATATATATTATGTGAATCATAGCAATCTAGCACCAACGGTCTGTTAGGCGTTATCACTATAATTTTATTCAAACCTCAGTTAATGACTGCATGTTCATTCATCATATCGTAATAAAGTCCCGACGAATGATTGGGCATTATTATCATCATTTAGTCTTCAAAAATGGGGGCTCCGCTATTTACCCAATGATCGATTTTAGTATAGAATTCACATATGAGAAAATGCAGCCGAGCAGACTTCTCAGGAAGAGAGATTAGCATCAAAGTAGTCGAGAAGACATATCTAGAAGATAGCTCAACGATTCTAGATAGATGATCAGACTTCTCCAGAAGAGAGCTCACAGTTCAGCTCAAGGTTCAAGTAAATCAAGCAGACTTCTTCTAAAGAGAGCTCACAGTTCACCCTGAAGAGTAGACTCCCATGGGGGATATCTCAACCATTCAAATTATGCCTCATTTTTGGGGGGCATTATCAATCGCATGTTCATCAAACATTATATGTGCAATTTATGCTCAGATTCTTGGGCATACTCACTATTTGATCACTCTCTATATATAATCAGCCTTATATTACAATAAGGTTTCGACAAATGACCGAGCCTTATTATTATTCAATATCCTCTTCATAAAGCCCGAGTAGGGGCTCCATAGTTATGTTTCCTGATCATTGCAACATTAGTCAAGAAAGCCTCCACGCATTAATGATTCGTGGACCTTGGTTGGCCTCTACAATTGGTAAATTTATCCTATTAACAGATAATATTGGCTTGCACGAAGTATCAGTGTCTAAACTAAAAATTTAAGACATCTTAATAAATCACTTCAGCCACTCAGCTAAAATCAAACTTTCTGTATGACCTCGTCTCTGAACAGATCACGAAAAAGAAGTTTCGCAAATCTAGGAAATCCGTTGCGATCTTAGGGACAACAAGATTTTACTATATCTAACTAAAGCATGGATAAAATCCTAAACACCACTTCATGTATGACTGCGTCTTTGACAGGTCAAGAACAAGAAGTCCGTAAAACTTCGTGTACAACTCAAGAAGTTAAAAATAAGTTTTACACGTTTGGGTTATATACAGGAATGCATGTATGCATTCCTAAACACATGAATACATACATATATTCCTAATACACTTGGTCGCCACTGATAACTAATGCTACAACTTAGATCAACAAAATTATTTGCAACTTTATCTAAGAACAGCATTAGTAGAATCTAAGGCATTACAATCATCACTGACCCAACTAACTAGTTTGCACGGATTACCTACTCGACAAGTTATAGAAGAACAACATTTATCATTTAATAAGGTTACCTAATTGGCAAAACCGACTAACTAATCACAAGCGTAAATAAAAATTTATTAAGTTTAAATATTCCAACACTTATGGCTTTAGCAAGACAATACAACAACAGAAATAGTCATTACAAGGAAATAACAAAGCTCTTAGGAGTCATTTCATAGAGAATTTTTTCTCGATCTTATCCACCCCAGCAAGAGCGATATCAAGGGAAGAAAAAACACAATATCTTTTGGCGATTAGCAGTTTTTCAAACTATTCATGAAAATGCCACCCAGTGAAGTATTTTACAAAGTCTAGTAAGTCGGCTACCGACGACCGGCATACATAAAGGGCAAGAAAGTATTCAGAGCTCACAGTACATCCTTTTAACAAATCTTCAAACATTGGAGTCTTTTATTGCAGATTAAATTATTCATACCACATGTATTAACGATACAAGAACATCGGTCATATGTTGCTAAGAAATTCCAAGTTGACAGCTTAGCACTTGGTCGGCTCTAAACCTAATTGGTTTGCACACCAACCGATCAATGCCAGAAGGTAAATCGTTAATAATAAGAAGGGTCAAACGCATGTGAATTATCAATAGACACTACACGTGGAATAATGAGAAATGGACACCTGTTTTCCTGCATGGTAATATTCACATTAATTACTCACTTGGTCGACTCAGAAGACAGTTGGTTGGCTAACCGGCCAACCAACGAACTTAAAGAATATGAATGATCAAGAATATCAAAGACCATTGGTGTAGAGTCATTTTATACACGTGAATATCAAGGGCCTCATTTATTGTATACAGATGTAAATGCTTGGATATATCAAGGCATTTCATTTCTTAGTTTCCTAACAACCCCTATAAATACATACTCTCCCATAGCTCAAAGGGACAACTTAATCATTCTCAAGCACATCCAATTGTGCTATTGTAACTCTACTAAATAAAATAAATAGATGATGTAGGCTTTGTTCATATCCTAATTACTGTAAAAATCTGTGTCTCTTGTGTGTTCAATGGAATTGTTTATCTTTATTTCATCTTCATACCTTCATTTTATTTGTAATTTATTGATGTCAAAAAATGGACTAGATCCAATTTTCTAATCACAAATAAAATATAATATGTGATGAAATAAAAACCTAAGAGACAAAGTGTGTTTAGAGTGGTTCAGCTGTGAAGGTGTAAGGATCAAATTTTCAATTGAGTCCATTGTAAGTAATTGACTTATTCCCGAAACAAAACATTATTTTTGAGTCATAGATATATTTTTATTATCATGATCCCACACAGTCTATGACATAGAGTTTATTGAATACGTTGCAGCCAAGCTTCAAAGATAAATCATGCCGAGATTATTTTGGTGCACGTTTCACATCTTCATTGCATTCCAGCCTCTCAGGTATGAATGCATAATATTTATGGGACTTAGAAAATATTTTTATGATGTTATTTTTATTAAAAAAATGTTTTTAAATTATTTTAACTTCGTTTATTTTTAGATAATTATTTTTTTAGAGTAGTATAGAACCTTCCCTTTTATTTAGATGGTTCAAACGACATTCATTGTCATTTAAATGTTATGTGGAGGTCGTTCAACGACATAACTTTGTCATTCAAATGACATTGCTATCCCGTTCGAACTACCGCCTTATTTCGTTCGAACGATGCACCGACTTAACTTTTCTATTTAAGGCGTGTTAAGTTACAGAACCAAAAAATTAGTTTCCATACAGTTCATTTTCTGAACAAGTTTTCTAAGGTTTTTAAAGTCTAAAAACATCCTTAGAGTTTTAAGATCCGATCTTTCATACTCATATGATATAGTGATCTTGGTTTGCACCACTGGGGTTTATTCTACCAACATTGAAGAATTATTCATTGGGTTTTGCGATAAAGAAGTGAAGGAGACCGTGTTCAACGTCGTAGATATTGCCAAGCTGCATTGGTGGACACGTGTGTTGTGGAAGGGAATCGTAGGAGGACTTCTGCGTGGGCATTGTGGAGGAGTGGTTGAAGGATCAGAGGAGTATCAAGACCTGTGGGGGATCGAGTTGTTGAGCAAGTCTATCATATGTACTTTGTAATACCATATCATATTGATTGTCTTTCTGTGTCCATCCGAGATTTTTTTCCTTAATGTTTTCCTCGTATATCCGGCTTCGCCTTTTATGAACTTATTTATTTTACTTTCTTTAATCACCTAGATGCATGTTTAGGATTAAATAAGATAAAATTGGGCTTAACTAAAATTGTCTCACATACTTGATATGATTTACAATTTAGAAAAAGGTTTTCAAAAAGAAAGTTTTTTCTGTTATCCTTAAAACACATTCGAAAGAAAAAGGTTCCTACAAATTGGTATCAGAGATAGAAACATATTTTTTATTGTGTTGATCCCTTGTGTTTTTAAGGATGAATTTTAAAAATTATAAAAGTTTTAGAGCTCCTATTTTTTATGGCACTAATTGTGGTTATTGGATAATGCAATTGAGAAGTTCTTTGAAATCAATTGATGAGCGTGTGTGTTTAGCGGTCGAAAAGGGTTGGACTCCACCGGTTACACGAGAAGGTGAGGCCACTACTTTAAAATTTGTTGAGTCATGGACTGAAGCTGAACATAGACTTGAACTTTACAACTCTAAAGGTCTTCACGTCATTTCCTCACATGTCACACCAGAAGAGTATAATAGAATCATGACATGTGAAACTTCGAAAGAAGCTTTGGATATACCCGCACTTACTCACGAGGGAACTAACCCGGTTAGGGTGTCTAAACTTCAAAACCTCACTACACAGTTTGAGACAACTAAGATGTTAGAGAGTGAGTCGTTTGATGAGTTTTATGCTAGATTGTCAAATATTGTCAACTCATTGTTTAACTTAGGAGAAAAAATACCCGACAATCGAGTCATAAAGAAAATCTTAAGGTCATTACCAAGTAGGTTTGATATAAAAGTGACCATTTTGATCCTTAGGTATGTTTGATTCGACGAAACTTGAAGAGATTGTAGGTTACTTACAATATGTTTACCTCCAAGTAAGTGCCAAAGAAAGAAAAGGGCATTGCTTTGAAACCCCAGAAGTAGGAAACTAAAGTTTCGAATGACAATTTCGATTTTGAAGATGTAGACTTGTTGGCAAAGAAGTTTAAAAAATTTCTTAAGTTCCAAAAGAAATCAAAAGATGCCAAAAGATGTGAGCAATTCAAGAACAATAAGGTAAATCACTCCCCTACAGATAAAAATGAGAATGTCAAGAGGGATGAGTCGGTTAGGTGTTTTGGGTGTGAAGGTTATTGTCACAAGGTTACCGAGTGTCTCACTAGATGTAACACCCCGTATTTTTTAGGATAAAGAATTTATTTAATTTGGAGAATTTATTTAATTTGGAAGATTCAATTTATTTGGAGATTTAAGATTTAAATTAATTCGGGTTATTTCCTTTAAGAATACATGTGTCATAATTTGAGGTTGAAATAGGAGATTTTAGTTAAGTGACTCAGATGGCGATTCTGAGTGCACAGTTGAGTCCAGAAGGCTGAAAAAGAGTACCTAGGGGAAGTAATTGGGTCTCGGGTCATTTTTAACCAGAACCGAGCCCACACGGGGGTGCTTGGGCCATTTTAATTTAGCCCATAGGCTTAATTTTGGGATTCGCCTAATAAAACCTACGTGAGAGAGGTTGTGGCAGCCACAACTCAAAGAAGAAAACCCTAGATGCAAAGGAGAAAAGAGGGATCCGTGGAAGATCTTTGGGGAGCCAAACCAAGAATATAATGATGTGTTCTTCGTCAAACCTTATCAACAACAAAGGAATCAGACTCTACGAATTAATCCAGGCAAGTAGTTAAACTTGCTTTTATGTATATTGTAGTATCTCAATTCTTATTATGGTGGGTGTAAGTCATAATGGTTTCGGGGTGGGTAATCACGTAAATTCACTAATTAGGGAGATTAATAATTTGATTGGCGAGGTAATATGATTAAGTGTTATTGGTATCTGAATGGGAGTAAAATCCAGTAATCAATTTTTTTGAAGAAGGATAATAGGATTCGGATGGTAGAAAGCGATTTCACAAAAACTCGTGAAAACCCAATCTGTAGATTCTTGGTTATTTTGGAAATCGGTAATGAAGAATGATGTACTGGAGGTTTAGAACTATTGAAATTGTGTATTGACTATTGGGGATAAGTAATTTGAGTTCTGGGTGGAAGTTATGAGCATGGAGGGCATCAATGTTGGAAATGAAAATAGGTGAGAAATGGCGGAAATGAAAATAGGGGAGAAGAAGGTGGGCAGAACACAGCAGGTCATTGGAACGACCTAGGGCATCGTTCGAACGACGCTGCTCAAACCCAATTCCCTTGCTCTGGCAGTTTGGGTTGAGGTGTTGAGAGTTGGGATTTATTTTGTGGCATGTCTAACTTGGATCAGTTTGCTATTTCGGGGAATGTTAGAGATGTTATCTTGGTCTTGTGCTCTGAGCCATCCAAGGAAATTCTGTCTCACAAATAATATACACCGTGCACAGTTATTTTCCTGAACACAAAAGGTGCACGCTCTTTAAAAAAAGGACACCAATGTATAAGACATTTTAGAGATGATAATGATGAAAATTTATATCTCCCATGCTTAAGGACTTAATAAGTGAATACTACTTATTAGGAAGGAAATAATAACTGTGAGAATTAATTATAAAAAAGGTTTAAACTAGGGGCCGAGTAAATTTGTCTGGGTATTATATTTTAGTGGCGTTACTTTAACAAATTAATGGAGGTGAAATTTATTTATTAAAGAGTCAGGGATTGTGACTCGAATATTTCAGGTTAGTGCGTCGGGAGTTAGGACAGAGTGGACTGTTTAAGTTTTAGTGGAGATATATAATAAAAATCATTGAATATGAAATTTAACGAGATGCGTGAACTAATATTGGGGTTCTGTGGAATAAACTCTCAAGAGTGATGAGACGGACCGAATGAGTGGGTCTGGGTACTCTTGTTGGGTGATACAACTTGAATGAGAATTAACTAATGTCTGATTAATCCAATTACAAGTCGGGATATGGGGACTTGGGTATATATTTTGGGCTAGTGATATGGGTGATAGGCACGGATTAACTGGACTTCATTTTATAATTTGATACGGTTAGGCGTGATAGTATATATATACATATTGGTGTGCTCTATAGATATCGGTGAGAATAATATTTATAGGTTGAGGTTATACATATATTGATGTTATATGCATGTATGCATAGGTTGCTGATTACCTATTGGTTAATTTATTATGTGTATGACATACCTACGCTACTTCCTAGTGGAGGAGTATTCGCGACGTGGATGGTCTTGTCCTGATGAGGCCATTGAGGGGGATTTTAGACCGTTCCCAGAACATAGAACATTGGATACGTGATATCTAAGAGTTTGATAGTTTTGACGATCGAATGGGAACGTAGGTATGTGTGTGACCTATTTGACTGGGAACTATGTTCGCCGATGGTTCGAGAGAGATACCGAGCCAATAGTCTATTATACAGTGTGTGATGTCCCGAGACTTTATAGCAGAGTATGCATGCACCGCATGTCTCAGTCTAGGGGTGTTGTATTGTATATATATAATTGGAATAATAAATATATACTTTTGTTTTATTCTACTATGTGTGCTTGGTAGATGATGTATCAGGACAAGATAGCATAGTATACATGCACCACAGTTCAGCCTAGGGGTGTCGTATTAGTACAAATTTAACGAAGTGATAAATATGTGCTTATGACTTATTCTACGGTGTGTAATTAGTAGATGAGAAAGATAGTGACATAAAAATAACCCTAGTGGGTGGAGGATTAAACATATAATGATAAATTCATAATTGGCTAATTGATATAAAGAATCCAGTAACGTATTGTATGGGAAATACGGGTGGGCACAACGAGTTAATATGTAGAAAGAGGCGTGATACATCTAGTTAGGTGGGGTAGCTTAACTAGGAAGGTTAACAGGAAAGTGTTAGGTGTGAACATTAAAAGAGGGGTGAGTTCTACCTCAAGTGAGCACGACACTAACTTAAATATGAAGAGTGTGCATGCATATTTAATTATTACAATTTAAGTGTTTGCTAAATATTTTTAAAATATTTTACTTTGGATCTGACCCGTGTTGTTAACGCAAAAATTCTCCATCTACGAGGACCAATCAGAAAAGAACACATGTCATCCTACGTGGCAATATTCGACACCCGAGGAGAGTTGGTCGGCATCCAAGGAAAGTTGGTCGGCACCCGAGGAACACATGTCATCCTACGTGGCAATATTCGACACCCGAGGATAACTATGCATTTAATGAGAATTAATGTACATTTATACTGTAGATGACAACACATAGCATACCAAGCAATTCAACAATTAGATTCGTTGAATGTAGACATAATGCATAAATGTCTACATACAATGAATCTCTTTATCTCCCATCACTATAAATACATGTATTCCCTTAGCCAAGAAAAAGAAGAAGGAGATCCAAGAGAACCTAGAAACCCCATACACAAGATACACATCCTTTCTCTCTCTACACCCTATGGTGCTATTGTAAACCCCTGGGAATAAAATAACAGTGGACGTAGGCTTTATTCATAGCCGACCCACTTTAAAAATGTTTGTCTCTTATGTTCTTGATTGGATTGCTTTCATCTATTTATCTGTGATCATAAAAATGGGATTCGGTCCAGTTTTTTGCATCAACAGATTGGCGCCGTCTGTGGGAACGGGTTACAAGTTCTCCATCAAAAGCTAAGTTTTTATTTTCTATATGTATAATCAATTATATATTGTGCATACATCTTTTAATTCAATCATGATTTTATATTCACAAATTGTTGAATCTAATTTTACAAATCTGCATAAATGTACATTTCATAATCCCAACGTTTGAGAAATTTGTGTACATATTATATTATTTCTTCTTTAAGGAGATAAAATAATTTCTCTATATTCATAAATATCTTTTATATGAGTATATACAAATTTGATTCATTTGGAAATATTTTAATTTAGTCATAATTTTTATATGCACTAACTGTGTGATCGATTTCAATTTGGGGATCTGGTGAATTTTAGACTCATAAATATTATACAAATCCTTGCATCTATGGATCCACTTGAAGATTTTCTGAACAAATATGTTAGGATATGGATAAGCATTAAGAACGATTATGTATTTTCCATTCCGATATTAACATGAATTGAATCAGACCCATTTTCTCTCTCTTCAAGAAAACTATGTTCTCTGCACAAATAATCATATTATGTAATAATGTTGATACGGTCAATTTTATCAATATATGAATAATCAATTATATGTTGTACATACATACATACATCTTTTGATTCAGTCATGCTTTTTATGATTATAAACATAAATTAGTTGTCCAATTTTTCATTTATCAAATCTGCAAAATATTGCAAATCACGATTTTATTAAATTAGTGGATCGGTTTTTATTTCAAATATGAATAAACGAAAATTTCATAATCACAAGTCCGTTAAATATTTTTATGGAGACACGTTTATGTACATCATATTTTTATGAGAACACGAGATATTTTGATTGTTATCTCTCATATTATTATCTGGAAATCTAAATTGTCCAATATTGAAGCCAATGCACACTATATATTGGTCGGCTGAATAATTATTCTAATCGTAATTTTTATATGATTCAGCCTCAACAGGTGCTCAGGAAAAATTATCTGCCCAGTACAATTCTTGGATGCTCATCAACAGCACATAAAGACCTTAAAAGGTCAATACCGAACAAAAACAACGCAGCTAGACTGCACACAACACAGCAGCAAGACTGCAAACAACAATTCAATTGGCACCATCAGATTCATTTCATACATGCCCCAATCCTGGGCACAGAGCTTCATACTTGACTTAATCGAGTTAAGAGTAGGATTGAAGAAGTTCGAGGCAGTGCCATCTACAGTACATCAGTGCCTAAAATTTCCAACAAATTTTGGAGTAGGAGTTGTGAAACGTGATCAAAAAGTAGCTCGGGAATGTTATTATTCATCTGCCGAGCAAGAGGAGCTGGAGGAGTTGAGGAAAAAGACTACTACTTATCAAGTGGATGAAGGTGCAAAAATTGAAACATTGGATCCTAGAGATGAGTCGCAACTCGTGAAGGGTCATGTGATCGAAGCTACTGAAAATATCATTCTGGACGACGAGCACCCTGAACGAACTACTCAAATATGTTCGTCGTTGGAAGCCTCATTAAAATAAGAATTGATAACTTTCCTTAGAAGCAGAAGACAAACTTTTGCATGGAGTCATGAAGATATGCCAGGGATAAACCCAAACTTCTTATGTCACGAACTCAATGTGAATAAGGAGATTAAGCCTGTGAAGCAAAGAAGAAGAGTATTCAATCCCGAGAAGAATCAAGCTATACAGGAGGAAGTCGAGAAGCTTCAGAAAGCTTGTTTCATTGAAGATGTTAAATATCCAGACTGGTTAGCAAATGTGGTGATGGTAAAAAATAAGAATAACAAGTGGAGGATGTGTGTAGACTTCACCGACCTCAATAAAGCATGCCCAAAGGATCACTTTCCACTGACCCGAATTGATCAACTAGTTGATGCTACCTCGGGACACGAGCTGATGAGCTTCATGGATGCTTATTCTGGTTACAACCAGATTAAAATGAAACCTGAAGACAGGGAGAGTACTTCTTTCATTACCCCTAGGGAAACTTATTGTTATAATGTTATGCCTTTTGGTTTGAAAAATGCAGGTGCGACATATCAGCGGCTGATGAACAAGGTCTTTGCTGAACAAATCAGTTACAATATGGAAGTCTATGCTGACGATATGCTGACAAAGAGAAAGAAAGCTCCCGATCGTCTAGTTGACTTAGGCCAGACCTTTGATCAACTGGATAAATATCAAATGAAGCTGAACCCGACGAAATGCATATTTGGAGTTCGAGAAGGCATGTTTCTCGGGTACATTGTCAATCAACGAGGCATTGAAGCAAATCCTGAAAAAGATCAAAGCCCTATTAGGGCTGCGATCTCCAACGACGAAGAAAGAAGTACAGAGTCTCACAGGACGAGTAGCAGCACTCAATAGATTTGTATCGCGAGCAACTGATAGATGTCTCCCATTCTTCACAACGCTCCGAAAGACTTTTGAGTGGAATGATGAATGTGAGAAGGCCTTTCAAGACTTAAAGAAATACTTGAGAGCACCTGCACTGTTGTCCAGGCCGGTGATGGAAAAAATTATACTTGTATCTAGCAGTATCGGAGAATGCAGTTAGCTCGGCGTTGATCAGAGTGGAGAATGGAGTGCAAAAACTAATTTATTACACGAGTAAGGCCTTCCAAGGAGCAGAAATCAGATATCCGAGGCTGGAAAAATTGGCACTGGCGTTAATTGAGGCAAGTAGGAGAATGAGTCCATACTTCCAGGCTCATACCATAGTAGTATATACTGATATGCCGTTGAGGCAAGCCCTTTATAAACCAGAAAAATCAGGGAGATTGATGTATTGGGCAATAGAGCCCGGTGAATATGATATAGTTTATGAACCCAGATCATCGCTAAAAGGGCAGGTTGTACCAGATTTTATAGCAGAGTTCACCTATCCTGATACCCTCGAGGAGCAAAAGTTGCTCGCTGATCAACCTGTGGATGTTACAGAATCAACAGACACAAGCTCAGACCAACTCCGGTTGGTAAAAGGGCGAGTGGATGTTACAGGATCATCAATTTTGAGCTCAGACCAACTCCAGTTGGTAAAAGGGCAAGAAAAGATGATCGACGAGGAGGAAGAAATATCAGGGGAGGATGAAAGGAAGCAACAAATATTTCACCGAGGAACTCTGTCAGATCAGAAATTTGAAGACGAGTTACCTATATGGAGGCTATATGTAGATGGTTCATCTTACACAACAGGCTGTGGGGCAGGGATCGTTTTGAACAGCCCGAACGAGTTCGACATGGAATACGCCCTACGATTCTAATTCAAAGCTTCCAATAATGAGGTTGAGTATGAAGCCATGATTGCAGATCTTAATTTGGCAAAAATTATGGAGGCGCAACAGGTTATTATCATCAGTGATTCTTAATTAATCGTAAGTCAAATGTTGGGAATATATGCAGCCAAAGAAGAATCAATGATTAGGTATCATGCAAAGGTGATGGAGTTGGTATCAGAATTTATTACTATTCAGCTGGTCAGAATACCAAGAATGAAGAATGCGAGAGTAGACGCCTTAGCTCGATTAGCATCAGCTACTCATACCGAGCTACGAAGAACAATCCCAATTGAAGTTTTAGTTGGTCGGGGTATAGATGAAGATCTGACGATGAATTTTATTACCCTTGATTTAGGACCATCTTGGATGGATCCCATCAGGGCATATATTGAGGAGGGAGAATTACCAATTGACAAGCTCGTAGCCAAGAAATTGAAGTTTAAAGCTGCTCGGTATGTATTAATTAACGGTATTCTATATAGACGAGGAATTATGGCAGGTTTGCAAAGATGTGTGCATCCCACCGAGGTGAAAGATTTGATTGAAGAGGTCCATGAAGGGTCTTGTGGAGCCCATGTAGCAGGTCGGACGCTTTTGCAAAGGATGATGACGCAGGGATACTACTGGCCAACGATGAGCGCTGATTGTATAGCCTATGCCAAGAAATGTGACAAGTGCCAGCGCTTTTCCTCCATCCGAAGAACTCCACAAGCATTGTTGACACCCATCACTTCCCCTTGGCCATTTTCCATGTGGGGAGTAGATCTAGTCGGGCCACTGCCAACGACCAGGGGAAGGTTCAAATACCTCGTCGTCGCAGTGGATTATTTTACTAAGTGGGTAGAAGCGGAGCCTCTCATTGATATGACGTACGACAAGGTGTACCAATTTATCTGGAAGAATATCATCTGTCGATATGGTCTTCCTCATGCTTTCATCACAGACCATGGAACACAATTTGACAACGAGGAGTTCGCTGCCTATTGCCATCAGTCCAATATCTTAAAGATCCACTCGACACCAGGACATCCTCAAAGCAACGGACAGACTAAAGTGACGAATAGAACACTGCTAAATGGATTGAAGAAAAGACTAAGTGATGCAAAAGAAAACTGGATCAACGAGTTACAGTCATTACTGTGGGCTTATCGTATTACTCCCTGAGTAGCAACTGGAGAATCACCATATATGCTGGCGTTTGGAAGTGAAGCTATTATACCTGCTCCTTTTATTGAAAAAATTTCGGGGAATACTAGTGCTACACACTACTCGGCAAAACTCGGCAAAGCTCAGACTACTCAGCAAAAATATTCCTAAAAATGCCAACCTCGGTTGGTTAAGAAACAAAATATTCCTAAAAATGCCAACTTGTTTGGCTAGGAAACAAAATATTCCTAAAAATGCCAACCTGTTTGGTTAGGAAACAAAATATTCCTAAAAATGCCAACCTGTTTGGTTAGGAAGTACATATATTCTCGAAAATGCCAACTTATGTTGGTCGAGAGGTAAATATATTCTCGGAAATGCCAACTTATGTTGGTCGGGAGGTAAGATTATTACAGAAAGTGCCAAAGTTGCTCGTAGAGGAAAAATCCACTAACTATGGCTGGTCGGGGATAAAAACCCACTAACTGTAGTTGGTCGAAAAGGAAAATTTACCGACCTTGGTTGGTCGGAAACATTTTATGAAAACGAGAAAGTGATTGAATATATTCTCGGAAATGCCAACTTATGTTGGCCGGGAGGTAAGATTATTCCAGAAAGTGCCAAAGTTGCTCGTAGAGGAAAAATCCACAAACTATGGCTGGTCGGGGATAAAAACCCACTAACTGTAGTTGGTCGAAAAGGAAAATTTACCGACCTTGGTTGGTCGGAAACATTTTATGAAAACGAGAAAGTGATCGAGCAACATTTTTTATACTCGTAACTTTTTTACTAAGTTGATTGACAAACAAAACATCATTTTTCATCAAATGGTTACCACAAATTCAAACTAGTCGACAATAAGTTGATCGACAAACAACACAATAGTGTTATCTTTTTAACAGATACATATGCACAGATGTAAAGTATTTTACAAGACAATAGCAATTAAGATTGCGAACAAAAATGAAAGTCTTTCATTAAAATCAAAAAAAAAATACATCAGGAATGAAATACAAATTTATTACATCAATATTCCCATTCTATTGGTTTCTTCCCCTTTGCTTTTGAAACAGGTTCCTCGCCAGCAGGTGGATCATTTAAAGCAAGAGGAGAATTTATGAAGTTAAGATCTTTGAGCATCTTGATATTCATCACGGATGGTCGATCTAGGAGGTGCTCGATAAAGTATTTGTTCATTTGGGGTTTCTATTACAGATATATTTGTTCATTTGGTGGCACATTCTTATAACATCATGCAGTCGAGCACCAAAATCAACTTCACAAACTCACACGGAGGCGTATTCAGAAGTTCAGGAGGTACATTCAGAAGTTCAGGAGGCATATTCAAGAGTTATTATGCACATACTATTGAAGTTCAGAAGTCAAATTTAGCATCTACAGCACTGAGATCTTTACTACTACTATCCCGACCAATATTGAAGAAGAACTTATATGAAAATGTTTCGAAGTCCACAACTAGCTTGGTACTAATCAGATTGAAGAGTTGGGTTCAAAAGCTAGTATGTTACTCGACAAAGTATTCAGAGGATCATAAATCAGAAGAATTAAGCACGTGAAGTTAGCACTCAGTGGCTCGGCACAGGATGCAGTTGGTCGGCTAGCGAACCAATCAACATACTTGAAGATTATGACAAGCTACAAGCTGCATACTATGGCATGGTTGCATCCAAATTCCCAGGGGTAATACATAGCACACGGATTTCCTCAAAAGAAATATTAGCAACCGTCGATCAGCCTGCATCATATGTCGTCCAGGAGATAATGCACTTTATGTTGAAAAAATCAAGAAGGTAGATCAAGAATTTCACGAGCACCGAGCAACACTGCAGAATAAATACTCGATCCTTTCAAGTAAACCATCAAGCATGGAGCATTGGGGGCTTCTGTTAATGCAAAAATTCTCCATCTACGAGGACCAATCTGAAAAGGACACATGTCATCCTACGTGGCAATATTCGATACCCGAGGAGAGTTGGTCGGCACCCGAGGAGTGTTAGTCAGCACCCGAGGAGAGTTAGTCAGTTCCCAAGGAGAATTAGTCGGCACTCGAGGAGAGTTGGTCGACCCCCGAGGAGAGTTAGTCGGCACCCGAGGAGAGTTGATCGGCATACCAACCAGGAAGATCAAAGGATAACTATGCATTTAATGAGAATTAATGTGCATTTATACTGTAGATGACAACACATAGCATACCAAGCAATTCAACAATTAGATTCGTGGAATGTAGATATAATGTATAAATGTCTACATACAATGAATCTCTTTATCTCCCATCACTATAAATAAATGTATTCCCTTAGCCAAGAAAAAGAAGAAGGAGATCCAAGAGAACCTAGAAACCCCATACACAAGATACACATCCTTTCTCTCTCTACACCCTATGGTGCTATTGTAAACCCCTGGGAATAAAATAACAGTGGACATAGGCTTTATTCATAGCCGAACGACTTTAAAAATCTTTGTCTCTTATGTGCTTGATTGGATTGCTTTCATCTATTTATCTGTGATCAACAAAATGGGATTCGGTCCAGTTTTTTGCATCAACACGTGTTAAAATATTTTTCAAAATCTTTTAGGTGTCCAGCCATAGGGATGCCCAGTTTGAGAATTCTATCCAGGGATGCACAGTTGCTGCTTATGTGGAAGTTGTAGGACATGCTATAGATGCTTAGTTCATTTATTCTAGTGTAGGATCTTTACTTTATACTCATTTGGTTATGTCGCCCTCAGTTTTAGTATTTAGTTATTTATTTGATCTTTTGTATCCGGATTACTGTTTTTGTTTACTATCATATTTTGTTGTTTCACCGATAGTTGATTCGGTTAATTTTACTTATATTATTCATCTGTGATGGATTTATTTATCAGTTTGTCATTGATGGTTTAATTATTATTTACCTCAGCATGTTGTTAATTAATGAAAGATAAAATTTGGCACGAGTCTAATTAAATTACTAGGTGGATAAAAAGTTTTTGACGGTGATGCTAAGAATGAGCCATATGAGACCAACATTTTGTTTTGATCACGGGCTAAGCACCCAGTATTTTAGTAGGAGGGGTGTCACAGATGTGATCAGAGCATCACGTTCTAGAGTCTTTAGGATCTGTGCGATTTATTATGTTTTAGGTCTGCGTTCTTTGATATTGAGCCTTATTATAGGATTGTTGTATTCCTTCACATATGCGCCTTACGTTCTCTAGTAGTTAAGTACAGTTATTGTAATTCATATACGAGTTTTATTAGGCTTTATATATCAAACAATTTTAGATGACCAGCGAGGGCCGTTAGAAGGACTGCATGGGGAGAGGCTCAGCAGAAGCCATAGAATATCCTTGGAATAATAACCATAATATAAGTCACCATAGAAACCGAAGGATAAGGTTCAAAGACAATTGTGTAGGATGGAGTGCACTGGTGCCCATGATTGAGTTGGTCACCACAATTATGGAAAGATACCATGAATAATAAGGACTTTAGGGTGCGGTTTGACCGCAAATCCTCTCATTTGATGTTTAAATAGGGAGGCAATAGAGATTTCAATACTTGTTTCAAAAGGGTTGCACAATGGTCGGTCATAAAGAAAGTTGGCGTGTTTAGTGAACTTCGTACTTAACGAGGTGGATACGAAGAATTATAAAGGTCTGTAATTTAGTAATGGACCCATAAGTATAATATACAAGAACATGTATGAAGAAATTCGGATATAATGACTGCTATAATTATCGTCAATGTTATGAGAAGGGAGCCAAGCGAATTGAAGAATCTAACCAAAGGGCAAGACTGGAATTAACACTGCCAGCGAGGCTCTACGGGAGGGTATACCCAGTAGGTGACCCTTTGTAATGATTGATATCAAAATAATTCCAACTAGGTGACGGTGGATTCAGTCAGGGCTATCGATGCCAGCAATGAGACCAACGGAGCCAAAGGGATAACAGGAGTAGCAATCAGGGTCAAGTATACTAGGCACGTGAGAAGGAAAACCCTGACATGGCCAATGGGGCCATAGAAAAGGGAATGAGACGAAGAGGTGTCTTGTGTGTAAAGAGTAGGAACACGTGTGTGGATATTATCCGCAATGAATTGAGGGACAGGAATAGGATACCCAGTAGGGGCAACAGTTTTGAGAAGTTTTTGGTTCGGTTGGGATGAGGGTGTTATGTCCAGGAAAAATTTGAACTGTAGGTACTATTAGCAATTGAAAGTATGAGTTTTATCTCGGAGTGATTGGGGTTATTTTTTGTGACACAAGCGATTCACAATAGTTTGTTAGTGCTAGATTCGCATGTGAAATGGGTTTAGTAGGTATCATTAATACCACTATAGTGTGTATATATTCACCATTGAGTTAGTGGGACTCTCTTTAGTTCCATCTTCATGGGGACAAGTGTGGACACTAAGAGGATATATTTTATGAGGATAACTCATTTTGAGAGGCAATTTTCGAGTTATGATTTTATCCTGGGTACGGACTGTTGAACGATGGTGGGCGGTTACAGTAAGACTATCATATTCTTACCTCGGGACAGGAAATAGATTTTTTGTGATGTCTCACTTAAAAGAGGGTTGAGCTCACGATGATGTTTTTAGGAACTAGACTTTAGAGATTATAGCTTTCTAGTTATATTGGATCCCGGTGCCTAAGACTTTTCCTGATGTGATTCAGGGTATATCAAGTTTACCATTGAACGAAGAGATTTAGCTCATTGTTGTTTACACGCAGAGGACTTAGTGATAGTGGGAGTGTCGTATCGTGTGACGCCTTGAGATAAACGAGCATAAATTATTTGATTTATGTGTCGGGAGACAGGATTTGTGATATCTTAGTTATGTTCTTGGACCCACAGATTTCGATGATCGACAATGTTAGGGAATAGTGCATTGGGAAAAGTTCTTTTGATCTTTGTTGTGGGATATTACATATGGACCTTAATAAATCTTGGAAGTAATGAGAAATTGTTAGATGCTAGTGAATCGGTTTCAAATGATTAAATTATTGAACGTGTAGAGGAAACACTTTAAACTGAGAGCTATTACGATATGTAACCAGGAGAGTCGGGTAGTGCTGTGAAGAAAGCACTGAGCGAACTTTTTCACCACAAGTTAATGGATGGGGCAGCATCAAGAAAAATTAAATTGCAACTTGTGGGGTAATCTAGAATAATTGTATGATATAGCCACGCCGAGAGAGAGCGGAGATAAACTTGAGATAAGTGTGTTACGTACGATACGTTAGTGGCATTCGTTTGGGGATGTTTGAGCTATAATATATAGTATGGTAAGACTTTGTGATCGTTGTTCCAAGGTATGATTTACTTGTGCTAGTTATCACTTCAAAAATGGTCTAGTCTATATATAATTGTATGTGTGTTATTGTGTTGCATAATAGACTTATGAGAAATGTTGGTATTGTTATATTTGATCCCGGTGAGTAGGGACAATTGCTGATGGGATTCAGGGTGGATATATTTATTATCGAGCAGGGAGATATAGCTCATGATTAATTTATGCTAAGAAACTAGTGATAGTAGGAGCGAAGTATTGTATAATGTCTTTTGTAACATGAGAGTTGACGATTATACTTTTATGTTAGGATATAGGAATTTGGGGGTACATGATATGGATTAAGGGCCTAGCAGATATCAACAACTGACAATGTTAGGTAGTAGTGTAGCGAGGTTTCCTTATTTGGATTTCTCTTTGCGAGATGTCCCACACATGAAACTTAGCACAAGATGTTTGGTCATTAGGACATGGATTTGGTACCTTGGTTATTATACATATGTAGTTATAACTGCGAGTAAAAAGTTATATTACGATTCAAGGCTAGTAGAGTCGAGTGACTTTCATGCAGATGATCATGAGTAGAGGATGTATGGGAGCCCTGGGTAATTAATTTAATTCTAATATAATTACCGATTACAAGGGGTAGAGATATGGGTAGCGATCTTAAGGGAATGTGAGTAGGGAAATATTCGAGGCTTGGAGTACTAGACTCATCTGAATTTCGAGGATGAAATTCCTTTGTAAGGGGGAGAAGTATGTAACACCCTGTATTTTTTAGGATAAGTAATTTAGTTAATTTGGTGAATTAGAATTTAAACTAAACTGATGATTTGGAGAAATTATATAATTTGGAGAATTTATTTAATTGGGAAGATTCAATTTTTTTGGAGAATTGAGATTTATTTTAATTTAGGTTATTTCTTTTAAGAATACATGTGTTGTAATTTGAGGTTGAAATTGAAGATTTTAGTTAAGTAACTCGGATGGAGATTCTGAGTACACGATTGAGTCCAGAAGGGTCGAAATAGTAAAAAAGAGTACCCGAGGGTAGTAATTCTGTCTCGAGACATTTTTAGGCATAATCAGTCCTACACGAGGGTGTTTGGGCCATTTCAATTTGGTCCATAGGCTTAATTTCTGGATTTTCCTAATAAAACCTACGTGAGAGAGGTTGTGGAGGTCACAACTAAAATAAGAAGACCCTAGTTGCAGAGGAGAAAAGAGGGATCCAGTGGGAGAGCTTTTAGGAGTCAAACCAAGAAGAGAATGATGTGTTCTTCGTCAAACCTTGTCTATTTTGATGTACTGAAGGTTTAGAAATTGGTAATGAAGAATGATGTACTGAAGGTTTAGAATCGGTTAGGCATGAAAGTATATATATGCGTATTGGTGTGCTCTATAGATATCGGTGTAAATAATATTTATAGGTTGTGGGTATACCTATATTGATGTTATATGTATGTATGCATAAGTTGCGTGATTACCTATTGGTTGATTTATTATGTGTATGACATACCTACGCTACTTGCTATTTGGGGAGGTTTCGTGACGTGGATGGTCTTATCCTGATGAGCCTATTGAGGGGGATTTTAGACTGTGCCCAGAATATAGAACCTTGGATACGTGTTATCTGAGAGTATAATAGTTTTGACAGTCGAATGGGAGCCTTGACATATGTGTGACCCATTTGGCTGGGACTATGTTCGCCTCCAATATGTGTGATTTGTGATGATGGTTTGAGAGAGATACTGAACCAATAGTCCTTTATACAGTGTGTGATCTACTGGGACTTAATAACAGAGTATGCATGCACCGCATGTCTCAGCCTAGGGGTGTTGTATTGTATATATATATATATATATATATATATATATATATATATATATATATATATATATATATATATATATATATATATATATAATTAGAATAAGAAATATACATATACTTGTGTTTTATTCTACTATATTTTCTTAGTAGATGATGTGTCGGAACATGATTGCATAGTATACATGCACCGCAGTTCAGCCTAGGGGTGTCTTATTAGTATATATGTAACGAAGTGATAATATACGCTTATGAATTATTCTACAATGTGTAATTAGTAGATGAAAAGATAGTGACATAAAAAATAACCCTAGTAGGTGGAGGATTAAACATATAATGAGAAATTCATATTTGGCTAATTGATATAAAGAATGTATGAGCAATACGGGTGGGAACAACGAGTTAGTATGTAAAAAGAGGCGTGATACGGCTAGTTAGGTGGGGTAGCTTAACTAGGAAGGTTATCAGGCAAGCGTTAGGTGTGAACATTAGATGAGGGGTGAGTTATACCTCAAGTGAGCGTGACACTAGCTTAAATATGAAAAGTGTGCATGCATATTTAACTATTGCAATTTAACTTCTTGCTAAATATTTTCAAAATATATTACTTGGGATCTAACCCGTGTCAAAATCTTTGCCAAAATCTTTTAGGTGTCCAGCCACTGGGATGCCCAGTTTGAGGATTCTATCCAGGAATGTGCAGCTGGAGCTTATGTTGAAGTTGCAGGACGTGCTATAGACGCTTCATTCATTTATTCCTAGTGTAGGATCTATACTCCAGTAATTATTTGGGCATGTCGCCCTAAATTTTAGTATTCAGTTATTTATTTGATCTTGTGTATCCAGGTTACTGTTTCTGTTTACTATCATATTTTATTGTTGAACCGATAGTTGATTCGGTTACTTTTATATATATTATTCATCTGTATTGGATTTATTTATCAGTTTGTGATTGATGGTTTAATTATTATTTACCTCCGCATGTTGTTAATTAATTAAAGATAAATTTGGCAATAGTCTAATTAAATTATTAGGTGGTTAGTAACTTTAGAAAGATTTTTACAGTGATGATAAGAATGAGCCACATGAGACCAATGTTTTATTTTGATCATGGGATAGCCATCCAGTATTTTAATAGGTGGGGTGTCACACTAGACTTAAGAAGGAGGGCAAGAAACTGATAGCATATAACTCCACCTCAAGTAATAGTGAACCCTATAGGGAGAGAGTTCCCCCATTGAGCGTAACTTTGTAGAGTTCATGTCATGTCATGAGAGCGATGATGATAAATATTCACATGAAGATTCTCATGTGCATGACACTTCTGAGGCGGTTGAGTGTGAATCCTAAGTGAGTGAGGGTGAAACTAGTGAGGATGAGGAGATTGATATAGTAGAGTTATAAGTTGCCTTTAGAGAGTTGTATGCAGAAGCAATAAAGGTGAAAACGGAAAACTTAAAATTGCTATCTAAGTTGAATGAGTGTGCCATAGAGAATAATGATGCTTTGATTGAGGATCTTAGGTTATAGGAGAAGACTTTTAGGGAGAATCTAGAATATGTGGAGAAAGATAGAGATAGCCTTCGCGGTTTGATGGAGGATTTAAAGAAGGAAATTCTAGAGTTTGAGGAGTCTAGGAATTTGCTTCAGCCTAAGATTTGTGAGTTAGAGGAGATATTGAAAGATTCGAGTAAGGTAAAGTTTGATTTGGAGGCAAGATCGAAGAAGTTGGATAGATGTTAGGCACTGTCCAAATCAAGGGAGATAGGTTTGGTATAGGCTACGATGATAGAGTTACTCCAATTCCCAAGGGAAATACCAATCGTATAAGATAACCCACTAGGAATGTGAGGAGAGGTTGACATTTGGGTAATCATTCCCACCGTATTTACACTTGCAGTCATTGTGGTAGGAAAGGTCACCTAAAACGTTGTTGCTATGACTTAAGGAATGCTCCTAGGAAGTTAAGCAATAAAGTGGTTTTGGTTCCCAAAACTTCCATGCATAATTTCACACCTACTTGGGTTAGGAAATTGGAATTAGAGGCTTTAAAAATTAAACTTCATAGTTCTTGTTTGTGTAACACCCCGCCCACCCGGGGAGAGAGAGTGATGCGCTACTATCGATAAACTAAATCAATTCCACAAATAATAAGGTATAGAACATCTAAATCCCACAACAAAAAAGAGAAAACTACTAATCCCAATCTTATCAAATAAATACCAAGTCTCTCGAATTAAAAATACAACATCTAAAATAAATCTACAATGCTCTATACATCAAAATAATACAATCTTCTCATCTTGTATTAAAAATCCTTCCCAATAATAATCCACGCTAAAATCCATCTCCAAAATAAATCTCAAGCGCCCAAAATCCACGCTAACCTGCCACTAAAAGAAAATATGGGGAAGTACACAATACGACAGGAAAGATGATCAACAAACATTGGCGGCGAATAAAACGTAAAAATCGAATACGAAATTCAAATCAAAGCGAATCTCATAAGCAATTATATCAATATAATTTCTCAACAACACATTAACCGGGTCACCAGGCCTCACCACCGTACCGCGCCTATGCATTTTTTTAGCATATCCGGAAAAAGGAATATTGGCGGGTGCCTACCCTCAGTGCCATATTAAAATCTCATGACAACATGCTCAACACCAAATATAATACCACATGAATCGAAATTACATTCCAACAATATTTGCAGATTTTCAAATGAATTTATAATTTCAAATATGTGTCAATAATCACAACAAAACAATGAGAATAATACTCCCGAGATTAAGGAGCATATTGTGTAAAACCCCATACCTCAAAATCATCACATAATTCAGCCTCAAAATCTAATCACACCATCACGTTCCTCTCGCGAAAATAATCAAATCTCGTCCTATCCCAAACTCGAGAAAACACCAAATAAACCTTCTAATCTAAGGTTGAAATCTTCAATAAGTTTAGGGCTATGGTTTGTAGATGAAATAGAGTAATTTTGGAGAGGTCTTCTGGTTGAAAAGTTTGAGAAAAAGTTATTTGAAAAGCCAAGCCACGAATTTGTTGATATATAAAGAATTAAGAGTTTGATTAAGAAAAGAGTTCTAATCAGATACAAACACTAAAAATTTCATTTCGGACTGTTGGAATTGGATGAAATTTTGCAAAGAATTAGCTGAAGACGAGAGGAAGCTCTTCAAAAAATTTCAGCTCGTTCGGACCGATCAATATTTTTAAATATTTTTTTCTGCTAGAGAGTTTTATGCTCCGGGGACTCTTAGAGAGTTTTATATTATGAGGACTCTTCTATATAATAAAAATTCAATTAAATCTCCATTTTAATTCCGATTTCGAAACCGTTCGAAATTATCGCCTTTAAAAATAATAACCAACATATTTGAGCAATAAAAATAATTTTATCTCAAAATTTACTTTTCCTCTTGATTTCGAAAATACCCCCAAAATTACGCGGGTTGTTACACTTCCCCACTAACAATGGAATTTCGCCCTCGAAATTCGCCGAATGCCTAACTCTGAAAAATCAGGCCAACAATCTCCAAAAATAAACTCGTCACCAAAAATAAATTCCTCACATCTAATCTAGATGTCTAACACGAAACGATCATCTAAAGATTCTATCTCATAAAATACGCGTCGCAAAAACGCAACAGACCCAAAACCCAAGACCCGAGGGTTGTCATATACCTAAGCTCAGATACCATTCTGTAACACCCCGCTGACCTGGGGAGAGCGAGCGATGCGCTACTATCGATAAACTAAATCAATTCCATAAATAATAAGGTATAGAACATCTATATCCCACAACAAAAAAGAGAAAACTACTAATACCAATCTCATCAAATATATACCAAGTCTCTCGAATTAAAAATACAACACCTAAAATAAATCTACAATGTTCTATATATCAAAATTATACAATCTTCTCATCTTGTATTAAAAATCCTTCCCAATAATAATACACGCTAAAATCCATCTCCAAAATAAATCCCAAGCGCCCAAAATCCGCGCTAACCTGCCACTAAAAGAAAATATGGGAAAGTACACAATACGACAGGAAAGATGATCAACAAATATTAGCGTTGAATAAAATGTAAAAATACGAATACGAATATTCAAATCAAAGCGAATCTCATAAGCAATTGTATCAATATAATTTCTCAACAACACATTAACCGGGTCACCAGGCCTCACCATCGTACCGCGCCTATGCATTTTTTTAGCATATCCAGAAAAAGGAATATTGGCGGGTGCCTACCCTCAGTGCCATATTAAAATCTCATGACAACATGCTCAACACCAAATATAATATCACATGAATCGAAATTAGATTCCAACAAATATTTGCAGATTTCCAAATGAATTTATCAATTCAAATATGAGTCAATAATCACAACAAAACAATGAGAATAATACTCGCAAGATTAAGGAGCATATTGTGTAAAATCACATACCTCAAAATCATCACATAATTCAGCCTCAAAATCTAATCACACCATCACGTTCCTCTCACGAAAATAATCAAATCTCGTTCTAGCCCAAACTCCCGAAAACACCAAATAAACCTTCTAATCTAAGGTTGAAATCTTCAATAAGTTTGGGGCTATGGTTTGTAGATGAAAGGGAGTAATTTTCGAGAGGTCTTCCGGTTGAAAATTTGAGAAAAAGTTATTTGAAAAGCCAAGCCACGAATTTGTTGATATATAAAGGATTAAGAATTTGATTAAGAAAAGAGTTCTAATCAGATACAAAGACAAAAAATTTTATTTTGGACCATTGGAATTGGATGAAATTCTGCAAAGAATTAGCCGAAGACGAGAGGAAGCTCTTCAAAAACTTTCAGATCGATCTGACTGTTCAATATTTTTAAATATTTTTTTTTGCTAGAGAGTTTTATGGTCCGAGGACTCTTAGAGAGTTTTATGTTTTGAGGACTCTTCTGTATAATAAAAATTCTATAAAATCTCCATTTTAATTCTGATTTCGAAATCGTGTGAAATTCACACCTTTAAAAATAATAACCAACATATTAGAGCAATAAAAATAATTTTATCTCAAAATTTACTTTTCCTCTTGATTTCGAAAATACCCCCAAAATTACGCGGATTGTTACACTTCCCCACTAACAATGGAATTTCGCCCTCGAAATACGCCGAATGCCTAACTCTGAAAAATCAGGCCAACAATCTCCAAAAATAAAATCGTCACCAAAAATAAATTCCTCACATCTAATCTAGATGTCTAACACGAAACGATCATCTAAAGATTCTATCTCCAAAAATACGCGTCACAAAAACGCAACAGACCCAAAACCCAAGACCCGAGGGTTGTCGTATACCTAAGCTCAGATACCATTCTGTAACACCCCGCCCACCTGGGGAGAGCGAGCGATGCGCTACTATCGATAAACTAAATCAATTGCACATATAATAAGGTATAGAACATCTAAATCCCACAACAAAAAAGAGAAACTACTAATCCCAATCTCATCAAATAAATACCAAGTCTCTCGAATTAAAAATACAACATCTAAAATAAATCTACAATGCTCTATACATCAAAATAATACAATCTTCTCATCTTGTATTAAAAATCCTTCCCAATAATAATCCACGCTAAAATCCATCTCCAAAATAAATCTCAAGCGCCCAAAATCCGCGCTAACCTGCCACTAAAACAAAATATGGGGAAGTACACAATACGACATCAAAGATGATCAATAAATATTAGCGGCGAATAAAACGTAAAAATACGAATACGGATATTAAAATCAAAGAGAATCTCATAAGTAATTATTTCAATATAATTTCTCAACAACACATTAACCGAGTCACCAGGCCTCACCACCGTACCGCGCCTATGAATTTTTTTAGCATATCCGGAAAAAGGAATATTGGCGGGTGCCTACCCTCAGTGCCATATTAAAATCTCATGACAACATGCTCAACACCAAATATAATATCACACGAATCGAAATTAGATTCCAACAAATATTTGCAGATTTTCAAATGAATTTATCAATTCAAATATGAGTCAATAATCACAACAAAACAATGAGAATAATACTCGCGAGATTAAGAAGCATATTGTATAAAACCTCATACCTCAAAATCATCACATAATTCAACCTCAAAATCTAACCACACCATCGCGTTCCTCTCGCGAAAATAATCAAATCTCGTTCTAGCCAAAACTCAAGAAAACACAAAATAAACCTTTTAATCTAAAGTTGAAATCTTTAATAAGTTTGGGGCTATGGTTTGTAGATGAAAGAGAGTAATTTTGGAGAGGTCTTCTAGTTCAAAAGTTTGGGAAAAAGTTATTTGAAAATCCAAGCCACGAATTTGTTGATATATAAAGGATTAAGAGTTTGATTAAGAAAATAGTTCTAATCAGATACAAACATTAAAAATTTTATTTCGAACCGTTGGAATTGGATGAAATTTTGCAAAGAATTAGCTGAAGACGAGAGGAAGCTCTTCAAAAAATTTCAGCTCGATCGGACGGTTCAATATTTTTAAATATTTTTTTTTGCTAGAGAGTTTTGTGCTCCGAGACTCTTAGAGAGTTTTATGTTTTGAGGACTCTTCTATATAATAAAAATTCAATTAAATCTCCATTTTAATTCCGACTTCGAAACTGTTTGAAATGCTCGCCTTTAAAAATAATAACCAACATATTTGAGCAATAAAAATAATTTTATCTCAAAATTTATTTTTCCTCTTAATTTCGAAAATACCCCCAAAATTACGCGGGTTGTTACACTTCCCCACTAACAATGAAATTTCGCCCTCGAAATTCGCCGAATGCCTAACTCTCAAAAATCAGGCCAACAAATTCCAAAAATAAACTCGTCACCAAAAATAAATTCCTCACATCTAATCTAGATGTCTAACATGAAACGATCATCTAAAGATTCTATCTCCAAAAATACGCGTCACAAAAACACAACAGATCCAAAACCCAAGACCCGAGGGTTGTCGTATACCTAAGCTCAGATACCATTCTGTAACACCCTGCCCACCTGGGGAGAGCGAGCGATGCGCTACTATCGATAAACTAAATCAATTCCACAAATAATAAGGTATAGAACATCTAAATCCCACAACAAAAAAGAGAAAACTACTAATCCCAATCTCATCAAATAAATACCAAGTCTCTCGAATTAAAAATACAACATCTAAAATAAATCTACAATGCTCTATACGTCAAAATAATACAATCTTCTCACCTTGTATTAAAAATACTTCCCAATAATAATCCACGCTAAAATCCATCTCCAAAATAAATCCCAAGCGCCCAAAATCCGCGCTAACCTGCCACTAAAAGAACATATGGGAAAGTACACAATACGACAGGAAAGATGATCAACAAATATTAGCGGCGAACAAAATATAAAAATACGAATACGAATATTCAAATCAAAGCGAATATCATAAGCAATTATATCAATATAATTTATCAACAACACATTAACCGGGTCACCAGGCCTCACCACCGTACCACGCCTATGCATTTTTTTAGCATATCCGGAAATAGGAATATTGGCGGGTGCCTACCCTCAGTGCCATATTAAAATCTCATGACAACATGCTCAACACCAAATATAATATCACATGAATCGAAATTAGATTCCAACAAATATTTTCAGATTTCCAAATGAATTTATCAATTCAAATATGAGTCAATAATCACAACAAAACAATGAGAATAATACTCGCGAGATTAAGGAGCGTATTGTGTAAAACCCCATACCTCAAAATCATCACATAATTCAGCCCCAAAATCTAATCACACTATCACGTTCCTCTCGCAAAAATAATCAAATCTCGTTCTAGCCAAAACTCGAGAAAACACCAAATAAACCTTCTAATCTAAGGTTGAAATCTTCAATAAATTTTGGGCTATGGTTTATATATGAAAGGGAGTAATTTTGGAGAGATCTTCTGGTTGAAAAGTTTGAGAAAAAGTTATTTGAAAAGCCAAGCCATGAATTTGTTGATATATAAAAGATTAAGAGTTTGATTAAGAAAAGAGTTCTAATCAGATACAAACACTAAAAAATTTATTTCGGACCATTGGAATTGGATGAAATTTTGCATAGAATTAGCTGAAGACTCTCTTCAAAAAATTTTAGATCGATCGGACCGTTCAATATTTTTAAATATTTTTTTTTCTAGAGAGTTTTATGCTCCGAGGACTCTTAGAGAGTTTTATGTTATGAGGACTCTTCTATACAATAAAAATTCAATTAAATCTCCATTTTAATTCTGATTTCGAAACCGTTTGAAATTCTCGCCTTTAAAAATAATAACCAACATATTTGAGCAATAAAAATAATTTTATCTCAAAATTTATTTTTCCTCTTAATTTCGAAAATACCCTCAAAATTACGCGGGTTGTTACACTTCCCCACTAACAACGGAATTTCGCCCTCGAAATTCGCCGAATGCCTAACTCTGAAAAATCAGGCCAACAATCTCCAAAAATAAAGTCGTCACCAAAAATAAATTCCTCACATCTAATCTAGATGTCTAACACGAAACGACCATCTAAAGATTCTATCACCAAAAATACGCGTCACAAAATCGCAACAGACCCAAAACCCAAGACCCGAGGGTTGTCGTATACCTAAGCTCAGATACCATTCTGTAACACCCCGCCCACCTGGTGAGAGCGAGCGATGTGCTACTATCGATAAACTAAATCAATTCCACAAATAATAAGATATAGAACATCTAAATCCCACAACAAAAAAGAAAAAACTACTAATCCCAATCTCATCAAATAAATACCAAGTCTCTCGAATTAAAAATACAACATCTAAAATAAATCTACAGTGCTCTATACAATAAAATAATACAATCTTCTCATCTTGTATTAAAAATCCTTCCCAATAATAATCCACGCTAAAATCCATCTCCAAAATAAATCTCAAGCGCCCAAAATCCGCGCTAACCTGCCACTAAAAGAAAATATGGGGAAGTACACAATACGACAGGAAAGATGATCAACAAATATTAGCGGCGAATAAAACGTAAAAATACGAATACGGATATTAAAATCAAAGAGAATCTCATAAGTAATTATTTCAATATAATTTCTCAACAACACATTAACCGAGTCACCAGGCCTCACCACCGTACCGCGCCTATGAATTTTTTTAGCATATCCGGAAAAAGGAATATTGGCGGGTGCCTACCCTCAGTGCCATATTAAAATCTCATGACAACATGCTCAACACCAAATATAATATCACACGAATCGAAATTAGATTCCAACAAATATTTGCAGATTTTCAAATGAATTTATCAATTCAAATATGAGTCAATAATCACAACAAAACAATGAGAATAATACTCGCGAGATTAAGAAGCATATTGTATAAAACCTCATACCTCAAAATCATCACATAATTCAACCTCAAAATCTAACCACACCATCGCGTTCCTCTCGCGAAAATAATCAAATCTCGTTCTAGCCAAAACTCAAGAAAACACAAAATAAACCTTTTAATCTAAAGTTGAAATCTTTAATAAGTTTGGGGCTATGGTTTGTAGATGAAAGAGAGTAATTTTGGAGAGGTCTTCTAGTTCAAAAGTTTGGGAAAAAGTTATTTGAAAATCCAAGCCACGAATTTGTTGATATATAAAGGATTAAGAGTTTGATTAAGAAAATAGTTCTAATCAGATACAAACACTAAAAATTTTATTTCGGACCGTTGGAATTGGATGAAATTTTGCAAAGAATTAGCTGAAGACGAGAGGAATCTCTTCAAAAAATTTCAGCTCGATCGGACGGTTCAATATTTTTAAATATTTTGTTTTGCTAGAGAGTTTTATGCTCCGAGGACTCTTAGAGAGTTTTATGTTTGGAGGACTCTTCTATATAATAAAAATTCTTTTAAATCTCCATTTTAATTCTGACTTCGAAACCGTTTGAAATTCTTTCCTTTAAAAATAATAACCAATATATTTGAGCAATAAAAATAATTTTATCTCAAAATTTATTTTTCCTCTTAATTTCGAAAATACCCCCAAAATTACGTTGGTTGTTACACTTCTCCACTAACAATGGAATTTCGCCCTCGAAATTCGCCGAATGCCTAACTCTCAAAAATCAGGCCAACAAATTCGAAAAATAAACTCGTCACCAAAAATAAATTCCTCACATCTAATCTATATGTCTAACACGAAACGATCATCTAAAGATTCTATCTCCAAAAATACGCGTCTCAAAAACGCAACAGACCGAAAACCCAAGACCCGAGGGTTGTCGTATACCTAAGCTCAGATACCATTCTGTAACTCCCCGCCCACCTGGGGAGAGCGAGCGATGTGCTACTATCGATAAACTAAATCAATTCCACAAATAATAAGGTATAGAACATCTAAATCCCACAACAAAAAAGAGAAAACAACTAATCCCAATCTCATCAAATAAATACCAAGTCTCTCGAATTAAAAATACAACATCTATAATAAATCTGCAATGCTCTATACATCAAAATAATACAATCTTCTCATCTTGTATTAAAAATCCTTCCCCCACGCTAAAATCGATCTCCAAAATAAATCCCAAGCGCGCAAAATCCGCCCTAACTTGCCACTAAAAGAAAATATGGGAAAGTACACAATACGACAGGAAAGATGATCAACAAATATTAGCGGCGAATAAAATGTAAAAACAAGAATACGAATATTCAAATCAAAGCGAATCTCATAAGCAATTATATCAATATAATTTCTTAACAACACATTAACCGGGTCACCAGGCCTCACCACCGTACCGCGCCTATGCATTTTTTTAGCATATCCGGAAAAAGAAATATTGGCGGGTGCCTACTCTCAGTGCCATATTAAAATCTCATGACGACATGCTCAACACCAAATATAATATCACATGGATCAAAATTAGATTCCAACAAATATTTGCAGATTTCCAAATGAATTTATCATTTCAAATATGAGTCAATAATCACAACAAAACAATGAGAATAATGCTCGCGAGATTAATGAGCATATTGTGTAAAACCCCATACCTCAAAATCATCACATAATTCAGCCTCAAAATCTAATCACACCATCACGTTCCTCTCGCGAAAATAATCAAATCTCGTTCTAGCCCAAACTCGAGAAAACCCCAAATAAACCATCTAATCTAAGGTTGAAATCTTGAATAAGTTTGGGCCTATGGTTTGTAGATGGAAGGGAGTAATTTTGGAGAGGTCTTCTGGTTGAAAAGTTTGAGAAAAGTTTATTTGAAAAGCCAAGCCACGAATTTGTTGATATATAAAGGATTAAGAGTTTGATTAAGAAAAGAGTTCTAATCAGATACAAACACTAAAAATTTTATTTCGGAGCTTTGGAATTGGATGAAATTTTGCAAAGAATTAGCTGAAGACGAGAGGAAGCTCTTCAAAAAATTTCAGCTCGATCGGACCGTTCTATATATTTAAATAAATTTTTTTCCTAGACAGTTTTATGCTCCGGGGACTCTTGGAGAGTTTTATATTTTGAGAAATGTTCTATATAATAAAAATTCAAATAAATATCCATTTTAATTCCGATTTCAAAACCGTTTGAGATTATCGCCTTTAAAAATAAAAACCAACATATTTGAGCAATACAAATAATTTTATCTCAAAATTTACTTTTCCTCTTGATTTTAAAAATACCTCCAATATTACGCGGGTTGTTACACTTCCCCACTAACAATGGAATTTCGCCCTCGAAATTCGCCGAATGCCTAACACTGAAAAATCAGGCCAACACTCTCCAAAAATAAACTTGTCATCAAAAATAAATTCCTCACATCTAATCTAGAGGTCTAACACGAAACGATCATCTAAAGATTCTATCTCCAAAAATACGCGTCACAAAAACGCAACATACCCAAAACCCAAGACCCGAGGGTTGTCGTATACCTAAGCTCAGATACCATTCTGTAACACCCCGACCACCTAGGGAGAGCGAGCGATGCGCTACTATCGATAAACTAAATCAATTTCACAAATAATAAGGTATAGAACATCTAAATCCCACAACAAAAAAGAGAAAACAACTAATCCCAATCTCATCAAATAAATACCAAGTCTCTCGAATTAAAAATACAACATCTAAAATAAATCTACAATGCTCTATACATCAAAATAATACAATCGTCTCATCTTGTATTAAAAATCCTTCCCAATAATAATCCACGCTAAAATCCATCTCCAAAATAAATCTCAAGCGCCCAAATTCCGCGCTAACCTGCCACTAAAAGAAAATATGGGGATGTACACAATACGACAGGAAAGATGATCAACAAATATTAGCGGCGAATAAAATGTAAAAATATGAATACGAATATTCAAATCAAAGAGAATCTCATAAGGAATTATATCAATATAATTTCTCAACAACACATTAACCGGGTCACCGAGCCTCACCACCGTACCGCGCCTATGCATTTTTTTAGCATATCCGGAAAAAGGAATATTGGCGGGTGCCTACCCTCAGTGCCATATTAAAATCTCATGACAACATGCTCAACACCAAATATAATATCACGTGAATCGAAATTAGATTCCAACAAATATTTGCAGATTTCCAAATGAATTTATCAATTCAAATATGAGTCAAAAATCACAACAAAACAATGAGAACAATACTCGCGAGATTAAGGAGCATATTGTGTAAAACCCCATACCTCAAAATCATCACATAATTCAACCACAAAATCTAATCACACCATCACGTTCCTCTCGCGAAAATAATCAAGTCTCGTTCTAGCCCAAACTCGAGAAAACACCAAATAAACCTTCTAATCTAAGGTTGAAATCTTCAATAAGTTTGGGGCTATGGTTTGTAGATGAAAGGGTAGAGGTCTTCTGGTTGAAAAGTTTGGGAAAATGTTATTTGAAAAGCCATGCCACGAATTTGTTGATATATAAAGGATTAAAAGTTTGATTAAGAAAAGAGTTCTAATCACATACAAATACTAAAAAATTTATTTCAGACCGTTGGAATTGGATTAAATTTTGCAAAGAATTAGCTGAAGACGAGAGGAAGCTCTTCAAAAAATTTCAGCTCGATCGGAAAGTTCAATATTTTTAAATATTTTTTTTTGCTAGAGAGTTTTATGCTCCGAGGACTCTTAGAGAGTTTTATGTTTTGAGGACTCTTCAATATAATAAAAATTCAATTAAATCTCCATTTTAATTCCGATTTCGAAATCGTTTGAAATTCTCGCCTTTAAAAATAATAACCAACATATTTGAGCAACAAAAATAATTTTATCTCAAAATTTATTTTTCCTCTTAATTTCGAAAATACCCCCAAAATTACACGGGTTGTTACACTTGCCCACTAACAATGGAATTTCGCCCTCGAAATTCGCCGAAAGCCTAACTCTCAAAAATCTGGCCAACAAATTCCAAAAATAAACTCGTCACCAAAAATAAATTCCTCACATCTAATCTAGATGTCTAACACGAAACGATCATCAAAAGATTCTATCTCCAAAAATATGCGTCACAAAAATGCAACAGACCCAAAACTCAAGACCCGAGGGTTGTCGTATACCTAAGCTCAGATACCATTCTGTAACACCCCGCCCACCCGGGGAGAGCGAGCGATGCGTTACTATCGTTAAACTAAATCAATTCCACAAATAATAAGGTATAGAACATCTAAATCCCACAACAAAAAAGAGAAAACTACTAATACCAATCTCATCAAATAAATACCAAGTCTCTCGAATTAAAAATACAACATCTAAAATAAATCTACAATGCTCTATACAGCAAAATAATACAATCATCTCATCTTGTATTAAAAATCCTTCCCAATAATAATCCACGCTAAAATCCATCTCCAAAATAAATCTCAAGCGCCCAAAAACCGCGCCAACCTGCCACAAAAAGAAAATATGGGGAAGTACACAATACGACAAGAAAGATGATCAACAAATATTAGCGGCGAATAAAATGTAAAAATACGAATACGAATATTCAAATCAAAGAGAATCTCATAAGCAATTATATTAATATAATTTCTCAACAACACATTAATCGGGTCACCAGGCCTCACCACCGTACCGCACCTATGCATTTTTTAGCATATCCGGAAAAAGGAATATTGGCGGGTGCCTACCCTCAGTGCCATATTAAAATCTCATGACAACATGCTCAACACCAAATATAATATAACATGAATCGAAATTAGATTCCAACAAATATTTGCAGATTTCCAAATGAATTTATCAATTCAAATATGAGTTAATAATCACAACAAAACAATGAGAATAATACTCGCGAGATTAAGGAGCATATTGTGTAAAACCCCATACCTCAAAATCATCACATAATTCAACCTCAAAATCTAATCACACCATCACGTTCCTCTCGCGAAAATAATCAAATCTCGTTCTAGCCCAAACTCGAGAAAACACCATATAAACCTTCTAATCTAAGGTTTAAATCTTCAATAAGTTTGGGGCTATGGTTTGTAGATGAAAGGGAGTAATTTTGGAGAGGTCTTCTGGTTGAAAAGTTTGGGAAAATGTTATTTGAAAAGCCACGCCACGAATTTGTTGATATATAAAGGATTAAAAGTTTGATTAAGAAAAGAGTTCTAATCAGATACAAACACTAAAAATTTTATATCGGACCGTTGGAATTGGATGAAATTTTGCAAATAATTAGTTGAAGACGAGAGGAAGCTCTTCAAAAAATTTCAGCTCGATCGGACAGTTCTATATTTTTAAATATTTTTTTTTGCTAGAGAGTTTTATGCTCCGAGGACTCGTAGAGAGTTTTATGTTTTGAGGACTCTTCTATATAATAAAAATTCAATTAAATCTCCATTTTAATTCCAATTTCGAATCGTTTGAAATTCTCGCCTTTAAAAATAATTACCAACATATTTGAGCAATAAAAATAATTTTATCTCAAAATTTATTTTTCCTCTTAATTTCGAAAATACCACCAAAATTACGCGAGTTGTTACACTTCCCCACTAACAATGGAATTTCGCCCTCGAAATACGCCGAATGCCTAACTCTCAGAAATCGGGCCAACAAATTCCAAAAATAAACTCGTCACCAAAAATAAATTCCTCACATCTAATCTAGATGTCTAACACGAAACGATCATCTAAAGATTCTATCTCCAAAAATACGCGTCACAAAAACACAAAAGACCCAAAACCCAAGACCCGAGGGTTGTCGTATACCTAAGCTCAAATACCATTCTGTAACACCCCGCCCACCTGGAGAGAGCGAGCGATGCGCTACTATCGATAAACTAAATCAATTCCACAAATAATAAGGTATAGAACATCTAAATCCCACAACAAAAAAGAGAAAACTACTAATCCCAATCTCATCAAATAAATACCAAGTCTCTCGAATTAAAAATACAACATCTAAAATAAATCTACAATGCTCTATACATCAAAATAATACAATCTTCTCATCTTGTATTAAAAATCCTTCCCAATAATAATCCACTCTAAAATCCATCTCCAAAATAAATCCCAAGCGCCCAAAATCCGCGCTAACCTGTCACTAAAAGAAAATATGGGAAAGTACACAATATGACAGGAAAGATGATCAACAAATATTAGTGGCGAATAAAATGTAAAAATACGAATACGAATACTCAAATCAAAGCGAATCTCATAAGAATTATATCTATATAATTTCTCAACAACACATTAACCGGGTCACCAGGCCTCACCACCGTACCGCGCCTATGCATTTTTTTAGCATATACGGAAAAAGGAATATTAGCGGGTGCCTACCCTCAGTGATATATTAAATTCTCATGACAAACACCAAATATAATATCACATGAATCGAAATTAGATTCCAACAAATATTTGCTGATTTCCAAACGAATTTATCAATTCAAATATGAGTCAATAATCACAATAAAACAATGAGAATTATACTCGCGAGATTAAGGAGCATATTGTGTAAAACCCCATACCTCAAAATCATCACATAATTCAACCTCAAAATCTAATCACACCATTACGTTCCTCTAGCGAAAATAATCAAATCTCGTTCTAGCCCAAACTCGAGAAAACACCAAATAAACCTTCTAATCTAAGGTTGAAATCTTCAATAAGTTTGGGGCTACGGTTTGTAAATGAAAGGGAGTAATTTTGGAGAGGTCTTCTGGTTGAAAAGTTTGAGATAAAGTTATTTGAAAAGACAAGCCACAAATTTGTTGATGTATAAAGGACTAAGAGTTTGATTAAGAAAAGAGTTCTAATCGGCTACAAACACTAAAATTTTTATTTCGAACCGTTGGAATTGGATGAAATTTTGTAAAGAATTAGCTGAAGACGCGAGGAAGCTCTTCAAAATATTTCAGCTCGATCGTACCGTTCAATATTTTTAAATATTTTTTTTTGCTACAGAGTTTTATGCTCCGAGGACTCTTAGAGAGTTTTATGTTTTGAGGACTCTTCTATATAATAAAAATTCAATTAAATCTCCATTTTAATTCCGATTTCGAAACCGTTTGAAATTCTCGCTTTTAAAAATAATAACCAACATATTTGAGCAATAAAAATAATTTTATCTGAAAATTTATTTTTCCTCTTAATTTCGAAAATACCCCCAAAATTACGCGGGTTGTTACACTTCCCCACTAACATTGGAATTTCGCCCTCGAAATTCGCCGAATGCCTAACTCTGAAAAATCAGGCCAACAATCTCCAAAAATAAACTCGTCACCAAAAATAAATTCCTCACATCTAATCTAGATGTCTAACATGAAACGATCGTCTAAAGATTGTATCTCCAAAAATACGCGTCACAAAAATGCAACAGACCCAAAACCCAAGACCCGAGGGTTGTCGTATACCTAAGCTCAGATACCATTCTGTAACAATCCGCCCACCTGGGGAGAGCGAGCGATGCGCTACTATCGATAAACTAAATCAATTTCACAAATAATAAGGTATAGAACATCTAAATCCCACAACAAAAAAGAGAAAACTACTAATCCCAATCTCATCAAATAAATACCAAGTCTCTCGAATTAAAAATACAACATCTAAAATAAATCTATAATGCTCAATACATCAAAATAATACAATCTTCTCATCTTGTATTAAAAATCCTTCCCAATAATAATCCACGCTAAAATCCGTCTCCAAAATAAATCCCAAGCGCCCAAAATCCGCACTAACCTACCACTAAAAGAAAATATGGGGAAGTACACAATACGACAGGAAAGATGATCAACAAATATTAGCGGTGAATAAAACGTAAAAATACGAATAAAAATATTCAAATCAAAGAGAATCTCATAAGCAATTATATCAATATAATTTCTCAACAACAAATCAACCGGGTCACCAGGCCTCACCATCGTACCGTGCCTATGCATTTTTTTAGCATATCCGAAAAAAAGAATATTGGCGGCTGCCTAAACTCAGTGCCATATTAAAATCTCATGACAACATGCTCAACACCAAATATAATATCACATGAATCGAAATTAGATTCCAACAAATATTTGCAGATTTCCAAATGAATTTATCAATTCAAATATGAGTCAATAATCACAACAAAACAATGAGAATAATATTCGCGAGATTAAGGAGCAAATTGTGTAAAACCCCATACCTCAAAATCATCACATAATTAAACCTCAAAATCTAATCACACCATCACGTTCCTCTCGCGAAAATAATCAAATCTCGTTCTAGCCCAAACTCGAGAAAACACCAAATAAACCTTCTAATCTAAGGTTGAAATCTTCAATAAGTTTGGGGCTATGGTTTGTAGATGAAAGGGAGTAATTTTGGAGAGGTCTTCTGGTTGAAAAGTTTGAGAAAAAGTTATTTGAAAAGCCGAGCCACGAATTTGTTGATATATAAAGGATTAAGAGTTTGATTAAGAAAAGAGTTCTAATCAGATACAAACACTAAAAATTTTATTTCGGACTGTTGGAATTGGATGAAATTTTGCAAAGAATTAGCTGAAGACGAGAGGAAGCTCTTCAAAAAATTTCAGCTCGATCGGACCGTTCAATATTTTTAAATATTTTTTTTTTCTAAAGAGTTTTATGCTCCGAGGACTCTTAGAGAGTTTTGTGTTTTGAGGACTCTTCTATATAATAAAAATTCAATTAAATCTCCATTTTAATTCCGATTTCGAAACCGTTTGAAATTCTCGCCTTTAAAAATAATGACCAACATATTTGAGCAATAAAAATAATTTTATCTCAAAATTTATTTTTCCTCTTAATTTCGAAACAACCCCCAAAATTACGCGGGTTGTTACACTTCCCCACTAACAATGGAATTTCGCCCTCGAAGTTCGCCGAATGCCTAACACTCAAAAATCAGGCCAACAAATACAAAAAATAAACTCGCCACCAAAAATTAATTCCTCACATCTAATCTAGATGTCTAACACGAAACGAGCATCTAAAGATTGTATCTCTAAAAATACGAGTCACAAAAACGCAACAGACCCAAAACCCAAGACCCGAGGATTGTCGTATCCCTAAGCTCAGATACCATTCTGTAACACCCCGCCCACCTGGGGAGAGCGAGCGATGCGCTACTATCGATAAACAAAATCAATTCCACAAATAATAAGGTATAGAACATCTAAATCCCACAACAAAAAAGAAAAAACTACTAATCCCAATCTCATCAAATAAATACCAAGTCTCTCGAATTAAAAATACAACATCTAAAATAAATCTACAATGCTCTATACGTCAAAATAATACAATCTTCTCATCTTGTATTAAAAATACTTCCCAATAATAATCCACGCTAAAATCCATCTCCAAAATAAATCCCAAGCGCCCAAAATCCGCGCTAACCTACCACTAAAAGAAAATATGGGAAAGTACACAATATGACAGGAAAGATGATCAACAAATATTAGCGGCGAATAAAACGTAAAAATACGAATACGAATATTCAAATCAAAGAGAATCTCATAAGCAGTTATATTAATATAATTCTCTACAACACATTAACCGGGTCACCAGGCCTCACCACTGTACCGCCCCTATGCATTTTTTTATCATATCCGAAAAAAAGAATATTGGCGGGTGCCTAACCTCAGTGCCATATTAAAATCTCATGACAATATGCTCAACACCAAATATAATATCACATGAATCGAAATTAGATTCCAACAAATATTTGCTGATTTCCAAACGAATTTATCAATTCAAATATGAGTCAATAATCACAATAAAACAATGAGAATAATACTCGCGAGATTAAGGAGCATATTGTGTAAAACCCCATACCTCAAAATCATCACATAATTCAACCTCAAAATCTAATCACACCATCACGTTCCTCTCGCGAAAATAATCAAATCTCGTTCTAGCCCAAACTCGAGAAAACACCAAATAAACCTTCTAATCTAAGGTTGAAATCTTCAATAAGTTTGGGGCTACGGTTTGTAAATGAAAGGGAGTAATTTTGGAGAGGTCTTCTGGTTGAAAAGTTTGAGATAAAGTTATTTGAAAAGACAAGCCACAAATTTGTTGATGTATAAAGGACTAAGAGTTTGATTAAGAAAAGAGTTCTAATCGGCTACAAACACTAAAATTTTTATTTCGAACCGTTGGAATTGGATGAAATTTTGTAAAGAATTAGCTGAAGACGCGAGGAAGCTCTTCAAAATATTTCAGCTCGATCGTACCGTTCAATATTTTTAAATATTTTTTTTTGCTACAGAGTTTTATGCTCCGAGGACTCTTAGAGAGTTTTATGTTTTGAGGACTCTTCTATATAATAAAAATTCAATTAAATCTCCATTTTAATTCCGATTTCGAAACCGTTTGAAATTCTCGCTTTTAAAAATAATAACCAACATATTTGAGCAATAAAAATAATTTTATCTCAAAATTTATTTTTCCTCTTAATTTCGAAACTACCCCCAAAATTACGCGGGTTGTTACACTTCCCCACTAACAATGGAATTTCGCCCTCGAAATTCGCCGAATGCCTAACTCTAAAAAATCAGGCCAACAAATACAAAAAATAAACTCGTCACCAAAAATTAATTCCTCACATCTAATCTAGATGTCTAACACGAAACGATCATCTAAAGATTGTATCTCCAAAAATACGAGTCACAAAAACGCAACAGACCCAAAACCCAAGACCCGAGGATTGTCGTATACCTAAGCTCAGATACTATTCTGTTACACCCCGCCCACCTTGGGAGAGCGAGCGATGCGCTACTATCGATAAACAAAATCAATTCCACAAATAATAAGGTATAGAACATCTAAATTCCACAACAAAAAAGAGAAAACTACTATTCTGTGACACGCCGACTAATTAAATACCGGGTAGCTACTCCTTTATTAAATTAATTTAAAATGCCCAGTTGGTTCAGTTAATAGCATCACTGTCGAAAACATTTTAATGATTACTAACCACCTAGTATTTAAAAAGTAAGTTGCCAAATTTTAATTTAAGTCTGATTAACATGCAACAAGTGTAATGAAGAATAAATAATACCAAACACCATACTGAAGTAAATAGAATAACCATCACATAATGTAAATAAAGTCTGGAGGAAAAACTCCTCCCTACAAATCCCACAACTGAAATACGCAATGAAAATACTGAATACTAAATCAATACATGACAAAGTCTGAAAACTGTAATGGAAAGATGTCTCTAATAGAAATGGGCAACATGTCCTACAACTGATAGATAATGACTCTGGAATCCTAATGATAGAAGCGTCTACAAGCAAATCCCTGTAGCTTCCACAAACAGCTACAGCTCGTCACCTGAATGTGTATCCTATGCATGGTGTCCTTGTGGCTGGGCACCTAAAATGGTTTTACAAGAAAAATAGATTTGAAAGCAAACGGGTCAGAGCCCGAATGTGGAGATATTTTAAAAACCTGCAAGTGCTTTAAAAACATTTAAAACATTAAATGCAAAGTACATGTTAGGACGTGCACTCACATGATATTCTCACCTCTCGTCTAACTGTGCACTCCTAACGTAAATACCATCTACAACGACACAAACCACTAGCTAAGTGACATCATATCTAGCTAGACTGTCATAGGTCCTACCCTTATTAATCGATTTTATTAACCTTATAATGCTCGTAATTAAATAGGGTTTTAACGTAAACTCAGATGCTCAATATGCAATATATTTCACTATCAGCTAACCCGTTATGTTTTTCTCGAACAATACCGTAATTATTTTCACAACATTAACATGAAGGTTCCCATTAATTAAGTGTATATTATTCACATCATAAATATACAATACAAGCACCCCGAGAACTAAGCTGCGGTGCACACATACTCTGCTATCCATCCCGGTACATCACGTACATAAGGATTACATATTCCGAATCTCTCAGGAATAGTTCACAAATAACAACATCACAAATAATGGAGGCGAACACTGTCACATCACATGGGTCACGCACATACCTACGCTCCCACGATCAGCGGACTTATTAATATCCCAATAAGTCTTTCTATGACCTATGTTCATCAAGGTAACCAGTCTAAATCCGGGCAACACAAGGATTAGAGGGCCCTAAGTGAACGCAAACCTCCCGTGATAGCAAGTATGGTAGGTATGTCATACACACAATTCATATACCAATACTAAGTAAACACACGTCTTAGTAATCCCGTAGTTTAATTGTAGTACTATTCTCATTCTAGTACCAATATATAATTTACACACCTTATACGATCCCGGTTTATAATCATACGCGCCATAATTTATTCTCACGTCGTAGTAGACACTCACGTCTCAACCCAACTATCCCTTTAATATAAATCGCTCATATATAATTTACTCCTCAAAATAACACAAACGTCCCAAACCTATCAATACATCATCAAAGGAAGGTTATCTATATCCTCGAACAAGATCACGGACTCCCAAAATCAAAACAGGCCAAAAAGGCCTAAACTGTCAGCTCGTTAGAAGTCTCGTTCGAACGAGGCTGTTCGAACGAGATTCCAGTTCGTTCGAACGAACTGTACCTTCTAACGACATCTCGTTCGAACGAATGTATCGAACGAAATACAGTTCGTTCGAACGAAGGTATCGAACGAAGTCTCCCCTCGTTAGAAGCGACTGGTTAACTCGTTAGAAGCTCGTTCAAACGAGCTCGTTCGAACGACCTGGGAACGTCTTCTAACGAGGGACCAGTTTCGGCCCAGAATTTCTTAGTTACGTTTTTCACCATTTTTAACACCTCAAGTCTCAACCAAAATTCGTCCAATCAATGTTTTAAGGTCTCTAATCATCCTAAAACATGCTAAGGTCATATACTAACATCTTTTAAGGGATTAATACATCCTAAACATCATTAAATTACAAGTTTCTACATTTTTCCCCAATTTTCTTCAAGAACATAAACCCTAGATTATTATCATCATAAATTCCCAGAATTTAATCCGTTGTTACATCACATAAATATGAAATCTCTGAATTCAATCTTCAAACAACGTTTCTACATGCAAACCTATACCCAAAATTAAACTAATAACTTCCAATTTCATGGGTTTTCCTTTAACTCTTAAATAAGATTGATTATCAAGATTTCTAACATGGAAGAAGCATTCACTGCATAAGGAATGTAATTTAAATCACTTTCCTTGAGTTTATTTCTGATTTTGATGTTGATTTCCTCTCTCTTTCTGCAGAATTCCCTCTCTCTCTCTCTCTCCAAGCTTCTTCTCCAATGGTGGCTTATGGTGGCTAGGGTTTGTTTTGGGGAAACTTAGAAAACCTAATCTAACAACCCCCGTAGCTTGTTGGGTTAATATGGGTTGGTTAGTGGGTTTAGTGGGTCTATTCCCAATCAGATTTACTTCTCTAATTTTCGTCATTTTTAATTCCTAAAAATACGAAATCACCAAAATACCCTTTATATTGTCGGTATGGCCTAAAAATACCCCGGGACCCAAACTACACCCCCGGCTAGTGTTTTCTGACTATTTCGACCCTTCCGGACGCGTTGGCGCACTCAAAATGACCATACGGTTAATAGAATTTAAATTCACTTTTAAAATTAAAATATTTATATCCCGACGCGACTGTCACACGCGTCCCAATAAAATAACCAAATTGTCGTATATCAATCTCACGACAAATTTCATAATTCAATATTCATATAACATCATATATGCTCAATATAGTTAAATACCAACTCACATCTCGCTAGTATTTTATTTGGATTAATTCCCAATTAATTCACATTTAATTAATTAATCCCAAAAATAAATATAGCCAAAAGTACGGGGTATTACATAATCCCAATCTCATCAAATAAATACCAAGTCTCTCGAATTAAAAATACAAGATCTAAAATAAATCTACAATGCTCTATACGTCAAAATAATACAATCTTCTCATCTTGTATTAAAAATACTTCCCAATAATAATCAACGCTAAAATCCATCTCCAAAATAAATCCCAAGCGCCCAAAATCCGCGCTAACCTACCACTAAAAGAAAATATGGGGAAGTACACAATATGACAGGAAAGATGATCAACAAATATTAGCGGCGAATAAAAGGTAAAAATACGAATACGAATATTCAAATCAAAGAGAATCTCATAAGCAGTTATATCAATAAAATTCTCAACAACACATTAACCGGGTCACCAGTCCTCACCACCGTACCGCGCCTATGCATTTTTTTATCATATCCGAAAAAAAGAATATTGGTGGGTGCCTAACCTCAGTGCCGTATTAAAATCTCATGACAATATGCTCAACACCAAATATAATATCACATGAATCGAAATTAGATTCCAACAAATATTTGCAGATTTCCAAATGAATTTATCAATTCAAATATGAGTCAATAATCACAATAAAATAATTAGAATAATACTCGCGAGATTAAGGAGCATATTGTGTAAAACCCCATACCTCAAAATCATCACATAATTCAACCTCAAAATCTAATCACACCATCACGTTCCTCTCGCGAAAATAATCAAATCTCGTTCTAGCCCAAACTCGAGAAAACACCAAATAAACCTTCTAATCTAAGGTTGAAATCTTCAATAAGTTTGGGGCTATGGTTTGTAAATGAAAGGGAGTAATTTTGGAGAGGTCTTCTGGTTGAAAAGTTGGAGAAAAAGTTATTTGAAAAGCCAAGCCCCAAATTTGTTGATATATAAAGGATTAAGAGTTTGATTAAGAAAAGAGTTCTAATCAGCTACAAACACTAAAAATTTTATTTTGGACCATTGGAATTGGATGAAATTTTGCAAAGAATTAGCTGAAGACGAGAGGAAGCTCTTCAAAAAATTTCAGCTCGATCGGACCGTTCAATATTTTTAAATATTTTTTTTTGCTAGAGAGTTTTATGCTCCGAGGACTCTTAGAGAGTTTTATGTTTTGAGGACTCTTCTATATAATAAAAATTCAATTAAATCTCCATTTTAATTCCGATTTCGAAACCGTTTGAAATTCTCGCCTTTAAAAATAATAACCAACATATTTGAGCAATAAAAATAATTTTCTCTCAAAATTTATTTTTCCGCTTAATTTCGAAAATACTCCCAAAATTACGCGGGTTGTTACACTTCCCCACAAACAATGGAATTTCGCCCTCGAAATTTCCGAATGCCTAACTCTCAAAAATCAGGCCAACAATCTCCAAAAATAAACTCGTCACCAAAAATAAATTCCTCACATCTAATCTAGATGTCTAACACGAAACGATCATCTAAAGATTTTATCTCCAAAACTACGCGTCACAAAAACGCAACAGACCCAAAACCCAAGAACAGAGGGTTGTCGTATACCTAAGCTCATATACCATTCTGTAACACCCCGCCCACCCGGGGAGAGCGAGCGATGCGCTACTATCGATAAACTAAATCAATTTCACAAATAATAAGGTATAGAACATCTAAATCCCACAACAAAAAAGAGAAAACTACTAATCCCAATCTCATCAAATAAATACCAAGTCTCTCGAATTAAAAATACAACATCTAAAATAAATCTACAATGCTCTATAGATCAAAATAATACAATCTTCTCATCTTGTATTAAAAATCCTTCCCAATAATAATCAACGCTAAAATCCATCTCCAAAATAAATCCCAAGCGCCCAAAATCCGCGCTAACATGCCACTAAAAGAAAATATAGGGAAGTACACAATACGACATGATCAACAAATATTAGCGGTGAATAAAACGTAATAATACGAATACGATTATTGAAATCAAAGAGAATCTCATAAGCAATTATATCAATATAATTTCTCAACAACACATTAACCGGGTCACCAGGCCTCACCACCGTACCGCGCCTATGCATTTTTTTAGCATATCCGGAAAAAGGAATATTGGCGGGTGCCTAACCTCAGTGCCATATTAAAATCTCATGACAACATGCTCAACACCAAATATAATACCACATGAATCGAAATTTGATTCCAACAAATATTTGCATATTTCCAAATGAATTTATCAATTCAAATATGAGTCAATATTCACAACAAAACAATGAGAATAATACTCGCGAGATTAAGGAGCATATTGTGTAAAACCCCATACCTCAAAATCATCACATAATTCAGCCTTAAAATCTAATCACGCCATCACGTTCCTCTCGCGAAAATAATCAAATCTCGTTCTAGCCCAAACTCGAGAAAACACAATATAAACCTTCTAATCTAAGGTTGAAATCTTCAATAAGTTTGGGGCTATGGTTTGTAGATGAAAGGGAGTAATTTTGGAGAGGTCTTCTGGTTGAAAAGTTTGAGAAAACGTTATTTGAAAAGCCATGCCACGAATTTGTTGATATATAAAGGATTAAGAGTTTGATTAAGAAAAGAGTTCTAATCAGATACAAACACTAAAAAAATTATTTCGGACCGTTGGAATTGAATGAAATTTTGCAAAGAATTAGCTAAAGACGAGAGGAAGCTCTTCAAAAAATTTCAACTCGATCGGACCGATCAATATTTTTAAATATTTTTTTTGCTAGGGAGTTTTATGCTCCGATGACTCTTAGAGAGTTTTATGTTTTGAGGACTCTTCTATATAATAAAAATTCAATTAAATCTCCATTTTAATTCCGATTTCGAAACCGTTTGAAATTCTCGCCTTTAAAAATAATAACCAACATATTTGAGCAATAAAAATAATTTTATCTCAAAATTTATTTTTCCTCTTATTTTCGAAAATACCCCCAAAATTACGCGGGTTGTTACACTACCCCCACCTAAATCACTGAAAGACGTGCACTCCTTCTTACGCCATGCGTGCGTTTATAGAAGGTTCATTGAGGACTTTAGCGCCCACGCTAGACCCTTGAGAAATCTTCTTATGAAGGACACCCCATTTGAATGGATGTAACCATTCCAAAACGCTTTTGAAAAACTGAAAAACATGCTCGTGTCCACTCCCATTATGCAAGCTCCGGATTCATCTTTGCCATTCGGGCTTATGTGTGATGCTAGCGATTATACGATAGGGGTTTTTTTGGGCCAAAGAAAAGACAAAAATGCTCAAGTCAATCAAGCACATACTAGAGAACACCATCAATCCCTACTGGAAAGATTGCTCCCTTCGATTGAACAATTCGCTTTGGGCCTACCATACCGCATACAAGAACCCACTCGAAATGTCCCCATTCCGTCTTGTGTATGGAAAACCTTTCTATCTTCCCGTTGAGTTTGAGCATATTGGGCCATTAATAGATTAAAATACGATATGGAAAAAGTCGGTGAAGCTCGTAAGCTTCAACTTAATGAGTTAGAGGAGATACGCAATGATGCGTATGAGAATGCCAAGATTGCAAAAGCCCGGATGAAACTCGCACATGATAGGATTATTTGACGAAAAGAGTTTCAATCGGGACAAAAGGTGATCTTCTATAACTCCCAGCTTCATCTATTTTTGGGTAAATTGCAATCACCATGGACTGGCCCATTCGTTGTGAAGACCGTATTCACCCACGGAGCAGTAGAATTGGAGGATCCCAAAGGGGGGGATGCGTTCAAAGTCAATGGACAGCGCCTAAAGCTATATGTTGAAGCGTACATAGAAGAGATCGACACCATCTGGTTGTCGAATCCCATTTATGGGGTCGAGTGAGTTTGAATTGAGAGGTTATCGCACCCCCGACATGTATGGGGTGAAGTCTTGTGTGTAGTAGCTACATGTAGGATAGGACGAGTGGAGTCTGCAGGATCACTTCACAAGAGGAGAAGAAATTGAACACCAACACGTCTCACGAGGTAAGAATTTTAGAGCCATAATTTTAAGGAGAGAGGTAATCAGGTCAAATAGGTGTCGGATCGTAAGTAGGAGCAACCGCAAGTCATCGGAGGTGGTTATACCAGCCATATGGGAACTAGAACATTTTTGGGGACCGAACTTGGGCATCCGGACTGGTCCGATTTGGCAATTTTTGAAATAAAAAAATACAAGGACCGAACCGATGCAGTCCTGGAGACCCAGATTGGTCCGGTGTCTGCAACTCTTCCCCTTCCCTAGGTTCACCTCCTTTTCCCTCAATCCCTCCATTTTTGTCCCCTTCCTTCCCACCAACCCTTTTCCCTCCAAATCCTTCACCCTTTTCCCTCCAAATCTCACCCAACCCTTTCCCCTCACCACCTATAAATTCCACCTTTCCCCACCCCATCTCACCACCACTCACTCCTATCCTCTCTTTCCCTTATTCTGCCCAAATAATCCCATTCTATTTCATTACCATGGACAACCAACCACCTCCCCAAAAATACAATTCCATCACAATTCGCACCGACGGAGCCTCCGGCTACCGCTCCCGTCAAGAGCAATGGTGGTGAGAACGTTTCTTTGGCCAGCCTCGTAAACTCCAAATCGAGAAACATGTCATTAGAAATGACATGCCTAATGCTATCACCGCCCTCTTCATGGCCCGCGGTTGGTGTCATTTCCTTAACGAACCCCATGAAGCGGTATGTCCCCACGCGGTGCGCATCTTCTACGGCTCCCTCGTTCACACCAGCCACCTCACGGCTGAGGCTTACATTAGCGGCGTCCGTGTTCCCTTCTCTTTGGAACTTCTGTCCTAGAAGTTGGTTGTTAAAGATGTCCAGAACCCACAACCATACACTTACCAAAACACTCTCGCCCTGCTTGACAAAGATGTGTGCATGTCTCACATCGACCCCAATGCTAATTGGAACACCCAAACCTTCCCGATGGGCCGGCTAAGCGATAAAGCGAGCCTCACTTTCAAAATATTATGCGCATACATTCTCCCCACGGGCAATCAATAGGCGATGAGCCCACGTCAAGCCACTCTCGTCTACCACCTTTTCGACCACAACACCCCTATTAGCCTGGCCGCATGCAATTATAAGGATATCTTCTACTCTGCCACGGATAAAAAAGGCGTCACCTCTCTCCCCTTTCCCCGACTCATCACATCCACGCTAGCCGACGCTGGTATTGCACCACCGCAAGATTTCCCGTGCCTCCTAGCTCCGTTTGCGTTCATCACCCGGACCAAACGAGAATGCCAACAAGCCCGCATCCAAACCCGACTGGCACAAGAGAGTGATGAAGAAAGCAGTGATGAAGAAAGTAGTGATGAATATAGCAGTGATGAAGCAAGAAGCAACGAAGAGGAGGAAGATATTGAGATGGGCGAGGGCGACGAAGATTATGACAGTGGTGAAGATTCTGATTTCTCACCTGCCAATGCTGAAATTAATCGCCGTCTCTCGGTGGTGAAAACTCGGGTCGACAATTTTATCACACAAAACAATAGGGATCAAGCGGCATATCAACGGGATCAGGAGGCCTACTGAAGGGATACGATCATGATACATCGTATCCAAACCCACTTATACGAGCTCAATTTCGATGGACCCCCTCCAACCTTCTTCTATGATCCATATGATCCCAACGCGCTCGGACCTTCAAGTCCACTGCCCTAGTGATACCCATTTATATTAGTTATTGTTTTTTGTTGTTGGTTGTTATGTAAAATGTTGGTTCTATTTTCTCCACCCTCTCCCATGTAACATAGGTTTTCTGTTATCGATAAAAAAATTTGCATTTCGCTTTTATGTGTTCGTTTTATTTCCTCGCACTTTAAATTCGCTTTGAGTTAGATTTTCCTCCTTTTTGCTTGAGGACAATGCAAAAGTCTAAGTTAGGGGGGGTCACAAGTGTGTCTTCCTAAAACTTCAAAAAATTTCAAAAATGCCCAGAAATTCTAAAAAAATTGAAAAATTTTGAAAAAGCCAAAAATATTTTTCTTCAAAATAAATAAAAATTAGAATTCAAATTTTTCAAAAATATCATTAAAATTTGGTTTAAAGTCTCAAATTGTAAAAACATAATACACAATGTCGAAATTGACCGAAGATGGAAATTGAGCGAACATAAACGACTTAGCGAGTAATTGTAGAGATTAACAAACCCGGTGAGATTCGAACCTTTCCTTATTTTGAGTTTATAAATCACTCCAAGTTAATTGTTAACTCAAAGTTCTTTTCAGCGTTCTAATAAGTCGTTGAGGATCTCAATTCTTTCACTTTGATCGGTTATGAAAAATGTGTGTGATATTGCCTTGAAAAACTTGCTAAATAGATCTCTGAATTAAAGTAATCTCGAGACACATATGGTAACACAATTAGTATTTTGGACAATAAAGTAGGCCCTCGTTTTTCACCCAAAAATATTGGTCAGAAAAAGTAGAGAAAAATTATCCCTTTTGTAAACCAAAAATTGAGCCAAAGAAATTTTTCGCTTTCGTTTGACAACCCGAAAAACCCCAATTGGCCCGAAATTGTGAAAATTTATAACCCCAGATATTAAGTCCGGAAAGTGCATAAAAAGGGGCAAGAAAAGAATAGTTATGCTCAACAAAAATAGCAAGAAAAGAAAAGTGTAAAAAATAGAAAAAAATATAAAAAGGAGCAAAAGCCCGAAAAAAGCACTAATGGACATCATAAGAAAAAATTTCAATTTCGAAAATTCCCAATCACACCCATTTTACCCAATATACCTTTAACCCAAAAAAAGTCGTAACCGAGTCCTTTATGCGAAATTGATTACCGCGTGGAGAGCTAAAATACAAAAAGATAATAAAAGAGATTATAAATATGAATTGGAGGTAATGTTCCCGTTTGCTTATAATCGTAATCCAATAATGAGATCCGTTTACCATAAAATTTATGTCTTTCTATTTGTGTGCGTGAATTTGGTTCCAATACATTTACTCTTATAAATCACGCATACCGAGAGAAAATAGCCACCCTTTCGAGAGATTCGTTTGTGGCTGTATCCCGTGAGATTTTAAAATCAAAACGAATTTTTGGATAAGTAACTTAATGATCAGTTGGTGGAAATTCGCGGTTTAATTTCTGGCTTCGCACACACGCACTATGATTTGAGACTCTTGAAGATGAATTGATGATGACTATTTTCTAGAAAAGTTTGAATTATACGATTTTTGCATATTTTGAGTTTTCTTTGAGTCGAATTTTGTGGTTATATTCGCTGCAAACCCTCACGAGACACAACTCGTCCTACTAGGGTAACCTAGGGGTTTAAAGGCTTGTTGCATACGCTAAATGCAATCGCTTGCCCGCGAAAAAGGTATTCTATCCCCTTTTTTGAGCTGGATCATGTTTTGATTCTTTTACATTCCTCAAGGCGATCAAAGTTCTAAGTTAGTGAGGTTTGATTAGGCATAAATTCTTCCAAATTTATCCCCTTAATTTAGAGGCTTTTATTACCTTGGACAACGTAAAACGAATTAGTTTATCTCATATCGCTGCTTACGGTTTCGTCTAATAAGTACCCCGAGTTTCGTGTATTTCTTATTAATTTTACATGTATTTAACAAATGAAAGGAAGAAAGAAATTGGAAGAAGCAAGAGAAAAGAAAGAAGATGAATAAAAAGGTCAAAAGCGTAATTTTTACCAGGAATCCGGTTGAGAACCCAAAATAAAAGTCGAAGATCTCGCATTTGTGAACACATAGGAAAAAACGGCGTCCCAATATGAGTTCTGGATTAGAAATTATAAAGACCCAAAGATGTGAGATATTCATGAGATATTGAAGAGAAATTGAAGAGAGACTGAGAAGACAACCCGAACCAATTTGGGTTTCCAATAAAACGGATTGGTCCGGCCCTCAAAATTACTATAAAGATGTACGTTTAAAGGACCAATCCGGTATCCCAAAAGAATGGACTGGTCTGGCCCTTAAAATCACGGCATAACATCCTGTTTACCAGACCAACCTGATTTGTTTAAAAAATGGATCAGTCCGGTCGCTGATCGAACCAGTCCGGTTGCTGACCGAACCAGTCCGGTATGTTCTGCCCGGATCGATCTGGTGCTCGAGATTTGATATGATCTTCTTCTTCTTAGAGTTTTGCGTCAATCCAACTCCTTTAAATTACGTAGGATATAAATTTAAAAGAATTCCCAGAAAGAGGAGGCTTTTAATTCGTTTTTAGAGAGCTTTGTAATTAGTTTCGAGAATAACACAAAAGAAAAACCCTAGTTTGATTCCAGATTGCATTTCAAGTAAATTCTTTTCAATTCTTTCTTTAATTATTGCAGTAGTTCTTTCTTTAGTAGTAATTTCATTATTCCTCATCTTCAATAGCTAGTAAAAATGTTTTCTTTCATTCAAAACATATTTTCTTCTGGTTTTAGTATGTTTGGCTAAGTTTTGAAGGGTTGAGGTACATGAACCCTTCCCGATGTAAATCATGTTAGTGGAAATAGAAGTTAGAAATAAAATTTTAGGTGAATTGTATTGTAATTACTACGATACTACTTTAATTGAACATTTGCTTACATATTGTGTGGGCTACGATCCCTCATATGTGTAACACTTAGAGAAATAAAGACCGAATTTTAATTCAACCTTTACTTACGTACTGTGCGGGCTACGATCCCTCATATATGTAATGCTTAGGAGTATTAAAAAGTCGTATTCATTTGAAGTTTTAATTCTGAATCTTTTATACAACGAAGTGAATTACTATGGTGTGGGGGATTGTAACCCGACCTATATTTGTCATCTTATAGTTAAAGTTTTAGTTAAATCATCATCAGTCTTTAGTTAATTAGAATAATTGAATTTCATCTTTTCAAAATTGCATTTAGTTGTAGTCATTCCACAATTCAAAATCACCTTTTTCTTCTTCTCAGAGTCAGAGTTAGGTTACCTTCATCTTTCCAACGTCGTTACGACTCCGTTCGTCCAGTTTCCCTGAGGATCGATACCCGACTTATCGGATTATTACTTGAGCGACAAGGCTTGCACTTCAACCTAAATAGTACGCACACTAGACACATTTGTGGTCGTGTCACATGCCTAACGTATATCCTTAATCCGTCCTAGTTATGTCATTAACTAACTAGTATGAACCACTTCCCATGCTCACATTATAATATAGGGGTATATTCGTATCATTCTAATATATCCTATGTGTAACTCATCTTTTCATTGATCAGATTAATTTATAACTATCACGATAGGAAATTCTCATTTTTATTCCCATTAAAAATGTCTTAATTATTCATATTCACACTTTAACAAAGATTCTGAAATAAGTACAAGTATATTATTCTCAGCATAAATATACAAATATGGCACCCCTAGGCTGAGTTGTGGTGCACACATACTCTGCTATCGAATCCCGGTACATCACGTACATAAGGACTACGTTTTCTAATCGCTTAGGAACCGTTCAATAAACAAAATCACACATATTGGAGGCGAACATAGTTTACATACCCATGGCTCACACACATACCTATGCTCCCATGGTCATCTGACTTATTAACTCACAAATAAGCCATTCATAGCCCTACGTCCTTAAGGTACCCATATAAATCCCCCAGTAGGTACACAAAGATTTGATGGTCCTATTTCGAAAGCCGACCTCCCGTGATAGCAAGTATGGGAGGTATGTCACACACATAATAATCCATAAACTAAGCACTCACACAACTTATATAACTGTTATATTATTAAAGGTATATTCTCAGTCATATCCCATTAGTCAAATTCGTACACTAATATTATTCTAGATTATACATAATATATTTCGCCAATAAGTCTCACGTCGTATAATTTCGAGTACTTAAAACCTATCCGAAGAGGTTACTAAGTCACCTACGTGTCCCACATATCAATTCAGTACTCTGAGGTCCTCATTTATGTCCTAAATCCTAACTTATCACTCTTAAGAATTTAAACCATGTTCATGTATCATAAAATAGGAAATTACTCGTCGGACACTCGTCAATTCAACACTATATTCCAACCAATTTCTAACATGTTCCGGGCTTCAACTATATCCCTACTGGTCTCCCTAAAGTCCTAACGTAATCACATAATCCCAACCTACAAAGTTCGATGGCCGAAATCACTTCAATTCAAAAAGGGGGGAAAGGTCACAATTTCGGGTGAGATCGATCGATTGACCTATGGGTGTCGATCTAGACCTGTCAAAATACACGATAACCCGTTAACACGACACGACCCGACACAAAATTATAAGTTAATGGGTCTACTCTTATTGGGTTTGGGTCATTAACGGGTTGACACGGTAGACCCGTTAACACTAACGGAAGTATTGAAGACTAACGGGTATTATAGGGTCACCCAACCCGTTACCCATTTCGACCCAAAATGATTCGGTAATATTAACGGGTGTTAACGGTTTGGGTCGTGTACCCGTTAATATTAACGGGTCGTGTTTGGGTATTGTTATTAGACCCGTTAGGCTTAACGGGTCGTGTATGGGTTAGGGTGTTTTGACCCATAACCCGTAACCCGTAACCCGTACACGACCCAAACCGACCCGTTGACAGGTCTATGTCGATCGATCGATCGACCTATGATATCGATCGATCGATCAAACAGTTGCAGGCTACGGGTTTCCTTCGTTTTCAGTACTAGTTTTGTCCCAATTCTTCATTACTAGATGTGAAATTCTAAAGTAAGCATATAGGGTCATTATACAACCGAATTACATGGTTTTTAACATGCCAGAACTCTTAAATCATCATCAATTAGACTTTTCTTGGATCAAATCATCATATTATCATGAAAAACCCTATTTTTCTATTTTCTTCAAGAATCATTATACTACTCTTCCTAAATCCGTGTTTAACTAATCAAGGGTTATGATTTTGTTAATCTAATACTTCCAAGATTAAACTATATGCAAATCCCATCAAAAATTAAGGCTCCATCTCCAAATTTCATGAATTTCAATCATTGTTCATGGCTATCTTCAAATCCTCCACTATCATGGATAAATTATTCGCTGAAACTAAATGAATCAAATCACTTGCCCGGGAATTTCATGTTCTGATCCGTTGATGACGTTAAGGTTTGGTTTTCTTCCTTTCTCCGATCACAATTCCGGCGATTAGTATTGGTGTGTGGTGGTTATGGCTTTGAAATCTTCTTGTAACTTCTCCTCTTTCTCAAGTTGCCCACTCCTTGCTTTTTGACAGATAATGGCTCTAATATTGGCTGATAAATAAAGCCTAAAATTCGTGGGTCAAAATTCTTTAAAAATTAAAATGACTAAAATACCCTCCTGGTTTGCCGGTTTGGCCTAAAAATGCCCCGGGACCCAAACTAAACTCCCGGCTAGTGTTTTCTGACTATTTTGACCCTTCCGGACACGTTGGCACACTCAAAATGACTATATGATTGATATAATTATAATTTACTTTTAAATCTCATTAAATTGATTCCTGACGCGATTGACACGCGCGTCCCAACTTAAATTCAGAATTGTTGTATTTATGACTAGCGACAATTTTAATAAATTCCATAATCATATATTACTATATTCACCCAGTAATATTCAACATTATTATCATAATCAAATCCCAACTCTCGTCTCGCTAGTATTTAAATCCGAATTAATTTCCAAATAATTATCCCATTTAGTTTAATTAATCATATTAAATAAAATCAATAAAATTACGGGGTATTACATACTTCCACCCTAATAACAGAATTTTGTCCCGAAATTCATAAATAAAATATACCTGGAAAAAATAACTCTAGATAATGATCGTGCATCTCATCCTCACGCTCCCAGGTAGACTCATCGGCATTATGATGCCGCCACTGAATACGTACTAATGGTACTATCTTCGACCTCAGCTTCCTCTCGATATGGTCTAAAATTGCAACCGGACCCTCCTCATAGGAACTATTAGGCTGTAGATCAATATCCTCTAATGCAATGTGAATATGGGTCAAATCATCTCGAAGATATATCCTTAGTTAGGAAATGTGGAACACGTCATGGACCCTATGCAAGTGTTCCGGTAATCCAAGTCTATACGCAACTGGTCCAATTTGCTCGATGATATGGAATGTCCCTACATATCTAGGCAATAACTTCCCCTGCTTCTCGAAACTCATAATCCCCTTCATAGGAGATACTCTGAGCAACACCTGGTCCCCCACATTGAACTCTCGACAGAACCTCTTGGCATCGGCATAACTCTTCTGTCGGTCCAGAGCTACCCAAATAAGGCTTCATATTATCTCTATCCTCATCGAAGTATCCTGAATCACCTTCGGCCCAAGGAGTTTGTTATCCCCCACCTTTAGCCAACATGCTGGGGAATGAAAAGGTTTACCGTACAATGCCTCGAATAGAGTCATACCAATAGTGAACTGGTAGGAGTTATTATAGGCAAACTCCACCAGTGGAAGATACTGGTACCAACCACCTCCAAAGTCTAGGATGCACATATGCAACATATCTTCCAACATATGATTTGTCCGCTCGGTCTGCCCATCTGTCTGCGGGTGATATGTTGTACTCGGCCGCAACTCCGTACCCATGAATTCCTAGAAACTCTCCCAAAACCGTGACACAAATATCTTGTCTCTATCAGACACGATATTGAGAGGCACCCCATGGAGTCTCACTATCTCAGCTATGAAGATCTGGGCATACTATCCCGTAGTGTAGTCTGTCTGGGCTGGTAAAAAGTGAGCAACCTTTGTCAACCGATTCAGGATCACCCATATTGAGTGGTGACCTCTCGGAAATGTAGGTAATCCTGTGATTAAGTCTATTGAAATTCTCTCCCATTTCCACATAGAAATCTCTAATGGATGTAAGAGTTCTACCGGTCTTTGATGGTCCACCTTTACTAGCTTACAAGTGGCACATTTTAAAATAAACTCGATAATATCTCAATTCATCCCGCTCCACCAGTACTATTGCCTCATATCCTTGTACATCTTATCCCCACCAGGATGTACCGCGAATCGCGAACCAAGCGACTCTGTCATTACCCCGTGTCGCAAGTCTTCCCCCTCAGGAACAACTCACCTTCCATTGAAGCATAAGCCCCCGTCTGAACTAACCCCTCCACTAATAATCGTACTATCTTCTCTTAACAGAACGGGTCTACTGCCTGGGCCTGTATCACCCTCGTAATAATCTAGGGCGTAACTGTCATCACAGACATGAATGATCGGGCCACCGCATCCTGATTTCCCAACTCCTTCCACTTTGCTTTCCGCACCTCGGCTACCTCACCTATTGGCCTACAGCTCAACGCATTTGCTACCACATTTGCCTTTCCTGGGTGGTATTGGATATCGAACTGATAATCCTTTACTCGAGACACCGACTTTGATGCATATTCAGCCCCTTCTGCGTGAAGAGGTACTGTAGGGACTTGTGGTCTGTGAATAAATGGAATTTATCCCCCAGAAGATAATGTCTCCAAATCCAAAGAGCAAATACGACTATCGCTAACTCCAAGTCGTGGGTGGGGTAATTCTTCTTGTGAGGTTGAAGCTTACGGGAAGCATAAGCTATAGCATGACTCTCCTGCTGCACTACACCCCCAATTCATAGTAAAGACGCATCAATGTAGACTAGATACTCCACTCCCAACCTGGACAATGCTAACACTAGTGCTAAAGTCAACTTTTCCTTCAACTCGTCAAAAGCCAACTCGCAGGCATCGCTCTAGATAAATGGCACACCCTTGCGAGTCAGATGTGTCAAATGACCCGCTAACTTCGAGAATCCCCGAATAAACCTCCTGTAGTATCCTGTTAAGCCCAAGAAACTACGTATTTCTATCGGTGTCATGGGTTATCCAGACTCCCTCACCGCTAATATCGTCCCCTAATCAACAGATATTCCTCTGTCTGAAATAATATGCCCCAAAAACTGAACCTCCTTCAGCCAAAACCCACACTTCTCATATTTTTCATATAACTCGTTATGATGCATCGTCTACAAAACCTATCTCAAGTGCTCGCCATGCTACTCCTCTGTCTAGGAGTAAACCAGAATGTCACTAATGAAGACAATGATGAACTGGTATAGGAACTTTTTGAACACCCTATTCATCAAGTCCATAAACACGGCTGGGGTATTGGTTAGGACAAAAGGCATAACCCTAAACTCGTAGGAACCATATCTCGTCAAGAAGATAGTCTTCAAGATGTCATGCTCCCTGATACGTAACTGATGGTATCCTGACCTCAGGTCAATCTTTGAGAAGAAGGCAGCTCCTCTCAACTGGTCGAATAAGTCATCGATTCGGGGCAACGAATACTTATTTCTAATCATGACTTTATTCAACTCTCGGTAATCGACACACAACCTCAAAGATCTATCCCTATTCTTAATGAACAGCACAGGAGCACCCCATGGTGAAGTACTCCTACGGATAAACCCCTGACCCAACAGCTGCTCTATCTGATCCCCTAGCTCCCTCATCTCCGCTGGTGCCATACGATAAGGTGTGCGGGCTATCGTCCGAGTGTCGGGTGTCAAATCTATAACAAAGTGTATCTCTCTACTAAGAGGTAATCCCAAAATATCCTGGAATATGTCAGCAAACTCCCTAACAACTAGAATCGAATCAAGTGGTATCACCACCTCCCTAAAGGTCTCCTCCTCTATATAGTACAAGTGAGTAGATGATCCTCCCTCAGGATGAGGCATCGCCACTAGGAACATCTCCTTTCTGGGTATGGAAAAAATAATAATCCTACTGAAACAATCAATCATGGCCCGATACGTTACTAGCCAATCCATACCAATAATCGCATCGTACTCAGATATATCTAGTACTAACATATCGGCAGGCAAAGTAAACCTACCAATATCTACGCCCATGCCTCTACATATAAGAGAAATCACAGAGCCCCTATTCAACGGTGAATCTACACAAGTAACAGTGCTCTCTGCGGTATCTAATAACCCCGTAGCACGTGAAAATCTCATGGCAATAAAATAGTGTGTGGCTCCCATGTCAAATAAAATACGCCCCATAATCCCCTGAATAGAAAACATACCCTTAATCGCGGGTGGATCCTGAGGGATTGCGGCCTGCTGGGGCTGGTAAAATCGACCGTACTAAAATTATCCCTGCTGGACTGGGACTGCTGGGATAGGTGGTAATGCTGGCATCTGCGATGGCGCTAGGAGGGCGGCGGGAAACATCAGTCTATGGGGATCATGTCGAGCACCCTACTACTGCTATTGCGAAGCCCTGCCCCTTTTAGTACACTCCTGGCGTTTGTGTCCATTCTTGCCACATATGAAACATTTCCCTGCAAAGTTCCCCCCGTGTCTGACCCTGTTGCCCACGATCCTGATGGTCATTACCACCCCTACCCTGGCCATGATGGCCTTGCTAAAATTATTCCTAGCCCTGATGGCCCTAATGGTCGTGCTGACCCTGTTGGCCATGCCTGAAACCTCCCTGGTCAGACTTGAAACACTGAGATCTAAATCTCTTAGAATCCCCCTGTTGGGAACTCTGATCACCCTACCTGTGATGACCCTGAGCTGACTGTTCCCCGCTGTCACCATTACCCCCTGTCTTACCCTGCTGGCTGGACAGCGGTGGTCCTAGCAGTGAAGTCATGTTGCGTTAACCACATCAGAGTAGGTGTCCAATGAGAGATTACCCAGCAAGTGCTGACGGATCCTCCACATCAACCCATCCATAAACTTCTGGATCTTCTTCTCTTCAGTAGAGATCTCATCGGGAATGATGTTCAGAAGATTGGTGAACTTGGCCTCATACTCTGCCACTTTCCTCCCTTCCTGCTTTAGGTTCATCAATTTTTGCCTCATTTCGTTGTGAACTATTGAAGGGAAATATTTGCAGTCGAATCGCACCCAGAACTCCTAAATAGAAAGAATATATTTCTCCTCGGCGATGGTAATGGACTCCCACCACTGCAATACTGCTCCTACCAGCTTAAATGTAGCCAGTATCTACCTCTTTACATCTGTACACTCATACATCCTCAAGTGTCTTTTGATGTCCTTCTTCCACTGGCTCGACACAATGACGTCAGAACTCCCAGCAAACTACGGAGGGGGTTCTTTTTAAAAGGCATCACGAACACGTTCCCAAGCAGACATGAATGCATGAGCCTGAACTAGGGCTACCATCGATGCCTGAGGTGTTACCTGCTGCACAACTGCTAATGTGGCATTTACCACTTGGGCTATAATGGCAACAACTTCTGTAGCGTTCATAGAACCCTGAACTGGTGCAGGCTAAGGCTTGGGTTGGGCACCCCTAGGAACTCACTATGCATGTCGAGGAGGCATATGAAATGAGAGAGAAGTTTATAGGTCCACAGTTAATATCTCAAAATAGATGAATAACGTAGGATACACAAAAGAGTACAACAATCCTAAAATATAGGGCTCTATATCAAAGGACGCTACGTGGAAACATAACAAGCCGTACAGATCCTAAGGACGCTAGAACCTGATTCTCTGATACCACCTGTGACACCCCGGCTAATTAAATACCAGGTAGCTACTCCTTTATTCAAATAAATACAAAATTTCAAGTTGGTTCAGTTCATAGCATCACTGTCGGAAACATTTTTAAACAATTACTAGCCACCTAAAAAAGTGAGATGCCAAATTTTATTAAATTAAATTAACATCCAACCAATTAATTTATAAGGTAACTATACCACATCCACATCACAATCATAATAGAATAATAATGGAATAAATAAAATGAGTCTGGAGTAACACTCCCCTGAATAATCCAAATACTAAAATAATCCCAATACAAAGTCTGAATAAATAAATAAATCTAAAACTGAAAGTCTGAGAATTCCATCTCTAAATGGAAAGGGGGCGACATGCCCGAACTGATGAATAACCCAGACTAGAGTTAAATTCAGAATGTGTATGCGTCTAATATCGAGATCCTGTAACTTCCACAATAGTTACAACACGTCAATGTAATGGAACTCCTATGCTTAGCGTCCATGTGGATGGGCACCTAAAAAGGTTTTACAAGAAAAATAGATTTGAAAGCAAACGGGTCAGAGCCCGAGGTGAACACAGTAAAAATTATATACATGTTAGTTATGTGCTCTCACATGAGTTTCTCACCCCTCAACTAATGTGCACGCCTAACGTATATCCTTAACCCGTCCTAGTTATGTCGTTAACTAACTAGTCTGAATCACTTCCCATCCTCACATTATGATATAGGGGTATATTCGTATCATTCTAAAATATCATGCGTGTAACTCATCTTTTCATTGATCAGATTAATTTATAACTATCACGATAGGAAATTATCATTTTTAATCCCATTCAAAATGTCTTAATTATTCATATTCACACTTTAACAAAGAGTCCAAAATAAATACAAGTATATTATTCTTAGCACAAATACACAAATAGGGCACCCCTAGGCTAAGTTGTGGTGCACACATACTCTGCTATCGAATCCCGGTACATCACGACTACGTGTTCCGAATCGCTCCGGAATCGTTCAATAAATAAAATCACACATATTAGAGGCAAACATAGTTCACATACCCATGGGTCACGCATATACTTATGCTCCCATGGTCAGCTGACTTATTAACTCACAAATAAGCCATTCACAACCCTGTGTCTTTAAGGTACCAATATAAATCCCCTCGTAGGCACACAAAGATTTTATGGTCCTATTTCGAAAGCCGACCTCTCCTGATAGCAAGTATGGTAGGTATGTCATACACATAATAATCCATATACTAAGCATTCACGCAACTTAGATAACTGTTATATTATTAAAGGTATATTCTCAGTCGTATACCATTAGTCAAATTCGTACACTAATATTATTCCAGATTATACATAATATATTTTGTCGATAAGTCTCACGTCGTATAGTTTCGAGTACTTAAAAACTATCCGAAGAGGTTACTACATCTCCTACGTATCCCACATATCAATTCAGTACTGTGAGGTCCTCATTTTTGTCCTAAATCCTAACTTATCACTCTTAAGAATTTAAACCATGTTCCCGTATCATAAAATAGGAAATTACTCATCGGACACTCGTAAATTCAACACTTTATTCCAACCAATTTCTAACATGTTCCAGGCTTCAACTATATCCCTACAGGTCCCGCATGTTTGGGATAATCCTTTTGTGTTAGCCATTAAGACCGTGGACTTAGTGTTGATGACCGAGATACGATGGAGTATCTGAGGGATCAGGGGAAGGAGAACATTTTTCCAGAATTTAAGGATCTCATGACTCCTGACTATCTTGACGAGTCAAGTTTAGGGGTTGGCCCCCTAGATGAGTTGTTTGAGTTGCCAAAACCATTTGGGATGTAAGTATTTTCTCATCTTTTTCTTTTAATAACCTACCATTTATATTTCTTATTTGCAGATCTCCCTCCTCATATCACTGACGAGCTCTCGAGCATGAGGTCTCCTAGCTTAAAGAATGCTCTTTCTAAAAAGGGGGAAAGCAGCCCGTCAAGAAGATGACAGTTAAAAGTCTGACCATCCCTGAGGTTGGCTATAAGAGAAAGGAGACAACTGCTCCCTCGTATCTCCATCAATAATGACAGACGAGGCCGAGAGTACAACCCCAAGAGTCCAGGTCGAGCTCTTCTATAACAAGTCCATCTTCTCCAGAAACTTGTAACACCTCACCTAATTAAATACCGGGTGATCAGTCCTTTATTAAATAAAAATCAAGGTTAATGGTGTGGTTCATTCTTAGCATCACTGTTGAAAACAATTTCCATTTTAATCACCCTAAATAATTAAGCTAAGTGTCAAAACAATTTAAATGACTTCATTTATTTTATTCCATTGTAAAAAAACTTTTTAAACATAAACAAATTTATGAATAATACAAATGATAAAGATACCAATTATCCAACAAACCATCCCAACTAGATTACTTAAATCCAAATAATTAACCACAATCCACATATAATATGAGAGATAAAATAATCCCAAATGAAAACAGAGTACTGAAATGATAGAATTATGAAATCGCTATCAAGTTTAAACAAGTCTGGAAATGGACGACACATGCCCTAACTAAAATAGATAAATAGAAGTCTGGGGAACCAAAGGAGGAAGCGTCTACTTCAATGACCTGCAACTCACACACAAGCTGCAGCACGTCCAATCAAACGATTCTACACTTGATGCCCATGTGGCTGAGCACCTGTAATATATATATACATATATATATATATATATATATGCAAGAGAGAAAAGAAATAGAAAACGGGTCAGAGCCTAAGTGTAAAATAGTTTAGCAAGTATTTAAAATGCTAACCTGCAGATATAACCACCATGTTAGTACGCATCACTCTTTTGAGAATTCTCACCTCTCATCTAATGTTCACGCCTACCGTACTACTAAATGTCTCATAAGTCTATCTAACTCCTTTCCCATAAATTTTATTTCTGAGAAGTCACAAGGCTATGATTTTAGTTTAGAGATTAATCTCTTGATGATTTGTTACATTACTTGTGTATTACTCCATGCTGTTATAAAGTTCTCGAACACTTAATATAATTTAGGAGCTTTTATTCCTTATTTATCTATTTATACTCACAGTAGAAGAATTTCATATATTTGTATATATATAAATCACTCATATAATATATATACTATCGGCACCTCACATAAAATCTATAGTGGTGGCATACTCTGCTATCAAGTCCCCGTATCTCTCGTACTAAGGGAAATACTAGTCCAGAATCACTCTTGAATTGTATTAACACAATACACACAAAATGGAGGCGAAGCATACTTCCAAGTCACTAAGAGGTCAGAACATACTCCTCACGTCTCTTAGGACCATTTAACTATCATTCACAGATAGCCTGTACCAAGGAATCCTATGTTCTAGGGTACAAGTCAATATCCCCCATAAAGGTTCCATCGAGATAAGATTGTCCCGGCGCGGCAACCTCTGTGATAGCAAGTAGCGCATGTATGATTATTCATAAATATAATATTTAGTATAAGCACACAGTCGCACTGCCATATATATAAATATTCACATTTTCCAATTAGGTTCGCCCACGACCCATAATAATATTATTAACCATACTTAGTACAATCTTACCCAATTATTACATATAAAGGATTCATCTCTTTTATTCTCAATTATAATCATTTCATAATTACTTCTCATCCATCGAAGCATTCTCTCTTACTAAAGATAAATTCAGTTGGTACACCATCTCTAACATATTGGTCTAAGTCATTCACGAGTCTCACAATTCCTTAGTGAACGTACGCACAATTTTCAATGTGTGACGAAAACCCCCGTTAACCCATGATTTCATCCCATATAAAACTTCACTCAACGGAATCTACTTAGACCCTATTCATCCTCTCCATGACCCATTATACTCTTTAGATGATATTCAAGGGTTCCTACACACTTTATCTGAATTAAACAACAAGGGGAAAAACATGCAGTTTCCAGGAGGGGTCGATCGATAGATAAAAGGGGTCGATCGATCGATCGATCGAATAGGTATTCCGAATTCTGTCATTGTTAACTACGGGTTTCCTTCATCAAATTCAACCACAACTCCATAATTGAGTTCCAAACTCCCAATCAATTGAACTAATAGTTATATTAACCTACCTACATAATTTCCTACGTAAAGCATGTACTAATTTCATCAAAAGTACAAGACTATAGGCCCAATTCCTAATATTTACCAAGAACCCTAGTTTTATCAAAATTTCCAATCTTCTAATATTTTTCCAGATTTCTTTCTTCTAAACCATTATAATTTCATGGGTAATCCTATACATATGACAAGGGTTCCAGATTACATGTATTACTCCTATAACATGTGATTCAAATCTTCTAATTCATGGAATTCTTCAATAAAGCATATTTTTCTCAATCCTATTCTAACATGGTTAAAATATCAACTAGAAAAATAGCAAGATAGATACTTGCCTGAGATTCAAAGGTCTGATTTGTTGGTGATAAAGATATGGCTGCGTTCCTCGTCTTACGATATAGGCCCCGGTGGTGTTAATCTTGAAAAGGGTGTTACGGTTGGTGATCAAGTCTTAAAAAGCTCTCTACCTTTCTTCTCTAATGGTCGTTCTATGTTTCTGTGATTGATAACCCTAAATCTTAACTCTAATAGCTAATATAACGGGAAATTCGTGGGTATAATTACCCAAAAATACATAATGACTATAATACCCTCCTGGGATGCCAGTTAGGCCTAAAAACGCCCCGAGACCCAAACTAAACCCCCTGGTACACTTTTTTGACTCTCTTCACCCTTTCGGACATGTTGGCGCACTCGAAATGACCATACGGGCAACATATAATTTATTCACTTTTTATTATAATAATTTAGTCCCGACACGACACAGGCGCATCCCGACTTAATTTCCATAATTGTCATATTATTCACTCGTGACAATTTTAATAAATTCAATTATGCATATTACTTTTCTCATTAAGTAATATTCAACAAGTTCCTAATAATTACTAACTCTCGGCATGCTAGTAAATATTTCAAATAAATTTCCGGACTAATATTAATTTAATAACACAATTACATTTAATAAATCCCTAATTTAAAAGCCATAAAAATGCGGGGTATTATAAAAATTTTGATAATTTCTGTATAGCCAACATTGCCTGGCTGAGGGCATGTCCAAATTTAATAATTCCTTCAATCACAAGGTCAAAGAAGGTTATGCTTGCAGTCTCTTCTAAAAAGGACTATAAGTTCCTTGCAAGGAAGCCACCTCCTTAGATCTTTGACTTCGGCCTCCACCTTATGGCACAGGTACCTGCCGCTTCATAACTATTTTTTATCTCATCTCTTCTTATTTCTCTTTGCACTAACACTTTTTTCTTGTATAAAATATTCCTAATGACTGAGAACTTAGTTGCTTTATAACTCAGTTTCTTCCTTTCCAACTTTGAGTCAGGTAGTACACCATCCATTATGTATCGAATGAGGGGATCCATCCAAGATTCACCTATCTCAAGGTTTAATAAGAACTTAATCGTGTTGTCTTCTTCTTCAATTATCAGTCATTGTAGGATCTCTATTGGTACTGACCTTCTAATTTTTATCCTAGTTATTGTCGCTAGCCTTGCCAGTGCATCGGCTCAGTCATTGTTTAGCCGAGCGATCCTTTTTAATTTCACCTCCCTAAAGTTTTTTTATGTTTATTTTACCCTAGCCAGGTATCTGACCATCCTCTCATCCTTTGCTTCATACACTCCTAGGAATTGATTCACTACTAGCTTAGAGTCTGTGAACTAGTAACTAATCGACATTCAGTGCCTTAGAGAGGGAGAGACTTTCTAAGAGGGATTCATACTCGAATTTATTATTGGATGCCTTGAATTTTAATCTCAAAGAATATTCTATATCAGTTTTGTCCGAAGCCGACACTATTAGGCCGACCTCACCCCCTGCCTCACAAGAAGAACCATCAACAAAGAGGCTCCACGCAATACTTTTTTTTTAGAGAAATTGCCTTCATCTAAGGATCCATTATTGAACATAAATTTTTCTTCTTCATTCTTGACCACCATTATCCTGGTCGTACTCATCTCGGCTTTAGTCGGGTAGGGACTTACTCTTTTGGTCTCATTTATTGGATTCATAATCACCTCTGCATCGGCCTCATCCCATGTGAACTAGGATATAAATTAGCTAGATCCTGACCCTTGATGGTTATTCTCGGTTGGTAGACGAGGTAAAATTCCCCCAACTCTATAAGCCATCAACCTATCCAATTTCTCAGGTTTATGGATGACCTGCCTAAGAGGAGAGTCTATTAAGATGACCATTGTATGGGCCTGGAAGTAGGGTTTCATCTTTCTCCATGCATGAATGAGAACATAATCCAATTTCTCCCATTTTTAGATATATCTGCTCGGCCCCTTGAAGAGCTTTACTATTAGAATAGACTGGTATTTGGACACCCTCATGATCTCTCACAATTGTTGTGTTGATGGCTGACTCAGACCCAACTAGGTACAAATATAGCTTTTCCCCTTGAATAGGCCTTGACAACAAGACTGGGGAGCTGAGGTAGATCTTCAACTCCTAAAAGTACTTCTCACACTCCTCATTCCACTCGAAGGCTTTTCTCAACACCTTGAATAAGGGAAGACACTTATCTGTTGCCCTAGATACGAACCTATTCAACGCTGCCACTCATTCGGTCAACTTATGGACTTCTTTTATGGTCTTAGGAGTCTTTATCTCCATCAAAGCTTTGATTTTATCTGGGTTAGCTTCTATCCCCCATTGATTAATAATAAAACCCAAAAACTTGCATGCTCCTACTTCGAAGACACACTTTGAGGGATTCAGCTTCATTAGATATTTATCCATCATGTTGAAAGTGCGCTCGAGGTTAGTCACGTGCATCTCAGCCTTGAGACTCTTGATGATCATGTCATCAACGTATACCTATATGGTCTCACTTATATGATATTTGAACATCTAGTTTACTAGCCTCTGGTATATAGCCCCAGCATTCTTAAGGCCGAAGGACATTACCTTGTAGCAGTATGTACCTTTATCCATGATGAATAAGGTCTTCTTGGTATCGACTAGGTTCATGAATATCTGATTTTAGCCTGAATAGGCATCCATAAAACTCATAAGTTCATGTCCAGCTATGGCATTAACCATCTGACCTATTCTCAATAAGAGGAAGATGTCTTTGGGCATGCCTTATTCGTGTCTGTGAAATGAACACACATTTTCCATTTTCCATCGGACTTTAGCATAATGACAACATTGGCTAACCATATTGGATAAATAACCTCTCTGATGAAGTCAGCTTTCTCCAACGTCTTCACCTCATCTCTTATCACCTCATATTTATCCCTGAAGTTGGCCCTCTGTCTTTGTCTAACTGGCTTAGCTCCATCGTCCACGTTCAATTTGTGGTAGAGGACCTCCGAATCAATTCCCGTCATATCTTCATGACTCTAAGAAAAAATGATTTGTCACCTCCTCAGCAACTTAATCAATTCTTCTTTGACCTCTCTCCTTAGAGCCTTGCCGACTTGGAAGGTTTTTTCCGGCTCGTCCTCGTTGAGCATGATGGATTCTACTTCCTCGTTAGCTTCACCGTTTTTCAGTTTTATCTCATCTCTAGGGTCGAAAGTGTTTATGTTGTAAGTAGTGGTGGCCCTCTTATTTGCCTTACTCCCCGAATGAATTTAAGTAGCGGTCACGTGCCTCGACCTGGGCACCCTGAACGTCCCCTACTCCATAAGGAGACGGGAATTTTATCATTTGGTGAGCTGTTGAGGGCACGACCTTAAACTCTTTGACGGATACTTGTCCTATAATTATGTTGTAGGTCGAATAGACATTCTTGTCCATAAAAAAACTAATCTTCCTTGTGAGACATTTCGGCCAAGTGTTCCCCATTCTTACATCCATTTCATAAATTTCCAGGGATTGTACTTTCTCTCCACTAAAACCAATCAGAGGTTAGTGATATGGGATAAGTGTCTTCTTGCGCAATCCTAAGCCCTTGTAACAATCCTAAAACATCACATGAACCAAACTTCCACCATCAACCAATATCCTAGGGACCTCATACCCATGTTCTCTGGTAGTGATCACAAGAGGGTCATCATTCGGGGCTATTATCCCTTTAAAATTCAACCTTGAAAATCCAACTATATAAGTTTTCATGTCTACATTCTTTCTCTTATTAGTCTTCGAGTCAATAGTTGTCGAGTGCACCACTTTTGGCTTTAGGAGAGCCTTGGATTCTGTTACATGAGCTTTCCTATTAGTAATATTTTTTCCACAACCTGATAGTCCTCAATAAATTATTTTCACCCCCATAGAGATCATATTTAGCCGACCCTTATGATAGGTGATTGGAGGAGGTAAATCTGGGTCGGCCTCATCATCATCATCGAAGACATCATCGTCTCTATTTATTAGGGTGTCTGGTCTATATTTTTCATTTCTCGTCTTTCGAGTTTCGTCTTAGCCACCCTTTGATCCACCTTTATCCACATACTTTCTCATATTTCGTTGCTTTAACATCTTTTCGATCTTTTCCTTTAGAGCGAAGCATCTGTCAGTGGTATAGACATGGTCTTAGTGAAATTCACACCATTTTATTTTATCCCTCTTATGAGGAGGGGCTTTAAGCTTATCTACCCACCTTAAGGACTTATGGCTCTTGATCTCGTTTAGGATCATTTCAAGTCTAACCATCAACGGTGTGTAGTCAGCGAACTTGTCATCCACCGACATCTTTTTATCTCCTTTGCCTTTAGATTTTTAGGATTTACTCCTACTGGCTCCTTTCTCATCTTCTCCTTTGGCCGCCATACCCTCCTCCGCGTTCATGACCCTCCCGACCGTAGCCAGGAGTTTATCCATGGACTTTGGAGGATCCTCATCCAGCTTCCATAAGATCTTGCCCTTTTGTAGGCCTCCCATCAAAGCATTCATAAGTATGCTCTCGTCATAGTCTTCCACCTCCAGCTTCTCTTTGTTGAAGCGGGCGATATAGTCCCGCAAAGATTCGTTATTCCCTTACTTTACATATAGCAATTGAGTGGTCTTCTTCCTCGACTTAACCCCAAAACATAAGTTATGCATGAACCTCTCTGTAAATTTCTTGAAGTTCTCAATCGAGTTTCTTGGAAGATAAGTATACCAGGCATACGCAGCTCCGATGAGAGTGCTTGAGAATGCTCTACACTTCATCTCGTCTAAGACCAATATCTACAGTAGATTGATATATCTCAACATGGTGGAATAGATTAGTACTCCCATTGTATTTTGATATCACCATCGGCAGCTTGAACTTAGCCGGTGTAGGATAACTCAAAATTCCAGCAACAAATGGAGACCCTTCATTATAACCCCTCTTCAGAGGGTCTCGGCTCTTCAGCAAATCTCCAATTTTGTCCTCTAATCTCTGAATAGATTTAGTCCAGGGTTTGTCGACAGTGACCACTATGGCATTATCTCCCTCGGCCTGAGCAGTATTTTTGCCACCCTCTTCCCTTTTGGCTTAGCATTGGATAGGCTCTCAACTGGTCATTCTCTTACGGTTATTGACTTTATGTTGATCCTTGTCTTAGCCATGGGAGGGTTGTCTATCAGTACAACCTCTATTTCTCCTGGATCCTTCCCTGTTATGAGTCCTGGACAGTCGGTCTCTAAGGTCACCGATGGGGCTAAGCCTGTCAAAGGCGAACCCCCTATTGAGCCTATCAAATGCTAAAGAATGAGATCATCCCTCTCAGCTCGGCCTTATTGTGTATCCCCTACTAGCTTGAATAAGGCGCACAGTATCCCCTAAAATTTCATATGATTCCCAGCACTCTACATCATCATCATACTCATTTTCTTCATACTCATGAACCTGCCTCCCCAGGCGTAGATGTCTGGGGTTAGCAACATCTCTTCACCTCTTCTGAGGTCATGCATCTTTATAAGGGGTCGTGGGTGGTCCCCCTGTCACTTTATGTATGACATCCCTAGTGTCCGGAGTTATCATCTCGATCGTCGTGCTAGTGGGGCTGGCGAAGAAATTCTGGTTGAAGGCAGCCAGTTACTCCTGCATCTTGACTCGGTTAGGTGCCAATGAGCGTAGAGCTGCTGCGATGCCTACCATCTCAGATTGTGGCGATGCTTGACTGGAACTAGGACCACCACCTAGTAGAAGATCTAATGTCATGGAATCCGGTGAATGGAAAGAACAATAGGTATACTGGAGGAGCTGAATGAGTTGTAAGGTAGCTTTAACTCAAACCAAATCTCTTTCAATGGTGGTTCAAGTCCAGCCAAGTGTGGGACCACTCTGTGGACGAGGCTATACTTGGTATATCAATAATCTTTGGTTTAATTGAGTCGAGTTACTGTACACTTCCACAAATATCTATTTTTGGGTTATTTTGCATTCTTTTCATTGTATTTTTAATTTTTGTACATAGTTCAAAGGTATACCCTTCATTTCAGGTTAGTTTAGGGTATGGTTTGGTTGGTGTTGGGATTTTTCATCATTCTCTTTCCAATGGTTTTTGTGTAATTACTATTCAGCATCCCTTCCATTAATTAAATCTTTGTTTCTTAGTTTCTTCCTTAATATATTATTTTCCTTTAATTTCTAAGTCATTTAATATTCTTTAAATTTAATTTATATTAGGTTGAGATGATTAAACTCACCTTGGATTAGTTGGTTGCTTTGCTTTGGCAATGTATTATAATATTTTAAATGGAACATTTTGTTCTGGATTTTACACCTAGAAGATTTAACGGTGTGTATTATGTATGCGCCATATTTATGACCTTGTAATCTCTGGGATATTTATAAACGCCAAAATCAATTAAGATTTTATGAGAATTTAGATTGTGACAACTCTAGATATTATTAAATGTGAAAATGAGATTTAATCTTGATAATTTTTTCTTCCCATCTAACCATTTTATGCTAATTAATCCGGGGTGAGGGATATCATTATCAATCTATAGTTTTTATTCTTGTTTATCAAACTAGTTTTAATATTTTTAAAGTTTAAAAATAGTATAAAATGTTTTAAAACCAGAGATAATATTTTACAACTTTATTTAATAAGTAATAAATCAATAGAATTCTACCAACATTCCATGTGGCTTCGATACTCGGACTAGCCACTTTACTCCCATGAGAGCATAGTTAAAGTTTAGGTTTGTTTTATAATGATAGGAATCAATAACAACGATAATCGTATTTAAACGGTGCTCAATTTTCCCCCGTAATTAGCAACCCTTGTTAGATGAGGATAACGAGAAAGCCAATGTACCCTAGGGTTTTTAGAGAAAAAATAACAAATATTATTTTTATAATTTTTTAATTACCTTGCATCAATTTTAATAAAAATCACAAGTGTTATGTAAAATGATTTATAAATTTTAATCTTGACCTAATGAAGCAAGAGTAAAATAGGTAAGCCACAACACACTGATATACGAGGAAAACCCACAACAAAAAAAATCTCGAATGGCCATGCCACACAAGTTCACTACGATATAGATTTAGTTACATGGAAAAATTAAACTTACTCACAGACTCTACACATTCAAGCCTTGATGTTCTTCGTCATCCCTTGTTACATTCTTTGCAGTCACTGTTGGATGCATTCCAATATCCGCACGATTCATGGGCTTTCCCAGGTTTGGTATTTCATCAATCTTACTTGTATCATGATCAGTCCATCTATAGCACAACACTAAACACGATATCCACCCTAAAAAATACTCACAGCATGAAGAGCAAATCACTTCGATGCAAAACATAAGATATCTCAAACAAACACATATGTAGGATTCTTGTGTCTTATATATGGGTGTATAATAAGGTTTTGGTTTGGAAGATTTTTTTTCTAAACAAAGGCGTAAACTTTTAGATATTTTTAAACAAGTTTGGGAACTTAAAAATTTTGAAAAAATCTCTCATAAATCTTCTACTCACCACTCCTATTTATAGAAAGTTTGTTGAAAATGAGATAAGGATCAAAAGCAGTTTGGAAAAACACGAATTCTTTAAAAATTCTTGTACTCGTTCAAATGAGTAACAACTCATTCGAATGAAGTGTAACATCATGTTCGAATACCTATCCAGTGAACTATCCAACGACATTCCAGAGTGACAGTGACATGGTTCGTTCAAAGCTTTTTCTAATAAGGTGACATATATCATTCGAACGACATATTATAACGACCTTGTAAAAATTATTTTTCTTTTAAAATGATTAAAAGGGATAAGTCATTTTTAAACATTTAAAAATAATTTTATAAACTCCTAACACCTAAAACAAAATCCAAGGATCAAACATAAAAATGTATTCATACCTCATTAAGATCCCTCAAAAGATGAAGATGAAACTCCGGCCGAAACATGATATATACTTTATGTTTGGCCGCTAAAATCTTCAATAACATATTATAGGCTTAAGGATAAATAATTAAGTCCAAACCTATGACTCAGACAAGTTTTATCCAAAAGGAAATACATACAAATTAACTCGATTAAAAAATGTTTCCTTACAAATCTCTCCCTTTGGCTATTCCGGGGCAAAACTAAAAAAAAAAGCTACTGGTCATCAAGCTCACTAAGACTCAATTCCCAATTCCAAAAGGAAAAAAGTTACAACGCTTGACCGACATAAACTTGAGTTGCTTTGCTCTTATGTAAACCATTGCCACATCGTTTCTAACTTGCAAACTAAAACACACCTTCAAATGCAAAGAGAATATAATAATATATAAACTGCATATGAAAAACCCTCCCCCTGTGTCTATCCATCTCTACCTAAGGAAGGACGTCTCCCCCTAAGTTAAAGAACTACCCCATACGAAAAGAGTTAGATACCATTTCCACCCTTTTTTCAGGGGTAGGCAAAGAATAAGATACACAATAATAAAATATTTCTCTCCCAATAAAACCAAATCCCACCTTAAGCGAAGCTTGGGTAAACGGAAAAATTAATATATCATGCAATGGTACGAAGAGAACATGCAATGATAAAAATTTCGGCAACACAAGTACAAATAATTCAAACTACGAGAGAAATATATTAACTATGATGCAAGCATTTCATTATAAGATACCAAGATGATCATAACACATGCCAACATAAAGAAAATATTATGCATAAGGAAAACATTGGTTAAATGAAAATGCAAAGACTCTAAACACAAGACATACCATATGTCTAACCTCATATGTACTAATGAAGCACAGCTATGTATAGGTATAAATGACCACAAATGACATGAACACATAATTTGTACACATTCGCATGATATCAATGTGTCTAAAGTTTGTGGTATGGAGTGAAGGGCGTTAACTAGAAATAAGAGAAAATAAATCAATCAATCAACAATTTCCAAGTAGATTTATTTGACAGCAATAATTTATCAATATTCGATTTAGTCTCATGTGTCAAATAAAGAACTCAAAATGACAAACAAAAACATGTAATCTAGCCTAACAATTTTGATGATTCTCGAATCGATAGCATCAAAATAATTAAGCTCAACAAGGACTCATTGTTCAAACCCATTTATCTTCAACTACACACCACGAAAAACATATCATTTTTTCTCTCTTTTTCTTTTAAAGATATCTAATTTTTGAAGTATCACTGTAAAAAAGATTTGGCCTTAGTAATTTTTCTATTTTTTTTTCCTTTCAATCTTTTATTGTCTTGCCAACAATGGCCTTTCATGAAAAGTATTTTTCTCATTTCGTATCCATTTTCCATGCATACACAAATTTTCAATAAAGCATCAAAATCACAAACAAAGATTTTCATATGCAAAAATCCCCCATGTTGAAAATTTTTATGTATATGACAAGATTGTTTGGAGAACACCTCACTTAGAACATGTGACATATGGAGTTAAAATCCAAAAAATCTCATCCAAAGTGTATGTGGAGGCATATACAAAGTGATTCTATCATGCAAATAAATTTCAAACTACTTCATGCAAACATGATTAAGAACAACTCAATTATTAAAGCTCATAATAAAATGTTCTAGTCACAAGGATACATGAAATGAATGAGATCTAAACACGTCAATATGCCATATAATATGTGTAAAACTAAACTACACATGACTCAAAAGACAAACATAAATCTTTCTGTATATTTTCTCGCTAAGACCCAAAAAAAATGTAAAATCGGAATAGTAAAGATACACATCATACAACTATAAGTAGCATATAACATGAAGTGCAAAAGCTAGTGTATGAAAACATGTAAGCAATCACTCATAAGATATATCATATGATGAATTGTGTGAAAGCATGCGAGAATCAACAAGTCTACTATTAAGTGCCTCCAAATCATATCTCCTAACCTACATAGGTGTAACGTGACAATCTAGGATTTGAGAAACCTCATTGACACCAATCTTAGACTTCTTAGAACCATTTCTAAGATCATAATAAAAATGACTAAGTTAACCTTTCCTGCCACAATATGTGCAAGTGAAGACACGTGGAATTTTACCTTTGGGTTGATTTTTTATAATTCCCATATCAATGGTTGACTTTCTCAAAAAATTTCTCTTGGATTTAGCAACAGATATATTAGTATCATCGAAGCTAATCCCACAAGTGTCATCTTTGATTGAGACAGTGCCAAATATTTTATTCAATTTTTTTTACCTAGACTCCAAATCAAATTTGACATTACTAGAGTCTCTTAATTTTTCTTCTAACTCCATAATCCTAGACTCGAGCAAAAATATAGACTCTTCAAACTCAAGAATATCCTTCTTCAAAACCTCCATAAAACCGCGAAGTCTCTCTCCCTCCCCCTCTCTCTCTCTCTCCCTCAATATACTCGAGCTTCTCCTTAAAGAGTCTTCTCATACTCCCTAAGATCCTCACTCAATTTATCATCATAATTTCCAATAAGACGTTCTTTTATCTCATCTTATAAATTAAAGTTGGCCTTTTTTAACTTCAACGACTCCATGTATAATTCTCGAAAGGCCACTTTAAGCTCACTATCATCCTCATCATCTTCTTCTTCTTCGTTCATCTCCTCACTAGCTTGGGAACGTAAATACCAAAACTAGAAACCATCATTCCCATGATTATATTCAATAGAGGAAGACACTTCATTTAAGCCCATATGACTAGCCATGAATGCAATGAAGTTGTGCTCTATGGAGGAATTAACCTTTTCTTCCAGCTCACTATCACTAAGGGTCGTATTATATACCTCTGATTTCTAGCCCTTTGTTCTTATTCTACTAGAACACTCTCAAGAATAATTGTAATGACCCCATTTTCTTATGCCAATATATAATTGTCTTCTTTCAATTTCGTCGCACTTACTATCTAATAATGATATATTATTACATATATGATATTCGGAGTTCTTAATATGACAAAGCCCATTTTTAAATTTGAAGAATCAACGGTAAAATGGGTCAAACTGAGATTTTATGGCACATCCTAAGCTAAGTGATAAGTTTTGGGGTAGAAAATGTAATTTTATGAAACTTTAGGGACTTGGTTTTAATAAAGAAAGTTTTAGGGACCAAAATGAAAAATAAAAGGGGCCTTTTTGTAAATAAAATATTTTTAGGGATCTAAAAGAAATATTGGAAATATATGGTGTAAAATTACTAAAATACCCTTCAGGTGTAAAATGACCCTTATACCACTAATAACTTTCCACCTCGTGCTTTCTTTTGAACATATCCACTACACACGTGTCACCTCTATATGAAAGGATAAAACTTATGTAAATCCTCTAGAAAAAGGAAAAACACGTGTCGCTATTTGGTATACCAAATTGCAAGGCTGATCCGTTGCACGACACGTGAACGACGACTCACCAAAGTGAAACCTTATCACCCAGACACGTGTCAGCACCTAAATATCTTTGGAAAACTATAAATAGGGCCTTTGGGGATCATCTGAAACTCACACCAATTCCTTGAGAATTATAGAAAGAAATAGTGAGAGAAAGTGTGAGAAAGTTTAAGAGGAAGTTCTTAGGGATATTCATCTTAAGGTAATCTTAATGTTATAATGCATCTTTATAGTTTTAATTTATTGTTTTATAGCTTTACTTAGTAGTTATGCTGGTAAAATACAATAAAGAATTCACTAATCAAAACTTAAAATTTAGAACAAATCCAAGTTGATTTTATAAACTTGTTTGAAATTATACGCTTTTAAAAATGATTCTTTTTAAAGAAATTGCTCGTTATTATGGAATCTGATTTAAGTAATTCCAAAGTCAGGCCTGGTGAAGTTCTGTCTAGATGAGATGGTATTTAAGTGGTTCCCCTGTGACCCTCCATCTCTACTGAGAATGAATCTGGAAATGTTCTGTCTAGATGAGATGGTATTTAAGTGGTGCCCCTGTGACCCTCCATCTCTACTGGGAACCGACTGATGAGGAAAGACTATGAATTGAATTCTTCAATTACGATCAAGGAGTTTTAAAAGTTGACAAATGGGGATTCAGTAATCCTTTAAAAGAGGAAATTATTATTAAAGTATAGCATAAACTGGACCTTAGAACGTGTACTTAAATCTTTATCAGATTAACGTGTGATCGAAGACTCAATACTAGTAAATTTGACCTCCATTTTGGGTGAGTACTCTGACATTCCTTGTGTATTTTGATTATATGATATTATGCAAACTATATATATTTTGTGAACTTCTTTTATTCTCAAAATTCATGTGATACCGATGACTGATTCAATTATGACATGTTTATATTTGTCGATATAAACATACCGATTAAAATGATTATTGAAAAGGATATTGAATATTGAAATTATGATTCGGCCTAAGGGACCTCTTTACGGACTGACCTTCCCAGCTGGGTTATCGCTGGTGTCCCCTAAATAAGGCGTTGTGACGAACTAGTTCGATTGACCCTCAACTACCGGGGTATAATACGGTAGAAGAATACGGTATTAGAGTGTACTTGGCCATCAAAATGATATGATTGAAAGAAAAAGATATCACTTTTGATTTGTTGCATTCTTCTTATTCTGAGCTATCCAATTGTGATATATATAATTTCATTTCAAAATTATATCTATTTACTGCAAGTTCCTCTCCATATATGTATATGCCTTCTCTTTTGACTTGAATAGGTATCTATTTTCTGAAAACCCTGGAATGTTTGGAGATTGAACTTCATTCGGCTTTTAGCTGATGTTGTATAAATAACCATTTTTCAGGAAACGTTTAGGCTCATGGACGGAATGAAAATGGACTATATTGAAGATTTATCTTTTAGAGCTCTTTTTGTAAAATGTTTATTTAGAGCATGTATGGCTCTCTTGTAATAAGGTTTAAATTTTCTCTTAAGTTGCAACCCGTTGTTACTTTTAATATATATGAAGTTTCCTTTAGAAAGCTCTGATGACGTAATTCCTTTACTTTCAGTATTTTACGATTCATAACCATGTGATAATATATCCGTTGCATTTATTTAAGGAAACAATTAAATCGGAATATTTGTTGCCTTGGTGGCATGTCAAGACACTCGTTCCCTAATACTATTTTGGGTCGGGGTCGTGACAGAGGTGGTATCAAAGCATAGGTTATGTACCCGTAGACTACTGAACATAAGTTTCGAACGTTATCGACTTTAAGTCTCCATACATAGGTTATAGGATTAAATATCCGACTTATGTGATAACCCTCCATATTTCTTATAGTCTACATATAATTATTTATATATCATTGTTCTTCTAAAAAACAATCTTGGGCTATTATAATACATCTTACGTTTGGCCATGACTGTAGAAAATGACCAAGGCAAGATCAACTCCAGGAACTAGTGGTTCGAGTATGGAAGGACTGGAAGGTGCATACAAGGCAATTGAAAGTCTAGCAAGAATTGTGGAACATCAAGTGAATAATGGAGCACCAAGGAATCTTGAACTAAGTAGTTATACTATTGAACAGTTCAAGAAGTTGAATCCGCCGTCTTTTAAAGGGACTCCTAACCCCACTGAAGCAGAAAACTGGGTGATGCAAATGGAAAAGATGTTCGATGTTCTTAAGTGTACAGATGAACAACGGGTTTTATTTGGAACATTCATGTTAGAAGGTGAAGCCGAACATTGGTGGAGAATGATTAAGAGAATGCATGGGGAAAGGAATAATCCTATCGGTTGGAATGACTTCTTAGTGATCTTCTATGAGAAATACTTTCCCGAAATGGTGCAAGACCAAAAAGCAACTGACTTCATGGGTCTGGTTTAAGGAAATATGACGGTTAGTCAATATGAGGCAAAGTTTACTGAGTTATCCCGTTTTGCACCTCATGTTGTGATAACCGATGTTTTAAGAGCCAAGAAGTTTCAACGTGGATTAAGGTTGAATATTCGTAGCCGAATTTCCATCCTAAAGTTGACATCATATAATGACGTGGTGGCTAGGGCAACAATAGCTGATAAGGATAGTGAAGAATATAATCAGGTTAGAGAGGGGAACAAGAAGTTTGGAGAACAAAGAGGAAGGAACCCCAATAACAAACCCTTTAGGACTATACCTAATATAGGGCAACCTTTAGTAAACAAACACTCTAATGTTGATAAATGACAACGTTGTGGTAATATTCATAGAGGGCGACCGTGTTACCTGGAGACGGGGAGTTGCTTTGGGTGTGGCCAAAAGGGACATAAAATGCGAGATTGTCCTAACAAAGGGAAGACGGCAACAAAGACTTCTAATGACAATAAGGATCAGGGCAGACAAGGTAGAGTCTTTAATCTTTCCGATGCAAAGGCTTCTAATGCAGTAGTGTCATGTACACTTTCTATATGTGCACAACCTTTTCAAGTTTTAATTGATCATGGTTCTACCCATTCATTTGTGTCGGTGCGTTTTGTTAATCACTTTCCTAATATTCCTGAATCCTTGAATCATATCATACACGTTTCTACTCCTTCGGGTGAGTTATTGAAGGGAACATTAGTATATAAGTCTTGCCCTATAAATGTCAGTAGTCATAAACTATTCGCTGATTTGATAGTTTTAGACATAAGATATTTTGAAGTCATTTTGGGGATGGATTGGTTAGCATCATATCATGCTAGGGTGGATTGTTTTGAGAAGAGAGTTATTTTCCAAATTCCTAACCAACCAGAATTCAGTTTTGAAGGAACTAGCATCTTATCTCCCATACGTATTATCTCTGCAATGCAAGCTTGTAGTTTTCTTAAGAAGGGATGTCAAGGATTCCTTGCCAGTGTTATTGATTTACAAACAAAAGATCCTAGTTTAGAAGATATTCCTATAGCTAGGCTTTTTCCAGATGTTTTTCCAGATGATTTGCCCAGTCTACCTCCTAGTAGAGAAGTAGAATTTACCATTGACCTTGTTCCTGGAACCACACCAATCTCAAAACCACCTTATCGCATGGTACCTTTAGAATTAAGGGAATTAAAAGTTCAATTACAAGATCTGTTAGACAAGGGTTTTATTAGACCTAGTATATCCCCTTGGGGTGCTCCAGTATTATTCGTTAAAAAGAAGGATGGAACGATGAGGTTATCTATAGATTATCGTGAACTAAATAAGGTGACCATTAAGAATAAATACCCCTTACCTAGTATAGATGATTTGTTTGACCAACTGCAAGGTGCGCAAGTATTTTCGAAGATTGACCTTAGGTCAGGCTATCACCAATTGAAGATTAAGGAAGAGGATATTTCGAAATCAGCTTTTCGTACTAGATATGGCCACTATGAATTTCTTGTGATGCCATTTGAATTAACTAATGCACCAGCCGCTTTTATGGATATGATGAATAGAGTGTTTAGGAAATATCTGGATCAGTGTGTGGTTGTTTTCATTGATGACATCCTTATTTATTCCAAAGGTATTGAAGAACACGAGAAGCATTTAGAGATAGTATTACAAATCCATAGGAAAGAGAAATTATATGCGAAATTAAAGAAGTGTGAATTTTGGTTGCCTAGTGTTTCTTTTCTAAGACATGTCATATCCAAGGAGGGAGTGTCGGTTGATCCTCAAAAGATCGAGGCTATACTAGATTGGCCAAGACCAACTAATGTGACGGAGATTCGTAGTTTCCTAGGGTTAGCAGGTTATTATCGAAGATTTGTTGAAGGATTTTCTAGTATTGGCAAACCTCTCTCTAGGTTAATACAAAAGACGGTGAAATATGAATGGTCTGAGGAAGCTGAGAATAGTTTTCGAGAACTTAAGAATCGATTAGTAACTGCCCCAATTTTGACTATTCCTTCCGGTAGAGGAGGATTTGTGATTTATAGTGATGCTTCTAAAAATGGTTTGGGATGTGTGCTAATGCAAAATGGAAAAGTAGTAGCTTATGCCTCGAGACAGTTAAAACCCCATGAGCAAAATTATCCAACCCATGACTTAGAATTAGCAGCGGTAATTTTTGCTCTTAAGATTTGGAGACATTATTTGTATGGTGAGACTTGTGAAATTTATACCGATCATAAGAGTTTGAAATATATCTTTACTCAGAAGGAATTAAATATGAGACAAAGGAGGTGGTTAGAATTGATGAAGGATTATGATATAAATATTCACTATCACCCGGGGAAAGCTAATGTAGTTGCCGACGCTTTGAGTAGAAAGTCTACACTAAATTTGGCATGTCTTATTACCAGCCAGGAAGCTCTATTGAAAGATTTGAGAAGTATGGAAATAGATGTACGTATTTATGGCGAAGGAGGAATAATCACAAACTTACAAATACAACCCACGTTGATGGAAAGAATTAAAGTTGCACAAGTAAATGACCCACAACTGAGGAAGATTAAAGAAGAGGTTATTGAAGGGAAGAGAATTGAATTTGCGATACGAGATGATATATTAAGGTTTGGAAATAGAGTCTGTATACCTGGTGATGCCCAACTAAAGAGGCAGATTTTGGAGGAAGGTCATTACTCGAGATTCACAGTTCATCCCGGAAATACCAAGATGTACAGAGATCTCCGAGAAGTATTTTGGTGGAATAACATGAAAAGGGAGATAGCAGAGTTTGTATCTCAGTGTTTGATCTGTCAACAAGTAAAAGCTGAACATCAGAAACCATCAGGACTATTACAACCTTTACCAATCCCTGAGTGGAAGTGGGAACATATTACCATGGATTTTGTGACAGGGCTACCAAGGAGTTCCAATGGTAATGATTACATTTGGGTAATTATTGATAGGTTAACTAAATCTTCTCATTTTCTTACCATTAAGATTACCCATTCCTTAGAAAAGTTAGCTAAATTGTATATACGGGAAATTATTAAGCTTCATGGAACCCCAGTTTCAATTGTTTCTGATCGTGACCCTAGATTCATGTCTCGCTTTTGGAAAAGCCTACAAGTAGCCATGAGAACAAAATTTAATTTCAGCACCTCTTTTCATCCTCAAACAGACGGACAATCGGAGAGAACCATCCAAACCTTAGAGGATATGCTTAGGGCATGTGTACTTGATTTGAAGGGGAATTGGGACGATCATTTACCGTTAGTAGAATTTGCATATAATAATAGCTATCAAGCAAGTATTCAAATGGCTCCATATGAGGCACTCTATGGTAGAAGGTGTCGTTCTCCAGCATGTTGGGAAAAAGTTGGGGAAATAAAATTGTTGGGACCAGAATTGATTCAGGTCACAACAGAGAAAGTGAAATTGATACAAGACCGACTTTAAATCGCTCAAAGCCGTCAAAAGAGTTATGCTGACAATCGGCACCGACCGTTAGAATTCCAAAGAGGAGACTATGTTTTCTTACGAGTATCACCGACAAAGGGAGTAATCCGATTTGGGAAGAAAGGAAAGTTAAGTCCAAGATACATAGGACCTTTTGAAATCCTTGAAAGGATAGGTGTTGTTGCGTATCGAAAAATAAAAGGGGCCTTTTTGTAAATAAAATATTTTTAGGGACCTAAAAGAAATATTGGAAATATATGGTGTAAAATTATTAAAATACCCCTCAGGTGTAAAATGACCCTTATACCCCTAATAACTTTCCACCTCGTGCTTTCTTTTGAACATATCCACCACACACGTGTCACCTCTATATGAAAGGATAAAACTTATGTAAATCCTCTAGAAAAAGGAAAAACACGTGTCGCCATTTGGTATACCAAGACTGCAAGGCTGATCCGTTGCACGACACGTGAACGACAACTCACCAAAGTGAAACCTTATCACCCAGACACGTGTCAACACCTAAATATCTTTGGAAAACTATAAATAGGGCCTTTGGGGATCATCTGAAACTCACACCAATTCCTTGAGAATTATAGAAAGAAATAGTGAGAGAAAGTGTGAGAAAGTTTAAGAGGAAGTTCTTAGGGATATTCATCTTAAGGTAATCTTAATGTTATAATGCATCTTTATAGTTTTAATTTATTGTTTTATAGCTTTACTTAGTAGTTATGCTGGTAAAATACAATAAAGAATTCACTAATCAAAACTTAAAATTTAGAACAAATCCAAGTTGATTTTATAAACTTGTTTGAAATTATACGCTTTTAAAAATGATTCTTTTTAAAGAAATTGCTCGTTATTATGGAATCCGATTTAAGTAATTCCAAAGTCAGGCCCGGTGAAGTTCTGTCTAGATGAGATGGTATATAAGTGGTGCCCCTGTGACCCTCCATCTCTACTGAGAATGAATCCGGAAATGTTCTGTCTAGATGAGATGGTATTTAAGTGGTGCCCCTGTGACCATCCATCTCTACTGGGAACCGACTGATGAGGAAAGACTATGAATTGAATTCTTCAATTACGATCAAGGAGTTTTAAAAGTTGACAAATGGGGATTCAGTAATCCTTTAAAAGAGGAAATTATTATTAAAGTATAGTATAAACTGGACCTTAGAACGTGTACTTAAATCTTTATCAGATTAACGTGTGATCGAAGACTCAATACTAGTAAATTTGACCTCCATTTTGGGTGAGTACTCTGACATTCCTTGTGTATTTTGATTATATGATATTATGCAAACTATATATATTTTGTGAACTTCTTTTATTCTCAAAATTCATGTGATACCGATGACTGATTCAATTATGACATGTTTATATTTGTCGATATAAACATACCGATTAAAATGATTATTGAAAAGGATATTGAATATTGAAATTATGATTCGGCCTAAGGGACCTCTTTACTGACTGACCTTCCCAGCTGGGTTATCGCTGGTGTCCCCTAAATAAGGCGTTGTGACGAACTAGTTCGATTGACCCTCAACTACCGGGGTATAATACGGTAGAAGAATACGATATTAGAGTGTACTTGGCCATCAAAATGATATGATTGAAAGAAAAAGATATCACATTTGATTTGTTGCATTCTTTTTATTCTGAGCTATCCAATTGTGATATATATAATTTCATTTCGAAATTATATCTATTTACTGCAAGTTCCTCTCCATATATATATATGCCTTCTCTTTTGACTTGAATAGGTATCTATTTTCTGAAAACCCTGGAATGTTTGGAGATTGAACCTCATTCGGCTTTTAGCTGATGTTGTATAAATAACCATTTTTCAGGAAACGTTTTGGCTCACGGACGGAATGAAAATGGACTATATTGAAGATTTAGCTTTTAGAGCTCTTTTTGTAAAATGTTTATTTAGGGCATGTTTGGCTCTCTTGTAATAAGGTTTAAATTTTCTCTTAAGTTGTAACTCGTTGTTACTTTTAATATATATGAAGTTTCCTTTAGAAAGCTCTGATGACGTAATTCCTTTACTTTCAGTATTTTACGATTCATAACCATGTGATAATATATCCGTTGCATTTATTTAAGGAAACAATTAAATCGGAATATTTGTTGCCTTGGTGGAATGTCAAGACACTCGTTCCCTAATACAATTTTGGGTCGGGGTCGTGACAATAATTCCTTAACCCTTGGAATTTAAAGCAATTGTCATGGTCATCCGCCTTCTTAGGATCATCTATATTATTCATGTCACGGTCATTAAAGATTTTGTCTTCTTTTTAAAGATCTTCTCATCTCTAAGCTTAAAAAACTTCTTGAACTTCCTAGTAAACATAGCAATCTCTTATGCATAAAGCTCATCACTATCATAATTCGTCACGTCCTATTTCGAGATTTTATGGCAATACGCATCTCTTTCTTTGGAGGACATATGTTCATTTCATAGGTTTAAAGGTCACATATAAGTTCTTTTACCCTTACAGCATCGACATCACCTAGGGAATATAGAATTGTGACTTTGGCATTAAATCTTCTAGACAAAACCTTAAGATTTTATGCATCACTCTAAACTTGGGTATAGGCTCTCCTAAGTTGGAAGTGGAATTGACAATATCCGACAAATTAATAAATAAGTCATCAAAAGTCTCATTCTCTAACATCTTAATCATCTCAAACTTAGTTGATAGATTTTGTAACATGGAAACCCTAATAATATATGTCCCCCCGTGTGTGGATCGCAAAATATCCCAAGCATCTTCCGTGCTCTCTCAAGTCATAACACGTCTAGACTCTTCGATGGTCACATGCAAAAAATATCATTCACACCCATGGAATTAAATTCGAGAGGTTCTTTTCAGCCATTGTCCATGAGGCATATGCTTTAGGAGCACAACCTTTAGTTGGTGGAGTCCACCCATACTCAAATGAGTTCCAAATGTTCTCTTTGATCAATTTAAGGAAAAATCACATATGCGCCTTTTAATAGGGATAGTTTGACCCATCAAACAATGGAGGTCGGACAATGGAACTACCCTCTCAGTTAAACTCCATTTAAACCCTAAACAATTAAAAAAAGGGGGATCAAACACAGTAAAATAACGTAACATGATTTAATACCAACTTGAGAATGCCAATGCGCCCTAGGGATTGTACATAAAACACACAAAAAATTATTTTCAAAATTTTTTAATTAACTTGCATCAATTTAGAAAAGCCTAAGAGTTATGTGAAAAGATTTACCAATTTTAATCTTGGCCTAAGCATGTATCTAGGTGAGTATAAACAAGATTAAAATATATAAAGCACAACACAATGATGTATGAAGAAAACCCACAATGGGGAAAACCTCGGACAATCCAGCCACAAAAGTCCACTATAGTATAGGATTAGTTACACGGAGAAATTAGGGTTACTCGTAGAATCTACGTCTTCAAGTAATTTAGAAAAACTCGAATTCTTCAAGAATTCACGTAGTCATTTGAACAAGTTACATCTCGTTCGAATGAAGTATAACATCTAGCTCTAACACCTATTTAATGGCATTCCATAAAGGGGAGGAAATGGTTCGTTCGAAGTTCATTTGAAGCAACTCTAATGAGGTACTATGTCTTTTTCAAATGACATACTAATATCATTTTAATGACCTAATGAAAATTTTACAAAATCTAACAACTCAAGTCCTAAATTATGATTCAAATAAGTTTTGTATAAAAATGGAATAAAACCAATACATACAAATCGACTCAATTTGAAAATTTATCCTTATAGCCAATGACGACCCCTTTACCATAGACGATAGAGAAACTTGGGAATTCTATTTTGACAGGGCCTTTAACAAAAGGGGGTTCAGCATTGAAATGCTTTTAATATATCCTAATTCATGTTACCTCCCTACTACCATCAAATTCACTTCCGAATTCACTAGAAATATGTCCAAATATGAGGCTTGTATCACAGGACTCGAAATTTCCTTGGAAATGGGAATCACCAAACTAAAAGCCAACAAAGACTGAAGTTTGGTCATCAGCCAAATATTAGGCAAATGGAGAATCCGGGATAATAAACTGCAACCTTACCATTCCTACTTAGAAGATGTAGCTTCGCGATTAGAGTGTCTAAAATTTGACTTTTTTCTAAGGGATAAAAATAACTTCGCGGATGAACTTGCCACCCTAAGCCTCTATATGATAGATGTGCTATAAGCAACCACTAAAATCACATTTACCGTGAATAGACAAAGCAACCCTTCTTACTTCTTTGAGATCGATGCCATTGAGGAAATAATCGTAGGACCCACAATATGGTACTAAGATATATCTAACTTTTTAAACAAGACTCACCACCCACCGGACACCTCTATGAAGGATAGATTCTACCTAAGACGATCGCCCATCCAATTCATCATCTATAGAGACCAACTCTACAAAAGAGGACTTAACGGAATATACTTAAGGTGCATCACGAAAGACAAAAACCTTGAGATCATGCACCGAATCCATAGTGGAGAATATGTCCTGCACATAAGTGGACATATCTTTTAGAGAAAAATACCCCGATAGTCATACTACTAGACTACCATGCAAAATGACTGCAAAAACTACGTTAGAAGGTACCTCAAATGTGTAATTTATGCCATAAGGCAATGTATGCCTCCCTGAAAGCTATTTTTTAGACCTCATTATAGCCTTTATATACCCAGGGATAGACATCATATGAACAAAAACTCCTAAAGCCTCCACGGGGAATGAGTTCATTTGAATTTCCATATAATACTTTACAAAGTGGGTTAAAGCTGAATCTTACAAAGTTCTAAACATTAAGAAGGTGGTTAAATCCATATGTCGAAACATTATCTATCGCTTCAACTTAACCCACGAGTTAGTGTTAGACAATAGTTCTCACTTTGAGAAATAGGTATCAAACTTTATATACAAATATATGATCATTCAACATAAGTCTTCCCCATAAAGACCTCAAACCAACAGTGCAGACAAAGTTAGTAACAAAAACCTCAAAAACATCATCAACAAGATGAAAGAGACCTACCGTAATTGGTCTGACAAACTCCCCAATGCCTTTTGGGGATACCTCACTATAAAATGAAACTCAATAGTGGCCACCCCTTATTTGGTGGTTTATGGCATGGCGGCAGTCCTCCCCATAGAACTTGATATACTTTCGTTAAAGGTCATGCTCGAAAGCCCAGTGGATAAAACTGAATGTGTCCAAGACATCAACGATGAACTAGATCTCCTCGATGAGAGGAGATTAAAGGCCACTTCTATGAATCAAAGCTACCAACAACGTATCACCTAATCATTAAATAATAGGGTCAATAAGGGAAAAATAAAAGAAGGTGACTTGGTTTTAAAAAAGAATCCCAAACATGCTCGGACCCTTGGAGGAAAATTTCCACCCACTAGGGAAAACCCTATCTCATTACAAAAATAATTTCTGGCGGGGAAGCTTCCTTAGATGATCTCGGTGAAGTCATATTTTTCCAACCTTTCCATTTTGACCAATTGAAGAAATTCTTTCCCTGAACCTTCTTGTGGAGAAAAGGAAGAAAATGATTTAATATAAATACAAATCAATCGTAATAGACAAAAAAAACACATCAACCCACACACATTCCTAACCCTGTATCAAAACACCCACTTGAGCTATTAACCACTGATCTAAAGTCAACTAAAAACTTTGGGCCCCTAACTTTTTCATTGATAAGAGAAGTACACAGACCTGATTCTCCATTATATTATTGTTGAATACATTCAAATACAAACACACCATTGTCTTTGAATGGGAGATACGTAGGCAACCCAAGATATCACTTCGGTCCCGATCTAAAAAAAACTAAAAACTCTTTTCATGATAAAACTTTACTTATAGTCATTATACCCTTATTCCAAAATATTCAGCATGATGTAAATAAACTAAATGTCAAGTAATAAAATAGTTCCCCGTGGTATTTTAGGACTCTGAAATGTTATCCTTGTTTAAGAAATAACACGTGAAGGTTAATATTATGAAAGAAACATTAAAAAGAAGCCTCTCGGGAAAGAACACTACCCCATGCCTTCTTCAAAAGAAATAAACACTAAATGAAAACACTCTCATCAAAACACCCCGCAGACAGACTCATGAAGGGCAAACTCAAATGTCACCCTATCTTGGATAAAGGACGACACTCTAATTCCAAGACAACATCAAAAGAATCTCTCCAGATCACAAACATAGAAAGGAAAACTTCCCTCCTTCATCCGCCATATTAACACACCAAACGACGCACCAATGAATGGATAAAATTTCTTATCACCAATAAGAAAACTCTCAAAAAGGCGGGGCACTTTTGTTCCCGTTTGTGTGTGTGTGTGTGTGTGTGTGTGTGTGTGTGTGTGTGTGTGTATTTTTGCTTTTATTTTATTTTTAATACAAAAAGTTGTATATATGTCACCATCGTTTTAATAAAAAAGAGTTTAGGCTCTCTCTATTCGTGTGCATACTTAGAATTATTTATCCTGTAAATAAAAGTAACATTGAACATGTTATATCAAAGCAATAAAATTTCCCCACGAAAAGTAACAAATATGTGCATGGAAAAAATCATAATAATGTCATAAAAACTAGAAAAATATCAAATCCCAGGTACTAAAATCCTAAAAAAATAAATAATATTATTTAGGAGTTAATGAAATAATTAAAGAAAACAAATCAAATATATGAATCGATAATGACATGCCCCTCACCTAGACATTGGAGCAACACCTACTTATCATGACGGTGTCACACCTCGCTAAATTCTGATGTCGGTCACCACCAAAACTAAGTCGGGCGCGAGTAAATAAAATATCATTATTAGCATGAGACAGATATGAGACAAAAATAAAAATATTCACAAGATTAATAATTAAATCAATCCCAAAAGATAATAACCAACTATGTGATAAGATAGCCATCACATGCAAAAACTCCAAATATTAATCCAATCTCCAATACAATATAACTGAATAATCTCTAACTGAATCCATAAAGAAATATATGAATAAAACCCATAACAATTTTGGAACCAAATGGCCCAATCAAAACCATAAATTGTGACTCAATGGAAATATGAAGGAAAGAAAACTAAACTAAACTAATACGCATAAAGTAAATAACTCCAACTGTACCTCCAAGAAAGTCTCAAAATAATCCTATGCAGTTTCTCCATACTTATTCCTGAAAAGGTTAGTCAACGCACGAGGTCAGATACCCGAGCATGAATACACACTACTCCCCTCAAATAGGGTCTGTGAACCCAGACAGTAGCATTATGCATGATAAATATCCCTATAGAGTATTTTAATTAAACGGAATATAATCAAACGCGATAGCAAAAATAACTAACTACCCTCAATCATTGTTATTCACAAATCACACCAATATGATTTTAAATAATTAAGCGCCAAGTTGTTAATTTAATTAAATTAATCGAATTTATCATTCTCCTCAAATTTATTATTATTTTAATTATAGCGGTCATCCCTCCACGGGTGGTACTCCCATCAAAGTTTTACACTTCTCCTTGTCAACAGGTAGCTAATCTGTTTAAACTGTCAACCCCGTAATATGATAAGGTTCTACACATGACACGACATAAACGCAAGCTGACCCGTTTAAACTGTCGAACCCCACCCATTATGTCGTCACAAATTTTAATACCCGCTATTATCTTAGGCATTAATTCTCATCTTCTCAATTTCTCATTTATCAAATTACTCCACCCTTGTTATCGGTGTGAGATCCTCAAAATATTCCTTAGTTCCATACCTAAGGGTCCCCAGTTTACACATACGTCCTACCCTATGAATAGGATGAATTTCTAACAATAATAACGCCTTAGTCTCATACCGAGGCTAGAGCAATGATAATAATAAAGGCCAACCCACTAGTCCCATACCTAGTAAGCATCCTATAATTAAGGTGAGTAATATACTACCCAGAGGCCCCTCGTCCCCACGGTGGCAAAAAGTGACTCAAACAAATCACACAAAACACAATTCTATATGCATAACATAGCAATTTAATCATAAAAATCCCACTTTTAATTTAATTCCATAAATAACACCGTCGTTGATATCAACATAGTTAATTTCGTTCAATAATGTTAATTTAATTAACATGCAATAATCTCCAATATGACATAATCGTTCTCTTTATAAATCGTCTAATTTTTATAAGCGTGTACGCGTCCCACATAACATATAAATAATCCCATTAAATTCTACATGAGAGCCTACACCCAAAACCATAAAAACCCAATAATCTAACCTACGCACCCAAGGGTTTCAAGGATTAATTCATATTTAAAAGTTTCATAAAAACAGTCCCATAATTAAGTGTCCACTTTCTCTAATTAAGTTACTAATTGATTTTTAAAAAAATATGTAATTAAATGTTTAGACAACACTTAAAATGCATAATATTAAAGGAAAGGGATAGAGTATTAATGCCTGCGATTAAGATGAAGAAAAATCTAGTAACACGGTTGGATTCCTCTCAAAAAATTAGTAAAGAGTCGTTCTTGAACAAACTTGATTAAACCCCAATTAAGAGTTCAAATTGTGTGCCAAAACCTTTATTAAGTTGGAGGTTGATGTTTGTAGATGAAAGGAAAATAATTTGGAAGTGTTCTCTGGTGAAAAACTTTGTGAACAAGTGATTTGAAAAGTCCATCCATGAATTAGTGTCATATATAAAGGGTTTTAAGAGTTGGACTAATAATAGGACTCTAATTAACCCTAATCTTCCTGCCTCCTCTGCCACAAGCCGAATCGATTCGCCCTAATGAAAAAGCCCAGTTCGCCTAGTTTAATTCTATTTAACTAAAAATAAAGTTTTCCCACTAGTCACGGCCCAGAACCGTGACAACTATTTTTTCTTTTTTTTCATTTTGACTCCGATTTTAATATCGATTAAAATCCCACTTTTCATTATAAAAACTCAACATTTTAAATTATTCAAAATCAATAAATTCCAACATTTTATTTCTCCCAAATATCAAAATTAATTTAAATAAATCCATTTAAATTTATGGGGTGTTACTGACGGGCCTTCTTGGATTGCTCAGTATCATCACTATTATGGCCACCTCCAACATATGGGTTCGCTTGGGGCCTAGAACTAGGATAAGCTAGGGGGGATACAGCCAGTTGGCAACGATTCACTGATGTCGTGCAAGAATATGAAACCACCTTGGGACACATGGGTTCACGAGGATAGAGTAGAGAATGGGACACCTGAGCCATTATTCGATCCTCAAAATCCAGCCTGGGACCAAAAAGATATATCGAATAGGAAAACTTAGGGGTGCAACCGATATGGTATGATCGGTAATGACCCCTTACCAATACTAAAACCATTATCTAAATGGTTAAACCGTACCATACTAATTTACTGACCGGTACATCAAAATAAAAACCAAACCAGTCGAAATTTTGATTTTTTTAGTTTCGGTAATTTCGGTTTCAATTCAGTTTTTCCCCAGTAAATACCAGAATTTTAAATCGGTTTATGCATTTGGTAAATTTCATACTCTAAGAACATCAAAATTTATTTTTTACAATAAAGTAATTTCAACATATAGAATTAGATGTTTAACTTATTAAAAATTTTAAAAAAAATTACCTGCATACGGCTTAGTCCCTCTCTCAGAAGACTCAGATGCTCTACTATTTTCTTGGAGCTTGGAAGTTGGAACGAGGTTGAATCAATCATTTCTATGCTCCTGCTCAGATGCGGTTGGGGAACTTGGGGTGTAAGTGGCTGAGATGCCTGTGGAGAGGAGGGGAGGGTGGAGACGGAGAGGAGGAGAGGAGCCGGAGGGAGCTCCTATTGTTGCTGGATTCGTGTGGCGGAGAAAGGAGAGGAAAAAGATCGTGAGGGAAAAAAGGATCATGCATGAGGAAGGAGAGAGAACCTGTTTGGTTAACAGTTATAAAACGGCGTGTGTGTATTGTATATCAGATAGCGTGTGTAGAAATTGAAATAAGATTTATTTATATTTATGCCCCACAAACTTAATACCTTATATTATAAAACATTACAAAAAGGTACAAAAAATTTTGAAAAACCTAGGTAGGCGGTATTAATATGGTAATATGTGGTAAGTTTGGTACGGTATTTCAATACGGTAATTCAGTAATTTTGGTATGGTAAATTCAGTAAATCGATTTTTTATATCTAAAAACCAAAACCAAATAATTTTTTTACGGTATTTTCGGTTTTTAGTTTTTCAAAATATGAAACCAAAGCCATTTTTTGTCAGACCAAAATGGTACGATATGGTAAAAAAAAGTACCTGTTGCACCCCTAGGAAAACTCCTGATATATCAAATACTACAAGCTCAATAACTTTTGAAGAATGGATGCTTAGACAGTAACCTCCTAAAAATCATAAAACCAGGGAAATGGTCAGTTTAAAAATATATGATAGGAATCCAAGACATTATATTAAAAAATGGATAAGAATAAAGTCATACCCCCTCCACTCCCAAAGACGCCTGGAACCCGATAGTAAAATGGTCCAAAGCCTGAGCAGACAAATGGATAAAAATCTAGCCAGTATATCGTGCTAATAAATCTCCACCTCCTCAGGAAAAGTAGGGAGGTCCACACTTCTAATAGGAGTGTCTTTGGGGCAACACTTCCCACCTTACACCCTAATTACCCTCCTCAAACTCCCTCACCCTAGCCTCAAGAATGGAAATACGGGTAGAGGCAACCTCCTCCACTAGGAATTGTCCATGTTTTATGCCATCTTACCTCACATTCACCACCTAACCCCAGCCTCCATCTTCAAATTACTAGTATCCATATCACTCGATACCACGCTAGGAATAGGATGGAAGTCCTTTTCTTCCTTATAACCCTTTTCCCAGCCAATTCCTCAAAATCCAAGTACATAAGGAAAGAGGAATTCTCAACTAAAACCCCAAGGCGATAGCTCCCAGAAGCATGCTCTGAAGGGCCTTCCACATTAGGCCCTAAATGCAAATTCATCCCATATATATTTATTCCCCACTGGCCCTCTCACAATCCTTAGAAAATCAACAGGCACCTTTAGGATAGGCCTCTTCTCATCTCACCCTCCTCATCCCTCTTTAGAACACTGCCACCTCCCCTGGATGATGTCTCGGGTTCCACCCCTAGAGCCACCCTTTCCCCATTCACTACCCCCTTCCCACACTAGGGAGACACCCTATCTCCACCTACCACCTCATAACCACCCTCGATATCCACATGTTCTTCTCCTTCCACCTCAACCCCTACCATCGACTACACCAGATCACTCCAATAAGGCCATGTGGTATATAAGATTGGGCATCATTATCACCATCATATCCAAGAAGCCCCGATAATCTAAGCCCTCCTTAAATAAGTCAAAAGTAGGCACTCCATCCTTAAACATATGATGATCGATCGTTGTCAACCCTATAATGTGCCTCATATGATAGGGGAAGTTGCACCGGTATGAGGAGATCCCACATAAACTTGCGGGTCACCCTCTCCCCTAGATAAAAAAAAGGGCCTCATAAAGTACATTCAAAAGTATCCTTCATCCAGACAATGCCAAAGCCATGGCACCCAACCCCAACAGGTGGTAGGTCAGCCACCGAGGCACCTAAAGTAAGAAAGAAATGGGAAAAAATAAAACATAAGAAGTAAATAAATACTAAAATGAAAATAAGAAAATGATATCAATAAAGGACCCAAAAACTTACCCTATTTACGGCCATCCCGCTCAAAATCCACATATTTGCCTCCAACTTCGTAGATGAGCTCACCCTCAAATTCTCCCACACGTATCGGATAAACAGGGGAAATCCCATCCCTCGACTCCAGAATCCATGATCTCTCGGGAACCAGGGAAATATATATAAAAAACTATAACTTCACAATATAGAAAATAGATGGAACGTGAGTAAAATAAGAGGAAAATATCTAAATAAAATAAATAAATAAAAGAATAAAGTTGATTTAACACATACCTCCCACAAATATGAAAAAACTTATAAAACTGCCAACAGAAAATCTCAAAAAGAGCGACATGGACCGATACATCTCCTCTAACCCAATTTTCCCCCATGAACACCCCGTAACTCGATAACAAAAACCATCATAAACGGCAAACACCATAAATGGATCATGTTCAAGCCCTCGGTGCCAAACGACCTCCCACAACCATCAATAATAAAAAGCTCGCATACGGCCTCGCAACCACCACATCGAGCCATGGATCTTCCACATGATCCAAATGAGTGCTCAAGGAATTGGTATTAGGAAACTCCCCATGAATAGGAATTGCCTATATCCCTAAAGCCTCCCAAAAATGCTCGATAGTAGTAGTCATAGTCTAGCCCACCACTAAGGTCACTCCGAAAAAAGGGAGTCTAATAAAAGCATAGAAGTCTAAGGGAGTCATGGCCATCTCGCCTACGAGAAAGTAGAAGGTCTTGGTAGTATCCAATCAACTCTCTCTTAATACGGTCGTGATCATCCAAATCCCCTTAAAATGAATTGTGGATAGACTATCTAATAACAAACAAAATTCCAATGCATACACAAAGGGTGCGTACAAATGGAGGCACCATCACACCAACCCTCACCATGGTATAACTAAGCCCCTAATTTGCGCATACCCACCCAGCTGCAAATGATTCAACACAAATGTATACAAACCAACAACAATAAATAAATTTTTCAATTTTGGGGTTTGAATTGCCACATGTTCAAGCTTAAGCAATATATCTTCGGTTCCCGCTAACTCAACTCAACAAAGCCTTTTCCCAATTATTTGGGGTCGGCTACATGAATCCTATTTTTCCACTCTATTATGTCCAGTGAAATAACATGACATCATTTCCTTTTTTACAAGTCAATTTAGGCCTACCTCTACCCCTTGTGTTACCATCAATACTAACTAAATCACTCTTCCTTACAGGATCATCCATTGGTCTACGCTTAACGTGTCCAAACCATCTAAGTCGGTTTTCTCTCAATTTATTTTCTAACTAATAAGGTTAATTATTAATGAAGTGATCTTAACCCCCCCCCCCCCCCCCTTGGGAGCTTAGCTTACTACCTCTTGGTGTTTGAATTGATGAATGTTCACACTTCAGTAACCTGTCTTCGGTTTTCACTAACCAAGAACGTTAACTGGTCATAAGGTGATCCTAAACCCCCTGATCTTTCTCCCTCTTAATGTTTGAATTGTCATATGTTCACACTTAAGCTACCTATCTTGGCGGTGTTTAAATTGGTGTATGTTCACACTTAAGATACTTACTTATATTTTGTTCCTGCTAAATAAGAAGGTTGACCAGTTGTGAGGTAATCGTAACCCCACACCCCCAACCCAAAGATTTCTCCCTATCATTGTTTAAATTCCCATATATTCACACTTTTGCTACCTATCTTTGGTTATCATTAACTAAGAAGGTTAACCAGTAATGAGGTAATCCAAGACCTTGTCGGAGCTTTCCCCCTTTCGGTGTTTCAATTGCCATGTCTTCACAATTAAGTTATTTATCTTTGGTTCCTGCTAACTAATAAGTTTAACTATCCATGAGGTAATCCCCCCCCCCCCCCGGGGGGAGTTTATCTCTGTCATTTATTTATTTATTTATTTTATTTATTTATTTCTATCATTACAGTTTTTATTTTTATTTTTATTTTTATTTTTATTTTTTTATATTTTATTTTTTTTAGTTATTTCACTTCACTTTTATTATAACCATTACTAATTTGTGTCCTCGTCTCTATTATTTTTATTGTTAGTATTGTTATTATTATTTATTATTAGTTATTTACTTTTTTCCATTATTTTTACCAAGTGTGAAGTCATCGTGCTCATCTCCATATTTTTTTATTATTCTCACAAGGCATTAAAGATTTCGGACATGAAAATTTATATCCTAAAAGCACAAACATTATAATATAAGTTATAACCATGCAATAAATGCAAATGCAAAAGGAGAGGAACATATGTGTGGGGTATCCCTTGGTATACCCCTAACACCTTGTGGAGCTCTCACTCTCCCAAAAGGATCTTAGGCCATCTCCAATCCTTATTTCTATCTGTTCGTTTTTCTACCTTAGAAATAGAGGAAGAAAAAACAAAACCCCAATGGAGGTTTCTGTATGAGGTTGAATCTGATGTGGCTAATGAGTCAGATGGAAATTTCTATCGAGATTTCTACATGTAGAAATGCAAGGATGGTTAGGATAATCTGACATGAAAAAAAATCAGCCACCCAACTTGTATTTTGATTATCAGTTTTCAGTAGAAACTTTTAAAAACTGATGGGTAGAAACTCTCTGTTGGAGAAAAGATTTGTCACAAATTTATGTAGATCGCCACCTAGATAAGAAATGTACAGTAACCGTTAGATAAGAAATGTACAGAGGTGTTGGGTATGCACTTTACAGCGTTTATAGTTTAGAGCCTAGTTTTTTAACCCAACACCTCTGTTTGTTGAGCTAAAATGACATATTCATATATTAAATAAATTTTAATAAAATGCTATGAATAAGTACATTATGAGAACAAATTTTTCAAAACTATTCTCAAGAAAGTTTTCATAACCCGAGTCATTTCAAAAATTTGGTAAAACCAAAGTCTAAAATCAGAATACTCTCACCACTTCTTCGAGCGAACAAAGCCCGTTTCAACAGAGGCAACCTCAGTTATGTTTTCATGGAATACTTATCAAACATTTGCCTTTTATTAACGTATTTTTTTACACATATGAATATAACATTAACTTATAATGGAAATGTTATATTTAGGACTAGGCTCCATATATAGCGAATTGTTGTATATGGGATATTTAGTATCCTGTCGCCTACACCTATATATATCTCCCTTTTTTCAGAACTATGATGGATTTAATCCCAGATACTTTTGGGTATGTAGGCACTCTCAACTTAACTTGTGAAGTACAAGCCTCATAATACGTCTCTCGACGTGTTTCTTAGGGATGCCTCCATCTCTAGTCCAAACCCCCTTCTCAAACAAAATGATCATCTCTATTACTTTAGATCATCCCGAGGCCTACGATTCCACTGGGAATTTAGCCATATAGATAAGGGTTACATAGATATCCGTTGGTGACTTCCAATCCACTCCATCCCCAAATGCATGCCCTTGCCTTAGGCACCTCCAAACTAGTTTGATGGCTCAACAGAACCTTCTTATCAATGATCATCCGATAGTGATGAATGTATTTTCTAGTGACTTTGGGTCCACTCCCAATCTAAATATACCCTCTAACCCATATATATCTTCTCTACCTTTCAAGCCATGTCCTCACACTTGCACACACATCATGTTTGAACAAGTGTACAATCGACCTGTGTAGGATTTGATCTTACGGATATACGAGTGTAAAGTTGCGATACTGAATCCTTATCATGATCACAAGCCTAGACAATATATATCTCGATATGCTCTCATATGCGGTCATCTTTCATATTACTTTTTAAACCCCATGGCATACCTCAAACATGATCAAACTATTACACGTCATGATTCCTTGCTCATATATACATAACGTACGTTTAAATGAACACACTTTAGATGCCCCCTGTTATGAAAGTAGAGATTCCTCACACCCATATACATGAATACTAACGTATATCCGTTATTTTAATAGACACTCACACATAAGCACTATTGTGTACCCATACCGATTTAAGTGACATTCATACCCCTTTATCTAATATCGTTTTCATACCTAAGCTCTTAATTATATTTCATGGGATTCTCAAACAAAAGGTCTCTTGGCATGTTCTAAAATAAACAAAAATGTAATAACATAATGTAAATAGTGATCATAAGAATATAATTAAGGAAGCATAAAAAACAAGTGGGGTGCTTAATACCTTCCCCACTCGTAACCCGATTTTTTGAACCCCACAACAAGAGTTTTTGGATCAACCTCATACTTAAACCTTCCTTAGGATTCACCTAAGAGGAACAACCCGAACCTTTTGTTTATTTTTATATAAAATAAATTGGTGACTATGAACAACCGATAACCCACCACACAAAACACTAGGGATTAGGCCTAAACAGGGGTGTATAATGAAAATTAGAAATGGTGTCAAACAGTTTCCAAGGGAAAATAATCAATCACTAAGATGAAAAATGAAACCTCGGTGAGAAATGGAAGACCAAGAGACAAGCACTTTTGTGTCCCCATAGGAATCACAACTTAACCAACAAAGCACTTCTCATAGCATCCCGCTCTCCCCCCCCCCCCCCCCCCCCTATTCGGGGATCCTAACACCACATATATAATCATTTTAATCCTAATAATTCTGAGGATTAAGAATCTATGCAACATTTGAAAATGATTTTAGATTAACTAAGTCTAATTAAGATAACCCTTAGATTCAAATCTCATAAGTGGTCATACTCAATACATTCTTGGATGTACCGATCACAATCTCATTTTGAACTATCGTAAAAGTTCCTCAACCATTATAAAGTTCCCGTAGTTTGAGATAAACTAAAAATATTGCATCACAACCGTTATGATAGGATATTATCTGCCTATCTAGGTTATGAACCTTTTAATAGTGCTAAAAATGGAATTCTGATCTCATGTGACCAAGTTGAACACAATTCATCGGAATTCCTGCTAAGCTCTATTGATCAACATACATATGAAACATTGAATTTAAAAGAAATATAAAGCATGGTCATAAACTTGATTCTCATTTTAAAATTAATAAGGGATTACTTTATTAATCAAAATTAAATGTATTTACATGGTTTTAATATTAAACCTCAATAATCTCCCATGTAGTCTTAAATCCATATGGTCATGCACTTGACTCCAATTACCTCTACATGACAATCAAAAGTCTTAGATTGTAAGATATTTGTAAAAGTATCCTTAATGTTATCTTAAGGTACAATCTTGGTCACAATGACTTTGCCTTTCTGCATGATCTTCCGAATTAGGTGATATTTGTGCTCAATGTGCTTTGCCCTCTTATAAGTTCATTATTTTTTAAAATTCCCAATTGTACCTTTATTATCATAATAAAGTCAAATAAACGACTTCACTTAAGGGAGCAAGTCACTTAGCATGTTCCATAGCTAAACAACCTATTTTGTTTCCTTCGAAATGGTAACATACTCGGCTTACATAGTCGAATTAGCAATACATGATTCTTTAATACTCCTCCAACTTATGGATCCACTTCCTAGGGTGAACACATACCTGAGGTCAATCTCCTGGAATCCCTGTGAATTTGAAAATTTGAGTCTATATACCCAATAGGTACTAGAGTATCCATTGAGTAAACTAGCACATAATTTTTTATCTTTTTAAGGTACTTGAGAATGTACTTAACAATGATTTAGTGCTCTTCTCATGGGTTAGACTGGAATTTTCTAAGCATGCCAATGACATAGAAGATGTTCGGTGTAGTATAGACCGTTACATACATGAGGTTTCCCACCATCGAAGCATAAGTTACATACATCACTCTTTTTATCTGATCTGGTGACTTAGGCAAGTGATCCTTAGATCGAGAAATTCCCTGCCTAAAATGGAGAAATCCTTTACTAGAATCTTACATGTTAAAACTTATGAGCACTGTGTCGATATAAGTAGCTTGGGATAATCCCAACATCCTATTTTTTTAATCACGCGGAAGCTTGATCCCAAGGATGTGACTGTATTCTCCTAAGTAAGTCTTGTCAAAATTAAGATGAGACACAATGGATAAGGGAATCAAGATAGACTTTATCGTGGATATCGACTAGAAGGTTTCCTCTAATCGATCCCTTCTTCCTGAGTGAACATTTTTGCAACAAGTCGTGTCTTGAATGTTTATGCCTTCCCAATACTCATTTATTCCTCTTGTATATCCACTTGCAATTGATATACTTATCATATTCATAAATTCTACATGTTCACATACTTGATTTGAATACATCACATCCATATCGGTGTCCATAGTCTTTAGCTAAATCTTCGCATTCTTATCGTGGAGTGTCTCATTATAGTTGTTGGGATCCAATTTATGTTTCCTTGGAATTTCACCTAAATGTTATCCCAAATACACTAACCCATCAAGCTGACGCCTGACTCTCCCACTGTGATATGGATCCACTTATGGTCTAGTATAAGTGACATGCATATCGTGATCATCAATAATACTCCCAATACTTTTAGGTAGTGTACTATTAATATCAGTTTGTATTTCATCTATATGGGTGGTCCCAAAATAGTTACTTGGTATTGTACCCTTATCTCTTTTAAGATAATCTTACTCTTGGTCTTTTGGTCAATTATATAATCTTTTCTAAGTACCTATCATTCATGCTAAAAATACTTTACCATACTTAGGATTATATAATTAACCACCCTTGGTTCCTTTAGGATAACCCACAGAGAGACATACATCCATCATTGATACTAACTTCCTTGTATTCTTTCGCAACACATGTGTTGGGCACCCCATATTCGAACATGTCCTAAACTAGTCTTACGCATAGTCCACAGTTTTGTAAGATTTATTATGACTGATTTAGAAGGAACTACATTCAAAAAATATGTAGTTATCTCAAGTGCAAAATTCTAAATCCAGTAAACCTGAATAACTCATAATGGATCTAACTATGTCCAAAAGACTCATGTTCTTTCTTTTTGTTACACCACTTTGCTGTGGAGTGACCGGTGCAAACAATTGGATTATAATACCCAACTCTGATAAGTGTTCCTAAACTCTCCTAAGAGTTACTCCCCTCAACGATCAGATCGTAGGGTATAGATCAGTAATTTTGCCTATGCTCCACCTCAATATTATAACTTTGAACTTACCAAAGGCTTCATACTTGTGGAGCATAAGGTAAACATATAAAAAACTCAAGTAATCATCTATGAAAGTTATATAATAATCATAATCACTTTTATCCCAGATAGTCATAGGCCTATATAAATTGGAATGAACCAATTTCAACTATCTTTGGCTCTATAGCCCTTGGTCATAAATGGCATCTTAGTCATCTTACCCTCTAAGAATGATTCACGGACAGGAAGTGCCTCCAGTTACAATGAACTCAGTTGTCCATATGAGAACATTTTTTGTATCATTTTTATATTGATAAGACATGCCAAAGATTCATTGGGCTTAACTTAGAAGGTTTATTATCTTTAGGCTACTTCCATTTAATTTATTCACCTTATTATTAAGAAGAAATGGTGATACCAGTCGTTTATCATTTTTAGATTGATATAACCCAAGAGTAAGTGCCAAATATACATTTAGTATAACTTATAAGTTTCTTTTTTTTTATTTTTAGGTTATTTTCATTTATGTTATTCATTTCAGTATTAAGAATTAGTGGTGAGACAAGTCTTATAAAGGTCATTTTCCATTGTACCAGAACAAATAAGAGATTTTTCATTTTTGATAAAAAAAAAAGCACCTTTATTGAAACAAACCAAATATCCATTCATCACGGGATTAGAAATTTAAATCAAGCTTTTTCTAATACGAGGAACAGAAAAATAATCTACCAATATTCACTTATTATTTTGGCCAAAATTAAAAAGTAAATTTCATACAGTTGTTACTGATGCCTTCTGATGATGGCACATGAATAGAAACTTTTCTCCATCACTAAGCTTCATAGTTACCTAGAACCCCTAAAAAGAATTGTAAACATAATTAGTGGATCCTGAATCTACACATCAGGTATTGGTAGATTTCACCGCAAAACATACCTCAATGATTAAGGAGAAATTACCTTTTATATTCTTCCATGATAAGAAGAATGAGTACTAATTCTTCCAATGTCCTTCATATTTGGAGATATACCAGTTTCCTTTAAGCTTCTTACCCTCTCCCTGAGTTCTAAAGTTCATCCTTACCACCTTAGGTAGTGCCTGAGACTTTCCCTTCTTTTTTTTATTACCTTCTAGGACAGAAGAAGATGAGTCTTTCTCAGGAACCTAAATCACACCCTTATGCATGTTGATATCCTCTGCAACCTGGAGTTCTTTATGTAGTTATGCCAAAGAGTAATCAAACTTGTTCACTGAATAGTTTAGGCAACACTGTTTAAAGTACTCTGGTAATGATTGGATCACAAAATTGACTTAGGTTTACCCATCCATTTTATATCCAAACACCTCGATTTTTCTCAATATGGACATCATCTTAAGAATATGCTTGCGTATGGGAGTACCCTTCAGTATCTTGGTGTTGACCAACCTTTACATAACATCTAACCTTCAGGCATGATTTTGATCCTCAAACATGTCCCTGAGGTTTATAATTATGTCATAGGAAGACAATATTTTGTAATGATGGTGTTATAAGACATTAGTCATAGAATCTAATATGTGGTAACGATCCATCTAATTTGTCTTTTCCACATATGATAGGCTTGGATATCCCTTTTGAGTGCCCCTTCCCCAGGCTTGGTAGGGTAGGTCTCAGTCAAACAAAATAAAGTCCTCGTTAGTAAGGATAATGCTTAGGCTCCATTTCTAGTCAATATAGTTTATTCATGTTTACTTTTTGTCCTTTAAGATAAAAGAAAGTGGGTTGAATCAAGATGCCATTTTGAAATTTGAGAATCATCAATTTTAAAAATTAAATTAATTTCAAAACAACCATGTGAGAATTTAACTTCGTTTTAATTTTAAAATGATATCCCTCACCACCATTTAAAAGTAAAAACCTACCAAACATCTTAGTTCCGTTATAGAGTTATGTTTCTCGTTAGGAGCTTAAATCACCCCACCTTGAACTAAATAAACTTTCACCTTTCAATAATGTACTTCGGACAGTTCAAGAACCTCTATCCAACATAATTGAATAGTGAGTGGCTTTCAGTCCCACAATTAATGATAGTGACTCCGTTGGAGAGGATATAATTAAATATATCTAATTGTATACCAACAGTTCATTACATGGAAGACAATCCACTCATAAAGAACTTTCCCATTAAGGCGATTGAACTCACTCACATGTTAGTTGTAAGAACAATTTTTTTGACATTGTTCATAGCATAGCATTAGGCTAGTTTGTCATATCCCGTTACAAATCATCACGCATTGTCAAGACGAACCGAACTCACGCATCTTCAAGTTTGAAGACTTCCTGACATCCCAAAAGCTATAAAATGATTTAGAGTTTGAATTAATTCATAAAATAATATTTGAGATGTTTATTTTTTAATCAAAATATGAATACGGTTTTTAATTTTCAAAAAATATATTTGTTGGTTTCTTTAGGCGGAGTTTTTAAAATAATTTTTTTTGATGTTGCAGTCATTCAAACGATAAGTCCATGATGTTCGAACGATAAGATCAAGTCGTTTAAACGAACCATCTAACGACATTGAATGTCGCTTAAAGGTCGCTTGATTTAGTTCATCTAACGGCATTGGATGTCGCTTGAAGGTCGCTTGAAGCAGTTCATCTCACGACATCACACTCTTTAGGTTTTTTAACGTTGTTTGATGCCTGGGATCTAATGACATGAGATGTCATTCGAGCGAGATCAAGATGTCATTCGATCTACCCTCCCGACTCAAGTTTTTAATTAATACTTGTTTCATGATTGAATTTGTTTAAAAATTTTGCAAATACGTTTGTGCATATGTGGTGCAAAATTTCTTCAGTTTTTGTTTATCAAAACACTTTTTAATTCACAATAAAGCATTCTAGAATATGATTATTGTGATATAGTTTAAAACCCTAGAAAGTTTTATATCTCTTTCATACACCTTGGTAGAGAGACACTCCACTGCTGACTTGTGAAACCTGAGGGAATTCACTATTGAAGACGAAGGTTGGGGGGACTAATTTGGAGGACTGCGGTCATATGACTCTTGCAAGCATCATAGTTGTTCCTTAGAGATTTTCGAACTATAGCGTGTTATGCTTGTAGGGTATCAAGTAGTCTATAAGTCAACTCTCTTGTAAATTTCTAAGTGAATAAAGGTTTTTCCCTTTGGGATTTTTTCCCTGAATCTTGGCCTGGATTATTTGTGTGGTTTGATTTATCTATTTTATCACATAGTTGCATGCTTAGGAAAAACAATATAAAATCGATTTAAAAGTCGCTTTCGCATATTTAAAATTGGTGTTGCATTTTTTTGTTAAAATCACCCTTTGTCAGTGTTCTCGTGCTTACAAGTTGTATCAGAGCGGATTGCACTAATTTATTGTGTTTGATCTTGTTTACCTGCTTTTTGGGTGATTGGGTTTTCATCGCTCCTGTGCTTATTTTTTACTCTCGATGGATTCTCCTTGTTTTGACGATATAAATAGTTTGAATTTGATGTTTGCAAAAAGAATTAAAGTTTTGGAAAAAGATAATTGTCGTTTTAAATCCGATATGGATCTTTTGCAAACGGTTCAAAATCAAAGAGGTTTTTATCATTAGAAATTTGTTGCTTTGGACCATAACTTTATTACTTTAAAATTGTCCAAAAAGGAGAGTGACGATAGAGTCCTATTTTTGGAAAAAATAATTGTAAGACTTTAAAATTTCTAGGCTTTGTGTTTGTGCCAAAGAGGATAACAATATTTTGATTAATGATTTTATGGCACGTGACGAGACTTTTAGGGAAAAGTTTGTTTTTATTGAAGGTGAGCGTGATAACACTTTAGTAATTGTCGAAAATTCAAAAAGGCGTCCCTAAAATTGGAAGAGCCTAATTCTTTGTTGGAGTAAAAAATTTTGAGGTTGAAAAATAATTTCAAAGACTCAGGTAGTGATGATTATGGCACCCCAGTCTTTAATACTTCCGTGGCTAAAGCCAAAACCATTATTTGTTTTAGAGGGTCAACCAAAACCAAGGACATTAGAAAAGGTCAAATCATAAATAACATTCCTCCCGTTTTCACTTGTTCACATTGTGGTAGGAAAGGTCATATTAAGCGTTTTTGTTTTGATCTTGGAAGGAGTCCTAGGAAGTTGAAGTCTAGTGTCCTGTTGGTTCCTGAAAACCTTATTCTTTGTTGCACACCAATTTTGGTTAAGAAATCACTTTTAGAGGCACTAGATGGTAGACTAGTTGATTCATGTGTGCTTGCACATGATTCTTCTCTTGTCATATCATATGAATGATTGCTTGCATGATTTGTTTGTCATACTCTAGTTATGCTTCATGATAAATTCATGCTATTGTTATGACGTATGTACTTTTTATACTATATTTTTCTTTTATTGAGTCATATTTGAAAAATACAAAAAGATTTTTGGTTTTATATATTAATCGAATCGGAAACCAAGCGTCCGTGTAAATACGCTAATCGTTGTTATTGGCTTCCGACCACAATACAAAAAACTAAACTTTAACTACACTCTTGCGGAGTTTAGTGGTGAGTCTGGGTATCAAATCCATAGGGAACTAGGACGAGTGAATGTGACGACAAAGGTAAGACTGTTAACCCTAACTTGACTCTACAAAGAAATAAAAAGATGATTTGATTGGTGGAATAGCTATACTATATGCAATATTGAAAATGATTAACTAATGAACTAAAATATGAATGGAATGCAACTATTCTAAATTCCCTAAAATAATGATGATGATTGAATTAAAACTTAAACTATATGATGAGAGAACAGGACGGGAATACAATCCCTCAACCCTAGTGTATTGATGGTATAAAACTAATCGTAAATTTAAGTGATTAATTAGACCCAGAATTTAGTATTCCCAAGTATTACGTATATGAGGTTCAAGCCTGCACCATACTTAATCAGAAGACGAGTAAATCGGTATTGCGATAGTTACACTTGAATTGTATTCTGAAGCATCCCGGTTACCCTGAAGCAAACGAGATCCAAAGATCTACAATTGTTGCATTCCTACGCAATACAGTCGTAATCAAATCATTAAATTTAGAGGAATAATTTTATACACATGCAACTACCACATCAGGTTAAGTTCATGTATCTCGACCTTTAAAAGTCTAGCCTACCATGATTAAAATAAAAGAAAATTTAAAACTAAAAGTGCAGGAATTCATAACTAAATCTAGAAAATTGATAACATGACTTGAATTGGGATTGGAAAACTAGAGAGCAACAATTAATTAAACTAACTATGAAAGCAGTAAAAACAATAAATTAAAATTACTTGCAATGGATGGATGATGAATCTTGAATAGATCTTTGAATCTTGAATAGTATCCAAACTTCAAAACTAGGGTACAAGAATCCGTTAAAAACTAACTACAAGGAAACCCTAACTACTAGCCACCTATAACGTGAAGTAAAAAACCTCCTTCTTCCTACTAGGGTTGGCCTTTTTATACATCTAAAAAATGACTCTTCCCATGCCTCGCCATGTTTTACCCTTTTAATATACCTAAATGAGACTCTTCCCTTGCCTCCCCACGTTTTACAACTAATAAAAATGAATTAAACAAGAAATTTCAAGAGTTGTCTCTTCAGTTCTGCAAATGACTCTTCATTATCTCGCAATTTCTAAACCTCGTAACTTCTTCACCATAGCTCGGATTGAGGTGCCGTTTTTTCCAGTGTTCTTGTAATTGGAATATATTCAACTTTCCAATTGGACCTACCTACGGACTAAGGCTGTAAAATTACAAAAATGCCCTTGAACTTCACATTTCTTGCTTTCTTTCACTGTTTTGAGTTCTCCTTCGCACTAACTTGCATGAAATACCTATAAAGCACATGAAAAATACACAAAACACGAAATACTTGACAAAAGGGGTTAGTATCATAAATACAAGACAAATCCAAGCTATTTACTCTGCACGGGATTATAAAAATACCGAAATTTAGGGGATAAATATGAAGAATATGTGCCTAATCACACCCCCTAACTTAGAAATTTGCGCATCCCGAGCAATGTAAAAGAATCCTAGCTCTTGAAATTCATTTATTGGGATAGAATACATTTTTCGCGGGCAAGCGATTGCATTTAGCATATGCAATAAGCCTTTAAACCCCTAGGTCACCCTAGTAGGACGAGTGATGTCTCGTGAGGGTTTACAGTGATTATACCCACGAAATTTGACTCAAAGAAACTTCAAAATACGCAAAAATTATATAATTCAAACTTTCCCAGAAAGTAATCATCATCAAGTCATGCTCAAGAGTCTCAAATCATAGTGCGCGTGTGTGAAGCCGAAAATTTAACCGCGAATTTCCACCGATTGACCATTACATTACTTATCCAAAAATTCGTTTTGATTTTAAAATCTCACGGAATTCTCTCACAAACGAATCACTTGGAATGTGGCTATTCTCTCGGTATGCGTGATAAAAAGAGTAAATGTATTGGAACACGAAGTCACGCACATAAATTGAACGACGGAAATTTTTGGGTGAAAAGATCTCTTCATCGGAATACGATTTTTGAAAAATGAAATCATTGCCTCTTATACATGTGTTTGATCTCTTTTATTATCTTTTCGTGTTTTAGCACTCCACGCGGTAGCCAATTTAGCATTTTTGGACTCGGTTAGGACTTTTACGGGTTGAAGGTGTATTGGGTAATATGGGAATGATTTGGAATTACGGAGTTGGAAGATTTTGCTTATGATGTACGCTAGTGCTTTTTCGGGCTTTTGCTCATCTTTCTTTTCTTTTTCTATTTATTTTTTTTCTATTTTTGTTGAGCATATCTATTTTTTTCTTGCCCCTTTTTGTTGCACTTTTCGGACTTAAATTCTGACCTTTTCTATTTTTTCACAATTCCGGGCTATTTGGGTTTTTTGGGTTACCAAACGAAAAGGAAAAATTTTATTTGGCTCAATTGGGTTACAAAAGGGATAATTTTTCGCTACATTTTCTAGCCAATATTTTTGGGTGACAAACGAGGGCCTTCTTCATTGTCCAAAATACTAATTGTGTTACCATATACGTTTCGAGATAAATTAAGTTTAGAGATTTCTTTGGCACATTTTTCAAGACAATATCACACACATTTCTCAAAACCGATCAAAGTGAAAGACTTGAGATCCTCGACGACTTATTAAATGCTGAAAAGAACTTTGAGTTAACAATTAACTTGGATTGATTTATAATTTTCACAAAGATGAAAGGCTCGAATCTCACTGGGTTTATTAATCTCCACACTTATTCGTTAAGTCATCAATTTTCGCACAATTTCCATCTTTGGTCAATTTCAACTTTGTATATTTGAATTTTATAACTTGAGACATTAATCCGACTTTTAATGATATTTTTGAAAATTTTGAATTCCAATTTTTTTTATATTGAACAAAAATATTTTTGGGTTTTTCAAAACTTTATGATTTTTTTGGAAATTTCTGGGCATTTTTGAAAATTTGTGAAGTTTTAGAAATTTGCACTTGTCACCCCCCCTAACTTAGACTTTTGCATTGTCCTCAACCAAAAAGGACTAAAATCTAACTCAAAACGAATGAAAAGTGCGGAAAATGAAATTTCAAGAGTTGTCACTTTTCAAGACTTTTGCATTGTCCTCAAGCAAAGGTATGGAAGGTGATATATACGGTTTATAACTCTAATGTGGAGTTGGTCATGGGATTTTGGGCTATGAAACGAAGGTCTATATTTAGGCTCAAAGGGGTTAACGAAGGAAAACATATAAGGTGAGGTCAAGGTCAATATTAGTAATATAACAAAGAGGGCCTATGATCATTTCCTAAAGTTTACGCAATTCTCGAGTCAAAGCAACTTTGAAAATCATGCTCAAGTAACACATTTCAAATATGAACTCAATTAATGAACGATCAAATGAAAGAATAGTGGGATTACCGATGAATTTAACGTTTTCAATAAGGAAAGAGTAATGTATAAGCACTCATAAGTGAAGAAAAGTACAAAGCTTGCTCGATTTTAGTGTACACAAAGAAATAAAAAGATATCAATTTATAATTGTCCTCCCGAATCATTTATAAAATATGTTAAGTGATCATAGGCTTTCAAGGTTTAATTCATACATTTATTCTCAATATTGAATAATTTGAGGACTGAAGTTTAATAACATGAAAGAATATAAAATTCATCATTAAATTAGCAATTGGATATGGCAATTATTGAATTTATCATAGGAAATTAAGGGAAAAGTCCCAAGAAAGAGAAAAGAAATAAGAAAAAAAAAATTATTTTTTAATATTTCTTGTATTTTATAAAAATAATTAATAAATATACACATGGCTCATGATGATAGAATAGAAATTGAGATGAATAATCACACACACCCTAACTTGAAACGCACATTGTCCTCAATGAAATTAAGCACACTATGAAAAAGCTAGGGATATAAATAAATCACCCCAATTTAGAGCGATCCCCATGGTAGTCAACGTGAGCCCTATACAAACAAAAGAAAAACTAAAAAAATTGCAAAAAAAAGTCAATAGAAATTATGTCGTAAGTCACAATAATCTATAGGGGTCGAAGTGCAAATACTAGATAAACTCATGGTGAACATTTGATTTTATAAAAATAGAGGGTCACATGCATCAAAATCCAATAAATAACCAACAACTACATTATCATTTCAAATCTCGTAATTCCATAAAATAACTTAATACAATAGAAAGAAAGAAAGAAAACAAATAGAAATAAATTCCCATTACAAAAGGAAAAATAGCTCAGAAACCCGGACCACGAGAGGATCCCGGCACATTAGGATCGTGCGGCGTATAGGGGTTCTGATAGTGTGGTGGCAGTTGCACATCCCGCCCTTGCTAAAATGTATACATTTCTCAAAGCATCAAGTGCGCAATGTCAAAATCTCTCCTATAGTTGGCCTCGAATGCGTTAAACCGTGCCTCAAGCGACACCGAATCATAATGCTACTGTGGGCCATGCTCGGTCACTCTAATATCTATCTCCTCATCAATGTCGTCGGCCCAGCTATCCCCAAGGATGACCTAACATCTTCGAAAAGTTATCTTTATTGAGTATCATCAACGGGTCACGCTTTCAGTCAGAATCCAATTCAGGACAGCCGTGTTGTAGACAAATCTGAGTGATGAGTGAATGAAATGGGAGGGAATATGTACGGTCTCTCTCCTTAGAAGTAGCGTACATCATATCCAAAAAAATGTCGAGCAAATTAATGTTGCCCGAGTTGTTCGCGAGAGCGTAGATGAATGTCGCGTGCTTATGGTGCACCTCCGACCGGTTGCTAGTGACCATAAAGGACTGCACATTGATATAGTGTAGCGATCGGGGAAAATACTCCATTGCAGCCGACTAAAATGCTTTCTTGTCTCTCCATACCTCCCAAGGTGCCAGTGCTTGGATCAATGTGTCAAGCACAAAAATATTCTCGTCCTTAAAACGTATCTACGCCTTGGGGTCTAAAACTCCACCCATATACCTCGATAAGTCTGAGTGGCTAAAAATAATCCTCACCACCCTTACCATAGCCTCGTATGATGTATGTCTCCCCTTCACCATCATGAATATCATATAAAAAATTTGTACCAGCTCATCGTTAATGCGACCATTAGTGGCAAGAAATTTCTCCCAATTGTGACGGCGCAGAAGAACTCGCGTCGCTTCCGGCACATGATCAAGGTTTCATGCATAGTGGTAGGCCAACGGACTCTAGTGAGTTTAAAAATAGTCATGAAACCACTATTTTTAATTTTCACAATGGAACCCCTCGAAACCCCAGGAGGGTACACACGTGGTCGAATCGTACTTTTTTATCTCAGCCATTTGAACCTTGAAGTGTAAAGATTAGTTGAAATCGATTGAATTTGGGGAAGTTAGTGCATGGGAAAACAATGGCACGGATTAGGAGGGTGGAATAAGAGGAGAGGCTTGTGGGAAAATAGGAGAGAATGGGAAAAAATAAGCAGCGTCCAAAAATAACTGCACGATCGATCGATCGATCAAAAATCGTCAATTGATCGATGCCCCAAATCCAGCGTACTGCCTCAGTTTCAAGGCAACGTCGAATTCAGCGGTCGACCATCCGTCTCTTCCGGTCCTACCCGGTCGACCAGGGCTGTCCAAAAATTGGACCTGCTTCTTTAGTTACAAATACCTGTTACTTCACATTGTGGGCCAAGACTTATTGTCAGGGGAAATAAGGGGGGCTTAAATAAATAAAATTAAAAATAAAGAATCGATAAATGAAAAAAGAATAATTTATATATATATATAAATATAAACAAGTATACACATTAGAAAAATATTAAAGTATGGATGAAATAAGTATATAAACTACAATATCAATATAAGGGTGAAATTTTCAAGGGGTGGCACACACACACAAAATGAAAAAAAAAATATGCAAAGAAGTGAGTATGAGTGTATGCAAAACAAAAACAAAAAATCTGAGTTAATTTTTTTTAGCTTTTTAACAATTGCTTGTCCAGGACGCACAATCTCCATAAATTCCAGTTCGTTGAACCTACAAAAATTGTCAGAACCAAGCATACAGGAAAATAAAGAAAAAAAATTAACTAATTACACTAAAAGCTATATTGAAATAAATAAATAAATAAAGAATTAATTATGTACAACCTAGATTTCAATTACTCAATTAACTATACAAAAGGAGTTGAAATTTATGAGAGTCTGCCAAATAATGTTTTAACATTGAGGGATAATGGGCGGTCCCTCAATTGAGTTCATACCTTCTGAAAAAAAAAAAATCCATTTAAGCAATAGAAGATATGTGTACAGAGGAAGAAAAGAACCGTCATCAATTAAAAGTTTTGGGGGGATGATGGGTGTTTGGATTGGTCAGGAGACATGCACACATAGGATTCAAGAAAAATCGAATCTCCTCCCAAAAGATTTTCGAAAATCATAGAGGAAGGGGAACACAACAGAAAAGAACCCATTAAAGCGAGCAACTTGAGCAAGTATTCCTCATCGGTGAACGGATTGAACGTTTTAAAACTTTCAACCGACTCATAGGAATGTTGTAATGGTTGAATAATGATGAATAGAAATGGGGAGGAAATGAATTCAACTTGAAGAGACTCGATGGTTGAATTCGAAAGGAAAAAGATTCACTTTCAGTGAAATGTTCTTCCAAATTTGTCTGAGGTTAACACAATTTTGCAACTCATCTTTGTTGTTCATGAAATAAATCATCTCATTGAAAAGTGCATCAATCTCCATATCGTAATTATTTTCATTCTCCATTATGCCTTGGGCTAAACGCAAAATGGTTTGTTCCAAAGTAGGAATCGTCGACCAAAGAACCTCGGGTTCCTCATTTGGTTCAACACATTTGTCATCTTTCGATGTTTCAAGAGAAGAATCATCGTTGATTTTAAATAATAAATCCAAATCATGCTCCCAACAATGATTTTCCTCCCGATAAAAGTTATCAAATTTCTCCATTTTTTAACTTTGCAACAACTCACCAAGCGAATTTAGTGGCTTTGCAACTTTTCCAAAAAGCTAATTTGAGAACTATTATCGTCATTTTCAAGCTTATTCATATAACAACTTTGAAAGTTATTTTCATAATAGTTTGGAGAAATACTATTGCAACGGCTTTCAAATTCGTTATTGTAATAAGTTTGAGGCATTTTTTATTTAGAATAAGTTTCAGAAATCCCCGAATAGTTATTTTGATTTTGTAAATACTCGTCGAGTGTAATCTTGCAATTTTCATTCTTCTCAACATGAAAGTATTCACCAAAAGTTATAGGCTTAGAGGGACTTTGAACATTATTATTAGAACAAACTCCCAAACCCAAATCATTACAATGATTGAAATCATTAGTGTAAGACATACTTACCCAAAATGGTTCCTCGATGGATGCTTAACAGTGTGGTGTGTAGGTGCAAATTTAACATTTCTTGGCACTCAGATGTCCAAGTTTGCAAAACTGATTAAAACAAAAAAATAGAAATAGAAAGAAAAAATGATAGGAAACACTAAGTCAATAAATTCTAGCAAAATCTAGTCCTCGACAACGGCACCATTTTGATCAAGGGTGAAAAGTAGTGCAGTGTTAGTATGTCAGCCGTTGAATTCGTTTCACCTCATCAATACAGAAAACTAATCTATTAACTACCCTCTTTACGGGAGTGTAGTGGCCAGTCCGGGTATCAAATCCACAGAAACTAGTTGATAGAATTCTATTGATTTAATACTTCGCAAATAAAAGTGTAAAAGATGATATGTGAGCAAATCATTAAACTAGGCATGTATTTAAACTTAGATTAACAAAACGAGAAAAACTGTAAGTTGAGAATCGTCTCCCTCAGATGGGATAAATAGCATAAATGGTTACATGAACATAAAAGCGCTAACAAGATTAATCACATTGGATAATTAATTAAACCTAGAGTTGTCACCCACTAAATTCTCAAAAAAGCTTAATTTGAGTTTGGTGTTAACGAATACTCCCGGAATTACACATGAAAGGTCGTAAATACGGAACATTCGTGATATACCCCATTAAATCTCTCAAGTGTGACACAAAGAACAATTAGTTTATTAAAACTAATATAGACCCATCATACCATACCAAAGCAACTAATTAACCCATGTGTGTTTAATAATCTCAACTTAGATTAAGTTACCTACAAATCATGTTAAATGACATTAATTAAATGAAAGAAAGTAAGTGAAAGCAAGTAAACCTAGTTAATAAACCAAGAAAACTAACTAACACAACAAGAAATAAACAATGGAAGCTTGGATAGAGGAAGAAGATGATGAATAGTGACTTACAAACATAATTGGGTGAAACCCTAAGAGAGAGAGAATCAAAACATAAAATTCCGTCCAAATCCTCTTCTCAAATATAAGAACTAAATATAACAAGATAAACACAAACTAAAAATAAGATAATAGAATGTGTCCTCAAGTACAATAAAAACCCACTTATATAGTAAGTGGTAAAATAAATAAAGATAAAAGAAAAGAAAATGATTTATCCTAATAACCAAGAGGGAGCGGGAGCACCCTGGGAAAATAGTCATAACATGTTCGTTAGGAACTGGATTAATGAACCGTCAGAGGCCACGAGAATCCGACACGAACGGATTCAACTTCCGTGAAGAGTTCGGGCATGAAGCTTAAACATAAAAATGACTAAAATGCCCCTGAATTTGCGTAGTACATTAAAAACTTTCTGGAAAGCACCAATTGCACCGTTAAGTGTTCCAATACCTAAAAAAACTCAATTAAACCTTGCAACACATATATATATATCGAAACCCAAGGTCATACATTATATAAGAAAAAATACAAGAATTAACGAACACAATTATACTAGAATGCAAAAATATAACGGACGCTAATATGCAATATTTATGACTAATCACTCACATACAATGGTCATGCAACATATCTATGACCTGAGGAATCGATCCAACACTTACTGGCTAACGCCGTGGTGGATCGCCCATTACGCGCAATTCCCCAATATATATATATATATATATACTTAATCGTCTAAGCATGCATAAGTCACTCATAGAACTAGCCCATAATTCCCCAGTCTACTCCCGACTTCCAAATATTCAAGTAGTCAGCTACTCAATAATAAAGCATAAATATCATTAATTTGTCCACTAAGCTATTCTACTCCAGTCGGTAGCCTAACTCTTTTCGAAATCCCAAATCAATTTCATTAATTATATCCCAAATGTTATTCACCTTAAAACACCCATATTCCCATACTCGAATTTCATTCCCAACTAAACCCAAGTTAATCATAACTTCTCACATATTTTTCCAGAAGTCCTAGGTCACACAATGAACTCCTTAGATTGATTCGAACCCTAAACAGTCCACGAAAACCCAACCCAACAAAGTCAGATAAACTTCAAGACTGAATCAATTCGATTCCATTCTGGGCGGGAGCCTGGTTCATTTATGATGGGATTTATCCACTTCTTTTCAATCCTATCACAACCTATCATCATTCAAATCCAAAATTAATCCTTCCTATCAATTCCACACATAATGATATATGTTTTTACAACCGAATTAATCCCGAAACACATTAATTAAAGGGATTTACCTTTGTTCATCAAGAATTACCCATTTTTTCAAACTTTAATCAAGATTTCATCACTTCATATAATTTTCATTAAATATAACATATTTATAATATAAATCTTAACAGATATAATATGGGGTTATATTCAATTCATTACAGATGATTTAAATCCCATTTTTACATGTGAATTCCACCCATAATTCATAATGTTTATACACAAACTATGATATGACTTATTGAAAACAACATAAGTATCAAACAAAGATAAACACTTGCCTTATATTGTAGATATTATGATTCCCTTTTACGAGTCCTCTTCACACAATGGTTATATGCTCAAAATGGGTCCAATCTCTTCCCATAATGATTTTCTTCACTTTCTTTTCGGTTCACCCGTCCTTTTTTCTTATCACTTAAGTTTAGGTCTTTTAGGATGGGGTAATGGTGGCCCACTCCATCCACCTTCCCTAATTATATCACAAAACCCTAAATTATGCTTAGGATTAAGTGAAAAATGACCTGAACGTCTCTTTACAGGTCCCATTTAGTCTAAAAAGCCCCTGAAACTCGATTATAACCTTCGAGTACCTAATTCTAACAATTTCAACACATTTTGGATCATCGGAGAACTCAAAATCCCTATTCGAGTCACCGACCATAATTTTACCATTTCATTCCCAATATGACCCCACACGCTCGTTGTTGACGTAAAAATTCTCCAACTATGAGGACCAATAAGAAATGGACACCTGTCATCCTACGTGGCAATACTTATACTTGCTCGACACCCAAAGAGAGTTGGTCGGCACCCGAGGAGACCCGAGGAGAGTTGGTCGGCATACCAACCAACTCAAGGAAGACCAACCACCCTAGAATATCAACATTCATATTCATTGTACATATATGTAAATGTATGAATATATAAAGACATTCCATCTCTTGGACTCCCATCACTATAAATACATGCATTCCCTTAAACAAGATGAACAATCTAAACTAAGCAATTCTCTACACACTTCTCTCTCTCTACACCATATTGTGATATTATAAACCCCTGGGAATAAAATAACAGGGAACGTAGGCTTTCCTTATAGTCGAACCACTTTAAAAACCTTTATCTCTTATATGTTTGATGTGCTTGTTTATCTCCACTTCATCTTCAATCATCATCTTCATACCTTCATTTTATATGTTGTTGATGTCGATAAGATATCATGGACGTTATTTCTAGTCATCAACAGATTGGCACCGTCTGTGGGAATCGACATGAAAATCTTTTCCCCATATTAGAAGGAACGAAGATGAACGGGTCGTAATTATCCTACTATTATCATTCTCATTCTTTGTGTGATACTATTCATCACCATGAACAGATCTACAAAGCTGATCTGTAAGAAAATGATAAATCCTTTCATTTTTATCTCTAATTCATAATTGTTTAAACAATTATCCTTACAATACTATATGATTATCCTAGTAAACTGTTTACTCAATTCTTATTTACGAATCTGCATAAGAATTTTTTTTTAATCACAGATGTTTGAAAAAGCTCTATGCAGACACGTTAATTACAACTATACACATTTATATACACGATTCATCATATTTTTATGAGATCATGATTTACATGAGATATCTGACAAGAACATCAGAGAATTTCTCTTTCATTGTAATTTTCTCCTGCACAAATTCATATTCAATTCTAAGAGATCTTGAGTTGAAACCCTCATCAAATTGATTTATTACAAGCAAATAGGATCATAAATTCAAATCGAATAAGGAAATCTAACTAGCAAACCAAATATATATATATGGTGATAAAGCCCTATGGAAAGCTAAATCGACACAGGAGATCTAGACAGAATACGAAATGGAGAAATGTTTATGACTTCGAAACCACTGGTTTGATAGATATATCACTGGCCTAATTTAAACAAAACTAGGGAACAAACTCAAGACAATGAACAGAGCATCAATAAATTTTGTTGTAATTATTTGTAATCATCTCCAACATGCTACTTTCTTCATTGAACAGTCCCAAACGCATTTTTAATCAAGTCGTGGTGATCAGTGACCCACTGTGAGAGGACCATCAACTAATCAGCAGCAAAAATAAAACATGAACAATGGCTCAGATGTATCTATTATTGGTTGACGAAGGATTAATCGGCGACAAAATATTGATTAGAGATTCGTTGGTCGGTATCACTTGATCTGATGCCAGTGCCCAGATAATGGATCTCAAACTTATTGGTCGACAACATGGATTTTGATACCAGGACGACGATCATCAAAATTGGTTGGCAGTAGGATTGCTGCCAGAGTTCTTAATTTGCTGAAGGTTGGCGACATTATTTTCATAAGTCGGGGGGGTTTCGACCACTTCTAACTAGTCGGCAGCATATGATCAAAGTACCGGAGTTTTTTTAACTTATTTTGGATTTTGCTGGCACCAGAGTTTTATACAAAGGACCTATTATAGATCGGAAATATAGTCTTATAACAGTTTCTTGGTCGGAGATAATTTTTGTTGGTCGATAGAAACTATTCTTGGTCGGCAATTTCACCAGACCATTATCGTTGGTCGACGGTAAAGTTTGAAGATCCATCAGTAATGTTGCATAAATCAACATCACGTATCTTGGTCAACGACAATCAACAGCATCTACTCCTGGTCGACAAGAGTCATCTTAACATTTGCACAGGACGGGGAACCCCCCGACCTACTATTTGCTGGTCGGTGATAAGTTGTGAAGATCCATCAGTAACATTGTTGTTGGTCGATAGTTGTTGAAAATGAGAATATCTGGTTGACAAGTCCTGGTCACGAAATCCAACTTGAATCAGTCATGATTGTGAATATAAATGTTGTGTTGGCTGTAGAATTAGACTCAGACTGCCGTTCTGATAATGATGGTCGCAATATCATCTCAGATATCCATGTTGATCTGATGCTCATAAGAAAACTTCAACAATCTTATCTGGAATGCCTCTAGTGGTCGGCAACCATCATTAATGGTCAGCGATAATTTATCACATGTTGACAACAAATGCTTGAATATAGGAGTGGCAAGTTTATTTGCCCATATTATTGACAAGGTCAAAATCATTACCATTGCTACCTACTATTTCTTAACTCACACTTCTCTAATAAAATAAATTTTTTAAAGCTAAATAAAATATATTCCAAAGCTTTATCTTGGAATAAATTTTCCGAACCAATTTATATTTGGTTTTTTACTTAAAATTCAAATTCCTAGCATTTTTTATAAAAATTTGCTCACATTGACACACGAAGTCGGCATAACATACTATTTTATGTTTTGATATTTTTATTGCCCGAGAAAATACATATCATATATTGATTAGATGACTACATTATTCTCATGACTAATTGATTTAGCCTCCACAGATGTTCGAGCAATTTATTAAATTCCACGGGTACAAGATTCAGTCCCAACAAAGTACTCGACCACAATCTTAAACTTCTGGAAAATATTATCATTGCTCGGCATTATGAAATTTTGCCTCATCAAGGCACTATTGATTTTATTAACTGCTCTAATATATGCACAAGCAGGAATCATTCTCCATATACATTCGGATGCATATTCTATTTTCATCTTAGCATGGAGCTCGACAAAATATTTATTATCATATATTCAGCTCCAAGGAGATCTGCAATATTTATTATATTTTTTCTCCAACGGACAGTTGGTTGGGAAAATTCTTCTTTATATATATTCAGTAAAAACTAACTAAGGTTGGTCGGCATCAGTAACCGCCAATTAATTATTGGTCGGCATCAGCAACCGCCAACTAAGGTTGGTCGAAAATAGCAAAAACCAACTAAGGTTGATCGACAGCAGCAACCGCCAACTAAGGTTGGTCGGCATCAGCAACCACCAACTAAGTGTTGGTTGGCCCTCAGAAACCTCCAACTAAATGCTGGTCAGCATCAACAAAGACACCAACAATATTGCCCACCTCAGTGTGAACTGCACCAAGAACCTTAGGCACAATGTTGCCCAACTCAGTGCGAACCGCACCAAAAACTTTAGGCACAATGTTGCCCACCTCAGTGCGAACCACACCAAAAACTTTAGGCACAATGTTTCCCACCTTAGTGCGAATATCACCAAAAACTTAAGGCACAATGTTCCCTAACCTAGTGCGAATCGCACTAAAAACCTAAGGCACCAATGTTGCCGAAATGATGATTTACAGTATGATTCCATACAAATCACGAACAGGAAGTCATTCAAACATCCAAGGGGTGACAAGATAAGATGATAAAATTTCATTCATTCATTTCAATAATTTCATATTATATCATACTTGTTACTAACAATGCAGGAACAAAATACAAATACAATTTATTCTAGAAGATGTTTTATAAGCCTAACTGGGGGCTCCACATATGTTGATCAATAGCACATATCAAAATTCATACTTCACACTTGGGGGCTTTTACTACAGAAGCAATTATTCATTCAGTATCATTCAAGAATCAGATTTAGCATTTACCGCACGAGGATTTTCACAACCGACCAACATTTATACTTATATGTAAATGTTTCAAAGACTGTAACTAGCTCGGCACAAATCAGATTGAAGAATTGGGCTCAAAAGCTAACATGTTACATCAACAAAGAACTTAGAGGAGCAGAGATCAGAAAAATCAAACATGGACAATCAACACTCAGTTGGTCGGCACAGAAAGCAGTTGGTCGGTTAACCAACCAACCAACATACTTGAAGATTATGGAAAGCCACAAGCTGCAAACTATGACATTACTGCATCCAGATTCCCATGGGTGATACATAGCACACGTTCACTTGACGAACAGAGTTCCTCAAAAGAAAGATTAGCTCCAACACAACCATCAAACAACCTGAATCATCCGTTGACCAGAATATAGTGCACTTTAGGTTGAACAAATCAAGAAGGAAGATCAAGAATTCATTATGCACGAGCACCGAAAAACACTGCAGAATAAATACTCCATCCTTTTAGTAAACCATCAAGCATAGAGCACTGGGGGCTTTTATTGATGCAAAAATTCTCCAACTACGTGGACCAATAAGAAATAGACACCTGTCATCCTATGTGGCAATATTTATACTTACTCGGCACCCGAGGAGAGTTGGTCGGCATACCAACCAACTCAAGAAAGACCAACCATCCTAGAATACCAATAGTCATATTCATTATACATAGATGTAAATGTCTGAATATATAAAAACATTCCATCTCTTGGACTCCCATCACAATTAATACATGCATTCCCTTAAACAAGCTGAACAATCTGAACTAAGCAATTCTCTACACACCACTCTCTCTATACACCATATTGTGCTATTATAAACCCCTGGTAATAAAATAACAGTGGACGTAGGCTTTCCTTATAGCCGAACTACTTTAAAAACCTTTGTCTCTTATATGTTTGATGAGATTTTTTATCTCTACTTCATCTTCAATCATCATCTTCATACCTTCATTTTCCATGATATCTTATCGGCATCAACACTCGCCCTTAATGAGAAACCGTCAAAATCCATCCATTTTTACTCACATACGACGTAATGTCATTTGACATAATTCTATTTACTTATCACACTAGTAAATATATTTTCACATAAATATTCCTTTTCTAACTAATTAATATTTATTTAATATTCATTATTTCTCATTTTACTTAAACTATGCGCACGCATGTAATTTAAAATGCTCAAAAATAAAAACTCAAAAATATAGGGTGTTACATACTTCCCCCTTACAAAGGAATTTCATCCCCAAAATTCGGACATACCTGGCATAAAGAGCTCAAGATACTTCTTTTGCATATCATCCTCCCACTCCCATGTCGACTCGCCGGTATTATGGTACCCCCACTGAAAACAAATCAAGGGCACTACCTTTGATCGCATCTTACGTTTATTACAATCCAGGATAGCAACAGGTGTCTCCTCATACGATATGTCGGATTGCGAATCTATCAACTCCAATGGAATGTGTTAATATGACATCTCACTCCTCTGGTACTTCTTCAATAACGACAACTAAACTACGTCATAAATCCATGGCAAATGGTCTGGTAGGGCGAGCCTATACACAACTGGCCTTATCCTCTCAATGATCGAGAAAGGCCCCGCATACCTTGATGTTAGATTCCCTTTCTTCCCATATCGCATAACTCCTTTAATAGGAGACACCCGCAATAATACCTGGTCACCCACCCCCAGCTCTACATGCCTCTTATCAGCATTTCCATAACTCTTCTGCATGTCCTGAGCTACTTGTATACGACCTCAAATTAGCTCGATCCTAACAGAAGTGTCCTAGATCATCTCGAGTCCAAGAAGCTTATTATCCCCCACCTCTAACAAATAAGCAGGAGAACGACAAGGCCGGCTAAATAATGCCTTAAAAGGCACCATGAAGATAGTTAATTGGTAAGAGTTATTATAAGCAAACTCTACCAGTGGAAGGTACTACTCCTAGCGTCCCCTCAAATCCAGTATACACATCCTAAGAATACCCTCTAGAATCTGATTAACCCTCTTAATCTGCCCATTGGTCTGCGAATGATAAGTTGTACTCAACCACAACTCAGTCCTCATAGCCTCCTAGAAACTCTACTAAAATTGGCATACTAAGATCTTGTCCCGATCAAACACAATATTAAATAGTACCCCATATAATCTCACTATCTCGGCTATAAAAAGCTAAGCAAACTGTCCCATCTTATAATCCATTCGAACTGGAAAAAAAGTAGTACACCTTATTCAGATGATCCACAATGACCCATATGGAATCATGACCCCTCCATGATGTCATTAGCCCCACAATGTTTAACACCCCGTATTTTTAATGATTTTTAAATTTTGGATTAATTAAATTAAATATGGGAAATTAATTTATAATTAATCCGGATTAAAATATTAACTAGTGAGATAAGAGTTAGTAATTATTCGTGAGAATTATATTGAATCTTACTGAGTGAATAAATTAATATATGATTTTGAATATGATTGTGAGTTTATGAGAATTGTCGCGAGTGAGAAATACGACAATTGATAATTACGGTAATTAAGTCGGGACGCGCGTGTCAGTCGTGCCGGGACTAAATTAAGGGAATAAAAAGTAAATTATTTTTAAGTAATCCAAATGGTTATTCCGATTGTGCCCATGTGTCCAAAAGGGTCGAGATAGTCATAAAAGTCTACCCGGGGGTTTAGTTTGGGTCCCGGGGCCCTTTTAGGCCAAAGCGACATCCCGGGAGGGCATTTTGGTAATTTCTATTTTTGTGCTTTAATTACCTATAAACTTAGGAGAGGGAATATATCTGATACATTAGGGAATTTAAGGTTTTCATTCACAAAATCCAAGGGAGAGTCACAGACGAAGAAGGAGAGATAATTTTAGGAGGCTAAGGCCAAAAACCACCATCTTGCACCACCGCGTAGATTGGAGAACGAGGAATGCAACCATACCAACTACACCAGTGGATCAGACCTTCCTTCGAGAGGAAAATGTTTAATCTTGCGAACTTTGAGCAATAATATCACCCATGTTAGTGTAAGTTGAAAATGAACATGTAGTGTATATGATTTGGATGAAATTAAAGAATTTGGATCATATTCTGGAATTGAAATTGATATAGGTTTGATTCCCCATGATATGTAGATGATAACCCATGAAATTGGATTAATATTGATGAATAATTATGGGATTTTATGGTAGTTTAGTTCTTGAAGAAGATGACAGACTAGGGTTCTTAATGCTTATAATTGAAATAAACCCAATTAATTGATGCCCTTCGATGAAATTGTAGTTCTTAAACATTAGAACTTGTTTAATTATATTAGTATAACATTTCGTATGTTTGAATTGAGGATTCAGATGATTAAAATAAGGAATTGGGGTTGAAAATTAGAGAAACCCGTAAGAACACATATGAAAAATTTTCCATACCTGCACGAGCGAATCAATTCGGTCCTAACCGAATCGATTCGGCTGCCCAGTTTTGGTTAGTTTTCTCCTTTTGTTTGTTATGGTTAGAAAATAATTTGGGCTTTGTTTTAATATACTTGGACTTATGTTAGAAGACAAGTAGGCCTGGGTGGGTATTAGGCTTGATCTCATAATGGCGTATTTAGGGATAAACGTAATTAGGTTAACGCGAGAAGATTACCTGATTTGGAAATTAATTCGAGTTACGGTGATTTGAGGACAATGATAATTTAGACTAGTAGGATATAGTGAGTCACCTACTGATTTTATGGGTAAAATAAAGGGTACACTTTCAGTGGTGAATAATACACGAGAGCATACAATAAAGAAGTGATTATGTCATTCAATAAAACGTAGGATATTCGGGATAATAATATACTACATATGAGATTTATGATATGGGACATGAGTATACCTATATTTGTGTTATGAATATATATAGGTGAAATGAATACCTATTATATGATTGATTTATTATGTGTATGACATACCTACGTTGCTTACTATAGCGGGAGGTTTGAAAGGGGACAGTCTCATCCTGATGAGCCCACTGGGGGGATTTTAGATTGGTGCCTCAGGACATAGAACCTAGGAATAACTTATCGGTGAGTTGATAAGTCATCGCTCATATGTGTGCATAGGTATGTGCGTATCCCATAGACTTGGAACTATGTTCGCCTCCAATAAATGTGATTTATAATATACTGCTCGTGAGTGATTCTGAATCGGTAGTCCTTGTTTAGTACGAGATGTACCAGGACTAGATAGCAGAGTATGCAGGCACCGTAGCTGAGTCTAGGGGTGCCATATTAGTATATATAATCTATAGTGATGAATATGTATATATACTTGTGATATTATCTATTGTGTGAAATTTGTAGATAAGGAAGGTCATAAATTCTTAAGTAACGTAAGTATGGTAATACTTAAACTTGTTGTAAAACTTTTATTCGGAATAATAAATGCAAGGACATTTAATAATAATAGTTTGTAGGAAATACGGGATATTACTAAGAGTGATAGTTAGAAAGTGGATGTCTACTTTATAGTTAAGTGATGACGATATCTATGTGTAACACCCCGCCCGCCCGGGGGGAGCGAACGAAGCGCTACTATCGATAAAACTAAACTAATCCACAAATAACAAGGTATAGAGCATCTAAATCCCACAATAAAACAAGAAACCACTATTCTCATCTTCAAATTAATACAACAAATCTCTCGAAATAATTACAACAATCCAATTATCTCGAAAATAAAATAAATCTCCAAATGCTCTATACATCAAAATAAATACAAGTCTTCTCATTTCTTGTATTAAAAATTCTTCTCAAATAATCCTCGCTAAAATCATCCCAATTGGTCCATAGCACTCAAATCCGTGCTCACCTGCCAACTAAGAAAAAGATGGGAAAGTACACAATACGACAGGAATATGCTCAACAAAGATGTTAGCGATGAACAAAGCGCAACAATACGACTACGAATACTCAAATCAAATAATGCAAATCTCAATAGCATTTTATCAATAAATTTTTCAACAACACATTAACCGGAGTCACCAGGCATCACCATACCGTGCCATACTTTATCAAGTAGCCGGAAAAGGAGTCTTGGCGGGTGCCCAACATCAGTGCCATATTAAAATCTCATGACAGCGTGCTCAAAACAATATGAATAATACCTCATGAATGAAAATAATTCCAACAATTATTTTTCCAGATTTCCAAGAATTTAAAAATTCAAAATATGAGTTCAATTAACAAGAATTCAACGGAATAAACACTCGCGAGATTTCAGGAGCATATTGTGTAAAACCCCATACCTCAAAATCATCAAATGAATCATCGCATAATTCAGCCTCAAAATCTAATCACACCATCACGTTCCTCTCGCGAAAATAATCAAATCTCGTTCTATCCCAAACTCGAGAAAACACCAAATAAGCCTTCTAATCTAAGGTTGAAATCTTGAATAAGTTTGGAGCTATGATTTGTATATGAAAGGGAGTAATTTTGGAGAGGTCTTCTGGTTAAAAAGCTTGAGAAAAAGTGATTTGAAAAGCCATGCCACGAATTTGTTGATATATAAAGGATTAAGTGTTTGATTAAGAAAAGAGTTATAATCAGATACAAACACTAAAAATTTTATTCCGACGATCGGACCGTTGGAATCGCTTGAAATTTTAACATGTTGTAGTGAACGGCGAGACAGGACTTCTGACAAAAATTCAGCTTGATCGAACGGTCGGATTTCTAAAAATATTATTTTTACTAGAGAGTTTTATGTTCCGAGGACTCTTAGAGAGTTTTATGTTTTGAGGACTCTTCTAAATAATAAAAATTCAATTAAAACTCCATTTTAATTCCAATTCCGAAACCGTTTGAAATTCTTGCCTTTAAAAATAATAACCAACATATTTGAGCAATAAAAATAATTTTATCTCAAAATTTATTTTTCCTCTTAATTTCGAAAATACCCCAAAAATTACGCGGGTTGTTACACTTCCCCACTAATAATGGAATTTCGCCCTCGAAATTCGCCGAATACCTAACTCTCAAAAATCTGGCCAACAATCTCCAAAAATAATCTCGTCACCAAAAACATAATTTCCTCACATCTAATCTAGATGCCTAACGCAAAACGATTCTTAAAAAATTTCTATCTCCAAATTCGCACCACAAGAATGCAACAAACCCAAAAACTCAAGACCCGAGGGTTGTCGTAACCTAAGCTCTGATACCATTCTGTAACACCCCGCCCGCCCGGGGAGAGCGAGCGGAGCGCTACGCATCGATAAAACTAAACTAATCCACAAATAACAAGGTATAGAGCATCTAAATCCCACAATAAAACAAGAAACCACTATTCTCATCTTCAAATTAATACAACAAATCTCTCGAAATAATTACAACAATCCAACTATCTCGAAAATAAAATAAATCTCCAAATGCTCTATACATCAAAATAAATACAAGTCTTCTCATTTCTTGTATTAAAAATTCTTCCCAAATAATCCTCGCTAAAATCATCCCAATTGGTCCATAGCACTCAAATCCGTGCTCACCTGCCAACTAAGAAAAAGATGGGGAAGTACACAATACGACAGGAATATGCTCAACAAAGATGTTAGCGATGAACAAAGCGCAACAATACGACTACGAATACTCAAATCAAATAATGCAAATCTCAATAGCATTTTATCAATAAATTTTTCAACAACACATTAACCGGAGTCACCAGGCCTCACCATACCGCGCCATACTTTATCAAGTAGCCGGAAAAGGAGTCTTGGCGGGTGCCCAACATGAGTGCCATATTAAAATCTCATGATAGCGTGCTCAAAACAACATGAATAATACCTCATGAATGAAAATAATTCCAACAATTATTTTTCCAGATTTCCAAGAATTTAACAATTCAAAATATGAGTTCAATTAACAAGAATTCAACGGAATAAACACTCGCGAGATTTCAGGAGCATATTGTGTAAAACCCCATACCTTAAAATCATCAAATGAATCATCGCATAATTCAGCCTCAAAATCTAATCACACCATCACGTTCCTCTCGTGAAAATAATCAAATCTCGTTCTAGCCCAAACTCGAGAAAACACCAAATAAGCCTTCTAATCTAAGGTTGAAATCTTGAATAAGTTTGGAGCTATGATTTGTATATGAAAGGGAGTAATTTTGGAGAGGTCTTCTGGTTAAAAATCTCAAGAAAAAGTGATTTGAAAAGACAAGCCACGAATTTGTTGATATATAAAGGATTAAGTGTTTGATTAAGAAAAAAGTTCTAATCAGATACAAACACTAAAAATTTTATTCCGGACGATCGGACCGTTGGAATCACTTGAAATTTTAGTATATTGTAGCGAACGGCGAGACAGGACTTCTGACAAAAATTCAGCTTGATCGAACGGTCGGATTTCTAAAAATATTATTTTTACTAGAGAGTTTTATGTTCCGAGGACTCTTAGAGAGTTTATTGTTTTGAGGACTCTTCTAAATAATAAAAATTCAATTAAAACTCCATTTTAATTCCAATTCCGAAACCGTTTGAAATTCTTGCCTTTAAAAATAATAACCAACATATTTGAGCAATAAAAATAATTTTATCTCAAAATTTATTTTTCCTCTTAATTTCGAAAATACCCCAAAAATTACGCGGGTTGTTACACTATGATGGTTTAGAGGTACCATAGGCGTGCATAATAGTTGAGAGGTGAGAATATCTAATGAGTGTTCGAAAAGATAACATGTGTATTATATTTGCTTACTGCATTTTAAGTACTTGCTAAATTGTTTTAAAATATTTTACACTCAGGCTCTAACCCATCTCTTGCAAAATCTCTTTTTCTTGTGAAACTATTTTTAGGTGTCCAGCCATAGGGGCGCCAAGCTTAGATTGTTGGATCTTTTGATGTGTTGTAGCTATTCTGGCAGTTGTAGGTCCTCGTATTTAGACGCCTCAACATCAATGATTTCAATTCTTTGATTTAGGCTTCTCAGTTAGGGCATGTGTCCCCCATCCTCATTTTATTTATGTTCGAGAGACATTGTGGTCATTTCATTTCAGTCTTTTAGTTCAAGTTGGATTTAGTATTATTACGATTCATGTTTTGGATTTTTTTTAACTGGGACGATTGTTCCAGTTTTATCATATTCAGTTAGATGGTGTTTTATTCATAATTTGTTTATTCATTAGAACGGTGAATGTGTTAAATAATTTAAATTAATTGACATTAATTATTGGGTAAAATGTTTTGACACTAGCTTAATTAATTATTAGGTGATTAATAAAGAAAAATGTTTTTCGACAGTGATGCTAAGAATGAACCAACCGGATATTCCGTTTTAAATTTCATAAATGACTGATCACCCGGTATTTAATTTGGCGGGGTGTCACACAATGAAATTCATCAATATACTATCCCATTTCCACACCAAAATCGCCAATGACTTTAACATCTCGATAGCCCTCTGGTGGTCAACCTTAATTAATTGAAAAGTGGTTCACTTCGAGACAAACTCGGCAATGTCCCGCTTTATCTCAGCCCACCAATATTGTCTCGTCATGTCCTGATACATCTTACCCCCATTGGGATGCATCAAAAATCACGACCCATGTAACTCGATCATAACAACATGTCTCAAGTCTCCATCCTCTATGACTACAAGTATCCCATTGAAATGTAAGCATCCCTCTGACATGATCAAGTAAGACTTATCCCTCTTCCAATAATTGACGCACCCTATTCTGTAGAATTAATCCCTTGTCTGTGCTTTTATAACCCTCATAATGATCTTGGATGTGACAGTCAACACTGACATATAATCCTTGGTAACTACGTCATCCTTCCGAAGCTCACTCCACTTTGCTATCCATACCACTGCTAACTCCTCCGTAGGTCATCGGATCAATGCATCTGCAAACACATTAGCCTTTCACGGGTGGTACTGGATGTCAAACTGGTAGTCTTTCCCAAAGTTTATCCATCTACATTGTGGTATACTAAGATCCTTTTGTCTGAACAGATACTGTAGCGACTTATGATCCGTGAACAGACTAAATTTCTCCCCTAGGAGATAGTCCTCCAAATCCTCAATGAAAATACTATCGCAGCTAGCTCTAGATCATGTGTGGGGTAATTCCTCTTGTGGGTATTAAGCTTACGATAAGCATAAGTTATAGCTCGGTCCTCTTATTGTAACACACCCCAAATCCTTGTAAGGATGCATCTGTAAATACAAAGTACTTCACTCCTCCCCTAGGTAGTACGAGCACTGGTGCTAAAGTTAATATGTCTATTATCTCATCAAAAGTTAACTTACAGTAATCATCCCACACAATCAGAACCCCCATTGTGAGTCAAATTAGTCTACAGACCTGCAATCTTCGAAAACCCCTTAAGAAAATGGCAATAGTTACTGGCTAATTCTAAGAATCTACGAATCTCTATCGGTGTTGGGTACTGACTCCACTCCCCCACCGCTGCAACCTTACTCTGATCTACTGAAATGCCTCTGTCGGACATAATATGTCTCAAGAACTGCACCTCTCGCAACCAAAAACCAATTTCTTGAACTTGGCGTATAACTGATGGTCGCGTAACGTCTGCAGAACCATATGCAAATGCTCTGCATCCTCACCCTCTATTCGAGAATAGAAAAGAATGTCATTTATGAAATAAATGATGAACTGATTTAGGGATTCTCTGAAAATCCTATTCATGAGATCCATGAATATTGTTGTTGAGTTGGTTAGCCTAAACGGAATAACCTTGAACTCAAACAACCCATACATCATCAAGAATGAAGTGTTAGGGACATCCTGCTCCCTTATACATAATTGGTGATAACCCAACCTCATGTTAATCTTTGAGAAGTAGGTTGCTCCTCTTAATTGGTCCAATATGTCACCGATGTGGGGCTAAGGATATTTATTTCAAATCGTGACCTTAGTCAACTCTTCGTAGTCAACACACAATCTCAATGATCCATCTCATTTCTTTATAAATAATACCAGAGCACTCCACAATGATGAACTCTGTCAGATGAAGCCCAGACCCAAGAGTTGTTGAATTTGGTCTCTCAAATCTGCATCTCTAAGGGAGACGTGCAACAAGGCACACATGCTATCAATCTAGTCCCCAATACTAAGTCAATGACAAACTCAATCTCTTGGCTTAGGGTCAAACCTGATATCTTGTGGAAGACATATCTAAACTCCCCAATCATTAGGATTAAATATAATGATATAAACACCTCCTACGAGGTATCCTCCTCGATATAATACAATTACGTGCTCAAACCTCCCTCGGTAAGAGGCATCGCCACTAAAAATATCTCCTTCCTTATAATGACAAACACGACAGTCCTACTAAAATAGTCCACCAGCGCTCGATACCCTGCCAACCAGTCCATGTGGAGATTGACATCATACCCCATTACATATAGAACTAGTAGGTTAGTTGTTGAGTATAACCTATCAATATATATCCCCACTCCTCTACAAATGGAGTGGATAAGGGCCTCACCACCTAACGGTGAATCGATACACATAATAATATTGTCGGTTGTCTTTAATAAATTGGTCGCTCGTACAAATTTAGAAGATATAAAGGAATGTGAATCCCCTGTATCGAATAGCACCTGATCCATATGCCCATCGATAGGAAACGTACTCTCTACAACTGGTGGTAGTTGCAGTGCCTGTGGAATCATCGCATTCTATACATTTTAGTCACACTCATAATGTAAATATCCCAACTGAGGTGGGACTGCTAGAGTTGGTGGTGCTGTAGGTAGTAACTGTACTTGTGGCCCCTACTAGGCACCCCCTGCTTTCCCCTGACCCTCTCCAGGCAATCTCTCTGCATATGTCTCAGCTCCCCGTAAATAAAGAATTGACCCATGAAATCCCCCTGTCGCTGGCCTTATCGAGACTGCCATGGTCTCTGTCCCTGATAGCCTCGACCCTAATGGTAACTCCATTATTCTATTGCCTTACTGGCCCTGAGGATCATGTTGTTATTGGCCTTATCTAAACTAATTGTCGCCTGGTCTAAATCCCCCTTACCAAAACCACTTAGTCAGATCCCCTTGCTAGGTATCCCTCTCATGATGTCTTCTTGACTGCTATTACGATGCCCCACTAGCACCATTACATCTCATTTTGCACTTCTGGCTAGAGTCTCCAACTTTCTTGCCTGCTTTCACATGGAATCGGTGATCCTGACAGTGAAGAAGTGTGGCATTGACAACCTTGGTGTAAGTCTTCAATGCCAGATTACGCAATAAGATGTTGTCAGATCCTCCAATTGAATCCATCCATAAACTTCAGTAGCTATTTGTCTTTGTGTTCATCTCATCAGGTAAAAATATTTCCATACGGGTGGACTCCTCCTTATACTCGGCCACAATCTTACTCTCCAGTGCTACATTAATAAACCTCCTCTGTATCTCAGTCTGAATTGTGAATGAGAAGAACTTATAGTCAAATCGCACCTAAAATTCTATTATCATCATCGTGTCACTATCCTCAGATGTGGTGATTGACTTCCACCACTGTAATGTTGTTCCCACTAAATTGAAAGTAGCCAAGATCAGTTTTTTAGTGTCTCTACACTCAACCATGTGAGGATGACAATGTATATCTTTCTTCCACTGACTGGTAGAAACCACATTTGTACTGCCCTGGAACTCTGGTGGATGCCCTTTCTAAAAGGCCTCCCGAACTCTCTCCCACATTGATAGTTCTGGATGGGGTAAGACGATTGGTGCCACCAACTGCAATGGCCAGGTCTGTGGGAACTATTGTGCCATGGTAGCATTAACCGCCCGAGCAACTATAGTGACCACCTCAGCATCCGCCAGTGTCCCTTGTGGCACCTTTGGCTCCTACTGAACCTCTTCACCATTAGCCCTCCTAACGACCCTAGCTGTTCTCCCTATCTTGGGTAGCACCTCAAATATAACCGAATTTATATGAGATCATAAGTAATATATATCATAACAGTAGAAAAGAGTAAATGTTAATTATGAATGCAATAATCCTAAAAATAGGGTTCTATATCAAAGAACGATACGCTAGAAACGTAGTAAGGTGCACATATCCTAAAGATACTAGAATTTAATGCTCTGATATCATCTGTGACACCCCACCTATTTAAATATTAGGTGGCCAACCTTCTACTAAAACAACAGGAATCTCATACTGGCTTATTCTTAGCATCACTGTCGAAAAATAAATTAATTACTAATAACCTATTAGACCCGGTGTACAATTTTAAAAACTTATTAACTTACTTATGAAAACTTACATTCATTTAAAAAACCATTCCAATAATATAAATATACATTCACCACGATAAGAAACTGAATGATGAATAGACGAAATAATCAATTTAGTCGAGAACCCTGTGTAAAATTCTAAATAAAATAATCCAACAAAACTAAAATAAGATAAAGTATGCATAAGGTAAATACTGTTTAATAATGGGCGACGTTACCTAAAGAAATAAATGAATGAACTCCTATCCAAATATCAAGGTGAGATGTGTCTAGTCGAGGCCTGCAGTCATCCACAACTACTGCAACATTGTCTGGCCTGAAAGATAATCACGTTGGCGTCCATGTGACTGGGTGTAACACCCCAACCCAAATTTATGGGTTAACCATAGTCAACCCCGCCCGAATTGAGCATTAGGTGTGAAGTTCAATGAAAAAACCTATATAATGTTTCTATTCCAATTTTAATTTGTTTAAAGTTTCACTTATTAGCATGCAAGTCCAAATTTTATATTTAACTACGTGAGGGACCCGTGGGAAATATTCCTGGAGTTCGATGCATACAGAGCTTACTAACATAAATAAAAAAGGGAAGCTTACATGTATAACGCTCTCAACATACGGAACCGCATACAACCTGTCGTAACAAAAGGAGGGAGGGAGTTGAATGCTCGGTGGGAACTATACAATGCAGTATAGAAACGAACGGCAGAAAAGATTACTCACACTCTATAACTACATGTATGTGGAAATACGTATATATATATACATATAACTTCAAAAATACATATCTCAATGCATTAAACCATTTTATTTCAAAAACGTATTATGGTACCGTTTATTCTCTTTGCCCTTACAAAATGGTTATTTTGTATCGTTATGCTTAAGACTAGCACTTCTATACATAACGCACGCGGTTAAACAATTAGCAATTGTTAGGAAAAAAACCTTCACTTACTTTTGAAAACACTGATTACTCAACGCTCATTAACTCAAACCAGAGTTGCTTAACCACTACTTAAGATTTTTTTTCAACACACGCACATATCATATTAGAATTTTTATTTAATATGAAAGCCTTATACGACACACACGCATGTGTTTATTATGGATTCAATCCTCATTAAGTATCTTAATTACTCATTAAGTCACCTTACTTAACCAGTTCGCTATTCTTATAGACATTAGTCATTATTCTCAATTTACTTGCCCACATTACATTAACCGGAACATTTATGGTTACGTTCAAGTTAGGTTGTTTTTATACATTCGTCGTGAAAACCTTTACTTGTCATGTTCCATATATCATTATATTTTTCATAGTCTTCCAAATACTTCATACTTCAATAGGCTTTACACTCTCGGCTATGCACACCATATGCTCTGGACAGTGTTTAGGGCTTTTCACCCAAGGGCTTCGGGCCCTTCTTGCTTCTCCTGGTGTCGTTCTCTTTCCTTTATTAATTTGTTTAATATTTTTCACATGTCTACATTATTTCTCATTTACAGGTCAAATCCAAAAGCCCGAACTTAAATGTCCATTTTTCCATTAATACTTAGAAAATTGTTTCTTTCTCCTTTAAGGCCTTTATTCACACACGCGTCGATTTTATATCAGAATCATTTAAGTTTTTAGGACTTAACACAATTTCCCCGATACTAGCATAAAAAAATTTATTAACATTTTATTCCATAAAATTTTCTACTTTAAGTAAATTATCAATTTACCCTTTTGTTGCTAACTTTGCAATTTAATCCTTTAACAAGTGTAGTTTTCCCAAAATGGTTATTAAGTTTTCGACTTAATAGTCAAAACACGTGTAGCCTTTTTAACACTTGTTTAATGTGACAATTTTACCCAACTTTTGCACTTGCCACCTTATTACCTTTAATATATAAAATAACACTCTTTTACACATTATAGCCCCATTTTCTATATATTTGAAATACACACTTTATTTATGGGATTTTACAACTTAACATCCACTTTCTACTATTCACACATTCAAACCCTTAAACTTACATTATTAACTTTTACACCATAATTCATATAAAACCTCGCTTTTATACAATTAAACATTAAACCCACTTTATTTCCTACATAAATTTCACACGCTTTAAATACCCATTAAAGTGAAAGTTTCTCTTTTTCATTTATCTTCATTTATTCATGTAGGTAATCGTCATTTAATCTCATAAAATAACCCAAACAAGCCTAATACATTTTATTCCATAAAATCACATTATTTATTTCTTCTCTTATCATTCAGGTTCTCTCCTTAAGGAATTCAAATCTTTCCTGAAGCTGGATAGATTAAATCTCCCTCATTTTAAATTTATTTGAATTTCTTGTGTAAGGGCCCTATGATAAAGGGCGTTTGCTTCTTTCAATGGTTGTAAGTTCTTTGGTTTCTCCCTAGTGTAAATAAATAATAATTTATTTCTGCCAAGCAAAAATTTCCTTTAAAACATCAATATAACACATTTTATTGCAAAAAAATGTTGAAGTTATATATTCTGAAATTTTCAATGTTTCAAAACCCATTTTTAAATCATCCTTTTTAAACCCATTTTCGTACAAATGATAAGATGATTACTAATCAACATTTATATGCAAACTAACATCCGTCTTACACATATTTAGTCTACTATATATCACATCTCGTATACAAACATACATATCACTCGTTATATACGTAGAATCGCATCCCCAGAGATGACACCTTATGGATGCTCTCAAGCATGCTACTAGGCTTTAGGTACACCACGTACCACTCTTAGGCCACCGGGTTAGATATCACTACCAAACCCAAATCGTAAACACATAACTGGAGGTGACCACATCATAACCATACCACATTACGCAACTAGAATCTAAACTCACGTACAGTGGTCATGCAACAATCCTATGACCTGGGAAATTGATCCAATACCTGCTGATCAATGCCAGGATGGACTACCAACTATGTGCAACGTCCAATAATAGCCTCAATAAAGTAGGTATGTTGATATATCCCCATATATACTATCTCTGTATACGTGTGTATGTGTGTGTGTGTGTGTGTGTGTGTGTGTGTGTGTGTATATATATATATATATATCAAACCGACTAAATGTGCATAAGTCACTCGTAGCACTAGCCCATAATTCTCGAGTCTACTTCCGACTCTCGAATATTCAAGCGGTCACTTATTTAATAATGAACTCATAAACATCATTATTGTAGAAACTAAGTTATTCTACTCATGTCCGTAGCCTAAATCTTTCCGAAATCTTAAACCAATTTCATTAATTCTATCACAATTGTGATTCACCCTAAAACACCCATATTGCTATACCCGAATTTCATTCCCGACTAACCCAAGGTAATTATAACTTCTCACATATTTTTCCAAAAGTCTTAAGTAATACATTGATCCGAACCCTAAACAGTCAATGAACAACCCAAACCAACAAAGTAGGCCAAACTTCAGGACCGAGCCGCTTCACCCCCAGACCCGAATCGATTCGCCTGCTAAATCAAGTCGGCCCCTGGGGTAGAATCGATTCGATTCTAGGAAGGATCATAGTTCATCTATGATGGGATCTATCCACTTCTTTTAAATTCTATCACCACCTATCATCATTCCAATCTGAATTTGATCTTCCCTATCAATCCCGCACATCATTATACATGTTTTTACATCCGAATTAACCCTTGAACACATCAATTCATGGGATTTACCTTGTTCATCAAGAATTACAAAATTTCTCAACTTTTAATCAAGATTTCATCACTTCAAATAATTATCATTCAATATCACATCTTTATAATACAAGTCTTAACAAATCTAACATGGGATTATATTCAATTCATTACACAATGATTTAAATACCAAAAACTCCAGTTTTACACATAAATCCCACCCCACAATTCATACGTGTTTCTACACAAACTACGATATGAACTATTAAAAACAACATAGTATCAAAGCAAGATAAACACTAGTCTTATATTGTAGGGATTCTGATTCCCTTCTACGATTCTTCTTCGCACAGTGGTTTTATGCCCAAAATTAGTCCAAACTCTCTTCCCGAAATGATTTTCTTCACTTTCTCTTTTGTTCTCCCTTCCTTTTTTTCTTTTCTCTCAAGTTTAGTTCTTTTGGGATGGTGGAATGGCTTCCCACTCAATCCACCTTTCCTAATTATATAATAAACCCCGAAATTATGCTTAGGGTTAAGTGAAAAATGACTCAAACACCCCTATATGGGTCTCATTAGTCTTAAAAATCCTCGGAACCCAATTATAACCCACGGGTACCTAATTCTGACTATATCAATCCATTACGGATATCGGTGCACTCAAAATCCCCATTCCAGTCACCGAACATAATTTTACCTTCGCATTCCCAACACGACCGCACATGCACCCTTCGAATGAGATAATGTCAAAACCCGTCGATTTTTACTCACTTAGGACATAATATCATTTGACATAATTTTATTTACAAATCACACTAATAAATATATTTTCACATAAATATTAATCATTTTCTTGCTAATTAGTATTTATTTAATATTCATTATTTATCATTTTACTTGAATTACGTGCACACTTGTAATTTAAAATGCTCAATAATAAATTCTCAAAAATACGGGTTGTTACATCAAGGCTGCAGTTGTAGCTAAGATTACTTGCGATCTCATTGTCCCCCATTGCGGGGCTATCCGGTGTTCAATTCACCCTCTTCCTTTATTTTTATAATTTAAATCATATTGAATTATTAAAACTCAAGTCACAACTCTAAACCAACTAGTAAATCTACACATGATTAAATTTCTAAAAGCCCAAGCTTGGAGTCCAAGTAAGTCCAAAAAGACTAAATGCCCCTAATGTTTCTACTCCAACCCCAAATTACCCATTAATTAATTGAATATTCATTTAAAAAATTAATAAACCAAAATTTAACAGATTCATTTAAATTAAGTATTTTCTCATACAATTCAAATTCAAATTCCATATTCAAATGTCATTTTAATTAATTAGTCCATGTAATTTATTAATTTGGGTTCTTAAAATCAAGATGTAATCCAAATTGGGATGAGATAAATAATGAGTTATATTCAAGGCAAGCTCCCTATGACCGTCTTTATTAATAAGAATATTCCAAGAACAATATAAAGAATTTAAAACTTATATAATAAAACTAGGTGTGCTCAAAAACTTGTCGCACATGTACATGTCATGGAGTTTTAAAAGCGAGGTTTACCACATGTTCACATGCTATTAATTTTAGATGAAAATGAAAAACATAATACTTTAGATGGGTATGATCTAATTGTAAGAGCGAAAATACCTGAACAAAATGAGGAGCCAGATTTGTATATTGTAGTTCTTAAACACATAATACATGGAATATATAGAGTATTTAATCCACAATGCCCTTGCATGAAATATGAACAACGTAAAAGATATTTTCCTAAAGAAATTGTCCCTGTATTGTTCAAGGAAATTATTGCTATCACATATATCAATGATGTGATGGTCGATGTGTTAATTTGGATAATAATGGTGATGTTAAGATTGATAATCTTGGGTAGTCCCGTGCAATCCCCGACTTTTTCTAAAGTTGTTTGACATATTAACTTTGAAATATGCAATAGTATTAAAAGTGTGAATTATTATACAAATATGTCTCCTAAAACTATATCATCTTTCACTTGAGGTTCATCCAAGACCCAGCTATGACAAAATAAATCAATATGTTTGTTAAATTGGTTTATGCTCTTGAGGCATTGTGGAGAATATTAAAATTTGAGGAGAATCGTATATATCCATTAATGGAATGCTTGAAGATACATCTCCCCGATAGACATCAATTTAATTTTTTTTCATCAATCTATCTATGACGTTTTATTAAAAGAACAAAATTCAAGGATAATGTGAACAAAATTTTTTAGAATATATAATAAGGGGTTAGAAGAAATAAAGAATTTATATTGGAATTTTCCAGAATATTATTGTTGAATTGATTCTCAAAAGTTTAGTAGAGAAGGACAAGTCAACAAAAATCAATTAGAAGGGTTTACATTGTCTCGCCATCTGAGGGGAGCGATTTTACATGTGTGAAATTTTAAATCATATTAGAGAAAAAATCATTTTGCTATTTGCTAACAGCTAATAGAATACATTATCCTACATTTCATCAGGCTACTGAAAAGCTCGATTTACTTAAGGAAGATGATATAATCACCAATGTATGATCGAAGCACGAGCCAATAGAATGACATTTGCTTTACATTAATTGTTATCATAATTTTAGTATATTATGAATCAACGGGTGTAAGGAGATTATGGGAAGAAAATTATTAATGTATGACTAAAGATGACCCATCCTTGAGTAATGTGAATAACGTATTCATACTCAATAATCTCTTACATAATATTAATACCCTCCTCATGCAACACAATAAAAGAATATTAGATTAAAATTTACTTAGAATAACTAAAGGGTTTGAAGACTAAGGGAAATTCACATTATATTGCAAGATGAGCTACTATTTTAAATACTTCATGACAACTTGCATTCAATAAAGTTATTAAATCCAAATCAATTGTTTGCATTCAACATTATCATGGGGCCTATATATTCGAAGTAAAGTGGTATACAATTTATATATGGGCCAGGTGTGATATGTAAAACTTCTTTGTATATTCACTTCTTGCACCTTTGAGAAACGATAGATCCATTATCATTATTACTGTAATATCAGTGATATAAGTGATTTGACCTGTTTGAGATCTTGTTTAACAATAGAGAAGATAATAACATATGTAAAGTAGCAGAAAAGATGAGAGAATGGATGAACATAGGTATATATATATATATATATATATAATGCACAGAATGAAAGTGGGGTTTCTGAATTTTGATCCTTAAAGAATGAGGCATAAAGTGTCTTTTATAGGTCTGGGGGTGGGCAGTGTCACCCCAAGCATACACTTTATGACCGATATGAGATGAGCCAATTAGTGCATGACACGTGTAGAAAAAGGTGTAGAGGTCATTATGGAGAATATTCTCCCCACATGTTAGTTGATCTTCTATAATGATTTTAGTTATATATATATATATATATATCAGTAATACCCCTATTATGATTTCCATGCATGCACGAGATGTCTAAGGTAGAGGGTTTTGGCTAGCCGAGACTGTTGGAGCTTCATTAGACTATAGCTAAGTTGAGATGAAACCAGCTAACTGTCTTGGACCAATATGGATGATGTTAGTGATTAGACCTCCTAGCATTGTCTGAGGCTGAGACTGTCAATGGCCGACACTATTTTTCATCAGATGAGACGATTACCTTGCCCAGCAATCGGGATTGGTCTTTGAGGTCGAGACTATTTAAGATGATAATATAGGTGAGAGGTTCTGGAAAGTGTGACTCTGAAGGCATGTACAGAGGAAGACTCTTCCATGGTGGGTACTTTGGGGAGAGACGAGACTTATGTGTATCAATCACCCCCTTGACCTCAGTCTTCAATGTTTGTGGAAGGTTGAGGTTTAAATACTTTGTCTATCTCGTCGCATCCTATCCATGTGTTTCTTAGTCTGCATTTAAATTTATCCCATGACTAGTGGAGGTACAACGATCGTATTTTGCTTTGGAAAATACGTCACTTCTCAATTGTGATAAGTGGAACACATGTTATTCACTAAGTAACTTGATTGATGTTGGCATGACCCTCTAAGGCATACATGAAGACAAATGTCTTATTAAGGGGTGTGCCCTAATGATGACCTTTTTGGGAAATGTGCACATGTTTTAGACTGTAAAACCATTCTCGCTTCTTCATTCTTGTTAAACTCATTTCTAGAGCATAAAACCTTCCTTCTATTTTTAGATTTTCTCTCTTTCTCCAATGAGCTTCCCTTTTTCTTTTCGATGACTTAGTTCATTTTTCGATCTCTCCTGCTTTCAGGTACCTCTTTCATCGTTATTCTTTATTTTCTTAGTTTTTATTCTTACTTTTAAAAAATTTATCTTTTGGCGACCTTACTGCTAACTTAGACTTGGAATTATGGTGGTTTATCCCACTTGGTGGTGGTTCAGTGGGAATAGGAAACTAGTACCAAAGTTTAGACTATTTTGGATAGGATTTTGCCATCTTAGGTTGGCTATTTTTACTTTTTGGTTCTTTTTTCGATGAGATTTGGTCGGAGCTATTCTTAGTGTTATTGGAAAATGTCATTCAAAAAACCATTCATTTGCTTAGTTTAGTCTTTAGTAGGTGTCCCTTTAAGTCTTCTTCACCTTTGTTCATGTACCATAGGTTGTACGAGTTAGGTGAAGAGTTTCTGCATTTACGTGAGTGCATAAGATAAGAGAATAGGAAGGCCAAAACTGAGTTATGCCGACATAGGCCTCATATGCCACTAACCCTAACTCCATTAGATATTGAACAACCCGTCTTACTGTAGACATGCCCTACTTAAGATGAGATAACATCTCATCATATTCTTATCTCTATTAGTAGTGATATTATGTCTACCTTTTCTTCGAAGGGTTATATCACATCTGAGTATTTAGGTCTTCATGATGATAAAAATATTACTGGGGCCAACTCTATTGAGTTAGCCACGAGGGTCTTAGTAACTCATTGTAGTGAAGGCTTGACGGCGGATTCAAGTAATTGGGCCCATCCCAGTACTTCCTCTCATCAACTAGGGTCATAAGCCCTAAATCTATAATATCTCAGATGAGGAGTCTGAAGTTGAGGTTGATAACAATTTTCCTCCACCCCTTCCCATGGTTGTACTTATCTCATATATGACTCAGCCCGTCGTCAGGAAACACGATCCTCATGGCAAGTCCCTTGGCATTTAAGATGAATGGGAATAATAGGATCCCTAAACTTTGGACACAAATGTAGCCTTGTCCATCCCCACTGACGTTTGTGAGACTGATCTGGTGGTCTGGAGGCATATCTATGGGATTAAATCCTCTATTAACATGAGACCTCCATTTAGAGACGATTGTGCCTTTGATTTCAAAAATATGGGGGAAGTATTCATCTATGAGTATATGTTTAAGGTTAACTTTTGCCTTTCTTTGCACCCATCCATAAGGGAACTCCTTTATTTTATCAGTATTTCCCCTGCCCAATTGATGCCAAATTCCTGTGGGATCCTTTTTCAGACAGCTCATTTTAGAGAGTTTCCTGGGATATCGATTGCCCGGTTGATGTCTTTTGAGCATGTTATACGGCGGTTACAACAAGAGCCAATCCTTACTATTACCAATTCATGTCTCATTGCCCTGATCAAAAGATTCTTCATATTAACCCAACTTCCAATTATGATTGGAAGTCCATATATTTCTTCATTCTTGAGGATTGGGAGTTTGGTGAGGGGGAGTCATTCGCTTCTGCTGAGGTCAGAGTGCCTCACAAATGGGTCCATATCTCGGTCTCGACTTAAGTAGACCTTGGTCTTAGTGCTAAGATAATAGACTTCATTTACTAACTCAGGGGGATGGCGTTATCGTCTTTAAATACCTGATGATCCTTGAACTCCTATAATATTCTAGCATGGAGAGGACCCCCTGGAACCACTTCGTAAGAAAATCTTTTAAATTTTTCACAATTTGACTATCATCTATAAATTATTCTGACCTAAGGTATGCTAATACTTATTTTTTTTTCTTTTTTTAGGTCATCATATCGATATATTTGATGAAATATGGGAAATGGCAGCAACAATATCAACAAACTTGCTCGCTCATTTTTAAGGAATTACCCCTCTGTCGATTTAGACTCGGCAGAAATCCATAATCAGTGCCCCCTGCTGATGAGGCATCTAAGAAAAGAAAGGATGTCATTTATGGGACATATGTTCCTCCTCATCGATAATAAAAGAAGAGGAAGGAGGGTCATCCCAGGGAGACCATTAATCTTATCCTCCCCTCAGGGATAACACTTCTGCAGTAACATGTCCATCCCAGCTTGGGGTCAAAGCTAACTCTCTTCTCATGAGTCATTTAAAAGATCTAAGGTTATGACATCGGTTGTCCTTGAATGAGACAACCATTATTTTGATGCTAAAGACCCTTCTCGTATTTTTAACTTCGCTATTTATTAGGAAACTTAGGTAAATATCAGTTGCATAACTATATCTTCTTCAAATTTTTTAAAGTGTTGCATTGTCTCGTACTAACTCTTTTTTTTTTCTTTTTAGTCTGTCATCGCCTTCCAAAACATCCAACAATGGGTAGTGGAGTCTGAGGCCAAGGCGAAGGTGGCCAATGAAGCCTAGGTCCAGCTTAATAATAAAAGGAAGAAGCTTAAGGATAAAAAAATTTAATATGACTCCAAGGTCTAGGAAATAAAGGACCGTCACAAGGAGTTCTTGGACAACCTGAAATAGGACCACAAGGTGAAGATTAAAGCTCAAGGTTAATCTCAAGAAGCATAAGGAAGATAAGGACAAGAAGATTCGGGTGGCTATCGAGAAAGTTATGATAGACCTCATGGAGTTAAAAAAGTTTTCCATTTATGCCATCCACTATATGGAAAAGGGGCGGGTTATCAACCAGTGTATTGACCTTGTCACCAATGGCTACTAGTTAAAATTGTCTTCTCTTTTATCTTTGTTAACCCTTTGAGTGTGACTACTCTTCTAGAGGTTCAAGCCAAGGTTGATGTTGCTGAACCTACTATGGTTGAGGCTAAAACAATACTGAATGCTGATCAGGATAGCACTAGGGTGGTCAGCGACCAAGAGGGGATTATTATTAACCACGATGAGAACCCAATCGAGTTGATTGTTACTAAAACTCTTGTAGCTGATGCTTAGACTTAATTATTTTGGGCGACTATATGTGGTCTTTTAATCCCAATTTCTATAACTATTTTATTTTTTAACATTGTATTTTGTAATTCTTAAACGTGAATGAAATTTTCAAATTTTCATGAAATTCCAAGTGCTGTATCTTTTTCATTACTTTTATAATACTATTTGTGTTGAATGAATGTCTAAGTAATGTCTTCACTATAAACCATTAATAAAGTAGGTCTCTCTATTTTGACATGTTTTAGAGAATTTGGCCATGCTAAAAGGATGTAAAGGATTTCCCACCTCTCGAGGTTTATGTAGAGTGGTGCTTTGGAACCAAGATTCCTGAGGCACCCTCATACCACCGTGAGAGAGAGGGGGGAGATTTAATTATTCACCACACTTAAACAATGTTTAAAAATTTCATACTTAAATGATGTTTAAAGGTTCTCACCAAACTAATATGATGTTAAAGACCTCTTGCTTCATAAGGTTTATGTAGAGTGGTGCCTTGCAGTTGAGACTCCTAAGGCACTCTCATACTATCGAGAGAGAGATTTAATCATTCACCATACATAAATGATGTTTAAAATTGTCCCCATACTTAAATGATATTTAAAGTGTCTCACCATATTAAAATTATGTTAAGGACCTCCCACCTCTTAGGGTTTATGTAGAGTGGTGCCTTAGAGGCGAGACTCATGAAGCATTCTCATACCACCGAGAAAGAGATATAATTATTCACCATACTCAAATGATGTTTAAAAATTACACCATAAATAAAAGATGTTTAATAATTGTTTGATTCTAAAAAAATGCAAATTTCAAAGATATAAGACAACATTTCATTATATTTATACATTTCCTGATCATATAAGAGAAAATTACCTTTCAAAGATAATTTATGAACTAACTATTGGTAATACTTTTTCAAATGATCCGCATTCCAATGCTTGAAAATGATTCCTCCTCAATGTTTTCCAATCGATATGTACCATAAAAGACCTCCTCAGTGACACTGTAGATTCCATGCCAGCTGGGATAGAGCTTGTTGGTTTTTTGGATGACCATCTTAAGTACGAAGTCTCCCACTGTGATGGGTCAAGACTTAACCCTTTTGTTGTAAAATTTAATAGCTATTTGTTAATAGACAGATTTCCTGATATCCTCGTAACAAAGTCCAATCTGCTTTCCTACAGATTTTCCTCAAGGTCATAGGCTTGAACCCTGTGGCTTGGCAACCCAATCTCGATCATAATTATAACTTATAGCAATTGGCTAGCATGAACGGTGTTTCCCCTGTTGGGGTTCTCTCGGTCATCCTATATACCCACATAATGATATGTAACTCATCAATGCATCTTCCCATGGTATCTTCTATCTTTTTCTTTTTATTGATTCCATCCAATATCATCTTATTATTCACATATGCCTGCCATTAGCTTGCAGTCGGCCCAACGCAAAGTTAAACTATTTGATGCCGACCCTTCTACAGTGGGCTTCCAAAGACTTATTCTTAAATTTCTTCCCATTGCATAATACCAATATATTGGGAGCTTATAATGACAAACGGTGTTTCCTCGAATAAATCTGAAACATTTTTTCTCAGGGATTATTATCATAGCCTCTGATTCTACCCATTTGGAAAAATACTCAATCGCAACAATCAAGAAATGAAAATTTACCTTCACTCTAGGTTGACAGTCGATCAAATAAATCCCCCATACTGCAAAAGGCTAAGGGGCTAATATTGAAGAAAAAACTGGTGGGTTTGATGGGGTATGTTAGCAAAGCGTTGGCCTTTTTCAGACTTAAGAACATATTATGAAGAGTCTTTGTAAGATTTAGCCATTAGTAACCCTGGGTTATAATCCTTTTAGCTAAGGATCTCCCACCAATGTGGTTTGTGCAGGAACCCTTATGTATGTCTCTGAGTAAATAACTTACCTCATACGGATGCACCCATCTCAAGAAGGGGAGAAGAAAACCTTTTTTATGGACCACGGTATAGTATTTTTGTTTGCTCGGCCCTAGTCTACGGCACCTTTTCATCTCTTAGATAATCTATGATGGGTTTCATCCTAGATTGTCCTAAATTCAAATTCATACAAACTTCAATATATGCCCTATCAATCTCTATACTCGGCTTTGGAAGGATTTTCATAGGTATCGAATTAGTGGATCTCTATTCTGATAGCCGATGCGAGCCTTGTTAATGCATTTTCTCTCCTCTTTTTTAACTCTTGGAATCATCTTGATCTTAACCTCTAGAAAGTATTTCATCGTCTTCTTTACTCTAGCTAAGTATTTATCCATCTTCTCATCCTTCAGTTCATAAATCTCTAAAATTTGGGTAATCTCCAACTAGGAATCACTATAGGCAACTATTTGCCAAATATTAAGTGCTTTCTTAAGTGATAGTACTTTCAGCAGGACTTCATATTTTGACTCATTATTTAATGCTTTAAATCTGAACCAGATGGCATATTCAATATCGGTCCCATCCGGCGCTAATAGTATCAATCTTTCCCCATTGACGTTTCCACAAGATAAACCATCAACAAGCAAACTCCAAATTGGTAACCCTGTCATAAAAGAACCATCGGCCAAGGTATTATTTTTTAATAAAAATATTGCCTTAGTGAATCATCTGTGGTATCGATTGACGTTCTTTCAGTTGTAATTTCCTTTCTTTTTTGGATGACCTGCGGGACTTCAATCGGTACTACCCCTTCTAAATCGTCTGTGGAACCCACGTATACTAGGAAATAAAATATGCCCATATTTATCCTTTAATCTTACTCCTCAATTGATAGATAATATCAAACTCACCAAGCTTGACTGAACAAGCCATTAACCTACTCGATTTCTCAAGTTTATGAATGACTTGTCAAAGGGACGTGTCGGTCAGCACTACCTTTGTATGAGCTTAAAAATAGGTCTTTGTCATACTATATGCATGGATCAAAGCAAATGAAAGCTTTTTTATCTTCGGATACCTCAATCTGCCCCTTGGAGTGATTTGCTATTAAAGTAAATCAATTTTTAATTCCACCATCGTCTCGAATAATGGGTTTGTTAATGGATGACTCTGAGACGTATATATAGAAGTATAAATTTTCCCCTCATATTGGTTGGGAGATGGGCATAGGTGAGTCGAGATTTTCTTTTAACTCATGAAATGATTTTTCACACTCCTCGTACTAGACAAACTTTTTTTTAGAATCTTAAAGAATAGCAAACATTTGTTTGTTTCCATAAACAAAAATATGTTCAATGTAGAAACTCAGTCTATTAGTCTCTGAAATCATTGATCATCTTTAGCATTTTCATGTCGATCAATTCTTTAATCTTATCCGGATTCACTTTAATGGCCCTTTGATTGACGATGAATCCTAAGAACTTTCCTGCTCTAACACTAAATACACACTTAGCTAGATTTAATTTCATTATGTATTGATCCATTGTGTCAAAAGTTCTACCTAATTCTGACACATGTCTCTCGATCTTCAAACTTTTTGTGATCATATCATCTATGTAAATCTCCATCGTCTTTTCGATCTGATCCTTGAACATTTTATTGACTAACCTTTGATTTTTTAAGTCAAATGGCATAACTTTATAGAAGTATGTTCATTTATCTGTGACAAAGGAAGTATTCTCGGCATCGTCTTTATGCATTGAAATTTCATTATATCTAGAGTAAGCATTTATGAAACTCATGAGCTCGTGGACGGTTATGGCATCTACCGTTTGGTCGATCCTTAGAAAAAGGAAAGATGTCCTTTGGATAAGTTTTATTAAAATCAGTAAAATATACACACATCATCCTCTTTTCCTTCTTCTTGGTCACTAACCACTCTAGGTAATGCACTTCCCCGATGAAATATGTGGCTTACAATCTCCTGTATAACTTCATACCTATCTCTGGAAAACGTCCTTCTTCATTATTTTACTAGTTTCACTGTCTTGTCTATGTTGAGTCAATGACAAATAACCTCAAGGTCAATCCCCGACATATCACTATGGCTCAAAGTGAACACATTTGTCTTCTTCTTAATCATTCAACTAACTCTTTCTTTATTTATGGTTTGAGGAACGGACTTATTTTGGTGGGTTTTTTTGGTTCATAATCATTGAGGACAATTGATTCTACCTCTTCTATAAGCTCACCCTTTTTGAGTTTTTGTGCATCTCTTGGATCATTAGTGTCAATGTTTTATGAAGTTGTCTTTCTTTCATGATATTCCCTTTCCTTCACCGAGGTGAATTAACACTCGTGTGCTTTAACCTGATCACCATTAACTTCCCTTACTCTATAAGGAGTCGAGAATTTCATCATTTGGTCTGCGGTGGAAGGCACGGCTTTAAAATCTTTATGTGTTAACCTCCCGGGGATTATGTTGTAGGCCAAAAAGGCATTTTCATCCATCATAAAATAGTTAATATTTCGAGTTATGAACCTTGTACAAGTTTCCCATGCATACATCTATTTTAAAAACTCCTAACGGGTGGAGTTTCTCCCCGCTGAACCCAATCAATGGGTGATGATAGGGGACAAGTCTCTTCTTGCTCAGCTTTAGCCCTCTGAAACAATACCAGAACATGATATCGGTTGAGCTTCCCCCGTCCACCAAAATACAAGCCACATTGTATCCATGAAATCGTGCGCTAATGATAAGGGGATCGTCATGTTGGGATAAAAAACTTCTGAAGCCTTATCTCAAAAACTTACGACGAGTCTATATATATCAATTTTCTTTAATTTGTTCATTTTACTCTAGATCTCTATCAAATTAATTTCAACCTCTAAGGTCCTAATTTGCCCTCAATTACATGATCCTTTTTATCAATCGGCTCAATACCTCCACTTGTCAATCCTCCACTTATCATTTTTACATAAAAAAGATCATGTTAAGGTTACCTTTAACTTCCAGAGGTTTGCAAGAAGATCTGGGTCATTTTCATCACAATTGTCTAATTATGGGTCATTTTTATTTGCTTGCACCTTATTTATTTTGGGACTAGTATCCTTTGGTGAAGAGTATCTCTTTTGACTCTCGTCTTGGCCTCCTCCTTCTTCAGCGTGTTTCTGCAGCTTCCCCTTGTTTCTCTTGCTTCTCAATCTCGTCTTTCAGAGCAAAGCATTAGTCCATTATGTGGTCATGATCTTAATGAAACTCACATCATTTACTATTATCCCACTTATGAGGGGGATCTTTCAACTTCTATGGCCACCTGAGCTCTTTATCTTCCTTTATTTCATTCAGAATCATTTCAGGACTAATTGTTAGAGGAGTTACTTGGCAAACTTTTTGTCATTGGACATTTTCTTTCCCTTTTAGCCACACCTGTTACTGTCAACCTATTTTTTGTCATCTCTCTTGGCCTCCTCCGCATTCATGATACTCTGTCATTGGCCAGAAGTTCTCTCATGGACTTTGGAGGATCCTTAGAAAGATTCCAATAGAGTTTTCTTAGTTGCATTCCACTTATGAAAGCTATCATCGTAATGCTCTCTTCGTAGTCCTCCACTTCTAACTTTCCTTATTAAACTGAGATATATAATATCTCAGAGACTAACTCTTCCCTTGTTTGAAGTTTGGCAAATGAGTGGCATGCTTAGGTGGCTTCATAATGAAATAAAAGTTATTGATAAACTTCTATGATATATTCTTAAAACTTTAAATACATCCTCTTAGCAGGGCGGTATACAATACATGATCAGAACCAATAAGCATTGCATAGAAATCCTGACACCTCATCTTGCTCGGGGTGGAATATATGTCAGTAGCCTACTAATATATTTTTATGTAATGAACGGGAACTCCCATCATATCTCAGTGTTATAGTTGGAAATTTGAACTTCCCAGGGGTTGGATAGCTAATAATTCAAGGCACAAAGGGAGATCCCTATATGTAACCTTTGTGGCTGGGATTGTGGCTTTTAATGTAGACGCTCTTGTCCTCTAGCATTGAATTGAGCTATTGTAAGATTTTTCCTCTGGAATTTCATTTTCACCTGCTTCTTCCACTTCAGCAGCTATTTCGGCGGAGGCCCCCTGGCTAAATTTCTATGTCCGCTATTGAATTCTCTCTACTCCCCTTTCTTAGTCTCGTCTCTATCGATTATTTCCATTATGACCAGTGGCACGTGAACTACCAACACTATGCGGATATTATCCCAGCTTCCATCACCTCTTGGGCCAAGACGGTCAAAGGTACTTATCCTGTCAAGTGTAGAACCTTTTTTATGACTCGTACATGTGTGTTTAACACTCATACCTTAGTAAGTTAGAGTTGGGTGGTCCCCGATCGATAAGAGGTCTCTGAAGTTTTGTAGCATTTCCAACAGTTTTTATTTTCATATATTACGTCCTCAAGATACTCTTGAACTTCTTTACTAAGGCAGAGACTTTGCAGGTTGGTTATCTCCTTACGCTTAGGATGGTGTTGGAATTCTTTGGAGGGAACTGGGGATGGTCCTTCGACTACAAAATGCAAGACTTATTTTGTTTCTGGAGTGATAAGATTAACAATAGGATTTTCAAGTATCCTACTCATGATGTCTTGGCTGAAGGCCAAGAGCTGCTGTTGCATCTGCTACTGGTTGGACATAAGGGATCTGAGCATCGCCGTTACATCAAATATTTCATACTATTGATACGGTTATCTAGAGCTGGAACTAGTGTTTGATGTCGGATCAGTGGACATGACCGACTGAATGTAACCAATTAACAAAAAATATATGATGAAGAAAGCACAAAACCCAGAAACAGGATGAGATGATGAAGCTTATTTACTCCCCAACTCAATCTTTTCGAATGGTTTTTCAGTACCAACAACAATGGAGCTAGATCACTACCAGAGATGAAAAATTAACAGTTCAAGCTGAGATGAGGAAGAAAACAAAGTTTCTTCCCATAGACGTCTCCAAAATGATGATGTTAGATATCATCCTTTAGGATTCAACCTATTTGGGAGATTTCTTAACAATAGAAAAGATGATAACATATAGAAAATGGCATAAGAGATGAGAGAATGGATATAATTCAGCCTTAGCCGATGTCTAATATGCAAATTTTAGGGGTGTTCACTATAATGAAGGGAAAGTGCCATAAATGGTGTATACAAGCTTCTCTCTCTCTATCTATCTATATATATATATAGATATAGATATAGATATATATATATATATATATATATATATATATATATATATATATATATATATATATATATATATATATATATATATGCACAAAATAGAAATAAGGTTTCTGAATTTCGATCCTTGAAGAAGGAGACACAAGGTGTCTTTTATAGGTCTGAGGGTGCACAGTGTCACCCCCTAAAGATACACTCCATGCATGAATATGAGATGAGCCAATTAGTGTGTGACACCTGCAAAGAAGGGTGTAGAAATAATGATGGAGAATATTCTCCCCACATGTTAGTTGATTTTTCATAATGATTTTAGTTGGATATGTCATCAATAACCCTATCATGATTTCCATGCATACACGAGATGTCTGAAGTTGAGGGTCTAAACTAACCGAGTTTTTTGTATATTCATTCCACTACAGCTATGCCAAGGTGAGACCAGCTAGCTAGCTTGGACCGATATAGATGGTTCTACTGAGTTGGCCTCTTAGCATTGTTGAAGCTGACACTATAAATAGCCTAGACTGTTTTTCATTAGATGAGATGATTGTCTTTCCCATCCATCGAGATTGGTCTCTGAGGCAGAGACCGTTTAAAATGAGACTGTAGGGGAGAGCTTTTGGAAGGTGATGACTCTGAAGGCATGTGCGAAGGAAGATTCTTCCATGTTGGGTACTTTGGCGTGAGACCACACATATGTTTATCAGTTATTATCGGGTGGGGAAGGAACATAATGAAGGTTTAAAGTTCCCATTTCCTTTAACTAATCAGCACTATTCTTTATAAGCAAACAATCAACTTTGTTAAGGATAATACATTGAGAGACAACTATACTATAGGATGACGCAACTGTTGTAGATCATAGAGCATTTGAAGTGATATTAGATATTTAAAGATATCATAAGTTCTGTTTTAACTTTTGGTGAAAAAATTATAATTCTCGAAGGAGATTTTTTCCAGGTCCTCCCAATTGTGACAAAAGGGACAAGGGCTCAAAATATGTTTTTGGAAGAGGATTAACCCCTAATTTATTAGATTATAAAGAAGAAAATGCCTTTTAAGTGTAATAACAAAGAAATATAAATATAGTTGGTTCTATAACTAACCAACAATACAAGAATACTTGAAAAGACTGGAATGAAATGAAAATTAATTAATACATCCTCAAAGATGGAAAATTAAATTTGTATCGGTTAACTAATCCTTTGGAAGTTTGAGACAATTCTCCAAAATTATTGAAAAAAGAAACCCTTTGAATTTGAACTCCATAATTGGTAAAAGAATCAACAACTTTATTGGATTCTCAATAGGAGTGAGAGAATTTAATGGACTTTAAATATTTAAAACTGATTATATCCTTGAAAAGACTTCTGATATTCCCTAGCAAGTTGATTTTTTTTTATTGAAAATGAGATCAATTATAACCTTTGAATCTAATTCAATTTCCATTTCCTTGATGTTATGATTATAGAAGAGCTTTAAGCCTTCTAGAATGTCTCTTCCTTAAGCACAATGGCTATTTGAAATATCTCCAAAACCTGAGAAAACCCATAGCATTTTTCCAGTTGAGTCCCTTAAAATACCTCCATAACCACTTGGACCGTGGATGACTTTGGAAGCTCCATATGTATTAAGCTTGAAATTAGATTGAGCTAGTTTTATCCACATAATTAAGCTGCAATTTCTACCATGATCAATAGAATTCAATGAGAAGCAAGAACTTAAAGAGTTTGGAGAACAAGACTTAAAAACTTTGTTTAAATTAATGTCTCTGATTGTATTATAGATTTTCAAGATGATTGTTGAATATTCCATAGGCTTTCCATCAAAACTGCTTTGTTTCTAGATATCCAAATTTCCCAAATAATATAAATTGGAACTACCTCAGTGAAGTATCTTGAAGAATTCATCCGCCACATCATTAGCATTCTATTAATGGAGGTGAAATTCAATTTGATGTCTAGCATACCACCAAAGTGAGACCAAATCTTCTTAGCAACAAGCCAACATCAGCACATTGAGCATAATGTAATTCCAATTTACTGGAAATTATTTTCAATTGGAATATTCTTATTTAAGCATCCCCACAAGAAAATGGACATCTTAAAAAGAGAGTGTGGCTTCCAAGGAATAGCAGTTATACAAGACTTTAAAGATGAACTTTTAATTAAATAAAAAGCACTATAGATAGTAAAAGAGCTATTATAAGTTAATTTCTAGTAATAATTGTCCTCAATGATGATAAAAATTTTCCTCAACTTCTTATCTTATTAAATGAATCCTTTTGAGGCTCGAAGACTTTGAATCACTTGGGGATTTTTGAAGTTTAGCTCTCATAAATCTGGCCCATCGATTATATTCTACTTTAGCCTTCCAAGATATCTTCGTGAGGAAGGATTTAATCATCTCATTTAATCTTTTGAAACCCATGCCTCCTTCATCAATTGGAACACATAGATCTTGCCACTTAATCCAATGATATTTAGCCCTAAAGTCTTTGATTGATCCATAGAAAAAGTTACTAAAGATCCTTTCAATTTTATAAATAATGCTTGTTGGATGGCTTAAGGTAGCTAGCAAATATATAGGGATAGAAGAAAGAACTGGTTCAATAAGGACAAGACTACCTCCATAAGAGAGAAATCTTGATTTCCAACCATTCACCTTGTATCCGATAGCTTAAATCAAGTCTTTATAGTAAGTTGTTTTGTTCCTACCTTTAAATAAAGGACAGCCCAAGTATTTAAAAGGAAGATTTGCAAATTTAAGACATGTTGAAGATTTAATAGAGTATATCCTTCTTCTTGAAACCTTTGAGCCCATAGTGAAATTACTTCTAAAAAGGTTGATCAATTGACCAAAGAATATCTCAAACTTTTTGAGAAAAAGCATAAGGGAGTTTAGACTTTTCTTAGCACCTATTGTGAAAATGATTGTATCATCAGCAAACATTAAATGGCTTACTTGAGAGCATTGTCTAGGATGAGAGTAAGAAGCGATTTTCCCAGTGGACATTAGGTGTTAAAGGCCTCTACTCAAAATTTCTAAAGCAATGACAAATAATGCTAGAGATAGAGGATCTCCTTACCTCAATCCTTTAGAAGACTTGAAGAACCCTGCAGGTTGACTATTAACTATCACTGAGAACCAATAAAAATATATGCACCTCCAAACAATGTCTATGAAACCTTCAGCAAATCCAAATGCTCTAAGAGTTTTGATTATTGATAACCAAGATAGTATATCATATGAGTTAGACATTTATAGATTAATAATCACATTATCACCAAACTTATTTATATCTAACAAAGTAACCATCTTTTGAGAAAGTAGAATATTGTCTAAAATGTTCCTACCTTTGATAAAGCCAATTTAAAAAGGGGAGATGATTGAGTTGAGGAAAGGAGCTAGTCTAGAGGAATAAATTTTAGTAATTTCTTGTACCAGAAGTTACAAGACTAATAGGCCAACAATAAGAACTTTGAGATGGGCTATTTGATTTTGGAATGAGGCAAATATGAGTGACATTCCATGATTTTGGAATGAAATCTCCCAGAACTTTTGATAATATCGCAACATTTGATGTAGAAAACTCCATTAAAACCATCTACTCCAGTATCACTATCTCCGTTCATTGATTTTATAGCTTTAAAATCTCTTCTTCCTCAAGAATATCAGTTAGTGCCAATTTCATTTCTTATAACACCAGCTTAGGGATAACATTTAGAAGATCATTTGAATTTGAATTTGAGGAATCTTTATCCTTTAACAGGTCTTTAAAATGATTTATGAGCTTAGTAGTAATGTCTGTCTGAGATTCTAGCCATCTTCCCTCCTAATTCTTCAACCTATGGATCTAAAGTTGCCTTTTTTTTTGCTTTACCACAGCATGGAAAATTTAGAGTTTTTATCTCCATCTTGAATCCACTTGTGGTTAGCCTTATGTCTCCAATATTTTTCCTCCAAAGACATTGAAAAATTAAGTTTGGCTTGGGTGGCATTCATTTCTTCTCTAGTTTGATCATAGGGATCATTCATGTATAAATATTTTTTAGCCAACAAATCATTTTCAAGTTCTGCTACCTCTTGAAAAATGTTCTTGAAAACTTCTTTATTCCATTTCTTAAGCTCATGTTTGAGTCTTCTGAGTTTTATAGAGAATTTCATCATACATGAGCCATAACATTACTCTTCCCAAGATTTCTTCACAATTCTTTGAAAATCCTCATGCATAGACCACATATTCTAAAATTTTAATGGCTTGATTATGCTATCAGCTTGTGTTTTAATCACGATCAAAAGAGGAGGATGGTCTGAACAGTTTTTGTTAAGATGTGTGATGGAAGTATTTTGAAAAAATAACATCCATGTAGAATTTATTATGCCTTTATCTAATCTCTCACTAATAAGATTATCATCCCTTTTATTTGACCAGGGGAACTTGGAGTCCGCATAACCAACATCAATAAGGCCTGCATCTTGAATAAATTGATTGAAATCTGACATTCCTGAATGATCAGCATTATTTCCATCAATTTTTTCATAAGAGTGAGCAATAGTATTGAAGTCTCCCACAATCATTAAAGGATTGTCATAAACCATGGACATATTAATCATTTAATCTTCCCACAAAGATAACCTCTACCTTATAGCATTTTGCATCGACTAATTTAACATAGAATGAGTTGGGTAATTAAGGATGAGAAATGCTTAGAAGAACTTGTTGAATGCCATTATTAATTACCTCTAAATCAAACATCCAAAACCACCAAATATTATTATTAGAATTACCCCCATAACCTTTAAAATTAAGGAAAGTGAAAAGATCTTGAATCTTCTCCAGCTTAATTTTTTGTTTCAAAATAGCTAGGAAAGGAAGATAGTGGAACTTGCATAACCTTTTTAGTCTTCTCTTGGTAGCTTTATTGCCCACACCACGGGCATTCCATATAATTGCATTAGTCATTTAGATATTTTAGGGATAGCTTTACTGGATGACTTCATATAAACTCTAATGATCCTTTTGAACATTGGATCATAGACTTTAAAACCCTTTGGAGCAGCTTTCTTCAATGATTGCTTCTTGATCACTTCTTCTTTTTGAGTCATCTTCTTCTTAACATCATCATTTTTACTTGTAAGAGCCTTCAATTTATTATTTAGATCCTTTGAAAAATAATCTATTCTTCAATGAATGGAGTTCCCCTTTCCCAGATTGCATATGATTCAAACATGTATAAGGAATAATGTAAAGGAAGCTTTTAATTATTTGAGAGATTTGTGGCTTTGGAACAGAGGTTTAGGTTGTCTACTATCTTGACTTCTTCAAGTTCTACATTAATATGTTTCACTTTATCTATAAACTCCTGAATTTTTAAATGGATCACTTTCTTAATAGGAAATTCATTTATAACATTGTCTTCTTGGATTTCTTCACCCATATCTCCTTCTTCAGGATCTTGATTGCTTTCTTCATCAACATTACATTCTTTGTTCTCATTTATCGTAATAACTTATATGTTCTTGTGTATCCTATTATCTTGAATATGATCCATTTTATCAACTCTTTTTTTCACCCTTTTCTTCTGGAATTTTTGAATAAATTCTGCAGGTTTCTTCCTTTCTTGATTGTTGAAAATACATTTAGTTTCAGCATGTCCCAATTTGTAGAATTTCAACAGTACTCAGGTATATTTTTATAATTAATTTCTTGCCAAAAACTAGAGTCTTCACATCCTATCGAGATACTTCTTGGCTTTGGCTTGAGAATATCCATTTCAATATATATACGTGCAATACTTAGATGGTGGATTGTTGTTGTTGAGGCATCCAGGTTTAGAGGTTTTCCCATAACTTAGGATAGAGAAAAAAAAGGATTCCATAGCGAATAAATGGATGGGTAAAGAAGGGTATAAAATCCACACTGGGACTATTGAACTCTCTTTATCTACCCAAAAATCAGGAGACCCTTAAACGTACGCATGGGACTCCTCCCAATGTACCAAAGGTCACGAGTCCAAAGTCTAACAAAGCCCTCATTATGAAATCTGATGAGGATATACTTGTGATCAAGCAACCCAACATTGAAAGCAGCCTTTTCTCACATTCTAATTCATTTTAAAAATACGCAATTGTTCAAAGAAGAGCTTTTTATTATCGTCACTTCATATATAAGAACCTACATCTCTTTCTTCATTTCAATCTCTTTTTCACATTTCTTCACTTTCTCTTTTTCATTCTTTCCCTCAGTTTTCGCCTTTAACGATTGTGTACGTGGTTAACGAAGACAATGCCAAAAAATTCACCCGCCAAATTCCACAGTGGGTAAAGGTGTTATTTTTTAGGGTTTCCTATGAACTTTCTGCCCTCCCTAAGGGCTATTAGTTTCCACTTATATTCCTTATTGAATGTGGGGTTACTTACCCCCCCCCCCCAACACACGCACACACACAAATCTTTTATTCTTAGAATTCTACCAATATTTCGATGTGGTACCAGCCCAAATCACTCTAAATACTTGGAGGATAGTTAATGGGGTTCATCATATTAATAAGATGTATGGGACCCATCTCAGCATCACTTAAATTATGTATTATTAATGATGGGAAACAGCCCATGAAAAAATAAACTACATGAAGACAAGGATGGACAATCGGTCCCTGGTCGTGGATCTCAACATTTGTAATAATGATTATAAGGATCATGGGTTACTTGTGAAGAATTTCAAACATTATCCCCTTCCTAAGGGCGTGTCATATGAAAGGCCAAGATGTCCACAAGAAGGGATGGGCCATAGGTTATAAAGTAGTTAAATTCTTAACTTTGTAATTATTTTGTTGATTTGGGCTGATGGTGAGTGCTTTTCTTTGTTTTTAGTAGATAAATCTAAAAAAATCGAACCTCGCGAATACAAAGCCAATTTTACAGATTTTCGAACAGTTTGGATCATTCAATAGAGGCCTGAAATTGTTAATCACCCAAGGTCAACAACATTTTTACTCAACTACAAAATTTCTACCACCTCCTTTTTATGAGGCCGGTAGAATAGACACCAATCGTCCCTATTACTTTGGTCGATACAGAAGGTTCATCCTCCTAAAACTCAAAAGAGAAGGGATCATATGTGGAAGGAGCATCATCTTCCTTTGAACCACTAGACATTTTGTTGCCTCGTTCTACTGTCATTTCTTCCAATGATATGGTTAAGAGAAAGGTTGTGAATCTGATCACTGCAAACGTAGGTACCAGGTCTTCTCCCCCTGCTCTCATGTCGGGCAAAGATAAAGATGTTACTCAGCCAGCGAGAAAGAAATATGACATTTGGGGTTCCATTACCCCATGAACATTGATGATCCCACCTCTAAAGACTATGAGTCCCTTTTAATGAGGTAAAAGATGGATCACATACCTCATCCCCCACTGGACATTGTGGGAAAAAGGATGTTGATAAGGGCAAGGGGTTGTCCAATCTGTAGTTACTCGCCCCGAGATGACCCAAGACTTGATTCGATCGAGAGAATTTCCCACTGATTGGGAGGAAACTTTTTCCATGCCCATTATCAACTATTAGAGTGTTCCAACCACAATCTCTCCCTTATAAGTTTGTTGTATACTTATTTTCTTCTTTTTGTGTTTCTTTTTAATTGTAGTTTTCTTATCTTTATCCGCCTATTGTCTGGAAGCTTCTATTAGATTATTACCAGTTATTGGAGATGAATAATGCATTGAAGAAATCTTCTACTGACGTGAAGGAAGATTTTGTTGAGCTTGGCAAGTCTCTAAAGTCTACTCGAAAGATTAATGTTTCCCATGAAACCAAAAAGCTAAAGCTTAGTGAAAAGGTTAAGAGCATAGAGGATAATAAGGTCAAGTGTTAGAAGAAGATATACAATTTTGCCAAGATGTTAGTTGCTGCTAAACATTCCAAGAAAGACGATGAAGATGCTACGGCCAAGGCCGAGGCCAACATTTCCAAGATACGTGCCAGTGAGGCCAAGGCCAAAGACGAGGAGGCCTTATTTGGCATGTCGAAAGCTAAGGATGAGGCATTTACTCGGGCCTTAGCCAATCCTGAATTCTAGATTGCATACTTAAAAGGGTATTTTTTTAAGAATCACTAAGATGAGGCTTTTATTAAGGTCGACATTGCCAAGGAATTCAACTTCTAGGAGAACAATACAGGTTCCCCTCCTCAAATTGAGGAAGAGGATAAGGAATAAAATGAGGTGACTGTCGAAGATTAGATCACTATTACTGAGCTTTCTTAGGTGTAACTTAATCAAACGGTTATGATCGGGGTCAACCATTTAGAAGCGATAGTTACTAATCAGGTTATCGAGAAGGAGAAGATCGGCGAGAATTATCCCTAGGAATTTTTAAGAAAAATTATATTTATTTCCATTCAATAATTGATATAGGGAACTGCCCCATTTATAAATTGTTCAATAAAATATATAGTTTAATCCAACTATTGCCCTTTTACATGCTTTATTATTCCTAGTATGGTCTCTTTTATTTTCTTAGCTTATGTGTTCGACCTCCTTTCCATGTAGTTCAACGCAAGACTTGAAGCTTATCACTTTTTAACATGAATTTATGATAAGACGTGAAAAAGTATTTATTATCAGTCTTAGCGAAGACGACGATGATGAGGATGATAATCTTGACATTATTTTTATTTCTCAAAGCAGTCATAAGGAGTCGTTATCCAATCTGAGGACCGATTTTGACCAAAGGCTTTTTTAGCTCAGCAAAGAAGGTGGATTTGATAAGAGACTGACCGATATTGAGTCTGCTTATTTGAGGAGGAATTTTCTTCTTTATACCGACCTTATGGGTGACAGGGAGGTCACCACTAGTCTTGAGAAGTATAAGAATTACTTGAGGTTGATCTTGAAAGACTTAACAAGTCCAAACTAAGTGAATAGGTTGGAGATGGAGCTTTCTTTTTGGAAGAAGAGAACACTCAGCTAAGAAAGGAGCTGGAGAAGACTCAAAAGTCTTTTAATGGAAAAGTTACGACTGTTAAGGTCTATCTTTATCCCAAAGGAAGTAGTATTGTCATCTAGAAGAAGGGATAGAGAAGACCAAAAAGTATTTTATAAAACAAAGTGATGATCATTAAGAGTCTGTTCGAGAAGCTTGACCATCTTTCATTCCAATTCCATAAGAAACTTCAAAAAGTATGGATGGACGAATATGATAAGGCCCTTCTAATTATGTAATATACCGTGAATGATGCTCAAAATGTTGGCTATAAAAATGGATGGCTCAATACTCTCACAATGGAAAAGGTGCCAAAAGATTATGAATTATGGTATTGGCATAACCCAGGTTACCTTCATTAATGAAAGCCTTCTTTGTTTTGAGGATCCCAACAGATACCATTCCAATTATATTAATAAGGAAATACCATAGTAACTACAAACTTGATAGAGGTGGTGGTGATTACCATTCTTAACGCTTGGTTAAAGGGGTGAGTCCTAGGAGGCCGTAAAGGATATAAGATATGTCTGCGATCTTTTAACAGTAAAATTAATAATTGATCATTTTCTTTTTATTTGGCTTATCCCGTTACACCTCACTTCACCTTCGTGATCATTTTCAAAACTTCGAAAAGAAGAATTGTTAGTGATATTTTCAAGATTGATGATCGGTTGTCATAATTTTACCTGAAAAGAGTTATGAAGTGGTTTGGTAAAGATTAAAATGTTCAGGGGCCATTTTTAAAAAGAGTTTGTTTTTCAAAATGATTTTTAAAATGATTTATAAAGTTTTTTTTTAAATCTCACTAACTCGTTAGAACATGTTTGATATGTCATTCGAACGAGTTAGGTAAGGTCATTTGAATGAGGTTCCCACTTTTAAATGAGATTTGAAGCGTCGCCTTTTGGTTCATCTCGGGAATTTCGTTTGAAGTATCATTAGAACCATTTCAACGAGATTGGGTACATCGTTCGAACAACATGTAAGTTCGTTCGAATGAATATGCATGTTTTTCTTTTTAAAAAATCCTTTCTAAATCTTTATTCCCTATTTATTTGCAATAACTTTCCATGTGAATAAAAATACAGAATGAGACTTTTAAAGAAACCTTTTTAGAGTTCTTTTTGTGATCAAACTCTATAATTTTTTTATCCAAACCCCTTGGATATTTTAATATCACTTTTCCAAACAAAGAAGAACATGATCCAAAGTTTTAAAACCTTATATAGAAATTATCTACGGTTGATTTGTGGAGTCGAGGCTCTACAACTAAAAAAAAGGAATTATGAATCTTGAGGCTGATAGTTGGATACTGAGATAAGATTCGCTTATTGTGGGTGGTGTTGGACTGCCTTACTTTATTTGAAAGTTTTTAAGACCCTTATACGTTGTACCTTATGGATATATAAGTAGTTGGTAAGTCATTACATATATATCTTATCATTAACGGTACTAAATTAAAGGTTGTATCCCGAAAGGGATTTTTTCTCAATTTATTCTTCTTTCTATTTTAGTTTGGAATTTGACTTCACATCACCATTGTATGTTCAAGTTAATTTAAATAAGATAAAATTTGGTAAAAATTTAATCTTTGTGTGTGTGACCTAATATACAAGTAATCCATATATCCCCTACTTTCTCAAATTAGTATTAATGTCGGTTAATATAATTTATTATGTGATCTTTAAATTAGGATTATATGGATAATTTTTATAATAGGCTACCCATTTTTATATGTCAAATTATTCATATTGGAAAGCTTGAATGAGGTCGATGCGCAAGTCGATTAATAAGAGAGTCTAGCTTGTTTGTGAAAGAGGGCTGACACCACCCACTGTGACTAACGACGATGTCATGAGTCTTAAAATTATCTCTGATTGGACGGAGGATGATTTTAATATAGTAATTTTAATTCCCGTGTCTTCAGTGCAATTTCTGGTGCAGTAACTCCCGACGAATTTTGTCAGATTATGACATGTACCACATCTAAGGAAGCATGGGATATCCTCTAACTTACTCACGAGGGTATGAATGTTATGAAAGATTCTAAGCTACAAAATATCATCACACAGTTTAAGACCATTACCATGCTAGAGAGTAAGACTTTTTAATGAGTTTTATGCATGTTTATCTGATATAATCAATTCTAGCTCTATTTTGGGTGATAAAATTCTGAAGACGAGAGTAGTGAAAAATATTTTGAGATCCTTGTCGTATCGTTTTATCTTTAAAGTCACGGTCTTTAATTCATTGGGAATTTTAGATTCTCTTACGTTAGATGAACTAGTAGGCGACCTTCAAACTTACAAAATCGATATATTTCCCAAAACTCAATATAAGATGATTAAAAAAGGGATCGCTTTGAAAGCCCAATCTAAAAGGAAAGATGAGGTATCTTCTGATTCGAGTTTGATTTTGAATTCTATGATCTTGCCCTTTTTGCGAAAAAAGTTAAAAAAAATTCTCAAACTAAAAGAAGAAAATTCTTCCAAAAAAAATAAAGGTTTTGAGAAAGCTAAAAAATTTAAGTCAGTCAAGAAAGGTTTTGAAAAAGCGAGAGGAGAGTACCCTCAAAAAATGAGAAGAGATGATATGAGTGCAAGGGTTCGATTCGATGGATTCCATGAATGAATCACCGTATGGATGTAACTTCACTACATTCATGGCTAGTCATATTAGTAAATCAAGTACATCTCACGCCGATGAGAATATTTTTAAACATGATGACCTTGATAGTAAGTCTAATCATTTTGCATAGAGAGAGGGAGATGAAGTTTTGAGTGAAGGAGAAAGTGGCCTTCGGGGAGCCTACTCCGAGATTTACAGCAAGCCTTTCAAAATGAAAAATTAAAATAAAATTTAGTGCTTAAGGCTTAATCACTAGAGAAAGAGTTGAAATAGTGGAGAGAGAGTGACACTCCGGTGAAAGTTTGTTTAGGAGATAGTGTTATTTTAGTTAGAGGTAAAATAGTGACTTGACTGAAAAAGTGGCTAGTCTTATGAGAGATCTTCAAGATTCATTAGAGACTCGTGAGAAACTTGAAGTCCTTGAATTCCAACTCGAGAAATATCTCGAACGTGCCTAAGAGCTCAAGACTACTATAGAGGATTCATTAAAAAAGGTAAGGAAAATTTTCCTTGGTCCCACTTTAGGTTTTAGGAAAAGGCAAGTAATTAGTTAGGAAGGTGCATCCACTTCTCATGTCATACCTGAATTGGTTACTAAATTTGTGGTGGATCCATATGGGCCTTGTCCCAACCCACCAAAGAGAGTTCAACCTAAATGATCTAATTAAGGTAGACCCGAGCAAGTTTATATTTGTACCCATTATAAAAGGAGAAGTCACTTTAGGGAATTTTCCTATAAGTTAGGAAGAACTCTACGTAAACATACTCCTACACACTATTATAGAGACTTTGCTAGTCTTATAGAACTAGTTGAGTTCCTAGTCACCACTTCTCAATGTATGATCGGTGGAAGAATTTCAAAGGATATTTATGCCTTTTCAGAATGTTTCTTATGCTATAACTATAGCCAATAATGATAAGGGCAAACAAAAGGTTACCTCTACTTGGGTATCCAAGTAAGACGACAAAGCCCTTATTATTCATATTACTATAAAGGTTCAAGATGATTTTCAATGGTATTTTGATATGGGTGTTATAGGCAAATGACCGGTGATAAGTCATATTTTAGCAAGATTGTGGATTACAAAGAAGACAAAGTCACCTTTGGATATGGGAGTACGCCGAAGGGTTGAAAGTGAACTTAATTACCATAAACCAACTTTGAAATGAAAACTTTATGGTAACGTTCGACCAGACGTAGTGTAATCCATATGATCAATTCGGTGAACTATTACTCAAGGAATGAGGACCGATGTTAATTGCTATGGGATCATTCCCAAGTCCTCATTTGTGTGTGTAATACCCCGTATTTTTATGCTATATTAATTTGGGGATTTATTAAAGTTAATGTGACTGAATTATTTAATAAAAATCTGGAAATTAATTATGTTATAATTATTAACGTGACAAGAGTTAGTAAGTATGGGAAATTTGTTGAATATTACTAATGAGAAAAGTAATATATGTTATTGATTATATTGAATGTCACGAGTGAATAAAATGATAATTTTGGAAATTTGAATCAGGACGCGCCCATGTCGCGTCGGGACTAAATTTTGTTAAATAAAAAGTAAATATTTTATAAGTTGTTCGTATGGTCATTTTGAGTGCGCCAACGCGTCCGTAAGGGTCGAGATAGTCAGAAAAGTGTACCCGGGGGTGTAGTTTGGGTCTCGGGACGTTTTTAGGCCTAATTGGTACCCTGGGAGGGCTTTTTAGTCATTTTACATTCTTGGGTAATTAAACCCACGATTTTCAGCAACCTATATCAGCCATCTAGGTTAGTCATTTAGGGTTAGAATATTCAGAAAACCCTAGTACGGCCATTGGAGAAGAGAGGGAAAGCTCTCAAGGCAATTCAAGGCCAAAGAGTCACCGGTTTGCACCGCCGCCACCACCAACGCGTAGATCGCGAGAAGGGGAACGCAACCACACCAAAATCAGCCGTAAATTAGAATACCAGAAATCCCAGGCAAGTGTTTAACTTGCTATTTTCGTTGGTGCAATCTTCATATTAGTTTAGGAATGATTAGGGATGAATTATGTAGAAGAAAACCCAATTTGTGATAGGAAAATCCATGTAGTATTGGTTGTTATGATGATTCTGGAAACCCTTGCCATGTAGAGGAAATTAACCACAAAATTTTGATGATTATAAGAAAGAAATTTTGGAGAAAGATTTGTTAGAAAACTGTTTAAGAAAATTCTAGGGTTCTTGATAATTAGATGTAATTTTGGGTGGAAATTTCATGTTTAAATGATGAATATGTACATGCCTTACGTTAGAAACATCTGGTATACTGTTATAATGGTAGTAGTAGAATTCTTGGACGTTTGGGGTTGGAAAACATGTATTTGGATGAAGAAAATTGGTTGAACCCGTAACTGCAAATTCTGCAGATTTTCGCAGACCTGCTTGATCGATCGATCGAACCTAGAGCTTAGATCGATCGAAGGTTCGATCGATCGAGCCCCAAACCTCGATCGATTGACCCCTCCTGGCAGACTACTATTTCCCTTTTGCAAATGATTTAAAAATTGAATTGTCGTGATATAATTCTTGGGCATTCTTAGTATAATGATTTGGGAGACATAGAGGACCAGTAGGGCGTATAAATAAATGTTGGGATCATTAATATTCGACAAGAATGGTATTTATGGGATGTTTACTTTAGGGTTAGTAAATAGATATGTTAATGTGTGAGGCGCGTAAGAGAGTTACGATGAAACGTAAATGTGACACCTACTGAATTTTCTACTTGGAAGAATAGAGTCCACGAGTGTCACGAAATAAGTGAAAAAACCCTTCGAGTTAAGGTTAGAGATGAAACCTTATACGTAATACTAATAATGTGAAATTAAGATTAAATGTTGTAATTATGGGTGACGAGAGGAACCCATATTAATATGATAAAAGTGGTACATTTATATGGTTGTGTGTACATATATTATATACATGTGAAAAACATACCGCGCTACTTGCTATCCTTGAGGTTACCGCGCTGGGACAGTCTTATCTCGATGGGACATTTATGGGGGATATTGACTTATACTCTAGAAGATAGATATCCTTGGTACAGGCTATCGAATTGATAGTTCAGACGGTCCTAAGAGACGCGAGTATGTGCCATCCTCTTAGAGACTTGGAATCTATGCTTCGCCTCGATATTATTTGTGTATGTGTTAATACAATTCGAGAGTGATTCCGAATTTGTATTCCCCTTGATATGAGTGGTATGGGGTTTGGATAGTGGAAGTATGCACGCACCATAGTTTTATTTGGGGTGCTGTTAATATATATATTATACGAGTAGTTAATATATATATGAGATTTGGAAACTTGAAACTGCCTACTGTGATTTGATAAGTAGGACATGGTTGATGATTCAAATAGTAAATACTTGTTTTGTGAAAGTATAATATGACACTGGGAAACTTTATAATTTAATAAAGCTAAAATGAGAGTTGTGCTACTAATTGGAAGTATTTTTTTAAACCATGACATTGTTCGGTTTTGAAATCTTATGAGTAAGTTAAGATAAGCTAAATTATTGGGAAGGTTAGTATGATAAAAATGTTAAGATAAACCGTTGGGAAGGTTAGTACGATAGGCGTGCACATTAGAAGAGAGGTGAGAATTTCTCAAGAGAGTGTCGCTCTAATATGTTGTTGCATTGGCCTGTATCAATTTAAATACTTGCTAAGCGTATTTTAAATCAAACACACTTTCGGGCTCTGACCCGTTTCTCTCTCTCTCTCTCTTGTATATATATGTATATATTTCAGGTGCCCAGCCACAGGGGCGTCTTACTTAGGATCTCTTGGAAGGAACGTGCTGCAGCTTAGGTGGGAGTTGCAGGTCTCTTGATTAGACGACTTCGTTCATTCGGATCCACTCTTAGCATTTACATTTAGTTGAGCATGTGTAGCTCTTTCCATTATTCCATTATTATTGGGACATTTGTATTTCAGTTATTTCCAGTATTGTTACTATGAGTTTTATTCAGTTGATGGTGTTACTTTATATTTCGCATGTTGACATTCGGTTGACGAATGTTTTAAATTAATTGGACTATGTTGAAGATATTTAATGTGGTGTGATTCTTACTTATTTGAATGTTGTTAATAAATAAATTAAATGTTTTTCTTTAAATAAAATTTGGAAAGTTATTTATGAAAATGGTTTTGACACTTAGCTTAATTATTTAGGGTGTTAAATTGGAAAAAAAATTATTTTTATCGACAGTGATGCTGAGAATGAACCAACTGTTTACCTTGATTTAATTTAATAAAGGAGTGATCGCCCGGTATTTAATTAGGCGGGGTGTCACAGTGTGCAATAATGCCATGATCTCCACTACAGACCTTTGGCATTAGTGACTAGGGTCATGCGAACTTTAGAGATCTTCAGATTTTAGCGAAGAAAGACCTAGTACGTGGCTTACCATCACTTGAGAAACCAACTTTCTCAGTTTATGGTCTTTGCCAATAAGGAAAATAAATTCAAAGTCCGCATCAAAAGTTGAATATCATTACCACCTTCGATATATTGGAGTTAATACAGGTTCCTACTCATAGGAATGCATTAGTGGTAAGATATACATTCTCGTGATGGTTGATGACTTTTCAAGATGCTCTATCGTGGGCTTTCTTAGAGAAAAGTCTGATGCGGTTGAGTTACTGATAACCAAGTGTCGTGTTTTATAAAACCAACATGATCTCACTATTAATCGTATACATTGTGACAACGGAACTAAATTTAAAGAGGTTAGAGTATATATATATTTTGGTAGAGTGGTCATTTGTAATCTTTAAAAAAATAAGATAGTTGAGAGGAAAAACTAAACGATTCAAGAGAGGGCTAGATGAATGATTCTTGGGAGAAATATGATGATATGTTTTCAGTTAGAAACGATTAATACCACATGCCATACAATGAATAAGGTATATATTCGTCCACACGCTTTACATATGCCATATGAATTATTGATAGTGAAGAATTTTGGGGAGTCCTTGCTACATTTTGAAAGATAGAGAGCACTTAAAAAAGTTGGACTCCCAAAGTGATGAATAGAGGTTTTTAGGTTATTCATGTTGAGTATGGATTATAAGGTGCTTAAAACCTTGCAAGTTCTAAGGTTATGAAATTAATAAATTTCACGATTAGAGACGACGATCCGCTCACGTCTATTGATCCTAACCTCGAGTTTGAGAATGATGCACATTCCAGTGACGATCCCATTGTTTCGCATACTAGCTCGGTGGGCCCTGTTCTTGATTTAAAGGATCCACACTTTTGAATTTCGAAAGATTCAAGACCCTTACACTATAATTAGTGATCCCACACTAGGTGTCAAGATTCGCGCTCAACTTGAGAATGTGGTTAGCTATTTTTTCTACACCTCTCTAATTGAGCCTATGAATGTGAAAGAATCACTCAAGGACGAGCATTGGATATGCACTATGCAAGATGAGTTGCTTTAATTTTGCAAGAATGATGTCTGGGAGTTAGCCTCTCGACCTAGAAAGACTAATTTGATTGGTGCCAAGTGGATTTGCAAGAATTATATGGATAATAATGGTATCATATTTTGTAATAAGTCTAGGTTGATCGCTCAAGCTAAACACAGATTGTGGGTGTAGACTTTGATGAGACATTCGCTCTTATTATTAGGCTTGAGTATGTCTGCTTACCACTCGCCATAGCATGTTATCTACGGTTAAAGTTATACCGAATGGATGTCAAGAGTGTCTTCCTTAATGGCATTCTATAGGAGGTAGTGTACGTGGAACAACAAAAGAGATTTGAAGACCCAAATCATTTAAGACATGTTTTTTTTATTAAAAAGACCTTGTATGATTTGCTTAATGCGAGAGGCTCACTACTTATCTCTTAGATCGTGGATTCAAAAGAGGGGAGTGGATAAGAAGTTATTTGTAAAGAAAGAGAGTGATGCGATATTGGTTGCTTAAGTTTATTTGGATGACATAGTATTTGGATCGACATGTTCTCAATATGCTCACACGTTTGAGAAGGAGATAAATAGTGAGTTTGAGATGAGCATAGTTGGTAAGTTTACGTTCTTCTTAGGTCTTCAAGTGCATCAACTTAAAGATGGGATATGCATATCTCAATCAAAATACGTTAGGGACCTAGTGAAAAAGTTTGGTTTAGACTCTGCTAAGCACTCACGTACCCCTATAAGTACATCGACTAAGCTCAACAAAGAAACTTTAGGCAAGAACGTAAGGCAACCCATTATAGGAGCATGATAGGCAGTCTTCTCTTCTTGATCATTGGCATCTTGACATTGCCTTTAGCATTAGAGTTTGTGAGCGTTACCAAGCATCCCTAAAATATTGTCGCTTTATCTCACTTAAACATATCATCAAATACATGAGTGGCACTCTTTCCTATGGTATTTGTTAATCCTTTGATATCGATGATTGTTTATTTGCCTATTCGAAGGCCAATTGGGCTAGGGATGTTGATGGCTGTTGGAGCACCTCGGGTGGATACTTTTGCTTTTAGTGTTCTCTTATTTCTTGGTTTAGCAATAAGAAAAAAAAACCCATTTATTTCTCCCTCGCAGACAGAGTTTGAGTACATAGCCTTCGGAAGTTGTTGCACACAACTCTTATAGACGAAGAAAATGTTGGTAGATTATGGGACTTTCTAAGTCACAATGTGCAATTCATATATATCATGATCTAGTCCAATATTCCCGCATGAAGCACATAAGGATACATGAGAATTTCATTCGTGATCTTAATGAGGATAAGGTCGTGTCCTTGAGCTTTGTGAGCACCAAATTCCAATTAGCCGATAATTTCGTGAGACCTTTAGATGCACTTAGATTCGAGAATCTAAGGAAGTCTTAGGGAATTTATTTCGTTGATTGAGTTCAGTTACTTTATCTAGTGTATATTTATTATCATGTTTATATCATATGTCCTCATTGCTAGATTGTATTTCTATGTTTATATATGCTTTTCTTGAAAAATAGCTTAGCAAATCCATAAAGTTTTTTGGTTTTTACAAAAAGTTTTAAAAAATATTTAAAAAGATTTTATTTTTAACAAATTTTTGAAAAATACAAAAAGATTTTTATATTTTCATTTTTCACCATACATGGATGTGCATTTAATCGAATCATCCCTACATTTCATCCATTTATGTGACTTTTTTATGGTGTTTTAATACAAGGCTTCGTTTCTTTAGTGTGCTTAATAATGTGTGTCTAGCATTTCATTGTTCATTGATAATTAGTTTCTTCATGCTAGACTTTCTATCACCAGTATTGCACATATGCACGAAATTTTTGAAAATTGTACATACTTATCATATGTCGAATATTGTATTCACGTCTTAATAGTGTTTAATAATTAACCAAATGTACTCAAGATAAGTTGTGCTTGTAAGAACCATTGCCCAGATTTCATTTTTTTTTAAATTATTTTATGTTAAGCAATGAAAAGGGGATACAAAAGAGAAAAATCTCTTTGCGTTAAAATGCATCATTTGCAAAAAGGGCCTAAAAGAATAACAGCACATAAAAACATAAGATGAACACTTTTAGTTGAATACTTTTACATGTATGCATTTTTGTTTCTTAGTTTGGGAGGAGTCTTAGGGGTTAATTTGGATTTGGTTTGTGATTTTTACCGGAATAGTCAAAAGGAGAGACTTTTAAGAGAAAAATTTATAATTGCTCATTTTATTTTTATTTGGCTTATCCCATTACACCCCACTACACCTTCATCGCCGCTCTCAAATTTTCGAAGAAAAGAATCATTGGTGACATTTGCAAGATTGAAGATCGTTCGTCATAATTTTACCTGAGAAGAGTTATGAAGTGGTTTAGTAAAGCTTAAATTATTGAAGGGACATTTTTAGATTGAGTTTGTTTTTCAAATTTATTTTTAAACTGATATATAAGATTTTTTTCAAAAAATCTCGCTAACTCGTTAGAAGAAGTTTGATATGTTATTTGAACGACTTATGTAGGGTCGTTAGAACGATGTTCCTACATTTGAACGAGATCTAATGCATCGCTTTTTGATTGAGATCTGGAATGTCATTTGAAGTATTGTTAGAATCCGTTCTAATGAGATTACGTATATCGTTCGAATGAGTACGCAAGTTTTTTATTTTTAGACAAAAAATTTCCAAATCTTTAATCCCTATCTATTATTTCTTTATAAATAGAAATACAGGATTAGACTTTTCAAGAAGCCCTAGAGTTCATTTTATGATCAAAATCTACAATTATTTCATCCAAAAACCTTGAATCTTTTATGATCACTTTTTCAAATCAAGAAGAATACAATCCAAAGTTCTAAACCCTTGTAGGGAATTTCTCTGCTGTTGATTTTTGGAGTCGGGGCTCTATGACTGAAGAAGAAATGAATTAGAATTCCTGAGGCTGATCAGTGAATATCGAGGCAAGATCTTTTTGTTGTGTGGTGCAGGACAACATCACTCTTTATTAAAGATATGAATACCCTTGCGCATTATACTTAGTCGATGTATAAGTAGTTTGTAAGTCATTACGTGTTTGTCTTATCTTTAACAATGATGAATTAAAGTTTTTGCTTGAAATGGATTTTTTATCTATTTCTTATTCTTTCTCTTTTGGTTTGGAATTGGGCTTTCAATCACCATTGCATGTTAACTTTAATTTAAACAAGATAAAATTTGGCAAAAAGTGAATCTTTGCGTGTGTGTGACCTAATATACAAGTAAATCCATATAGTCCCTATTTTATGATAAAGTTACTCCTTACGCATTGGATGTTTCACTTGTTGGATTTGGGACTTCAGTGAACGAGTCATTCTATTCGTGCAATTGATCCAACTGTAATTATCATTTTGTTGTAAATTGTTTGCTTTTTTATTTACTTGTAATAACTTAAACTGTTAATGGAATTTTTTTCATTTTTCTTCCCTTTATAGTTTGTGGTATTCTATTCTTACCTTTCAGGTGATGTTGTCACATTAAACCTTAGGATTAAATCTAAAAAAATAAAAATGCACCTGTTTATGGGGTCGTTCCCTAGCAAAGATTTTCTTAACATAGTTTTTCATGGGTATCCAAGGATTGCTAGTATCCCTTTCATCGGTTATGATCCATTGCTCATGTTTTGTAGATGTTTAGTTGATTATTGGCTGACCAACCACTTAATCTTGTACGAAGACATCTAAATTTAGAGGTGATCTTTCGTTGACCAATTAATCAGTCTTAAAAGAAGAACTTGAAAGAGGATAATCATCACAGTGATAGGTAACATGTTAAAGAAAAAGTCATTTAACTAATTGATCTTCTTAATTTGATACTAATCTGCCTGCCACTTGGAACAATTCTTAGAGACAAATACGAGAAATCTAAAAGAACTGTTAGAAAGTAATTCAAAACTAAAATAAAATTAGACATAATCTTAGACTTTAAATGTAAAACTTCTTCAAATTGTTCTCATTCCATACACGGAGAACCTCTCTACCCTCCATTATTTTTAAGTGGGAGGCTCCCATTAAGTCATCTCGAATGACTGTGAATGGTCCTTCCTAGTTGGGCTTGAGTTTTCCATCTGAGGGTTTCTTGGTGGTACCCACGATCATTCTAAGTATGTAGTCCCCAACCTTGAAGTTCCTCACCTTAAACCCCTTATTAAACTGTTTGGCCAACTATTGTTGGTAGGAGGCAAGATTTATAAGTTCCAATTCCCTTTTTTTATCGCCTAAGTCAAGTTTTACTCTAATCGCTTCATTGTTGAGGTCTAGGTTGACTAAGGTAGAGTTCATGGTCAGAAGACTTTCTTCTAGTGGCATGAATTCCTCCATTCCATAGCTAAGGTAAAGGGTGTTTCCCCCGTTGATTACCTAAGCGTTGCCTAAAATGCCCAAAAAATGTGGGGGAGATGTTCGGCCCATGAGCCCTTCAAAATATCTAATCTCTTTCTTATTCCATCGAGGACGGTCTTATTAAAGGATTTTGCTTGCTCATTGTTCTGAGGGTATGAAACTTAACTTCATTAGTGCCAAATATCATGCTCGTCACATAAGCTTTAAAAGAGGTTACTCTTAAACTGAGCTCCTCTGTCCGTGATGATGATCCTCGGGATGCCAAATGGTGTTATGATGTTCTTCAATATGAACTTGGTTTTGTCGACATCTCACATATTTTCCAAGAGTTATCCTTCAATCCTTTTAGATAAGTATAATGTGCCAACCAATAAATACTTCTTACTGCCAAAGATGAGGGGCAATAAACAAATAATGTCAAGCCCTTATTGGGAAAAAGACCAAGAACTTGTGAGGGATTTGAGGGGACTAGCGGGATGATGCACTAATGGCAAGAAGAGCTGTAAGGACAAATTTCCAATTGAGTTTGTTTGTATATGTTGGCTTAATTCCAAACAAAACTATTTAAGTCATAGTAAAAAAGTCGTATTTGTATCCTTTTAAGCCTATGACATATTTGTTGAAGACGTAGTGACCAAGTCGAAGCGATTACATCATATGTCGTGTTTCGTGCCTCGTTTTCGTTATCAACAGTCCAAGGATCTCTCGGGTATGAATGATTATATTATTTTGGGCCTTGGAAATTTATTATTAGGTGTTAGAATTTTTGATAAAAATATTTTAAAATGACTTTATTTTTTTCAAGAAAAATAGTTTACTTTTTCAAGGTCGTTAGATACACTTTCCCAGGTCGCTCGAACGAGATTTGTGGTCATTCGAACGAGTCATCTAACGAGGTCACTTTTTGTTTGGGTTGATTTCTCATTAGAAGTATTATTCATATCTCATTCGAATGAGATGGTTATCTCGTTCGAATGAGATCGATTATCATTCGAACAATTGGAGCAATTTTTTACACAAAAGAGTTTTTAAAGGATTTTTTTCTCCATAACCTCCCACTACTTTTCCCAGCTGCTTATGTAGTGTGGGATTATAGTTTTCAGATGAATTTCTCCAATCTTTAAAGAGTACAGTCTCTTCCAAAACGTCCCTTGAGTTTTGTTAACCTTTAATGAATAATTTTTTTTAAACAGAAACTTAAGTTTACACCCAGTTGGTTTAGATCCAAGCCTCTACATGATATATATATATATATATATATATATTATATGTTTTAGGATCATATTTTTTGCACTGTGTTTGCTACTTACATTCCTACGGATTTTTTCTTGCGGAGGATTTCGTGTTCGTTGGTGTACATATGGTGGACTCCGTATGTGTGATGGTAGCACTTCCCCATCGGCGGACTCTGAGACGTAGGTGGACTCCTGTGTTGTCACTAGGCAGAGGTCGAAGGAATGAAGATCGTCAAGGCTTGCGAGAGCGTCGAGTTGTTGAGTAAGTCTTCTGTTGTGTCCTTGTAGTAAATTCGTACTTAATGGACTTATAGTTGGGTCATCCGAGGATTTCTTGTTGTGGATTTTTCTCGTATATCGCAATATTGTGGTTGTGTGTTTTTATCTTGCAAATTTTCAACTAGATAGATACTTTGGTTTAACAAGATAAAATTGGTTTAATCACAAAAAATGGTTTAATTGGTGCGTAATTATTTGGGGTTGCATGAGTTTAAGAGAAACTTTAATTTGACAAAATTCATGTTTAATTTGGTTTGTATAAATTTGAACTTGAATTGAAGTGTTGTTTTAAAAGTGAAAATTTTGATTTGAAGAAAGTCAAAATTTGGAAATACTGAGAAGCTTCATAATTTGGACTGTACAAGTGGTCTCAAAGAATATAATATATAACTTGAGGAAACTCGCAGTTTTATCAAGTCGTATCAAAGGAGGTGCATTAAATTGTCATGTTAAGTCATTTTAGGTTTGAATATGGAAAACTTATCATTTTTGAAGTTTTCTTTTTTTTATGGTTCTCTTTTGCTTGCACATGACACTTCCCATGCTAGATCTAAAGGTTAACTGTGTTAGCTTTGTGCAGATACACTAGTTGTACTTCATGTTATATTCTTACAAATTATATGTTTGTTTGTCATGTTCTAGGCAATATTTCGTCATATATGTTTTGCTAGAATCATGGCAATTGTATCTTTTGTATTTAATTTTGCATTTATTGAGTTTGATTGAAAAAATACAAAAAGAATTTATTTGTCCTTTGAGTTGTGTTTGTTTTAAATTTTTTAAAAATTTTGTAAACTCAAAAAGATTTTGTGTATTTTAGCTTTATAAATTTTGTGTGGCATATCCTTTTGTTTTAATCCTCTATCACTCTGCTTCCATGTGCCTAAAACATTTGGTTATGAATTTCAATTCTTAAATTGTTCTTTGTAATGCTAGCATGGAGTAGTTTGACTTAATGGATTATCATTGTATATAGTTCTTCACACACATGCATGAGTCTCTTGAACGTTAACTTCACATGTCATATTAAGCAAAGTGAGATGTTCTCCCATCAATTTTTTCATCTATATGTTTTGTCACCATTGGGGAATTGTGCATGTAAGATCCATTTCCCATGATATTTATTTGAATGGTATGAAAAAGAAAAGAGGGTGAACGAGAAAGGTCTACGAATGGAGAAAATCTCCTTTGCAAGAAAGTCGTCATTGCAAGAGCTTAATGAAAATATTAAAGGCAATGAAAATAGAAAAATTGCCAAGGGCCAACATAATTTAGTTTGTTTGATCATTCAAAAGAAATAGCTTTAAAGGAATCGATAAATGAAAAGAAAAGAAAATATGTAACTTATTTATCTTTTGATTGTGTTTAGTTGAAAATCAATAAGTTTTCACAATGAATCCTAGTTATGCTTATTATGTCATAACTGATTTGGAGAATCATTAAAATTTTGGACTTGTGTACATTGTGCTTGTTTGTTCTTTGAGTTCTCGTTATCTTACCACATGAGGCTAAATCTTAGTTGATAAGATTTTGTGATCAAATAGAACTACTTGAATATATTTAAGTGATTAGGTCATATCTCTTTTGTTTCTAATTCACACCCCATCATTATGTTTACCACATTTGGTTTAGACACATTTATGCCATATGAGTCTGAAAACCTTATTGTATTTAGTGTCTTGTGTGGTGTTTATACCTATATGCGTGTGTGCTTATGCTTCATTGATATTATTTCATGTTTATATATATGGTATTATTTGTTTTAAGTCTTTGCTTTTACATCTAGTTCTTTTATGCTATTTATTCATATCAATATCCATATCTTATTGCAATTTTTCATTGGTAACCCATGCTAATTTTAGTTCATTCTAATTGATATCATTTTGTTATCACGTCTTAATTGGTATCTATTGTGCTTTATGTGGATTAGTTGTTATTGTATTTCCAAGTTGCTTTGTTTTTCTTTTACCACTATACACCATTGTATGATATAGTTGTTTTTCCTTTATAATTATCCATTGTTTCATTTATGGGGAGAATTTGTTTAAATTAGGGAGAAATTAATTATTTTATGCATATAGTCTTTGTTTATTCCTGAACAAAAAGAGGGAGAAATGATATCTAACTCTTTTAGTTTGGGGAGATCCAACAAAAGGGGAGACATCCTTTCTTAGGTAAACATTTTTAGATAAAGGGGGAGGATTTAATTATGCAATTCATTTTGTTAGATTCCCTATGCATTTTATGGTGTGCTTAAGCGTGCAGATTTTCATCCATGTGGCGGTCAAGCATCTCAGATTATGTGGCGGTCAAGCATCTGTACTTTTTTCTTATTGAGTCTGTTTAGATGAGCTTGACGGTCCATAGGTTTTTACTTTTGGTTTTGTCGCGGAATATCTAAATGTTGTAGATTTGTAAGGACAAATTTTGAATTGAGTCAATTTGTATGTGTTGGCTTAATTTCGGACAAAACTATTTGAGCCATATGATAAAAGTTGTATTTGTGACCTTTTAAGCCTATGACATATTTTTTGAAGACGTAGCAGCCAAGTCAAAGCGAACGAATCCTATGCCGTTTTTCATTCCTCGTTTTCATCATCAACAGTCTAAGGATCTCTCAGGTATGAATGCTTATATTATGTTAGGGCTTGGAAATTTATTATTGGGTGTTAGAATTTTTAATAAAAATATTTTAAAATGACTTTATGTTATTTTTAGAAAAATTGTTTGGTTTCTTCAAGGTCGTTCGAACGAGATTTATTATCGTTTGGACGAGTCATCTAACGCGGTCACTTTTGGTTTGGGTTGATTTCTTGTTGGAAGTCCCGTTCATATCTCATTCGAAAAAGATGGTTATGTCGTTCGAACGAGATTGATTGTTGTTCGAACGACCGGAGCAATTTTTGACACAAAACAGTTTATAAAGCAGTTTTTCTCTATAACCTCTCACTACTTTACCAACCATTTATGTAATGCAGGGTTGCAATTTTCATATGACTTTTTCCAACCTTTAGAGAGAACACACTCTTTGACAAATCCCTTGAGTTTCGTTAATCTTTAATGATTACTTGTCAAAAAAGTCCAAGTCTCGACACAATATATATATATATATATATATATATATATATATATATATATATATATATATATATATATATATTGAGATCATTATTTTGGCACCGTATCTATTTCGTACATTCCTACAAATTATTTTTTATAGAAGATTCCATGTTCGTTGTTATACATACAGTGGACTCCGTGTACGTGATGATAAAAGTGCCACATCGGTGGACTCCGAGACGGAGATGGACTACAGCGTTGTCACTAAGAAGATGTCAAAGGGACGAAGAGAATCAAGGCCTGGGAGGGAATTGAGTCGTTGAGTAACTCTTCTGTCATGTCCTTGTAGTAAATCGGTACTTAGTGGACTTGTGGTTGGGTCGTCCGAGATTTTTTCCCTTGTAGCTTTTCCTCGTAAATCGCGGAGTTATGGTTGTATTTTTTTTATTTTGCAAATTCTCACCTAGATGCATGCTTAGGTTTAACAAGATAAACTTGGTTTAATCACGAAAACTTAATTGGTCCTTAATTATTTTGGGTTGCATAAGTTTAAGAAAAAGTTTAATTTGATAAAATTCATCTTTAATTTGGTTTATATAAATTTGACCTTGAATTGAAGTTTTGTTTTCGAAGTGAAAATTTTAATTTTAAGAAAGTTAAAATTTTGAAATATCGGGAACCTTCATAATTTGGACTGTACAAGAGTTAACAATTTTTCATTTTTGAATATAAGCGGTTGCATCCTACTGTGTGTACGGCCACCAGTACACTTCTTCTATAGCCCTAAATGCCAATGACATGCCCCTAGTGTAGATTCTACATACCCTCTCGTCCAACTTGTAGAGAGTATTTTTTACATCATCTAGGTGTATGCATTAAAAATAAGGCCCTGGAAAATAGCATCGATAAATCTTATGTTCTACCGATAAACTAATATGAGTAGCTCTCACTTGAATCTTGTGAGCCTACATCCTATAATCTGGCAAGACAGCCTCATTTAGGTAACACACTATCGGATCTAACCAGCTTGAGTCCTTGTCAGTGGTCATAACCTTCTTTTATTAATTTTCCAACCAGCAGAATTTTCCAACCAGCTTGAGTCCTTGTCGGATCTAACCAGCAGAATAGGATCGTTTGCACATAACACAATTACATTTTCCAAAATTTTATTAATTTTCTTTTCTTAAAAAAAAAGGAAAATTATAGTGAACACAAATTTTAATTTCTTAAACAAATTAAAATTAAACACTACAAAGTGAATTAAAGTATACACACACTCACTTAAAATTCATTCAAACCAAATTAATTTAATTATCAATTTTAAACAAATTAGACAAGACTATTATCCAATTAATTCAGTGCCAACTTGAATTAAATTAATTTAAACTACATTTACCCAAATAATTAAACATGCACCATTTTAATCAAGAATGCGAATTAAACTCACTTGTATCTTTTTACCCTAAGCATGCGTTCTAGGTGTTTTTTGCAAAAGATAAAATAAATTCACAATCCCACAACACGGTGATGTACGAGGAAAAACCCAAATCGAGAAAAAACCTTGGACGGCCCTGGCCTAACAAATTCACTAAGTATGGTATGAATTTTACAAAACTCGACAAGAGGACTTACACAACCGACTCGACTCCCTTCAAGCCTTGACGCGCTCCTTCGATCTTCAACCTCTACCTAGTGAATAATCCCGGAGTCCACCGGAACCTTGGAGTCCACCAATTGAGACAACGCAACCATCAACCATACATGGTGCCTTTCACTATGTGAGAATGCCGCAGTAAAACAAAAGCTTCTAGTTCTTTGAGGGATGTAGAAGCAAATCCAAACTCTTTTCTTCTTGGGTAGAAAAGTGAACCCGGTGCCAAAATACTCCAAACAAATAATATAAATGTAGGAGCTTGGATAAAAACAAAAACAGTTGGGTGTATGTGTTTCTGGTAGGAATTATTTTATGGATTTACAAAAACACGAAACAATGAACTTTTGATGTTGGGAAATTTTCTCTCCAAATTTTATCTCAAAGTGTATCTAGAACTTATAAAAATTTGATTTTTCAAAAGTGGTTCCAGCACTAAATAAATCTGGACGAGTTAGTGGGAACAAAGTAGTGGGAACATGGAGAAAATTGCCAAAAAAAATCCCGCCAGAAATCTCGTTCGAACCAGATTTTCTTTCGAACTAAGTCTCGTTCGAACGACCATCTAATGATGTTCCAGAGGCCAAAGAAGGAAATTCGTTGGCAAACTCGTTCGAATGAAATTCTCGTTCGAACGACAAACTCGTTCGAACAAAATGTCAGAATGTTCATTTTTCAATTTTAAGCCCCAAAACAATATTTTAAAAAAACATTACACCCATTAAAATTTATTCCAAGTCTCCTACAATATATAAAAGCATTCATACCTTTAGATACTTGAAATATGATTTTGATGATGTGAAACGTGGCACTGAAACTTGGCAATGATGTTCTCTTGAAAAGTAGGTCGCAACGTCTTCAACTCAAACTTTCTCACAGGCTTGAAGGATACACAAGAACATTATCCTATTACTAAAATATTTTTGTCCAGAATTGAGCCAAAACTACAAAGGACTCAATTGAAAACTACATAAAGTGATATAAGTATGGGAAAACAAGTAAACAGGATTGAGTATAAAGTGATAAGAACATGAAAGTATATGGCCAACAATAGCATAAACAAATCAACAACAAGGATAAATAGATACCAACATATGATGCAAAAAAAATGATATCAATTAGACAAATAAGATACTAAGCATGATATCAAACAAAATACGCAAAATAATAGATATCAATTATAAAGTAAAAGCATGAATGGACTAGCTAGACATGGCAAACACTCAAAAAAATTCCATATATATGTATCTATAATGAATAGCACTAACGCACATGCACATATACAGAGGTATAAACACCATGCATGACACAAAATACATTAAGCTTTTTACACTCGTGTGGTAAAAATGTGTTCAAATATATGTGGTAAACGGAAGTGTGTGGGTGTGAACTAGTAACAATTAAATTTTGACCCAATCACTTAAAACATGTTCACGGAGTTCTCATTTGATTGCAAAATTTTATCACATTTAGATATAGCCTCATGTGACAATATAAATTGAACTCAATGAACAAATATATACAATGCACATAAACCTAGAATTTTGATGATTCTACAAACCAATAGAGTCATGACAATATAAGCTTAACTAAGATTCAAAGTCATTGTGCAAACCCATTAATATATCCAAACAAACTTCTCATGATTTTCTTTTTCTTTTCTTTTGAACATATTAACTAAACAATTTTGGCCTTGGCAAATATTCTTTTTAATGACATTTTTAAGGCCTAAAATTCAATGGTGGCTTTTCACGTAAAGTAATTTTTTCTTTCGCAGCCCGATTCCATTGATAAACTACTACACCGGATAAACATATTTTTCTAATTTTTGAATCCGAAAAATGGTTATTACATGCATAAATCCTCCATAATCATAGCAAAATGTAGATGGCTAAATTGATGGGAGAACATCTCAATTAGCTCAAATATACATGTGGCGATTAAATTTCAATTGAGATCATGCATGTGTGAATAGAGGCATATAAAAATAGAATCCATTAAGCAACACCAAATCCAACTATTCCATATAAGCATGGTAAAGAACATTTTAAGGATTGACAATCTTAACCAAAAGTTCTAGCCACATGGAAGCGAAAAAGAAGGGATTCAAACACAAGTATATGCCACATAGAGTGTGTCAAACTAAAATACACACAAAACAAAAATCTTTTTGAATTTTTGAAAATTTTAACCAAAAATAAAAATATTTATTCAAAAGACAAACAAAATCATTTTGTATTTTTCATTAAGCCTGAATAACTCAAAAGATAAAACACAAATGATAAACAAAAATCTTTTTGTATTTTTCATTTAATGCAAACTAGAATGAAAGAACTATAATACAAAAGATAAACAAAAATCATAATTCTAGCATGAGATATGAGATAAAGCAATGACTGGAACATGACAAACAAGCATACAATTAACATGATAATATAGCATAACGCACAAAAGCTAAAGTATGCAAACAACTAACACAATCAACCTTTAGATTTAACAAGGGAGGTATCATGTGAAAGTAAATGAGAATAAAAAATCATGTCTTATAAAGCTACCAAGTCGGATCTCCTAACCCAAACTAATGATAAATGACTATCTCAGGATATAGGAATCTGGGCTACCTTGGTTGCCTTATGGTGGGATTTTCTAGGACCTCATTTAAGATCAAAACAAAATTTTCTAAAATGACCTTTTCAACCACAATGTGAACACCTAAAGTCTCGGTGAAAAGATTTACCTAAGAAATGATCTTTAATATTGTTCCTAAAGGATTCTCCTAAAATATTGGTTTTGGCTTTATGAGTAGACTCATTACAAGTATCGAAGCCTAAACCACAAGTGTCATTTTTAATTTGGATCGTTCCTAATATTTTATTTTATTTCTCCGTACGACACTCCAAATCAAATTTGATTTTACTAGAGTCTTTTATTTTATTTTATAAATTTAAAATGTGAAACTCTAATAAAACATTGCGCTCTTCAAATGCGAGAAGCTCATTTTTTGAGGATTCCATTAAGACCTTAAGTCTATCTCTCTCACTTTCAACATAAACTAGCTTCCCTCTAAGAGCTCTTTCTCGTGTCCTAAGGTCATTAACTAACGCGCTCTCATCAACGACCTTGGCACGCTCTTTTAAACTAGCTTCTAACTTCAAATTTTCTCGTTTTAATTTTATAGATTTGACATATAATTCTTGAAATGCAAATTGAATTTCACTCATATCAACCTCATTTTAACTTTCACTCTCTTTCTCTCTCGTCCCCACTCTCACTACCATCCTCTTTTGGGGATTCACGAACAAAGACCTCGGAAGTGTCATGTTTTAAGGTGTCATCGTCGGACAATATCTCACACTCACTAACAAGACTAGCCATGAACGCGATAAAGTTACACTCAATGGAGGAAGCGGATCCCTCTTCCTTATCACTGTCACTAAGGGTGGCATTATATAAAATTGGTTGTTTACCCTCTTTCCTTAGTTTAGTGGGGCATTCAAAAGACTGTGGCCATAACCCTCAAAACCGTAAAACCTATTAGACTCGTCCCTATTAAGGTTTTCATTAAAAGTTTTAAGGATCTTTTTGGCTTTGTCATGCTTAGAATTTTCAAATTTCTTAAAATCCTTTTAAAAGTTAAGAAATTTATGAAACTTCCTAGCAAACATAGAAATATCTTATGAGTCACTATCACTCTCATCAACCACAACTTGTTTTTCATCCTTTCGGGTTTTCAAAGCAATGCCCTTATCAATTTTATTTTTATTTTTGGACGGGAACATATCTAGTTCATACGTTTGTAAATCACCTACTAGTTCCTCAAGTTTGGTAGAGTTCAAGGTGGGTAAAGAATTTAAAATGGTCACTTTAGGGATAAATCACTCGGGTAGGGACCTTAAAATTTTCTTTACAACTCGATCGTCGGGTATTTTCTCCCTCAAATTAAAAGATGAATTAAATATATCGAAAAGTCTAGCATAAAATTCATCAAATGTTTCTTTTTCATTCATTTTGATGGTTTCAAATTGAGTGGTGAGGTTTTGGAGTTTCGAACCTTTTATCACACTAGTTCCCTCATAAGTGAGTTGTAATATATCCCAAGGTTCCTTAGCAGTTTCACATGTCATGATACGATAGAATTCATTCGGTGTGACCGCTGTAACACCCCGCCTAATTAATTACCGGGTAGCTACTTCTATATTAAAGTAAACAGAATATACAGTTGGTTCATTCTCATCATCACTGTCGAAAAAAAATTCTTTTTAAAATAACTCACCCAATACTTAATTAAGTTAAGTGTTAAAAACATTTTCCATGATTTATAAACATTTAAAACCATTACCACATTACTGAACAATAATAGAGAAGTCTCATAACACAACTGAATACTGAATAACAAGATTAAATGTAACTGGATAAAACTTCCCAGTTTAAAACATCCAACATCAATCCAACAATTAAAATTAAAGTACCAACATAAACCCAATACAATATCTAAAAAAGGTAAATGGAATAACTAGAATCCTGGGAAACATGCCATAAATAAGAGAAGTAATACAAGCATAGGAATCAAAGAAATGAAGCATATAAACAAGCCTGCATCTCCAGGAACAGCAACTCATGATCAAACATCAATACCCTAAGCTGAACGTCCCTGATGCTGGGCACCTGTTAATATAGATATAGAAGAGAAGAGAATATGCAAGGAAACGGGTCAGAGCCCGATTGTAAATGATTTTAAAATAGCAAGTGTTTAACAAGTATAATTAAGCATTTATTATGTACATGTTAGATTCCAAACACTCACTTGATATTCTCACATCTCATCGAGAGTGCGTATCTGAGTAACTTCCTTTTAACTAATAACCCCGTATGTCCCATACCATACGTAATATAATTATTCACATTATTTTCTCTTTAATATGAATATTACTTCTCAAGCCTTAGGATTAAGTATTCGTTTACTTAGTTAAATTCAATTTCTTTTATTCACAGTAAACTACAATATCACACAGTAGATTGAATTACAGTATGTATATTCACCCTATAATATATACTAATATAAAACCTCCCAATCACAGCTACCGTGCATGCATACTCTGCTGTCATGTCCAGTTACAATTCGCGTTGTCTAAAGGACAAATGGTTCGGTGTCTTCCCTGAATCATAAATAACATAACACATATATGTTGGAGGCGAGCATACTCCCCAGACAAATGGGTCACGCACATACCTATGTTCCCATTCAACCGTCAAAACAATCAATCTCGCCGATAGCACGTAACCAAAGTCACATGCTTAGGGTACGAATCTAAAATCCTCCCAAATAGACGCACAGGATAAGACCGTCCACAACGCGAAACCTCCACCCTGATAGCAAGTAGCGTAGGTATGTCATACATACAATAAACTATAATATACGTATACATCCACCTATATATATATATATATATATATATATATATATATATATATATATATATATATATATATATATATATATATATATATATATATATATATATATATATATAATATCAACAAGGAATTCACATAACCACAAGATAATTCCCATACGTAGTATTATCTATCTCTCAATTCTTACGTATTAAATATTATGACTTTACTCCTTAATTCATTATTCCCGAGCTTATCTCATTACTCGTATATTAAATAAGTTTTCTTGATGTATATTCAGTAAGAAATTCACTTATACCCTACTGGTCCATGTCATCATACCCACCGAATTATCGCAGATTAATCTCTTCTTTAATTAGAATTATATTCGATAAAACCTATTCTCTCATAACCATATATTCTTTCACTTAGGTTTATACACATATGGACTTAAGGTTTTCCAGGTGATTCAAATGATTTCCTACCTACTGGTCCTATCCTTAATCTTCATATAAACGAATCACAACCCAAAACATGATTTTACTAACTGTAATTCATTTAATTAATTAACATAATTCTCTCCAATTTAAATCCCAAACATAATGACATTAATCCGGGTCTTATCTATGGCCTACTGCCCTTCCCAAAGTCCCATTATGTTCAAATAATAATCACTAAAAATTCCTAAAAGTTTTGGGATTTAACCAAGAATTAAAAAGGAATAAGTTCATCAATTATGGAGAGGTCAATCGATCGATGTTCAGGGGTCGATCGATCGAGCGTCATGCGTCGATCAATCGATCACCCAGATAACAGCCCAAATTCTGCAATTTTTGTTCTACGGGTTTCACATCTTTTGATCATTCAAAACCTTATTTTAACGTCCCAAATTCCTTATAATTCATACCACATGATATAGAAATATATGTAAATGATTCCTACTATTCTAAACATCCTATAATCATCAAGAGTTTGGATTAAAGTGTATATATTTCATATTTTCCAGAAAAACTAAAATATATGTTATCTCAAGAACAATCCTATAACTTTCTGAATTTCTCCAACATGTAATGTTTATTTCATGGATTAATGTCTACCAACAACATGAGATTAATCTTACATATTTCTTCTTTCCAGAAATGTATTAACATCTAACTAGTTTATCTCCAAAACATATAATTTCTCATCATTTCTAATTATCCTAACATGGACATTATACTAACAATATTGCAAATATTAAATCACTCTCCTCTACTGAAGATCTGATCCTTCAGGTATGAATGTCCATTGGTGGTTCTTCCCTTCTCCGGTCAACTTTCGGTGGTGGTTGGTGGTGGTGACCTTTGGCTCTTGGTTCTCCCACAAAGACTCTTCCTTCTCCCTAGAGAAACTCTTAACTCTCTCTCAATTTGTTTCTCTATAAGTTTGTAGAATGAATCAGCATTCTAAACCCTTTAGACTTATAAATAATCTCCCAAATTCGTGTAATGTATTCACCCTCCAAGTCAAATAACCATATTTGGGGTGACTACTCGGCTCCAAAGTGCCCCAAGACCCTATACAAACGTCCGAGTAGACTTTTTTTACTATAAAAATGCTTCCCAACACTTTGGCGCAGTCAAAACGACCATTTGGATGAGATAGCTATATTCCTCTCTTTATTTTATATAAATTAAGTCCCGACACTACTTTCACGCGCGTCTGACTTATTCACCAAAATTATCGTATTAACTATTCGCAACAACTTCTAAATTTAATCAAAGTCATAACCACATATTACTTTGATTCATTAAGAAATATTCAACATATTATATATTACGATATTCTCAAGTAATATTAAATCCGGATTAATTCCAAATAAATCCCTTTTTTAAAAGTTATCAAAATTACGGGGTATTACATACTTCACCCTAATAACGAAATTCCGTCCCGAAATTTGGAAAATAAAAGAATACCTGGTACAAATAACTCTGGATAACGTTCGCGCATATCGTCCTCACGTTCCTAGGTAGATTCCTCCACATTTTGGTTTGCCCACTGGACACGCACAAGCGGAACTACCTTCGATCTCAAGCATTTCTCAGCGCGGTCTAAGATCATCATTGGTCGCTCCTCGTAAGAACTATCTGGATGCAAATCCACTTCCTCCAATGCAATATGAGTGTGAGCTAACTCATCACGAAGATACCGTAGCTGCGAAGATATGTGGAATGCGTAATGTATACGATACAGGTGTTCTAATAGTCCAATTTTGTACGCTACTGGCCCCACTCTATCTATGAAAGGAAATGGTCCCACATATCTTGGTGTCAATTTCCCCTTCTTCCCAAATCTAATTATCCCCTTCATCGGAGAGACTCAAAAAAGTACCTGGTCCCCCACGTTAAACTCTCTGAAGAACCTCTTAGCATCAGCGTATCTTTTCTGTCTATCTTGCACTACACGAATGCGACTTCTGATCATTTCAATCCTGGCAGACGTATCCTGAATGACTTTCGATCAAGTAGCTTATTTTCCCCCACTTCGAACCAACATACAGGAAAATGACAAGGTCTACCCTATAATGCCTCAAATGGGGCCATGCCAATGGTGAACTAATAGGAATTGTTATACGCAAATTCCACCCAAGGAAGATATTATTCCCAACTCCCTCTAAAATCCAGAATACACATACACAACATATCCTCTAACATCTAGTTAGTGCGCTCCGTCTGACCATCTATCTGCGGGTGATAAGTTGTACTCAACCGCACTTCAATACCTATGGCCTCGTGAAAACTTTCCCAAAATCGAGAAATAAAGATCTTGTCCCAATCGGACACAATATTAAGCGGAACTCCGTGTATCCTTACTATCTCGGCTATAAAGAGTTGTGCATATTGCCCTATAGCATAATCAGTCCGTACCGACAGGAAGTGAGATACCTTAGTCAACCGATCCACAATCACCCATATGGAATCGTGACCTCTCTAAGTGGTAGGTAGTCCGGTGATAAAATCCATAGAAATGCTCTCCCATTTCCACATTGGAACCTCTAACGGCTGAAGTAACCCTGCAGGCTTCTGATGATCCGACTTCACTAACTGGCACGTTGCGCATTTAGAGACAAACGCGGCAATATCCTTCTTTATTCCACTCCACCAATACTGTCACTGCATATCTTGGTACATTTTATCCCCACTGGAATGTACTACAAATTTAAAACTATGCGCCTCAGACATCACCGTGTGCCGTAATTCTTCCCATTCTGGAACAATCAGTCTACCATTAAAGCACAAACCTCCCTCTAAGATCACCGAGTAAGACTCTACTCCTCCAGCCAAAAGTTATCGAATTTTCACTTGACAAAACGGATCAGCTGCCTGGGCATGTACCACCTTTATCATAATCTGAGGAGTAATGGTCATAATAGACATAAATGACCTAGCAACTGCATCCTGATAGCCTAGTTCCTTCCATTTTTCCTTCCATACTGAGGCTAGTTCACCCTCAGGTCTATGACTCAAAGCATCGGTTACCACATTAGCCTTTCCCGGGTGATAATGTATCTCAAACTGATAATCCTTCACAAATTCAAGCCACCTGCGTTGTCGCATATTCAACTCTCTCCGAGTGAACAAATATTTTAATGACTTGTGATCCTGAACAAGCAAAACTTTTCACCCAACAAATAGTGTCTCCATATACGAAGGGTAAATACGACCGTCATAAGCTCTAAGTCGTGGGTAGGGTATTTATTCTCATGAGTCTTAAGCTTTCTAGAGGCATAAGCTATATCTTTCTCTTCTTGCTGAAAAACCCCATCGAGTCCCCATAACGATTCGTCAGTATATACTAAGTACTCCACTCCTGGTCTGGGCAGCGCTAATACCGAAGCATAAGTTAACTTATCCTTTAGTTCATCAAACGCCAACTGACACGCATCATCCCAAACAAACGGTACGCCTTTATGGGTTAGATTAGTCATCAATCCCACAATCTTTGAAAAGCCTCTGATAAATCGTCTGTAGTAGCCAGCTAACCCCAAGAAACTGCATACTTCTATCGGTGTCGTGGGTTGTCCCCACTCCTTCGCAGCTGATACCTTGCTAGGATCCACTGAAATACCTCTTTCTAACACTATATGCCACAAGAATTGAACCTCTCAGATCCAAAACCCACACTTGTCGCACTTGGCATATAACTGATGCTCACGTAGTGTCTGTAGGACCTTTTGTAAATGCCCGGCATGCTCATCTTTTGTATTAGAGTAAACCAGGATCTCATCGATGAAGACAATGATAAACTGATCTAGGAACTCTCTGAATACTCGGTTCATCAAATCCATAAATACAGCCAGTGCATTGGTCAACCCGAATGGAAAAACTCGAAACTCGTAAGATCCACATCGTGTCAGAAAATCAGTCTTCAATACATCCTATTCTCTGATTCTTCATTGGTGATAACCAGATCTCAAGTCTATCTTTGAGAAGTAAGTTGCACCGCTCAACTAATCAAACAAATCATTGATGCGGGGTAAAGGACACTTATTTCGAATCGTGACTTTATTGAGCTCCCTATAATCAGCACACATTTGTAAGGATCCATCCCTCTTTTTTACAAACAGAACTGGGGCATCCCAAGGTGAGGTACTCCTACGGATGAAACCCTATCCCAACAACTGCTCGATCTGATCCCTCAATTCTCCCATCTCTGCAGGAACCGTATGATAGGGAGCACGGGCTATCGGCCAAGTGCCCAGTGCTAGATCAATCACAAACTTAATTTCCCTACTAGACGGTAATACAGGTATATCTGAAATACATCAGTGAATTCTCTAACAACTGGAATTGAATCAAAGGAAATTACAACTCCCATAGAGGTCTCCTCCTCTAAGTAATATAAATGAATGGACGATCCTCCCTCGAGCCGAGGCGTCACTAATATGAACATCTCCTGACCAGGAATAGCGAATATAATACTCCTACCAAAATAATCGATTGTGGCTCTATAAGTGACTAGACAGTCCATTCCAATAATAGCATCGTATTTGAACATTTCTAATACAAGCGTATCAACTGGTAACTACAAAATCCCAATTTCTATACTCACACTACGGCATATAAAGAAAATAGGTGTGCCATGACCCATAGGTGAATCTACATAAGTAATAGTACTGTTGGTTGTGTCTAACAATCCCGTGGCCCAAGAAAAACTAGTGGATATGAAAGAATGTGATGCTCATGTATCAAACAAAATATGTCTTCTCCTCGATAGGTACCTCTCCTGGCACCAAATTGGCTAGCATAGTAAACTCTTCTTCGTATTCAACAACTGAATTCCTTTCCTGGTTAAGGTCTAAGAGTTTCCTCTGCATCTCAATCTGAACTGCAGAAGGAAAATATTTGCGATCGAACCGCACCCAGAAGTCCTGAATAGACAAAGTATCTCTCTCCTCTGTTGTGGTAGTGGACTCCCACCACTGTAGAGCTGCACCAATCAACTTGAATGTATCTAGCATTTATTTCTGAACCTCCATACATTCATACATACACAAATGCCATTGGATGTCTTTCTTCCATTGGCTAGCAGCTACAACGTCGAAAACCTTTGAACTCTGGTGGATGTGCCTTTTGGAAGGCCTCCCTAACACATTCCCAAGCAGTGGGAAACCCTTGCATTGATGCTGGTGGCACTAACTATGCTGGTGGAGGAGCTTATTGGGCAACCTCCAAGGTAGAATTTACTGCTTGAGCAACAATGGCAGTAACCTCTGCTGCATTCATAGTGCCCTGAGCTAGAGCGGGATGTAGTGCTGGCTGCGCGACACCTGGGGCTCTTTATTCACGTCGTAGAGGCATCTGAAATGAGATACATCAAACACATAAATAGTTAAATTCGTAAATGCGTAAATATGATTCTTAACAATCCTAATGATAGGGCTCTATATCAAAGGACGCTAAGCAGAAAGCATATGTAAGTCATACAGATCCTAAAGGCTCTAGAACCTGATGCTCTGATACCACCAGTAACGCCCCGCCTAAATAAATATCGGGTAGCTACTCCTTTATTAAATTAAACAGAATATACAGTTGGTTCATTCTCAGCATCACTGTCGAAAAACATTTTTTTCTTTTTAAAATAACTCACCCAATACTTAATTAAGTTAAGTGTTAAAAATATTTTCCATGATTTATAACAATTTAAAACCATTACCACATTACTGAACAATAATAGAGAAGTCTCGTAATACAACTGAATACTCAATAACAAGATTAAATGTAACTGGATAAAACTTCCCAGTTTAAAACATCCAACATCAATCCAACAACTAAAATTAAAGTACCAACATAAACCCAATACAATATCTGAAAAAGGTAAATGGAATAACTAGAATCCTGCGCAACATGCCCTAAATAAGAGAATTACTACAAACATAGGAATCAAATAAATGAAGCATCTAAACAAGCATGCATCTCCAGGAACAGCAACTCATGATAAAACATCGATACCCTAAGCTGCACGTCCCTGATGCTAGGCACCTATTAATATAGATATAGAAGAGAAGAGAATATGCAAGGAAACGGGTCAGAGCCCGATTGTAAATGATTTTAAAATAGCAAGTGTTTAACAAGTGTAATTAAGCATTTATTATGTACATGTTAGATTCCAAACTCTCACTTGATATTCTCACATCTCATCTAGAGTGCATATCTGAGTAACTTACTTTTAACTAATATCCCATATAATAACCCCGTATGCCCCATACCATACGTAATATAATTATTCACATTCTTTTCTCTTTAATATGAATATTACTTCTCAAGCCTTAGGATCAAGTATTCGTTTACTTAGTTAAATTCAATTTCTTTTATTCACAGTCAACTACAATATCACATAATAGATTGAATTACAGTATATATATTCACCCTATAATATATACTAATATAGCACCTCCCAATCACATCTGCGGTGCATGCATACTCTGCTATCATGTCCAGTTACAATTCTCATTGTCTAAAGGACAAATGGTTCGGTGTCTTCCCCGAATCATAAATAACATAACAAACATATGTTGGAGGCGAGCATACTCCCCAGCCAAATGGGTCATGCACATACCTACGTTCCCATTCAACCGTTGAAACTATCAATCTCACCGATAGCACATATCCAAGGTCCTATTCTTAGGGTACGAATTTAAAATCATCCCAAATGGACGCACAGGATAAGACCGTCCACAACGCGAAATCTCCACCCCGATAACAAGTAGCGTAGGTATGTCATACATACAATAAACTATAATATACGTATACATCCACCTATATATATATATATATATATATATATAATATCAACAAGATATTCACATAACCACAAGATAATTCCCATACGTAGTATTATCTATCTCTCAATTCCTACGTATTAAATATTATGACTTTACTCCTTAATTCATTATTCCCCACCTTATCTCATTAGTCGTAGATTAAATAAGTTTTTCTTGATGTATATTAAGTAAGAAATTCACTTATACCCTACTGGTCCATGTCATCATACCCCCCGAATTATCGCGAATTAATCTCATCTTTAATTAGAATTATATTCGATAAAACCTATTCTCTCATAACCATATATTCTTTCACTTAAGTTTATACACATATGGACTTAAGGTTTTCCAGGTGATTCAAATGATTTCATACCTACTGGTCCTATTCTTAATCTTCACATAAACGAATCACAACCCAAAACGTGAATTTAACAACTGCAATTCATTCGATTAATTAACATAATTCTCTCCAATTTAAATCCCAAACATAATGACATTAATCCAAGTCTTACCTATGGTCTACTGCCCTTCCCAAAGTCCCATTATGTTCAAATAATAATCACTAAAAATTCCTAAAAGTTTTGGGATTTAACCAAGAATTAAAAAGGAATAAGTTCATCAATTCTGGGGAGGTCGATCAATCGATGGTCAGGGGTCGATCGATCGATGGTCAGGGGTCAATCGATCGATCACCCAGATAACAGCCTAGATTATGCAATTTTTGTTCTACGGGTTTCACATCTTTTGATCATTCAAAACCTTATTTTAACGTCCCAAATTCCTTATAATTCATACCACATGTTATAGCAACATATGTAAATGATTCCTACTATTTTAATCATCCTATAATCATCAAGAGTTTGGATTAAAGTGTATATAACCGGGCGGAAAAAGTGTGTTCGTGTGAGGACACAATCGTTGTGTGTTTCGCCGCTGCGATACAAAGAAAACCTAAGCTACTACTACACTTGACAAGCAAGCACAGCGGTAAGTCTGGTATCGTAAGAAATCCACAGGGAGTGATTGAATTTTAGATGTTAATTGCTTTAAAACTTCAAGAATAAAAATGGTGTAAAAGAAATAAGAAAAGGTGATGGGTGGTTATGGTGACAAAAGAAAAGAGAAGTTAACGCTAAATTAAAGGAAAGCGAGGATCGAGATCGCATACACGCATTCACGTGCTAAACAACTAATAATTAGAATTTCGATTCGAAAACATTTAATCGATCATTTTCAATTAAGCATAAACATCACGCAATAAGGAATTTAAGCCAAAGTTGCGAGATTAAACACTTAATCAAAAATGGTCACACACGGATTAAATTCGGATAATCGCTATAAACACTAACGTTGCGTGACAAAGAAAGTTAAACGCATAATAATCCGACTTTAATACGTGAGGTTTCAATTAAATGCAATTTTACACGAAACCCTAACTTTCGAGGCCCAAACCCGTAAATGGCGTAACGAAATCCCGACCCTATTTATCTAAGGGCAATACATGGAAATAAACTAAATTAAACAAATTAAACTAGGAAAGCAAGAAATAAAGCAAGCAAACTAATTAATAAAGCATGTAAATTATCTAGAAAGCAAGAATTAATGGAAACAAGCTATATTAATGGAGAGGGTAATGAAAAGTCAACTTACAAACCAATTAGATTGTCAATCCAAAGAGAAATGAAGAAGAACCATCCAAAACCCTCAAAATCCTAACAATTCTAACCTAAAATCGTGTATGTACTGATATATGGCTTATTACAACAAAATTGGCTTTATATAGTAAGTTGGATTAAAAGAAAAGAAGAAAGAAAAGAAATGAAAATATCTGCTGAAAAACAGGGGATCGATCGATCGACCCCTTTGGTCGATCGATCGATCAAGGCCAAACTTTGACAATTTAGAATGGTCAATCGATCGACCAAAAGTGTCGATCGATCGATCAAACAGGGCAGATTGCAGCAGCACACTGCATTCCTTCTCTTTTCCTTCTCCTCTTTTGCTTCCTTGTTTTTCCTCCGTTGAAAATGCCGTAACTTCTTCGTTATGAATCGGAATTGTGCACCGTTCGTGGCCACGCGAAGCTAGTGAGGAGGGATACAACTTCCGTGAGATATCAAGCTAGGTACCCAAGCTGTGAAAAGACTAAAATGCCCTTGCGCGTGCGATTGTGTACGGAACTTCACCGGAATGCGTCCGAACTTCACAATAAGCATCCAAATACCTACAAAAGCTCAATTAATACCTGAAAAACATGTTAACATAGAAATTCGAGGTTGTCTGGTTAACGAGCATAAATATAAGGATTAAGATACCCGAGGGGGCTAATAACGCGTAGGTTAACGGGTGAAATACGCAATATTTGCGTCGTATCACACCCCCTAACTTACACATTGCTAGTCCCTAGCAATGAAATAGGAAACAACAAGAACTACAAGCAAACCAAAAGCAGGAGATAGTACAAAAGTATGGTATAAAAGCATAAGGCCACTTTCGCGGGCGATTCGATTGCATTTAGCATATGCAATAAGCTGTTAAACCCCTAGGTTACCCTAGTGGACGAGTGTCGTCTCGTGAGGGTTTTCAGGGATGATACCCACAAACATCACATGGTTTCCTCAAAATATGCCCAACCCAACATGCGACAAACTCAACAACAACGAAAAAGATTTCAAACATGTTATTAGCATATTGAACGAATTCAAGCTAAAGTCCGTTGTTATTAACAGGTTGAATGCACCTCATAGAATTGAAACTTTAAAAGTTGGAGGGGGGAGAGCAAATGCACAATATGATTTGGTAAAAACTTAAATAAACCGGATAAACATAAAGCAAGCATAAAAGTCAATCCTCACGGGCATTACGCTCATCAAGCGAATTCACTCAAAACAGGGAGGTAACACACGGGACATGCGGGCATAAGGAGTAAATGTAAATGGAAACTAGGCCACACATATGTCACAAATGAAGAACGCTATATATAAAATGAAAAACTGTAATCTCAATGAAAGGATACCGCACATTAAAAGAGGCGAAATGCATTTTCACAGATTATCAAAACTATTATGACTTTTAAATTAAATGCACCCTAAGATCACATAGGACTTTAATAGGGTTATAATGTAGGATAGGCTAGGGTACGAAATGAAGGAATGTATGTACGGATTCAAAGTGTTCGGGATGAAAACTCGGGATAATGGAAAAATGCGGGCAATATCAAAAATTGGAAAAACAAGTTCCAAAACAAGCATTAGATATATCATCGGGGAGAGTAATCAAAGCTTATTGAACACTACACAACATTTACAACTTTCTCTTTCTTTTTCTTTTCTTCTTTTTCTCATTTTCTCTTTTGTTTTCTTTTGCTTTTTTTTTTTCTTTCTCTTTTTCTTCACTTTTTTTTTACTACATTCTTTTCTTTGCTTATCAAACTCTCATATGCTTAAATTGCAACCGCAATACAACAACAACATTCAATCCCAAGTAACATTCCAAACAAAGGTATGTAAGGTGTATGTATAGCTTAAAACTCCAATTTGGAGTTGGTTATGGGATTTTTGGTAATGAAACGAAAGGCTAGTATTTAGGCTCCAAGAGGTTGACTAGGGTAAACATATAAGGGTGAGGTCAAGGCTAATATGGGTGATATAAGAAAGAGGGCCTATGATCATTTCACAAAGTTTACGCAATTCTCGAGTCAAAACAATATATGAAAATCATGATCAAGTAACACATTTCAACTATGAACTCAATTAATGAACGGTCAAATGAAAGATTAGAGAGATTACCAACGAATTCAACGTTTTCAAAGAGAAAAGAATAGTGTATACACTCACAAACGACGAAAGGTACAAAGCTTACTCGGTGTAAGTATATACAATGCAACAAAAGATTACCGAGTTATAAAAATTTTAAACCAAATCAATATAACAAGGAAAGTTCATATGCTCATGGGATAAAGTTTAATTCATGAAGTTATTCACAATATCAATGATTTAAGGACTAAAGTCTAATAACTTCTAAAATCGAGAACTTGCATCATTGAATTGTCTATTGGATCGGGCAATTATTAAAATTTATCACTGGAAACAAGGCAAAATGCCCAACGAAGGAGAAAAAAGAAAGAAAATATTTTTGAAAATTTTCAAATTTTTCACAAAAAGGCATACTTAGTAACTAAATGTGAGCAAATCCAAGGACTACACATGAAATGGATAGAATATCCTACACCCCCTAACTTAAATGTTGCATTGTCCTCAATGCGCATTAAGAACACAACACAAAGAGAGGATAAGAACGATATTACCCAAAATTGGAGAGATCTCCATAAGCACGAGTCCAAAGGAATCTACAAAATAAGTTAGTACCGAGCATAGAAAAAGCAAATAACAAAAAGTTAACTAATTACACTAGACTAAATTAAAAGGAAAGAAAAATAGGAAAGAAAGAAAATTAAAAAGCTAACTATTTACAACCCACTATTTAGGCTTCACACTAACTATACACTAGAAGTCTAAATAGTTGAGGGTCCACCCAAAAAGGGATTTGACCTTGAAAGATCAACGGTGGACCCTCCAAAGTGAACATGCCTCCCAGAAGATATGAATTCCGTTTGAACAACGGAAGGCATGTGGGTGGTGAAAAAAGTGAACCATCGCCAATTTGAAATTTTGGGCGGACGATGGGGGATTTGGATAATAAGGGGGAAAGGTACACTTGAGGTCCAAGAAAAATCGGTTCATCTCCCAAAGGTTTTTCAAATGGAATGGGAGATGGTGCACACATGAGGATAACATCCATCGAAAACAAGTCCGGTAAAGAGTCCTCATCGACAAAAAGTGTAGAGGTTTTAATTTCTACCGACTCATAGGAATCAACCGGTAATTCTAATGGTTCGATCACGGAAAACGAATATGGTGATGAAACAAATTCAATCTCAATCGACTCATCGTCGGAAGGAGATTGAATTTCGGGGGAGAAAGATGCACGCTCGATGAGAAATTCTTCGAAAAATTTAGGTGAAACACAAGTTTCCACTTCCTCGTTGTTTTGTGCATAAGAATTCATCTCATCGCAAAGTGCACCAAGTCTCATTCCAGCATCATTTAGGCTTTCCAAACCTTGGGAGTAAAGAAGCAAAGTTTCTTCCAAAGTAGGCTTCCTCGGCTCAAGAGCCTCAGACTCCTTATTTGGTTGAAACTTGTCTTCTAAAGTAATGAAATAAGAATCGTCATTGGATTCGAATAATGAATCCAACTCAAGTTCCCAATAACGATTTTCATTCCGATAAATGTTTTCAAGTCTTTCATTTTCAATAAAATCTTGAAAATTGAAAACTTGAAAACTATCCCCAAAGTATGAATCATTAGAATAACCGTAATAACTATAATAGTAAGACATGATTACCTCGTTGTTTGCAGATGGAGAATCCGAGCAAGAAAGTGAGCAACTGCGAATCAATGTTTCTTAGCGCTCAAGTATGCTATCCTGCAAAAAAGGTTAAAACAAAGAATACAAATACAAAAGGAAAAATAATACGAAATAATAAAACAATTACTATCTAAAACACACTCCCCGGCAACGGCGCCATTTTATGACCGGGCGGAAAAAGTGTGTTCGTGTGAGGACACAATCGTTGTGTGTTTCGCCGCCGCGATACAAAGAAAACCTAAGCTACTACTACACTTAACAAGCAAGCACAGTGGTAAGTCGGGTATCGTAAGAAATCCATAGGGAGTAATTGAATTTTAGATGTTAATTGCTTTAAAACTTCAAGAATAAAAATGGTGTAAAAGAAATAAGAAAAGGTGATGGGTGGTTATGGTGACAAAAGAAAAGAGAAGTTAACGCTAAATTAAAGGAAAGCGAGGATTGAGATCGCATACACGCATTCACGGGCTAAACAACTAATAATTAGAATTTCGATTCGAAAATATTTAATCGATCATTTTCAATTAAGCATAAACATCACGCAATAAGGAATTTAAGCCAAAGTTGCGAGATTAAACATTTAATCAAAAATGGTCACACGCGGATTAAATTCGGATAATCGCTATAAACACTAACATTGCGTGACAAAGAAAGTTAAACGCATAATAATCCGACTTTAATACGCGAGGTTTCAATTAAATGCAATTTTACACGAAACCCTAACTTTCGAGGCCCAAACCCGTAAATGGCGTAACGAAATCCCGACCCTATTTATCTAAGGGCAATACATGGAAATAAACTAAATTAAACTAATTAAACTAGGAAAGAAAGAAATAAATCAAGTAAACTAATTAATAAAGCATGTAAATTATCTAGAAAGCAAAAATTAATGGAAAACAAGCTATATTAATGGAGAGGGTAATGAAAAGTCAACTTACAAACCAATTAGATTGTCAATCCAAAGAGAAATGAAGAAGAACCATCTAAAACCCTCAAAACCCTAACTATTCTAACCTAAAATCGTGTATGTACTGATATATGGCTTATTACAACAAAATTGGCTTTATATAGTAAGTTGGATTAAAAGAAAAGAAGAAAGAAAAGAAATGAAAATATCTGCTGAAAAACAGGGGATCGATCGATCGACCCCTTTGGTCGATCGATCGATCAAGGCCAAACTTTGACAATTTAGAATGGTCAATCGATCGACCAGAAGTGTCGATCGATCGATCAAACAGGGAAGATTGCAGCAGCACACTGCATTCCTTCTCCTTCTCTTTTCCTTCTCCTCTTTTGCTTCCTTGTTTTTCCTCCGCTGAAAACGCCGTAACTTCTTCGTTATGAATCGGAATCGCGCACCGTTCACGGCCACGCGAAGCTAGCGAGGAGGGATACAACTTTCGTGAGATGTCAGGCCAGGTACCCAAGCTGTGAAAAGACTAAAATTTCCTTGCGCGTGCAATTATGTACGAAACTTCACCGGAATGCGTCCGAACTTCACACTAAGCATCCAAATACCTACAAAAGCTCAATTAACCCCTGCAAAACATGTTAACATAGAAATCCGAGGTTGTCTGGTTAACGAGCATAAATATAGGGATTAAGATACCCGAGGGGGCTAATAACGCGTAGGTTAACGGGTGAAATACGCAATATTTGCGTCGTATCAGTATATTTCATATTTTCCAGAAAAACTAAAATATATGTTATCTCAAGAACAACCCTATAACTTTCTGAATTTCTCCAACATGTGATGTTTATTTTGTGGACTAATGTCTACCAACAACATGAGATTAATTCTACATAACAATGCTTTCCAGAAATGTATTAACATTTAACTAGTTTATCTCCAAAACATGTAACTTCTCATTATTTCCAATTATCCTAACATGGACATTATACTAACTAGATTGCAAATATTTAATCATTTACCTCTAGTGAAGATCTGATCCTTTGGGGATGAATGTCCACTAGTTATTCTTCCTTTTTCCGGTCAACTTTCGGTAGTGGTTGGTGGTGGTGACCTTTGGCTCTTGGTTCTCCCACAAAGACTCTTCCTTCTCCCCAGAGAAAATCTTCACTCTCTCTAAATTTCTTTCTCTCTAAGTTCGTAGAATGAATCAGTATTCTAAATCCTTTAGACTTATAAATAATCTCCCAAATTCATGCACACTATTCACCTTCCGAGTCAAATGACCATATTACACCTCCGGGGTGACTATTCGGCTCCAAAGTGCCCCAAGACCCTATACAAATGTCCGAGTAGACTTTTTTGACTATAAAAATGGTTTTGAACTCTTTGGCGCAGTCAAAACGACCATTTTTATGAGATAACCATATTCCTCTTTTCATTTTATATAAATTCAGTCCCGACACTACTTTCACATGCGTCTGACTTATTCACCGAAATTGTCGTATTAACTATTCACGAGAACTTCTAAATTTAATCATAAGTAAAGTCATAAACACATATTACTTTGATTCACTAAGTAATATTCAACATATTATATATTATTATATTCTTAAGTAATATTAAATCCGGATTAATTCTAAATAAATCTTTTTTTTAAGTTATCAAAATTACGGGGTATTACAATCGCGCTAAACAAGGTATTTAAACATCGGGAATTAAAATTTGCAATTTTAAATTCATTCTCACTCCATCTATCTGCAGGTTTGGGAACATGCTCATTTTCTACCAAATATGTGGGTCGGGACCACCCGTTAACAACTACCAACCAAACCCTCTCATTGATAGACTTTAATGCTGATTTCATACGAGCTTTCCAATACGCGTAGTTGGAACCATCGAAAATAGAAAATTTTGAAAATTGAAAAAATTATATTTTTAACCAAAAATATTTAAAAGGACCTTGACGCAATAAATTAGCGCTCCGGCTCTGATACCACTAGTTGGAATACTAGGACCCCTAATTTGTAAAATATTATTTTAAAATCAATTTCCTTTAAATGCGGAATAGGATGGTTCACACATAACACAATTTAATTTTTCAAAATTTAAATAATTTTCTTTTCTTCAAAAAATAAAAAATTATAGTGAACACAAATTTTAATTTCTTAAACAAATTAAAATTAAACACTACAAAGTGAATTAAAGTCAGCACACACACACTTTAAATTCACTCAAACCAAATTAATTTAATTATCAAGTTTAAACAAATTAGACAAGACTATTATCCAATTAATTTAATGCCAACTTGAATTAAATTAATTTAAACTAAATTTATCCAAATAATTAAACATGCACCATTTTAATCAAGAATGCGAATTAAACTCAATTTTATCTTTTTGCCCTAAGCATGCGTTCTAGGTGTTTTTTACAAAAGATAAAATAAATTCACAATCCCACAGCACGGCGATGTACGAGGAAAAACCCAAATCGGGAAAAAAAACTCGGACGGCCCTGGCCTAACAAATTCACTAAGTATGGTATGACTTTTACAAACACTCGACAAGAGGAGTTACACAATCGACTCGACGCCCTCCAAGCCTTAACGCGCTCCTTCGATCTTCAACCTCCGCCTAGCGAATAATCTCGGAGTCCACCGAAACCTTGGAGTCCACCAATTGAGACCAAGCAACCATCAACCACACATGGTGCCTTTCACCATGTGAGAATTCCACAGTTAAACAAAAGCTTATTCTTCTTTGAGGGATGTAGAAGCAAACCCAAACTCTTTTCTTTTTGGGTATAAAAGTGAACCCGGTGCCAAAATAATCCAAGCAAATAATATAAATGTAGGAGCTTGGATAAAAACTAAAACATTTGGGTGTATGTGTTTTGGGAAGGAATTATTTCATGGATTCACAAAAACACAAAACAATGAACTTTTGATGTTGGGAAATTTTCTCTCCAAATTTCTCTCAAAGTGTGTTTAGAAGTTAACAAAAGTTGGATTTTCAAAAGAGGTTCCCACACTAAATAAATCTGGAAGAGTTAGTGGGAACATGGAGAAAATTGCTAAAACAAAATCCCGCCAGAAATCTCGTTCGAATGAGATTTTCGTTCGAACGGAGTCTTGTTCGAAGGACCACCTAACGATGTTCCAGAGGCCAAAAAGGGAAATTCGTTGGCAAACTCGTTCGAATGAAATTCTCATTTGAACGATAAAATCGTTCGAAGGACAATTTCGAACGAAATGTCAGAATGTTCATTTTTCAATTTTAAGCCCAAAAATAATATTTTAAATAAACATTACACCCATTAAAATTTATTCCAAGTCTCCTACAAATATATAAAAGCATTCATACCTTTGGAGACTTGAAATATGATGTTGATGACGTGAAAAGTGGCACTGAAACTCGATAATGATGTTCTCTTGAAAAGTAGGCAGCAATGTCTTCAACTCAAACTTTGTCATAGGCTTGAAGGATACATAAGAACACTATCCTATGACTCAAATATTTTTGTCCGGAATTGAGCCAAAACTACAAAGGACTCAATTGGAAATTTGTGTCCTTACACTACTCCTTCCCCCTTAGAATTTAAGGCTCTATCAATATAAAAGGGTCTACATTTTCTGATATTTGATCAGTTGTTAACTAGATTCATCATTTTTATGCTCTCCTCCACTGATTTCTATTCATTGGAAAATTAAGTGATAAAGTTTGTTAGGACTTTACTCTTGATTGAGTTCCTTGGATGAAACTGAATACCAAACCTTCAAAGTTCTACCAACCACTTGGACATTCGCCCAAATAAATCAACCTTCCTAATCATCGCCTTCAAGGGAAAGGAGGTTAGGATAATGATAGTGTGAACCTCAAAGTAATGTTGTAACTTTAGGAAGGCTATCACAAGCACATATGCAAGCTTTTTTAATGGTAGGTACCTCATTTAAATATTGAGTAATGTTTTTCTCACATAATAAAAGGGATCTTAACCCCCGTTCCTCTCACAAACAAGGGATGAGCTGACTGTTTTACTGGACACTGCCAGATAAAAGCGTAATGGTCTTTCACCATCTGAAATGGTTAACAGTGGTGGTCGGCTCATTTAGTCTTTTACCTCTTCAAGTGCCTTATTTCATTTGTTATTACATATTTCCTTCTTTTCTTTTCTAAGTGTTTAAAAAAGGGTCAATACTTCTTTAAAAATATTAATATGAATCGGTTGATGGTGGTAAGCATGCCAGCCAGCTTCTACACCTTACACACAATGCTCGAGGGTTGCACTTTACTGATGGATTAAATCTGGTTGGGATTTGCCTCAATAGATCTCTGGATTATAAGTATTCAAGGAACTTTCACGATTATACCCGAAAGGATCATTTGGTCATGTTTCAGCGCTATTATGTAGTAGAGAAGGGTTTTAAAAGTCTTCGCATGCCTGCAAGGTGATCTCCCTCCTTATTCTTTTCCCAAGCATATAATATATGTTCACCTCAATCATATCACCTAACTTCTCCTTGAACATCTTCATCATAAGTCTTTTTTAGGTCCCCTTCAATGTTCTTTAAAATGGACGACATCACCTTATAGTCGTACATCCTCAGTATGGTGATAAAGGATGTATTTTCCTCAAGTAGGACGAACAATGGGATTTGATGGTACCCTGAGCAAGAGTTAAGGAAGCTCAAATGTTCATGTTTGGCGGTGGCATCGACTAAATAGTCTATCTTAGACAAAGGAAAACTATCTTTTGGATACGCTTAGTTCAGATCAGTGAATATTATACATACACTCCATTTCCCATTACTTTTCTTCATGAAAACTAAGCTTGACATCCACTTGGGGAATTGAAATTCCTTTATGGACTATGCCTCTATAAGTTTCCCCAACTTCTCTTCAGTTGTCTTGGATTTTTCTGCTGCAGTTAATCACATAAATAGTGGATGCAATGGATCCTTATAGAGTTTATGACAGACCTCTAGATCTATTCGTAGTATGTCATATAGTTGTATGGAAAAAATTTCTTGGTTGATCTTGAGGAAAATAACCAATTTTTCCTTCTCTTATTCAGTAAGTGAGATGCTGACCATGAATATCCTATGAGGTTTATTGTCATCAAATGTTATCTCCTGAACAGGTTCCATAACCCGATCGGCAGTTTCCTCAAATTGGATTGCCCATACTTTATCCGCTACTTAGAGGGTATGGATCCCTTTACTAGCTCCATTACTTTCTCCTTTTTCTCTTATTTTGGTTGAATATCAACTATGAAACACTTTTGGGCCAAATCTTGATTTCCTCGAATTTCCATGGCTCCCTTTATGGTAATATACTTTATCTTCTGGTGGTAGGCAGATGGGACATCACTTATGGCATGAAATTATCCTTTGCCTAATATAACATTTTATGGGGAATCTATATACACTATGAGAAACTCAATAAGTTTAGAGATTCCTCCTACTCAAATGGGGAAAATAACCTTCCTCGAAAATAAACTCATTCTTCTTGCAAAGCCAACCAAAGGCATAATAGATTTTTATAGGTCTTCCACATATAGTTTTAACTAGTTGAACATCTTGAGGTACATTACCTCCGAAGAGATCCCTTGATCCACCAGTAGTTTGTTCACATCCCAGTTAGAAACCCTGAGAGTGAATATAAGAGCAAAGATCATCATGATGGGGAGTCCTGACTCCGACCACATCGTCACCGGTGAAAATAATGTGCTTTTAATAACTAATGCCTTCAGGTTGTCGGCGTTTGCTCATTTTAAGGTTGGCCATATCAATCTAAAAGGCTTACATAACTGCTATGATTTCTTTACTTACACCCTAAGGGAAATCCCCTCTATTTAGTTCGTCTTTGAGACCATTGAATGGTCATAAGTTCATGACCCAAACATTTATCCAATATGTTATCTGGCATTGGTCCCCCATGAATTACTGTGAACTCGTATCCCATGCCATTGTCTGGCCTTTGGTCGCCGACGGTATATGCGATATTTTTCTCCTTCTTTACAAAATTATACATCTGCCCATATCAAACCAGTTCTCCAAGGGGGGTCTGGAGTGCATAGTTTCTCCTCTTTGGGTCTCTATACATCTTCTCAATCCATTTGAAGTATTATCGACCACTAGTTTCGTAAAATATTTTGTATACCGATTCAAAGAACACTGTGCGAATGACTTAGAATGATTTTGGGGATCCTTCTTCTCGGATCCCTTCTTCTTTCTATTTTTTTCTCCCTCATTTATTATTTTCCCCCTCTTTGTCCATATTCTTGGACTGCTTTTTTCGATTTCCTTCCTGACCTACTCCGATCATTGTATTTATAACCTTAGCATATTTCTCGATCCTTGCCATAAGGTCATCGATCATAATGGACTCTTGTTAGGTGAGGGACTGGTAAAGTGTAGAAGTGATTGGCAAACCAATTTTTTAGGATACCACTATGACTTGCTCGGTGAACTCCTCTATTTCATTATATACCTCCCATTACCTTCTCGTGTACTCGCAAAATATTTATTGAGCTTTTTCTTCATCTTCAGAAGTGAATCAATTCATTTAGGATAAGTGGCAAATATTCTAAAAAATGTAGGACGTGACCGAGGCGTGGAGGTCAAGCCTTAAGCTTTGGAATCCTATGCGGGCCTTAGGTGTAAAAAGGTGTTTAGGCCTTTTTTAATATTTTTTAATTATAACAAGGTTATTAAAAATATTAAAATGGTACGTGCCTTAAAATATGTTTAATTATTTGCAATTTAAAATACTATTTTTTTAATTACTAAAAACATAAAAATATAAATGCGTGTTTTTTCATGCCTTACTAAAAAAAACACGCATTTTTCACGCCTTACCCTAAAAAATATTAACCATTAATACATGCCTTGGCCAAACCTTGGCATTTGTAAAAAAACGCGCCTAAACGTCGCCTAGGCACATTTTTTAAAACACATGCTACGAGTAATGAAATGGTCGTGAAGGATTCGACGAGTTATTTTAAGGAGGCCATCGATCAGTGTGGTAACTAATTAAACCACTTATGGACAATATCTCCAAGACTGAAAGGAGATATTCAGTACATAAACCCTTAACTGGTGTTTAGCAGCGTCATTGTTTGGCAATATTGCCTTATGTGATTAGTATGGTTAATATTCCCATCATAACTCTCGAATTATGGAGAAGTAAACTTCTTATGAGGATTAAAATTCTCTATGGCCCGACCAAAGGGTGATTTTATTTTACAGGCAAGAACTATTTTCGCTATCACCTTGGTAGTGCGAGCCCTTTGATGGGCTGGATGTCTTTCCACCTCTCTTCTGGTAAAATCGCAGAGCTATTTATCTCCTCGACACTGGTTAGAGAGTGGTCTCCTTCCATGAGACCTTTGGGTAGGAGAGGATTCCTTCTATCACTAATTATTCCTTCCTTGGCTTTGAGCCCTTCTCGCTTGAGGGCTAGGAGTTCGTGAATCGTATCTACGCTTGCATTTATCCATATGAGCTTCCTTTTTTAACTTCTCTAGGCAACGTTAGAGCATAACATTCTGCTCTTATTTGTGGGTATTGGCTGCTCTCTTATCTGAAAGGTGCTTCTGGTAATTTATAATGATCCCTGAGATCTAGTTAGATCGTTCAAGCTCTCGCTATCAACCGTCTTCTCCTCCTGAGGTTGGTAACGCGCATCAGAGGATTGGTAATAATTACCAATATCATATCAAATCCTCTAGGATGGAGGAGATTATTGATATCCCTCCTGGTCATCGTGACTGTTATAGTCTAGGGTGTAGCCCTCCTGGTCCCCTAGACTATATTGTTGGTGCCTTCCTAGTCATCGAGGTTTTGGTGATCTTGGTTAGGTGAGTGAGACATCTTAGAATATTGGCTAATGGCAAAGAACTCGTACCATTCCTATAAACACAACCAATTATAGGTGATAATTTCCTGCAGATAATAGTATCCAATGCACACAAGCCAAAAAAAGAGAAATATAAAAAAAGTAATGGGATCACACACTCAATACAAGATATACGTGGTTCAGCAACTTACTTATGTTCACAGGGTTTAGATTTTTTCTTTTATAACTTTTAAGAACTGGTCGACAGAGTTGTTGTTTTTCTTAACGATACAAATATCGCATGCTCATCTCAATGGGTGTGAGTTTAAATTTATAGAGAAGCTTAAAAGAGTCTTAAGCTCTTTTAATAGATTTCCCGAAGAATTCAGACTTATCCTTTACCAACTTCAGTCGTCCTAAGTGATGAAAATGAAAGAGTTGATAAATGCCTAATTTGATATTATTTATGCCCAAATCAAGGCCTCTAGGCCCATTTTACCATAAATATTGAGCTTTTAGAGTCATTTCGTATTTTAAAATAAAAATGCAAGTTTGAATAAAATTGGAGTAAAAAATATAATTTTACCAACTCCAGAGATGAAATCATAATTTCATAAACTTTAAGGGCCTAAAAATAATCTTTAAAAATTTATCTGGACAATATAAAGTTTCCCCTAAATTTTGGTTGAATTTCGAGTTAAAACGGTAATAAATTTTGGGGTCTAAAATGCAAATAAGAGTAAATAAGTAATTTTCTAAACTTTAAGGGGCTAAATTTGAATTAATATTAGTTATTTTATATTTTACAGGTACCCCTGAAGTTTGGTGGAGATTTGAGGTCAAATGTATAAGTTACGAAGTTATAGGGATCAATGTGTGAATATGGAAATATAGGTTGAGATTTAAATATTTATGGTTGGAAAATTATTACTGAAGTTATGCTGGGCACAACTGGTAGGCGGGCATCAGGAGGAACCTAAAGGTCTGGGGTTCGATTCCCCCTCCCCCAACTTAAATTTTAAATAAGGGCAGAAAGCGTTAGACTCGAGGCCAAACAAGGCCTTAAGCCCCAGCCCGAGCTAGCGTATCCAAACAACGCCTTAAATCAAATGCGTCCCAACTCCAAATGTAGAAGAATCCAACAAAGTTCATTTTAAAAGTTTTTTTTATGATAACCAAGAAAACAAATCTCAGATTGCTTCAGAAATCAAACCCAACAATGATAAAGCACCCATTCTAAATTAAACTCTTGTTTCGTGAATACACTTTTAATAGTTGATTTTGAAATTATTATAATTCCATTTAAACCAATTAAATTGTATTTTACCCCAAGCCACTTTAGAGCCAATTGTTGGTATTTTATTAAGTGAGTTTATTTTAGAGATAAGAATTGTATCTTCGAGTGAAAAATTTTGTCAAGATTATTTGTGAGATACAACCTTTATAAGTTTGTTTTATTAATGAAAGTATAGCTCATTCTTGTAAATTTATTATGTCTCTAATAATGCTAGCTTAATTTTTTTACTAGGACTAGGTGATGTTTATTATGTTTGATTAATATTGTGTGTAGTGTAAATTCGTTTTTCTTTCTCGACATGTTTTAAAAGCTTTAAAAAGTCGGTATTCATTTAAAACTTCACGAGAGTGTGTTTTAAACCTTCAACTTAGTTTGAAAAATATTTTTTTATTTTAAGTTTATTTTTTATTTAAATTAATTGGTATCTCATGCTTAAAGACTACACTTTAAAATTTAAAAGTGAACTTTTAAAGGAATGTGGAATTAAGCCATCTAAAATTAATATGTTAACTCTAATTATGAATTTAAGTGTTTTATTTTTCGAATTAAACTGTAACACCCCGCTTAAAATAATAACGGGTGGCCAGCCCTATACTACATTAAATCAGGAGTTTCAGATGGTCCAGTCTCAACATCAACTGCCGGTACAATATAATATAAGATTAACTACCCGATATCATAAAAGCGAGATGTTAGAATAATTTAAAACATGCAACAACTAACAAACCAACACCATAAACTACTGATAAATAAGAGAAAGATGCAAGAAGAACTATAAGAAATGAAATGCTAGAATAAAATGAAATAAATAACTACGACTGAATATACTACAAAGAAGTAAACCCGAATAAGCTTCTCGGGTCACAGCCAATACAATAGCTGAAATGGAATAAATATAAACATGTATATAAATATCCCTTGGGTACAAACCCGATGTACAACAATGAATCCTACCTAGAATTTTAAAAGGAGGAAGTGACTACCAGATACATCCCGCAACAGTCCGCACCTGTCACGGCTCCCTAGACTCTGGATAGAAGGTCATCTGGCATCCATGCGGTAGGACACCTGTAGTAATATATATATATACAGGCAGGAGAGAAAAGTAAACGGGTCAGAGCCCGAGTTGTGAAAATATTTAGCAAGTGTGTTAACCGTGCATAATAAATATCGGTGCACTTATTTCATAATTAAAGTGGAATCGCACTCTCGTGGAATCCCAACTCACCTCTCATCTAAAGGCGCGCACCTATTCGCGTCCTCAATTTTATTAGTTAAATTACCCCAATTTATTAGGACAACCTAACTTATCATATGCCTAGCCTATACCCACGAGATCTACCTTCCCATCATAACCCAAGAATCCACCCCCTTTTTAACCACAAATAAGTATTTATTTTCAATCATGTGTGCCTTATTAGACTTAGTGGATTCCGGTTTATACTTTAACCATTTATAATTTAATAAGTTACCCAATATGCATTTGGGTTGAAACATATGATTTAAATTTCTAATTAATAAGCATGCAAAATTATTAATGACACAACTTCCCTCCAATTTCAACGCTGCGCTGCGTTTCGTGCGTGGGGTGTCTCGCAAAGCGAAATCCAAACAAGGAACCACCCCGTTACACTACTCCATGTCAACGTCGATCCTGGAGATCCATTATGCCACACATAAATATCGATAGAACTTCTCTCTACTCTCAACAATGTACTACATTTCGTGCGTGGGGTGTCTCGTAAAACGAAATCCAAACAAGGAACCACCCCGTTACACTACTCTTTGACAATGTCGATCATAGAGGTCCATAATGCCGTACATACCATATAATACTACTATTACTACTACTAATACTATTACTACTACTACTAAATTTTAGACTACAATATGAAAACATCTACAATCTCCAATAATATACTTGGGATGATGTAACCGAAATGTTCCTTAAATGCGATACATCAATCCCCCAATCATCTATTACATCATAATCATCCAAGATGTACTCCACAACGATACCATATCCTTTTTATCTGTAGGATATATAAATATATATATATATATAAGCATTTCATTCTAACCATATATATATACACACCATCATCCAATCCCATGACCATGTATACTTACCATATATGATGTACAAAGGCCACGCACAAATAAATACCCGGCTATATATAGCGCCGATAAATTGCATCAATGCTATCATCTTCCCAGTGCCCGGCTCACGTAGCAATACTGGGGCCACCATGGTGGGACTAAACGACACCCATCTCGTGGTAAACACACGCACACGACGTCCCGGGAAGCGGTCATAGCTCCTAACCAGCAATGAGACGAAACATACCCACCACGTCTCATCCCAAAAATACATATATATATATATATATATATATATATATATATATATATCATATAATAACACACGGGACGACTATGACCCGGGGAATATCCACACCCTGCTTTTCTAGCCAGGATGCTCACCCTCTACGCGCACAACTTCCCAATGATAGCATGAGCGAGGTATGCTTAACCAAATAAGTATATATATCATTCACATGCATAATATATATACATCCATATGATCCAATCATATAATTAAACATTAAACCATCATATACGGTTTAAATGTCCATACCATGTGTACCCACAACATAAATATATATCCATAATTCATATCTCTATAGATATATACACATGTACTCACATATCCATAAATATAACTTATTCTCGTTCATAAGTATGAGATATATAAATTCAGCTATAAGTATACATAATCCTCAATATACAAGCCGTCACCACAACTCATTTAATTTACCTCGATATGTGAATACAAACTCTCAGTTGAAACATATTCAATCATTTTTCCTATGATGAAAAGTCTCCCAAAATCATATGTATTTGTATATACATATATATTCAACCTTAGGGTTATCACCCAAAATTTTGTGTAGGAATCCATCACTACGCATTTCATCCATATTCAAAAGTACATAATTTCTTTTAGTACTATTTAACCATAGGCACATACATGACTTAATAGTCTAACACCTCAAATTATTCCAACCTCATTTCAAGTATTGGAATCTCAATGGTCATATCCCCACAATTACGTGTAAACTATCCTAACTAGAATTTATGCTACCGCTTATTCTAGTCGATAGAACGATCCCAAACGTTCCCAATTTCACCTATGGTTCAAATAAATCTCAGGAACACTTACTCCTATTGCGTTATCAATTGTTCCTTAGATTAAACATTTCTAAGGATATGAGACCCCTCATTCTTTAAGAGTATGCGACCACTCTCTTCCATTTGGCCCCCAAATTGTATCTTAACAATATCCTATCCTTATAAGGATTTAACGTAAATGTCGGCCTAGAAATTTCACAACATACATAGATATATTCTTCTCCAATTATTCCAAGAAGTCCTCACCATCATATACTAAGTGAGAGACCCTCTATAAGTCTCCAAAGTATCTCTTAATTCATAAGAGAAAACCTCAAATTAATAAACCCAACCAAAAAGGGGTAGAAATCATCCTAGAAAAACCTCATAAAACAACTCATTAAGGAGGCCCCTAAGAATAAACTCCAAAAGAAAAGGGAAGAAATAAATCCCAAATTTTGGGCTAAGAACAGGGGACCGGTCGATCGGTCCCAGACCCCCGGTCGACCGCGGGTCCAAATTTTGCCTACAAAAAAATGCAGTAGGCTTTTCCCTTAAGGCGCGATCAACTGGCCATACCAGTTGCCTTGGCCGATTTCTATTTTTCAACCAAAACCCTAAATCCTCAAACACCCAAATATCATCACCAAATCCCCAAATCTTTAACCCAATAATATTCTTAGTATGTAAACTCATCCTACATTTCATCCCAACAATTTATTTGTCATCAAACCCATGTATACACATTGATTTCAAGATTTAAACCCAAAATTATAGGTTTTGACATTAATACCCAAAAATCCATTTCTTTAACCCACAAATTATGAAATGAAATACACAAATAGCTATTTAGCAAAATTAAACACTTGCCCTAGATTTGTAGAGGTTGGATCGTCCTCGATGTCGCGTTTGGGCCGGAAATCCCAAGCTTTTCTTCCTTTCTCTCTTCTTTTCTTCTTCTTTCTCTTCTTCTTTCTCCCTCTAGGGCTTTTTCTCTCTTTCTCTCAAATGAGAAATGGCTTCATCCGTAAGCCACTAATCCTTTAAAACATAAACCCAATTTTAAATGTTAATACACAATTTAAATGACTCGTTTACTCCAATTCGAGCCAAGCATACTTAAAAATATTCCGGAGCCGAAATAAAACCCAATGACAGTCATTTTGACTATCTCGACCCTTCCGGGATCAATGGTACCCTCAAAATCATCATCCGGAATACTTTAAAATGCCCTCTATTTTTGGGCCTCAATTCCCAAATTTAAAATTCTCCAATTAAATTAAATTTTTATTTTCCCAAAAATTTAATTTCTCAGTCTAAAAATCATGGGGTGTTACATAAACGTGACGAGGGTCAATTTAATTTGAGAATGACGAATTTAAATTAATACATAGTATTGGTTAATGGCGATAAATTGATCCAACGTCCTAGTTTTCTTACATACTTCATTTCATATTTCACAGTTGCACGTTTTATTCGTACTAGCATAATTTTATATTTTCATCCCATCTCTACTCCATTTAGCCTAATTGATTGGACAGTTGGAATTATTTTTGAACGTAAAATTAACAAATTCCTGTGGGTTCGACTCGTACTTGTTGAAGCCATTTTATAATAACTCTGCACTTACAGTAATTTTAATTTGGCAACAAAATTTTAGCACCGTAGCCGAGGATTTTGTTCAATTTTTCTTTAAAAATCCATAAAATACAAAAATCAAGAAAAATATGAAGAAAAAAATGAAATTCAAAAAAACAATTTTTATTTCCAATAGTAATTTTTTTTCATTTCTAGAATATAAAAAATGAAAATAAGATAAAACTTTATTTCATAAGCGTTTTTGGTTTTTTAGTGTTAAATATACCACTAGTGCTTCTGTCGTGTTATTTTATTTTATTTTTATTTTTTGTGTCGGACTTTACACTTTATATAGTTTTTTGGTAAGTAGTGGTGCCCTTCTGAACTTCTTGCTAGTCGACAAAGGTATAGTAGCATTCTCTGGCCTCCATCTGGTTTCCCTTTACCACGCCAACCCCATAATGAATGGGGAACTTCATACATTAATGAACCGTGGATGCCACTGCATCAAACTTCTTCATTCCAACTATGTCGAGGATCATATTATAAGTTGATGGAACATTCTTGTCCATGACAAATAAGCAAATCTTCTCTATTCTTCTTGTTGGCCATGTGCCGATCAACACTTAGAGTTTGACAGTCATCAAAGAACACACCTTTTCTGTAGAGAATTAGATAGAAGGCCGATGGTAAGTGTAATACCCCGTATTTTCATGGCTTTTAAATTTAGGGATTTATTAAATTTAATTGAGAAAGATTAATTTAATATTAATCCGAAAATTTGTTTTAAATATTTACTAGCGTGATGAGAGTTAGTCATTATTGGAAATTTATTGATTTGTTAAATATTACTTATTGAGTAGAGTAATATGTAGAATTGAATTTATTAAAATTGTCACGAGTGAATAATATAATAATTATGAAAATTAAGTCAGGACGCGTATGTATCGTGTCGGGACTAAATTATTATTATTATAAGTGAATAAATTATAAGTCGCACGTATGGTCATTTCGAGTGCGCCAAAGTGTCCGGAAGGGTCAAGTTAGTCAGAAAAGTGTACATGGGGGTTTAGTTTGGGTCTCGGAGCGTTTTTGGGCCTAATTGACATCCCGGGAGGGTATACTAGCCATTTTGTATTTCTAGGTAATTAAACCCACGAATTTCCTAAGGATATATCAGCCATTAGGAGTTGTCTTTTAGGGTTAACAAACACATAACCTAAGAACGACCATTAGAGAAGAAGATAGGAAGCTTTCCAAGCAAGCCAAGGCCAAGAACTCATCCGTTTGCACCGCCACCACTACCAAAACGTAGATCGCACGATAAGGAACGCAACCATACCTTTTTCATCCACAAATCAGAACCTTGAATTCTAGGCAAGTATCTATCTTGCTTTGTTTTTGGTTAATGTCTCACCCATGTTAGTTTAGGATTGTTAAGAACATGTTTTATAGAAGAAATTGATAATTCAGAGACTTTAAATCGTATGTTTTAGAGGAACTAAAAATATTCTGGACATATCAATCATATGTAGAGGATTACCCACGAATTTGTATGAATTTAGAAGCAAGAAATCTAGAAAAGAATTAAAATAATGGATGTTTCGTGAAAAATTAGGGTTCTTGATAATTATGTTAATTTTACCCCATAAATTCGATACCTTTGATGAATTTGGTCATGTTTCACGTAGAAAATCATGTATATAGGTATAGAGTACCAGTAGTAATATTGTTTGGGAGTTTGAGGATCGTTAATGGAATTTTGGTTGAGGTTGGAGAAGCAAACCCGTAACTTAATAATGGCAGAATTCGTCATAACTGCTTGATCGATCGATCGATCGACCCCATTCCTCGATCGATCGATCCCTCCTGAAAAACTGCATATTTTTCTCTTTTTTGTTTAATTCGGTTAAAATGCGTAGGCACCAGTTATTATTATTTATAGAGTATAATGGGTTATAAAGAGGACCAGTAGGGTCTAGGTAGACTCCGTTGAGTGAAATTTAATGGGGGATGAAATTGTAGATTAGCGGGGAGTCATTCACACATAGGAAATTGTACGTACATTAACTAAAAGATTGAGACTCGTAAAGTAATTAGACCATAAGGTAACTGAGAGTATACCTACTGAAATTATACCTAGTGAGATAGAATACTTCGAGAGATGAGAAGTAAGTATGAAATAAATTATAAATGAGAATAAAAGAGACGAATCCGTTGTGCGAGATAATCGAGTAATGTGTGATAAGAACGGATAATTATAATTATAGGTCATGGGCGTACCTAATTTAGAAATGTGAATATTTATATATATGACCATGTGATTATGCATATATTATGTATCTGTGTAAAAATCATACCCGAGCTACTTGCTATCACGGAGGTTTTCGTGCCGGGACAGTCTTATCTCGATTGGACCTTTATGGGGGATATTGACTCGTACCCTAAAAGATAGTATCCTTGATACAGGCTATTTGAGTGATAGTCAGATGGTCATAAGAGATGTGAGGGTATGTGTTGACCTCTTAGTGACTTGAAACTATGATTCGCCTCCATTTGTATGTGTTTGTGTTAATACAGTTCGAGAGTGATTCCAAACTAGTATTTCCCTTAGTGTGAGTGATATGGGGACTTGATAGCAGAGTATGCCAGTACCATAGATTTTATGTGGGGTGCTGTTAGTATATATATTATATGTATGACTGATATATATACGTATATCTATATGGGAACTTTCTATTGTGCATATAAGTAGTTAAGTAATGAATAAATGCTTCAACTTTATTATAAGTGTTCGAGAACTTTATAACGGTACTGAATTGTTATAAATAACATAAGAAATCTTGAAGAGATTGATTTCCTAAAGTAAATATCATAACCTTGTTTTTCACATGATAAAACCTTATGGATAATAAGTTAGAGAAACTTATGAGATTTATTCATACGGTAGGCGTGCACACTAGATGAGAGGTGAGAATTCTCAAGAGAGTGTCGCATACTAACATGGTTGTTGCATTAGCTGGTAAGAATTTTTAACACTTGCTAAACTATTTTTAAAACTATTTTACACTCGGGCTCTGACCCATTTTCTATCTTTTCTCTCTCTTGTATATATATATGTATATGTATTACAGGTACCCAGCCACAGGGGCATCATGCATAGGTTCTTTGGACTGGACGCGCTGCAATTGATGTGGGAGTTGCAGGTCGTTGCTTTAGACAACCTCTTCATTGATTCTATTCTTGTTTTAGTTCTGCATAGTTAGGGCATGTGTCGCCCGTTTCCCAATTCAGTTTGGATTTGTCAGAGACTTATGTTTGTGTATATTTCCAGTATTTAATACTCCTTGGGAGTTAACTCTTGTCAGGATGATTTCATGTATGGTTATTTGACTTGGTTTGGTTAATTTAGATGGATTAATTCTTTTTTGTTGATTTATATTCGTAGCACTTATGTGATTCTTAGTCTATGGATTATTTAAAAAGGTTTTCAAGTTGGAATTTAAAAATGGAAATAAGACTTTAAGTTATTTTGACACTTAGCTTAATTATTTAGGGTGTTTAAATTTGGAAATTTTATTTTACCACAGTGATGCTAAGAATGAACCAACCGTTCACCTTGATTTTAATTTAATAAAGGAATGATCACCCGGTATTTAATTAGGCGGGGTTTCACAGTAAGATTCCAGTTTGTTGTCACAAAACCCCGGGATATAAAAGCAATTGTAAAACGTAATATCTACTGAACTACCATTATCCATAAGAATTCTTACTATCTTAGCGTGATTCACCCAACAGTTAACGACTCGAGGGTTGTCATGAGGTAAAGCACCCCCGATAAGTCATTCTTGTAGAAGTCGATGGCCAACTTGTCTTTGTTTACCTTCTTGGATCGACCATCTACTTCGTATGTTAAATTAACTTGTCTAATGTAAGAGCAAACTTTGACCTCATTTAAATAGGCCTTTGTCTCGACAAATTCATCTCTGCCTCCAGCATCCCCCCATGCAATGAAATGACAACCAAAAGATATCATGCCTACCTCAAGTTTAAGCTCTTTAGAATCATAATCTTGACCCTTTTTTCTGCCATGTTTGTTTTTACTAGGGGATTCTGACCTTCTTCTCGTGTCTCGACCTTCGGTTTGATCAACAAACATGGTCAATTTTCCTCAGTGAATGAGAGATTTAATTTTATTTATCAAGGAAATACAGTCATTAGTGGTATGCCAATGGTCTTTATGAAAGTCACAGTAGTGAGACTTATCTCTCCGGATAGACGACGATTCCAGTTCCCAAGCTATTTCAAGTCCTTACTGCCCATAATTTCTTCCAAAATATGATGCACATTGTAACACCCTGTATTTTTAAGGATATAGATTTAAATTAAATTAGTGATTTGGAGAATTTATTTAATTTGGTGATTTAGATTTAATTAATTCAAGTTGACATTATTTTCACGTGGAATATATTTTGAAGAAAAATAAGAAAAATTATATAGAGTAACTCAGATGATTATTTAGAGGTCACGGTGATTCTGAATCGATCGAGATAGTCGGAAAAGAGCATCGGGGGGGGGGGGTAGTAATTGGATCTCAAGATATTTTTAGGCATAACCAAGCTCACATGGGAGTGTTAAAGTCATTTGGGCTTGGCCCATTAGCTTAAAAATGGGATTTACATTATTTAATCGAAGTTAAGAGATTGGGAACAACCATAATTCATTTACAAAACTCTATAGCTATAGAGAAGAAAAGAGGGAGAAAGTAGGGAGGTTTCTGGGAGCTAAACCAAGAAGGATTGAGGGCGTTCCTTATCATATCGCCGTCTACATAAATGGTCAGACCCAATGAATTAATAGAGGCAAGTGGTTAATTTTACTTTCAATGTAAATTCGTTATAATCAATTCATATCAAAGTGACTGTATGCGAAAATCCATTTTGGGAGGGTGTTGATGTGAAAATGGGGTTTTTGATAATTGGAGTAAATCATGTAGATTAATCATTAAATTGATGATGAATTATTATTTAGGATTGCTAGAATCTAATTTTCATTCAATATTCAGTAGAAGAATTCATGTATTTTAGATTGATGGAATTGAATCGAGAATGGGATTTGTATAAACTGTTAAGAATTCGATTCGAGAAATATTTGGGAAAGATGTATATATTAACTATGTTTGATGATCTGTGGGATGTTAGAATCTGTTTAGAATGTAAAAATATGTTGGGATAATATCGATTTAAGTTTCGGGTTGAGAATTAAAGAGTTTGAGGGTGTAACAATGAAGGAAACCAAATTTGGAGAAGACGGTTATGTACCAGGTACAGCGAACCGGTTCGGGGGGTCTGAATTAACGAGGGAATTTTAGGGTTAAAATTGAGGGGTTCCAAGGTAAATTATTAATTTTAAGGAATAAGAAACTTGCTAAAAATAATGTATTGAGTTATTTTGCCTAGATGAGAAGCAGGAATGTAAGAGGGAAGTTATTACAAGTTAAAAATTAATTAGTGATCGATTTTTTTATTAATAAAGTAAGGGAAATGAATTTCGTAGGATTTAAATAATGGGTCGAGTAGATTTGTCCAGGCATAATATATTAATTACTGAAATAGTAAAATAGAGTGGCTACGACTTTACGAAGAGTGGGGGAAAATGCTCGGGAAAATACAATGAGTAGTAAATAGTGAATTAATAATATGTAGGATATTCAGGTGCAATATGTACTACATATGAGACATATATTATAGGTTGAGGGTATATATATATATATGCATAGGTTGTGTGATTATCTATTGGTTGATTAAGTATGTGTAAACATAACTAGGCTACTTTCTATCACGAGAGGTTCCGCGTCGTGAGCAGTCTTATCCTGATGCGCCCATTTGAGGGATAATGACTTGTACTTCAGAACATAGAACTTAGGGATTGAGCACCACTTGTATGAATAAGGACGTGACCGGTCATTTGGGTTCATTAGGTGTTTGCATAGCCTAAAGGCTCAGGACTATGTTCGCCTCCAATATGTGTGATTTGATCTTATGGTTCAAGGGTGATATCCGAACCGATGTCCTTATTTAGTACGTGATGTACCAGGACTTGAGAGCAGAGTATGCCCGCATCGTAGGTCTCCACCTAGGGATATGATAGTGATGTGAATATATATATACACACACACACACACACACACACACACACACACACACATACATACACGTGTGATTTATTCTACTACGGGTGCTTTAATAGACATTGTAAAAAGTGATATTTAAATTAATTTCAGTATGTGAGAACTTGATAATTAGTTGGTGATACTAAATAAATAATGAGGGATTGGGAATTTGGTATCGTATATTATGGGAAATACGGCTGGGCACAGTAAAATATTAGACGAGGAAAAAGGCCTAAGACTGAGAATATTATATAGACTTAATTAAAGATGAATAATTAAGTTAATGAGATAAATAACTTATGGAAATGGTAATATTACTCGGGTTAGAGTAGTGTGTCGAGAAGTTTGCATAACAAGGCTAGTTAGACGGGGTAATACAACTAGGAGGGTTAGGAAGAAGTGTTAGGTGTGCACTTTAGATGAGGGGTGATAATTGTCTCAAGGAGTGCGACACTAACTTAAATATGAAGAGCACTCATGCATTTTATTTACTTCATAGTTAATCACTTGCTAAATATTTTTAAAACGTTTTGGGTTCTAACCCTTGCTGTAAATATTTTCAAAATCTTTTAGGTGTCTATCCACAGGGACGCCAGACTTATTATCTATTCCAGGGATACGCAGCTGCGGCATATGTGGATGCATGAAGGAGTTAAAGGAGACGCTTCTTTTATTACATTCCCTGGTTAGGAATCTTATCTCAGTATTTTATTTTGGGTATATTGCCTTCAGGACTTATTCAGGTTATTTAGTTCAGATTCTACTAAATGTTGGATATTTTGGTTTTGGATTTTGTAGTCGATGGTTTATTCGGCAAGTCATTTATTATTCAGTATAATTTTAGATAGTGATTGTGTTTATGGTTTAGTTAAATTCATTTCTTCATATTATTATTTGTTTAACGTAAGATAAAATTTGACATTTGCTTAATTAACCATTCAGTGATTAGTAATTAATATGGTTTTTTTACAGTGATGCTAAGAATGAACCAAATTGAAATACTGTTTTAATTTAATAAAGGACTGATCACCCGATATTTAATTGGGCGGGGTGTCACATATGGTATCAGAGCATCAGGTTCTAATGTCCTTAGGATCTGTGGGGGTTTTCTACGTTTCAGCTTAGCGTTCTTTGATGTAGAGCTATGTGATAGGATTGTTGTACTCTTTTGCGTACGCGCATTTACGTTCCTCTGCTATTAAGTATAGTTGATGTGATTCATATCCGAGTTCGATTGGGCTTCGTATATCGAACAATATAGCATGACCAACGAAGCCATTGGAAGGACTGCAGGAAGAGAGGCTCGACGGAAGCCATTGAGTATTTTTGTGACCGATGATTGCGATAGGCATCACCATTATTATTGTTCAGGAAGATGACGATAGGATAATTATACGGTAATAGTAGCTTCCCCAAGCACTGCTGTAGATGATGGTGGTGTAAATTGCAGACTCACCTAATGTAGCCGATAACTGGTGGGGAGTCGGAAGGAATCCTTTGAGGAGCCACTTATAAGGATACGGGGAATATAGTAAGTGTGATGGGCCAATGGAAGGGGATAATCCAAAGGCAATTGTGTAGCGTAGAGTGCAGTGACAACCATGATTAAATTTCGAGCAAATTTTTTTAACTAACAGGAGCAGCATAAAGTGATTAGAGTCAGTCACCACATATAAATATGTGTATATGGAGTTAAACGAGAAATTTGGGTGCGAGTAAATCGTAAGACCTTCCATCTTCTATTTAGACAGAAATGCAAGCGTAGTTTTAAAAAATTTCATCAGTGGGTTAGATGAAGATCAATCGCTAAAGAAAAGATGATTTGTTTAACGAACTTCGTACTCGAATGAGGGAATACGGAGAAAATAAAGGGGTCCATAAGTTGATAATGAACTCGTCAATAGAAGACACAAGCATGGATGAGAGATCCAAATAAGATGACTAGTGTCGACGTCATCAAGGCCATACATTTACAAGTTTAGATCAATGCTTCCATAAGAAGGGAGCCAAAAGGGTCGGAGAATCTAGCCGAATTGGAGAATTGGATTAAACGGTGCTAGTGAAGTACCACGGGAGGGTATACCCAATAGAGGACCCAGTTATATAATTCAGATCAGGTAAATTCCTACCAAGTGAGGGTGGATTCAGTTAGGGCCATCGAGGCTAGCAATGATTCCTATAGGGCTAGCGGAGACAAAAGGACAAGTGGGGTAGCAATCAGGGACAAGACTACCAGGTCTGAGAAAAGGACACCCCGACATGGCTAGTGGGGCAGAGAAAATGGCAAGACACAGCAAGGTGTCCTATGTGTGGAGTATATGACCACTTGTATTGAATATGTTCATAGTAAGAAAGTGAGACCAGTCAAATTAGGAAGTAGATGGAAACGATACCAGTGGAGCATAACCACCGTAGGAGCTAGATTTTCGGCAGAGGAATCGAGCAAAGAGAATTAAATCCAGATTTTTACAACCCAAGATTGGTGGGTTTAGTCAGGACCAGTAAGGTCCTTAACAACAACAATTTTCCGTTCTTCAGGGCCGTCGGAGCCAAGAGAAGGATGGGGGAGGCCAGTAGGGCCAGGACCAGAGACAAGGGGGTTCTCTGGCGGTTGTCTCAGTTGTGGAGAGGCGGGACACCGAAAGAAGTCTTGCTCGAAACGAGGCAGTGAGCAACTACAAGATGAGATCCTAGATGTACGACCATTGTAGTAGATTATGGATCAGTCTCGGCATTGGAGTTACGTTTAAGGACCCGATAATCTGGTGAGGCTGATGATATAGAGAGGTGTCTTATATATGAAGAGTGGGAACATATGTGTAGATCTTAACTGCAGTGAATTGGGGGGCAGGAACGGAATGCCCAGTAGAGGCAATAATTATAAGAAGTTTTTGGTTCGGTTGAGATGAGGTTGTTGCGTCTAGGAACCATTTGAATCTCCAGTTCTATTGACAATTGAAAGTATAAGTTTTGTTCTGGGTTGACTGGGGTCTGTTTTGTGTGACACGAGCGAGTCACAGTAATATGTTAATATTATAATCGTATGTGAAATGAGTTTGGTAGAGGTGTAGTTGTTATTAATACATCGTATATATAATTACCATGGGATAGTGTTTCTTTAGTGTTACTCCTAGAGAGAAGGGGTGAACACTAAGAGAATGTTTGCATTACATGCGAGTTTACTACTTTTGAGAGTTATGGGAGTAGGGAAGATGATTTTCCAAGTTTTGACTGATTAATGATGATTTAAGCTGTAGTAGTATATATATTCACCGTTAAGTCAGCAGGGGCTCTCTTCAGTTCCATTTGTAAGTGAGCATGTGTGAACATTGAGAGGATATATTTTATAAGGATAGCTCGTTTTGAGAGTTGATATTCAAGGTATGTTTTTTTATCCTAGGGACAGACTGTTGAGCGATGGTGGGTAGTTATAGCAAGACTATCGTTGTTTTAGGGCAGGATGTATATGTTTGCGATGTCTCACTTGAAAGAGGGTCGAGCTCGTGGTGATTATTTTATTGAAGTATACTTCAGAGAGTACAGTTCTCAAGTTACATTAGACCCCGGTACATATGGACTTTTACTGACGAGATTAAGGGTATATCGGGGTTATGGTGAGCGGAGAGTTTTTAGCTCATTGTTATTTACGTGCTGAGAACTTGACGACAACGAGAGTGTCGTATTGCATGATTCCTTGAGAGATATGGGCATAGACGATTTGATTTATGTGTTGAGAGACAAAATTTGTGATATCTTAGCTATGTGCTTTGGATCCATAATTTTCGATGATTAACAATGCTAAGGAGTATTCCATTGGGGGAAATTTCTTTTATGCTTCATTACGGGATGTTGCACGCATGGACCTTAATAAATGTTAGGAGAAGCGAGACGTTGTTGGATGCTAGTGCATCGATTTAAAATATTAAATTATTGAATGTGTAAAGGAAACACTTTAAGCTAAGAGTTATTACGATATATAGCCAGTGGAGTCGGGTAGTGTTGCGAAGGAAGCACTAAGAAAACTTTTGCACCTTAAGTTCATGGGTGGGGCAATATCAATAAGAATTAAATTGCAATTTGTGGGGTCATCGAGCATACCTGTATGATATAGCCACGCCGAGAGTGTAGAGTTAAGCTTGAGATAAGTATGTTACGTATGAGACGTTAATGATAATTATGCTGGGATGTTTGGGATATAGTATATAGTATGGTGAGACTTTGTGTTCGCAGTTCCAGGGTATGATTTACTTGTGTTGGTTATCACCTGAAAGAGGGTCTAGTATATATATACGTACATATATGTTATGGTGTGTTGCATAGTAAATTTATAAGAAAATGTTTGTATTGTTATATTTAATCGTGATGAGTAGGGACATTTATTGATCTGATTCAGGAAATATTGGCTTATTCTCTAGCCAAGAGATATAGCCTGTTATTATTTTAACGTAGAGAAACTAGTGATAATAATGGCATCGTATTGTATATTGTCTTTTGAAACTTGAGATCGGATGAGTATACTTTTATGTCAAGAGACGGGAATTTAGGGGTACGTACTATGGACTGAGGGCCTAACAGATCTCAACGATCGATAATGTTGGCTAGTAGTGTATAAGGGGGGTTCCTTTTATGGATTTCTCTTACGAGACGTCCCAAGCTTAAAACTTAGCCCAACGTTAGAAGTTGGGAGATGTTTGGTCAGTAGCACATGGATTTGGTACCCTGAATATTATACATATATGTGGTTATAACCGTGAGTTGAAAGTTATATTATGATGGCATTTATGTTGTGAGAATCATGGGTAGAGGGTGTATGGGCACCCCGGGTAATTAATTTGATTTTATATAATCCGCGATTAGGAGGGATAGAAATATATGTTGCGATCTTAGCAGTATGTGACGACGGGTATATTAGAGACTTGGATTTATAGACTTATTCAAACTTCAAGGGTGAAATTCCTTTATAAGGGGAGAAGTATGTAACACCCGTATTTTTAATTGATATAAAAATTAAATTAAATTAGTGATTTGGAGAATTTATTTAATTTGGTGATTTAGATTTAATTAATTCAAGTTGATATTATTTTCACGTGCAATATATTTTGAAGTGAAATAAGAAAAATTATATAGAGTAACTCTGATGATAATTTAGAGGTCACGGTTGATTTCGAATAGGTCGAGATTGTCGAAAAAGAGTACTTGGGGGGAGTAATTGAGTTTCGGGATTTTTTTGGCATAACCGGACTCACACGGAAGTGTTCGGGTCATTTAGGCTGGGCCCATTAGCCTAAAAATAGGATTTACATTATTTAATCTAAGTTAAGAGATTGAAAACAACCATAAGGCAGAGAAGAAAAGAGGGAGAAAGTAGGGAGGTTTCTGGGAGCCAAACCAAGAAGGATTGAGGGCATTCTTCATCGAATCGTCGTCTACATCAAATGATCAGACCCTACGAATCAATAGAGGAAAGTGGTTAACTTTGCTTTCAATGTAAATTCGTGATAATCAGTTCATATCCTAGTGGGTGTAAGTAAAAATCCATTTTGAGAGGGTGTTGATGTGAAAATTGGAGTAGATCGTGAAGATTAATCATTAAACTGATGATGGATTATTATTTAGGATTTTCAGAATATAATTTTCATTCGATATTTAGTAGATCAATTCATGTAATTTAGATTGATGGAATTGAATCGAGAATGAGATTTGTATAAATTGGTATAAACCCGATTCGAGAAATAATAGGGAAAGATGTTTATATTAAATATGTTTGATGATTTGTAGGATGTTAGAATTTGTTTAGAAGGTAAATATATGTTGGGAGAATATCGATTTAAGTTCTAGATTTGAGAATCAAAGACTTTGAGCATGTAACAATGGAGGAAATCGAATTTGGAGAAGACGGTTATGTACCAGGTACAGCGAATCGGTTCGGGGGTTAGGCCGAACCCGTTCGGGGGGTCTGAATTACCGAGGGAATTTTAGGTTTAAAATAGAGGGGTTCTAAGTTAAATTATTAATTGCAATATGAAAATAATGTATTGAGTTATTTTACCTCGATGAAAAGGGGGAATGTAAGAGGGAAATTATGACGAGTTGAAAATTAATTAGTGATCGATTTTTTTATTAATAAAGTAAGGGAAATGAAATTCGTAGGATTTAATTAACGACCTAAGTGGATGTGTCCGGGCATCGTATTTTAACTACTGAAATAATAAAATCGAGTGGCTAGGACATTACGAAGACTGGGGGAAAACGCTAGGGATGATACAATGAGTAGTAAATAGTGAATTAATAATACATAGGATATTCGGGTGCTATATATACTACGTGTGAGACATATACTATAGGTTGAGGGTATACCTATATTGATTTTATATACATATATATGCATAGGTTGTGTGATTATCTATTGGTTAATTGAGTATGTGTAAACATACCTAGGCTACTTGTTATCACGAAAGGTTTCGCGTCGTGGACAGTCTTATCCTGATGAGCCTATTGGGGGGATATTAACTTGTACCTCAGGATATAGAACTTAGGGATTGAGCACCACTTATGGGAATAAGGGTGTGACCGGTCATTTGGGTGCATTGGGTGTGTGCGTAGCCCAAAAGCTTAGGACTATGTTTACCTCCAGTATGTGTGATTTGATTTTATGGTTCGAGGGTGATATCCCAATCGATGTACTTATTTAGTACGTGATGTACCGGATTTTATAGTAGAGTATGCCTGCATCACAGGTCTCCACCTATGGATGTCGTATATGTATATATTATGATAGAGATGTGAATATATATATATATATATATATATATATATATATATATATATATATATATATAGAGAGAGAGAGAGAGAGAGAGAGACATGTGATTTATTCTACTACGGGTGCTTTAGTAGACATTATAGATAGTGATATCAAAATTAATTTCAATATGTGAGAACATGATAATTAGTTGGTGATACTAAATAAATAATAAGGGATTGGGAATTTAGTATCGTATTGTATGGGCAATACGGGTGGGCACAGTAAAATATTAGACGGGGAAAAAGGCCTAAGACTGAGAATATTATATAGACTTAATTAAAGATGAATAATTAAGTTAATGAGATAAATAACTTATGAAAACGGTAAGATTACTCGGGTTAGAGCAGTGTGTCGAGAAGTTTGCATAACAAGGCTAGTTAGACGGGGTATTACAACTAGAAGGGTCAGGAAGAAAAGTTAGGTGTGCACTTTGGATGAGGGGTGCGAATTGCCTCATGGGAGTGCGACACTAACTCAAATATGAAGAACATTCATGCATTTTATTTACTGCATCATTAATCGCTTGGTAAATATTTTCAAAATGTTTTGGGTTCTAACCCTTGCTGCAAATATTTTCAAAACCTTTGAGGTGTCCAGCCACATGAACGCTATATTAATTATCTATTCCAGGGATACGGAGTTGTGTCATATGTGGATGCATGCAAGAGTTGGAGTAGACACTTATTTTATTTCATTCCTAGATTAGGATCTTATGTCAGTATTTTATCTTGGGCATGTTGCCTTCAGTACTTATTCAGATTATTTCAGTTCAGATTCTGTATTGAGATTTATTATTAACTGTTGAATATTTTGGTTTTGGATTTTGTAGCCGATGGTTTATTCGGCAAGTCATTTATTATTCAGTATCATTTTAGACAGTGATTGTGTTTATGGTTTAGTTAAATTCATTTCTTCATGTTGTTATCTGTTTAACGAAAGAAAAAATTTGACACTTGCTTAATTAACCATTAGGTGATAAGTAATTAATATGGTTTTTCGACAATGGTGCTAAGAATAAACCAAATGGAAATCCTGTTTTAATTTAATAAGGGATTGATCACCCAATATTTAATTAGGCGGGTGTCACACACACACCCATAGTGAGAGGGGTATATTCCTCATACTTTTTAGGCTTATAGGCTTTCTTATATTTTTGTTCCTTCTTATCAGAATTTTTTTTGGCCCCCAGATTTTGTCCAGGGGGTTTCTTAGCAACCATAGCCTCTTCGGTGTTCATGATCATACAAACTTTTGCCATCAATATAGTCATGGTTCTTTGAGGTTCCTTTGCTAATGCATAATATAGCTTTTGAGGAAAAAACCCGCTTATTAAAGTTGTGATAGTCATTTTCTCTTCATAATCCAACTTTTAGTTTGTTATTATTAAAACGACTGATATATTCCTGGGTAATTTCTCCTGGTCATTGGCGGGCGCTAAGTAAATGGGCTACTCTCTTAATTTGCGTTGCTCCAAAGTTAAAATTATTGATTAATAATTCAACGAGCTGATGAAAATTGGTAATCTACCCCTAGGTTAAATTAGTATACCATATCTAAGCTGGACCAGTGATCGTACTTGAAAAAGATCTGCACCTCATCTCAGGAACATAATAAATATCATCAACAGCGTGACATTGTTCGAAATGAAAGAGATGATCAGTTTTACCATCATACTTAGGCATGACAATTGGTGGCTTGATTTTGGACGGTGTGGGATAATCCATAATAGCCTGGATGAAAGGAGATCCTTTTACAAAACTCATTTGCAAAAGACTCTTGGATTTAGCCATTTCTCACAAACGGTCTTCCAATCTATGTATTGATCCCTTTCAAGAGTCTTCTTTTGGTTTGGACTTGGATGAGGAAACTTTGGTGGCCTTGTTGTGCATTTGTGCTGAGCTCTCTTCCTGAGAAGTCTTCTCAACACGCATAAATCTTCTAATGCTAGCTTTGGACCTAACTAACCATTCACTATGCTCGCGGGATCGAACTGGTTCTCTATGATGACTTATGATTGCTCGGACCAAGATGATCAAAAGCAGATGCCTTGCTCAAATGTTCTAACATTCTCGATCATTCAGTGGTAAAAGAATGACCATCATAGTAATCAGTAGATCAGATGGATGATGTTTCCCCTAAATGGTAAGATCTGTCATGGGAGGATCTGGAATTGTTACTTTTTTCATTTATGATAAGGGGAGGCGGTATTTCCCTTCGAGAAGGCACGGTCGTAGATTTGTCCTACAAATTTTGAACTAACTGCCTAATTGACTCTTGCATGGCTTCCTGCCCTATGGAAAGATTGAGTAAAATTCCATGAAAATCTACAACACTAGGAGGAGCAGATGGAGCTGCAAGGCTGCTCTTAAAAACATTTGGCATCCCTTAGAAAACTTTCTAAGGGAACAAGTGTAATACCCCACCGTGATATTTTATTTATTTTCCCAGTATGAGTTGTAATAAAATAAATACATTGAGATTTGGATGGTCATGACTGGGTTTCTATTGTTATTTGACTATTTTGGAGGCTTGATGATAATTATGGGAAGTAGTGGGTCAAAATTAGAAGAAATAAAAGAAATTGGAAAGATGGTAGTTCGAACGATGGCGATGTCATTTGAAATGAGAAGCAAGGTCACTTGAAGCAGGGGTTTGAGTGAGCTTCAAACGAGAGTCCATTATACCACTTTCAAGAATCGAACGAGACGCACTTATCGTTCAAACGAGGCTCTATGTCATTCGAATAACGTGCTTCGAAAATTCTAGATCAGATTGTCCTTATACGCTGTCATGTTACTGGCCCTTAGATCATTGAGTTGTCGATCTCTGGTGGGCCCAGATTGGGCAATATGAGATTTTTGGTGTTTTAAGGGTTTTTATAAGGGTGGATTCGGTTCATTTGGGTCATTTTTGTAGTTGGAAGAAGAATGAGAGAAATAGGTGGTCTTCCAGCATGTTTATACAACTCTCTCCACCATTCCACCATTTCACCACCCAAAACCCAACTTATTCTTCTAGAATCCCATCAGATTTAAGTCTACTACACCCATTTCCTCCATTGGTGAGTGAAGCAACGAATTTATGAAACTTTGTTGGGGGTTCTTGACGGAAGAGAGTTTGAAGGGATTTTTAGCTTGAAAGATTAAATGGAGCACTTATGAAGCATTAATGGATGATGCATTTGGTAACCCCTTGAGGCCACCTTTAAGGGTGGGGGTTACTCCTCCTACACTAACTTTCTACCACCGTTTGGAAATTGTGAATATAAGGTTATAATACTACATGTACTGATAAAAAGGAAATGGTATTTTCTCTTAAAAGTAGTCTTTAGGTGTAATTAGATTTCTTGAAAAGGGAAGTAAAGAAATGTTTAGTTTGAAAATATGGTTAGTAAAGGTGTTGGGTAAGTGTTAATGGTTAAACATTGGGAAGTTGGTGTGTGTAACTTAATACTGTTTGTAAGATTAAGACTTATGAATTTGAAATGAAAATAATGGAATAAAGATGTTTCCAATTTGAGAATAAAGATACTTCAAATGTTAAAAATGTGTTCAGGGTGTTAAAAACACTTAAGAAGTTAGTATGGTTAACTTAATACTGTTTCGAAAAAATTAACACTTAGGAAAATGGAGCAAAGAATGAGTTTGGAATCAAGTGGGTAAAATGATAATTTTACTTAAGTGGAACATTTTTACGAAATAAAAATATTGGAGTTACACAAATTAGTCCTAAATGAATATGATTTGGAATAAAATTAAAGTTAAAGTGTAAAGGACATGAAAGATAGTTTCTAATTGTAACACAAGTTGGGGTAAAAACCCGGATTTGGCTTCGATCAGGTAAAAATGGGAAAGGAAGAATAATGTGTACATTTGCAAAATGTTAAAACACATAAAAGGAACTCGAATGACACCGAAATAATTAAGGAGGGCCCGTAGCTCTGGGGTGAAAGATCCAAAACCACTGGCCAGAGCATATGGAAGCGTCACCAACGGTGTGAAGCTCGTTAAAGTACGCGATTATTAGAAGATTTCGAGAAAAGGATAAAGGAATACGAAGCATGTCAAGAAATGGGTTGTATGGTGAAATGTATTAAGACAATCTAACTTGAATGAATTAATGAATGTTCCGAAAAAAGATAAAGTGGACGAGAAATGTGTAAATTGATTAATGTCCATAAAGTAAAGAAAAGGAAATGTGTAGCAGTAGATAGGTGAGTTAAGCAACCTAAGAAGGTGTAACCCGAGATTGACACAAACGTGTGTTGTAAAAGGTTTTCAAAGGTTAAATAAGTATTTTTTAACATGGTGTTCGCGTGTGTTGAAAGAGGTTATTTTCAATAAAAATACAAATGTGCATCACTTTAAGTGGAAAGTGTAATTTCGGTAAAAAAATGATTTCGGTTAAGCAAAGTATTGTGATTTCAAGTATTTAACCGCGTATCTTAAATAGAGGGATAAATGTCAAGTTAGGGACTAAGAAGTATTTTATGAGATTAAGATAAAGTAATCGGTCTAAACAACATTTTTGGAAGTAAAATGATTACATGAATTAAGTATATATAAGTGTTTACATAGACATGCAAGGTAGTTCCATGTACATTTATGTATAATATATAGAGTCTTATTTCTGTCGTTCGTTTCTATATTGCGTTTTGTATAATTTTCACTGGGCATTGTCTCACACCCTCGTCTTTGTTACGTTATGTTGGGTGTGGGTTTAAATTTTGAGAGCATTGTACAGGTAAGTATTCTATTTAATTTTGCATTAGTAGCTCCGTATGGTTGGACTCTGGGATGCTTCCCACGGGTCCCTCATGTATTTTGATTTAAAATTGGAATCGGATGCTAAATAAGTGAAACTTTAGTTAAAATTAAAACTAGATTAGTAACATTATATAGGTTCTTCATTGCACTTCACACCTAATGCTCGGGCCGGACCATGCTGACTATGGGTAGCCTATAAATTCAGGTCAAAATGTTACAACAACATAATAAGATGTGTAGATAATGATGACCAACAGTCGTTCCCACACATGGTGCCAATCTATTGATGTGCAAAATTAGTAGAGATTTTCTCTTAGCTAGAAGTTACCAATTTCATAATCATAGATAATTAGTTAAGTAATGTAAATGAAAATGATAAAAGACAACAAGAATTTTTAAAGTGGTTCAGCTTAAGGAAAGCCTACGTCCATTGTTATGGTATTACTATTGAGGGTAGTTATATAGAATTCAAAGTAGTCTTACTTATATGCAATAAAATCCTCCTTTGATATAAGAAAAGTAAGATATTTATATTGCTCTCGAAAACCAAGGGACGGAATGCCTTTATATATCAGGCATTTACACCCGTATATAATGAATGAGACTATTGATTTTCTAAGGCACGTGTGGAATGTCTCTTGATAATTCCCATATGATTGACCCTTCTTCTTCCTGATGATTTATCTTCTTAATTTGGTCAACCGGTACACCGACCAAGTAGTTCTAGAGTCGATCAAGTATAAATGAAACGTTGTGATGTATACCTACGAGGACAGGTGTCTCAATATCATAGGTCCATGTAGCATGAATAATTTTACCCACAATAGTATTCAAACTTGGTTATATTACTTTTAGTCACGTTTTTAAAATTTGTGGGTGTATTTATTGAAAACCCTTACGAGAGAAAACTCACCCACTAGGCTAATCTAGGGGTTTGGCAACTTGTTTCACATGCTTAGTGCAATCCTTATTCCTACGAAAGTGGGTTAGATTTTAAAATTCTTAGTTTTGCTCGAGGACTAGCAAAACTTATATTTGAGGGTATTTGATAAGTGCTTAGTTTTGTATTATTTATGCCTAAATATATGTCTTATTAGGCCCATTGTACCATAAATAAGAGCTTTTAGAATTATTTTTATATTTAAAAAAAATACAAGTTTAAATAAAATTCAAGTCAAAAATATAATTTTACTAACTACAGGGGATAGAATCATAATTTCAAGAGCTTTCAGTGCCTAAAAATAATTTTTAAAATTTTATCCGGGCAATATAATTTTTTTTTTGAAATTTGGATGAATTTGAAGTTAAAACGGTTAAGTTATAAATTATGGGGTCTAAAATGTATATAAGAATAAATCAATAATTTTCTAAACTTTAAGGGGATAAATTTGAATTAATATTAGTTATTTTATATTTTTACAGGTACCTCTGAAGTTTGGTGAAGATTCGAGGTCATTTGGAGAAGTTATAAAGTTGTGGGGATCAAGGTGAGCTCCAAATGGAGAAGAATCCAACAAAGTTCATTTTTACATACTTTTTTGTGATAATCAAGAAAAGAGTTATTAGATTGCTTCATAAATCAAACCCACCAATGATAAAGTACCTATTCCAAATTAAACTCTTGTTTCGTGAATACACTTTTAACAATTGATTTTGTGATTATTATAGTTTCATTTTTAATCAATTAAATGGTGTTCCCAACCCACATACCTCACTCCTTAGCCTATATAAAGGATCATTGGGCTCACCATTTCAGGAAGAGTTTAAGAGATCCATTTTAAAGAAAATTGGTGGTAGTTTATTTAGTGAGTTTATTTTAGGGCCAATAATTGTATCTTCGTGGGAGAAAATATTATCGAGATTATTTATGAGACACAACCTTTGTAAGTTTAATTTATTATCGAAAGTTATAACTCATTATTATAATTTTATTATGTCTCCAATAATGCTAGATTAATTTCTTTACTAGGACTAGGTGAAGTTTATTATGTTTGATTAATATTATGTGCAGTTTAATTTCGTTTTCTTTCCTGATATGTTATAAAAGCTTTAAAAATCCGATATTCATTTAAAACTTCACGAGAGTGTGTTTTCAACCGTCAGCTTTGTTTGTAAAATTATTTTTTATTTTAAGTATGAGTACTTTTTTATTGGTTATAATTTTACTAAATTAATTGACATCTCATGCTTAAAGACTACACTTCAAAATTTAAAAATGAACTTTTTAAGGGAATATGGATTTTAGCCATCTAAAATTAGATACGTTAAATTTGATTGTTAATTTAAACGTTTTATTTTTTGAATTAAACGAGCGATAGTCGATTTAATTTCAGTTATAAAATCGGGAACAATGAATTTAAATTAATACATAGTATTGGTTAAATGTGATAAATGGATCAAATGTTCAAATTTTCTCACATACTCGATTTCATATTTCGTAGTTGCACGCTTTATTCGTACTAGCATAATTTTATATTTTCATCCCACCTCTACCCCATTTAGTCTAATTGAACATTTGCTATTATTTTGAACGTTAAATTGACAAATCTCTGTGGGTTCGACCTATACTTGCCGAAGCTATTTTATAATAACCCATGAACTTGCGATAATTTTAATTTAGCAACAAGTTTTTATCAACGTTTCCGACGATTTTGTTCAATTTTCCTTTAAGATTGCGACTTTCAGACTTTTTCTTTTTCTTTTTGCACTTTTGTTAGAAAAATTCCACAAAAATACAAAATCTAGAAAAATCAGAAAAAAACTTTTGATATGCCTAAGACCTATGATCAAGTGCCTTCCTTGGCTATTTTTGATCAAGGTTGTTAGGGCATTTGGATTTTGTGAGACTTGGATTGATATGATTTGGAGATTATTTTCAAATGTTGCTACACTACTACCATTATTGGTCAAAGTCATGGCTTCTTCAAATCAACGAGACATCAAGGTGATAACATGAAGTTCTCTATTGAGGTATTTATGTTAAAATGGCTAGAGGTTTAATTAAACATTTTAGTATGCCCCTATTTTCCCAATCATTAGTTCTTTATCTTTTGGGAATGATATTTTATTTTTTTCAAATGGTAAAAAATCCTCTTTACAAAGATGAATGCACTTTCTCCATTCGTATGAATCAAGTTCAGGTCAACTCATTTATGCTTCAAAGAGTTATTTCCTCCTTAAAAAAATGCCCCCTTTACTATTTTTTTTTATTCGGATAGTCACTAGTTTCAATTTTACTAATCTCCCAATTACATATTTGGGAGTTCTTTCATATTATGATCGAAAAGTCTTGAGTTCTATTTAAAAGTTTAACTTCCAACATCAGTAGTCGCGTGTCCGACTGGGTAGTCGTCTAATTTTTTGTGCAAGGAAAATAGTTTTGATTTGTTTTGTGCTTCAATTAATGCGTTTTCACCTATTTATGGTTTTGAACCCTTCGGAATTCGTTATTTTAGAACTTAAAAGTAAATTTTCAAATTTCTTTTGGGGCACAGAAGATGATAAGGCAAAAACACATTGGATGGGATGGGACAAATTGTGTTTCTGGCTAATTAGGGAGGTTTGGGTATTCATAACTTCAAGGATATTATTCAAGTTATTTCATGCAAGTTATGGTGAAATTTTTGAAAAAGTGAGTTTCTTTGATAAAATAATATAGACATTTCCTTACACTTGATTATCTAGTTACGATTGTATCTTCTCATGTTTGGAAAAGAAGGCACAATGTGTTGGATTTTTTGAGGGGTGATATAGAGATGGGTGGTCAAGTTTTGTAGCTGCCGGACTCTAAAGGATTCTTATCTTTCTCTTCGACGTTGAATAATATAATAGTTAAGGGTTGAACTTGTAAGATGTGAGTGCAGATTTGAGGAGGCACCACGTCGAGCGTGTTTTAGACTTGAGCAATGTGATTGCGCCTATGTATCCGTCTTTACGAAATTAAAGTCTACGTAGTTCGTGGGTCCATACAATACGCCAAAGAGAGCTCGGTCTTTAGTGGTTTTGGTGCGTGGTAGGTGCCTGATCCGGCGAGCCGCCTCTCGAGCGCCCAATTTTGGTAGTTTTGGTGCGTGGGGGTGCCAAATCCGGCTATCCGCCTCTCAAATGCCCATATACCGTATAATGAAACTATAAAAATCCGCTCGTCATTATCAAACCCGTGACGGAGCTCCAAAGGTGCGTGGGGGAGGAGAGTTACATTTTTTCTCCTTAATTTGCCCCCAAGACCATCATCCATCAAATGAGGGGAGAACCCTCCTGTTATAACAAAAAGTTGCTCAAGTGGGATTGACACGTGTCATGTTCTCTATGGAACCAAGTGTCCAATATTTATGGTGCCACTTGTCACAATATATGGTGGCATATCAAATAATTAATTAAATCATTACTAGAGTATTGTCTAGTGTATTTCATCAAGTGCGGAATATACACAATATATTAAATTGCTCATAATAATATTTCAGCCCGTGTAAGGCCTGGATTGTAGTAAAACTTGATAAATCATAAATCAATATTTGATTAAATCTGTGGGTTAATTTATCAGAGTGTTGGTGGTTAATTCAACAAAATGTAAGATGTGAATGCAGATTTAAGGAGGCACCTCGTCGAGCGTGATTTAGACTTGAGCAACGTGGTTGCGCCTACGTATCCGTCTTTATGGAATCAGAGTGTGCGTAGTTCATGAGTCCGTACGATACGCCGGAGAGAGCTCGATTTTTGGTGGTTTTGGTGCGTGGGCGGTGCTTAATCCGACGAGTCGCCTCTCGAACGCCCATTTTGGTAGTTTTGGTGCGTGGGGGGTGCCAAATCCGGCTATCCACCTCTTTAACGCCCATATACCGTATAATGAAATTATAAAAATCCTCTCATCACTATCAAACCCGTGACGGAGCTCCAAAGGTTCATGGGGGGGGGGGGGGAGAGCTATATTTTCTCTCCTTATTTTTCCCCCGTGACCATCATCCAACTAACTGAAGGGAGATCCCTCCTTTTGTAGCAAAAAGTGCCTCAAGTGGACTTGACACATGTCATGTTCTCTATAGAACCAAATGTCCAATATTTATGGTGCCATTTATCACAATATATGTGGTGGCATATCAAATAATTAATTAAATCATTACTAGAGTATTGTCTAGTGTATTTCATCAAATGCGAAGTATACACAATATATTAAATTACGCATAATAATATTTCAGCTCGTGTAGGGCCTGGATTGTAGTAAAACTTGATAAATCATAAATCAATATTTGATTAAATCTGCGGGTTAATTTATTAGAGTGTTGGTGGTTAATTCATTTAATCCCACTCTACAGAACTCAATTTAGTTTCAAATCAATTTGGGATGTTAGTATTCCCAATCTCATTTCCATTTTCATATGGAAGTTCCTACACCGAGCTCTCCCTTTTGATGAATCGATTATGAAATTCAAAACACCTTTTGACTTAAGATGCAGATGTTGTCAAACTTTTTAATATGAAACTTTTGATAATTTATTTCTTCATGGCGAGGTGTCTCATTTTGTTTGTTCTTTCTTTCAAAGGGAGAGTTAGTTTACGCAGTTCACATGAGTGCCTATGTTTTATGTTGGTTTCTTGGTGGTTTAAATTATGAGAAAAAAGTATTATATTTAGCTTTTGAGAAATATGTTTTTTTTCAACGGTGTTAAGATGAATGTTAAGATAATTATTGATAATATTCATAGAGAGATTATGAATAATTTGAATGGTCGTCCTTTCAACGTAGGAATAATGCTCAATTATGTGAAAAGTTTAGTATTTCATTTGAGACTTTTTTGCGTCTTATGAAGGGATTTTCCTATTTAAGAGTTTTATAAAAAATAAAATAAAAATATTCATTTGACTATATAGGAGATGTCATGTGTAATTTGTATCAATAAGATTTTTTAAATTTAATTTCTCCATGTGGGTTGTTACCTCACAATTTGATATTGAGTAAGGGTGCACAGATCACGCTCTTGCGCAATATTGGTCAAAAGATTGGATTGTGCAATTATACAAGATTGTTATATCATGGATTTTATACAAATGTCGATGCCGAAATCCTAACGGGTCAATATATGGGAATGTGGTTGTTCTTGACACAAATCCCTTTGATAATGGCTATTGATGTAAACCTCCCATTTGAAATGACACAAAATAGTTTATGTAAAATTTAGTTTTTCTCCGACAATTAATAATTTTAAGGGACAAACTATTCCAAATGCTGGTATCTACTTTTCCTCTCCAGTTTTTAGCCATGACAACTGTAAGTGGCTTTATCAAGAGGAACTTCTGGCAACACTACAAAAGTCTTAGTTAAAAATGGTAGTATACGTGGAGAGAATATGGTTTACACCAGTAATGTGGTATTTAATGACGTTTTCACTTCCTTTTAGTTATATGAGACAAAAGGTAACAATCTTATCGTAGATATTATTATATATAAATCTTAAGTGACTTAAAAAAATTGCATTTTCCATTGATCTTACTTGTACGATTTACAACAAAATGACCGTTCTTATTCAGCAACTTCAACATTAAATCACTTTTTTCCTTCAGAATTATTTCACTTATGTATTTTTCATTTTAATTATTGTTTACTATAAATAAGTTCTTACTGTTATTGATATTAATACATTTTTTATTTAGTTTTTTTCTTGTATTTTGATTTTCATAAGTATATATGTTGCCTTCGTTACTTAATCTACACTAATAACTCATCAATTTTAAAAGCAACCAATATTTAACTCGACATGTTTACAACTAAACAAGCATCGTGTGTGTGGCACAGTTACTAGTTTATCCTAAAATAAAAGGTGTAGTAACAGCGCGGAAGAAAATGAAAAACGAAAAGACGTTTTAAAACCCATGCAAAGAAGTTGCAACACACGATTATCAAAGAAAAGCAAAACCCATACGAAGAAGCCCCAAACCTTAACTTAGGCAACCACATCGTTTGTCTCCCTATCCCCTCTTACCCCTCCATTTTCTCCGCGATTACATCTCCTAAAACAAACCCCTTATAATCTCCTCCACTATCCATTATTGGCCCGTCACCTTTATTTGGTCCTCCAATACCCAGTTCATCAACTCCCTTTCCTTCTCCCATTACTCCCTCCCTTTGTCCCAACCCACCACCACTACCACCACTTGTTTCACCTCAGCCCATGTCCAATCCACCCCATTGTCTTCAGCACTCCAAATGATTAAAAAAACTCAACAAAGATTCAAACTTTGTGAAGTATGCACAACCTCATAATGATTGTTTGAGGTCCGAGTTTGGTGGGTTGAGTGCGCATGTGGAGATAAATATTGTTTGGGCGAGTGAGGTGTTGGGGTGTTTGCCTGATGCAGTAATTTGTGGATTGGAGAAATTAAAGAACTTGAATGTTTTAAAATCAGGGCTTTTGATCTGAAATTTTGGAAAGAAGATGATGTGAAAAAGTAAATGAAGTGAAGAAAAAATATCACTTTCATTCCCAAAAAGCAAGGAGTTAAGTCAAATTACACATTGATGAAATTTTGTAATAAGTAGTAACATCTATCCATTTTTAGAAAAACATTTCAAAATTTTCAACTTGGAAAATACAATATTATTAGATGATTAAGCCAAAAAAAATTAAAATTAAAATTAAAAGTAAATCAACTTTGAGTTGCACACACGTTTTGACGAGATGGTGTTTTTGTTTAATTTATAGTTGGAAGTTTGGACAAGCATAGTACGTTGGAGAGAGAGCGAGAGGAGACAAAGGGTTTATTCGGATTTGGGGCAACTGTTGGGACTTTCCTTTGGCTCTCAGATTTGTCGACCTCTTGTTCGTTCGTTTCTTCTTGACATACAAACATCTTCTCATCTCTCTCTCTCCCACTCCCAGGTCAGAATCTCTCTCTCTCTCTCTCTCTCTCTCTCTATATATATATATATATATATATATATATATATGTGTGTGTGTGTGTGTGTGTGCATATAGTGTATAAGAAGAAGAAATTAAAGGGTTTGTAACGTAAGAGAATCCTTCCCATTTTCAAAATGTAATGCTTTTCAAAGATTCTGATGGCAGATAATTCACCCCTTTTTCTATGTCCTAGATGCTGCATTCATTCAGAAAATTTATATATTAATTAAAATTTCCATTTCAACAGCTGTGGTGAAATAATGGGAGACTCAATCTTTTTTTTTGGGGGTTAAAGAAATCAATGATGATGTTGCTCAAAATAGGTCAAGAAGCTACCAAGTCTTATCAAACCTTCAAATTTATGTTTTTTTTTTTTCTGTTAAACATGTACCCTGAAAAAATATTTTGCATCAATATTAGTGAATATTTACTACAAGTGAGGAAATGTCTTATATTATATTTGTCAAGTTCTCTACAATTATCTCATTTTCTGTTAAATTGACTGGTCCTTAATTGTAACTAAACAGGCTAGGCCAATTTAACAATCCTATCTCATGACATCACAAACGTTGAGGAGAAGATTGCACCATAGGGACGTGGATGGGAAAAAAAATGAGCATTTGGATTCCTCGGGGAGGGACGATTTAAACGAACCTTTACTTGGGACAGACAATCAATATGATTATGATGATAAGATTTCTGAGGTATTGTTTTAGTTTTAGATGCTCTTATCCGTGCATATATGTGGTGGTCGAAAGATAGTAGCATATGCTTATTTGATTGGTATCGTTGCATTGTAGGGATGTACACTTGAAGATATTCGGGATGATGAACGAAGAAAGGAACGCCTCCATTGGACACTTATTTTTTCTGACTTAATTGCACAATGGGCACAATGGTTATGTATGTACTTTTCTTACTTAACTTCTTTCGTTTTGTACTAGTGTATAGCACATTTACGTGACCTATCCTACCCATGGTTCAAAGTCTCGGTATCGGACACTCGATTTTCAATTCGGTCGCGGTATTGGGCGATACGCAAGTATACGCTATTTAGAGAGGGCGAAAAATTCCGAAAAAAATATATAAAATTAAAAAAAAAAAAGATTAACAATATGTACCAATCAGATATGTTCAAACCATTATTTAATGTGCATTACATCGTACGGTTAGTTATTCTGAAGTGCGGCGGACTTCGCATATTGCTAACGTACTAATTTTATTTTCATTTTTTATTATTTAAAATCTCTAAACAATTACGTATTAGTGTTTAATTGTTGATTTTAATTTATGTAGGAGGATGTTTGATATTCATGGACGAGACTAGACATATGGGGATTCTTTTTCCCCCAATCTTTGTCTCTTCCATTTTTGGACATCATTATGTGACATTATATTTTGATAGGATATTTTGTTCCAAGTTCAAATATTTTTATATACGGTGAATGTTATTAGTTTTATATCAGTGACATTTTGATTTTCTTGCAATTGTTTAATTTAATCTTAGTGTGTAAAATTATCCTGCATGTATATGTTATGCGGACAAACTTATATAGGTCGTGTAGATGTTACAATATATCTTCAACGAAGAAATATGGTAAAAGATAAAAATTATATCAAAAAATAAAAGAAAATACGACTGTTCAAACAACGATACAATTTTTTTTTCCATATTACTCAGAAAAATTATATAAGGTTGCAATAATTTTCACAACATTTATTTGTTTTTTTGTACAAATAAATGTTTTGTAAAAAGATGTACAAATAAATATCTTACAAAACGTATACATTTTTTTTTCGTACAAATAAATGTTTTGTAAAAAATTTTACAAAGAAATGTCTTACAAAACGTATACATTTTTTTTTGTACAAATAAATGTTTTGTTAAAAAAATGTACAAAGAAATATCTAACAAAGTGTATTTTTGACATCTTTTTACAAACAAAATAAAAAAATGTTTTGGACAAAAATGTTTTTTGGGTACCAAAAAAAATGTCAAAAGGGTTAAAAAAAATGTGTCGTTGGAATCGGCTGTCTCGGTCGATATCTCAGCGAGACAACACAATTCAGTATTTTTTTTGAAACGCCTCTCGGTATCGTATTGGTACCCTCCGATTCCGAGTTGACTCGGCCGATACCGAGTCAACTCGGCCGATACTTTCAACCATGATTCTACTTGAGCTCAAGGAAGTTTGATCATTTAGCTTGGCCTCATGGGATTCGAATCATTTGACATCAACTTATAATTATCAACTAGTCACTGTCTTGTTTTTGTAAAGTCCCAGTTGGTGGTATGCAGATCCAAGAACATCATATAATATATCATAAAAACATCTATGTTTCTTGTGGTAAAAGAGAAAAAAATATCTTCAGAGTTCTTGGGACATTAATTTCTCCTCAGTGCAAAACTATGCATTGAACAATTCTTTCCGTGCTTTTTATTTTTGCTTTAACCTTTAAGTAATAAAGAATTTTAGGAAGTAAATGTAGAGTCTCCTTTTAACTCATCTCAAGATTGGCCAGAAGAGTCCCTTTTGAATAGATTTAAGTTATGAATATCCGTCCTATTTACCAATTATTGGATATGAAGGCTTACAAAAATTATTGCAGTCCTTTTCAGTTTCTAGTAATGGATAGGTGTACCATAAGTATATCCTAGTACATCAGGGAATATAATTATTGTAAAGCATGTTCTAGATTTGTCATTTGAAATTTTGAGACTTCCTTTTTTCGGCAAAATGATAAACGGTGCTTTCGTGCACTGTTTTGCAAATAGAAGATGATGGTGTGGATTTTTGGAGACAAGTGGCTCCGTTGGATAGGATGGTTGTTTAGAGAGAATTTGAACTGGTAGAGGAGGTTTGCAGCCCTCTAGAAGCTGATGAGTTGGATAAAGGGGTAGTATAGTATGTGACAGTTATTTAGAGGAGGTACTGAAAACAATGTCAAAGAAGGTGGATGGGGCTAATAACAATAATTACGGAGCTATAGGATTTATTAATGAATAGGTGTGGTTAACAAAGGTTAAAACATGATGGAGTGGTTAGCACCAAAAACATTTTTTCAATGTTACAAGTGGGTTGGTCTTTGATTCCTCCGTGGTTCGTGTAAGTGTAACTAAACCATATCTCAGAGAGGTAGGCCCAAGGGCTTGATTATTTAAAGAAATAATTTGTCTTCTCCCGAGCTCAAAAAACACAACGATGATAACATACGTGACATTAAACAAAGTCCCCAAATCCTGATATATTAGGTGTAAGCCTAGGTGAAAATATATATTTTTTCCCAATAAAAACTCAAAAAAAATCAAACGTATGTGTGGAATAAAAACATGAATGAAATATACAATAATGAACTAAGTCCACTGTCCATGTCATTCACAAAAAGTTATTTAATATTCCTAGCAAAAACTTCCCCTCAATTCCCTCCCCCAAGAAGTAGCTGTAACACAAGAAAGATTTTGGATCCAAGTGTTTTGGCATAAACGTGCAAACCAATAATATAGTATGTGACAAGGTAACACAATACAGAAAGTGCAACTGAATAAATATCTAAAATAATGCCATCATCAACACAGTCATCCAATAAGAAGATAATAGAGCTATAACAGTTTCAAAGCAAAAACTAACATATGACTGTTATGATAATGTGGGAACAAAATAAGGCTAGCAGCTTAAACATCCAACTTGTTTGTTTTTTGAATACCCGTATAACCATCGAAGGCTGTTGAAGTGACTAATTCCTGGAAATGACACAAGCACTACAACTGTGATAAAACTATCAAAATAAATCTGGCACCGAACTAGAGGCCACCGTGGATTTGGTGGTGGCTGGCGGCAACGCTGCTCAAGGATCTACTCATCGTATAGAAAATGCTGTCGAGCCTGTTCCTTCTGAATCAACACCATCGTCTGATGATTTGCGATCTGGCCCTGTTACAGCTGCAGATACTGTGAAACCTGTCATACCATACTCAATATTCTGCGTGTTCTGAAGAATGTCGGTCTGGCGGGTGCTGGGGGAATGAACTGTTCCTGATTATACGTGTGAATGGACTCAATTGGGCTGAGAGTTGATCCAGAGCATTGCTAAAATGTGCACAAGATGAATCGGAATGCTGCAGATACCTGGATGAGGAGCGGGGACGAGACTGAGACTGGCGATATAAGTCTTGCCAAGAGGGGAATGTGCTGTGGGCTCGTGATCAAGAGTCGGGACACCGCGACACTTGAGAAGTCTTAACGTAATGTCTATCTCATGTAGAACCATGAGTAAGAAAACAGTTATTTTCAAAGCTGGCATGTTTGGCTCTAGACGGCCAACGGATGGATTTATGAGGGATACGGATGGTGAAATCCATGGGAAAAAAACTTTCGAAGCATCAAGCTTGAACGACTGTTGTCAGCATAGAGCCGAGCAACCGATGGCTTTCGAAGCATTTGCTCTTTTTCGGCTCTAGAATAGCTGCCCTCTATTCTAAGTACCTCAAGCACAACCAAGTTCATGGCAAGACATCTGTGGTCAAATGAGAACGAGGGTCATTATCGTCTTTTATCATTTTTAGTATTTCTTTTATTTTTAGTATTCGTTGTATTTTTCCTTTTGTTTAGTATTTAGAGGAAGGAAAGTTAATTGGCACTTCAGAGCATAATTGTAATTAGATACTTAGATTAGAGGCCAAACAACCTCCTTCCTATAAATACTCTTTTGTAACTTCATTTGAGGCATTCTTCCATATTTTGAGGTATTGATAAGAGAGAGTTTGAGAGAGAATTATCTTTTCTTGCTTCCATTTGATGTCATTTACGTCAATTGGTATCAGAGCCTAGTCGCTCCTCCAGTTGTTGTAAAACAAAAACTCGTAAAGAACATCAAGCTGGGTTCAAGAAAAGATGAACACCTCCGCGGCAAATCCTTTTGATCAAATCATGGCATCCCTCAATCAATTGAAGGTTCAAATGGACGAGATGAACGCGTGAAATCCATCACCGGCAACCACCACGGACCGCCCCCATACCGCACCGATAACATCTCAAAACCCTAACCCTAATTCTCCAAGATTCACCCATTCTACACCCCTTCCACAACGAAACCCTAAATGTGCAAACCCAAACCCTAATTGCAATCAAGAAAGCACCACCACCAAAGATGACCCTCTTCCACCACCACCCACTGGCCGGACCACTAAGAAAAAGGCAAAAAATATCTCTACCCACCCGACACAACCCCTGCCTCCACCAAAAGCTCTTGCCGAACCTTCCGACCACCAAATCCCCTTCACTGTTGCCTCGGTACTGCCAAACCCCTTCGAAAATCCCCTACCCCCTCCGGATACAACCTTCGCAGCCGCCAGACCCCAGCACAATTGCAAACAGGTCCGGCCTCACTTTCTGGCCCTAGACGCGCCCAGCGCCCTCGGATGATGCCACTGTGGGTCAGGCGACACCACCACAGGTCCTCCCTTGACCACAGTGCAGTCCGACACCCCCCTTGCCTTGTCCTCTCCTGTTTGTGTTCCAATGGTGCCTCACATGCTCGGAACGAGTTCTCCGACTATTGCCGATATGATTCGTGATCTCCGGCATACCAAGGGATCAAATCCAACATATTTTCCACCTCAAGTAACATTTCCATTAACAAATGAGCCCAACATGCATCTTAACCCCAATCTTGAATCCCAAACCCTAAAATTTCCTCCCTCCCACTACCCTAATAATTTCACCCACCAAAATTTACCACCACCCCCTATACCTCCCCCTCCATCACCCAACATATTAACACACCACCATATGCCCTCTCCACACCTTCCCCTACCCCGAATTCTTGTCCAACCCATTCCCCACCACCCCACCCACCCAATTATCCCACTCCACCTCCACATGACTACCCTTGCCCCCTATCTCCATTACCCTCGCCACCACCCACAAAAACACCTCGAAAACCCCCATATACCCCCCATTCCCCACGCTCCATCCATTCCAACACCCCCCCACCCACCCCATTCCACTTTCCCATGCTTTCGCCCCCACCTATTCTACACGCCTCTCCACCACCCGGACACCCTCTCCATGCTCCTCCTCATCATCTATCATGGGATACCCGTTCCTTTCATTCCGCTCCCATTGATTCTCATGAGCGGGTACGAGAGTGGATTAACTTACCTCCACATGATGGTCCTCCTTCATCCCGACCCCACTCCGCTCCAGAGGTTGAGCCACCCCCTCATACTGAGTGGCGCATTGATGTTTCTCCTTTCGACTTCCTGGGCCTGAAGGTTACTCCATATGTACCTCTTTCCTAGCGCTATTGCTTTTTGTGCTATCAAAAAGGCCATCAGATGAACCACTATCCCTACCGTCAGCCGTTGGTCCCAGTTCCAGCGCCTTCTCCATCACAAGAGATTCTTCCATTTCATACCACTCCTCTCGCAGCCCCAGTTCTCCCACCAACTCCTGACCTTCCTCATCCACCGCCTCGGAGAGACCCCCAACGCGCCTTACTTCCCGAGCCTCTGCCAGGTGATGATGATCTAGATGAGGATTCCCTGGTCCTTCTGGGTGGTGATGCCATTACACAGTTGGCACTTCAGTTACTCTCACGGAGTATGCAGGATGACATTAGGGTGGATGTCCCGATGTTTGACGACCACCTACAGCCTGATGCCGTCGTTGACTGACTTGCCGCCATGGAGCGTATAGTTGAGTACAAGTGACTGAAAGGTCGCCGGTGTGTATTGCTAGTGGTTACTAAATTTCAGGGCTACGCGAGTGTTTGGTGGAATGATTTGGAGCAGCGCCGTGTTCTTGAGGGTCAACCTCCTATGGGCGGAGCTTCGTACCTAGTTGATGTCAGCTTTTGTCCCTGCCACTTACGAGCATGACCTATGCTTGCGAGTCCAGTCTCTTCGGCAGGACACCACAGTTTTAGGCTACACTGAGCGCTTCCAACTTCTTTGTACTCGTTCCCGCCTCGGTGAGAGCGAGGAACAACGGATCAGCCGGTATATTCACGGCCTTCAGAGCAATATCCAACGCGACCTAACTTTACTTGACGTCACCTCCTTTGTTAAGGTTGTGGAGTACGCCACTAAAGTTGAGTCTTTTCATCAGTCTGCTCCTCCACCCTATGGCCGCTCCACGACAGCTCCTCCAGCACCAGTGGCTTCTGCTCCTCCCGTGACCCCGTCTACTGCAGCTACTCTTACGGTTTCTCTTTCTGCACCCGCGCATCCGGTCACCTTCAAATGCTACAACTGTGGAGTGATTGGTCATCGAGCGTCGAATTGTTCCCTTCCCCGTTGTCGTGCTCTCCTAGATTCAGGCGACCTTGATTATCTTGAGGAGGCAATGGATATCCCACCCCCGCCAGCTCTCATTACTATCCTCGATGGTGACACTGAGGGCCTTCCCCTCGGAGTTCGAGGACGAACTCTTTCGGGGGGGGGGGGGGGGGAGAGTGCGAGAATGAGGGTCATTATCGTCTTTTATTCTATTTTTAGTCATTTTTAGTATTTCTTTAATTTTTAGTATTCATTGTATTTTTCCTTTTGTTTAGTATTTAGAGAAAAGAAGTATAATTGGCACTTAAGGGCATAATTGTAATTAGATACTTAGCTTAAAGGCCAAACAACCTCCTTCCTATAAATGCTCTTTTGTAGCCTCATTTGAAGCATTTTTCCATATTTTTCCGTATTGATTAGAGAGAGTTTGAGAGAGTCATTTACGTCAAAATGCTTTTGTGTTAGATTTTAAGGAATTTTATGAGAATGGGGTTATCAATGCTCGCACTAATGCCACTTTTATATGATTAATGCCGAAAAAAATCTCTTCTCTTAAACAAAAGGATTTTCAGCGTGTTAGTTTGGTGTCAAGATTATTTAAACAATTAACTAAGGTTCTTGCTTTGAGGTTGAGAGTAGTCTTGGATGATGCGATTTCCCTCTCTTAAGGAGCCTTTGTGGGAGGAAGTCGAATCGTTGATTTGGTGTTTATTGCAAATGAGAAGAGTGGAGAAGTAAGAAGCAAGAAGGAATTTTTTTTAAATAGATTTTGAAAAAGCATATGACCACATTGATTGGGCTTTGCTTGACCATGTGTTGGAACAAAAAAGGTTTGGAATGAGATGGAGAGAGTGGGTGGATGGGTGATTGAGATTAATATTTCGGTAATGATTAATGGGAGACCTAGAGGCAAGTTACTCGCAACTAGGGGTATAAGACAAAGGGGTGTTCTTTCTCCTTGTCTTTTCATCGTAGTGATGGATGTTTTGAGTCGACTGATGGAGAGAGACAAGGAATAACATTTGATTGAGGGATTTGTAGTAGGTAGAGATGAGATTGGGGTATACAATATGCATATTACACCAGTTTTTTGTGGATAGTGATGAAGAGAAATTTTCAAACCTGGCGGAAATTGTTAAGTTTTTTGAAAAACTCTTAGGATTAAAAATCAATATGCTAAAGAGTGTCATTGTGGGCATTGATGTAAATGAGTTAAAATTGGATGTTCTTGCTAAAATTGTTGATTGTGTTGTTGGGTCTGACTTATGGACTTTTTTGGGTTTTCTTTTGGGGGTAACTTGAGGGCTCTTTCTTTCTAGGACCTGTTGTTTGGAAAACTTTCCGAAAGATTTGATGGATGTAACATGAACTGTCCGACTCCAATACACTCCGTATTAGAGATTCTTCCCATCTATTTTTTATCCCTCTTCAAGATCCCTTACATACTGCAAAGAAATTGGAAAAACTTTTGAGCAATTTCCTTTGGGAGGGGAGGGGTGAGGGGGGAAGGAGCACCTTGTTTCATGGGAAGTGGTAACTTTTGAGCAATTTCCTTTGGGAGGGGAGTGGTGAGGGGGAAAGGAGCACCTTATTTCATGGGAAGTGGTTGGCAAACCTAAAAAGAAAGAGGGTCTGGGGATTGGTAAGAAAAAGGAATTTAGCTCTCTTAGGGAAATGGTTTTGGGAATTTCCCTTAGAAAACGATTTCATATGAATATCTATAATTAGAAGTATATACAAGACTCATAAGAATCGATGGGATGCTATGGTGATTGATGTATATATGAGACTCATCTATAATTAGCTCTCTTAAATTCTGGGATGTCCTATGGATTGGCGATTCCAAAGTTGCCTCCTTGTTTCCTAGACTCTATGGTTTGGCTAGTCATCTTCATGGGGTCATGCATCTTTTGTCACATTGAACTCTCCTTTAAATTATTCTTGAAATTTAACTTTTAAAAGGAATCCAAACGATTGTGATTTCGCTGAAAATATTCCCAACAGGAGAAATTGGGTGGGTAATTCTTGTTTAAATCTTATTTTGATGTATTGGTGGATTAACCCTCCTTTCCCCCTTTTTGATCCATACAAAAAAAATTGAAAAATGATATAGCTTTAAAGTGTTCTAAAAGGCGCTCCTAGATGTGAGGCGTGGGATGCGTGGTAAAAGGCGATCAACGCGCGTGTAAGGTGTGGTCAATGGTCCAAGGCGCACCTAGGGGTGTTAAGGCGCACTTAAAAAAAGGCTTTTGTGAAACGATGTCGCTTTTTAAGTACTTTTTTTACAAGCCGGACCAATATCTCATCCAAAACAATAAAAAAACAAATAAAAACCCAAACCTCTCCGCCTCTTTTTGCCTCTTGTCCAAAATAAAAAAACTAACATTGTCGATCGACCTCTGACCAAGCCCCCTCTCAGCCTCCGACACACTTCCGACCAAAAACTCTTAGCCTTCTACGCATTCTATTCCGACTCACTGATTTCCGACCCCAACTTGTAGATTTTCTTGTATCTCTCTCTTTTCTCATTTATTATGGTTAATCACTTCACTTTAGTTTTTTTTGTTTCCAATTTTCAGCTCAAGTTCGACTCCGAACTGAAAAATATAACCACATTCAGTGTTTTTCTTGTTCCTTATTAAGTTTTGACAATATAAATACCGACAGTGTTTTTTTTTTCTATTTCAAATCTGTTTCAATTGAAAGGTGAAAAATACATTTCTTATATTGAATCATTTTATATTTGATGAATGATTATTGAATGATGAAAAATACATTTTGTATAGTGCTTATTAAATGTTGAGAAATACATTTTGTATATTGATTATGGCGCATGCATATGAGAAAGATGGCTACCAAACATACGGATATTTTCAAAATTCAAGGTATGTATTACTCTATTAATTTACCAGCCTTAGAATAATTAAGAAATAAAAAAAGGAAAAGCTCCTTTTTCCGGCTAGGCTCCTAAGGCTTGAGACTTGATCTCCACGCCTGGACCACGCCTCGCGCCTTTCAGAACTTTGTCAAAAGTAGGTATTTGTGCATAGCTGGCTGCTTAAAACAGGGTAAACATATGCGATTTGATTCAGCTTCAAAGGCCAGAACATCTCCTTTCCCCTTATTGTTGTATTCTTTGTAAAAGTTGTCATGAACAGTTGACTACTTATTGAATGGAGCTGATTTTGCTGCTGTTTTGGCAGAAATCTCATGCTACAGTACTGCAGTGAATGTTGGGATGTTTCAGTGTTGATTTTTTTCCCTTTCTACTATATATGAACCCATTTTTTAATATTTGATCTCCTTGCTTTTCTACTTTCACGGTGGACTGCTGGTTCGTTTTATAGATTTATAGATAATTGGCCGAAGAATTCAAGACCCTGATGTAAGAAATTGGATATGCGCTCCAACACTCACTATGTGATACGCGAGCAATTTGCCATTGCCACGTGTATTTCAAATTCACACAAATGTCGCGAAAAAGTTTTTTAGCTCACCCCTGCAACAAGAAGTCCCATTGCGCTGTCATCATCGCGTGCCAAAGAAACCTTTGACACATGTCAACCCTAACAAAGGGGCATGTCATGACTCATAATGTTCACGAAATGTCAACCTTAACTTGGCTTTCGAAAGCTTCATACATAATGTACTCTCTAGCTGTCCCTTGAATCCGGACAAAGAAAAAACGTGTTTTCGTAATTATAGTTCTTTAAGAGCCCTTTACATGATTATAGAAAATCTCTGCAAAGTTTTCATTGCCAAATCACTGCAAGCTGCTGTGAAAGCACCCACGGAATTTACCCGAGTACTGTGTACCCTTTTTTAGCTAATTTAGTGCTCCGGATAAAACCAACGTTCCAGTTTTGTTCAACTCTCCATTATGCGATTATCAGAGAAGACTTGTTAGTATGTTTATTATTTGGCTCATTCTGAATTTAAATTTCCTAAGGTGCAATACCAGTTCCTAATCTGTTGAGGCAACTCAAAAACTTATATAAAATTTGAGTATTGGTGTCTTTGGGGTCAATATGTATACACGTATCAAAGGGACACTCGTTCCAGGTAACAAAGCTCTTTCTCTTGCTCTCTCAACCTCAGGCTCTCAGTATCCTCGGTTGACTGTGTAATGTCTTTTCATGTATCACAACCTTTCATCTGCATATTCACTACCCTCCTCCATTATAGTCAAATGACTATTTCTTAAGCTTCATCCGTAGTTTAACTCTGATTAGATGAAGCTTGAAGTAACATTTAGAATTTGAAATGCAATTTTAATGTCCTTGAAACATACTAGTTTTTATGAATGAAGATGGAAAACTAGAATGAACAAACGGAAGTGTCTAATTCAAGCAGTACGGAAGAAACTGAGACATAATTAGAGCCATCATTTTTTGAAAGATAGCTATAGCTAACCCTCTGATATGTATAAAATTTTGTGACGTGTAGAAATTCTTGGATATGAATACAATGCAAATTTCATTTGATCATGTACACTAACTAATTTGAGAAAATCATCATATATGGTGCTTTTAGATGTTTGTAATTCTTCTGGTTGCTGACTACATTCATGTATTGATTGTTTTTTTTTTGTCTTCATCTCTGTAGCAACTATTCTCCTTGGGTCTGGGTCGCTTATTGGACGGCTTTTACCGTTTCCTTCAGCCACTCAAAGAGGACCAACCAAGAGAATTATTCCACCTTTGCTTAGCCCATTACAGGTATGATCTGGTGATATCATTAATGGATTAAACTGCACAATTCTTACTTGTATTTCTTTTGACGAGATTTTGAAACTGAAATAAATGCGCTGTGTGTTTATAATGGTAAGCATTTGTATATATGAAGCATAGTGGTCACAATGCATCAAGTATGAAATATTTAGATTGTTTTTTGACTTTTAATCTTGCTATAGTTATAATTGAGGTTTTTAACAAATAACTGCTGTTGTTTTCTTATGGTTTTCTAAATGTAGTTTAAATATTAATGCTTTGATACCCGTCAAATAATAATTGAAATTATATAACCAAAATCGAAGATACGTAAATGCGTTTTTCTCATCATTTTCAACAGTCTGGTTATTTGGCAATAACCCGACTTCATATTAAAGTTAGGAAAGATTACACAGCTTTATATTCTCTGCTCAACAAATCATTTTTCTTATGAATTGGATACCTTACCCACTTTAATGCCTTGTATAAGTGTTTCTAATATATAATATTATATGCTCAATAAATCATTTTTCTTACGGATTGGATACCTCACCCACTTTAAGGCTTTATACAAGTGTTTTTAATTTATAACTAGTCTTGGAAAGTCTCTATTTTGCTTAATGCCTTGACAATAAACTGCTGGACTACTTCAAATAGAATAGCTTTTTCCTAATGAGTTATTTTGTCCAGGTTCTTGAATTTCTTTGGCATATCTCTAGAATATATTTGGATCGGCTTTAGCTCTAGTGTAATATTTCCTTGGTCAAAATAACACTCGTACAATAACTTAACCAAATGTTTCCTTTTTCCTTCAAAATTAGAATTTTCTGCCAAAAACCTCTTCTCAAGTTTTATTTCGAAATTTTGAAGTTGTTTTTGTCAGACCAAAAAATTGATAGGGCTGTTTTGGCATTGGCTTGTCAAAGTCTAAGGAGACAATAGTTCTGTTTCTCGATTACCGGAAAAGTGGACAGTATCCATATTACTGTCATGCGGGGATTTCCAGCACAATGCACTATAATATAATGTAGTCAAAGCCTAAACGGAAATACTGAAGAGAACATTGAGCAGCTTATTTTTCTATTTCTCAGCATCATTTGATCACTCTCTCTCTGATAAGTCCACATTATATTTGTGGCAATATATTCTTTCGCTTTACGAAAAGTTGAATAACGCATGCATTCTTTGATCTCTTTTTCAACCATATTTTTGTTGATATGTTTATGCTTCTAGTCTTTTCTTGAACATATCAAAGAATGGTTCTTGAGCTTGATACGAAGATAGTTTGTCCAACATAGAGTGTTTTAATGTGTCTTCTATCTAGATAGTAACTGGTTATACCCTATTTATCAAGAATTTTCTGTTCTTTTGCAAGTTTGCTAATTTTTATGGGTGGCCTTATTGCCAAAGTGGGCTTTGCATATCTCTAAATCAATCAGTACAATTTTAATCTTCGCTGCTTCCTGTACTGCCTTTTTACACATGTTCCGTGTTCCATTTAAATTTGGATTTCCTGCTCGAACTTCCTTACCAAGCTTGGTTATAAAGTCTGTGAAATTTCTACACATTCATATTTCCAAATATATGGATAGGCTCCTTCGAATTAATTGGCATTTGACTGAAAGTTTGCTCAACTTGGAAATACTGAACATAAATTCTTCAATGAGCTAAATTATGTAATATTTTATTACAGTTTTAACTTTTATATACGCACTATTTGCTTTGAGTAGATGTGTCCAGAACATGTACTTGATAATGTATTAATGAGCTATTTTTTTTTACTATATAATGCAAACAACTGTTTGTATTATTTATTCTATGTTGTATAAAACTTATATTCATGTATTTTATTCAATGTTGTATAAATGGCTTGCATTATGCTGTGTTTGGGTGTGATGCCGTGAGTTCTTTTGTTAGGAAGTACGACTCAAAAGTCTACAGCAAAGGATGGAGGTCCCTTTCGATGGTTCGTCTTTGAAGCATCAAGTATGTCTTCATCCGCTCATTGTTTATATGTTTATCGACTAATTCTTGTTCTGAACTCATTAGTTTCTGTTAAATATAGCGAAAGTCAGAATTTTAAAATTCTAAACTTAGCAAAAACTTTTGGATACAAACAAGGCTAGAATCTGTAATATTGACCTGTTTTTGTTTACATTATTTATTGGTCGATATAAATAGAATAATTAGTGTTTTTCCAAATTATGATTAAAACTGAATTTTGATATCAGGATGCACTTATGCAATTATGGAGGTTAGCTTATCCAGGAAGGCAACTGCCACCTCTTAAATCGGAACTATGGAAAGAGATGGGCTGGCAAGGATCTGATCCTTCAACAGATTTCAGGTATATTTGGTAAGAAGCTGGTTTTATTTGGATTTTACTGTGTATTTATATTGTTTCGTATATTTGAATGTTATTTTAGGGGTGGAGGATATATATCGATGGAAAATCTTATCTTCTTTGCCAAGACGTACCCGGTGTGTTTTCTTTCCTTTCATTTACGTGACTTTTATTTTATTGTGAGTTTTCTTTTTCTTTTTCAAGAGGGGTTCTCATGACCCTTTGGGTAGAAGGATTTGGAGCCTGGTCAATTTGGGTATCTTTTCTTGCTGAATCCTTCTATTCTTATCTGGCCCTGACCTGTAATTCTCACTCATTTTCTCATTGTCAAGCTTTTTACTTACTACGATTAGATGGCAAGATTTATGCAAGTATGGTACTTTTGCAATTATTTAGAATGCGTGGATAAAGAGGAATGCTAAGATTTTTCAGATGAATATCGTCCTTCTATCTTCTCACGATAAATTTTATTTTTCTGTCTTCTCTAGGCGCATTTCGAGGGACATTCAGCAGGATTAAACAGTTGTTCTTAATTAATTACTTTTATTTTAACTGTAATTTCTTTTTGACCTCTAGAGGACTCCTTGTGCTCTATCTGTCCTTAAATAACAAGGTTCTTTACTCATGAAAAAAATCCAACTAGTGAAAGTGTCCCTGTTCCTAGTCTGAAGACTTATTCCTACTTTTAATAGGAGAAGTCTATAGTAGTCTAGATATATGTGCAATCTCCGATAGCAAAACCACAAAGCGCAATTCCACTATTTATGGGTACTGATTCCCAGAAAACATCCGATGAAGAATGCATAGATAGATTTTCACTTTCTGTACAATGTATCAAGAGATATAGCTGCTTGTTTGTCAGACAATATGAAGAATTTTTTTCTGAAAAGTTTTAACATATTAAAATAAAGAGACTCACGTCACTACTGTTTTGTAGTTATTGGAAACATGGTTGTCAAATTGTGAATTGATTTGTAAGAATCCGATGCAAACATCAAAAATTGGATCCAATGAAGAGACAAAACACAAGCACAAATTTATAAATTGTATTAACATGTCAAAGAATAATGAGATCTCTATTAAATCATCACCTATTTAAAGCATTAAAATACTAAGATACCCTTCACTTACTCTAATATTTCTAAAGAGGACTAAACCTGATGGAAATGGGCCCTATTTTAGGGTTTTATTAGTCATTTTCTTTTCTTTTGTATTTTCTTTATTTTTATTACTTGTATTTTCCTTTATTTTTGTTTTGTATTTAAAGGTAAGGAGTAGTAATGACATTTTAGTAATTAGGGCTTTAGCTTGGAGCCTAAGCTACTCCTTCCCTTTAAATACCCCCCTTGTAGCCTCATTTGAGGTAGACTTGAATTTTGACAATAGAAAAGAGTGGCTCTCTCTAAATTGGTGATTAGATAATTTTAGGAACCTTTTGACGGGTGGTTTACGTCAAATTGGTATCAGAGCGGGTGCCGCTCTACATTGGTGTTTGGTGTATCGGTGTATTTTTTTTTAATTAAAATCGTACACTACAATCAATGGTTCCAAAAAATCCAAGCTACAAATCGAAGAGATTCGGGAGTTGAGGCAAGAGTTAAACGAGAAATTTGACTTTCTCTTCCAACTCATCTACTCCAAAATTCAAAACCCTAGCCCTAACCCTAGCCCCTACCCTACCCTCCCTCCAGCAGCCCTCACCCCTGTCCCGCCCTCTTTTCCCCACCCCACTGCCCCTCCACCGCCTCAAAACCCTAGCCCTACCCCCACACCCTAGCCGACCCCTTCCCCAGCCCCCCCGTCCACCGTCATCCCCAGCAAACCCCCTGCTGCTACCGACCTATTTCATAGCCCGCCCGCACCCAAACAACCCCCTTTGCACCCACCGACCCCCGAAACCCAACCCCAACCTCCGATCAAGTTCCCCCGACCCCCGATCTGCCTCAGCACCCTCCCAACCCGCTTTTTTTCATCCCGAAAATGGGCCTTATTTTAGGGTTTTATTAGTCATTTTCTTTTCTTTTGTATTTTCTTTATATTTTCCTTTATTTTTGTTTTGTATTTAAAGGTAAGGAGTAGTAATGACATTTTTGTAATTAGGGCCTTAGCTTAGAGCCTAAGCTACCCTTTAAATACCCCATTTGTAGCCTCATTTGAGATAGATTTGAATTTTGACAATAGAAAAGAATGTTTCTCTCTCTGTGAGTTTAGATAATATTTAGGAGCCTTTTGACAGGTGGTTTACGTCAAAACTTGTTTTATTATGTTTATTAATTACAATTAACAAAACTAAACAATGAAGCATATCTACATCGTTCTCTACATCAATCTCCTCTCCTTCGAAAGAGATCTTCCTCAAACTAGAAGTTGGAGCCGCCCCAAAATATGCAGCCGGGAAGAAGGGATAAAATATGGGATCCTGTCAAAAATTTGGGAGGGCATTGTATCTCCAAAAATTGGGTCAAGTCAGATTTTTTTCCCCACAAATCTAAGCTCCCATCTCATTTAGCCAACACCCAGAAATTTGGGGCCTAGATTAATTTTGATATTTGAGCTGCTAACCTTCAGATCACAGAACTCAATTCTGGCTACGTAAATGATTGAGACTTATTTTGGGTTCAGTTCTTTGGGCCCATACAGCGCATGTAAACAGGCCCAAATCCAAGTTTATTTCCATTTGCTTCATCAATAGGGTTCGCACGTTTCACACCAGATCAGAGCTCAGAGATCTGTTGGTGAGTTTTCTTTCTCTTCAATCTCTCGTCCTTCTCGATCGTTGATATTTTCTTCCTCTTCTATTTTGATCTCCAGTGGGCAACCCTCCACCTGGGTTGAAAACCAAAATGGGGTTGTGAAACCCTCGGTCGATCTCCCCGTAGTCATTGCCGACTTGATTCACCATCGCCGGAAACACGCTGAAACAATAGACAGTCTGCCGGAGACGAATCTGCAGCGAGGCAGATTGATTGATCACCTTTCTTGTTGGATTTCATTTAGTATTTCTTCTTGCTGTTTATTGCATAGGGCTACAATTTTTTTTTTTTTTTCACTTCGAGGGTTTTTGTTGGTTTGGGCAGCGGAAGGTTTGATTTATCTGGTAATTCTTGAACATTGGAATTAGAGTTCAAGAGTGGGACAAGGGTTATGGCCTGAGAAGAAGTAAAATCCTCCAATTTTGACAAAATTAGGGTACGTTGGTTCTTCATTTAGACCACAGCTTTTTTTAGGGCTGCCAATCGATTTTCAAAATTGGTGTTCTGATTTCTCTTCTTGGGAGCCATTAATGGAGATGCAATGGGAGAGGACACCCACACACACCAAGGAGGTCACCTCGCTCTGATACTAATTTGATGCGAACACCAAAACTTGGATCAAAAGAAGAGACAAAACACAAGCACAAATCCGAAAAAAATTTAACAAGCCAAAGAGTAATCAGATATTCATTACATCATCACCTATTTATACTAGTAGTAATCATACTCCAACTAGGAAAGCATTAAAACCCTTCACTTACTCTAATATTTCGTAAAGAGGATTTTTATAACATTTAACACTAACAATTAACAAAACTAAATAATAAAGGCCATCTATATCATTCTCTAAATCAAAATCGGTATAAAATGTTGAAAATATAGTAACTAATATATAAATGCATAGAGTACACATTCGAATATGTAACAAAATATATTATGACCTAAATCCAATTTTAAGACATGATTTCATTTTTATATAACTAAGAAAATGAACTTCCATTATCATTACTAAGATAAATATTTCTCTTTCAATGTTCCAATTCCAATACATCATACACAAAATATAATATAACCAAAAAAGAAACCATTATCATTACTCTAATAGGGTTTGTAAATATCGCAACAGGCATGCTTTCACTTTTTCGAACAGTTGATTCTCTTTTTCGACCAAACACATTTTTTTTAATGTTGGGTCAAAAAGAACCGAACTCAGCCCATATATTCAAGAATGGCTCATGAATCGTGAATCGTATGATTCACAATTCTCCCCCATGAATCGCCTGATTCAGTCTCATTTTCTTAATATAGCTGATTTTCTTTCGATCTGAATCCATATTCATGCGAATAGAATCGTATGATTCGAATCACAAATCTTACGATTTTGACAACTATGATCGGAAAGGATAATAATGTGAGAATAGCCGTCTGGGGGTGGGGGGACAAAATGAGTGGTTCCATGTAAACATGAATTAATTTTGCTAAAGATTGTAACTTTCTTTTGCTTACAGCATGCTAGTTTGGTCAAAAGTAATACAGTCAGCATGAAATGTAACTGTGGTTGCCATCAACGGTGTAACAAGGTTGGACCTAATGGTTTAATATTACTTCAGGTCCTTGATGAGCTATGGTATTCTGCAGTTGGTAATGGTATATATGGAGTCCTATGATTTTCCTTGTAGATGAAGAAAAAGATGAAGTCATAATGTTATATAGGAAGTTCTGATAGTTCTTCAAAGGCAACATTTGTGTGAAATATAGGCGTCCAATGCTTCTTTGACATGTCCATTACTTTAATATGATATCCTTTATTTTGGGCACATATCAGATACTTTTGGATGCCAAACATGACCAGGAAACCTTGGATGTTGAAATATGCCATTATTACACTTGAGCAGAGAGATTCTTTGCCAGAGTTTTCCTGAAATGAAAAGAAATTAATTAAGAAAACAGAAGATTTTATCTAAAAAGTCGGTATGAGATGGGAATAATAATCATCTCAATTGCATGAATGTATAATATAAGAATAGTGTTGTTTATCTAAAAATTACACACTTTTGCTGTTCACTAATTTCTTTTTTACACAATATAGGTATACCATGTGCTATGAGTCTTTGTAATAAGTTAGAAGTTTGACATTACAATTATATGATATTAAGTTTAGTTGTTATAAATATTTGTATTTATGTTTTATATCATATATGATTCCCCCCATCCCCAATTATTAGTCCTTGTTTGAAAGTGAACATTGTAAAGAAACATCTCACTTTCCACATTTATCCTCCTAAGAATTATGAATACCTTTGGAATCCAACCTATGCACTCGGACCATTGCTCTTCTATACATATTGTTGGGATGGGTAACTTTGTAATATCACCCTTAAAGCACACTATGTACTGTTTTCAGTAACCGGACTATTAATTTGCAGCATACCAAAAGTGGAAACATGATTATTAATTTGGGACTGAGGGAGTACTTATTTGTGTGTTCTCTACAGGTCCATGTCTTACTTTTGTAGGATTTTCTGTGTCAGCGTATCCATATTTTGTCGTATTCTTGTTCGGTATCTTTATCCATGTTTCATGGAGTCCCCCTCCACGCGCACACAAAAAAAAAATGATAAAAAATCAGTAGTTTTACTGTAGATCAAAACTGATTTGTTTTCTTAATTTTATCCCTTTACATCTTTTCAGAGCACTTGCCATAAAGAGAAACAGAATTTGCCAAAGAGGAAAATGATTTATTTGATATTATGTATGACTGGTTACGGAGGGACCGTTTCGTTTTTGTAGACTGGTCTGGTTTATGGCTCTTTCCTTGTGCCTATTTTCACTTTAGGGGGTTGGTTCACAGGTACAACCTTTGTAACTTCATTGTATACCCATGGATTGGCCAGTTCCTATTTGGAAGGTTGCAATTTCTTAACTGCCGCAGTTTCTACTGCTAATAGTTGAGCGCATTCTTTGTTGTTACATGCACTTTTTTTTGGAGTAATCTTGGATCCATCCACGGATTTTTATAGTTCATAGAGTAAGAAAATAATTAATAAGTTAAATCACTAAAATGGGACATTTAAAAAGTGGACGCCTGCAAATACATGTCCCATTTTGGCGGATTAACTTAATAATACTTTTGAGTGGACTTACAAAATTTGTGGATGGATCCTAGATCACCCTTTTTTGGGGGCGTGGGTGGGATGTATATAGACATAGCTGGGGAAATTTGAGCACTTTGTGTTATGTAGACTGTCTTCACATTCAGGAAATTGTTCAAGTATTAAATTTTTGATAAAACTTTTGTTTTGGTGGTTTATAAAAATGCCTAAATTGTACCACTCAAATTTTAAAACTCACTCTCGATGAATAAAAAATGCCTCTTTGGTGGAGCATATCTCTCACCCTCAGCTAAATTTATTAGATCCACCTTGAGTTCGAGTGTTGTAGCTGCCTGTCAATACACGTCACACTATCAATTAGGGTGAAGTGCAAAAACTCTTCTGAACTATGCATTTTTTGCTATTCCCTAAACTATTATTAATGCAAAACCCCCTATAAACTATGCAATTTTTTGCAAGGACTCCTATGTGTGTCGCCTACTAAAGGAAATTAATAATAGTACAAGAGTTTCTTGCAAAAACTACACAGGTCAAAGTTTTTTTTTTTCCGCATTTTCTCCAATGAGATTGTAATTTAAATATCCTCAGAATCCATGAAGCTGTGATGTAACATGGAATAAAAAAGTGAATAGTTTTTTCCTTGACTTTTACGTCTTTAACAGGAAGCATTTCAGAGTTTGTTGCATAAAAGTGATGGAAAAAGAGCTGAATGGGAGTATCCATTCGCTGTAGCTGGGATCAATATTTCTTTTATGTTGATACAAATGTTGGATCTTCAATCAGGTATGTTAAATCTAAGATTGAGGGGCTTTTCAATGATGTGGTATAAAAGGACTTGCAATCATATTGACTAACTCTTACCCGAAGCGTGCAAAATGAGATATATAGTCAATGATAGCAAACAGATAAAAGTTCTTAACAATTTTATTTCAATAAAATACGATGCTTGCCCTAAAACTAACCTAAAGAATTTCCATGGAATCTGCTTGGCATAATCCATGCATCTTAGGCCTCTTTTGGTTCGCGATAAAATATTTATAACCTAGTTGAATGGAAAAATGGTGAAAAGTGTTTTTCACCTATGTAGGGTTAAATTTTTATATGCATAAAATTACAATTAAATGTTCACTGTAGTGTTATGAGATTTTGGACAAAATATCAAACCAAATTTGACTCTGAATACTTTTCTTGACCTATGTGAAAATATTTCATCCCAAACCAATATGGCATTAGTGGAAGTTTGTATGATGTGTATGCTTATATAAAATAGCAAACCAATTATTTATTCTTGCATTATGTTAATTGCTGTCTCCCAAATCGTCACATGCACACTGAGTGCAACCCAGTTGATCTGATCTGTGGAATTTATTTTCTAAGACTACTGCAGTCTTCGTAACCACCCTCACCCTCACCCCCGCAACCCCAACCCCAACCCCAACCCCAACCCCAACCCAAGAAAAATGCAACATAAAAAGTTAAATGCAATGCTGCAAAAGGTTTACAAAGTGTGGCAAAGAAATCATTTTTTTTCCTTTTTGGTGGCGGGGTTGGGGTGGGATTGTGTGTGTGTGTGGGTGGAGGGGTGGGGTTGCTAAAGGCCAAGAAGTGAACGTTGTGGGGTAAGCTAGATTTGCACAAATAAGTAGGGGTCAAAGTTCACTCCCTCTTCAAATACAAAATTATAACATCCTGAGCCGGAAAAGTCTTGAACAGGAAATGCAGGGAAGAGAGTATTAATTTTGATGGTTATTCAAAATAAATATTTACGGTGTATATGTTATTCTTGCAGGGAAGCCATCTTCATTGGCAGCTATCCGCTTTTTAGAATTTCTGAGTGAAGATGCTATGGCTTTCGACAACCTTTACTGTGTTGCATTTCAAATGATGGATGCTCAGTGGCTTGCAAAGCGTGCTTCGTATATGGAGTTTAATGTACGGAATTTCTGATGGCCAATTTCGATTCAATATATTAACTATGTAGTTTAATAGTCAGAAATTGCATCATTGATCTTGTATGAAATATTGGGGTTTTACAGGACGTTTTGAAGTCAACGAGAACACAGCTAGAACGCGAGTTTGCACTTGAAGACATCTCCTCTGTGAAAGATTTGCCAGCGTTCAATCTGTTGAAAAGATAACCAGCTCAATATTTTTTTTTATATATCTTCAAAATTACAATTGTAATTGTTGTCATATGGAAAGCAACAATATGATATGGTATATCAAATTATAAAGTTCTTTTTGTTACTCTTTAGTTTTTTCAAAGGGTAAAAAAGTATGTTTTGCACATGTGAAAGTGGTTTGATACATGAAATGGTTTACTCATAAGTGACACAGCTTTGGTATCTATTATTCCAAATAACAAAATTTTAGTACATGGCATTGTTGCTGTTGATATTGTGGGCTAATCTGATGTCTCGTTTTTGGATTTTTCTATTGTATCTTTTCATCAATCAATATCATGTGAGTTGGGGGATTGATTTTGAGACAGGAAGCCTGTTATAGAATGCCTAAAAAAGGCTTTTAAATTGCAGCCGTGGTAGAATATGGTTATGTATTGTGTTTAGCTGCACTGTTAATGCTAGTACATCCTTCTTTCCGACAACTCCATCTCACTTAAGAGTCTCACCGGAGATTTTTCAGTTTTTTCTTTGATTCTGAAAATTAGGCTCACCTTTGAATGTAGATCCACTCACAAGTTAAAACTCTTACTGAAAATTTTAAGATTTGAGCCAAATTCCATTAGAGAATCAATTCAAAAAATGGAAGAAGACAATTTTTAAAATGAATGTGGGCAACTAGATTGAGAAGCGAATTTCAAGGTGTTTGGGTTAATTTTTTACCAGGTTTGGTGATCATTAGAGTTGCAAGGGTAAGATTTGTGGTATTACCAGCCAAATTTCTTAGCCTAGCATTAGGCAATTGTGTTGTATTCGAAACCTCAATTAAGAGGACTTATGCTTCCCTTAGAGAAGATTTTGATATAAGTCTTAATTTTTGGCTAAATAACTAGAACAAAGACATTAAAGTGCATGAGAAAGTAAAGCTTAGTAAATAAAGAAAAGAAAATGCAATTAAAGTAAAGGATTTCAAGAAACTAAAATGCGAGTAAAGTAAATAATTACATTAAGGAAGTGTAAAACAAGAAAGTAAATCAACGAATGTAAATGCAAGAAACTTTAAAGAAACTTTGAAAGAAAATGTTACAAACTACCGTACAATATATTGCAAAATGAAAGAAATATTGTAAATAGAGAAAAGAAAAGAAAAATAGAGAAAAAAGAGGATAAAAGTAATGTAAACGTGTTTTTGGTGAGGGAGTCATCGCTTCCTTGTTAGGTTCGTTGCTTATTTATAGTCTCTTGCCATGCAACATAACTACTTTTTGGTAGCCGCTGGGTAGTTACACACCCATTTGAGTTTTTTCCGCTTTGGTGCACTAACGCCCTAATTTGAATTGTAGTATGTTCAAATTTTAAATAACACGCCCGAACTTGTGAGAAGTGTCACGCATGCATGTTGCCTGCTATTTTATATTTTTATGTTACAATTCGACTATTTTGTCAATTCAGATATTTCGTGGCAAAATCTCATTGATTTGTGTTAACACGGTGTCAACATACGCACCACACTAATTGATTTTTGAAGAAAATTAATTAGTTGACTGTTGAGTTTCTCAAAGCCATAATCCCACATCGATCATCTAAACACCCTCGTGAATCTTCTTCTAGACCCTCTAACAGTGGTTCGTACGCTCCTGGCCGCTATGATGATGATATTTTTGTCACTTTTAGGGGTAGGCCATGATGGGATTTCTATGAATACTCCGCTCCCTCATCCTGTGGTGGTTCTGACTTCTGTATTATCCAACATGGTGCCCAGACACCTCCACTAGAAGAAGAGGAAATAAGGCTTGAAGGCATAATGGACCTTGGCCTCGATGCTCCGATTGAGAGGTTTGAATATAAGCCCAACTATATCCTCCCTAATTCATCTAATCCTTATGGCGCTCTTCCTACCATGGTCTATGGTATTCCTAATCCATATCCACCTCGTGGTTGTTCATGGAAAGCCCGTGCGAAGCAAAAACATGATAGGACGGGTTTTGGTTTTGATTTGTCTGTTAGTCATCTCCATTTTCCCCTTGATCGTCATGCTCAAGTGATTTTCCCTACTCTTACTGCTCACCCTCGTGATGCTTATGCTTGGTCATGACCTACTCATCCTTATATGAACCTCTTGGCTGCTTGGGGTTATTCTCCTCCATCAGAGAAAGCCCATTGACCCAATTATTACTTCATGCATGGAACCCATTACCATTTTTGCAATGAGATCCATTCTTCTTCTGTCTTAGGTGGGGCGCGTTTTGGCAGTCTTGAGTTCGAAAGGCGCGTTGTGGACACTCAATTCTCTAATGTCGTCCTCTCTTAGATGCTTGTCATCCTTTCATAGATTTGGAGAGACTTGTCCATGATGGTCTGGACATTGGCTATAACTCTATTTCTCAAGTTTCTTCTGCTAATGATGTTGGTAGAGCCTTGGATCTGCTTTAATATTTCTCTCACATTTCCCTTGGATTTTGTTGAGAGGTCACGCCTTAGATAATTTTCGTTGGGAAATCATGACTATCCAGATTTTCGAAGATATTCTCTCCATTCTTCAAGACCAAATTTCCTTCTTCGTCAAGACCTATCCCTCTTTTGTTAGGAGACTGAAACAATATGAGGATGATTTCAAGGACCATAATCGTTGGATGGACATATAAGACAGTCTTTTTGAAAAGGCTGACTGTGCTCTTGAGGATTGGAAGGAGTTTTCCTTCGTTTGCATTCTCGAAGAGAGTACTCCTGAAGACCGTGGTCTTGATGAAATCTCTCATAGGAATATAGTCCTTCGATATGAGTTATAGTATAAGGATGTAGAGGATCTAGTTCGAAGTCTGAAGAGGAACAATTCCTTCTTTTTGAAGTTGGCTCAAGAGCTTGCATACTTGGATGCAGAGAGAGCAAGAAGAAATTCTTAGCCTATGGAACATTTTTCATAACCATGTCACCTATGCATTTCCTTTCTATTGCACAACTCAAAGGGGATGATATTCCTCCTTGTTTTGTTCTTCCACTTTTTTGTGATTTTCATCGTTTTGGTCAATTAATAGTAGAAAAATTTGGATAGTTATTTATTTGTGGTTGTTGATTGAAATGAATACATAGCCAATTTCTAATTTTAACTGGTATCACTGTGGAATTAGCCAATTTTAATTAATTTTGGCATCATATAAGTTTCAGGCAATTCGAGTTTAGAACCAAATATGACACATTAATTTGTGAGTCTTTAGAAATTTTAAAAATTCTTAATTTGTTAAAATTCAAGGCTTAATTACATGCATGCCTTTATTGGCAGTGGACCCACCAACTCTCCTAGCATGTGTAGAAACATCCAAATGACAACTTTTAGTTGACAAATGGGATAATCAATTTAAATCTGGGCAACTTTTGTGATTTTGTTTCATTCAACACGCTTAACCTATCTTGGAATTGTTACCATTTGATCTTTGAGTTATTTTTGGTCATAATTGCGCTAGAAACCAATCATGAGAAAATTTTGGCATTATACAACCACCAAAAGTGCTACATGTCTCTCCACTTCCCTATAACTCTACTTTTTGAGGGAACTTTTGTGGAGCCACGTGTTGCTGCCTACTTGGTTCACCTTTTGCATTTCAAATGGTGCTAGTAAGCTATTCAACGTTCATTATTTTTTCCAAAGCAAACCCTTAATCTTCAAATGCAATCTCTATTTTCTTCAAAACCCTTCACCAGTAATGACATCCAATTCATGAGAAGTTAATAATTTTCTTGCATTAGAAGAGACTATTAATAGGTTTTCAGCTAATGTTAGGGATATAGTTTTCTCCATAAAAGATTTAATGGGATAAAACTCACCACTGTTGGCACTTGATTTCCCAAAGAACTTCCATTAAAAGTGTCTCGTTACTATACAAGGTTTGGAGAACAAAAGCTCCTTTTTCAAAAGTCGGATACTCTCTAGGTACCGTCCTCATTTAAATTTAGGTTTTAGCCCAAAAAGTTGGATAACGACAAGTCAGATAAGGGTGGTTGGACTGAATAGGTGGCGAGGATGGTGTGTCTCAAATCCAATGAGTTGGATAAGTCTGGCATTTTTTATGATGTTAAACTTTGTCATGAAGACATAGAGTTTGATTAATTCGCCATTTTAAATGTCATTTGTATATGGAATTCTACTTTTAATTGCTTCGAGTTTAACTTTGGGATGGTGGCCCCATTATCTTAAATATTTCTCAATTGACTAAATTTAAGTTGTGGGGGATGAAATTCATCCATTTATTTCAAAAATTGATCTCCCCTGCTAACAACCGAACTCTAATCCAAAGCTGGCCTACTCCACATTTATGAATACTCACATGAAGATTGGTCCCCAGGTCAGCCAGAAAGAGTATTTTTATTTCCTCTTATTTTGGATGTCAAGGCATGTATATCATGTTAAATACCAAAGGAAGATGCTAGAGTATTCTTTCTTAGCCGCCCAACATATGGAGGGTAAGGAGGTTGCACTACCCCCTTATAATATGGGATCTATTTACAAGACTTGTCGTGAGCTTGTTGAAGCCCACTTAATGTCAAGAAATATGGGCCATTGTGGGTCTTGTAAATGTGGCTTTATGCCTATTTTCCAGAAATTTTCCACATTCCAATTCAGTCCAAATATAGCAATTGTTGTACCTATTATTTCTCCAAACCCTCACATAAGAGCTTCGAAGAGCTTATTACTATTTTCAGGAGTTTTCCAACTAACATACCCAATGATTTTTTACAAGCTCTGTTGAAATCCCCCAGTTCACCTCTTTGGTTGGTTCCCATTTTGCAGAAACCTCATACTGCATAGTAAAATGATCTTCATTGGGGGAGTTTATTAGTCCCAAGAGAATTATACTATGGGACCTCACCCTCTCTATACCTTGCTCCTAAATCTTATGGGGAGATATACCTACTTGCCTAATTTGCAAGGAAGTTTGGTTTCATCAATCCATTCATGTCCCAATGAAAATTCATGCTAACCCTGATGTGTTTTCTAGGACCTTACAATTTTTAAAAACAACCATCTTGCATGGGATAGCTGAGTAATATAGGATTTAAAACATTTTTTCCATGAATGGTACTGTATTTCATGCAGGTATGGCCATAGTTTTTTAGGATTGGTGGGATGAGTACATCAAAGTTTATTTGAAGCCTTTGCCACCAAAGAAACAACCTTCGAAGCCCTCATCTTCAAGACTTTTATTATTTCTTTAAGTTTTTGTTATTGATTGAGTTGGCTTAGTTCAGACATTTTAAATCTTGTAGAGGATATTATTACTAAGGATTATTAATCTTCCAATACGAGAAAACTCACTCCTGAAGTAAAAAAAGCTTTAAAGGAGGAAATTTTGAGGGAATTTATAAAGGAGGAGGCAAAAGAGCATATTTATCTTGTTAGATCAAGAAAAGAAAAATCCTCCTCTGACAATTCAATAAGCACATCTTCGAGTAGGGAACAACCTCCTATTGCTTCCATATTTATTATTCAAATAAGAAAATGTATGAAAATCAGATAAAGAGAGTTGTTCTTTCGACACAGTTGGCAGGTAAGCTAGTATTTTACTCCTGTAATGTTCTCAAAGTCCTTTGGTATTAATTACACCATTGATATTGACTTTAAATTCCATTTTATTTCATTATAGGCCCTGCTGGTGACTTAGTAGAGGAGAGTGAGTCAATTCATCCTAGAGATCCTTAGACACCATCACCAGCATCCCCAATTGATGAGCCTATGGTTGAGCCATTGATATTCTTGCCTCTCCACATAGGATTTCTTCAAATTTAATTGTGGATGAAGAAATCGATTCTGAGGCAGTGGATACCTCCAGGACCTTGATTTTAACTCAAAGTGATGCAGTTGAGACCTCAAGTTCAAAAGATACAGAACTTATGAAGAATCTCCATTCAAATGCCAACGATCTAACACCTCCTGTTGAATATCTTCTTCCTAAATTTGATGTTATCTAAAACACTTATCCTTTAAAAGAGGCACCCCTACAGTAGGAGAGAATCCCAAAAATGAGGAGTTTTCTAAATTGATGACTCCATATGCAAATTGCTTTGTTAGAAGAAATTGTGTCTAAAGCTCCAGTTCATGCTTTGGAGATTATGGATAGTAGTGTGGAATAACCATTAGAAAGTATCATCCTAAATTAACCCACTCTTCCTTCATCAAAAGTAATTTCTTTAAATCTTTTTCCCCATCCACTTCCATGATAGGTGCCTCTTGGACTTCCTAATTTTTGAACCTTTTAGAGAGGATTAGCACTTGCTAAGGTAGAGATCCAAACTGGTTGAATTGTTGATGTTCAGTTTCTTAAACAGGTGTTGTGGCATTAACTTCCATCATTTATCCATTTACTTCTTCATTCAAAGAGATTTCTTCCTATGAACTTCCTCCATCCATGCTCATAGTCTTCTGTAATTCCTTTAGCCTTTCTGCTAGCAATTCAAAAGAGGCATGACTTCGCTTTGGTTCCCTGGAAAATCTTAGGTTTGTTCTCAAAGATGAAGAAAAAAAACCTTCTGATCCACTAGTTCGCATAATCTCAGAGGCCTCTTTCCTGGCCCTATACTTTCTATGAATCCCTTTTTGTCAGGTATGAGAGATCACCTATTCTCGCTCTTTTCTTTTTTACCTAAGCTGCCACACAACATGCCATATTTTGGGAGCCACCTACTTAGATTTAACTGCCTTTGTTTTCTTTGTCATATTATTGAATTATTGTGAAACCTTAGGATCATGGACTAAGAACCAGTCAGGTACACCTTTAACTATTCAGACTAACTTTAAGACCTTTGTTGGCCCTAGATTGCCCCTGTGCTGGTGGGATTTGGCCTATTTAAAGCCATGCTTGATGTACTAGTTACTGCTTGATATCTTAGCATTACCTTACGGATAAAAAGGAACAAAGAGTGGTCTTACCTTCCCTGCAATCTTGCTTTGAACCTCATCTTCATTTTAGTATAATGGGATTTTGGTTGTATTGCCATTATTTCTATTGTTTTTCCTTTTAGGTTGATGTTTTCTTTTCAAAGCCACCAACTCACACATGTTATCATAATATTCCCTATATCCGATACACATATTTTTCATAACTTTTTGATAAGTATCTTCAGTGATTTCAGGCTGCAAAGCCTTGGCTTTAGTTTTATTCTTCACTCTGAACTCCACATGCTTTTTGTTTATAGGTAGCTGAATTGATTACACATTGTTCCCCAGTTCTTTAACTTTGGGGAAAGGGTCTCTTTATCTACCCCCATTGTGGTTTCCTCTTTTATAGGGAATTTGATCTTCCCCTACCTAATTAAATCTTGCATGCTCACACGAAATACATAACAAGAATTAGTTGAGTGAGAAAATACATTACTCCAATTATAATAATTTTTTCTTTTAATTTCATGTGGATTTTTAGCATCATCAAGTGATTTTAACATCTCGATCTTTAGAAAAAGTCAAAGATCTCGTCAACCTTAGTAAGGTTAACAGAGTATTTTTTTATCACTCCCTTTAACTTTTGTGCAAAGGATTCTGTTGTGGTATCCTTCCGAACCAATGGTTTATATATTATAGGTTCAGTCCCTCTGATTTCAGCAGCATCGATTTTAAAGTTAGTATTTTTATAATATGTTTTAAAAGAAGAAGCATTTAATTCATTCTCTTATTTTAGAAGAACCTCATATCTAAACACCTTGATAATTAGCTCTACAAAATCTCTAAATTTAATTGCATCAAACTTCTTTTGAGGCCTAAACTCTAAACCATTTTGCTAATTTTATAAATTCTAACTTAGGCAAGATTATTTTGCACTTATTCCTAGCCCTTTTGAATTCGTTTATGAATGCAGTAGACTTTTAATCAGGACTTTGAGTTAATATATCCAAATCATCCACGAAAACATCTGGTTCAGTTTGGAAGAACAATGAACGAAACATGCCTTCCATTTGTTGCTAATTCTAAATAAAATTTGGTGGCAAACTTATGAACCACGTAAAGGCTGCATCTGTGAGGGAATTGGAAAACAAATTTGGCCTTAAGTGATCATTGGGTCTAGCATCAACACATTGACTAGTGAACCTAGCAATGTGTTCCACTATGGACTGATTCCCATCCCCTGGGAAGAGGGTGAATGTTGTAAATTTAAAGCCTTTATTAGGAAGTTCGATCCTATTTATCCATTCAGGATATGGATTTCTATAAACTGGGATTTACTCCCCCTGAGCTATTGGTCCACATAGTTCATCTATCAAGTCTATAATATCATTTTTCCCAACTCACACAGGAAGTTGCCTTTTTGGCGGGGCAGTTACTTAGTTCACCAAAGGATTTGGTTGCACCAAGAGTGGTGGAATTTATTGAGGCACATTCTGTTGTGCTTGGTAAGGCATTGGTTGGGATACTTGTAGGATTTGATTGTCAAATCTCATAGGGTTCCCCAACCCCTGAGTTCTTGTTTTAACAATGGATTATTGATAATCCCATAATTCGACGCTCTTGAGAAGTCTAAATTGGCCTCGTTTTGTTGTGGTCTGTTTCTTCCCGTCTCTAGGGGAGAGGCTCACCCTAATGGGTTATTGTAACCCATTTATTGATGAGTGTTTGGTACTCTTGAGCCGTCTATTATGTTACTGACACCTAGACCAGCTTTATTGGGGTATCCTGTCATCCTTATGTTATTCCTAAAATAGGTTTCACCTGTGTTAGGTCTATAATAAATAGGATGGCAAGGGTTAGGTTGTATAATTATATCGACACCAATTTATTGTGTGTATGTTTCACCACTAGTTGTCACACCATTGGGCAAAATAAATCTACTAGTCACCGTGATAATCATAGTGTTAATGTTTTATATCATGTTTCCAAATTAATCAAAAACTGGATTTAGTTGACTGATCAATTGGTCTTGCATGTATGTTAGTACAACAACTGCTACAGTGTTTGGAGCATTATTGGCCCTTGGAGATATTGGGATGTTCAACCCTTGACTGCGAGAAGTTAATTCCATATCTTGGGTTGTCCGAACCATTTTCTGCCCTATAGTGGTAATATATTGGTTGGTTGAGCTAAGTTCATCAATATTTTTCTGTGATATTCACTTCAATGGGTCCTAGCCATATGTAGCCACAAAACAAGATTGATTTCCCACTGTGCGTGCCAGGAATATGTTTGGGTTAATATTTCACCAGGCTTGCTGATTAATTTGGGTTATGAGCTTGTAGGTAAGATTTGTGGTCTTACCAACCAAATTTCTTAGCTTAGTGATAATATTAAACAATTTTGTTACGACCAATGCTTCAATTAAGAGGACTTATTCTTCCCTTAGGAAAAACTTTTATGTAAGTTCTAATTTGTGCCAAATAACTAGAACGAAAACACTAAACTACATGAAAAAGTAAAGCTTAGTAAATAAAGAAAAGAAAATGTGATTAAATTAAAGGATAGCAAGAAACTAAAATGCGAGTAAAGTAAATAATTACACAAAGGAATTGGTAAGCTGAAACTAAATGACAATGAATGTAAAGGCAAGAAACTTTGAAAGAAAATATTACAAACTACCTTACAGTCTAATGCGAAATGAAAGAAATGTTGTAAATAAATAAATAAAAGAAAAGAAAAAAGAGGATAAAAGTAATGTAAATGCATTTTTGGGTAGGAATTCCTCTCTTACTTATTGGGTTTGTAGCTTATTTATAGTCTCTTTCCATGCAACATAGCTTCTCTTTGATAACCATTGGGTGATTACACACTTATTTGAGTTTTTTCACTTTGGTTCACTAATTCCCCAATTTGAATTGTAGTATATTCCAATTTTGAATAACATGTCCCAATTTATGACAAGTGTCACACATGCATATTGCCCGCTATTTTATATTTTTATATTACAATTCGACTATTTTTGTCAGTTTATATATTACGTGACAACAACTTTTTGGTTTGTGTTAAGATAATGTAAACACAAGGTAATTAAAGGTCAAGGAAATAGATTATAGAAATGAAATTGTGTATATTCAACTCAACAAAGTATTTTCCCAATTATTTAGGATCGACTACGTGAATCCTATTTTTCCATCCTGCTCAGTTGAGTGCAATATCCTCGGTTAAACCTTTTGTAATCATATTCTTTTAAATATATCCCACTAAGTTAATTTAGGACCACCTCTACCCCTAGCATTTTCATCAATGCTAACTAAATTACTCTTCCTTACGGGAGCATCCATTGATCTATGGCTGACGTGTCCATAACATTTAAGCCAATTTTCTCTTAATTTATTTTCTATAGGAGCTACTTTTACCGTTTCACGATTTTATTCATTTTCAATTTTATCCTTTTGAGATTTACCATAAATCCATCTTAGCATTCGCATATCCGCCATGCTCATTTTCTGTATGATTTCCCAACACTCTGTCCCATATAACATGATATGTCTAACTGTCATCCTATAGAATTTATCAAAGATCAAGCTTAGTTTAATTAAAAAAAATTCTATCTTCTTATCGTATTAATGTAATCTATTTATGACTTTCATCATTGCGTATAAATCAATCGGTCGGGAGCAGTGTTCTAAAAGGCACGCTTAGGATTAAGGTTTGGGAAAAACACCCCACCTTGATCCTTTTACCCCTTATTCTTGGTAAAAAGGCTTAAGGTGTACTTTTTTTTAAAAACAAAAACATTTTAGTGAAACGATATCGCCTTTTAAAGACTTTTTTTTTGAAAAAATTCGACCAATAGCCCATTCAAAACTATCAAAAGACAAATGGTATCCCAAACCTCTCCACCTGTCGTCCAAAAAAAAGCGCGTTTATTTTTTTCTTAGTATTTAAAAAAAATAGTATTTTAGTTTGCATATATTTAGACATATTTTAAGGTATGTACCATTTTAGTATTTTTAATAGCCTTGTTATAGTTAAAAATGTTATAATATATTAAAAAAAGGCCTAAATGTCTTTTCACACATTTTTACGCCTAAGGCCCGCCTAGGCTTCTGGGGCTTAAGGCTTGGCCTCCACACCTCATTCACGCCTCATGTTTTTTAGAACCTTGGTTGGGAGCATGCTAGTAAGGCTTAAAATATTATTTTTGATTTGTATAATCTGATCTTTAAAAATGCTTATTGTATATTTAAATTGATTAGTTGTTTAAATCCGTATTTATGTTAAAACTCAGGTTTACCTTAGACCTACATGGCTTACATTGTTGTAAAACATTGATTAATATGTTCTGAATCAATAAATGTTATGAATCCAATTCATGTTATAGTTTAAATTATTGATTAATGCGTAATCACATGTGTAATGAAAGTATTGAGGCTATTGTATGTTAATTTGGCCCAAATGAATGAAGAAGATGAATTTAGGGATAAAATGTCAATATATGAATTTGAACCCTTAATAGTGTTCAAATGATGTTAAACTTTGTAGAAACTAGTTCGCATTTGAACCCTTAATGGGTTCAAATGGTGTTCGAATGATGTTAAACGCAAGATAAAATTCATATATTGAACCCTTAGTAGATTATATGGTTGGAGGTTGGATTTCAGTTGTTCCATTGAGGCTTTAGGATGATTTTTATGGGTTTTATGCCGCCATTAATGACATTGGGGATGAAGCTCAACACCAGACCCGATCCGTATTGATTTTCTCCTGTAGGCTTGCAAGTTTGAAGCATTTAAGGTTTTATTCTAGATGGGTATATGCGTGTGTGTGTGTATATATACATACATAATTATATTTTTACTAGATAATAAACTAAGAAGAACATAAAGAATAGGTTTTAATTCGGGTTTAAATGTACTAAACCTATAATTATTAGTATAATTCAATTTGGGGATTTGGATGGTATACTAGTGATATATTATATCCAATGTGTGAATTATGTTATGTATAATTATGTATTGTATATGGTGGTTTAATTACGTGGTGAGACCACACGATTGAGGTGGGGTTAGTTCGAGTAAAGTTAGTTGTATTTGGGTGTAGTATCATACGCATTGACTTATTTTTTATACCTAGATATTAGAGTATAATTATTAGACAAGGGTTTTGTCTCAGGTATATATAAGTGTGTGTGTGTGTGTGTGTGTTTCTGTGTGCATGTGTACATAATATTATAGTGAGGACTATGTAAGTATGTTATTGTTAAATACCTATATGTTGGGTTAAAGGTAGCTTAACATTTCAATATATGTGCTACAATAGTCATGGTTAAGTTGGTATATTTATTTGTATACGTGTATATTTATACGCGGGACACGATTATAACTATGAGGCTAATTCGAAAGTATATTGGTACATTTAAAACATAATTAATGAAAGTGTACATAACAAGATGAAAAATCTTAAAATACACCACGTGACTTAAAAAGTGTCTAAAGTGCATACTATATAGGCTCAAGTGCAAGACCTATAACTCAAGTAATAATTTCGGTAAGTCGGGGTAGAATCCTCAGGGAAATAGGACGAGAAAATCGTAACGACGTTTGGAAAGATGGAGAATCCTAACTTGACTATAAAAGAGACGAAAAGATGCTTTAAATGGGAGATTTACTACAACCTAAATGCGGATTTAAATTAATGACAAACTTAATTAAGAGCTAATGCAATGAAACTAAGCTAATTAATCTACGAGAGATGGAAAGTGTATAACAAACTTAAATGCAAATGAGAACAATAGGTTGGGTTACAATCCCCCACACCCTAGTAATTCACCTCGTAGGATACTAGATTTCAGAATTAGAATCTTAAATGAACTCGGACCTTATTAATCCTAAGCATTACGTATATGAAGGATCGTAGCCCGTATCATACGAAATTAAAGGTAAGAATAAAGTGGTGTCATATTAACTAACACACGCGTCGCACTCTTAAGCATCCCGGTTATCTAGGGCAAACGAGATCAGAAGTCCTACGACGGTTGCGATAGTTACACATAACGATTCCTTTAAGATTCAATTCAAAATCTACTTCCAATTATGATAAATTACGTCGGGTGGGGTTCATGCACCCCAACCCTTAAAAGTATAGCCAAACATGATTAAATGAATAAAAATAATAATTTTAGAAATAATTGAAATCATGACTGCTATGGAAGAGATTGACAAGAACAATTTTTATTTTGAAATTGCAATAAAAAATTTTGAATTAATTAACTAAGTAAGGAGGAGATCAATTCGAATGAAATGAAATTACTTGCATTCAATGAATCCGGAAGTTAAATCTGAATCTTGCAATTAATCTTCAAACTAGGGTTTTCAATAAAGGGAGAGAGATTTTTCTCTCTAAAAACCTCTCTCCAAAATTAATTATAGGAACCTCCTTTTCTGTTTTACAATAACTAGCATTAAAAAACATCACGAAAAATTTAGAATTATAACTGAATCAAACTCCAAAATCGGAACATAAATTAGGATTTATCTTCACCGGACCGGTCCTTCAGGGTTGTTCGGTTCGGTCTGGTTCAAAATCCGAACCGGTCTATTTTTCTTCTAAATCGGATCAGTCTGACATCCAAAATTTTCTAGTAAGCTTACAAGAATCCGGATCGGTCCTTTTTTACTGGAAATCGGATCGATCCGGTTAGTGAATTTTTCCAGTGAGTTCTGAGAGTCCGGGTCGGTCCCTTTTTGTTGGAAATCGGTCCGGTCCGATCTTTGATTCAATTCTTCAATTTCTCCTAATTTTCTCTTAATTACCTCTCATCTCTATAACCTTGTAACTTCTTCTCCAGAATCAGATTTGGATTCCGTTTCTTCCTACGCACTTGTAGACTCGACGTCTTCAACTTTCATTTTGAGTTTTCGTCCAGATTCCTGATGGAAATTATGCGTTTGCCCTTTTGAATTTTCTTCCTTGATTCATTCTTCTGCTTTGGATTTTTCCTCTCTTTACTTAGCAATACGAAAAGGCACAAAACTCAAGATACTATATACAAAGGTCAGTGGCATATAAACGAGATAAATCAAGATGAATTACATTATTCAAGGTGCTAAAAGATACTAAGTTAGGGGATAATTTTGAAAGAATTTATGCCTAATCAAACCCCCTAACTTAAAATTTTGCGTGTCCCGAACAATGTAAAAGAATTCAACTATAGCTCAACTATTGAAAATCGTTTTATTAGGATAGAATACCACTTTTGCGGGCAAACGATTGTATTTAGCGTATGCAACAAGCCTTTAAGCCTCTAGGTTACCCTAGTAGGACGAGTTGTGTCTCATGAGGGTTTGAAGTGAATATACCCACAAAATTCATTTTGACTCAAAGAAATTCAAAATACTTAAAAATTATTCGATTTAAACTTTTCAAAAAATAGTCACCCTAAATTTGTATTCGTAAGTCTCAATTTGTTGTGTGTGTGTGTGAAGCCAAAAACGAAACTGCATATTTCCACCGATTGATCATTCCGTTACTTTTCAAAAATTCATTTTGATTTAAATGCTCACGGGATACTCTCACAAACGAATCACTCGGAATATGGCTTATTCTCTCGGTATGCATGATTTATAAGAGTAAATGTTATGGAACACAAGTTCACCCACACTATTATGAAAGACAGACTATTTGGGGTGGGAAGGATCTCGTCCTTAGAGTAGGATTATAGGGAAACCAGAAACATCATCTATAATTCACACATTTAATCTCTTTTATTATCTTTTGTGCCTTAACTCTCCACGCGATAACCAATTTCGTAATGCGGACTCGGTTAGGATTTTTTCGGGCTTAAAGTGTATTGGGTAAAATTGACAATGGTTGGGAACTTCGAAATTGGAAAATTTTCTTTATCATGTCCATTTGTGCTTTTTCGGGCTTTTGCACATTTTCTCTTCTTTTTAAATTTTTTTCTAATTTCACATTTTTATTTTCTTGCGATTTTTGTTGAGCATTTTCTATTTTGCTTGCCCCTTTTTGTTGCACTTTTCGGATTTAAATTCTGACTTTTTCCATTTTTCACAATTCCCAGCTATTTGGGTTTTTCGGGTTATGGAACGACAAGGAAAAAATTTATTTGGCTCAGCCAATACTTTTGGGTGACAAACGAGGACCTACTTCATTGCCCAAATTACTAATTACGTTACCATACGTGTCTCGAGGTGAATTAAATTTAGAGATTTATTTAGCGCGTTTTTCAAGTCAAAATTTCGTTTCCCATAACCGATCGAACAAAGGAATTGAGATCCCCTACGACTTATTTTAACCGCTAAAATGTACTTTGAGTTAATCATTAACTCAGATTGATTTTAATTTCTCACAAAAAATGGATTGGCTCAAAATTTCAACTGGTTAATAATCTTCACATTTATTCGTTAAGTCGTCAATTCACGCTCAATTTCCATCTTTATTAAATTTTGGCTTTGTGTGTTCGGGTTTTTACAAATTTGAGACTTTAAATAAAATTTTGGTGATATTTTCAAAAAATTTAAATTTAAATTTTTATTTATTTTAAAGAAAAATATTTTTTTTGGAATTTTTATTGAAATGTTTTTTTTGAAATTTTCTATTTTTTTGGGTATTTTTGAAAAATTTGCATTTTAAAATTTTTGTGAAGTTTTAGAAATACGCACTTGTACCCAACCTAACTTAGACTTTTGCATTGTCCTCAAGCAAAAAGCTAAGAGCGAATAAAAAGTGCGAATGAATAAAACAAGCAAATAAGGAAAATACAGAATTTTATATACACACAGAATTGTGTTACATTAGGTTAAAAACAAGACAACTACAATTAGCAGATATGACCAACAGAACAACCCTCAGGTACAAATATACCCAAAACAGTCAAACAACCAAGCCAACAAAAAACAACAATCACCATGTATGAGCTTCACTGGGGAGGTGGGTTAGTGCCGCTCGACGCGTTCGGATCATAGGGTTCATAAAACTAATTCGGTGGCGGCGCACCCATGATCCGCTGGTACATCTCAGCTTGAAGTCGGTTTGACATTCTCGTGTCGCATTGGTAGTCAGTCCGAAAAGCTGCAAAGTTGGCTTCCAATGCTGAAATACGGTTCGTAAGCTCGACATTCGGGGGTTCAAAATCAGCATCCGCCTCACTGTCGTACTCGTCTTCCTCTTCTCCCATCACCATATCAGCCGCCACCTCCTCCGCCTCAGACTCGTCACCCGACTCTTCCTCATCGCTCTCATCACTATCATTTGCTGCCTTCCTAGCTTGGAAAATTGCCCTTTTCTTCGTGCTCTTGTTGCAGGTGGCCTACCCAAAAGGATTGGGAAGGCAAGGAAATCCGGTGGGCGGTTCTATGACCACGTCAGCGAGAATGGACGAGATTAGTCGGGAATAAGGGAGTGGGGAAGTACCCTTCTCGCCTAGGGCTGCATGGAAAATGTCTTTGTACATTGTGTGGGCCAAGTGTACGGTGGAGTTTGGGTCATAGAGGTGGTAGACAAGGGTTGCTTGCCTAGGGCTCATGACGGAGTCGTTTGATATTTGGAGAATATTGGCGCAAATGATTTGAAAAGTGATGCACGCTTTGTCGTCCATTTGGCCCACGCGAAAAGTTTCACAGTGCCAATGTTCGCCAGGAGCGATACGTGAAATGCAAATATCCTTGGCAAGGGGTGGGAGGCTGTTGGGATATTGATATGGGGATGGGTGAGGAACATCCTTTTTCACCAATTTGAGCATGAGGATGTCTAGAGAGAACGGTATGTGGGTCGGATCAGCGTACGCCTCGGCCAGAAAATTATCGGTGCGTACGAGGGACTCGTAAAAGGATCGCACTACGTTTGCCCATACTTCCTCGTATGGTTCATTGAGGAAGCGGCACCACCCCTTTGCGATGAAGAGGTTGGTGACACTTTGGGGCAACTCGCTCCAAATAACTTGCCTCTTTATGCGCAGCTTGCGAGAGTGAGTGAAGAACCGGTGACACCATCGTTGCTCCTCATAGGAACAGAACAAGTTTAGCCTATTTTCGGCAATGACCGTGGAGTTGTATTTTTCTGGTGGTGGCTGGTTGGCCATGACAGAAGGATGGTGGAGAAAATAGAGGTTGTAATAGAGAGGAAGAGAGTTGGGTGATGGAAACTTGTGGTGAAAAACTGGAGTGGTATGGGTGTGTATTTATAGGTGGGGGTAAGGGGAGGGTTTAGGTTTTGAAGTGAACGCTTTTATAGGGAAAGGGGGGATGCTTTTTTCGGGGAAAAAGGTGGTGTGAGACGAAATGGAGGGATATGGGTGGATTGGGGAGGATGAACCTTGGGAATTTAAGAGTTGCAGGTACCGGACCGGTTCGGGTGTCCAGGACCGGATCGATCTGTGTCCTTTATTTTATTTTTTTTAATTTGTCCCTACCGAATCGGACCGGGTTCCTAGTACCGGATCGGTCCGGGTTCCAGATTTTTCCAGAATCCCCTAAAGCTCTGGGGTACTCTCCTCTATAAACTTAAAAGTTCCCTCACTCGTTTTTCTTCACGATCAATCCTAAAACCTTCCAAAAACTCAAATTTGACTGCCGATGCTCTCTTGAGATGTGTGATTACATGTCTACCCATAACCTTTCAAAACTCAAACCTACGGACTCTAACGACCCTAACTGAATCACAGCTACTATGCATAAGATTTTACCCCATATATGTTGGGGGTGCGACAACCTCTCTATTAAAGCTCACTCAACCCCGTAAATGGGATTCGATAACCAAATGGTGTCAATTTCTTCTACGCACGCCTCCAGATACGGCTTTAGGCATTGCCCTTTAACTTTGGATGTACTTCCCCCATTTGGATCTTCCAATTCCACAGCTCCGTGGTGGAATACGTTCTCTACAATGAATGGGCCAGTCCACCGAGACACAACTTACTCGAAAACAAATGAATCCGAGAGTTGTACAGAAGCATCTTTTTCCCGGGAAGAAACTCTTTGTGTCAGATAATCTTATCGTGTGCGAGTTTCATCCTTTCTTTGGATATTTTAGCATTTTCATACTCGTCATTCCCTATATCCTCTAACTTATTTAACTGAAGCTTACGAGCTTCACCGATTTTGTCCATGTCATAGTTCAATCTCTTAATGGCCGAATATGCTTTGTGTTCTAACTCGATGGGAAGATGGAAAGGCTTTCCATACACAAAGTGGAATGGGGACATTTAGAGTGGATTCTTGTATGCGGTATGATAGGCCCATAGCGAATCATTCAATCGAAGGGACCAATCTTTTTGATTAGGATAAACGGTCTTCTCGAGGATGTTATTGATTTCTCGATTCGCCAACTTAGCCTGCCCATTCGTTTATGGGTGATAGGTCGTTCCAACCTTGTGAACGACGCCATACTTTCTCATAAGCTTCTCAAATGTCCTGTTGCAAAAATGAATGCCATTATCACTAATTATCGCTTTCGAAGCACCGAAGTGAGAGAGTATTTATTTATGCAAGAAACGTATCACCACTTTATTGTCATTTGTTTTGGTAGCTATAGCTTCCACACATTTAGAAATGTACTCTACCGTAACAAGGATGTATAGGTATCCAAAAGACGGGGAAAAGGTACCATAAAGTCAATACCCCAGCAATAAAAAATCTTAATAATGAGTATGGGGGTTAATGGCATCATGTCTCATTGGGTAATCGCCCCCATCCGTTGACACCTATTGCATTATTTACAACATCCCGAAACATTATGGGCTAGTAAAGGCCGCTTTGGAGGATTTTAGCGGCTGTCTTTTTCATCAAGAAATGGCCTCCACATGCTTCCGAATGACAGAATTGGATTACTTTGGGTATTTCATCATCCGGTACACACTGTCGGATGATTTGGTCCACACAATATTTGAAAAGGAATGGATCGTCATAGAAAAACACGCGTGACCAAGTAATGAACCTCTTTTTCTCTTGCGGTGTCCACTCGGGAGGGATGGCTCCTGTGACAAGATAGTTGACTACGTCCGCAAACCAGGAAGAGACGAGGTGGCAAAGAGTTGTTCATCTGGGAAATATTCGTCTATGGGTATAGGATCACTAGGTATGTCGAATGAAAGCCGGGATAAATGATCGGTCATGAAGTTTTCTACTCCTTTATTGTCTTTAATGGAGAGATTAAACTCTTATAGGAGTAGGATCTACCATATGAGGCGCGAATTTTCATCTTTCTTTACAAGTAGGTATTTAAGCGCCGTGTGGTCGGTGAAATAAGTAATGGGTGAATCGATGAGGTAGGAAAAAAACTTGTCTAGAGCAAATACGACCGCTAACAATTCTTTCTTTGTGGTGGAGTAATTGAGCTGTGGTCCGGTTAAATTATGACTAGCATAGTCGATGACATGAGCCCTTTTGTCTTTCCTTTGGCCCATAACAACTCCTATCGCTAAATCACTTGCATCACACATGAGCTCGATTGGTAGGAACCAATCCGGATCTTGCATGATGGGAGCGGAAACAAGCATGCTTTTCAATTTTTCAAAAGCGCATTAGCATGCTTCATTCCACTCAAATGGGGTGTCCTTTATGAGAAAGTTACTCAAGGGCCTAACGATGGCGCTAAAGTCCTTAATAAACCTTCTATAAAACACCGCGTGGCCTAAGAAAGAACACACGTCTTTTAGTGATTTCGGTGGGGGTAACTCGAATATGACGTCTATTTTGGCTCTATCAACTTCAATTCCTTTGTATGAGATAATGTGGCCAAGAACTATGCCTTGTTGACCATAAAATGGCATTTTCCCCAATTCAGCACCAAGTTCTTTTCCACACAACTGGCAAGTACCTTCTCAAGATTTTCTAAACAAATATCAAAAGAGTTGTCGAAAACTTTAAAGTCATCCATGAATACTTCAAGTCCTCTCTCAATAATGTCGCTAAAGAGACTTAACATGCACCTTTGAAAGGTCGCAGGTGCATTGCACAATTCGAATGGCATACGCTTATAATGTACCAAAAGGACATGTGAAAGTCGTCTTCTCTTGGTTAAGAAAATCTACCTCTATTTGGTTACATCCAGAATAACCATCTAGGAAGCAATAATAAGGGTGTCCTGCTACTCTCTCTAGCATATGATCAATGAATGGTAAGGGGAAGTGGTCTTTCCTAGTGCCCGCATTGAGTTTTCTATAATCAATGCAAACACGCCACTCGATGGTGGTACGTTGGGGAACTAGCTCACCCTTGGCATTTTCAATCACATTAATTCCCGACTTCTTCGGGACAATTTGTATGGGACTCACCCATTTGCTATCCGAGATTAGGTAGATAATTTCGGCATCCAACAACTTAATAATTTTTGCCCTCACTACCTCTTTCATGGTAGGTTTCAATCTTCTTTGCATTTCTCTCGAGGGCTTCACGTCCTCCTCGAGGTGGATTTTATAGGTACAAATCAAAGGACTTATACCTTTCAAATCAACTATGCACCAACCAAAATCACTTTGGTGCTTCCTCAAAATTTTCAACAATTTACCCTCTCGCTCTTCATCTAGGCTAAATGAGACAACAATAGGAAATGTCTCGTTCTCTCCTAAATAAGCATATTTGAAATTAGAGGGTAGTTTCCTTAATTCAAGGGTAGGAAATTTTTCACTGAATGGAACCATGCGTGCCTCCCTCGGTGGTAGTTCCTCAAATCTAGAAACCCAACTTACATCTCTCATGTCCTCGTTCGACGCTCTCTCATCAAGAATCTCTCTCAACTACTCTATCTCCTTCTTAAAGTTGGTGTACGCTCCCTCACTCTCCTTGCTTGATGCAAGGAAAACTTCTAACACATCTCGACTATAATTTTCCTCTATGTGCTCCTCTATGATCTCGTCAATAAGGTTCATTGCGTGAAGATCATCCTCACCTCCCACATGTTGGGCTATGTTGAAGATGTTTGTCTCTGAAGTCATGTTCTCGAAAGTGAGTTTCATCTGCCCATTGCGAGTATTAATCAAAGCATTAGACGTAACTAAGAATGGGCACCCAAGGATAATGGTAACACGATTACTCGAGGCAAAGGAGGGTCCCAAATGACAAAATATACTGGGAAGTAGAAAGTGTCGACTTGGACTATCACGTCCTCTATAATACCGCTTGACATCTTCACGGTACGATCCAATAATTGGAGAGTGATATTTATGGGCTTCAGGTCACCCAAATCAAGTTGCCTATAGATGGAGTAGGGGAGCATATTGACACTCGCCCCAAAATTGAGTAAGGCTTTTTAGATTCGATTCTCTCCTATGATGCAGGAAATGGTGGGTGCACCCAGATCTTTGAACTTTGATGGGAGATCATTAAGTAAAACGAAGCTCACATTTTGTGCTAGAAACACGTTCTTCTTTACCTTAAGCCTCCTCTTCACCGTCAATAAGTCTTTCATAACTTTTGCATAAGCGGGAATTTACTTGATGGCATCGAGGAAAGGTAATTTAACTTCACTTGCTTAAGGACTTATAGCAAATCATCATGGGGGTTGACTTTTTGGGAAGGAACCAACCGTTGAGGAAATGGCGCTGTGGTGGGTGGTTTCACCACTATCTCAGGCTCACTAGTGTCATCCTTTTCACTCTATTTCAAAGGGACATCTTCAGACTCTTTCATATCGGGCAAAATGTCCTTATCTTTCGGTGCGTCGTGTGGGGGAGGTGATGAATTAGCAAGCCTCCCACTTCATAGAGTGGTTACGGCTTGACATTGCTCTTGATGTTCTATAGAAGTAGAGATAACACTAGTTTGACCTTGGGGAGGTCTTTGGCCCCGAGCAGGAAATTTACCCTTATCATGGACACTCAACGACGATTGCAACTTCGAAATGTTTGCATTTATATCGGTGAACTTTGGCTCATATCTAACATTAGTTGCATTTTGGGAGTTTATGAATTGGTGCATTGTGTCCTCGATATTTATCCGCGGTGGAGTGATATACGATGCTGGAGGAGGTGGGGCTGGCACATGTCCTTGCATAGGCTGTGCTTTTTAAAAGTGTGGAGGTAGAGGAGGGGCAACATGTGAATTAGGATTCAATGCAACCTACGGTTGCCCATAGCTAAAACCAGGGTGGTTTTTCCATGAAGGGTTAAAAGAATTTTCGTGTGGAGCATCGAAATTACCCTTAAATCCTCCTACACCACTCACTTGCACTTGAAGCATAACTTTATAGGCGGGTTATCAACGAGCATTCCTCTATTAAATGTTTGGCCTCACAAATCACCCATACCTTCTCAATGGGGGTGTGGATGGGGACAGTTGGTTCTCTCACGCGTGCATCGAGTAACTCTCTCATGCCTTTCTCAATTTGATTGAGTCGATGGTCTGTCATGGTATCTTTGTCAATGTTGAATAGATCGAGAGCCGATGGGTTGGCGGTTGCCTGGCGAGTTCGATTCTGAGTGCTCGGGTCAGCTGTATCCCACATTTGAGTGGTGTCGGTGACATACCTCAAGTGGATCTAAACATCATTAGCGTCTAGGTCGATAAAGGGGCCATCACACATGGTTTCAACAAGTTGTTTGGAGTTGATATTCAGACCATGATGGAAGAAAGAAGTGATTATTGTTTATCAAGTCCATGATAAAGGCAAAAAGTGACTAACTCATTGAAACGCTCAAAACATCGATCAAATGACTCATTTTCTAATTGTCGAAAGGTTTGAATTTGAGCCTTAATGGAATTCGTTCGATGTGGAGGAAAGAACTTCTTGAGAAATTTTGATTGTAACTCGTTCCACGACATAATTGAATTAGGATGTAAAGACCATAGCCAAGTCTTAGCTTTATCCTTGAGAGAAAATGGGAAGAGCTTGAGGCAGATCACATCTTTTGTGCAAGTTTGATCACTGAAGGTCTTACACGCCTCTTCAAACTCCCGAATGTGGAGATATGGCTTCTTCGATTCCATTCCATGATAGGTGGGAAGTATTTGGATAATTCCATTCCAAAAATAGAATTTCCCTGCATTATATGGGAGCAAAATTTATCCCGGAGTGACTAACCGCTCAGGGTACAAGAATTCTCTCAAGGGTCAATATGGTACCTATTCCTCACCCACGCCTACACAACCGTGCGGTGACATGGATATCTCACTTAATGACTCAGTATCCTCACTCGGTGTGCTAGGAGTGTAACTTGGAGGGTCACTCGAAGTGTAATTGGACAATGAATTTGGCAGTGTAGGAGGTCAAACCCAAAATTGAGGAACGCGAGGGGTATGTGGGCTGTCTGGGTTGTACTCGACTTTCGAGTTTTTGTGAATGCGCGTAGGAGTGGCTTGAGGAGTTCGTTGTGGAATTTTCATTAATAGACTTCTGAGAGATGTAGTCTTCCTTATATATATATATATTTTTAATTTTTGGTCAAATTTATGGATTAACTTGATCTAAGCTATAGTCTACCTAATTCCCTGGCAACGACCGTCGAAAACTTGACGCAACTTAAAAAGTGTCTAAAGTGCATGCTATATAGGCTCAAGTTTAAGCATGTCGCTCAAGTAATAATCCCGGTAAGTTGGGGTCGAATCCTTAGGGAAATAGGATGGGAAAATAGTAACGACGTTTGGAAAGACGGAGAATCCTAACTTGACTCAAAAAGAGACGAAAAAGATGCTTTGAATGGGAGATTTACTACAACCTAAATACGGAAAAAAATTAACGAATAACTAAATTAAGATATTATGCAATGCAACTAAGCTAATTAATCTACGAGAGATGGAAAGTGTATAACAAACTTAACTGCAAATGAGAACAATAGGTTGGATTACAATCCCACCCACACCCTAGTAATTCACCTCGTAGGATACTAGATTTCAGAATTAGAATCTTAAATGAACCCGAACCTTATTAATTCCAAGCATTACGTATATAAAGGAACGTAGCCCGCATCATAAGAAATCAAAGGTAAGAATAAAGCGGTGTCATATTAACTAACATGAGCATCGCACTCTTAAGCATCCCAGTTACCTAGGGCAAACGAGATCAGAAGTCCTAGGACGGTTGCGATAGTTACACAACATGATTCCTTTAAGATTCAATTCAAAATATATTTCCAATTATGATAAATTACATCGGGTGGGGTTCATGCACCCCTACCCTTAAAAGTATAGCCAGACATGATTAAATGAATAAAAACAACAATTTTAGAAATAATTGAAATCATGACTGCTATCGAAGAGATTGACAAGAACAATTTTTATTTTGAGATTGCAACTAAGAATTGAGAATTAATTAAATAAGGAAGATATAAATTCGAATGAAATGAAATTACTTGCATTCAATGAATCCGAAAATCAAATCTGAATCTTGCAATTAATATTCAAACTAGGTTTTCAATACAGGGGAGAGAGCTTTTTCTCTCTAAAAACCTCTCTCCAAAATTAATTATTCAAACCTCCTTTTCTGTCTAACAATAACTAGCATTAAAATACGTCACGAAAAATTAGGAATTGTAGGTGAATCAAACTCTAAAATCGGAACAGAAAAATCAGGATTTATCTTCATCGGACTGGTCCGTCGGGTTTGTTTGGTTCGGTTTGGTTCAAAATCCGGACCGGTATCCGAATAGGTCCTTTTTTGTTGGAAATCGGATCGGTCTGATTATTGAATTTTGCTAGTGAGTTCTGAGAGTCCGGTCGGTCCCTTTTTGTTGGAAATCAGCCCGGTCCAGTCTTTGATTCAATTTCTCCTGATTTTCTCTTCATTATCTCTCATCTTTAGAACATCGTAACTTCTTCTTCGAAACTCGGATTTGGACTCCGTTTCTTCCTACGCACTTGTAGACATGTGGTCTTCTACTTTCATTTTGAGTTGTCGTCTAGATTCTTGATGGAAATTATGCTTTTACCCTTTTGACTTTTGTTCCTTGATTCATTCTTCTGCTTTGGCTTTTTCCTCTCTTTACTTAGCAATAAATACCTTTAAATATGATGAAAAAGGTATAAAACTCGAGATACTATGTAGAAAGGTTTGTGTCATATAAATGAGATAAATCAAGATGAATTACATTATTCGAGGTGCTAAAAGATATGAAATTAGGGGATAATTTCGGAATTTTTTTTGCCTAATCGTTGGTTAATCATAATGAGATTGAATAATGATTAACAATACATAGTTATGACATAATCTTAATGATGTATTTATTTAGTGTGGGGATACTCCTTGTATGGTTTAAATGTGGGGCCAAAGTTGGGTTATCGCTTGGCCGTTATACGATTGTGTTTTGCCTATCCGTGAAGATGATAAGCAGTATGAGTTGGCCTAATACTCTTTGTTTTTATCTATCTATTAGAATGATATACAATAGGAGTTGGATAAATACTCTTTGTTTGTTCTATCTTTCAGGATGATACACGGTATGAGTTGGGTAAATACACTTCGTGGTCTATCTTAGACGGTGTGATATTATTATAGACTTTGGGTACTTGTCAAGGGAGTCTTTTACCATTCTCTCAGGCGTACGATCTGGTTATACATAAGTGTATCGGGGGTTCTTTGTTTAGATTTCATTTGTAAGACGTCTCATTCACGAGTCTAGTTTGGTCAGGAGTTAGGAGAATTTGGATTTGGGATCCTTAGGACCTACATGTGGTTAGATCATTGGTTTATGATGTGATTGTATCGAAGGGTTCATTATTTGGATTTTATTTATGAGACATTCCACGCATGAAGCTTAGTAAGGCTGAGAGTGAAATAAGGTGTGAATTTAGAACTATGGGTTTATACTTCATGTTTTACTTATGTGGAAAGGTATTCTTAGTATGGTGAGGTATGATTTTGGTATGGTTAGTTACAATTGTATCAGGAATAAGGAGAGGTGAGTTGTATTTTGCAATTGTAAGACTCATATATAGCGTCCATATGAGGCTGTATATCTACAATAGAATCAGCAGATAGATAATCCTATCCTAACATATAAATAGCTTAGTAAGAATTTTTAGATTATTACCACCCTAAACCATAGAAAACTATAAATTCCATAATTACCTTTAAGTTTTAATAATTGCAAAACACCCCCTAAAGTTTTTAATTGACTTTACACACACACACACACACACACACACATATATATATATATATCAAAATTTCTTTACAAACACCTTTATTACCCTTTAAAATTAGAGAACAACCCTTCATAATACTTTCCTAAGCTTTAAAAATTACACAAAGACCCCAAAAGATTGAAAATAAAGGAAAAAAGACCTTATAACTTAACTAAAAACTCTTAAGGACTAAAACTAAATATCCTACCATCTTCTTTATCAGCCGGACTGCTAAGAATGACAACAATCCTCCATGGGAACCAATGAAAGCCTAGGGTAAACCTACACCCTTTATTACCTTAAAATTCCTTTAAAGTTTTCTCATATAAGACCAACTTAATTAGCACCCCAAATTCGACTAATAAACTTCCCATTCCTTACCCTAAATAAAGCTTCTCTCAATTCAGAGAATTTAGTACAAACAGTAGCTCAAATACAATGCTTATATTTTGAAATGTTCGGGTATATATTTAGTTTATGTTTAGAGATTGATTCTTTGAATTCAACTATGTTTCTCCAGTAGAGTGCTATTCATTTATTCTTTCACATGTAATCTTTTACGTGGGAATTATGAACTAAGGGTAAAAATAAAAAAATCACCATGGAAGCTTGAGCTCTAATGATGGATTCCGAGTTCCTGACTTTAAACCAGTTTTAAAGTGGGAATCATTTTCCTTAGACTCATAGGATTTCAACCACATAGTTTAATTTCAATATAGTATCCATAGCTGTGGTGACAATTATTATGCAACACAAATAGATAGGAGAAAGGAAATCACCAAGCAAGAGTAAGGAATATAAAATGACAATCACACAATAAAGGATGTACGTGGTTCAGCAAAGATGTGCCTACGTCCACAGTGGTGCAGTCAATGTAATTTCTATATACTCCAGGGAGTGGTTACAGAGAATACAACTTGTCCTTTGCCCTGGACTTAGGGTTTAATATATACATGTTAATTTTAGTAAGTGGGGGAGTTGGACTCCCCCATGTCTTCCATCTATCCCTTGAACCTCCCTTAATGGGAACGTGGGAAGAGAATGGATCATAATCAAAATAAGAGATGGAGGGTCTAGACTTTGGACCACCAGAATTGGGCTACTCGTCTGGGCCCATCATCTTAATTTTGGGTACCCACAATTGCCCCTAAGTTTATTGGGCCATGTTTTGGGGCTCAATAAATTTAAATGATTTGACATAATGGCTGCTTCGTATCTCGTGCAACTCTTCAAAAGTTGGAGAACTGATTTTGGCGGCATCCGCTTCGAGGTCTGTGCATTATGATTAGCAACACTTAAAGGTTTTCTAGAACAGTTACTTTTCGTCCGTCGTTTCAACCTTCCCAGCATTCTTTTTTTCCCTGTGAGCTCTAGCGATTCGTACTTTCTTCTCTCAGTTTCCATTCTCGTTGCTTCCTTATTATTTGGGCTTGTGCTTCTTTATCGTTCGAGTCAAACTTCCATCTTGTAAGTCTCATGTGCCTTTTCTTCGTACTTTCTCTTTGAATTTGTTATTTTCTAGGGTTTTCTGATGGTGAAGATTGGGAATAGGTCGGTCTCTGAATTTAGGAAGTTTTATAACATCCCAGAGTGGGTAGATATTGAGTGCTGCGCTTCCCCCTAGAAATGTTAGAGACATAGAGGATGCCCATTGGCTCCATGTTTTATTACTTTCCCAAGGGGGACTCACTTTTCCTCCCAACGATCTGTTCTTGCACTTCTTTGGCTATTTCAGTATTGTTCCTGCACAGTGCTTGCCCAATGTGTGGAAGATAATTAATGGCATCCATAAAATAAATCAATTATTCAGGACCAAGTTAGGGCTTGCTGAGGTCTGCTTTTGCTATTCTTTTTCTCGAACTAGTTCTGGTGTCCTCTACCTTAAAGCTAGGCGTCCTGATAGGGTATTGGTAGTAAACCTACCTGATTCCCATAAGGACTATTGGCAATAGGGCTTCCTTGCTAAAAATTGGCAGTTTTCTCCCCAGTTCGAAGGGTCGAGGTATGATAAGTTCTTTGTTCCCTTTTATGGGGAAGAATACATAGGTAGACTTTGCTCTGCTCTTTTAATTTTTGTTGATTTTTGATCTTTCTGAGTTTTCTCTGTTTTGTCTTCAGCGAGGTCGAAGAATTTGGAACCTGCTCTCAGCGAGGTTCGTATCTCTGAATTGGTAAAGGCCTGGAATATCAGGGAGTCTTTAGCTGATGGTGAACATCCTCAGTCTGCTGCTTTTCTGCTCGAATACAAGAACGTTGGCCCAGTTTTATAGCGAGGCCGGTGGACAGTATCCCTGAGTTTAATACTTCTGAAAAGACTATTATGAATCCTATCCAGTTGGACGAAGAGGAGAGCAACTCTGAAAGCGATATCGCAGGTGGTGCTATTGTCAATTTGAGTGAAGGGAGCTCCAGTAGTAGTAGTTCCTCTGATCGTGGGGAAGTTTTTGAAGCTCGAGAGTCATCGAGCACATCTAGTAGTTCGAGCGAGGAGATGGTTCCTCCAAGGAAGAATTTAATTCGGGATGATGACGATGAAGACCACATGCTTCTCACACAGAGGTCAAAGAAGCAGAAGTCTAGCTCTAGGGCCGTGGCTACTGGTTCTCGGTCTTCTGCTCAGGAGCAGGAGAAGAAGAGGAAAGAAGAAGAGCAGGTGAGAGAGAGAGAAAAAAAAGGAAGAAGAGAGGCAGAAGATGGAGGAGAAAAAGAAGGTGGAGGAGAAGAAGAGGGTAGAGGAGAGGAAGTAGATAGAGAAGGAGAAAGAGGAGGAGAAAAGGAGGGTGGAAGCGAGGACGAAGGCTGGGCAGGCCTTAGTCCCGGTGTCTGCACTGCCTGAGGGGGATTCTGTTGCAATTTCTCCTCAGTCGGCCCCCGCGCTGCTAGAGAGAGCTGTTCTCCCTACTGATCGCCAAAGGGAGCTGGGGTCTGATCAACCGGCCCTATAGGCTAGTCAGAGGCTGGCCTTGGTAAGACCATCTCTTTTCTCCAATGCTTTAATGAATTCCATCATTTTCTTCTTCTAATGTCTTCTCCTTTTTTGCAGTTTGTGACCGACTTCGCCGTGCTCTATCGCTCTCGCGATGAGCTGGTGAAGAGAAATGGTGAGTTGGAGCAGCAAAATAAAGCTTTAAAGTTGAAGGGTGCAGAGCTGAAGGCTGGCTTTAAAACCGTTGATGCTGCTCGAATATCATCCGACCTGGCTCTTGTTACTACCAACCGGGAGAAGGATGCGGTAGTTAAAGAATTGAAAGAGTTGCGTCAGGCCTACGACCTGGTTTTCTCGAGCAAGCTAGCTGTCGTGGAAAAGAATAGAGGGCTATTTGAGGAGCTGAAGAGGAAGGAGTCTGAGGCTGTCACTGCCAAGGAAGACTCGTATAATTCTGGTTGGGCTACAGCATACGAGGATGCTGAGGTTCAGATAGTCTACATTATCCGTCTGAACTTTAAGAAGGGCTGGAATAAGGCCCTCCTGGCTGCTGGTGTTGATATCGGCTCCCCTCTGTTCGACGAGCATGATCCGGGTCCGAAGCCGACTGTGGATGAAGTCCCTGCCCCTGCTATCGAAGCTGTTGAACCTGTCTCCCAGATAATCTCTACTGACATTCCTCTTGCTGTATTGACAGAGGTTACCCCTGCTGAGGGCGGTGCTCCTGCTGATGCTGACAAAGGGAAGCAACCATCGACTTCTGGGCAACCCGAGGTTGCTAGCTAGTTGTCATCTTAAGATTACTTTGTACTTTTGCTTTTTCTGATTGTAAAATTTCTTTTTGCTGCTCGATGTACTTTTAATCCTTATAAATGAAAAGGTTTATTTTTCCCAGTGCACTGATTCTGTCTTTCTTTTCGATGCCTTCTTATGTCTTGTAGTTGGTTGATGTAGAAGAGTATATTACTGCCACATCTTAATTGGGCAGGACGCTTAGTCCTAATGCGAGTCCTCAGGTTTGCCAGGACTTTGTTAAGATCTACAAATCCCTTAGGTCTAGGAATCAAAAGTATAAGGATCAATCTGAGCTTGTGGCTAAGTTGAAGGACAGGCTTCAGGAGATGGAATATATTGGTGCTTTAGTGCAAGAAGAGGTGAATGCATTGAGAGCAAAGCTTCTTGATGCTTTTGAGATCAACCAGGTTAGTGAGAAGCTTCATCAAGAAAATGAAGCTTTAAGGAAAGAGGTCTCTCGTCTTAGGGAGCACGCGCCGAGCACCGCTCCTTCAGTGTTGTGAGGCTCTTCATCAATGCAAGCTAGGACTGGCTCTAGCGATGTTCCCCCTGTACTGTGAGGTTCTTCATCAACGCGAGATAGGGATGGCTTGAGTGATGTTCCCCCTGTACTGCGAGGTTCTTCATCGATGCGAGCTGGCAGGAGCACCAGGAGCCGAGATAGGGAAATGGAAGAGCTTCGAGAGAGAGAAATGGAAGAGCTTCGCGGTGATGTCCAGCGAGCATATGTGATCGCTGTTGGGCTTCAAAGGGATGTTACTCGGCTGTGGCACCTATTTAAAAAAGGACCTCGACGAGTATGGGCTGACGATTACGATCAGGGTTGGCAAGATGCTCTGACTAGGCTGAAAGAGTTTGAGGAGATCGCCTTCATCAGGGGGTGGTTGAGTGCATTGAGGAAGATGCAAGTTCCAAGGAATTCAATGCTCTGGTATCGCCATGAAATCTCCCCTTTCGCTCGGATGCCCAATCCCTTTCGGAGAGATGATCAATGGATACCCATTGATGCCATCCCTCGACAGCTACTGGAGTCGGATGCTAATGATGTTGAGGAGGGGTTATCCCCTCATCTTGATGACGGACGAAGGGACCAAGTGGTTGATTATCTTGCTCAGAGGCCTCATCCTCAATAGGATTTCGCTAGTGGTTGCTTATGTATATTTTTTGTAGTGTAAATGCTTTGGGCGAGCTCGCCGACTAAACATATATCACCATTGTTGTAAATATGATGAATTAATATAATTTATGTTTTGGGCTAATTTAGCCGACTAAATAAGTGCATTATATTCTCCAAGTTCTTACTCATTCGTGATCTTCTAAGTTTGTATTATCACGCAAGTGTCCTCCCAGTCCAGTATAACATCAAGATACCATTGTGCACCACTTTACCTTTTAAGCAATGTTGTCACACTCCCTTAGGCCTAAGTGTGGAAATTGGTAAGGACACACCTGGTGTTGGATATTCCATCCGATCAGGATTTTATTTAACCAAAGAAGGTTTGGTGACCAGTTTAGATTTGGCCATTTTGCCTAAGGATCTTCTGTAGGGCTTCATATATTGCCAGGGGTAATGTCAAGAGGTCTTTCGTGTTTCATAACGACAACCTGAGGAGGGATAATTCCCTGCTATGATGTGATGATCAATGTGTCTGTTATTTGGAAAAGATGTGCGATAAAGCTTGTATAACTGTTACTCATTAGAATGCAACCATTTTAAATAACTTTCATTAATGACAAGGAAAACGAACTTCTAGTTCCATAACAAAAGAATAAACGAAATATCTAAAAATAGAATCTCTTGAGATTGGCTGCGTTCCATACTCGTGGTATTTCTCTGCCTTCCATCGTTTCCAAGTGATAGGCGCCCTGCAGATCGTCTCTTGTTATCTTGAAGGGTCCTTCCCAGTTTGGTCCTAGCTTGCCATCTGATGGTTTTACTGTGCTGCCCAGGACTTTCCTCAGGACGTAGTCCCCAACTCGAAATGTCCTTGGGTTGACCCTTTTGTTATAATGTCTTGCGAGCTGTTGCTGATAGTTTGTTAGTTTTACTAGGGCTAGCTCTCGACGCTCGTCGGCTAGGTCGAGCTCAGCGAGCAATGCTACATTATTATGGCCCTGGTTGACAAGGTTGAATCTCATTGTTGGAAAACCTGCTTCTAGTGGGATGACTGCTTCCATCCCACATGTCAGTGAAAATGGGGTTTCTCCTGTTGCTCACCGTGGAGTGGTTCGGTAAGCCCATAGAATGTGTTAGTTCATTTACCCATGCGACTTTGGATCGCTCCAATCGCTTCTTTAATTCGTCGATCACAGTTCTGTTGGAAGCCTCAACTTGGCCATTGCTCTCAGGGTAGGCCACCGAACTGAAGTGGTGTCTGATACCGTGTTTGTTACAAAAACTCTGAAAAGAGCCTCTTTTGAACTGCATTCCATTGTCGGTGATGATGGTTCTGGGGATGCCAAAATGAGTGATTATATTTCTCCAGATGAATCTTATCATATCTGCATCTCGGATGTTCGCCAGGGGTTCCATATCGATCCATTTGGTAAAGTAGTCAGTTGTAACCAACAAATATTTATGATTGTCGGTGTAGGTGGGCAGTGGTCCCACGATGTCAATTCCCCATTGGGCGAATGGCCATGGGCTGGTCAGTGATTTTAGGTCGCTAGCTGGTTGGTGGACCATAGGAGCGTGAAGTTGGCATTTTAGGCATTTGCGTACATATATCGCAGAGCCCTTTGCATATATGGCCACCAATATCCCTCCTTCATTGCTCAAAAAGCTAGAGACCTTCCTCCGATATGGCTTCCACAGACTCCTTCGTGAAGCTCATGTAACACTTGCTTGATATTACCTGGGTGAACGCATTGGAGGTAGGGTCCAGAGAAGGATTTCTTATACAAGTTTCCCTCTGGGGATAAGTGAAAGCGAGCAGCTTTGACTCTTATCTGGTGGGCAGTCTTCTTGTCATTCGGGAGCGTTCCATCCTTCAAATAATCCCTTAGGGGGTCTATCCAGTTGGGAGTTGATCCCAACTGGAGTACCTGTTCCACGTCTGGGGGATTGTTGCCGCGGTTAATGCTCGGATGAGTGAGGAAATTGACGGGGATGGTTCTTTTTAGGTCGGAGTTGAGTGCCGAACTCAGGGCTGCGAGGGCATCAGCATGGCTATTTTGCCCTCTGGGAAACTGCTGGACATTGATCTCTTCGAAGCTCGCCATTAGTTTTTTCGCTGAGGTGAGGTAAGCTGCCATTCTTTTATCTTTTGCATTATAGTTTCCACTTATCTGATTGGAGACTAATTGGGAATTGCCGAACACCTGTAAATGCTTTGCCCCCAAAGTGTGCGCCTTTTGGAGGTCGGCTATTAGGGCTTCGTATTCTGCTTTGTTGTTGGAAGATGCAAATCCAAGCCTGATTCCTTGTTCAAGGATTATATTCTCTGGAGTAACGAGGACAATGCCTATCCCTGCCCCCTTTGAGTTGGAGGCTCCATCAACAAACAGTTTCCAGGTTTCCTCTATCGTTTGGTTATCTTTTTGCCTTATTGGTTGAGGTTGGTTAGAAGGTTCCTCGCCCATGAATTCGGCTATGAAATTAGCAAGGATCTGCCCCTTGATTACGTTCCTTGGTTGAAATTGGATGTCAAATCGCCCGATCTCGACTGACCATTTAGACAGTCTGCCCTACAAATTCTCTTTCCTTAGGATTGTCTTAAGGGGGTACGATGTTAGGACGATGATAGTGCGGGCTTCAAAATAGTGCTTCAGCTTCCTCGAAGCCACTATTAGTGCAAAGGCGAGCTTCTCCAGTGGTAGGTACCTCTGCTCGACGTCTAGTAGGATCTTGCTCACATAATAAACAGGGTGCTGGATACCTACAACCTTGCATATTAACGCAGAGCTGACAATGTGGTTGGAGTACAGGTACAAAGAATCTGTTTGCCATGGTACGACGAGCAGTGGTGGAGAGCTTAAGTAATCTTTGAGCTCGTTTAATGCTCACGAGCAATATGGGCTCCACTCTACCATTTTGTTCCCCTTTAGAAGTTGGAAGAAAGGCTTGCATTTCTCGAAGGATTTAGATATGAAGCGATTTAAGGCAGCGAGCATTCCCGTGAGCTTCTGTATGTCCCGAATTGTTCGAGGAGGTTATACCCTGTTAATTGCATCGATCTGGTCTGGGTTAGCCTCTATGCCTCTCCTGCTGACCAAGTACCCAAGAAATTTTCCTGACTAGACACCGAAAGAACACTTGCTCGCATTAAGTTTCATTCGGTATTTCCTGAGGATTTCGAAGGTGTTTGACAGGTCTGAGAGGTGGTTTTCTTTCTTTTTTCTTTTAACGAGCATGTCATCGATTTAGACCTCCATGGTGTTTACCATCTGGTCATTGAACATCTTGGTGACCAGCCGATGATAGGTTTCCCCTGCATTCTTGAGCCCAAAGGGCTTGACCTTGTAGCAGTATAATCCAACTGTCGTGATGAACGCTGTTTTTCCCTGGTCTAGGTAATATAAGGGGATCTGATGATACCCTAAGTATGCGTCTAGAAAACTCATTTGCTCATGAGCTGCAGTGGCATCTACTAGTTGGTCTATTTTTGGGAGGGGGAAACTGTCCTTAGGGCATTCTTTGTTGTGGTCAGTGAAGTCAATGAAAAATCTCCACTTCCCGTTGCTTTTTGGAACCACTACTGGGTTGGATAACCACTTGGGGAATTGTACTTCCCGTATGGATCCTGCTTCCAGCAGTTTTTCAACTTCTTTTTCTACCGCTTTTGCCTTCTCGGGTGCGGTTCACCGTGCTTTTTGGGTGATTGATTTGAAGGTGGGGTCCACATGCAACTGATGACAGACCATACTAGGATCGATTCCAGGCAGCTCGTATGGTTTCCAGGCAAAAACATCTACGTTGAGTATCAGCAGAGTTGTCAAGTCCTTCCGTTCCTGGTCAGTGAGAGATGCTCCAATCAGGAAGTCTCTAAGACTGTCACCATCTCCAGCCGTAACTTGTACCAGGTCCTCGACGACCAGTTCGGAGGGGAGGAGCCTGGTCTCCTCTACTCTAGGTCTTTCGTACTTTAATTGTTATTTAGAAGGTGTCAGATCTTCTTTAACTTTCTCGCTGGGTTGCTCGGCCTTCTTCTCTGGCTTTGGTCGGATGGCTGCTATGAAGCACCTTCTTGCCATCGCTTGATCGCCGTGGATCTCCATTACTCCTCGCTCAGTTACGTATTTGAGTTTCTTATGGTAGGTCGAGGAGACTTCTTTCATTGCGTGGAGCCATCCCCTGCCGAGGATGGCTTGGTATGGCGAGTCGATGTGCACCACCAAAAACTCAATCATCTTGGAGACGTCTCCCGCGCGAACTGACAGTACAATTTTTCCCAGGGGCGTAGTTATTTTTCTAGCGAAGCCAACTAAAGGGACAGTAGCTTCCTTTAGGTCGGCGATGCTTAACCTCAATTTTCTGAATAGGTCGAGATACATCACCTCGGATGAGCTTCCTTGGTCGACGAGCAACCTGTCAACGTCAAAGTTAGCTCTTCTAAGGGTAATGATCAAAGCATCGTGATGTGGGGTTCTTACTCCCACCAGATCTTCATCTATGAAAACAATATGCTTGTTATAGTTAACGTCATCTGCTCGTCGACGCTTTCCTGACTGTGACTTTGCTGGATCGATCTGAAAAGCTTGCATTATCGCTGTAAGTTTCTTCATCTCCATCCGAGATGAATTTCCTTGGATCTGCTTGGATCAGATGCCTCATGAATCATCGCGAACTCATGTCCAGCTTCATCTTCGAGCACATTGTTAGGTCTCGCCTCTCTATTGGCAGCCACTTTCTCTGCCTTTTCTCCACAAACTCGTTTAAATGCCCGGATTGGGCTAGATCTTCGAGGTGGGACTTAAGAGCTTTGAAATGCTCAGTCTTATGTCCCCCCTATTTGTGAATGGCGCATCTCAACGCATTGTTCCTTTTTGTGGGATCTCCTGCCATCTTCCCGGGCCACTTGATGAAGGGCTCGTCCTTGATTTTTGCGAGAATTTTGTAAATTGGTTCCTTGAAGACGGTGTTGACCGCCTGAAATTCTTTCGACACATCATTATTGCCTCCGTTCTTGGAGCCATTTTTGCTCCCGTTATTTCCTCCCTTCTTCTGGTTCTCAATTTTGTCACTGCCCTTGGCAGTGAGTTTAGCTCGACCGTTTTCCCCTGTATTGAGGAGGGGTGACATCTTCCACCTTAGCGTACTTCTCGAAGCGAGCCATTAAGTCATCAACAGTCATAACCTCCTTCTTCGTCAGTAACTGGTGCAGAAGGGAAGAGATGGGTAACCCAATTTTGAAAGAGGCCACTGCCACTTGCTCCGAGCAATCCTCGACCTCATTGAATAACTCCCAGTACCTCTTTTCGTAATCTCGGAGGGTATCTTGAGGTGTTTTCTTCATCGTCAGCAAAGCATCCATCCTTTTGGGATGGGAGCTACTGGTAATGAATCGGGCCATAATGAGCTCGGCCAGGGATTTGAAACTCCTGATGGATCAGTGGGGAAGCCTCTCGAATAACTTCTGTGCTACGTTATGCACACTCGAGGGAAAAATTCGGCAGATTAGTGCGTCCCTGTGGTTCCAGAGGGTCATGGCCTGTATGTACTGCCTGACGTGATCAATGGGATCAGTCTTACCGTCATAAATCTTAAACCTAGGAATGGAAAATTTCTTGGGGGCTTCTTCTTCTTCAATTTCCCTTATGAAAGGCGACTTCATTTGGGTTTTGACAGCCCGCCTAGCGAGTTCTCGAGTCGATATGGTACCGTGGTGGGCAGGATGCTGGTCCATCTCCCTTCGGACCAGATCTCGTATGATCTCATTGCTGCGAGTAGGGGTCTAGTAACGACGAGCTTTTCGTATCTTCTCGCGTAGGTCGTCGTCTGATTCGTCTCCCTCCACCTTTTGGGATCCTTGCCTAGGGCTCCTCCCTCGGCTGCTAGACTTGCTTGCCTGAGGGCTAGGAGTGCGGTATGGATGCCTCCTAGTGTCATGATGAAGCTCTCTCTCCAGTCTTTCTAGTCTTCTTTTTAGGAGAGCATTCTCAGCCTCGTATTTGCGAGAAGACTCCCTCTGCTCGTGCAGCCTTGCCTCGTATGCATCAATCAGTTTGATATCTGCGTGGACCTCGTAGGTCCTTGGCTTTCTTCTGAGGCTGGCCTTTCTAAGAGAGCCCTCTGATCTGAACGTCGAACTTCAGATCTAATTCTGCGAGGAACAGGTGGTTCTTGAATATCCCCTGCATGGGGATCATTGCTACTGTGACCAGACATTTTAAACTCCTTTCTTGGTGTGGGCTTTTCTCAGGGAAGATGAACGTTTCCCACAGACGACACCAATTGTGGTGACAATTATTATGCAACACAAATAGATAGGAGAAAGGCAATCACCAAGCAAGAGTAAGGAATATAAAATGACAATCACACAACAAAGGATGTACGTGGTTCAACAAAGATGTGTCTACATCCACGGTGGTGCAGTCAATGTAATTTCTATATACTCCGGGGAGTGGTTACAGAGAATACAACTTGTCCTTTGCCCTGGACTTAGGGTTTAATATATACATGTTCATTTTAGCAAGTGAGGGAGTTGGACTCCCCCACGTCTTCCATCTATCCCTTGAACCTTCCTTAATGGGAACGTGGGAAGAGAATGGATCATAATCAAAATAAGAGATGGGGGGTCTAGGCTTTGGGCCGCCAGAATTGGGCTACTCGTCTAGGCCCATCATCTTAATTTTGGGTACCCACACTAATCATAATTCATGTTTTACAGTTTCGGCAGTTTAAATTTCATAATCAAAATTCTCCCTATACAGGATGAATTAAACCGTAACCCAAAATCATTTTGTTCCAAATTCACACAGAAAGTAAACCATAATACTACCATGCTTAGAATTTCACTACAAATTCATGAATATTAAATGAAAATTTTGATATTTTATAGTTCTTGAAGAAGACTCCATAGTTAATCTCAACCCTTAAAAGTTATACATTTAGAATCCTTGTGAAAAATGAGAAAGAATGACTTTTGAATGACCTCAAATGGTATTCTGTGGAGAATTTAATCGAAGGTCACAGCTTCAAAACCCTAAGAAAAAATTCAAGAGGTTGAAGATACATGTGGTCAACGTGCACGAGTGGAGTCAAAATCAACGCGTGGTAACTTTGACTTAGCACGAAAGAGCGCTTGTTTAAACGGGAAATTCTGAAAAAATTTCCTAAAATTTTATTTTATTTTTCTGGTCAAAATGGTATATTATAACACCCTGTTTGGATAACTAGAAAGAAAATTTGACATAACCTCTAAAATGAGACTTAAACTTTAAAAATTATTTTTACACATAAACCCCTGAAGTTTGTTAACTTTTGTATTTTCACCCCAAACTTTTTCTATCACTTTTTGATATTATTAGGAACAAAAAAGTATTTTAGCACAACATCTAAAAAGTTAAGTAACATGAGTAATAAAAATGAAATTTTATTTATATGTTAACCCAATATTTATTTTGTAAACTTTACCACATTTTTCAATATGTCAGAGACCTTATTCTTACACCAAAATACATTTTTTCTTTTCAGACTTACACAGACTACCACCTTGACTGAAATCAACTCCACGAAACTTTTCAAAAACCCTAACGACAAGTAGGTGATTTCTTATTCAGTATTATTTTCACGTAATACTTTTGATTACGCCTTTAGTTGATTTCACTCTGTGATAGACCTAGTATATCATATTTTCATTGATAAACTTTTTTGAGCAGTTCAATTGTTTACGTATAGTTGATTCAAATTTTAATGATGATTATGCAATCATAGTATTTCATATGATGCAATTTTACCCGATTCGATTATATCATACATTATGGCCAAGGAATAATCTTTCGTTACACCCACGACTGTGTTATTTGGCCCGTAGGACTCAGATGATTGAGGGCCTTATTATTTCTACCATATGGAATGTCTTTAATTGAATTAGTACAATTGTTTTATCTATAGTATCTGGATTAATTATCTCCAATCTTATTGGACTGACGTTGTTATATGTATGGTTATTACCTTAAAACCTCTAAACAAATAATTATGGGTTATTTTTTTAGAAACCATTCCTAACCATTATCAGTTTTAGCCAAATATTTATATGTTTTTAGATATATCATTCTAGTAACGAACATATTATCTTATCCTAACATTGAATCCTTGTTCGTATATATTTACTTATATTGATTCATCAAAAATCATGTTTTGAACTGTGTAGAATAAGAATTATCTACTTGGCAATTGTGCTTATGTTTTTGAAATTCCAAATGGACCTAGACAATAGAGAAGGTAACATCTCCCTGACACTGACTAAACATAATGCATCACCTCGTGTTACTCTAGAAATTATATATGCCTAGAAAATCAGTCGCAGTGCCGAAGACCACATTATAATTTTCTATATTACTAAGTAGAAATGGATGTAGTTGATATTGTATCAAGGCCATGTAGTAATTTTTAAATTTCTTTGTTTTTTTTTTCTTGTATGGTTATGTAATAATAAACAATGCATCTTTTTAGTATGAGTGTAAGGAATAATGTATTTCGATACTTTACTTCATGTTAAAGAATATTAATATTATTTAGCTCTTTATTATCATTATTATTTATGCTTCCACTATTTAAATTATTTTCCATTTAAACCTTAAAATCCAAACCCTTATCACTCTTGATTATTCAAAACATGACAACATGAGGGTTGACAAGTGACGTCATGGCGTGTAAATAGGTCGCATGTAATACAGTTAAGTAATATATAGAGTTCTTACAAATATTGGCCCCCGACCTGGTGAGTTGTATTTTGCATGAGGGTCTACGGGTGATGTCACGGGGCGTAAATGGGTCGCATGTACTATTGTTAAGTAATATAATTATTTCTTGCAAATTTTGGGCACTGACCTAAATTTATAAACCTTTCCCCCGAGTATTATTATTGTTTTATAGGAGTATTGTAACTGAACAGTCAGAATTGCCGACGCTTGGAGATCTAGTTCATCACCCTTATTGTAGGAGTTGCTATTTCTTTTCAGGTGGCATTCCAATAGTCATTTGTATTCAAGATTTTATTTATGAACCGAGGTGGTTCCATTTATTTACATTTTAGTTGAGACTAATGTATTATGGAGATTTATTATGGTGAATTCAATTTTATTTTATTACATCTTTGTTATATATATTTTTTGTCATTATATTTTTCATAATATCGTGAATGGTTATTATTTACTTTCATTTTTATTTACTATTGATACCGAGAATGATATAAATTGCATAACCAGCCCTATCTTCGATGTCTTCCTTATCAACTGCACATGATAAATATAGGGTGTTACACTTGATATTAGAGAAACCCAGTAACTAGTGTCCTTTGGATTTGTGTTGCGCTTATTAGGTTTTTTGTGTTGCGTTCTTTGATGTTAGATCCCTATGGCTGTGATGATTTGTATTCGTTATTAGATATCAATATTTTATATGAATATTCATGTTTCATATGAAAAACATTCAAGGGAGGAGAGGATCGAAAGTAACCACCAGGACTACCAATTGGGAGACTGAGTCAGATCAACAACCACGAAAGGAGGCACCACACGTAGTAGCAGTTAACAATGATGCCATTATTGTCCTGGGAGTCATAATAAATAGTACTGGCATTTTACATCATTTTCCATAGCCACAACTTCAGGTGGTTATGCCTACTCCGTTACAGTTGTCTACTTAGGAGAGGGCACATAGTTTTTTTTTACTAAGGGTGTCCTGCCAAAGTTCGCGGTACCACGAATGTGTTGGTGGAACAACAATGGGTGAAATATATTCAGAGGCACTTGAGGATAATAGAGTGAATAAAGGTTTATAGGTAGATTCTTGCCAACTTTAAGCTAGCGGGTAAGGGACTATACTAGTGGGAGTTTATCACCACTATTGAGGTGAGGTCAAACATTGACATCAATGAGTTTTGGAAGAGTTTGAGTATAAGTATTTCCCGCTAGTAGTTAAAGTCGCAAATAATAGTGATTTTCTAACCTTCATTTGGGGGAATTTCGCCATGTTCGAGTACGAGCATGAGTTCACTACTTTATCTTTATTTTCACTTGAGGAGGTGAACATATAGGAGAAACGAAAGGGATATTTCATCAGAGTATTGATATGGAGGATCAGGCGAGTACAATTGGGGAATTTGATATACACTAAGTGTAAGATGTGGGTTATTGGAATACAATCAGTATCAAGTGAGGCATAACCCCTTATCAAGATCGTGATTAATGCCCAATACTATGTTTAATAATAACAATGCCTGAGAATAAGATGGAATAATATTAAACACCCAAGATGGTATTAAATGAGATATTTTATACCATCAATGGACTGTGAACACAATAAATAAGTGGAACCAGCCAATAACTTGGCCGGAGAGAGAAAGAGCAAGAATTCTTGCCATAATAAAGGAAAAGCAGGAACTTCAGGCTCAGTTAATGCTCAGTGATAATGGTATCAATGGAATCAAAAGGAATGTTCCGTAATAAATGTTCTCACTGAAGCTCTCATGTATGGGGAAAATTAAACAGTAATTCTAGGTTCAAATTTCCCCCCTTGTAAACTATTTGGTTGGTCTTTTATTTGGAGGCAAGGTTACTCGAGTAACCTTGCTGGTGTTAAATGTGATTGATGGGCATTAAATGCGACAGTGCCGTGACATTGATGTCAAAGATATTGCATTAAATACATAAGATGCTATGTTTTGGTGGGAAACTGTTCAACCAATTAGAAGCGTGGTGGCATTAATGGGGTTATGATAGGGTAGCTCAAAGGTTTACCTTAGAACGGCTATGAAATAGGATTTGGTTAACTAGGCCTACCATCCTAAGGGTAAAAATCACTTGAGTGAGGTTATCTCGACTGCCTAAATGCCAGATATTATGACATCATAAAGTAAGTGAACAGTGACCCTCACCAAACGTGTGGTCATATCAATAAAAGGAGATAACGTATGAAGTTGGAGTTGCTTGACTAGAAATAGTTTGAACATTAAGAGTGTTGTTTATTGAATGGTAATTATCTACAGCCAATGAATTTGAGATTGGGGTTCCTCGTGGAAGTTCCGCCGAGTATGTGCTGAACGAAGTGACTTGAGGTGGAAATGTCTCGAGCACTAGTCTGTGTTAGATAAAGTTTTGCCCAAGTGTGCCAAGAGGGTGGTCTATTGCTTTCCCAACATTGCCCTGCTCCCAATCCACCAAACCAAATCCCTGTGAGGTTCCTAAGAGGAGGTTGTTCGATAGATCATATGATCTTTCCCATGCCCTGCCAGGCATGGTCCCTCGAGGGTACCAAACATCCTTGTTATAAAGTAAATTTATTCAATAAGTAAAATACAAAATCCAATACATTATGTTTCTTATTACAAAATATTATCACTCGAATAACTTTGACCTTCGTGAGGAGTCTTTGGAGAAGTTTGTGTGGAGGGTTTTTGTGGGAGGTCCTTCGAGAGGTCTTCGTCTTCCTTCTTTAGTTAGTATTTTGCTAAGTATAAGACCAACTTAGCTAATCAACCATTGGTTAGGACTCCCCCTATATTTTCCCCTTTGTAGAGATACTTGTTTATTGCATGAAGAAATATCTGTACGAAATACTTATATGATCTTCGAACCATTTTGCAAAGAAAGGCTACTTTTCACAGGAAACTAATCATATCATAATAAGTATTTGAATTATTTAGTGAGGAGAAGTGTGGATGAGGGAGTCATCTAGCCTTCCCTTCAAACTAGTTCGCCTTTAACTGCCATGTGGTTTATCTAATAGCACTGCTCCTTGATGGGATGCTGTGATTGCGTGTGGCCACTTTCTTGTGTGTGGGGGGGTGGGTGAAGGGATTTTTTCAAATTTCCCCTAAAACGCTTAATTCGTCATCACGCGCGTGTGGGCTACGCGAGGCAATTCAATCATCATCACATTTCCCAAGGGCCCTTATTCTACCACCTATTGTGTCTTATGTTTCCCTTATAAAAAGAATACTTTTCATTTCTCAAACCCTTACCTTGGGTTCATTATCATTTGCCTTCGTCTGTTTTGAGAGAGAGAGATTTCAGTGTTTGCTTTTTCATTTATTCTTCACTCGACTGTTCGTTCCTCTTCCCCTTTCTTCATTTTCCCTTCATTTATTGCTATTATTATCAAATGGACTCCCTCCACAAGGGGTGATTCTCCTTGTATTCAAGCACATCAAAATCATTGAGCCCAATACTCCCGGATGCCTTATTTTGGTGAACCTGATATTTTTTGGTCATTGACTCAGCATTTTTTGAGGGAACTTGTTCCGGTGGAGCCAACAAACTTACTGGTGGATGAAAGTGATAATGCATAAGACTTCTCTTATATTCCTACTGCCACTGTGACCCATTTTTGGATCGAACGGGGGGGCTACCCTTTTTCGAAGGTAGAGTTTGAGTCTACATCTGGTACCTATGAGGGTTTGGGTCCGTGGATTGAATATATCCATGATGAATTCTTCGTGCAGCTGGAATTAGTCAATTTTTCTGCCTCCAGTTGGCTAGGTGATCTTGCACTCGCCAAAAATAACAACACTCTTCAACTCCTTGTTTCCTGTTAGAGCCATCAGACTCGTAAATTTTTGGCAGCTTGGGGTGAGTTTACTATCACTCTCGAATATGTTTGTGAACTTCTGGGCTGGAAGCCGCTGACTTTGATACTTTCTTTGAGGAGGCTACCTTGAGCACTGAGAAAACTACTCGAACATATTTGGAGGCAGTAGTAAAGGACTGTATGGTGACTTATAAAAAATGCTCCTATTAAGAGGTAATTGACTACTTCTATTTTATTGAAGATAAAGCCGTTATCAAGGCCCGTGAGGCAGCCAAGAAAAATATAAAGGGAAAGCAGGTGTTCGAGACTCCCCTGGTTAGGAAAGGTTTTGGTTCAAATAATGAATTGGCGGGCCATATCTGGGTGTTCCTGTCAAAGATATTTCTTCCTGGTAAGCCCCATGATTGCCCTAGGAAAGATTTTATCAACATGATCATTCGTATGGACTATGGCGTTAAATTCCCTTAACTTCAATCACTTTGGGTTTGTTATACATCCGGTTGGATCGCGTTCATACTATTTCTGCTATGTTTCGAATTACGCCAATAATGTTCTGCTGATGACTTTTCTATATGCCCACTTTCCAGAGTATGCTCCAGTTGGTAGCTTCCCTAGTTCTCATCCTATTAAGGTACCCTAGATCTGTTACTGGAACCACAAAAGTTCCAAGAAACCCTTTGCCTTTTTGGTTGATAAATTTGATAAGTTTGTACCTTACCCATATATTGGGGTTGATCAGTTTTTTACTACCATTTCTTTGCGGACGAGGAGTGTCCTGTCGCCCCACTCGAGGAATAATTGTTCAGGAATTTTCCTGCAAACAACGTTCCTTTGCTCTTGGTTCCTTCATAACTACCCTCGTATACTAAGTGGTCTTATTTTATTCGATCCATTTCCCCAATTTCGTGGCCATGCAGTTTGGGTATGACTATGGCAACCCCATGCTGAGTCACTTTACTCATGAGAAGCCCCAAAATTTTTCTTTTTCCTGTAGCAATTTTCTAACCTTGACCGTTGTTAAAATTTGTTCCAACTATGCTGACAACGCCATTATCCCAAGTAGGAAAGACCAAGGAGGTAGGTCAGCTATGTATTTGACTATTTTTTGGCAAAATCAACTGGGCAAGTTTCAGAGCAACCTCCTAAAAGAGCCCCGTTACCCTGCTATTGAGAGATATCCTCTTACAGATCTAGGGATAAGGAGTTGTACTATTCTAGTTCTTTGTTTCCTTTAGGTACCATTAAAACTTCAACACCTTCCGAGATACCTCCATTAGCCCCTTTTTGTGTAGGCCATAGTTAAAAAGAAAAAGAGTGCTCAATTGTTGCTTCTAGTTGAATTAGCTATTGTTACCCCTAGTCATTCGTGGTCGGTTGAAGAGGGTCATACTCCTCAAGATGTTTCTACTGGGGCAGCTGTGAGGGAAACTAATAAGGTCCCAAGGAAGAAGCCTTAGGTTACTCATGAGATTTATCCCTCGTTGACTCCTACCCCAAGGTGTCTTTGCAGGTTAGTCAGATGTTCGAGCTGCTTTAGCAAACTTGGGAATTTTTTTTGTGTGGAAGTTAGGGACTTTATGTCAGCGCGGATGGTTTCTCGGGGTAGGCAGCGAAAAATATGGCAGGTGTTCGAATGGGTTGACCAGTCCTGTTACTATTATATTTGAGGAAAGTGATGAGGCGAGTGATGAGGAACATTTTGAAAAGGAAGCAGTTAATGATGATGATGAGGAAGGTGATGATGATGGAGATGAGGAGGAAAATAAGGAAGATGAGGATGAGGATGAAGAGGAAGAGTTGGATGACTCCCCCTTATTATAAGGCGTAGACTTTATAAAATGGTTTCTGCTTCAAAGCTCACTTCGCCTCCCCATGACTATGAAGTCTTTGAAGATATCTTGGAAGAAGAGGTATAGCTCAATCTCCTTTCCTTTTACTTGTATCCTCCACCGTTTTTTCTTTTAACATTGATCCCTATTCTCTATCCTCAGGTTGGTGTGCGAGGTGATTCCCAGGAGGATGCTGGGGGGGGGGGGGGGGGGCGATGATTTTGAGGGCCCACTAGTGGAAATAATTTAAGTTTTTCCCACCTCCAAGGAGGCTCTGCCAAAGGTAATATCTTCCCCTATAACTTCTCAGGTAACTATAAATTTTCCCCTTGGGGTAGATAAAGATCTTTGTTCTGTTCTGTTCTGTCTAATAGTGGTTACTCGCCTGACTCTGTTTTCTTACGCACCCTTTGTTATGGTAACACTTGAACGCATTCTAGTTTCTCAATCTTTTTTGTCTACTCTTTGCTATAACTTTGATTCCTTCTTCGCAGTCCGAGTTTCCCAACAAGATTGTCCCCGTGGTGCCTCCTCCCATGAATGATCAAGTACTGGTTATGTTGTTTGGGCCATCGATCCTCAACCCCGAGGGAGGCGAGTTTGTTGCTTCTGTTGTCCATATAGGCTTAGGGCAAGAAGGTGTTGCTTCCCTTGTGGATGCTCCAGGCGTTCGGGTGGATCAACTTCCCTTGGTGGGTCAAGGAGGTTCTCATGGAGAGAAAGATGTGGTGCAGATGGCCACTAGGAAATTCACCGATGATCCTCAGCAATTTACTTTGCCAGAGGTATAGCTTCTCTTTCTTTAGGACTGTAACTCCTGCAAGAACTATAATTATAAATGCCTAATATATGTATAGGACTTTAAATCTCCCATAAGAGAGGGTAAGATGCGCCAAGTAATATTGGACTTTAATCTCCCATAACCGAGGGTTAGGCGGGCCACGTAATATTGGACTTTAATCTTCCCAAACTGAGAGTCAGGTGGGTCTAGTAATGTAGGAATTTAATATCCCATAACCGAGGGTTAGGTGGTCCAAGTAATTTTGAACTTTAATCTCCCATAACTGAGGGTCTGACGGGCTTAGTAATACTGGACTTCAAATCTCCCGTAACCGAGGGTCAGGCGGACCTAGTAATTTAGGACTTTAAATCTCCCATAATCGAGGGTCAGACTGGCCAAGTAATGTTGGACTTTACTCTTATAGACGATGGTCAGGCGGGCCTAGTAATGTAAGACTTTAAATCTCCCATAACTGAGGATCAGGCGGGCCAAGTAATATTGGACTTTAATCTCCCATAACCGAGGGTCAGGCAGGCCAACTAATGTTAGACTTTTGATTTTCGAAAAGAATTTGTGTATTTCTCAGTCTAATAACTTGTGTTTCAGGTTGAGGTTGATCAGTCGAATATTCGCGAGCTAGAGATTTAAGGTGTTACGAAATAGGTTGCACAAGCATGGACCATAGCTGAGTTGGCTACAATGGGCGAGGCCCCTGTCTTTCAAACACAACCATTGGCCCCAACTGTTGGTGGGGTGCCCAAACAGGTGTTTTCGGGATACATGAGGGTGATAGTATTTCACACACCCATCGTCCTTCTGTCAGTGATAGGGTTTTCATCGCACATCCCCCTGAGTTATTTCCTGAGGAAGTTGTGTTGCAAACTCTATGTGATTTCCCCCATATCTTAACTGATGTTCCTTGCGAGTTGATAGAGAAACTCTTAAATCAATTTCCATTTAGCTTCACAGCATCCAACCACTACCTGTAATGATGTCCTATAGATTGCTTGGTCTTACAACTATTTTAAGCGAGGTCCTCAACACCCCTCTAGAATCCTTAAGCTTTGATGCTATTAAGGTTTTTTTGGGGAAGATCAATCTCCTCGTTAGCGATGGGTTTTCATTATTTTGGTTGGTCAAACTATTATGTGACTTCAAGAAAGTTTATTTGCCTACTCTTTATGTTCTGTTGCAAGCCTCTCATCGTTCGTAGGTGGCCATCTCCGACGAGTTAGTGAGTTTAGAAGCCAAGCTAGCTAGGTCTGAGCAAGAGGCTGAAGATGCTCATGAAGTCGATATCAAAGTGGAAGCCAAGTTAGATGATGTTCAATAATGGATAGAGTATCGTCAGAATGATCTTGCTAATTTGTCCGTTGACCGGAGTAATTTCGAGCAAATTTACCCCAATATCACCATCGTCTTCTTTACTCAGCCAACTTATGGTTCATAATGGATGCCCCGATCGACTAGCTGCTCTTCCAAATTTTCCATCATTTGCGTTTTTTATTTCCTTGAGAACTTTTATTGAATGTAACTCAGTAGCTCCATTCTATTCAAATATATTGATTTGCATTTGGTTCTCCTCCTTTTTTGTTTTGACTAAATGTTGAATGAGCTAGTACATCCATGCAATATACATTACATTATGCATAATAATAAGAAAAATGGAGCATAGTTTGAAAAATAAAGATGACTTTATACTTCCATGTAAAATAGATAACCCAACATTGTGGGGAACATTCTCTCGAACAAGTACCAATAAAACATAATGAAATAAATTGGTGTGTTGGAAGCAAATCGAATACATTTAAACTTAATAAATTTTGGGCTACTTTTGTCCAATTTGAAAGTGAAATCGTCTTACACCTTATATATCTCGCAATATCCCGAATTATAAGCTGTTTGAACAATATAGGGGCCTTCCCAGTTGGCTTCAAACTTGGGTAATGACAATCCCCTGATATGCCTCGTGAAAGATTTTAGGACTAAGTCTCCTTCTTTTAACTTCCTTGGCCTCACCATCTGATCATAGGATCTGGAAAACTATTCTCTGTACATTTCAAAGTGCCTTGCAGCATTATCTTTATTCTCCTTTAGTGCTTCGAGTTGTACATGGCAGCTGTAGGGGAGCATGGCACTTCATAAATCATATCGAGCAGAAGGTACCTTGAGCTCTACTGGTAAAATAGCTTCCGCACCAAAAACTAAAGAGAAAGGGATATACCCTGTGGGATTTTCTCTTAGTTGTTAGATAAGCCCATATGACCTCGAATATCTTATCATCCCACGTTCCTAGAAAGTTCTCTTGCATTTTTGACTGGATGTTCACTAGAGTCTTGTTGGTAGCTTTTACTTGCCTGTTGCACTTTGGGTACGCTACAGTTTACTTGTAATGAATGATGGAGTACTTATCCGTGAGTAAATTTACTTCATTATTCATAAAATGAGTGACCTTATCTGAGAGGAAGACCTTTGGGATACCAAAATGACAAATGATGTACTCCTTTATGAATAGAGAAACTACCCCCATTGTGGCCCTTTTTAATGATACAAATTCTTCCCACTTGGTGAAATATTAAATGGAAACAAGTATCCAAATCTTTCCTCATGAGGAGGGATTTACAGCCCCTACTAAGTCGAATGCCCATGTGTGAAATTGGAAAGGGGTGGTGAGAGAATACGAGTCCATCAAAGATGCGTGAACCATATTACCGTGTAGCTGGCAAGCCTTGCATTTGCAAACAAACTCCACATAGTCTTTTTTCATCGTAGGCTAATAATACTCCAAAGTCATAAACTGGTCATAAAATTTCGCTCCTTCGATGTGACTCGTCTCGTGGGACTGCTTCAGTACTTCTTCGACTTCTTCCCTCCTGATGCACCTTAAAGGCCTGTCATGATAGCCTTTTTAGTTAAACTGCCCTTCTTGGATATAGTTACTAGGCACTCGCCTCTTTAGCCTCATGGCATCATCTTTATCTGGTGGCATCACTCTATCTACCAGCACATCCATGTATAGTAGCCTCCAATCTCGAGGTTGATCGATGAAGTTGCATTCTGCTACATGGTAGTATAATTGACATTTCCCACAGTCCCTCTGTATCATCGTAACATCATACCTTATCGAAGGCCAGAAGTAACCTGCTCGCTGGAGATTTCTATACAAAGGGATCTCGATAGATTCGCAGTTGTCTTTATGGACTTCAACCAATATTCTTTTGGCCTCTTCAGTATCCACACACTTGGATAGCCAACCTCCTTTGTTTTTGTAATATAAGTTTTCCCTATCAATAAAATACTGTGCGAAGTCAACCAAACTCTGTGAGCCTTTACCTATTTCCAATTGCTTCCTTATCTCACCCCTCCAATCATTGCTATCATCAGTTGACAACATTTCTAGTATGGTTGAGGGGGTTATCCTCTTGGTGATTCGAATTATTATTGACTCCCCATTGAAAGTAATCTTTTGGATAATAGTGGCATAAGCGTCAATATGTTTATTCATCATTCGCAGGTGACTTTTGATCTTTACCACTTCGAATTGCCCGAGTAACCTTTGTATAATTGTTCAGTCGGGTGCCAAACTCATGTGTTTTAAAGCAAACTCACTCATCACCTATTTAATAACCAGGTTCGAGTCCCACTTTATTGTGAGCACCTGGATGCCCCTCCTAAGATCTTCGAGAAGTCCCAGCACCAGTGCCTCGTATTCAAGTTCATTGTTCAAACATCTAAAATTCAATTTGAAGGATATTCTAACTTCTTCCCTATTCTTTCTCAAAATCACTCCTGCTCCTCCTTTGTTTTCGATTGAAGTTCCGTCAAACTCCATGCTCCATTCGTCCAGAGTGGCTGCCAAAAAGTTAGCCTAAATATCATCACCTAGAAGTCCTTCCACGGGTGGCTCGAATGTCCCAGAAGGAAAAATGGCTAAGATATCTGCGTAAGCTTCACTCTTGATGGCTCAAGGAACTATGCATTTGATGTCATACTCCGAGAGGATTAGAAACCATCTGGCTGCCCTGCCTATAGTACAGTTCTAGGAAGAATTTTTTATATAGGATCACATCTAGTTACAATGTGAATTGTGAATGATAACAAATAATGCCTAAGTTTTTGTGGTACGAATACAAGGGCCAAACAATTCCTCTCGATGCTCATGTATCCGGCCTTCGGTCCATGTATAATCCTGCTCAAGTGATAAACAGGTTTCTTGACACCATCCATCTCTTGGGCGAGTAATGCCCCAATATATCGCTCAGTAAATGTAAGATATATATATATATATATATATATATATATATATATATATATATGGATACCTGCCTTAAGAGCGATCATCGTTTGAGGAGATGTGAGGAGCATTTTTATCTTGTCCATTGCCTCTTGATGCACTTGTTCCCACTCGAACTTTGAACCTTTTCTCAATAGCTCCATTAGTAGATAGGTCACCTCAGCCATCCCGGCCACAAACCTCCTCAAGTAGGAGACTTTTCCCAATAATCTCTGCAATTACCTCGCCGACTTTGGTCTTGGCTATCAAGTATGGCATGTTTCTTGTCCAAGTCTATCTGGACGCCTTGCCGATTTACCATAACCCGAGTAACTTCCCACTTGTCAACCTGAACGCACATTTGAGAGGGTTAATTTTCAACTTGTACTTTCTACATTGGTTGAATACTTTCCTCAAATCATCTAAGTGGGTAACATCCTTTCTGTACTTGGTTATCACCAATATAAAATTCCATGATATTGTGGAAGAGATCATGGAAGATAGCCATTATGGTCCTCTGATAGGTGGCTCCTTCATTTTTCAAATCGAAAGGCATAACTTTGTATATGAATTGCCCAAGGACATTCGAAAAGTAGTCTTCTTGGCATCAGTCGAATTCATCTTGATCTGGTTATACCCCGCATAACCATCCATGAAGCTGTACATCTCATGCCCCGTAGGTGGAAATTCATCCTTTGGGCATGTACGTTGGCTCTTGTCTTTCTTTCCTACTGGCACAATGCTAGACAACCAAATAAGATGATGAATAGGGATAATAAAACCAGTTGTGAGTACCCTTTGAACTTCTTCCTCGATCTTTAAATTCAATTATGCTTTATATGTTCGGGTGGATTGTTTCACTGGAATAACAGATGGCAAAACATTCAGCTTGTGGCAGCTCACTTCCTTATCAACTCCAGACATCTCGGTGTACTTCCACATGAAGACATCCTTAAAATCTTATAGCAGCTCGATCAAACCCTTTCCTAATGCCCCTTACAGGTCCTTCGAGATAAAGATAGGGACAGAGGCATCACCCTCCTTATCCAGGTCTATCTTTTCTAACTCTTAAATTTGTGGCCTGGGTCTGTTTTTCATGGACTCAGGCTCCTCCTTTACCTCTTCTACGAATTATTGGATGCTTGAGTTATCAATCACAAAACATTATCCTTGGTCATCCACGAAGAAAGACTAATAGACCGGGTTAGCTTCATTATTCAAGCCTTTTGTTGCTCGCTCACACCTTTATAATTTGTAAATAATTTTTCGTTGGCAAAACTACTCTTTTGCACTGCCGAGAGTTTTCTTCTCTAAGTGATCTTTTTTGGAAATTTTCTTCTAACTCTCTCGCATAGTGTCTAATTAGCACGCTCTGGAGTTGAACTTGGTGTTATATAGGGTTAATACATCGAGTCATTTGGTCCCAAAGCTACTTCAACAATCTGGGAGGCCTCACCATATCTTGCTCGCGTTCTTCTTTGTAGATCACCACCGATTGAGTTGGAATGTGAACTCTTTCTCGACTACTTGGGATCCTGATGACCCTAGTATACCTTATAACAACCGTATACTTTTCAGTTAGCTCGGTGTAGAAGGCTGCGTCTACTGGGTGAGCTTTCTCTTTTGCAAATGACTTATTAGATGCCTGAATCACCACCTCCGTGCCCTTTACATTTTTTTTGGCACACTGGTGTAAGTGGAAGGCACCAACCCGTGGTTAAGCATCCACACTCTTCCCATCAATAGTTAATATGATGTCTCACAGTCCATAATGTGGAATTTTATGTGGGAAGTAATATTCCCCATCATAATGCCCACATTAATGTATCCCATAGATTTGGACGACTGGTTGTCATACCCCGAGATTGACAAAGAGTGTTGTACATGCCTTGACTTCGATAGGACAATAGCGTAGAAGGACCCAATGGGCATAATGTTGACGGATACCCCTCCATCCAACAAAACATGATTAAAAACATAATCATTCATAGTGTCTCTAACATAAAGTGGCTTGTTGTGAGGGTACCTGAGCGATCTGTCAGGCTACGAAAATGTTACCTCAGAGAGGTACTTCTTTCAAGTATGGAGCCATCTATAAGATGTTACCTTAAGCTCTTGATGGGGTTTTTGTCATCTTCAGGTTCATCTTATTCGTCTGTCTTATATTCCAATTGTAACTGGGCGAGCTCGAAGTTACACTCCTCCAATGATTCTTCAAAGTCTTCCTTGAGGAGCCACTGATCCCATAGGAAATTTTCAGCTTCTTCGTCAAAGGCACTAGCCATGTGTGCCCCGTGATCTGGAAAAGGGTTATTGTTCACATTTACTTGAGGTAATTCAATGTCCCCTTTCTTTACATGATGGTTGATCAACCTTCTTAGCGAAAAACATTCCTTAGTTGGGCGATTCACTCTATTGTGGATCTCATAAATTTTTTACTTTTCTCTATTTTCTTGAGATACCTACGTCGTACTGCTAATGATTGATATGTAAATTTTATCTCGAACCATTATATTATAAAAGTCAAGGGCTTACTCCACCGTACATGGAAGCTCAGGAGGATCCTCTTCATCTTATAACCTCTTCTTATTTCCCCTATTTCTTCTTCCCCAACCACCACTTCCTTCCCCTATTCCTCCATCGTCTGTGTAGTTTACCCTGGGGTTACTCCCCTCCTCGAGCTAGCTGATGGTCTAGCAACAAAATTTCCATGGAAGGTGTGGGTGGTGTGGGTTTTTACCATTAGAGCTATATTTATTGTTGCCTTAAAAAATATAACAAATGTGCCTTCTCGGGTCTCATTGATTAGGTGGCAGATAAACTCTGACAGTATCCATTCGGCATAAACTTGTAAAAATTTATCTTTTTGCATTTACTCCCTCACATCTAGAGAGCGTTCGTGAAACCTTCTAATGTAAGCAATGACATACTCCATGACTTTTGCTACTCATGAGCCAGCTACCGGAGTGTAAACTCGTCTTTTGCCAAAAATCACTTTTGCACTAACAACACGTGCAACTCTTTCTAAGAGGTCACATTACTTGGCGCCAAATAAGAATACCAAGTGTAAGCCATTTCTGTCAGGGATTTTGAGAACTCCCTTAGTCTTAGCTTATTATCATTACAGTAAGCCCTTAGGCTCTCGATGAACCTTTTCACATACTACATGGGATGAATGCCTTTTCCTGTATATTTTTCAAAGATGGGTGGAATATGCCCTACTGGGTAAGGCTCATTATTGTACTCCTCTGGGTACGGAGTACGAAAGTCATCATAAACTGAGGAACTATTTTCTCCATCTTTGGACGCCGCTATGAATTTTAAGAGTTTTTTTCATCTCCTGCAAGCTAGAGGGTGGAGAATTGGTTACTGGTGGAAACATGACGATGAGAGTTATGGGGCTGCCCATGCACTTCCCCTACACTAGCAATGATTTCTAGCATTGCACCTTCTGATCCAACACCTAGTATAGTTGTTTCTGCAGCCAAGGTTGGGGTAATCATTGGGGGAGCGATGGGGGGACTATTATTAATAATAGTTGAGACAACTCCTCCTGTGATAGAGGGAGCTGGTATCCCAGCCGATGGCATCATGAAAGAGTTAGATCCTCCAGTGATTCCCAATATTGCCTAGGCTTTGGGGGTTTTGATGAACTCTAAAAACAAACCGATGATCCCCATCATTTGAACTGGGCCTATTCATGCCTGCTATCTCCGTTACACCAGTAGCAACTGTGTTAGGTTTCGCTCATGCTAATCCTGCTCCTTCAGGAAATATGGTGAGCTCTGCCTCCTCCTCACGCTACATGGCATCGAAGTCAATAGTCTTAGGAGCGTTATCCTTTGGCATATTTTCAAAAGATAATACCTCCCCTGCAGAGTCACCAAATGTAAGATGTGGGTTCTTGGAATACGATTAGTATCAAGCGAGGAGTAACCCCGTATCAAGACTGTGATTAATGCCCAAGACTATGTTTAATAATAACGATGCATGAGAATAAGAGGGAATTTTCAACACCAAAGATGGTATTAAATGAGGTCTTTTATACCATAAATGCACTATGAACACAATAACTAAGTGTAACCAACCAGTAACTTGGTATGAGGAAAAAGTGCAAGCACTCTTTTCATAATAAAAGCAAGGATGGAACTTCATGATCAATTAATGCTCAATGATAGTGGTATCAATGGAAGCAAAAGGGAATGTTGTGTAATAAATGTTCTTATGGAATCTCTTCTGTATGAGGAAAATCCAACAAAAATTCTAGGTTCAAATTGTTGCCCTTGTAAACTGTTTGGTTGGTCTATTTATATAGAGGCAAGGTTACTCAGTAAACTTGTTGGCATTAAATGTGATTAATGGTCATTAAATGCGACAGTGTTGTGGCATTAATGTCAAAGATATTTCATTAAATGCATGAAGATATTGTGTTTTGGCGGGAAACTGTTCAACCATTGAAAAGCGTTGTGGCATTAATGGGAATATAATAGGGAATCTAAAAGGTTTTCCTTAGAATCACTATGAAATCAGATTTGGTTAACTAGGCCTGCCATCTTAAGGGTAATACTCACTTGAGTGTTGTTGTCTCAAGTCCCTAAATGCCAGATATTATGACGTCATAAAGTAAGTGAACAGTTACCCCCACTAAACATGTGGTCACATCAATCAAAGGAGATAACATATGAAGTTGGAGTTGGTCGACTGGAAATAGTTTGAACATTAAGAGTGTTGTTTGTTGGCTGGGAATTATCTCAAGGCGATGAATATGAGATTGGGGTTCCTTGAGGAGGTTCCCAAGAGTATGTGCTGAATGAAGTGACTCGAGGTGGAAATGGCTCTAGCACTAGTCTGTGTTAGATCAAATTTTACCCAAGTGTGCCAAGAGGGTTGGCCATTGGTTTCCCAACGTTGTCCTTCTCCTAGTGCTCCAAACCAAATCCTTATGAGGTTCCTAAGAGGAGGTTGTTCGGTAGATCATGTGATCTCTTCCATGCCCTGCCAGGCATGGTCCCTCGAGGGTACTGAACATCCTAACCCATATTATAAAGTAAATTTGTTCAACAAGTAAAATACAATATCAAATACATTATGTTTCTTATTTCAAAATATTGTCACTCGAACAACTTTGATCTTCGTAAGGAGTCCTTCGAGAAGTCTCTGTGGAGGGTGTTTGTGGGAGGTCCTTCGAGAGGTCTTCATCTTCCTTCTTTAGTTAGATTTTTACTAGTATAAGACCAACTCAGCTAATCAACCTTTGTTGAGGACTCCCCTTACATTAAGTATACGCAGGTGGTGAATGTCTCACTCTTTCACAATTAGAAGAACTTACAATTTCAAAAGTCTAATAATAGAAATCAACAGAAAAAGGGTCATACTCTACTCAAGAGAAAAAAAGATAAGGTCAATGAATGGAAGCACTTTAATCTCCAAGAGGGAAAGCATTCATAGTTTGAGGATCGACACGGAGACCCCAGTTGTGGAAGAAATATTTAGGGTAAATAGTGGGCCAATAATAAAGGTATCATAATAGACTATTTAGGGGATGTTTCACTACCTCAGTCGACATAAGAAGAGCCAAAAAGACAAGAATTACCACACTAGTAGGACGATCAGTGTGGTATCTTGTGAGAACGTGTACCATATAGGATGGACTAAGGTACATCCTTATTGCTTTATTAATTTATGTGTGTATTTTTTCCCTTATATGTGTTTGTTAAAGGGAATGATTAGTATGATGTGTAGATGCACTGATGTGATACTTATAGCTAATAGGATATTTGGCATGGGTGATTTTCCACAACATGGGTGGTTTTTTGGTTATTTTTGGCATGTCAGTCCGTCGCAGCGTAAGAGAACTATTAGGTTGGATGGCACACATTGTTCTGCCACAGTGTGAGTGAGCTATTAAGTAGAACATCATGTGTTATTTGTAGGTTATTATTGGTGTGCTTGTTCGCCGCAGAGTGAGTGAGATGTTAGGTTGGATAATACAAATTGGTCTGTCATAATGTGAGTGATTTGTTGAGGAAAATGGCGTAGTTGAGTTTCCACAACATGGTTGATCTTCTGATTGGAATTTCCATGTTTGGATTTCCCCAACATCGTTGAATTTCCACAGCATGGGTTAGTGATGAGAAATGATGTCCTTGATTTAGGCATTTTTTTCTTGGGGGATTTCATAGGCTATTGGGTTCAATGCTCAAAGGGTAGGTTAAGATTATATATAGGAATTTCTTTGTTGGAATTATTCATCTGACGCATGAATTTCTACCGAGTGTTGAGATCTAACTCTAATAGTTTACCATTTCTCTGTCCTTATTTATGATATGAGACACGGCAAGGGCGAATTTCGAGGATGAGATTTCATTATTAGGGGGAATAATGTAATACCCTGTAATTTTAGGAATTAAATAAATGATTATGTAATTATTAATTAATATTTACTCGGGTGAATTACATTACACCAAAAAAGGGTTTTTGTCACCTTTCACCCACAATGAGTAGTCACGGTAAAAAATATCGACAAAAAATATGGAGCTCTTGTCACGGCCTTTGACCTTGATACGACCATGACAACAGTTGTTTGTTGCCACAGTCGTGTCAGGGTCAAAGACTCCGACAATAATAAAAAATTAGAAACCCTAGCCAATGTCTCAAAAATGACATTACAAACACTTCCGTTCTTTGTCTCTCTCTCTCTCTCTCTCTCTTTTTCTCTCTCCCAGCCTCTCTGCCCCGTACTTTCTCCTCCTCCAAGGTTCTCCTCCGTGATCGATCTCCTCCTCTAATGTTCTACTCAAAGTTCTCCCCATATCCTCCAAGGTTCTACTCAAACTTTCACCCTTTACAATCACAAGGTTCCCGTTTCAATTAAAGGGTTTAGATCCCTAATTTCAATTTGGGTCCAAAAACTGAAGTTTCAGATCCCTAATTTCAATTCGGAGGTATAATAACATGACATTTGGGGATATTTGGGTAATTAATTCTAAATTTCTCATTTTGTTACCGTTATCGTTGTAAATTAATAATTATTCACCAAATTTATTGAACTTATAGTGTGCAGTGCCCCACACACAAATTTACAGTATATTATTTGTAGAATTACGTATTTAGTAAAATTATTTATGGCAGAAGTATTTTTATGACAAAAGTATTTGTGTAAAATTATTTACACAAATTTACACCAAACTGATAGAAGTATTTAGTAAAATTATGTAAGGGTGGGTTAAGGTGAGATTAGGCTATAGTGAAGAATTTTATAGGGAGGTCTCTGGTACCTGTTTTAATTTGGGGTTGTAGTTTAATTTGAAATAACCTAGATTGAAGTTTTCAATCTAGTTTAAAATTATTTTCCTTTTTAATTTACGTGAATTACTTACCATTCAAACTTTGAATTCCCAAGTATAATAATATTAATTTATGATTCGAGCTTTGATATGGAGGTTTACTGAGTTAACTCTTCTTGTTTGTTTATAGATTGATGGGTCTCAAATCATATTATATGCATACCCTTTGTATATCTGTTGATTTTTGTAATATGAAATTATTGGGTTTAATGTTATATTTTTCGTTTGTATATTTTTATAAGAAGGATAAACATGGTTCATAAAAGTTCTGATGTTCCCAATTTGTTTTTTTGTTCATGGGCCATCTATAGTTCACATGTGCTCATTTAGTTCAAATCTAACATGCTTATTTAGTTTGACAACATTCATAAGGTGATGTACTATTTATGGAATAATCAATTAATGGAGTTTCAATTTACATCTCTGCCTCTTAGCCTCACTGCACTACCACCACCACCACCACCACCACCGTTTCCATAGCTATGTTCTCTTTCCTCTTTGCATCGAACCGCTGCACCACCACCACAATAAGTATTTTCTCTCCTCAAGCAAAACTCCAATTCTTCATTGTTTCAAACAAGGTAACACACACAACATACATACATACATATATATATATATATATATATAAATTGTTTAATTAATTCAATTTGTTAAGGGTTTTATTAACATAATGATATGTGTTGAATATTGGTTTTTTGAGTTTGCAAGCATATTGAAAGAATTTCCCCAGGGTTTTTTCACTGAAACTTATGGTGGTAATGGAGTGATAGTGTTTTTTAAATTGAATCATTAGTCTACTTGATTTCTAGCTTGATGCTTTAATTTTGGCATGAATTTCCCCCATGGGAGATTACAATCTTCTAAAATTTAAAAATATGGTGAGCTATGGTATGATTAGTATAGAAATAGAATCCATATGCCTGTTTTTTTTGTTAAAAGCTCTCTATATGGTTGGATTTTTACAAGCTAAATGGTTAATGTTCATAATCACATGAATTCTTGACATTTAAGGTCTTTAGTCTTTAACATTTGATCTTTTTTTTTCCCTGGTGGGTTTCATATAAAACAATGTTAGGATTAATTTAAGTCTATAACCTAAAATTTTAAGACTGAATTGAAAAATCTATATCAATTATATTTTTGTTAATGAGGGGTTGATTCATATTCATTCCAAAGTTACTTCAACTTTTTACCTTTCTATTTTTTCTTATTATTAAATAATTAATAGGATATGGTATAGTTATTATTTTATCATGTTAATTAATGGTCCAATCTAGAGATTATACCTACGCTATGGCATTGTTATTTTCTATAACATATTAATTAAGGCAAATTCTTCAAACAGTTTTTAGGGTTGATTCAAATTATTTAGTTAATATGCTGATATGTTGTTTAAGTGGATTCAAATCTCACGCACTAATTTTTTTTCAAGCGCACTACTTAATTCAAAAATTGAAATATTGAAACTGAACATGTTCAAAGGACCACTTAAATTCTTTTTTTATTATTCAAATGCACTAGGTATTGTAGTGTCTAACCTTGGGTTCTTGAATTTTTCACACTTTTGTAATCCATGCATATATGCTTCTTCTCCATAATAGGTGATTGTTCGTAGTAGTTGTGATAGGATATCCTCCCTACAAAGAGTGGATGGGCGAGACGAATAGATTAGGGGATGATACATAGACTTGTCATGGTCTATGACCATGATAAATAGCCTTTTTCGGTGTAGTGTTAATGATTACTTTATTGGGTTTAATTTGTTTGGGTTATTAATCATAATTAACTATGAGGTTTGTAAATAATATGTGAAGGACTCGAAAATTAAATTAACATGGTTTTCATTCATTTGGTGTTGTTGGTTGGTTTAGTTGGATGGGATTTTAGGGGTGTACATAGTCCCATAATAGTATTTTTTAATATGAAAATTGGGGCCTAGGGGTAGGTACACTTTTGGGCAAAGTTTTAACAGTATTGGGCTAGTGTTTTGGACTTATTTGGGGTCCAAAAGTGGACCATAGTATACCTGCAAGTTTATGATTTTAAATAGGTTAATAAACTTCATTAAACATCATAATTAAAAACTCATTGGAATTAATCAAAGATCAAGCTTCGTTTAAGTCAAGAAATATTATCTTGATTATCGTATTAAAATAATAGATTTATGACTTTCATCGTTGCTTATGAACCAATCGGTTAAGAGCATGCTAGTAGGGTTAAAAATATGATTTTGATTTGTACAATTTGATCTTTAAACATATTAATTGTAGATTACATTTGATTAGTTGATTAAACCCATGTTTAAGTTGAAACTCATGTTTAAGTAATAAGTATATGGCTTATATTGTTGTAAACCATTGATTAATATGTTGTGAATTAATAGATGTTGTAAATATAATTTATTTTAGAGTTAAAATTATTGATTAATGCATAATCACATGTTTAATGAAATTATTGAGGTTATTATATGTTAATTTGGCACAACTGAATAAAGAATATGAAGTTAGGGTTAAAATGTTAATGTATGAATTTGAACCCTTAATGGTGTTATGGTTATGTTAAACTTTGAAGAAATGGGTTAGGAACACAAATCTGTAGTCTATATGGTTGGAGGTTAAATTTTGGTTGTTTTATAAAGCCTTTAGGATAATTTTTATGGATTTCAAGCGGCTATTAATGACATTGGGAAAGAAGCTCACCATTGAACCCGATTGAAATCGATTTGTACCCTTTGCCTTGCAAGTGTGTGTGTGTGTGTCTATATATATATAGGCTCGTTAACATACATTCGAACAACATACCTATGAACATACCCATTTAAAAAAACATATTTTTAAACCAATTTGGTATACATATTCTCCATAATGAGGATATCATCAACAAAAAAAAAAAAAATCCAAAAATACAACATGGAAATGGGGTGTGTCCATCCCGACCCTAAATTTGTGAAAGGGGAAGGAAAGAAAAACCTCTTCTCAGTCGCTCGCAAGACATTCGTAGGCTATAAAGGACACAAATCAACCATTGTTAAGGATGTGAAAGTGTACATGTGTAGAGATTTGACTCGCCAACCTATTTTATTCAAATAGGAAAAAGAGTTATACATCTCTTAATATATAACTTACAAAAGACTATTGATACTTACGAAACCTAGTGAATCACAGGTTCGAAGACTATGTTACGAAATGGGAAGGTGTTAGGCACCCATTCTTCCCTCTCGATCTCTCAAGGGAAATACAAATGTTCTCCTTATCCTAAAATGTGTAATCATGTCTATAATGCGTTTGAGGTGAAAATTTGCATCGTGTTCGTGTCATGAAAAAATGAGAACAAGTCATTCTAAGTAGTAAAGAAAGGAAAAATATAAAGATATTTAGAATTTAAGCGATGCACCGAATCGTGACTCATTATGAAAGGGTGAATAAATAAATAAAAGTGGTTAAACTATGAGTGATGCATCAGATCATAACTCACTATGAAAAAGTGAATATGCATGTCAATGGGATCGTTAAATAAATAAAAATAAATAGACTGTGACTGATACGTCGGATCGTGATACATTATGCACAACGGAGTACGCATGTCAACGAGATCGCTAAAAAGTGATAAATCAAGTGAAATTAGATAAACTAATATATAAATAGAATACTAGTAGGAATAAAGTGAAAGAAGTAAAATGATGACATGAATCCCAAGATAATCCCAAGATGACTACGTTGTCAAAATTGGCATCAAAGTCCACGTAGTTTGAATGGGGAATAAAGTGGAGTTTAACCCAAAATCTGAAATTATAGTTTCTCTTTTTAGTTTATGAAAAAAGTGAGCAAGAGTGGTGAAAGTGTGAGAAAAGTGAGAAGAAGATCTAATTTGGGGTTTATAGGATAATCCATCTGTTTTATTAAATGAATGAAAATAAGTTTGAGTGTATATAAATAATATAAATTGTTATTAGTGTTGGGGAAAAACAAGAATTGGCTAGAAAATGTAGTAAAAATAATGCAATATATGAAATGACGCTAAATTGGCTAAGTAGGATGAAAAGGGTTTAAACCTTCTAAGTTATTTGAGTTATGATTTTAGAAGTTTTGGAATCTACTTGTTGGATGATGGTGGAGTGGTGGAAAGTGGTGGAAAATATTGAGGTAAGAGGGTGATGTAAGGGAATGTTTTTGGGAGTGAAATAATAAGCCTATCGTACAAACTACGAGATTGAAGGATTTGGAATCGTGAGGTTAGTGTTTTCATAAATACAGAACCTAAAAGGTCAAAATGACTTGGATACCCCTAGGGGGTGCCGATCGACATAGGTGTTGACTTGTTTACATGTAAGGGTTCTTGACATGGCGGCCAAACAATGTCCTTCCTGCCAGCAGGTAGGGGGAGGGTGTGCCTATAGGTAGTCTGAAATGGATTTTCCAGGTAAAATTACCATAAAATATTAATCGTAATTTTGATTCACGCATGGACAAGACCGTTAGAAAGAACTTTCATAGATTTATGAAAGTATATGGAGATATTCTTGGATCCTAGAGTTGACCAAAGTAAAAAGGAACTCGAAAAGCATCAAGTCATTCTCCGGTTAGGGTTTTTGGTAAAATGGTCATAAAATGCAAACTTTAAGTTTGATTCATTCATGTTCGGGATCATTGGAAATATGATTTAGAGATCTATGGAAGTGTATTGATAAATTATCAATTTTGAGAGTCGACCAAAGTGAATTGGAGCTCGAAAAGCATCCAATCGTTGTCCGATTAGGGTCTGAAAGAGGATAGGGATTTCGAGATTCGAAGGAACTTATAAAATAGAGAAAGCGTATTAGAATGGGGTGTCTATAGAGGCCCTCATCAAGTGAGCTTAGGATAAGCAAAGATCATCTAAAGATAGACATCGTATGAAGGTTTATGAGTCCTAAGTCCTTATTCGTCCGAACTTTAGTGAGAATAGGTTTTGATTATGAATGGGATAAGGGTCTTATTGAAAGGACCTATGAGTGTGAATGATCAATATAGGGATCGTAGCCTAATTTTGATTGTCAAAGTAAATTTTGAGTACCTAAACAAGTTTGTGCAATCAATAGGGTGATCGCGGCCTTATTTTAGTGGCCTAGGTCAACTCTGAGGACCTAAAGAGTGTGTACGATCAATACGCGAATCATGACCTAATTTTGAGGGTTAAGGTCAATTCTGAGGACTTAAAGAGTGTGTGAGAGAAATACGGGGATCACAGACTAGTTTTGAGGGCCTAGGTTAATTTTGAGGACCTAAAGAGTGTGTGCAACCAATAGGTGGATCACAAACTAATTCTAAGGTCCTCAATTCTAAGAACCTAAAGAGTGTGTATGACCAATATGGTCCTAGGTCAATTCTAAGGACCCAAGGAGTGTTAGTAATCAATAGGGTTATTACGGCCTAATAGTTCGATCCTAGGTTAATTCCGAGGACCTAAAGAGTTGTGCGACCAAAAGAGGTATCATGGCCTAATTCTGAGGGCCTAAGTCAACTCTGGTGATCTAAAGAGTGTCTGAGACTAATACAGGGATTGTAACCTAATTCTGAGGTCCCATGTCAATTTTGAGAACCTAAAAACTGTGTGCGACCAATACGGGGATCGCATCCTAATTCTGAGGGCCTAGGTCAATTTTGAGAACCCAAAAGGTGTGAAGCTAAATTGTGGGGACCTAAAGAGTGCGAAGGTCAATTTTGGGGACCTAAAGAGTGAGTGCAACCAATACAAGGATGACAACATAATTCTAAGGTCCAAGGTCAATTATGTGGACCTAATATTGAGAAGGCCAATTTTAAGAACTTAAAGTGTGAGAAGGTCAATTTTGAGGATCTAAAGGGTAAAAAGGTCAATTATGAGGACCTAAAGGATGGGAAGGTCAATTATGAGTACCTAAAATGTGAGAAAGATCAATTTTTGAAATATATGACGTTGTGTGATAATTGATTAAATTAATTCGCAAATATCCAATTTAAACCTTATTTAATTAGAGTCTATTTTTAAACCAAATTAATTCAGCCCCTAAACATGCAATTACATGTGTTCGTGTGTCAAACCATAAATAAGATATAGCATGCGACACGAAAAGATGCTGACACACAAATACTCAGGAAAAAATCCCCGAAGTGCAAAACCTTTTATTTCATTATAATAAGTAAATTGCAACTTACACGGATTACAATGAAATACAGTGACACACGAATACCCGCAGGCGTCGATCGGTGTAATAAACAATGAATCCACACGCATCGAACCCACATGGACCACAATCCAATCAGAAAAGGAAGAACCGCAGCACTCCTCAATGGCACGTAACCATAAAACTTCGTAGAAACTCCCTCAGCAATAACACGCAGCCCTCGGTTGCAGAGATCTCCCCAAAAAGATGAACAAAAGCAAAGTAGTGTTCTTGGGTTCCAAAAGGATTCACAAAAATATGGGAATGATGTGTGAATCAAAACCTGAGTTTTTTTGGGACTAAAAAATATGAAGACTTGAGCTAATAGAACTCTAAAAAACGTCTCTCCAAGTCTTAAAAAATAACTCCCCCGAAGTTGGATTTTATAGGAAAACCAAAAGAGTTTTGAGTCGGTGGGACTTTTGTTGTGCGTGTACCCCGAACCGGTTCACTAAGTGGTTTGCGCTACCTCACTGGTTTGGGTTTAAAAAAATTAGCATTCTTCAATGGAATTTTCTCCATCTTCAAAAGGTCATAACTCATTCACCGTAGCTCGGATTGAGGTACTGTTTCTTCTAGTATCTTCATAGCGTCGAGCTATTCAAATTTCCAGTTGACCAGACCTCTAGACTATGGGTGTAAAATTACCAAAATTCCCTTGAACTTTCTTATCTTGTCTTTCTTTCATTATTTTGACTTGTCTAGCGTACCACTTGCATAAAATCCATACAATCGTGGAACGTGAAGTCATTGAGGCAGATGTGGGACACTTGATGGAGATGTTGAATGCTTGATTCCTAAAATTCGGATAGAAGCCATTATGTGATATCGTGAAGTGACGTGCCAAATGTAGCGGCGTACGACATACACAAATGTAACATATCAGACTTGAGAAAAATGTCCTTACAATTTTAATGACCTAAAGGGTTTAGAGGTCAATTTTAAGGACCTAAAGGGGTAGAAGGTCAATTCTGAGGACCTAAAGGGCGAGAAGGTAGCGTTGTGAGAATTTTCTAGAAAGTCTTTGGTTTTTTTCAAGGGTTTGTTTGTAATTTTTTATGATTTCAAATACTTGCGTATTTTTTACTTTTGTTATTTTTTATGTGAAATGTGTAGTTTATACAAAATTTTAATTTTATGATTTTTGTAATTTTGTTATTTTTTGTAATTTTGGATGAATTTTTAAACATTCATGGAAATTTCTAAAATGTGTGATTTTTATGAAATTTGAGATTTTGTGAATTTTTCTGCACAATTTTAGTAATTTTTTGAGAATTTTTATAACAAAAATTTGATGAGAGGTGCTGATAGGCAGGGGCTGACATGTGTCAACCGACAAGGGAACAAAAATTCAGAGCAGTTTGTGGATTCCCAAGGGTCAATGCCCGTTGGAAGACCCAAGAGGTGCTGTTCGGCATACCCCTTCCCTCCTATATAAAGATGGGAAGATATCCTTCATTTCTCACACCAAAATTGTAACAACCGTCGATTTTTGGAGACTGAGAAATTAAATTTTGGGAAAATAAAATTTAATTAAATTGGAGAATTTCAAAATTTGTGAACTTAGGCCCGAAAATAGAGAATATTTTAAAGTATTCCGGATGATATTTTTGAGGGTACCATCGATCCCGAGAGGGTCGAGATAGTCAAAATGACTGTCATTGGGTCTTATTTCGGCTCCGGAATGTTATTAAGTTATTTTGGCTCGAATTGGAGTAAACGAGTCATTTAAAGTGTGTATTAACATTTAAAACTGGGATTTTGTTTTAAAGGTTTAAGTGGCTTACGGATTAAGCCATTCTCATTTGAGAGAAAGAGAGAAAAGCCCTAGAGAGAGGAAGAGAAGGAAAGAAGAAGAAGAAAAGAAGAGAGAGAGGAAGAAAGCTTGGAGAGTTTCGGCTCAACCGCGATTTCGAGGACGATCCAACCTCTACAAATCTGAGGCAAGTGTTTAATCTTGTTAAATAGCTATTGTGTATCTTCATTTCATAATTTGTGGGGTAAAGAAATGGATTTTTGGGTATTAACATCAAAACCTAGATTTTGGGTTTAAATCTTGAATTCAATGTTCAAATATGGATTTAATGGATTAGAAATGGTTGGGAACAACTTTAGGTTGATTTATTTGTTTGAAATTTTGTTGGGTTTTAGATTTGGGGATTGGAATGAGAGTTTTAGGGTTTAAATTCGTGGGGTTTGCTGAAAATGGAAAAACGGCCAGCTTAACTGGTATGGCCGGTCGACCGCGGTCTGGGGACCGGTCGACCGCGCCTTAAGGGAAAAGCCTACTGCATTTCTTCGTAGGCAAAATTTGGACCCGCGGTCGACCGGGGGTCAGGGTCCGGTCGACCGGTCCCCTGTTTTTAGCCCAAAACTTGGATTTCTTCTCCCCCTTTTCTTTTGGAGTTTATTCTTAGGGGCTTCCTTTATGGGCTGTTTTATGGGTTTCCTAAGATGACTTCTAGCCCTTTTTGGTTGGGTTTGTTGATTGGGGTTTTCTCTTATAAAGTAAGAGATATCTTTTGGTGACTTATAGGGGGTTTCTCACTGAGTATATGATAGTGGGGACTTTTTGGAATCATTGGATAAGACATATCCATGTATGTGGTAAAATTTCTAGGCCTGCATTTATGTCAAATCCTATTAAGGAGAGGCTATTGTGAAGATATAATTTGGGGCCAATTGGAAGAGAGTGGACGCATACTCTTTAAAGAGTGAGGGGTCTCATATTCTTAGAAATGTTTAGACTAAGAAACCATTGATAACTCAATAGGAGTAAGGGTTACCGGGATTTATTTCGAACCATAGGTGACTTTGAGAACGCTTTGGGATCGTACTATCGACTAGAATAAGCGGTAGCATAGATTCTAGTTAGGATAGTTTACTCGTAATTATGGGGATATGATTACTGAGATTCCAATACTTGAAAGGAGGTTGGAATAATTTGAAGTTTGAGACTATTAAGTCATGTGTGTGCCTATGGTTAAATAATACAAAGGTAAATATTGTATTTTTGGTAATGGATGAAACGTGTAGTGATGGATTCCTACACATACTCTTGGGTGATAACCCTAATGTTGAATATATATGTATAGATATGTACATATGATTTTGGGAGACTATTCATCATAGGAAAAATGATTGAATATGTTTCAAGTGAGGGATTGTATTCACATATCGAGGTATATTTAATGGTTATTGTGGTGACGGCTTGTATATTGAGGATTATGTATACTTATAGCCGGGTTTATATATCTTATACATATGAACGGGAATTAGTTTGTATATATATTGTTATAGCGATGTGTGAATATATGTTCATATATCTATGTTGTGATCATACATGGTATGGATAATTACACCGTATATGATGGTTTACTATATTAGATCATATGATGGGATCATATGGATGTATGTATATTGCGTATATGAGCGATATATATACTTATTTGGTTAAGCATACCCCGCTCATGCTATCATTGGGAAGTTTCCGCGCAGAGGGTGAGCATCCTGGCATATAGTGCAGGGTGTGGATATTCCCCAGGTCATAGTCATCCCTTGTGTTATTATACGATATAGATATATATTTTGGGATGAGACGTGGTGGGTATGTTTCGTCTCATTGCCGGCTGGAACTATGACCGCTTCCCGGGACGTCGTGTGTGTGATTATATCACGAGGTGGGTGTCGTTGATCCCCACCAGGTGGTCCCCAGTTGTTACGTGAGCCGGACTCTGGGAAGATGATAGCATTGATGCAGTTTTATCGGCGCTATATATAGCCGGGTATTACTTTTGCATGACCATTTTACATCATATATGGTATGTGCACTTGGTCATGGGTATATGGATGATTGGTATATGTATATATATGGTGAGCATAAAATACCTATATATATGTATTTATATATCCTATATAGGAAAGGATATAGAGTTTTGGTAAAGTACATCTTAGATGATTATGGTGTACTAAATTGATGGGGGTTGATGTATCGCACATAAGATATTATTCGGTTACATCATCCCAAGGATATTATTGGAGATTCTTTTATTTTATTTCTTTTGTTTTCTTTTGTTTTGTTTTCTTTCTTTCTTTCTTTCTTTGATAGTTAGTTTAGCAGTAATAGTAGTATATATAGTATGTTAAGAATTATGGATCTCTAGGATCGACATTGCCCAGGAGTAGTGTAACGAGGGGGTTCCTTGTTTGGATTTCGCTTTGCGAGACGCCTCACGCACGAAACGCAGTGCTATGTCGAGAGTTGAGAGAAGTAATTCTATTTGTGGCATCTCGGATCTCTGGTCTTGACCTTGTCAGTAGTAGTGTAACGGGGCGGTTCCTTGTTTGGATTTCGCTTTGCGAGACTCCCCACGCATGAAACGTAGTACAAGTTTGAGATTAGAGAGAGGTTTTGCCAATATTCCATATGCATGATATTAAGAATATAAGTTCTTATATTGTAGCCTATGTATATATATATATATATATAGATGTATGTATATATATATAGGGGTAACGTATTAAGACTTATAATTCATTATTAGTATGAATCGGAATCCCTTAAGCCTATGATGGCATAATTGTTGTAATTATAATCTAGTAGGATTAGAAAGGGTGGATCCTTAGATTGTGACGGGAAAGTTGCTCTCGTGGGTATAGGCTAGGCCTATGATAAGTTAGGTTGTCCTAATGATAAATACGGGGTAATTTAACTAAAACTTGAGGATGCGAATAGGTGCGCGCCTTTAGATGAGGAGGTGAGTTGAGGTTTCACGAGAGAGCGGTCTCACTTTAATTATGAAATAATGTACACCGGTATTTATTATGCACGGTTAACACACTTGCTAAATATTTTTCACATTCGGGGCCCTGACCCGTTTACTTTTCTCTCCTCCTTGTATATATATATATTACCACAGGTATCCTACCGCTGGGATGCCGGATGACTTTCTATCCAGAGTCTTGGGAGCCGTGACAGCTGCGGACTGTTGCGGGATGTTTCATGTAGCCGCTTCCTACTTCTTTAAAATTCTAGGTAGGATTCATGTTATATATCGGGTTTGTACCCAAGGGATATTTATATGCATGTTTATATTTATTCCATTTCAGTTATCGTATTGGCTGTGACCCGACAGCTTATTCGGGTCTACTTTCTGTAGTACATTTAGTTGTATTTATTTAGTTTCATTTTATTTCTAGCATTTCATTTATCTTAGTTGTCATGCATATTTCTTTTCTTTCGTGGTGGTATTATAGTGTTGGTTTGTTGTCGGTTGCGTTTTTATTTTAATTTTTTCATATCCTGCTTATGTGATTTCGGGTAGTTAGTCCTATATTATATAGTTATGGCAGTTGATGTTGAGACTGGACCATCTGGAACTCCTGATTTAATATAGTATAGGGCTGGCCACCCGTTATTATTTTAGGCGGGTTGTGACAAAAATGATCTCTCTCTCTCTCTCTCTCTCTCTCTCTCTCTCTCTCTCTCTCTCATTATTCTCTCGAGTGCTTTTTTAAATATTTTAAAGAAATGGACAACATTGTGGATGTCAACGATTGGGATAACATAGTATGGTAACTCCCCAGGAGAATGTCGATTGGGACTGAGAATGTGTTTCATGGGGCCAAGACAGTGGCGGATGATCGAATCTGGCTGCGGGAACCTGGGGACTCACCGTTTGGTAAGGGTGAAAAACCCTGAGGGCTATGTGAGTATTTTATTATTCTATTTATTTTATTTTTGTTTTGTTTTTAATTTTGATTAACTTTGTTTATTTTCTCAAGCGATTTATGTAATTGAATGTATCTTCTAGACGGACATGTCATTAAAGAATGATCACTCTTGGGGATCGAGAGGGGTAAAAACGGTAATGGATATACACCCCGAGGAGGTGAGCTTTCTAGTGGACATTATCAGGCTTGTCTAATTGGCTTCGGTCGATGACATTATTTTTCTCTCTCGGAGAATGGTGGATGGATACCACCCACACCTTTTATTTTGGTGTGGGTGAAATGACGGTCACATCGATATACATGCATCAGATTCTTGGCTTCCACACGAGGGGTATCAGATTATGGGGAACCATACCCTTCTTCTGATAGATGCTGCAATTCGGGAGGCGTTGGTGCCTATTGGATGGGTAGGCTCGGGGGAGTTCTTAAAGATATCCATGCTAAAGTAAACTTTGATAAAGAGGGTGATTGATATGAGTTATGGTGAGCAGCTGCAACAGGCCACACAATTATTTATCCTACTCCTACTGGGAGGCTTTGGTGGCGAAGAGTGGGGATGACGTCCATTTGTGGTTCTTTTCCTTCCTCCGTGTCATCTCTAATATCAATATTTTTTATTGGTGGAGCTCGACGTTGGACTCCTTACATGTCTCTCTAGGTGCGTTTAGTCGGTGCTATAGGTCAACTTTCACGAGGGCCACGTACCTCTTAGAGGTATTCTTTACTGTTAATGTCTTTTATTTTTCTTTTCTTTTTGGTATTTTGAATATATATATGTATATGTATATTTTGGAAACTTTTGTTGAATTTTTTTATTCCTCTCTTTTGGAATGATTTTATGAGGTGATAGGGTGAAACACTCAACGAATGGACTAGGATGATTTGATAGAGTAAGGTGAATAGGTCAGTGAAGGACCCCCAACCCTTGGGGATGTAATAATCATGTTGAACTACCTGATGAGTGGGCAAGCTAAGTTTTATTTTATTTTTGGATTTTATTTCTTTCTTTTGATTCTTATATTTTTATTTTTAATTACGTGTTAAGTGACTGAATTTATTTGAACATTTGTCATTATATCCCTGGTGTCGACTTTCAGGAGAGATGGGGGTCACCGGTTACCATGCTTAGACGTGGTGATTGTTACCACACGAGTTCAGATATAACCTATATATGGGAGAGAGTAGTGCAGAAGGTGATGGAGATCGAGGTGGTAGTTCTTCTGGTGAACCATCTTTTCTACATGAGGGATTTAGATAAGACGTTATGGGGGAGTTGACAATTACGATGGAGGGAGAGCACTACGTTAAGTACACAAATACGGTGGCTCCGCATGATAACCTAGATTTCGTGACCATATGGTAGATATCGGCGTCAATCTACGATGTGGGGGAGCCCCTCCCTCATTAATGGAGGAAAAAGGTGGTAGTAGCACGCCGAGGTCTTCTGCTCAAGCACCCCACCTGCCCCATGTAGCGCTAGAGGGTCTTTCTTCCTTTCTAGAGGCAAACGTCCAGTTGGAGGTGAAGCTTCTTCCTTCTTTCTTGCACTATAATTTCTGAGCTTGTTATTGTCTTGATTTCTTCTCTTAGATTTTTTTGCAGATTGTGGTTGTGTGAACGTCCTAGCTAAGTGATGTCTGAGATTGGATGGCTTCCATAGATGAGTTTGTGTGGACAATAGATTATCTTTCGGAGACTACTGATGATCATTTGTTATGCTCGAGCTTTGGAAGTGGGGGTCCACTTCTCTCCTTTATGGGCAATGCACTCATCTTGGGTAATGATGTTAGGTTAGGTTTCTAGAAAATCTGGGCTGCGCTCCGGTAATGTTGCTCCTTTTTTTGTTCTTTTCTATTTTATCTTTGATGTACTTAAAAAAGAAAGTAGAAAACAAACAAAAATGATGCATTTTTCATTTTAATTATCTTAAGTTAATGGCCTATTTTATATACACTTTAATTTTGAATAAATAATAAGAATATATATTTTGTAATTTTAAGTATATTTTTTGTTGTTAAAGTAAATAAATTCCCTGGAAAACTTTTTGTAAAAATTTAATTTTGCGATGGGCTTTTTTGGAAATGAGGTATTCTCATAAATATGGGCGATGACCGACATACCCCCAGGCCTGCCAATGGGCACACATGTTCATGTACATTTTCTTTTCAACTTTTAATTGCACTATTGGTACTTGCATTTTGTCATCATTACAATCGGTTCATCAATTTCTTCATTTTGTGTAGGAATTTTAATATAAAAGGGGCTTGAAGGTGGGGTTTTTGAATCATCCCAAAATTTATCCTCTTCTTTCTTCCCTTAAACTCCATTCTTTCTAAATGGTTATTCCCATTACAAAAATGTTTGTTACTTGCCTCGAAGGCTAAGAAGCTATGATTTTGTACCATGTCAATTACGACGTTTTCAACTTGTGCTCAATCACTTTGTGGTGCAACCACTCTGTCAAGTGGGGTTTGATGCAAGTGAATTTACAATTTTTATATCCCTAAGATCACACGTTTCACTTTGGTTTGGAAGATATATGTCCAACCATGTTGGGTGTCCACCCAGCAATTCATACGACTATGCCCGACTTTTCCCATTCTCCTTGGGTGGTTCTAGCTGAACTATTACACATTTCTCCATTTACTATCTGACCATTGGTGCTTTGGGGAGATATTAATCTCTAGGCATTGTTCGACTTTGCGCACTAGAATTTTAAGGACAATGAATATTCTAGTGCAGTAGCTCTAGTTTAAAACTGATAGAATGCTTCTCGTGATGGGAGGCTTGAGTGTGAACACCCAAATGGTTGACATAGTGTTGTGGATGAGTTATCGTAGCAACCCTGCTGCCACTATACTGGAGGATACATTGAACAATCTTAACAACTAGAAAGATAATCGTTATACCTTATTACATGGTAACTCAGTGATGTATATATGGTTAGTGTAAAGGCTTCATCTGATTGTGCCAATCGAGTACCCTTTGTCGACATTTTTCCTTTCTTCCTTTGGTGTCGTATGGATTTTTTCCATTTGTGGATGACTGTACTAATTAGCTCTTGTCAAATGGGGTTATTTTTCTTCATTAGTCTATGCCCTGGTGGGGAAAATTAAAACCTATTTTTCAATTGGATGAATTTCATTATGTTCGGTTCGTAGGTCTTTGTTAGACTTCCTTTTATCTTCCTTAGTGAATTTTGCATAAACTGGTAGGGAGCATATTTTCCCTCCATAAATAACCAATTTCTATATCAGGGGAAGACTTGATTGAATCACTGAGGATGACTCTTGGGGCTCTGTGCCAGCATCGTGTGTCATTTTGCCATCTATCCCAGTCCGTGGGGGAAGTTGCTGTGGTGTTAGGGGCTTATCTGAAATGGTTAGGACATGATATGGTTTTGAAGGTATATGTTGAGGAAATTGGGAAGAGGTGGACCATAATAACAGAGGTCGTGGAGGATGGTGTCAACGTCCCGTAAAAACTTTTCAAGGTATATCGCTTCATTGAATGTTTGAGGGTACATACTCAAAATAGAGATTACTGGGGACCCCCGAAAGATAATATCGGCTATCACAATTATGATAAAAAAAGTTGGACCTTCCAGTAGTTAAGACGAATTAGTTGTGAAACTTTTAAGTGTTAGTCTTGGTAGGTTGGTTTAAAGAGCGGCTTTAGGAAGGGTTCGTGCATTTTTTTGTTTGTTTTTAGGTATAGTTGTGGATTTATTAAGTCTGTAGGTGTATTTGTTATTTCTTGGTAGGTATGGGCTTTTGGAAGTGTTTGGGATTACCATTAATAAAAGTGTTAAAATAAAAGATAATTTTGGCATATCTTGATGTGATTTATGAAGATTTTCTTATATTTGAACTATCTGCACCATTCGCTAAGGCATACATAATCCTTTTGTTCAAATAAAATGATGAAAAAGACCAATATATCTTTATGGGAGAAAATAATAGCGTTTTGGGAAAAATAAAGGATCGTGCCCAAAGTCACTTTATGGAATGCCTACGTACCTTTGTGGAGGTAAAAAAATGTTAGTAATTTTTGAAGGTATTTTTGAAAGGATCGGTTCCTATGTAGTCCTTACGGAGGGATAAAGGAGAGATTTGATTTATTTATTTTTAGAATAGAATGGAGGTGAGAATTACGTATCACGACGAGAGTCGAATTAATGGTATAATTTCTTGTGTCGATCTAAATTAACTGGGCATGCCATCTCTTCTCAATCAAGTTTTGTGAGCATAGTAGCGTCTCCCAATAGGATTTTCTTCATAAGATATGCCCCATTCCAGTTGGGTTTAAATTTCCATCCGGGGTCCCAGATTTGTTCCATAATTTCTTTCAGAGCGAGACCGCCTTCTCGCACACCGCAATCTTTGACCGTTTTGTCGAATGATCATTCAATGCGATAGTGATATCCTTGTATGTGTTATAGGGATTTTAGTATCTTTTAATCTAAGAGTCTGATCTCATCATAATGGCTTTGCTACCAATCAACTTCTCTAACTTGACTTTTGAGCATAACTCATGGGGAATGTATTTGAAATTTGATGGACATGACTACTTCCATGTTGTAGACTAAGAAGTGTGGGCATCCCTAGTGGGTGTTCTGATGGATGTTCGGTAGCCCCAAAGTGCTTAAGTAATCCTATTATCCCGATATCTTCAACTCTCGGTCATCTTGATGATTATGGATTTGAGGCTTTTGTTAGTAGTTTCAACAGTTCCATTCGTTTGCAGTCTATAAAGGGAATATTTTTGCCTCTGAATCCTATATTCTTCAACCACTTATATTCCTTTGGCTTTGAAATGGATGCCGTTATCTATTATAAGATTACGAGGGACTCCGTAATGACAGATAATATTCTTTCAAATGAACTTAGCCACTTTCTTTGCATTCAACACGTCATATGATTCTTATTTAACCTATTTGGTGAAATAATCGATGGCAACTAGGATGAACTCATTCCCATTGGATGCTTTAGGAATAAATTTCCAAATGATGATGTCGATGTTCCAGGTTGATAAGGGTTTGGGAGAGGTTATGTTTTATAACTCTGAAGGTGTTAAGTTTTGGATATTTGAAAATAATTGGAATTTGAGGCATCTTTTAATGTAAGCAGCGCAGTCTTGGACCATGGTAGTCCAATAATATCCTTGTCTGACAACCTTCTTAGCAAGTATGTGGCCATTCATGTGAGGCCCATATTCCCCACATGGATTTTTTGTATTCTCTTCGGTGTCAGACCCTACTATGAATTACAAGTAGTTACCATTATAATTTCTCTTAAATAGTGCCTCGTCACATATGATGTATTGAGCTATGAGTTTTCGAAAGGTCTTGTGATATTTCTTATTAGCCCCTTGAGGGTATTGGCCATGCTTTAGGAGGCACCAGATATCATAATACCATAAGCCAAATTTATTTGAATCTTCTTTCATAGAGAAATCAATATGGTAGTAGTGAGTTTGCATGGATTGTTTTTGAACTTGCAAGGAAGTAATCATTATTAACTTGGGCATGTCGAATATGGAGGCTTGAGTTTCCAACGGATTGGTGAATCCATTCCTTGAGCTAGAGAGATAGTGGAATGTGACATCTTTGAACTAGAGAGTGAGATCTATGAGGTGGGCACAAAAGGTTAGGAGTTTCTCATCAATTTAGACAAACATCTATCTCTCCGACTGCATTCAGTCTATGCCATTTGGATAGTAATTCCTTAATAGGCCGTCGATTCAATCAGTTTTAGAGAGATATGAAAGATTGGTTTGATGGTTGGTTAAGAGATATCTTCGGATCCAATCGTGTTTCAAAAGAAGAGGTGTGTGCTATCTGTGAGGCGGGACATTCCACAAAGGCATGCCCGATGATTTTCTCCTAAAAGGCCATGCACACCGAGCATGTGGATGCTATAGGAGGATTCAAGGGAAATTTTAACTCCTCGGATGGTAACTCATACAACCCTTCATGGAGAAACCATCATGGTTTTAACTACGGACAACCACAAGCTGCGATGAACCCATATTCATAGGCTATCCCACCTCCACCACCTCCTCAATACCAACAATCACCACCACCATCAGCTCCATATGTAGCTCCACCTCGGAGGAATCTCGAGGATACCATAAATCAGTTTATAAATTCTCAAACTACAATAAATGCTAGATATGAATGCATGTTCATCGACATGAATGCGCACATCTCCAAGTTGCAAGCATCATTGAGTATGCAAGAGAAAGAAAAATTTCCTTCCCTGGGCCAAAGACCTCCCTAAGGTTAACCTAGTGTTAGCTCCACCTCTACAGAACAGCAGGAGCATTGCCAAGTTGTAACCACTTTTTTTAGTGGGAGAGTTGTTGATTTATCATCTCCCCCACACAGCACTTCAAAAGTCAAGGAGAATCCTCTCGGCATGAAGGAGGCCAAAGTTATCCCCTTGAACGAGAGTGAAAATGAAGACACTAGTGAGCCCGAGGTAGTTGTAAATCCACCCTCCGCTGTGCTATTTCCTCAAAGATTGGTTCCTTCCCACAAAGGTACCATAAGTAATGAAGTGCTAGAGGTGCTTAAAACCGTGAGATTGAACTTACCTTTCCTCGATCCAATAAGGAAAATTCCAGCTTATGCAAAAGTCATTAAAGATTTATTAAGTGTCAAGAGGAGGATGAAGGTAAAGAAAAACGTGTTTCTATCCCAGAACATGAGATCCATTCTTCTTAACGATCTCCCACCTAAATATAAAGATCCCGATGCACCCACCATTTCCTGCACCATTGGAGAGAATAAAATTGAGAGAGCCTTACTCGACTTGGGGATGAGTGTTAATATCCTCCCCTATTCAATTTATTGGCAACTTAATCTGGGTGATCTTAAGCCCACAAGAATCACTTTCCAATTAGCATATCAAACCGTGAAGATACCGAGGGGTATAGTTGTAGATGTGATAGTCCAAGTGGACACTTTCTACTTCTCGGTAGATTTTGTCATTTGGGACACAAAGCCCTCCTTCACCTCAAAAAATCATGTTCCCATCATCCTTGGGTTCCCATTCTTAGCTACGGCTAACACACTGATCAATACTCGAAATGGGAAGATGCAACTCACTTTTGGAAATATGACTTTAGAAACAAACATCTTAAACATAGCCCAACAAGCAGGGGATGAAGATGATCTTAACGCCGTGAGCTTAATTGATGAGATTGTAGAAGAGCACTTTGAGGAAAATTTCTGTGGAGACGTCTTAGAAGCTTGCCTTTTGTCTAGTTATGAGAGCGAGAGAGATTACACCGAGTTTGAGAGAGAGATTGATGAGTTGAGGTTATTACTCGATGAGAGAGCGTCAAACAAGGATGCGAGAGATGTTAGTTGGGTTTCTCAATTCGAAGAGTTAGTGCCAAAAGAGACACGCATGGTGCCCTCATGCGACACATTACCGACTCTCGAATTGAAGAACCTACCCTCCAATGTTAATTATGCTTTCCTAGGTGAAAGTGAGACATTTCCTGTTATTGTCTCCTCTTGCTTAGATGAAGAGTAAGAGGGTAAGTTATTAAAAACTTTGAGGAAGTACCAAAGTGCTTTTGGTTGGTGTATAGCTGATCTAAAGGGGATATAATCCCTCTGATTTTCACCCATAAGATTCACCTCGAGGAGGATGTTAAGCCCTCGAGAGAAATACAAAGAAGGACAAACCCCACAATGAAAGATGTGGTGAGGACTGAAATCATAAAGATGTTGGATGCCAAGATTATCTACTGGATCTCGGATAGCAAGTGAGTGAGCCCCATTCAAGTCATACCGAAGAAATCGGGCATAACTGTGATTGAAAATGCCAAGGGAGAGCTAGTTCCCCAACGTACCACCACTCGGTGGCACATTTGTATTGATTACCAAAAACTCAATGCGGGAACTAGGAAAGACCATTTCCCCTTGCCATTTATCGATCAAATTCTTGAAAGCGTAGCGGGCCACCCTTACTATTGATTCCTAGATGGTTATTCTGGATATAGCCAGATTGAGGTAGATGTACTTGATCAATTTAAGACGACCTTCACTTTCCCCTTTGGAATGTTCACCTACAAACGTATGACATTCGACTTGTGTAATGCACCGACAACCTTTCAAAGGTGCATGTTGAGCTTATTCAGTGAATGGTTGAGAGAGGGATATAAGTGTTCATAGATGACTTTAGTGTTTTTGGCATCTCTTTCGACCTATGTCTAGACAATCTTAAGAAAGTACTAACCCAAAATGTGGAAAAGAACTTAGTACTGAATTGGGAGAAATGCCATTTAATGGTAACAGAGGGCATAGTTCTTGGACACATCATGTCATCTAAAGGGATCGAGGTTGATCGAGAAAAAATAGATGTCATAGCTGACCTATCCCCACCAAAATCGCTTAAGGATGTGCCCTCTTTCTTGGGCTATGCGGGATTTTATAGAAGGTTCATTAAGGACTTTAGCGCCATCGTTAGACCCTTAAGCAACCTTCTTATGAAGGACACCCCATTCGAGTGGACTGAATAATGCCAAAGTTATTTTGAAAAATTTAAAAGTATGTTTGTGTCCGCTCCCATCATGCAAGCTCCGAATTGGTCCTTACCATTCGAGCTTATGTGTGATGCGAGTGATTATGCAATATGGGCTATTTTGGTCCAAAGGAATGATAAAAATGCTCATGTCATCTACTAGGCTTGCTAGACTCTTATCGAACCATAACTCAACTACTCCACCATGGAGAAGGATTTTCTAGAGGTAGTCTTCACTCTTGACAGATTTCGGTCCTATCTTATCGGTTCCCCCATCACTTGTTTCACCGACCACGCTGCTTTAAAATATCTCCTTGCAAACAAAGACACAAAGATGCAACTTATAAGGTGGATACTACTCCTACAAGAGTTTAATATCTCCATTAAAGATAAAAAAGAGTAGAAAACATCATCGCCGATCACTTATCACGGCTTTCGTCCGACGTACCTAGTGATCCTACACCCATAGACGAGTATTATCTGGATGAGCAACTCTTTGCCACCTCTTCTTTGCCCTAGTTTGCTGATATAGTAAACTATCTTGTCACGAGAGCCGTCCCTCTCGAGTGGGCACTGCAAGATAAGAAGACGTTTATCAATTGGTCGCGCATGTTCTTCTACGATGATCCCCTCCTGTTTAAATATTGCGCCGACCAAATCATCCCACGATGTGTACCGAATGATGAAATTTCGAAAGTCATCCAATTTTGTCATTCAAAAGCATGTGGAGGTCACTTTTTCGTGAAAAAGACAGTCGCTAAAATTATCCAATCGGTTTGTACTGTCCCGTAATGTTCCGAGATGTAAACAGTTATTGCAAATCTTGCGATAGGTGTCAATGGATGAGTGTGATTACCCGATGAGACATGATGCCATTAACCCCGATTCTCATCATTGAGGTTTTTGACTGATGGGGTATTGACTTCATGGGCCCGTTTCCCCCCTCCTTTGGATACCTATACATCCTAGTCGCGGTAGATTATGTTTCTAAATGGGTGGAAGCTATAGCTACCAAGACTAATGACAATAAAGTGGTGATAAAGTTACTGCAGGAACACATACTTTCTCACTTCAGTGCACCAAAAGCGATAATCAGTGATAATGGCATGCATTTTTGTAACAAGCCGTTTGAGAAGATTATGAGAAAGTATGGTGTCATTCACAAGGTTGGAACGACCTATCACCCACAAACGAATGGGCAGGCCGAGTTGGCGAATCGTGAGATTAAAATTATATTATAAACGATCGTTAATCCTGACCGAAAAGATTGGTCCATTCGATTGAACGATTCATTATGGGCCTACCGTACAACATACAAGAACCCACTTGGAATGTCCCCATTACTCTTTGTATATGGCAAGCCTTGACATCTTCCCGTTGAGTTGGAGCACAAAGCATATTCGGCTATTAAAAGGGTAAATTACGATATGGATAGAGCCGACGAAGCTCGCAAGCTTCAATTGAATGAGTTAGAGGAGATACGCAATGATGCGTACGAAAATGCTAAGATTTCCAAAGAAGGAATTAAACTCGCGCATGACAAGATTATTCAACGGGAAGAGTTTCAACCTGAACAAAAGGTACTCCTCTATAACTCTCGACTTCATATAGTTTCGCGTAAATTGCGGTTTCGGTGGCCTAGCCCATTCATTGTGAAAAGCGTATTCCCCTACGGAGCAGTGGAATTGGAAGATCTAAAATGGGGGAACATGCTCAAAGTCAATGGACAACACCTAAAGCCATATGTAGAGGCCTGTATAGAAGAGATCTAGAGTGAGATGAAATTGAGAGGTCGTCGTACCCCCGACGTGTATAGGGTAAATTCTTGTGCATAGTAACTGCACATAGGTTAGGGTAGTAGAGTTCATAGGTTCATAACATGGAAGGAGAGGAATTAAAGCACTAGCATGCTTCACGAGGCGAGCATTTAGAGCGACAGTATCGAGGTGAGAGGTTATCGACGTCAAAGATGTGTAGGATCATCAGTAGGAGCATCCGAAAGTAAGTGTATCATAAAAAAGGTGAGCTAGAGCTGATCTGGGCACCAGATCAATCCGGTCCTGGGAACCCGGATCGATCCGATTTTTGTAACTCTTTAAATTCCCAAGGTTCACCATCCTTTCCCCCAATCCATTTCTTTCCCTCCCATTTCGTCCCCCATCCTTCCTAATAACCTTTTCCCTCCCAAATACTTCCCCCTTTTCCCTCCAAAATCTACCCTACCCTCTCCCCTCACCACCTATAAAACCACACCCTCTCCACCACAATTTCCCCACCACTACTCAGTCTCTTCCTCTCTTTCTCTATTTTTGTCTAGAAATCTTCCTACATCCAATTTCCATGGCCAACCAACCACCTCCCCAAAAATACGAGTCCACCCACATTCTCGACGATGGAGCCGTCAGCTACCATTACCTTCAAGAGAAAATGTGGTGTGAACATTTCTTCGACCAAACTCGTAAGCTCCAAGTGGAGCATCAAGTCATTTGGAATGACATGACCAATTCCGTCACGGCGCCTTTTATGGCCCGGGGTTGGTGTCATTTCCTCAACGAACCCCATAATGCGGTGTGGCCCAATAAAGTACGAGCATTCTATGGCTCACTTGTTCGCACTGGGCACAATGTGGCTGAAGCATACATAGGCGGCATCCGCGTCTTGTTCTCTTTGGAACTTCTGCTCCAGAAGTTGGATACCAAAGATGTCCCAAGCCCGCATCCATTCACATACACCAACCCTATTCCCCCACTTGATAAAGACGTGTGCATGTCCCGCATCGACCCCAATGCTAACTGGATCATTGAGACATACCCGATGGGCCAGCTAAGCGAGAAAATGAGCCTCACTTTCAAAATCATGTGCACAAACATTCTACTAACAGATAATAACTCGACAATGTGCCCGTATCAAGCCACCCTCGTATATCACCTCTTCGACCACACCACCCCCATCAACTTGTCTACTTGCATTTATAAGGACATTTTCTTCGCCGTCATAAATAAAAAGGGCAAAACTCCTCTCCCCTATGCCCGGATCATAACATTCATGCACTACACCAAAAACAGGAATCTGGCATGATTTAAAACTGTGCCAGATCAAATCTAGCACGACTTTGAACTGTGCTAGAATTAGATGTTCCAAAATGGCCATTTTTTTCTGGCACGATTTAAAAGTGTGCTAGATTTGACCAAACATAAACACTTCTGGCACACTTTTAAACCGTGCCAGAATTTGATAACTGTGCCAGATCGAGCACATTTTGATAAACATTTGGCACAGTTCAAAACTGTGCCAAAATTTAAAACAGTTTTGGCACGATTTTGAACTGTGCCAAATTTTTGTATAAAAGAAAATAATTTAATTATTTTAAAACAAGAAAATTCACAAATTTCAAATCTTGAACATTGTTTATAAACTAATGTACATACAAACATCATAATATTAGAAGTCTTTAGTGATTCACTTACCAAAAAAAATTGGGCAGAATTTTCTCAATTTTCTGGACATTCTAAAATCTGTTGCGTAATATAAAGCCCGCACGACCACAAAATATAACAATAAACTTACAAAAGCCCGCATGACCATAAAAGTTAACAATAAAACTACAAAATCCCGCATGGCCATAACAAAAAAAATAAAATCATGAATAAACCCCTTGTTGTAAACCATTGAGTTCTCTGTGTGTTCCACGTGAATAAATGCTAACGACAAAATGTTATCTTGCAAAAAAAAAAAAAAATAGAATACAAAAAAGAGACGATATTAGTAACCAAGTAATTTATAAAAAAAATCTTACTCAAGATAAAAAAGTACATATAGGATTTGCAATTATTATTATTCAAAAATTGAAAATCTTACGCAAGTTATGACTACCTGATCAGTTCCTACAAGTTACATTGGTCTCGTGTGAGGTATTAATCCTTCTAACCGAATCGTTTGGGGATGTTTTGGGTTTTCACCCTTCAACAACTTGTTTCTAAGACTAATCCATATATTATCAAATTATCGTCATATTCTCAAATCGACAGGCCCATGACTATGCGGCCATGTCCTACGGGTTACATTGGTCCTATTCAAGGTGTTCGTGCCTCTAACGGGGCCGTTTGGCGGCTGGTTTGGATTTTCACACTCAAAAGGCTTGTTTTTAAGTCTAATCTAGATATTTTGAAATTATCAACATATTCTCAAATCGGGAGACCTGTGACTATGCGATTAGTTCCTACGAGTTACATTGGTCCCGTGCGAGGTTTTTGTGCCTCTTACGGGGCTGTTTGACGGCTGGTTTGGGTTTCCACCCTCAAACGGTTTATTTCTAAGCCTAATCTATATATTTTCAAATTATTGACATATTCTCAAATCAGGAGACCCGCGACTACGCGTTCATTTCCTACGAGTTATATTGGTCCCGTGCGAGGTGTTAGTGCCTCTTACTGGACCGTTTGTCGTCTGGTTTGGGTTTCCACCCTCAAATGACTTGTTTCTAAGCCTAATCTAGATATTTCCAAATTATCGTCATATTCTCAAATCGAGAGACCCGCAACTAAGCGGCCAGTTCCTACAAGTTACATTGGTCACGTGCGAGGTGTTCGTGCCTCTTACGGGGGCTGGTTTGGATTTTCACCCTCAAACGGCTTGTTTTTAAGCTTAATCCAGATATTTTTAAATTATTATCATATTCTCAAACCGGGAGACCCATGGCTACGCGATCAGTTCCTATAAGTTACATTGGTCTCGTGTGAGGTGTTCGTGTCTCTTACGGGGCCGTTTGAGGGCTGGTTTAGGTTTTCAGCCTCAAATGGCTTGTTTTTAAGCCTAATCTATATATTTTGAAATTATCATCATATTCTAAAATTGGGAGACCCATGACTACCTTATCATTTCCTACGAGTTACATTAGTCCCACGCGAGGTGTTTGTGCCTCTTACGGAGCCGTTTGGTGGCCCACCCTCAAACGGCTTCTTTTGAAGCCTAATCAAGATATTTTGAAATTATCATCATATTCTCAAATTGGGAGATCCACAACTACACGGTTAGTTCGTACAAGTTACATTGGTCCCGTACGAGGTGTTCGTGCCTCTTACGGGGCCGTTTGGAGGCTTGTTGGTGTTTTCACCCTCAAACGACTTGTTTTTATGCCTAATCTAGATATTTTGAAATTATCGTCATATTCTAAAACTGAGAGACCCACGACTACGTGGTCAGTTTCTACAAGTTACATTGATCCTGTGCGGTGTGTTCGTGCATCTTATGGGGCCGTTTGGGGGCTGGTTTGGATTTTCACCCTCAAACATCCTATTTTCAAGCCTAATCTACATAATTTAAAAGTAACGTCATATTTCCAAATCGGGAGATCAAAAACTACGCGGACAGTTCATACATGTTATAATAGTCCCGCACGAGGAGTTGCGTGACTATAAGGTCAGTTCGTACAAATTACATTGGTCCCGTGCGAGGTGTTAGTGCCTCTTACTGGGTCGTTTGGGGGTTGGTTTGAGTTTTCACCCTCAAACAACTTATTTTTAAGCATAATCTACATGTTCTCAAATTATCATCATATTATCAAACCGGGAGACCCGTGACTATGAGATCAGTTCGTACAAGTTACATTCGTCCTGTGCGATTAATTTGTGCCTCTTACAAGGCCGTTTGGGGGATGGTTTGGGTTTTCACCCTCAAACGGCTTCTTTTTTAGCCTAATCTACATATTTTGATTTTATCATCATATTCTCAAACTGGGAGACCCATGACTACGCGTTCAGTTCGTACCAGTTACATCGGTCCGGTGTGAGGTGTTCGTGCCTCTTACTGGGCCATTTGGGGGTTGGTTTGGGTTTTCATCGTCAAACGGCTTATTTTTAAGCCTAATCTATATATTTTGAAATTATCGTCATATTCTCAAATCGGGAGACCCGCGACTACGCAGTCAGTTCGTATACGTTACATTGGTCCCATATGAGGTGTTGCGCGACTACGCGGTCAGTTCATATAAGTTACACTGGTTGCTTGCGAGGTGTTCATGCCTCTTACGAGGCCGTTTGGGGGCTGGTTTGGGTTTTCACCGTTTAAGGACTTATTTTTAAGCTTAATCGATATATTTTCAAATTATCATAATATTCTCAAATCGAGAAGCCCGTGACTACGCTGTTAGTTCGTACAAGTTATATTGGTCCCGTGCGAGGTGTTTGTGCATCTTACGAGGCTATTTGGGGTGTGGTTTGGGTTTTCACCCTCAAACGGCTTGTTTTTAAGCCTAATCTACATATTTTGAAATTATTGTCATAATCTGAAACTGAGAGACTCGCTAATAAGCGATCAGTTCGTACAAGTTACATTGTTCCTGTGTGAGGTGTTGCACGACTACACGGTCAGTTTGTATAAGTTATATTGGTCCTGTGCGAGGTGTTCGTGCCTATTTTGGGGCCGTTTGGGGGTTGGTTTGGGTTTTCACCCTTAAACGGCTTGTTTTTAGGCCTAATCTACATATTTTGAAATTATAGTCAAATTCTCAAATCGAGAGACCCACGACTACGTGATAAGTTCGTACAAGTTACGTTGGTCCCGTGTAATGTGTTCGTGCCTCGTATGGGGCCGTTTGGGTTTCACCCTTTAAGGCTTGTTTTTGACCCCTTAAGGCGCGAGGTGTTGCGTGACTACGTAGTTAGTTTGTACAAGTTACATTGGTCCCGTGCGAGGTGTTCGTGCCTCTAATGGGGCCGTTTGGGGGCTCGTTTTGGTTTTCACCCTCAAACGGCTTGTTTTTAAGCATAAACTACATGTTCTCAAATTATATTCATATTCTCAAACTGGGAGACCCGCGACTATGCGGTCAGTTCTTACAAGTTTCATTCGTCTCGTGCGATGTGTTCGTGCCTCTTACGGGGCTGTTTGGGTTTTCACCCTTAAACGACTTGTTTTTAAGCCTAATGTACATATTTTGAAATTATCGTCATATTCTCCAACTAGGAGACCCGTGACTACTCGATCAGTTCGTACAAGTTACAGTGGTCCCGTGCGAGGTGTTCGTGCCTCTTACGGGGCCGTTTGGGGGCTGGTATGGGTTTTCACCCTTAAACGGTTTGTTTTTAAGCCTAATCTACATATTTTGAAATTATCGTCATATTCTCAAATCGGGAGACCTGTGACTACGTAAACAGTTCGTATAAGATACATTGGTCCCATACGAGGTGCTGCGCAACTACGCGGTTAGTTCGTACAAGTTACATTGGTCGCTTGTGAGGTGTTCCCTCTTACGGGGCCATTTGGGGGCTGGTTTGGGTTTTCACCCTTTAAGGCTTGTTTTTAATCTTAATCGATATGTTTTTAAATTATCATCATATTCTCAAAGTGAGAGGCCAATGACTACGTTGTTCATTCGTACAAGTTGCATTGGTCGTGTGCGAGGTCTTCGTGCCTCTTACGAGGCTGTTTGGGCTCTGGTTTGGGTTTTCACCCTCAAACGGCTTGTTTTTAAGCCTATTCTTCATAAATTGAAATTATCGTCATATTCTCAAATCGAGAGACCCGTGGCTACGCTGTTAGTTCGTACAAGTTACATTGGTCCCGTGCAAGGTGTTACGCGACTACGCGATGAGTTCGTACAAGTTACATTGGTCCCGTGTGAGGTGTTCGAGCCTCTTACGGAGCCGTTTGGAGATTAGGTTGGGTTTTCATCCATTAGGGGCTTATTTTTAAGCATAATCGATATATTTTAAAATTATCGTCATATTCTCAAACCGAGAGGCCCGTGACGACGCTATCAGTTTGTATATTGGTCCCGTGCGAGGTGTTCGTGCCACTTACGAGGCCGTTTGGGGGCTAGTTTGGGTTTTCACCCTCAAACAACTTGTTTTTAAACATAATCGACATATTTAGAAATTATTATCATATTCTTAAACCGGGAGACTCGCGACTATGCGGTCAGTTTATATAAGTTACATTGGTGCCGTGCGGGGTGTTCGTGCCTCTTACGGGGCCGTTTGGGGTCTGGTTTGGGTTTTCACCCTCAAACGGATTATTTTTAAGCATAATATACATATTTTCAAATTATCGACATATTCTCAAACCGGGAGACCCGCGACTATGCAATCAGTTCGTACAAGTTACATTGGTCTTATGCGAGGTGTTCGTGCCTCTCACGGGGCCGTTTGGGGGTTGGTTTGGGTTTTCACCCTTTAAGGGCTTGTTTTTAAGCTTAATCGATATATTTTCAAATTATCATCATATTCTCAAATCGAGAGGCCCGTGACTATGCTGTTAGTTTGTACAAGTTACATTGGTCCCGTGCGAGGTTTTCGTGCCTCTTATGGGGATGTTTGGGGTTTGGGTTGGGTTTTCACCCTCAAACGACTTGTTTTTAAGCCTAATCTACATGTTTTGAAATTATCGTCATTTCTAAAACCGGGAGACCCGCAAATACGCGATCAGTTCATAGAAGTAACATTGTTCTAGTGCGAGGTGTTGCACGACTACGCGATCAGTTCGTATAAGTTACATTGGTCCCCTGCGAGGTGTTCATGCCTCTTACGGGGCCGTTTGGGGGCTGGTTTGGGTTTTCACCCTTTAAGGGCTTGTTTTTAATTTTAATCGATATATTTTTGAATTACAATCATATTCTCAAATCGAGAGGCACGTGACTACGTTGTACGTCGTACAAGTTACATTGGTCCCATGTGATGTGTTCATGCCTCTTATGGGCCGTTTGGGGGCTGGTTTGGGTTTTCACCCTCAAACGGCTTGTTTTTAAGCCTAATCTACATATTTTGAAATTATCCTCATATTCTCAAACTGGGAGACCCGTGACTACGCTGTCACTTGGTACAAGTTACATTAGTCCTGTGCGAGATCTTCGTTCCTCTTACGGGGCCGTTTGGGGGCTGGTTTGGGTTTTCACCCTTTAACGGCTTGTTTTTAAGCCTAATTTAGATATTTTCAAATTATCATCACATTCGGAAAATCGGGAGACCGACGACTATACGGTAAGTTCCTACAAGTTACATTGGTCCCGTACGAGGTGTTCGTGCCTCTCACGGGGCCGTTTGGGTTTTCACCCTCAAACGACATGTTTTAAGCCCAATCTACATATTTTAAAATTATTGTCATATTCTCAAACCAGGAGACCTGTGACTGCGGTAAGTTCGTACAAGTTAAATTGGTCCCGTGCGATGTGTTCGTGCCTCTTGCGGGGTCGTTTGGGGGCTTGTTTGCCGTTTAGGGGCAGGTTTGGATTTTCACCAATTAAGGCTTTTTTAAGCTTAATCGATATATTTTCAAATTATCCTCATATTCTCAAACTGAGAGGACCGTGACTACACGGTCAGTTCCTAAAGGTTACATTGGTCCCGTGCAAGATATTGGTGCCTCTAACGGGGCCGTTTAGGGGCTGGTTTGGGTTTTGACCCTCAAACGGCTTGTTTTTAAGCGTAATCGACTTATTTTGAAATTATCGTCATATTCTCAAATCGGGAGACTGGCAACTACGCAGAAAGTTCATACAAGTTACCATGTTCCTGTGCGAGGTGTTGCGCGACAACGTGTTCAAGTCGTACAAGTTAAATTCATCTCGTGCGAGGTGTTCGTGCCTCTTATGGGACCGTTTGGGGGCGGGTTTGGGTTTTCACCCTCAAATGGATTATTTTTAAGCATAATATACATATTTTCAAATTATCATCATATTCTCAAACTGGGAGACCCGCGACTATGCAGTAAGTTTGTATAAGTTACATTGGTCCCGTGGATGTGTTCGTGCCTCTTATGGTGCCGTTTGGGGGCTGGTCGGCTTCTTTTTAAGCCTAATCTACATATTTTGAAATTATCATCATATTCTAAAATTGGGATACCCGTGACTACGCGGTCAGTTCGTACAAGTTACATTGGTCCCATGCGAGGTGTTCGTGCCTCTTACCGGGCCGTTTAGGGGATGGTTAGCGTTTTCACCCTCAAATGGCTCGTTTTAAAGCCTAATATACATTTTCTAAAATTATGATCTTATTAACAAAATGAGAGACCCGCGACTACGTGATCAGATTGTCCAAGTTACATTGGTCCCGTGCGAGGTGTTGCGCATTATACGATCAGTTTGTATAAGTTACATTGGTCCCGTGCTAGGTGTTCGGCCTCTTACGGGGCCGTTTGGGGGCTGATATGGGTTTCATACTTTAGGGGATTGTTTTCTAGCTTAATCGATATAGTTTTCTCACACTGAGAGGACCGTGACTACGCTGTCAGTTCATACAAGTTACATTTGTCCCGTGTGAGGTGTTCATGCCTCTTACGGGGCCGTTTGAGGGATGGTTTGGGTTTTCACGCTACAACGGCTTGTTTTTAAGCCTAATCTGCATATTTTAAAATTATCATCATATTCTCAAACCAGGAGACCCGCGACTACGTGGTTAGTTCGTACTAGTTACATTGTCCCATGCGAGGTGTTCGTGCCACTTACGGGGCTGTTAGGTGGCTGGTTTGGGTTTTCATCCTCAAAGACCCTGTTTTTAAGTCTAATCTACATATTTTGAATTTATCGTCATATTCTCAAATCAGGAGACCCGTGACTATGCTGTCAGTTCGTCCAAGTTACATTGGTCCCGTGCGAGGTGTTCGTGCCTCTTAAGGGGCCGTTTGGGGTCTGGTTTAGGTTTTCACCCTTTAACGGCTTGTTTGGAAGCCTAATTTAGAAAATTTTAAATTATCATCATATTCTCAAACTAGGAGACCCGCGATTACGCCGTCAGTTCCTACAAATTACATTGGTCCCGTGCGAGGTGCTCATGCCTCTAACAGGTCCGTTTGGGGGCTAGTTTGGGTTTTTACCCTTAAACGATTTGTTTTTAAGCATAGTCTAGATATTTTGAACTTATTGTCACATTATCAAATCGGGAGACCCCCGACTATGCGGTCAGTTCGTACAAGTTACATTGGTCCCGTGCAATGTGTTCGTGCCTCTTACGGGACCGTTTGGGGACTGGTTTGAGTCTTCACCCTTTAACGACTCGTTTTTTAGCGCAATTTAGATATTTTCAAATTATTGTCATATTATCTAATCGAGATATCCCAAACTACGCGGTCAGCTCCTATAAGTTAGATTGGTCCCGTGGGAGGTATTTGAGCCTCTTACAGGGCAGTTTGGGGGTTGGTTTGGATTTTCACCCTTAAAAGGCTTCTTTTTAAGCCTAATCTACATATTTTGAAATTATTGTCATATTCTCAAACTGAGAGACCCATGACTTACGTTAGTCCCGTACGATCAGTTCGTACCTCTAATGGGTCCATTTGGGGGCTGGTTTGGGTTTTCACCCTCAAACGGCTTGTTTTTAAGCCTAATCTACATATTTTTAAATTATCATCTTATTCTCAAACCAGGAGACCCATGACTACGCGATCAGTTCGTACAAGTTACATTGGTCCCGTGCGAGGTGTTCGTGTCTCTTACGGGGTCGTTTGGGGGCTGGTTTGGGTTTTCACCGTAAAATGGCTTATTTTTATTTCTAATCTGCATATTTTGAAATTATCATTATATTCTCAAAATGGGATACCCGCAACTACGTGGCCAGTTCATACAAGTTACATTGGTTCCGTGCGAGGTGTTCGTGCCACTTACGCGGCTGTTTGGGGGCTGATTTGGGTTTTCACCCACAAACGGCTTATTTTTAAGCCTAATCTACATATTTTAAAATTATCATCAAATTCTCAAATCGGGAGACCCTCGACTATGCAGTCGGTTTGTATAAGTTACATTGGTCCCGTACGAGGTGTTGCACGACTATGCAGTTAGTTTGTAAATGTTACACTAGTCGCTTGCGAGGTGTTCGTGTCTCTTACGGGGCCGTTTGGGGCTGGTTTGAGTTTTCACCCTTTAAGGACTTATGTTTAAGCTTATTCGATATATTTTCAAATTATCGTCATATTCTTAAACCGAGAGGCCCGTGACTATGCTGTCAGTTCGTATAAGTTACATTGGTCCCGTCCGAGGTGTTCGTGCATCTTACGGGGCTATTTTGGGTCTGGTTTGTGTTTTCACCCTCAAACGGCTTATTTTTAAGCATAATCTACATATTTTAAAATTATTGTTATATTTTGAAATTGTGAGACCCGCGAATACACGATCAGTTCGTACAAGTTACATTATTCTCGTGCGAGATGTTGCGCGACTACCCGGTCAGTTCGTATAAGTTACATTGGTCCCATGCGAGGTGTTCTGACCCTTTCGGGACATTTTGGGGGTTGGTTTGAGTTTTCACCCTTAAATGGCTTATTTTTAAGCCTAATCTACATATTTTTAAAGTATTATCATATTCTCAAATAGAGAGACCCACCACTATGCGGTAAGTTCATACAAGTTACGTTGGTCCCGTGCGATGTGTTCGTGCCTCTTATGGGGCCGTTTGGGGGCTGGTTTGGGTTTTACCCTCAAACGGCTTGTTTTTAAGCCTAATCTACATATTTTGAAATTATCAGCATATTCTCAAACCAAAAGACCCGTGACTACGCATTCAGTTAGTACAAGTTACATTGGTCCCGTGCGAGGTGTTCGTGCCTCTTACGTGGCCGTTTGGGGGCTAGTTTGGGTTTTTACCCTCAAGTGACTTGTTTTGATGCCAAATCTCATATTTTGATTTTAACGTCATATTCTCAAAATGGGAGACCCTCGACTACGCAGTCAGTTCATATAAGTTACATTAGTCACGTGCGAGGTGTTCGTGCCTCTTACGGGGCTGTTTGGGTTTTCACCCTTAAATGACTTCTTTTTAAGCTTAATCTACATATTTTGATTTTATCGTCATATTCTCAAATCGGGAGACCCGTGACTACGCGTTCAGTTCGTACAAGTTGCATTGGTCCGCTGTGAGGTGTTCGTGCCTCTTACGGGGCCGTTTGGGTGCTGGTTTGGATTTTCACCCTCAAATGACTTGTTTTTAAGCCTAATCTACATATTTTGAAATTATCAACATATTCTAAAATTGAGAGACCCGCGACTACGCAGTCAGTTCGTATAAGTTACATTGGTCCCATACGAGGTGTTGCGCGACTACGCGATCAGTTCGTATAAGTTACATTGGTTGCCTGTGAGGTGTTGGTGCCTCTTACGGGGCCGTTTGGGAGCTAATTTGGGTTTTCACCCTATAAGGGCTTGTGTTTAAGCTTAATCAATTTATTTTCAAATTATCATCATATTCTCAAATCGAGAAGCCCGTGACTACGCTATTAGTTTGTACAAGTTACATTTGTCCCGTTCGAGGTGTTCGTGCATCTTATGGGGCTGTTTGGGTTTTCACCCCAAGCGAATTTTTTTAATCCTAATCTACATATTTTGAAATTATTGCCATATTATGAAATCGGGAGACCTCCGAATATGAGTTCAGTTCGTACAAATTACATTTTCCCCGTGCGAGGTGTTGCGCGACTACGTGGCCAGTTCCTACAAGTTACATTAGTCCCGTGCGAGGTGTTCTTGCCTCTTTTGGGGCCGTTTGGGGGCTGGTTTGGGTTTTTACCCTTAAACGGCTTGTTTTTAAGCCTAATCTACATATTTTGAAATTATCATCATATTATCAAATTGAGAGACCCATGACTATGCGGTAAGTTCGTACAAGTTACGTTGGTCCCGTGCGATGTGTTCGTGCCTCTTATGGGTTCGCTTGGGGGCTGGTTTGGGTTTCACCCTCAAACGATTTTTTTTAAGCCTAATCTACATATTTTGAAATTATCATCATATTCTCAAACCGGGAGACCCATGACTACACGTTCGGTTAGTGCAAGTTACATTGGTCCCGTGCGAGGTGTTCGTGCCTCTTACGGGGCCGTTTGGGGGCTGATTTGGGTTTTCACCCTAAAATGACTTATTTTTAAGACTAATCTGCATATTTTGACATTATCGTCATATTCTCAAATTGGGAGACCCGCGACTATGTGGTCAGTTCGTACAAGTTACATTGGTCCCGTGCGAGGTGTTCGTGCCACTAATGGGGCTGTTTTGGGATTGATTTGGGTTTTCATCCTCAAACGGTTTGTTTTTAAGCCTAATCTACATATTTTGAAATTACCGTCATATTTTCAAATCGGGAGATCGGTAACTACGCGGATAGTTCGTACAAGTTAAATTGGTCACGCGCGAGGTGCTGTGTGACTACACGGTCAGTTCATATAAGTTACATTGGTCCCGTGTGAGGTGTTCGTGCCTCTTACAGGGCCATTTGGGGGGATGGTTTTGGTTTTCACCCTCAAACGGCTTATTTTTAAGCATAATCTACATGTTGTCAAATTATCATCATATTCTCAAACAGGGAGACCCGCGACTATTCGATCAGTTCGTATAATTTACATTCGTCCCGTGTGATGTGTTCGTGCCTCTTACTGGGCCGTTTGGCGGCTGGTTTGGGTTTCCACCCTCTAACGGTTTGTTTCTAAGCCTAATCCAGATATTTTCAATTATCGTCATATTCTCAAATCGGGATACCCGTGACTAGGCGATCAGTTCCTATAAGTTACATTTATCACGTGCGAGGTGTTGGAGCCTCTTACGTGGGCTGTTTGAGGGATGGTTTGGGTTTCCACCCTCAAACGGCTTGTTTTTAATCTTAATCCAGATATTTTTAAATCATCATCATATTATCAAACTGGGAGACCAACGGCTACGCGATCAGTTCCAACAACTTACAATGGTCTCGTGCGAGGTATTTGTGCTTCTTACGGGGCCGTTTGAGGACTGGTTTGGGTTTTCACCCTCAAACGGCTTATTTTTTAGCCTAATCTACATATTTTGAAATTTTCATCGTATTCTCAAACCGGGAGACCCGTGACTACCCTGTCATTTCCTACGAGTTACACTGGTCCCGCGCGAGGTGTTCGTGCCTCTTACGGGGCCATTTAGAGGCTTGTTTGTATATTCACCCTCAAAAGGCTTATTTTTAAGCCTAATCTAGATATTTTGAAATTATCATCATATTCTCAAACCAGGAGATGCGCGACTACGAGGTCAGTTCGTATAAGCTACATTGGTCCTGTGCGAGGTGTTCGTTCATCATACGGGGCCGTTTGGGGGCTGGTTTGGGTTTTCACCCTCAAACGACTTGTTTTTAAGCCTAATCTACATATTTTGAAATTATCGTCATATTTTCAAATCGGGATATCGACAATTATGCGAACTGTTCATACAAGTTACATTGGTCCTGCGCGAGGTGTTGCGTGATTACGCGGTCAGGTCGTATATTATACATTGGTCCTGTGCGAGGTGTTCGTGCCTCTTACAGGGCCGTTTGGGGGTTGGTTCGGGTTTTCACCCTAAAACGGCTTATTTTTATGCCTAATCCGCATATTTTGAAATTATGGTCATATTCTCAAATTGGGACACCCGCGACTACGTGGTCAGTTCGTAAAATTTACATTGGTTCCATCCGAGGTGTTCGTGCCACTTACGGGGCTGTTTGGGGGCTAATTTGGGTTTTCACCCTCAAACGGTTTGTTTTTAAGACTAATCTACATATTTTGAAATTATCGTCATATTTTCAAATCGGGAGACTGGCAACTACGTGGACAATTCGTACAAGTTACATTGGTCACGCGCGAGGTGTTACACGACTACATGGTCAGTTCGTACAAGTTACATTAGTCCCGTGCGAGGTGTTCGTGCCTCTTACAAGGCCGTTTGGGGGATGGTTTTGGTTTTCTCCCTCAAAGGGCTTGTTTTTAAGAATAATCCACATGTTCTCAAATTATCATCTTATTCTCAAACCGGGAGACCTGCGACTATGCGCTCAGTTCGTAAAAGTTACATTCATCCTATGCGATGTGTTCGTGCCTCTTACGCGGCCGTTTGGGGGATGGTTTGGGTTTTCAATCTCAAATGACTTGTTTTTAAGCCTAATCTACATATTTTGAAATTATCGTCATATTCTCAAACTAGGAGACCCGTTACTACGGTCAGTTAATACAAGTTATATTGGTCCCGTGCGAGGTGTTCGTGCCCCTTACGGGGCCGTTTGGGGGCTGGTTTGGGTTTTCACCCTCAAACGGCTTATTTTTTATGCCTAATCTTCATATTTTGAAATTATCATCATATTCTCAAACCGGGAGAACCGCGACTACGTGGTCAGTTTGTACAAGTTATATTGGTACCGTACGAGGTGTTCGTGCCACTTACGCGGCTTTTTGGGGATTGATTTGGGTTTTCACTTTCAAACGGCTTATTTTTAAGCCTAATCTACATATATTGAAATTATCATCATATTTTCAAACCGGGAGACCGACATCAACGTGGACAGATCGTACAAGTTAAATTGGTCCCGCGCGAGGTGTTGCGTGACTACGCGGTTAGTTCGTACAAGTTACATTAGTCCCGTGCGAGGTGTTCGTGCCTCTTACGGGGCCGTTTGGGGGGGTGGTATTGGTTTTTACCCTCAAACGGCTTATTTGTTAGCATAATCTACATGTTCTCAAATTATCATCACATTCTCAAATCGGGGGACCCACGACTATGCGGTCAGTTCGTACAAGTTACATTCGTCCTGTGCGATGTGTTCGTGCCTCTCACGGGGCCGTTTGGGGGCTGGTTTGGGTTTTCACTCTCAAACGACTTGTTTTTAAGCCTAATCTACATATTTTGAAATTATCATCATATTCTCAAACTGGGAGACCCCTGACTACGCGGTCAGTTCTTAAAAGTGACATTGGTCCCGTGCGAGGTGTTCGTGCCTCTTACGAGGCTGTTTAGGGTCCGATTTTGATTTTCACCCTCAAACGGCTTGTTTTTAAGACTAATCTATATATTTTGAAATTATTGTCAAATTCTCAAAGTGGGAGACCCCTAAATACGTGATCCGTTCCTACAAGTTACATTGGTCCCATGCGAGGTGTTGCGTGACTATGCGGTCAGTTCCTATAAGTTAAATTGGTCCCATGCGAGGTGTGCGTGCCTCTTACGGGCCGTTTGAGGGCTGGTTTGGGTTTTCACCCATTAGGAGCTTATTTTTAAGATTAATCTATATATTTTCAAATTATCATCATATTCTCAAACTGAGAGGCCCCTGACTACGCTATCAGTTCATACAAGTTACATTGGTCCCGTGCGAGGTATTCGTGCCTCTTACGGGGCCGTTTGGAGGCTTGTTTGGGTTTTCACCCTCAAATGGCTTATTTTTAAGCCTAATCTACATATTTTTAAATTATTATCATATTCTCAAATCGGGAGACCCGCGACTACGAGGTCAGTTCGTACAAGTTACATTGGTCACGTGCGAGGTGTTCGTGTATCTTACTGGGCTGTTTGGGTTTTCACCCTCAAACGGCTTGTTTTTAAGCCTAATCTACATATTTTGAAATTATCGTCATATTTTCAAACTGGGAGACCGACAACTACACAGACAGTTCATACAAGTTACATTGGTCCCGCGCAAGGTGTTGCATGACTACGCGGTTAGTTCGTGCAAGTTACATTGGTCCTGTGCGAGGTGTTTGTGCCTCTAATGGGGTCGTTTGGGGGTTGGTTTTGGTTTTCACCTCAAACGGCTTGTTTTTAAGCCTAATCTACATGTTCTCAAATTATATTCATATTCTCAAATTGGAAAACCCGCGATAATGCGGTCAGTTTGTACAAGTTTCATTCGTCCCGTGCGATGTGTTCGTGCCTCTTACGGGACCGTTTGGGTTTTCACCCTCAAATGACTTATTTTTAAGCCTAATCTACATATTTTGAAATTATCATCATATTCTCGAACTGTGAGACCCATGACTACGCGGTTAGTTCGTACAAGTTACATTGGTCCCATGCGAGGTGTTCGTACCTCTTACGGTGCCGTTTGGGGGCTCGTTTGGGTTTTCACGCTAAAACGAATTATTTTTATGCCTAATCTGCATATTTTGAAATTATCATCATATTCTCTAACTGGGAGACCTACGACTACGTGGTTAGTTCCTACAAGTTACATTGGTCCCGTGCAAGGTGTTTGTTCCACTTACGAGGCTGTTTGGGAGTTGATTTGGGTTTTCACCCTCAAACGGTTTGTTTTTAAGCCTAATCTAAATATTTTGAAATTATCGTCATATTTTCAAACCGGGAGGTCAACAACTATGCGAACAGTTCGTACAAGTCACATTGGTCACGCGTGAGGTGTTGCATGACTACACGGTCAGTTTGTACAAGTTACATTGTCGCTTGCGAAGTGTTCGTGCCTCTTACGGGGCCGTTTGGGTTTTCACCCTTTAAGGGCTTGTTTTTAAGCTTAATCGATATATATTTGAATTATAATCATATTCTCAAATCGAGAGGCACGTGACTACGTTGTACATCATACAAGTTACATTTGTCCGATGTGAGGTGTTCATGCCTCTTACGGGGATGTTTGGTGTTGGTTTGGGTTTTTACCCTCAAACGACTTATTTTTAAGATTAATCTACATATTTTGAAATTATTGTCAAATTCTCAAACTGGGAGACCCCCGAATACGCGATCAGTTCATACAAGTTACAATTGTCCCGTGCGAGGTGTTGCGTGACTACGTGATTAGTTCCTATAAGTTACATTGGTCCCATGCGAGGTGTGCGTGCCTCTTACGGGGCCATTTGGGAGCTGGTTTGGGTTTTCACCCACTAGGGGCTTGTTTTTAAGCTTAATCTATATATTTTCAAATTATCATCATATTCTCAAACCGAGAGACCCCTGACTACGCTATCAGTTCTTACAGGTTACATTGGTCATGTGTGAGGTGTTCGTGCCTCTCACGGGGCCATTTGGAGGCTTGTTTGGGTTTTCACCCTCAAATGGCTTATTTTTAAGCGTAATCTAGATATTTTGAAATTATTGTCATATTCTCAAAATGGGAGACCCACGACTACGAGGTCAGTTCGTACAAGTTACATCGGTCTCGTGCGAGGTGTTCATGCATCTTACGGGGACATTTGCGGGCTGGTTTGGGTTTTCACCCTCAAACGGCTTGTTTTTAAGCCTAATCTACATATTTTGAAATTATCGTCATATTTTCAAACTCGGAGACCGACAACTACGCGGACAGTTCATACAAGTTACATTGGTCCCCCGCGAGGTGTTCCGTGACTGCGCGATTAGTTTGTACAAGTTACATTGGTCCCGTGCGAGGTGTTCGTACCTTTAATGGGGTCGTTTGGGGGCTGGTTTTGGTTTTCACCCTCAAACTGCTTATTTTTAGGCATAAACTACATGTTCTCAAATTATATTCATATTCTCAAACTGGGAGACCCGCGACTATGTGGTCAGTTCTTACAAGTTTCATTTGTCCCGTGCGATGTTTTCGTGCCTTTTACGGGGCCGTTTGGGGGCTGGTTTGGGTTTTCAACCTCAAACGACTTGTTTTTAACCCTAATCTACATATTTTGAAATTATCGTCATATTCTCCAACTGGGAGACCCGTGACTACGCGGTCAGTTCGTACAAGTTACAGTGGTTCCGTGCGAGGTGTTCGTGCCTCTTACGAGGCCGTTTGGGGGCTGGTTTGGGTTTTCACCCTCAAACGGTTTGTTTTTAAGCCTAGTCTACATATTTTGAAATTATCATCATATTCTCAAACCGGGAGACCCTCGACTACGGAGTCAGTTCGTATATGATACATTGGTCCCATACGAGGTGCTGCGTAACTAAGCGGTTAGTTCGTACAAGTTACATTGGTCGCTTGCGAGGTGTTCCCTCTTACGGGGCCGTTTGGGGGCTGGTTTGGGTTTTCACCCTTTAAGGCTTATTTTTAATCTTAATTGATATATTTTTAAATTATCATCATATTCTCAAAGCGAGAGGCCCGTGACTACGTTGTTCATTCGTACAAGTTGCATTGGTCGCGTGCGAGGTTTTTGTGCCTCTTACGGGGCTGTTTGGGCTCTGGTTTGAGTTTTCACCCTCAAACGTCTTATTTTTAAGCCTATTCTTCATAAATTGAAATTATTGCCATATTCTCAAATCGGGAGACCCGTGACTATGGTGTCAGTTCGTACAAGTTACATTGGTCTCGTGCGAGGTGTTCGTGCCTCGTAAGGGGCGGTTTGGGGGTTGGTTTAGGTTTTCACCCTTTAACGACTTGTTTGGAAGCCTAATTTTTGAAATTTTCAAATTATCATCATATTCTCAAATTGGGAGACCCGCGACTACGCCATCAGTTCCTACAAGTTACATTGGTCCCGTGTGAGGTGTTCGTGCCTCTTAAAGGGCCTTTTGGGGGATGGTTTAGGTTTTCACCCTTTAACGGCTTGTTTGGAAGCCTAATTTAGAAATTTTCAAATTATCATCATATTCTCAAACTGGGAGACCCGCGACTACGCCGTCAGTTCCTACAAGTTACATTGGTCCCGTGAGAGGTGTTCGTTCCTTTAATGGGGCCGTTTGGGGGTTGGTTTGGGTTTTCACCCTTAAACAACTTGTTTTTAAGCCTAGTCTAGATATTTTGAACTTATTGTCATGTTCTCAAATCGAGAGACCCCCGACTATGCAGTCTATTCGTACAAGTTACATTGGTCCTGTGCGATGTGTTCGTGCCTCTTATGGGACCGTTTGGGAGCTGGTTAGGGTCTTCACCCTTTAACGGCTCTTTTTTTAGCCTAATTTAGATATTTTCAAATTATTATCATATTCTCTAATCGAGAGATCCGCGACTACGCGGTCAGCTCCTAGAAGTTAGATTGGTCCCGTGCGAGGTGTTCATGCCTCTTACGGGGCCGTTTGGGGGATGGTTTTGGTTTTTACCCTCAAACGACTTATTTTTTTAGCATAATCTACATGTTCTCAAATTATCATCATATTCTCAAATCGGGAGACCCACGACTATGCGGTCAGTTCGTACAAGTTACATTCATCCTGTGCGATGTGTTCGTGCTTCTTACGGGGCCGTTTGGGGGCTCGTTTGGATTTTAACTCTCAAATGACTTGTTTTGAAGCCTAATCTACATATTTTGAAATTATCGTCATATTCTTCAACTCGGAGACCCCTGATTACGCGGTCAGTTCGTACAAGTTACATTGGTCCCGTGCGAGGTGTTCGTACCACTTACGAGGCCGTTTGGGTTTTCACCTTTAAACGACTTGTTTTTTAGCCTAATCTACATATTTTAAAATTATCGTCATATTCTCAAACTGGGAGACCCGCGACTACGTGGTCAGTTCGTGTAAGTTACATTGGTCCCATACGAGGTGTTGTGCGAATACGCGGTCAGTTCGTACAAGTTATATTTGTCGCTTGCGCAGTCACCCTGCCTCTTACTGGGCCGTTTGGGGGCTGGTTTGGGTTTTCACCCTTTAAGGCTTGTATTTAAGCTTAATCGATGTATTTTTGAATTATAATCATATTGTCAAACCGAGAGGCCCGTGACTACGTTGTTAGTTCGTACTAGTTACATTGGTTTGGTGTGAGGTGTTCATGCCTCTTACAAGGTTGTTTGGGGTCCGATTTCGGTTTTCACCCTCAAACGGTTTATTTTTAAGACTAATATATATATTTTGAAATTATTGTCAAATTCTCAAACTGGGAGACCCGTGAATACGCGATCAGTTCGTACAAGTTACATTGGTCCCATGCGAGGTGTTGCGTGACTACACGATCAGTTCCTACAAGTTACATTGGTTCCACGCGAGGTGTGCGTGCCTCTTATGGGGCCGTTTGGGGGCTGGTTTGGGTTTTCACTCATTAGGGGCTTGTTTTTTTAAGCTTAATCTATATAATTTAAATTTATCATCATATTCTCAAACTGACAGTCCCCTGACTACGCTATTAGGTCATACAAGTTACATTGGTCGCGTGCGAGGTGTTCGTGCCTCTTATGGGGCCGTTTGGAGGCTTGTTTGGGTTTTCAGCCTCAAACGCCTATTTTTAAGCCTAATCTACATATTTTTAAATTATTATCATATTCTCAAATCGGGAGACCCGCGACTACGAGGTCAGTTCGTACAAGTTACATTGGTCCCGTGCGAGGTGTTCGTGTATCTTACGGGGCTGTTTGGGGGCTGGTTTGGGTTTTCACCCTCAAACGGCTTGTTTTTAAGCCTAATCTACATATTTTGAAATTATCGTCATATTTTCAAACTGGGAGACCGACAACTACGCAAACAGTTCATACAAGTTACATTGGTCCAGCGCGAGGTGTTGCGTGACTACGCGGTTAGTTCGTACAAGTTACATTGGTCCCGTGCAAGGTATTCGTGCCTCTAATGGGGACGTTTGGGGGTTGGTTTTGGTTTTCACCCTCAAACGGCTTGTTTTTAAGCATAATATACATGTTCTCATATTATATTCATATTCTCAAATTGGGAGACCTGCGACAATGCGATCAGTTCGTACAAGTTTCATTCGTTCCGTGCGATGTGTTCGTGCCTCTTATGGGACCGTTTGGGGGCAGGTTTTGGTTTTCACCCTCAAACGACTTATTTTTAAGCCTAATCTACATATTTGGAAATTATCATCATATTGTCAAACTGGGAGACCCGTGGCTACGCGGTCAATTCGTACAAGTTACATTGGTCCCGTGTGAGGTGTTCGTGCCTCTTATGGTGCCATTTGGGTTTTCATGCTAAAACGGCTTATTTTTATTCCTAGTCTGCATATTTTGAAATTATCATCATATTCTATAACTGGGAGACCCGCGACTACGTGATCATTTCGTACAAGTTACATTGGTCCCGTGTCAGGTGTTCGTTCCACTTACGAGGCTGTTTGGGGGCTCATTTGGGTTTTCACCCTCAAACGGTTTGTTTTTAAGCCAAATCTACATATTTTGAAGTTATCGTCATATTTTCAAACCAGGAGACCAACAACTATGCGGATAGTTCGTACAAGTCACATTGGTCATGCGCGAGTGTTGCGTGACTACACGGTCAGTTTGTACAAGTTATATTTGTCGCTTGCGAAGTGTTCGTGCCTCTTATGGGGCCGTTTGGGTTTTCACCCTTTAACGACTTGTTTTTAAGCTTAATCGATATATATTTGAATTATAACCATATTCTCAAATCGAGAGGCACGTGACTACATTGTATGTCGTACAAGTTACATTGGTCCGATGTAAGGTGTTCATGCCTCTTACCGGGCTGTTTGTGGTCTGGTTTAGGTTTTTACCCTCAAACGGCTTATTTTTAAGACTAATCTACATATTTTGAAATTATTGTCAAATTCTCAAATTGGGAGACCCGTGTATACGCGATCAGTTCATACAAGTTACAATTGTCCCGTGCGAGGTGTTGCGTGACTACGCGGTCAGTTCCTACAAGTTACATTGGTCCCATGTGAGGTGTGCGTGCCTCTTACGGGGCCGTTTGGGGGCTGATTTAGGTTTTCACCCACTAGGGGCTTGTTTTTAAGATTAATCTATATATTTTCAAATTATCATCATATTCTCAAACCGAGAGGCCCCTGACTACACTATCAGTTCGTACAAGTTACATTGGTCATGTGCGAGGTGTTGTGCTCTTACGGGGCCGTTTGGAGGCTTGTTTGGGTTTTCACCCTCAAACGAATTATTTTTAAGCATAATCTAGATATTTTGAAAGTATTGTCATATTTTCAAACTGGGAGACCCGCGACTACGAGGTCAGTTCGTACAAGTTACATCGGTCCCGTGCGAGGTGTTCATGCATCTTACGGGGCCATTTGGGGGATGTTTTGGGGTTTCACCCTCAAACGGCTTGTTTTTAAGCCTAATCTATATATTTTGAAATTATCGTCATATTTTCAAATTAGGAGACCGACAACTACGCGAACAGTTCATACAAGTTACATTGGTCCCGCTCGAGGTGTTGCGTGACTACGCGGTTAGTTTGTACAAGTTATATTGGTCCCGTACGAGGTGTTCGTACCTTTAATGGGGCCGTTTGGGGGCTGGTTTTTGTTTGCACCCTCAAACGGCTTGCTTTTAGGCATAAACTACATGTTCTCAAATTATATTCATATTCTCAAACTGGGAGACCCGCGACTATGCGGTCAGTTCTTACAAGTTTCATTTGTCCCGTGCGATGTGTTCGTGCCTCTTATGGGGCCGTTAGGGGGCTGGTTTGGGTTTTCACCCTCAAACGACTGCTTTTTAAGCCTAATCTACATATTTTGAAATTATCATCATATTCTCCAACTAGGAGACCCGTGACTATGCGGTCAGTTCGTACAAGTTACAGTGGTCCCGTGCGAGGTGTTCGTGCCTCTTACGGGGCCGTTTGGGGGCTGGTTTGGGTTTTCACCCTCAAACGGTTTTTTTAAACCTAATCTACATATTTTGAAATTATCGTCATATTCTCAAATCAGGATACCCACGACTACACGGTCAGTTCGTATAAGATACATTGGTCCCATACGAGGTGTTGCGCAACTAAGCGGTTAGTTCGTATAAGTTACATTGGTCGCTTGCGAGGTGTTCCCTCTTACGGGGCCGTTTGGGGGCTGGTTTGGGTTTTCATCCCTTAAGGCTTGTTTTTAATCTTAATCGATATATATTTTTAAATTATCATCATATTCTCAAAGTGAGAGGCCCGTGACTACGTTGTTCGTTCGTACAAGGTGCATTGGTCGCGTGCGAGGTCTTCGTGCCTCTTACGAGGCTGTTTAGGCTCTGGTTTGGGTTTTCACCCTCAAACGGCTTGTTTTTAAGCCTATTCTTCATAAATTGAAATTATCGTCATATTCTCAAATCGAGAGACCCGTGACTACACTGTCAGTTCGTACAAGTTACATTGGTCCCGTGCGAGGTGTTCGTGTCTCGTAAGGGGCCATTTGGGGGTTGGTTTAGGTTTCAACCCTTTAACGGCTTGTTTGGAAGCCTAATTTAGAAATTTTCAAATTTTTGACATATTCTCAAATTGGGAGACCCGCGACTACGCCGTCAGTTCCTACAAGTTACATTAGTCCCGTGCGAGGTGTTCGTGCCTCTAATGGGGCCGTTTGGGGGCTGGTTTGGATTTTCACACTTAAACAACTTGTTTGTAAGCCTAGTCTAGATGTTTTGAACTTATTGTCATATTCTCAAACCGGGAGACCCCCAACTATGCGGTCAGTTCCTACAAGTTACATTAGTCCCGTGCGAGGTGTTCGTGCCTCTAATGGGGCCGTTTGGGGGCTAGTTTGGGTTTTCACACTCAAACAACTTATTTTTAAGCCTAGTCTAGATATTTTGAACTTATTGTCATATTCTCAAACCGGGAGACCCCCGACTATGCGGTCAGTTTGTACAAGTTACATTGGTCACGTGCGATGTGTTCGTGCCTCTTACGGGACCGTTTGGGAGCTGGTTTGGGTCTTCACCCTTTAATGGCTCGTTTTTAGCCTAATTTAGATATTTTTAAATTATTGTCATATTCTCTAATCGAGAGATCCTCGACTACGCGGTCAGCTCCTAGAAGTTAGATTTGTCCCGTGGGAGGTGTTTGTGCCTCATACGGGGCCGTTTGGGGGCTGGTTTGGATTTTCACCCTTAAAAGGCTTCTTTTTAAGCCTAATCTACCTATTTTAAAATTATCATCATATTCTCAAACCGAGAGACCCATGACTACGCGGTAAGTTCGTACAAATTAAGTTGGTCCCGTACGATCTGTTCGTGCCTCTTATGGGGTCGTTTGGGGGCTGGTTTAGGTTTTCACCCTCAAACGGCTTATTTTTAAGCCTAATCTACATATTTTGAAATTATCATTATATTCTCAAACCAGGAGACCCATGACTATGTGATCAGTTCGTACAAGTTACATTGTCCCGTGCTAGGTGTTCGTTCCTCTTACGGGGCCGTTTGGGGGCTGGTTTGCATTTTCACCCTCAAACGACTTGTTTTTAAGCCTAATCTAAATATTTTGAAATTATCATCTTATTCTCAAACCGGGAGACCCGCGGCTACGTGGTCAGTTCGTACAAGTTACATTGATCCCATGCGATTTGTTCGTGCGTCTTACGGTGCCGATTGTAGGCTGGTTTGGGTTTTCACCCTTTAGGGGCTTGTTTTTAAGCTTAATCGATATATTTTCTAATTATTGTCATATTGTCAAAGCGAAAGGCCCATGACTATGCTATCAGTTCGTACAAATTACATTCGTCCCGTGCGAGGTGTTCGTGCCTCTTACCGGGCCGTTTGGGGGCTGTTTTGGATTTCACCCTAAAACGGCTTATTTTTAAGCCTAATCTACATATTTTGAATTTATCATCATATTCTCAAACTGGGAGACCGACGACTACGTGGTTAGTTCGTACAAGTTATAATGGTCCCGTGCGAGATGTTCGTGCCACTTACGGGGCTATTTGGGGGCTGGTTTGGGTTTCCACCCTCAAAAGACTTATTTTTATACCTAATCTACATATTTTGAAGTTATCTTCATATTCTCAAACCGGGAGACCTGTGACTACACTGTCAGTTCGTACAAGTTACATTGGTCCCGTGTGAGGTGTTCGTGCCTCTTACGGGGCCGTTTGGTGGTTGGTTTGGGTTTTCACCTTTTAACGGCTTATTTTTAAGCCTAATTTAGATATTTTCAAATTATCCTCATATTCTCAAATCGGGAGACCCGTGACTATGCGGTCAGTTCCTACAAGTTACATTGGTCCCGTGCGAGGTGTTCGTACCTCTTACGGGGCTGTTTGGGGACTGGTTTGGGTTTTCATCCTCAAATGGCTTGTTTTTAAGCCTAATCTAGATATTTTGAACTTATTGTCAGATTCTCAAACTAGGAGACCCGTGACTATGCGGTCAGTTCATATAAGCAACATTGGTTCCGTGCGATGTGTTCGTGCCTCTGACGGGACCGTTTGGGGGATGATTTGGGTTTTCACCCTCTATGGACTTTTTTTAAGCTTAATCGATATATTTTCTAAGTATCGTCATATTCTCAAACCGAGAGGCCCGTGACTAAGTGTCAGTTCCTACAAGTTACATTGGTCCCATGAGAGGTGTTGGTGCCTCTTACGGGGCCGTTTGGGGGCTGGTTTGGGTTTTCACCCTTTAACGGCTTATGTTTAAGCCTAATCTTGATATTTTCAAATTATCATCATATTCTCAAACCGGGAGGCCCGTGACTGCACGGTCAGTTCCTACAAGTTACATTGGTCCCGTGCGAGGTGTTCATGCCTCTTGCTGGGCCGTTTGGGGGCTGGTTTGGATTTTAACCCTTTAAGGCCTTGTTTTTAAGCTTAACTGATATACACACACACACACACACACATCACCTAAATATACACATAATGCAACCCCCCACCCCCAATAATCGGTCCTCCTACATCCCAAAGCAAACCTAACACACATGTTACCTTACCAATCTCAATGCTTCTTGAGTAGAACCTGGTAGCACCAGAAGAAGAAAATAAGAGATACATTGAACATAAATACTATTAATTATTTTGTCCATGAAGTAATTTTCAAAGTTTAAAAGGAATGATCAGATATAGAATGAAAAAGACAAACTACAAATGCTGAGTAGAAATAATTCATTGCATTTTAAAAGGTTAATGAATGGGTACTAAATAATAGTTACATGTAGTTACTTGATTAAGATTAGATGGAACAGGCCCGAGTTGAACCTTTGTAAAACAAAACCAAACAAATCACTAGCAGCCTATGCTGGCCTTTTGATCTCCAAACCTCCCCAATACCTGCATTCAATTTCCACCCAGCACTGGATCAAACACTTTAATATTTTAGTAACCATATATGATTATACACACACATCTGTGTGAAATTGATAACATGTCCCTTTTATGAGTATAATTGGGTATCATTACATGCCATTAGGACACGCGTTATATTGTGCTTTATTATATGGACATGTATCGATATAAATTAACACATTTGTGCATATAGTGAATAATCTACCTTTGATTGTGCTTAAGATGAATTGAATTGATCTAGAGATCAAAGATTGTGATGGAAGATGATCATGGTTAATATTTTAAGAAAGTAGTCTATGAAAGAACAAGGAGTGCAAGCTTTCATCCTCCACTTCAAGGTGCTCAAAACAAGAAACTCCATTCTTTGTATGGTTTTGCCTTCAAATAAAAACTTGGGATATCCTACCTACTCACCAAAATCCATATATCCATTACATATAAGAACATATCAAAAAGGCAAATGGTTCAATGTATAATGAAATAAATAAATATTCACATTAATTTTTCTCTCACCTGTAAATCAACAATGGGAGGCACTTCAATCTCCTCCATTTTTGTTGCTAGTGGGAAAGAGGGCACAACTAACAATTGGACTATCTAAGCTTTACCCCTCTATGTGAACATTAACAATGTCACAAACGTGAACAAGCACAATCAACATTTAACCACTTAAATATTAATACATATACATTTAGCCTATGTTATGAACATACAGGTAGTTCATAAGCTAATAGGAATCGATCCAAGTAATTTATTGAGAGACAAAAGCTCAATGGTCCAAAACTGTAATGTAGCCCTTTAATTGAAGGTGTAAGCATAAACCTCTGACATATTTTCTTATTTTTGTTGCTCTTGTTTTCATTATCGCAATCGAAACTAGGGATAATGTTTTAATCGATAACAATGATTAAGACAATTGATAATTGAGGTATTTATTTTGTTTACATCACTTAATATTAATATGTAAGCGATAATGTTGAGTCGCTGGCCCATTTTTTCATTCCTAGCTACTATCTTCTATCTCCCATTACCTTGATTAAACCCCTTAAACTCTTATTGACTAAGTTGAATCAAAGCTAAACCAATACAACTCAAACTAAATGTAACTGGTCTAGTATATTCTTCATTATGAATAGGTTTTATGTGTAACACACAATTTATTAAACTATAAAGTGTTGATGGAATTAAATGCAAACAAAACTCCCAAACTATGAATTATTTGCAAGAAACTAGCTTGAACCATTTTTGTGCCAAAAAAATGCATTTTGTTGCAAAATCCCTCCCTAGAAAATTTTTAACAATAACAACAACAAAAAAAATACCCCCCGTCCCATATTAGTAGTCATGTTTCAAAAAAATAAGATATAAAACTAGGTGAGATTACAAAATCACCCATTTGAACAATTTCCATACAACGGCTATTAATTTGGGACAAAAGGAGTAATGATTTTTGCGATACCGGTGTCTTTGGAGCCAAATCATTTTTTGGTCAAAAAGTAGTTCTAGGGGTTTATGTGTTTCTTCTTTTAGCAATTTACCCTATATTCAACCATGATGCCAAGAATGTAACTTTTCTCGTGTACCACTTTTCTCTGACTGACTTAATTTGTTTTCAGTTGTTCCATACTGATGACTTCTAATTAATTTTATACAAATGGTTAGCCAACAAATCTTAAATCCTAAAATTGGGTAAAATCATGTGAAAACCAATATATGAATTACCAAATCAAGAAGTTGACACGATGACTAATGACTAACCTAGAGACCCAACAACCCACTAATTTATACCAACAGGTAAATAATTTAAACACCAAATAAGAAGAGAAGATGTAATTTAGCTTACAGTTTACAGATTTTAGAGTAATCCCAGGTGAGAATAATATATCCAGTGGACAGTGTCGGATGCAATTACACAATAATCTGCACCTGCTATTGCAACGCAAGAGTATATATAGAGAGAGAATGTAAAGATACAGAATGGAAAGATAATGAATATAGAGGTTTATATGAGAGGTGATAGAAATACCCTCCATTTTTTAAGACAAAACAAAAAACCAATTCCAGAAATTAATATGAGAAATACCTCAGAGGGGCGGCAACGGCATTGGAGGGAGTGTGCCCTGAGTGGGCCTTTACAATCGTGGAGAGGCTGCTGCAAAGGATGGGAGTAAGACAGAGAGGCTGCGACAAAGGAGGGGAGTATGGCGGAGAGGAGGGGAGGTAACGCGAAGAGGAATAGGGGGCGACGACAGCGGTAGAGAGAATGAGAGGGGTAGGGCTTGGGTTTTTGGTCGAGAGGGGGGGGGGGGGACGGGGGAGAAGATGAGGGAGGAGAGAGAATAGGGAAACTAAACATAGCCAAAATTTTAAGGTATTCTATATTGTAGTCAAGTGTTCTTAATTTTGGCACACTTTAAAAGAGTGCCAAAATTTGGCATTGTATTAAAGTGTGCTAAATTGTCATTAAACCGTGCTAGAATTTGGCACAGTTTAAAACAGTGCCAAATTTTTAATATCAGGGTGTGCCAAATTACTATTTGTGGTGTAGTAATGGTAGCAGACGCAGGAATTGCCCCCTCCCCCCCCCCCCAAGAGGATTTTCCTTGCCTCCCAGCTCCCTTTGGAGCAACTACCCGGACTCAACGGGAGAGACATCGGGCAAACATCCAAGCCTGACTAGCATAAGAGAGTAGTGATGAAGAGAAGGCCGCAAGTGATGATGAAGAATAGGATGCGAGTGGTGATGAGGAAAGCAGTGAGGAGGAAGTGGATATCGTGATGGATGAGGGTGACGCGGATTATGATAGTGATGCGAATTCTGATTTTTCACCAGTAAATGCTGAAATTAATCGGCGTCTTTTGACAGTGGAATCAAAACTTGATGGGTTCCTAAACCAATACAACACTGACCGGGTAGCCGACCTAAGGGCTTACCAGCGTGATACCAGCATGATGCACCGTCTCCAAGTGGAGATGTATCGGATGACTATGGGTACACCACCGTCTTATTTCTATGACCCATATGACCCAAATGCACATGGTGGTTCCCATGCCCCATCACAGTGATGCCATTTCATAAATTCAGTTGTGTGGTTGTTGTTTTTTATCAAAGTTGGTTGTTTGTCTTCCTTTCCATTGTAATTCCTATTGGTCAGTTCATATAAAATTTTGCATTTTCCATATTTGTTCCTTTTATTTCTTCGCACTTTTAATTCGCTTTGAGTTAGATTTTAGTCCTTTTTTCTTGAGGACAATGCAAAAGTCTAAGTTGGGGGGTCACAAGTGAGTCTTTCTAAAACTTCACAAATTTTCAAAAATGCCCAAAAATTTCAAAAAAATCAAAAAATTGTGAAAAATCCAAAAATATTTTTCTTCAAAATAAATAAAAATTGGAATTTAAAAGCTTAAAAAATGTCACAAATATTTTGTATCAAGTTGTAAAAACCATGCACTAAGCCAAAATTGACCAAAGATGGAAATTGAAAGAAAATTGACGACTTTACGAATGACTGCGGATGATGATGCTGGGAATCAGCACCACCATGTAAGGTGTTTCCAAGCTCTATATGTATATAACAATGGCAGTACAACTATAAAAATAGAAGAGAAGGAGGTGAGGATATGAGGAGATTAACACCGGAATATGGGTGGTTCAGCCTGTTCTGGCCTACGTCCACAGTGAGCGTGTGAGTAATATCATTGACAGATGGTACTAATGACCATGGGTACAATTCCCTCAAGCTCTCTCTCTCTCTATTGTATATTTTGACAGGGTTTCTGCTAGGGTTGCATGAATGAGATCCTTTTGCAAGGTAGGGGATGATCCCTTTATATAGTGCCTAGGGGGTGTAATGTACCCCCTATGCATGTAATGTGCATGTGTGTAGTTTCCTCACCAATGGGGGTGTGCCACCTGTCATGGCCACATGTAGGTAATGATGATGATATATTCTCCCACATGTGGAGAATAATCTTGTTACAACTGATTTGTGCCCAGGTGTACTTATCCAGATGTCAACAGATGCTCGGCAGTCATGTTGGTGAATGGCCTCGGCCTAGGAGAGGCCGAGCTATAAAGGTTGGATGTCCGCTCAATCCGCGAAGTGTCATGAGGAATCTCAGCCTGATGTCAGCCGAGGTATATGCTAGGGTCGGCCTGAGCCGAGGTTAGGCATGTGGCATGCTGATGTTTACTAATACCTCTGGTAACCTTGGCCCAAGCCGAGGTAGGATCCATGATGAAGGTGAATCGGTGGCTCCTTGTTATATCGGCCTACTGATGGCCGAGGTTGCTATTCCTGGGCACTTGAGGGTGCTGTTGATATCTGCGACGTGCGTAGTATCCTTGGGGAGGTGCATGTAGTAATGTCGGCCGGGGCCGAGGTAGTCCTGGCCGAGGGATGATACCGGTGGTCCTTACCCCTTATTGGGCCTACCAATGTCTCGGCCACCATCTCGGCCGAGGTAGGTATCCCTGGCTGAGGTTATACTTGGGCATATCAATCACCCCCCAACCCTTAGTCATTTACGAGAGCAGGTGGCTAGGGGATTCTTGCCTTCGAGGCCTGTTCACCCCAAGGCCAACACCTGCGTGACACCTGTCCCAAGCCAAGGCGTGCCTACTTGGTTGGCATGTGCTGTCAGTTGTCCCTTGGGCTTCCCAAGGCAATGATGAGCCTTGGGAATCATGGTCAAGTATTTAAAGGTTAAAACCTTTCTTCTTCCTCATTTCTCTCCTTCGCGCCCTGTTTTCTGCAACTCTCTCTCTCCGAAGCTCCCTCGTTCCAGCGCTTGTTCTGTAGGGGAATACCTCGTTTCTTGCGCGATTTCCTCTATTTCATTCATCAACTCATCCTCAGGTACCTCCCCCTCTCCATCTCCTTCATTTTGGCATTTTAACTTGAATTTTCCGGTTAGGGTTTGAATTTTCCAGTGGTCATATGAGTTTTCCAGTGAGGGTTTGAATTTTCCGGTGAGCTAGGTTTTCTGCAAAAGTTCTTTGGTTTGATCTTTGGTCCCCTTAATCTTTCAAGCCAAACTCGTTTGTAGTTTTTAGGATATTTCCTCAAGTTTAGGGTCTGCCAAAGTTTTGGGTCGTCCCCAGATGCTCAGACCCCTGTATCAACTTCTTGAAGACTTCCCATCTCTTAGAGAAAAGACCTTAGAGAAAATTAGGCAAATAGAGAGAGCTCAGGAAGAAGCTCGTAGGTCACAGGTGTTCCCTGTCAGACCTCTCTTTCCTCCACCTCTCAAGGTGGTATACCCTTGTCCACCTGAGAATTTCTATCAGACAGACGCCTGTGCCAATAACTTGCCGATGTCTGAGTCTGAGTCTTCCACCTCCGACCCGATGTCTGTGGACTCTTTCCAAGAGGCCATGGACTTCACTCCTCAGGCTAGTTAGGACCCTGACCAGGCCGAGGTTTCCAGCCGGGCCTCGTCCCAAAATGGCACAAGTACCTCAAGTTCTTCTTCAGAGGTTGAGCTTGTTGGGACAAGTGTGGCCGTGCCTCCCATTCTAAACGCCATCCCACTGTCGGCCGTTACTGGGGCCGAGTTTGCTCAAAGGTTCCCTGGTCACCCGTCTACGTTTGCTCCAGCCGACGTTGAGTCTGACGACGATGAGGACGTCGAAAGTGAAGTTGATACCTCTGAGGCGGACGAGTACGAGAGCATGGTCACTGAGGTGGATCTATTGCACTTCAGATACCTATACTCCATCAGTCCCTCAATCCAATTAAGGAGACCTCTGAGGGAAGAGAGGGCCTACCATGGTCAAGATGGAGAAGTCTGCTTGTACGAGCAGATGTTCAAACTAGGTTTTCGTCTTCCCTTTCACCCTGTCATTAGGTCCATTCTTTCCTTCATCAATTTGTCCCCCTCGCATCTCTCTCCCAATGCTTGGAGAGTTATTATAGGGGCCATCATCTTGTGGAGGACAGTCCACCATTCTGACCTCCCAGTTCAGGTCTTTGCTGGGTGTTACGTTCCCACCTCGACCAAGAATCATCCGAGCTACTATCACTTCGTGGCTCGGAGGCCTGAGAAAAAGATGCTCTTGGTCACTCAGACCTCGAACCACAATTGGAAACCTCGGTATTTTTTTGCCTCAGGGCCATGGGAATTCGATCCTTCCATTCCCTTTTCCATTTATGAGCCTAGAATACCCCTTAAATGGGGAAAAGTCACCATGTCTGCTAGGGCCAACCCTGGACTAAGTGTTCAAAATGGCAAAAAGGTGAAGGCCCTGCAAGACCAAGGGGCCCATGGGATGTTTGTCAAGTTCGAGCATCTGTTGACCCCCCAGTACCTCTCGGGGACGAGCTTAGGTGGAAGTCCCCTAGCTGACTTTGGTAAGGATTTTTATTTTTATTTCAAGTCTAACCTCTGATTATACTTTATTTTTGAGTCTTATCTTTTCATTTTTAAAGAGAGACCACCAGGCATTTCAAACGAGTTGTGGGAGATGGCAGCTCCAAGCTTGGCTAGGCTTGTCAAGAAGACCGGTTTGAATGCTCCTCCACCTGCTCCCTCAACATCCAAGTCCAAGAAGAGGGCCCCTGAGGTCCATCCCCCTGAGGATCAGAGGCCGAGCTCCAGGCAAAGGAGGACTCCAGACGCTGCAATTCCTATCACAGCCGATACTTTAGCTGCTCGTCTGGACCAGCTGAAGCTTTCCGAGAGCGTGGACGGCAACAGCAGGCAGGCCATGGATGCCCTTACCAACGTGATGACTAATGCCGACAAGCGATTTTACAGGGCCATGGACACTCATATGCTGGTTGAGTTTGGCCTCCACAGAGCCGTCCATGTATGGCTCGTTCATTTTGCCAAGTGCGACCTCTGAATTTATTTCCCTCTAACCTCTTCATTTTCTGTGCAGAGTGTGACTGCCATGTACCAGTTATCTAACTGGGCCTTGAGGAAATTGCCTCTGATCCAGAAGGGGCAAGAGGCTGAGCAGGTGGAGAGCACCCTGAAGGCCGAGGTCGACCGTCTGAGGACGGAGTTGCAAAATGCTGAGACCAAGGCCCAAACTTCTGAAAAAAGGCCCAAAGCCTAGAAAAGGACATCTCTGCACTCATCCAGAGCCACACCAAGGCCTTGAAGGACAAGGATGATGCCCTGCAGAGGAAGGTTAATGCTGCTGTGAAGGCCTCTCTTGCAGATGCCTCGGAGAAAATAATTGCTGATTACAAGGTCTCTGCGGAGTTTGTAGGTTTTGGTCTTGAATACCTTGAAAGGGGTATCAAGGCCACCACCAAATGGGACGAGGTCAGGGAGGCTGAGGTTGGCACCATTAAGGCCTCCGACTTTCTGGGCCTCGGCCTTGTCGACGCTCAGTTTGCCCAGGCCTTGCAAGAGATAGAGGACGAGGCTGCTGCCCCTGGTCAGACTGTTACTCTAGAAGGGACTGATCTCGGAGGGACTGACCCTGCAAATGAAGTGGCCGAGGTGACCAATGCCGAGCAGGCCAATCCAGTCGAGACATCGAATGTTCCTCCCTCAGATGTTTAACTTGGCCTTGTATTTTGCATTTTTTGTTTTGACTTGTAATCTTGCACTTGTAATTTCTCAGACATGTAAATATTATGCAATTTCTTTCATTGAATGCCAATGTCTTCCTTCATCTTGATCTCTGAATGTATTTGAGTGCCATGCAATCTCTGAAGCCATTATTCAATATGATGCCATAACCATTACTTAAGAGTCTGAGGTCCTCTAATCAAGGTGTCCGAGGTTAGCCTCATAATAAATCACCAAATTAATGATGTTAAGGGTCTGAGGTCCTCTAACCTAGGTGTCTGAGCTCAGACCTCGTCACCACCGAGTGATGTTATAAGGGTCTGAGGTTATCACCTGGGCCGAGGTTAGCCTCATAATAAATCACCAAATTAATGATGTTAAGGGTCTAAGGTCCTCTAACCTAGGTGTCTGAGCTCAGACCTCGTCACCACCGAGTGATGTTGTGAGGGTCTAAGGTCACCACCTGGGCCGAGGTTAGCCTCATAATAAATCACCAAATTAATGATATTAAGGGTCTGAGGTCCTCTAACCTAGGTGTCTGAGCTCAGACCTCGTCACCACCGAGTGATGTTATGAGGGTCTGAGGTCACCACCTGGGCCGAGGTTAGCCTCATAATAAATCACCAATTTAATGATGTTAAGGGTCTGAGGTCCTCTAACCTAGGTGTCTGAGCTCAGACCTCGTCACCACCGAGTGATGTTATGAGGGTCTGAGGTCACCACCTGGGCCGAGGTTAGCCTCATAATAAATCACCAATTTAATGATGTTAAGGGTCTGAGGTCCTCTAACCTAGGTGTCTGAGCTCAGACCTCGTCACCACCGAGTGATGTTATGAGGGTCTGAGGTCACCACCTGGGCCGAGGTTAGCCTCATAATAAATCACCAAATTAATGATGTTAAGGGTCTGAGGTCCTCTAACCTAGGTGTCTGAGCTCAGACCTCGTCACCACCGAGTGATGTTATGAGGGTCTGAGGTCATTACCTAAGAGGTTAGCCTCATAATAAGTGTCACCAACTTAATGATGTTATTTCCCTATAATACCTTTGCTTTAAGAATGGAACAAGAATTTCCATGGAAACTGATCTTTATTAACAACCTCTTCTCGATAAGACGATACATTTACAAATTACAAATCCTATGCAACATTATATAAAATATCTCTTCAGGTGGTCAGCATTCCACGGGTTGGTGAATGGTTCTCCCTCTAAGTTCTCTAGCCTATATGTGACAGGAACAACCTCTTCCGTTACTTTGTAGGGGCCATGCCAATTCGGGTGTAGCTTGTTTGCCTTCTGTATGGTCTTCTTAAGCACTAGGTCTCTCACCGCAATGGGCCTTGACTTCACCCTTTGATTGTAGAATCTTGCTGCCCTCTACTGATAGGCTTCTTTCCTGACTTCTGCGTCTTCTCTTCTCTTTTCAATGAGATCCAGTTCTAGCCTTCTCTTCTCCCCATTGCTGTCAGGGTCTTAGGTTTGAATCCGATGAGTTGGCAACCCTACCTCCGTTGGTATGACTGCCTCTGAGCCATGTGCCAGCATGAATGGGGTTTCTCCTGTGGGTGTCCTTACCGTAGTTCTGTAATCCCACAGCACGACGTAGACCTCTTCTATCCATCTCCCCTTCGCGTCTTCTAACCTCTTCTTGATTCCATCCAAGATGGTTCTGTTCGTGACCTCGGTCTGGCCATTTGCTTGAGGTTGACCAGGAGATGAGAAGAACTGTCTGATCCCCACACTTTGGCAATACTTCTCCAAGGAAGCATTCTTGAACTGGGTCCCATTGTCTGAGATGAGCGTGTTCGGGAGGCCATACCTACATATGATGTTCTTCCAGATGAACTGAAAGGTCTTCTGCTCCGTAATCGTTATCATTGGTTCGGCCTCTACCCATTTTGAAAAGTAGTCAATGGAAACTATCAAGAATCTATAGTGACTGCTCTTGGCAAAGGTCCTACTAAGTCAATTCCCCATACTGCGAAAGGCCACGGAGAAGAGATTGATGTCATAGGCTGATGGGGTTGGTGGGGGATAGTGGCAAACCTCTGACATTTGTCACACCTCTTCACATAGTCGGCAGCGTCCCTAGACAAGGTGGGCCACCAGTATCCCTGAGTGATGATCCTCTTGGCTAAGGGTCTTCCTCCTATGTGGCTGGAGCAGGAGCCTTCATGAACCTCCTGTAAGATCCGAGGCACCTCCACAGGATGCACACATCTGAGGAGGGGAAAAAGAAACCCCTTTTTATACAAGATGTCTCCTATCAATGAGAACTTTGCAGCCCTGTATCTTAACTTTTTTCTTTCCATCTTAGACTCAAGTAGCTCCCCCTCTCTTAGGTATCTGACAATCGGGTCAATCCACGAGTCTCCCAGGTTTACACTGTGACAAGGGTTACATACCTCGTCCTCCTCGATACTTGCCTTTCCTAAGATTTCAATTGGGATGGTTCTTCCCAAGTCTGTCTTCATTTCTGAGGCCAGCCTTGCCAATGCATCAACGTGATTATTGCTCAGTCTAGGTACTCTCTTCAGTTTGGCTTCTTCAAAGTACTCTAGCAACCCTCTTACTTTCTTTAGGTATTTGGCCATCCTTTCATCCTTGGCTTCGTACCCCCCCAGCACTTAATTGACAACCAACCTTGAGTCGCTATGGAGTAGGAGCCGCTTTACTTGAAGAGCTGTTGCCAACAAGAGACCTGCTATCATGGCCTTATACTCAGACTCGTTGTTGGAGGCCTTAAAGTTGAATCTCAAGGCGTACTCAATGTTGGCGCCATCTGAAGCCGAGAGTACTAGCCCCGCGCCGCTTCCATGGTCATAAGAAGAGCCATCAACGAAGAGGCTCCACACGTCCGCATCGGATGAGAAGACCCCTTCACTCATAACTCCCTTCTTGAAGAGGTACCGATCCTCTTCGTTCTCTTCCACTCTGCCCCGGGTTTTTCCTGGTACAACCTCTTCTCGGCCCTGGAAGATGTTTGGTTCTGCCTCTTTTGAATTTCGGAAGACACTACGGTTTGTCTCTTCGCCATCATCCAGGCCTTTCTCTGTCTCGGTCTCCTCCGAACCTCTATCTGCCTCTTCCCAGGTGAACTCTACGACAAAGTCTGCGAGGGCCTGCCCCTTGATGGCTGTCCTGGGCTGGTAGGTGAGGTCATACTCTCCTAGCTCGATGGCCCAGGTCATCAGTCTTCCGGACTTCTCAGGCTTGTGCAAGACCTGCCGCAGTGGTGAGTCAGTGAGGACTGTCATGGAGTGAGCTTGAAAGTAAGGCTTCATCCTCTTAGAGGCGTGTATCAGGGCATAAGACAATTTCTCCATGCGGGGATAGTTTTGTTCAGACCCTTGAAGGGCCTTACTATTGAAATACACAGGTCTCTGAACCCCATCCTCTTCCTGTATGATGGCCGCGCTAATGGCTGACTCAGAGACTGCCAGGTACACAAACAACCTTTCCCCCGCGATAGGCCGGGACAAAAGCAAGGGAGACCCCAAGTAGAACTTCAATTGATCAAAGGCTTTTTCACACTCTTCATCCCACTGGAAGGCCTTTCTCAGAACTTTAAGGAACGGAAGACACTTGTCCGTGGCTCTGGAAACAAACCTGTTAAGGGCCGCCACCCTTCCAGTGAGTCTCTGAACATCCTTGATACTCCTAGGAGTCTTCATATCGAGCAATGCCTTGATTTTTTTCGGGTTTGCTTCAATCCCCCTCTGATTAACGATGAACCCCAGGAACTTCCCGGCTCCTACCCCGAAGACACATTTCGCTGGGTTGAGCTTCATCCTGTAGGAGTCCATGACATCAAAGGTCTTCTCAAGGTCCGCTATGTGAGTACATGCTTTCAGGCTCTTCGTTAGCATATCGTCCACGTATACCTCCATGGTCTTACCTATCTGCTCCTCGAACATCTTATTGACAAGACGTTGATAGGTCGCGCCTGCATTTTTCAAACCAAAGGGCATCACCTTGTAACAGTACGTCCCCTTGTCAGTGATGAAGGCTGTCTTCTCAGAGTCCTCGGCATCCATGAAGATTTGGTTATAACCTGAATAAGCATCCATGAAACTCATAAGCTCGTGCCCTGCTGTTGCATCCACCATCTGGTCTATCCTAGGCAAGGGATAGCTGTCCTTCGGGCAAGACCTGTTCAGGTCTGTGAAATCTACACACATCCGCCACTTTCCATTAGCCTTAGGCACGATGGCTGCATTTGAGAGCCACTCTGGATAAGTAACCTCTCTTATGAACTCGACCTCTTCCAACTTTTTCACCTCTTCCCTGATGACCTCATGCTTCTCTCTAGAGTAGATCCTTCACCTCTGTTTAATAGGTCTAGCATCTCCATCCACGTTGAGCTTGTGGGTCATGATCCCAGGGTTGATGCCAGGCATGTCTGCATGACTCCACGCGAAGACGCTCTGCCTCCTCCTAAGGAAGTTTATCAGCTCTTCCTTGATCCCTTGCTCCAGGGCCTTGCCGACCTGGATGATTTTTTCCGACTCGTCCTCATTGAGGACGATGGATTCTACCTCTTCCGCCGCCTCGCCCTTCTTTAATTTTGTTTCATCTCTGGGATCAAGTGTGTCAATGCTGTAAGTGACGGTTGCTCTCTTATGGGCCTCTCGCTCTTCGGCCGAGTTGAAATAACACTCCCGCGCCGTAGTCTGGTCCCCTTGCACTTCCCCTACCCCATAAGGAGTTGGGAATTTTAGCATCTGGTGGACCGTTGATGGCACGGATTCAAACTCTTTGAGGGCCACTCTTCCGATGATGAGGTTGTAGGCCGAGAAGACATTCTCGTCCATCACAAAAAAGTTTATCTTATTAGTCAGCCTCTTAGGACACTCATCTCCCATCCGTATATCCATTTCATACATGCCTAATGGGTGTACCTTCTCACCACTGAAGCCTATCAATGGGTGATGGTAAGGCACCAGCCTTGCCCTGCTAAGACCCAAGCTCTTAAAACAAGGCCAGAACATTACATATGCTAAGCTTCCCCCATCTATGAGGATTCTCCCTACATCGCACCCATGCACCCTTGTTGTGATGACCAGAGGGTCATCATAGGGGGCTAAGATGCCTTTGAAGTCAATTCTGGAGAATCCCACCACTAGGGTGTCCATGTCTACCTTCTTTCTCTTCTGTACTGCATCAGAAGAGGTTAGATTCACAACCTCAGTCTTGACCACTGACTTTGCCTCCGCTACATGAGCCTTCCTATCGGCTACCACATAGCCACCTCCCGTGAATCCCCCACATATGGTGCTAACACCAAAGGAGATCATTCCTACCCTCTTCACTGGGGTGTTGTCATCCTTAGGTGGGAGATCCGGGTCATCGCCATCGTCACCCTCTGAATCATCATGCCTTCTAGTCGGGACATCGCCGCGGCATCTGTCATCTCTTCTCTTTCTAGGGTCTTCTCTTCCACCCTTCGGGGCCTTGCCATCCACATACTTTCTCAGCTTCCCGGATTTCAGCATCTTCTCGATCTCATCCTTCAGAGAGAAGCATTTTTCTGTGACATGTCCGTGATCCTGATGGAACTCACACCAGAGGTTTTTATTCCTCTTATGTGGCGGGGCCTTCAGTTTTTCTGGCCACCTCAGAGCCCGGTCAGTCTTGATTTCATTAAGGATGTGCTCACAGCTCACAGTCAGAGGAGTGTAATGAGCGAACTTGTCGTCTGCTGACCTCTTCTTCCCCTCTTTCTTACCCTGGGACCTCCCAGTGCTACCACGGTTCTCCTCCTCATATTTGGCGGCCATTGCCTCTTCCGCATTCATCACTTTCCCTGCGGTGGACAACAGCTCTGCCATAGACTTGGGGGGGTCCTCCGCCAGCTTCCACAATAGCTTCCCCTTCTGGAGGCCTCCTATCAAGGCGGTCATGGCTATGCTCTCTTCATAATCCTCTACCTCCAACTTCTCCTTGTTAAATCTTGCTATATAGTCTCTTAGGCTTTCACCCTTAGCCTGTTTGACATACAAGAGGTGGGTGTTCTTCTTCTGAGGTCTTACCCCAAAGAAGAAGTTGTGGATGAACTGCTCTGCTAGGCCCTTGAAGTTTTCAATCGAGTTCTTTGGAAGAGAGGTGAACCAACTATGAGCTGCCCCTGTCAAGGTCCCTGAGAAGGCCCTACACTTAATCTCATCAGGGATTGACTAAATATCTGCCGCCGACTGATACATCTCGATATGGTGCACCGGGTTAGTGCTGCCATCATACTTAGGCGTCACCGTAGGAGGCTTGAACTTAGCTGGGGTTGGGAATCCCACTATCCTAGCTACAAACGGGGAGCCCTCCAAGCAGCCCCTATGTAGTGGGTCCCTGCTCTTTATGAGATCCCCTATCTTTTCCTCGAGACGTTGGATTGAGTCATTCCAGGGTCTTCTCTCTTCAGCCAGGCCGAGGTTATCCCCTGCCACCTCCCTACGATGGACAAAGGGTTCCCTAGCCACAACATGCTGACTATTGACTTCTTCCTGCTCCCTGGCTCTTCTCTCCACAGGTCGGCCTTGATCTGGCCGAGCCTGCCTATTCCCTCTTTGAGAGCCTGCTGCGCTCCTTGACCTCGATAGCCTCTGCCTCAGGTCATTGACTGGGCCTAGCCTCTCGAAGGCCGACCCTCTCTGCTGGGCCTCATCTCTTCCACGGATGACACATCCTTGGCTCTGCCTATCAAAGGCCGACCCCCTATGTTGGGCCTCGTCTCTTCTTTGGCCGACACATCCTTAGCTCTGCCTAAGGGGTCGTACGGTGTTATCTGACACCTCATACGACTTCCAGTAATCTTTCGGGGCCTCCTCAGCTTCTAGGTCATCATACCTGTCTTCTGGGCAAGGGTTTCCCTGCCTCCCCAGGCGCAAGCGCCTAGGGTCAGCAACGTCCCTCCTCCGCTGGGGTGCAGGTTGGTCCTTCATGGGCGCCTGGGGTGGTCCCCTGGCATCAGGATGGGGTTGAACTGCCGCCGGAGTTATCATGTCCGGGGAGACTCCCGATGGCCTCATCATCATGGTTTGTCTGAGCTGGGCAAATTGCTCCTTCATGGCTTATTGTGTTGCAGCTAAAGATTTCAAAGCTGCTGCCACCTCAGCCATTTCGGACTGGGGAGGAGCCTGACTGGAGCTAGCCCCTCCACCTCCGGGCGGTGGAAGAGGTGGTGGTAATTCGGGTGCCATGTGTTGATAATAAAGAGATTGAACATCAAGTGAGATTAATACCTTAAAGGACCTCTTTCAATGGTGAAACAGCTCCACACAAGGGGTGGTTCCTGGTTCACCACCAGAGTCTCCGGTGAGGTAAAGCAGAAAAAGAGGAAGAGATAGCCTCTCGATTCCCACAGATGGTGCCAAAATGATGATGCTGGGAATCAGCACCACCAGGTAAGGTGTTTCCAAGCTCTATATGTATATAACAATGGCAGTACAGCTATAAAAAGAGAAGAGAATGAGGTGAGGATATGAGGAGATTAACACCGGAATATGGGTGGTTCAGCCTATTCTGGCCTACGTCCACAGTGAGCGTGTGAGTAATATCACTGACAGATGGTACTAATGACCATGGGTACAATTCCCTCAAGCTCTCTCTCTCTCTATTGTATATTTTGACAGGGTTTCTACTAGGGTTGCATGAATGAGATCCTTTTGCAAGGTAGGGGATGATCCCTTTATATAGTGCCTAGGGGGTGTAATGTACCCCCTATGCATGTAATGTGCATGTGTGTAGTTTCCTCACCAATGGGGGTGTGCCACCTGTCATGGCCACATGTAGGTAATGATGATGAAATATTCTCCCACATGTGGAGAATAATCTTGTTACAACTGATTTGTGCCCAGGTGTCCTTATCCAGATGTCAACAGATGCTCGACAGTCATGTTGGTGAATGGCCTCGGCCTAGGAGAGGCCGAGCTATAAAGGTTGGATGTCCGCTCAATCCACGAAGTGTCATGAGGAATCTCGGCTTGATGTCAGCCGAGGTATATGCTAGGGTCAGCCTGAGCCGAGGTTAAGCACGTGGCATGCTGATGTTTACTAATACCTCTGATAACCTCGGCCCAAGACGAGGTAGGATCCATGATGAAGGTGAATCAGTGGCTCCTTGTTATCTCAGCCTACTGATGGCCGAGGTTGCTATTCCTGGGCACTTGAGGGTGCTGTTGATATCTGCGACGTGCGTAGTATCCTTGGGGAGGTGCATGTAGTAATGTCGGCCAGGGCCGAGGTAGTCCTGGCCGAGGGATGATATCGGTGGTCCTTACCCCTTATTGGGCCTACCAATGTCTCGGCCACCATCTCGGCCGAGGTAGGTATCCCTGGCTGAGGTTATACTTGGGCATATCAGCGGAGATTAACCAACCCGGTGAGATTTCGAGCCTATATTTTTTTAGATTATTTTAAATCAATCAGAGTTACTCGTTAACTCAAAGTTCAATTCAGTGTCTAAAAACGTCATTGATGATCTCAATCCTTTGTTTTGATCGGTTATGGGAAGCGTGTGAGGTGTTGTCTCGATAAGTGCGCTCACATATCTCTAAACTTAATTAATCTCGAGATGCATATGGTAAAATAACTCGCATTTGGACAATGAAGTAGGCCCTTGTTTGTTTACCCAAAAATATTGGCGCGAAAAAGTGTGAAATTTTTTCCCTTTTGTAACCCAAATTTGAGCCAAATAATTTTTCCTTTCATTTGACAACCCGAAAAACCCATATAAACCCGGAATTGTGAAAGTTGAAAATCCCAAAAATGAAGTCCGAAAAGTGCATAAAAAGGGGCAAGAAAAAAAATAGAAAAATGCTCAACAAAAATAGCACGAAAAGAAAAGTGTGAAAAGTAGGGTTATCGTATCCCTCATATCGTAAGCAGCAAACAGTTTATCGTATCCCTTATCAGCACTGAGTTGCTGATACTTCTTCTCATATCCTTCGTGCAAAAGGGCTGTAGATTCCTTATATTATTGTTTAAGCTCTTCAAGAGTCCCTTGGAGATCTTCAATCATTTCATAATATGCTACATTGTTAGCCACCGCACGGTCAAGCAGGCACTTCAAATACTGGTAGTCTAAAATTGCTTTCTCTGAAGCACCTTGACCAAGGATGTCAACGATTTGTGCTGCACTCATATCTGTATGACCAGCTTTGAAGTACTCATTGCATTGCCTCAATAATTTTGTATCATGAGAAGACAATAACTCCATCCTGGACATAAACTAGTAAAGGAAGAGAAAGCAAGAATCAATAAGAGTTCAAACATAGCATGAAGAGGAGAAATAACAGTATGAATAGGCGAAACTTCAAATTTTATTACATCATAAAGGAGAAGTACAAAATTCAGAGTTACATTTGATAAAGAAAAAATAAACAGAGATAAAAACCCGAACAACTCTACACCTTTTCCTTGTCTCCTAAAACTTTCTCGGGAGGTTGGGACGAGGAGGTAGGTTGCTCGGATGGAAAAGATAGTTGCTCGGGGAGTGCTGAAAGTTGCTCGTTTGAAACCATGGATGGTTGAAGTTGCTCGCTTGTGGAATGGATAGCTGGGGAATGAGGAATTTTGATCTCCCATCACCATGGAGGATTCCTCAGAGGCGGCTTCGTCCTCTTCTTCTTCTTCAGGAGTTGGAGGGGGCCCAGGATGTGTCGTTGAAACAGGTCAGAATTTTCATCGACCTTCATCTCTTGCAGAGGAACGACCCAGCCATCCCTAAAGTATTTGTGGCTACCATATTTCACCTGCGACATTATGGCAGCCAGACCTTTATTCCACCCCTAATCCCAGCCAGTGCTGAAAGACTTTTTTATAGCTAACGTCCTTTTCATTTTCTCCAAGGAAAGCTTCTCGGAAAGAAGATCCTCGACAGCCTTTAGCTTATTCTCTATTTTCCCTTTTGACGACCTACTTAACAAAGTCGGCCCAATTCTTCTTCAGCATTTTTGAGCTTACTTTCGAGCTCCCCAGCATTTTTGAGCTTCTCATTGAGCTCTTATCATACTTGGTTTCTCTCCTGTTCGGTGGAATGAAGTTTCTCCTCCCAAACAGCCTTATCATCATCATACTTCTGACGAGTGTCACACCCCGCCTAATTCTGGCGTCGGCCGCCACCAAAACTAAGCCGGGCGTGAACTAAATAAATACCATTCTTAGCATGAGACAGATATGAGACATAACTAAATCAGTCCATAAAATAAATAATTGGTCAATCTCAAATGATCACAAATAACTAAGCGATAAAAGATCCATCACATGTTGACTCCAAAAATCCAATCTCCAATAATGATTAAATAAAATCTGAACTAATCCCAAAATAAATCCTCTAAACAACTTTGGAACCGAATGGCCCAATAAAACTCAAATGAAGTCTCATAATACGACTGGAAAAGAAAGTCTAACTAAACTATGCCATAAAGTAAATAACTCCAGCTGAACCTCCAATGATAACTCCGATAAACTTATACAGCTTCTCCAAATTCTCATCCTGAAAAAGATTAGTCAACGCATGGGTCAGATCCACAGCCCCGAGCAAGAATACACACTACTCCCCTCAAATAGGATCCTTGAATCCAGACAGTAGCATTATATGCAATAAATATCACAATAGAATATTTTAAATTAAACGGGATAATTAAACGCGATTGATATAAATCACTAACTACCCGCATAAATCCCCATTTATAAAGGCACACCAATATGATTTTAATTTCCCAGGTCCCACGATGTTAATTTCATTAAATTAACCATTTTTTATTATATCCTCATTTTATTATGGCGGTCCTCCCGCCTCGGGTGATTTCTCTACAAAAAATACACATCCCCTCGTCAAAACGCCGGCTGGCCCGTTTAAACTGTCGGCCCTCGCTGATTGACGAGGTTCCACACACGACACGACATAAAACGCCGGCTGGCCCGTTTAAACTGTCGGCCCTCGCTGATTATTTCGCTAATATATTTTAATACCCGTCTTATTATCTTCGGTATTAGTTCTCAGTTTCTCAATTCACAATTTATAATTTACCCCACCTTTTTATCGATGTGAGATCCTCAAAATACCCCTTAGTCCCATACCTAAGGGTTCCCAAGTCATCAATACGTCCTAACTTATGTATAGGAGGATTTTCTAACATAAATCATAACCTAGTCTCATACTTAGACAAGTGTAACGACGATAAAGTAATAAAAATCAACCCACCCTCAAGGTGATAAAAACGCAATAATCTTCCCTCACTAGTCCCATTCCTAGAAGGCATCTAAAAATATAGGGGGAGCAAAAATACCCAACAACCCATCGTCACAAGGAAATATAATAATACCAAAAAGTCACACGACCAAGCATGATTAATCAACTTATAAAACTACGCATGATAGTCCAATTCAATTAAATCTTTAATTTAATTATCACAACGTCAACAATACCCAAATAATCTCATTTAATTATTTTAAATTAAATATACCAATTTTTCATCATATATACATCAAAAACCAAATTTCATTATCTCTACATGTATTACATGAGTTATACGCACCCCAAAATTATTTATTTTAAAACTAGGGTTTTCTATATGCTGCCTACACCAATAAAACCCAAAATCACTCATCAATCCTACGTACCCAAAGGGTTATGAATATTATTCAGATTAAAAGATTTTATAAAAACAGCCCCATAATTAGTATTCACTCTTTCTAATTAAGTTACTAATTATTTTTAAGAAAACATGTAATTAAGTGTTTAGGCGACACTTAAAATGCATATTACTAAAGGAAAAGAATAGAGTATTCATGCCTGAATAAAAGTTGGTTTAGAAATCTGATCTTGAATGTGTATTCCTCTAAAAAATTTGACAAAGATTCGTTCTTGACGCGTCTTGAGAAAAACCGGTTAATCTTGACAAAACTTGAGTTGAAAGTTATGTAGAATGGGTCTAGGGTTTTGAGGTTGAAGAAGATGAAGAAGATGAGAGGATTCTGATTTTTGAGAAGGCTAAAGTGTGTTTTAAAAGATCTAAACTCGTCACTTTATGTTTATATACCAAAAATAATTAGAGTCCTAATCAAATACAAATACTTAAAAAAATCATTACGGACGATCGAACCGTTAGAATCGCTTGAAATTTTAGTATGTTGTAGCGAACGGCGAGACAGGACTGCTGAAAAAAATACAGCTTGATCGGACGGTCGAATTTTTAAAAATATTACTTTTACTAGAAAGTTTTATGTTTTGAGGACTCTTAGAGAGTTTTATATTTTGAGGACTCTTCTAAATAATAAAAATTCAATTAAAACTCCATTTTAATTCCGATTCCAATTCCGTTTGAAAATTTATTTTTTCAAATATAAAAATCAACACTTTAAATTATAAAATTTATAAAATCCAAAATTTCATTTTTCTCCGATTTCCAAAATTAATTTAAAAATTCCCATTTAAAAAAAACCCGGGTTGTTACATACTTCCCCACTAGCAAAGAATTTCGTCCTCGAAATTATATGAAGTATGCACATAAACACTTAAATCTCGCAAAAAGAAAATAAGGCTCACATATGCCTACCCGTAGAATACCATAATTGGGCGCCCATACACCCAATTCTACGCGCACCTACCCCACGAGTAACAAAATAATATATATTGCCTATATACATACACATAACTATGAAAATAATGGCCTACCACATGCATTCAAAATCCCCCACTCGATCCTATATCCGAAAGTCATTAAAATTATAACTTCCTCAAATTAAATCTCAACATAAAAAATCGATACATACGGTACCTAACACCTGTACTAAAATCTCCAAAATAATTATCGTCTCCAAAATCCATTCTAAGGATCCCCACATCAAACTTACTAATTCTAAACTCAATGTCTACAACGTCCTTAACTCAAAACTTCACATCTCCAAGAAATACATCTAACATGTATGCTAGACCCTCTACCTTAAGAAGTACGAATCACCAAGGTAATCAAAGATCGGCAATGCGGAAGCTAAACGGACTCATAACCTACGAGACCTAAGACCATGCTCTGATACCATTTGTCACACCCGCCTAATTTTGGCGTCGGCCGCCACCAAAACTAAGCCGGGCGTGAACTAAATAAATACCATTCTTAGCATGAGACAGATATGAGACATAACTAAATCAGTCCATAAGATAAATAATTGGTCAATCTGAAATGATCACAAATAACTAAGCGATAAAAGATCCATCACATGCTAACTCCAAAAATCCAATCTCCAATAATGATTAAATAAAATCTCAAATAATCCCAAAATAAATCCTCTAAACAACTTTGGAACCGAATGGCCCAATAAAACTCAAATGAAGTCTCATAATACGACTGGAAAAGAAAGTCTAACTAAACTATGCCATAAAGTAAATAACTCCAGCTGCACCTCCAATGATAACTCCGATAAACTTATACAGCTTCTCCAAATTCTAATCCTGAAAAAGATTAGTCAACGCATGGGTCAGAGCCAAAGCCCCGAGCAAGAATACACATTACTCCCCTTTATAGGATCCTTGAATCCAGACAGTAGCATTATACGCAATAAATATCACAATAGAATATATTAAATTAAACGGAATAATTAAACGCGATTGATATAAATCACTAACTACCCGCATAAATCCCCATTTATAAAGGCACACCAATATGATTTTAATTTCCCAGGTCCCACGGTGTTAATTTCATTAAATTAACTAGCTTTTATTATATCCTCATTTTATTATGGCGGTCCTCCCGCCTTGGGTGATTTCTCCACAAAAAAAACACATCCCCTCGTCAAAACGCCGGCTGGCCCGTTTAAACTGTCGGCCCTCGCTTATTATGTCGCCAATATATTTTAATACCCGTCTTATTATCTTCGGTATTAGTTCTCAATTTCTCAATTCACAATTTATAATTTACCCCACCTTTTTATCGATGTGAGATCCTCAAAATACCCCTTAGTCCCATACCTAAGGGTTCCCAAGTCATCAATACGTCCTAACTTATGTATAGGAGGATTTTCTAACATAAATCATAACCTATTCTCATACTTAGACAAGTGTAACGACGATAAAGTAATAAAAATCAGCCCACCCTCAAGGTGATAAAAACGCAATAATCTTCCCTCACTAGTCCCATTCCTAGAAAGCATTCTAAAAATATAGGGGGAGCAAAAATACCCAACAACCCATCGTCACAAGGAAATATAATAATACTAAAAAGTCACACGACCACGCATGATTAATTAACGTATAAAACTACGCATGATAGTCCAATTCAATTAAATCTTTAATTTAATTATCACAACGTCAACAATACCCAAATAATCTCATTTAATTATTTTAAATTAAATAGACCAATTTTTCATCATATATACATCAAAAACCAAATTTCATTATCTCTACATGTATTACATGAGTTATACGCACCCAAAAATTATTTATTTTAAAACTAGGGTTTTTCTATATGCAGCCTACACCAATAAAACCCAAAATCACTCATCAATCCTACGTACCCAAAGGGTTATGAATATTATTCAGATTAAAAGATTTTATAAAAACAGCCCCATAATTAGTATTCACTCTTTCTAATTAAGTTACTAATTATTTTTAAGAAAACATGTAATTAAGTGTTTAGGCGACACTTAAAACGCATAATACTAAAGGAAAAGAATAGAGTATTCATGCCTGAATAAAAGTTGGTTTAGAAATCTGATCTTGAATGTGTATTCCTCTCAAAAATTTGACAAAGATTAGTTTTTGACGCGTCTTGAGAAAAAACGGTTAATCTTGACAAAACTTGAGTTGAAAGTTATGTAGAATGGGTCTAGGGTTTTGAGGTTGAAGAAGATGAAGAAGATGAGAGGAATCTGATTTTTGAGAAGGCTAAAGTGTGTTTTAAAAGATCTAAACTCATCACTTTATGTTTATATACCAAAAATAATTAGAGTCCTAATCAAATACAAATACTTAAAAAAATCATTACGGACGATCGGACCGTTAGAATTGCTTGAAATTTTAGTATATTGTAGCGAACGGTGAGACAGGAATGCTGACAAAAATACAGCTTGATCGGACGGTCGGATTTTTAAAAATATTATTTTTACTAGAAAGTTTTATGTTTTGAGGACTCTTAGAGAGTTTTATATTGTGAGGATTCTTCTAAATAATAAAAATTCAATTAAAACTCCATTTTAATTCCGATTCCAATTCCGTTTGAAAATTTATTTTTTCAAATATAAAAATCAACACTTTAAATTATAAAATTTATAAAATCCAAAATTTCATTTTTTTCTGATTTCCAAAATTAATTTAAAAATTCCCATTTAAAAAAAATCCGGGTTGTTACATACTTCCCCACTAGCAAAGAATTTCGTCCTCGAAATTATATGAAGCATACACATAAACACTTAAATCTCGCAAAAAGAAAATAAGGCTCACATATGCCTACCCGTAGAATACCATAATTGGGCGCTCATACACCCAATTCTACGCGCACCTACCCCACGAGTAACAAAATAATATATATTTCCTATATACATACACATAACTATGAAAATAATGGCGTACCACATGCACTCAAAATCCCCCCACTCGATCCTATATCCGAAAGTCATTAAAATTATAACTTCCTCAAATTAAATCTCAACATCAAAAATCGATACATACGGTACCTAACACCTGTACTAAAATCTCCAAAATAATTATCGTCTCCAAAATCCATTCTAAGGATCCCCACATCAAGCTTACTAATTCTAAACTCAATGTCTACAACGTCCTTAACTCAAAACTTCACATCTCCAAGAAATGCATCTAACATGTATGCTAGACCCTCTACCTTAAGAAGTACGAATCATCAAAGGTAATCAAAGATCGGCAACGCGGAAGCTAAACGAGCTCATAACCTACGAGACCTAAGACCATGCTCTGATACCATTTGTCACACCTCGCCTAATTCTGGCGTCGACCGCCACCAAAACTAAGCCGGGCGTGAACTAAATAAATACCATTCTTAGCATGAGACAGATATGAGACATAACTAAATCAGTCCATAAGATAAATAATTGGTCAATCTCAAATGATCACAAATAACAAAGCGATAAAAGATCCATCACATGCTAACTCCAAAAATCTAATCTCCAATAATGATTAAATAAAATCTCAAATAATCCCAAAATAAATCCTCTAAACAACTTTGGAACCGAATGGCCCAATAAAACTCAAATGAAGTCTCATAATACGACTGGAAAAGAAAGTCTAACTAAACTATGCCATAAAGTAAATAACTCCAGCTTCACCTCCAATGATAACTCCGATAAACTTATACAGCTTCTCCAAATTCTAATCCTGAAAAAGATTAGTCAACGCATGGGTTAGAGCCAAAGCCCCGAGCAAGAATACACATTACTCCCCTCAAATAGGATCCTTGAATCCAGACAGTAGCATTATACGCAATAAATATCACAATAGAATATTTTAAATTAAACGGGATAATTAAACGCGATTGATATAAATCACTAACTACCCGCATAAATCCCCATTTATAAAGGCACACCAATATGATTTTAATTTCCCAGGTCCCACGATGTTAATTTCATTAAATTAACTAGATTTTATTATATCCTCATTTTATTATGGAGGTCCTCCCGCCTTGGGTGATTTCTCCACAAAAAAAACACATGCCCTCGTCAAAACGCCGGCTGACCCGTTTAAACTGTCGGCCCTCGCTGATTATGTCGGCAATATATTTTAATACCCGTCTTATTATCTTCGGTATTAGTTCTCAATTTCTCAATTCACAATTTATAATTTACCCCACCTTTTTATCGATGTGAGATCCTCAAAATACCCCTTAGTCCCATACCTAAGGGTTCCCAAGTCATCAATACGTCCTAACTTATGTATAAGAGGATTTTCTAACATAAATCATAACCTAGTCTCATACTTAGACAAGTGTAACGACGATAAAGTAATAAAAATCAGCCCACCCTCAAGGTGATAAAAACGTAATAATCTTCCCTCACTAGTCCCATTCCTAGAAGGCATTCTAAAAATATAGGGGGAGCAAAAATACCCAACAACCCATCGTCACAAGGAAATATAATAATACCAAAAAGTCACACGACCACGCATGATTAATCAACGTATAAAACTACGCATGATAGTCCAATTCAATTAAATCTTTAATTTAATTATCACAATGTCAACAATACCCAAATAATCTCATTTAATTATTTTAAATTAAAATATACCAATTTTTCATCATATATACATCAAAAACCAAATTTCATTATCTCTACATGTATTACATGAGTTATACGCACCGAAAAATTATTTATTTTAAAACTAGGGTTTTTCTATATGCAGCCTACACCAATAAAACCCAAAATCACTCATCAATCCTACGTACCCAAAGGGTTATGAATATTATTCTGTTTAAAAGATTTTATAAAAACAACCCCATAATTAGTATTCACTCTTTCTAATTAAGTTACTAATTATTTTTAAGAAAACATGTAATTAAGTGTTTAGGCGACACTTAAAACGCATAATACTAAAGGAAAAGAATAGAGTATTCATGCCTGAATAAAAGTTGGTTTAGAAATCTGATCTTAAATGTGTATTCCTCTCAAAAATTTGACAAAGATTCGTTCTTGACGCGTCTTGAGAAAAACCGGTTAATCTTGACAAAACTTGAGTTGAAAGTTATGTAGAATGGGGCTAGGGTTTTGAGGTTGAAGAAGATGAAGAAGATGGGAGGATTCTGATTTTTGAGAAGGCTAAAGTGTGTTTTAAAAGATCTAAACTCGTCACTTTATGTTTATATACCAAAAATAATTAGAGTCCTAATCAAATACAAATACTTACAAAAATCATTACGGACGATCGGATCATTAGAATCGCTTGAAATTTTAGTATGATGTAGCGAACGGCGAGACAGGACTGCTGACAAAAATTCAGCTTGATCGGACTGTCGGATTTCTAAAAATATTATTTTTACTAGAAAGTTTTATGTTTTGAGGACTCTTAGAGAGTTTTATATTTTCAGGACTCTTCTAAATAATAAAAATTCAATTAAAACTCCATTTTAATTCCGATTCCAATTCCGTTTGAAAATTTATTTTTTCAAATATAAAAATCAACACTTTAAATTATAAAATTTAAAAAACCCAAAATTTCATTTTTCTCCGATTTCCAAAATTAATTTAAAAATTCCCATTTAAAAAAAACCGGGTTGTTACATACTTCCCCACTAGCAAAGAATTTCGTCCTCAAAATTATACGAAGCATACACATAAACACTTAAATCTCGCAAAAAGAAAATAAGGCTCACATATGCCTTCCCGTATAATACCATAATTGGGCACCCATACACCCAATTCTATGCGCACCTACCCCACGAGTAACAAACTAATATATATTGCCTATATACATACACATAACTATGAAAATAATGGCGTACCACATGCTCTCAAAATCCCCCACTCGATCCTATATCCGAAAGTCATTAAAATTATAACTTCCTCAAATTAAATCTCAACATCAAAAATCGATACATACGGTACCTAACATCTGTACTAAAATCTCCAAAATAATTATCGTCTCCAAAATCCATTCTAAGGATCCCCACATCAAGCTTACTAATTCTAAACTCAATGTCTACAACGTCCTTAACTCAAAACTTCACATCTCAAAGAAATGCATCTAACATGTATGCTAGACCCTCTACCTTAAGAAGTACGAATCATCAAAGGGAATCAAAGATCGACAACGCGGAAGCTAAACGGACTCATAACCTACGAGACCTAAGACCATGCTCTGATACCATCTGTCACACCCCGCCTAATTCTGGCGTCGGCCGCCACCAAAACTAAGCCGGGCGTGAACTAAATAAATACCATTCTTAGCATGAGATAGATATGAGACATAACTAAATCAGTCCATAAGTTAAATAATTGGTCAATCTCAAATGATCACAAATAACTAAGCGATAAAAGATCCATCACATGCTAACTCCAAAAATCCAATCTCCAATAATGATTAAATTAAATCTCAAATAATCCCAAAATAAATCCTCTAAACAACTTTGGAACCGAATGGCCCAATAAAACTCAAATTAAGTCTCATAATACGACTGGAAAAGAAAGTCTAACTAAACTATGCCATAAAGTAAATAACTCCAGCTGCACCTCCAATGATAACTCCGATAAACTTATACAGCTTCTCCAAATTCTAATCCTGAAAAAGATTAGTCAACGCATGGGTCAGAGCGAAAGCCCCGAGCAAGAATACACATTACTCCCCTCAAATAGGATCCTTGAATCCAGACAGTAGTATTATACGCAATAATATCACAATAGAATATTTTAAATTAAACGGGATAATTAAACGCGATTGATATAAATCACTAACTACCCGCATAAATCCCCATTTATAAAGGCACACCAATATGATTTTAATTTCCCAGGTCCCACGATGTTAATTTCATTAAATTAACCAGCTTTTATTATATCCTCATTTTATTATGGCGGTCTTCCCGCCTCGGGTGATTTCTCCACAAAAAATACACATCCCCTCGTCAAAACGTCGGATGGCCCGTTTAAACTGTCGGCCCTCGCTGATTGACAAGGTTCCACACACGACACGACATAAAATGCCGACTGGCCCGTTTAAACTGTCGGCCCTCGCTGATTATGTCGCCAATATATTTTAATACCCGTCTTATTATCTTAGGTATTAGTTCTCAATTTCTCAATTCACAATTTATAATTTACCCCACCTTTTTATCGATGTGAGATCCTCAAAATACCCCTTAGTCCCATACCTAAGGGTTCCCAAGTCATCAATACATCCTAACTTATGTATAGGAGGATTTTCTAACATAAATCATAACCTAGTCTCATACTTAGACAAGTGTAATGACGATAAAGTAATAAAAATCAGCCCACCCTCAAGGTGATAAAAACGCAATAATCTTCCCTCACTAGTCCCATTCTTAGAAGGCATTCTTAAAATATAGGGGGAGCAAAAATACCCAATAACCCATCGTCACAAGGAAATATAATAATACCAAAAAGTCACACGACCATGCATGATTAATCAACGTATAAAACTACGCATGATAGTCCAATTCAATTAAATCTTTAATTTAATTATCACAACGTCAACAATAACCAAATAATCTCATTTAATTATTTTAAATTAAATATACCAATTTTTCATCATATATACATCAAAAACCAAATTTCATTATCTCTACATGTATTACATGAGTTATACGCACCCAAAAATTATTTATTTTAAAACTAGGGTTTTTCTATATGCAGCCTACACCAATAAAACCCAAAATCACTCATCAATCCTACGTACCCAAAGGGTTATGAATATTATTCAGATTAAAAGATTTTATAAAAACAGCCCCATAATTAGTATTCACTCTTTCTAATTAAGTTACTAATTATTTTTAAGAAAACATGTAATTAAGTGTTTAAGCGACACTTAAAACGCATAATACTAAAGGAAAAGAATAGAGTATTCATGCCTGAATAAAAGTTGGTTTAGAAATCTGATCTTGAATGTGCATTCCTCTCAAAAATTTGACAAAGATTCGTTCTTGACGCGTCTTGAGAAATCTTGACAAAACTTGAGTTGAAAGTTATGTAGAATGGGGATAGGGTTTTGAGGTTGAAGAAGATGAAGAAGATGAGAGGATTCTGATTTTTGAGAAGGCTAAAGTGTGTTTTAAAAGATCTAAATTCGTCACTTTATGTTTATATACCAAAAATAATTAGAGTCCTAATAAAATACAAATACTTAAAAAAATCATTACGGATGATCGAACCGTTAGAATCGCTTGAAATTTTAGTATGTTGTTGCGAACGGCGAGACAGGTTGCTGACAAAAATTCAGCTTGATCGGACGGTCGGATTTCTAAAAATATTATTTTTACTAGAAAGTTTTATGTTTTGAGGACTCTTAGAGAGTTTTATATTTTGAGGACTCTTCTAAATAATAAAAATTCAATTAAAACTCCATTTTAATTCCGATTCCAATTCCGTTTGAAAATTTATTTTTCAAATATAAAAATCAACACTTTAAATTATAAAATTTATAAAATCCAAAATTTCATTTTTCTCCGATTTCCAAAATTAATTTAAAAATTCCCATTTAAAAAAAATCCGGGTTGTTACATACTTCCCCACTAGCAAAGAATTTCGTCCTCAAAATTATACGAAGCAAACACATAAACACTTAAATCTCGCAAAAAGAAAATAAGGCTCACATATGCCTACCCGTAGAATACCATAATTGGGCGCCCATACACCCAATTCTATGCGCACCTACCCCACGAGTAACAAAATAATATATATTGCCTATATACATACACATAACTATGAAAATAATGGCATACCACATGCTCTCAAAATCCCCCACTCGATCCTATATCAGAAAGTCATTAAAATTATAACTTCCTCAAATTAAATCTCAACATCAAAATCAATACATACGGTACCTAACATCTGTACTAAAATCTCCAAAATAATTATCGTCTCCAAAATCCATTCTAAGGATCCCCACATCAAGCTTACTAATTCTAAACTCAATGTCTACAACGTCCTTAACTCAAAACTTCACATCTCCAAGAAATGAATCTAACATGTATGCTAGACCCTCTACCTTAAGAAGTACGAATCATCAAAGGGAATCAAAGATCGGCAACGCGGAAGCTAAACGGACTCATAACCTACGAGACCTAAGACCATGCTCTGATACCATCTGTCACACCCCGCCTAATTCTGGCGTCGGCCGCCACCAAAACTAAGCCGGGCGTGAACTAAATAAATACCATTCTTAGCATGAGATAGATATGAGACATAACTAAATCAGTCCATAAGTTAAATAATTGGTCAATCTCAAATGATCACAAATAACTAAGCGATAAAAGATCCATCACATGCTAACTCCAAAAATCCAATCTCCAATAATGATTAAATTAAATCTCAAATAATCCCAAAATAAATCCTCTAAACAACTTTGGAACCGAATGGCCCAATAAAACTCAAATGAAATCTCATAATACGACTGGAAAAGATAGTCTAACTAAACTATGCCATAAAGTAAATAACTCCAGCTGCACCTCCAATGATAACTCCGATAAACTTATACAGCTTCTCCAAATTCTAATCCTGAAAAAGATTAGTCAACGCATGGGTCAGAGCCAAAGCCCCGAGCAAGAATACACATTACTCCCCTCAAATAGGATCCTTGAATCCAGACAGTAGTATTATATGCAATAAATATCACAATAGAATATTTTAAATTAAACGGGATAATTAAACGCGATTGATATAAATCACTAACTACCCGCATAAATCCCCATTTATAAAGGCACACCAATATGATTTTAATTTCCCAGGTCCCACGATGTTAATTTCATTAAATTAACCAGCATTTATTATATCCTCATTTTATTATGGCGGTCCTCCCGCCTCGGGTGATTTCTCCACAAAAAATACACATCCCCTCGTCAAAACGCCGGCTGGCCCGTTTAAACTGTCGGCCCTCGCTGATTAACGAGGTTCCACACACGACACGACATAAAACGCCGACTGGCCCGTTTAAACTGTCGGCCCTCGCTGATTATGTCGCCAATATATTTTAATACCCGTCTTATTATCTTCGGTATTAGTTCTCAATTTCTCAATTCACAATTTATAATTTCCCCCACCTTTTTATCGATGTGAGATCCTCAAAATACCCCTTAGTCCCATACCTAAGGTTTCCCAAGTCATCAATACGTCCTAACTTATGTATAGGAGGATTTTCTAACATAAATCATAACCTAGTCTCATACTTAGACAAGTGTAACGACGATAAAGTAATAAAAATCAGCCCACCCTCAAGGTGATAAAAACGCAATAATCTTCCCTCACTAGTCCCATTCCTAGAAGGCATTCTAAAAATATAGGGGGAGCAAAAATACCCAACAACCCATCGTCACAAGGAAATATAATAATACCAAAAATCACATGACCACGCATGATTAATCAACGTATAAAACTACGCATGATAGTCCAATTCAATTAAATCTTTAATTTAATTATCACAACGTCAACAGTACCCAAATAATCTCATTTAATTATTTTAAATTAAATATACCAATTTTTCATCATATATACATCAAAAAACAAATTTCATTATCTCTACATGTATTACCTGAGTAATACGCACCCAAAAATTATTTATTTTAAAACTAGAGTTTTTCTATATGCAGCCTACACCAATAAAACCCAAAATCACTCATCAATCCTACGTACCCAAAGGGTTATGAATATTATTCAGATTAAAAGATTTTATAAAAACAGCCCCATAATTAGTATTCACTCTTTCTAATTAAGTTACTAATTATTTTTAAGAAAACATGTAATTAAGTGTTTAGGCGACACTTAAAACGCATAATACTAAAGGAAAAGAATAGAGTATTCATGCCTGAATAAAAGTTGGTTTAGAAATCTGATCTTGAATGTGTATTCCTCTCAAAAATTTGACAAAGATTCGTTCTTGACGCGTCTTGAGAAAAACCGGTTAATCTTGACAAAACTTGAGTTGAAAGTTATGTAGAATGGGTCTAGGGTTTTGAGGTTGAAGAAGATGAAGAAGATGAGAGGATTCTGATTTTTGAGAAGGCTAAAGTGTGTTTTAAAAGATCTAAACTCGTCACTTTATGTTTATATACCAAAAATAATTAGAGTCCTAATCAAATACAAATACTTAAAAAAATCATTACGGACGATCGGACCGTTAGAATCGCTTGAAATTTTTGTATGTTGTAGCGAACGGCGAGACATGACTGCTGACAAAAATTCAGCTTGATCGGACGGTCGGATTTCTAAAAATATTATTTTTACTAGAAAGTTTTATGTTTTGAGGACTCTTAGAGAGTTTTATATTTTGAGGACTCTTCTAAATAATAAAAATTCAATTAAAACTCCATTTTAATTCCGATTCCAATTCCGTTTGAAAATTTATTTTTTCAAATATAAAAATCAACACTTTAAATTATAAAATTTATAAAATCCAAAATTTCATTTTTCTCCGATTTCCAAAATTAATTTAAAAATTCCCATTTAAAAAAAATTCGGGTTGTTACAACGAGAATCTTTCAAAGACTGCGTCAGGACCACCAAAGCTTCCTCTACACCAGACGAGGAGCTTGAAGCTTTGATAGCTTTATTTTTCTTTAAAATGGTATTAAAACAGGTCACTAACTGAGAAAAGAAAATGATATCAAGTCAGTACACAGATGTAACAAGGGAAAAAATGAAAATTGAGGGCAATGATACTTACAGAAGCTATATGACGAGCAACCAATGAGGTAACCATGTCCCGAGAAAGATTTTCTTCCATACCTTGGATCCTGGGAATGATCCAAGACTTCACCGAGCTCATGGCAGAGCTCGGGGCAACAAAAGTGGGAACACCACTTCCAGTAATTGGGGGCTGAGAGATGGATTCAGCCAAATTGACCGAGGAGCTCTTCTTCAGCTTCCTCGGGGGAACAGGAATGGTCTCGACTAATGATGTGGTCTTAGTCGGAGAGATAACAATCACCTCGCTTGGAACAGCGACCTTGCTCGGAGACACCGGGGCTTCTCGGCAACCTTCGCAGTAGTAGCCGCAGGGGGTGCATCAATCTTCTTTGTCCCCTCTGTGGGAACATCATGTTTACTTCTCTTTGCCTCTCCAGCAATGGAGGCAGATTTCTCAAAAATGGCAGGAGCTCTTCTTTTCTTCATTCTTTCACTCAGAGGGATATGAGACTCAGGTAAAGAACTTGCAGAAGCAGGTACTGGTTCTACCTCACTTATCACCGGACGGGCAGTAAAAAATGAGGTGTAACTCTTATACTGCAACAAATATGAAGCTGAACTGATATGCTCGTCAGCAACATCCTGTTGCAAACTCCAGATAAGTTTTAGATGTTTTAAATTAACTTCTGTCTCTTTTGGAGACTTTCTTTTGCTATCAACTGCAAATAAATGAAAATTAAAATATCAGTGACACATTTTATCAAACACAAAGGAAGCATAATTTGAAAAATAAAATAAAAACAACCTATCCCATTTCCATAGGGAGGACATCTAGGACCCTGGTACACATCATTTCCAGTCAATAGAGGGTGTTGCCAGTTTTTCATAACAACCATGTGCTCGAAGTAGTCCCGATTGGCATCTGGGAGATTGACCACTAAAGCCCTATTAAAAAACCTAGTTTTTAAATAAAAAGTATTGTCACCAACAACCCATCTATAACAGAACATAATTTTTGGAATTCCTATACGAGTTCCATGAATTTGATTTAATCTATGAACTCCGTTAACTATTCTTCACGTATTGGGGGCTATTCTTGTAGGAACCACGTCAAAATATTGACAAAATTACAGACATAAAGGGTTTGGGGGAAAAGAAAAGCCACATTCAGCAACAAAGAGACTGGGGAACCAATGTCCCTCAGCGAAACGAAAATAATTTGAAGGATCAGAAAGTTCCTCCAAAATAACCCATGAAGGAATAGAGAAATCAGAACGAAATTTATCAAGCGACACTACAGGGTAAACCATGATGAGTAAAGGAAATCAAAGAGAAAGAAGAAGATCTTATAGGAAAAAGGATGAGTCTGTTGACAATGAATGATGAAAGGGATGAACGCACAAGAGAGAGAGACAATGGAAAACTCAAAGAGACAAATTTGAAAAGTAGAAGACGAGGGTATTTTATGCAATGCTTAAATACCTGTCTTGGGAATGGGTAAAGATAATGATTACAAAAAGAGACGGTTACGTTACCAGCGGCTAAAAAGACAAAAAGGGCACGGGAATCGAAGCGGTCATAAAAATTCAAAAAGTTCGATTCTACGAACTTGGAAGGAGAAATAAATACAAAGGAAAATACTCCTAAATTTCAGGATGACCATTTAAAACCGCCATATTTCGAGAAATAATGTTCCACACTCCTCAAATTTCGAACTATGAAACATTGGGGGCTTCTGTTGATACCAAATTTAGTCTACTGACATGGCTCAATTGAGTGAAGACACGTGGCAATCTGCGTGGCAATAACAAACACTTCCGAACAACACCTTGACCCACTCAGATACTCCGAGCAACAGATTCTCTCCAAGGAACCATACTGCAACGAGGAACTCTGCTTCCCTGATCAACTCAGATGCTCCGACCAACAAGAGTTCTCCGAAGAACTTTAATACACCGAGCAACTTATGAGTACCGAGCTACTTAGGCGGTCCTAGAAGCTTAGGCGGTTCGAGCTGCACCTCGAACAGAGCATTAATAGCAGGATAACCAATAGATTAACTGCGCATTAAATGATTATTATTATCATACAGATGTACACGCCTAATGAACAACTATGTATTACCCTTTCACATTTACAGCCTGAGGGCTATAAATACATTGTATCATCCTCATTGGAGGGGAACCGGGAATTTCTTGACAAAACTTGTAATCAATAATTCCCAAACAGTCAGCAATAATAGAAACAGTGGACATAGGCCATTCTTATAAGGCTGAACCACTTTAAAATTTATTTGTCTCATTTTATTTAATCTGTAACCACTTTAAAATTTCTTTGTCTCATTTTATTTTATCTGTGATTAAATAATTAGATATAATCTAATTTTTTACATCAACACCAGATTACCCCCCCCCATTTCCATTTTACCCAAATACACCTTAAACCCAAGAAAGTCCTAACCGAGGCCGAATTGCGAGGCTGGTTATCGCGTGGAGAGTTAAAACAAAAAAAGATAATAAAAGAGATTAAAGGTGTGAATTAACGACAATGTTCTCGTTTCCCTATAACCGTAATCCGATGATGAGATCCATTTACTATAAAATCTCGTCTTTCTATTGGTGTGCGTGAACTTGGTTCTAATGAATTTACTCTTTTATATCACGCACACCGAGAGAGAATAAGCCAAAATATGAGTAATTCGTTTGTGTGAGCATCCCGTGAGCATTTGAAATCAAAGAAATTTTTTGGAAAGTAACGTAGTGATCAATCAGTGGAAATTAGCGGTTCAATTTTTGGATTCGCACACACACACTATGGCTTAAGACTCGTGAATATGATTTTATAATGACTAGTTTTTGGAGAGTTTAAATTTTACAATTTTTCAGTATTTTGATTTTTCTTTGAGTTAGTAATGAATTTTGTGGGTATATTCACTACAAACCCTCATGAGACACAACTCTTCCTACTAGGGTAACCTAGGGGTTTAAAGGCTTGTTGCATACGCTAAATGCAGTTATTCGCCCACGAAAGAGGTATGCTATCCCATTTTAGAGTTGGATCATGTTTTGATTCTTTTACATTGCTCGGGATGATCAAAGTTCTAAGTTAGGGGGGTTTTATTAGGCATAAATTCGTCACAATTTTCCCCTTAATTTAGAGGCTTTTATTACCTCGGATAATGTAAAACGAGTTAATTTATCTCATATCATTGCTAATGGATTCGTCTAACAAGTATGCCAAGTTTTGTGTACTTCTTATTGATTTTGCAGGTATTTAATACAAAAAAGAAAGAAAGAAGCTGGAAGAAATAAGAGAGAAGAAAGAACAAAAGTCAAAAGGGCAAAAGCATAATTTTCACCAGGAATTCGATCAAGGACCCAAAATAAAAGTTGAATATCTCGAGTCTACGAGTGCATAGTAAGAAACGGCGTTCCAATCCGAGTTTCGGAGTAGAAGTTATGAAGACCCAAAGATGTGAGATGATCATGAGAAATTGAAGAGATAATGAAGAGAAATTGAGAAGAAAATCCGGATCGATCCGGGCCTCATAAACAAGGATCGATCCGGCCTCCCAAAGTCACTGAATAAAGGCATATCTTTGGATAAATCCAAGTGAAATAAAAAAGGGATCGATCCGGTCATCAGGCGGATCGATCCGAAATGTGCTGACCGGATCGATCCGAGGTTCGAGATTTGGGATTATCTTCTTCAAGCTAGAGTCTTGCATGACTCTAAATATCTTATTTTTTGTAATGTATATATTTCAAACTCCTCCCAGATAATAGGGAGAGCTTCTAATTCATTTTAGAGAAGCCTTGTACTTAGTTTTGAAGAAAGAACAACATAAACCCTAGTTTTCATTTAGATTTGATTCATGTAAATTCATTCCATTTTTGCTTTCATAATTGCTGTAGCTAATTAATTAGTTAATAATTTCATTCTTCATAATTCTAAGTTTCTAGTTAAGATGTCTTCTTTCATTAAAATCACGTCTTCTTCTTATTTTATTATGCCTGGATAAATTTCTACGGGTTGGGGTACATGAACCCCACCCGATGTAATTCACGATAATGGGAAATAGACTTTTGAATTAAAATCATAGATGAATCATGTTGCGTGACTGATGCAACCATCGTAGGACTTTTGATCTCGTTTGTCCTAGGTAATCGGGATGCTTAAGCATGTGATGCACGCATTAATTAATGAGACACTGCTTTACTCATTCTTTGATAACATACTGTGCGGGCTACGATCCCTCGTATGTGTCATGATTGGGAGTACTAAAGACTGGGTTTGTTAAAATTCTAATTTCGCATCTAGTATCCTACAAAGTGAATTTCTAGGGCATGGGGGATTGTAACCCGATCTCTTGTACTCGTTTCATAGTTAAACTTTTTGTCTAATTATCATAAGCTTTTCGTTGAATTAGCATAGTTTCATTTTATTCATTCTAGTTTCATTAGTTACTTATTCTAAAATTTGCATCTAGTTGTAGTTGATCCGTATTCCAAATCACCTTTTCCTTCCTTTTAGAGTCAAAGCTAGGTTACCCTTATATTTCCAATGTCGTCACGACTTTGTTCATCATGTTTCCCTGAGGATTGATACTCGACTTACCGGGATTATTACTTGAGCGACAGACTTGCACTTGAGCCTATATATCACGCACACTAGACACATTTGTGGTCACGTCAGCTATGTCATTGAATATCATCCACCAAAGTTCTTCGTGAGAAGCACATATAATATTTTTTTCCTCGAATTAAAAAATCTATACGTTATCTTCTCCCATGGGATGGTCAGTTAGGTAATCAGATATAGGCCTTCCTTTGATGGCTCTCTGGTGACATAGGTGATGTCGAACTTCGAAAGATATAGCATCCAACGGGCCATGAGACTTGACAATTAAGGATTTTTTAGTAGGTACTTTGTGGGATCTATGTGAGACATTAACTTGATGGGAAATGCAATCATGTAGTGTCACATTTTCGAAGTGACCCAAGCCAGAGTGACACATGCCTTCTCTAACGTTGTATAGATAAACTTATACCATGCCAATTTTTTATTGGCATAATAAATGGCTCTCTCCTTGCATGACTCTTCAATGTATTGGGCTATCATATCCCCAGCACAGTGTTGGTGATAGTTAAGTACAAGATAAGAGGTACACTATCTTATGGTGGCATGATCACTGGTGGTTGGGTGAGATATTGTTTGATTTTGTCAAAGACTTCTTGACACGCCTCACTATAAACTTTTATTGAATCCTTTAGGAGGAGATTGGATATGGTCTCACATATGGAAGTGAGTTAGCTAATGAATTTACTAATGTAATAAATTTTACTCAAGAAATCACGAACCTTTTTCTCAGTCTGAGGTGGTGGAATTTTGCGAATTTCCTTAAGCTTGGCAGGATTTATTTTGATCCCTCTTTCGCTAACCATAAAGCCAAGGAGTTTACCATTTGTGACACCGAAGACACATGTTTGAGGGTTGAAGTGCATCAGGTGCTATCTCAATCTTTTGAAGAATTTTTTAAGGTAGGGACTTGACCTTCCCGAGTTTTGGACATAATTATCATATCGCCAACATATACTTTGACCTCTTTGTGGATAAGATCATGTAGGATGGTTGAGGATGCTCTTTGATTGTATCCCCATAATTTATTAGACCAAAAAGAATGATAGTATAACAAAAGGTCCCCCATGGGGTTGTGAAAGTAGTCTTCTATTGGTGGCCCAAATGCATCCTAATTGATTATACCCTGCAAATCCATCAACGAATGATTTTGAGAGCATCATTGGATGTATTTTCAATGATCATGTCAATGTTGGTCAAAGGGTAATCATTATTTTGAGAAGCTTTGTTCAAATCCCGAGAGTCAATGCACATGCGGGCCTTTCCTTCAAATTTTGTCACAAGGACAATATTGGCAATCCAAGTCGGATACTCGACTAAAGGGATAAAACCTATATTCAATTGCTTGACCACTTTATATTTCACTTTGAGAGGTCATTCGGACTGAAGCTTCCTTAGTTTTTGCATGATAAGTTTGCATTTAGGGTAGTTCGGGATCTCATGTTGAATAATTTTTTGGTCGACACCAGGCATATCACTATAATACCATGCAAAAATATCCCTGAACTCTTTCAGAAGCTCTTCGAAGTGTGACATCCTATGCTTGTCAAGGGTTGACCCAATCCTATTATCACACGGAGTACTATTAGAACCAAGATTAATATAGTCTCATCATCATTATTTTGAACGTGGTTGCGTTATTTGATTTTTTTTCTTATTTAGATCATTTAAGAATTGTTTGATTAGAATTAATGAAATTAGTATAAGGCACAACAAGATACTTAAAATTTTCATTTATTTCATTGATATAATCTTTAGGGAAAACATCATTGAGGACCTTATTGCAAGAGGCCTTGTTTAACTTACATCATAAATAGGAAAAACAAGTTTTTTTCTACATAATAAACAATAGGGTTTGGGGCTAATAGAGTTGGATTGGCTGGGAAGCTCCACCAGTTGAGAAGAGGCTTATCAATAGGAGAAATTTTTGGGGAAGGGTCGGACGACTCAAACTCATTGTGGATCATGCATAGGTCCACTCTCGACTTACAAGACCAAATCATTGACTAATATTATTACTTTTAGTGCTTTCCATATCAGAAGAGCTTGAGTTAAATAATTTTATGGTTAATGAATTAACTTCGTGCTTGGATCCCTCCATCTAAGTGAACTTGACTGCGAAAAATATTTCAAACCCATGCTTCATTTTCTTCTCAGTTGCGTCATACCAAGTGTGACACCCCGACTAATTAAATACCGGGTAGCTACTCCTTTATTAAATTAATTCAAAATGCCAAGTTGGCTCAGCTAATAGTATCACTGTCGAAAACATTTTTATTATTACTAACCACCTAGTATTTAAAAAGAAAGTTGCCAAATTTTAATTAAAGTCTGATTAACATGCAACAAGTGAAATGAAGAATAATAACATCATTCACCATACCGAAGTAAAAGAATAACCATCACATAATGTAAATAAAGTCTGGAGGAAGACTCCTCACTACAAATCCACAAACTGAAATAATTAAACTGAATACTGGATCAATACATGCCAAAGTCTGAAAAACTGAAATGGAAATGTAACTCTAATGGAACTGGGAAACATGCCCTAAAACTGTGGAATATTGAACATGGAATCCAAATGATAGAAGCGTCTAAAAGCAAATCCCTGTAACTTCCACAAACAGCTACAGCTCGTCATCTGAATGAGTATCCTATGCATGGTGTCCTTGTGGCTGGGCACCTAAAATGGTTTTACAAGAAAATAGATTTGAAAGCAAACGGGTCAGAGCCCGAATGTGGAGATATTTTAAAAAAAAACCTGCAAGTGCTTTAAAAACATTTAAAACATTAAATGCAAAGTACATGTTAGGACGTGCACTCACATTAAATTCTCACCTCTCGTCTAACTGTGCACTCCTAACGTAAGTACCCATCTAACCACTAGCTAAGTGACATCATATCTAGCTAGACTGTCATAGATTCTACCCTTATTACTCGGTTCCCATTAACATTATAACGATCACATTTAAATAGGGGCTTATCGTAAATTCAGTTTCTCATAAAAGTAACATAACTCATTATAGATTATCCCTTTTATATTATTCAAAATTATTCACACAATACCATACGAAAGTTCCCATAATAGAGTGTATATTTTCCACAACATAAATATACAGTATAATACAATAAAAGCACCCTGAGAACTAGCTGCGGTGCACGCATACTCTGCTATCCATCCCGGTACATCACGTACATAGGGATCACATATTCCGAATCTCTCAGGAATAGTTCACAGATAACAACATCACAAATAATGGAGGCGAACACAGTCACATCACATGGGTCACGCACATACCTACGATCCCACGATCAGCGGACTTATTAATATCCCAATAAACCTTTCTCTGACCTATGTTCATCAAGGTAACCGGTCTAAATCCGGGCAACACAAGGATTAGAGAGCCCCAAGCGAACGCAAACCTCCCGTGATAGCAAGTATGGTAGATATGTCATACACACAATTCATATACCAATACTAAGTAATCACACATCTTAGTAATCCCGTATTTTAATCGTAGTACTTATCGCATTCTTGTACCAACTTAATATATATACAACTTATATAATCCCGGTCCATATTTATCCCGGTCCATATTTATACGCGCCATAATTTATTCTCACGTCGTAGTAGGCACTCACGTCTCAACTCAAATGTCTATTTAATTTGATCCATACTTATATAATTTACTCCTCATTATAACCCAATTGTCCCAAGTATACTAATACACCATCAAAGGAATGTTATCTCTATCCTCGAACAAGTTTACGGGACTCCCAAAATCAAAACAGGCCAAAAAGGCCTAAACTGCCAGCTCGTTAGAAGTCTCGTTCGAACGAGGCTGTTCGAACGAGAGTTCGTTCGAACGGACTGGGCTATCTAACGAGATCTCGTTCGAACGAGATTATCGAACGAACATCCCTCTCGTTAGAACCCCAAACTGTCAACTCATTAGAAGCTCGGTCGAACGAGCTCGTTCGAACGACCTGGGTAGGTCTTCTAACGAGTGACCAGAATCAAGCCCAAAAATTCTATATTCGTTTTTCCAATTTCTCTACACCTCAAATCTCATCCAAACCTCAATCTAACAACTGTTTAAGGTCTCTAATCGTCCCTAAACATGTTAAAGTCACATACTAATGTATTTTAAAGGATTAATTCTTCCTACACATCATCAAATCACAAGTCTCTACTCTTTTCCCCAATTTTTCAAGAACATAAACCCTAGGTTTTTATCATCATCAATTCCCAGAATTTAATCCGTTTTTACATCACATAAATTAGTATTTCTCTTAATTCAATCCTCCAATCACGTTTCTACATGCAAACCTATACCCAAAATTAAATTAACAACTTCCAATTTCATGGGTTTTTCTTTATCCCTCAAACAAGAATGATTATTAAGATTTCTAACATGGAAGAAACATTTCCTGCATAAAAATGTAAATTAAATCACTTGCCTTGATTCGATCTCTGATTTTGATGACGATTTCCTCCCTCTTTCTGCACTCTCTCTTTCTCCAAGCTTCTTCTCCAATGGCTATGGTGGCTAGGGTTTTCTTTGGGAAAGTAATTAGAAACCTAATTCTAATAACCTACGTAACCTATTGGGTTAACATGGGTTGGTTAGTGGCTTAGTGGGTCAAACCCACATCAGATTTACTTTACTAATTTTCGTCATTTTTAATTCCTAAAAATACGAAATTACCAAAATACCCTTTATATTGCCGGTATGGCCTAAAAATACCCCGGGACCCAAACTACACCCCCGGCTAGTGTATTCTGACTATCTCGACCCTTATGGACGCGTTGGCGCACTCAAAATGACCATACGGTTAATAGAATTTAAATTCACTTTTATAATTAAAATAATTATATCCTGACGCGACTGTCACATGCGTTCCAATAAAATGATCAAATTGCCATATATCAATCTCACGACAAATTTCATATTTCAATATTCATATAACATCATATATACTCAGTATAGTCAAATACCAACTCACATCTCGCTAGTATTTTATCCGGATTAATTCCCAATTAATTCTCATTTAATTAATTAATCCCAAAATAAATATCGCCAAAAATACGGGGTATTACATACTACCCCCCTAATAACTGAATTTTGTCCCGAAATTCGAAACTAGAAAGTACCTGCTAAAAACAACTCTGGATAACGTTCGCGCATCTCATCCTCGTGCTCCCATGTGGACTCCTCGACATTGTGATGTCGCCACTGAACACGCACTAACGGAACTATCTTTGACCGCAGCTTCCTCTCACTTCGGTCCAAAATAGCAATCGACCCCTCCTCGTAGGAGCTATCCGGTTGGAGATCGATGTCCTCCACAGCAATGTGAGAATGAGCCAAATTATCTCTAAGGTATTTCCTTAACGAGGAAATATGGAACACATCGTGAATCCGATGCAAATGTTCCGGTAACCCAAGTCTATACGCAACCGGTCCGATCCGCTCAACAATAGGAAACGGCCCCACATACCTTGGTGCCAACTTCCCCTTTTTCCCGAAACGCATAATCCCCTTTCATAGGAGATACTCTGAGCAAAACCTGGTCCCCCACTTGGAATTCTCTGAAAAATCTCTTCGCATCAGCATAACTCTTCTGCCTGTCTTGAGCTACCCGAATGCGACTCCGAATCAACTCAATCCTTGCCGAAGTATCCTGAATCACTTCCGGCCCAAGTAGTTTGTTGTCCCCCACCTCTAACCAACATGCTGGGGAACGACAAGGCCTACCATACAACGCCTCAAACGGAGCCATGCCAATAGTGAACTGATAGGAGTTGTTGTAAGCAAACTCCACTAGTGGAAGATACTGCTCCCATCCACCCCCAAAGTCAATAATGCACATGCGCAACATGTCCTCCAACATCTGATTTGTGCGCTTTGTCTGCCCATCGGTCTGCGGATGATAAGCCGTACTCAATCGTAATTTGTCCATGGCCTCCTGGAAACTCTCCCAAAATTGTGAAACAAATATCTTGTCTCTGTCAGACACGATATTTAGGGGTACACCGTGAAGTCTCACAACCTCTGAAATGAAGAGCTGGGCATACTGTCCCGTAGTGTAGTCAGTCCTTACGGGTAAAAAGTGAGCGACTTTGGACAACCTGTCCACAATTACCCAAACGGAGTCGTGACCCCTCTGTGACGTAGGAAACCCCGTGATAAAGTCCATGGATATGCTCTCCCACATCCACACCGGGACCTCCAACGGCTGTAGCAGTCCTGCCGGTCTCTGATGATCCACTTTTACAAGCTAACAAGTGGAGCATTTCGAAACAAACTCAGCGATATCTCTCTTCATACCGCTCCACCAATACTGGCGTCTCATGTCTTGGTACATTTTGTCCCCTCCGGGATGTACCGCGAACCGTGAGACTCTGCCATCACCTCCTGTCATAATTTCTCCCCTTTCGGAACTACTAATCTCCAATTGAAGCGTAATCCCCCGTCTGAGCTGACGGTATAGGACTCGGCTCCCTCTGCTAGTAATCGAACTATCTGCTCCTGACAGAACGAGTCATTAGCCTATGCCCGTACTACCTTCGTGACAATCTGTGGTGTAACGATCATCACAGACATGAAAGATCGGGCCACTGCATCCTGGTGTCCCAACTCCTTCCACTTTGCCTTCCACACCTCTGCCACCCCATCTGCTGGCCTACGGCTCAACGCGTCTGCTACCATGTTAGCCTTGCCTGGGTGATACTGGATATCGAACTGGTAGTCTTTCACAAACTCAAGCCACCTACGCTGCCGCATATTCAACTCTTTCTGCGTGAACAGGTATTGCAGGGACTTATGATCCGTGAACAGTTAGAACTTCTCCCCCAAAAGATAGTGCCTCCAAATCCTTAGGGCAAATACCACTGCCGCCAACTCCAAATCATGCGTGGGGTAATTCTTCTCGTGAGGCTTAAGCTTACGGGAAGCATAAGCTATGGCCTATCTCTCCTGCTGTAATACACCTCCAAGCCCTTGCAAAGACGCATCGGTGTAAACCAAATACTCAACTACCGGTCTCGGTAATGCTAACACATGTGCTGATGTCAATTTGTCCTTTAACTCATCAAATGCCAACTGACAGGCATCACTCCAGATGAATGGCACACCCTTACGAGTCAGATGTGTCAAAGGACCCGCTATCTTCGAAAATCCCTGAATGAACCTCCTGTAGTATCCTGCTAGGCCCAAGTAACTATGAATTTCAGTCGGTGTCATGGGCTGTCCCCACTCCCTCACCGCGGATACTTTCCCCGGATCAACAGATATTCTCGGGTCGGAAATAATATGTCCTAAAAATTGGACCTCCTTCAACCAAAACTCGCACTTTTCAAACTTTGCATACAGCTCGTTCTGACGCAGCGTCTACAAAACTTGCCTCAAATGCTCGGCGTGCTCCTCCTCTGTCTGGGATTAAACCAGAATATCATCGATGAAGACAATGACAAACTGATCTAGGAAATCCTTGAACACTTTGTTCATCAAGTCTATAAACACTGCTGGAGCGTTGGTCAAACCAAAAGGCATAACCCGAAACTCGTAAGAACCATATCTCGATAAGAACGCAGTCTTCGAGACATCCTCCTCCCTGATACGCAACTGATGGTATCCCGATCTCAAATCAATCTTTGAGAAGAAAGAAGCTCCTCTCAACTGGTCGAATAAGTCATCGATTCGAGGCAACGGATACTTATTCCGTATCGTGACCTTATTCAACTCTCGGTAGTCCACACACAATCTCAGTGAACCATCCCTCTTCTTCATAAAGAAAACTGGAGCGCCCCAAGGTGAGGTACTCCTGCGAATAAAGCCCTGACCTAACAGCTGCTCTATCTGATCTCTTAGCTCTCGCATCTCTGCCGGAGCCATACGGTACGGTGCGTGTGCTATAGGCCTCGTATCTGGCAATAGGTCTATAACAAAGTCTATCTCTCGACTGGGGGGTAATCCTGGTATCTCCTGAAGCACATCCGAATAATCCCTGACAACCGGGATCGAATCTAAAGGAATCACAACCTCCTTAGAGGTATCCTCCTCTATGTAATACAGATGAGCGGTCGATCCTCCCTCTGGGCGAGGCATCGCCACTACGAACATCTCTTGCCCCGAAATGGCAAAAACAATGCTCCCGCTGAAGCAATCAATCATGGCTCTATAATCAGCGAGCCAATCCATACCGATAATCACATCGTGAACATGCATATCTAATACCAACATGTCTGCAGGTAATACCAAACCACCAATCTCTACCCCCACTCCCCGGCATATAAAGAAAATAAGTGACCCATTCCCCAATGGTGAGTCGACACACGTCACTGTGCTCTTTGTCGTAGCTAACAATCCTAAGGCTTTCCTGAAATGTGTAGCTATAAAACAATGTGTGGCCCCCGTATCAAATAATACCTGACCCATAGTGCCATGGATAGGAAACATACCCTCAATCGCAGGCGGTGCCTGTGGAGCTGCTGCCTGGTGGACGTTATAGACACGTCCATACTGTAGCTGCCCCTGCTGAACTGGGACTGCTGGAATGGGTGGCAATGCTGCCATCTGTGGCGGTGCGGGGAGAGCGGAGGGAAACATAGGCCTCTGCGGCTCGTGGCGAGCACCCTGCTGCTGGTGTTGTGGGGCCCTGCCCCTATCAGGACAATCCTGTCGTTTATGGCCAGTCTTGCCACAAACAAAACACTTCCCTGGGAAGTTCCCTCCTCTCTTCCCCTGCGGTCCCCGGCCTTGGTGGCCGTTACCGTTCCTCCCTTGGCCCTGCTAGCCCTGCTGAAACTCCTGCCCATTCTGCCCCTGTTGGCCCTGATGGCCGTTTGGACCCTGCTGGCCCTGACGGAAACCTCCCTGTCCGTGCCTGTAGTTCCCTGATCGGAACCTCTTCTGATCCCCCTGCTGGGAACCCTGCTCACCCTGTCTCTTCCCCTGAACAGATTGTGCCCCACCGGCACCATGTCCTCCTGTCCTGCCCTGATGGCTAGACTCTCCCAACCTCTTGCCCTCAGCCATATGAAAGCGGTGGTCCTGGCAGTGTAACAAAGCAGCGTTAACCACATCAGAATACGTGGCCAACGAAAGGTTCCCTAACAGATGCTGACGGATCCTCCATGTCAACCCGTCGGTGAATTTCTCAATCTTCTTATTTTCTGTTGGTATCTCATCCGGAACGATATTCAACAGATTTGTGAACTCGGACTCATACTCGGCCACGGTCTTACCCTCTTGCTTCAGATTCATCAATTTCCTCCTCATTTCCGTGTGAACAGCTGACGGAAAGTACTTGCAGTCGAACCGCACCCAAAAGTCTTGAATAGTGAGAGTATCCCTCTCCTCCACGGTGGTAATAGACTCCCACCACTGTAGTGCAGATTCAACTAGCTTGAAAGTAGCTAGCACCTTCTTCTGAACGTCCGTGCACTCATACATCCTTAAGTGCCTCTGCATATCCTTCCTCCACTGGCTCGAGACTACCACATCTGAGCTACCTGCAAACTCTGGCGGATGCGCTTTCTGAAAAGCGTCACGTACACGTTCCCAAGTAGACGGGAATGCATTTGCCTGTACTGGCGCGGCAACCGGCGCCTGAGGTGGTGCCTGCTGAACAACGACAATTGCGGCATTTACCGCTTGGGCTACAATAGCTGCAACCTCAGCGGCGTTCATCATGCCCTGAACTGGAGCGGGCTGTGGTTCGGGCGTTGCATCCTGGGAACTCGTCGTGCACGTCGTGGAGGCATCTGAAATAAGAATAAAGTTTATAAGTTCACTGTTTATAAACTTAAAATAGCTGAAGAACGGAGCATACACAAAAAGAGAACAACAGTCCTAGAATATAGGGCTCTATATCAAATAAACTTAGCGAAAACATAATAGCCGTACAGATCCTAAAGAACACTAGAACCTGATGCTCTGATACCACCCGTGACACCCCGATTAATTAAATACCGGGTAGCTACTCCTTTATTAAATTAATTCAAAATGCCAAGTTGGCTCAGCTAATAGCATCACTGTCGAAAACATTTTTATTATTACTAACCACCTAGTATTTAAAAAGTAAGTTGCCAAATTTTAATTAAAGTCTGATTAACAAGCAACAAGTGAAATGAAGAATAATAACATCATTCACCATACCGAAGTAAAAGAATAACCATCACATAATGTAAATAAAGTCTGGAGGAAGACTCCTCACTACAAATCCACAAACTGAAATAATTAAACTGAATACTGGATCAATACATGCCAAAGTCTGAAAAACTGAAATGGAAATGTAACTCTAATGGAACTGGGCAACATGCCCTAAAACTGTGGAATATTGAACATGGAATCCAAATGATAGAAGCGTCTAAAAGCAAATCCCTGCAACTTCCACAAACAGCTACAGCTCGTCATCTGAATGAGTATCCTATGCATGGTGTCCTTGTGGCTGGCCACCTAAAATGGTTTTACAAGAAAATAGATTTGAAAGCAAACGGGTCAGAGCCCGAATGTGGAGATATTTTAAAAAAAAACCTGCAAGTGCTTTAAAAACATTTAAAACATTAAATGCAAAGTACATGTTAGGACGTGCACTCACATTAAATTCTCACCTCTCGTCTAACTGTGCACTCTTAACGTAGGTACCCATCTAACCACTAGCTAAGTGACATCATATCTAGCTAGACTGCCATAGATTCTACCCTTATTACTCGGTTCCCATTAACATTATAACGATCACATTTAAATAGGGGCTTATCGTAAATTCAGTTTCTCATAAAAGTAACATAACTCATTATAGATTATCCCTTTTATATTATTCAAAATTATTCACACAATACCATACGAAAGTTCCCATAATAGAGTGTATATTTTCCACAACATAAATATACAGTATAATACAATACAAGCACACCGAGAACTAGCTGCGGTGCACGCATACTCTGCTATCCATCCCGGTACATCACGTACATAGGGATCACATATTCCGAATCTCTCAGGAATAGTTCACAGATAACAACATCACAAATAATGGAGGCGAACACAGTCACATCACATGGGTCACACACATACCTACGCTCCCACGATCAGCGGACTTATTAATATCCCAATAATCCTTTCTCTGACCTATGTTCATCAAGGTAACCGGTCTAAATCCGGGAAACACAAGGATTAGAGGGCCCTAAGTGAACGCAAACCTCCCGTGATAGCAAGTATGGTAGGTATGTCATACACACAATTCATATACCAATACTAAGTAATCACACATCTTAGTAATCCCGTATTTTAATCGTAGTACTTATCGCATTCTTGTACCAACTTAATATATATACAACTTATATAATCCCGGTCCATATTTATCCCGGTCCATATTTATACGCGCCATAATTTATTCTCACGTCGTAGTAGGCACTCACGTCTCAACTCAAATGTCTATTTAATTTGATCCATACTTATATAATTTACTCCTCATTATAACCCAATTGTCCCAAGTATACTAATACACCATTAAAGGAATGTTATCTCTATCCTCGAACAAGTTTACGGGACTCCCAAAATCAAAACAGGCCAAAAAGGCCTAAACTGCCAGCTCGTTAGAAGTCTCGTTCGAACGAGGCTGTTCGAACGAGAGTTCGTTCGAACGGACTGGGCTATCTAACGAGATCTCATTCGAACGAGATTATAGAACGAACATCCCTCTCGTTAGAACCCCAAACTGTCAACTCGTTAGAAGCTCGTTCAAACGAGCTCGTTCGAACGACCTGGGTAGGTCTTCTAACGAGTGACCAGAATCAAGCCCAGAAATTCTATATTCGTTTTTCCAATTTCTCTACACCTCAAATCTCATCCAAACCTCAATCTAACAACTGTTTAAGGTCTCTAATCGTCCCTAAACATGTTAAAGTCACATACTAGTGTATTTTAAAGGATTAATTCTTCCTACACATCATCAAATCACAAGTCTCTACTCTTTTTCCCAATTTTTCAAGAACATAAACCCTAGATTTTTATCATCATCAATTCCCAGAATTTAATCCGTTTTTACATCACATAAATTAGTATTTCTCTTAATTCAATCCTCCAATCACGTTTCTACATGCAAACCTATACCCAAAATTAAATTAACAACTTCCAATTTCATGGGTTTTTCTTTATCCCTCAAACAAGAATGATTATTAAGATTTCTAACATGGAAGAAACATTTACTGCATAAAAATGTAAATTAAATCACTTGCCTTGATTCGATCTCTGATTTTGATGACGATTTCCTCTCTCTTTCTGCACTCTCTCTTTCTCCAAGCTTCTTCTCCAATGGCTATGGTGGCTAGGGTTTTCTTTGGGAAAGTAATTAGAAACCTAATTCTAATAACCTACGTAACCTATTGGGCTAACATGGGTTGGTTAGTGGCTTAATGGGTCAAACCCACATCAGATTCACTTTACTAATTTTCGTCATTTTTAATTCCTAAAAATACGAAATTACCAAAATACCCTTTATACTGTCGGTATGGCCTAAAAATACCCCGGGACCCAAACTACACCCCCGGCTAGTGTTTTATGACTATCTCGACCCTTCCGGACGCGTTGGCGCACTCAAAACGACCATACGGTTAATAGAATTTAAATTCACTTTTATAATTAAAATAATTATATCCTGACGCGACTGTCACACGCGTCCCAATAAAATGACCAAATTGCCGTATATCAATCTCACGACAAATTTCATTTTTCAATATTCATATAACATCATATATACTCACTATAGTCAAATACCAACTCACATCTCGCTAGTATTTTATCCGGATTAATTCCCAATTAATTCTCATTTAATTAATTAATCCTAAAATAAATATCGCCAAAAATACGGGGTATTACACCAAGGCTCTTGAAAGTCGCAATAAAGGAAGTACTCACCTTCTTTGATAAAACACCCGTTGATAGAGTCTTTGGAAATCACTTCCTTCCTTTTCAGTACCTTTCTTCTATATGATTGGCGAAAAGTCATAAGCTCAGCTGGAGATGGTTGGTACCCCGGACCACATGAAAGATAGGATTTCTTCAGAATAATCGTCTTGAGAATTCCTTATTGTTTATGGCTCAGTCCCATTCTAGGAATGAAGTGCATGTTCTCAAACATTTAGATTACGATGAAATTCCCATGTGGGTTGTGTTTAGGACTCACTATTTCTTTGAAGTCATTTCTGACCATAAGAGGAAGCGGGTCGATCTTGAAACCATAGAAAAACATGTCATTCCCATTGTGATGAATTTCTAGGACCAGGTTACTGGTACCGATGACGTATGTGTTATCGCCATCCCCAATAATGGTAATGACCTGGTTATCCATACAAAACTTTAGTTTTGTGGGATGAGAAACTGCTATCCCTCTGATGTTATAAAGCCACGAGTGACCAAGAAGAAAATTGAAGCAGAGAGGAATGTCAATTACTTAGAACTTTGTTTGAGGGCATATTGGGCTAGCCCATACTGTGAGTAGTATCGACCCCAGGAATTCTTGTGGTGTATTATCATAAGCCCGTACATCGGTAGATGTTGGAGTGCAGCGGCGAAGCCATAATTTTATATCGAGTCGAGATAGTATAAAGAACAAGTAAAAAAATTTGTTGACAATTCGAGTGGGTGGAAAAAATTTCTTACCTCCAAACCCCACAAAATAAAAAAAAATTCAATGAAAATGTCTAAAATGTGCATTATCATGTTGTACTTTTGGAAACTTAAAAAAATCATGTTATATTTAGACAATCAAACACGTCAAATGTTAAAAATAAGAAATATTTCATATTTTTTTGGATAAATATTATCAATCAAACACGCCTAACATAGTGCACAAACCATTATATATTAGTCAATAATGACAAATTAAGAATTCCATTAATAAACTAATATGCTATTACTATTCTACAAACAAATTAACATTTAAACATCATGATCCCATTTTTGCGCAAAAATAATCTAATAAGCATAAATACTCAAATAGTCCCAATTATATATAAACTATTAAAATCAATTAAATTATAAATTAAGCTAGTAAAAAATTAAAAAACTTAACATACCCTGATCATACAATTGGGGTGGGTTAGGTTTTAACTGTGCTGGTCTAGTTTTATCTATCAGTTCCACAGTTAGACTCGGGTTGTAACTCGGCGTAGTCAACCACTAGTTTTGCCCCATTTGGAGTGAGATCATAAACATGTAACCTAAGGCACTAGAGTGTTTGCAATGGACATACATTTAAGGCGGAACCGTTATCAACAAGTAAGAATGAAACCATTTTTTCAAATACTTCAACAAAGATGTTGAGAGCATAATTATGGTCAAAGCCAAACTTGGGGATTACTTTATATGTGAAGGAGGTGAGCCTCATAAAAGTCAGAGTTCCATCTATGTATATCGCCTGATCGGGGGAGATAGAGGGAGGAACCCGTAGCTTGAGTAAGAAGCTTGATAATGGAGTTTCGATGGAGTTGGGAAGACATAAAAAGTCTCCATAATGTGATGTTGGCCTTAAACTTCTTTAGTTGTTCGAGGATTTTTCTTTCCTTAATTATCATTTCAGGCATAGGAATTTCTTTGACAATCCTTTTTCCTTCATATGTGGGTGTACTTTCTAATGGGTGGAGTGGATCTAAGTGGTACCGGGTTGACTATGTCATGTGGTTTATGGATGCTGGGAAGAATAGGAACATAGTTTCTTTATCTATTTTGGTAGAAGGAGAAACTTCATTGATTTCTTACAAGAGTTCTTAGAAAGATATTGCCCCACAAAAATAGGCGAATGCACCTGAGGCTTTATTGTTAGGCTCACCATCGGAGTCATATGAAGGATCGAATCATCTCCCAATCCTGTTACAATAATCTTGTTATTATAAGTGAAATTAAGGGACTTTATAGCAACGAATGCTTCATTATAAAAATCCTCCTATGAGACAAAGAAATGCTTTTGAGAGGGACCAAATATCCTTTCATCTTTAAGGCAGTGAGTAACTCAGGAGCCTCACATATTTTCTTATTCTTAATACATTCTTCTGATAAGATCTGATAATGTCGTACATGCCAAATTCTTTAGGTTATACAAACCAGTCACAATATTATCAAGCCCATTTATGATCTTTCATGTATATATTGATGATTCTATCATAATCCCTTTCTTCGAGGGTCAAATCTGATGGGAATTTCAACCCAATGCTTCTCAGTTATTCTAAAACAGCGGGCAAATCCATAATTTATGTCTTCAATCGAGTCTGTACAACAATACAAGCCTATATCATCAAAGAGAGATATTAATCGTGGGCATTCTCCGAATGAAGTCGAAAGGATGGATATACTTTATGGGGCAAATGGTTATTTTTGGGTTAATAGATGAGGTAGGCTTGTTGATGGGCTTAATTCTGACAGAAGGATCAAAATCAGGATCTTTATTTATAAGGATGGCATTCATGCCAGATTAGTTCATGGATAGAGGGTTTTGAGTAGTGTTTGGTTTAGGGTTTGTAGGAGGGGCGATGACTCATTTATCAATGAGGTCTTTGACAACATTTTTCAAGTGGTGACATTGATCGATGGTATACTCAGCTATCTGGTGAAAGTCGCAATGGACATCATGTTTGAATTATTTGAATAGTGGATCTGGAAGTGGATGTGGGTACAAGGGTTTGATTGGGTTATGGGATAAGAGGGATTGATACATTTTGGAGAGAAGAGCATGGAGTTCAGTATAATTCTTCTAGGTTATAACGGGATGGGATTTTGGGTCACATGAAGTGGCAAGTTAAGAGGAGATGTTGTTGATGGCAATAATGATGGGCTTATCGTACTTTCAATTGGTAAATTTTCCAACTCGCTTCTTTGACTTGGATTATATTTTTTGACTGGTAGAATTCTTTTCATTTCCAACCCAATCCCCAAAAGGTTTTTAAGTGGGGGTAATACTAACTACCCATAGAAGTCTAGATATGTGGTACAAAAAATTTCTTCACTATACTCACTTATTCCTATCTGGACGGTCCTTTGGTTATGGTGGTAGATTTCTCTCTCCACCCTGTTATAAAATTGTTAATAAACTCCTTAGGGACTTTCTTAAGTAACTCTAGGTCTCAACGTGGCACCTTCAACTCTTCATTGTATTTATATTGAGTTATGAACTCTTTTGCAACATTTTCCCAGTTACGAATTTAAGATTCTTCCAATTATATGAACCAATGAAGGGAACTCTTTTTGAGGCTTTGTTAAAATATTTGGGTAATGATATCTTCTATATACCCAAGTAAACTAATGGAATGATGGTAATTTTGTAAATGCATGATGGTAGGCCCACTTCCTCTGAATTTATTAATATCAAGCATTTTAAACTTCTCACACAGTTTGGATTTCGAGTAGGGGACATATGAGTCTAGTCCACATAGTTTCACGAGAGCTTCACTTGATGGAATTTATTAGAAATCATTTTGAGATCCTCCTTCACTAGGTTGAGTTCCTATTCCTTAGGATCGACGAGAATGGGAAAGTTAGCCCCTCACTGAGCAATATTCGACATCAGAAGATATGCAGGAGGTGGTCCATTAATAGGAAGAACATGAGGAGGCTTCATAAAATGCGAAGCCAATTGATATTCTTTTGGATCCATGTTAGTTTGGGCATTTATGGTCCACAGTACATAAAAAGTTAGCATTCGACATAAGTTCCGTATCTGGTATCTCTGGGATCTTGCCCCTGTTTCTTTGCATCTCATGAATATGTGATTGTAGACTGTCAATTTTCACAGTGGCCTGAGCAAGTACATCCATCAGATCTGGCTGGGCATTAACATTCTGATCAAGATTCTCTATGAGGAATCTTCGGCATGACCGTTCTATATTTGGTTAAGTGGTTGATAACATATCTCAGCCAATATATAGTTAGGCCAAGCTAGGGTAATATGATCACACCTAATAAGGAAAGACAAATTTTTATTTATTTTTTAGAAAAAAGAATATTTTTGTTATTTTTGAAATGGGTATAGAAAGGGGGGAAGTCCCTCAATGTAGTTGTTATTATTAGGTTTCACTTGTATAGTGTTTCGCCTAGGGTGGAAGTAAAATTTTGTACAAGACCCGAGTCTGGGGAAATATGAAGTGCATAATGCAAGACACGGTTTGACTTATTTTCAGGCTCACGGAGGGGGTCCTATTTTAAAAATCGGTAAAATAACGTGAAATTTAGGCAGTAAAATGACCCAACATTTCTGCAGAGTTTTATATTAGAACTGCTAATGTAGGTATGACTGTCCTAGGGCAGACATTTATATGAGGAAACTTGGGAGGTTAGTGTAAGGGTTCCGTCCTTTGGTGTGACTTCCACGATATACCTCTTGCCTATAAGGTCAATCATTCATCAGTACGTGTGGAAAATCCATTTGATATACCCGAGTGTATGTGAATTGCCTCACGATATACCTCGTAGTGATGGTACATGTGAGAGAAAATTTGATATACTCAACGTATATGGACAAATTCCTGATATATACCTCTCATCGTGAGTTCGGTCAAGCAGTGCGATAAGGGGGAACCCTTTGATGTACATCGAGGTTACTTGGCCAATGAAAGGTGGAATTCATATTTCTTAGGTTAAATGTTTCCCGTATAACTGACAACCCATCATAAAGTGACTCCCTAGTATAGGCTAAATATAGGGTTTATATGTAATGCTTGTGTGATGTAGTGTGAAAAATGCACGAGTCTTAATTAGTATCTTTATGCAAAGTTTTTCATACGAGAATAAGGATATGTACAACTACTAAGCATTAAGTAAAACATGAGAATATACATGAGTGACATGTGATAAAAGAACTAAATATATTAGTGGAGTAAGTGTAAGAAATAAGTAACATGAATCATGGAGTATGTATAAGGGGACAAAGCATAGTGATATGTACAAGGTGTGAAACACGTGGATAAATGTGCAAAGTGTCACACCCTGTAATATTTAAAAATAGATTGATCAGCTCTATATTAAAAAAGTATCAGAGTCTAAACAAATGAGTACCATTCTAAGCATGCAAGAAAAGAAATAAACATAAAACAAAACTGAATATCCATAAGGAAAGACATCCAAGTACTATGATACCGTCCACATGATTTAATATCTACGTGACAACACAAATACTATAGTCTATACAAAATATACGAATATGATTGTATATTTGTCTCCACTATAACATAAAATAAAAGAGATGATATATCTGGCATGAAGGAAAGTAACACCTACATCCTAAGGTAGGTCTGCAATATAAGGATGTATGACTATAACATTATCGATCAAGGTTGCGAAATGGGCGGTCTCGGTCCTGAAAGGTTAAATTCACAACATTAACATCGAGTTTAAAGAGAATAAAAGTAAAACGAAAGTTGAAATAAGTCACAACTATGCATCTACCTCTATCTTTTTAACATATTTTAGAGTTACCCCACCAGGAAATCCTAATATCATGTGCATCGAAGATCCCAAATCCCAAGTGATCCCATGGTTAATTCTACATATATGATAATAAAATATTGAAATTCAAGATAACATTACATTAATCAATGCAGGTGTTATGAAGCAATTAAGATAGTCTAGAGTATAAGGATTATATAAGTAAATCAAGCAATAAAGGACTAGCTCTAATGCCTTCAGGGATCACTCGGACGTACTAATTATAGTCTTAGGCCATGTAACACCCCGCCCACCCGGGGAGAGCGAACGGAGCACTAATGCGATAAAATAAATCCAAATCCACAAGTGACAATGTATAGAGCATCTAAATAAACCCACAATAATATAAATCCACTAATTTCAATCTCTTCAATTACAACAAGTGTCTCGAATTAAAATTACAACTATCTAACTCGAATAAAAATACAAATCTCCAAAGCTCTATACATCAAAATAATACAAATCTTTCCCAAACAATCCTCGCTAAAATCAATTTCCATAGCGCCCCAAAATCCGCGCTAACCTGCCACTAAAAGAAAATATGGGGAAGTACATAATACGACAAGAAAGATGCTCAACAAATATGTGTTAGCGATGAATAAAGTGTAACAACACGAGTACGAATATTCAAATCAAAATGCAAATCTCAAAGAATTTATCAATATAATTTCTCAACAACACATCAATGGGTCACCAGGCCTCACCCCATTCGCATATGTTTTATCAAGCCATAGCCCGGGAATAGATATTTTGGCGGGTACTCAACATCCGTGCCATATTAAAATCTCATGACAACGTGCTCAACAACAATATAATGATACTACATGAATCAAAATAATTTCAACAATTATTTTCTAGATTTCAATGAATTTATCAATTCAAACATGAGTTCAATTAACAAGAATTCAGAGAGAATGACACTCGCGAGATTTAAGGAGCATATTGTGTAAAACCCCATACCTCAAATCATGATGAGAAACCAATGATCACATCCTCAAGATCAACACAAAATATCTACAAAATATCCTCCAAGAACCTCCAAAAAAATAGCCCCAAGAACACCTCTAATCTAAAATTGGAACTCACAAATCTCAAGGGCCAATGTGTATATAAAAAGAAGAGGAATATAAAATATATTTGTTGCCAAAATTTGTGCCAAAAGTAGGTTAAAAGGCTTGCCCACGACTTCCTTTTATAGTGCAAATAAATGAAGAGTTGGAATCCAAAAGACTCTTTTAAATAAGGCAAAGAAATGAAGAGTTGGAAGCCAAAACGACTCCAAGAGTTAAAAACATTTTAAAATCATTTTAAAATCCGTTTTAACTCCATTTTCGAAACCGTTTGAAATTCTCGTCTTTAAAAATAATAATCAACATATTTGAGTAATAAAAATAATTTTATCAAAAAATTTATTTTCCTCCATTTTCCATAAATTAATTAAAATAACCCAAAATTACGCGAGTTGTTACAGGCCATCCCTAACCTAAGACCTCATCAAGGTAAGGAATAAATCACCATGTCTACTCATTAATCATATAACCTACCATATCCAAGGTTATGTAAAATAAATCTCCTCGTAATCCATCTCGGACACAGGTACCTAGATGTGTGACCCGGGGGTAAAATTGACTAAGGCATCTCGTCTACTCATCGAGATACCATAACGGTCTGAGTCATACATGCCCCTTTTAAATGAAATTCCCCATTTAATACGTTCACAATGAGTAATCATGCATGATATGCATCACATAAAGAACACCATAATTTATAACCATCTTAACCACGAAATTATAATAACAAACTAAATTCATCCAACTTAATTTCATTTAAAAGATATGAAGGAATCCATACATTACATTATATTTAAGTCCTACAATTCAATACTATAAATAAAAATAATATGCATCAATTTAGGTCAGGAGTTATCCCGAAATAATTTCTAATTTCTAATTACCAATTACCAATAATAAATAAATAAAATAAAAGGAATTGTCGAATATTTGAAGGCATCGATCGACCGCAGGTGAAATGCCGGTCGACCGTGCGCTTCAGTGTTTGAAGGTTTCCCCTATGGTATTTGCCCTCTCCAACCTAACCAAATTCACTTCAATCCTCTATTAAAAATTAGAAAAACTTCATATATAATCAATATAACATATACACGATGTATTTACATACAAAAATTATTGAAACCCAATTATAAAATCAAAATACTAATAAAAGTTCAAGAACCCAATTAAAACCCATTTTATCTCTTAAGAACCCTAACATTCAAATTCCCAACCATTTGATTTCAATTTTCTACATATCTTACAACAAATCCTATGATTTTGAATGTATTATAACAATAAATCAGAACCTATTCAAAATTAAATCAAAACACAGTGATTATTTGGAAGATTTAATCAAAATGATGTTAAATCAATTCTAATTACTTTCAAATTGTGTTAATTAAAAAAAATACTTGATTTAAATAATTTATATCAGATTATAATTACTTAGTTAGGGTTTTGATTCAAATGAAATAGGCATAGTTTACAACAATTTCAATTATACAAGAATTCAAATTAAGCTTGCATCCGATTGTGTGGAAGTGGGGCTCAAATCTCCAAAAACTCCTCTCGTCCTTTTAGCCTTATTCTCTCCAAGCTCTTAGATCCTCAATTTGTGTTTTGTGTTGAAAATTAGCCTCCTAATGGGTCAATACTAACTATTAAAAGCCTATTTGGGCTTGGGCCTAATTTAGGGTCTTAAGTAGCTAATCCCAAAATGCCTCATTTTAAGTAGTCTTAACCCTCATAATCCATCATCCACGTGACCAATAATAGAAAATAACATATATCATATTATTAGCCTAATTAGTCCTATTTTTTTAGAATCATAATTAAAGTATTTGTTACTATTTTTACCGGCTCTAAATTCTAAACTTTATTTGTAAACGAATAAGTAAGTTGTGACATTACATGTCACTCAAGAATAGGTAATATTATATTTATTATATAGTAAAAATACTAGATATTGCATTCCTCCCCCCTTGTTCAAGAAATTTTGTCCTCGAAATTTAGAATACACCTGGCTAGAATAACTCTATAATCCTTATCCGTATGTCCTTCTCATGTTCCTAGGTGGACACTTCCTTTCTATGATATCCCTACTGAATTCTCACTTGCGGAATGACTTTCAAGTGTAGGGTCTTCTCTCTACGATCAAGGATACGCTGAGGTCTTTCTTCGTAACTAGCATCCTATTGTAACTCCAACACATCTAGATCTATGTGTCGATACTCATCCTCATGCCTCAATAATTTCCTTAACATAAATATGTGAAAAATGTTGTATACTCTCTAAAGGTGGTTGGGTAGCGCTAATAAATACTCCACCGGACACACTCTCTTTTGATAATCATGAAGGGCCTTATGTATTGGGGATCCAACTTTCCCTTTGTTCATTGGGGATATTCTCAACAACACTTGATCTCTCACTAGGAACTCTAATTTACTCCTCGTATTCGCATAACTTTTTTTTACGATCCTGGGCTATCTTCATTCTCGCCCTAATAAGCTCCACCTTCTCCGAAGTACCCTGGATAAGGTCTGGTGCAAACATCTAATGTTCTTATGATCCTGCCTAAACAACTAGGCAAACAACATGGTCTTTCGTATAATTCCTCATACGGTGACATTCCGATCCTCTGTCGATGGCTATTGTTGTAGGAAAACTCAATAAGTGGTAAATGCACATCCCAATTACCCTTGAGGTCTAACATGCAATCTTTAAACATATCCTCTATTAAATGATTCACCTTTTTCATTTGTCCATCTGATTGTGGGTGAAAAGTCATGCTCAAACTCAATTGAACTCCTATTATATACTAGAATGCCTTCTGAAAATGGGAGATAAAAGTGTTACCCCTATTTGACACAATATATAATATCACCCCATGTAGCCTCACTATCTCGGTTATGAAAAACTTTGCATACTTTTCTGTGGAGTAATCAGTCCTAACGGGTAAGAAATGGGCCACCTTCGTCAATCTATCCATAATAACATAAATAGAATCATGACTCCACTGCGACCATAGTAACCTAATAATAAAATTTATGCATGTGCTTTCCTATTTTCATCGATGGATCTCCAATGGTTATATTTCTACTTTTGGTCGTTAGTGCTCCACCTTTACGAACTGATAAGTGTCACACCTGGACACATAGTGGGCAATATCCCTCTTAATTTCGCCCCACCAATACGCTCGCTTCATATCTTGATAAATCTTATCCTCTCCAGGATGCACCATGTACTGTGATATGTGAGCTTCGGCTAACACTTCTCTTCGCACTTCTAAATCCTCAGGCACTATTAGATATCCCTCGAACCATAAACCCCCATCCAACCCATATGTATCAATTGGGCCTGAACTACCCGTGCAATTATGGTCAGGGTAACCATCACCACGACCATAAAAACATTCGCTAAGTTCATCTCTCTCGACGTACTCCAATTATTGACCCATTAATCTCGTAAGTCCTCTCCATGTTCCGCCCATAAAGAGGCCAATGTAGCAATTGGCCTACGACTTAGTGCATCTGCCACCATAATTGCCTTCCCCATGTGGTCTTGGATAAAAAGGTGATAGCCTTTTATGAACTCATTCCACTGCCTCTATCTCATATTCAAATCCCTCTATGTGAACAAGTACCAGAGACTTTTGTTATTGGAGAAAAATGAAAACCGTTCTCCTAACAAATAATTCCTCCAGATTCGAAGGGTAACGACCACCGCTGCTAAGTCTAAATCATGCATTGGGTAATTGCTCACACGTGTTTTCAACTTTCGAGATGCTTAAACTCTAAGCCTCTCTTTTTGCACCAAAACTCTACCCAAACCTTGAAGTGAAGCATCCGTAAATACCATATACTCCCTAGGCAATGTAAGAACCGGAGCAGTGGTGAGCCTCTCCTTAAGATCCTCAAATTCTCGCTGATAATTGATATCCTAAACAATAATATCCCTTTCCAGGTAAGGTTGGTAAATGGCCCTGTAATTATAAAAAATCCTTGAGTAAACAGGTAATAATAGCCCGTTAAAACTAAAAATCTCCTAACCTTTGTCGGCGTCATGGGTTATCCCCACTCCATCACTTCGGATACTTTTCTAGGATCAACAGAATTCCCTGCCTCCAACACAATATGCCCCAGAAACTGCACTTTCGTGAGCTAGAAATGACATTAGATAACTTATCATACGACTTGTTCTCCCTCAATGTCTGCATCATCAATCTCAAATGATGAGTATGCTCCTTCATTGAGAATGAGTATATAAATATGTCATCAATAAATACAATGATGAATTGATCCAGATACTTGAAAAATACACGATTCATAAGATCCGTAAAGACGACATGAGCATTGGTCAGTCCAAAAAGCATGACCCGAAACTCATAAGTCCCATAAAAAGTGAGAAAAGTTAACTTTGGCACATCCTCCTCCCTAAACGTCAACTAGTGATGATCTGTGAGAAAATAAATCTTTAAAAAGAATGATGTGCCCCTTAATTGGTCAAATATGTCATTGATTTGGGGCAGCAGGTACTTATTCCATATCGTGAATTTATTCAATTTCGAGTAATCAACACACAATAGAAGTGTCCTATCCTTCTTCTTTACTAATAATATCGAAGCTCTCCACAAAGACGTGCTCCTCCTAATGAACCCCTAACTCAGAAGTTATTGTATATGCTCATGTAACTCTCGCATTTCCATGGGATCTATATGATAAGGTGATCTCATAATGGGTCAGGTGACCGGGGCTAGGTTAATACAAAAATATATCTCTCTTAGCGGTGGTATCCCCAGTACCTCCTCGAATACATCCAAAAACTCTTAAACTACTGGGATAGATTCTAGAGATGTCACAACCTCCTCAGATGTAATCGTGTCAATGTAGAATAAGTGGGTGCTAGACTCCCCCTCAAGTCTAGGCATGGAAATAAGGAACATCTCATATTCCATAATGGTGAGCGAAACCATTGTCTCCCTATAATCAATCTGGGCATGACTAGTTTCCAATCAATCCATCCTCAATATAAATTCGTAAGTACCCTTGTCTAACAATAATAAGTCATTAGCAAAACATAGCATGCCTATATCTAAAGAAACTCCTCTATAAATTTGGCGTAACGTAACTCCCCCATCAACTGGAGTCTACATGCATAACAACCTCAAAAGCTACATCTATTATGCTCGATGTAACAAAGAATCTAGAACTAGAAAAGGAGCGTGAATCTCCCATATCAAAAGGAACTCAAGCATAACTACCATAATCATAAAACATAACCTCTATAAGTCCTGTTAGTAGATTTTAAATAGACATTCCTGATGCAGTCGAGGGCGTCCCTTCACCTGATCTCTAGGAGCAATCAATGTGGGGTACTGAGGTACGGGTGGGAGGGCCTGAAATTGAGGTGGTGCGGGTTGTGTTGGTTGACGTCCTTGCTAAAAGTGTGTTGGTCCAACCTGAATCCCCTTAGGGAATTTCCTAAATGAGTGGCATAGCTCCCCAAATGCATAACATGCCTCACCAAAAGGGTTACCCCGCTGACGATCTTACTACTTATGTTTCTAACCATAAGGCTTGCCAAACTGACGTCATGCTTGAACCTATTGTTCATGTCCTCTCTAGATCAACTGGACCTTATGCTACTAACCTGGATACCCAAATTGACCCTAGCCCTATTGGCGATGGTCATCACCTCTGACTATCTTAGGGGGCTACCCCCTATGTTGGCTATCTAAGCAAGTGGCTAGAGCCTACATGTGCTCAGAAAGACTCCCAAACCTCTGACACCTTTGGCCCTTGGTCAATTCCTGATCTCTCCATCTTAGGTTCCTTCTCTCTTTTTTAAGAACTCGTGGTGATCATCATAATGTAGAAAAGTGGTATTTACCATATGAATGTATGCGGTAAGCATTAGATTTAACAGCAACACCTGCTTAATCTTCCAATTTAGAACCCACACAAATCGGTCCATCTTCAAATCCTCAAATCACTCCACCTTTGGAGAAAAGTGTATAAGATGATTGAACTCTCACTTGTACTTAGCAATGTTCTTACCTTCATGTTTAAGCCTATCAAACTGTGCTCTCAGTTTCCTATATTGCGAAGATGGGAAGTACCTTCCCTTAAACTTGGCCCAAAACTGCTATAGAGTCATCTGAGACCTCTCCTCTAGGGTGGTAATAGTCTCCCACCAATATAGGGAATCTCCCACCAACCTAAAGTTCGCTAACATCTGATGTTGGACATCTATACACTCAACCAACCTTAAATGTTGCTCAATGTCACGCCTCCACTGAAGTGCCGCTATGGGATCAGAGGACCCCTCAAAATCTTGAGGGTATCCCTTCCCAAAGGCAATCTAAGTACGCTCATAGGTAGAGGTCGTCTCTCAAGGAGAATGTATAGGTGCATCCATGGTCAGTTGTTGCTACTGCTAGAGGGCTATCATCATCACTGTAAAGACATGGGTTATATTAGAGGCTAAATCAGTCGGTAACATAACTGGTGCCAACCCCTATGATGTGGCAGGTGGTGTTTACTGTAGCAGTTGAGGTGCATCAACCTTACACTCAACACTCCCTGTAGAACTCTATTAGCCCTAACATCTCCGAGGGTTCACCATCTAAAAGATGGTAATTGTGTAAGACTTAAAGATGAATTTCTAAATGTAGGTCTCTAAAGTATCAAAGAACTCAAATGCAAAAGTAGGGTTGAACACACTCATGACCCCTAGGACACTAGAACCTGGAATGATCTGTTGCTAAATGTGACACCCTATAATACTTAAAAATAGATTTATCAGTTCTATATTCAAAAAGTACCGGAGTCTAAACAAATGAGTACCATTTTAAGCCTGTAAGAAAAGAAATAAACTAAAAATAAAACTAATATCCATAAGGAAATATATCCCATTACTCTGACATTATCCACATGAGACAAAATTAACATGCCAACACAAATGTTGTAGGCTATACAAAATATACAAATAGGAATGTATATCTGTCTCCACTATAATGAAAAATAAAATAAATGATAGAATTAGCACACAGGACAATGACACATACATCCTAAGGTAGGTCTGCAATAAAAGGATGTATGATAACAACGCTATCGATCAAGAGTGTGGAATAGGAGGCCTCGGTTCCGAGACGTTAAATCCACAACGCTAAAAGTAAGTTTAAAGAGAATAAAATTAAAACAAAAGTTGATTTAATTCATAACTATGCATATGCATCTAGCTTTTTAACATCTTTTAGAATTATCCCACCATGTAATCCTAGTATCATGCGCATTTAAGATCCCAAATCCCAAATAACCCCATGGTTAAGTTTTATTCTACACATATTAAAATAAAACATTAAAATTAAAGATAACATTACACTAATCCATACAAGTGTTATGCAGCAATTAAGATAGTCTTAGAGTATAAGGAACATAAGTAAATCAAGTAAAAAAGGCCTAGCTCTAATGTCTTCGGGGATCACTCATGCGTACTAAGTATAGTCTTAGGTCGTCCCTAACCTAAGACCTCATCAAGGTAAGTAATAGATAACCATGTCTACCCATTAATCATATAACCTACCATACTCAAGGGTATATAAAATAAATCTACATGTAATCTATCTCGGACATGGTTACCTATACGTGTGATCCAGGGTAAAATCAACTAAGGCATCTCGTGTACTCATCGAGGTACCATAACTGTCTGCGTCATACGTTCCCTCTTAAACGAAATTCTCCCCTTAGTAAGTTCGCCGTGAGTACTCACACATAGTATGCATTGTGACAACCATCCTAATTAAATAATGGGTGATCAGGCCTTTATAAAATTAAAACAAGATTTATAGAATGGTCCATTCTTAGCATCGCTGTCGAAAACCAAATAACTTACTAATCACCTAAGTTAATTAAGCTGGTGTCAAATTTTATCTTGCATTAAATACAATAATAATAATATGCAGGAACTTAAATTTAAAACACTCATACATTACTAGAGTCTAAATCATCTCACGTAAGTAAATAAATAAGTCTTGCCGAGTAAATCATCGACCAAAATCCCATACCACAAAATGAATCCAACTAAATAAAATACCAGAATACAAGTATGAAACTGAAATACTAAATGAATAGAGTCTTAAATGGGGCCAACATGCCCAAACTGAAATACTAAGATAACTCCTATACTAGAAATGAAATGATCGACGCGTCTAAGAAAAACTCTGAAAGCCTCCACAACGCTGCAGCTACGTCCCTATACTCGAATCATCAAGTCTGGCGTCCCTGTGGCTAGGCACCTAAAAGGTTTTGAAAATATTTTCATAGCAAGATTTAGTACCCAAAACATTTTGAAAATATTTAGCAAGAGTTTATAATAGTTCAAAATCGGTTATTGATTACACATGTTAGGTTCACATACACTCTCTTGAGTTTCCTGACCCCTCGACTATTGTGCACGCCTAACTTTATCTACTTATCCCACCTAGTTGTACTACCCAGGATAACTAAACATAAGTAACTATCTGGACTATTCACATCTCCAAGACCCCGTACCGCCCATACAGTACGCTATTCGATTTAACATTTCTCGTATGTTAAGGATTAAAATTAACATCTCATCTATCTTCTCGTTTATTCAATTAATTAAGTTTAACTACTTAATTCATTCTTTATATATACACTATCTATCAGTCTACTATCGCAAATAAGTAGAATATTCACAATCGTACATATATATATTTATCTCTTTAATATATATCAATACGGTGTCTCTCAATAGGACCACTGTAAAATAATAGGCGTACTCTGCTATCAGTCTAAGTACCTCTCGTACTAAATGAGGACTATTGGTTCGGCATGACTCCTCGAACCCAAAATCAAATAACAACGGTGGAGGCGAACATTGTTGTAAGCCTTTGGGCTATGCACATACATAACATGCCCAAATGACCTGACGGTCTCACTAATACACGTCACATAGCGAGCTGCCCTAAGTTCTATGTTTTGGGGCCACCAATCCAAACCTCACTGGAATCATCAAGGTGGGATCGTTCATTACGCAAGAACCTTCGGTGATACCAAGCAGCGTAGGTATGCTAACTTAATATATCAATCATATAGGGACACACACAACCTATATATATACATATTCAGTAGGTATTTACACAACCTATATATCATCATTCGGACGTAGGGTAATTCACTCACATACTCCTCGTACTTGTTATATTACGATTTAACTCACTATCGTTTCACCCGAGTATCATTCTATACTCTAAGGGTCCTAGTTACCACTTAGTCCATTTCAGTAGATAAGTTCTCCTTATTCTACTGATCTATGAAATTAAGCTCTCTCATGCTTTCCCTAAATTGTATTATCATATTCTCAAATTAAATTACGTCACAATTAAGCCTATATAAACATCACCTTAATCCACTTAAAGTCAAAGCCCATTATTCTATCATAGGCCCACTGTAATATAATTAATCCCACATTATATTTCATCAAAGTCCCAAACGTTTCCCCGATAACAATTTAGGCATTCTAGACTTAAAAGGAAAAATCTTATCTTTTTTGGGTAGCCGAATCGATTCGCCAGAAGGCCGAATTGATTCGATTTATGGCAGGTCGTCTTCTTCGTTTGTTTTAATGCATTTTTCACTATTTTTACACACGTGTCTTACATAGTCATTCACCAAACTCGAAACCAACTATACCAAACCTTTTCTACATGTCTTAGGATGATTTCTAACATAAATTTCACATCAAAACATTACGATTCATCATGAAGAATAGATTTAATCATCAAATCGCCAAGAACCCTAGGTTTTCATGTCCTTCTTCTATATTTCAACATAAACCCGAATTTATTTCGTAGAGATAATCATATACCTACTGATTTTGAATCCTCTACATGCATCAAATTAAACTGCACGAAAATCCTACCATTAACATGAGTTTAATCCATTATTTCCTTTCAAAATCATCAATTTATTCTCAAATAAATTAAACCCTAAGCACATGGGTATTATAACTTCGAGAAATTTGTATATAAACACTTGCGTTAGTACTGTAGGGTCTGATTTCGTGGCTTGATGTTGGGGTTGATTGTTTTCTTCTCCAATCTTCCTTCCCAAGATGTTTGTAGTGCAAGAACACACTCAAAATTCCTCAAATCTCTCTCTTAGGCTTCACAATTATTATCTCTCTATCTCCGATGGCTTCTGTGATTTTTCTAACCTCTAAACCCTAGCTTCCAACCATTATAAGTTGATTTAGAGTTTGTAAATTCGTAGGTCTCTTAACCCCTTAATACAAAATGACCAAAATACCCTCATATGGTCATGATTTAGCCTAAAATTACCCCATGACTCAATCGACATCCCCGGGTATACTGTTTTGATCAATTGGACCCTTCTAGACTCATCTGTGATCTCGAAATTAACATTCAAGTCACTCTAAATAAATATCTCATCTCGACCCCAAGTTAGTCTACATGCGACTCCCAGATGAGATAAATTTTAATTACGTCCCTATCACTCACTATGATGTAATTTCTAATCATTATTCGTTTACTATTCACTCAGTAAATATAATTCATAATATTAATCATCATTCCACTCTTGATTAATATTTACTAATCACATTATTATTCAATTCAATTAAATTACTTCTCTCGCGTAATTTAAAATAAAATAATTTCATTACCGAATTAATTAAATCTCAAATATGCAAAAATATGGGGTATTACATGCATCACAAAAAGAACTCCACAATTTATAACCATCTTAACCATGAAATTCAAATACAAAAGTAAATTCATCTAACTTAATTTCATTTAAAAGAGATTAAGGAATCCATCTATTACATTATATTTAAGTCCTTCAATTCATTATAATAAACAAAAATAATATGCATCAATTTAGGTCTGGAGTTATCCCCAAACAATTCCTGATTATTAATTAACAATGACAAATAAAAAAGAAGAAGAATTGTCAAATATCTGAAGGCATCGGTTAACCGCCGGTGCAGGGCTGGTCGACCACGTGATTCAGTGTTTTAAGGTTTCGCCCCTTACGAGATTTTTCTTCTCCATCCTAACCAAATTCACTTCAATCTTCCATTAAAGATTAGCAAAACTTCATATATAATCCATATAACATATACACAATGTATCTATATGCAAAAAATTATTGGAAGCTAATTATAATATTAAAAGCTTAATAAAAGTTCAAAAACCCAATTAAAGTTCATTTTCGCTCTTAAGAACCCTAACATTCAAATTCTCAACTATTTCATTTCAATTCTCTATATATCTTATAATGAATTCTAAGGTTTTCAATGGATTGTAACAATAAAGCAAAACTTATTCAAAATCAAATCAAAACACAACAATTATTGGGAAGATTCAAATAAAATATTGATTCCTAATTGTGTTAATTATGAAAGTACTCAATTTAAATGACCTAAATTAGATATTAGTTACTTAGTTAGGGTTTTTATTGAAATGAATAGGCATAATTTACAATAATTCAATTATACAACTATTCAAATTAGACTTACCTCTAATTGTGTTGAACTAGGGCTCAAAACTCTAAAATATCCTCTCTTCCTTGTAGGATTCTTCTCTCCAAGCTCTTAAATCCCCAATTTGTGTTTTGTGTTGAAATGAGCCTCTTAATGGTTCAATACTAACTACTGAAAGCCTACTTGTGCTTGGGCCTAATTTAGGGTCTCAAGTAGTTAATCCGAAAATGCCACATTTTAAATTGTCTTTACCCTCATAATTCATCATCCACATAACCAATAATAGAAAATAACACATATCCTATTATTAGCCCCATTGGTCGTATTTTTTTCCAGAATCATGATTAAATTATTTGTTGGTGTTTTTACTGGCTCTGAATTCTTAACTTTATTTATAAACAACTAAGTGAGTTATGACGTTACATGTCACTCAAGCACACGTAATATTCAATTTATTATATAGGAAAAATATTGGGTATTACACAAAGTGGGAGTAACATGAGAATGCGTGTAAGGGGAGAAAATGTGGAGATATGTGTAAGTGATGTGGAATACATGAAACTTGTGACATATACAAGTGACATGAATCACGTGGTATACGAAGCATATGAATAGATACTAGTGGGAATAAGTATGGATATATGGAGCATGTGAATGTACATACAAGTGGGAATAAGCATGGATATATACAAGTGACATGGACTATGTGAAAATGTGGACAAATGAAGTGAAACGTGGTAAATATGTACAAGTGAATATGAAACATAAGATGTATAAACGTGAATAAAGAATGGATATATATAAGTGATATAAATCATGTGATGAAAAATGGGCATATACATATGATGAGAGGACAAGCATGGTGGATAAAAGAATATACATGGATATCATAACATGAGCATGGCATATATAACATGTGGGAATGAGAGAGAGAAATATGCAAGTGGAAACATATATACACATGTAGAAAAATAGAGAAAGGAGAAAGGGAAACGAAGACCATGTGAATGGAATCCTATCCTCTAAAAATATCCCCACTTAAGTCACCATTGTGGTCATCTCGTCCCCGAAAACATGAAAGAGCAAAGAAAGAAAACCTCCTCTCATCCGCTTGCACAGCATTCCTGAGTTACAAAGAACATAAAGCGATCGTTGTCAAGGATGTGAAAGTGTGCATGTGTAAAGATTGGATTCTCCAACCTATATTACTCAAAAGAGGCAAAAGAGGTGAAAGTGGAAAAATAGATATGGTCCTAAACACACATCAATATATGTAATTTTTCAAATTATATTAATTAAATAAATCGACCCAATTAAAACTTATCACCGATTAAACGAAAGTTGTGTTAAATGATTAACAAATTTTATCTTAACCTAAAACATACATCTAAGTGATAGCAAGATAAAATAAAAAAACCAATCATAATCCCCAAGGAAACCCAAAGGGAAAAAACCTCGGATAACCCAGCCAATGCAATATACTACATCAAGAATTACAAAAGGACGTGTCATAAGACTTACACAACGAATGTGACTCCTTTAAGCCTTGATGCTTCGTTCTTTCAACCTTTTGCACAGTGACTCGTAGGAGTCCACCTATGTTATAATACCCCGATATTTTTAAAGTATTTAAATCAATTGATAACTAAAGCAATTGTGCAAAGAACCGAATTTAACTTTGACAAATGTTATGTGTTATTGAATTAATAAGCCGTAATGAAAATTAATAAAGTTATAAAGTTGAATAAGGGTGAAATTTGAATTTTTAAGGGTAATTCTCTTAATTTCCAAAACTTTAAATTAATATGTTTAATATAGGCAAATTATAAATTAGTTAATGTTAATTGTTAATGATAAAGTAATTAGGAGTGTTCTTTTAATAATTAAACCTTTTTATTTAATGTGTCCTTATCAAGAGTGTTAAATGTTAATCAGGGGAGTTCGTTAATTATTGGTACAATTATTAATTGTTGATCGTATATAATTTATAAATGATGTTGCCTTAATAAATTAGCACTAAGTAAACCCATTATTGGGAGATTGCCGTTATGGCTGGGATCGGTTGCCTATAATTTTCCACGGTTGAGATATTAGGCGGTGAAATAATTAGTTGGTATGGTTTTTAAATGCCTTGTTATGCGCTGCTAAAAGAGTGAATAGGGAGAGAGACGTGGAGATGGAATAAAAGGGAAGGAATGGTCTCCCTGTCGTAACACAAAATTCCAGCAAAAAATAAGGAAAGAAAAGGGGCAATCGACGACTCTTCTTGGGTGTGTTAGCTGATGTGGTATCTTGGGTTTTAAGAAGAAAATTCCCTCCCTAAAATTTTCGACGCTTACCCATTTAGTGTAGTAGATCCTCCCTTTGTTTTCTCTCCTCTATTTCCAATTATTGCCAATTAAGTAAATTTACCCCACCATTTACCTTTCTAAGAAAACCACCCCCATCAAACCTTTATTTTTAATCCTTACCATATCCTTTAACCATTTTATAAACTTAACCCCAAGTAATTTACAGATTTAAAAGGAAGGGTTCCATACTGGTTCAAAAGGGTTTGAGGGAGCATTCTTATTTTTAAGGATTATTTTCAATATCCATTTAAGTAGTTCTCATCTACACGATAGAGTAATTTTGGGGACGCGTATACGAGGAAAGTAACTTTCTACTCTCCTCCTTTTATATGCGTGTTTGTTAAATTTACCTAAACTAAATTTTAGTGTTAATCCTAAATTATGTTATATTATGTGGATTTAAATAGTTTCATATATATAAAAATATATGTTGAGCCTATTAGTTTATGGAAATAATATATTGGCCCCAACGCATGAAAATAACATTTTTAGGTTTGGACCCTGTTTGTAAAACTTGACAATTTGAGATACGCGAATATACGATATAGATTTAATTTAGAATTAATATATTATAAAATTTTATTTTCTTAGTAGGGTTGTATCGTATGCTTTAAGAGTGGTACTTTTGATACGTATGTCCCAAATTGATGAGATTTGTTGCGACAACCTTATTCATGCTATAATAACCAATGTAAACATATTATAGATGACTTGGGACACTTGGTATATATTAATGGACCTATTATTACGTAACACATCCTCGTAAAAATAATTACGTGTTCCTTTTGTGCAAGAACACAATATGAACCCCTGCTTGAGACCGTGTAATTTTTTATATGTTTTGTTAGGTAGGCGATATAAGGAGTACATGAAATTATTAGTTGCTGATTTGGTTGTTGAATAGTAGTGTTGGATTTGTTGGAAGATTTCACACGTAGATAGTTAAATCCTTATCTTACTCTCGCATAATAAATGTTTATTAAATTATCTTAACAACTACCCTATCTAAATGGAAGTGTATCGAGGGTTCCTTGTTTGGGTTTCACTTCGGTGAGACGTTCCATGCATGGGGTTTAAAGAAGGATAGTTATGATGACTCAAAATACTTAATTAAACTAATATACGCTTACTTAATTGCTTTACTTTACGAAAGGTTACACATAATGATATTGATCCCTTAACTCCTTATGAAATGGACTATATGTATGCTAATTTTAAATGATAATACCAACAGGTGGGGTAATTGGGTTTTGAGTAGACTGCTCGGAGTGAATAAAGATGTGTTAAAATGTCAATGTCAAATTAACATGTGAAATAAATGTCCATGTTAAATGAACATGTGAAATGGAAATGAATGGGTGGCACCGTGGAGAGACAACCTGGTATTGTGATATGTAAATTTTCAGCCATGCGAATACCAGGTGGCGTCAAACAATGAAACGTGATGTTTATGATTTAATGTGATGCGTTATTTCTGCGCTCCATAATGAGAGATCGAAGTTTATGTGATTGTTTAAATTTGGCGTACCACATGTTTATGAGATGGCCGAGAAGAAGGGGCATATGCCTATTATGTGTTGTTAAATTATTGAAATGTATTGAGATAATACTAATGCATTGTAATGATTTAAATTTGGCATGCCACATGTTTATGAGATGGCCGAGAGGAAGGGGCACATGTCGGTTACATATTTTTAAATATTGAAAATAAGAAATTAACTAAATGAATTGGATAATTCTAATACATTGCGAGACTAAGTTTATGGGTTGCTCATTAAATTATTAAACTGTGACTTTATCATCTATGCATATAATTTCTTTGAGTTACATAGCTAAATTACTTGCTAGGGTTTTAACCCATATCTTTACGCGGAAATCAGGTGCTAGGGTTGGGCCTTCTGTATAGCTTCCTTATTCTTAATAACATTATTATTCATCTTTATTGCATAGGGTATCAGTTTCAGGAACATTGGGGTCTCTATTCTATTTAGCTATTAATTTCATTCAGTTTTTGATGATTTTGGAGACACTTTAGTTTATATGTTAAGATTTATTTGACTTGTATTATTTAGAGATTCTTTGCGATTGTATCGATATATTATTGCTAAGACGTTATTGTATCTCTTTAAACACTATGGGTATTTTATTATGGTTTACAGATCTTCATATCGTTTTCACATTACTTGTGTTATTATTTCATTTGATCCTCCATGATCAGAATGGTATTTAATATTTTTTAAATATTTTGAATAATTTTATATTTAGACTTGATTAACCTAAATGTTTAATTACACGGGGTATTATATGCGCACTGCCAGAATATTTGAGCCCACACCTGCCTCAGTATCTACCGATCTAAACTCAACAACCGTCAATGAAAAGAAGATGGAGTCCACCACTCCAAACCGTCATACACACGGAGTCCATTATATATAAACAAGAAAACTATGTACGAAGTCCACCAAATGAAAAAGGTTCTCAAAGAAAATATAAGCTTCTTGATGCTAAAACAAGAGGTATCAATTAATCATATAGAGATGAAACTTAAATCTCAAACTAGTTAGGTAAAACTAGGGTTTGGAGGTTTTTGGATATGAATAGGAAAATATTTTTTGCTAAAATTCTCAAGCAAAAAATATGCTAGCATGCCTATTTACAGAATACACAAATCTTGATCCGGTCGAATCTTGTTTGAACAAAAATAATAGGTTCATTTAAACAAAATCACTAATCTCGTTCGGGCACAAAACAATCTCATTTGAACAAACTAAAAAATCTCGTTCGAACATGTTTCGAGCGAGAATCCATTGACAAACAGAGGAAGGTCGTTTGAAATTATTTTGAAGGTTGTTTGAACGACATTCACCAACTCATTTGAATGAACAAACAATCTATTTCAAAAGACTTTTCACCAAAAAAATCAATTTTCTTTAAAAATAACATTTTATTAAGAATAGCCTCAAAATAACACCCAACTTAATATCCAAGGATAAAAAATATATGCATTCATACCTCATGAGATCCTTGATCATATTAAAGATGAAACGTGAGACGAAACATGGCACGGTCATATAGATGTTGTAACTATGTTGCTACGATCTTCAATAAAACATATATCATGAGCTTTGAAGGATAAACACTCAAGACATAACCTATGACTCAAACAGTTTTGTCCAAGCGGAACTAAGACAATACATACAAATTGACTTAATTAATAATTTATCCTTATAAATCTCCCCCATTGGCTATTCCGGGACAAAATAAAAAAATAAAAAACCTATGGATCGTCAAGTTCATCTAAATACTCAATCCTAACCCCAAAAGAAAAAAGTACAAAATTAACAGGCACAAACACTGGATAGCTTTACTCTTATGAAACCTTATCACGTCGTTGAAAACCTACACACTTAAACACACCTTTCAAATGCAACTTGAATATATAGAAATATAGACCGCATATGAAAAACCCTCCCCTTGTCTAACAATCTCCACCTAAGAAAAGTCGTCTCCCCCTAAGGTAAAAATTTCTCCCCCACACTTAAAGAGTTAGATACTATTTCTCCTTCTTTTTGTTCAGGAATAGACAAAGAATAAGGTGCATACTATAAACAAACTCCCCTTAAATATAACACAAATAAACATAAGGAAAGGAAGTAAAATCACGCGATGTTATGAATTTCAACATGCAAGAATGAACACAACTAAAAAACACAAGCAAAAATTATCCAAATTATGAACAAAAGATACCAATTTTTATGTATACATGAGATATCAATGATAGAAAGAAACAAAATATACCAATATCATAATATATCATACTAATTTAAAACCAATTGAAACTTAAGGTAGGACATATGGCCATGGATTAACTACGAACATAAAGACCCGGAACAAAACATACCATATATAAAATTATACAAATATACCAATAATGCTTAAGCATATATATATATATATATATATATATATATATGTATGTATAAACACCACAAAAGACACAAAACACATAAGTTTTCCACACTAGTCGTGTATTGATGTGTCTAAACAAAAGTGGAATGGATTGAAGAGGCGTGAACTAGAAATGAAAGAAATAGACCCAATCATTCAAAAATGTCCAAGGAGTTTTATTTGGTTGCAAAAACTTATCAACTTCGGTTTATCCTCAGTGTGACAAATAAAGAACTCATAGATGTAAAAACATACACAATGCACACTAGACTATTAAATATTGATGATTCTCGGATCAACAGTGTTAAATATTTAAGCTCAATTAGGACTAATTAGGAAAACCCATTGATTTTCAACTTAACACCCTCAAAATTTAGATATATCATTTTTCTCTCCTTTTCTTTTGAAGATACTTAATTTTGAGGCATCAATATAAAAAAATTGTCCACGTCAATTTTTCTTTTCTTTTGCCTTTCTTTTCTTTTGGACTCTTGCCAACTGTGACCTTTCACGTGAAGGACATTTCTCCTTCCATAGCCCTTTCCCATTGTACACTCATATTTTTATCAAATAAGGTCAAACTCACGCAATGGTTCCTATATGCACAAATTCTCGATAGTTAAAAATATTATGAATATGACAAGATTGATAGGATCATGCCTCACTTTTTCATGTAACATATGAAGTTATAATCCAAAAGAGCTCGTGCAAAGTGTGTGCAGAGGCATATGTAAAGTGAATCCATTAAGCAAATCAAAGGCAAATAACTCATTGCAAGCATGATTAGGAACAATCCAAGCATTGAAATCATAATCAAATGCCCTAATCACATGGATACAGGGAGGCTTATGGAATTCAAACACACCGATATGCCACACAAAATGTGTAAAACTAAACTACACAAAAACCAATAAAAAATCATTTTGAGTTTTTAAACATTTTTCAGAATGACATAAATTTCAAAAGCAACTCAAAAGACAAACAAACTCTTTTAGTGTTTTTCTCAATAAGACCCAATATGAGAAAAATCAAAATGCAAAAGATAAATATCATACAACTAACAATAACATATAACATAAAGCACAAAACTTAGTGTACGAAAACATAAAACATGCAAGCACAATCAACCATAAGATATAACATGTGATGAATCATGTGCAAGCATGCGAGAATCAACCAATCTCACATTTAGCGCGTCCAAAGATGATTTAATAACCTAAAAAGATAAATACTTAAAGTCTCGGGTTTTAGGAACCAAGGTGACAGTAGATTTAGACTTCCTATAATCTTTTCTAAGATCATAACAAAACAACCTAAGGTAACCTTTCTGACCACAATAAAAACATGTGTAAGCACGAGAAAGATGACCTTTGGGTTGACCTTTTCTAACATCCATGGTAACGGTTAAAACTCTTAAACACATGTTCTTGGCCTTAGGTGCGAAACCATTAAGATTATTGTAGCTAATACTAAAGTGACTTGAGTCTTTTAATTCATCTTATAACTTCAAAACCCTAGATTCAATCAAAGATTTAGACTCTTAAAATGTTAGGGACTCTTTCTTTATATTTTTAATTATACCTAAAAGTTTATCTTGCTCTCCCTTAATGTAAGAGAAATTATTCCCTAAGAGTCTTCTCACTTTCCCTAAAATCAATAAATAATTTATCATTATCCACTCTGACACGATCAATCACCCTAGCCTCAAATAATTTAGAGTCCTCTAATTCATTCTCTGAAACATGGACTCTATCCTCGCTCTCTTTCTTGGACACTTATAAAATTTTAAAATCACGGAGCTTATCACGAAGAATATTTCTTTGAGTTTTAATAGTTTCCAACAATTCAATTTCAGCTTTTAAACACAAATTTTTTTAAAGAAATTTAACTATTTTTGCAAACACCAAATTCAAATGAGTTAACTTTTCCGCATGATAATGAAGCTCATTAAAATCCTCTCAAATATCAAAATTGTATTCATCATTAAACACGTCGAATAACTTATCACTGTGATGACCCATCGAGAGAAATAAACAAACAGTAAGGGAGAGACAAATAAATAACCCAAAAACAGCACGAAACTACATATCAACATGATAACTTAGTGTACCCGCTCTGATGACAATTTGAAAAGAGCTAGGTTTTATATGAAAATGCAAACACTAATTTTTAATGTTTTTAAAAATATAATTAAACTTAAACAAATTAACCCAATTAAAACTTAGCACCGATTAAACAAATGTAATGTTAAATGATTAACCGATTTTATCTTAACTTTGAATATGCATCTACGCGATAGCAGGATAAAATAAAATAATCAATCACAATGCCCGATATACATGGAAACTCAAATAAAAAAAATCGGACTGCCCAACCAACGCAATTCATTATGTCAGGAATTACAAAAGGACATGATAGAAGACTTACACAACGAACTCGAATCATTCAAGACTTGGCACATCTTTGTTACTTCGAACTTTTGTGCAACAGCATGTAGGTGTTTACCAATGCACTACCATAATGTGTGAGCCCACACACATATCAGTATCCACGGATCCAAGCTCAACAACTGTAAACGGAAAGAACACCTACTCCACCACTTCAAATCTCCATACACACGGAGCCCACCATATTTAAGCAAGCAAAAAATGTACAGATTCCACCGCACGAAATAGGGTCTCAATGAATATAAAAAGTCCTAGGTGTTCAAATAAGAGATCTCAATTAAGCATATAGATATGAAACTTGGAGCTCAAACTAGTTGGGAGAAAGTAGGGTTTTGAGGCTTTCGGATATGAATAGGAAAATAATTTTCACCAAAATTCTCAAATAAAAAATATTCCATCACGCCTACTTATAGAAAATAAGAATTTCGAGGCAAAAAAAAATCTCGTTCGAATGAAAACTGTAGGTTCATTTGAACGAAGTCACTAATCTCGTTCGAATGTTAAATAATCTCATTCGAATGAACTAGAAAATCTCGTTCAAACAGACTTGAAACGAGAACACAATGACAAATAGAGGAAGGTCATTTGAACTTCATTTGAAGGTCGTTTGAATAACATTCACCAACTCATTTGAATGAACGAACAATCTCATTCGAATGACTTTTCACAAAAAAAATCAATATTCTTAAAAAATCATTTTATGAAGAATAGCAAACAACACCCAACATAAAATCCAAGGATAACAACTACACACATTCATACTTCATGAGATCCTTGATTGCTTTAAAAAGGAAACGTGGCACAACACATGATGCGATGATGTAGATGCTCCAACTTTTATGCTACGGTATTCAATCAAGTTATGTTACGGGGTTTGAAGGATGAACATTCAAGAGATAACCTATGATGCAAATGATTTTGTCTGGACGGAATTAAGACAATACATATAAATTGACTCGATTCAAAACTTTATCCTTACAAGAGGTATCCATATCCGAAGAGATGATATAAAAAAGACTACTAATATATATGAAACCAAGTGAATCACGGGTCCAGAGACTATGTTACGGAATGGGAAGGTGTGGGGCACCCATTCCTCCCTTTCAATCTCTTATGGTCAATACAAATGTTCTCTTTCTCCTAAAATGTGTAATCACGTGTCTAATGTGTGTGAGGTGAAAACATGTGTGTGTGTGCATGCGCGCACATGAAAAGTGTGAGGAGAGAAATCATCATGTTCGCATCGTGGAAAAGATGGGAATAAATCATTTTAAGGAATAAAGAAAGGAACAACATAAATATATCCAGAATATGAGCGATGCATATGATCGTGACTCACTATAAAAGAGTGAATACGCATATTATTGGTATCGCTAAAAGTGAGTAAAAAATGAATATGCATGTCAACAGGATCAAAATTCACTGTAAAAATGAATAGGCATGTAAAAAATGAATACGCATGTCTAAACTATGAGTGATGCACCGGATCATAATTCACTATAAAGAAAATGAATACGCATGTCAATAGGACCGCTAAAATGACAAAATAAATAAAAATAAATAGGTTATGAGTGACACGCCAGATCGTGACTCACTCTGAACAAGTGCGCATGCATCTCAACAAGATCTATAAAAAGTGATATAAAAAAGTACAAAATAGATAAAGTAATATATAAATAGAATACTAGTAAGAATAAAGTCAAAGAACTAAAATGAGTACTCGAATCCCAAGATAATCTTGCGACTCTTACCTAGCTAAAATCAACATCAAAGTCCACGTAGTTTGAATGAGGAATTAAATGGGGTCTAACCCAAAATCCAAAATTAAAGTTTCTATTTTTAGTTTATGAAAAAGTGTGCAATAGTGGTGAAAGTGTGAGAAAAGTAAAAAGAAGCTCTAATTTGGGATTTATAGGATTAACCCTCTTTTTTTTATAATTTATTAAATAACTTTTAGATTATATACATAATAAAAAGCGTGATTTTGGGGTAAAACAATAATTGACTAGAAAATGTGCTAAAAATAATGAAATATGTTGGCAAAGTAGGATATATAGGGTTTAAACTTTCTAAATTATTTGAATTATGATTTTGAAAGTTTTGGAATCTAATTTTTGGATGGTCGTAGAGTGGTCGCAAATGGTGAGGTGAAGGGATGATGTAAGGGGAAGTAAGATAATGTTTTTGTGAGTGATGTAATAGGACCGACGCACAAATTATGAGACTGAAGGATCTGGAATGGTAAGGTGAGGGTTTTCTTAAATGGGGAACCTATAAGGACAAAATGAACAAGCTACCCATGGGGGTGTGCCGGTCGGCCTATATGATAGCCTACCTGCCGAAAAGGGTGCCAAACTTAACGGTTAAGCAATGTCTTTCCTACTAGTAAGCAGGGGAATTGTGTGCCTATAAGCAATCTGAAAGGGGTTTTTTGGTAAAATGGCCATAAAATACAAATTGTAAGTTTGATTCATGCACGGATGGGACCATTGAAAAGAGGATTCAGGTCTATATAAAAGTTTGATGAGATACTCTCAGGTCCGAGGGTTGACAAAATTCAAACGGAGCCTAAAAAGCATCTAGTCGTTCTTCTATTAAGGTTAATGGTAAAATGGTCATAAAATACAAACTGTAACTCTGATTCACACGTATGAATGGGACCGTTGGTAAGAGGATTAAGATATCTATGAAAATGTGTTAATATAATCTCGGGTTCAATAGTTGACCAAAGTCAAACCAAGTTCAGAAAGCATCTAGTCATTATCCGCTTAGGGTTTGAAGGACGACTGGGGGTTCGGGATTTGAAGGGGCATTGTTTGGACCCTATGAAGGTGTAAATGGGAATTAGAATGAGATGTCTACGTGGATGATTTGAAAATTGGACGAATACATGCATTATTAACCATTAAAAGTTTTGATCATCATCTCACTCTCTTCCAAGTTGAATTTTTAGATGTAATTTTTTGTAGATAATCTCCTTATTATGGAGATAATGTATATCAAATTTGTTTAAAATTATATATATTTTTTAATATTTTAAAAGTGGATATGTTCATAGATAGGATGTTAGAGGGGTGTTGTGAGTTAATGTATTGCAAGATAATAAACTAAGAATAAATTATATAGTTTACAAGATAATAAACTAAAAAGAACATAAAGGTTTTGTTTTAATTTGGGTTTGAGTGTACTACACTTATAACTATTAGTATAATCCAGTTTGGGGATTTGAAAGGGTTTTGGGTAAACTAGTGATATGTTATATCCTATGTGTAAATTATGTTATGTATTGTACATGGTGGGAGAGACCACACGGTTGAGGTGGGGTTAGTTCAAGTGAGGTTAATTGTATTGAGGTGTAGTACCATACACATTGACTTATATTTATATACATATCTATTAGGGTATAATTATTAAACTAAGGGTTTAGCTCTGTATATGTATATTGATTTATTTATAATGAGTATGAATAGTGATTATTCATAATGATTAGCAATACATTTTTATAGTATAGTCTTAATAATGGATTTATTTATAGTAGTTATACCCCTTGTATGGTTTAAATGTGGGGCCTGAGTTGGGTTATCGCTCGGCCGTTAGACGATTGTGTTTGGTCTATTTGTCAAGATAATATACGGTGTGAATTGGGTAAATACTCATTATTTTGGTCTATCTGTTAGGATGGTATATGGTATGAGTTTGGTAAATACTCTTTGTTTTGGTATATTCGTCAGGTTGATAGGAGGCATGAGTGTAAATCCCATAGACTTACCTTATCAGACCGAGGGGTTTATTCTCTTAAACTCATGTGATAATGATTTAAATAATCTCAATTAGGGGAATCCTATTAGTACGCGACTCTAAGTAGACCTAGACCACGCAATCAAAATTATTATCACTTCTTATTCATCAGAAATAACCATTCATAAAGTAACTAGCTTAATCTCAAAAAGAAATAACAACGCTCCTCAATACATAGGAAATCACTTAGTTCGATGTATGATAACAAACATATTTACCGTAAAAAAACATATTAAAAATGTGTTGTCATGGTATAACCACTACAACTAGATTTGAAACCTAAATAAATCTACTCCTTAAGTATTCTTTTCTCTTAGGCCTCCATCACATCTTTGGAGCCTTTTAACCTGAGGAAGTGAAGGATTAAAGGGATTAGCTCAAATTACCCAGTAAGGGTTAAATAAATGTTATCATCTCATCCTACTAATGTTAATATTCATATATGTACTAATAGATCTACAAAATAAGATATAGACAGGATAAAATATGACAATATTTAAATGTAAAAAAGAGAGAAGTTATTTTTCCCAAACTGAGGTTTCAACTTCCAAGAGTAACAAAGTAATATCGATCAGGGGCTCAAATTTTCCCAGATAGATATCTCTGGCATCCCAAGGCTTAAACTTTCTTGGTCCACTAATCCCCGGCTTCCCCCAAGGCTCAATCTCCCTTGGTTCGCCTAATCTCCTTGTCTTTTGTGGCCTTTAGTACGACCTTGGATAAACTTCACAACTCCATGACGTTATTATGAGTTATCTTGCCCAGTTATGCTCCAGACCGTGGCCTCTTACACTACCACTTCTAGATTTAATGATATGTGGTATGTTGTTAGTTCCATAAATTTAGTTGACATCATCCAAGGTGAAATCCCCGTAACTAGCCCAGTCTCAATCTCCCCCAACCTAGTCATCTGGCCTCAAACAGAAAGTAAGAGTATACTCTAAACACAATGCCACAACTTGGCGCGTCAATGTTACGACCTCATCATAACAATCTAAGTAAATAAGTATATAAAATAAGGCACGATACTATACTACCTATGTTTGCGACCTCAAATAAGGAGTTAGAACTCCTAATCTTCAAATAACAAGTACTTTAGTAAAATAATATTTTTATCCCAAATTGACCAATAACTTACATTTTCAAAGATCGAAGTGGAAAACCCTAACAATTTTATTAAGAAATCATAAATGTCTGTAAAATTGATTTCACCACTAAGAACCCATATCAATCACACTAAAGGAAAAATCATTTATAATAAGAGTATCTGATGAATAATAAAAGTCCATGGCAACTACTTAAAAACTCAGATTTACACAAGAGGTCTCATCCGAGTCAACAAAACATAGATACTTGGGTTTGTGAAAGAGAAGAAGAAGGTAAGGAAGGAGACCACTAACAAAGGACTTAGTCCGATGATGAATAGTGTCACTACACCACTTAAACAACATTACGCCACCTTTGGAATAATGAAACTCATCGACCTCCTTTTTATAGCACCTCTACTTTCCCTCAAATTCTCATATTCTCTCTTTAGAGTGTCAGTAGTGATTTTCTCAAAGGTTCTAGCAGCTTTGGGAATAGATCCTGATTCGTATTGAATCTTGCACATTTATACCCTCAAACTTATGTATTTTAGTCCTCTCGGGTACTGTCATTTCTATAATTACGCTCGTTAATCATACAACCTCTATTTTATGTGCTAATGTATTATTTAAGCTATTATTGAGATTTTATAGGTGTTTACAGTACTAAGTGTGAAGTTGAGGCGCATTCCGGTTAAGTTTCGTATAAGCTCGTACATTCCGAGGCATTTTGGTAATTTCACACTTCAGGATTTTTGCCTGAAGTATTCAAGGAATTTGTATCCCTCGGGTCAAACTTCGCGTGACCATGGATAGTGCTTGAATCGGAGTCTGAACGAAGGAAACACTGACGTTTAATCGGGAAAGAATTATAAGAATTTATTTAAATATTACATTATTAATTTACTAATAATTCTATTAATGACCTCCATGTCCTTGTTCCTAAAATTACAGCAAGCTTCTATGGCGATGAGAAGACAAGACTATGTGATAATTGATTAACTTCGCAAATTTATAATATAGCACACTTATTTAATTTCAGCCCCTAAACATGCATCTAAGGTGCGTGTGTCAACCCATAAATAAATAAAGCATGTGACACAAAAATATGCTGAGAGACAGATTTCAGGAAAAAAAACCTTTCGGGTAAAACCTTTATTTCACTATGAATATACAAGCCGCAACTTACAATTACATAGAGAAATCTGCAATGGATCAATGAACAGCCAACCCACAAAGACACGCAGTCTTGAACTCAGCAAGAGAATACATGCAGCACCCTCCAAGGACTCGCAGCCCAAACAACGAAGGAAGAACCGCAGCTCTCCTTAATGACATGCAACCATAAAACTTTGTAGAGACTCCCTCAACAATGACACGCAACCCTCGGTTGCAAAGATCTCTCCACAAAGATGAACAACAACAAAGTTTGTGTTCTAGGGTTCCAAAAGATTCACAAAAATACTTGGGATTTTTGTGTGTGAATCAAAAAGATGTTTGGCACATCAAAAATGTGAAGATTTAGAGTATTTAGGACTCTGAAAATCGTCTTGAAAAGTCTTAGAAAAACAACTCCCCAAAGTTGGTTTAAATAAGAAAACTTTGAGCCTAAAAAATCTCGAACAGATCTGGCCGAATTTATCCCAGACGGACCGGTCCGGGTCTGAGGCGGATAGGTTCGGGTAGGCGGACCGGTTCTTTTTATATTTGGCATCTTTGGTTCGCAATCGGTCCGGGGTATACTGGATTTCAGCAGGCGGATCGATCAGGTTGAGGGGCGGACCGGTCCGGTGGCGGATCGGTCCGGTATAGAGGCGGACCGGTCTTGCTTCCCTTGAAACCTAAAAAACTTTTAAAAGCCTCATATTGCTTGAAAAAACTTACTTCTTATTTTTATAAAAAACACTTTATAAAAATTTCCCAATACTAAATATGAACTTTAAGGAACGTAAAAACAAAATTTTATCAAGTTCATTCTCGCAGAGGCCATGATGTTGAAGACACTTTGATATTCGGATCCGTTGATGTAGATGCGATCTTGAGTTTCTTCAACGGTGTAACGGCGTACGACATACAAATTGACAATGGACAAAAATGTCCTTACAAATCTTTCCCTATGTCTATGCCGGTACATATAAAAAATATCTGAATTATCAACTTATGACCTATACAAATCTACCCTCCCATGAACCCTAAAGATGGAAAGATACAAATGTATAAATCTTCATCGTTTGTTCTTCAATCTTCAACAATCATCAAATCTCAAAACTTTTCTCATCAGGGTGTGCAACATATTGATCTTCAATCTTCATACCTACACACATGAGACAAATCAAATACCACGTGACATATCGAGTTTGAAATGAGATAAACATAGATACCAATTTATGATAAAAGCATAAGCTAAATCTTAAAAACTCCCCCAAAATTCAAACTCCCCCATAATATGATAATTCGTTCTCCCCCTTTTTATGATGTCCCCAAATAGACAGATGAGAAGAATGAATCAAAGAAGCAAAAACGGGGTGTCACGGTACAAAACAGGGCATCAAACAATATGGTAAACGTGCTCTGACAAGGAGATGCTCAAACAAATCTTCACAAACTATTTTTGAATTTTTCAAATTTTGCGTACAAAAATAAGATACCAATTTGAACAAATATGATACAAAAATCACACCATGGATTTAGACTCAAACATGGAATGAATGGGTGTGAACAGATTCGATAGGTAAATCAACTCAATCAATCATATGTGCACGATGCATATGTGTACCCCTAATGAATGAACATCAAAAGTATCCTTAGGTGAAAAGATTGTTGAATTTAGATGACATTGTCTTATGCAAATCAACAAATCAAAGTCAAAATGATTTCCACACCAATAACATCCAATACTATGTAGCGCATTTTCAAGTATTTCAAGGACGTGCAAACCCATTTTAAATTCTCCAACCAAACTCCCTCATATATATTATCTTTTAGCAGTAATCTAAATTCTCAAACTTTGGAGAATTGGTGCAAAAACCTAAATGGCCCATAATTGGCATGAATTTCTTTTTATTGCCTTTAAATTTTTTCGGGCTCTTTTAACCTCTTTGGACCTCGGATAATAAAATTCCTCAATTTTGTAGGTCCTTTTTAACGGTGGCTTTTGTGCAAAGGATAGATAATTACCTTTCGCAGCCCCTCCCCGTTTTACAAATAAAGCACACAAACTCACAAAACGGTTTTTATATGCACAATTTCCTTATCAAAATTTATCGCGCTTGGTTCGTTTTAAGGACAGGATTGAAGTGAAAACACCCAACCAACATGATAAGACAAACACAATAATCAAACAAATTTGTGCAAGTGTGCATTAAAGGAAACATGAGTCAAACATGTAGGAAGTAACACTTAATTACATCTTAATGACTCCAAAAATTATAAAGCACATGGATGAATTGACCTATTGTCTCAAAACACTATCAAATAGTCACATGAAAATAATGGAATGATGTTATGACTCGGTCATCCTAAGTGTTCATCCATAAATGGTGCAAGACAAAATACATAAATCTTTTTGGATTTTCAAATATTTTATCAAAAAAAAAAAATCTTTTTGTATTTTTCAAAAAAAATTTATCAAAAACAAAAATTATACAAAAAGTACAAGTCATCACACTAGCAAAAAATATGTCATCAAACCACAACTAGTGTATGACAAACAAGCAAACACACTCAACCAAAAGATTTCACATGGGGTGAATCATGTGCAAGCAAACGGGAATCGTGGACAAATAAACCATAAGCCTTTAAATCCGATTTTCTAACCCAAATAGATGTGTAACGGAGTGTGGGGGTTTTGGGAATCGAATTCATTATTTCATTAACCTTCCTAGGTCCATTTAAAAGCTTGTAACAAAAGTACCTAAGATGACCTTGCCTACCGCAATGTGTGCAAGAGTAAATCGGGCGGTGTGTGTTACCTAAAGGTGGCCTTCTCCTCAAATTTCTCGGTTGCTCTCTCCGAATTTTCCTAGGTGGGTCTCTCCTAATGATCCTAGGAGGTTCTCTCACGATGTTCCTATGGGGTGCATTCTTAACAAACTTGGTGCCTCTTTCTTAACAATCCTAGGAGGCTCTCTCACACGTGTGGGAATGGGTGCAACATATTTTTCAAGACCAATCCCACCCCTATCCGTTTTGATCTCCACTGTGCCTAAAATCTTATCAAGTTTTTCAGACCTAGACTCCAAATCAAATTTCACTTTACTTGAATCTTTCAATTTCACCTATCCTAGATTCAAGTACTCGTCTTGAATCCTCAAACTCTAAAAGCTCATTTTTCATAGTCTCCATCAACCCTCTAAGACTATCTCTCTCACACTCGATGTACTCAAGCTTCTCTTTCAAAATTTTCTCATGTGCCCTAAGTTCTTCAACTAAAAAATCATTATTTTTTATGGCACACTCTTTCAATTGAGCTTTCAATTTCAAATTTTCTTTCTTTGTTTTCAAAGTTTCAGCATAAAGTTCATTGAAAGCAGTTTGCAAGTCACGCTCATCTACACTTTCCTCCTTACTTTCATCCACACTCCCATCACCTTCACTATCATCACTAATCACATGGATGGGAAACTCTCGCCTAGAAGCATAAAAAACTTCTTCTTCCGAATCACAATCACTAAGGGTAGAAACATGAGAAATCGATTTATTCAATTTCTTCTTTAAATTTGTGGTACACTCATGTAACGTGTGACCAACACCCTCACAACAAGGACACCTCTCAGAATCGTTTTCAATAGAAGATTTAAAACAAGAGTTCGTGCGAATTTTCCAATTAAATTTGTCAAAAATTTGACATCGAAGATCATCAAAACCATCAAAATCCATTTTTGTGCAAAATCAGGATCAAAACACAATAACTTAGTGCAACAGGCTCTGATACCAATTTGAGAAGACAAGACTATGTGATAATTGATTAACTTCGCAAATTTCTAATATAGCACACTTATTTAATTTCAGCCCCTAAACATGCATCTAAGGTGCGTGTGTCAACCCATAAATAAATAAAGCATGTGACATAAAAATATGCTGAGACGCAGATTTCAGGAAAAAACCCCTTTCGGGTAAAACCTTTATTTCATTATGAATATACAAGCCGCAACTTACAATTACATAGAGAAATCTGCAATGGATCAACGCACAGCCCACCCACAAAGGCACGCAGTCTTGAACTCAGCAAGAAAATACACGCAGCACCTTCCAAGGACTCGCAGCCCAAATAACGAAGGAAGAACCGCAGCTCTCCTTAATGACACGCAGCCATAAAACTTTGTAGAGACTCCCTCAGCAATGACATGCAACCCTCGGTTGCAAAGATATCTCCATAAAGATGAACAACAACAAAGTTTGTGTTCTAGGGTTCCAAAAGATTCACAAAAGTAATTGGGATTTTTGTGTGTGAATCAAAAAGATGTTTGGCACATCAAAAAGGTGAAGACTTAGAGTATTTAGGACTCTGAAAATCGTCTTGAAAAGTCTTAGAAAAAAAACTCCCCGAAGTTGGTTTAAATAAGAAAACTTTGAGCCTAAAAATCTCGAACAAATCTGGCCGAATTTATCCCAGGTGGACCGGTCCGGGTCTGAGGTGGATCGATACGGGTAGGCGGACCGGTTCTTTTTATATTTGGCATCTTTGGTTCGCAATCGGTCCGGGGTATACTGGCTTTCAGCAGGCGGATCGGTTCGGTTAAGGGGCGGACCGGTCCAGTGGCGGATCGGTTCGGTATAGAGGCGGACCGGTCTTGCTTCCCTTGAAACCTAAAAAACTTTTAAAAGCCTCATATTGATTGAAAAACTTACTTCTTATTTTTATAAAAAACATTTTATAAAAAATTCCCAATACTAAATATGAACTTTAAGGAACGTAAAAACAAAATTTTATCAAGTTCATTCTCGCAGAGGCTATGATGTTGAAGACAGTTTGATATTCGGATCCGTTGATGTAGATGCGATCTTGAGTTTCTTCAACGGTGTAACGGCGTATGACATACAAATTGACAGTGGACAAAAATGTCCTTACAGGCGACATGGGTTTTGTGTCGGGTTTGTGCTTGGGTTTTGCTTTCATCCCAAATTGGAGCCTTTCGTCTGAAATTGGAGCTTGGGTAGCATGTGGAACTAGTTTTGGGTCAATTGGCTCGGGTTTTTGGACTAACCACTTTGATATTTCCATGGCTTTGGCCATTTTTTGTGGAGCTTTATATGGTCTCGATTTTTGCACAAATGGTGCATGCCGGCCTTGGGACCCCGGTCGACTAGTGCTCTATTTTTGACCAACTTACCTGTTTCCCTTCCTTTTCATTTATTATTATTTTTTTATTCCTTAATTAGGAGACTTATCCTTATTTCTTTTCTTTTTCTTTTTTCTTTCTTTCCTTTTCCCAACTTACTACAAATAGAAACTTTAGTTATTTTTGTAAGAGATCTAATTTTTTTATCTAGTTTCTCTCTCTCTCTCTCTCTCTCTCTCTCTCTCTCTCTCTCTCTCTCTCTCTCTCTCTCTCTCAGTTTAGTTTAAGGTTTGTAATATTTGGGGATTTTGTGGAGATAAACCCGTCTCCTCCATTATCTTTATGGTTTGACGCCCATTTATTTAAGTGGATAGTTTTATTCTTCCTTAAATGCTTTGTGTCCTAGTTTTCCATGCTTTCCATTTATTTCTTGCCTAGATAAATTGTAGTGTTAATTTAATTAGTTGTTGCTTAATTAATTAGTTAGTTTAATTAATGCTTTTATTTATGTGTAGTTTCTAGTTTTATCTAGGTTGTGTTGGATTGAACTCACCTAGGGTTAATTGGTTGCTTTGCTTTGGTGATGGAGTTTTACGTGTTTATTTCGATTGGGTTCTTCTAGTTATTACGCCTAGGAGATTTAACAGGGTATGTCATGTATGCTCCGTATTTACGACCTTGCGTGCATAATTTTCGGAATATTTATTGACGCCAAAATCATATTAGTCTTTTATGCGAATTTAGGGGTGTGATAACTCTTGATTTAATTAATTGACGAAACGAGACTCAATCTTAATAATCCGTGAACCCATGTATCCATTTTATACTAATTAACTCTGGGTGAGGAATATCCGACGCATCCTATAGTTTTTATTCTCTTTGTTAATTTAGTTTAAATACACGCATGCCTACTTTATCTTTTATTTCTTTTTAGTTAACAAATTACCTTTTACACTTTTATTTAGAAGTATTATATAATTAAATTCTAACAACTCGTCTCTGTGGATTTTCGATACCCGGACTTGTCCGCTATACTCCCTTTGTGAGTGTAGTCATAAGTTTAGGTTTTTGTATTAAGGCGGTGAACAGAAAACAACGATCGGCATGCTGACTAGGCGCTACTTTTCACCCTTAATCAAAATGGCGCCGTTGTCGGGGATAAGTTTGTTTTAGAATTTATTTGATTTAGTATTTCGTAGTATTTTTTTTCTATTTGTATTTTTTGCCTAACATTTTTGTAGGACTTCTACATTTGAGCGTTGTGACAACCTACTATTCCGATATAGGGGGTGGCAAGCCCGATACTCCAATAAAACAGGAATCAAGGATGGAATCATTCTCTGCATCACAACAAAACAAAAAGTATACAGGATAACCACTCCTTATTTGAGAAAAATGAGTTGTCAAAAATTTTGTTTCATAATTTAAAGAAAAGAATTTAAACAACCCAACTTAAAAAGAAAGTGGAAACCTAAGAATATATAATATTACATACACCTCGAATAAACAATAAGGGACCGAATATGCTGTCGATCAACAGTCTCATACAATACGATACAACATTTTAATGTAAATACATATTACATTACATTAAGCAAATACAACCGTTTGGGCCACGCACTCGAGTAAATGAACCGATTTTGACTAGAGAGAAAGAATGATGGCGTCTATTTCAATATGCCCCGTTAATACCCTTAAAGCATCACGGCTCGCCAAAGACACCGGGATAGGAAGTCTGATCAGGCATCCTTTCGGCGGAGTACCTGAGCGGATACAAGATGGATGCACAACAAGAAATATGAACGGGTCAGGGTACGGTTCTATATGATTACCAGATGAATAAAGAGTATGATAGTTATAAATAATAAATCATGATAAACAGAAATAAGAATCTACCTACACAATTTTATGCATAAGCTAAGACAATTTAATTAATCATGAATCTAATTTAATTAAGCAGGAGAATAAGAATAATTAACAGCTTTCATCATATAATCTGATTCATCTCATAATCCCATTCCTTATTAGGAATATATAATTACCATTAAGCACTTTGTGGCTTTTATCTCAATTACATTCCCTTCATGGAATTCCATTCCTTATCAGGAATATAATCATCATCAAATGCTCTTTGTGGCATTTCATTGTGCTCTTTATGGCACTTCATCATGCTCTTTATGGCATATCACATACATCAAGTCCCACTTGATTATGAATTGTTATATTTATATACATATAACAATTCTAAGACCGCCCTCCGAGTTTTCCCACTGGGCGCGCCCCTAAATAACCATCATCTTCTAGGGGCCTATCAAATAAGGCAGCCTGGGCACCTATCGCAACATCGGGAAGAGGCCATACGACTACGGGAGAGTCAAGACCACACCCGAAATCTCCTCACCAACGCAGAAAATATACAACAACGCTCATATGGCCTGGGACTATATCCTCCATGCATTCACTAGACATGGGGCATCACCACACGCACGAAACTTCCCTTATGATGGCATTTAGAGAGGTGTGTTTAAGTAAATTATCATTTACCATTTTTATGATGAAGTAAATTATCATTTACCATCATCATTACCATTTCCATTTCATTTTCAATTCCAATTTACGTTGTATGTTTCTTTTTATCTGAAACCATAGTCATTTACATTTTTGTAAATAATTCACCTTATTATCCGGAGCCATACGATAAATTATATCGTTACTACAACCTCAAAGGAGTAAATAAACTCTTAATTATCTCCAAACATTGTAGGGTATTACTTTAAAACCCGAATACTATCATACCTCAAAGGAAAGAATAAACTTTCAATTTATTCTCCCAACATTAGTTTGCGGTGTTATTATGAACCATCAAGATTAACCTAGCTCCATTGAGCTCCTAAAGTCTCCCAAACACAACCTTACAACTCCTAGTTTCATAATAGTTAACTAGAAGAAAAGAATTTCCCTAACTTCAATTGGCATATCCTCGAAACCCCCCCCCCCCCCCCCCACATAACCCATTTCTAATGTAGGGTAATTAACTAACTCATCTAAAACTGTAGGACACTAAGTTTACTTCATTCAAGAAGGTTCCTAGGCCCTAAACTTAAAGAAAATGAATTGGAATTGAGTTATAAAATTAACTCAAAAACAGCAGGAAAACGAATCGATTCGCGCTAGGGTGAATCGATTCGCCTAAAAAGCAGATCGGTTCGGACATAAAGACCTGGGATTCTGAAACCTATCGAATCGATTCGTCTTAGACCCGAATTGATTCGGTCCAAGCAGACCTGGAAACTGACCCTTAGCGAATCGATTCGCCCTAGGGGCCGAATTGATTCACCCCTGCAGATGGGCCAAGAAGGGGGGCTACAGGTTATGAACCCTAGTTTTACTCCAAAACTAATTTCTACTCCATTTTTACACACATTCATCAACATAAATCTACCCCAATTCATTCTACATGATTATTAACCACCCATATCCATAATTTCATCAACATAAAACCATTATTAGGGCTAGATTACCACAAAATCCATTTTTGATCCATAAATGCAAATACACAACTATCACACAATTTACTCTCTTAGTTTAGTTTGGGGTTTATAATATTTGGGGACTTTGTGGAGATAAACCCCTCTCCTCCATTTTCTTTATGGTTTGACACTCATTTATGTAAGTGGATAGTTTTCTTCTTCTTTAAATGCTATGTGCCCTAGTTTTCCATGATTTCCATTTATTTCTTGCCTAGATAAATTATAGTGTTGATTTAATTAGTTGTTTCTTAATTAATTAGTTAGTTTAATTAATGCTTTTATTTATTTATAGTGGCTTGTTTTATCTAGGTTGTTTTGGATTGAACTCACCTAGGGTTGATTGGTTGCTTTGCTTTGGTGATAGAGTTTTACGTGTTTATTTCAATTGGTTTGTTCTAGTTATTATGCCTAGGAGATTTAACAGGGTATATCATGTATGCTCCGTATTTACGACCTTGCGTGCCTAATTTTCAGGATATTTATTGACGCCAAAATCATATTAGTCTTTAATGCGAATTTAGGGTTATGATAACTCTTGATTTAATTAATTGACGAAACGAGACTCAATCTTAATAATCCGTGAACCCATGTAACCATTTTATACTAATTAACTCTGAGTGAGGGATATCCGACGCATCCTATAGTTTTTATTCTCTTTGTTAATTTAGTTTAAATACACTCATGACTACTTTATCTTTTAATTCTTTTTAGTTATCAAATTACCTTTTACACTTTGATTTAGAAGTATTAAATCAATTAAATTCTAACAACTCGTCTCTGTGGATTTTCGATACCCGGACTTGGCCGCTATATTCCTTTTTTGAGTGTAGTTATAAGTTTAGGTTTTTGTATTAAGGCGGCGAACAGAAAACAACGATCGGCGTGTTGACTACGCGCTACTTTTCACCCTTAATCAGAGCCCAAGAGCTCTATTTATAGAAAGTGAGGGGAACCTAGGTTTTATAATGATGTCACTAATTTTACCAAAATTCCCATAAAAAAGGCTTCTAATAACTTTAAAACTTGGTCCTTAAGAAATTACCTGATTAGTCCACATCATTAATCCATGTGCTGGCTTTATTTGTACTTTCAAGGTGTAAACTCCCTGGCCTCGTACCACATGCCAATACCTAAGGTTATGGTTGTGGACTTACTAACATTTCATGGCCTATTAAGCTTTAAGTCATTACATTGTGTCATAAATCTACTAAATGAATGGGGGTTCCAACCCAAGGCCCTATTAGACAAGTCCTCGTCAAAGGCCGTGGTCTCTTAGTATTAGTCATGGCCTTAGTAACATGTCATGGCCTCAATAATATACTTCAACCTCTTATGGTTTGGGTCATTACAAGGAGTCGGGTGAATACTCGTTATTTGGATTATCTATCAAGATGATAAACGAAATGGTATGGGTAAATATTTTTTGTGTTTGGTGTATTTATGAAGATAGTAGATAATTTGAGTTACATAAATACTCTTTTTTTGGTATATCTGTACGGATGACATACGGTATAATGTTATTTCAGATTTTTAGTATTTATTTAGGGAGTCTCTTACCATTATCTTATATGAATGATTCGACAAGACAAAAGTGTATCAGGGGTTTCATTATTTGGATTTCATTCACAATATGTCCCACGCAAAAGTCTAGATTGGTTGGAAGTTATGAGATTTTTGGTTTGGGATCCTTAGGACCTACATATGCTTAGATCATTGGTTCATGATGTTATTACCATAGTGATGTGCTAGGACTTGGGCCACCGGGTCATAATAATTGACTAAGCTACACAATAGTATATATCTATTTGGTTATATATTTGGATTTTATTTATGAGACATTCGATGCACGAAGCATAATAAGGTCCGGAGTAAGATACAGTGTGGTTCTAAAGCTATGGGTTTATACTTCATGTTTTATTTATGTGGAAAGGTAGTCTTAGTACGGTATAGTATGGTTTGGGTATGTTTATTTAGAATTGTATTAGGATGGAGGAGAGGTGAGGTATATTTTGCATGAGTGTGGCAAGTGACGACATGGGGTGTAAATAGGTCGCATGTAATACTATTAAGTAATATAGATATTTATTTTAACTTTCGAGACCTGAACCAAATCTATAAAATGCTTTCCCCCATGTAATTTTATTGTGATATAGGAGCAGTAAGACTAAGGAGTCAAAGTTGTAGTGATTGGAGATATAGTTCATCATACTTAGTGTAGGAGTTACTATTTCTTTTCAGTTCGAATTCCAATAGTCATTAGTAGGCAGGAGTTTATTTGTGAACCCAGGTGGTTCCATTTATTTACATTTCAGTTGAGAGTATTATATTATCTATATTATACTTATAAAACGACAGTAATAGCAATTAATATACAAAAGTTAATAAGAGTAGTGATTCGGCTTAAAGGTTTGGAAACCCAATAATTCCAAACCTTTTATTTAACTGATAGTTTCCTCCATTAAACCCTATCTCTTCTTTTCTCTCTCCATCTGCTTATATTAGATAGCCATTTATTACTGCCTAAATAATATTAGATAATGCGTTATATACATCATACAAGGCTTTCATGGGTTCATAAGGTCTCAAGAGTTATAGTGTCTCCTCATTTTAAAGTACATAATGTCTGGAGGCTATTGAGGAGTTTGTCTCCTTAAATCAAAATCTAGCTAAAGTTGAATAAAAACTTTAAGAAGGGGAATGGAAAATGCCTTGGAGTTCACGGGTTCTTTTTAAATGCTAGATATCTTGTTCTTTTTATGTTAAATAAACTAGAATATTAGTCACTTAAATAAATAGTTATGCTTAAAAAAGTATCATGGTAAAAAACATGGCTATCAGTGTTGCTATTTGTTTATAGTTTTGAATGGAATGAGGTTTATGTGACACCCCGCCTAATAAGATACCGGGAGATCACTTCAATATTAAATTAAAAAAGGAGTCTCACATGGATCATTATTAGCATCACTGTCGAAAATTCATTTAATTAATAATAACCTATTAGGCCGGTGTCAAAATTTTACTTTACTACTCTTTTTAACAACAACGAATGAAAACATCCACACAGTTTTTGCGTAAATGAAACTGAATGAAATAAAATAACCGAACACTCGGTAAAAATATACAACCATATCGAATGTTGTACTCAAGAATAAATAAATGCAATTGGACCATTGGCCTGAATGTGTATACGGTACCTCATATCTAGATTACAAGGATAGAAGCGTCTATTGAGAATCCTGCACGCATCAACAGCTGCTGCAGTTGACGTCTGACTCGAAGGAATTGTCATCCAGGCGTCCTTGTGTCTGGACACCTATATAATATATATATATATATATATATATATATATATATATATAGCAAGAAAGGAAAAGTAGATAAACGGGTCAGAGCCCGAGTTGTGAAAATATCTAGCAAGTGCATAATTTCTTTATATTAGAAAATATGTTTTATCTCATATTTAAATTTGTATCGCACTCCCATGAGATACCCCTCACCTCTCAAGTAACAGTGCACTTCTAGTGCATCCCTCTAACATCCTAGTTAAGCTACCCTGCTAAAATAATCTATCACCCAACCAATATCTACCCTAGATAGTCCAAGAAATGTACTAAGGGCTAAACTTCTCCCCAGTCTCAACACTAAGCCATGTTTGTGTGTGGGGTGTCTCGCAAAGCGAAATCTAAACAAGGAACCTCCCCGATATACTACTACGCGGCCAGGTCGATCGTCGAGATCCGCCAGTCCCTCAGTACAGAATATATATCTATATATATTTACATCCTACAACAAATATCAATATAAGAGCACTAAGGATTAAACTTCTCCCCAGTCTCAACACAATGCCATATTCGTGCGTGGGGTGCTTTTACCATATCATATGCTTCCACATCCCTTATATCATCCGGGAGTGTTACCGAAGCCAAAACCTTTATCCCATTTCCCTTCTTCAATCCAGGAAATGTATATTAAATCCAATTTATTATCATAAATTTCTTTAATACCAATAATGTCCAACATTATTGAAACCAGTTATATATGTCATATAACGCTTTCTAAGACCGCCCGTACGGCACGCCCCTAAATGACCATCATCTTCCAGTGCCTATCAATTACGACACCTGGGCACCTATACGCAATACGTCGAGAAGCAGCCATATGCCTGCGGGCTAGTCATAACCACACCCCAAGTTACCTAACCATCGCAGAAAACATAACATAATATAAACGCTCATATGGCCTAGAGGACTATATCCACTCTGCATTCGCTAGTGAGGGGGCTTCACCTAAGCGCATGAACTTCCCTTATGATGTCATTTAGAGAGGGTGTTTACTATAAATCAGTAATTATAAAAATCATTTATTTTTCCATTTTGAAAACATTCATATTTTATTTTCAAAATCATTAACATCATATCATATATGTACTTTAATCACATAGTATATATATTTATACCATATATTCCTCCTCGAATATATATAAATGGCCATATTTGCCGAACCATCTATCGATGACCAAAAATCCCAAAGATTCTCTCAAAGAATCATAATCATGCATTCATATTAGCATGATACTAAACCCAAAGTATTTCCTTACTTTGATAATCAATATATACCTAAATCCCATCTACGGATTTATTGGATATCTCCAATTATACCATTTCACTCTAGTTAAATATATAAAGATCTATACCCCCAAATTATCCTAATTATCTCGTAGGATATACTAACTCCACAATCGATTATAATTATGCTTCATATACGCATAATCATGTAGGCCTACATGTCCATAAACAATAACCTAGGAATTTATCCTCCGGATCATGCCCTACACCAATTCAAGGCTTTCTCATGCAACTAGAGGTTTATTTACCCTCAAAACAATTATTTAGGAGTCCCATTATCATAACTAGGAACCCCCATAAAAATCCCAAATGGTAATTTAACTCCCCATACTCTAAAAGGGAGAAAACTGGAAATTCTGGCCTAAGCGAATCGATTCGGTTCCCAATCTGAATCAATTCGGAGAGTATTATGCAAACAGGTCTTTAAATGGTGAATCGATTCGGTCTGTACCCGAATCAATTCGGCCCACTGTAGAAACCCAATTCCCTTTTGGCGAATCGATTCGGACTAACAACCCAAACTCCATTTTTATGGTTTTCAATCTCAACCAACAACCCAAATAACATCCTAACACTGATTTACAACAAATTGTTCCATAAATTTTGGGTATTAAACTACTTTATAAGGTTTTGGATCTTAAAACCCAAAAACCCTAGTTTTTGACATTTCTCCCAATTCAATTTGATTTATAAAAAACCAATTCATTATCATGAATTGTTTTAACATAACATATACTTTTGAAAGCCAGTTTTTATTATCATAAAAATGCTTTTCCGTTTCAAAATATCCCATTTCCCTTTTTATATTTAGGAAATGTATTAAAATCCATTTTCATTATCATGAAAATGCTTTTACCATATCATATGCTTCCACATCCCTTATTTCATCCGGGAGTGTTACTGAAGCCAAAACCTTTATCCCATTTCCCTTCTTCCATCCAGGAAATGTAAATTAAAGCCAATTTATTATCATAAATTTCTTTAATACCAATAATGTCCAACATTATTGAAACCAGTAATATATATCATATAACGCTTTCTAAGACCGCCCTTACGGCGCGCCCCTAAATGACCATCATCTTCCAGTGCCTATCAATTACGACACCTGGGCACCTATACGCAATACGTCGAGAAGCAGCCATATGCCTGCGGGCTAGTCATAACGACACCCCAAGTTACCTAACCATCGCAGAAAACATAACATAATATAAACGCTCATATGGCCTAGAGGACTATATCCACCCTGCATTCGCTAGTTAGGGGGCTTCACCTAAGAGCATGAACTTCCCCTATGATGTCATTTAGAGAGGGTGTTGACAATAAATCAGTAATTATAAAAATCATTTCTTTTTCCATTTTGAAAACATTCATATTTTATTTTCAAAATCATTAACATCATATCATATATGTACTTTAATCACATAGTATATATATCTATACCATATATTCCTCCTCGAATATATATAAATGGCCATATTTGCCGAACCATCTATCGATGACCAAAAATCCCAAAGATTCTCTCAAAGAATCATAATCATGCATTCATATTAGCATGATACTAAACCCAAAGTATTTCCTTACTTTGATAATCAATATATACCTAAATCCCATCTACGGATTTATTGGATATCTCCAATTATACCATTTCACTCTAAGTGAAATATATAAATATCTATATCCCCAAATTATCCTAATTATCTCCTAGGATATAGTAACTCCTCAATCGATTATAATTATGCTTCTTGTACGCATAATCATGTAGGCCTAAATGTCCATAAACAATAACCTAGGAATTTATCCTCCGGATCATGCCCTACACCAATTCAAGGCCTTCTCATCCAACTAGAGGTTTATTTACCCTCAAAACTATTATTTAGGGGTCCCATTATCATAACTAGGAACCCCCATAAAAATCCCAAATGGTAATTTAACTCCCCATACTCTAAAAGGGAGAAAACTGGAAATTCTGGCCTAAGAGAATCGATTCGGTTCCCATTCTGAATCGATTCGGAGAGTATTATGCAAACAGGTCTTTAAATGGTGAATCGATTCGGTCTGTACCCAAATCAATTCGGCCCACTGCAAAAACCCAATTCCCTTTAGGCGAATCGATTCGGACTAACAACCCAAACTCCATTTTTATGATTTTCAATATCAACCAACAACCCAAATAACATCCTAACACTGATTTACAACAAATTGTTCCATAAATTTTGGGTATTAAACTACTTTATAAGGTTTTGGATCTTAAAACCCAAAAACCCTTGTTTTTGACATTTCTCCAATTTCAATTTGATTTATTACTCCATTAACATGGTTTTAATACTAAAAAGCATCAAGAGTTTACATTACGTCAATATGTAAACTCGTATCAAAGTTTTCCCCATTTTTAATTTGGGGTTCTACCAACTATGATATGAAGTAAATGCATAATTGAAATAAAGCAAGTAAACACTTGCCTGGAGGATGAAATCCGACGACCTCGAGCTGAATCCCGCGGAGTTTGGCCGGAGTTCCTCCTTTTCTCCTCTTCTCTCTCTTTTCTTTCTTTCTCTTCTCTTTTCTCTCCCTTTCTCCCTCTTTAAATAAGAAGAAAATGGTTTAACCCCTTAATACCCCCAAAACGACTCGTTTACTCAATTACGAGCCTATTTAACTCAAAAATTCCTCGAAACTCAATTTCGACAATCGGACACTCTTTACCGACTATCTCGGACATTTCGAGACTCACAACGCAGTCGAAATTCCCATCCAAGGTACTTGACCGCAAATCACTATTCTAACCCTATATAACTTAATGCGGGTTTTCTAATCAAAATCTGACCTTTTTGTCGCTTTACTCCACGGCGACATGTAATTACAATACTTCGACCTATTAAATCCAAAAAATCATTACAACACTTATCGAAAATCATTAAATCCTCGAAAATCCCAAAAATGTCTATTTCAAGAAATTTTCCAAATTCCAATTTATATTCAAGTATGGAATTTAATTGTCTCCAAAAGGATGGGTTGTTACATGATCCCCCCCTTACAACAGAATTTCGTCCTCGAAATTCAGATACAACCTACACCACAAATCCTAGAATCGCTCCAAATACTAATACCTAAAGGGGAACGACACTAACCCAATGGTTCCCAAAAATATACCATACTGCTACCACGGTTGCAAAGTGACTCCAATCGCGTCACATTGTACCCATTATCTATAATGCCTCTCGGCATAAATTTCAACTTTATATACCACGCCCATCCTATTTCAGGCGGTATAGAAAACCATCTCACCAAGGTGCCCATACACCTTTCTAACCTGTGCACATCTGCACAACCATAGCAAACGTTCGACACGTAACACTCGCTCCCAATAAGGGTCTCCTTTCCTCGGTGTAATACTCAAATATGGGTTCTCCCAACCCGCGAAATGCAATTCCTAACCTCGGCTCCATTAACTCTATCGAACGTACAACCTAATAATACTAAGGTCTATGCTATGTCCTACCTACGCGAAACGAGTGTAGTCCTAAGTGTCCCTAGTGCCCAAGGCCTCTCTCAACTTCCGACATTTGCTCGGTTTCATGCGTGGGACGTCTCGCCAAGGCAAAATCCAAACAAGGAACCCTCCCGTTACACTACTCCCTCGCGTAGTCGGTCATCGAGATATAGTGACCTAAGACACACCAGCAGGACGTCCTAAATCCTACTAATCTACCTACAAACGCATTCCTACTACTCTATCCTTCCGCCCATACGAAAGGAAACCTAACTAATTGAAGTGCCTACTTTCTGTAGGAACACTATGAACATCATCCCAAAAACATATCTTCTCAGAATTTGCCTTTTTATTAAGGCCTAACCATAAACCTGAAATTAATTTCTCTAAGTCCCACTTCATTCGCCCACTTGTGGCGAGAGGACCACTTTAGTGCTTTTCCATATCACAATATCTCCATAAGCATACCATTATCACATGGCTCATAGTCTATAGTGGTTCGTCCACACTATAAGACTTTTCACAAAACCAACAACCTTGCATCCTATAATAGCTCTCCACTCCCGACGCCGTTAAGAGTCATGTGTGGAGCGTCTCGCAAAGAGAAATCCAAACAATGAACCCCTCCACACATTGACACTTGACTTCGTCGGTCATGGAGTTCCGTTATTTCAAACATGCAATCGGGATAACCCTATCCCCTATTCTAACAAAAAGTTGATTTGAACTCCTATCTCTAGCTAAGAGTCACACCACCCAACGCTCGCACAAATTTTAAGTCCTTGCGCAAACAATAATGAGCTTAATCTTACCGCTCAATAAAATCCCGCGGCCTTAAATCATATCTATAAGGTCGCCATATACTCAAATCACAATAATGAAACCTATGCTCATCGAAGTTCCATCTATGCACATAATAAAAGCGAACTTAACCTGTATCCAGGTGAGAAATAGCAATAACAACCCGTTCCACCCTCGAACTGCGGACACGATAGTCTTGCCATCATTAGCCTGCTATCGCTCCGAATATACACCATATTACTATACTCGTATAAACATATAAAATGAGTATCCCAAACCAGATATATATATATATTCAATATATCAACACCCGCCTATATGGAGAATGAAGGAAAATAAAACTCCGCTATCGTGGACAACACACATGCATACATGATATACTGTTATCGATACCGCCACAAAGCTCAAATTACACACACGGGTCTAGGGCTAACAAACACCGTGACTTTATCTAGTCACACCAAATATACCTCCTTCATTGAGGTAAAACTCAGAATAACCACTTTACCCTGCTCCTTACAAATCATCTTACTAGTCCTCATAACTTCTCCGTTAGAAGGAAATTCCACTAGAAGCCTCAACCTTATAGCTCCAGCTAAGCCCCACCTCCTGTCGCCATCCATGCCCCGCAAACGATTCTCAAACAAGCGCGCAAAAGATTACTATAATCTTCTAACATGGCCAGAGAACCAAATCTCATAAGAGAAATCAACAATCCTAATCCTGAGGCTCTATATCAAATCAAGAGCAACGCTGACACCCCGCCTAATAAGATACCGGGCGATCACTCCAATATTAAATTAAAGCAGGAGTCTCACATGGATCATTCTTAGCATCACTGTCGAAAATCCATTTAATTACTAATAATCTATTAGGCCGGTGTCAAAATTTTACTTTACTACTCTTTTTAACAACAACGAATAAAAAGATCCACACAGTTTTTGCGTAAATGAAACTGAAATGAAATAAAATAACCGAACACTCGGTCAAAATATACAACCATATCGAATGTTGTACTCAAGAATAAATAAATGCAATTGGAACATTGTCCCGAATGTGTATACGGTACCTCCTATCTAGATTACAAGGATAGAAGCGTCTATTGAGAATCCTGCACGCATCCACAACTGCTGCAGCTGACGTTTGACTCGAAGGAATTGCCATCCATGCGTCCCTGTGTCTGGACACCTATATAATATATATATATATATATATATATATATATATATATATATATATATATATATATATATATATATATATATATATATATATATATAATATAGCAAGAAAGGAAAAGTAGATAAACGGGTCAGAGCCCGAGTTGTGAAAATATTTAGCAAGTGCATAATTGCTTTATTTTAGAAAATATGTTTTATCTCATATTTAAATTTGTATCGCACTCACATGAGATACCCCTCACCTCTCAACTAACACTGCACTTCTAGCGCATCCCTATAACATCCTAGTTAAGCTACCCAGCTAAACAAATCTATCACCCAACCACTATCTACCCTAGATAGTCCAAGAAATGTACTAAGGGCTAAACTTCTCCCCAGTCTCAACACTAAGCCATGTTCGTGTGTGGGGTGTCTCGCAAAGCGAAATCTAAACAAGGAACTCCCCCGATACACTATTACGCGGCCAGGTCGATCATCGAGATCCTCCCTCGGTACAGAATATATATCTATATATATTTGCATCCTATAACAAATATCAATATAAGAGCACTAAGGATTAAACTTCTCCCCAGTCTCAACAAAATGCCATATTCGTGCGTGGGGTGTCTCACAAAGCGAAATCCAAACAAGGACCCCCCCCCCCCCGATACACTACTATGCGGCAAGGTCAATCATCGGGATCCATTAGACCCTCGGTACTCGATTCATCCATATATAGATATATTCATATTACAATATACATCCGGATCTATCTCCCGGAATGAGAATTCATTTTCATTACTATCTCAAAACTTTCCATTTCCTTTCCTATATCCAGGAAACGTATTTATAAAAAACCAATTCATTATCATGAATTGTTTTAACATAACATATACTTTTGAAAGCCAGTTTTTAATATCACAAAAATGCTTTTCTGTTTCAAAATATCCCATTTCCCTTTTTATATTTAGGAAATGTATTAAAATCCATTTTCATTATCATGAAAATGCTTTTACCATATCATATGCTTCCATATACCTTATTTCATCCGGGAGTGTTACTGAAGCCAAAACCTTTATCCCATTTCCCTTCTTCCATCCAGAAAATTTAAATTAAAGCCAATTTATTATCATAAATTTCTTTAATACCAATAATGTCCAACATTATTGAAACCAGTTATATATATCATAAAACGCTTTCTAAGACAACCCGTACAGCGCGCCCCTAAATGACCATCATCTTCCAGTGCCTATCAATTACGACACCTAGGCACCTATACGCAATACATCGGGATGCAGACATATGCCTGCGGGCTAGTCATAACCACACCCCAAGTTACCTAACCATCGCAGAAAACATAACATAAACGCTCATATGGCCTAGAGGACTATATCCACCCTACATTCGCTAGTCAGTAGGCTTCACCTCAGGGCACGAACTTCTCTTATGATGTCATTTAGAGAGGGTGTTGACTATAAATCAGTAATTATGAAAATCATTTATTTTTCCATTTTGAAAACATTCATATTTTATTTTCAAAACCATTATCATCATATCATATATGTACTTTAATCACATAGTATATATATCTATACCATATATTCCTCCTCGAATATATATAAATGGCCATATTTGCCGAACCATCTATCGATGACCAAAAATCCCAAAGATTCTCTCAAAGAATCATAATCATGCATTCATATTAGCATGATACTAAACCTAAATTATTTCCTTACTTTGATAATCAATATATACCTAAATCCCCTCTACGGATTTATTGGATATCTCCAATTATACCATTTCACTCTAACTGAAATATATAAAGATCTATATCCCCAAATTATCCTAATTATCTCGTAGGATATACTAACTCCACAATCGATTATAATTATGCTTCCTATACGCAGAATCATGTAGGCCAAAATGTCCATAAACAATGACCTAGGAATTTATCCTCCGAATCATGCCCTACACCAATTCAAGGCCTTCTCATCCAACTAGAGGTTTATTTACCCTCAAAACTATTATTTAGGAGTCCCATTATCATAACTAGGAACCCCCATAAAAATCCGAAATGGTAATTTAACTCCCCATACTCTAAAAGGGAGAAAACTGGAAATTCTGGCCTAAGCGAATCGATTCGGTTCCCAATCTGAATTGATTTGGAGAGTATTATGCAAACATATCTTTAAATGGAGAATCGATTCGGTCTGTACCCGAATCAATTCGGCCCACTGCAGAAACCCAATTCTCTTTAGGTGAATCGATTCGTCCTAACAACCCAAACTCCATTTTTTTGGTTTTCAATCTCAACCAACAACCCAAATAACATCTTAACACTGATTTACAACAAATTGTTGCATAAATTTTGGGTATTAAACTACTTTACAAGGTTTTGGATCTTAAAACCCAAAAACCCTAGTTTTTGACATTTCTCCCAATTCAATTTGATTTATTACTCCATTAACATGGTTTTAATACTAAAAAGCATCAAGAGTTTACATTACGTCAATATGTAAACTCGTATCAAAGTGTTCCCCATTTTTAATTTGGGGTTCTACCAACTATGATATGAAGTAAATGCATAATTGAAATAAAGCAAGTAAACACTTGCCTGGAGGATGAAATCTGACGACCTCGAGCTGAATCCCGCGGAGTTTGGCCGGAGTTCCTCCTTTTCTCCTCTTCTCTCTCTTTTCTTTCTTTCTCTTCTCTTTTCTCTCCCTTTCTCCCTCTTTAAATAAGAAGAAAATGGTTTAACCCCTTAATACCCCCAAAACGACTCGTTTACTCAATTACGAGCCTATTTAACTCCAAAATTCCCCGAAACTCAATTTCGACAATCGGACACTGTTTACCGGCTATCTCGGACATTTCGAGACTCACGACGCAGTCGAAATTCCCATCCGAGGTACTTGACCGCAAATCACTATTCTAACCCAATATAACTTAATGCGGGTTTTCTAATCAAAATCTGACCTTTTTGTCGCTTTACTCCACGACGACATGTAATTACAATACTTCGACCTATTAAATCCCAAAAATCATTACAACACTTATCGAAAATCATTAAATCCTCTAAAATCCCAAAAATCGATATTTCGAGAAATTTTCCAAATTCCAATTTATATCCAAGTATGGAATTTAATTGTCTCCAAAAGGACGGGTTGTTACAGTTTATTGAGTATTTTTTTTGCAGTTTACTTTTTTGAGCTATGGAATGTGGGGCGGATGTCGGATTAAACAACGAATGGAGGTATTTTTGTTGTATTTGTTTGAGGAATGAATGGATTTTTTTCAATGCTGGCAAAGCCCTGAGAAACTCTCTCTCTCTCTCTCTCTCTCTCTCTCTCTCTCTCTCTCTCTCTCTCTTGCATATTTTTTAGAATTACTCTAGAAAAGGGTGTTTGTTAGTTTGATGTATACTGAATTTTTTTTCTTATTTTGTATATATAGTCATAATTAGAATTTTGAATTATGTATTTGTTTTACAAGATAGGGGTACTTAATGTCTATCAATTTTTATGCGTGATAGAGGTCAATTTTTTTCCTTAAGTTTTTTATAAATAACTAATAGGAAGACATAAAATAATAGGAAGGCATCGTACAATAGAAAAATAGTATTATCTTACTATTCATATTGTTTGTTAATTTAATTGGTTTAGTGTTCTTTGATTTGTTAACCATGTTTACAACAATTTGAATTTATTTTTAATAGAAGTTGCTTTCATCCTGAAGTGTACTGTGTGAACTTTATTTCCATCAGCTCCCTTTATTCATGTATACATATGAAAAATGTATGTTTGTTTTCATTAAGTTATATTTCTTTAAACATTAAATTGTTATAAATTTATTTTATTCACCCCCAATAAATAGTCTTAATATGCAAAGTTTTTAATAGTTTAATTTCATTTATTTATTTTCTATATTTGAACCAAATATAAAATTTTCATTTCTATTTTATTTTAATCAAATATTATAATACGCCCGCGCATCGCGCGGGTTAGATGCTAGTGAAGATTTATTATAGTGGATTTAGTTTTATTGTAGAATTTTATTTTATTGCAACTAAGTTATTTATTTTTTTGTTTATTATTATATCATGGATGATTTTTATAACTATCATTTTTATTTATCATTGATGCTGAGAATGATATAAATTGCATAGCGCACTTCGGCATGTCAGGTTGATTAACTACACTATCAAAATATGGTGTGTTACATAATATATCCTAAAATATAAGTTTGATATAAATGAGGTTTATATATTCAGAAAAGTTCTGACGAGATATATTCAAACAAATCCATGAAGAATAGGTAGTTCCGCACTATGCAAAATATCAATTTAAAGTGTGAAATTTCTCTATTACATTATTTATTTTATGCACATAAAGTACAATTATATATTTCCCAAGATCTATATATATATATATATATATATATATATATATATATATATATATATATATATATATATATATATATATATATATATATATATATATATATAGAGAGAGAGAGAGAGAGAGAGAGAGAGAGAAAGAGATCCTCCAATGAGGAATTTTGAGGGTTATGGATTTACATAGCCTTTATGATTTTTCTATTGGAAGATTATGTTACTTAATGTTAAAAGTTTCAATAGAACATTGGTTTTCATAACACAATATATAATATGATATGGGTACATTTACAATGAAATTTGTATGTTGGGGTAGATTTCGTCAAGATTTACAAATTGATATCGAGGCAGATGTAAAGTTCTAAGAAAAGAAACAATAATTGTGTTGTAAAATTATACACATTCATTTTTCATGAAAGTTGTATTTTTTTCATAGATTTATCATTACATGAGCAGTAGAAGATTATCTGCAAGGCAAAGTTTTGTTTATTCTTTCACCATTTCGAATGCAAATAATAAATGATGAACTCGAAAAAAAAATTACCCCGAACTTTTATGGGAAATTAAATTTAAAAATTAAGTGCAATTTGGGAATTTAAGAAATTATCGTGAATAATAATTTTTGAGGTTTTCAAGGATTTAATGATTTTCGATGTATGTTATATTTACTTTTATGATTAAGTAAATGAGTCGAAGTATTTTATTATATGTCGTCATTGGGTAAAGCGACAAAGGATAGTGATTTAATGGGAAAACCCACATTAAGTAATGTTGGGTTAAAATAGTGAATTGCGGTCAAGTACCTCGGATGGCAATTCCAATTGTACGGTTGGTCTCGGAATGGACGAGATAGTTAGAATAGAGTATCTGGGGGTATTGTTTAGGCTCCGAGAATTTTTGGGATTAAAAGGAACTTGTAGTTGAGTAAACGAGTCATTTTTGGGTTTAAAGGGATAAACCCTTATTTCTCCCTATATAAGGGACGGGAGAAGGAAAGAAAAGGAAGAAAAGAAAGAGGAGAGGAAAGGAGGAGAGAAAAGAGGAAGAAAATGGAGGTTCCGGTCAAACTACACGAGATTCGAATCGGGATCGTCAGATTTTATCCACGAGGCAAGTGTTTACTTGCTTATTTCGTTTAAAGCGTAAATCTCATATTGTAGTTGGTAGTGATAAACCACAAAGATTTTCGGGATTGGTTTTTGTTAATTAAAATGGGTTTTTGGAAGTTAAACGAGTAAACCCCGTATTATATCCAATTTGAGAAACTTAGGAAATTATTGAAATCGTTTGTTGGTTTTGGGTTCTAGGATGTTTAGAACCCTTTTTATATGTGTATATGTCGTTGATTGAGGTTGGAGGACGTTGGGGGAGGAGATAAAAGCTTGGGAGAAGCTTTAATGGTCGAAACAGCTTCTCGAAAAAGAACTTGTCCGAAGCGATCGATCGATCGAGGGTAAAGGATCGATCGATCGACCATCGATCGATCGAGGGCCAAGGGTTGATCGATCGACCCTTCAGGATTTTTGGCAATTTTTTGCCTAGGGTTAGTTATATGGGATAAATTCCAATTTAGTTGTTCCTAGTTTATTTATTTGAGGAAATAAGTATTCATCTAGGAATTTATCACTAGTTATTTGGGGGAAACTTATGGGGGCTAGGAGGGTGATATAATGGTGTGCAACTAAGGTATATTTTTGAAGAAAATAAATAAATTGAGGAATTAGACAATTGGGATTTCCAGAAATATAAGAGGGGACTTTTAAATAATCATTATTGGAGTGAAATGTATACCTTGGATTAATTGGGTAAAATCCAAGACTTATTTAATTATGGATGTTCGAAGTGAGTGACACCCGAGGGAGTATTTTAGCGATCGAATATAGCTAAATAATTGTGCGAGTAGGAAAAAGTAAGTGTATATGGAATTAGTGAGTAACCCCTATGAGGCGACTAGGATGGAAATTGGGTTATAGGTTAAAGATAAGTTGAGGGTATACTTTTCATACGGTTATGAATCGGGATATTTGGAGAGCATATAAATTCCTAACAGCGATTAAGGTGTGAGGCATATTTAAGTAGGAAAATACTTAAATATTATTATGAGATTGGCAATTTTCACCATGTATATATTTGAGGAATGATGTAATGTAAATGTATATGTATATACAATGTGATTAAAGTATATATATAATATGATACGGATATGTATATATATCTATGTGTGAATGGTATATATATGTATATGAGAAGCATATCGCCTCTAATGCTATCATGGGAAGTTGCGCGATGAGGGTGAGCCCCTGGCTTGAGGATCAAGGTGTGGTTAGTCCCCAGGTTATAGTCGTCCATTTTATTTATGTGATTTTATTTTGGGGGTGAGAAGTCCTGGGTATGAGTCATTCTCACTTGCCGATTAGGAACTATGATCACTTCCCAGACGTTGTGATTTGTGACCGCGATGTCGGTGATATTGAGTCCGACCGCTGGTCCCTAGGATGGTATGTGAGCGATGCCCTGGAAGATGATAGCATTGAGAGACCGCATACCTCGAGTTATAGCTCATTGGGATGGTTGTTATACTTATGTGTGCAATAGGTATAATTATATACTGGATGAGTATAGTATATTGTTTGTATATGAAGACAAGCCATCATATAGTAAACTCATGTATATAAGTGAAAAGCCTAATAAGGTGTATTTTTCCCTTTCCGGTAAATTTGGATTTGGATGTATATGACGATGAATATGGAGTTTTAGTATGAATATATACATTATTATTGTATGTTTATATGAGTCTTATATACACGTTATGTTCTGAGGGTCTAATGGATCTCGACGATTGACGCTGTCGAGTGGTAGTGTATCGGGGGGTTCCTTATTTGGATTTCGCTTCGAGAGACACCCCATGCACGAACGCAGTGTAGTGTTGAGAATAGAGAGAAGTTTAGCCCTTAGTACCCGGGTTGTATAGGTTTATAGGAGTCGGGTGAATTAGATTAGTTAGGCGGGGTGGCTTAACTAGGATGTTTTAAACGAATGCGTTAGGTGTGCACTATTAGAAGAGGGGTGAGGGGTATCTCATGGGAGTGCGAAACAAACTTAAATATGAGATAAAACTTATTTTCGAAAATATAAAGCATTTATGCACTTACAAAATATTTTTACAACTCGGGCTCTGACCCGTTTTCCTATTTTTCCCTTTCTTGCTATATATATTATATATATATAGGTGTCCAGACACAGGGACGCCTGGATGATGATTCCTTCGAGTCAGACGTCTGCTGCAGCAGCTGTGGATGCATGTAGGTTCACTGTAGATGCTTCTATCCTTGTAATCTAGATAGGAGGTACTGTATAAACGCTCGGGCAAAAGCCCAATCGCATTTATTTATTCTTTTACCACCTTTGAGTGTGGCATTTATTATGGTTGTATTATGTTAAACCGAGTGTTCGATTATTTCATTTTATATCAGTTTTATTTATTCAAACTGTGGGAATGCTTTAACTGTAAATTGTTTAAAAAGATTTGTTAAGTAAAATTTTGATGCCAGCCTAATAGGTTATTAGTAATTAATTTGGTTTTCGACAGTGATGCTAAGAATGAACCATATGTGACTCCTGTTTTAATTTGGTACAGGAGTGATCGCCCGGTATTTAATTAGGCGGGGTGTCACAGATGGTATCAGAGCATCAGGTTCTAATGTCCTTAGGAATATGTGCGGACGTACTACGCTTTCAGCGTTTCTCTTAATTTGTTATAGAGCCTTATGATTAGTATTGTTGATTACTCTTGTGAGATTTCATTCTCCGGCCATTACATAAGATTACAGTTAATCTTTTGCGCACTCATTTGAGGTTCTTGTGCTGATCGAGGAAGGGAAACTAGGGAAGGCCGTTATGAGGGTTTCAGGAGGCGTGGCTTAGTTGGAGTTGTTAGCTGAAGTCGGAGACCAGGACCGCAGTAGAGGTCACTCTCCTTGTGACATTTATCGAGGTTTGTTGTGACGACTACTAATGAATAGTAGTTATGAGTACCTCAGTACCGCTATAGTAGAGAGCGATGCTAAAGTTGTATTACATTGTGAAGCTAAGTTGGGCTATAGTTCGAAGGGTATTAGATAAAGACCATACATCGAGATTTAAATTTATACAAATTCGGTGTAGATTTACTCAATGGAAGTAGAAGGCTCGGGAGCTTTGACTTAGAGCAGGTTATGGAAGAATAACCATATGTGAAAATTTGAGGAAAATTTTCGCTCATGGGAGCAATGTTGAAATGGTGGGAAAGGTAGTCTCCGTATTCGGGGGAGCATGATGTTTTGCGCGTAGAGGAATCTTACGGACAGTTTTAACCGCGAGTTCCTTTGTTTTATTAGTAATGAAGAGAATGAAGTTTTTGGGTCATTCACCTAAGGATCGGTCAGATGCCGACCTTGAATCAAGAGTGATAAGGGTAAGTAAGCTTTGTACCGAAGTAATGTAGGTACAATGAAGACAGGGTCCTTCAGTGGAATGATATGTTTGATGAATAACTGTTACTAACACTTGTGGAGAATTTGTATCCATAGAACCCATTAGTGGACATCCACCCGGAGAATTCATGGAACCGGGGTTGTTGAAGCCGATAGTAGCCTTTCCTTATAATGAAGAAGTTACTGGGACTATGAAGGCGATTGTTAGAATCGAGGTTATAGAGTCTGATGATACTGATAACTTTAGTATGGTCAGGGTGGCCAGATGGAGGAATGTTGCAATGTGGAAGTTTATAACCACACGCTTTGATCTTGCCCGGTAGGAGCTAAAGGACAAGGGTAGGGTGCCTAGATGAGGAATAAAGTTAAGTAATCTTGATTCAGTTAGGACAAGTGTAAAATGTTCGAGAACCATTTGGGACCGCTAGGGAGATTGGCGAAGTTGTCGTTATGAGTTTCACCTCAGATGGAGGAGGTATATTTGGCGTGACTAGATAGAGTCGCAGTATTTCACTAACCTTAGATTCGTGTGTGTAATTCGAGCTTTCTAGAAGTATCGATAACATTAATATAGTGCATGTCTATGTGTTTTCTGCGATAGCGGAGTTATATTTTCCTTCATTTGCTGTAAAAGCGGGTGTTGATATTTTGAATATATATATGTGGTTTGAATTACTCGTTTTATGTGTGATATACAAGTATAGAATTTTTCTGAGTATAATATGTTTTTCGTTGTTTGGAGAGATAGCAAGCTAATGACTGCAAGACTATTGTGTTCGCTGTTCCAGAGTGGAACAGGTTATTGTTGCAATATCTCACCTGGTTACAGGTTGAGTTCGCCTTTGTTATTATGGGTAGATGTAACTTTAGTAAGCAGAGGTTTCATTATTATGATTTGAATGTGTGGCGACCTTTTAAAGACGATTTAAGGCATACAAGGTTATTATTGAGCAGTGAGTTTAAGCTCATTATTGGTTGTGCAAGGACTAAGTGTTAGTGTGATCTCTTAGTCGTATGGTTCCTAGGAAGAGATGGGAGTTCAGACCACATTTTGTTGAAAGAGGGGATAGGGTTATCCCAGTCGTATATTTGGAGTTAACGGACCTCCACGACCGATAAAGTTAACTAGTAATGTATTGGAGGGGTTCCTTGTTTGGATTTCGCTTGCGAGACGCTTCACGCATGAACCTTAATAACGTCGGGAGTGGAGAGATGTTATAAGATGCAAGGATGCTGGTTTTGTGGATAAGTCATATAGTGTGTAAGAAACACTATAGACCGAGAGCCATGTGATGATGGTATGATTATGGAAATATAAGTGTTATGGAGAACCACTAAGGTGGTCCTCTCACCGCGAGTAGGTGGGTGAATCTGGAGATAGAGAAATTGATTTGAGGATTGTAGCTGCGCCTTATTGAGAAGGGAAATTCGAAGATTGTATGTTTTGGGTGTGAGGTTCATAACATGTTTGAAGAGAGTAGGCGCCTCGATTAGTTAGAGTTTCCATTTTTCCAATGTGGAAGGATAAAGTGGTACAAGTACGTTAGTAGGTTAGTGAGGTAGGATTTAGGACGTCCCGCAGACATGCCTTAGGCCGTTATATCTCGGTGATCGACGATGCGAGGGAGTAGTGTAACGGGAGGGTACCTTGTCTGGATTTCTCTTTACGTGACGTCCCATGCATGAAACTGAGAAAATGTCAGAATTTGAGAGAGTCCTTGGGCACTAGGGATATACTTAGGATTATACTTGTTTCGCGTGGGTAGGGTAACGCATATTGATCGTAGGATTATTTGGGAGTAAGTTCAATAGAGTTGGTGGCGCCAATATAGGAAGATTTTGGGAAGTAAACCACAAGAAGATTGGTTAATTAACCTTGAGAAGAATTGAATTTTGCGGGTTGGCAAGTCCCATATGTGAGTATTACACCGAGGAAATAAGGACCATATTTAGAGAGAGTGTTATGCGTGTCATGTTTATAATGGTTGTGATGATAGGCACGAGTTAAAAAGGTGTATGGGCACATTGGTAAATTAGTTTTATATACCGTCTGATATAGAAGAGGTATAGAATATAAGTTGAAGATTATGCCATGAGGCAGTATAAGTGGAAATTGGTATGGGTCGAAGGAACGTCGTGAGATGTAGGTGATAATCCAATTGTATGGGGCAATAAGAAGTAGCATACCCAAGATAAGCGATGACACTGATGAGAGTGGTCGAGCGTTAGAGTAATTTCTTTTTGGGGGAAATTAGATATCCAAATGTAGACGAGGGGATGTTTAGAATTGTGTTTGGACGTTGTGACTTTATTAGAGTCACTTTACGACCGTGGTAGCTGTATAGTATCATATAAAGCTGGTTAGAGGTGAGTGCGGAATGAATGTATGGTTGAGAGCCATTGGGTTAGTATCGTTCCCCTTGAGGCATTAGGATGTGGAGTGATCCTAGGTTAGTGTTGGTAGTATTGGTTGTATCTGAATTTCAAGGACGAAATTCCGTTGTAGGGGGGGAGTATGTAATACCCCACACTTTTATGGAAAATTATATTTAATAATTAAGTGCAATTTGGGAATTTAAGAAATTATCGTGAATAATCATTTTTGAGGTTTTCAAGGATCTAATGATTTTCGATGTATGTTATATTTACTTTTAGGATTAAGTAAATGAGTCAAAGTATTTTATTATATGTTGTCGTTGGGTAAAGCAACAAAGGATGATGTTTTAATGGGAAAACTCGCTTTAAGTAGTGTTGGGTTAAAATAGTGAATTGAGGTCAAGTACCTCAGATGGAAATTCTGATTGTACGGTTGGTCTCGGAATGGCCGAGATAGTTAGAATAGAGTATTAGGGGGTATTGTTTAGGCTCCAAGAATTTTTGAGATTAAAAGGAACTCGTAGTTGAGTAAACGAGTCATTTTTGGGTTTAAAGGGATAAACCCTTATTTCTCCCTCTATAAGGGACGGGAGAAGGAAAGAAAATGAAGAAAAGAAAGAGGAGAGGAAAGGAGGAGAGAAAACAAGAAGAAAAGGGAGGTTTCAGCCAAACTCCGTGGGATTCGACTCGGGATCGTCAGATTTTATCCACGAGGCAAGTGTTTAATTGCTTATTTCGTTTAAAGCATAAATCTCATATTGTAGTTGGTAGTGATAAACCACAAAGATTTTTGGGATGGGTTTTTGTGCATTAAAATGGGTTTTTGGAATTTAAACGAGTAAACCCCGTATTATATCCAATTTAAGAAACTTAGGAAATTATTGAAATTGTTTGTTGGTTTTGGGTTCTAGGATGTTTAGAACCCTTTTTATATGTGTATATGTCGTTGATTGAGGTTGGAGGACGTTGGGGGAGCAGATAAAAGCTTGGGAGAAGCTTTAATGGCCGAAACAGCTTCTCGGAGAAGAAGCTATCCAAAGTGATCGATCGATCGAGGGTAAAGGATCGATCGATCGAGGGCCAAGGGTTTTTGGAAATTTTTTGCCTAGGGTTAGTTTTATGGGATAAATTCCGATTTAGTTGTTCCTAGTTTATTTATTTGTAGAAATAAGTATTCATCTAGGAATTTATCACTAGCTGTTTGGGGGAAACTTATGGGGGCTAGGAAGGTGCTATAATGGTGTGGCACTAATGTATATTTTCGAAGAAAATAAATAAATTTAGCAATTAGACAATTGGTATTTCCATAAATATAAGAGGGAACTTTTAAATAATCATTATTGGGGTGAAATGTATACCTTGGATTAATTGGATAAAATCCAAGACTTATTTAATTATGGATGTTCGAAGTGAGTGACACCCGAGGGAGTATTTTAGCGAGCAACTATAGCTAAATAACCATGTGAGTAGGAAAAAGTAAGTGTATATGGAATTAGTGATTAACTCCTACGAGGCGACTAGGATGGAAATTGGGTTATAGGTTAAAGATAAGTTGATGGTATACTTATCATACGGTTATGAATCGGGGTATTTGGAGAGTATATAAATTCCTAACAGCGATTAAGGTGTGAGGCATATTTAAGTAGGAAAATACTTAAATATTATTATGAGATTGGCAATTTTTGCCATGTATATATTTGAGGAATGATGTAATATAAATGTATATGTATATACGATGTGATTAAAGTATATATATAATATGATACGGATATGTATATGTATATATATATATATATATATATATATATATATATATATATATATATATATGTGTGTGTGTGTGTGTGTGTGTGTGTGTGTGTGTGTGTGTGAAGCATACCCCCTCTAATGGTATCATGGGAAGTTGCGCGATGAGGGTGAGCCCCTGGCTTGAGGAGCAGGGTGTGGATAGTCCCCAGGTCATAGTCGTCCATTTTATTTGTTTGATTTTATTTTGGGGGTGAGAAGTCTTGGGTATGAGTCATTCTCACTTGCCGGTTAGGAACTATGACCGCTTCCCAGACGTTGTGATTTGTGACCGCGATGTCGGTGATATTGATTCTGATCGCTGGTCCCCAGGATGGTATGTGAGCGATGCCCTAGAAGATGATAGCATTAAGAGACCGCATCCTCTAGTTATAGCTCATTGGGATGGTTGTTATAATTATGTGTGCAATAGGTATAATTATATACTGGATGAGTATAGTATATTGTTTGTATATGAAGACAAGCCATCATATAGTAAACTCACGTATATAAGTGAAAAGCCTGATAAGGTGTATTTTTCCCTTTCTGGTAAATTTGGATCCGGATGTATATGACGATGAATATGGAGTTTTAGTATGAATATATACATTATTATTGTATGTTTATATGAGTCTTATATACACGTTATGTGCTGAGGGTCTAATGGATCTCGATGATCGACGCTGCCGAGTAGTAGTGTATCGGGGGGTTCCTTATTTGGATTTCGCTTCGCGAGACACCCCATGCATGAACGCAGTGCAGTGTTGAGAATGGAGAGAAGTTTAGCCCTTAGTACCCGGGTTGTCGAGGTTTATAGCAGAATGATGAATTAGATTAGTTAGGCGGGGTAGCTTAACTAGGATGTTTTAAACGAATGCGTTAGGTGTGCATTATTAGAAGAGGGGTGAGGGGTATCTCATGGGAGTGCGATACAAACTTAAATATGAGATAAAACCTATTTTCAAAAATATAAAGCATTTATGCACTTGCAAAATATTTTTACAACTCGGGCTCTGACCCGTTTTCCTATTTTTCCCTTTCTTGCTATATATATATATATATATATATATATATATATATATTATATATATATAGGTGTACAGACACAAGGACGCCTGGATGATGATTCCTTCGAGTTAGACGTCTGCTGCAGCAGCTGTGGATGCATGTAGGTTCACTATAGACGCTTCTATTTTTGTAGTATAGATAGGAGGTATTGTATAAACGCTCGGGCAAAAGCCCAACTGCATTTATTTATTCTTTTACCGCCTTTGAGTGAGGCATTTATTATGATTGTATTATGTTAATCCGATCGTTCGATTATTTCATTTCATTTCAGGTTTATTGATTCAAACTGTGGGAATGCTTTAATTGTAAATTGTTTAAAAAGATTTGTTAAGTAAAATTTTGATGCCAGCCTAATAGGTTATTAGTAATTAATTTGGTCTTCAACAGTGATGCTAAGAATGAACCATATGCGACTCCTATTTTAATTTGGTACAGGAGTGATCGCCCGGTATATAATTAGGTGGGGTGTCACAGCGGGCTTTCAATTTGTAAGAACATTGTTCTCCTTGTTGTCAAAATTTTGAATTAAAAATATAGTTTAGGTTTATGTGAGTTTTATTGAAGATCGTCTACATAAAAAAAAATTCGTCGTAGAAACAACGACATCAACGCAACATAAATGATCCATCACACTTAAGTTCCAAGCCACACAAATAAGTATAACATGTGGGAAAAATATTTTCTGATGTATAAAAATTCTTTTTACTTTATTAAATTTTTAAGATGTTAAAAATATTTTGTTGAATTTATTAAGGGTCTTTTTATAAGTTTTATGCTAAGGGATTTTCAGTGACATAACTTTAGTGGCATTTTAATTTGTCCCAAAAGAAATTTAGCCTATAGGGGTACGAAAGTTTTTAATTTCGTGAAAAGAATAAAAACCTTATAGTGCTCATAGTGACCTTACCATGACCATACCGTATAAATTCTCGCCCCGCGACCATGCTACTCTAGCTCACAATCGCGGCTCAGGTTTGCTTCTATAATGTCTCAACCCAACGTTATAGCGGGGGTTCGTAGGTTATGGTAGAAATTGGGGAAGTTTTTGCGAGCAAGATTTTTTTATAAATTATTTTGTTTTGTTATATTATTAGTTTCGTAGTCACCAAGTTTTAAATCTTGTTTTTATTGTTGAGAAGTGTTTTGATTTACTTGGACTTCTTTCGGAATGATTTATTTTTATATAAAAAGTGTTTCGAGAGTTTAAAAAAGCTTAACTCCTTTTTTTTCACGGATAACCCTTTTGGGTTAAAAAGTTCCCAAATGCACTATTTGATTTTGGTTCCTTTTTAAAAATTTTAAAAAAAAATTGCAAATTAAATCACAAATTTTAAAGGTTTTTTTTTTACGTAAAAAATCCCACTATTTCAATTTAAAATCAGTGGAGGTTTAGTCTTTGGGTGTGATAAAATCTTGAGAAGGATTTTTAAAGATTAGTGAATCAATTGACTTAGGTTGAAATCCAAGACGCGTTTCCAAATCTAATGAGCCAAGAATCAAAGTTGTAGTGTAAATTCGAGAAGACGCGTCCATTTTAATATATTGGTGGATACCGAGACCCAGGGATTGTGGTTGTCGAGTCAACGTAACGATGAAAATTGACATATCTAGTACTACAAAGGTTTAAAGCGCAGAACAACAAAGATTTGGGGCTATGGTCAAATAAAGGGTTTTAAGTCATGTCTGTCTTTTGTAATCCCTGAATTTTTTGTATTAGTGGACTTGTGTGTGGGGTATGTGCGTATGTTTTTTTCCTTATAGGGTTTTCATGTTAAATGATCGCGTACCTATTTGTGTGATTGCTTTTATTTTCCACCATTATTAATTGCTATCATCGAATACGAATTTGGACCTAATTAATTAATTGGTAAATTATAATTTGACTTAATTAACTTGAGTAACAAATTAAAATGAGTTTTACATTGGGTTTAATTAATAAATTGACCCAAAATAAATAATTAATTGGGATCAAAATTGAAAATAATTAATGTAAGATTAATTTCTTTTATCAATCCGTAGGAATTTCAAGTGGTATGAGAGAGGGTGTCTATATTTTACTTAGGCATGAATCCAGGTGGTTTTACTATGAATGGTCAATATTTATTTAGTCCATCTTTATTTGATGGGATTAATTATGCATATTGGAATGGGAATATGAAATTTTCACTAACTCCCTTGACGAGTGGGTGTCATTAGATGTAGAAAAGAGGTGGACACCTCCCACAACTAAAGTTGGTGACACTTTTTTCTCTAAACTCATAGAGAGTAGAGTGAGGATGACCATAGGTTATGTAACTAATATTCCCAAGGACTTAATGCTTTATTTTGTGAGATTACACTAGAGGAGTTTCGTCGGATTATGATGTGTGAAATGTCTAAGGAGACATGGAAGATACTTCAAGTTACCTGTGAGGTTACCGATACTGTACGCGTCTCAAAGCTCCAAAATCTCACCACTTGGTTTGAGATGTTGTCGATACTAGAAATTGGGACTTTCAATGAGTTCTACGCTAATTATTTGATATTGTGAACTTGTGTTGTAATTTAGGAGAGAAAATTTGGGATGATAAGGTAGTGCATAATATTTTGAGGTCTTTATCTCCTAGGTTTTTGTCACACGTCACCTTAAGTGTTTTAGGTAATGTCGATAAGATGAAGGTTGAGTAACTCATAGGCTTGCTCCAAACTTTTGAGTTAGAACATTTTAGATTCCACAACCCAACACCACCATCCCCCCTAAAAAATTTATTGCTTTGAAGAACCATAAGCTAGATATAACTAATTCCGATGATGGATCGAGAAGTAAGAAATAATATTTTGACCTTATGGTTAAAAAATAGAAAATTTCTCAAAAATAAACCTATTTTTTCAAAATCTAAAAATTTTGAGAAATAAAAACCAATAAGGTTGGAAATCTCCGGATATTAGTGATATAAAGGATAAAGACTCGGGTAGGTGTTATGAATATGAGGGTGTAGGTCATTCGTCATTTGAATATCCCATGAAATTAAAATATAAGGGTTATAAAATGGCATTAAATGCCACCTTAAAGGATAATGAGTCATAATTCGATCATAATGAGTTACTCGGAGAACCTAACTTTAACTGGAATAATATTCAAGGTCTGTAAATATAATTGGACATTGTTCTAACTTAAGGGGATAATAAAAAAAATTTAACCTATAATTTCCATTAATATTTTAAAATTATGATGCAATTAATTCCTCGTGTTAGCATGATATGGCCTCCCTAGGATGGTTTTAATTACAAAATCACGGAATTTTAATATACATCATAATTATTTTAAATAAAGTGTTACATGTGTTCAATCCCCCATGAGGGAAGTTCTACATGGATGTTTTAATTTCAAAAAATTAATCAATCAGAATTTGTTAACACCTTTGTTTATTAATGACACTCAAGTAAGATTCATTTTCTTAAATGATTTCCATCATTAGTTGAAATAAGGATTATTTGGACGAGACATGGTGGGGAAATCAAGTATCATTTCGTAATTCGAGAGTGAAGATCTTCGGTAGTCAAAGATTGGTGTTAGTTATTTGAGAAGAGCTTTACTTCTTTCCCAAAAAGGAAGTAATAGGATAAGGCTAAGTCCCCAGTACAACAGTTTGGGGTTAAGAAAAGTTCATTCCCATATAGTAATAGAATAGCTGATAGGCGGGTGTTCTCACTATAAGTAGTTAAAACTTTTATAGCAACGTGTTTGGTTCTTCCTTGCATTGTAAGAAAAAGTAAAAGGTGATGGTTTATCCCTTAAAATTGAATGCATGATTTATGGACATATCTATGATAACGTAGTATGTAGACTCGGGAACCACAAATCAGGATTGCAACTCATTGTAAATGTTCTAGGTAGCCAGGGACTTACTTTAAAGATAGATGTCATTACGTTATGGGCAATTAGAATAATGTTAGGGTATTATCGGTGTAATACTCTTATGAATATTATTATAGACATAAGGTTAATGTACCTGGTTTTAGAAATGTTGGTTTTGCTTTTCTAAATTGGCTTTGAACAGATATTTGATTAATTTAATAAAATTATTTTATCAAAATTGGATATCTTTTATTTGTTTTATTATGTTGGAAATAATTGATACATTATAAGGTTTGTCTCACCAACACTTCTAAATACGGATATGAACAATTTTATGGACAAATTCATTAAAGAGAAAGTTTCCTTCTACAATCAAACATAATTGGGCACTTACGATTAGGTTATTTTGATTTGAAAAGAAATTGAAGACCGATTTAAAATGGACAGTTGAAATTGGAAGCGGAGATACTTTGGTCTTGAATACAATCTGGAAGGTAAAATGACCAAGGGTACTTCATGGCCTAAAGCTAAAGAGCAAAAGATGTGTTGGGAATGATTCACTTCGATTATCATTATTTGATGACTACCTGGTAAAGAGGTGGTTTTCAAGGCTTCATTGATTTCATTGATGATCATTCGAAGGTAGAGATGTGTTTACCTCGTGCAATATAGGCCAAAAACCTTTTATTAGTTCAAAGTGTTAAAGACTAAGGTGAAACATGGGTAAGGTAAACTATTACCAAATTCTACGATCTGATCGTAGAGGTGTTTACCTTTTGGGATAGTTAAAGGATTGTTTATTGGAAATGTCAGATTTTATCCCAAGAGTCTACACCATGTATTCCACTTGGAATGATGTAGAGTATAGAAAGAAATAAGTGTAATACCCCATATTTTTGTGCATTAAAATAATCGTGAAATTATCTTATATGTCTATCGTGGCATGTGTGATGTCACTATATTTTATATGTTTATATGTGTTGTATAAATAATATTAGAAATCAGATTTAATACACGAAAAACATTAATGAAATATTTTAACGTGGTTGTGAATTGTGGGTGACTATGGAATGGTCATGGATTTGGTAACGAGGGTTTCCTTGTATGAATTATCTCCTCGATGTCGGGTTCCAACGATCGTGAAGTAGTTTGATATAATGTCGTGTCACACTAAACTAATAAATATTTAAATAATTGAATTTCGAGTTTGCACCGACTAATTAGATAAAACTATTGAGTTTTATTAGTACTTGATTTAAGTCATATTTCGGGTTAGTATTAGGGCGCATATAAGGTCCGTTTTTAGTAAAACATTATGGGTTTTAGGCCCATTGGGTTAGTATAGGACATGGTTAGTGTTTTAGACCTATTGGAGATGTTTTGGGGATCTTTTAGATGAGACCCATACTTTGAATAAGCCTAATTTCGTGGATTAACGATTTTAGAGAGATTTTAGGGTTCCATAATTTACACTTTACAATTGAAGAGGCTCCTTAAGGTTAGAAAGAAGGAACATCAAGAGGAAAAGAGAATTGGGAAGTCATTGGCATAATTTCATCACAATTTTGATTAAGGCAATTTTATTTAAAGATTGTTTTTAATTGTTTTTATTTAATAATAATCGAATTCATTGAAATATAAACCTAATTTAATTATAATATGATTTAGAGGTTTAATTTATTAAACTTGTAATCAACTTAATTAAGAGCAAAACTAGGCTAATTACATAATCTGAAATTTGGTGATTTCTTCATGAATTCGAGTTAAAATCCTTACTAAATGGTTAGGGACTGATGACATATTGTTAATCCATTAAAATCCCCATGATAATTGGATAAATCAATGTAAAACTTAGTCAACTTGATTAGATTACATAAAACTAGGCTTCTTAATTTAAATATGAAATTAACCCTTTAATCATGCTATAATCATATAAAGTTGTTAAATTTAGGTTTAAATTGATGTTATTATAACTATATATGAAGGAGGTTGGGTTTTCATTTTGGTTTTAGGAGTCTGGATTACTTTAATAGAGGTTCGAGGGTTCAAATCCCATAACTATGAAGAAGATGAATTATAGGACAGTCGATCTATCAACCCCTGACAATCGATCAATCGTCCCTCTTTATTTTGGCTTGGGGTTAGGTTCAATATGGTATTGGATAAGTTTGGGTTATAGTTATTGGTTAGAATGGATTTCTAGGTCATTTATACATATATAGGTAAGGTCATAATATTGGTTAGACATTTTAAACTTTAGTATTGGAGTTGAATGCCCTATTTTATGAGGCTTAGTAGATTAAGTAATATGATTTAAGACTCAGTAAATGTTGTGTACTTATGTTTATTACTCTTTTGTTTATATTCAACATACCTTGTGTGTGTACTCGTGGGTTACGTACTAGAGTAGATATCCTTTATAGGGCGCATACGGCATCGATCGCGATGGTACCCAATGATAGAAAGAGGTTGTACTTTGGTCATTTTACCCCAAAAATTACGTGTTAAAGTACCTTTATTATCCCGTGATAATAAAATGGGGGGATCCTTTCATATAACTTAGATATGTGGCCATACCCCTTGGTGCTACTTAGGGGTTATCGGTGTGAGATAACCTATAACTCTACCTAGTAAAAGAGAGTGATCCCCGGAGATGTTAGGGATGGGCCTTCATTATGTGAGGGCTCGAGTTTAGCCCATTTAAAAGTGTACATGTCGGGGACCACACTTATGCAGATAGTCAACTTGTTATTGTCTTTACTCATCGATTATTACACTTGAGATTATTAGAGTAACATTATAGTGGATTCATTAGTTATATTCAATTGTGTAGAATAATACTTAATCATGGGTTCACTTGGCTTTGGGTTTAGATGCATGTGATATTTAGGGTTGTTTGGGTTGGGATAACGCTTAAAAATTACTCTAACACGATAGGAAGATGTGTAGTTATATTCTAGACCATACTCGACCATAATCTTATTATATGTAAATTTGCTATTAACATTGTGGTTCATTATACTTTTCAAGACACATGCCACCGTTTCTGCCTCAGAACTAATATTTCGATCTGCACCTAATCTTTTGTTGCTTAGGGTGTAAGTGTTGGGCATGCATGCCCACTCTCTTTACTACTAGTCACATTATGTTGACTCAGATATATGTAGTAGTTTTACTTTCAGACATTGGGATTATGTTGAGATAGTTTTACTTTCGTGTTTCAGACTTTATTACTATAAGTATTGGTATTAAATGTGTTGGGCTTCCACTTACTTTGTTCAGTTATTTACTTTTCTTACTTTTCTTATTGTCATTCATGCTTAGAATGATACTTAGTTATATATACTCATGCATTATTTATTCTAGATTTGATCAACCTATTATTAAAATTTATGGGGTAACACAATAAGTCTCTTTTGGATATGACAAGGTCCGTGCTAAATTATTCGATACTATAACATTATTTGGGGGATTTTACATAAGGGATGGTGTATACATTCTGAATTTAATTTCTTCTTAATCAGTCTTTTTAACTCCCATTGAACATTGGAGTGAGCATAAGCTCATTCCAGGGTATGTTCGGATCCGGAGGTGCCTGACATTCATGCTGTGGAAGGAACTAAGGAAATTAAGATTAAGGATAAACGTATATCTCTTCATTAGTTATCCAAAAAGTAACAAAGGAAATTTATATCATAACATAAGAAAAATAAGGTCGTTGATTAAATCAATGTCCGATTATTATAAGAGGATTATATAATAAACCACGGGCCCAAGTATAATCTAGTTTTGTAAGATTAAATGGAACATCATTATCGAAGACTAAATTCATTAGGCTACGTGAGCCAATGAGATAGTGACACATGCCCACATAACCATTTGACTTTCTACTATATGTACACTCGGTTGGCCCCAGCAACCTCTGGTCAGCCACCCAGTCGACCACAGTTAGGAATGTGAAACATCTATTAGATGAAAAGTCACACGTGGGGAACTCAACAATCACCATGCACATGCACGTAAATGATGTCCAGTTACATATTATCGTGTAAATGTGTAAATGCCTAAAGTTAGAAAGGAATTCTATCTCTTGAACTTTTACTTACTATATATATGCTATTACCCCTAGCAAAATGAGGGACACAAAAGCACAAACGCTTTTCAATAAAACCTAAATATTGTAACTAAGAGACTGAAGTAAAACCGTAAATCCTTAGTGGCATTAGCCCGTGGATGTAAGCTCCCTTCTTGAGTTGAACCACAGAAAAATCACTTGTGTCCTTTTTATTTTCTTTACTTCTTGTATCTATGATTATAAATTTGGTAACTAAAGCTAAGACTATCCTTAAATAACTAACCCAAATTTAGACATCAACCGATTAGCGTGGTCTATGGGAAATAGTCGAAAAGTCGTTATTATCTCCTACCATGTTCTTTTAAAAGTCCATTCTTCATACCTCTGGAGGATTACATACATCCCAGAAAATAGTCTTGATGGGGGTAACACTTTCAGTGTTTCTGCTCCCCCAAGTGTAGGAGATTTGTAAGGGATTCTACTCAATATCACCAAGGGGTAAGAAGCAATGCAAGAAATTATATGACAGTTTGCTCAGACGCTTCAAGTTCGGACCACTGTTGCCCTATCTTCTAGAAGGGAAATGCCACCTCCACCTCCTAGAAATGATTAAAGTTGTTTCAGATATTTCAGACCTTCGCAAAACCGAGCTTATCATCCTAGAGTAACCTCTTCTATCAGATCTATTAATTACTACGATGGTCTTTCTTTCACTTAAGAATGGTCGAGCGTCTTGGAAAGGTTGAGAAAAGTCTCTACTTTTGATTGCTTAGGTCCCCGAGCAAATAGGGGCCATCATAAGGAACTTTTTAAATGACGATATCATCGAGAAGTACCTTTTCTATCTAAAACTAGTGTACAAGGATTCACACGAGTCGATCAGACTTCACAGGAAGAAAGCTCATTACGAATGCACGATAGAGCCATTAGAAAGGCCTCAGTCAAAACTAATCTAGCAAACGACCCTTGGAAAGGATTGATCAACTACTGAAAGATCGTCTGGGGGAAATAGACAAGTCTAAAAACCCAGTGCAAAGGAGTTTTATGAAGGGATCACCATTTGTTCCAGTTATTATGGATATTTCCACGCCGTATAAGTTCAATCCCCCCGTAGTTACTCCCAAATATGATGGTAATACTGACCCCATCCTTCATATAGAGCAATACCAGGCAGTGATTGACATTTATCCAGTCCCGAATGAGATGCGCTATCGTGAATTCTCAAGTATCATTACCGGGTCAGCCCAAATTTGGTACAATAATCTTGTAATACCCCGTATTTTTATAGCTTTTAAATTATGGGATTTATTAAATTTAATTGAGATAAATTAATTTAATTTTAATCCGGAATATTGCTTTAAATATTTACTAGCGTGACGAGAGTTAGTAATTATTGGAAATTTGTTATTTGTTGCATATTACTGGATGAGTATAGTAATATATAAGATTTATTTTTATAATATTGTCACGTGAGAATAAAATGACAATTGTGGAAATTTAAGTCGGGACGCGCCTGTGTCGTGTCGGGACTAAATGTGAATTAATAAAAGTGAATATTTTATAAGTCGTTCGTATGATCGTTTTGAGTGCACCAACGCGTCCGAAAGGGTCGAGATAGTCAGAAAAGTGTACCCGGGAGTTTAGTTTGGGTCTCGGGGTATTTTTAGGCCTAATTAGTAACCCAGGAGGGCATTTTGGTCATTTTACATTTTTGGGTAATTAAACCCACGAAAATTAGAGGAGTTATATCTGATACCTAGGTTACCTTCTAGGGTTAGAAACTCTAAACACAAGTGACGTCCATAGGAGAGGAAGGAGAGAGCTCTCAAGGCAAATTCAAGGCCCAAAACTCAACCGTTTGCACCGCCGCCACCGCCAACGCGTAGATCGCGAGACGGGGAACACAACCATACCGAATTCAATGCCAAATCAGAATGTCGAAAATCCCAGGCAAGTGTTTATCTTTCTATTTCGTTGGTGCATCTTTCATATTAGTTTAGGAGTAATTAAGATGAGTTTTAATGGAGGAAAACCCGATTTATGATAGGAAAATCCATGTAGTATTGGTCTAATTGATAATTCTGGAAACCCTTGCCATGTAGAGGAATTTAAACCATGAAATTTTGATGTGTATAAGAAGAGAATTCTGGAAATAATTGTTAGAACCATGTTTAAGAGAATTTTAGGGTTCTTGAGATTTTGTATGAAATTGGGGCTGTTAATCCATGATTAAATGACAGAAATCCACATGCTTTACGTTGAAAATACCTATTATGATGATATAGGGTTAGTAGTATCAATTCGGGGTCGATTGGGATTAGAAAAGATGGAATTTGTTGATGTTAGTAGAGGAAACCCGTAACTGCAATTCTGCAGTTTTCGCAGACCTGTTTGATCGATCGATCGAGCCCCAAACCTCGATCTATCGACCCCTCCTGGCAGACTCCTATTTCCCTTATTAAATGAGTTAAATTCAATTTATTGTGAGAAAATTCTTGGTCATCCTTAATGAAATGTTTTGGGAGATAGGGGAGACCAGTAGGACATGTGAATAGATTTTGGGACCCTCGATGTCGGGCAAGGATTATATTTTGGGATAACTACATAAGGGTCGGTAAATTTATAATTTAAAGAGAGAGAGACACGTAAGAGAGTTACTTTGGGACAAATGTGTATACCTACTGAATTATATACTTGGGAGGATAGAATCCATGAGCGTTATGCATTAAGTGGAAAAGTTCCTCAAATTAAAATAAGATGTGAATGGTTATACGTGATAACTAAATAATGAGAAATAAATGCGAATGACGTAATTATGGGAATTGAGAATTTGCCCATTATTGATATGGTAATATGAGTATAGTTATATGATTGTGTATGCATATACTATCTATGTGTGAAAATCATGCCCACGCTACTTGCTATCCCTAAGGTTTCGGCGCTGGGACAGTCTTATCTCGATGGGACCTTTATGGGGGATATTGACTTGTACCCTAGAAGATAGATATCCTTGGTACAGGCTATCGGAATGATAGTTCAGACGGTCCTAAGAGATGCGGGTATGTGCTTTCCTCTTAGAGACTTGGAATCTATGCTTCGCCTCATTTTGTTTGTGTATAGGTATCCTTGGTACAAGCTATCGCAGTGATAGTTCAGACGGTCCTAAGGGACTTGGAACCTATAGTTTGTATATGTGTTAACACAATTCGAGAGTGATTCCGAATTTGTATTCCCCTTAATGTGAGTGATATGGGGTTTGGATAGTAGAGTATGCCCGCACCATAGTTTTATGTGGGGTGCTGTTATGGTTTATATGTATATTTTACGAGTGGTTAATATATATATGAAATTCTGAAATTTGGAACTGTCTACTGTGATGTGATATGTAGGACGTGGTTGATAACTCAAATTATAAATACTTGTGTTGAGAAATTATAATATGACACTGGAAAACTTTATTGATTTATAAGGTTAAAATGAGAACTTTGGTTACTAATTGAATAGTATCTTCAAACAATTAAATCGTTAATTTTGAATCTTACGAGTAATATAAGATAAATTAATCCATTGGGAAAGGATAGCATGTTATATGATGAGATAGACCATTAGGAAGGTTAGTGTGATAGGTGTGCACATTAGAAGAGAGGTGAGAATTTCTCAAGAGAGTGTCGCACTAATATGTTGTTGCATTGGCGTGTATCAATTTAAATACTTGCTAAACGTATTTTAAATCAAACACACTATCGGGCTCTGACCCGTTTCTTTTTCTATTTCTCTCTCTTGTATATATATGTATGTATTACAGGTGGCCTGCCACAGGGGCATCTTGCTTAGGATCTTTTGGAAGGAACGCGCTGCAGCTTAGGTGGGAGTTGCAGGTCTCTTGGTTAGACGACTTCGTTCATTCGGATCCACTCTTAGTACTTTCATCTAGTTGAGCATGTGTAGCTCTTTCCATTATTCCGTTGTTATTGGACATTTGTATTTCAGTTATTTCCAGTATTGTTACTATGGGATCTATTCTGTTTGGATGTGTGACTTTAGATTTCGTATGTTGACATTCGATTGACGAATGTATTAAATTAATTGGATTATGTTACAGAATTTAATGTGGTGTGATTCTTACTTATTGAATGTTGTTAATAAAAGAAATGATTTTTCTTTAAATAAAATTTGGAAAGTATGTATAAAAATGGTTTTGACACTTAGCTTAATTATTTAGGGTGTTTAATTGGAAAATTTATTTTTATCGACAGTGATGCTGAGAATGAACCAACTGTTTACCTTGGTTTAATTTAATAAAGGAGTGATCGCCCGGTATTTAATTAGGCGGGGTGTCACAAATCTGCACTGAGGACAAATCTCTATTTTCTAATAACTGGCCGAGCTATTCATCAGTAACTTTTACTTTAGGGCCAAACCCATCAAAAGGGTAGTTTCTTTATTGAATGTCCATCAGTGACCCGGTGAAACCACTTATGATTCATTTTAATAGTGAAAACTATAAGATGTGGATTATGAGAAAAGCACTGTTATCGCTACTTTAATGAGCAGGTTGCTTCTCAAGAAGTTGTATTATGTCGTAGCTAAAGATTCCCCTAAGATTATGACTGAGTTGATGGCAAAAGCTAGAAAATTCATGAATGTTGAGGAGGCTATGAATGCAAAGCAAGTGTTAGGTGCTAAAGCCGACAATCATAAGAGTTCTGACAAAAAATAGCAAAAAGATTAAAAAAAGGTCTCAAAACCTAAGAAGTAAAATGAATACACACCTCTCCCTATTGGTGTTCATCACATTTTGAAAGAGATTAAAGGAAGTAGAGATCTTAAATGGCCGGGAAAGCTAAAGTCCCCTCCTAATAGGAGGGACAAGTCCAGGTCTTTCCAGTTCCACAAGGATCACGAGCATACCAAAGATAATTATATTTCTTAAAAAAATGAAATCAAAAATCTCATTCGTCGTGTAAAAATGTCGAAGTTCATCTATCGAATGGAGAGATAAGATTGCAAAAAGACGATCAGAATCTCCTTACAACAGAAGAGATGACAAGAAGAGAGGTCAGTATGATGACTCGAAAGAAGATTTGCAAAATAAATTCTGAGAACCTGAACTTGATATAAAAATTATCTCGTTTGGTTGCCATTTCATTACACGAGGAGATGCTGGTGGTGACGATGAGGAAGCTGACGCGACTGAAAATGTGTCTTAGGAATGCGTTCACTCTAGGCTCCAGTGCAAGCCTGTCGCTCAAGTAATAATTCCAGTAAGTCGGGTATCGATCCTCAGGGAAAAAGGACAACAGAGTTGTGACGACGGGAAGAGATGGAGAAACCCTAACTTTGACACTAAAAAGAAAAGGAAAAATTGATTTGGTTTTGAGATTGATTACAACTAAATGCGATAACAAAAATAAGAAAAGATGCAACTATATTAATTCTATCGAAATTAAGAATGAATGATGATTCGAAACTTTTTGTTTTAAATAATGAGAAGAATAGGACAGGAATACGATCCCCCAACCCTAGTGTAATGCGGTGATAATATTAATCATAAATTTATCTGATTGATTTGACCTGAAATTTAGTACTCCCAAGAATTATGTATACGAGGTTCAAGCCCGCGTCATACCTAATCTGAGGATGAGTAAATCAGTATCGCGCTAGTGACACTCAAATTGCACTCTAAATCATCACGAGTACCCAGAGGCAAACGAGATATAAAGATCTACAATTATTATGTAACTACGCAATACGATCATAAGCAATCACTAAATTCATCGGATTAATTTTATACACACATTAACACATCAGGCTGGGTTCATGTACCCCGGCCTTGGAAGATCTAGCCTAACATGTTGAATTTAATAAAAACAATGATTGATGTGCAGGAATTCATAATTATTCTAATGAAAATGGTAATTAGATGTAGAAAAGAATTAGAATTAAGAACTACTCACTACAATTAATCAAACAATAAGTGAAACAATAAATGAAACTGATACTCACAAAAATCACTGAATAACTCTTCAATCTTTGAATTAAAACTGCAGTTGTTAGCTAAACTAGGGTTTCTGGAAAAAGAGAGGAAAAATCCTACTAATTCTCTGTCCTAATAACAATAATAAATTGGGTCTTTTATACCCTAAAACAATTTTGGAGTTCAGCTGCGCTTGGAGCCTTTTTAGGAAGAGATAGGATTTGCAAATCTCGAAGCCCGGACCGGTTCGGTCCTGAGGCGGACCGATCTGCCTCTAAAGCGGATCGGTTCTTTTAATTTTGGGGCGGACCGGTTCCTTTTTATTTTTCCTTCTTCGGTTTGCTTGCGATCCGGGGGCTTCTAGAGTTTGGCAAAGCGGACCGATTCGGGGTAGGGGCGGACCGGTCCGGTTGTTTGACTTTTTGGTTCCTCTTTGACTGCTCATAACCGATTGAGGTACCGTTTCTTCCTATGTGCTTGTGAATGAGATGTCTTCAACTTCTCTTTAGGTACCTCATCCAAATTCTGGGTGGAAATTACGCTTATGCCCTTGAGAATTTTCCTTCTTTCTTTCTTGATTCTTCCGATTTCCTTCTTTCGTTTCTTGACATCAAATACCTGTAAAATCATTACAAAATACCAGAAACTCGGTGTACTCATTAGGATCTGTCAGTAGCAAGATTATGAGATAAAGTCCACTCAATTACGTTGTTCGAGGTGCTATAAGTAGCTAAATCAAGGGATAAATTAGGAAGAATTTATGCCTAATCAAACCCCCTTAACTTAGAACTTTACGCGTCCCGAGCAATGTAAAAGAATCCTAGCAAGGCTCAACTCTTGAAAATCATTTTATTGGGATAAAATACCTTTTTCGCGGTCAAGCGATTGCATTTAGCGTATGCAACAAGCCTTTAAACCCCTAGGTTACCCTAGTAGGACGAGTGTTGTCTCGTGAGGGTTTGCAGAGAATATACCCACAAAATTCGACTCAAAGAAAATTCAAAATACGCAAAAATTATATACTCAAACCTTCCCAGAAAATAGTCATCATCACGTCATATTTACAAGTCTCAAATCATAGTGCGTGTCTGCAAAGCCAAAATTTTAACCGAAAATTTCCACCGATTGATCATTACGTTACTTATTCGAAAATTCGTTTTGATTTCAATTTCTCATGGAATGCTCTCACAAACGAATCTCTCGGATTGTGGCTATTCTCTCGGTATGCGCGATATAAAGAGTAAATGTAATGGAAGCAAAATCAAGCATACAAGTAGAAAGACAAAAATTTCATGGTGAAAGGATCTCATCAACGGATTACGGTTTTAAAAATGGGAACATTGCCTCTTTTTCCGCGCACTTAATCTCCCTTATTATCTTTTAGTGTATTAACTCTCCACGCGATAACCAATTTTGCAATTTAAACTCGGTTAGGACTTTTTCGGGTTTTAAGGTATATTGGGTAAAATGACAATTGTAGGGAGGTTGGAATTGGAAAAGTCCTTAATAATGTCCATTTGTGTTTTTTTCGGGCTATTGCTCATTTTTTCTTCTTTTTCTATTTTTTTTCTTGTTATTTTTGTTGAGCATACTATTTTTTCTTGCCCCTTTATATGCACTTTTTGGACTAGATTCTGAATTTTTCCATTTTTCACAATTCCGGGCTATTTGGGTTTTTCGGGTTATCAAACGAAAGGGAAAAATCATTCGGCTCAATTTGGGTGGCAAAAAGGGTGATTTTTCACGACTTTTTATGGCCAATATTTTTGGGTGACAAACGAGGGCCTACTTCATTGTCCAAAATGCCAATTGCGTTACCATATGCGTTTCGAGATGAATTTAAGTTTAGAGACTACTTTGGCACATTTTTCAAAGTAATATTACACACATTTTTCAAAACAGATCAAAATGAAAGACTTGAGATCCTTGACAACTTTTTAGGCGCTGAAAAGAACTTTGAGTTAACAATTAACTCGGATTGATTTAAAAACTCGCAAAAAGTGATAGGTTCGAATCTCACCGGGTTTGTTAATCTCCACACTTGTTCATTAAGTCGTCAATTTTCGCTCAATTTCCATCTTTGGTCAATTTCGGCTTTGTGTATGTTGAATGTTTACAACTTGAGACTTTAAACCGACTTTTAATGATATTTTTGAAAATTTTGAATTCCAAATTTTATTTATTTTGACAAAAATATTTTTGGATTTTTCAAAATTTATTGATTTTTTTTTTTGGAAATTTCTGGGCATTTTGAAAATTTGTGAAGTTTTAGAAATACGCACTTGCGACCCCCCCTAACTTAGACTTTTTCATTGTCCTCAAGCAAAAAGGACTAAAATATAAATAAGGCAAAATAATAAGTGCGACAAATAAAACAATCAAATAGAGAAAATGCAGTTTTTATTACAAAAGGATTGTGTTACATGTGCAGGAAAAAGCATACAAATGTGAACAGAAAGAAAAATAAAAAGCCGCCAGCACCATATAGAGCTTCACGGGGGTGGGGGATGGGAGGAACCGGGCGCGGTGGGGTCATAAGGGTTATGGTAGTAGGAAGGTAGTGGCTCATTCGAATCCCCGAGGCAGCGATAGATGTACGCTTGGAAGCGGAGGACGATGTCCATGTCGCGCTCGTAGTTGGTCTGAAAGGTGTTGAAGTTGGTCTCAAGCGCCGACATACGCCCAGATAGGTCCGTGCCCTCCCACTCGAAATATGGGTCATCCTCCTCGTAAGCCGACTCTTCGTCCGGACCGATATCCCCCATCTCGACGTCCTCATCGGCTGCCCCTGCTTCTTCCTCATTGTCGCTCGGAGCAGCCTCTTTGTCACTATCACCTCCCCGCCTAGCCTGGAGGACAGCTAGCTGTTTGGCACTTTTGGTGAGGGTCCTTTGGCCGAAAGGACCGGGGATGCACTTATGGTTGCTCAGCGCCTCTATGCCAGCATCCTGAAGGATGGAAGTGATCAATCGGGCATAGGAAAGTGGGGCAGTGCCCTTCTCATCCAAGGACGCATTAATGATATCCGCGTATAAGGTTCGGCCCAGATGGATGGAAGTTTGGGGGTCGAAGAGGTGATACGTCAAGGTGGTTTGCTGGGGTCTCATGGAGGAGTCATCGGATGTTTGTAAAATGTTGGTGCACACAATCTGAAATGTGAGGCGCGCCTTCTCATTGAGGCGTCCAACGGCGACGGTTTGCCCCGTCCAAGCCACATACCGCGCAATTCGGGCCATGATGGTATCCTTGTCGACCGGGGGACATTTTGGGGATAGGTGAATTCTTGGACGTCTGGACGTCAAACTCGGCCAACTTGGACGTGAGATGGGCCAGGGAAAATGGAATGGGAGTCCCATCCACGTAAGCTTCGGCCTCAAATTGGCCCGTCCGGACTAGCGTGCCATAGAATGAGCGGACTTCGGTTACCCAAACTGCTTCGTGAGGTTGGTTGAGGAAACGGAACCAGCCCCGAGCCATGAATAGGATGGTGACGGAGTTGGGCAGGGCTTCCCATTGGACAGCGCACTCCATATGGAGTGTGCGGCCCAAACCGAAGTATTGAGTGCACCACCGCTCCTCTTGGCGGGAGCAGAATTCGCTGTGACCGGAGGGTTGGATCACGGTGGAGTCATATTTGGTGGGGGCAACATGGGGGTCCATGGAAACAGTAGGGAGTTATTGCTTGAAACACTAGAGAGGAAGAAGAGAGTAGTTGGGTTGAAGGTGTGAGGAGAAGGGGAGGGTTGGAGGTGTATTTATTGTGGAAAGGGGAGGGGAGGGGTTGGTTTTGGAAGGAAGGGGTTTGGAGGGAAAAGGGGATGGATTTGGGAGGGAAAGGTTGGGGTTGGGAAGAGGAAAAATGGATTGGAGGGAATGAATGGGATTGGGGGAAAGGGGGGTTGAATCTTGGGAAGGGGAGAAGACAGATCTGTAGAAGGCGGACCGGTCCGGGGTAGGGGCGGATCAGTCCGGCCCTTTGACTTTTCAAACCCTCGACAGGCGGACCGGTTCCTTTAAAAACAAAAGGAACCGGTCCGGGTTCGGACCGGTCCACCTTAAAAAGGAACCGGTCCGCCCCAGGGCTTTTGGGCTGTAATTCTCCTAATTTCGTTTCGAGCTCTCTTCTTCAAAAAAAAAATTTCACTTTCCCGACATACTCTCTATCCAATTGGACTAAAAACCCTCTCGATTTCATTGGTCAACGCCCTTTTTACTCAAAATTCTTGAAACACACGAATGATTCTCCCGAATGAAACCTACTCCTAACGACTCTCCAAACACACACGACTCTCACACACACGACTATCACGCACACGACTCTCACCCCATACGCATCGGGGGTGCAACGACCTCACTTCAACAGCTCACTCAACCCCGTAAACGGGGTCTGACAACTAGACAAGGTCGACTTCTTCTGCACACGCCTCTAGATATGGCTTTAGGCGTTGTCCATTCATTTTGAATGTATTTCCCCCTTTTAAATCGTCCAATTCAACAGCTCCATGGGGGAAAACATTATTCACAACGAATGGGCCAGACCATCGTGACCGCAACTTGCCCGGAAAGAGGTGAAGTCGAGAGTTGTAGAGGAGAACTTTTTGCCTGGGGAGAAACTCCTTTCGTCGAATGATGCTATCATGAGCGAGTTTCATCCTCTCTTTCAAAATTTTGGCATTCTCATACACATCATTGCGTAGTTCTTCTAACTCATTCAATTGAATCTTGCGGGCTTCACCGGCCTTATCCATGGCATAATTTAATTGCTTAATCTCCCAATACGCCTTGTGTTTGAGCTCCACGGGAAGATGGCAAGGTTTTCCATACACAAAGTGGAAAGGGAATATGCCGAGTTGGTTCTTATATGCGGTACGATAGGCCCATAGTGAATCGTTCAATTTAAGGGACCAATCTTTTCGGGTAGGATTGACGATCTTTTCAAGAATGTTCTTGATCTCTTGATTCGCTAGCTCGGCCTGCCCATTCATTTGCGGGTTATACGTCCTTCCAACCTTGTGAACGACACCATACTTTCTCATGAGCTTCGTGAATGGCTTATTGCAAAAGTGGGTGCCATTATCGCTAATTATTGTTTTCGGTGCACCGAAGCGGGAAAGTATGTGTTCCTGCAGGAACTTTATCACCACTTTATTGTCATTAGTCTTGGTAGCTATAGCTTCCACCCATTTAGAAACCTGGTCTACCGCGACAAGGATGTATAGGAAACCAAAGGATGGGGGGAAAGGTCCCATGAAGTCAATACCCCAGCAGTCGAATATCTCAATAATGAGTATGGGGGTAAGAGGCATCACGTCTTGTCAAGTAATGGCTCCCATTCGTTGGCACCTATTGCATGATTTTTAGGCATCGTTCGCATTCCGGAAGATTGTGGGCCAATAGAGGCCGCATTGAAGAATTTTAGCAGCCATCTTTTTCATTGAAAAGTGGCCTCCACAAGCTTCCGAATGACAAAACTGAATGACTTTTGGGATTTCGTCATTCGGTACACATCGTCGCATGATTTGGTCGGTGTAATATTTAAAAAGGAATGGATCATCGTAAAAGAACATGCGCGACCAAGTAAGAAACCACTTCTTATCTTGCGGTGTCCAGTCGGGAGGGACGGCTCCCATGACAAGATAGTTCACTATGTCCGCAAACCAGGGATACGAAGAGGTAGCAAAAAGTTGCTCATCCAGAAAGTATTCGTCTATGGGTATGGGATCACTGGGTATGTCGGATGAAAGCCGAGATAAATGGTCGGCAATGACGTTTTCTACTCCTTTCTTATCTTTGATGGAGAGATTGAATTCTTTTAGGAGTAGGATCCACCTTATGAGGCGCGGCTCGGCATCTTTCTTTGCAAGTAGGTATTTCAAAGCCGTGTGGTCGGTGAAAACAGTAATAGGAGAGAACCAATGAGATATGACCAAAATTTATCAAGGGTAAAGACTACCACTAGCAACTCCTTCTCCGTGGTAGAGTAGTTGAGTTGAGGTCCGGTAAGAGTCCGGCTAGCGTAGTAGATGACATGAGCTTGCTTATCTTTTCGTTGGCCCAAAACATCCCCGATCGCGTAATCGCTTGCATCACACATAAGTTCGAATGGTAAGGACCAATCCGGAACTTGCATGATGGGAGCGGACACAAGCATGTTTTTCAATTTGTCAAAAGAGCTTTGGCATGCTTCGGTCCACTCAAATGGGGTGTCCTTCATGAGTAGGTTTCTTAAGGGCCTAGCGATGGCGCTAAAGTCCTTAATGAACCTTCGCTAAAACCCTGCGTGGCCCAAGAATGAGTGCACGTCCTTCAGTGATTTTGATGGGGGAAGATAAGCTATGACATCTATCTTTACCCTATCAACCTCTATTCCTTTGGATGATACAATGTGGCCAAGAACTATTCCCTCGGTGACCATGAAATGACACTTCTCCCAATTCAGCACTAAGTTCTTTTCCACGCATCGGGTAAGTACTTTTTCCAGCTTTTCTAAACAATGATCGAAAGAGGTGCCAAAAAGCTAAAATCATTCCATGAACACTTCGAGTCCTCTCTCGACCATGTCACTAAATAAGCTCAACATGTACCTCTGAAAGGTCGCGGGTGCATTACACAAGCCAAATGGCATACGTTTGTAGGCAAACGTACCAAAAGGGCAAGTGAAGGTCGTCTTCTCCTGGTCAAGTACATCTACCTCAATTTGGTTATATCCGGAATAACCATCAAGGAATCAATAATAAGGGTGTCCCGCTACTCTCTCAAGCATTTGATCAATAAATGGCAAGGGGAAATGGTCTTTCCTAATTCCCGTATTGAGTTTTCGATAGTCAATGCAAACGCGCCACCCGGTGGTGGTACATTGGGGAACGAGCTCTCCCTTAGCATTCTCAATCACAGTCATACCCGACTTCTTCGAGACAACTTGAATAGGGCTCACCCATTTGCTATTCGAGATTGGGTAGATAATCCTGGCATCCAATAATTTGATGATCTCAGTTCTCACAACTTCTTTCATGTTGGGATTCAGTCTTCTTTGCATTTCTCTAGAGGGCTTGACTTCCTCTTCGAGATGGATCTTATGAGTGCAAATCAAAGGACTTATCCCCTTCAAATCAGTTATGCACCAACCAAAAGCACCTTGGTGCTTCCTCAGAATTTTCAATAATTTACCCTCCTATCCTTCATCTAGGTTAGAGGAGATAACAACAGGAAATGTCTCATCCTCTCCTAGGTATGCCTATTTAATATGGGAGGGGAGTTTCTTTAATTCTAGGGTTGGAAATTTTTTACTGGAGGGAAACATGTGTGTGTCCCTCGGAGGTAATTCCTCGAATCTAGAAACCCAATTAACCTCTCTCACGTCCTCGTCCAGCGCACTCTCATCGAGTAGTTCTCTCAACTCTCCAACTTCCCTCTCGAAGTCGGTGTACATCCCCTCACCCTCGTGTCTCGCCGCTAAACAGGACTCTAAAGCGTCTTCACAGTAATTCTCCTCAAAATACTCCTCTACTATCTCATCTATGAGGCTCACCGCATGAAGATCATCTTCCTCCCCTGCATTTTGGGCTATGTGGAAGATGTTGGTTTCCAAGGTCATATTCCCAAAGGTGAGTTGCATTCGCCCATTCCTAGTATTAATGATTGCGTTAGCCGTATCTAGGAAAGGACGCCCAAGGATGATGGGAACATGGTTACTTGAGTTGAAAGAGGGCTCCGTGTCCCAAATGACAAAGTCTACCGGGAAGTAGAAAGTGTCAACTTGGACGATCACGTCCTCGACTATGCCTCGTGGAATCTTCACTGTTCGATCCGCTAATTAGAGAGTGACCTTTGTGGGCTTGAGGTCGCCCAAATCTAGTTGCCTATAGATGGAGTAAGGGAGGATATTAACACTTGCTCCCAAGTCAAGTAAGGCTTTTTCGATTTTATTTTCTCCAATGATGCAGGATATGGGGGGTGCACCGGGATCTTTGAATTTAGGCGGGAGATCATTTAGTAGAATGGAGCTCACGTTCTGGGCTAGAAAGACGTTCTTCTTTACCTTCATCTTCCTTTTTACCGTCAACAAATCTTTTATGACTTTGCCATAAGCTAGAATTTGTTTAATGGCATCAAGAAAAGGTAAATTCAGCTTTACTTGCTTTAGCACTTCTAGCACGTCTTCACGTGGGTTTCCTTTATGGGAGGGAATCAACCTTTGAGGAAACGGTTCCGCGGAGGGGGGTTTCATTACTACCTTTGGCCCACTAGCATCTTCTTGGTCACTCTCATTCAAGGGGACATCTTCGGCCTCTTTCGTGTCGAGCAAAATCTCCTTGTCTTTTGTTGTGTCGGGTGAGGGAGGTGATAAATCAACGACTCTCCCACTACAAAGAGTGGTCACAGCTTGACATTGCTCCTGATGTTCAGTGGAGGTGGAGCTAACACTAGTTTGACCTTGGGGAGGTCTTTGGCCTTGGGCAGGAAACTTTCCCTTCTCTTGAACACTCAATGAGGATTGTATTTTTGACAGGTTCGCATTTATGTCTCCAATCAAATGATCATATTTGGTATTGGTTGCGGTTTGGCTTGCGATGAATTGATTCATGGTATCCTCGAGAGTTCTCCGCTGTGGCGGGATATAATTTCCTTGAGGTGGTGGTGCTTGCACATGTCCTTACATGTGCGGGGCTTGTTGAAAATGTTGTGGTGGAGGAGGGGCAGCATGCGAAGGAGGGTTCATTGCGGCATGTTGTTGCCCATAGCTAAAACCGAGATGATTTTTCCATGAAGGGTTATAGGAATTCCCGTACGGGGCACCGAAATTACCCTTAAAACCTCCTATACCACTAACTTGATCTTGAAGCATTACTTTGTAGGCGGGTATTGTCGGGCATTCCTCAGTTGAATGTCCCACCTCACAAATAGCACACACCTTCACGACGGGGTTTGGAATGGGTCCAGCTGGTCCTTTTCCATATATTTTGCATAGATCTCGAAATCCTTTCTCAAGAGTCTCCAATCGGTTGTCCGTCATAGAATTCTTATCTACGTGGAATAGGCCGGGCGCCGACGGAGTGGTGGTCACTTGTCTATTTCGATTTTGAGCGTTTGGATCAGAAGTGTCCCAGGATTGGGTAGTCTCAGCGACATACCTCAGGTGAAGCTCAGCATCATGGGTATCTAAATCGATAAACGGAACGCTTCCCATTGTTTCAACAAATTGTTTGGAGTTAAGATTCAACCCATTATAGATAAAAGAGATTACTTGCGCTGAATCAAATCCATGATGGGGGCATGAAGCAACTAACTCGTTGAAACGTTCATAACATCGATGGAATGGCTCATTTTAAGCTTGTCTGAATGCTTGAATTTGAGCCTTTATGGAGATTGTTCGATGTGGTGGGAAGAATTTCTTAAGAAATCTCGACTGTAACTCATTCCAGGATGGAATCGAGATTGGAGGTAAAGACCATAGCCAGGTCGTAGCTTTATCTTTGAGCGAGAAAGGGAAGAGTTTGAGGCGGATTACCTCTTGTGTGCAGGTTTGATCATTGAGATCACACACATCCTCAAATTCCCTAATATGGAGGTATGGCTTTTCAGAATCCATACCGTGGTAATGCAGTAGCATCTGGATCATCCCATTTTTGAAATGGAATTGCCCGGCATTATACGGTAGTATAATGCATCCCAGAGTGACAGTACGCTCGGGATATAAGAATTCTCTAATCGGACGGTATGGAGGCTCTTCCTCATCGGCGGGTGCACTGCCGTGTTGCGACATCTCTTCCTCACTTATTGACTCGGTGCTCTCACTAGGCGTGCTCGGAGTGTGTCCTAAGAAGGAAAAAGGAGTGTTATCGGAGACTGAGTGCGATGGTGTGGAAGGTGGGATCCAGAACTGTGGGGCGTTTGGAGTGTGGGGACTATCGGGATTATACTCAACAATTAGATTTTCGTGAATGGTGGTTAAAGTATTATGGGGTGTGGGAGTGGGTTCAGAATTTTGCATTAAAGCTTAGGATAGATGATGATTGTGAATCTTTTTGTGCTTTTTAAATTTTTTTTTTTTTTTTGGATTTTTGGAATTTTTTGTCAAAGCTTTGGATTGACTCTATCTAATCCTAAGTCTACCTAATTCCACGGCAACGGTGCCAAAAACTTGACGCGACTGAAAATGTGTCTCAGGAATGCGTTCATTATAGGCTCAAGTGCAAGCCTGTCGCTCAAGTTATAATCCCAGTAAGTTGGGTATCGATCCTCAGGGAAAAAGGACAACAGAGTTGTGACGACGGGAAGAGATGGAGAAACCCTAACTTTGACACTAAAAAGAAAAGGAAAAATTGATTTGGTTTTGAGATTGATTACAACTAAATGCGATAACGAAAATAAGAAAAGATGCAACTATATTAATTCTATTGAAATTAAGAATGAATGATGATTCGAAACTTTTTGTTTTAAATAATGAGAAGAATAGGACGGGAATACGATCCCCCAACCCTAGTGTAATGCGGTGATAATATTAATCATAAATTTATCTGATTGATTTGACCTGAAATTTAGTACTCCCAAGAATTATGTATACGAGGTTCAAGCCCGCGTCATACCTAATCTGAGGATGAGTAAATCAGTATCGCGCTAGTGACACTCAAATTGCACTCTAAATCATCACGAGTACCCAGAGGCAAACGAGATATAAAGATCTACAATTATTATGTAACTACGCAATACGATCATAACCAATCACTAAATTCATCGGATTAATTTTATACACACATTAACACATCAGGCTGGGTTCATGTACCCCGGCCTTGGAAGATCTAGCCTAACATGTTGAATTTAATAAAAACAATGATTGATGTGCAGGAATTCATAATTATTCTAATGAAAATGGTAATTAGATGTAGAAAAGAATTAGAATTAAGAACTACTCACTACAATTAATCAAACAATAAGTGAAACAATAAATGAAACTGATACTCACAAAAATCACTGAATAACTCTTCAATCTTTGAATTAAAACTGCAGTTGTTAGCTAAACTAGGGTTTCTGGAAAAAGAGAGGAAAAATCCTACTAATTCTCTGTCCTAATAACAATAATAAATTGGGTCTTTTATACCCTAAAACAATTTTGGAGTTCAGCTGCGCTAGGAGCCTTTTTAGGAAGAGATAGGATTTACAAATCTCGAAGCCCGGACCGGTCCGGTCCTGAGGCGGACCGATCTGCCTCTAAAGCGGATCGGTTCTTTTATTTTTGTGGAAGACCGATCCAGGGGTGGACCAGTTCCTTTTTATTTTTCCTTCTTCGGTTTGCTTGCGATCCGGGGGCTTCTGGAGTTTGGCAAAGCGGACCGGTCCGGGGTAGGGGCAGATCGGTCCGATTGTTTGACTTTTTGGTTCCTTTTTGACTACTCATAAATTCTGTTCCGGGATTCTGATTGAGGTGCCGTTTCTTCATATGTGCTCGTGAATGAGATGTCTTCAACTTCTCTTTAGGTACCTCATCCGAATTCCGAGTGGAAATTATGCTTTTTCCCTTGAGACTTTTCCTTCTTTCTTTCTTGATTCTTCCGGTTTCCTTCTTTCGTTTCTTGACATCAAATACCTGTAAAATCATTACAAAATACCAGAAACTCAGTGTACTCATTAGGATCAGTCAGTAGCAAGATTATGAGATAAAGTCAACTCAATTACGTTGTTCGAGGTGCTATAAGTAGCTAAATCAAGGGATAAATTAGGAAGAATTTATGCCTAATCAGCAGCCAAGAGAAGGGCCTATTTGAATGAGGCTAGAGCATGATCATACATTGGGCAAATCAAATTATTTGATGAATTAGATGGTTGCCCAAGAAAGGTGATTAGAGATAAACTGATAATTCATATCTCTAAGAATGACTTATCTGGAGTGCTCTACCCTCATGATGATCCTTTGGTTGTCACTATGAAAGTACATGAAGCAAAGGTGGTCAAAATTCTAGTAGACAATGGCAGTTCGACCGATGTTATGTTTTATAATTATTTCAACAGTTTGGGATTACATAACAGCAAGTTAAAAACCTTACCATAGTCCCATGATAGGCTACTCGTGAGAAAAGGTATACCCTTTAGGAACTGTCAAATTGGAAGTTCTTATCGGTACTTGGCCTGCCAGTAGGAATGAAAGGATTCGTTTCTTTGTCTTAGACAAAAATGTCCAATCAACCTATATAATATGATCTTAGGAAAGGTCGGCTTGAAAAAAATTTGAAGTTGTACAATCTATTGTCCATCAGTGTTTGAAATTTCCCACTCATTACGGGGTCGGCGCTGTAAAGGGAAACCAAGTTGAAGTTAGAGAATGTTATTATACTTCATTCGACCAAGAAGAAGATAAGAAGATCGCCATTAACTATAAAATTGAGGCCTCAGAACCTCGTAAAGAGGCTGATTTGGGTAAAGGACAAGTTATGGTGGCCACTGAAATAATTATCCTGGATGACAAAAGATCAGAAAGAACTACACAGATTGGCTCAATGCTAGAACCAACCCTCAAATAGGAATTAATTAAATTCCTTAAAGACCAAAAAAGTGTATTCTCATGGAGCCATGAAACCATGCCAGGAATTGACCCAGAATTCATATGCCATGAGTTGAACATCACCAAAGACACCAAGTCGATCAAGCAGAAGTGGCGTGTATTCAGCCCTGAAAAGAACATGGCTATCCAAGAAGAGATAAAAAAATTACAAAAAATAAAATTCATCGAAGATGTCAAGATCCCAGACTGGTTGGCCAACGTATTGATGGTAACAAAGAATAATAACAAATGGCGTGTGTGTGTGGATCTCACGAACCTCAATAAGGCTTATCCAAAGGATTATTTTCCCTTATCAAGAATTGATTGATTGGTCGATGCTACAGCCCGACATGAAATACTCATCTTTATGGATGCTTATTCAGGGTACAACCAAATCAAGATGAAGCCAGAGGATACGGGAAAAACTTCATTCATCACCAGTCAAGGTACCCATTATTGCAACGTTATGCCTTTGGGGCTTAAAACGTAGGAGCAACATATCAGAGGCCGATGAATAATGTTTTTGAAGAATATATCGGTAAAAATATGGAAGTCTATGTGGATAACTTGCTTACTAAAGTAAAAATAGTTATCGACCGCATCAAAGACTTGATTCAGACATTTGATGAGCTAAAAAAGAATCAGATGAAACTCAGTGCGACCAAATGTGTGTTCGGTATACAAGAAGGAATGTTCCTGGGATTCATAGTAAATCAAATGGGAATTGAAGCTATTTTGGATAAGATTACGGTGTTGATCGACATGTAATCTCCCTCGTGCAAGAAAGATGTGAAGAAGTTGACAAAAAAAGTAACAGCTCTTAACCGATTTGTCTCTTGAGCCACTAACAAGTGTCTGTCATTATTTAAAGTACTCAGAAAAACTTTTGAGTGGAATGAAAAATGTGAAAATTCTTTTTAGGAGTTGAAGAAACACTTGGTATCTCCACTACTACTCTCTTAACCACTCATGGGAGAAAATTTGTACTTATACATTCTTGTATCTGAGTCGGCGATTAGCTCGTCCTTTATTCGATTAGAAAATGAAGTTCAAATTCTAGTGTATTACACTAGTAAATGTTTCAGGGGAGCAAATATTCGATATCCCCTCTTGAAAAAACTTTCCTTAGACATCATTGAAGCATAAAAAGGAATGAAGCCATATTTCTAGGCACATACCATTGTGGTCTACACATACCTATCATTATGCCAAGCTATCCATAAGCCAGAAAACTCAGGGAAATTAATGGCTTGGGCAGTGGAACTAGGAGAGTATGACATACTCTATGAGCCCAGGACATCATTAAAAGGTCAAGCAGTGGGAGACTTCATAGCAGAGTTCACTTAAGAAGAAATGGTAACCGATCAAATGGCCAAGCAGACTTCCTAGGAACAGAGCTCAATGCCTAGCCAAGTCGAGCAGGCTTTTTAGAAAGCTAGTTCTAAAGTGGACAAAATAGAAACATCCACTGCATCAGAAGTCATGAAACAGTATGTTTAATGGGCTAAAAAGTTATTCAAATAGGGATCTTTGAGCAAACGAAGCTTTGATGAAGAAACTTTTACTTGGAAACTATATATAGATGGGTCTTGCTGTGTAACCGACAGTGGAGCTGGATTAATTCTCAACACCCCTAATGACATAGATGTGGAGTATGCACTTCATTTCCAATTCCAAGCTTCCAACAATGAAGTGGAATATAAAGTATTGATCATAGTTCTAGACCTAGCATTATCATTGGGTGCCGAGCAAATCATAGCTCACAGTGATTCCCAATGGATCGTAAATCAAGTGCTAGGGACATAAGGAGTCAAAGGTGAATTAATGACGAGATACCTGATCAGAGCTCAAAGCATCATATCTAGATTTTTAGAAGTCAGAATGATCAGAATTTTAAAAATTGAGAATGCCCGAGCAGATGCACTTGCTCGGCTAACTTCAGTAACCAAGACAGAATTAAGGAGGACCATTCCGATAGAAATCCTAACGAATAGTAGCATAGATGAAGAGTAGACTTATCCCCCTCATGGATGGATCCAATTAAGGGGTACATTGAAAAATGATCTCTGCCCACAGACCTAAAGGAAGCGAGGAAGTTAAGGTACAAAATAGCTGTAAGAACTCAAATTTCCAATTGAGTCCATATGTAGTTTTGGCTTAATTCCGGACAAAACCATTTGAGTCATAGGATAGAAGTTTGTTCCTATCAAGCTTGTGACGTTTGAAGAAGTTAAAGACGTAGCGGCAAAGAATTAAAGTTTCATCATGTTCGGGTTTCGTTCCACATGTTTCACGTCATCAACCTTTGAGGTTCCAAGTCTCTTAAGGTATGAATGCCTTTATATATATTTAGGACATTGAATATTTGTTTGGGTGTACTTTTAAAGTTTTGTCAAATGACATTTTTTTCAGAAAATCTTTTTTCGAACTTTTTATAAGTTTTTGGCCTTAAAGAGGAAATTTCTGATTTTCTGTAATGTCGTTCAACGAAACTGGGATCTCATTCGAATGAGAATCCTAGGTCGTTCGAATGAACATCTAACGAGGTCCCAACAATTTTATGCCAAAAAAATTCTATTTTTTCGTTTGAAGTTTTGTTCAAACGAAATCGTTCGAATGAGTTTCATACGAGTTATCTAACGTCTTTGTGTATTAATTCTTTGAATTTTTTGTTAGAAGCTCGTTCGAAGGAAGTTGTTCGAACGAGAATTATCATTCGAACGACATGTTGTCAGTTTTGGGAAATTTTAGTTTATCCTCCATTTTTCCCCACTGCTTTTCACCACACTTTATGTGCAGGAAAAACATTTTAGAAACCAACTTTTGATAGAATTAACTTTAGATTTTGAGAGCAAAATGGTTTCCCTCAAAAGTTCAAGTTTTATGTCTTTGATTTCATAGATCAAATTCTACGAAAACTCATACACCCATATGTTTGTTTAAATCCAAGTTCTTTCATATATATTTTTTTCTTGGAGACTTTGTTTGGTACCGAATTTTCTCTACACCAATAAGAAGAGAGTTTGGGTTTATTCTCTACCCATTAAAGGAGAAGAAATTTATTTGTTGTGGCATTATCATATGGTGAAAGGCACCATGTGTGGTTGACGGTTGTTATACCTCCATTGATGGACTCCAAGATTCCGGTGGACTCTGGAGTCATCTACAAGCCAGAGGTTGAAGAGGCAAGGATGTGTCGGGGCTTGAAGGAGTCAAGTCGAGTGTTGTAAGTCTTCATGTCGTTGTCTTTATAAACAAACCGTACCTAGTGGATTTGTTAGGCAGGGTTCGTCCGAGGTTTTTTCCCATTTTGGTTTTCCTCCTACATTGCGGCGTAGTGTGATATTGTTTATTTTATCTTGAAAAAATACGCTTAGATGCATGCTTAGGTAAATCAAGATAAAATTGAGTTTAATCACACTTTAGTTTATTTTATGTGCTAATTAAATATTTGGGTAATAGTTTAATTAATTTGGCAAAATTTATGTTTGTTTAGATTATCCATATTTGGACCTTGAATTGAATTAATTTTGTTTAATCTTAAATTTCAAATATTTGTTTAGTTTAATTTTAATTTGAACAAATTAAAATTTAAAGTATTTAATTTGGTTATTTTAATTTCAAATATTTGGTTATTTTTTAAAGAAGTTTAAAATTTGGATTTCTTTTGTGAACCATCATGTTGAGATTTTTTTAATTGGTATTTTTCGAGATCCTACGTCCCAACAAGTGGTATCAGAGCAGGAGTGCTAATTTATTGCATTAAGATCCTTAATTTTGTTTAGTTTAAAAATGAATTTTTCCCTGTTTTTAAAATTTCGATTTTTTTATGGTTCAAATTATGCGTATTGGAAAGCGCGTATGAAATCGGCATTAAAATCCTTAGATGAGAGGGTTTGGCAATCTGTTGTTATCGGGTGGTCCCCACCTACATGTTTAGTAGAAAATGAGCATGTCCCCAAACCCGTAGTGAGATGGAGTGAAGAATGAATTGAAATTAGTAAATTTTAATTCCTAAGGCTTAAATGCTTTGTTTAGTGCGGTCACACCGGATGAATTCCGACGTATCATGACGTGTGAAACCACTAAAGAAGATTGGGATATTTTACAACTCACCCACGAGGGAACTAGTGTCATGAAAGCTTCAAAACTCCAAAACCTCACCACTCAATTCGAGACCATTAAAATGCTTGAAAATGAAATTTTTGATGAATTTCATGCTAGATTTTCGATATTGTTAATTCATCATTTAATTTGGGACAAAAAATACCCGACGACCGAGTTATAAAGAAAATTTTAAGGTCCCTACCCGATAGATTTATTCCTAAAGTGACCGTTTTAAATTCTTTACCCACTTTAGCCTCTACGAAACTAGAAGAGCTCGTAGGTGATTTACAAACCTATGAACTTGATATGTTTACCTCCAAAAATGATAAGAAGAAAGATAAGGGCATCGCTTTGAAAGCCCGAAAGGAGGAAAAACAAGTTTCGGATGATGAGAGTGATTTTGACTTGGAAGATATGGCAATGTATGCTAGGAAATTTAGAAAATTTCTTAAGACTAATAAAGAGAGTCTCAAAAATGATAATAAGAAATTTGATAAATCCAAGTATAACAAGCTCAAGAAGATCCCTAAAAATCATAATGAAGATCTTAATAGGGAAGAGTAAAATCGTTGCTTTGGTTGTGAAGAGTATGTCCATAAGGCATTTGAATGTCCCACTAAGCTAAGGAGAGAGGGAAAGTAACCAATTTCATACAGTGCCACCCTTAGTGACAGTTATAAGGAAGACGGACCCGATTCCCCCATTGAGCGCAACTTTACCACATTCATGGCAAGTCATGTGAGCAGCGATAATGAATCTTCTCATTAAGATATACCTTTACATGACCCTTCTGAGGCCTTTGTTTGTGAATCCAAAAAATTTAATGGTAATGAGAGTGGAGTTGAAAGTGAGAATGAGAATGATGAAGAGGTTGATGAGAGTGAACGTCAAGTATCCATTTAAGAATTGTATGCCAAATCAATTAAATTAAAAAGGGCAAACTTAAATTTAGAAGCTTGTTTGAGAGAGCTCGCCAAGGTCATTGATGAGAGTGCTTTAGTGGAAGACCTTAGTGTGACACCCCGCCTAATAAAATACCGGGTGATCAGTCATATACAAAATTAAAACAGGAATCCCAGTTGGTTCAATCTTAGCATCACTGTCGAAAACCTTTTTAAAACTTACTAACCACCTAGTATTCCAAAAAGTTGTTGCCAAATTATATCTTTTTAATAAAACAACCAAAAACATGCGGAAACATAATATGAGTCATAGACCACGACTGAATTAAATCAACAGAATGATTAATTAAACTACATAACGAATAAACCATCGGCCACCAAAGGAAATAGTCCAATACAAACATTCAACACCTGAATAAATAAATCTGAAAACTGTACTGAAAAGTATGGGCGACAAGCCCTAAGTAAAACTGAAACTGATAAATGATTCCCACTCTAGGAAGAAATGAATGAGGCGTCTAATCCAAGATCCTGCTAGCATCCACATATGTCGCAGCTCCATGTTCCTGTAATAGAATATCAAGTCTGGCGTCTCTGTCGCTGGACACCTAAAAGGTTTTGAAAATAATTTTATAGCAAGGGTTAGAACCCAAAATATTTTGAAAATATTTAGCAAGTGAATTAACTGTAGTAATTTAAAATGCATGAACGCGCTTCATATTTAAGTTAGTGTCGAACTCCCTTGAGGACATACTCACCCCTCCCCTAATGTGCACACCTAACGATTACCTTAACCCCACCTAGTTGTACTATCCCGTCCAACTAGTCCTTGTCATACTCCCTTGCCTTTCTACTCTAAACCGAGTACTATTATTCATGGGCTATAAATTATCTCACCAATTAACCTAATTAATATCTTTTAAATAATATCATATAACCGTGACACAAGTTATATAAAACAAATACATCACACACTGTATTATTACTCGCATATAATATTTACTACCATTATATACGTACCTTTACTACAACATCCACATATATATCATATGTATATCCATCCCTCCGAGTATACCCTCTCTGGATGATTCCCTCTAAGGTGCTATCTCACTAGGTGTGCTCACAAAACCTAGTTACCCAAGTTGGAATCGCTCACCAACCTGGCCCAAAATATAAACATAGTGGAGGTGGTCATATTCCTTCCCTGCAAGTGAGATAAACCCCTCACCCATATACTGGAGGCTATGACCTGGGAATATACTCGCCCTACTCCTAAAGCTAGGGGAATCACCCACATCGTGCAACCTCCCTTGATAGTACGAGAGTATATAAATTAAATAAATATCTAGTCCATGATATTTAATAGCACACATAAAGTACACACATACATATATACTATCACCACGCTGTATATATATAATATGAATCCCAACTTTATCGTGTATTAAAACCCGTATCACTAGCCTATATATTCCCAAGTCTGTCGTTCGACTCTAAATTAATTAATTTTTCAGTGATAAATTTATTACTTTCCAGAGTCTACAGTCCGACTCTAATTTAATTAATTTACACATCAATAAATTTTATACTTGGTGTCGCCCAACCATTATACCCGGAGTCTCTCACTTGGCCCGTACCATCGTAAATACCCGATTCTATATTTCGCCCCATAACTAATTAATTACACCTCAACTCCTTTAATAATGTAGTGTCACTCAACTACAATACTCGAATATTTTCCTCGGTCCAAAATCAATATTTACGAATTATTTCCCGGAATTTATTCATCTCATGGCGTACAATTATCACCCTTCTAAACCCAATTATATCCCCTTATAATTGCTAATGAATATGTGCTACAAATGAATTTCTCACTAAATAAAAAGTAGGTGAAAAACCTTAATTTAATTTCCCTTTTATATACAAAACTAGCGAACCTGCCAGAATTCTGGGACCATCGATCGATCGACTGAAGCCATCGATAGAACAGGTCTGTTTCTTCTCCGACCTTCTGTTCAGCCATTAACAAACACTCAAGCTTTATTTTCTCAACTCCCAACCTCAATCCATCATATTTATCATCTTTATACATCTATTTTGAACTATGATCATAATCTAAACCTTTTAGTATCATCAATTTCACGAGTTATCACCTACTTAAGAAAACGAATTCCTACGGTACAATCCCAATAAAAATTCAAAAATCTGATCCTATAATCCCTAGAAATTTATCTCTAATACATGCTTTCTATTGTAGTTCCAATACCAACCAAATATTGAATGCTTCTATCTCATCAATTGACCCATTAAATCACATAACATGTTCAATTTTGAAAAAACCCCAATTGCCCACCCAAAACGAATTTTGGTTTACACCTCCCATAATATGAATTGATTATCATCAATTTAAGAATCACAATAGTTAACCACTTGCCTGGAATTATTCGTAGAGTCTGATCCGTCGGTGTAGAGAAAGTGTTGATGAAGAACACCCAATTTGTCCCTCAATTTGCCTCCCAAAAAGGTTCCCAATTTGCTCTTGATTTGTTTCCTTTGTTTCTCTCTCAAACCCTAGGTTTAGAATTTGCTAAATGTAATTCAACTAGTCCCTCAATTAGATTTAAAACCCCAAATCCCGTTTTTTGCCACATGGGCCTATATAGAATGGCCCAAACCACCCCGTGTCGGCCCGGCTATGACCAAAAATGACCCGAGACTCGATTATTGCCCTTGGGTATTATTTTTTTACTATCTCGACCCATTCGGACTCAACCGCGCACTCAGAATTGTCATACGAAATACTTTATAACATTCTCAAATTTTAACCTCAAAATGCGACACGCGAAATTTTGAACAATTAAACCTAAAGTCGCCAAATATAAATGATTCTTCCCACTCAAATAAATTCTCCAAATCATAAATTTAAGTTTCTCCAATTTAAATATTCTTATATCTCCCAAAAATAATTAAATACTAAATGCTCAAAATTACGTGGTGTTGTATACTCCCCCCCTTACAAAGCGATTTCGTCCTCGAAATTAAGATAAGCGTAGCGCTCCAAACTTCAAATATCACTCTCTAGTCCTATACCTTTAAGCTCGCTACATCTATATCTCCCGCCTCTAACTAAGAGTTCCACACATATGCATTTTAATTAACCAAGGTGCCCATACACCCTGCACCCATGCTTAACCGCGGGAAAGTTACCCTAATTAACCAGGGTGCCCATACACCGTGTCCCCGTGCTTAACCGCACGAAAGTTACCTGACTATAATAGTTGTAGCCCGTAATATAACTTCCAACCTGTAGTCATATCACATATGTTAATAATAGTTAGGGAACCCAACCCATGTACTAACTACCAAACATCTCCCCACTTCCAACGTTGCACTAAGTTTCATGTGTGGGACGTCTCGCAAGCGAAATCCAAACAAGAAACCCCCCCCCCCCGATACACTACCACCTAACATTGTCGGTCGTTGAGATCTGTTAGACCCTCAGTTCATAGTACGTACCCCAAATACTTGTCTCTTAACACAAAAGCATATACTCCTACTCTTATGCTACAAAAGACAACATCAAATATCATGCCATTACTATCACTAGTCCTTCCGCAAACTAAATCTCGAGCTATCTCTCCCCACTCAAAAATAAATTTAACCACCCTAATTCACTTCAGTAGACACCCCTATTTTTCGGGATAAAATATGAGAACACAAGACCTCACTTTGTGTCTATCGCACCACACAATACAACATATATACACACATATATATAGGCTAGATTCCCTCTCAGGTGATACCTAGTACAAATCATTCATACCCTGGTGTCGTGGACACCAAAACTTACACTCACTATTCACAATAGTTCGAATCCATCGCTATTTAGTCGATATTTAAAAAAGTCATCTACCCTACTCCCAAAATTCTCGAAAGTAGTAACTCCTCACATAATATCAATCCCCTCTCTGTGTACACCCCCACTCTATCGTGGTTAACACTAAAGAAATCCACTACCCCACATAAATATATATATGTAATATGGCTGATATAGCCAGCGCACCCATTAAATTTGACTTACTCGCGAACTCTAGTGAAAATAATTCTTATATTATGACACCATCACTATCACTTAAAGCATACCCCATGCCCATAGGATAAAAAGATGATTACCTCCATACTCTAACTGTAATTGTCGATCCTCGGGTTCCTGAGCAGCTTCCCCCTGCCTGAATGCACCCATGACTTGTTGTAGTGGTTGTACATCTAGGACATCATCATGTAGTTGACCCATTCCTCGCTTAGGACAATCTCTCTTCATGTGTCCCGCTTCCCCACAAATGAAACACCTCCTAATAAATTCACCCTACTACTGATCCCTTCCTTGCTGGCCTTATCGGAAGTCCTGGCCATCCTGTCGATAGCCTCCAGACCTCAATCGCTTGGCCTGATTACCCTGTCGAAAATCTTGCCCCTGATGTCCTCCTGTCTGCTGCTGGAATACCCCACTGGTACAGTTCCCTCCTGCTTTACCCGACTAACTGGGTTCCACTCCCCTCCTGCTTCTTTTCATGTGGAAGCGATATTCCTGGTAGTGCAGGAGTGCTACATTGATGATGTCTGTATAAGCTACTAATGCAGAATTACCAATTAAATGTTGCCTGATCCTCTAGACTAACCCATCCATGAACCTCTACTTCTTTCTTTCTTCATTGCGTACCTCATCTGATATAAAATTTGTCAAACGAGTGAATTCTTCCTCATAATCGACCACTGAATGGTCCCCCTGAGTCACCACACTGAATTTTCTCCTCATTTCAACCTCGACTACTGGCGGGAAATATTGGCGGTCGAACCGAACCCAAAAATCTGTAATAGTTAATGTATCCAATTCCCCAACTGTGGTGATCGACTCCCACCACTGTAGCGCTGCTCCCACTAACCTAAAAGTGGCTAGAATTTGCTTCTACACCTCATTACAATCTACCATGTGTAGGTGACGCTGAATATCTCTCTTCCACTGACACGCTAGCACCACATCTGAACCCCCTCGAAACTCTGGTGGATGGCCTTTTTGAAAGACCTCTCGTACTTGCTGCCATTCTGATTGCCCCGAGTGGGCCTGAACATTAAGTACCACTAATGCCTGTGACTGATCTCGTGGAAAATGCCTTTCCATTGCGATCATCATTGTTTGAACCGCTTGTGCCACTAATTCAGTTACCTGTGCAGCCGAAATCATCTCTGGCAGTTGCAGCGGTAACTCTGGCTCCTGATGAGCCTCTCTAGTCTCATCTCCCCCGGATGCCCTAGATGCTCTCTCTCTCTCCTAGGCGACATCTGAAATGAGAATCGAATCGTATGAGTTCACCATCAAATATAAAGTAATTGGCAGAAGAACGTAAATGTGCATACGTATAAGAATACAACAATCCTATAATAAGGCTCTACATCAAAGGACGCTAAGCTGAAATGTGAAAATCCGCACAGATCCTAAGGACACTAAAATTTAATGTTCTGATACCATCTGTGACACCCCGCCTAATAAAATACCGGGTGATCAGTCCTATACCAAATTAAAATAGGAATTCCAGTTGGTTCATTCTTAGCATCACTGGCGAAAAACTTTTTAAAACTTACTAACCACCTAGTATTCCAAAAAGACGGTGCCAAATTTTATCTTTTTAAATAAACAACCAAAAACATGCGGAAACATAATATGAGTCATACACCATGACTGAATTAAATCACAGAATAATTAATTAAACTACATGACGAATAAACCATCGACCACCAAAGGAAATAGTCCAATACAAACATTCAACACCTGAATAAATAAATCATAAAACTGTACAGAAAAGTTTGGGCAACAAGCGCTAAGTAAAACTGAAACTGGTACATGATTCCTACTCTAATAAGGAATGAATGAGGTGTTTAATCCAAGCTCCTGCTAGCATCCACATATGCCGCAGCTTCGTGTCCCTGTAATAAAATATCAAGTCTGGCGTCCCTATCGCTGGACACCTAAAAAGTTTTGAAAATAATTTTATAGCAAGGGTTAGAACCCAAAACATTTTTAAAATATTTAGCAAGTGAATTGACTGCAGTAATTTAAAATGCATGAATACGCTTCATATTTAAGTTAGTGTTGCACTCTCTTGAGGACATACTCACCCCTCCCCTAATGTGCACACCTAATGATTACCTTAACCCCACCTAGTTTTACTATCCCGTCCAACTAGTCCTTGTAATCCTCCCTTGCCTTTCTACTCTAAACCGAGTACTATTATTCATGGGCTATAAATTATCTCACCAATTAACCTAATTAATATCTTTTAAATAATATCATATAACCGTGACACAAGTTATATAAAACAAATACATCACACACTGTATTATAAACCACATATAATATGTACTACCATTATATACTTACCTCTACTACAACATCCACACATATATCATATGTATATCCATCCCTCCGAGTAACCCTCTCTGGATGATTCCGTCTAAGGTGCTATCTCACTAGGTGTGCTCATAAAACCTATCTACCCAAGTTGGAATCGCTCACCAACCTGACCCAAAATATAAACATAGTGGAGGTGGTCATATTCCTTCCCTGAAAGTGAGATAAAGCCCTCACCCATATAACGAACGCTATGACCTCGGGATATACTCGCCCTACTCCTAAGCTAGGGGATTCACCCACATCGCGCAACCTCCCTTGATAGCACGAGAGTATATAAATTAAATAAATATCTAGTGCCTGATATATAATAGCACACATAAAGTACACACATACATATATACTATCACCATGCCTTATATATATAATTTGAATCCCGACTTTACCGGGTATTAAAACCCGTAACACTAGCCTGTATGTTCCCGAGTCTATGGTCCGACTCTAAATTAATTAATTTCCATTAATAAATTTATTACTTTCCCGAGTCTACAGTCCAACTCTAATTTAATTAATTTACACACCAATCAATTTAATACTTAGTGTCGCCCAACCATTATACCCGGACTCGCTCACTTGGCCCATACCATCGTAAATACCCGATTCTATATTTTGCCCCATAACTAATTAATTACACCTCAATTCCTTTAATAATGTAGTGCCACTCAACTACAATACTCGAATATTTTCCCTCGGTCCAAAATCAATACTTATGAATTATTTTTCGAAATTTATTCATCTCATGGCGTACAATTCTCACTCTCCTAAACCCAATTATATCCCTTTATAATTGCTAAGGAATATGTGCTACAAATGAATTTCTCACTAAATAAAAAATAGGGGAAAAACCTTAATTTAATTTCCCTTTATATATAAAACTAGGGAACCTGCCAGAATTCTGGGACCATCGATCGATCGACTGAAGCCATCGATCGATCGATCGAACATGTTTGTTTCTTCTTCGACATTTTGTTCAACCATTAACGAACACTTAATCTTTCTTTTCTCAACTCCCAACCTCAATCCATCATATTTGGGTTTATAACTTTTTATAAGTTTTTGGGCTTAAAAAGGAAATTTCTTCTTTTCTGTAATGTCGTTCGAACGAAACTGGGATCTCGCTCGAACGAGAATCCCACGTCGTTCAAACGAACATCTAACGAGGTTTCAACGATTTTATGCCAAAAAATTCTATTTTTTGGTTCGAAGTTTCATTCAAACGAAATCATTCGAACTTGTTTCAAACGAGTTATCTATCGACTTTGTGTGTTAATTCTCTGAATTTTTCGTTAGAAGCTCGTTCGAAGGAAGTCGTTCGAACGACAATTGTCGTTCGAACGACATGTCGTCAGTTTTGGGCAATTTTAGTTTTCCCTTCATTTTGACCCACTACTTTTCACCACACTTTATGTGCAGGAAAAACATTTTAGAAACCAACTTTTGACAAAATTAACTTTAGATTTTGAGAGCAAAAAGGTTTCCCTCAAAAGTTCAAGTTTTGTGTTTTTGATTTCATAGATTAAATTCTACCAAAACTCATACACCCATATGTTTTTTTAAATCCAAGTTATTTCATATATATATTTTGCTTGGAAAGTTTATTTGGCACCGAGTTTTCTCTACACCAACTAAAAGAGAGTTTGAGTTTATTCTCAACCCCATAAAGGAGAAGAAATTTGTTTGATGCAGCATTCTCACATGGTTAAAGGCATCATGTGTGGTTAACGGTCGTTGTGCCTCCATTGGTGGACTCCAAGATTCCAGTGGACTCTTGAGTTATCTACAAGGCAGAGGTTGAAGAGCGAAGGAAGTGTCGGGGCTTAAAGGAGTCGAGTCGAGTGTACTAAGTCTTCTTTTCGTTGTCTTTGTAAACATACCGTATCTAGTGGATTTGTTAGGCAGGGTCGCCCGAGATTTTTCCCATTTAGATTTTCCTCCTACATCGCGGTGTAGTGTGACATTATTTATTTTATCTTGAAAAAATAGATTTAGATGCATGCTTAGGTAAATCAAGATAAAATTGGGTTTAATCACACTTTAGTTTATTTTAGGTGCTAAATAAATATTTGGGTAATAGTGTAATTAATTTGGTAAAATTTATGTTTGTTTAGATTAGCCATATTTGGACCTTGAATTGAATTAATTTTGTTTAAGCTTTAATTTCAAATATTTGCTTAGTTTAATTTTAATTTGAACAAATTAAAATTTGAAGTATTTAATTTGGTTATTTGGTTATTTTAATTTCAAATATTTGGTTATTTTTTAAAGAAGTTTAAAATTTGAAATTCTTTTATGAACCATCATATTGAGATTTTTTAAATTGGTGTTTTTCGGGACTCTACGTCCCAACAATAGTCAGCGATGTACTAGAAATAGGAGTCTTATACAAGTAGATTCAGTGTTTCTTTGCTCTGATGTGTTCATCCCACTGAGGTACAAAACATGATTAAAGAAGTGCATGAAGGATCTTGTGGAGGTCAATTGAGAGGAAGATTATTGGTACAATGAGTGGCCATGTAATGGTATTACTATCCAACCATGAAGGCGAACTTCACTTTATATGTTAAAAGGTATGAGAAATGCCAAAAGTTTTCCACCATACATAGAAGATCGGGGGCTACTCTCATACCAATCACTTTCCCTTGGCCTTTTGCCATCTAGGGGATTGATTTGGTCAGTCCATTATCGAAGACAAAAAGTCGATTTAAATATTTGGTCATTGCTACAGATTACTTCACAAAGTGGGTTGAAGCTGAGCCGCTAGTTGAGATGCCTTACGAAAGAGTTTTCCAGTATATATGGAAAAATATCATATGCCGATACGGTATGTCATATGCCTTTTTCACAAACCATGGAACTCAGTTTGACAACCATGAGTTTGAGGATTTTTGCATTCAATCCAAGATCCAGAAGTTACACTTTGCACCTAGACATCATCGGTGCAATGGCCAAACAGAGGTGAAAAATAAAGCATCGCTTGATGGTTTAAAGAAGAGACTTGATGATGCCAAAGGAAACTGGATGAGTGAATTGCATAGTTTCTTATGGGCATATAGAACCATGTCGAGGATAACTACCAACGATACTCCATACATGCTTGTATTTGAAACCAAAGTTGTGGTTCCTATAGAGATCCGTCTACCTAGTCACAAAGTGCTCAACTTTAGCTCTTCTAAAAGTGATCTCATGAGAAGGCTAGATTTAGATATGGTAGAGGAAGTGAGGGAGAATGTTACATTTTAGGTAACTTCTAAGGACACAAATTTTCAATTGAGTCTTAATGTAGTGTTAGCTCAATTTTGGATAAAAACATTTGAGTCATAGGATAGTGTTCTTGTGTATCCTTCAAGCTTATGAAAATTTTGAGATTGACGACATTACGGCCTACTTATCAAAAGTACATCATTGCCGAGTTTCAGTGCCACGTTTAACGTCATCAACATCATATTTCAAGTCTCCAAATGTATGAATACGTTTATATATATGTAGGAGACTTGGAATAATTCTTAATCGGTCTAATGTTTATTTAAAATAAAGTTTTGGGGCTTCAATCAAAAAATGCACCTTCTGACATTTCGTTCGAAATTGTCGTTCGAACGACATTCTCGTTCGAACGAGAATTTCATTCGAACGAGTTTGCCAACAAGTTTTCCAATTTTGGCCTCTGGAACATTGTTAGATGGTCCTTCGAATGAGACTTCGTTCGAAAGACAATCTCATTCGAACGAGATTTTTGGGCGGGAACAGTTTTGGCAGTTTTATCCCATTTTCCCACTCTTTTGTCCCACTTCCTTTTGGCAGTTTAAAACTAATTTCGGGACGGATTTTTTATGAAACTTTTGCAACATCTTTGAGAGCTTTGAGAGATCAAATATTCCCAAACAAAAGTCCCAGCTTTCATGTGTCAAATTTAATAAGAAAATTCTCTCATACACATGCGTTTAAACCCATAAAATTGTTTAGTTTAGATTTCCAAGCTTATATATATATAAGCTTGGAGGGTTTGGCACCGGTTTCACTTTTATACCCAAGAAGAAAAGAGTTTGGGTTTACTTCTAAATCCCTCAAAGAAGAAGAAGCTTTTGGTCTGCTGCGACATTCTCACATGGTGAAAGGCACTATGTGTGGTTGATGGTTCTTGGTCTCAATTGGTGGACTCTAAGGTTTCGGTGGACTCTGGAATTATTCTCTAGGCGGAGGTGTTTACAAGAAGGAGCGTCAAGGCTTGGACGGAGTCAAGTTGTTGGTGTAAGTCTATCTACCTTGTAATTTATAATTCCATACTTAGTGAATTTGTTAGGCCAGGGTCGTCCGAAGTTTTTTCCCGTTTTGGATTTTTCCTCGTACATCGGCGTGTAGTGTGATTGTAAATTTATTTTATCTTTTGAAAAAATCACCTAGAATGCATGCTTAGAGTAAAAAGATAAAATTGGGTTTAATTCGCAATCTTGCTTAAAATGGTGCATGTTTAATTATTTAGGTAAGTTTATTTTAAGTTAATTTAATTCAAGTCGGCACTAAATTAATTGGCTAATATTCTTGCCTAAATTGTTTAAACTTGATAATTAAATTAATTTGGTTTGAGTGTATTTAAAGTGTGTGTGTGTGTGTGTGTTTTTACTTTAATTCACTTTGTAGTGTTTAATTTTAATTTGTTTTAAGAAATTAAAATTTGTGTTCACTATAATTTTCCATCCTTCAAAGAAAAGAAAATTAAATAAATTTTGGAAAATTAAATTTTGTTAGTAACCATCATTATTCCGCACTAATAGAAAATTAAAGTGAAAGTTTTTTTAAAATTGGGGGGGTCTACGTTTCCTTCAAATTGGTATCAGAGCCGGAGCACTAATTTATTGCGTAAAGGTCTTTTTAAATATTTTTGGTTAAAAATGGAATTTTCTCCATTTTCAAAATTTCCTATTTTTCATGGTTCTAATTACGCATATTGGAAAGCACGTATGCGTTCGGCACTTAGGGCTATAGACGAGAGGATTTGGTTATCCGTAGTTAATGACCTACTTGTTTAATGGAGAATAAGTGTGTTCCCAATCCCGTTGAGCGTTGGAGTGAGAATGAACTTAAATCTGCAAATTACAAGTCCCGAGGTTTAAATGCCTTGTTTAGCGCGATCACACCGGATGAATTCTAACGTATCATAATGTGTGAAACCACTAAGGAAGCTTGGGATATATTACAACTCACTCACGAGAGAACTAAAAGCTTTTAAACTCCAAAACCTCACCACTCAATCTGAAAGCATCAAAATGGATGAAAAAGAAACATTTGATGAGTTTTAAGCTAGACCCTCCGATATAGTAAATTCTTCATTTAATTTAGGAGAAAAAATACGCGGCGACCGAGTTGTTAAGAAAACTCTTAGGTCCTTACCTGATAGATTTATCCCTAAGGTGACCGTTTTAAATTCTTTACCAACCTTACACTCTACCAAACTTGAGGAACTAGTAGGTGATTTGCAAACCCACGAACTAGATATTTTCCCCTCCAAAACCTAAAAGAAAATTGATAAGGGCATTTCTTTGAAAGCCCGTGAAGAGGAAAAACAAGTTGTGGATGATGAAAGTGATAGTTACTCGGAAGATATGGCTATGTTTGCTCAGAAGTTTCATAAATTTCTTAAATTTAACAAAGATAAATTTAAAAATGATTTTAAGAAATTTGACAAATCTAAGCATAACAAAGAGGAAAAGATCCCTAAAACGTTTAATGAAAACCTTAATAGGGACGAGTCAAATAGGTGTTATTGTTGTGAAGGTTATGGCCATAAGTCTTTTGAATGCCCCACTAAACTAAGAAGAGAGGGTAAGAAACATATTTCATACAATCCCACCCTTAGTGATAGTGATAAGGAAGAGGGACCCAAATTCCCCATTGAGCGCAACTTTACAGCGTTCATAGCTAGTCATGTTAGTGAAAGTGAGATATTATTCGAGGATGATAACTTAAAACATGACACCTTCGAGGATTTTTTGTGAAGCTCTAAAAGATGACGGTAGTGAGAGTGGGGAAGAGAGAGAAAGTGAAAGTGAAAATGAGGTTAATGAGAGTGAACTTCAATTTGCATTTCAAGAATTATATGTCGAATCTATAAAATTAAAAAGGGGAAATTTGAAGTTAGAAGCATGTTTAAAAGAGTGTACCAAGGTCGTTGATGAGAGTACGTTAGTTGATCACCTTAGTGCACGAGAGAGAGATCTTCGAGAGAATCTTGTGTATGTAGATGGAGAGAGAGATAGCCTTAAAGACTTAATGGAATCCTTGAAAAAGGAGCTTCTCGCATTTGAAGAGCTCAATATTTTATTAGAGTCTCACATTTTAGATTTAGAAAATAAATTAAAAGACTCCAGTAAAGTCAAATTTGATTTGGAGTGTCGTTCGGAGAAATTAGATAAAATATTAAGAATGGTCCAAATTAAAAATAACACCTGTGGTTTAGGCTTCGATACTTGTAATGAATCAACTCATAAAGACAAAACCAATGTTTTAAGAGAATCACCTAGGAAAACCTTTAGAGATCAACCTTAGGTACCACCAATTTTGTTTTGATCTTAAAAGATTTTTTAGAAAATCCCAATGCAAGGCAACCGAGGTAACCAAGATTCCTACACCCCGAAATTGTTATTCGTCATTAGTTTGGGTTAGGAAATCCGACTTGGTAGCTTTACAAGGTAGTATTTTTTATTCTCATTTACTTTCACACGATACCATACTTGCTAAATCCAAAGGTTGAATGTGTTAGTTGTTTTCATACTCTAGCTTTTTGCGCTTCATATCATATATCATTGCTAGTTGTATGCATGTTTAGTCATTTTCTAGTCATTGCTTTATTTCATATCTCATGCTAGAAATTATGACTTGTTTATCTTTTATATTATATTTATTTTAGTTTGCATTAAATAGAAAATACAAAAAGGTTTTAGTTTATCATTTGTGTTTTTTTTTTAATTATTTAGACCTAATGAAAAATACAAATTGTTTTTGTTTGTTTTTGAGTAAATATTTTTTTTTAGTTAAAATTTTGAAAAACTCAAAAAGATTTTTGTTTTGTGTGTATTTTAGTTTGACACACTTTATGTGGCATATACTTGTGTTTGAATCCCTTCTTTTTCGCTTCTATGTGGCTAGAACTTTTGGTTAAGGTTGTAATCCTTAAAATGTTATTTGACATGCTTATATGGAGTAGTTGGATTTTGCGTTGCTTAATGGATTCTATTTTTATATGCCTCAATTCTCACATGCACGGGCTCATTTGAAATTTAAATGTCACATATTTATTTGAGCTAAGTGAGACGTTCTCCCATCAATTTAGTCATCTATATTTTGCTATGACTATGGAGGATTTGTGCATGTAATAACCATTTCCCGGATTTAAAAATTAGAAAATATGTTTATTCGGTGTAGTTGTTTATCAATGGAATCGGACTGCGAAAGACAAAATTAATTTGCATGAAAAGACACCATTGAATTTTAGGCCTTAAAAATGTGGCATTAAAAAGAATATTTGCCAAGGCCAAAATTGTTTAGTTAATATGTTCAAAAGCACAAGAAAAAGAAAATTATGAGGACTGTGGTTAGATATATTAACGGGTTTGCACAATGTCTTTGAATCCTAGTTAAGCTTTTATTGTCATAACTCTATTGGTTTGTAGAATCATCAAAATTGTAGGTTTATTTGCATTGTGTATGTATGTTCATTGAGTTCAATTTAAATTGTCATATGAGGTTATATTCAAATGTGATAAAGTTTGCAATCAAATGAGAACTCCGTGAACATGTTTAAGTGATTGGGTCGAAATTTAATGGTTACTAGTTCACACTCCTACACTTCCATTTACCAGGACATATTTTTGCCATACGAGTGTGAAAATATTAATGTATTTTTGTATCATGTGTGGTGTTTATTCCTATATATATGTGTGTGTGCGTTAGTGATATTCAGTATGTCTACATATATATGGTAATTTTTTTTTAGTCTTTGCCATTTTAGCTAGTCCACCTATGATTTAATTCATAATTGGTATCTAACTGGTTGCAAAATGTTTGTTTGATATCACATGCTTAGTCTCTTATGTTTCAAATTGATATCATTTTGTTCGCATCATAGTTAGCATCCATTATTCTTGCTTGGATTAGTTATTGTCTTTTGTTGCCCATATGCTTTCATGTCCTTAACTCTTTATGCATCTTCATTGTACTTGTTTTCCCATATATATATATATATATATATATATATATATATATATATCCCTTGTGTAGTTTTTAGGGAGAGAATTCATACTTAATTCTATTGGGGGGAGAAATGAGTATTTTGTTTATTCTATCACCTTTGTATATTCCTAAACAAAAAGGGGGAGAATTATAGGGGGAAATGGTATATAATCTTATTATACTCATATCTTAGTTTAGGAAATTTATCTTAGGGGGAGAGCGCTACCTTCTTAGGTTGATCATTATTGATAAGGGAGAATTAATTTAGGGGGAGTATTTATTTTACATGCATTTAATATTCTTGATATTCTCTATGCGTTTGATAGTTTACTTAAGTGTGCAGGAATTTTTCTAAGTGGCAACTGCCATCTCGCCAAAGCTATTTATCCTAAGTGGTCCTTCAGTCAGGCTTCTTATTTTTATTTTTGGGTGGAAAGTTTTTGAGTCTACTAGAGCTTGCCGGCCCTTTAGGATTTTGTTTTGGTTTTTATCCCGGAATAGACAAAGGGGGAGATTTGTAAGGACACAAATTTCCAATTGAATCTTAATGTAGTGTTGTCTCAATTTTGGACAAAAGCATTTGAGTTATAGCATAGTGTTCTTGTGTATCCTTCAAGCCTATGACAAGTTTGATATTGAAGACATTGCAACCTACTTATCAAAGGTACATCATTGCCGAGTTTCAGTGCCACGTTTCACGTCATCAACATCATATTTTAAGTGTCCAAAGGTATGAATACGTTTATATATTTGTAGGACACTTGGAATAATTTTTAATGGGTGTAATGTTTATTTAAAATAAAGTTTTTGGGCTTAAATCAAAAAATGCACATTCTGACATTGTTTTCGAAATTGTCGTTCGATCAAGAATGTCGTTCAATTGAGAACTTCATTCGAACAAATTTTCCAACGAGTTTTCCCATTTTGGCCTCTGGAACATCGTTAGATCGTCTTTCGAATGAGACTTCGTCCAAACAAAAATCTCGTTCGAACGAGATTTTCGGGCGGGAACAGTTTTGGCAATTTATCCCATTTTCCCCCTATTTTGTCCCACTTCCTTTTGGCAGTTTAAAACTAATTTCGGGACAGATTTTTTATGAGACTTTTGCAACATCTTTGAGAGAGAAAATATTCCCAAACAAAAGTCCCAGCTTTCATGTGTCAAATTTAACTAGAAAATTCTCTCATACACATATGTTTACACCCATAAAATTGTTTAGTTTAGAATTCCAAGTATGTATATATATATATATATATATATATATATATATATATATATATATTAGCTTGGAGTACTTGGCATCGGGTTCACTTTTCTACCCAAGAAGAAAGGAGTTTGGGTTTACTTCTACATCCCTCAAAGAAGAAGAAGCTTTTGGTTTGCTACAGCATTCTCACATAGTGAAAGGCACCATGCGTGGTTGATGGTTGCTTGGTCTTAATTGGTGGACTCCAAGGTTCCGGTAGATTCTGGGATTATTCGCTAGGCGGAGGTGTTTACAAGAAGGCTTGGACGGTGTCAAGTTGTTGGTGTAAGTCTATCTGTCCTATAATTTGTAATTCCTTACTTAGTGAATTTGTTAGGCTAGAGCCGTCCGAGGTTTTTTCCCATTTTGGAATTTTCCTCGTACATCGACGTGTAGTGTGATTGTGAATATATTTTATCTTTTACAAAAATCACCTAGAACGCATGCTTAGGGTAAAAAGATAAAATTGGGTTTAATTCGCAATCTTGCTTAAAATGGTGCATGTTTAAATATTTGGGTAAGTTTATTTTAAGTTAATTTAATTTAAGTCGGCACCAAATTAATTGGATAATATTCTTGCCTAAATTGTTTAAACATGATAATTAAATTAATTTGATTTGAGTGAATTTAAAGTGTGTGTGTGTGTTTACTTTAATTCACTTTGTTGTGTTTAATTTTAATTTGTTTTAAGAAATTAAAATTTGTGTTCACTATAATTTTCCATCCTTTGAAGAAAAGAAAATTAAATAAATTTTGGAAAATTAAATTTTGTTAGTAACTATCTTTATTCACTTATAGAAAATTAAAGTGAAAGTTTTTTTAAATTGGGGGGTCTACGTTTCCTTCAAATATGTATCAATAAGTTACGGCCAGGTTTTATAACAGAATAGTGAAGCTAAGCAACTTAAAAGAATGAGATTATGTTCTAAAGAAGGTGCTACAGAAGGGAAACAAGTTGGACGCCAATTAGCACAGTCCATATCGCATCTCTGTAGTTATTTAACCAGGTAACTTTCGTTTGGAGACACTTAAAGGAGAGCGTTTTAAGAACCCTGGAATGCCAAGCATCTTAGGAAATATTTGCAATGATTCTGAATTGAAATTTTCACACATATGTAGAAACTCTTTTCAGCTTTAATAAGAACTTATTGGTTTATCATCAATCGGATTCCATTTTTTATGTTTTTTGTTGAGGAGTGGGAGATGTATCAATCTCGAAAGTAAAAATCAAATGATATTGTAAAAATAGCAATAGCCAAACAATCAAGCTTTTAGAAAAAATAATTAAGTTTCTGGTAAAACTTCACATATGACTTCATTTTTTACAAATGGAAAACAAGAAGTTCCTAACTTTAAAAACTTCATGTATAACTTAAAGTCAAGAATAAGAAAATTTACCATACCAAGTCAAGGAATAAACTCCTATGAAATTTGGTCGACAATGGTAACTAATTCCAACACTTAGTCTAAAATGACAAAGATCCATTTGGACAACTATAAGTATGTTAGTAGATCCTAAGGCATGATAATTAAGGTCCATCCAAATAGGTAACCAGTCAAGCAAATTAGTTGGCCAAGGGACGACCACATAATCATAAACCAGTCAAGCAGAATGTAGAACGGTGGATCTCCGGTCCCTAAGTCTTCCTTGTCAAATGGAACTAGGTTTATCTACTAGATGAAGAGGACGGACAAATGTATCTTCCTCATGAAGTCCATAGTCACCCAAATATTTTCTAACAAGGCTTATTAGTGTGGCATTGGTGGGAATCTAGTTGACAACTAGACTGAAAGGTGGATTAGGGTACTCCAAGCAACCTGGATCATTTTAATGCCATTGGGAATCTTCCTTGGGTACCTTTAAAACTGCCAAAGCATTCAACCAACCCCATTTATAACCTTCTCTCCGAGCTTATTCTAGTTCCTCGTCCATATGCGTCATTGCCTCATCATATCCATTCATCCAAACAGTTCGTGGTTGTTCATGAAAGTGAAAGGTCAGACGATCGACTTTCTCATTTAACTTCTTGATATTAGAGGCTTAGTTCTTTATCAAAATATCTTGGTGGGCCAGAGTTTTCTTCGTTCTTTTCTCCTCAACAATAGGCCTAGATACCACTACTTGCTTGGATAATGGAAAACCTTTAGATTTCTTTAGATTTCCTATTTACTCCATCAGTCTAGCATTATCCTGCTCCCAAAATGAGGCACCTTCATTTTGATCATCATCTAATGGCTTCTTTAAACTTTCAAGTTTGTTCCTCAATAAGTTGTTCTCACGCTCCAATAAACTTGTTACTTCTTGAGCGCTTATCAATTCAGTTAAGCTCAAACTCCTTCTTCATGTATGCTGATGAAATATCTTGGAGTTTTTACTCGCTGCTCAGTCGAACATATTTTGCTTCGTAATCAGCATGCATATTTGTAAGGGAAACTTTATGATCTTCCTACATTTTGAGAATCATCTCATAATAGGATGCATTGGTCGCCACAGCTTGACTAAATAACCTATGTATATTAAAATAAGCTTCTGTGACCTGGTTATAAGCATCCAAGACGAGAAGTTCCTCCACTTCATCTTTCTCCAAATCTTCTTGACTTGCCTCAAAAAGTTGGACACTTATTCTGAAGAGATCGATTTTAGCTGCTGTTATGACAGACCTCCTGGATTTGAATTGAAAAATAGAATATGAGTACAAAAACCAACGAGAAAAATTAACAAACATCAACATTATGAAAGTGAAATAAACAATAATATTATTAAATTTATGGAAATGTACATCAGAAGGATAATTGTTCCGAGTTACAAGGAAACCAAATAGTACAAAGAAAAAAATTAAAAGAGAAAAATAATTCCAAGGTGTTTACTTTTTCTCCTTGTCTTAGGCCACCTCATCTACCAGCCGAGCTCTCAAGTACCACGAAAGACTTACCAGTACCCTCCTCATCCTCTATTTCCTTGTTAATAATAGGAGGAGTGTCATGATCATACTGCTGTAAAAGTTTTGAATCAGTAGCAGTGTCAACATGCTTAAGGGAAGCATCCCATCCTTCTTTAAATAAGGTCTTCTTTAGGTAGTCAATTTGTAAAGCTACAGTAGCAAAAGCCTTATTTCATCCTCTAGTATAGGCATCATCCTTCTCCTTATTCACGGGGACTTTTTAACCCTAGTACCTACCCTCCACCTCATTAGTAGCCTTAACAGGATCTATAGCAACCTTATCGGCATCCTTCTTCCCCTTTTCAATAGTACCTAGCAAGAATGGGCCTTCTTGGTGGCATTCAAGGAGTCCCTCTGGCTTGTGAAGGCAGCTTTAACGTCAACTGATGACTCACTAAGCTTGTCATTCCTTATCAAATTTTGGTCATAACCAACCAAGAACTATAAATTTCAGAGGAATGAGATTAATCAATCAAGTATTATAGCAAAAGTGTTGACCAGATATACTAAGTTGTGAGTTAGGAAATCCACCAGTGCCAAATTATGGTTGGCCCTCTCCAGTAGTTTTACCTAGACAAAGGGGCAGCCGTCGATCTGTCAGTTAGTAGAACTCCGGAGCCAATCAGACCCCTGGTTAAACCAGGGTTCACTGCCATGGAAACAATGTCAGCAGAAGCTTGGTTGCCCTTGGTATTCTTCACCAATTCCTATTGGTTATCAAGACCTTTTTCTTAAGCTCTTTTAATGAGGCTCCATATTCTTCACCTCGCCAATCGTCACCACCACTGGGGACTTGGAACCACCCTCACTCGCGTATTTTTTTCTTATCGATCGGAGGGGAAGACATGGTCCAGGCGAGAAGGTTTATAATCATCCTCTTAACTATATTGTCATGAGAAGAAAGGGTGGTTGGAACAGTGGATAAGTTTAGCGACTCAAAAGAGGAGGAGATTCTTCTAAAATCAGTATTTCCCTCTTCTCGAAAGGCAGATCTTGAGGCAGTAATAGACGAATACGAGGTCGGTTCATCCAAATATATGGGGACTACTGGAATATCTTCTGTAGGCCGAGATACGGAGGAGGTGATAGAACTGTGACACCCTGCCCAATTAAATATCGGGTGATCAGTCCTTTATTAAATTTAATACATAATGTTTAGTCGGTTCATTCTTAGCATCACTGTCAAAAATTATATACTTTAATAATCACCTAGTAACTAATTAAGCCAGTGTCTAAAATGTTAATTAAATTGTAACCATTTAATCATTAATTAATTCCCATAATTTTATATTACTAAATCACTCACCATACAAATGAATTAAAATAATATTGAATAGTAAACCAATAGCTGAAATGAATAAGACTGGGATAAACACTCCAGTTCAAAGTCTCAAAAACTAATAGACCATAATAAACGCTCCAGTTCTCTGACATAAGTAAGAATTGAGGATGGGTGACACATGCCCTAAATGGAATGACTAAACAGGAACTGAATGAAATGATAGTGGAGGTGTCTAATCACGAGAACCTGCAATTCCCACACTACTTGCAGCACGTCAAATAGTCCGACAGTATAAACACGGCATCCCTGTGGTTGGACACCTAAAATAAATTCACAAGAGACAAGATATTTTTCAAAAGATGGGTCAAAGCCCGAGTGTATAAGATTTTATAACAAATTAGCAAGTATTTAAAAATTGCAGTAAATCAAATATTATATGCATGTAATCTTTCTGAGCACTCAATTGAGATTCTCACCTATCAACTATTATGCACACCTAACGTATCGCTAAACCATTCTAGTCATTGTCATCACACCTAACTACATTGTAGACATAGATCTTCTAACTATTACTCCTAGTAATAACCCGTAATTCCCCGCATTCTATTTTTATTAAGTGTTCTTGCATATACTATCTTGAGTAGGAGTTTCATAATAAGATTAAATTTTCTCATACTTAAGTTATCTAAGAATTCATTATCTTTCTTAACTACATTTTTCACGTAGAAGATAATATCACAACTATATATACATATTCATCACTATATTATAGGGGTGGAAGCGGTACGGATTTTTACCGTACCGTACCGTTTTGGTCCGAAAAAAAATGGTTTTGGTTTCATATATTAAAATACCAAAAACCGATCTTACCGAAACCGAAATTACCGCAAAAAAGTGGGTTGGTTTTGGTTTTAATATTTAAAAAACCGATTTACCGAAATTACCGTACCGAATTTATCGAAACCACAAAAGATCGTACCGAAATTATCGTACCGTGCCGAATTTACCAAAACAAGAAAAAACCATTCCGAAATTATCGTACCGTACCGAATTTACTAAAATTACCGTACCGAATTTACCTAAACCAGAAAAAAGTTGGTTTTGGTTTTGGTTTTAATATTTAAAAAAGCTTGTTGGTTTTGTTTTTGATTTTTTGGGGCTTTTAGTGTTTTTTACCAAAACCAGAAAAACTCAAAACCCAAAACCAGAAAAAACCAAAATTTACCGAAACCAGAAGAAACCAGAAAAAATCCAGAATTTACCGAAACCAGAAAAAACCGAAATTACCGAAAAAAACCGAATTACCGGCCGGTTTGGTTTTGGTATTAATTTTGGTGTACCGGGTGGTAAACTGGTACGGTTTGGTTTTACCATCCAGAGTTTGGTTTTGGTATTGGTATCTACTATTTACCGACCAAACCGTACCGCTTACACCCCTACTATATTATACACATTAATACGGCACCCCTAGACTCAGTTGCAGTGCATGCATACTCTACTATCAAATCCTGGTAAAAACTGAAAACCCTAATCTAACCCATGTACATGATATTTTATCCCTTTAATCTTCATAGGTAATTAATCCCCAAAAATAAAAATTATCAAAACGCCCTCCCGGGACGCCGATTTGACCTAAAACTGCCCTGGGACCTAAACTAAACTCCTGGGTAGACTTTCCTGACTATCTCAACCCTTTCGGACTCATTGGCGCACTCGAAATGACCACTTGGATTACTTATAAACAATTTACTTTGTATTCCCTTAAATTAGTCCTGACACGCATGTTCCGACTTAATTACCGTAATTGTATTATTTCTCACTCGCGAAAATTTCATAAATTCACAATCATATTACTTTATTCGCTCAGTAATATTCAATATAATTCTCGTCAATAATTACTAACCCTTATCTCGCTAGTTAATATTTATTTAAATCTGAATTAATTATCAATTAATTTCCCATTTTTAATTTAACTAATCCTATATTTAAAAATCACAAAAATTAGGGGGTATTACAGGAACTCTGGTATTCGAGAGAAACAGACACCAAATGGGGATGGGCTTCTCCTATCCTTTATTGGATTGACCAGATGTACTTCAAATCAGCGAAATCAACTTCAAAATTAGGTGGGCAATCCTTTTTCCTTCTTTCTGCAAAAAACAGACATGAAAATGATAATCAGAAAACCAATAGAAGAAAAGAAAACACAAAAAATATATGAAATAATTTAGGTGCCGACCTATGCCTCGCTTTTCCTGAGGGAATTTTGGCCCAGTGTATTTTGCACCCTCAAGAAAGGGAGCATACTGCTAATTTTTAACAATAATTTCATACTCCCGATAATCCTTATTGGAGTCAGGTAAATTCACCACCAGAGCTCTGTTGGAATGTCGTGTCTTCAAGTAATAATGTTGTCACCAATGGTCCCCCGGCTATATCCATACATAAGTTTCACTATTCCTATATGGGTCCCATGTATTTAATTAAGGCACCCTACATGTATTTTTGAGCTACTTGATCAGGGACCACCTCGAAGTATTGACAAAATTCGAGAAATAAATTATTTGGCAGGAAATTAATGCCACATTCAGCTATAAAAAGTGTTGGCAATGAGTGGCGTTCACTTAAAGCACATACGTCACAGGGTCCAGAAATTAACTCAGTACTTAACCAAGATAGGATTTTTCCTTTTTCCCTAAACTCTTCTAAACAACCCTTATTTACGATATAAACCATCCTAATAGCTCAGAAAGAAAAAAGACCAGAAGAAAGAGGTTCTTACAGTAGCATCACTGGGTTGAAATCATTAAACATCAAAGTGAAACACTATAATGGAAGGAAAAGTTTAAAATGCAAAGTGAGGTGAGATGAAAATAGAAGCAAGTCTTTTATAGGTACAATGACGGCTCTTGAATTTGGGATTTGAAATGATTAAACATACCAACGTTTAGGATATTGACGGCATTTTATATCCCCAAATGCCAAAAAGACTATCGTATCCTTAGGCGGTTTGCTATCTTTTAAGTTATTTATAAAATTACAACTGCCTTAGTATGACATAGTGAAAAATTATAAGTCCTTAAAGTCGACTGTCGATCAAAACCTTTCCAGGGTACCGAATAGTGTTTGAGACGAATACTCCATCCTTTTGTTACCTCTTCAAGTTTAAAGTGTTGGGGGCTATTGTTGTAGCCTTAATTCATTAGTCTATATGGACCAATGAGCTAGTGACACCTGTCCACATAACCATTTCACTTTCTGCTACGAGTACACCGATCGGCCCCAGCAACCTCTAGTCGTCCGCCCAGCCGACTATAGCTAGGAATATGAACCACCAGGTAGATAAAAATACACACATGGGGTACTCAACAATCACCATGCACATGAACGAGAATGATGTACAACTATATTGTAAAGGTGTAAATGCCTGAAGTTATAAAAACATTTCATCTCTTGAACTTGTACTTATTATAAATATGCTCTTACCCCCAGCAAAAGGGGGTATACAAAAGCACAAACACTTTGCATTAAACCCTAAATATTATAGCCAAGTAACTGAAGCAAAACCTTAGATCCTTAGTGACATTACCACGTGGATGTAGGCTCCCTTCTTGAGCTGAACCACATAAAAATCTCTTGTGTCCTTTTTTATTTTCTTAACTTCTTGTATATGTGATTATAAATTTGGTAACTGAAGCTAAGACTGATCCTCAAATAAGTAACCCAAATTTAGACATCAAAAATCATATGACTGATGTTATTAGACCTCCCATAGATAATAAAATACAACCTGATATCGATAATACACTACCTTATCGTAGTGGGAGAATTATCGATGATTTGGGTAAATGTGTCATTTATATTGGATATCAAGTGGTGCCACATTATAGTGGGAGCATCATGAGTCATTCTAATTGGTTAGTATTTTGAGTGATTATTTTGATGAGATCACAAGCAAACACGAATCGAGTTATGGGAACTACAATGAGGCAGTAGAAGATAAGGACTTTTTATTTGACTTATCACTATAAATACCAAAAGGATTCAATGTATTCGAATCAAGTTTTGGGGAATTATAGACTTATCACTATAAAACCCATCGGGTCAAGCACAAATAGAACTACGAGAAGCTAAAAGAAAGATGGATGGGAAGGTACAAGCCTTCCAGGTAAGGCTCGCAAGAGGGTTTACTCATAAAGAAAAAGATTGACTATGAGAAAACCTTATCGCAGTAACTATGCTAAAGTCTGTCAGGATTCTTTTAACATCAAGGCTGCATTCTTGAATGATTGTCTAGACAAGTACATGGTAAGAAGTCGAGAAAGTGAAGTGATGTAAGCTTGTGAGATCCATTTGTGGATTTAAGATAACATCAATGTCTTGGGTCATTCAATTTGATCATATAATCAAGTTTGGATTTTCATGTAAGTCCAAATGACACTTGTTGGTATAAGAAGCATGACAAGAACGTGGTGGTATTTCTAAGTACAATTAGTGAATGATATTTGCCTAATGAATAAAGTGGGAATATTGTCTTATATGGGAGTGTGGTCATCCGGGTATTTCATATAAGGTACTTAGTATAATCCAGACACATATTTATGATCAAGTTTTTGCTATATTAGTTGAAAATAATGTTGGGTTTATCCAAAGTCGATTATATCGATGTTGTTTACACAAGATTAGCACCGAAATTCCATGAAAAGAGTTTAGTTTCAATTATGGAATAATTCTATCTGGGAATCAATGTCTTAGAACACTTGATTAGATGGAAGGAATAAGGAATTTACCTATTGCTTCGATGGCAGGAAGCCTCATGAGTGTTATATATAATGTGTGCAAAGATAAAAATTTATTATGCCTTCGGCACGGTCAATTGATTGTAGTCTAATAGTCTTAAAACTTTTAGGCACAAAGACTAAGATTTTCAATCATATAAGGATTCCATATTTTTTACTTTGGAACAAATGTTCACCTATAGGAAGTTTAGTTTCAAGTTGGAGAAGTGTGAAGAAATATCGTGATGGTCGAATCCACCAAGGAGACCGAAGTTATTAACACTTCAAGGAAAATTAAATAGGCTATAAGGGTCATTTACTTCCTAAGTAACTTGGGTGAGGTTACTTTAAATGCAATTAGCAATTGCACTCTTAATGTTCACATCATTACAATTTCAAGTTCAAGAGAACCCCCAATCAATAAAAAGGTTAAGTACATTGAGTGTAGGTTTCACCTAGTTCAAGAAATCAAACAAAACCAAGGTTGTACCAGATAACACTCGATTAGTCCTTCTACCAGTATGCTTTAAAATGTCGTACAAATGGATTATGAGTTAGATACACATTTGCAAGACTAAGTGGGAGATTATTGGGGTTTTATTATTAAAACCATGTATGATGATTACCTTTCTAAAATGAGTGCCAATTCATTTTAAAATAAGAACCATGGTTATGATAATGATTTATGTTTGGTTTAAATGTATTGTAGACAAGTCAGTCAATAGAGCTTAGTAGGAATTCCAGTAAGTCGGCTTTGGGTTGATCATTGGCAGATCGAAATTTTTGTTCTAGCACTAATAAAACATTCACAATTTAGATAGGGAGTTGACATCCTATCGGAATGGTTGTGATGCAATCCCAATAGTTTATCTTAAACTATATAAACTTGTTTGATGGTTTGAGAACTTGTTCGATAGTTCAACATGATTGTGATCAGTACATTCCATGGATGTATTGAACGGATCCACCCATGAGATTTGAGTCTAAAAGTTATCTCTATTAGACTTGGTAAATCTCACACCATTTGCAAAGGGAGCATGTATTCTAAATCCCAAGAATTATGAGTATTGGAATGCTTGCGCAAATGTCACTTTGATTTCTATGAGTGCAATTTGATTCACATCGGATTAAATGATCTCTGAATATTGAGTGACAATTGTATGAGTAGGTCTGAGATAATAATTCGGAGAAATCTACATCTAAGGGATAACATGGATTGTGATACCGCCTTGATAGACTTATATGTTTTGTTTCCACCAAGTAAAACCCAATCGATGGATTATTTTATAATTATGGTGGAGTAGAAAAAGAATTGAGTCTGAGAATCAAAGAGTTGATTAGATATTCGCTAAACTCAATTAACAGTAAATTGATTTGACAAAACGGGTATCAGACACTTAATGTGGGGAATCATATTATGTACCATAATCAACTTTGCAAATAAGACCAAATTATATCCGAGCGAATTCTGAGATAACTAAATTGGAGTGCAATCATAATTATATAGTGAAATTAATTATGATTAAATAAGAAAAGGAAATAAATTGTGATAAATGTAATTTAAAATTTTCGATTATTTATTTGGACCAAATTTAATTATTTGTCTTGGATCCCTGGTTTAGTTCATATACCCATATAGTCAGGTCCATACTATCAAGAAAATCAGTTTGGCCCAAGCCCACCTTTTGTACTTATATATAAAGGTGTGGGTCGAAAGGGTGTTTAATCATTATTATATATTACTAGGGTTTCCTAGGGGTGAGAGAAAATACTCTTCACAGTCTTTTTAAGAAGGCTAGAGAGAAACCACGATATCTCAATCATACGCAAGGGTTGTTACCTGACTTTGAGGAGGATCATACACTAGAAGATCCTCGCATACAAAAGTCTAAATAAAAGTTTTTGGATACTTTGGAAGGTATCAAGGATTTCAACATCATCTACTTTTGTCTCGTCATCTGAATCGCAATTAGATTCGCAATAGTATGAATTCTTGAAACCCTAGATTTAATTTTCAAACCTAGTTCTTGTTGTCTTTTCAATGCATGATTAATCAAATATCTTTAGGGCTAAATTTTTCCGCATTTTAAATGTCAATACCAAGTTATTTTTCCCAACTTGGGACACACGTCATTCTATCTTATACCATATTCTTGATTAGACACTTAGGAAGGTAGAGAGCTTTGCTTATGTATTTTCTTAACCTTTTTAGGAGTTTATTAAGAACAACTCATTTTGAATATGTAGTAGTCATTGTCATATCACAAACACATAGATGAGTTAAAGTAGGGTGTATCCTTGATGTTGATCCGAAAAGTTTTACATTGTATGGGTGTGGTTTCAAATGAGGTGACATTTTTTTCTAAATTTTTGAAATTGTGCATGTAAGAGCCATTTCTTGTGAGGATTAATGTAAAAAATGATGTGTATGCAATGGAGGTGTTGCATTTAGTGTCGTAAAAGTTTCATTTGGAAAAATACTTATATATGTGCTCATGAGAGAAAATAAAAAATAAAATATCTATGCAAAATCAAATTATCATAAAAATAAAAATAAAAATAAAAAATATTAAAAAGATAACTTTGGGGGGAGATATAAGTTAAAGACCAATAGATGTGCACTTATTTCGTCTAACATATTTTTATGGACTTATTGACTTGCTTGAACTTTCACATGTTAACTCTAGGTCTTAATCAGCGTGAATCCTTTATGAACTTAATCTCTTTACAATTTGGTTGGCTTTTTTTTGTGTGTTCAACTATCAGTTAAATCTTAAATTCTTGAAAACATGGGTGGGTTAATCTATTTTTTCGGATTTCGATATTATTATGTTTCCCGTTAGATAGCTTGTGTAGGGCTATCAATTTTGGATATTTTTCTCACATTACTGAACCACTCATGTTTTCATTATTTTATGGGCTATGTTGACTTAACCTTCTATTTATAATACTATATTTGACTTAACCCCCACTCTCATAATGTTTTAGATACAATCCCTAGAAAATTAACAGAGTTAAAAATCTATTAAAAAACGTTAATGTGTTAATTACACTTAACCTTTAACATAATTTTTTAACCAAAATACCTTCCTCTCTTATAACACCAAACTCCACCCCCCCCCCCCCCCCCATACCCATCTCCACCTTCTCCCTCTCTCTCTCTCCCTCTCTTTCTTTCAAACTAAAATCAACAGGCCAGAGAAATACATTTACATTTTTTTTCACTTGGATTAATTGTTATGTCTACTATTTAATTTACCAAATAGTACAAAAACACTAGTAATAATAATTACAGAGAATAAACGAAATTACAAAAAATAATAATTACTTACTTGATTTTGCAGAAATAAATAGTAAGAAAACATAAATGAATAATTCGAGCCATATTAAACAGTCTCCTTAAGGCAAATTTATTCCCTCCAATGTGCTTCAAGTTGTTGAATAATTACCTCCCAAGATAGAATGAATTTTTCGAATTAATTATGTATCACAACAATAAGTAATTCCAACGAACGCAAGTCTGTGTTTTTGTACTCAACCGGAACAGTAATATGTTATGCAGAAATGAAGAAAATAATTTTTTGGATGAAGGTAATAATGCAGGAGCATTTTCGAATTTTTTAGGAAAGGAAATGTTTTCAGCCATTAAAACGGGAGGGAATAGGTTGTATTTATAGCAACGATTTTGATTGTTGGGAATAGTCAAGACTGTTAAACGGTTTTAACTATTAAACAGTTAACTAAATTAATTAATTTTGGAAATAATTAATGCCCAGAAAGTTAATTAATTCGGACTAAAAATTTTAAAATTATAAGCCCGAGCCTGAGCGAGACGGCGCGTGCGCGTGTGTGGGATTTTGGCCCAATCCCAACACTTGCATAATGAAGGTCATCTCCCCTTCAAAGAGTTGTGATACCCTAAGGCATCCAAGCCATAGTGCACATTTGGGGTTTTATTAACTCTTCAACTTACCACTATTTTTCTTATGTGGGATAAGTTAATTCACGCCCAATTAATTAACATTCAGTGCTAAATGGGTCACTTTGGAGACATATATATCATTCCTAACTTAATGGAATTGAACATGTGAATATACAACGTTAATCTCCTTGTGAAAGAGAACGCGTTCGTATATGGTCCAACAAATATCGTGGTGTGGGTCCCGTCTAAATTTGAGCTCAAAGTTGCTCAAAATTCTATCCAGAAAATCTGGACAGCTTTATGGCCAATGTTTTCCAATAATCCCCCACATGAATGATATATCGCTATATATAGAAACAAAGTCGATCTAGATGCAGATGCAGACACGGGTTGAGTAAAATAGAAGATTTATTGCATCGGGAGAAGTAGCCTATTGGCCTTAAACTTTCCTTAGTGATATATTATCAGATTTACTTGGTTAATCAGTAGACTTCACGTCTTTGAACCGTCAACCGTTTCTGTAAACCTAGATAATAATATTCACACAATAATTCTTCAACACAGTTGGTTCACGCGTTTGTGTTCATTTTTTCCATTAACACCACTTGGTTCCAAGAGTATTTTAGAGAATTTGTCTTTCATTATTCTCATATAAGTGTCCCCCTTCTTACTCACGTAGGTGACTTCCATAAAGAGTATCCTTTAATGCCCCACTAAGACATACTAAGATATGGATATCATTAAAATCTTAACTTATCTAATTTTGCGGCAAATGTGCAATGTCTCATTTTTTGAATGGATAGGATTAAATATCCCCCACTGCTCACTGAATACAATGTAGTTCGATTTGCCCATTGAACTTAGATCTTGGGATCTCTAGTCAGCTAAGTTAGGTTGGCATTATATTGATTCTTATTTATTTATTTATAGGATTTAGACCAATTCCTCTTGATGATCTTTTAACTTGCTCTCAGTTTAAACCTTTAGTTAGTGGATCCGCTATATTATCTCTTGACTTTACATAGTCAATTGAGATAATTTCATTTGAGAGAAGTTCTCTAACGGTGTTGTGTCGATGACGAATATGTCGTGACTTTACATTATACATGTGATTCTACCCTTCCAATAGTCAATTGACTATCACAATGTATACATATTGTGGGCACTAGTTTCGACCAATTTGGAACATCTTCTAAGAAATTTAGAAGCCATTTATCTTCTTCTCCAGCTTTTTCTAGTGCAATGAATTCAGATTCTATTATCGATCTAGCAATGCACATTTGTTTTTGATAATTTCCAAGATATGGCTGCACCTCCAAGGGTAAACACATACCCACTCGTAGACTTAGAGTCTTTTGTATCGGATATCCAATTTGCATCGCATTGTCCTTCAAGAATAGATGGATATTTTGAGTAGTGCAGTCCATAGTTTTGAGTCTATTTTAAATAACATAAAACTCTTAATATTTCCTTCCAGTGATCTCTTACTGGATTACTTGTAAATTGAATTAGCTTACTTATCAAGTATGCTATATCCGATCGTTTACATTTCATGATATACATTAAACTGTCGATAATACGAGAGTATTCTTGAGATATGTTTTCACCATTATTTCTTGCTATATGTAAATTTAAATCTACAGGTGTCTTGGGGGGACTAATATCATACTTCTTGAATTTTTCAAGTACTTTCTCTATGTAAAGAGACTGAGATAATATATGTCCATCCGATATTTTAGAAATTTTAATTCCTAATATAACATCGGCGATACCCAAGTCTTTCATTTCAAATCGACTACTTAACATATGTTTTGTAGTTTTGACAACATTCAAGTTACTACCCATGATTAGCAAATCATCAACATAACGGCATACAATGACATATCCATTTTGAATGTTTTTAAAGTAAACACATTTATCACATTCATTAATTTTGAAACCATTTGATAACATTGCATTATCAAATTTTTCATGCCATTGCTTAGGTGCTTGTTTTAATACATAAAATGATTTCACTACCTTACATACTTTTCCTTCTTTTTCGGGAACTTTGAACCCTTCAGGTTGCTCCATATAAATTTCCTCATCTAATTCACAATTTAAGAATGCGGTTTTTACATCCATTTGATGTATTTCAAGTCCATTAATGGCAGCTATTGCTATTAACATTTGAGTGGACGTGATTCTTATTACCTATGAATATGTGTCGAAGTAATCTAACCCTTACTTTTTTCTATAGCCTTTAGCTACAAGTCTTGATTTATATTTATCAATTGATCCATCGGCCTTAAACTTCTTTTTGAAGATCCATTTGTAACCTAACAGTTTTTAACGTGGTGGAAAATCCACTAGTTTTCACGTATGAGTTTGCAAAATGGATTCAATTTCGTTGTTAATGGCTTCTTTCCAATTAGAAGCATCGGGAAAAGATATCGCTTCTTTGTATGATTAAGGTTCATTTTCTAGCAAGTATGTTAGAAAATTCGAATAGAAGGAAGTCGAGGTTTTTTCTTTTTTACTATGTCTTGGTTCATCCTCAATTAGTTCAATAGGTTGATGAGTACCACTTATAGTAGCTTGATTTGTCCTTTTAGAAGGACTACACTCTCGGGTTATGTTATACGAAAATTCATTTTCAAAAAATGAAGCGACCCTCAATTCAATAACCATATTTACATGAATATTGAAAATCTTAGATTTACAAACTAAAAAACGATATGCACGGCTATTAATAGCATAACCGATGAATACACAGTCAACGATCTTTGGTCATATTTTTACCTTTTTAGGTTTAGGAACCATTACCTTTGCTAAGCACCCCCACACTCGTAAATATTTATGGCAAGGTTTTCGACCTTTCCATGACTCATAAGGTGTCTTATGAGTTTTCTTGTGTGGTAATTTGTTAAGAATGAAATTAGCAGATAATATGGCTTCCCCCCATAAGTTCTGGGGAGCTCCTGAACTTATTAACATAGTGTTCATCATCTCCTTCAATGTACGATTTTTGCATTCAGCAATAACATTTGATTGAGGAGAATAAGGAGTGGTGGTTTGATGGATAATTCCATGTTCGAAACAAAATTCCTCAAAAGGATATTCATATTCACCTCCTATATCACTCCTTATAGCCTTTTTCTTTTTGCTTAATTAATTCTCAACTTCATTTTTATATTATTTAAATGCATCAATAGCCTCATCTTTATTATGTAATAAATATACATAGCAATATTTTGTGCAATCATCAAAAAAAGTAATAAAGTACTTTTTCCCACCTTGAGTTTGTAAAAAAATTAATCACAAATATCCGCGTGAATTAAATCTAGTGGTTTGGTGATCCCTTCCATAGAATGAAAAGGTAATCTAGCTAATTTTGATTCCACACAAATATCACATTTATGATTTTTATCAATATTAAATTTTGGCAAAAATTCCAAGTTAATTAATCTACGCAAGGTATCAAAATTAATATGTCCTAATCTAGCATGCCAAATATTAAAAGACTCAATCAAGTAAGTAGAACTAGTAATTTCATTCATTGGGGATGCCTTTGGCATCAATTTCATTACATTCATTATAAAGAGCCCCTCAGACAGGTAACCGATTTCCACATACACATCATTTTTGGACAATAAAAACTTATCAGACACAAACACAAGTTTAAACCCATTCTTGCTTAAAAGCGATCCGAAAATCAGAATTTTACGAATGTCAGGCATATACAGCACATTGTTAAGAGTGAGTTCCATTCCTGGAGTCATTTTCAGAATAACCTTTCCTTGTCCCACTACTTTAGAACTCGAAGTATTACCCATAAGAGGGTCCTCATTTTTCAAAGCCTTATAAGTAGTGAACATACATTTGTTTGCACAAATGTGGCATGTAGCCACAATGTCAACCCATTTTTCCTTGGTACTTCCTACCAAATTGCATTTAGAGACAACAGTAGAAAGATTTATGTCTGCGATACCATCTGAAATGTTCTCACCCTCCATCACATTTGCTTAAGCATTGTTCTTTGGTTTGCGACACTCACTTAAACGGTGTCCTGGCTTGCCGTAATTATAGCATTTGCCTTTTAACTTCTTTATTTGCTTAGATGTGCCTTCCCCATCACGCTTACGTTTGAATTTAGGACCTTGAACCATATGAGCCTTGGACTCCATGATGTTCTTCCCACTTTTTTTTTAGATTCAGGGTTGTCTTCTTCAATCCGCAGATGCACTACCAATTCTTCGACCTTCATCTCCTTGCGTTTGTGCTTGAAATAATTTTTAAACAAATTCCAAGATGGAGGTAATTTTTTAATTATCGTCGCCACTTGGAAAGAGTCACTGATCAACATTCCTTCAGCGTGAATGTCAAGAAGAATAACCTGAAGTTCCTGAACTTGTGCTATAACTGGCTTGGAGTCAATTATTTTAAAATCTAGAAAATGGCACATGACGAATTTCTTCATACCCGCATCTATAGTTTTGTACTTCTTCTCCAAAGAAATCCATAATTCCTTTACGATTTTCATTGTGTTGTACACATGGTACAACGTCTTGTCCAAGTATGTCAGGACGTATTAACGACACAAAAAATCAAAATGTTTCCATGCATCAATGGCAGTAACTTTTTTAATCTCGTCTCCTTCTTTCAAAAGATAACAATCCTCATACACAAACCTTTCCAGTTGGAAAGTTGTGAGATAAAAGTACATTTATCCTTGCCAACAATTGCAATCAGCCCAGGTAAAGTTTTTCGGTTTCTCCCCATGTGGCATGGTTACGGGGCAGCAACAGTTGCATGTCTCACATTCACGGTAGTTGGTGGAACTGTGTTTGTATTTTGTGATTCCATTTCTGTTACAAAAACATAATTTTTTATCAACGATAGTATTATTTGTAATGAATTTATCAAAAAAGAATACAAAATTCTATACATCAATTTTCTTAAACTACAATTAAGACTAAATGAATTCTAACAAGAATTCTACATAATATTATGAATTATATAACATAGACTTAAACAAATAGAAATTAGTATTTTTTTTACTAGTCTAAATTGATTAAAAAAATTCTATGTAAAATTAATTATGAACATTATATGAAGTCTCTACAAAACAGAATTTTTAGAAAGTACACAAATTCTTCCCATTTATAGGCTTTTATCGCTCCGCAAAGTGTAATTCGAGTTGATTTATCTCATATCATTGATATTCATAGTTTCTAATTAATACGTCGAGTTTCGTGTATCTCCTATCTATTTTGCAGGTATTCAGTGCACACTAGGAAGGAAAGTCGAAGACATCGTGCCTAAAAGTGCTTAGGAAGAATCGACCTTATAATCCAAGCTCCGGACCAAAAGTTACAAATCTTCAAAATTACGAGGAGGAAAAGGTCCTGAAAAGATGGAACCAAACCGGAGAGCAAGAAAAAAGAATTGATCATATACTAGAAGAACTTCCTGTGAAGCATGAAAAGAATGAACCGAACCGAAGGTCTTGAAAAACGAACGGATCCTACCCTGGATGAACTTCCTCTGAAACACGAAGAGATGGAACCGAACCAAAGAGGAAATAAATGAATTGAACCAGTTCAAGGAAAAACTTCTGTCAAAGATGGAACCGAACCGAACCCCCTTAGCAGGATCGGTTCGAGTATCGGAAATTCGAACTTAACCACTTGAAAAATAGAGTCTTACAGGGTTGAAACTCTTAAAAATTCGTAGAGTATAAATTTTAAACACCTCCTAGACATTGAGTAGGCTTCTAATTCGTTAGAGAAGCATTGTAATTAGTTTAGAGAAGACAACAACAAGAAACCCTAGTTCTGATTCCAACTTTGAAATTCACGTAATATCATTCTAATTTTGTCATTCATTATTGCAGTTGTTATTTCTTTAGTGCGTATTTTCATTCTTCTTCAATAGTTAGTAAAAATGTTTTTTTCATTCAAAACATGTTTTCATCTAGTTTTAGTATGTCCGGCTAAGTTTTCAAGGATTGGGTTGCATGAACCCCACCAGATGTAATTCATAATAGTGGAAATAGAAGTTGGAATTAAAATTTTAGATGAATTGTATTGTAGTTCATACGATACTACTTTGATTCAACCTTTGATTACATATTGTGCGGGCTACGATCCCTCATATGTGTAATACTTAGGAGAAATAAAAACTGGATTTTAATTCAACCTTTACTTACATACTATGCGGGCTACGATCCCTCATATGTGTAATACTTAGGAGAAATAAGGACTGGATTTTAATTCAACCTTTGCTTACATACTGTGCGGGCAACGATCCCTCATATATGTAATACTTAGGAGCATTAAAATGCCGGATTCATTTAAAACCTTAATTCTGAATCTAGTATCCTACGAAGTGAATTACTAGGGTGTGGGGGATTGTAATCCGGCCTATCTTTCTCAACTTATAGTTAAAGTTTTAGTCAAATTATCGTCAATCCTTTAGTAATTATAGTAATTTCATTTCATTCATTCGTAATTTCATTAGTTACTCATTTTCTTATTTGCATCTAGTTGTAGGATTTCACAATTTAAAATCACCTTTACGTTCTTTTTAGAGTCAAAGTTAGGTTGCCTTCGTCTTCCCAACGTCGTTACGACTCCATTCATCCTATTTCCCTGAGGATCGATACCCGACTTATCGAATTATTACTTGAGCAACAGGCTTGCACTTGAGCCTAAATAGCACGCACACTAGACACATTTGTGGTCGCATAAACAGTTTATAAAAATTTGTACAAAATATAATTTTTAAGAATAATTAAATTTCAAATTTTTAATTATAAATATAAACTGGTACAAATTTATAATTTTCGTAACAATAAAATAAACTAAACTTTTTTATTAAATTTCTGTAATAAAATAATACTTTATCAAATTTTCTGTAAATTGAACTTATATGACACTAATAATTTTCTATAATTTGTAAAAAATTTCGTACTCACTATAAACAATAGAAAAGGATAAGTTTGCCTTAATATTGGTATGTTTACTACTTAATTTATCAAATAGTACATAAACACTAGTAATAATAATTACAAAGAATAAACGAAATTACAGAAAATATGAATTACTTACTTGATTTTGCATAAATAAATAATAAGAAAATATAAATGAATAATCCGAGACATGTAGAATAGTCTCCTTAACGCAAATTTATTCCCTCCAATGTTCTTAAGGTTATTGAATAATTTTCTTCCAAGATAGAATGGATTTTTCGAATTAATTATGTAGCACAGCAACAATTAATTCCAACAAACACAAGTCAGTGTTTTTATACTCAACCGGAACCGTGATATGCTATGCAGAAATGAAGAAAATAGTTTCCTGGATGAAGGAAATAATGAGAAAGCATTTTCAGAATTTTCTAGAGGGGAAATGTTTTCAGCTATTAAAATAGGTTGTATTTATAGCAACGATTTGGACTGTTGGGAACAGTCAAGACTGTTAAACGGTTTTAACTGTTAAACATTTAACTAAATTAATTAATTTCAGAATTAATTCATGCATATAAAGTTAATTAATTCAGCCCAAAAATTTAAGGGATATTATAAGCCCAAGCCCAACCAAGATGGTCAGGAGGCATACGTGCGAGCGAGTGGGCTTTTGGACCAAGATCAACACTTGCATAGTGTAGTCCATCTCCCCTTCAAATAGTTGGGATACCCCAAGGCATCCTAGCCTTAGTGCACATTTGGGATTTTATTAACTCTTTAACTTCCCACTATTTTTCCTATGTGGGACAAGCTAATACATTCCCAATTCATTAACTTTTGTTGCTAAATGGGTCACTTTGAAAACATATTTATCTTCATAACTTAATGCAATTGGACTTGTGAATATACTACATTAATCTCCTTGCAAAGGAGACCATGTTCGTATATGGTCTCACAAATATCGTCGTGTGGGTTCCATCTAAATTTGAGCGTAAAGTTGCTCAAAATTCTGTCCAGAAAATCTGTACAACTTTATGTCCAAGTTTTTTCAACATTAATGTGAAAAAAAAAACATATAAGACCATCTTCAAGCATATGGAAAAATAGATTGTAACTAAGCCATTTTTCCCAGCTGACAAAATCCAAACGACCGACAAAAATAGATTTACTTATTTTTTAACCCAAATCTCGAGTCATTTTGCTCAGAATTTGGTTTTGACAACCTGAGTCTGTGAGCATAGGTCGTACTTGGATGGTAAATCATTTGTAGCCTTGGCATTTTCCTCTTCGAGAAAAAAAATTATCCAGGGTTGCAAGTGAGTTTCGCACCCACTTTAACTCAATTTTCTTTTTCTTTCTTATTGGTGGGGTAAGCCTTGATGCCTGGAAAGAAAAAATGGCTAAACACCTGACTTTGGCCCCTTTTATAATATGGATTTAACCATTTTGGCTATATAAAAGATAATTTTTAAACAAAATCTAATTACTAATATTTATCCTAAAAATTATCTACTAAACAATAATCTAATAAAATCACTTGGCCCACCTAACTACCCTGTATACAACGACTGATGAAGCCAGTGAATACGACTTAATAAACTTGGGTGGGTGCCAGAGGGAAAAGGATAATGGTTGCATAGAATTATGCATGACGACATTCACACTTGTATTCTTGTTAAAATTCCGGCATTTGACATTCTAAAGTTTGGAATTAACAATTAATTGAACAGTTTTTATTTAGATGAGAAAACAAATTTAGTGCATTTGATGATCACGCATATTTCTAGTTTCTGCCTTTATCAAATAACTTACTATCATATAATGTTCGGCATACGTGACTATTAGTTCATCATTTAAAAAAAATGCACCCCTTCGACATACGTGGCTCTCTCTCTCTCATGGTAAGACTACCCACCTTCCATAGAGTTGAGCAAGGTTCAAATCCCACTATGAGAGAGAGAGTATGGTGGAGATGGATACAAAGGGAAGAGAGAAATAGAGAGGGGGTGGAAATGGATTACAGGAGAGATAGAGATAGGGGAGAGAGAGTGTGTGGTGGATATGGGTATGGAGGAAAGAGATAGGGGGTTTGATGTTATAAGAGATGAGTCTAATTAACACGTTTTTTTAACAGATTTCAAACTCTCTTAGTTTTTGGGGAGTTATGTCTAAAACATTAAGACAGTGGGACCACCAGAGGATCCCAACACATATCTACACCTCCACACTTATCCTTGTTTCATTCCCCCCCCCCCCCCCCCTACCCCCCTTCACCACCACAAATGTCGCATGAAAATTATTCACAAAGTCCTCATTGATGCGACCATTCTTGGCAAGAAAAATGTGCCCAATTCTAACGACGCAAGATGACTCGCCTTTCACAACGGGATCCCTGAACACCCTGGGAGGGCACACACTTGGTCGAATTGTACTTTTTGGTCTCTTCCATTTCAATCTTGATGTGTAGAAATTGGTTGAATTTGGGTGAAGTTGGGTGGGCAATAAAAAATAGGGCAATAAATTTGGGTTGACGTTGGGTGGGGAATAATACATCAACAACAATTGGCATTGGCACTGCAACAACATTTGTAGGTAATGAAAAATGAACAGGACTCCATGGAAAATTACCTAGATAGATGAACAACTCAAAACTAAATCAAGAATGATAAACACACGAATAGTGCCCATAAAAAATGATCCTCTGGCATGAACAGTGACCATCAAAACATGATATTCATCAAATTCGATCGAAATAATTCCACTCCAGGAAAGAATTGTGTCAAAGTCATTTTTCCTCAAAAACAAACTCCATTGATAATGAAAAATAAAGAACAGAGGCCATATAGCGGGGGTGAAAGGATTAAGGAACGGATGCCATACCTGCTTGCCCCGGTCGGTCGCGGGTCGATCGGGTTTCTCGATATTCTCTTGGTTAGGAAACAGAGGGATTGATCCTTAGGACCGGTCGACTGTGGGTGGGATTCCGGTTGATTGGGCTTTGGATTTTTTCCTTGGGTCTCAGGCAGAGGCTGGAATTCATGGGATGGGTCGACCGCAGGTGGGAAATACCTGCTTGTTTTTTTTCTTATGTCAACTTCTACTCTATTTTTGCTAAGCCTGCCCTGTTATGTTTTTCCTTTTGTTATGACAATACCATTTAGTATATTGGACCTGCTATGTTTGTAATGGAAAAAAAAAGAGGTGGGGTATAAAAAATAATCATAAAATTTAAAAGAAATAAATGAATAAAAACTATATATGATTAAGGTATATATATATATACACACACACACTATGTAAGGATGTGATTTTATAAATGTCACAGTTAGAATCTACGAAATTTACGTTTATCCTAGATCATAGATAGTATGTCCTATACCGCTACACTCGGCACGTCAACACGATCATCCATGACGACCTTGATCCGAATCATCGCATCCATCATCTTCATACGTGCATCATGCAACATGCATCGTGTTCTGCAACCATTCCCACTACTCCACTCGCGATTATGGTGAAATGATTCATTTGCAGTGTTTATTATTTACATAAATATTTGAAAAAAATTTATAAAATATTTTTAAGGATCTGGAACATTTTTACTTGAGAAGGAGAAATTTTTCTAAGTGTAGAGGTGAAGCGAAAAAATCTCGCTGACGTCGTTCGAGCGAGATTGGTTGGTCATTTGTGCGATATATCCATCTCGCGCGAAGTCATTCGAGCAACGTGGCATTCCGTTCGAATGACACTTGTACTTCATTCGAGCGACGCGCTGCCTCGATTTCTGTATTTAAAGCAGTGCCCATTCTACACGATTTTCAAGTCTTTTGGCACTGACATTTCTACGATTATTCTGCTCAGAAACAGACTTCATTTTTTCAAGGTTTAATGCCTTTTTGATTCACAAATCTTTCCCAAACATTTGTGTGAATATTTAAACCCTAAATACAATTATTCTACTCATCTTGGAGTAATCTTATGGAGAAGAAGGGTCTTTATCCACTGCTGAAATTGGAGTTCTTTCGGGACCTCTTGCTGACAAATGTCGATGACAATGAACCGATGCCTGTGGGTATTCGTGTATCAAAATTGTATTTTCCTGTGATTATAAGTCGTTACATATTATAGTGAAATAAATGATTTTTCCCCTTTGGGGATTATTCCTTATATTGTGATTGACTTTTCATGCTTTGTTTAATTTAATTAGTCTGTCATAATTTGTTTGCAAGAGTTAGGATTTTTGGGATTAAAAATTGGAATTTAATTAAACAAGTTAATCATTAATTGTTGACACACTCTCAAATTGCTATAAGAGCCAATTACACAATTATACCGTGCAATTTTTTTCGCAAAATTTTTCTAGATATCAATTTTGTTTAAAAATGGATTTTTAAAAAAGCACAATTTCAATGGGAAACTTGTATAATCGAGTGCCAATTTTTTACGGATCAAATTACGCATATTGGAAATCCCGTATAAAATCTCAGTTAAAGACCATTGACGAACGTGTTTGGGTGGTATGTGAAAGAGGGTGGATGCCTCCCACTGTCACTGTTTATAACGTAACAACTTTAAAATCTGTGACTACCATGAATGAGGATGAATTTAAATGGAGCACATATAACTCACGTGGGCTTAGTGCAATTTTTGAAAACGTCGCCCCTGATGAGTTCCGACGCATCATGACATGCACCACGTCTAAAGAAGCATGAGATGTTCTTCAACTTACCCATGAAGGCACTAATGTTGTTAAAGAATCAAAATTACAAAATTTGACTACACAATTTAAGACAATCACCATGCTTGAATTTGAGTGTTTTGATGAATTCTATGCACGCTTATCTGATAGTGCTAACACTAGTTTCAATTTCGATGAACACATTCTTGATGATAGAGTTGTTAAAATAGATTTTGAGATCACTGCCTAAGAGTTTTATCCCTAAAGTCGCTGTGCTAAATTCATTAGGAAATATGAGTAGTCTGAAATTAGAAGAACTGGTAGGAGACCTCCAGACTTATGAAATTGACATGTTTCCTAATACGATAAAATCAAAAGATAAAGGGGTGGCACTTAAAGCCCAAGACAGGAAAAGTGAAGGGTCAGCAAGAAAGAGACTTGAGTCATCTAGGAAAAGAGAGGAAGAGTTGTTTGATTCTGAGTTTGATTTTGACTTAGACGATTTGGCCTTATTTGAAAAAAAAAGCAAGAAATTTCTCAAATTAAAGAAAAATGGCAATTTCAAAGATAAAAAGAATTTTGAGAAAAATAAGTTTAAAAAGAAAAATGAAAAGGATAAAAAGGACGCGCCTAAAAAAGACGAGGAGATATGTTATGAGTGTGATGGTAGAGGTCATAAGGCATTTGAGTGTCCTACTAAGTTGTGACATCAAGGCAAAGGCAAAGATGCTCTTAATGCCTCCCTTAGTCATGACAGTGAGGTCGAGTCGGTGGATTCTGGAGATGAGTAACCGCTTGAATGTAACTTCACCGCATTCATGGCTAGTCATGTGAGTACTGACAGTGAGCCTCACGACGATGAGGATGCTACTTCCCAGGGACACCTAGACAGTGGAAGCGATGTGAGTGAGGGGGGATGATGCAAGTGAGAGTGAGAGTGATTTACGACGCGCAAACGCTGATTTAGATGTTGATTCTCTTAAAACTAAAAAGCGTAACAAAGCATTAGCTCTTAGGATTGCTGCCTTATAGATAGATTTAGGAGTGATGAGAGAGAGATGATCCTCCATTAGCACTCTCTGTGTTAACAGGGAGAGAGTTTGTGTGGAGAGAGAGAGAGAGAGAGAGTCAGTTTGGTGTGAGAGAGAGATGTTTAAAGAAGGAGAAAGGGGACTTGACCAAGCAAGTGGCTAGTCTTACAAGTTAGCTCCAGACATCCATGGACACTCGAAAGAAATTTAATCCCTTGTAGCCCAACTTACTCATGACCTTGAGGTAGCCAGGGAGGTTAAGGTAAAGAGAGAGGACAGATCTGGAAAGATGGGAAAGATGTTACTCACCCATGCTTTAGGTTATGGTGAAAGGCAGGGAATTAGTTTTGATGGTGCCTCCACATACCATGTGACATGGCAACCTATTCCTGAGTTTACTAAAAATCCATATGGCCATCACCAAAAAACCCCAAAGAATAGTTCGACCAAGAAAAGCAAACCAAGGTCGGCCAAATATTGTGTACTTTAGTACCTACTACTGTTAGTGAAAGGTCCACCTTAGGGAGTTTTGTTATAGTTTAGGTCGGACACGATGTACATTTGCTCCACCACGTGCCACTAGCGATGTTTCTACTCTTAGAGAGCAGGTTGAGTTTCTAGTCACCACTTTTCAGAGTCTAATGGAATATTTCTAATGAATTTCTATGTCGTTAGCTGACACTTCTAAAATCCCGACTAGAGCCAACAATAACAAGGGCAAATAGAAGGTTACCTCATCTTGGGTACCTAAACACGACGCTAAAGCCCTTATTATTCACGTTGCTCTTAAAGCACATAACACTTCTCGGTGGTATTTCGATAGTGGGTGCTACGGGAACATAACAGGTGATGTCTTATTTTTTTACCTACCTAGAGGATCGCAGGGAAGGTAAAGTAACCTTTGGAGACGGGATCAAGTCTAGCATACTAGGACGAGGTACAGCAGAGATACCAAGATTTCCTACGCTATAGGATGTTTTGGACATCAAAGCTTGTAAATAAAACCTTCTCAGTATTAGCCAGTTGTGCGACGTTGATTTTACAGTAAAGTTTGGCCGAAACAAATGCAATGTTTATGATCAAGCCGGTAAACTTCTATTGTAAGGGGTGATGACTGGAGATAATTGATATGGGATTGTACCTAAATCCTCATTTGTCTGTAATAGCGCCATGATCACTACTATAGATCTGTGGCATCAACGTCTAGGTCATGTGAATTTTAGAGATTTAGAAAAATTAGCTAAAAAAGACCCAGTACGTGGCTTGCCTTCACTTGGAAAGCTGACTTTCGTGGCTTGTGGTCCCTGTCAGATGGGAAAATAAGTTTTTAGTTCCCATAGGAAGTTGAATTCCATTACCACTTCACGAGTGCTTAAGTTGATACATGTGGATCTTATAGGTACCACTCGTACTGAGAGTTTAGGTGGTAAGAGGTATATCCACGTGATGGTAGATGATTTCTCTCATTACTCGATTGTAGGTGTTCTAAGAGAGAAATCTGATGCTATGGAATTTCTTACGACCAAGTGTTGTGTCCTGCAAAATCAATAGGAAGTCACTATCAATGGGATTCGTAGTGACAATAGCACTGAGTTTAAGGAAGCTAAAGTAGATATTTACTGTGATAGCCTCGGGATCAAACAAGAATTTTTTATAGTGAAGACTCCTCGGCAAAATGGGACTATTGAGAGGAAGAATCAGACGATTCAGGAGATGTTTAGATCTATGCTTCTAGGTCGTAGAGTTGCTAGAAGATTTTGGGCAAAGGCGGTGTCTACGGTATGCCACACGGTGAATAGGGTTTACCTTCATCCACACAAACTTAAGACACCCTACGAATTGTGAACTGAAAAGAAGCGCAACCTTTCATATTTTTTTGTCTTTAGGAGTAAATGCTACATCTTGCGGGATAAAGAGAAATTAGGAAAGTTCAACTCCCGAAGAGACGAGGGGATATTATTAGGATATTCATAGATTAGTATAGCATATCGAGTTTTTAACTTGAGTAACTCTATGGTTATGGAGTCAATAAATGTCACTGTTGATGCAAAAATTCTCCATCTACGAGGACCAATTAGAAAAGGACACATGTCATCCTACGTGGCAATATTTATACTTGTTCGGCACCCGAGGAGAGTTAGTCGACACCCGAGGAGAGTTAGTCGACATACCAACCAACACATAGCATACCAAGCAACTCAAGGAAGACCAACCACCATAGAAGGCCAACAGTTATATTCATTGTATATAGATATAAATGTCTGAATGTATAAAGACATTGTATCTCTTTAACTCCCATCACTATAAATACATGTATTCCCTTAGCCAAAAGGGAGGACGGAAAACTAAGAGACACCATACACAAGATACACATCTCTCTCTCTCTCTACACCATATTGTGCTATTGTAAACCCCTGGGAATAAAATAACAGTGGACATAGGCTTTATTCATAGCCGAACCACTTTAAAAACCTTTGTCTCTTATGTGTTTGATGTGATCACCATTTCATCTTTAATCATCATCTTCATGCCTTCATTTTTATCTGTTGTTGATGCCGATGAGATAACATGGATGCTATTTCTAATCATCAACAAATTGGCGTCGTCTGTGGGAACTGTAGCAAGCATTGTTCTCCATCAAAAGCTAAGTTTTTATTTTCTCTACGTATAATCAATTATGCATACATCTTTTCATTCAATCATGATTTTTATGTTTATATACATAAATTAATTGTCCATTTTTTATTTGCAAAATGTTGCATATCATGATTTTTAAATCATAACTGTTAGATTGATTCTTATTTAGAAATCTGAAAAATAGTGGATTTCATAAATCATAACTTTTTGCTTAATTCTCGAGTTTCAATTTTATCTCATGAAATCAATATTTTGAATGATTACATATACCAATATATACGACGATGATAAGATTTGATAATTTTTATTGTTGATTCTGAAATAATTTTTGAAAGATCTTTGATGACTATTCAAATTCCCATTATATTTTAAATCAGAGAATGGGAAAAGGTTAAAGACAATAAAAAGTTTTCTCATGGAAATCATGACCCAGATCTACTTTCTCTCTCTTCAAGTTTGAGTCTCTTTGTATTCATTTTTATGAACTATATACTTAATTTGGTTCATCTTCCATCTATGTCAATAAAGTCTCATTGATTGATTTTTGATAAAAATTTGGTAATAACTTGTATCATTCAACATATTTTTATTTCTCCAAATAGGGAATAGGAAGGGATCAATATAAAAAATAATTTTCTCTCACCTGAAAAATCATTACCCACCTCTTGTAAAAAAGGATCAATTAAACAATCATGACCATATCAAGACTCTGGGCACAAATTTGAGATGTTGGCTCCTCGTTCATCACATCATAGGGTTTCTTTGTCGAAATCACACGATCTAGTGGATTATAGAATAGATCATTTAATTAGCAATCTTAATGCTTCGATTTTACATCGAATGTTATTTTTCTGATCTATTGGTTCAAGATATTTTGGGACATAGCAATCTCATGAAAAATTCATCACTGTGGCTCATATGGCTATTCGAAATCATCCACTTACAACCCCTATTTTTGGTCAGCCATACATATTGTTGGTCGGCATCATCTCGGGCCATCTTTTATTAAAGGGAAGCTTAACCAAACCATTTTTGTTTATCGGAGATAAGATGTGAAGATCCATCAGCAACGTTGAAATAATTTTATCCAACTACGAGGTATCTTATTGTTGGTCGGAGACTCATATTGTAGCTCAGTGGAACCAATTGCAGGTCGACGATCATCTACTTCTTGATCGGAGACATCTCAGTCTTGTTCGGAGGGTTCAATTCACTGGTTGGCAACTATCCAACCATCCACTTCTTGGTCGGCGACATCTGATGTTGTTCGGTGACCATCCAACAGTTGGTCTGCAATATCAATGCACCATTTTGTTGATCGGAGAAATCGCTCTGCTGGTCGGGGACCATTTCCTTCTTAGTCGGCACTATATATTCTACAACCTGAGACATCCCCAAATGTTGGTTGGCAACACCCATGCAGTTGGTCGGCAACAGTAGAATCTTGGGGTATTAAAAAATGCGGAGCACCCCAGATATTTCTTTAAACACGAGTTCAGCTTGGGGGTAAACAGGGGGCTTAAGTTTTATTTAAAAACTTGTGATCACAAAAAAATATATATATATATATTTTTTTCAAACCAAGTGATAAATAATTTTCAAACATCAACTTATACCTGATTAGTTGTTAGAGATTAAATAACTTTACAAAAAACTCTACGTCTTATTTATGGCGCATATCTAATAAAAATTTGTCCATCTCACACACATTTGGCACAAAACATATTATATCATATTTTGAAATTTGTATTGCCTTATGCTGATACACATCACATATTGTTTGGCTGAATAATTATTCTCATGGCAATAATTATTTGATCTAGTCTCGATAGGTGCTCGGGCAGCTTATTAAAATTTCATAGGGACGAGATTCAATCCCGACGAAAGCTCAGCCACAATCTTAAACCTCTGGAAACTATTATTGCTCGACATCAGGCAATTTTGCCTCGACATATCAGCCAACATATATTATTTTATTTTTTTTTAAATTAATATTTTTTTTCTCAAGCATATACATATCATATATTGATTGGATGAGTAAATTATTCTCATGACTAATCAATTCAGCCTACACATATGGTAAAGAAAGTTATTAATTTTTACAGGTACAAGATTAAACGCCGACGAATGCTCGGAAGTAATCTTAAACTTCTGGAGAATATTATCATTGCTCGGCATTATGAAATTTTACCTCAACGAGGCACTATTGATTTTATTATTGCTCGGATATCTTCTCAAGCGTGAATTATTCTATATATCCATTCGGATTCATATCCTATATTCACCTCAGCATGGAGCTCGATGAGATATATATTCAGGTCCAAAGAGATCTACAACATTTATTATATTTCACCCCCAACAGATAGTTGGTCGGGGTAATTCTTATTTATATTCAGGCTCAGCAATGTTCTCGGCCATATTCTAATGTTCTGGAAAATATTATTCTTATTCGACATTATGCAATTTTGCCTCGACAGATTAGCAAGACAGTTTATTACTATTCTGAATCATTCTTTACGTCTATGTATATTTTATATTTATCTCAGCATGGAGCTCGAAAAATTTCTTCTCTATATATATATTCAGCTTGAAGGAGGTCTCCAGCATTTATAGTATCTTATTCCCAATAATCTGTTGAGGAGGTCTCCAGCATTTATATTATCTTATTCCCAACAATCTGTTGAGGAGGTCTCCAGCATTTATTATATCTTATTCCCAATAATCTGTTGGTCGGCTCCGAGGAGGTCTCCAGCATTTATTATATCTTATTCCCAACAATCTGTTGGTCAGCTCCAAGGAGGTCTCCAATATTTGTTATATTTTACCCCCAACGAACTGTTATTCAGGAAAATTATTTTCTCTATATATACTCAATTTCCACCAACTCCGGTTGGTCGAGCGTTTATTACCACCAACTCCGATTGGTCGGGAGTTTATTACCACCAACTCCGGTTGGTCGGTACCGCCAACTCCGATTGGTCGGGCATTTATTACCACCAACTCCAGTTAGTTGGGCATTTATTACCACCAACTCCGATTGGTTGGGCGTTTATTACCACCAACTCCGGTTGGTCGGTACCGCCAACTCCGGTTGGTCGGGCATCTATGACCACCAACTACGATTGGTCGATCATCTATCACCACTAATTTTGTTTGGTCGGTTAATCAGCAAATAACAACTCCGGTTGGTCAGACAGCAGGTGGAGCAAATCTTATTGTCTATGCAAAATAAGAAAATTTGTCAAATAACATACTTCAAGGCCGAGAAAGCATTCAAAATTCATATTCCACACTTGGGGGCCTCTATTAAAAATTCAGTTGTTCATTCGGTGGCACATTCTCATAACATCATGCAGTCGAGCATCAAATTCAACTCAACAAACTTACATAGTCGGGGCCCCGACTAATTATCATTCAGAAGTTATTTTTCTTGCTCAGGAATTAGTTTTGATATTGAAGTTCAGGAGGCATATTGAAGTTCAGGAGGCGTATTCAGAAGTTCAGGAGGTGTATTCAGAAGTTCAGGAGGTGTATTCAGAAGTTCAGGAGGCATATTCAGGAGTTAATTGTGCTGTTGAAAGTTCAGGGGGCCTATTTAGGAGTTATTATGCACATGCTATTGAAGTTCAGGAGTCAAATTCAGCATCTACAGCTCTGAGATCTTTAATACTATTGTCCCGACCAATAATGAAGAAGAAGTTGTATGAAAATGTTTCGAAGTCCACCACTAGCTTGGTACTAATCAGATTGAAGAGTTGGGCTCAAAAGCTAGTATGTTACTCGACAAAGTATTTAGAGGATCATAAATCCGAAGAATCAAGCACGTGAAGTTAGCACTCAGTTGCTCGGAACAGGAGGAAATTGGTAGATTAGCCAACCAACCAACATACTTGAAGATTATGATAAGCTACAAGTTGCATACTATGGCATGGCTGCATCCAAATTCCCAGGGGTGATACATAACACACGTTCGCTTTACGAACATAGTTACTCAAAAGAAATATTAGCAACCATCGATCAGCCTGCATCATTTGTCGTCCAGGAGATAGTGCACTTTATGTGGAAAAAATAAATAAGACATATCAAGAATTTCACGAGCACCGAGCAACACTGCAGAATAAATACTCCATCCTTTCAGTGAACCATCAAGCATGGAGCATTGGTGGCTTCTGTTGACGCAAAAATTCTCCATCTACGAGGACCAATCAGAAAAGGACACATGTCATCCTACGTGGCAATATTTATACTTGTTAGGCATCCGAGGAGAGTTAGTCGACACCCGAAGAGAGTTAGTCGGCATACCAACCAACACATAGCATACCAATCAACTCAAGGAAGACCAACCACCATAGAAGGCCAACAGTTATATTCATTGTATATAGATATAAATGCCTGAATGTATAAAGACGTTGTATCTCTTTAACTCCCATCACTATAAATACATGTATTCCCTTAGCCAAAAGGGATAACGGACACCTAAGAGACACTATACACAAGATACACATATCTCTCTCTACACCATATTGTGCTATTGTAAATCCCTGGGAATAAAATAACAGTGGACGTAGGCTTTATTCATAGCCGAACCACTTTGAAAAACTTTGGCTCTTATGTGTTTGATGTGATCACCATTTCATCTTCAATCATCATCTTCATACCTTCATTTTTATCTGTATAGCATCCATGTTATCTTATCGGCATCAACAGTCATCGTTCAAGATGACGAACCGTCGACGTTTGTTGATTCTAATCTTTTGCGTGAGGATGATGCACTATCTACTGATGATCCAATTGTGCCTCCCACACCTAGAGTGGATCTTATTCCTGATTTAGGAGACACTCCTACTTAGGTTCGCAAGAGTCATGATCCTACTACTATTTTAGGTGATCCCACCCTAGGGGTCAAGACTCGTGATCAGATAAAAAACGTTGTTAACCATGTTTGATACACGTCGAAAATTGAGCCCAAGAATTATAAAGAAGCACTCAAAGATGAACACTGGATATGCGCTATGCAAGATGAGTTTCTTCAGTTTAAAAAGAATAATGCATGGGAACTGGTCCCTCGACCTAGTGAGACAATGTGATAGGTACCAAATAGATCTTCAAGAATAAGATGGATGAGTCTGGTACTATTAACCAAAATAAGTCTAGGTTGGTCGCTCAAGGCTACACACAGATAGAGGGTGTAAACTTTAACGAGATATTTGCTCCTGTTGTGAGACTTGAGTCTATCCGTTTACTACTCGCCATCGCATGCCATTTGTGCTTCAAGTTATATCAGATGGATGTCAAGAGTGCCTTTCTGAATGGCATTCTATAGGAGGAGGTTTATGTGGAACAACCAAAAAGGTTTGAAGATCTTAAGCACCCGATCGCGTCTAATATCTAAGGAAAGCCTTGTATGGTATGAAGCAAGCACCTAATGCTTAGTACGTGGGTCTTACTTCCTATCTCTTAGCTCGTGGATTTAAGAGAGGGGGAATTGAAATGACATTGTTAGTCAGAAGAGATGACGGTGCTATTTTGGTTGCCCAGGTCTATGTGGACGACATAGTCTTTGGATCCACGTTCTCCCAACAGGCTCACCACTTTGAGGAGGAGATGAAGAATGAGTTTGAGATAAGTATGGCTGGTGAGCTTAATTTTTTCCTTGGTCTCCAGGTTCGTCAGCTAGAGGATGGGATGTCTAACTCCTAATCCAAGTATTCTAGAGACCTTGGAAAGAAATTTAGTTTAGACTCCGCTAAACACGCACGTACACCGATGAGTACCTCAACAAAGCTTAGCAAGGACACTTTAGGCAAGGACGTAGAGAAAACCTTATATCAGAGTATGATAGGTTGTCTTCTCTACTTGACTTCCAGTCATCCCGACATTGCCTTTAGTGTTGGAGTTTGTGCGCGATATCAGGCATCCCCAAAAGAGTCACACTTACTCACTCTCAAACGTATTATCAAATACGTGAGTGGAACTCTATCACTTGGCATTTGGTATTCCTTTGATACCAATGACCATTTATTCACCTATTCAGATGTCGATTGGGTCGGGGATGCGATGGATGTAGGAGCACTTCTGGTGGGTGTTTCTTCTATGGTGATCTTGTCTCTTGGTTGACCAAGAAGCAAAACTCTATCTCTTTATCCATTGCGAAGGTTGAGTACATAGCCATAGGGAGTTGTTACATGCAACTTTTTTGGATAAATTAAATGTTGGAGGATTATGGGATATTACAGGACACTATGATTATTTTCTGTGATAACACGAGTGCGATACACATATCCCGTAATCCAGTCCAACATTCATGCACAAAGAACAATAGGATACGCGAGCACTTTATCCGTGAGCTTGTAGAAGAAAAGTTTGTATCCTTGAGTTTTGAATCTACCGACCTCTAGTTAGCCAATATTTTCACGAAGACTTTAGATTCCCTTAGATTCGAGAGTCTTAGGAAGTCTTTAGGAATTTGCATAGTTGACTGAGGGGTGGTCACCATGTATAGAGTAGGATGCATTTTTTTCATGTTCATATCATTTAATTCATATCTCTAGATTGTATCATTTGTATCATTATTGGTTTGTTTTTTATTTTTTTTGGAAAATTGAAAAATCCAAAAAGATTTTATTTTTTGAAAATTTTAGAAAAAGTCAAAAAGATTTTGTTTTTATAAAAATTTGTTTACAAACACAAACAAAGTTTTGTATTTTGTTTACACCGTTTATGGATGAACATATAAGATAGCCATAGTCATAACTTTATTCTATATCCCACGTGACTGTTTGATAGTGATTTGAGATGCTATATTATTTCATCCATGTGCTTTACATTGTTCTGGAGTCATTGAGATGTGATTAGTGATATCGTCTACATGTTAGACTCCTTATCTCCCTTATTGCACACATGCACGGTATTAATTTAGTATTGTACTTGTCTATCACATATTGGTTTGAGTGTTTCCATCTCAATTATGTCTATTTAACTACCAAAATGCAATAAAACTTGATAATAAAGTAGTGCATGTAAAAATCGTTTACTGAGAGGATTTATTTGCAACAAAATATGATGAGCGAATCACGAAAAAGGGCTGCAAAAGTTCAAAATTAACTCGTCATGAAAGACACCATTTGAAAAGAGCCCCGAAAAAATTAAAAGGCAATAAAAATAAAAATATGCCAAAAATGGTCCAATAAGTTTTAGTTTCATCACCTCAAAAGAAAAATATAATACATAATTATTTCTAAGGGATTTTGGACAGAAAGAAATGAAAAAAGAGTTTGCACGTCCTTAAAAGTCATGAAAAAGCATTACAACGTTTTGGACATTTTTAGTGTGGAAATCACTTTGAGCTTTGACTTTTTGATTTGATTGACTTAAATTCTTTTAATTCCACAATTTTTTTTCACCTAACGAAGATGTTGAGTTCATTTATTAGGAATAGTCGACATTCATCGTGCACATATGTTATGGTTGTATGTATTGGTTTTTCTATTGAATTTGTTCACATCCCTACATTTTCGCCATCACCGACTTGATTATTTTTGTGTTCTTTCATGGTGTGATTCTTTGTTGAATATTTTATGAGAAAAACTTTGAAAAATTCAAAAAGAAAAAATTTGATTACCTTTTGACATTCTCCATTTGCATTTGTTTTATTTTCTTCATATTTGTTTATTTCGGGACATCATAAAAAGGCGGAGAACGAATTATGGGGGAGAATTTTATAGTGATTTTCTTAAGATTAATTGATACTTACTTTTACCTATCATTATACGTCAAACTATTGCGCGTCACGGGTATTGTTTCTTGTCTCATGTGTGTAGGTACTTAATTAAGGATTATTTTTGCACACCCTGATGATGACAAAGAAAGTTTGGAGAGTTATAGATTTGAAGATGTTGGAGTTTGTTTGAAGACGTGCCATTTAGTATTTCCAATTTTTGGGTTTAATGGGGATATTAAATTGTATGTCATTTGGTTTTCATTTGGATAGCATAATTCTGATTTTTATGTCTGTGCCGGCATAGACATAAGGGGAGATTTTTAAGGACATGATTTTATAAATGTCCGAGTTAGAATCTAGGAATTTTCTGTTTATCCTAGATCACAGTTAGTATGCCCCATACCGCTACATTCGGCACGTCAACACGATCATCCATGATGGCCTTGATCCGAATCATCGCATCCATCATCTTCATATATGTATCATGAAACATGCATTGTGTTCTGTAACCATTCTCACTACTCCACTCTCGATTAAGGTAAAATAATTTATTTGGAGTGTTTATTATTTACAGAAATATTTGAGAAATTTTATAAAATATTTTTAAGGATCTGGAACGTTTTTACTTGAGAAGAAGAAATTTTTCTAGGTGTAGAAGCGAAAGGAAAAAATCTCACTAACGTCGTTCGAGCAAGATTGGTTGGTCTTTCGCGCTACACAGCCATCTCGCGCGAAGTCATTCGAGCGACACCTATACTTCGTTCCAGCGACGTGCCGCCTCATTTTCTGTACTTAAAGTAGTGCCCATTCTACATGATTTTCAAGTCTTTTGGCACTGACGATTCTGCAATTATTCTGCCCAGAAACAAACTTTGTTTTTTCAAGGTTTAATGTCTTTTTTATTCATAAATCTCTCCCAAATATTTGTGTGAATCTTTAAACTCAAAATACAATTATTTTACTCATCTTGGAGTAATCTTGTAGAGAAGAAGGGTCTTTATCCACTGCTGAAATTGGAGTTCTTGCTGACAAACGTCGATGACGAAGAACCAACGCCTGCGAGTATTGGTGTGTCAAAATTGTATTTTCCTGTGATTGTAAGTCATTACATATTATAGTGAAATAAATGGTTTTCTCCTTTGGGAATTTCTCCTCATATTGTGATTGACTTAGGATGCTTAGTTCGATTTAATTAGTTTGTCACAATTTGTTTGCAAAAGTTAAGATTTTTGGAATTCAAAATTAGAATTTAATTAAACAAGTTAATCATTGATTGTTGGTGCACTCTCACACTTCAATTTTAATATAACGATGAAATTTACAAAGGGGGACACACACACACAAAATTAAGAAAAATTAACAAACGCATGTCCGGACGCACAATCTCCGTAAATTCCATTTAGTTGAACCTCCAAATATTATCAGAACCAAGCATACTCAAAAACTAAAGAAAAATTAATTGATCACACTAAAAGCTTGACGAAAATAAATAAAAGAAAATTAACTATGTACAACCTAAATTTCAACTGCTCAATTAACTATACAAAAGGAGTTGAAATTTCTGAGGGTTCGCCCAAACAATGATTTGACTTTGAGGCATAATTGATGGTCCCTTAATTGATTTCATACCTTTCAAAAAATAGGGATTTCGTTCAAACAACGAAAGGTATGTGTAAGGCGAAAGAAATGAACCATCATCAACTAAAATTTTAGGGGGGATGATGGGGGTTTTGGATTGAACGGTTGAAGAATACACATGAAATCCAAAAAAAATAGAATTTCCTTTCAAAGGTTTTGCAATTGGAATGGGAGGCGGCGCACATGGAGGCAAAATTTCCAGCAAGGAAAGAAACTCGAGCAAGTAATCCTCATTGGTGAAAAGGTTAAATGTTTTAAAGTTTGGAATTAATTCATTGGATACTTGTATCGGTTCGACAATATAGAATAAAGATGGGGAGGAAATAAATTGAAACTCAAAAGATGAGTTATCATCGCCTGAAGATTGAGTTTCGAAGGAAATAAGATTATTTTCTATGAATTATTCTTCTTTGTGGACCAAAAAAGAAACCATTTCATTGCGAATGGATACTATGTCCATATATTCCTCATTTTCTCTATTATACCATGGGCCAACTCAAGAATGGTTTGTTCCAAAGTAGGAATAAAATCCTCATTTGGTTCAAAATATTCCTTGACTTCAAAAGTCTCAGAAGAAAAATTGTCGTTGGATTTGAATAATGCATCCAACTCTTGTTCCCAACAACTATTTTCTTCCCGATAACAGTTTTCAAATTTTACATTTTCAAGAATACGCAAGCCCACACGCAAAGTCGTTGGTGGAGGTGCGGATTCTTAAAAATGAGAAGATTGGAAACTATCCCTGGAACTACTATCGAAATCATTAACATAAGAATTTTGAAAGCTATTGCAATTCGTTTCAAAAATCTTATTATAAGGATTTTGAGGCCTAATAGCGGGATGATAATTCTCAAAATTTCCATAATCCATAACTTGACTTTGATAATACTCACCTGTAAGGACATTTTTCTCATGTCCAACATTTTACATTTATGTATGTCGTACGCCGCTACATTTTGCACGTCACTTCACGATCTCACATGACGGCCTCTATCCGATTTCCGGGAATCAAGCATCCAACATCTCCATCATGTGTCCCACATCATCCTCAACAACTTCACATACCATGCTTTTAGGGTCTATATGCTAGTGGTATGCAAGAGAAGTCAAATCAATGAAAGAAGTCACGATATGGAAGTTCAAGGGCAATTTGGTAATTGTACATCCACCGTCCGGAGGATAGGTCAACTGGAAAGTTGAAGATCTTGCCACAACAAAGATACTGGAATAAACGACATCTCATTCCGAGCTACGGTGAAGAAGATATGGCCCTTTGAAGATGGAGAGAATCCTCGAAGGAATCTGGTTCCTGAGGATCGGACCGATCCGCCTAAAGAGACCGGACCGATCCGACTGCTAAAGTGAGGCCAGTATACCCCAGATCCATAGCGAACCGATGAAGATAAAAATCCGAACCGATCCGATGTCAATCGGACCGATCCGCCTGCAATTAAAAGAACCGATCCGGTATACCGGACCGATCCGCCCATCAACCGGACCGGTCCGCCTGGGATAATTACGAGCAGTCCCAGTGTTTAAAAACTCTTTCCATGGTTTTCTTATTTATACCAACTTCGGGAGAGTTATTTTTTAAGACTTCGATACACGATTTCCAGAGCAGAGAAAGCCATAAGTCTTCACCTATTGAGTACCAATACTCTAGGTATTTTGATTCACACAAATTCCATACATTTGTGAATCCTTTTGGTAACCCAGGAACGCAGTTTTGCAGTTCAACCCTTGTGGAGGAGACCGTTCTTCTTCTCCATTGCAGCCCTACTGGAAAGGGATAGTTCCAGCCGCCAGCCCTACTGGAAAGGGATAATTCCAGCCGCGACTACAGAATCCAATACCTGAGGGTAATTCTTAGTCAACTTGTATTTTCATTGTAATCCGATTGTAAGCCGTTTTCTTACAAATTATAGTGAAAATAAATGGTTTTGCCCCTGTGGGGGATTTTTCCTGAAATTGCTTGTTTTTATCCTGCATGCTATATTTTATTTGATAAATCATCTAGATGCATGTCTTAGGGTTTAACTAAAGTTTGGGTTTAATTAAAATTGGATTTTTATTTGAGAAGTCGCAATATTTCCGCTGCAGCTGCACTCTCATCACCCAAAGATATAGGTTTATGGAAATTTTGAGAATTATCACTACGATTACCGAAAAAATAGAACAAGACATGCTTACCCCAAAAATAGCTCAAGATAGCAAATTCCACAAAGTGATGTGCGCCGGGAAAATTCAAGCATTTCTTGGCGCTCAAATGTAGAAGTCTTGCAAAAATAGTTAACAAAGAATAAATAGAAAAAGAAAAATATTGCAAAATACTAAATCAATTCAATTCTAAAACAAATAAGTCCCCGGCAACGACACCATTTTTATAACAAGGTGAAAAGTAGCGCAGTGTCAGTACGCCAGTCATTAAATTCGTTTCACTGCCTCAATACAAAAATCTAAACTATTGACCACACTCTTTAGGGGAGTGCAACGGCCAGTCTGAGTATCGAACCCATAGAGACTAGTTGTTAGAATTCTATTAATTTAATACTTCGTAAATAAAACTGTAAAAGATGATATGTGAGTGTTGATGTCAAAAAATGGACTTAGTCCATTTTTAGAATCACAGATAAAATATATAAATGCAATTAAATAATTAAAAGAGTGACACAAGGTTTTAAAGTGGTTCGACTATGTAAGAAAGCCTATGTCCACTGTTATAGTATTGATTTCAGAGATCACAAAAATCTAGGTATCCTTATAAATAATAATATTCTAGGATATGTTCTATCTTGCCTTTGCCGAAAGGGATACAATGTATTTATAGTTACCGGAGGTCAAGGGTTGGATTGTTAAGGAATGGAATGTCTTTATACATTTAAGAATTTACACCCGTACATAATGAATGTGACTGTTTATTATGCTAACCTCGTATGGTAAGACTCTTGGTGTGGTGACACTTCATTGGTATTGATGGTCGGCATTCTTCATGTTGGTCAGCATATTTGTCGAACTACTATTTGCTAACTAGGACTTCAGTCATGTAAGAAGACAAGTGTTCACTTCTAATTGGTCCACGTAGGTGGATAATTTTTGGTATCAACAGAAGCCTCCAATACTTCATTCTTGATTTTTTTCCGCTAAAAGGATGGAGTATATTTCCTTCAGAGTTGGTCGGTATTCGCCAACGTGTAGGACTTGTACAAATTTTCCATACTTTGATTTTCCAATGGCATATTTGTAAATAATTTAAAAATTAGTGAACTGCCAAAGGGTAATGAAGCACACTATATATATGACTCACTTGAGTCTAAAATATAGGAGCTTCTCTAGTTTGGAAATAGAGACAAAATTGTGTCATCCTATATTCAACCCAAAAAATTTAAAACTATGTTTTAAAATTATGTCATCCTAAATATATAAAATTAGGTTTTAAAATTATTTGGGCCATTTTATAATATCCTAATGTTCCTAAATTTTGCCTTGGGTAAGAATTCGAAAGCGGCAAAGACATTTGGGGTGGAAAATGATACTTTTAAAAGATCAAAAACACGTGTTTTTAATTCAATCTGTATCATACACGTGTGGCATTTTAGCGATTCAATCTGTGTTTTCTCCCACTCACATAACTGAGAGTTAATATGGAATGTTGCTTTGATCTAATCAATGGTTTGCATGTCATCCTTTGCCATCCTTATGCCAATCGGAAGGCATTTAAAAGTGGTGCACTAGCAATCGTTAGATTTACAACCGTTTGGTAGATTTAATCCTAGCCTTTGATTTCGAACCTCATTCCAGATCCTTCCATCGTCCACTATAAATAGGGCCTTAGGGTAAATCGTTTCTAATTTTTGGAGAGTCTGAGAGTTGGGAGAAAATAGGAGAGAGAGAAAAGAAAGAGAAAAAGAAAAATTAAAACCAAGCTCTGGCCAAATTTTTCCAGAAATTTCTTTGAGAGTTTTACTTGTTCATAGTTCAAATCCTCTCTGGTTTACATCTCTTGTCCATCACCTTCAATGAGTTGAGACCTCGTCTCACTTCATTTTACACTTGTAAATCTATCTAAAGTGATAGAGTCACGGTAGTTGATTAGGACTGATTTCTTCATTAAAAATCATCTATCTACTGGGTTTGTTGATTTCAAACGTTTTTATCAAAAAGTTACCCAATAAATCTCCTTTTCTGTTTTCAAGTTTTTTTTTTTTAAACATACTTCAATATTTTTTCGATCTAAAGACGTTTATGTCTCCCAGTTTATATTTCACATTTTGTGAAATAGATTTTTAAATAAATAAGAGTGAGACATATAGGATCTTGGCTCTTTTAATAGCAAGATTGTTTTCTGATCTGACTGGAAAAAAAAGGGAAGTCTATTTTTCAAGAAAAGTTGATTCAGACTCCTACATGTCATTTATAGAATAAATCTGTAAGTTATAGGAAATCGTATGTATAAGTGTGAATGAGTTTAATGCATGTGTTAGGCACATCACTTCACTACACTATCACACAACATCACTAAACTTATGTTGGTAAAGAGATTTTACCATCAGAGTCAACGTAACGAATGGGAAAAGGAGTTAAGCTTTGGGGGACGTTAAAGACAACAATTAGAGCCAGAAAAGTGAGAGAAAAACTAGGAGTGTTGGTATAATTTCTTGTACTCTAACGCTCATTCTAGTGGATTTTTTGGTTTACTCCGTAGAGGGAGTCGTGGATGTTTCCCCAATTTTATTGGGATTTTACCACATTAAAATCTCTGTCTTATGTGAATGTTTTTGATACTTGCTTTACTCTTGCTATCACTTCTATATGTGTTTATATTTCTTTTAAACATTTAAGATTCCAAATAATCGAAATTTCTTGTTCAAAAAAATTTTTAACAAAATTTTAGTTTTATTTGGTGTTACTAAAAGAGTTTCTTCAAGAAAATAATTCGGACCCTTCTTAACTGTTTTAACTTTTGATTAAACGAATTAGTAAGGGATTTTCAATTGGTATCAGAGTGGGTTCTTATTTTTTTAAAAACAACTGTTCATAATCCTGTGTTTTTTAAAACCGTTTTAAAACACCTCATAAACAAGAAATTTGAGAGACTAGGAAACCTATCCCGATATCCCCTCTTCGATGGAAACAATTTTCCTTACTGAAAAGTAAGGAAGATTGCCTTCATCCAAGGAACGCTGGGAGATGAAGTCTGGGATGCCATAGAATATGGCTACTTTTATCCTACTAAACCTTTAGCAGAAGGTGGTGAAATAAGAATAAAAAAACTTCTCACTGAATTTACTAAAGAGGAGAAACAGGTTTCCCTCTGCAATAATAAAGGCAAGAATGCAATATTCATGTTTGTAAATGTGAATCAATTCAAAAGAATCTCTATATGTACCACTTCTAAAGATTCCTGGGACACGTTGGTCACAACCCATGAAGGTGATACACGTGTTAAGGCTACCAAGACCCAAATGCTCATTCAAAAATATAACACCCTAGTTATGACAGAGACTGAGACCTTCGATGAATTTTATATCAAACTGCCTGATGTCATGACAAAATTACATGCAAATGACATTGTCTATGATAGAAGAGAAATTATCTCTAAAATCCTAAGATCACTTCCACAGAAATTTAACAGTAAAAGATATGCAATTGAGGACATGTAAGATCCAAATCTTACCCCTAAACTCCTCGGTAGCAAATTAAGAACTGTGGAAATGGAATTGGATTATAAAAAACAACTTCTTGGAAGTCATAAGAAAAACAGTAGTCCCAATGTTATGTTTCAATCCAAAGTAATGCCTAATCTTGATATGCCATCTGATGAGTAGTGTGATTTGGATGATTTGGATAACAAAATAGCCTTCATGTCTAAACACTTTAAAAAAAACTGAAGTTTAGAAATAATGTTGCTTCTAAACAAGGAAAGGACCATTACTCAAATCAATCGAATAACAGACCTCATAAGAGGAAACTAGAGAAACATCACAACAACAATAACAAACCTGACAAAGACCATAGCAAGTCTGAATGCTTTAGATATGGTAAAAATTTTCACATTGCCATTAACTGTAGGGTCAACCTGAAAAAACATAATAAGGATAATTTGTGCAAAATATGGGATGATTCAAGCAATTCAGATTATGATGAACCAGAATCATCTAACATATTTGACCCCTTTATGTCATGTTTTTCAAAGATCATATATTCTGGGGATAATACTGATGAGAGCCTGCCTAATAATGCTTTGATTGTTCCTGTTAATGGTTTATCTTCTTTGTGCCCTGAGAATGCTAATAATAGTTATGCTAATAATAGTAGCTCTATTGTCGTGTTTGTGAGTCAAAGGGGTCAAATGAATGGCGAACAGAATGTGTGTCTGAGTTCAAAAAATAAATCGATAGAGGAGAAATTACCCACCACACTTAGTGTGTCCGATAATGATGACCTTCCAGACATCCACACACTGTACACTAAAACTCTTAGGAAGAGCACTAGATTAGAAAGAACCATTAAAGACTTGACTGAAAAGATAGAGTCTCTTAGTCTTGTGGTTAAACAAAATGCTAAAGACTACACTAATTAATGCTTAGCCCATGAAACACAAACTAAGGCTTTTTCTGAAAAAATCAAGGATCTTTCTGAATCCAATGAAATTCAGGAAAATAAATACAAGGCCACGTTGTTAGAATTGGAATAATCAAAAGAAAAGCTTCAATGGTCTTTAAAAAGTTTACAAAATTTGAAAATAATTCTAATTGTTTTGAACACTTTGTCGCATCCTGTAAAATCAATTCTGAGGACAGAACTGGAATAGGATTTAACACTAACATGCAAATTGAAAATTTACAAACCATAAGGTTTGTGTCAGGAGGAAAAAGGCCTATGGAAACTTGTCCAGATTTTCAATCTATAAAAGTTAATTTTGATTAAAAAAAAGGGAAAGACATTTTCATAAGCAATGAGTCTAAAGCAAATGTTGAATCTAAGACTAAATACGTCTACCCCCATATAGAAAGGAGAGACCTCGTTCCAACCTGTCGATACGAGATATATGACAAAAACCCCACACTTAGACAAACCATTTTTAAAGGTCTTAAAGATTGTAAGAAACCTTCGAGCCACCTTTACTACCACTATTGTGATGTCTATGGACATTCACTTGAAACTTGTTTTCAAAAGTATCTATACCAATCCTTTTCGTACACTCTAGTGTATAGAAAATTTAACTATTCGAGGAAAAATATAAATTACTACGTCCTTCATAGACAGTTGATAGGAATGGTTTTGCCGCGGCGCAAGAGTCACCTACGCGCCGGTCGTTTTATATTCGGCTCACCAACTCCATACAAAAACCTAAGTTATGACTCTACTTGCGATACAAGTACAGCGGTAAGTCGGGTATCGAATCCACAGAGAATGTTCGATAGATCGTAACAGATTATTAATTCAGGAATAAAAGTGTAAAAGGGTGATGTATGGTAATGAATAAAAGAAAAGAGAGAAGTTAAGTCTAAATAAATTAAAAGCGAGGATCGGGATATCATCCAACCATATGGCTCGAAACAACTATTAGTCAGAATTTCGGCTCGAGAGCAATTTAATTGAGCATTAACAATTAATCATAAACTTTACACAATAAGGAATTTAAGCCAAAGTTGCGTGAATAAATAATTAACGAAAAATGGTCTCACGTGGATTAAACTCGGATTATCGATATAAACACTAACGTTGCATGACAAAGAAATTTAAAGGCGTAATAATCCGACTTTAATACGCGCGGGTTCAGTTAAACATAATTCTGCACAAAACCTAATTTTCGGAGCTCGGGGCCCGTTAATGGCGGAACGACATCCTGACCCTAATTATCTAAGGGCACATAATGATTAAACTAAATTACAACTAATTAAACTAGAAAAGCAAGTAATAAAGAAATTAAACTAATTAACAAAGCATGGAAATTACTCTACAAAGCAATGAATCAACAAGAACAACTTATATAAATGGAGATGGAAGTGGAAAGTTCAATATACACAACCCATATGGTTGTCAACCCAAAGAGAAATGAAGCCAATCTCTCCAAACCCACAAACCCTAGGCTAAACTAATTAAAACTGAGTATATGAATCTCTTCTGATATTACAAGAAAATTGGGTTATATAGTAAGTTGGAATAAAAAGAAAAGAAGGCAAAATATCTGTAGAAAATAGGGGATCGATCGATCAACCCCTTTGGTCGATCGATCGATCATTGAAATCGTGGAAAATTTATGAAGGAACGATCGATCGAACCTCCTTTCCTCCTGTTTTGGCATGTTTTCTTCTCCGCTAGAATCGTCGTGACTTCTTCATTCGGGATCGAAATTGCGCACCATTTGTGGTCACGTGAGCTTGCGAGGATGGATATAACTTCCGTGAGATGTCGGGCCAGGTGCCCAAACTGTGAATTGACCAGATTTCCCTTGAACATGTGATTGCGTACGGAACTTGAGCAGAATGCGTCCGAACTCCATAGTTAGTACCTAAATACCTACAAAAGCCCAATTATACCTCATATAGCATGTTAACAATATAAATCGAGGTTATCTAGTTAACAGGCTTAAATATAGAGATTAAGGCATCCGAATGGGGCTAAAATGCGTAGGTTCAAGAGATGAAATACGCAATATTTGCGTATTATCAATAGTCCGATAAGAACTCTAACTATCAAAATAGGATTAAATAATCTAATACTAAAAGGAAGACTCAAAGGAAAGGTCCTAGACTCATTACTAAACCAAATGCTCAACAATCTTCCAAAAATCAGTTTAAAGCGCAAAAATCTTTTAAAGAAATATTTTATGCTCGCAAATTTTATTATATTCGAGCAAATATGCACAAACATTTTAAAACTCGAGCAATTTGGGTGAGGAAAGATGAGATAATACCCCAAATGAAGTGTAATATTGTTATTAGTGCCTTAAAAGTTGAACACACTTCGTCTGGATGGTATTTAGGCTCAGGTTGTTCTAAACATATGATCGGGGACGATACTAAACTAATCAATAAAACTAACTTCTTAGGAGGAACAGTTTTGTTTGGAAATGGAGTATCGACCCAGATCATAGGTAAAGGGACACTCCAAAAAAATGACTACTGACTCTTAAGGACGTTCTTTTAGCAAAGGGTCTTAAAATAAATTTACTGAGTATATCGCAATTTTGTGACTCAAATCATATCGTGACATTCTCAAAAATCAGTTTTAAAATTCTAAATGAGAATTGAGACTATATTATTACAGGCCTCAGACCACCTGATAACTGTTACACAGTAAACATTGCACTGAGATCTACAATATAGCCAGGATGGAAGATAATGAAATCTGTCACAATAGGTTAGGTCACATGAATTACAATAGGCTTGGCAAGTTAAGTGATTCGTATCGAATATTGCACTTTATACCCTTTTAACTTATGCAATTTAGCCCCCTCGGGTACCTAATGCCTATAATTATGCTCGTTAATCAAACAACCTCCATTTTATATGCTAACATGTTATTTGAGGTATAATTGAGTTGTTATAGGTATTAAAGTGCTTGGTATGAAGTTTGCACACGTTCGAGTAAAGTTCCATCGCGACTCGCATGTTCAGGGGCAAAATAGTAATTTCACACTTCGGGATTTTTTCCCGAAGCATTCACGAAAGTTGTATCTCTCGGGCCAAGCTTTGTGTGGCCACAAATGATGCTTGAATCCTAGTTCGAACGAAGGAAACACGAACCTTTAATCGGGGAAGAAATATAAGATTCTATTTTATTATTATTTTATTAATATACTACCGTCTAATTAATTCCCCTTATGTCCCTTTCTCTTTCATTTGTAGCAAACTCCAAATATGATAATGGCGATTTGGCTCTAGGCTCGAATTTTGCTCGGGTTTTGGTTTCGTCTCAAATTGAGAACATTCGTCCGAAATTGGAGCATAGATTTTAGTCTAACTCGCAAATGAGTCTTATGTGCCATTTTGAATTGGGTTTTGGTTTGGTGATTACCACCATTTTTGGAGCTTTGAGGATATTGACTATGGAGGTTGGGTTTTTCCTGGGTATCAGTTTTGACATCTAAGTAGCAGGTTTCGATTTACTATAGCAGTGGTGATGCGATGCCTCGGTTGTTGTGGGAAGTTTTTGGTAGTGGGTCTCGGCTTGCGTTGCTGCTGTGCGCACAAGTTGCGTTCGGCTTGTGCAAAGAGAAGAAAAAATTTGGGTTTTTATTGGCGAATTGATTCTTCCCAATGCGAATCAATTGGCATTGAGACAGTGCACTTCCCTTCTTTTGTCGAATCGATTCGCCCCTTTGTGAATCGATTCTCCCCTTTGCGAATCGATTCGCCCCTGATTTGGCCGATTTTAGCTGCTTATCTTTTCTTAATTATTTTTCCTTTTTCTTATTTTTTTGTTTTTTTGTAACTTACTTTAAAAGGGGAACTTAGTTTATTTTTGTATCTATCACATAATACCTTAGTTTTCTTCCCTTCTCTTATTTTAGACCTAGGTTAGAGAACTTTTGGGGATTTTTATTGGAGACCTTCCCCTCTCCTTCTTCTTGTTGTGTATCCACCATTAATGTAAGTGCTACTTTACTATTCATTGTCATCATCCTCTTATTTATCCTTTGTCCAATTATTTCCATGCTTTTCATTTATTTTCAAGTCTAGTTTAATTTGTGGTGTTAATTTAATTAGTTGCATTAATTAAATTACTTAATTTATTTAGTACTTTTAATCAAGCGTAGCGGCTAGTTTAATTTTGGTTGTGTTGGATTGAACTCACCTAGGTTTGAATGGTTTATTTGATTTGGTGATGGAGTTTTGACAAGTTTATTTTGATTGGGTTGTCCTAGTTATTAGGCCTAGGAGATTTAACGAGGTATATCACGTATGCGTCGTATTTACAACCTTGCGTGCGTAATTTTTGGGATATTTGTTAGCCCCAAAATCTTAGTGTGACACCCCGCCTAATTAAACATCGGGTGATCAGGCCTTTATTAAATTAAAACCAGAATTCTCAAATGGTTCATTCTTAGCATCACTGTCGAAAACTTTTTAATTACTAATCCCCTAAGTAAAATTAGACCGGTGCCAAATTTTATCTTTCTTAAAAAAAAATCATTCAACCATGCGGGACAAAGTAAAAAGAATTATGTACTATAACCCAATCAACAAAGTACAAGTACAACATAACAAAGGTATTACCGAATAAACCATCAGCTAAAATCTCAAACAGCAATAGAATAACAACTAGTCTAAAACTAAAATCTGAGACTAATACCGGACCACAAGTCCATACATAGAATATTGTGAGATACTGTACTAGATCTGAATGAGTGATATCGTCTAGTCAAAATCCTGTAAGCATCCACTGTGCTCCAGCTTCGAGTCCCTGGAAGGAAATCATCATACATGGCATCCCTGTGGCTGGACACCTAAAAGGTTTTGAAAAATATTTAATAGCAAGAGTTAGTACTCAAAACATTTTGAAAATATTTAGCAAGCGTTTATCACAATATAAAATGCGGTTATTGATTACACATGTTAGGTTCTCGTACACTCTCTTGAGTTTTCTCACCTCTCATCTTTTGTGCACACCTAACGTTCTACACTTAGTTTATCTAGCCATACCTCCCAAGCTAACTAAAACCAAAGTAGTCAACTGAACTTATCTATACCCAAGTTCCAGTACCGCCCATACAGTACAACCATTTCACTAAAATCTCGCGTATGTTAATTAATTCTCAGGTAACATTTCCTCTATGTTATTTTTCAAGGCTTCTCATTTAGTTTCACTACTAAAGTTATTACAATTCTCACAATTGTTGACTTCCCACTTGTGTAATTAAGTTTCGCTACTTAAATTACTAAATAGGTTTTCTCTATCTAAACGTGCATTTCGTAATTAAGTTTCACTACTTAACTTACCAGTTCAGTATGTATCTTTAAATACATAATATATATCAATCTACTAATACACAGACGTAGAATATCATCAAGTATATATATTTAACACACAATATATACTAAATATCAGTCATTACTATTTTTCCCTTTTTATACACGTAAAGGACTCTTGGTTCGAAATGATTCATCGACCCCAAGTAAGAATTGGTTAGGAATGATACATCGACCCCAATTATTTATATACACACGTAAATGATTCTTGGTTCGGAATGATACATCGACCCCAAGTGAGAGTTGGTTCGGAATTATCCATCGACCCCAACTATTTTTAAAAATATATATATACACATATTCTGGCTCAGGACTCTTTCATCGCGACACCAGTTCAAGGTTTGGTTCGGCATTTCTCATCGACCCCAAACATATAATAACTTTATGTTAGTTCGGAATGTCTCATCAACCCTAACATAATTAATTTAGGTATAAATCTCTCGACCTAAAAGATCACATAATTCAGTAGGTACACGCCTGACCAATTAATTATATACGTACGTAATATTTTAATCTCATAAATCTACCGTACAATATTCGCTTTACGATTTATCTCATTAATCTCATTTATTTGAGTATTCACACAACTCTAAGGGTCCTAGTTACCCCTTACATATAATTTCAGTAGTTATTTCTTACCCTACTGGTCTATTACTTTAATTGAATTTACTTCGCCTCGTAACTCAATTTTCGAAGTCCCCGATACTCTACTAAATCGGATTATTCTCATCGGTCCGTAATCCAAGCCTTACACCCAATGGCCTTATCGGACCTCAATAGTATACCTACTGGTCTTATTCTCACTCCCATATAAGTATATTATAAACCCTAGGATACTCATTCATTCTCGAAAATCAACAAAAACTTAAACACGAAAAATTAGGGGAAAACAACTTGTGTCGATCGATCGACTGTTGGGTTCGATCGATCGACTTAGTCGATCGATCGATAGTTTGAGATTGATCTATCGATCGAACAGGGACAGACGCAATTCGTCTTCTTCGTTAATCCTTTCCTCCATTAACAAATCTCCAAACTCCATTATCGTCCACCAAACTTCGACCCAATGATCCTAACATGTTTCCACATATACTAGGACAATTTTTTACGTGTCAAATACATCAAAACTCCAATTCCTTTAAAGAAATAGTGAATTAAACCCAGAATTTCTTGAAACCCTAGTTATGGTGTTCTTCCCATATTTTCATTCAAAATCCAGATTTTTATTCCGAAAATCATCAAGTCTAATCTGAGTATTAATCCTCTACATAAGTTAAATCATTCTACATGCGATTCCTATCCCAACATGCATAAATATCATCATTTTCCTATCAAGATATTGATTTAAACAAGACTATTCAAAAACCCTAGACATGGGTATTATAACATTATAATTTTTGCAATAAACAACTTGCCTTATGATCAGTAGGGTCTGATTTCGTGGTTGTTGTTGATGATTGATGATCTTCATCCTTCAATCCTTCTTCCCCAACAAGTTGATAGTGAAAATCTCCTTTGAATCCTTCCCAATTCTTCCTTTTGCCTTGAGAATGGTTTCTCTCTTATCTCTAATGGCTATGGTGTGTTTTCATGGGTTTTCTAACCCTAACCCCTCTATCATACGGCTGATATAAAGCTCTCAATTTCGTAGGTCTCCATACCCTCTCATGTTAAAAGACCAAAACGCCCCCGAACGGTCTCGGTTTAGTCCAAAATTACCCCGGGACTCAACTAGTACCCCCGGGTATACTATTTTGACTAATTTGACCCTTTCGGACTCATCTGTGACCTCTAAATTATCATTTGAGTCACTTAAAAATATTACTTGTTCTCACCCCAACACGGTCTACACGCGTTAAGCAACTATTTACCACGCGCACTAAGTAAATATAATGAGGCAATATAAACCGGTATCTATCTCTCGATTAATATTCCAAAATTACAATTTTAATTAAAACTCTATAAATTACTACTCTTACGTAATTTAAATTAAGCCGTATTTTCTCATTTAATTCTCCAATTTAATTAAATAGAATATTTGGAATATTCAGAAATACGGGGTATTACATACTCCCCCCCTTACAAAGGAATTTCGTCCTCGAAATTAGGATAAGGCTGGTATTAAGACTAAGGACCTTAAACGTCATTGCATCCTCTAATACCCAAAATCAAATCATATCATCCTAACGGTCGCCCCAAGTACATGTCTTGCTTCATTATAAATTCTTATCGCATGTTACCTATGTCGCATATATCATAATTAAGTCTCACTACTTAATTTCTCCATAGATTTTCCAATCTAACGTTAATTCTTGAAATTAAGTTTCTCCATACTTAATTTACCCATTTGACGTATATCTCTATATATAACATCTAGGTGTCTACTATCACTCATAAGTAGAATATTATAGGGTATATATTTCACACACAATATATACTTTAAGGAAAATTGGTTCGGCAAAAATCATCGGCCCCAATAATCCTATCATTTACATTGGTCCGGGAATCCCTCGCCCTCAAGGTAAATGTAATGCATATGTTGGTTCAGACCTTCCGTCGATACCAATATTTATCATCGATTTGGTTCGGAAAATCATCGACCCCAAATCGATCCCTCATGTATTGGTCCGGAACATCATCGACCCCAATACAGAGATTAAGCACACTTACTATCGTACATAAGTAGGAAAATCAATAGGTATATATATCTTACACATAACATATACTATCAACACTTATTTTATAATCACCTCCCCTTCTATAACACTTTTGGGGTTATTGGCTCGGAATTCCACCTCGATCACCAATAGTGATTAATTACTGGTCTCGGAATCACATCTCGAGCACCAATATATGTATATATATCTCATCGCACATGAGTAGACAATTTGTGAGCCATATATTACACAGTTCATATACCCTAAAATGTCATACTCTAATAGAATGTCCTCATATCACGCGTTAAGGACTAAAAGTTCGAAATGTCTCCTCGAACCACACCTCAAAGTACATGTATTGTTCGTAATCGGTAACCACGAACCTAATCCTCATGTACAGTCCATATAGGCACTCACTCTACCTATAAATATGCTCATATAGGCATACATTCAACCTATGAATTGATCAGTGGGCTTCTCCAAAATTCCACTATTATAAGGGTGTATCATCATTCTTTCTCACTAACATTGAGTCGTAGGTAACACAACATACTCAAAATAAAACTTTATCTCTATTCCACCCTGACCATCTCTCACAGGGTGGGATTTTAGGATTTCATTCAGATTCACAACCATGTAGAACGGCACCGTGCACTGTGCACTCTTCCTTTTCAACTTACATACTAATCCATCCCGGTCAACCCATTCCGCTATCCCAACGAAATGTTGGTTTAGTTATGATGTTCACAGCCCATCAAAAATATCTAAGTCTGTCTCCTCATTCCATCATTGGAAACGTAGGTTCACTACCAAATTTCCGATTTCTCATTTCGTGCCCATCTTTCTCTATCAACTAGTGGTGCGTCTGGAGACAATCTCACTATGTCTCCTCCTCAACACCGCTTCCCACTTACGTCATCTTTCCTCAAGTGGTACTCTATTCCCCTTTCACTCCGGGTATATTATACTTTACAATCCGTGCACTTTTCGTAATTGGCGCACTTTAAGGGTTGATTACCTTATAAGAATCAACATTTTAGTAACGCGTAAGTCACTCTCAACACTCAGTTAAGTAGAACCTTGCGTCACTTCTTCACGACAGTTAGGCCTCCCATATTAAGAGATAACTTTTGAACGGCTTCCCACCGACTTTTATCCCATAGGGTGTGCTGGTTCTCTCAGCACAAAAATCTTGGATTGTCGTCTATCTTCCATGACGTTCATTCCATTTCATCAACACGACTAGACGCAAATTCCTCTATCGGCGTACTTAACAAATAATTTTCTCTGCATTCCTCTACCTCGGATGGCTAAGGAAGACAATTGACTAGGGATCCCATACACCCTTTTCTCCGTGCATATTTGCAAAAACATTACAAACGTCGCACTTGTAACATGCTTTTCCTCAACTCTCGCCTTGTCTTCACGGCGTGACTACAATCTTGTGGGTATTCACAATCCCCTATATACCAATAATCAAATTCTTTCCCACAAAGTCCCACTTATCCTTTTGTGGGGAGATAAGATTTTTAGTGTTCTCCCACAACACTTCCGGCTCTACCGATGCCCTAGCATCTAACGTCTCTTCTCCTGACATGCAAAAAATTTTAGTCGTATCCCCTTTTGCGATCGAACTTAAACAAGGGACTTCTCCCAATTCATTCTTACTGAGCATCGTCGGAACAATACGTAGTCGAGATACCCAAATTCCATTCCTCGACCAAATGTGCAACCATACTCCAATATTTCTAAAGGAGTGAAGTGGCACCGTGCTTATACTATTACTAAGTCCTTAGCACTAATTACAACAGCGAGCTCGATCTCTTCGCTCAGCGGTCCTGCGACATACCTTGACACACATCATTTAGGGTCCTACACACCGGAATCAATTACTATGACACGTTCACAATCTCTTAAATTTCTAACTTATTGATGAACAATACCAACTCGACCCACTTTCAGGTGAGGCATGGTCATATACCCCATTCACTCGAGGCTAAAACCTATATACTTCATTGTCCATCACTCTGGTGGTTCAAATAGTTTCCGGACATAACACGCTTGTCCTCTCCGGAATGCAAAACTTATTGGAGTTATTATTTCCTCAAATAACTTCAAGCTAAAATAAAACGCGTGGCCCTAGAATCCACACTAGACATCTTTTCAAAAATCCCTGACTCCAGGCCATACTGACCGGTTTGGGTATTGATTCGTATCGAATATTGTATATTTCCGCCCGTTATCCTTATGCATTCTAGCTCTTTTATGGTCCTAAATGCCTATAATTATGCTCATTAACCAGACAACCTTGGAGTTGGATAGATACATGTTTTGCAGGGGTTATTTGTGCTTTTGTAGGTATTGGAATGCTAAAAGTGAGTATCCGTTGCATTTCGAAGAAGTTTCGTCGATGGACGCTACTTCAAGGGCTTATTAGTCAATTCACATTCCTTATTCGGCTCTTGGAAATTCCACGGATGCGTAGTTCATTGAGTTAGCATCGCGTGGCCGCAAACGGTGCGTCGTTTGGAGTTCGGACGAAGAAGCTAGGCTCGTTTCCGTAATGGACCTTTTCCACCTCATCATGGACCAAATGCAGCCTGAAAATAGAGTACCGGTCGACCGCGTACAAGGGACCGGTCGACCGCGGTTTCAACTTTTGCCGTGGGAAGGAGACAGTATGCTTTGGCTTAAGGGACCGGTCGACCGCGCCCGTGCGACCGGTCGACCGGTAGTGCCAGATATTTTGAGCTCTTTCCTCTTTCTTTCCTTTTGCCCTTATCTTTTCCCACTTACTATATAAGCCCATTTTTGGTTTTAATATCAGATATACACGATTTTAGGTTAGTTTAGCTTAGGGTTTGAGGGTTTTGGAGAGTTCTCCTTCATTTATACTTGGTTTGACACCCCATTTGTTGTGTAAGTTGACTATTCATCATCCTCTTCCATTAATATATTTTGTATTTCTTCATTTCTTGCTTTCTAGTTAATTTACAAGCTTTCTAATTTAGGTTTTCTTGCTTTATTTACATGCTTTGATTTACACGCTTTCTAGTATAGATTTACTGCGTTTATTTACCGCTTTCCATTTATCGCGTTTTTAACATGCTTTCTAGGTAATTTAAATTAGGTTGTGTTTGAATTGAACTCACTCGGGTTGATGCGTTGCTTTGCTTTGGTGATGGAGTTTACGGGTCTATTTCGGGTGCGTTGTCCTAGTTATTACGCCTAGGAGATTTGACGGGGCATATCATGTATGTCCCGTGCTTACGACCTTTCGCGCGTAATTTCCGGGATATTTGTTGACGCCAAAATCTTATTAGGCTTTTATGATGATTTAGGGCGTAACAACCCTTGATTTAATTAACTGTCGAAACGAGACGCATTTGTAATAACTCGTCGACCCATGTAACCATTTTATACTAATTAACTCGGGTGAGGGATATTCGACGCAACCTATAGCTTTACTCGCTTTCATAATCTAGTTTCAATACCATTGCCTAGTTAATCATTTACCTTTATGCATCTTTTCTTTTAGTTTGTAATCATCTTTTACACTTTTATTTCGGAATATTAAACCACTTAAATTCTAACAACTTGTCCCTGTGGATTCTCGATACCCGACTTACCGATGTGCTTGCCTCGCAAGTGTAGTAGTAACTTAGGTTTTTGTATTGAGTAGGCGAAACGAAAACAACGATTGTGCACTTTACACGCGCACACTTTTCGCACCCGATCAAAATGGCGCCGTTGCCGGGGATGAGTTTGTTTTAGACTTTATTTGATTTAGTATTTCATAGTATTTTCTTTCTATTTGTATTATTTGCTAATATTTTGCAGGACTTTCACATTTGAGCACTTAGAAACGCTTGAATTTTTCCCGCGCGCACCTACTTTGTGGAATTCGCCACTTGAGCCATTTTTGGGGTAAGCATGTCTTATTCCAATTCTTTCGGTAATCCTTGTTATAATTCTCAAAATTCTCGCAAGCCTATGACTTTCGGTGAATACTTAGAATCCCAAAGTATAACAAATTCAAATATGACTTTGGGCGAGTATAACGAAAGTCAAAACTTAGGTTATTGGAATTTTGATGATGATGATAATGATTTTAGGCCTTTACCTCCTTATAATAGGAATTTGGAAACGAATTCGAATAGTTTTCAAAATTCCTATAATAATGAGTTTTCGTTTAAGTCCGATGGCAATTTTCAAAGTTCCCATTCTAATGCATCCGCACCTCGACCTATGACATTCGGTGAGGGTTTGCGTATGTATGAAAATGAGAAAATTGAAAATCGTTATCGGGAAGAAAATCTTTCGTGGGAACATGAGTTGGATTTATTATTTGAGTCCGACGACGATTTTGCTTCCGAGACTTTCGAAGTCGAGGAATGTTTTGAACCAAATGAGGTACTTGTGCCTACTTTGGAACAAGCCATTCTAGACTTTGCCCATTGCGTAATAGATATTGAAAGTGAGGATGAAAATGACGTAATATCCATTTGCAATGAAATGATTTCTTCTTTGGCCCCCAAAGAAGAACATGTCATTGAAAATGATATTATTTCCTTTGAAATTCCAACTTCATGCGATGATGATTCATCTCATGAGTTTGAATTTCTTTCATCCCCATTTTCATTCTCTATTTCCCCACCGGAACAAGTACCCGATGATTCGGTTTCAAACTTTAATATTTTAAATCCTATCGCCGATGAGGAGTACTTTCTCGAGTCGCCCTCCACGATCGCATCTTTGCCTTTGTGTGCGCCACCTCCTATTCCAACTTCAAAATCTTTGGGAGGATTTTCGGCTTTTCTTGGTCCCCACTTGTTTTTGTCACCCGTTCAATCCAAACCCCCCATCGTCCCTCCAAAACTTTTAATTGGCGATGGTTCATTTCTTTCGCCTTACACATGCCTTCCGTTGTTAAAATGGAATTCATATTTTTCGGAGGGCATGCTTGTATGTGAGGGTACACCGGTTATCCTCCAAAGTCAAATTATTTTCACGGTGGACCCTCAGCTATTTAGACTTCTAGTGTACAGTTAGTGTGAAGTCTAAATAGTAGATTGTATATAGTTAGCTTTCTTTCTTTATATTTTTTTTCTTTCCTTGTTAATTTAGTCTAGTGTAATTAGTTAACTTTTTGTTGTTTGTTTTTGCTATGCTCGGTACTAACTTGTTTTGTAGATTCTTTGGACTTGTTCTTATGGGGATCGCTCCAATTTTGGGTAATATCGCTCTTTTCCTCTCTTTGACTTGGTTCTTAATTTACATTGAGGACAATGTCAAGTTTTAAGTTAGGGGGTGTGGGATATTCTATCCATTTCTTATTTTAGTCCATGTTTTTGCTCACATGTTAGTTACTTAGTATGCTTTTCTTAGAAAAATTCAAAATTTTTAAAAAGATTTTCTTTCTTTTTTCTCCTTTTTTGGGCATTTTGCCTTTGTTTCCGATGATAAATTTCAATAATTGCCCGATCCAATTGACAACCCAATGATGCATGTTCTCGATTTTAGAAGTTATTAGACTTTAGTCTCGATTATTGATATTGTGAATAACTTCATGAATTAAAACTTTAATCCCATGAGCACATGCACTTTTATTGTTATATTGGTTTGGTTTAAGATTTTTATAACTCGGTAATCTTTTGTTGCATTGTATATACTTACACCGAGTAAGCTTTGTACCTTTCGTCGTTTGTGAGTGTATACACTATTCTTTCCTCATTGAAAACGTTGAATTCGATGGTAATCTCATTATTCTTTCATTTGACCGTTCATTAATTGAGTTCATACTTGAAATGTGTTACTTGAGCATGATTTTCATATATTGTTTTGATTCGAGAATTGCGTAAACTTTCGGAAATGATCATAGGCCATCTTTGTTATATCACCCATATTAGCCTTAACCTCACCCTTATATGTTTACCCTCGTTAACCCCTTTGAGACTAAATATTAGCCTTTCGTTTCATAACCCCATTCCCATAACCAACTCTAAATTGGAGTTTTAGCCCATACATACACTTTCCATACCTTTGTTTGGTTTGTTACTTGGGATTGAATGGTGTTATTATGATGTCGGTTGCAATTTAGGCATATGAGAGTTTGATAAGTAAAGAAAAGAAAGTAGTGAAAAAAGTGAAGAAAAAGAGAAAGCAAAAAAGCAAAAGAAAACAAAAGAGAAAATGAGAAAAAGAAGAAAAGAAAAAGAAAGAGAAGTTTGTATATGTTGTATATAGTTCAATAAGCTTTGATTACTCTCCCCGATGATACATTTAATGCTTGTTTGGAAACTGTTTTCCAATTTTGATATTGGCCGCATTTTCTCATTATCCCGAGTTTTCATCCCGAACACTTTGAATCCGTATATACATTCCTTTCATTTCATACCCTAGCCATACCTACATTACAACCCTATAAAGTCCTATGTGATCTTAGGGTGCATTTAATTTAAAAGTCATAATAGTTGTGATAATCTGTGAAAATGCATTTCGCCTCTTTTAGTGTGCGGTATCCTTTCATTGAGATTACAGTTTTTCATTTTATATATAGCGTTCTTCTTCTGTGACATGTGTGCGGCCTAGTTTCCATTTACATTTACTCCTAATGCCCGCATGTCCCGTGTGTTACCTCCCTGTTTCGAGTGAATTCGCTTGATGAGCGTAATGCCCGTGAGGATTGAATATATGCTTGCTTTGATGATTATCCGGTTTATATAAGTTTTTCGCCAATTCACACTTTGCATGTGCTCGCTCCCCTCCCACATTTTAAGGTTTCAATTCTATGAGGTGCATTCTATAATGTTAGTGATTCGAACTTTTGTGTGAATTCATTCACTTTGCTAATAATGCGTATGAAATCCTTTTCGCCATTATTGGGCTTGTCGCATGTTGGGTTGGGCATATTTTGAGGAAACCATGTGATGTTTGTGGGTATCATCCCTGAAAACCCTCACGAGACGACACTCGTCCACTAGGGTAACCTAGGGGTTTAACGGCTTATTGCATATGCTAAATGCAATCATGTTCCCTACGAAAGTGGCATTTAAATTTCGATGCATATATACATTTTGTACCGCCCTCTGTGGTTTGGTTTTCTTTGTTTCATTACTAGGGACTAGCAATGTGTAAGTTAGGGGGTGTGATTCGTATCGAATATTGTATATTTCCGCCCGTTATCCTTATGCATTCTAGCTCTTTTACGGTCCTAAATGCCTATAATTATGCTCATTAACCAGACAACCTTGGAGTTGGATAGATACATGTTTTGTAGGGGTTATTTGTGCTTTTGTAGGTATTGGAACGCTAAAAGTGAGGATCCGTTGCATTTCGAAGAAGTTTCGTCGATGGACGCTACTTCAAGGGCTTATTAGTCAATTCACATTCCTTATTCGGCTCTTGGAAATTCCACGGATGCATAGTTCATTGAGTTAGCATCGCGTGGCCGCAAACGGTGCGTCGTTTGGAGTTCGGACGAAGAAGCTAGGCTCGTTTCCGTAATGGACCTTTTCCCCCTCATCATGGACCAAATGCAGCCTGAAAACAGAGTACCGGTCGACCGCGTACAAGGGACCGGTCGACCGCGGTTTCAACTTTTGTCGTGGGAAGGAGACAGTATGCTTTGGCTTAAGGGACCGGTCGACCGCGCCCCTGCGACCGGTCGACCGCGCCCCTGCGACCGGTCGACCGGTAGTGCCAGATATTTTGGGCTCTTTCCTCTTTCTTTCCTTTTGCCCTTATCTTTTCCCACTTACTATATAAACCCATTTTTGGTTTTAATATCAGATATACACGATTTTAGGTTAGTTTAGCTTAGGGTTTGAGGGTTTTGGAGAGTTCTCCTTCATTTATACTTGGTTTGACACCCCATTTGTTGTGTAAGTTGACTATTCATCATCCTCTTCCATTAATATATTTTGTATTTCTTCATTTCTTGCTTTCTAGTTAATTTACAAGCTTTCTAATTTAGGTTTTCTTGCTTTATTTACATGCTTTGATTTACACGCTTTCTAGTATAGATTTACTGCGTTTATTTACCGCTTTCCATTTATCGCGTTTTTAACATGCTTTCTAGGTAATTTAAATTAGGTTGTGTTTGAATTGAACTCACTCGGGTTGATGCGTTGCTTTGCTTTGGTGATGGAGTTTACGGGTCTATTTCGGGTGCATTGTCCTAGTTATTACGCCTAGGAGATTTGACGGGGCATATCATGTATGTCCCGTGCTTACGACCTTTCGCGCGTAATTTCCGGGATATTTGTTGACGCCAAAATCTTATTAGGCTTTTATGATGATTTAGGGCGTAACAACCCTTGATTTAATTAACTGTCGAAACGAGACGCATTTGTAATAACTCGTCGACCCATGTAACCATTTTATACTAATTAACTCGGGTGAGGGATATTCGACGCAACCTATAGCTTTACTCGCTTTCATAATCTAGTTTCAATACCATTGCCTAGTTAATCATTTACCTTTATGCATCTTTTCTTTTAGTTTGTAATCATCTTTTACACTTTTATTTCGGAATATTAAACCACTTAAATTCTAACAACTTGTCCCTGTGGATTCTCGATACCCGACTTACCGCTGTGCTTGCCTCGCAAGTGTAGTAGTAACTTAGGTTTTTGTATTGAGTAGGCGAAACGAAAACAACGATTGTGCACTTTACACGCGCACACTTTTCGCACCCGATCAGGTATTCCTCCTCTCGGACTTGGTAGTATCGATCCTGAACACTATCATCCTGGTACCCTTAGTTCTGCTGACCAAGAGGAACGTACTATGGGACTTAATAGTCCTGACTTAGAGTCTAATCATTAAATCCCCTAGTGAGCCTCCATTTATGGATTGCATCAGCCCCATTACATTTAGTCTTACTCTTTGACTAAATCCTTAGACTCTCTTAGCTCCTCCCACCTAGGAGCATTTACCTCAACCTTGTAAGAAGTACCATACTTCCTTTATATACATAAGTCCTCCAAGAAGAGTTTTTCTAAAATTTTGAACAACAACTTGAGAGTCTATCCTCTCAAGGGATCTTTTCCCTCGTACTCATCTCATCGGTACAAGTTCACTTCAACGGATAAATTTCTTTCTCACGGTTGGCCTCTACTAGGCTTTCACGTGATGGGTTACGGTATTTCCATTCTCTTCGCTTCTGAATCAACATTGGAGAACTTTGTGGTTAAACTATACATAAGGTCTCTATATTTGTATACGGACCCTCGGTCTGAATGCAGTGATTGGTATCCCCCCCACGTTGTCTCAAAAATTTTACTCAAATTTTCACTTCTGGGTATTTCTACTCTATCCCTAAAAGCCAAAACCTCTGTACATTCTACTTCCATTGGTTACCATGCATAGTCTTATCACAATGTACGACTCATTCTCATCAAAAATTTCTTCAGACTCCCTCCCACTATCACTACATTGGGCGGGTTTATATTAGCAATCCCCCTTTGCCATCGCGACACTTGGGAAATGCCTGCTATGCCTCAACAACCCTTATAGCATCTACTTCCATTTCACAGTAGGAGTGACCTCAACAACGGTCATCTCTCCTATGATTTCCATCTTTGAACACTCCAGGCTTCATGCTGAGCTCTTCTCTCCTGCAATCCTTCCAACGCCAATGCTGGTTCTACGGCCATATTTGACGTACCATGCCCAATCAAACTCGTATATGTAACACTCAATTAACTAAATAGCAGGAGAACGTAAACTACGTACGTAGAGGAGTACAACAATCCTAATATAGGTCTCTATATCAATCAAACGATACGCTGAAAAAGTAGTAAGCCGTACAGATCCTATGGACACTAAAACCTGATGCTCTGATACCATCTGTGACACCCCGCCTAATTAAACATCGGGTGATCAGGACTTTATTAAATTAAAACCAGGTTTCTCAAATGGTTCATTCTTAGCATCACTGTCGAAAACTTTTTAATTACTAATCCCCTAAGTAAAATTAGACCGGTGCCAAATTTTATCTTTCTTAAAACAAAATCATTCAACCATGCGGGACAAAGTAAAAATAATCATGTACTATAACCCAATCAACAAAGTAAAAGTACAACATAACAAAGGTATTACCGAATAAACCATTGGCTAAAATCTCAAACAGCAATAGAATAACAACTAGTCTAAAACTAAAATTTGAGACTGATACCGGACCACAAGTCCATACATAGAATATTGTGAGATCCTGTACAAGATCTGAATTAGTGATATCGTCTAGTCAAAATCCTGTAAGCATCCACTGTGCTCCAGCTTCGAGTCCCTGGAAGGAAATCATCATACATGGCATCCCTGTGGCTGGACACCTAAAAGGTTTTGAAAAATATTTAATAGCAAGAGTTAGTACTTAAAACATTTTGAAAATATTTAGCAAGCGTTTATCACAATATAAAATGAGGTTATTGATTACACATGTTAGGTTCTCGTACACTCTCTTGAGTTTTCTCACATCTCATCTTTTGTGCACACCTAACGTTCTACACTTAGTTTATCTAGCCATACCTCCCAAGCTAACTAAAACCAAAGTAGTCAACTGAACTTATCTATACCCAAGTTCAAGTACCGCCCATACAGTACAACCGTTTCACTAACATCTAGCGTATGTTAATTAATTCTCAGGTAACATTTCCTCAATGTTATTTTTCAAGGCTTCTCATTTAGTTTCACTACTAAAGTTATTACAATTCTCACAATTGTTGACTTCCCACTTGTGTAATTAAGTTTCGCTACTTAAATTACTAAATAGGTTTTCTCTATCCAAAGGTGCATTTCGTAATTAAGTTTCACTACTTAACTTACCAGTTCAGTATGTATCTTTAAATACATAATATATATCAATCTACTAATACACAGAAGTAGAATATCATCAAGTATATATATTTCACACACAATATATACTAAATATCAGTCATTACTATTTTGCCCTTTTTATACACGTAAAGGACTCTTAGATCGGAATGATTCATCAACCCCAAGTAAGAATTGGTTCGGAATGATACATCGACCCCAATTATTTATATACACACGTAAATGATTCTTGGTTCGGAATGATACATCGACCCCAAGTGAGAGTTGGTTCGAAATTATCCATCGACCCCAACTATTTTTAAAAATATAAATATACACATATTTTGGTTCAGGACTCTTTCATCGCGACACCAGTTCATGGTTTGGTTCGTCATTTCTCATCGACCCCAAACATATAATAACTTTATGTTAGTTCGGAATGTCACATCGACCCTAACATAATTAATTAAGGTATAAATCTCTCGGCCTAAAAGATCACATAATTCAGTAGGTACACTCCCGACCAATTAATTATAGACCTACGTAATATTTTAATCCCATATATCTACCGTACAATATTCGCTTTACGATTTATCTCATTAATCGCATTTATTTGAGTATTCACACAACTCTAAGGGTCCTAGTTACCCCTTACATAAAATTTCAGTAGTTATTTCTTACCCTACTGGTCTATTACTTAAATTGAATTTACTTCGCCTCATAACTCAATTTCCGAAGTCCCCGATACTCTACTAAATCGTATTATTCTCGTCGGTCCGTAATCCAAGCCCTACACCCAATGGCCTTATCGGACCTCAATAGTATACCTACTGGTCTTATTATCACTCCCATATAAGTATATTATAAACCCTAGGATACTCTTTCATTCCCGAAAATCAACGAAGACTTAAACACGAAAAATTCGGGAAAAACAACTTATGTTGATCGATCGACTGCTGGGTTCGATCGATCGACTTAGTCGATCGATCGATAGTTTGAGATCGATCGATCGATCGAACAGGGACAGACGCAGTTCGTCTTCTTCGTTAATCCTTTCCTCCATTAACAAATCTCCAAACTCCATTATCGTCCACCAAACTTCGACCCAATGATCCTAACATGTTTCCACATATACAAGGACAATTTCTAACTTGTTAAATGCATCAAAACTCCAATTCCTTTAAAGAAATAGTGAATTAAACCCAGAATTTCTTGAAACCCTAGTTATGGTGTTCTTCCCATATTTTCATTCAAAATCCAGATTTTTATCCCGAAAATCATCAAGTCTAATCTGAATATTAATCCTCTACATAAGTTAAATCATTCTACCTGCGATTCCTATCCCAACATGCATAAATATCATCAGTTTCCTATCAAGATATTGATTTAAACAAGATTATTCAAAAACCCTACACATGGGTATTATAACTTTATAATTTTTGCCATAAACAACTTGCCTTATGATCAGTAGGGTCTGATTTCATGGTTGTTGTTGATGATTGATGATCTTCATCCTTCAATCCTTCTTCCCCAACAAGTTGATAGTGAAAATCTCCTTTGAATCCTTCCCAATTCTTCCTTTTCCCTTGAGAATGGTTTCTCTCTTATCTCTAATGGCTATGGTGTGTTTTCATGGGTTTTCTAACCCTAACCCCTCTATCATACGGCTGATATAAAGCTCTCAATTTCGTAGGTCTCCATACCCTCTCATGTTAAAAGACCAAAACGCCCCCGAACGATCTCGGTTTAGTCCAAAATTACCCCGGGACTCAACTAGTACCCCCGGGTATACTATTTTGACTAATTTGACCCTTTCGGACTCATCTGTGACCTCTAAATTATAATTTGAGTCACTTAAAAATATTACTTGTTCTCACCCCAACACGGTCTACACGCGTTAAGCAACTATATACCACTCGCACTAAGTAAATATAATGAGGCAATATAAACTGGTATCTATCTCTCGATTAATATTCCAAAATTACAATTTTAATTAAAACTCTATAAATTACTACTCTTACATAATTTAAATTAAGCCGTATTTTCTTATTTAATTCTCCAATTTAATTAAATAGAATATTTGGAATATTCAGAAATATGGGGTATTACACTTAGTAGACTTTTATGCTAATTTAGGGGTGTGATAAATTTGGGTTTAATTAACTGTCGAAACGAGACGCAATCTTAATAACTCGTGAGCCAATGTAGTCATTTATACCAATTAACTCGGGGTGAAAGATATCCGACACAACCTATAGTTTTTATTCTCTTTATTATCTTACTTTAATTTATAATAGCCTAATATAATTTTTTCCTTTTTGTTAGCATTACCTTTTACACTTTTATTTTAGAAGTATTAAATCAATTAATATTCAAGAAACTAGTCTCTGTGGATTTTTGATACCCGAACTGGCTGCTATACTCCCTTTTTGAGTGTAGTCATAGTTTAGGTTTTTATATTAAGGCGGTGAAATGAAAACAACGATTAGCGTCTTGACATGGGCTACTTTTCACCCTTGATTATTAAGCTCCCAAGAAATAGTTAGAGGTCTACCCAAAATTAAACTATTTCCAATATATTATGTGGACCCTGTCAAGAAGGAAAGATAGTTAAAGCTCCTAATAAGAAAGTTAAACAAGTTATATCCACCAAACCTCTAGAACTCATCCATATGGACCTAATGGGTCCTTCTCGCACAATTAGCCTATGTGGGAATAGTTACATCTTGGTTATGGTTGATGATTTTACTCGATTTACCTGGGTTGACTTTTTAAAACAAAAATCGGAAATTTTTTGTAAGTTTTTAAAAAATTTATTACGAATTGAAAATGAAAAGGACGTCAAAGTACAAAGAATTCGTAGTGATAGAAGAGGTGAGTTTATAGATTTAGGAGTTATCGAACATTATGACTACAATGGTTACAAACATGAATTTAGTGCCCCTAAAACGCCTTAATAAAAGAGGATAACTGAAAGGAAAAATTACACTATTCAGGAGATGGCTAGTGTAATGATCCACGCAAAGGACTTACCTAAATATTATTGGGTTGAAGCTGTTCGCTTGGCTTGTAAGAGTATACCTCAGGAAGAATAACCAGCAGACACCTTATAAACTTTGGCACGGGAAAAAAAACCGAACCTAATACTTTTTAGAACCTTTGGAAGTATATGTTACATTTGTAAAAACAGAGAACATTTGTCTAAATTCGAAACCAGAGGTGATAAAGCATTTTTTTTAGGTTATTCTCCAAATAGCAGAGCCTACCATGTCTATAATCTTCGTACCAAAACCTTAATGGAATCCATCAACGTAATAGTGAGTGACACCAATGCAAAGAATAAGAGCATAGGACCAATTGTAATTGAAGAGCCAAAAAATAATTTTAGTCACGACTCTTCAGACATAATTGAGTCCCTACCAAATGGCCCGGGGTTGTTCTCAAATTGAAGGAATAGACTTCGAGGAAATTTTTGACCACGTAACATGCCTTGAATTTGTTCGTCTTCTTCTCCCTATTGCTTGTTGATGATACTTGAAACAGCACCACCAGATAAGAAATGGAAGAGCTCTAACAATAATAATAATAATAATAATAATAATAATAATAATAATAATAATAATAATAATAATAATAATAATAATAATAATAATAATAATAATAATAATAATAATAATAATAATAATAATAATGATGATGATGATGATAGCAATATAGTTATATATGCATGTAAGTATATACAATGAGGTGAGTAGAAGAGGAATAGAGACAAAGATGTATAGTGGTTCAGCCAATTAGGCCTACATCCACTATGGGTGTGTGATCCACTAAATATGGGCACTAATGGCCTTGGATACAATGCACAAGTCTTCTCTCTCTACTGTGTACAAACAGAGTTTAAGCTAGGGTTACAATTATCGATCCCTTTACAAGGATGAAGGTGACAAGTATATATAAGGCTTGGGGGTGTAGTGTACTCCCCAAGCATGCATTGAGCATATGAATGATGATTTGGTCCATCCCCTTGTTGACACCTCGCTAGGCCACTTGCAGGTAATCATGACATAATATTCCCTCATGTGAGGGAATGATCTTGTTATAACGATTTAGTCCAAGTGCTACATGAGTCCCACGCGCACTGTCCCATGCGTCTCCTAAATCACGCGCCATGATGGTGTCACCCTCGGCTTATAGCGACAGGCCGAGGTTGATACTGACCTAGTGGACGCCCTGATTGCGAAACGTAGGACAGTTGTACTGTCAGCCTACATAAGGTCGGCTGGTCGTAGGGTCATTTGCACTGCCCGAAGCTGAGGTTCCAATCTGTATGGGCTTGGGATGATTTGGTCCATCAAATGTTAATAGTAGGGTCGGCCTACATAGGGTTAGCCGGTCATCTAGACTGTGTTTCCAATGATGGGGACGGCCTGGCTGACCCTCTATCTTCAGTCTGACCCCCTGGGGATAGAAATTCGTCTGGGCCCTCGTCCTAGACGAGGCTACCATCGGCCTGGCCAAACCTGTGACACCCCGCCTAATAAAATACCGGGCGATCACTCCTAAATCAAATTAAAACAGGAGTCTCATGTGGTTCATTCTTAACATCACTGTCGAAAACCAATTAATTACTAATATCCTATTAGGCCGACGTCAAAATTTTAAATTAACTAATCTTTTTAACCAAACCATCCAAATAAAATAAGGACAACAGTTTATATGCAACAACTGAAATAAAATAAAGTAAAATAACCGAACACTCGGTCCAAATAATACAACCAAATCGAATTCCACACAAAAGGCGGTAAATGAATAAATGAGTACAGTTGGGCCATTAGCCCGAATATGACTACAATACCTCCTATCTAGATCTCAATGATGGAAGCGTCTACAATAAACCTTCTTGCATCCACGGCTGCTGCAGAACAACCTAAAGGTTCATTGACCTTCACCATCCAAATCACGTCTATCGTCTAAAAATGGCACTATATGGATTAAAACAATCCCCTCTCTCTTAATAATAAAGGTTTTAGGAGAGGTGGGAGTGACCAAACTCTTTTTGTCAAATATTTTGACAAAAATGTTATAATAGCCCAAGTGGACGTAGATGACATTATTTTTTTATCTACCTCACGGTCTGAGGTTAAAAAAACTTCCAAAGATATGAATGAGGAATTTTAAATGTCTTTTATGGGGGAGTTACAATTCTTTTTAGGACTTCAGGTAAAACAAAAGTAAGAAGGTTTGTTTATATTGCAATCCAAATACGCTCTAGAGATAGTAAAAAAGTTTGACTTAGAAAATGCAAAAGATGTTAGACATCCATGAGTACTTCGGTAAAATTATCTAAAGATGAACATGGGAAATCCATTGATCCTACACTGTATCGTAGCATGACAGGAAGTCTACTATACCTAACTGCCTCACGCCCTGACATTATGTATGTTGTTTGTGTGTGCTCGATATCAAAATGACTCTAAAGAGAGTCATTTACTATGTGTCAAGATAGTTATAAAATATGTAAAAGGAACTCTCAACTTAGGACTTTGGTACACAAATGAAACATCCAGTATGATAATAGGATACACCGGTGCTGAATGGGATGGGTGTTCCGATGATACTAAAAGTACATCAGGAGCATGTTATTACATTGGTAATAACTTAGCCAGGTGAAATACTAAGAAACAAAATTGCACTTCCTTGTTCACAGCTGAATCAGAATATATAGTCGCAGGTAGCTGTTGTGCTCAACTATTGTGGATAAAACAAATGTTAAGCGATTATGGAATTAATGAAGAGAAATTACATCTCTATTGCGACAATCAGAGTGCGATTACCATTTCTAAAAATCCTGTTCAACATGCTCGTACCAAACACATTAAAATCAGACATCGTTTTATATGCGAGTTAGTTGAATCTGAGGAATTGGAAATTAACTATTTACCTACTGACCTCCAATTAGCAAACATATTCACGAAACCTTTGGATCACACTCGTTTTGAATCCTTAAGGAAATCCATAGGTATGTGATTCGTATCGAATATTGCATATTTCCGCCCGTTATCTTTATGCATTCTAGCACTTTTACGGTCCTAAATGCCTATAATTATGCTCATTAACCAGACAACCTTGGATTTGGATATATACATACTTTGCAGGGGTTATTTGTGCTTTTGTAGGTATTGGAACGCTAAAAGTGAGGTTCGGTTGCATTTTGGAGAAGTTCCGTCGTTGAATGCTACTTCAAGGGCAATTTGGTCTTTTCAAACTCACTATTTTTTCTGGAATGAAGCTACCAACATGTAGATCATCAAATTATCTTTCCGTGGCCACTGACCGTGCGTCATTCTGACTCCGTATGTGGAAGTTATGCCCATTTCCGGAAGGTTTTGGTATTTTCTTCTACTTCAAGGGCATTTTGGTAATTTCATACTGGATAATTTGGAGTGTTTCAAAATAGAATCATGTAGATAATTGAATTAGCTTCACGTCGGTTCCGACCACGCCTCATTTCGATTCCGTATGAGGGAGTTATGGCCATTTCCGTGCAACGCGTCAAAATTGGTTCAAAGTGGAAAAGTGGGCTGCCTCCAGCCCAAGGCAAATTCCAAAAGTGCGGTCAACCGGTCCCAAACATGAGGTCGACCGGTCCCATCAGATATGGACGAAAATTGACTTATTTTGGTTTTTTTGGGTTGGTTTTGTTGGGGGTTTATTTTGGGGTATTAAATGAATGTTTGGGGCTTTTCTTTGAGATATCTTGTTTAGTTAGATAAGGTTAGAAGACATTTTGGGGGTTTTGTTGGGAGCTCACCCTCTCCTCCATTTTCACTTGGGTTTTCACCCATTTTATGTAAGAACTCTACTATTCATTCTCTTCTTTGTTGTTTTCTTTCTTTGTTAGCTAGTTTCCATACTTTGTAGTTTGTTTAATTATTGTTATTTATTGCTTTCATTAGTTAATTAGTTGCTTTAATTAATTATTTAGTTTAATTAATGTCATTAATTATGTGTAGTGGCTAATTTAGTCTAGGTTGTGTCGGATTGAACTCATTCCGGGTTGACATGTTGCTTTGCTTTGGTGATGGTGTTTACGGGTCTATTTCGGGTGCGTTGTCCTAGTTATTACGCCTAGGAGATTTGACGGGGCATATCATGTATGTCCCGTGCTTACGACCTTTCGCGCGTAATTTCCGGGGTATTTGTTGACACCAAAATCGTATGTGGCTGTTATGCAAATTTAGGGGTGTGACATCCCTTGATTTACTTAACTGTCGAAACGAAACGCAACCTTAATAACTCGTCGACCCATGTAACCATTTTATACTAATTAACTCGGGTGAGGGATATTCGACGCAACCTATAGTTTTTTATTCTCTTTATTAATTTAGTTTAATTTCCCTCGCCTAGATTAATCTTTCCCTTTCATGCATCTTTTCTTTTAGTTTGTAATTCACCTTTTCCACTTTTATTTCGGAATATTAAACCTTATAAATTCTAACAACTCGTCTCTGTGGATTCTCGATACCCGACTTACCGCTCTACTTGCCCCGCAAGTGTAGTTGTAACTTAGGTTTTTGTATTGAGTTGGCGAAACGAAAACAACGATTAGCGTCTTTACACGCACTACTTTTCGCACTCAATCAGTATGGTTATGGCAGATTTGAATATCATCACCTAAATAAATATCTTCTGGTAATTTACATGTTAATAATTAATCTCTGAGGATCTAAGGCATGGTTATTAGATAAATGACAAAGAATACCTCTTATATCTATTTAATGTAGGAGATTCATGTATTTTCCCGTTGTATAAGTTTAGGATGCTATGCTTATTTTAGATATATATTTTTATGATTTTTCCCTTTGTCTATTTGAGACTACATGGGGGAGAAATATTTGAGTCCATCTTGGACATTTATTATACAGTTCAACTAAAAATCTTGATCTTAGTTGTTTTATTTACAGGAATCAGTACCATAATGCGCATCTGGATATTTTTAGGCTATTGGTCTGTAATTAGTTGAGTTATGTATTTCTTATTTTCTAGGATGTGGGGTAGATAGAATTTTTGCATAGGATTAAGGTTTTCTATTTTTTTGTATACCTACAGGTCCTAGATGACTCAAAGGAGATTTTGTCTCATATTTTCAAAGGGGGAGATTGAAGCACACTATATATATGACTCACTTGAGTCTAAAATATAGGAGCTTGTCTAGCTTGGAAATAGAGCCAAATTGTGTCATCCTATATTCAACCCTAAACCTCATTCCTCTTCATGATCTATATCAAAAACTTCAAAGAAGAGGAAAGGTAGTAAAACCAACACAACTCCACACCTAGGACTGCATTTATTCTTCATTTTTTGTGTCTGAGAGGTGTGTGTGTTCACATTGGCTTAAAATTATTTTCTACTATTTTTAAGGATTTTTCGCAATTTTTTAAACATTTAAAATTAGGTTTTAAAATTGTCTGTGCCATTTTATAATATCTTAATGTTCCTAAATTTTGCCTTGGGTACAGTCCAAAAGCGATAGAGACATTTGGGGTGGAAAATGATACTTTTAAAAGATCAAAAACACGTGTTTTTCATTCAATCTGTATCATACACGTGTTCCATTTCTAGGGTTTCGATCTGTGTTTTATCCCACTCACATAACTGAGAGTTAATCTGGAACGATGGTTTGATTTAATCAATGATCTAAATGTCGTCCTTTGCAATCCTTGTCTAACCTAATTAAGCCAATCAAAAGGCATTTAAAAATGGTGCATTATCAATCGTTAGATTTACAACCGTTTGGTAGATTTGATCCTAGCCTTTGATTTCGAACCTCACTCAAGATCCTTCCATCGTCCACTATAAATAAGGTCTTAGGATCGTTTCTAATTTTTGGAGAGTCTGAGAGTTGGGAGAAAATAAGAGAGAGAGGAAAAGTCAGAGAGAAAAAGAAAAATTAAAACCAAACTCTGGCCAAATTTTTCCAAAAATTTCTTTGAGAGTTTGAAAGTTTTACTTCTTCCTGGTTCAAATCCTCTCTGGTTTACATCTCTTGTCCAACATCTTCACTAATTTGAGATCTCATCTCACTTCATTTGTCATTACCTGAGGGTCATTAGATTCCTTCTCTTTTCATTGCTGAGTGTGGTTTCACATTTCCTCCCAACAGGTTTTGATTAGAATTTTGCCAATACTTTGACGTCGTCCCAGTTAGGGTATCCCCCAATACCTGAAAGTTAGTAAATGGGATTCATAGAGTGAATCAAATTTATGGGACCCATGTTAGTATCCCTGAATTGATGTTCTGTTACAAATAGGTCACCAGTGACAATACATATTATTTGAAGACTATGTTTATGAATAGGGCCTTAGTTGTTAATTTATCGAACTCTAATAAAGATTATTTTAATTACGAGTCATTGCTAAAAAGTGGCAACATGATCCTTTACCAAATGTAGAAGTGTGTGGTGGGCCCTGATGCCCTCCGGTGGGTCATGGCATAGGTTATCAATCTCTGTAACTTTATTCCTCTGTTCCTTGTGTACCAATTATTTTATAATATGCTAATCACTCACTTCTTGTCTTGTTTTTATTTTTTATGCAATTGATAGCAAGAAGAAGTTCCCTAAGGAAGAGGAGGTGAACATTTACAAATTAAAGTTCCTTTGGAGCATCCACCAATGAATTGGCGGGGAACACCCCTAGAGATGCCTCTTATCTGCTGCAATATAGGAGCTCTATAACGTTATTTATTGCTCGGTCCACCACTTCAACAGTTACTGATCCCATTGATCTTGAGGAAGATCAAATTCCTACCTCCTCAGTTGAATAATCTGTTAGTTCATAAAAGGATTTAGGAGCCTCTCCATCTTTGGACGTTTCTCCCATTCCCTCCTGTTCGTTTACTAGCATGGAAAAGAGGAAAATTCCTGACCTGATCATTGGAGCCTTGTCTCCGCCTACTAAGAAATCTGTTGTAACAACTAAGAAGCCATAGAAAGTGCCCAAGGTTTATTATAAAAAAAAGTTCCTTAAGTCATCATTTTTTAGGACATAAATACTAATGGTCCTCAATTTAAGAGGTTAAAGAGACTCTTTCTCAAGAAGTAAGTTAAAAAAAGTTATGTTGTCGATCAAGAGTTAGTCGATAAGATCCAGGAAAATTAGACAACTGTTGAGTCATCTTCCATCTCAATCCATCATGACGTTGCCAGGAAACTTGTTAAAAGTGGAACCCGTGTTACTGACAGAGCAACTCTTGCCCCTCTGCCAATATTAAATTTGATAGAGAATGCCTGCCAGAGTTTGGCAATGGTAATCACTTCTTCTTTATCAGTCACCTCTTGATATCTCTTTCTTTTGAATACTCCTTTTTATTCGATTGACATGCACAAAGTGTACCGGACAATCCATAGATCTCAACCTCGGCCTTATGAAAGTCGAGGTAACAGAAGTTCAAAGAATACCCATCAACAACATTGTACTACTGAGGTCGGCTATAGCCGATGCCCCCATGACTATGGAACTCGTCTCGGCTTGTAATAAGCCGAGATCATCTAGAACTTTGGAGCACAGTTCTTATCAGGTCGTCCATAGCTGACATCGCTCTTACCTTAACCTCGACTGGTCATCTTTCGTGGTCAATAAGGACTCATGGGTTAACCACCCTTCAACATCATCATCGGCCCCAACCGACGTTGTCATATGAGGATCAGCAGCTCTGCAGGCTCGGCTCCAATTATTAGTATCAGTATTGGCCCTGGCTGACGTTACACATCTCTACCCTCGGCTAGGCATCCCAGCCAAGGTCATCATATAATTCCCAGCTAAAGCAGGGGTCATACCTCACCAACCTCTTACTCACTCAAGCCGAGGTTAGGACCAAGCAAAGACAGCCGAGCTTCTACGCGTACAAGTATGACTTGAGGAACATGGACAAATCTTTTATAACTGAATCATTACCTCCATGTGAGGGAATATTGAGGTCATCATTACTTAGTTAAAGATTAGCCAGGTGTCATCCTTTCACTGGCTAGATCTCCATGCACATGCTCATTGAATGCTTGGGGGGTATATTACCCCAAACACTATATATATAGGTCATTCTCTACCTTGCAAAAGGATCCAAAATTACAACCCTAGCTGAAACTCTGTCATTTTATTCAGTAGAGAAAGAAAGCTTGAGAGATTGTATCCATTATCGTTAGTGCCTTCATTCAGTGATATTACTCACACACACGCACAGTGGATGTAGGCCAAATTGGCTAAACCACTTATATTCAATTGTTCATCCTCTTCTCCTCACCTCCTTCTACATATATACATATATATATTCTCCTGTGCTTCCATTGTTATCACTTGCTAGAGCTTGTCAACACCTTATCTGGTGGTGTTGTTTCCATCATCATTATTGATGTTGTTCTTCATGCAATTTTTAGCAAATTTTAATCAGATGCTTGAGAAGGACGAGCAAATCCATTCTTTTGGTGGAGAGGTGGGAGAATCCCTTGAGGGTTTGAGGAAGTCTGTTAAGGCTTCCAAATAATTGCTGGAGTCTAAGCAAAAAGCTTGGGATGAGGAGATGCAGAAGGTCGTTAATATGGCCACTCTTGATGAGTGAAAAGTGGTTACTACAGAGACTAGTTTGACAATTGCTCAAGATATAATGGCAACAACTGAGGCTAATTTATTATCTGCTGAGAAAAAGGCCCAGTCGGTCGAGGAGAAATTAGTTGCCAATGAAGGCCTTTTGAAATCTGCATGTTACTGGTCTATCCTCCGATTTAATCTTAAAGAAGGCCAAAAAGAAGAAGTTTAAGTATGAATCATTCAACAAAGGCTCCTTTCAAGCGGCCACTTCTCAGACTGAGTACGTGAGGAAGAAATCCTTTAAAGACGGTTGGTCAGAAGCACTTAAGGAATTGGGCACCTCAGTTGAGTCTGAGTTATTTTTAAGGCATGATCCAGGTACTCCTCCCAACTTGGAAGAAGAATTTGATGATGAGGAAGGATTTACGAAATCTCCCTTATGACTGTTGGGTCTACATTGAAGACGATTGATGAAGCTGTCCCTTCTGTCGACTAGCCTTCTGGAAGTAGTGTTCAGAACAAGGAGAAGGATTAACTCCTTTATTCTTTTTTCTGTTTTTGGTTTTTTTAGATATGTGTTATATTTTCTGTTCTTCTTGCTTGGTTGAATGAATTCCTAAATTTGTGTTATAGTTACTCAGTAATTATACACTTTCAATTTTTAATTTAATGCTAGGAAGCAAGCGATAGTTTTTGTTGAATCCGACCTACTAAGGCGGAGTATGGTCAAAAGTTAGCCACGCTGATTTATTCGAAGAAGACTTGATCAGCATACTTGATGCAGATGTGTCTGAGCAAGCTAGGGAAGCATATATTCATGTCTATGGTTTGCTGAGTAAGGTTGTGGAAAATAATGTTGCCTATTACGAGATGATTGAAGACTTGTTGGAAGACCATAATGAAACCAAAGCTTTACTGCATGCCGACTATGAAGTTAAGTACAAGCCATTGAGTGAAGGCTAGGGTTTTGAGGAGAAACTAGAAAAATATGCTTATTCATACAGGAAAAAAAAAGAGTTATTGCTTAACCGTGAGGTTGATGAAGCCAGAGAGATCGCCAAGCTCTTGAATGAAGAGAATAATAAACTCTGGAATGAGTTGGAAACTTTGATGCCGATGAAGGTGCCTCCTTTTTGGGGAATGAGAATTTCAGGTTGATGGAGGAAGTGGAAACATTGAAAAAATCCAAACTTGTGCAATCTTCCAGGCAACACAGATCGTGTAACAACCCGGATTTTTTAAATGGGAATTTTTAAATTTATTTTGGAAAGTGGAGAAAAATAAAATTTTGGATTTAATTATTTTTAATAATTAAATATATTAGTTTTTATATTCGAAATTCGGAAAGCTAGATTACAAGAATCTTAATAGGAGTATACATAAGTCTTGGGGTGTTTATAAGAGTCCTTGAAACATAAAACTCTCTAAAAAATATATAAAAATATTTGACCATTCGATCGAGCTAAAAAAATTTGTACAGCTTCCTCTCGTCTTTAGCTGTTACTCCCCTAAATTTTAGTTAGTTCCAACGGTCCGATCATATGGAATGTTTATTTTAGTGTTTGTATCTGATTAGAATTTTTTTTCTTAATCAAACTCTTAATGTTTTATATATCACAACAAATTCGTGGCTTGGCTTTTAAAAATGACATTTTCATCAACTTTTCAACCAGAAGCCCTCTCCAAAATTATTCCCTTTCCTCTACAAACATTAGCTGTATTTCCTTCGTCATTCAACCTTAGATTTAGAGGCCTATTAGGGGTTATTTTGTGTTGAGGCTAGAACGTGACTTGACTATTTTTCGCGAGGGGAATGTGATGGTGTAATCTGATTTTTTGAGGCATAATATATGTGATGATTTTAAGGTACGGGACTTACACAATATGCTCTCAAATTCTCTCGGGAGTATTCTATTTGTTCATGTGTTAATTGAACTCGTATTGAATTGTGATATTCATTTGAAAATTCTGAAATAATTGTTGGAATCTATTATGTTGATTCATTGAGATATTGAATTATTGATTTAGGCATTATGTCATGAGATTTTAATATAGCACGGAGAATGGGCACCCGCAGATAGTCCAAAATTAGATATATGGCTTGAGAATGCCTAGGGGAGGTGAGATGAGGCCTGGTGACCCATTGATGTGTCATTGAAAAATTAATATTGCTACAATGCTTGAGTATTACATTTGATTCGTATATGTGGATTCCTCGTGTTGCGATTTTTTCAGTGTGCTATTTATTTTTTAGCATCTATTCCTGTCATATTGTGTACTTCCCCGTATTTTTTTTTTTTAGTAGCAGGTTAGCGTGGATTTGAACGCTATGAATTTTTGGAGGATTTTAGAGCACGACATTTGGAGGATTTTATTTTTGTATAGCTTGGTGTTGTATTTTATTTGGAGAGCTTAGTATTATTTTGGAGTGAAATTTAATTGAAATTATTTTGAAAGTGTAAATTTTTTATTCATTATATTTATTTTGTGGAATATAGATGCTCTATAATTATTATGGATGGTCTTTGGCCAGCTAAAAGCAAAGATTCAAGCTATTATCGACCTGTCTACAAAGCTTGAAGCTAAGGACAAAGTCATTGCCGACCAATCTATATAGTTGAAGGTGAAGGATAATGTTTTAAAGGAACAACTTCAACAGCACGTTGAAGTTGTTGCAGTAACAAAGCTTTAGGCCATGTGGATGATCACCTTGTTCAGACCCGTCCTGAAGGCTATAAATGGGATTGGACTAATTGTTTGACGTTACTGAAACATGATCGTAATAGTCAATTGTGGTATTGGAACGAGCCTGGTATGTTAGATTGTGATAATCTCCCCTTCAAGTTGGATACTTCAAGAATTACCCAATGCCTGGTCACTATATACTTAGGGGATTGTGGTTTACATGATGTTCATGAGATAGTTTGTCCTCCTCACTTGATCAATGTACCGAGCAGCAGCAACAGAAGAATGTCAAGGGATTTTAACTTTATTAATTCTCCCTATACTTTGGATGATCCTCCTGCTGGAATAGAAATAGTGCAACTAGCTCAATCGACATCCAAAGCTCAAGGAAAACATCATGTTGAATAATTCTTATATATTTTATTATTCATTTGAATGTAATACAGTTTATAGGAATGAAAATCCATATGTTTGTATTGTTAACTTGTGATTATTTTAATCAATCAGTCAACTTGTGATTGTAATGACATAGATTCTACTAATGCACTTAGATATATTAATCCAAATTTAGCATTAGTTATTAGTGGTGACCAAGTGTACGAGGAATATATGTTTGTATTCCAATATTTAGGAATGCTTGCATGTCTTCCTGCATTTAACTTAGTCGGGTAAAACTTTTTTGTAACTTTTTCTAGTTTTATACGAAGTTTCACTGCCTTCTTGTTCTTAACTTGTCAATGACGAAGTCATACATGAAGTAAATTATTCCTGAACTTAGTTGGATAATACTTCTTGTTCGTGACTTGTTTATACAGAGCCATACACGAAGTAATAATTACTTCTTGTCAGGGTTCTAAAAAACATGGGGCGTGACTTGAGCATCGAGACCAAGTCTTAAGCCTTAGAAGCCTAGGCGGGCCTTAGGCATAAAAAGGCGTGAAAAGGCGTTTAGTCATTTTTTAATATATTTAAAATTTTAAACTATAACAAGGATATTAAAAATATTAAAATGGTACATACCTTATAATATGTATGAATGTATGCAAACTCAAATGCTATTTTTTAAATACTTAGAAAAAAATGTGCATTTTTTTGGACGAGTGGCAGAGAGGTTTGGGATACCATTTGTCTTCTAATTGTTTTGAATGAAATATATGTCCAGTTTTTTTAAAAAAGTCTTTAAAAGGCTATATTGTTTCAGCGTTTTTATTTTAAAAAAAGTGTGCCTTAAGCCACTTACTAAGAATAAGGCGTAAAAAGCTTAAGACGCAGCGTTTCTCCCAAGTCTTAAGCCTAGGCGTGCCTAGACGGAGCCTAGGCGCGCCTTTTAGAACATTGCTTCTTGGTCGTGACTTGTATGTACGAAGTTATAAAGGAAGATTGTATTTGGGAGAGAAACAGTTGTGACTCTAGGTGTTGGTGCATCTGGAATTTGATAAATTCAACTTGATTAAATATGTTCTGTTGATTGGCAACCAATCAGCAAATCGACAGATAAGTTCAACTTGATTATGTTTGGAAACCAATTGGAAATCGAAAGATAAGTTCAACCTAATTAAATATGTTATGTTGATCGACAAGGGCTGAAGACCAAGAAACATTCATTCTTATTTGATGTTTTGGGGAGATGTATATCTCCATACTCCAAAAAATTAAAAACAAATTTAAGGGATGAAAATCAATATTTTATTAAAACTTGAATTATTGTAAAACATAGAGCAACAAAAATACAATAGGAATAATCCCTTGAATCATTGATAATAGTTTCGGAGGTGCTCGGCATTCCAGGGGTTTTTGAATTCTTCACCTTTCAATGCTTCAATTCGATATGTTCCTGGTCGAATGACTGCTGAAATGCGATATGGGCCATGCCAGTTAGCTTCAAACTTGTTATCTTTTGGATAAATTTCTTGAGGACATAATCGCCTTCTATGAGGTTGGTCAACTTGACCCTTTTATTATAGAAGCCAGCAGTTATGTATTGGTATGCAGCATTTCTTAAGGCTTTATCTTCTCGGACTTCCTCCAACATGTCTAGATCTAGTCGTCGTATCAAGTCACCTGTTGGAGAATCAAAATTCAACACCATATGGGTTGGTAAGACTATCTCGGCTGGAACCATAGCTTGTGTGCCAAATGCAAATATGTAAGGTGTCTTTCCAGTTGTTGTTCTGTAAGCCCAAATAATATAATGTAATTCATTAATCCAGTTGCCCTTTCCAGCATCAAACCTCTTATTCAGTCTATTAATTAAAGTCTGATTGGTTACTTCTGTTTGACCATTACTTTGAGGATGGCCTGGTGCAGAATGGAGTTTCTGTATTTTAGAATGGACACAATATGCTTCAAACTCATTGTTATCAAATTGAGTTCCATAAGACTGATACACCTTCTCATAAGGCATCCCTATCAATGGTTCTGCCTCCACCCAATTGATGAAGCAATCAACAGGAATAACTAAATATTTGAACCTACCTTTGGTGGTCGGTAATGGGCCGACTAGGTTAATTCCCTAAATAGCGAATGACCAAGATGAAGTTATGGATGCGAGAGAAGCATTGGGTGTTTTTCGAATTGTAGAGAACTTCTGGCATTTGTCACACTTTCTTGCAAAGGTTGTATAATCTGCCCTCATAGTCGGCCAGTAGTATCCCTGAGTCTTGATTCGTTAGAGCAAGGATCGACCAGTGGAATGATCTCCACGGGAACCTTCATGCACTTCTTTGATCAAATCTACCACCTCCATTTGATGAACACACCACAGCAAGAAGATCGCCAATCCCCTTCTATATAAAACCCTTTTGTCTAACACATATCTTATTGCTTTATATTGCAGCTTTTTGGCCTCTTTGGGATAAGGTGGTCTGATTCCATCCTCAATATAGGCTTTGATTGGGTCCATCCATAAGGGTCCTAAATCTACAGTAATAAAATTAACTATTACGTCCTCGTCTATGCTCCGATTAGCTAGAAAATCTATTGGGATGGTGCGTCTGAGTTTAATTTTGGTTGCTAAAGCTAGCCGAGCAAGTGCATCTTCTCGGGCATTATCTATTCTAGGGATCCTATTCATTTGTATGGCTGAAAACTTAGAATTAACTTCCAAGGTTTTGTCAAAGTATCCGATCATCAACTCTCCGTTGACTCCATATAACTGAAGCACTTGGTTAACCACCAGTTGTGAATCACTGTGTTCCATTACCTGCTCGGAACCTAGTGAATGGGCCAAATCTAATCCAACTATCAAAGTTTTGTATTCTGCCTCGTTGTTTGATACTTTGAATTGAAATCTAACTGATCATTCAACATCAATATCAACAGGAATATTGAGTGTTATAGCTGCTCCACTCCCAATAGGACATGAAGAACAATCGATGTACAAATTCCATAACGGGATATCATTAATGAAGCTTTCCTCAAACAAAACTTCATAATGGAATATTTTCTTACTCTTCCCTGCATATTTCTGGGCGAGTTCCTGAGTTCTGGATGATTCAGGTTAATCAACAGTAATTTCAACTTACTTTTGAGCTGAGCTCTCTTATGTAGAAGTTTGCTCGGTTGCAAGTTTTATTGGTCGGGGACATCTGATGAGTGAATTCAGTAATAAAATCTACTAAAGCTTGGCCTTTTAATAAAGACCTTGGTTCGTACACAATGTTATATTATCCCATCTCTACCGCCCAGTACATCAATCATCCTGACTTTTCATGCTTGTGGAGTGCTTGTCGAAGAGGCAGATTAGTATACACAACTATGGTGTGTGCTTGAAGTAAGGTTTCATATGCCTAGAAGCTTCAATAAGTGCTAAAGCCAACTTTTCTAAGTGTGGATACCTGATCTCGGCTCCCTTAAATGCCTAGATTGTGTAATAAACTAGTTTTTGGATTCCATTACCCAATCTAACTAAGGCCAAGCTAATCGCAGATTCAGAAACATTCAGGTATAAGTATAATTTCTCTCCCAAAACTGGTCAGGATAGCAAAGAAGGTGATCCTAAGTACTTCTTCAATTCTTGAAAAGCCTTTTCGCATTCTGCATTCCATTCAAATGACTTTCTCAACACCTTAAAAATGAAAAACACTTGTCTATTTCCCTAGACACACAAATCTGTTTAAAGCTGCCACCCTTTCAGTGAGCCTTTGTACATCCTTCTTATAAGCTGGCGATTGGACTTCGATCAAAGCTTTGATCTTTTCTGGATTAGCTTCAATCCCCCTTTGATTGACTATGAAGTTGAGGAACATTCCTTCCTGGACCCCGAACACACAATTGGTCGATTTCAACTTCATCTGATACTTTTCCAGTTGGTCAAATGTCTGGATAAGATCGCTGATATGATTTGATGTTATCGTGCTTTTTGTTAACATACCGTTATAAACCTCCATGTTCTTGTTTATCTATTCTTAGAAGAACTTTTTCACCAACCATTGATACGTCGTTTCGACATTTTTAAGCCCATAGGGCCTTACGTTGTAGCAATAAGTTCCTCGATTGGTGATATAATGTAACAACCCGCGTAATTTTTGGGATATTTTCTAAATAAAGAGAAAAAATAAATTTTGAGATAAAATTAATTTTATTGCTAAAATATGTTGGCTACTATTTTTAAAGGCGAGAATTTCAAACGGTTTCAAAATCGGAGTTAAAACGGATTTTAAATGAATTTTTTTATATTTTGCCTTATGGAATTTTTAAGGGAAACTGTCAGATTTTAGGCATGATCGATCGATCGATGATTTTTATAGATCGATCGATGATCTCAGAAAACGTGAACAGCAAGTATTTTTGAGGAATTGTGGTTTGATTCAAACTCTTATATTTTTACCTTATAAAAAGGGATCGTTGGCTATTGTTTTGGAACAGCCTTGGGGCACAAAAATACTCTGAAAATATATTTGTATTTTCTCTCTTTTTATACACAAATTCCCTTTAATTTATGCATTCAACCTTAGGTTTTGAGTTGTTCTTGGGGTTGTTTTGAGGTTGTCTTGGAGGATTTATTGGTGATTTTTGGAGCAGATTTTTGATGGCTTGTTCTATGATTTATGGGCATAATTATGTTGATTCTTTTGGTGGTTTGAGGGATGGGGTTTTACACAATATGCTCCTTAATCTCGCGAGTATTATTCTCGTTGTTTTCTTGTGATTATTGACTCATGTTTGAACTGATAAATTCATTTGGAAATCTAAAAAAATATTTGTTGGAATGTAATTTCGATTCATGTGGTATTATATTTGGTGTTGATCATGTTGTCATGAGATTTTAATATGGCACTGAGGTTGGGCACCCACCAATATTCCTTTTTCTGGATATGCTTAAAAATGCATAGGTGCGGTATGGTGGCGAGGCCTGGTGACCCGGTTAATGTGTTGTTGAGAAATTATATTGATAAAAAATGCTACTGAGATTCACATTTGATTTGAATATTCGTATTCGTATTGTTACGTTTTATTCATCGCTAACGTATTTGTTGAGCATCTTTCCTATCGTATTGTGTACTTCCCCATATTTTCTTTTAGTGGCAGGTTAGCGCGGATTTTGGGGCGCTATGGAGATTGATTTTAGCGAGTATTATTTTGGGAAGATTTTTAATACAAGTTGAGAAGATTGTATTATTTTGATGTATAGAGCATTGGAGATTTGTATTTTATTTTTGAGTTAGTTGTTGTATGTAATTCGAGAGACTTGGTCTTTATTTGAAGAGTTTGAGATTTGTAGTTCTCTTTTGTTGTTGTGGGTTTTAGATGCTCTATACCTTGTTATTTGTGGAATTGGTTAGTTTTATCGACAGTATCACTCTGTTCACTCTCCTCGGGCGAGCGGGGTGTTACAAAATGGTATCAAAGCTTAGGTATACGACCACCCTCGGGTCTTGGGTCTTGGGTCTTGGGTCTGTTGCATTTTTGTGGCGCATGTATTTGGAGATAGAAATTTTAGAGGATCATTTCGTGATAGGTTCCGAGATTAGATGTGAGGAATTTATTTTGGGAGACGAGATTATTTTTGGAGATAGTTGTAGTGGCCTGATTTTTTAGAGTTAGGCTTTCGTCGAATTTCGAGGGCGAAATTTCATTGTTAGTGGGGAAGTGTAACAACCCGCGTAAAGGAAAAAATAAATTTTGAGATAAAATTATTTTTATTTCTCAAATATGTTGGTTACTAATTTTAAAGGCGATAATTTCAAACGGTTTCGAAATCGGAGTTAAAATGGATTTTATATTGATTTTAAAAAAAATTGTCCCTTATAAAATTTTCTAGGCCAACTACCAGTTTTCTTGGGCGATTGATCGATCGACGCCTGGGCGTCGATCGATCGATGCCTTCAGAAAACGTGTGCAGCAAGCAGTTTTAAGAGTTTGTGTTTGTTTCCAACTCCTACTTCTTTGCCTTAATAAGGTCGTGGGTGACCCTTTTTGGTACAACTTTTTGGCAGCAAACATGTTTTTTTAATTCCTCTCTTTTATAAACACATAGCCCCTTTGATTTATGCTTTCAACCTTAGGTTTTGGGGTGTTCTTGGAGTTGTTTTGAGGTTGATCTTGGAGTAAGTTTTGATGATGTTTGAGAACTAATTTTGATGGTGGAATCTGCGTTTCTGGGCAAATTTATGGTTGGTTTCTCACCGTGATTTGAGGTATGGGGTTTTACACAATATGCTCCTTAATCTTGCGAGTATTATTCTCGTTGTTATCTTGTGATTATTGACTCATATTTGAATTGATAAATTCATTTGGAAATCTGAAAATATTTATTAGAATCTAATTTCGATTCATATGGTATTATATTTGGAGTTGAGCATGTTGCCATGAGATTTTAATATGGCACTGAGGTTGGGCACCCGCCAATATTTCTTTTTTTGGATATGATTAAAAATGCATAGGCGCGGTATGGTGGTGAGGCCTGGTGACCCGGTTAATGTGTTGTTGAGAAATTATATTGATATAAAATGCTATTGAGATTCGCATTTGATTTGAATATTCGTATTCGTATTGTTACGTTTTATTCATCGCTAACGTATTTGTTGAGCATCTTTCCTGTCGTATTGTGTACTTTCCCATATTTTCTTTTAGTGGAAGGTTAGCGCAGATTTTGGGGCTCTATGGAGAATGATTTTAGCGAGGATTATTTTGGGAAGATTTTTAATACAAGTTGAGAAGATTGTAATATTTTGATGTATAGAGCATTGGAGATTTGTATTTTATTTTCGAGATAGTTGTTGTATGTAATTCGAGAGACTTGGTATTTATTTGAAGAGTTTGAGATTTGTAGTTCTCTTTTGTTGTTATGGGTTTTAGATGCTCTATACCTTGTTATTTGTGGAATTAGTTAGTTTTATAGACAGTAGCGCTCCGTTCGCTCTCCCCGGGTGAGCGAGGTGTTACATAAAAGTTACGCTTTCCTTATCTTCTGGTTTCATCTTAATCTGGTTATACCCAGAATAGGCATCCATGAAGCTTAAAATTTTATATCCCGACGTAGCATTCACCAATTGATCAATTCTAGGCAAAGGAAAGTGGTTTTTTGGGAAGTTTTTATTTAAATCAGTGAATTACACGCACAACCTCCATTTATCATTCTTCTTCTTGACCATCATAGCGTTGTCCAACCAGGCACGATACTTCACATCTTCAATAAGTTGGGCTTTTTAAGATTTCTCATCTTCTTCTTGGATAGCTTAATTCTTCTTCGAACTGAAAACCCTTTGTCTCTGCTTGATCGGCATGGCATCCTTACTGATATTGAGCTCATGACAGAGGAAATTGGGATCAATCCCAAGCATATCCTCATAGCACCAAGAAAATATATTTCCCCATTGCCTCAAGAATATAATCACTTCCTGTTTAAGGACTACATCCAGGGTTGAGCCTATCTGTATAGTTCTCTTCGATCTGTCATCGTCCAGGATAATGCTTTCAATAGTTTCCACAATCTATCCTTTGACTAATTATTTCTCATCTCCTGGATCTAAAGTTTCAACTTCAGATTCACTATTAGGCTCAGTGGTATCCAACTGATAGGTGGTAGTCTTCTTCTTCAATTCAATCAAATCCTCTTGCTTGGCTGAGGAGAAGTAACACTCTCTGGCCACCTTTTGGTCGCCTTTTACAACACCTACCCCAAAATGAGTTGTAAACTTCAAGCACTTATGGACTATTAATGGTACAGCTTCAAACTTCTTCAACCCTACTTTGTCAAGGATCACATTGTAGGCAGATTAAATATTTTTATCCATTATGAAGAAGCGTATTTTCTTCGTATAACTTGTCGGTCAGGTGCCAAATAACACTTCTAGCTTGACTGTCCCAAGAGGGTAAACCTTTTCACCTAAAAAACCTATTAATTTCATGTTGTAAGGTTCTTATTGGTTATACTTTAAGTCCAAACCTGGCGATGATGGTATCCTAGATTTTTAATTTGAGTACCAATGGCTCCTCGTGGGGATAAAGCACCCCAGAGAGGTCTTCTTAGAAAAGTGGATTACCAGTTTGTCTTTGTTGACCTTCTTTGGCTAGTTATCTTCATTCAGATTGATTCTCCCCATTTAAGTAAGCTTTTCTTTCGACAGTATGCTCGCCTCCTCCTTCATCACCACCTATAATTATATGACAATCAAATGAACCAAAATTGATCATAGTTACCTCACGTTCTGGCCGCTTGGGCTTTTTTGGTAGGTCGGGATCATCTTCATATGTTTCTCTTTCTATCGTCTTTGGGCTTGACTGGAGAATTTAATCTTCCTCTAGTTTCTATAATTTCACGTCGATCAATAAATTTATTGAGTTTTTCTCAGCGGATGATAGATTCTACCTCATTTTTCAAAGCGATGCAGTTATCTCTTGTATGATCATGATCCTTATGGAATTCACAATACTTAGATTTATCCTTCTTGTTAGGGGGTGCCTTCAATCTCTTGAGCCATCACAAATCCTTATTCTATTTGATTTCCTCTTGGATGTGGTGAATGCTAACACTCAAGGGAGTATAGTTCCATACTTTTTGATCTAGTCTTCCTTTTTCATCTTCTGCTCCTTTGATTTTTCTTCTCGATTTTTGTGGTTGGACTCTACTTTGTATCCATTGCTTCCTTAGCATTCATTATTTTCCCTGCCTTAGCCATGAGCTCAGTCATACTTTTAGGAGGGTCATTAGCTAGAGTGTTATATAAATTTTCTGGAAGTAATCCACTCATTAGAGCAGTTATGGCTATTTTTTCCTTATAATCTACCACTTCTAACTTCTCGTTATTAAAACGAGTGATATACTCCCTGGTTATTTCCCCTACTTGTTGTCGTACACTCAAGAGATGGGATACTCTCTTTACTGGCTTGGATCTGAAATAAAAATTGCTAATAAACAACTTGGTAAGCTGGTTAAAGTTGGTAATTTATCCTCGGGGTAAGTTATTGTACCATATCTGAGCAGAAACTGTAATAGTACTTGAGAATGTTCTATATCTCATCTTATCGGGGATCGAATAAATGTCAGCGGTAGCTTGATATTGCTCAATATGTAGAACTGGATCAGTTTTGCCATCATATTTGAGGGTGACTACGAGAGATTTTAACTTAGATGGAGTAGGGAAATCCACAATTGCTTGAATTAAAGGGGATCCTTTAACAAAACTTCGATGCAAAGGATTTTTTACTTTCACCATCTCTCCTAGATGAACTTCCAACTGCTGGATTGATCCTTTCCTCGAAGAATTGCCTGCGTCAGATTTATGTATCCGTATTGAACTCTCTTCCTGAGAAATCTACTCAGCGCATACAGATCGTTGGACGCTTGATCTTGATCTGATTGAGGCACTACGTTGGTCGACTAGATGTTGCGTGTTCTTGGATAACGCTTAAGGGGGATTTCTATTTATTCGGGGTCCCAATCGGTCGAAAGGCGAAGATCGGCTTAATCTTTCCAAGACGCTTGGTCTTTTGGGAGAGAAAGAATGATCATCATAAGACTCTGGGTCTCTGATTGTCATTTCTCTCCTCGGTGATAGAACGGCCTGATGTCTTGATAAGGCTGGAGATTTGGCTTGTAGTTGTTACGCTAATTATCTCATTGACTCTTGCATAGCATCCCGTCCCCTGGCGATACTGGCAAGTATTCCATTTAGGTCGGCCAATGTAGGCGGATTGCCTTCGCTTCTAGCAGTGGACTCTAGATCATTCATTTTTCTTGGATAAGGATGTTTGAGATAAAGAATGACGATTAGACACACGTTGTAATACCCCACATTTTTATGACATTAAATAATTATGGAATTAATTATTATTATTGGATTAATTAAATTAAAAAGCTTGAGAAATTAAATTGTTAATTAATCCGAATTTAAAATAATTATTAACTACCATTCCAAGGGTTAAAACTTATTAACGGAAATCATTGATTATTACTGCGGGTATATGTAATATGGAATTATATAATTTTTATAAATTATCGGAGTGGAAAATACGACAGTTTGGTATTTTAAGTCAGGACGTGCGTTTGAGTCGTGTCGGGACTAATTGTATGGAATAAAAAGATAAATTATTTTTGTATAACTCGTATGGTAATTTTGAGTGAGTCGTCGAGTCCGTAATGGTCGAGATAGTCAGAAAACTCTACCCGGGCATTTTATTTGGACTCCGGAGTAATTTTAGACCTAATCGGCACCCCTTAGGGTATTTTTGTCCTTTGGAATTTTGGAGTAATAATATGGACGAAAGTTAAGAAATTAAATAATAAGGTATATGGGTTGGTGGGGATTTATCATCTCTAAACCTACGTGAGAGAAAAGGGAAAGGCACAGAGGAAGGAAGAAGAAGCTATTACTGTTCTTGGTGCCTAACTCAAGAACACACACCAAAAACTATACCAAAGTGTAGATCGTGAGACGAAGAACACACTCATACCCATATCAACGGAAGATCCGACCGTTGAAATTAAGGCAAGTGTTTATTACATGCAATTCATAGCAATAAATAGTTCATATTTGTGAAAGTAGATTATATTCACTTTTTATTTATGAGTTTTGATGAAATTGGAGATTTAAGAATATGAATTGAAATCTGAATAACGAATTAGGATAAATCCCTCATGTAGATAGTTAAGAAATTCCAATTTGATGAGTATTGATGATGGGTGAAATTGAAATTGATGTTCTTATATGGAAATTTGATGAACTAGGGTTTTGAATTGTTAAACTGGGGATTTTGGATTTTATAATTGTTTCATGATGAATTAATGGTTCAAAGTTAAGGGAAATCACTTATACATATTAGAACATTAATTAGGATTGATGTTTTGGTGTTGGGGTTGGGGTTGAGAAATTTAGAGGTTTTAGGCCTGAAATTTTGAGGAAGACGAAGTATGAACAATAGAACGTAACAGGTCTGGCCAAACTAGAAAAAGAACCCATCTCGTTCTAGCGAGATGGAGTCTCGTTCGAATGAGAAGTCATAGTCGTTCAAACGACCTGCTAACTCGTTCAAACGACAGGTCCCAAAAAGGCAAGAAATTCCATTTTTCCCCAGATCATGCTACCCAGTTAATTATGTTAGGGATAGGGATACTGCCATTTACCAATATTAACTTAGTACAGAATTATTCGGGAAGTAGTCCTAGAATGAAATCTTAAGTATTGAATAGTTGAATTAACCTTAGGAAATTTGAGAGTGTGAATAATCGAGTAAATTGCGTAAGTAGTAAAGATAAATATACTACGTGAAGAAATATAAATATGGGTCGGGTGAATACCTAAATTGCTGTAAGGCTTCGGGAATGCCAGTTATTATATGTTTATCATTATTTTGTGTATAGCATACCTACGCTACTTGCTATCGCGCGGACGTTTTGCGCAGTGGACAGTCTTATCCTAGGTGACCCGATGGGGGGAAATTTAGCTTATACCCGGAGCATATGAACTTGGATACGTGCTATCTATTACGTAGGATAGTTTCGATGGTTGAATGGGAGCGTAGGTATGTGCGTGACTCATTTAATTGGTGAGTATGCTCGCCTCCAATATTTGTGTTATGAGATTTACGGTTCGTGAGAGACACCGAACCAATTGTCTTTATGCAGCGAGTACTGCACCGGGACACGATAGCAAAGTATGCATTGCGCCAAGTGTTCCTAACCAAGGGGCGTAGGTTATATATATATATATATATATATATATATATATATAGAGAGAGAGAGAGAGAGGAAGGCTCACCTACATCATGATGCATACATCACATCTAGTTCTAGGCCCTAAGAAACTTTTTTTCGAAATTTTTTATTTTTTCCTTGAAATTAACCTTCTAATCAACATATATTCAAAAAATTAGGTCAAAATACATTTTGTAGCTATTTTTAAAAAATTGACAAAAAACTGCTGGCGCAGACCCTTATAAATAAGGTATTTTGTGCAGTTTTTTGTGAATTTTTTAAAAATAGTTACAAAATGTATTTTGACCTAATTTTCTAAACATGGGTTTGAAGGTTAATTTCCAGAGAAAAATAAAAAAATTGAAAAAAATGATATTTAAGGGGCTACAACTAGGTGTGATGTATGGATGATGTATAAAGCATGATGTAGGTGGGCCTTCTACTATATATATATATACACTTGAGAATGGATTATTTTAATTTGTGAAATTAAAAAATGTATAAGTATGGATAAGTAAAGTAATTCTAGTGGATAAAAAACTTCCTATCAAAATAGTGAATTTAAAATGGATAACTGGCATATAAGAATATTATTAGCGTATTGTATGGGCGATGCGGGTTACTCCCTTCAGATACATTTAGGAGTTTGTGTCAATAACCTAGTTGGGAATATTATAGATGACTAGGTTGGGGTAGACATACTCTAGTTGTGCACATTAGTAGAGGGGTGAGGATCTCAGGCGATAGTTCGGAACTAATATGCACATAATAATTGCATTAATGCAGTTTTAAATACTTGCTAATACAAATATTTTTACAAATCGGGCTCTGGCCCGTTTCTTGCTATTTCTCTTCTCTTTTGCTATATATATATATATATATATTATACCAGGTGTCCGACCACAGGGTCACCACCAGACTTAGATGCGTGGATCATTCGACGAGTTGCAGCTGTTGGGGAAGCCGTAGGTTATTGATATTAGACGCTTCTCTCTTTTCATTCAGTTCTTAGTTCAGACATTTCAGTAAGGTCATGTGTCGCCTGTTTCCACCTTAGTTATTTCAGAGATTGTATTTTCTTTTAGCTTTTCTTTTTCGATTGGATTGAGTATTATGATTCTATAGGTTTTAGACTTTGAACTAGGATGTTTTATCCAGTCTCATTTATTTTAGTATTTGATTCATGTTCAGTATTTATTCTTGTGGAATGGGAATGGCTTATATCTTAAAGCACAGAATTTATTAATGGATTAATTGGGTATAATTAATTTGGAAAATGTTTTGACACTTAACTTAATCAATTATTAGGTGATTAATAATGAAAATTATTTTTCCACAGTGATGCTAAGAATGAACCAACCGAACACTTTGATTTTAATTTAATAAAGGACTGATCACCCGGTATTTAATTAGGCGGGGTGTCACATGTGGTATCAGAACAATAGGTTCTAGTGTCCTTTAGGATCTGCACAGCTTAACATATTTTTCCCTTAGTGTTCTTCGATATAGAGCCCTATCTTTAGGATTGTCATACTCTTATTTATACATTTACGTCTTCAGCTATTTGAGATTTAATTATAATTGTGGACTAATGAATACCTTCTCATTTCAGATGCCTCCGAGACGAGCCCTGAGAAATAGGAATGCCCGGCCATAGCAGCCAGTAGCTCGGGCTCAGGGAATGAATAACGTAGCTGACGTTGCCGCCATTATTGCTTAGGCGATAAATGCAGTTTTAACGGTGGTGCAGCAGGCCACACCCTAAGTACAGGCTGTGGTACCAGTTCCAGTTCAATTTCCCACTACATGGGAGAGGGTCATGGATGCTTTCCAGATGGCACATCCCCTTGAGTTCTCGGGCGGTTCTGACATCATCATAGTGAGCCAATAGAAGAAGATATCCAGAGGCATCTTTGCATGTTCGAGTGTACCGACGTTCAGAGGCAGTTACTGTCTCCTACAAGCTAGTGGGGGCCGCTTTGTAGTGGTGGGAGTCCACTACTACCTTAGAGGAGAGGGACAACATGTCTATTCAGAACTTCTGGGTGCGGTTCGACCGCAAGTATTTTCCCTCCGTAGTACAGACAGAGATGAGGCAGAGACTATTAAATTTAAAGCAAGAGGGTATGACAGTGGCAAAATATGAGGAGGAATTGACGAGGCTGCTTACTCTGGTGCCATATGAGGCACCTACTGAAGACAAGACGATTCTGTTGTTTATGGATGGATTGACCTAGAGGATTCATCAGCACCTCATAGGTAATTTATCGTTCGGTACTTTCATTGATGTACTCAACGCCGCTCTGTTGCATTGACAGGACCATCGCTTCCATTAGCAGGGGAGAAAATGAGTAGGGGAGTCCATCTAGCCGGGCCGGACCGGAGGTAGTAGTGCCAGTATAGCACCATCAGCTCAGGGGCAGGTCTGTCAAGGTGAGCAGAGTTCCCATCAGGGGGACCCTACTAAGAGGTTTCGATCTGGTGACTCGAGACAGGGATATGGGGGTTATAGACAGAGCCAATAAGGCCACTCTAGTCAGCATGTCTAGCAGGGCCAATATCGTTATCAGTAGGACCAACAGCGACATATGCAGGGCCATCAGGGCCAGTGGAGGGGTCACAATGGCCAGTAGGGCCGAGGCCAACACGGATAGAGGGGAGGTAACTTCAGTGGTCGGTGTTTCTCCTGTGGCGAGACTGGCCATAAGAAGTAAGATTGTACCGATAAGGGCATGTTTCCCCAGCAGTAGGGAGCCCAACAGGAGACCCAAAGACACGTCTTTTCCATCGCCCTACCAGAACCAGCGTAGGTCCCAACTTTGCCTGCACCCCCAATTTAGTAAGGACAATTACAGTATGGACATGTTTTTAACATCCACCAAGCAGCACCCCAGCATGAACCACCCGTAGTTGAGGGTAAGTTTCCTATCAATGGTACTATGGGATGCATTTTATTTAGCACGAGTGCTTCGCACTATTTATAGTTACTAGTTTTTCACGGGTCACCGGGTTATTAGCCACGGTAGAGAGTGCAGTGACTAGTGTAGACTCACCGCTGGGTAGTGGGTCTTTGATTTTATTTATATGTCGGGGGGTAAGTATATAGATCGAAAGTTTGATTTTACCTACGGATATGTTAGTCCTAGATATTCACGAGCATGACGCCACCATTGGCATGGATTGGCTTGTAGCTTATAGAGCCATGATAGACTGTTACAGTAGGACTATTATCTTTGCGATACCGGGCCAGGAGATGTTTCTAGTGGAGATGCCTCATCCTGAGGGAGTATTGTGCATCCATTTATATTATATAAATGAGGAGGCCTCTAAGGAGATTTTGATTCCTATTGATTCTATTCCTGTAGTTTGCGAGTTTTTTGACGTGTTTCAGGATATACCGGGACTATCGCCTAGCTGTCAGATAGAGTTGATTATAGATTTGATGTCGAGCACTCATCCAATAGCCCCTGCACCATACTGTATGGCTCCAACGGAAATGAGGGAGTTACGGGATCAGATTGAGCAGCTATTGGGACAGGGTTTCATCCGTAGGAGTACCTCACATTGGGGTGCTCCCGTTCTGTTTATGAAGAAGAGGGATAGTTCGTTAAGTTTGTGTGTAGACTACCAAGAGTTTAACAAAGACAAGATATGGAATAAGTATTTGTTGCCCCGAATCGATGATTTGTTCAACCAGTTGAGAGGAGTTGCCTTCTTCTCAAATATATATTTGAGATCGAGATACCATTAGCTACGGATTAGGGAGCAGGATGTGTCGAAGTGATTTCTTAATGAGATATAGGTCCTACGAGTTTCGAGTCATGCTATTTGGGATGACAAATGCTCCAGTCTTATTCATGAACTTAATGAACCGGGTGTTAGAGAGTTCTTAGATCAGTTTGTTATTGTCTTCATAGATGACATCCTGATTTATTCCCAAATTGAGGAGGAGCATGCCAAGCACTTGAGACGGGTTCTTCAGACTCTATGAGAGCATCAGTTGTATGCCAAGTATGAAAAGTGCGGATTCTAGTTACAAGAAATGCAGTTTCTGGGGCACGTTGTGTCAGAATTAGGGATATCAATGGACCCGTGCAAAGTGTCGGTGATGAGGGAGTGGGGACATCCCATGACACCAACGGAGGTGCGTAGCTTCTTGGGTTTAGCTGGGTATTACAGACGATTCATTAAAAGGTTCTCGAAGTTTGCGGGCCCATTGACAAATTTGACTCGCAAAGGGGTGAATGTTATTTGGGATGATTCTTGTCAGTTAACTTTCAATGAGCTAAAGGATAAGTTGACTTCGACGCCCGTTATTTCCTTACCCAGACCAGGAGTCGAGTACTTGGTGTATACTGACGCCTCTTTACAGGGACTTAGTAGAGTACTTGGTGTATACTAACGCCTCTCTACAGGGACTTGGTGGATTACTTCAGCAGGAGGAACATGGTATAGCTTATGCCTCCCGCAAGCTTAAGCCTCATGAGAGGAATTACCCCACCCACGACTTGGAGTTAGAAGCAGTCGTGTTTGCCCAGTAGATCTAAAGACACTACTTGCTTGGGGAGAAATTTTTCCTATTCACGGACCACAAGTCACTGCAATACTTGTTCACTCAACGAGATTTAAACATGCGTCAGCGGAGGTGGCTAGAGTTTGTGAAAGATTACCAATTCGATATACAGTATCATCCGGGGAAGGCTAATATAGTTGTTGATGAATTGAGACATAGACCAGTAGGTAAGGTTGTAGAAGTGTGGAAGGCGAAATGGAAATAATTGAGACATTAAGAGGCAGTGTCCCGATCCTTTATGTTCGTTATGACGATCACTCCACAAATTGTTACGAGAGTGATTCCAGCCCAAGCCGCCAATTTGTTTTGCCAGGATCAGATTATACGGCTTCTAGCGAAGGGAGCAGAGTCCTACTTAGTGAGCTCAGATGAGGGACTACGGTTTAATGAGATATTAGTCATCCCGGAATGAGAGGATTTACATCATGCAGTGATGACACAGTCTCATGGATCCAGATTTGTGGTACATCCTGGAGGGGATAAAATGTACCAGGATATGAGGTGGTAATACTGGTGGAGTGGGATGAAGAGGGACATTTTGGAGTTCGTGTCCAAGTGTGCCACATGTCAGCTGGTAAAAGCGGATCACCAGAGGCTACCAGGGTTACTTCAGCCGCTGGAGATACCTACATGAAAATAGGAGAGCATTTCCACGGATTTCATCACTGGGCTGCTTACTTCACATTGGGGTCACGATTCTATATAGGTGGTGGTGGATCGATTGACCAAGGTAACTCATTTTCTGTCGGTATAGACGGACTACACTACGGGTAAGTATGCCTGGATGTTTACTATCGAGATAGTGAGATTGCATGGGGGCCCTTGAACATCGTGTCTGACAGAGATAATACTTTTGTATCACATTTTTGGGAGAGCTTTCAAGAGGCTATGGGTACCGAACTGCGGTAGAGTACGGCTTATCACCCATAGACAGATGGGCAGACTGAGCAAACTAATCAGATGCTCGAGGACATGTTGCATATGTGTGTCCTTAACTTTGGACAGAATTGGGAGCCGCATCTTCCAGTGATTTAGCTCGCTTATAATAACTCCGATTAGTTTATGATCGGCATGGCCCCATTCGAGGCGTTGTACGGCAAACCTTATCGTTCTCTTACTTATTGGCTAGAGGTGGGGGATAACAAATTACTCGGGCCAGAGGTAATTCAAGAAACGTCAGCTAGGGTTGAGATGGTCAAAAATCGTATTCGGGTAGCCCAAGGCAGGCAGAAAAGCTGAGCCGACGCAAAGAGGTTCTTCAGGGAGTTCAACGTGGGGGATCAAGTATTACTGCGAGTGTCATCTATGAAAGGGTTGATGAGGTTTGGGAAGAAGGGAAAATTGGCTCTGAGATATGTAGGACCACTTTACATTATCGAGAGGATCGAACCGGTGGCTTACAGACTTGGGTTGCCATAACACTTGCACCGTATTCACGATGTGTTCCACATCTCATCATTGAGGCGGTATCTTAGGGATGAGTTGGCCCACACCCACATTGCAATTGAGGAGGTTTATTTATAGCCTGACAGTTCATATGAGGGGAGGCTTGTGGCTATCCTAGACCGTAGCGAAAAAAATAAAGGTCAAAGGTAGTTCCACTGGAAAGGGTTCAGTGGGAGCATCATAACGTAGAGGAGTCTACGTGGGAGCGAGAGGAGGATATGCGCAAGAATTATCCAGACTTATTCCTACCAGGTATGGATTAATTTTCAAATTTTCGGGCAAAATTTTGTTATTAGGGGGGAAGTATGTAATACTCGGCATTTTTATGACATTAAATAATTATAGGATTAATTATTATTGTTGGATTAATTAAATTAAAAAGGTCGGGAAATTTAATTGTTAATTAATCCGAATTTAAAATAACTATTAACTAGCGTGCCAAGGGTTAATGCTTATTGATGGAAATCATTGATTATTACTGTGGAGATATGTAATATGGAATTATATAATTTTTATAAATTATCGAAGTGCGAAATACGACAGTTTGGTATTTTAATTCATGACGCACGTGTGAGTCGTGTCGAAACTAATTGCTGGAATAAAAAGATAAATTATCTTTGTATAACTCGTATGATAATTTCGAGTGCGCCATTAAGTCCGAAAGGGTCGAGATAGTCAGAAAACTCTACCCGGGCATTTTATTTTGACTCCGGAGTAATTTTAGACCTAACCGGCACCCCGTAGGCGTATTTTTATCCTTTGGAATTTTGGAGTAATAATATGGACGAAAATTAAGAAATTAAATAAGAAGGTACATGGGTTAGTGGGGAGTTATCAGCTCTAAACCTACGTGAGAGAAAAGAGAAAGGCACAAAGGAAGGAAGAAGAAGTTATTGGTGTTCTTGGTGCCTAACTCAAGAACACATACCAAAAATTATACCAAAGTGTAGATCGCGAGACGAGGAACATAGTCATACCCATATCAACAGCGGATCCGACCGTCGAAATTAAGGCAAGTGTTTATTACTTGCGATTCATAGCAATAAATATGTTCATATTGGTGTAGGTAGATTATATTCACTTTTGATTTATGAGTTTTGATGAGATTTGAGATTTAAGAATATGAATTGAAATCTGAAAAACGAATTAGGATAAATCCCCCATGTAGATAGTTTAGAAATCCTAAATTGATGAGTATTGATGATGGACGAAATTGAAATTGATGTTCTTATATGGAAATTTGATGAACTAGGGTTTTGAATTGTTAAATTGGGGATTTTGGATTTTATAATTGTTTTATGATGAATTAATGGTTCAAAGTTAAGGGATCATTTACACATGTTAGAACATTAATTAGGATTGATGTTTTGGTGTTGGGGTAGAGAAATTTAGAGGTTTTAGGACTGAAATTTTGAGGAAGACGAAGTATGAACAATAAAACGTAACAGGTCTGGCCAAACTAGAAAAAGACCCCATCTCGTTCGAACGAGATGGAGTCTTATTTGAATGAGAAGTCAGAGTCGTTCAAACGACCAGCTAACTCGTTCGAACGACAGGTCCTAAAAATCCCAGACCCAGATCATGCTTCCTAGTTAATTATGATAGGGATACTGCCATTTACCAATATTAACTTAGTACATAATTATTTGGGAAGTAATCCTAGAATGAAACCTTAAGTATTGAATAGGTGAATTAACCTTGGGAAATTCGAGAGTGTGAATAATCGAGTAAATTGCATAAGTAGTAAAGAGAAATATACTAAGTGAAGAAATATAAATATGGGTCGGGTGAATACCTAAATTGTTGTAAGGCTGCGGGAATGCCTATTATTATATATTTATCATTATTGTGTGTATAGCATACCTAAGCTGCTTGCTATCGGGCGGAGGTTTTGCGCAGTGGACAGTCTTATCTTAGGTGATCCAGTGGGGGAATATTTTACTTGTACCCAGAGCATATGAACTTGGATACATATTATCTGTTACGTAGGATAGTTTCGATGGTTATATAGGAGCTGATGATGCTAGAAATAGCACCACCAGGTAAGGTGTTGACAAGCTCAAACAGGTGGTAACAATGGCAGCACAAGAGTATATGTATATATGTAATAGAATGAGGTGAGGAGAAAGGGAGGAACACTTGAATGTAAGTGGTTTAACCAATATTCCCTACGTCCACTGTGTGTGTGTGTGAGTAATATCACTTTAAGAAGGCACTAATGGCCATGGATACAATCTCTCAAGCTTTCTCTCTCTAGTCTGTAAAATGATTGAGTTTCAGCGAGGGTTGTAATTATGGATCCCTTTTAAGGTATAGGATGACCTTTATATATAGTACTTGGGGGGTATAATGTACCCCCAGGCATGCAATGAGCATGTACATGAGGCCCCCACCAGTATCATGATGACACTTGGTTGGTCCCAAGTAGGTAATAATGATCTCAATATTCCCTCACGTGGAGGGAATGATTCAATTATAAAAGATTTATCCACATGTTCCAAACCATACATGTTCTTGTAAATGCTCGACCCTATCTTTATTTGATACAACCTCGGCCTAGAAGAATACGAGGTTGATGGGGTCCGACCATTGCTTTGCCGGAGGTTATTCATGTTGACCTCAACCAACAAGGCTGGCCGAGGTCTGGTATGTGTAATTGTAACGTTAGCTTGGGCCGATGATGATAATGCCAAATGATTGATCCCATATGACATTACTGATCTCGACTGATGATTGCAACGTCAGCTGGGGCCTATGATGGTGTTGTAGGGTGGTTGAACACATTAGTCTTTATTGACCTCGACTGATGCCCCGTCGAGGTTGATGTATGAGGTAGGTGCGATGTCGGCTGGAGCCGACCTTCTGGGTGACGACCTTACTGATGGTTGTCATTGGCTTCTGGTTACCTCGGCCATAAGACTAGTCGAGGTTAGTTGCTTTGGGTAAGAGGGTGCATTTAAGGCATATCAATCACCCCTAGCCCTTAGTCTTCTATGTGATTAGACGACTGAGGGGTATGAAGTTTAGGCTGAGGCCATATTTCTCTGTGTGAACTTTATTTGCCACATGTCACCTTCTAAAGTGGGTAGTGTGTTCCCCAAGATGATATGATTTTGCCCTACCTTTAAGTTCCTTAGGGCAATGATAGGCCCTTGGAATTCGTGCCTAATCATTTAGAGGGTTTAAAACCTTCTCTCTTTCTTCTTCTATTTTCCCTCCCTAGCTACTTTTTGTAATTTTCTCTCTCTTCAAGAACTTCATTATTGGTGCATTTGGGGGTTTCTCTTGCTCCAAGGTCTTTTCTCCCCTCCTTCACAACTTGTCAGGTATACCACTTTCCACCTTTTTCCATTTCTATCCCTTATTTTTCATTTCTGAAATTTTCGGTGAGTCTTTGTGTTTTTCGGTGAGGGTTTCTTCCTTGGTTAGTAGGCTGTAGAGATAGGGTAGTGGTGATTGAGTGGTTTTATGACTATTCTGGGTTGTTCATGGGCTGTTTCAGCCACCAACCACCCCTCTTTAGGTTTACGGTGAACTTTCGATTGTCTTCTCATGCGACCTTGTTATTGGTGTTCTTGGTTTGGAAACCTTTCACCTTCCTAATTTGATCTTTAGTTTAGGTTAAGTTAGGTTATTTGCCTATTTGTGATTTTAGGTCCCAAGTGTTGTGTCGTCTGACTTATGCTCAGACCTCTGTACCAACTCATAGAAGAGTTCCCTTCCCTTCGCGTGAAGTCCTTTGAAAAAATTAGGCAAATAGAGCTATCCCAAGAGGAAGCTCGTAGGGCTAAGGCATTCCCTCTCAGATCCATCTATCCCCCACCTCTGAAGGTTATCTACCTTGAGCCAGACAAGCCTGTTGAGCCAGCAGAGGTTCCAGCGGACCTAAAATCAATGTCTGAGTCGTCTTCTTCAGACCCCATGTTTGTAGACTCTTTCCAAGAAGCTGTGGATTACTCTATTAGACAAGATGAGGTCCCTAAGCAGGACGAGGTTTCGAGTCATGCCTTATCTCACCAGGGTAATAGCACCTCACAACCTTCTTCTGATGATGAAATTGTAGGGCCAAGTTTAGTCGTTCCCCCCATCATTAATTCTATTCCTCTGTCGGCCGCTATCGGGGCCGAGTTTGCTCAGAGGCTTCCTGATGGTGTCCCTACACCTGCCCAAGTCAACGTTGCTAGGGATGAAGATGATGGGCGGGAGAGTGATATTGATACTTCTGAGGCAGCCAAGATTGAGAGCTCTATCAGTACGACCTTCTAGCTTTTAGGCACCTCTATTCGATAAAATCTTACATTAACCTTAGGAGACCTCTGAGGGGCGAAAGGGCCTTTGATGGCCGAGATGGGGAGATCTGCGTCTATGAGAAGATGTTCAAGTTGGGCCTCCGTCTTCCTATCCACCCTTCTATTTGAGCCATATTATCCCATATAAATCTATCCCCTTCACAATTATCCCCTAATGCTTGGAGGGTGATGATTGGGGCCATCGTCCTTTGGAGGGTTATCCACCACTCAGACCTTCCAGTTAGGGTCTTTTTAGGTTGTTACGTCCCTTCCTCTGCTAAAAACCATCCTAACTATTACCACTTCTTAACTAGGAAGTCAGAGAAGAAAATTTTGTTGGTTACCCAGACCTCAAATCACAACTGGAAATCTCAGTATTTCTTTGCATCCGGGGCATGGTAATTTAGTCCCCATGAGGCTTTTGGAACGTCGGTTCCAAGGACTCCTTTGAGATGGGGGAAGGTCTCACTTACTGCTAAAGCTGACCCTGGGCTTAGCCAGGATAATCTTCAAAAGGTTAAGGATCTTCAAGATCAGGGAAGCAGGGTTGGCTTGTTAAATATGAACATCTGATGACCCCCTACCACCTCTCTCAGACAGGCCTGGGGGGTGGTTCTTCGATAGAGCTTCATAAGTCTCATTTTTCAAAATTTGTACCTCTTACTTTTAATGCCTCTAATTTATTAACTCAGATACATCTTTTACAGAGTGCCCTGAAGGTACATCGAATGACCTCTGGGAAATGTCTACTCCCAGTCTAGTAAAGCTGATGAATAAGAAGGCTAGTAGAAATGTGCCCCCTGCTACCACCCTAAAGAACATCGGCACATCCAAGGCCGACTCTACCAAAAAAAGAAGAGCATAACTAATCCGGAGCCTCAGAGGCCGGGCAAGACTCAAAAGGGGGATCGCACCATTCCCATCTCAACAGACGACGCCCTGGTTGCTCGTCTTTTTCAATTGAAGATTAGCGACAGTCTCATTGGTCATAGTCTAAAGGCCGCTGACTGAGGAGGATAAGCATTTCTTACGCTCTGTGACGACTGAGGAGGATAAGCACTTCTTACGCTCCTTAGACATCCCTCTGCTCGTTGATTTCACTCTTCACAGATCAATTTAGGTACTAGTTTTTGTTCATTTTCTATCCTCAAGTGCAATATCGACCATTTTATATTTTCTAGCTCATTTCTTATACATTTGCTCTTCTATTGTAAGGTATCTTGTCCATGCATCATTTTGTTAGCTGGACCCTGAAGAAGATGCCCCTCATAGAGAAGGGTCAAGAGGTTGAGAGGGTCCAAGCCTCTTTGAATGCAGAGGTTGAATGTCTGAAGGATGAGTTGAAGGAGGTTAACAAGCTGAAGGAAGTTATTCAGCAAAGAGAGAGGGACATGGCCAAGCTCAAGAAGGACCATGGTTTAGCTTTGAAGCCTAAGGTGGTTGCTGCAGTTAAGGCTGCTCTAGATAACGCTTCAGAGAAGATCATCGAAGTCTATAAAGTCTCTAATGAATTTATTAGCTTTATCTTTGAATACCTTGAAAGAGGTATCAAAGCAACTGGAAAATGGGTGAACTCTAAGGAAAAGGAGTCAAGGAGTCTTACTGCCTCAGATTTTGAAGGTTTGGGCTTTGGTGACCCCCAATTTGCTCAGGCCTTGCAAGAGGTTGAGGAGACCGATAGTGCTCCGACAGAGACTTCTCCCTTGGAAGTAACTAAGACTGACGATGACGGCTATCAAGATGATGGTGCTGAGGTGCCCAACATCAACCATGATGACACGATTGTACGTGCAGAGGCTTAAGTCTTTTTCCTTGTGAAGCTCGGAAAGTTTGTAATTTTGGTTTCCCTTCTGTACCCCTTAGCTTTTGTAAACTCTGATGGCCTCTTGACACATTTGACTTGTAACACTTGAATGTTCATTGATAGATCATTAATCTCATCTTCTTCAAATTGTATTGTTTTCCTTCCCATGTTATGCTTGAATGCCTTACCTCTTTAATGTTTCTTAATAATGTCCACCCTCCATGTTAAAGGTCTAAGCTCACCATATAATGATGTTCACCCTCATAATTTTCACCGAATTTATGGTTTAAGGTCTGAGGTCATTAAATTATGATGTTTACCCTCATAATTTTCACCAAATTAATGATGTTTAAGGTCTGAGGTCATCAGATTATGATGTTCACCCTCATAATTTTTACCAAACTAATGATGTTAAATATCCGAGGTCATCAAATAATGATGTTTACCCTCGTGATTTTCACCGAATTAATAGATTAAGGTCTGAGGTCATCAAATTATGATGTTTACCCTCATAATTTTCACCAAATTAATGATGTTAAAGGTCCGAGGTCACCATATAATGATGTTCACCCTCATAATTTTCACCAAATTAATGATATTTAAGGTCTGAGGTCATCAAATTATGATGTTTACCCTCATAATTTTCACCAAATTAATAATGTTAAAGGTTTGAGGTCACTATATAATGATTTTTACCCTCATGATTTTCACCAAATTAATGGTTAAAGGTCCGCGGTCATCAAATTATGATGTTTATCCTCATAATTTTCACCCAATTAATGATGTTAAAGGTCTGAGGTCACCAAATAATGATGTTTACCCTCATAATTTTCCCCAAATTAAGGGTGTTTAAGCTCTGAGATCATCAAATTATGATGTTTACCCTCATAATTTTCACCAAATTAATGATGTTAAAGGTCTAAGGTCACCATATAATGATGCTTACCCTCATGATTTTCACCAAATTAATGATTTTTAAGGACTGAGGTCACCATATAATGATGTTTACCCTCGTGATTTTCACCAAATTAATGATGTTCAAGGTCTGAGGTCACCATAATATGATGTTCACCCTCATAATTTTCACCAAATTGATGGTTTAAGGTTCGAGGTCATCAAATTAAGATGTTTACCCTCATAATTTCCACCCAATTAATGATGTTTAAGGTCTGAGGTCACTATATAATGATGTTTACCGTCATGATTTTCACCAAATTAATGATGTTTAAGGTCTGAGGTCACCATATAATGATGTTTATCCTCATGATTTTTATCAAATTAATGATGTTTAAACATAATGTAACAAAGTATTATCACTGAAAATGCTGTTTTTATTAACATCCTCTTCATAATATGATAAATGTATTACAAAGAAATAACAGAAACATTGATGATGCTTAGGTTCAGCACCACCAGATAAGTGATGATGAGCTCAAACAGTAGTTACCATGGCAGCCATAGAGATGTATATGTATAAGTGTGTAGAAGGAGATGAGTATAAGAGGAATAAGACAATGATGTATAGTGGTTCAGCCAATTAGGCCTACATCCACTGTGAGCGTGTGATCCACTAAGTATGGGCACTAATGTCCTTGGATGCAATGCATATAAGCTCCCTTTCTCTCTCTATTGTGCGTACAAGCAGAGTTTTTACTAGGGTTACAATTCTCGATCCATCCCCTTCGTAGGGTTGTAGGTGGCAAGTATATATAGGTCTTGGGGGGTATAGTGTAACCCCCAAGTATGCATGGTGTATGTGAATGATGATCTAGCCAATCTCCTGTTGACACATGTAGATGCCAAATGATGACATAATATTCCCTCGCGTGAGGGGGTAATATGGTTATAACGGTCTTCCACGTGCCATGCGAGCGTCACGCGCACTGTTCCACGCTTCTCCTAAACCACGCGTTGTGATGATATCACCCTCGGCCTATGATATGAGGCCGAGGTCAAAGTTACTTCTGGTAGTGAGTCTGGCCTAATTTAGGCCTCGTACTATCGTACCCTCGGAGGGTCGTTTGAGCCTGATGAGGGGTCGGCCCCTTGAAGGGTCGTCTGGACCATGATGAGGGGTCGGCCCCTTGGAGGGTCGTTTGGGCCTGATGAAGGGTCGGCCCCTTGAAGGGTCGTCTGGACCATGATGAGGGGTCGGCCCCTTGGAGGGTCGTCTGGGCCATGATGAGGGGTCGGCCCCTTAAAGGGTCGTCTGGACCATGATGAGGGGTCGGCCTCTTGATGGGTCATGAGACCATCTTGGGCGCGCCTTGGTGGAGGGCGCCCTCGGCCTAACCGAGGGTATATATGGGTATATCAATCACCCCCAGCCCTTAGCCATAGATGATGTTAAGATGTCTGAGGGATAGTGTTGCTTTTGAGACGAGTGTATGGCCAGTTAGATGCATGACACCTGTGAAGATGGTATGCCACCTGTCAAGTTTTTATTCATTGTCGTTCCAGTTTTCCAGGCGTGGCAGCTGTATACTGCTTGGGACTTTGTGCCCTAATGATACCCTCCTCGTGGGCTGTGCTCTGCATTGGTGAGTGGGCCCACTCATTAGCAAGGTACTTAAATAATTTTTTGAAGTTTCTCTTTCTTCCTCTTCTTCGCGCCTGAACTCTCTCTCTCTTTAGCTCCCAGCTTTCTTGCCATTTTTGCAACTTCGACGTTTTGGGTTTGGCAGTTCTGTTATTTCTTCAGAGGTAACTCCTTTACCCTAGTGCCCTCTTTATCTTCATTTTTGTTTGCTTTCTTACTTTAGGGTCGTAGGGTTGGATTTACCTTAGGTTATTTCATAATTTTTCCGGTATCTTCTCCGGCAACTGGTTCTTGAGTGTTCTTGATCAAAACCTTTGATTTCTTTGGTTTTGATATAAAAGTCTAACCTGGTCAACTGTGAGATTGTTTGTAGTTGGCAAAGACAAATCCTTCTAAGTGCAGGGTCTTCCCCTTAATGCTTAGGAGGCTTTATAGTTTAGCTGATGAATTCCCTTCCCTGAGAGAGAAATTATTTGTTGAGATCAGACGAATAGAGGAAGAGGAGGAGAGAAGACGAGGGGATGACCCTAATTGGGTACGACCCATCTTCCCCATTCCTCTAGCCGCAATTAGACCATCTGAGTCTTGTGGGTCGTCCTATCGTCCAGCCGAGAGCTATTCAGGAGAGATGGATGAGAGAGCGTCGTCGCCAACTGGCGCTGGACCTTCCGGGAGAAGAGAGACATATGATCTAAGCCCAGGCCGACAAGCCGAGGGTATGGTTACTTCTAAGGCTGTCCCTATGACAACTCTATCCCTACATGCATTCCAGATGGATTTTCCTCAGGGACCTCTGACAAGTGATGAGGCCGAGGGAGAGGGGACTGAGGATTGTGAGGACTCAGATATTGACCTAGTTGACACATCTCATGCCTCATCCTATATTTCCTCGATCAGGGATTGTGACCTCCTTCTGTGGAGGCATGCATATGGTGTCCCCCCCAACATATCCATGAGGGTTCCCTCTGAGTCTGAGAGGGTCTTTGAGGGTGAAGAGGGAGAGATTGTGGTATATGAATAAATGTTTAAGGTCAGTGTCAGACTCCCTCTACATCCTGCCATCGTAGATATCTTGTCATCCCTCGGCGTTGCCCCCTCTCAGCTTCCTCCCAATTCCTGGAGGACAATCCTCGGCTACATCTCCCTATGGAAAAATGCCTTTACTGACGAGCCTTCCCCCGACGTGTTCTTGGCTTGCTACAATATCACTTCCTCGTCCAAACAACCTGGGTACTATCACCTGGGGGCGAGGAGGTCTGATAAAAAACTTCTCCACGTGGCACAAACCTCCAATCACGACTGGAAGAAGAGATTTTTCTTCATTTCTGGAGAGTGGGAATTTTCCGTCGAGGCGCAACATGTGGACGATGGTCCGAGGGTTCCCAGAAGATGGTCTAATCCCTCGATGAAGGCCAGGTCAGATCCCGGACTGAGTCTGGATGAGAAAGATATAGTTTAATATCTGAGGGAACGAGGGAAAGGGGGTGAAATTGCAAAGTTTGAAGATCTGATGACCCCTAAGTTTCTTAAGGAAGCTGGCCTGAGGGTCGGCCCCCTGACAGAGCTATGTGAGTTATATTATTTTTTGCCCATTCTTTACTTTTTTCAAGTGTTTCATCTTTGCCTCTGCATTTTTCTGACGTGTCGTCCTCCTTTCAAGTCGTCCTTCTGGTATATCTGATCAACTTTGGGAAATGACTGCCCCCAGTTTGCTATCAGGCTTGGGAAAGAAGAAGGGCAAGGAGCCTCAGCAAGCTCTGAGGAAGATGCAGACCGTGGGGCCGACACCTGCTGAGCCGACCTCTGACAGATAAAAGTGGAAAGAGCCTGAAGTCCCTATCGACCCTCGGCCGGATTCACGAACGAGGGTAAGGGTCGAGGCGTCTGAGGGGGACCGCCTCTTCTTCCAGCATGGGGGCCTTCTGGTCCTAGAACTTGGCATTTCTAAAGGTCGAGCCATCTTCTCTGATCGCCAACCTGAGGGCGGCCAAGGCGTCCATGTTTTCTGCCCCCTCAGCTGCTGACTACGAGTTTTTGTCCAAGACGCCCCCGGCGAAGGTGTATGACTATGGTCTTCACACCCTAGCTCAGGTATTTGTTCTCACTTCATTCCCTTAACTGCATTATTTCACAAATTATTTTCTCGGCCTCTTAATGAGTTTCTTTTTCTTATGCAGTCTGTTTGTGCCTTTACCTCGACCACTAAGTGGATGGCTGAGAACCAAGCGAAATTCCATGAAACTGAGAGGGCTATTCAGCACGAGGCTGATCTACAGTCAGAGCTTGAGACTGTAAGGGCTGAGTTAGAGAGCGCCAAGACTGAGCATGCGAGGATCCTGGATGAGCTGACGAGGCAGCATGATGCAGACATGGCGGCCAAGGACTTACTTATAAAGGACAGGGACGAGGGCTTGACAAACTTGGGGGTTCAGCACAAAGCCGATCTTGAGGCGATTGTCAAGAAAGCTGAGGCCGATGCTGTGGAGGCCTACAAACTCTCAGATGAGTTTCAGGGACTCGGCCTTGAATACTTAGAGAGGGGAATTAGGACAGCTTGTCGGTGGGTCGTCCTTAAGTTTGTCGATGCAGTATCTTATGTTCGCCCCTCCATCGAAGCAGTTCAACTGGATGACCCTTTGATTGCTGAGGCCTTGGCCCAGGTGGAATCTCAAGTGCCTCTTGAGGGTACTGGCACATCTGAAGATCAGCCTATTTTGGTCATCGAAGAAACTTCTCTTATCGATGCTGAGGCCCTTCCCTCCGATGTTGCTCAATAGGGTGGTTGTTTGTAGCCAATACCCCCTTTTTGTATCTTATTTTTGTAGAACAAACATCAATTTGTAATACTTTATTTATATTATCATCTCTCTTGTTGTCTTCCATACTCGTCTCTTGTGTGATTTGTATTGTGAATTTTTTATATTAACAGTATCACTAACCCCTCCCTCGTCTTTCTTGAGGGTGAAGGAGGGGTCATCCCTAACGTTCACTCTCATTATAGCCGAGGGTGATTTCCACCAATTTTAATTTATGAGGTTAATAAAGTCCGCCCTCGTCTTTCTTGAGGGCAATGGTGGGGTCGTCCCCACCATTGACCCTCATTATATCCGAGGGTTGTAATTATCAAACTAATGGTTTTTAAATCCTCCCTCGTCTTTCTTGGGGGAATTGGTGGGGTTGTTCCCGCCATTGACCCTCATTATAGCCGAGGGTTGTAATTACCAAATTAATGGTTTTTAAGTCCTCCCTCGTCTTTCTTGAGGGCAATGGTGGGGTCGTCCCCGCCATTGACCCTCATTATAGCCGAGAATTGTAATTACCAAATTAATGGTTTTAATCAAGTCCTCCCTCGTCTTTCTTGAGGGCAATGGTGGGGTCGTCCCCACCATTGACCCTCATTATAGCTGAGGGTTGTAATTACCAAACTAATGGTTTTTAAATCCTCCCTCGTCTTTCTTGAGGGTAATGGTGGGGTCGTCCCCACCATTGACCCTCATTATAGCCGAGGGTTGTAATTACCAAACTAATGGTTTTTAAGTCCTCCCTCGTCTTTATTGAGGGCAATGGTGGGGTCGTCCCCACCATTGACCCTCATTATAGCCGAGGGTTGTAATTACCAAATTAATGGTTTTAATTAAGTCCTCCCTCGTCTTTCTTGAGGGCAATGGTGGGGTCGTCCCCACCATTGAACCTCATTATAGTCGAGGGTTGTAATTACCAAACTAATGATTTTTAAGTCCTTCCTCGTCTTTCTTGAGGGTAATGGTGGGGTCATCCCCACCACTGACCCTCAATATAGCCGAGGGTTGTAATTACCAAACTAATGGTTTTTAAGTCCTCCCTCGTCTTTCTTGAGGGTAATGGTGGGGTCGTCCCCACCATTGACCCTCATTATAGCCGAGGGTTGTAATTACCAAACTAATGGTTTTTAAGTCTTCCCTCGTCTTTCTTGAGGGCAATGGTGGGGTCGTCCCCACCATTGACCCTCATTATAGCCGAGGGTTGTAATTACCAAATTAATGGTTTTAATTAAGTCCTCCCTCGTCTTTCTTGAGGGCAATGGTGGGGTCGTCCCCACCATTCACCCTCATTATAGCCGAGGGTTGTAATTACCAAACTAATTATTTTTAAGTCCTCCCTCATCTTTCTTGAGGGAAATGGTGGGGTCGTCCCCACCATTGACCCTCATTATAGCCGAGGGTTGTTTCCCAAAGATGATCCCATGCGTACTTGAACTGACGAACACAAGATGAGAGGAAACACTGATATTTCTCATTAATTTTCCAAGTGTTCTGCTGGAGCAACACCCATTACAATTATGGTCTGTCAGGGTATTACAACACTATTGATAGTATTTTTTCAAATGATCTGCATTCCAGGGGTTGGAAAAGGGTTCCCCCTCTAGGTTTTCTAGTCTATAGGTCCGTGGGACAACTTCGTCGATGACCCTATAGGGGTCGTGACAATTAGGATGGAGCTTGTTGGGCTTCTGCCAAGTCTTTTTGAGGACCAAATCCCCCACTGCAATTGGTCTCTATTTCACCCTCTAATTGTAAAACCTTGCAGTCCTCTGTTGGTAGGCGGCTTGCCTTATCTCGGCGTCTTCCCTCCTTTCCTCAATCAGGTCTAAGTCAATTCTCCTCTCTTCCATATTTCTCTGGGGGTCATACATTTGGACCCTATGAGTGGGAAACCCAATCTTAGTGGGGATGATGACTTCTGAGCCATAAGCCAGTATGAACGGGGTTTCCCCGATAGAGGTCTTTGTCGTCGTCCTGTAGGCCCACAGTACAGCATATAACTCCTCAACCCATCTTCATTTTGCCTCCTCAAGTCTCTTCTTGATCCTGTCTAGGATCATCCTGTTTGTAACTTTTGTTTGCCCATTAGCCTGAGGTCGGCCTGGGGTAGAGAAGAATTGTTTGATACTCACCCCTTCACAGTACTTCTATAGAGATATATTCTTGAATTGAGTCCCGTTATCCGATATGAGGGTATTTGGGAGACCATATCTGCATATAATGTTTCTCCATATAAACTAGAATGTCTTCTGCTCTGTGATCGTTACCATTGGCTTCGCCTCCATCCATTTTGAAAAATAGTCAATGGCCACGATGAGGAACCGATAGTTATTGATGGCCCTAGGCAAGGGTCCTACTAGATCAATCCCCCACAATGCAAATGGCCACGGGGATGTAATGGAAGTAAGAGGCTGATGGGGTTGGTGAGGGATAGTGGAAAATCTTTGGCATTTGTCACACTTTTTTACATATGCCGTGGCATCTTTCCCCAAGGTCGGCCACCAGTACCCTTGGGTGATCACCCTCTTCTCTAAGGACCTGCCCCCAATATAGCTTGAACATGACCCCTCATGCACGTCTTGCAAAATGCGTGGGACTTCATATGGATGTACACACCTAAGTAAGGGGAGCAAAAAACTTTTTTGTACAAGGTGTCCCCAATGACAGTGAATTTTGCAGCTCTATATCTCAACTTCTTCCTTTCTTGCCTTTCTTCTGGCATCTCCCCCTCTTTAATGTATCTGATCAGAGGGTCAATCCATGAGGCTTCCTTAGGAATATTCAGGCAAGCACCAAGTGTTCCCTCAGCATCTTCAATAGTTGGTCGAAGCAAAATTTCCACTGGGACTGTCATCTTGATGTCTGCCCTAGTTGCTGAGGCCAGCCTGGCAAGTGCATCGGCTCGGCCATTATCGTGCCTAGGTATCCTCTTCAATTTCACTTCTCTGAAGCTCTTCAGTAATGACATTACTTTCTCAAGGTACTTGGCCATCCTCTCATATTTGGCCTTGTAGGCTCCTAGTATCTGATTTACTACCAGCCTTGAATCACTATGGACCAAAATCTAGCCAACACTAAAAGACTTGGCCAAGGGGAGTCCTGCTATCAGGGCCTCATATTCGAATTCGTTGTTGAAGCCTTTGAAGTTGAACCTCAGGGTGTACCCAATGTCTGTGCCATCGGGTGCTGATACTATCAGTCCAGCTCCACTTCCGTTGTCGCAGGAGGACCCATCAACGAAGAGGCTCCACACAGTCTTTTCCTCTAAGAATTTTTTCTCGGTGAGGGATCCCTCTTTAAAGAGGTATCTTCCCTCTTCGTTTTCAGCCATTTTCTTTCTAGCGGTGATTGTCTCAGCCTTATCTGCAGGTGTGTCGGTGAGCCTGTCTCATTGGGTATTTGTCTTCCCGAAGCTCTCATCCTCGTCCTCATCATCTCCCCAAGTGAACTCGGCCACAAAATTCGTCAGTGTTTGCCCCTTAATGGCCGTCCTAGGCTGATATACAATGTCAAACTCCCCCAGCTCTATGGCCCAGGCCATTAACCTGCCTAATTTTTCTGTCTTGTGTAGGACCTGCCTAAGAGGAGAGTCGGTGAGGATGACCGTTGTATAGGACTGGAAGTATGGCTTCATCTTCCTCGATGCATGGATCAAGGCATAGGCTAACTTCTCCATCCTCGGGTATCTTTGCTCTTCCCCCTGAAGTGCCTTTCTATTGAAATATACTGCCCTCTGTACCCCGTCTTCCTCCCTGATGATTGATGCGCTAATGGGTGACTCAGAGACAGCTAGATACATATAGAGTCGTTCCCCCTGCACTAGTCGTGACAATAGCAAGGGAGACCCTAGGTATGACTTTAGCTCCCTGAAAGCCTCATCACACTCTTCACTCCATTCGAAGGCCTTCATGTGGGTCTTGAAGAGTGGCAAACACTTGTCTGTGGCTCTGGATACGAAACTATACGAAGCAGACACTCGCCCCGTGAGCCTCTGAACGTCTTTGATGGTCTTGGGGGTCTTCATTTACAGGAGGGCCTTTATTTTCTCAAGGCTGGCCTCTATGCCTCTTTGGTTGACAATGAACCCCAAGAATTTCCCTGCTCCGACCTCGAAGACACACTTGGTCGGGTTGAGCTTCATCTGGTATTTGTCCATCGTATTAAAGGTCCTCTCCAGGTCAGCCACATGATCCTCTGCCTTCAGGCTCTTAGTCAGCATGTCATCTATATAAACTTCCATAGATTTCCCAACTTGGTCTTCAAATATTTTATTTACAAGGCGCTGATACGTTGCCCCTGCATTCTTCAGACCAAATGGCATGACCTTATAATAGTATGTTCCCTTGTCGGTAATGAAGGCTATTTTCTTCGAGTCTTCAGGGTCCATGAAGATCTGGTTGTACCCTGAATAGGCATCCATGAAGCTCATGAGCTCATGGCCTGTGGGACAATGACTGCATTGGACATCCATTCTGGGTAGATGACCTCCCTGATAAACCCAACATCTTCTAATTTTTTAACCTCATCCCTTATGACCTCATACTTTTCTCTAGAGTAAATTCTCCTCTTCTGCTTTACTGGCTTTGCACCCTCTACCACGTTGAGCTTGTGGCACATGATCTTGGGGTTGATCCCTGGCATATCTGCATGACTCCATGCAAAGACGCTATGTCTTCTCCTCAACAGTTTAATGAGGTCTTCCTTTATATTTGGCTTCAAAGACTTGCCGACTTGGACGATTTTTTTCGGGTCATCCTCATTGAGGATGATGGATTCTACCTCTTCCGTGGCCTCTCCTTTTGATTGGGCATAAATATTGTATATTTATCCCCCTAATTTCAGTACTTTTGTGAACCCGAATGATGTAACATATATGGATTTGATTCAATTTTATGCTTCTAACCTTCTTGGCGAGTATTGCGTGTTTTGTGCTTCTCCTATTGGTTTTACAGGTTAATTATGCAAGCAGTGCAAAGGAGGAAGCAAGACAGTGCAAGAAAAGCTAGGAAGGCAAGTTCAAGGGCATTTTCGTAATTTTTCAGCCTTAGTCCGGAAGTGGGTCCAACTAGAAAGTTTAAGATCTTTCAATTACAAGAACACCATAAAAAACGGCACCTCAATCCGAGCTACGATGAAAGAGTTATGACCCCTTGAAGTTGCGGAAAAATCATAGAAGAAAGGCTAGGAAGGCAAGTTCAAGGGCATTTTCGTAATTTTACAGCCCGATTCTGGAGGTGGGGCCTTCTGGAAAGTTGAAGATCTCGGAACAACGAGCACACTGGAAAAAACGGCACCCAAATCCGAGCTACGGTTGAAAAGTTATGCTCAGTTGAAGTTGAAGAAAAATCCAAGAAAAGAAGAGAAAAACCAGAAAAAAATCTAAGTGCTGAGAGCAAGACCAGGCTGGTACAGCAAACCGGTTCGCTGTACCTGCGAACCGGTTCGCTGTACCTGACACGCGAATTTTGTCTTTCATTTGGATTGGTCTCCAAGTCTCCTAATAGGTTTAAAACACTCCAAACTTGTGGGGAACGAAGGCATTAACCTAGGGGCAGCTTTTAGGGTTATTTTTAGAGAGTTTTTGATAGAAAGAAAGGGGAGGAACATCTAGGAACATCAAGGGCATAAATTACTTCAAGAATTCATTGTTTCGGGTTTGTTTTTGCAAGTTTTAATTCAAGATTCTTGTTTCTTATTATTGTTCTTCCATGCTTTGTTTTCCCATTAGATTCAACTTGTTTTCGCATTCATAATACGTATTTACATGTTTAGATTTAGTTTTATCATGAATTCATACACATGCAACATTATTATTTCATGCATTAGTCAAAGTAACATGTCCGGCTAGGTTTTTCAAGGTTGGGATGCATGAACCCAACCTGATGTGTTAGTGCATGTGTATAACGTCGATCCGCTGAATTTAATGATTAATTTTGATCGTATCGCGTAATTTCATAATAATTGTAGATCTTTATATCTCGTTTGCCTATGGGTACTCGTGATGATTTAGAGTACAATTTGAGTGTAATTACCGCGATACCGATTTACTCATCCTCAGATTAGGTATGACGCGGGCTTGAACCTCGTATACATAATGCTTGGGAGTACTAAATTCCGGGTTTGAATTAATCGGATAAATTTATGATTGACGTTGTCACTACATTACACTAGGGTTGGGGGATTGTATTCCCATCCCGTTTTCTCATCATTTAGTTAAAAGTTTCAATTCAATCCTTCATTCTTAATCTAGGTAGTTTAGTTAGTTGCATTTTTCATTATACTTTCGTAATTGCATTTAGTTTAATCAATCCCAAAAAAAAAAGCCAAATCAATCTTTTTCTTTTCTTCTTAGAGTCATCGCTAGGATTCCTCAATCTTATCCCGTCGTCACAACTTCTGTTGTCCTTCTTCCCTGAGGATCGATACCCGACTTGTCGGATTATTACTTGAACAATAGGCTTGCACTTGAGCCTAGAGAGCACACACTTTAGATACACATTCTGAGTCGTGTCACCTTTCTTCAGCTTCGTCTCGTCTCTGGGGTCTAGGGTATCAATATTTTAAGTGGTTGTAGCCTTCTTGTGTGCCTCTCTTTCTTCAGCGGAGTTGTAATAACAATCTGGCGCTGTCGTCTGGTCTCCCCGAACTTCCCCCACCCCGTAAGGGGTTGGAAATTTAATCATCTGATGGACTGTAGATGGCATAACTTCGAACCACTTGAGGGATACCCGCCCCAGTATAATATTATAGGCTGAAAAGACATGTTCATCCATTACAAAGAAACTGACCTTCTTTGTAAACCATCTCGACCACTCGTCCCCCATCCTGACATTAGCCTCATACACTCCGAGGGGATGAACCTTTTCTCCACTTAACCCAATCAATGGGTGATGGTATGGAACGAGTCTAGCACGGTTGAGACCTAAAGCTTTGAAGCATGGCCAAAACATCACGTCTGCAGATGAGCCCTCATCTACTAGGATCCTCGGCACCTCGCATCCGTGCACCTTGGTAGTGATGAAGAGAGGGTCATCATGTGGAGCTAAGAGGCCTTTGAAGTCCATTCTTGAGAACCCACTATCAGAGTATCCATGTCAACCTTTTTATTTTTTTCTGACTTCGCCTCCAGAGAGGTTGAGTGTACTGTCTTCGTCACTGCCTTGGCCTCAGCCACACGGGCCTTCCTATCAGTGACCTCTGACCCTCCTCCTGCTAGACCCCCAGAGATCATTCCCACTCCGAGCGAGATCATATTAAGCCTCTTGACAGGGCCTTGGTCGTCTCTCGGCGGGAGGTCAGGGTCATCCTCATCGTCAGAAGGGTCGTCCCCTTTTTTTAGGACCTTGTCTACATGCATCACCTCGCTTTTTTCTGGGGTCGTCCCCTCGGCCCCTCTTGAAGGCACCTTTATCAACGTACTTCCTGATCTTCCCCTCTTTCAGCATCTTCTCAATCTCATCTTTTAAAGCAAAGCATTTGTCTGTCACGTGGTCATGGTCTTGGTGAAATCCACACCATAGGTTTTTATTCCTCTTGTTGGGGGTTGCCCTTAACTTCTCAGGCCACTTCAGGGACCGGTCACTCTTTATCTCAATGAGAATATTCTCGCAGCTGACCGTTAGAGGGGTGTAACCAACGAACTTGTCATCCGTACACCTCTTCTTCCCCTCTTTGTTCTTCTTAGGGTACTTACCCCCACTAGTGCCTCCTTTTTCATCTTCGTATTTAGCGGCCATCGCCTCTTCGGCGTTCATCACCTTTCCTGCTGTTGACAGCAATTCAGCCGTCGTCCTCGGAGGGTCTTCAGCAAGCTTCCATAGCAGCTTCCCCTTCTGGAGTCCTCCAATGAGGGCGGTCATGGCTATGCTCTCCTCATAGTCTTCAACCTCTAACTTTTCTTTATTGAATCTGGCTATGTAGTCTCTTAGACTCTCATTCTTCCCCTGCTTAACATAGAGCAGGTGTGTGGTCTTCTTCTGTGGCCTCATCACAAAGGAAAAGTTGTGGATGAATTGGTCTGCTAGCTGCTTAAAGTCTTCAATGGAATTTTTTGAAAGAGACATGTACCAGACATGTGTAGCCCCCGTCAGAGTACCAGAGAAGGCACGACACCTCATCTCATCTGAGATAGAGTATATGTCTGCCGCTGATTGATACATCTCAATATGGTGGACAGGGTTGGTACTCCCGTCATATCTTGGGGTGACCATATGTGGCTTGAACTTTGATGGCGTAGGGAAGTTGACTATCTTCGCCACAAAGGGTGAGCCTATGGAGTATCCTCTCTGAAGAGGGTCCCGGCTCTTCAGTATATCACCGATCTTATCCTCTAGTTGCTGGATTGAGTCATTCCAGGGCCTCGTAGGGTCGACTTAGCCGATGTTATCCCTTGCCGCCTCTTTAAGGTGGACGGAGGGTTTTGCTGTGGCAGGCCTGTGTCGGCTGCTTACTTCCCCCTGGCCGTCGTCCCGTCCTTGGGGTCGGCCCCCGTGGGGTCAGCCATCTGCTGCCTCCCTTCTGGACCTCGCAGCACTCCTTGATCTGGACAATTTTTCTCGTAGGTCATTTACTGGGCCCAGCCTCTCAAAGGCCGACCCCCTGCTCAGGCGATCGAAAGCAGAGCCTCTCGGGCGATCGTCAGGGTTTTGCCTTCCGCACTTCCCTCTGCTCTCTTGGAGGGGTCGTACAGTATTATTGGAGACCTCATATGGCTCCTAGCATTCTATGGGGGCCTCCTCCCCCTCCAGATCATCATACATGTCCTCAGGGCAAGGGTTTCCTTGCCTCCCCAAGCATAGACGTCGGGGGTCATCAACATCCCTACGCCGCTGAGGGGGTGACAGGTCTCTGCGTGGTGCCTGGGATGGTCCCCTGGCTTCATGCTATCCTGGAGATGCTGTCGGAGTAATCATCTCAGGTGAGACCCCTGGTGGTCTTAGTATGTTCTGGCTTAGAGCTGGGAACTGCTCCTGCATGATCCGCTGGCTTGCTACCAAAGACTTCAAGGCTGCCGCCACATCATCCATCTCAGACTGAGGTGGTGGTTGACTGGCATTGGGTCCTGCTCCACTATCCAGTGGAGGGAGTGGTGGTGGTGGTGGCATCTCTGGTGCCATGTGTTTGAGCTGTGAACAGCTGAACTGGAAAAAGACTGGTGAGCTTGAGAACCTTAATGGATCTCTTTCAATGGTGAAACATCTCCTCTCATGGGGAGAGCTGGTTCACCACCAGAGTGCCCAGTGAGGTCAAGCTGTACAAAGGACGAGATGTTTTCTCGTTCCCACAGACGGCGCCAAACTGATGATGCTTAGGTTCAGCACCACCAGATAAGTGATGATGAGCTCAAACTATAGTTACCATGGCAGCCATAGAGATGTATATGTATAAGTGTGTAGAAGGATATGAGTATAAGAGTAATAAGATAATGATGTATAGTGGTTCAGCCAATTAGGCCTACATCCACTGTGAGCGTGTGATCCACTAAGTATGGGCACTAATGGCCTTGGATACAATACACATAAGCTCCTTTTCTCTCTCTACTATGTGTACAAGCAGAGATTTTACTAGGGTTACAATTCTCGATACATCCCCTTCGTAGGGTTGTAGGTGACAAGTATATATAGGTCTTGGGGGGTGTAGTGTACCCCCCAAGTATGCATGGTGCATGTGAATGATGATCTAGCCAATCTCCTGTTGACACCTGTAGATGCCAAATGATGACATAATATTCCCTCACGTGAGGGGGTGATATGGTTATAACGGTCTTCCACGTGCCATGCGAGCGTCACGTGCACTGTTCCACGCGTCTCCCAGCCAAGGGAAAAGTTCCTTCTGGTAGTGAGTCTGGCCTAATTTAGGCCTCGTACTATCGTACCCTCGGAGGGTCGTCTGAGCCTGATGAGGAGCCAGCCCCTTGAAGGGTCGTCTGGACCATGATGAGGAGTCGGCCCCTTGGAGGGTCTTCTGGGCCTGATGAAGGGTCGGCCCCTTGAAGGGTCATCTGGACCATGATGAGGGGTCGACCCCTTGAAGGGTCGTTTGGGCCATGATGAGGGGTCGACCCCTTAAAGGGTCGTCTGGACCATGATGAGGGGTCGGCCCCTTGATGGGTCACGAGACCATCTTGGGCGCGCCTTGGTGGAGGGTTCCCTCGGCCTAGCCGAGGTTATATATGGGTATATCAAACATCATATGTAATATTTCTTCGAGTGGGCAGCATTCCAAGGATTGGAAAAAGGTTCCCCTTCGAGATTTTCTAGCCAGTAGGTACTAGGCATAACCTCATCAACTACTTTGTAAAGACCATTCCAGTTCAGGTGGAACTTATTTGCCTTCTGCAATGTCTTCTTTTGGACTAGGTCTCCCACAGCCATAGGTCTTGATTTCCCCCTTTGGTTATAAAACTTGGCAGTTTTCTGCTAGTAGGCTGCCTATCTAATCTCCGCATCCTATTTTCTTTCTTTAATCAAATCCAGGTCAAGTCTTCTCTGTTATTCATTCCTCTAAGGATCATAGGTCTGGACTCTATGAGTGGGAAGTCCTACCTCTGTAGGGATGACAGCTTCTGAGCCATGGGCCAACATAAATGGGGTCTCTCCCGTTAATGTCCTTGCTGTCGTCCTATAGGCCCATAACACAGCGTGTACTTATTCTATCCATCTCCCTTTGGCCTCTTTTAACCTCTTCTTTATCTCGTTAAGGATTGTTCAGTTCATGACCTCAGTCTGCCCATTTGCCTGGGGTCATCCAGGAGAGGAGAAGAACTGCTTGTTCCCCACTCTTTCACAGTATTTTTCTAAGGAAGCGTTATTGAACTGGGTTTCGTTGTCTGAGATGAGGGTATTTGGAAGACCATATCTACATATGATGTTCCTTCAGATGAACTGAAAGGTCTTCTGTTCTGTAATTATGATAATTGGCTCAGCCTCTACCCACTTGGAGAAGTAATCAATAGACACCACTAAGAATCGATAGTTATTTGCAGCCCTTGACAGGGGTCCTACCAAGTCGATACCCCATACTGTAAATGGCCAAGGTGAGCTGATTGACGTCATAGGTTGATGAGGTTAATGGGGGATGGTGGAGAACCTCTGGCACTTATCACATTTCTTCACGTATGCCACTTCATCTTTGTCCAAGGTCGGCCACCAGTACCCTGAGTGATTATCCTCTTAGCTAAAGGTCTTCCTCCTATGTGACTCGAGCAAGAGCCCTCATGTACATCTTCAAAGACGTGAGGAACCTCTGAAGGGTGGACACATCTAAGGAGAGGGAGTAGAAAACCCTTTTTATGCAAGTTATCTCTCCTATAATTGAGAACTTGGAAGCTCTGAAACTCAGCTTTCTCCTTTCCAACTTTGATTCTAGCATCTCTCCATGTCTGATGCATCTGATAAGTGGGTCCATCCATGGGGCTCCTATATTCATATTGAGGCAAGTTCTGGCAACCTCTTCTTCTTCGATGGTTGGCTTGAGCAAGATTTCAACTGGAACTGTTCTTCTTATATTTGTCCTCGTTCTTAAGGCCAACCTAGCGAGTGCATCGGCCCAACTGTTGTCTTGCCGAGGCATCCTCTTCATATTTACCTCCTTGAAGATTTTTAGCATCATTCTCACCCTCTTCATATATTTGGCCATCCTTTTATTATTGTCCTCGTATACCCCCAAGATTTGGTTGACAACTAACCTTGAGTCACTGTGAACTAGGAGTCGGCCAACACTAGGGGCTTTTGCCAACGAGAGTCCGGCTATCAATGCCTCATACTCCGCCTCATTGTTTAAAGCCTTGAAGTTAAATCTTAGCGCGTATTCAATGTCGGTACCATCTAGTGCTGACACTATCAACCCTGCTCCACTTTCATTTTCACAAGATGACCCATCAACGAAGAGGTTCCAACCATCTTCATTTGAAGAGAAGTTTCCCTCTGACAGGGTCCCTTGCTTGGAGAAGTGCATGCCTTCCTCATTTCCAACTATTATTTTTGTGGGCCTTCTTAACCCAACCTCGTTCGGGTCTTGAAAGACGTTTCTGTTCGGTTCATCTTCAATCTCCTGACTAATTTCAACCTCAACCTCTTCCCAAGTGAACTCTGCTACAAAGTCCGCAAGGGACTGCCCTTTGATAGTAACCCTAGGTTGATAAATAATGTTACATTCCCCCAACTCGATAGCCCAGATCATCAACTTTCCTAACTTCTCAGGCTTATAGAGGACTTGTCTTAGTGGGGAATCAGAGAGGATAACCATAGAGTGGGCTTGGAAGTATGGCTTCATCTTTCTAGAATCGTGTATCAGAGCATAAGCTAATTTTTCCATTCGAGGGTATTTTTTTCGGATCCTTGAAGAGCTTTACTATTGAAGTATACTAACCTCTGCACTCCATCATCTTCTCTTACTATGGCTGCACTAATGGCTAATTCTAAAATAGCTAGATATACATACAACATCTCCCCCATAATGGACTGAGACAGGAATAGAGGGGATTCGAGGTAGGACTTGAGCTCCTTAAAATCCTTGTCGCATTCCTCATCCCACTCGAAGGCCTTTCTAAGAACTTTTTAAAAAGTAAGACACTTGTCTGTAGCTCTTGAGACAAACCTGTTAAGGGCAGCAACTCTTCCGGTTAACCTCTGAACGTCTTTGATAGATCTGGGTGTCTTGATTTCTAGCAAGGACTTAATCTTTTCAGGTTTGGCCTCTATTGCCCTCTGATTGACAATGAACCCCAGGAACTTTCTTGCTCCTACCCCGAAGACACATTTGGCTGGGTTGAGCTTCATCTTATATATGTCCATGATGTTGAAAGTTTTTTCAAGGTCGGCCACGTGAGTGTCAGCCTTCAGGCTCTTCGTCATCATGTCATCTACATACACCTCCATGGACTTGCCTATCTGATCTTCAAACATCTTATTTACAAGACGTTGGTAGGTAGCCTCTGCATTCTTCAAATCGAAGGGCATAACCTTGTAGCAATTGGTCCCCTTATCTGTAATGAACGTTGTCTTATCTGAGTCTTCTGGGTTCATAAAAATCTGATTATACTTGGAATAGGCTTACATGAAGCTCATAAGCTCATGTCCAGCTGTGGCATCCATCATCTGATCAATACGATGCAGGGGGAACTCTCTTTTGGGCAAGACTTGTTCAAATCAGTGAAGTCTACGCACATCCTCTATTTCCCATTTGCTTTTGGCACTATGACTGTGTTGGATAACCACTCAGGGTTTATGACCTCCCTGATGAACTTGGCTTCTTCAAGCTTTCTGACCTCTTCTCTGATAACGTCATATTTTTCTCTTGAGTATACTCTCCTCCTTTGCTTTATGGGCATAGCGTCTTCCATAACATTGAGTTTGTGGAATGTGACCTTAGGATCAATACATGGCATGTCTGCGTGTCTCCAGGCAAAAATGCTTCGTCTCTTCCTTATAAACTTTACCAGCTCTTTTTTTATCTCAGTTCTTAGGGCTTTATCAATTTGATGGTTTTTTTCGGCTCGTCCTCATTGAGGACGATGGATTCTACCTCTTTAGTGACTTCTCCCTTCTTGAGCTTTGTCTCATCTCTAGGGTCAAGGGTGTTGATGGTGTAAGTGGTTATAGCCTTCTTATGAGACTCTCTTTCTTCTATGGAGTTGAAGTAGCATTCACGTGCCGATGTCTGGTCACCCTGCACTTCCCCTACCCCATAGGGAATTGAGAATTTTAGCATTTGGTGAACCGTTGAAGGCACGGCTTCAAATTCTTTGAGGGCTACTCTTCCTATGATGAGGTTGTGAGCTGATAAGACATTCTCATCCATCACAAAGAAATTGAGTTTTTTGGTCAACCTCTTAGGCCACTCATCTCCCATTCTCACATCCATCTCATACATGCCCAACGGATGAACCTTTTCTCTACTGAAACCGATCAAAGGGTGATGATAAGGGATAAGCCTAGCTCTGTTGAGGCCTAGGCTTTTAAAACAGGGCCAGAACATTACGTCTACTGAACATCCCCCGTCAACAAGGATTATCTGCACCTCACATCCATGCACCCTTGTGGTGATTACCAGAGGGTCATCGTGGGAGCTAGAATTCCTTTGAAATCGAGTCGTGATCCATATCTACCTTTTTTCTCTTCTCGTGTTTAACCTCTGAAGATGCTAGATTCATAACCTCTACTTTAATCATTATCTTAGCCTCGTGTTTAGGGTCTCGTGTTTAGTCTCTGCCACATGATCTTTGCGGTCGGCTACCTCTGAGCCACCCCCTGCCAGTCCTCCACAGATGGTGTTAACACTAAAGGAGATCATACCAACCCTCTTCACTGGGATATTGTCATCTTTTGGTGGGAGGTCAGGGTCATCATCATCATAATCATTTAAGTCCTCAGCTCTTCTGGTTGGGGCATCTTCCCGACACCTGTCATTTCTCTTCTTCTTAGGGTCATCTCTTCCCCCCTTAGAATCTCTACCATCCACATACTTCATGAGCTTTCCAAACTTCAACATTTTTTCAATTTCATCCTTTAGGGGAAAGCATTTGTCAGTCAGATGATTGTGGTCTTGGTGTAACTCGCACCACAGACTCTTATTCCTCTTATGCGGAGGAGCCATCAGCTTCTCCGGCCATCTCAGGGACCTGTCATTTTTTATTTCGTTAAGGATGTACTCGCAGCTCACAGTTAGAGGAGTGTAGTGTGCAAACTTGTCGTCCGCATCCCTCTTCTTTCCATCCTTCTTCCTTTGGAATTTTCCACTGCTACTTCCGTTCTCATCCTCATACTTTGCAGCCATCGCTTCTTCAGCATTCATGACCCTACCAACTGTTGCTAACATCTTGACCCTGGATTTTGGAGGGTCTTCATCAAGCTTCCAAAGTAACTTCCCTTTCTGTAATCCTCCTATAAGGGTTGTCGTGGCTATATTCTCTTCGTAGTCTTCAACCTCCAACTTTTTCTTATTGAATTTTGTAATATAGTCTCTGAGGCTCTCATTCTTGCCTTATTTTACGTAGAGTATATGGGTTATCTTCTTCTGAGGTCTTACCCCAAAACAGAAGTTGTCTATGAATCGCTCAACCAAACCTTTAAAGTTCTTTACCGAATTTTTAGGAAGAGAAGTGAACCAAATGTGTGCAGCTCCCGTCAAAGTGCTTGAGAAAGCCCAGTACCTCATCTCATTCGGGATTGATTAAATGTCTGTTGCGAACTAATACATCTCAATATGATGTACCGATTTGGTACTTACATCATATTTAGGAGACACCATTGGTGGTTTGAATTTGGCAGGGGTTGGGAAGTTGACAATCCTTGCCACAAATGGAGAGCCCTATGAGAATCTTGTTTGTAGTGGGTCTCGACTTTTGATGAGTTTACATATTCTCTCTTCCAGCCATTGGATAGAATCTTTCCATGGTTTTGCAACGTCGTCCTGGCCGAGGTTGTCCCCAGCCACCTCCAAGGGGTGGACTGAGGGTTCCCCATCCACTGCATAACGTCGGTTATTGACCTCCTGACCACAGTCTCGACCTTAATGAGGTCGGCCCTGATGAGGCCAATGTTCACCATCTCCCATTTGGGAGCCTGCTACACTTCTTGCCTTTGATAACTTATGCCTCAGATCATTAACTGGGTCGAGCCTTCAAAGGCCGACCCTCTACTCAAGCGATCAAAAGCTGATCCTTTTAGCTGGGACTCACCAACCTCGTCCCTTCTTGCTCCGCAACCTCGGCTCTACTGTATAGGACGTACTGTGTTATTTAAAACCTCATAGGGCTCCCGGCAGTCTGCGAGAGCATCCTCTGCCTCGATATCATCGTACCTATCCTCAGGGCAAGGGTTTCCTTACCTCCCCAGGCGTAAACGCCTAGGGTCAGCAGCGTCCCTCCTCCATTGACGAGTAGGTTAGTTTTTTTGTGGCGCCTAGGGTGGTTCCTGGCCTCAGGATGAGGCTGAGCAGCCGCCGTAGTAATCATCTCCGGTGAGATCCCAGGTGGTCTCATTATGTTTTGGCTTAGCTGGGCGAACTGCTCCTGCATAATTCGTTGTCAAGAACCTAAGTACTTCAAGGCTGCCGCCATCTCGGACTAGGGTGGTGTGTGGCTCGAACTGGGTCCTTCAACACTAGATGGTGGAGGAGGTGGCGAAAACTCTGGTGCCATATGTTGAGACTAAAGAGCTTGTAATGAGAATATTGGAGAGCTTGATACCTTAAGGTACCTCTTTCAATAGTGAAACAGTTCCACACAAGGGGTGGTACCTGGTTCACTACCAGAGTCTCCGGTGAGGTCAAGCTGTAAAAAGGAAGAGATAGATTCTCGTTCCCATAGACGGCGCTAAAATGATGATGCTGGAAATAGCACCACCAGGTAAGGTGTTGACAAGCTCAAACAAGTGGTAACAATGGCAGCACAAGAGTATATGTATATATATAATAGAATGAGGTGAGGAGAAGGGGATGAACACTTGAATGTAAGTGGTTCAACCAATCTAGCCTACATCCAATGTGTGTGTGTGAGTAATATCACTATAAGAAGGCACTAATGGCCATGGATACAATCTCTCAACTTTCTCTCTCTACTGTGTAAAATGACAGACCTAGGATTGTAATTATGGATCCCTCTACAAGGTAGAGGATGACCTCTATATATAGTACTTGGGGGGTGTAATGTACCCCCAGGCATGAAATGAGCATGTGCATGAGGACTCCACCGGTATCATGATGACACCTGGATGGTCCCAAGTAGGTAATGATGACCTAAATATTCCCTCACGTGGAGGGAATGATTCGGTTATAACAGATTTGTCCACGTGTTCCAAACCATACATGTGCTTGTAAATGCTCGAACCTATCTTTATTTGGTATAACCTCGGCCTGGTAGAATACGAGGTTGATGGGGTTTGAGCATTACTTTGTCGGAGGTTATTCATGATGACCTCGACCAACAAGGTTGGCCGAGGTCAGGTATGTGTAATTGTAACGTTGGCTTGGGCCGATGATGATAATGCCATATGATTGATCCCATGTGACATTGCTGATATCGACTGATGATTGCAATGTCGGCTGGGGCCTATGATGGTTTTGTAGGGTGGTTGAACCCATGAGTATTTACTGACCTCGACTGATGCCCCGTCGAGGTTGATGTGTAAGGTAGGTGCGATGTCGGCTGGAGCCGACCTTCTGGGTGACGACCTTGCTGATGGTTGTCATTGGCTTCTGGTCACCTCGGCCGTGAGACTGGCCGAGGTTAGTTTCTCTGGGTAAGAGGGTGCACTTAGGGGTATGTGCGTGACCCATTTAGCTGGTGAGTATGCTCGCCTCCAATATTTGTGTTATGAGATTTAAGGTTCATGCGAGACGCCGAACCAATTGTCCTTTATGCAACGAGTGATGCACCGAGACACGATAGCATGTATGCATTGCGCCGAGTAGTCCTAATCAAGGGTCATATATATATATATATATATACACACACACATACATACTTGAGAATGGATGATTCTAATGTGTGAAATTAGAAAATGTATAAGTATGGATAAGTAAAGTAATTCCTGTGGATAAAAGACTTCCTATCAAAATAGTGAATATAAAATGGATAACTGGCATATAAGAATATTATTAGCGTATTGTGTGGGTGATACGGGTTACTCCCTTGAGATATATTTAGGATTTCATGTCAATAACATAGTTGGGAATATTATAGATGATTAGATTAGGGTAGACATACGCTAGGTGTGCACATTAGTAGAGGGGTGAGGATCTCAGGCGAGAGTTCGGAACTAATATGCACATAATAATTGCATTAATGCAGTTTTAAATACTTGTTAATTCAAATATTTTTACAAATCGGGCTCTCACCCGCTTCTTGTTGTTTCTCTTCTATTTTGCTCTCTCTCTCTCTCTCTCTCTCTCTCTCTATATATATATATATATATACTATACCAAGTGTCCAGCCACATGGTCACCACCTGACTTAGATGCATGGATCATTTGACGAGCTGCAGCTGGTGGGGAAATTGTAGGTTATTGATATTAGACGCTTCTCTCTTTTCATTCAGTTCTTAGTTCAACCATTTCAGTTATGGCATGTGTCGCCCGTTTCCAGCTTAGTTATTTCAGAGATTGTATTTTCTTTTAGCTTTTCTTTTCTTGTTTGATTGAGTATTATGATTCAATAGGTTTTAGACTTCGAACTAGAATGTTTTATCCAGTCTCATTTATTTCAGTATTTAATTCATGTTCAGTATTTATTCTTATGGAATGGAAATGGCTTATATCTTATAGCATGGAATTTATTAATGGATTAATTGGGTATAATTAATTTAAAAAATGTTTTGACACTTAGCTTAATTAATTATTAGGTGATTAAGAATGAAAATTGTTTTTCGACAGTGATGTTAAGAATCAATCAATCGGACACTTTGATTTTAATTTAATAAATGACTGATCATCCGGTATTTAATTAGGCGGGGTGTCACACACGTCCCACAAACGACGCCAATATGTTAATGTCAAAAAATGGACTTAGTCCATTTTTAGAATCACAGATAAAATATATAATTTCAATGAAATAATTAAAAGAGTGACACAAGGTTTTAAAGTGGTTCGGCTATGTAAGAAAGCCTACGTCCACTGTTATGGTATTGATTTCAGAGATTACAGAAAGCTAGGTATCCTTATAAATAAGAATATTCTAGGATTTGTTATATCTTGCCTTTGCTGAAAGGGATACAATGTATTTATAGTGACACAGAGGTCAAGGGTTGGAATGTTAAGAGATGTAATGCCTTTATACATTTAAGTATTTACACCCGTACATAATGAATGTGACGGTTGATTGTGTTAACCATGTGTGGTAAGGCTCTTGGTGTGGTGACGCTTCATTGGTATCGATGGTCGACATTCTTCATGTTGGTTGACATCCTTGTCGAACTACTATTGGCTGACTAGGACTTCGATAATGTAAGAAGACAAGTGTTCACTTCTAACTGATCCATGTAGGTGGATAATTTTTGGTATCAATAGTGAGCAAATCATCAAATTAGGCATATATTTAAACTTAGATTAACAAAACGAGTAAAATTATAGGTTGATAATCGTCACCCTCGGACGGGATAAATAGCATAAATGGTTGCATGAACATAAAAGTGCTAACAAGATTAATCACATTTGGACAATTAATTAAACCTAGAGTTGTCACCCTCTAAATTCTCATAAAATCTTAATTTAAGTTCGATGTCAACGAATATTCTTGAAATTACGCATGAAAGGTCGTAAATATGGAGCATACATGATATACCCCGTTAAATTTCCTAAATGTGACACAAGGAACAATTAACTCATTAAAACTACCTTAAACCCATCATAACATAGCATAACAACTAACTAACCCATGTGAGTATAACAATCTCAACCTAGATTAAGTTACCTACAAAGCATGTTAAATAGCATTAATTAAATGAAAGCAAGTAAATGAAAGCAATCAAATCTAGGTTACAAAGCAAGTAAATAAATAACAAAGAAAGAAAAAGAACAATGGAAGCTTGGATTAAGAAGAAGATGATGAATAGTAACTTACAAACCCCTCGGAGAGAGAAGAAAAACCAAAAATCCCCTCCAAACCCCTTCTTCCTCTAACCTAATTAGAAAGCTTGATAAAAAAATAAGATGTAATATGTAAAAACTATATAATAAAATATTGTCTTCAAATACACAAAGACCCACTTAAATATTAAGTGGTAAAAGAAATAAAGATAAAAGAAAAGAAAATGATTTGTTTTAAGTGGTTTGGTGTTGTCCTTCCTCCGCGAGAAATCCCGTAACCTCTACGTTATTGATCGAAATCGCGCATCATCAGCGTCCACGTGAAGATGACTCAGAGGGATTCAACTTCTGTGAAGATATTTAACTAAAAACTCAAATTATAAAATTACTGAAATTCCCCTGTACGTGTGATTGTCGACAGAACTTCCTCGGAACGATACCAAACTTCACACTAAGCACTGTAATACTTAGAAAAGATCAATTATGTGGCGCCCTGCCTAATTAAACATCGGTTCATCAGGCCTTTATTAAATTAAAATAGGTTTCTCATTTGGTTCATTCTTAGCATCACTATCGAAACGTTTTAGTTACTAACCACCTAAGTGAAATTAGATCGGTGCTAAATTTTATCTTTCCTTAATAACAGATAAAAGAACCATACTGGAAATAAATTAACCATCCACAATATAATAGAATCCAACCATCACAGTATGTAAGATCAAAGAGGTTTGCCGAATAAACCATCGGCAAAAATCCAAAACCAAATACTCCATAGTAATAAAAGAAAACAAGTAACTGAAAACTCATCACGGACAACATGTCCATACATGGAATATAAAATAAGATCCTACACTAGATCTGAATGGATGAATCGTCTATTCAAATCAATCATGTCAGCATCCATAGTGATACAACTCCGAGTCCCTGGAATGAAGTCATGCTTGGCGTTCCTGTGGCTGGACACCTAAAAGGTTTTGAAAATATTTTATAGCAAGTATTAGAACTAAAAATGTTTTGAAAATATTTAGCAATCGTTTATCACAATATAAAATCGATTATTGATTACACATGTTAGGTTCACGCACTCTCTCTTGAGTTTCCTCACCTCTCATCTATAATGCACGCCTAACGTTCTACACTTAGCCCACCTAACTATACTACCCAAGCTGACTAGACTAAAGTATCCACCTGAACTTATCTACACGTCTAAGTTCTCATACCACCCATACAGTTCATTTATTTTATTAACATCTCTCATATGTCAATTATCAATGTAAGTAACATTCCTCACATGTTATCTTTTAAACCATTACATTAAGTTTATCCACTTAATTTATTCTTTTAGAAATATGTTATCTAACTGTCTACTGTCTCACATTCGGAGGCAATACGCACGGTATATATTTATCACACAATATGTACAAATAAAAATATATATCACTATAATATCTTCATATCGCACATTAAAGATTCATTAGTTCGGATATTCCTTCGACCCCAATTTATCATGTCACTCACATTAGTCCGGATAGCCCTCGACCCCAACGTAAACGCTATAAATATGTATATTGGTCCGGATGTTCCATCGACCCTAATATTATCATTATTCGATATCGCTCCGGATAGCACTCGACCCCAAATCGAACTTTCATGTATTGGTTCGGATATTCCCTCGACCCCAATACCTCTAATATACTTTAGGTATTCACACTGCCTAAGTATTCATATGATAGGTATTCACACAACCTGGGTATTCACACATGTACATAGTATATCTTCCTCGTATACTCACCGTACTAAATTTCTTTACGAAATATTCCACTTAGTGTATGCATGAGTATTCACACGACTCTAACGGTCCTAGTTATTCCTTTATTAATTTCAGTAGTTAAATCAACATTTATCCTACTGGCCTACTAATTAATCCATTCGGAATTTCCCGTAATTCGTTATCTTTCTCTTCGATAAATTACGACATAATTCATTTCAAATTATTCTCGTATTAATCCTTGCAATAAGACTATACAAAAACCCCACACGGGGCTACTGTAATATAATACATCTCATTTTATATCCCAATAAGGTTCCAAAAGTTTATTGCGACAACTATATAGAAAGTATAGGCCAACAAGTAAAATTTTCATTTTTCTCGAGGACCGAAACGAACTGTTCTAGTCCTAACCGAACCGTTCTGCTATTCTGCGAACACCGAACTGAACAGATATGACCTGGACCGGACCGGTCCGATTGTATTTACCTCGTCTTCTTCGTCCAGTTCATGCATTTTCCCCCATTTTCAAATACCAAACTTACATTACACTATACCAAAATCACAACTAATCATTCCAAACCATTTCTAAATGCATTAGGATGGTTTCTAACGTTATAAACATATCAAATCATTTCACAATTCAACCAAGAATGAATCAAAACACAAAACTTCCTCAAAACCCTATTTTGTGTTCTTCCCACGTATTAAATCAAGAACCCAGATTTATTTCATATTAATGATCAAGCCTCCTCTGATTATTAATCCTCTACATAAGTTAAATCGTTCTACATGCAGATCCTATTCCAACATGCATAAAAATTATTTTTTTTCTCCCAAAAACATTGATTTAACAAAAACTATCCTTGAAACCCTACACATGGGTATTACAACTTCAAAAATATTGAAATAAACAACTTGTCTTAAAGTGGATGATCTAATTTCATGATAAAGATGATGATTTGATGTGCTTCTCTCTAAATCCCCACTCCTTAGATGCTTGTGATGCATGAACACCTTTCAATTCTCCAAGAATCCTCCTTAAGCTTTTGGACATGGTCTCTCTCTTCTCTCTAATGGCCTCTCTAAGCTCTTAAGGTTTCTAACCCAAGCCTCATTTCTTAATAATCTGATATAAAACTCCAAAATTCGTAGGTCTCTAAACCTCCTTTTGCCAAATGACCAAAATGCCCTCAATAGGTGACGATTTTGTCTAAAATTGACACGGGACCCAAACTATACCCTCGGGTATACTATCCGTGACCTCTAAATTATCATTCGGTTCACTAAAAATATTTCTCATTTCCCACATCAAAATAGTCTGCACGCGACTCTTGGTGAGATAACATAAAATATGTACATATCACTCATTATGCCGTATAACACAAATCATCAATTATTTACTATCCACACTTAGTAAATATCATATCATATCATAATATTAATGAGTATCTATCTCTGAATTAATATTTAATAATCACATTTATTATTTAATCACCTTAAATTACTTCACTCGGTATTTTCTTAATTAATTCCCGAATTAATAAATTATAAATACGCAGAAATACGGGGTATTACATACTTCCCCACTTACAAAGGAATTTTGTCCCCGAAATTAGGGCATACCTGTGGTGAATAACTCTGGATACTGCTCTCGCATGTCATCCTCCCGTTCCCATGTCGACTCATTAGTATTGTGATGTCCCCACTGAACTCGCACTAGTGGCAACACCTTAGACCGCAGTTTACGCTCACTGATTAGGCATAAATTCTTCCAAATTTACACCTTAATTTAAAGGATTTTATTATCTCGGACAACGTAAAATGAATTAGTTTATCTCATATCTTTGCTATCGGTTTCGTCTAACAAGTATCCCGAGTTTTGTGTATTTCTTATTAATTTTATAGGTATTTAATACATGAAAGAAAGAAAAAAAATGGAAGAAGTAAGAGAAAAGAAAGAGGACGAATCAAAAGAACAAAAGCGTAATTTTCACCAGAATTCTGGTAAAGGACCCAAAAAAAGTCGAAGATCTCGAATTTATGAACGCATAGGAAGAAACGGCATCCCATTCCGACTTCTGGAATAGAAGTTATGAAGACCCGAAGATGTGAGATAATCAAGAGATATTCAAGAGAAATTGAGAAGCCAATCCGGACCAATTCGGTTTATTTAAAAAACGGACCAATCCGAGTACCAAAAATCTCTGCATAAAAATATGTCTACCGGACCAATCCGGTATTCCAAAAAAACGGATCGATCCGGCCCCAAATTTCACTGCAAAGAGACCTGTCTAGCGGACCAATCCGGGTGTTAAGAAAAACGGACCAATCCGGTTATTACTCGGACCAGTCTGATATGTCCTGACCGGATCAATCTGGGGTTCGAGATTTGGGATGATCTTCTTCTTGATAGAGTTTTGTATGAATCCAACTCTTGTAATTTTCGTAGGGTATAAATTTAAAATACCTCCCAGACATTAGAGGAGGCTTCTAATCCGTGTAGAGAAGCTTTATAATTAGCTTAGAAGAGAAAATAGTAAGAACCCTAGTTTTTATACCTTTGATTACAGTTCTGCAATTCAAGTAATTTTATTCCAATTCTTGCTTTCATCATTGCAGTAGTGCTTCTTTTGTAGTAATTTCATTCTTCTTCACCTTTAATTGTTAGAAAAAATGCTTTCTTTCATTAAAAATGCGTTTTCTTCTAGTTTTAATATGTCCGGCTAAGTTTTCAAGGGTTGGGGTGCATGAACCCCACCCGATGTAATTCATGATAGTGGAAATAGAAGTTGGAATTAAAAATCTTAGGAGAATTGTATCGTAGTTAATACGATACTGATTTAATTCATCATTTGCTTACATACTGTGCGGGCTACGATCTCTCATATATGTAATACTTAGGAATGTTAAAGATCGGGTTTTTAATTTGTCCTTTGCTTACATACTGTGCGGGATACGATCCCTCTTATATGTAATACTTAGGAGCTTTAAGAACCGAATTCATTTAAAAGTTTTAATTATGAATCTAGTATCCTACGAAGTGAATTACTAGGGTGTAGGGGATTTTAACCGACCTATCTTTCTCACTTCATAGTTAAAAGTTTTAGTTAAATCGTCATTAGTCCTTTAGTTAATTAGAGTAATTGCATTTCATTTATTCATAATTTCATTAGTTACTCAGTTTCATATTTGCATCTAGTTGCAGTCATTTCACAATCCAAATCACCTTTTCCTTCTTTTTAGAATCAAAGTTAGGTTACCTTCGTCTTTCCAACGTCGTTACGAATTCGTCGTCCTATTTCTTTGAGGATCGATACCTGACTTATTGGATTATTACTTGAGCGACAGGCTTGCACTTGAGCCTAAATAGCACGCACACTAAACACATTTGTGGTCGCGTAAAGTTTTTGGTGTCGTTGCTGGGGATTTAGGTAGACTTAGGTTAGATCGAGTCAATCTAAAACTTTGAAAAAAAAAATTCTATCTCAAAAAGCCTTTAATGCAAAATCCTGAACATACTCAGACTCTTCACAATACTCCAACCAGAATCCACGAAAATTCAATCGTTGAGTTCAACTCTGAAAGCCCCCACACTAGGGGTGGAAATTCGTGTTAGTCGTGTCATTTTAGGGTCGCCTTGATTTTTATTTTAGTATAAGTTTTGGGTACTCCTAAATCTATATAAGCTAATCTGGTAATGTTCGGGTCATTTCGAGTTATTACCATAAACGGATTATCGGGTAAAAATTGACAGCTCTACCTTACACACCTCGCGTTCCAAAATTCTAGTTTCCAATTCCTGCACCTGAGCACTCTATTAGTAACTACACCCTGAGTCAAACTTCGAGTCACACATCTAGGACACAGAGTGAGTACACAGAGTCATTTGAAGAGAGTGTGAGTGTGATGTCTGATGCAGCGAGTTTCGGTACTGGAGAGGGAGATCTCCCCTATAGTCCCATGAAAGACTTACTCTTTCCTGAGTGGACTATCACCCCTGGTTGCATTTTAGTTTCGTATAATATCGGTCAGTTCCACTTTCGTAATGGGATGATAAAGATTCTCCCTACGTCTAATGGCATGGATTCGGAGAAACCATACCTTCATATTCGTGAGTTCAAAGAGGCGTGTGACACATTTAGTGATCAAGCTTGCACGCAAGATGTCGTTCGCCTAAAGCTTTTTTCTTTTTCCTTAAAGGATAAAGCCAAGACCTGGCTATGGTCTCTACCCCTAACTCCGTCACTTCCTAGAGAGATATGCAGTATAAGTTTGTCTTAAAATTCTATCCACGGCACAAGACCAACTCTTCCAAAACTCAAATTCAAGCTTTCTGACAACACGATAATGAGTCTTTTGACAGATGTTGGGAACGTTTCTAAGAGTTAGTAAGTGCATGCCCCCATCATGGTTTTGACAAACACCTAGTGATATCTTTCTTAATGGGTTAATAATAGCTTCCAAATAACTTGTGCAAATAATGTGTGAAAGAACCTTTTGGGATTTAAACTCATGTGATGTCGAGGCCCATCTTAAGTATGTCGCAGAGACTACTCAAGCATGGGACACATTTGATCCTAAACAAGCTCGAACTAGATAACCATATATCAATCAGATTACATACGATCTATACCATTTGGATAGCAATACCTTAATAGACCATCGATTCGACTAGTTTTAGAGAGATATGAAATAATGGTTTGATGGTCGGTTGAGAAATATCTCCGGATCCATCCATGGTTCGAAAGAAAAAGTGTGTGCTATCTGTGAGGCGGGCCACTCCACAAAGGTGTGCCCAAAAATTTCTGCCTATAAGGCCATGCACAATGAGCAGGTGGATGCTATAGGAGGATTCAAGGGGAATTTTAATGCCCCACATGGGAACTCGTACAACCCAACGTGGAGAAACCATCATGGTTTCAACTATAGACAACCACAAGCTGCGATGAACCCACATTCACAGGTTTTCCCACCTCAACCACCTCTTTAATACCAACAAGCACCACCACCTTCAGCCCCATATATTTCTCCAACGCGGAGGACCCTCGAGGATACAATGAACCATTTCATAAATTCTTAAGGTGCACACAATGCTAGATATGAACGCATATTCGCCGAAATAAATGTGAACATCTCCAAAATACAGTCTGCATTGAGCATCCAAGAGAAGGTCATGTTTCCTGCCCAAGGCCAAAGACCTCCCCAAGGTCAACCTAGTGTTAGCTCCACCTTTACAGAACAGCAGGAGCACTTCCAAGATGTAACCACTCTTCGTAGTGGGAGAGTTAATTAATTTATCACCTCTCCCACACGACATATCAAAAGACAGGGAGAATTCGCTCGACATGAAAGACGTCGAAGATATCTCCTTGAATGAGAGTGAAAAGGAAAACACTAGTGAGCCCGAGGTATTTGTGAAACCACCCTCCGCTGTGCTATTTCCTCAAAGACTGGTTCCTGACCATAAAAGGACCGTAAGTAAAGAAGTGCTAGAGGTGCTTAAGAACGTGAAATTGAACTTTCCTTGATGCAATAAGGCAAATACCATCCTATGCAAAATTCATAAAATACTTATTGACAGTCAAGAGGAGGATGAAGTTAAATAAGAACATGTTTCTAGCACAAAATGTGAGCTCAATCCTTCTTAATGATCTCCCACCTAAATATAAAGATCCCGGTACACCCATCATTTCCTGCACCATTAGAGAGAACAAATTCAAAAAAGCCTTACTCGATTTGGGGGCAAGTGTCAACATCCTCCCTTATTCGATTTATAGGAAACTTGATCTGGATGATCTTAAGCCCATAAGGATCACTCTCCAGTTAGCGGATCGAACCGTGAAGATACCAAGGGGTATAGTTGAGGACGTGATACTCTAAGTAGACACTTTATACTTCCCGGTAGATTTTGTCATTTGGGACACGGATCCCTCCTTTGCCTCGAAAAATCTTGTTCCCAACATCCTTGGATGCCCATTCTTAGCTACGGATAACGCAGTGATCAATACTAGAAATGGACAGATGCAACTCACTTTTGGGAATATGACTTTAAAAACAAACATCTTCAACATAGCCCAACAAGCAGGGGAAGAAGATAATCTTCATGCGATGAGCTTAATTATGGATATCGTAGAATAACACTTTGAGGAAAATTGTTGTGGAGATGCCTTAGAAGCTTTCCAAGCTTATAGTCATGAAAGTGAGGGCGCCTACACCGAGTTTGAGTGGGAGATAGAGGAGTTGAGAGGCTTACTCGATGAGAGAGCGTCGGACGAGTATGCGAGAGATGTTAATTGGGTTTCTCAATTCGAAGAGTTACCGCCAAGGGAATCACGCATACTGCCCTCTAACGACAAATTCCCGACACTCGAGTTGAAGAAACTACCCTCCAATGTTAAATATGCTTCCCTAGGTGAAAGTGAGACATTTCCTATTATTGTCTCCTCTAGATTAGATGAAGAGCATGAAGGTAAGCTATTGAATATTTTGAGGAAGCGCCAAAGTGATTTTGGTTGGTGTATAGCTGATTTAAAGGGGATAATCCCTCTAATTTGCACCCATAAGATTCACCTCGAGGAGGATGTTAAGCCTTCGAGAGAAATGTAAAGACGGTTAAACCTCACAATGAAAGATGTGATGAGGGCTGAAATTATAAAATTATTGGATGCCGGGATTATTTACCCAATCTCGGATAGTAAGTGGGTAAGCCCCATTCAAGTTGTCCCGAAGAAGTCGAGCATGACTGTGATTAAAAGCGCCAAGGGAGATCTATTTCCCCAACGTACCACCATTGGATGGCGCATTTGCAATGATTATCGGAAACTCAATGCGGGAACTAGGAAAGACCATTTCCCCTTACCATTTATTGATCAAATGCTTGAAAGAGTAGCGAGCCACCCTTATTATTGCTTCCTAGATGGTTATTCCGGATATAACCAAATTGAGGTAGATGTACTTGATCAAGAGAAAACAACCTTCATTTTCCCCTTTGGAACGTTTATCGGCAAACGTATTCCATTTGGTTTGTGTAATGCATCGGCGACCTTTCAAAGGTGTATGTTGAGCTTATTCAGTGACATGGTTGAGAGAGGACTAGAGGTGTTTATGGACGACGTTAGTGTTTTTAGCACCTCCTTCGACCTATGTTTAGCCAATATTGAGAAAGTACTAGCCCGATGTGTGGAAAAGAACTTAGTGATGAATTAGAAAAAAATGTCATTTCATGGTAACCGAGGGTATAGTTCTTGGCCACATCGTATGATCCAAAGGGATCGAGGTTGATAGAGCAAAAATAAATGTCATAGCTGACCTACCCCCGCCTAAATCGCTGAAAGATGTGCGCTCCTTCTTAGGCCACACGGGGTTTTATAAAAGGTTCATTAAGGACTTTAGCGCCATCGCTAGACCCTTAAGTAATCTTCTCATGAAGGACACCCCATTTGAATGGACGTAAGCAGGCTAAAGTGCGTTTGAAAAATTGAAAAACATGCTTGTGTCCGCTCTCATTATGCAAGCTCCAGATTTGTCCTTACCATTCGAGCTTATGTGTGATGCTAGCGATTATGCATAAGGGGCAGTTTTGGGCCAAATAAAAGACAATAAGTCTCATGCTATCTACTATGCTAGTCGGACCCTTATCGGACCACAACTCAATTACTCCACTACGGATAAGGAGTTGCTAACGGTAGTATTTTCTCTTGACAAATTTTGGTCCTATCTTACCGGTTCTCCCATCACCTATTTCACCGACCGCGCGGCTTTAAAATATCTACTTGCAAAGAACAAATGTAAAGCCGCGCCTCATAAGGTGGATCCTATTCCAACAAGAGTTTAATCTCTCCACTAAAGACAAAAAGGAGTCGAAAACGTCATTACCGATCACTTATCATGACTTTCGCCCGATGTACCTTGTGATCCTACACCCATAGATGAGTGTTTTTTGGATGAGCAACTCTTTGCCACCTATTTTTTGCCCTGGTTTGCGGATATAGTGAACTATCTTATCACGGGAGTCGTCCCTCTTAATTGGACACCGCAAGATAAGAAGAGATTCATCACTTAGTCGTGCATGTTTTTCTTCGATTAAATCATCCGACGATGCGTACTGGATGACGAAATTCCAAAAGTCATCCAATTTTATCATTCGAAAGCATGTGGAGGCCACTTTTTCATGAAAAAGACAGGCGCTAAAATTCTCCAAAGCGGTCTGTACTGGACCATAATGTTCCAGGATGTTAACAATTATTGTAAATCTTATGATAAGTGTTAATGGATGGGGGCGATTACCCGACAAGACATGATGCCATTAACCCCGATTCTCATCATTGAGGTTTTCGATTGTTGGGGTGTTGACTTCATGGTCCCTTTTCCCCCGTCTTTTGGGTACCTATGCATCCTAGTCGCAGTAGACTATGTTTCTAAATGGGTGAAAGCTATAGCTACCAAGACTAATGACAATAAAGTGGTGATAAAGTTCCTGCACGAACACATACTTTCTCGCTTCGGTGCACCTAAAGCGATAATCAGTTATAACAGTACCCACTTTTTCAACAAGCCATTTAAAGGACTTATGAAAAAGTATGGTGTCATTCACAAGGTTGGAACGATATATCACCCACAAACGAATGGGCAGGACGAGTTGGCTAATCGTAAAATCAAGCACATACTAGAGAAGGTCGTCAATCCCGATCGGAAAGATTGGTCCATTCGATTAAACGATTCGCTATGGGCCTAACATACCGCATACAAGAACCCACTCGAAATGTCCCCATTCTGCTTTGTGTATGGAACACCTTGCCATCTTCCCGTTGAGTTAGAGCACAAAGCGTATTGGGCAATTAAGAGGTTAAATTACGATATGGACAAAGTCGGTGAAGCTCGTAAGCATCAACTAAATTAGTTAGAGGAGATACGCAATGATGCGTATGAGAATGCCAAGATTTTAAAAGCCCAGATGAAACTAGAACATGATAAGATTATTCAACGAAAAGAGTTTCAACCGAGACAAAAGTTATTCCTCTATAACTCCCGGCTTCATCTATTTCCGAGTAAATTGCGATCCCGATGGATTGGCCCATTCGTTGTGAAAAGCGTATTCTCCCACGGAGCAGTAGAATTGGAAGATCCAAAAGGGGGGAATGCGTTCAAAGTCAATAGACAGCACCTAAAGCTATATGTTGAGGTGTGCGTAGAAGATATCGACACCATTTGGTTGTCGGACCAGTGAGCTTGAATTGAGAGGTCGTCGCACCCCTGACGTGTATGGGCTGAATTCTTGTGTATAGTAGTTGAACGTAGGTTAAGATAGTGGAGTCCGTAGGATCACATCACAAGCAGAGAGGAATTCGAGCACCAGCACGCTTTATGAGGCAAGCATTTTAGAGCCATAATATCGAGGTGAGAGGTAATAAAGTGATACATGTGTCAGATTGTAGGTAGGAGCAGTCGAAAGTCATAGGAGGAGAGTGCACCATCCCATAGGAGGACTAGAGCCATTCTGGGGACAGGATCGATCCGGTCCTGGGCACCCGGTTTGGTCTGGTCTGGAAAATCAAAATAAAAAAATACAGGACCCGGATCGATCCGGCCCTAGGGACTCGGATTGGTTCGGTGTCTGCAACTCTTTGCCTTCCCTAGGTTTATCCCCTTTTCCCCCAATCCCTCAAATTCCCTCCATTTTCGTCCCCTCCCTTCCCAGCACTCATTTTCCCTCCCAAATCCTCCTCTTTTTCCCTCCAAATCCTACCCTACCCACTCCCCTCACCACCTATAAATTCTACACCTTCCCCACCTCATTTCCCCCACCACTACTCACTCTCCGCCTCTCTTCCACTTATTCTTACCAACACTCTTACTTAATCCCATACCCATGGCCAACCAACCACCTCCCCAAAAATACGATTCCATCGAAATTCTCGACGACCGAGCCGCTGGCTACCGCTCCCGTCAAGAGCAACGGTGGTGTGAACATTTCTTCGGCCAACCTCGCAAACTCCAAATTGAACCCAAGTCATTTGGAATGACCTGCCTAATTCTGTCACCGCTTTTTTCATGGCCCAAGGTTGGTGTCATTTCCTCAACGAACCTCATGATGCGGTATGGCCCAACGGGATGCTCACCTTCTATGGTTCCCTTATTCGCACCGACCACCACGTGGCTGAAGCTTCCATTAGCGGCGTCCGCATCCCTTTCTCTTTGGAACTTCTGTCCCAGAAGTTGGCTGCCAAAGATTTCCCTACTCCACAGCAATACATATACCCCAACCCTCCTGCCCTGCTTGAAAAAGACATGTACATGTCTCGCATCGACCCCATTGCTAATTGGAACACTGAAACCTACCCGGTGGGCCAGATCAGCGATAAAGTGAGCCTCACTTTCAAAACAGTAATCGCCAACATTCTCCCCATGGGAAATAACTCGGCGACGCGCCCACGTCAATCCACCCTCATCTACCACCTCTTCGACGACAACACCCCCCGTTAGCCTGGCTGCTTGCATTTATAAGGATATCTTCTTCGCCGCCACGGACAAAAAGGGAATCACCCCTCTCCCCTTCCCCCGGCTCATCACATTTATGTTAGCCGAGGGCGAAATTACACCCTCGCAAGATTTCTCGCGTCTCCCAACTCCTTTTGAGGCCACTACCAAGACCAAACGTGAAAGAGAACAAGCCTGCATCCAAGCTCGATTGGCACAAGAGTCTAGTGATACCGAAGAGGAGGATACTGATGATGACGCGGATGAGAGCGGTGACGACGAGAGCAGCGACGAAGGGGAGGAGGAGGACATTGTGATGTGCGAGGCCGACGCCGATTATGATAGTGACGAAGATTCTGATTTTTCACCAGCAACACATAAATTAATCGCGTCTCTCGGCGGTAGAAACCCGGGTTGACGAATTCATCACACAATACAATAAGGACCAAGAGGCATGTCAACGGGATCAAGCGGCTTACCGAAGGGATACGAGCATGATGCATCATCTCCAAACTCACATGTACGAACTCAACTTCGGTGGACCCCCTCCAAGCTTCTTCTATGACCCGTATAACCCCAGCGCCCCCGGAACCTCCAAACCCCCACCCCAATGATGTTTTTTTCTGAAAGGCGGTTGTTTAATTGTTAGTTATTTTCACATGGTTGTTTGATTTCTTTTTCGTTTGCAACACATGTTGTTCCGTTATATAAAATTCTGCATTTTCCATATTTGTTCGTTTTATTTATTCGCACTTTTAATTCACTTTGAGTTAGATTTTAGTCCTTTTTGCTTGTGGACAATGCAAAAGTCTAAGTTCACAAGTGCGTCTTTCTAAAACTTCACAAATTTTCAAAAATGCCCAGAAATTTCAAAAAAATTGAAAAAGTTTTGAAAAATCCAAAAATATTTTTCTTCGAAATAAATAAAAATGGGAAGTCAAATTTTTCAAGAATATCATTAAAATTCGGTCTAAAGTCTCAAGTTGTAAAAACAGAATACACAAAGATGAAATGAACCAAAGATGGAAATTGAGCAAACGTAGACGACTTAACGAATAAATGTGGAGATTCACAAACCCGATGAGATTCGAGCCTTTCATTATTGTGAATTTATAAATTAATCTGAGTTAATTGTTAACTCGAGGTTATTTTAAGCATTATAATAAGTCGTCGAGGATCTTAAGTCTTTCACTTTGATCGGTTATGGAAAATGTGTGTGATATTGCCTTGAAAAAAGTGTCAAATAGATCTCTAAACTAAATTAATCTTGAGATGCTTACGGTAACGCAATTAGTATTTCGGACAATGAAGTAGGCCCTCATTTGTCACCCAAAAATATTGGCCAAAAAAAGTAGCGGATTTTTTTTTATCCCTTTTGTAAACCAAAATTGAACCAAATAAATTTTTCCCTTTCGTTTGATAACTGAAAAACCCCAATCGGCCCGGAATTGTGAAAGTTAATAATCCCAGAAATTAAGTCCGAAAAGTGCATAAAAAGGGCAAGAAAAGAATAGATATGCTCAACAAAAAAATACCAAGAAAAGAAAAGCGTGGAAAAAAAATAGAAAAAGAAGAAAAAAAATGAGCAAAAGCTCGAAAAAGCACAAATGGACATCATAAGAAAATTTTCCAATTCCAGATTTCCTTACCATTCCCATTTTACCCAATATCCCTTTAACCCGAAAAAGTCCTAACATAGTCCAATCTGCGAAATTGGGTACCGCGTGGAGAGCTAAAACAAAAAGAGATTAAAAGAGATTAAAGATATGAATTAGAGGCAATGTTCCCGTTTTCTTATAATCGTAATTCGATGATGAGATCCATTTACCATAAAAGTCCGTCTTTATATTTGTGTGCGTGAACTTGGTTCCAATGCATTTACTCTTATAAATCATGCATACCAAGAGAAAATAGCCGCCCTTCCGAGATATTCGTTTGGGAGAGCATCCCGTGAGATTTTGAAATCAAAATGAATTTTTGGATAAGTAACGTAATGGTCAATCGGTGGAAATCCGTGATTAAATTTATGGCTCCGCACACACACACTATGATTTGAGACTCCTGAAAATGAATTGATGATGACTATTTTCTCGAAAAGTTTAAGTTATACAATTTTTACGCATTTTTAATTTTCTTTGAGTCGAATTTTGTGGGTATATTCGCTGCAAACCCTCACGAGACGCAACTTGTCCTACTAGGGTAACCTAGGGGTTTAAAGGCTTGTTGCATACGCTAAATGCAATCGCTTGCCCGCGAAAGAGGTATTCTATCCCATTTTAGAGTTGGATCATGTTTTGATTCTTTTACATTGCTCGGAACGATCAAGGTTCTAAGTTAGGGGGGTTTGATTAGGCATAAATTCTTTCAAATTTTCCCCTTAATTTAGAGGCTTTTATTACCTCGAATAACGTAAAATGAATTAATTTACCTCATATCTTTGCTAACGATTTTGTTTAACAAGTATCCCAAGTTTCGCGTATTTCTTATTAATTTTATAGGTATTTAATACATGAAAGAAAGAAAGAAAGAAATCGGAAGAAGCAATAGAAAAGAAAGAGGACAAATCAAAAGGACAAAAGCGTAATTTTCACCAGAAATCCGGTAGAGGACCCAATATAAAAGTCGAAGATCTCAAATTTATGAACGCATAGGAACGAACGGATGTCCCATTACAACTTTTGGCATAGAAGTTATGAAGACCCGAAGATGTGAGATAATCAAGAGTTATTCAAGAGAAATTGAGAAGCCAATCCGGACCAATCCGGTTTATTTGAAAAACGGACCAATCCGGGTACCCAAGTTCTCTGCATAAAAATACGTCTACCGGACCAATCCGATATTCCAAAAAACTGGATCGATCCGACCCCAAATTTCACTGCAAAGAGACATGTCTATCGGACCAATACGGGTGTTAAAAAAATGGACCAATTCGGTTGTTACCCGGACCAGTCCGATATGTCCTGATCGGATCGATCCGGGGTTCGAGATTTGGGATGATCTTCTTCTTGATAGAGTTTTGTATGAATCCAACTCTTGTAATTTTCGTAGGGTATAAATTTAAAATACCTCCCAGACATTAGAGGAGGATTTTAATCCGTGTAGAGAAGCTTTGTAATTAGTTTAGAAGATAAACCAACAAGAACCTTAGTTTTTATACCTTTGATTCCAGTTCTGCAATTCAAGTAATTTATTCTAATTCTTGCTTTCATCATTGTAGAGGTGCTTCGTTAGTAGTAATTTCATTCTTCTTCACCTTCAATAGTTAGTAAAAATGCTTTCTTTCATTCAAAACGCGTTTTCTTCTAGTTTTAATATGTCCAGCTAAGTTTTCAAGGGTTGGGGGGCATGAACCCCACCCGATGTAATTCATAATAATGGAAATAGAAGTTAGAATTAAAAATCTTAGGTGAATTGTATCGCAGTTAATACGATACTGCTTTAATTCATCCTTCGCTTACATACTATGCGGGCTACGATCCCTCATATATGTAATACTTAGGAGCATTAAGAATCGAATTCATTTAAAAAATTTAATTCTGAATCTAGTACCCTACGAAGTGAAGTATTAGGGTGTGGGGGATTGTAACCCGACCTATCTTTCTCATTTCATAGTTAAAAGTTTTAGTTAAATCGTCATTAGTCCTTTAGTTAATTAGAGTAATTGCATTTTATTTATTCATAATTTCATTAGTTACTCAGTTTCATGTTTGCATCTAATTGTAGTCATTTCACAATCCAAATCACATTTTCCTTCTTTTTAGAATCCAAGCTAGGTTCCCTTCGTCTTTCCAACGTCGTTACGACTTCGTCGTCCTGTTTTCCTGAGGGTCGATACCCGACTTATCGGATTATTACTTGAGAGACGTGATTATACTTGAGCCTAAATAGCACTCACATTAGACACATTTGTGGTCGCGTCACTCACTACGATCTAGATTAGCCACGGGCCTCTCCTCATTCGAGGCGTTTAGTTATAAGTCAATCTCCTCAAGCGGAATGTGCCAGAAGGCTCTCTCGCTCTTTGATTAGGCATAAATTCTTCCTAATTTATCCCTTGATTTAGCTACTTTTAGCACCTCGAACAACGTAATTGAGTTGAATTTATCTCATAACCGTGCCACTGACTGATCCTAATGAGTACACCGAGTTTCTGGTATTTTGTGGTGATTTTGCAGGTATTTCATGTCAAGAAACGAAAGAAGTAAATCGGTAGAATCAAGAAAGCAAGAAGGAAATGTCTCAAGGGCAAAAGCGTAATCTTTATAAGGAATTCGGATGAGGTACCTAAAGAGAAGTCGAAGACATATCATTCACGAGCACAAAGGAAGAAACAGCACCCCAATCGGAATCCCGGAACAAAAGTTATGAGCATTTAAAGAGGAGCCAAAAAGTCAAATAGCCGGACCGGTCCGCCCCTACCCCGGACCGGTCTGCCTTGCCAAAATCCAGAGGACCCCGGATCGCATGCAAACCGAAGGAGGCAAAAATAAAAGGAATCGGTCCGCCCCAAAATAAAAAGAACCGATCCGCCTTGGGGGAGACCGGTCCGCCTAAGACCCGGACCGGTCCGGTCTTCGAGATCTGAAAATCTTTTCTCTTCCTAAAAAGACTCCTAATGCAGCTGACTTCCGATATTGTTGTAGGGTATAAAAGACCCGATTTAGTATTGTTATAGACACGAAGAATTAGTAGGTTTTACCTCTTCTTTTTCAGAAACCCTAGCTTAGTTAACATTTTCATATTTATTTCAAGGATTGAAGAATTTATTCAGTGATTTCTGTGAGTATATGTTTCTTTCATTGTTTCACTTAGTGCTTGGATAATATTAGTGATTAATTGTTAATTCCAATTCTTTTCTGCATCTAATTATTATTTTTCTTAGAGTAACTATGAGTTCCTGCACATTAATCCTTGTTTCCGTCCTTGTCAACATGTTAGGCTAGATTTCCCAAGGTCGGGATGCATGAACCCAGCCTGATGCGTTAGTGTGTGTGTATAAAATTAATCCGCTGAATTTAATGATTGACCTTGATCGTATTACGTAGTTGCACAACGATTGTATATCTTTATATCTCGTTTGCCTCCGGGTACTCGTGATGATTTAGAGTGCAATTCGAATGCTACTATCGCGATACCGATTTACTCATCCTCAGATTAAGTATGACGCGGGCTTGAACCTCGTATACGTAATGCTTGGGAGTACTAAATTCCGGGTCAAATCAATCAGATAAATTTAAGATTAGTATTATATCCGCACTATACTAAGGTTGGAGGATTGTATTCCCGTCCTATTCTTCTCATCATTTAAAACAAAAAGTGTCAAATCATCCTTCATTCATAATTTAGGTAAGTTAGTGTAGTTGCATTTTTTTTTATAATTTCATATTTGCATTTAGTTATAATCATCCCCAAAATCAAATCATTTTCCCTTTATTTTTAGAGTCAAGGTTAGGATTCCTCCGTCTTTCCCGTCGTCACAACTTCGTTGTCCTTTTTCCCTGAGGATCGATACCCGACTTGTCGGATTATTACTTGAGTGACAGGCTTACACTTGAGCCTAGAGTGAACGCATTTCTGAGACACATTTTCAGTCGCGTCACTCCTCCTGTACTTCTTCAATGATAACACATAGAACACGTCGTGTATTCACCGAAGATGTTATGGAAGTCCCAGTCTGTATGCTACCGATCCCACTCTCTCTATAATAGGAAACGGTCCCACGTATCTCGGTGCTAGCTTCCCTCTCTTACCAAATCTCATAATCCCCTTTCATAGGAGATACTTGAACCAATACCTAGTTACCAACTTCTAACTCCACGTTTCTCCTATCGGTGTCGGCATAACTCTTCTACCTGTCCTGAGCTATTCGAATACGTCCTCGAATTAACTCAATCTTGGCAGTAGTCTCCTGAATTATCTCAGGCCCCAACAACTTATTGTCCCCCACCTCTAACCAGCATGCGGGAAAAAGACAAGGCCTCCCATATAATGCCTCGAACGGTGCCATACCGATAGTAAATTGGTAAGAGTTAGTATACGCAAACTCTACCAAGGGAAGGTATCTCTCCCACCCTCCCCCAAAATCTAGGACGCACATCCTCAGTATATCCTCAAGTTTCAGAATCACCCTCTCAGTTTGCCCATCTGTTTGCGGGTGGTATGTCGTACTCAACCATAAATCTGTGCCCATGGCCTCCTGAAAGCTCTGGAAAAAGTGTGGCACAAAAATTTTATCCCTATCAGACATAATATTTATCGGGACCCCATTCAGATTAACAATCTCTGAAATGAATAGATGCACGTACTGCATCGTCTCGTATTCTGTGCGAACTGGCAAGAAGTGAGCCACCTTGGTCAGCTGATCCACTATCACCCATATCGAATCGTGACCCCACTGCGACATAGGTAGCCTAGTAATAAAGTCCATTGAGATGCTCTCCCACTTCCACACGGGAATCTCAAGTGGCTGCAACATCCTCGAAGGCCTTTGATGGTCAACTTTCACAAGCTGATAAGTAACACACTTTGAGACAAACTCTGTTATGTCTCTCTTCATGCCAGCCCACCAGAACTGTCTTCTCATATCCTGGTACATCTTATCCTCACTAGAATGTATTATAAATGTAGAACCGTAAGACTCAATCATAACTACATGTCTCAAATCCTCATCCTCGGGCATTACCAATCTTCCATTAAAGCGCACCCCTCCCTCTGAGCTGACTGAGTAAGACTCTACACCCTCAGCTAATAACTGACATACCATGTTATGACAGAACTGATCCTCTGCATGTGCCTTCACTACCAGCATAACGATCTCGGGAGTGATAGTCATAACTGTCATGTACGCTCTGGCAACCTCATCTTCATGTCAACGTTCACTCCACTTCGATTTCCACACCTCCACTACATCTTCAGTAGGTCATCCACTCAACGCGTATACAACTATGTTAGCCTTACCAGAATGGTATTGTATATCAAACAGGTACTCCTTCATGAATTCTAGCCACCGCCTAAGCGTCATGTTCAGATCCTTTTGTGTGAAGAGATACTGAAGTGACTTATGATCCGTAAATAAGGTGATTTGATCCCCCAGTAGGTAATGTCTCCATATCCTCAAAGAAAAAATAATCGCTGCTAGCTCTAGGTCATGGGTGGGGTAATTCTTCTCATGGACCTTAAGCTTTCGAGATGCATAAGCTATAGCCCTCTCCTCCTGCTGCAATATACCCCCCAGCCCCTACAAGGATGCATCTGTATACACCTTATACTTTAATCCTCCCCTAGGCAAAGCAAGCATGGGTGCTGATGTCAGTCTATCCTTTAGCTCATCAAATGACCACTGATAGTCGTCACTCCACACAAATGGTACTCCCTTACGAGTCAAGTTTGTCAAAGGACCACCAATCTTTGAGAACCCTTTGATGAAGCGACAATAATAATCGTCCAATCCCAAAAAACTACGAATCTTAGTCGGTGTCCTGGGCTGCCCCCACTCTCTCACTATCGATACTTTACTCATATCAACAGCTATGCCCCTGTCGGACACAATGTGGCCCAGGAACTGTACCTCCCGAAGCCAAAATCCACACTTAATAAATTTGACATACAACTGATGGTCCCGTCACGTCTGCATAACTGTTGATGTAAAAAATTAAATCATATCTAATTATTCAATCACAGATAAATAAATGAGACAAAGAATTTTTAAAGTGGTTCAGCCTTATAAGAATGGCCTACGTCCACTGTTATGTTATTGTTGATTGTATGTAAATTCTCGATTACAAGTTATCTCAAGAAATTTTGGTCCCTTTACAATGAGGATTGTACAATGTATTTATAGCCCTGGGGTTGTAATGTGAAAGGGTAATACATTAAATGATGTACATATGAAAGGGTGATACATTCAATGCTCCTTAAGCGTATGCGTCTGAATGATAAGAATTTAATGAACAGTCAAACTGTTGGTTATCCCGCTATTAATTCTTTGTTCGAGGTGCATCTCGGACCGCCTAAGCTTCTCGATGCTCAAGAGTTCCTCGGACAATTCTCGTTCCTCGGACGAGCGTATGAGTTCCTCGGGGAAATAGTGTACCTCGTTGTAGTATGGTTCCTCGGAGCGTGTGAGTTCCTCGGAAGTGTTTGTTGTTGCCACGTAGACTGTCACGTGTCTTCACTTTATTGATCCATGTCAGCAGACTAAATTTGGTATCAACAGAAGCCCCCAATGTTTCATAGTTCGAAATTTGAGGAGTGTGGAACATTCTTTCTCGGAATATGATAACTTTAAATAGTCCTCCTGATTTTTAGGAGTGTTTCCCTTATATTTATTTCTCTTTCCAAATTCATACAATCAGGCTTTTTTTAATTTTCACAACCACCTCGATCTCTACGTACTTTTTGTCCTTTTAGCCGCCAGTAGCTTAATCGTTTCTTCTCGCTTCGATTGTCGCGCCCTTTTTGTTCCTCTAGCCGCCGGTAGCGTAATTATTTCTTTTTGTAATCATTACTTTACCATTTCCCAAGGCAAGGTATTTAAACTTCACAGACACTCCCATCGTCTTCTACCTTTTCAAATTTGTATTTTCGAGTTTTCCATCGTCTCTTTCTCTCCTGTGTATTCTTCCATCGTCCGTTGTCATCAGATCCACTCTTTTTCTGTAAGATTTTCTTCCTTCTTCTTCATTTCTTTTATTCATAATGGTTTTCCCTATTGAATCTCTTGATAAGTTTCGCTCTGATTTTTCTATTCCCTCCTGGGTTGTTCTGGAAGAGCTTTCTGAGCCTTCTGATTATTTCCGTTTGGCTGAGGGACATTGGTTCCCCAGTCTCTTTATTGTTGAGTGTGGATTTTTTTTTCCACCCAATCCCTTATGTCTGGAATTTTGTCAATACTTTGACGTTGTTCCTGCAAGAATAGCCCCAAATACATGGAGAATAGTTAATGGGGTGCATAGGTTAAATCAAATCCATGAAACTCGCATAGGGATTCCAAAAATCATGTTTTGCTATAGATGGGTAGTTGGTGATAACACCTTTTATTTAAAAACTAGATTTTTGAATAGGGCCTTAGTAGTCAATCTCCCAGATGGTAATAGGGATTATTTTGAGCACGGAGTTGTCATAGAAAATTGGCAACATGCTCCTTTATCTGGAGATGAAGTTTATCAGGGTCCCAGATGCCCTCCCTATGGCAATGGGATAGGTTATTTTTATTTCATTTTATTTATTTTGAAATCATGCATCTTTTGTGTTTGATAAAATGTGCTACTGATATTTTAATTTTGATTTATTTACAGTTGATAGCAAAAGAAAGTGTTCAAAGGAAGCAGATGTTAATATAAGACATTTGAAACTTATCTGGAGTCTGCATTAGACTGTTGCCGACGAGCACATTAGGTCAGCCTCATATCTGCTGCAGTACAAGAGCTACACCACCTCTTTCACTGCTCGTCTGGTGATAAGTGACGCAGAGCCAGTACCAGCTTCCACCAACTCCTCGCCTGAATCACACATTCCTTTAAGTGAAAGGATGAAGAAGAGAAGACCTCCCACCTTTTTTGAGAAATCTGCCTCTGGTGTTGGAGAGGCAAAAAGAAGCAAGATTGATGTCCCATGGGAGGGGATAAAGAAAAATGATGGACCTTCCTCGGCTGCCCCTGTTGTGAAGGTTGTCGAGAAGCCTCTAGTGGCTCCGAGCAAGTCTGTTGCTCCAGGAGAGGTGATTATAATATCACCGACCAAGAGTTCCTCCTTGGTTGAATCTATTCTTGCTCCCCCGAGGAAGCTGAAGAAAAGCTCCTCGGTCAATTTGGCTGACACCATCACTCAGCCCCCAGCTACTGGAACTGGTGTTCTAACTTTTATTCCCCCGAGCTCTGCAATGAGCTCGGTAAAGTCTTGGATCATTCCCGAGATCCAAGGTACTGAGGAAAACCTTTCTCGGGACATGGTTACCTCATTGGCTGCTCGCCACCTTGCTTCTGTAAGTCTTCTTACTTTGAATTTTTCATATTTCCTTTGTCATTTCTGTTTCTGACTTGCTTTCATTTTCTTTTCACAGTTGACGAGCTGCTTCAGTATAATTCTGAAGAAGGATGAAGCAATTAAAACTTCAAGCTCCTCATCTGGTGTGGAGGAAGCTCTGGCGGGCCTGACGAAGTCTTTGGAAGATTCTCGCCAGAAATATGCTACTGACAAGGCAATATGGGAGAATAAACTTGCCTCCATCGAGCAGGAAAAAGCTCAGGTTGTTGAGGTCTCCAAGGAGTTGGAGAAGAGAATAAAGGACCTTGAGGGGAAAAATAAAGAGCTCTAAGGGAAGCTCAAGAATGCTGAGGAGTTTGAAAATAAACTCAAGGTTGCTAAGGAGGAGTTAAGTCGACTTCAGGAAGTAAGTCGTCAAAAGGAGGAGGCTGAGAAAAAGTTGAAAGCTACTGATAACCTGATGTCCGAGAAGCTTTCCTCGGAGAAGTTGAAGAGGAAAACGGCTGTGAAGAAGTCCTTCAGTGCTGGCTGGGACAAGGGGTGGAAAAAGGGGTTGGCTGCCATGATGTCACAAGTAGAATATGGCAGCCTCAAGTACTTCAGGGATGGATGGGTCGCTGCTCTGCAGGAGATAAAAGTGGATGAAAATTCTGAGCTCTTCCAGCAACACATCCCGGGTCCCCCTCCAACTCCTGAAGAAGAAGAGGATGATGAAGCTGCCTCCGAAGAGTCTTCTATGGTGATGGGAGATCATCCCCCAGCCATCCAGCCTGCCCCCGCGGAACCTCAGCAAATCACTACTTCTTCCGAGCAACTGCTGGCGCTCCCTGAGCAGCTTTCTATTCCCTCCGAGCAACCTACTTCCTCGTCCCAGCCTCCCGAGAAGGTTTTGGGAGACAAGGAAAAGGTGTAGAGTTGTTTGGGTTTCTCTTTATATTTTTCTTTTGTCAATTGTAACCATGAATATGTAACCCTGATCCTTGATATAATAAAACTTGAATTTTTGTTCTCGCATACTGTTGTCTCTTCTTCATACTCTGTCTTGATTCTTATTGATTATTGCTTTTCTTCCTCTGCTAGTTTCTGGCCAGGATGGAATTATTATCTGCTCACGATATTGTGCTACTGAGGTAATGCAATGATTATTTTAGATCTGGTCACACAGATCTGAGTGCAGCACAAGTCGTCGACATCCTCGGCCAAGATGCTTCTAAATAAGCAGTTGAAGCATACCAATATCTGAAGTGTCTACTTGATCGAGCAGTGGCCAATAATGTGGCTTATTATGACATGATCGAGGATATCCAAGGCACCTTCGAAGATCTTCAGCAACAATACAAAGAGTCCACTGCCCTGTTGCATGAGGGGTACGAGAAGAAGTACCAGCAACTCAATGCTGACAAGGGGTACGAGAAGCGTTTTGCTAGCTACGAGGTGAGGGAGAGAACTCTGAGGGGCGAAGTCGAGGAGTGCAGACAGATAGCTGAACTATTAGAGCAAGAAAATAACAACCTGCAGAAAGAGTTATCTCAGTTGAAGTCTGCAGCTTCCACTTCAAATGCCTTGATCCCAGTGAATGATGAGGGATTTTTATTCTTGGAAGTCGAGAATGCCAACTTGAGGGACCTTGAAGAGGTCTGGCCCATCTACATCTTCTCGTGGTCGAGCAAGAGCTCCTCGGGGACGAGCAAGAGCAACTCAAATTCCTGTCGAGGAACAGAGGACTCAGTCTGCCTTAGAAAACTAGGCCTTCTAATTAATGGCGAAGAACCAGGCTTTGGTTGAAATGTCAAAGAAGATCAGGGACCTGGAAGAGAAGCTCTCAGCGAAGAAATCAGTTTTGGATAATAAGGAGCTATTCATCCAAAATCTCCACGAGCAGCTGGAAAGACTAACATATCAATTCCACAAATAGCCCAGGGAGTTCTGGATGGCTGGATACAACGAAGCTCTCTATCACTTGGATGATCGTATCCAGAATGCCAATAATGAGGGCTACAAGCAAGGCTGGCTGAATGCCTTACGTGTTCTGCAACTCGAATAGGGTCATTACCTGTGGGACTATCATGATCCTGGGCTGCTTGACCTACCTGTGCCACCATACAAACTGGATATGAGTTGGATCCCTGCTCGGGCCATTCTTCGATGCTTGATTTCCAAATATCTTGGTGACTACAATCTCCATTCAAATGTCGAGGTATCTCGTTCTGAGCACCTCTTAGATCGACCATCCGTGATGAATATCAGGATGTTAAAGGATCTCAACTTCATAAATTCTCCCCTGGCTTTAAATGATCCGCCTGCTGGCGAGGAACCTGTGTCAAAAGCAGAGGGGAAAAGACCAGTAGAGTAGGAATTTTGATGTAATAGTTAGTATACATTTCAATATCAATGTAACTTGTTTTTTCATTATCAATGTAATTTATTTTTGGATTTAATGAAAGACTTTCATTTTTGTTCGCAATCTTAATTGCTATTGTCTTGTAAAACACTTTATATTTGTGCATGTGTATCTGATAAAAAGATAACAATATTGTGTAGTTTGTCGATCAACTTATTGTCGAGTAGTTTGAACTTGTGGTAGTCATTTGGCAAAAATAATATTTTGTTTCTCGACCAACTTAGTAATAATTTAAAAGTTACGAGTATAAAAAATGTTGCTCGATCACTTTAAATTTTACTTGTCGACCAACTATAGTTAGTGGGTTTTTATCCCCGACCAGCCATAGTTAGTATTTATGAAATAATTTTACCTCCCGACCAACTCAAGTTAGCATTTTCGAGAATATATTTACTTCCTAACCGACATAAGTTATTATTTTTAGGAATACTTTTATTTCCCGAGAAACATATAGTTTTATTTCCCTTAGGAATACAAATTTTACTTCCCGGAGGAATACATGTAGCTTTACTTCCCGGAGGAATATTGGTAGCTTTACTTCCCGGAGGAATATTGGTAGCTTTACTTCCTGGAGGAATATAGGTAGCTTTACTTCCCGAAGGAATATAGGTAGCTTTACTTCCCGGAGGAATATTGGTAGCTTTACTTCCCGGAGGAATATAGGTTTCTCGACCAACCTTAGTTGGCATTTTCGAGAAAAAATTTGAGTAGCCTGAGCTTTGTCGAGTAGTGTGTAGCACTAGTATTCCCCGAAAAACTTTCAATAAAAAGAAAGAATTCGGCAGAATATCTTCATTTTATTCATCACTGATAATACTTGCGTAGGTGCTCTGCGTTCCGTGCATTCTTAAACTCATCCCCTTCTAAAGTTGCTATTCGGTAAGTTCCTGGTCGAACAGCTTCTGTAAGTCGGTATGGTCCATGCCAGTTTGTCTCCAACTTATTGTGTTTTTGAATTACTTTCTTCAGCACATAGTCTCCTTCTTTCAGGTCGCACTTCTTCACTCTCTTGTTGTAGAACAAAGTTGTTCGCTGCTGGTAAGCAGCATTTCTAATGACTGCTTCTTCTCTAACTTCCTCGAGCATGTCTAAATCCAATCTTCTCATTAAGTCGCTGACAGGGGAATTGAAATTCAGTACCCTGTGTGTTGGGAGGCCCAACTCGACAGGTATAACAGCTTCACTTCTAAACGCTAGCACATATGGAGATTCTCCAGTTGCTACTCGGGGAGTTGTTCGGTAAGCCCACAGTACTGACTGTAACTCGTGGATCCAATTTGCTTTCGCATCGTCCAGTCTTTTCTTCAAACCATTCAGCAGTGTTCTGTTTGTCACTTCAGTTTATCCATTGCTTTGAGGATGGCTTGGTGCTGAGTGGATCTTCAACACATTTGATTGATGACAATAGGTAGCGAACTCCTCGTTATCAAATTGTGTTCCATAGTCTGTGATGAAAGCATGAGGAATACCATATCGACAAATGATGTTCTTCCAAATAAATTGGTATACCTTCTCGTACCTCATATCGATGAGAGGCTCAGCTTCCACCCATTTAGTAAAATAATCCACTGCGACGACGAGGTATTTGAACCTTTCTCTAGTCGTTGGCAGTGGTCCAACCAAATCTATTCCCCACATGGCAAATGGCCAAGTGGAAGTGATGGGTGTCAACAATGCTTATGGAGTTCTTCGGATGGAGGAAAAGCGCTGGCACTTGTCACATTTCTTGGCATAGGCTACACAATCAGCCCTCATCATCGGCCAGTAATATCCCTGCGTCATCATCCTTTGCAAAAGCGTCCGACCTGCTACATGGGCTCCACAGGACCCTTCATGGATCTCTTCAATCAATTCTTTCACCTCGGAGGGATGTACACATCTCTGCAAACCTGCCATAATTCCTCGTCTATATAAAATACCGTTAGTTAATACATACCGAGCAGCTTTAAACTTCAATTTCTTGGCTGGGAGCTTGTCAATTGGTAATTCTCCCTCCTCAATATATGCCCTGATGGGATCCATCCAAGATGGTCCTAAATCAAGGGTGATAAAGTTCATCGCCAAATCTTCATCTATACTCCGACCAGCCAAAAATTCAATTGGGATTGTTCTTCGTAGCTCGGTGCGAGTAGCTGATGCTAATCGAGCTAAGGCATATGCTCTTGCATTCTCCATTCTTGGTATTCTGACCAGCTGAATAGCAGCAAATTATGATACCAACTCCATCACCTTTGCATGGTATTTGATCATTAATTCTCCTTTGGCTGCATATATTCCCAACATTTGATTTACGATTAATTGAGAATCACTGAAGACAATTATCTGCTGCGCCTCCATAATTTTTGCCAAATTAAGACCTGCAATCATAGCCTCATACTCAGCCTCATTATTTGAGGCTTTGAATTGGAAACGTAGGGCGTATTCCATGTCGACCTCGTCCGGAGTGCTTAAAACTATTCCTGCCCCACTGCCTGTTGTGCAAGATGAGCCATCTACATATAGCCTCCATATAGGTAACTCGTCTTCAAAATTCTGATCTGACAGAATTCCTCGGTGAAATATTTGTTACTTCCTTTCATCTTCCCCTGATACTTCTCACTCTTCGTCGACCATCTTTTCTTGCCCTTTTACCAACCGGAGTTGGTCTGAGCTCGAATTTGATGATCCTGTAACATCCACTTGCCCTTTTACCAACCGGAGTTGGTCTGAGCTTGTATTTATTGATCCTGTAACATCCACAGGTTGATCAGCGAGCAACTTTTGCTCCTCGGGGTATCAGGATAGGTGAACTCTACTATAAAATCCGCTACAGCTTGTCCTTTAAGCGATGATCTGGGTTCATAGACTATATCGTATTCACCGAGCTCTATTGCCCAGTAAATCAATCTCCCTGATTTTTCTGGTTTATGAAGGGCTTGTCTCAACGGCATGTCAGTATATACGACTATAGTATGAGCCTGGAAGTATGGCCTCATTCTCCTACTCGCCTCAATCAGCGCCAGTGCTAACTTTTCCAGCCATGGATATCTGATCTCTGCTCCTCGGAAGGCCTTACTTGCGTAATAGATTGGTTTTTGTACTCCATTCTCCACTCTTATCAACACCGAGTTAACTGCATTCTCTGATACTGCTAGGTACAAGTATAATTTTTCTCCCATCACCGGCCTGGACAACAGTGGAGGTGCTCCCAAGTATTTCTTCAAGTCTTGAAAAGCATTCTCACATTCATCATTCCATTCAAAAGTCTTTCGGAGTGTCTTGAAGAATGGGAGACATCGATCAGTTGCTCGTGATACAAATATGTTGAGTGCTGCTACTCGTCCTGTAAGACTTTGCACCTCTTTCTTCGTCGTTGGAGATCGCAGCCCTAATAGAGCTTTGATCTTTTCAGGATTCGCCTCAATGCCTCGTTGGTTGGCAATGTATCCGAGAAACATGCCTTCTCGTACTCCAAATATGCACTTCGTCGGGTTCAGCTTCATTTGGTATTTATCTAGTTGATCAAAAGTCTGACTTAAGTCAACTAGATGATCAATAACTTTTTTGCTCTTCGTCAGCATATCGTCAACATAGACTTCCATATTGCAACTGATTTGTTCAGCAAAGACTTTGTTCATCAGCCTCTGATATGTCGCACCTGCATTTTTCAAACCAAAAGGCATAACATTATAACAATAAGTTCCCCTAGGGGTAATGAAAGAAGTACTTTCCCTGTCTTCAGGTTTCATTTTAATCTGATTGTAGCCAGAATAAGCATCCATGAAGCTTAGCAGCTCGTATCCCGAGGTAGCATCGACTAGTTGATCAATTCGGGGCAGTGTAAAGTGATCCTTTGGGCATGCTTTGTTGAGGTCGGTGAAGTCTATGCACATCCTCCATTTGTTGTTCTTCTTTTTCACCATCACTACATTGGCTAACCAGTCTGGATATTTAACATCTTCAATAAAACAAGCCTTCTGGAGCTTCTCGACTTCCTCCTGTATAGCTTGATTCTTCTCGGGACTGAATACTCTTCTTCTCTGCTTCACAAGCTTGATCTCCTTATTCACATTGAGTTCGTGACATAAGAAATTTGGGTCTATCCCAGGAATATCCTCATGACTCCACGCAAAAGTTTATTTTCTGCTTCTTAGGAAAGTTATCAATTCGTGTTTTAGTGAGGCTTCCAACGATGAACCTACTTGATTAATTCGCTCAGGGTGCTCGTCGTCCAGAATGATATTTTCAGTAGCTTCCACCACTTGACCCTTCACGAGTTGCGACTCATCTCTAGGATCCAATGTTTCAATTTCGGCACCTTCATCCACTTGATAGGTAGTAGTCTTTTTCCTTGATTCCTCCATTTCTTCTTGCTCGGCTGATGAATAATAGCATTCCCGAGCTACTTTCTGATCACCTTTAACAACTCCTACTCCAAAATTTATTAGAAATTTCAGGCATTGATGCACCGTAGATGGCACAGCCTCGAACTTCTTCAAACCTTACTCTTTCTATGATGATATTGTATGATGACTGAACATTCTTATCCATCACGAAGAAGCGTATTCTTTCTTTTCGACAAGCAGGCCACGTACCAATGAATATATCCAACTTGATTGTCCCAAGTGGAAAAACTTTCTCGCCAGCAAAACCGAGGAGGGGTCTATGATAAGGCTCCAGTTGAGATAGTTTTAGATTTAAACTATTGAAGCACGAGTAGAACATGATGTCTGCCTAACTACCATTGTCGACCAGTACTCTTGAAATTATAACCTCCTTCATTCTCATCTTGACCACCAGTGGGTCATCATGAGGATATAGAACACCTGCAAGGTCATTCTTTGAGAAACCAATGACCAATTTCTCTTTATTCACCTTTCTCGGGTGATCCTCCTCAGCTAGATTTATTTGTTGAATGTACGATCAAGCTTGAGCCTCATAGAGGTAAGCTTTTCTCTCGGCAGTAAGGTCTCATCCTCCTGCATCTCCACCTGTTATAACATTACAGTCAAATGACCCAAAGCGTATTGAAAATACCTCACGTTCTGGCTGCCTTGGTCTCTTGGGAAGATCGGGGTCGTCTTCGGGATCAACTTCATGGTTTCTTTTCTTGTTCTCCTCTACTCGACGAGGAGATCTAGACCTCTCTCTTATTCGGTCGTTGTTCCTTCTTTCGTTTCCACGATCAACATACTTTGATAGCTTTCCTCGTCTGATGAGTGTTTCAATCTCATTCTGAAGAGCTATGCAATTTTTGCTCATATGGCCATGATCTTTATGAAACTCGCAATACTTCGCCTTATTCCTCTTGTCAGGGTCTGCCTTCATTTTCTCTGGCCAGTTTAGTTCCTCGTTGTTCTTGATTTCCTCTAGAACATGGTTGATATCCTTCTTCAAAGGAGTATAATTATCATATTTCTTCATCACGTCCCATACCGACCTGTTTTTTGAATGTTGTCATTACCATTGTTCTTATGCTCTTTCTTCTTAGCTTTATCACCTTCCACCTTGGTTTATTTAGCATCCATGTTCTTCTTCGCAGCCATAGCCTCCTCGGCATTCATAATCTTGGACGTTTTTCCCATCAAGTCTGACATGGTTCTAGGTGGATCTTTGGCCAAAGTGTTGTACAACTTGTTGGGCAGTAGTCCACTCATCAAAGCGGTAATCGTTGTCTTCTCCTCATAATCAATGACTTCAAGTTTCTCGTTATTAAAACGAGTTATATAATCTTTGGTGCTCTCACCAGTTTTTTGTCTAACACTTAACAAATGTGCTACTCGTTTAACTGGCTTTGCTCCAAAATAGAAATTCCCAATGAATAACTCGGCCAGTTGAAGAAAGGTTGAAATCTTACCCCGAGGAAGATTATTATACCATATTTGAGCAGATCCGGTAAGAGTTCCCAAGAATGCTCTGCATCTCATCTCATCTGGAACAGCAAAGATGTCGGTTGCAGCTTGGTATTATTCTATATAAAGGACAGGGTCAGTCTTTTCATCATATTTGGGGGTCACAACAGGTGTTTTGAACTTTGATGGTGTTGAAAAATCTACAATGGACTGGACAAAAGGTGTTCCTTGAACAAAGGTTCGTTGTAGGGGGTTCTTGGCTTTAACCATTTCCCCTAATCTATCCTCCAACATCTGAATAGAGCCTTTCCATGCATCATTTCCTTCCTCGGGCCTGTTGGTTCGAGCAGCTGATCATGTTGAAGTGGCTTCCTGAGATCTATCTTGTTGAGCAGCTGGTCGCGATTGGGCAGATCCTTCCCTTAAATCTGATGGTCATCGAAAACTCCTCGATGGGGCTCTAGGAGGACTTTTACTCCTCCTAGGACCTAATCGATCGAAAGGTGATACTCTGCTTAATCTTTCTAGCGCACTGGTCCTTTTTGGGGAGAGAGTGATATGTTGTTCAGTATCTGTGGCTCGCACTGACGAAGTTCGTCCAGGTTGATAAGAAAAATCTTCAGACTCCTCATTGCGATATGAATTGGTGCGCCTAGTACGCGAAGAAGGCGCACAGGTATTTCTTTGAATACTCCACAGCCCTGAATGAGTTGGTGCACCGCCATAGAGGGTTTGTATGAGTTGACGCATAGTTTCTTGCATGACGGTCTGGCCTTGAGCCAGATTTGTCATTATTCCAGCCAGATCTGGAATATTTGGCGAAGCAGATGGATTTGGAGGGCTTCCAGCGTTTCGATTGCTAGATTCTGGAATATCATCCATTTGTGATGGATTATTTTTTATGGAAAACGATATTACCAGTCGTTCCCACAGACGGCGCCAATCTGTTGATGTAAAAAATTAGATCATATCTAATTATTCAATCACAGATAAATAAATGAGACAAAGAATTTTTAAAGTGGTTCAGCCTTATAAGAATGGCCTACATCCACTGTTATGTTATTGCTGATTGTATGGGAATTCTCGATTACAAGTTATCTCAAGAAATTTTGGTCCCTTTACAATGAGGATTGTACAATGTATTTATAGCCCTGGGGCTGTAATATGAAAGGGTAATACATTAAATGATGTACATATGAAAGGGTGATACATTCAATGCTCCTTAAGTGTATGCGTCTGAATGATAAGCATTTAATGAACAGTCAAACTGTTGGTTATCCCGCTATTAATGCTTTGTTCGAGGTGCAGCTCGGACCGCCTGAGTTGCTCGGACCGCCTAAGCTTCTCGGTTCTCAAGAGTTCCTTGGAGAATTCTCGTTCCTCGGAGCGTATGAGTTCCTCGGGGAAACAGTGTACCTCGTTGTAGTATGGTTCCTCGGAGCGTGTGAGTTCCTCGGAAGTGTTTGTTGTTGCCACGTAGACTGCCACGTGTCTTCACTTTATTGATCCATGTCAGCAGACTAAATTTGGTATCAACAATAACCATAAGCAAATGCTCAACTTTCTCCTCTTTTGTACCCGAGTAAACCATAATTTCATCTATAAACACGATCACAAACTGGTCCAAAAACTCCTGAAATACCCTATTCATGAGATCCATGAATACTGCAGGCGCATTGGTGAGATCAAACAGAATCACCCTAAACTCATACGAACTGTACCGTGATAAGAAAGCTGTCTTAGGTACGTCCTCTTCTCGAATGCGCAACTGATGATATCCGGACCTCAAATCGATCTTTGAGAAGTAAACAGCATCTCTTAACTGATCAAACAAGTCATCGTTTCTACACAACGGATACATATTCCATATCATCACCTTATTCAGCTCCCTGTAATCTATGCACAAGCGAAGTGAACCATATCTCTTATTCATAAACAACATCGGATCACCCCAAGGTGATGTACTACGCCAAATGAAAACCTGACTCAAGAGCTACTGAATCTGCTCTCTCAGCTCTCGTATCGTTGAAGGATCCATGTGATATGGTGCTCTGGCAATCGACCTCATCCCCGATGCTAAGTCGATGACAAACTCTATTTTTCAGCTCGATGTCAACCCGGGTATGTCCTAAAATACGTCCTCAAACTCCCTCACTACTGAAATAAAGTTTAAAGGTACCACTGTTTCCTATGAGGTCTCCTCATCAATACAGTATAGGTGAGTGCGCGATCCTCCCTCAAGAAGAGTCATCGCCACTAGGAACATATCTTGCCCTGGGATACAGAACAATATAGTCATCTCATAGCAATCTACCATCGCTCGATAACTCACTAACCAATCCACGTCTAAAATCATGTCGTACCCCTCCATGTCTAACACTAAGGGGTTTGTCGCTAGACTCAGTCTCCCAATCAAAATATTGACTCCTCTACAGATCGAATGTATCAACGAACCACTACCCATCGGTGACTTGACACACATAAGGAGACAATCGGTTGTCTCTAATAAGCCTGTGGCTCGTGCAAATCTAGTCTTAATAAAAGAATGAGATGACCAGTATCATATAGAATCCTACCCTCAAACTTATGAATACAAAATGCATCCTCTACTTTAGGCGGAGCCTGTGGTGTGGGAGATATCAGTATATCTCGAACGTTGTATACATTAGGGGTGTGTAACAAAAACGACAACCCAAAGAATTGAACAAAACCGACCTTCTTGGGTTGGGTTGGTTCGGTTCATTTTTTTCTCCATGGGTTAGTTCTGGTTCTAAAAAATTAAGAATCAAAGTGCTTGATTCAGTTCTCAGTTTTATACCTGAACCAAACTGAATCGAATCTAGAACCAAACCCATGGAACCGAACCAAAAAACTGAACCAAAGAACCAAACGCAAGAACCAGCCCACGGACCTGAACCAGAACCATTAACCAGAACCATTAACCAACCCGAAAACTAGAACCATTAATGAGAATCACGAACCAGAACCACGAACCAGAACTGCAAACCTGAACCGTGAACCAACCCAAACCAAACTGAGAATCGATGGTTCAGTTTGGTTTGGAACCGACCAATTTCAGTTCTTGTTTTGGTTCTAAAACCACAGAATCGACCAATTTCGGTTCTAGTTCTGGTTCCGTAATGGAATCGAATCAAACTGAACCATGTACACCCCTAGTATACATGCCCATGGTGCATTTGAACCTACTGTTATTGTGGAGTCGGTGCTAGTGTTGGAGCTATCGGAGGCTGTTGCCCTTATTGGGCACCCTACCGATGTACCCTCTCTCGCTATAGGCAAGCTCTACTCTTGAAACCCTGCTGGCCACATGTGAAATACTGACCCTGAAACTGTCTCTGTCCCCGACCTTGATGGCCTTGGCCCTGCTGGATTCCCCCTATTTTCCTTGGCCCTGAGGAACCTGCGGCTGCTGGGGACCCTGTTGGCCTTACTGAATCCCCCGTCGTGACGATAACCTCCAGATGTGAACCTCTTAGTAGAGTTACCCTGTCGGGAATCCTGCCCGTGCTGACTCGTTATCTACTGCGTCTGGGGTGGTGCCCCACTACTAATGCTCCCCCCGGCCTTACCCTCATGGCTAGGCTCACCTCTCTTGCTTCCCTTAGCATGGAAGCGATGATCTTGGAAATGCACCAGTACGGCATTGATGACGTCAGTGTAAGTTATCAATACAGGGTTACCAATCGAATATTGCCCAATCCTCCAGACCAACCCATCCATAAACTTAGCTTTCTTCCTCTCTTCGTTTCTCACCTCATCTGGCACAAATTTTGCCAGACGGGTGAACTCCTCCTCGTAGGCCACCATTGAACGGTCACCCTATACTACTTCCCCAAACTTCTTCCTCATCTCTGAATTGACTGCAGGCGGGAAGTTCTTGGGGTTAAATCTCACCCAGAACTCAGAAATCGTCATCAAGTCCCTATCCTCAGTAGTGGTCACTGACTCCCACCACTGTAGGGCTGCCACAACTAGTTTCAAGGTGGCTAACATCTGTCTCTGTACCTCAGTACAGTCCAACATGCACAGATGATGTTAAATGTTCTTATTCCATTGGCATGCCGTCACTACATCCGTACCGCCCGAAAACTCCGGCAGATGGCCCTTCTGGAAGGTCTCCCTTATGCTATGCCAAGTGGGGTGCCCTTATCGGGCCTGAACAGCTGGTGCTATGGGATGCTATGACTGAGGCTGAGGGAAGTGGGTTGTTATGTCCCTCGTAGTTGTCTCAATTTCTCGATCCACTATCACTGTCACCAGAGTAGTAGAAATCATCTCTGGTGGTGGTGGTACCTGTTGCTCCTGAGGGTTATCCCTAACCTTGTCTCTGGCTGTGGCCCTCTCGACTCGCTCTCTCCTCGGCGGCATACTAAAATAGAATTAAATTGTATAAGTACACAGTTATACAAAAGTCTAATAGCAGAAGTACGATATCTTAAGCACGCAAAGATAGAACAACAGTCCTAATAGTAGTGACCTATATCAAAATAAAGGTGCGCTGAAATCGCAGTAAGCCGTATAGATCCTATGGCCACTAGAACCTGATACTCTGATACCATCTGTGACACCCTACCTAATTAAACAACGGTTGATCAGGACTTTATTAAATTAAAATAAGTTTCACATTTGGTTCATTCTTTGCATCATTGTCGAAACTTTTTTGTTACTAACCACCTAAGTGAAATAGACCGATGCCAAATTTTATCTTTCCTTAATAACAGATAAAATAAACACACAAAAACTAAATTAACCATCCACAATATAATAGAATCCAACCACCACAATATATACGAGCAAAGAGGTTTGCCGAATAAACCACCAGCCAAAATTCAAAACCAAATACTCCAAAATAATAAAAGAAACTAAGTAACTAAAAACTGACTACGAATAACATGTCCATACATGGAATGTAAAATGAGCTCCTACACTAGATCTGAATGGTGGAATCGTCTAATCAAATCAATCCAGTCAGCATCCACAAAGCTACGACTCCGAGCCCCTGAAATAAAGTCATGCTTGGCGTCCCTGTGGCTGGACACCTAAAAGGTTTTGAAAATATTTTATAGCAAGTGTTAGAACTAAAAACGTTTTGAAAATATTTAGCAAGCGTTTATCAAAATATAAAATCGATTATTGATTACACATGTTAGGTTCACGCACTCTCTTTTGAGTTTCCTCACCTCTCGTCTATAATGCACACCTAACGTTCTATACTTAGCCCACATAGCTATATTAGCCAAGCTAACTAGACTAAAGTATCCACCTAAACTTATCTACACGTCTAAGTTCCCGTACCGCCCATACAATATATTTATTTTATTAATATCTCTCATATGTTAATTATCAACGTAAGTAACATTCCTCACATGTTATCTTTTAAATTACTAAATTAAGTTTCTCCACTAAATTTATTCTTTTAGATATATGTTATCAGACGGGCCATTGTCTCACATTCGTAGGTAATACGCACGGTATATACTTCCCACGCAATATATACAAATAAATATATATCACTATAATATCCTCGTATCACACATTAAAGATTCATAAGTTTGGATATTCCTTCGACCCCAATTTATCATGTCATTAACATTGGTCCGGATAGCTCTCGACCCCAATGTAAACGCTATAAATATGTATATTGGTCCGAATTTTCCATCGACGCCAATATTATCATTATTCGATATTGGTTCAGATATCCCTCGACCCCAATACCTCTAATATACTTTAGGTATTCACACTGCCTAAGTATTCATATGATAGATATTCACACAACCTTGGTATTCACACATGTACGTAGTATATCTCCCTTGTATATTCACCGTACTAAATTTCTTTATGAATTATTCCATGTATCATATTCATGAGTATTCACGTGACTCTAAGGGTCTTAGTTACCCCTTTATTAATTTCAGTTGTTAAATCAATATTTACCCTATTAGCCTACTACTAATTAATCCATTCGAAATTTCCCATAGTTCGTTATCTTTCTTTCTGATAAATTACGACATAATTCATTTGAAATTAGTCTCGTATTAATCCTCGCAATAAGACTAAACCACAAACCCCATACAGGTCTACTGTAATATAATACATCTCATTTTATATCCCAACAAGGTTCCAAAAGTTTCTCGCGACAACTATTTAGAAAATCTAGGCCAACAAGTAAAACTTTCATTTTTCTCCAGGATTAAACCGAACCATTATAGTCCTGATCGAACCGGTCCACTATTCTGCCAACACTGAACCAAACCGATATGACCTGGATCGGACCGGTCCGATTGTCTGCAACTCGCCTTCTTCATCCAGTTCATGTGTTTTTCCCCATTTTCATATACCAAACTTACATTACACTATAACAAAATCATGACAAGTCATTCCTAACCATTTCAACATGTATTAGGATGGTTTCTAATGTTATAAACATATCAAGTCATCGCAGAATTCAACCAAGAACGAATCAAAACCCAAAACTTCCTCAAACCCTAGTTTCGTGTTCTTCCTACATATTCAATCAAAAACCAAAATTCATTTCGTATTAATGATCAAGTCTCCTCTGATTATTAATCCTCTATATATGTTAAATCGTTCTACATGCAGATCCTATTCCAACATGCATAAAAATCATTCTTTTTCTCCTAAGAATATTGATTTAATAAAAAATATCCTTACAACCCTAACATGGGTATTACAACTTCAAAAATATTGAAATAAGTAACTTGCCTTAAAGTGGATGATCTGATTTCATGATGAAGATGATTATTTGATGTGCTTCTCTTCAAATCCCCACTCCTTAGATGCTTAGGATGCAATAACGCCTTTCAATTCTCCAAGAATCCTCCTTAAGCTTTTGGAAACGGTCTCTCTCTCTTCTCTCTAATGGCCTATCTAAGCTCTTAAGGTTTCTAACCCTAGCCTCACTTTTCTAATCATCTGATATAACACTCCAAAATTCGTAGGTCTTTAAACTTCCTTTTACCAAATGACCAAAATGCCCTCAATGGGTGCCGGTTTAGTCAAAAATTGACCAGGGGTCCAAACTATACCCCGGGTATACTATTTCGACTGTATCGATCCTTTCGGAATCATTTGTGACCTCAAAATTATCATTCGAGTCACTACAAATATTTTTCATTTCCCACACCAAAATAATCTACACGAGGCTCTTGGTGAGATAACATAAAATATGTACATATCACTCATTATACCGTATAACACAAATCATCAATTACTTACTATTCACACTTAATAAATATCATATCATAATATTAATCAGTATCTATCTCTGGATTAATATTTAATAATCACATTTATAATGTAATCACCTTAAATTACTTCACTCGCGTAATTTAAATAAAACGTATTTTCTCAATTAATTACCGAATTAAATAAATTATAAATACGCAGAAATATGTGGCATTACAAATTATACCTTTCAAAATATGTAAACATATAAAATAGAGCTTGTCTGGTTAACGAGCATATATATAGGTATTAAGGTCCCCGGTGAGGCTAAAATGCATAAGTAAATAGGGTGAATGTATGCAATATTCGAACTAAATTAGTGTTTAGAATGAAGGGAGAGTTTTCTGACTTTTTAGAGGGTGGGGATGAGATAGTTTCGAGAGGGGGGGATTTTTTTGTTGAGGGGAGTAATTATTTTTAAGTTCATGCATTATACTTTAATTACTCATCTTGATTATTTAATGTTTATCCCGTATCTTTTGCAGTTCACAAGGTATATGCTACATGTGTGCAGGTGTCAGTTTTAGTGAGTAGAATTTGAAGATGAATCAAGCCTATCATGCATATCGGATCTCGAGGGGTGGGAGCAATTCATGTGTAGGATGTTTTTTTTTCTGTGTCGTGCCGATTTTTGCTTTATCCCAATTTTTTTTTGTCTCAGACCGCGTAGCAATTGATGTAAATGATGGTAAATCAAGCCTATCATACATGGTTTTCGCTATTGTTGAAATTTCAGATTCAAAATGTAGCTTAGGTTTGTATCATTTTATTAAAGATCGTCTACATAAAAGGAGTTTAAGTTATCGACACAACAAAATCAACACACACAAATGATCCATTACACTAAAGTTTTAAGCCATACAAATAGTTATAACAAATGGGAAATGCCTTAGAGATGTCTAAGAATATTAGTGGAGCAAAAATAACATACGCTATTTTGGCAAATGCCTTGGAGATGGTCTAAGAATTTTTTTATTATGCCTTTAAAACCAAATTATCTTTATATATTGATAAATATAGTCGTTATTGTGTAGCTATGATGCGTGGGACACTCCATACATAGACCCAAATGGATCGAACCACGATAACTTTGACGTAATAGTTAAATCTTAAACCTACTCCAAGTTATTCAAGATAGTTCGATATATTGACATAGATACCAGAGCCTCATATCAAGTACTCCATACTTTTGAGTTGGTTAATGAGGGAAAATATGTATGAGCAAACAATCCCGAAAGTACAAAAGCAAGTCCCTTATTATGCAACACACTATAAACCATGTATTGGAAATTATGCCTCAACAATCTCTTCACTTAATCTCTCCAACACCTCTACCATCTCCAATTGACTACATTTTAGTGAAACCACTTATGGAACATCATCCAATTCAAACTCTAGTGATTTTATAAAAAGTCATTTTACATGCTTCATACTCTAGTTTTAGAAAAATGTTAGGATTAAGGTGTATATAAATAAAGGAACTAAAGACTAATGTTATATTTCATAATTTGACTTACATGTCAATAGTTTACTTTACTTAATATATATCCGACTAGCACTGCAGCCTTATATATCATATATTAAAATGAAGTACCTATTATTTTTAAAATGTCTTATATGATCCCAAATACACTATTTCATTGTATTTAAAAAAACATTTCTTATCCGTTTAGGATAATGAACAAAGGACAATAACTAGTGGTCCGAATCAATAATTTAACTACCAAATTGAGAATTTCCAACAACAAGCAATATCACTATCACCACACGATCAATGTAAGGAAGTTTAAATTGCTTGCAAGTGTTAACTTCCTTAACTCGGCGTGAAAAAATTCACCACCTGTTCAATCATTAATGGACAAAGTAAAAAGTGAAACAACTGAAATAATTTTAAGACAATGCTTTTTCTTTATTCCAAGTTAGGTCTTCGTTGGGGATCCTGAACCTAAGAAATGGTTGAAACATTTATTAAAGGTCATGAATGGAATTGGTATAGAAAATGACTTGTTAATTACTGTAACATTATTTTGAAGGGTAAGTAGGTTACTAATGGTAATTCATGTAAATAATACGAATGTAGAAGGATTTACTTAGGAACAATTCGAGGTAGTATTATATCAAAAATATTTCACCGAATAATAAAAAGACTAAGAGTTTTTTATTTTTTACTCTTAAGTATAAACTTGAACCATTAAGACTTAAGTGGTACCAAGTAATGTTTCTTTACTAATTCATTAAGAGGCTAACAACTATATTTTCATTCGATTGACTAAGAGGTGATATTACTACTATAAATAAACAATGAATCTGAATCTAATTAAACATATACTTTAAGAGGTTTGTTTAAACATAACAAACAAACATTTATTTTTAGATTAAAATTTCATGTTTTAACTTTCGAATTCATACATCATATTCAAAGAAAAAAGTAAACAAATCCCGAATGGTTGATATTTTGTCAAAATTTTTAATCATACTAACTTTTAGTAACAATTTGAAGCTAAATTCACATAACTTTCTCGATATTGACTATGTGAACAAATAGACTAAGAAATGCAAACATTTTGAATAAGGATTGAGTCCCATTATCAAAACACATATTTTACCATAACGTTTATGCAAGGATGAGCATTTGATTCAAGTTGCGTCTATAATAGAGAATGATATATAATTACATAGTAAATATAGCATTCCATCTTCCAAAAAGGCTTATGTAATTCGCAACTAGAGGGTATATGGAAGGCCATTTGATTACCAAATGCCTAAAAAAGAGCACATGCCTAGCGAGTGTGTAAAAAGATAATACAATTCAAACCATCTAGTATGATTTCAAAAATGTAATAAACCAAACCTTATCTGACCTCAACACCCAAAGCTAAAATGGAAACCAACTATGGTTAAGTAATTTTATCCGACGACCACCATGGACCCTACTGCAACCTCCCCACCAGTGTGATTTAAAAAATGTAATAAACCAAACCTTATCTGACCTCAACACCCAAAGCTAAAATGGAAACCAACCACGGTTAAGTAATTTTATCCAACCACCACCATGGACCCTACCGCAACCTCCCCACCAGCCATCATACCAACTATAATAAGTTATTCAAAATCATTACAATTACTCATAATACACCATGATGATTCCATTTAAATAAATTACGTACTAATGATAATTATAACACCAGTTTATTTGAATTCTATCCCGCAAATTGAAGAAGGAAAATTAGAAGTGTATATAATTGTCTTGGAAATAAAAGGTTTTGATGTCATCATTGTTATGGATGAACTTTGTATATATTACGCTAACATAAATTGGCGTGGAAAAGACTAATATTTTTCATTCCAAAAGAGATTTCTTTTGTTCTGAAGGAACCTCAAATACTCTATAATTCATTGATATTATGTAAGGGAAGAAATAAGCATTGAATGTCCACTCCCTATTGCTATAGTAATCAAATTTAGTGATGTATTTTTTTCAAAGAATTACTTGGTTTACCAAAACCTAGAGAAATTGAATGCACCATTGAATTTTTCCATGCCACCTCACGCATTTTAATCTCATGATACAAGATGTCATCTGAAAAAATTATTAGACAGATTATTATAAAAAAGAATTATATGTTTAAGTACCTCTTCAAGGGGAGAACTTGTGTTGTTCCTAAAAATAAGATGTAAAGTTTTGAGCATTCATTGACTATATGGAATTAGACAGAATGTAATGACATATACCAAAAATAATAAAGTACTGATTTTATATTAGTGCAAGTTTTTACTTAATAATTATTATTATCCTTACCTTATCAATAAATGGGAGAAGGATATATAATTATAAGTGGATCGAAATTTACATTTAAGGAATTATAAGAATTTCTTAAGAATCTTTAAGTTTTTTTTAGAATATATTGAAAGCAAAAAAATAAATTGCTCGAGGATGAATCAACAGAATGTTGATTTTAGTTAAGGACATTAGTGAGAATATTTTAAAAGAGTCTAGATGCCTTATAGTTTTACTAAAGAAATCATGAATAATTATGAAATGTTTAATTAATTAAATTAGGAGACTTATTTGAGTTTCTACTAGGTTCGAAGTTAATTGGAGGGAAAATGTTGGTAGGATTTAACAATTGTCCATTACTGATTAAATTAGAAGACTTATTTGAGTTTTTACTAGGATCAATGGAAGTGAATTGGAGAGAAAGTGTAGGATGGATTTAACAGTTGTCCGTTATTAATTAAATTGGACTTTTTCATAAATGGGATCAACCAAAATGAGGTACCATTGGGTAAAAATGAGGATCACTCTTTTATCCAATGCGTCAGCGGGTGTAAAACAGCTAGCAATCTGATCACTCATTAAAATGACATCGACATTCCTTTTAATGATTGTCAATGGAATGACTTGAGATCATTTGATGACATACCCACTTTAGTATTTTTGACTTGATTAAAACGTAGTCTCTTAACCTAAGTACAACATGCTTGCGAGTTATTTTATTCATGGGGAGATTTTCAGAAAAGGAAAATACTTATGGGGTTATGAGGTGAGAAAAGGAGAGAGAAAGTGAGAAACACCAAGAAAATAAAGAACAATAATTGAGGCTCTTAAGGACGAATTGTAAATAAGAGTATATTACATTTATTGAAAGCATTTGGAGAATATAAATTCTAATTCAAGAGAACCTCAAGGGTACAACAAGTAACAATTTGGTTTGATTTTAGTTATTAAAATATTATTTTACGTAGGTTTGTGTAATTGGTTTGTGAAGGATCCTTTCACAATACCTTAGAATTTCATTTTTAAGCTTGAGGTTCCCCACTTGAGAAAGTCTTATATACTTGGGATCATAATCTTCTCCAAGCTTACCATTATCTTGAAAGAATGTGGGGGTTACTTCTATGACTTTTCTTAAAAATAATTCATGTTATAAATATATGCCAATAAGTATGTCTACTTGCTAATATACTTTTTTGAAAACTTTTACATTAAATATTCATGAATGGTAAAAATAAGCATTTTCATAAAAGTAAAAAGGGTATTTTCAACACTACTCGTGCTCGGGTAAGAAGTTGTAATAAGGTTTCATGTAACTAAATGACAAAGAGGTTAATTTATGCCAATGGGGATTTTTTTTTACATAATAATTTGTGCTAAAATTTTATTGCAATATGTATATAATTCTTTTGTGGGTAAAAAATAAAAATTCTAAAACTAAGAAACAAGAAGTTGGTGATTGTAAAATAAACCAAAAACTGCATTGGTCATTAGATTTTGATTCTAATAGGTAGTTGCTAGAATAACATAAAACTAGTTCTAAAGTCTTGTAAGATTTAAGTTTTTAACTTTTGAACAATGCAAATATATAAAAATAATTTAAGGCCCCTACACCTTATTATTTTAGTTTGAAGCTAAGTAAGGTGTTATAAATACACTAGGAGGAAAATATACTTTATAAGAAGTTGAAACAAGTAATTTCAGTGGGTGAGTCGATGTGAGTTTATGAAAGTTAATGAATTAACCGTGTTGTTGAATATAGATTATGGTGTTGGGTTATATAACATAACATGAACCAATAACATCGTAATGGTTAATGTGACTCGTCGGTAACCACACATAATTCGGGTTTACTCCAATGGTAATTCAAAGACTCTCTAACACTATATAAATAAAGTACAAGGGTATAAATTCAATATATTGAGCATGTGTAATGTGTTGTCTTGGTTAGAAAGTGTAAAGGAAATGTAACAATGTAATATTACATCGTTATGGGAAAACCCGACTCATCGCGTATTTTTAAAAAAGAATAAAAATTTGGCTTACTTTGGATTCGTTTGATGAGGTTAATTGGGTATGAACTAAGAAACTTATGGAGGTGATTCATATATGATTAAAAGGTAGATTTCTATTTAAGGACATATGAATATACTAATTAGAATTCAAGTTAACTCGGGTGATGATTAGCCCGATTTTTATGCTTAGGGTTATATACCCTAAACTTATATGTGTATCTCCTAATTATATGCACCGAGTGCTATATATGGACATACCAGGGAATATTTCGTGAGGAATCTATTGGTGTAGATTGGTTAGGATTGTTTACAAGACCAGACACTACGTCCCCGTCTCATGATGTAGGCTACGAATAGGTCTACATCCCAATCATATATGTTATTATTCAACCATCTTATGCGAGGGATACATATTTGGTTATATTTGACTTGTACTTGTATACAATGGTGGTGTAATACCCCGTACTTTTGGCTATATTTATTTTTGGGATTAATTAATTAAATGCGTATTAATTGGAAATTAATCCGGGTTAAAAATACTAACGAGATGCGAGTTGGTATTTGATTATGTGCATACATGTTTTTATATGAATATTGAATTATGAAAAATTTGTCGTGAGATTTATATACGGCATTTTAGAAATTTTGTTGAGACGCGTGTGACCGTCGCGTCATGGTATATTATTTTGATTATAAAAGTGAATTTAAATTCTATAAACCGTATGGTCGTTTTGAGTGCGCCAACGCGTCCGGAAGGGTCGAGATAGTCAGAAAACACTAGCCGGGGGTGTAGGTTGGATTCCGGGGTATTTTTAGGCCATACCGGCAACTTAAAGGGTATTTTGGTAATTTTGTATTTTGAGGAATTAATAATGACGAAAATTAGGAGTCTTAATCTGTTGTGGATTTAACCCACTAAACCCACTAACCAACCCATATTAACCCATTAAGCTACGGAGGTTATCATTTAGGTTTCCAACTTTTCCAAAGAAAACCCTAGCCACCATAGCCACCTTTGGAGAAGAAGCTTGGAGAAAGAGAGAGAGAGGGAATTCTGCAGAAATCTTCACCAAACCAACACCAAAATCAGAAATCGAATCAAGGCAAGTGATTTAAATTACATTCTTTATGCAGTGAATGCTTCTTCCATGTTAGAAATCTTGATAATCTATCTTAATTAAGAGTTAAAGGAAAACCCATGAAATTGGAAGTTATTAGCTTAATTTTGGATATAGGTTTGCCTGTAGAAACATTGCTTGAAGATTGAATTCAGAGATTTCATTTTTATGTAGTGTAAAAACGGATTAAATTCTGGGTATTGATGATGAGAAAAATCTAGGGTTCATGTTCTTGAAAAATTGGGGAAAAGTATAGAATCTTGTGATTTAATAATGTTTAGGATGTATTAATGCCTTAAAAGATGTTAGTATATGACCTTGGCCTGTTTTAGGATGATTAGAGAACTTAAAACATTGTTGGAACGAACTTTGGAGAAGATTTGAGGAGTAAGAATGGTGAAAAACGAAATTTAGAGAAATCTGGGACGAAACTGGTAGGTCGTTAGAACCCCTCCCCAGGTCGTTCGAATGAACTCGTTCAAACGAGCTTCTAACGAATTGACCAGTCGCTTCTAACGAAAGGGAACTTCGTTCGATAACTTCGTTCGAACGAGATCTCGTTAGAAGGTACAGTTCGTTCGAACGAACTGGATCTCGTTCGAACAGTCTCGTTCAAACGAGACTTCTAACGAGCTGACAGTGTAATCGCGTTCGAACAGTTTCGTTCGAACGAGACTTCTAATGAGGTGGCAGTCTGAGCCTTTTTGGACTGTTTTGATTTTTGGAGTCCCGTAAACTTGTTCGAGGATATAGATAACATTTCGATGATGATGTAATGATAGAATTGGGACTTTTGGGTATTTATGAGAAGGAAATTATATACGAGAGTTAAATTAAATGAACGGTTTGGGTTGAGACGTGAGTGTCTATTACGACGAGAGAATAAATTATGGCGCGTATGATTATAAACCGGAATAGTATAAATTGTGATAATTATAAGTTGGTACGAGAATGCGATATGTACTACGATTAAACTACGGGATTACTAAGACGTGTGTTTACTTAGTATTGGTATATGAATTGTGTGTATGACATACCTACCATACTTGCTATCACGGGAGGTTTGCGTTCGCTTAGGGCCCTCTAATCCTTGTGTTGCCCGGATTTAGACTGGTTACCTTGATGAACATAGGTCATAGAAAGACTTATTGGGATATTAATAAGTCCGCTGATCGTGGGAGCGTAGGTATGTGCGTGACCCATGTGATGTGACTGTGTTCGCCTCCATTATTTGTGATGTTGTTATTTGTGAACTATTCCTGAGAGATTCGAAATATGTAATCCTTATGTACGTGATGTACCGGGATGGATAGCAAAGTATGTGTGCACCACAACTTAGTTCTCGGGGTGCTTGTATTGTATATTTATGATGTAAATAATATACACTTAATTAATGGTAACCTTCATGTTAATGTTGTGAATATAATTACGGTATTGTTACGAGAAACATAACGAGTTAGCTGATAGTGAAATATATTGCATATTGAGCATCTGAGTTACGTTAAACCCCTACTTAATTACGAGCGTTATAATGTTAATAGAACCGAGTAATATGAGTAGGACCTATGATAGTCTAGCTAGATATGGTGTCACTTAGCTAGTGGTTTGTGTCGTTATAGATGGGTACTTACGTTAGGAGTGCACAATTAGACGAGAGGTGAGAATATCATGTGAGTGCACGTCCTAACATGTACTTTGCATTTAATGTTTTAAATGTTTTAAAGCACTTGCAGGTTTTTAAAATATCTCCACATTCGGGCTCTGACCCGTTTGCTTTCAAATCTATTTTCTTTGTAAAACCATTTTAGGTGTCCAGCCACAAGGACACCATGCATAGGATACTCATTCTGGTGACGAGCTGTAGCTGTTTGTGGAAGCTACAGGGATTTGCTTGTAGACGCCTCTATCACTTGAATTCCAGATTCATTATCTATCAGTTGTAGGGCATGTTGCCCATTTCTATTAGAGTTACATTTCCATTACAGTTTTCAGACTTTGGCATGTATTGATTTAGTATTCAGTTTACTTATTTCAGTTGTGGGATTATAGTGAGGAGTTTTCCTCCAGTCTTTATTTACGTTATGTGATGGTATTTCTTTTTACTTCAGTATGGTGTATGGTATTATTATTCTTCATTACACTTGTTGCATGTTAATCAGACTTAAATTAAAATTTGGCAACTTACTTTTTAAATACTAGGTGGTTAGTAATCATTAAAATGTTTTCGACAGTGATGCTATTAACCGGACCAACTGGGCATTTTGAATTAATTTAATAAAGGAGTAGCTACCCGGTATTTAATTAGTCGGGGTGTCACAGGTGGTATCAGAGCATCAGGTTCTAGTGTCCTTTAGGATCTGACGGCTTATTATGTTTTCGCTAAGTTTCTTTGATATAGAGCCCTAAATTTTAGGACTGTTGTACTCTTTTTGTGTATGCTTCGTTCTTCAACTATTTTAAGTTTATAAACATCGAACTTATAAACTTTGTTCTTATTTCAGATGCCTCCACGACGTGCACGACGAGTTCCCAGGGATGCAACACCCGAACCCCAGCCCGCTCCAGTTTAGGGCATGATGAACGCCGCTGAGGTTGCAGCTATAGTAGCCCAAGCGGTAAATGCCGCAATTGTCGTTGTTCAGCAGGCACCACCTCAGGCTTCGGTTGTTGCGCCAGTATAGGCAAATGCATTCCCGTCTGCTTAGGAACGTGTACGTGACGCTTTTCAGAAAGCGCATCCGCCAGAGTTTGCAGGTAGCTCAGATGTAGTAGTCTCGAGCCAGTGGAGGAAGGATATGCAGAGGCACTTAAGGATGTATGAGTGCACGGATGTTCAGAAGCAGGTGCTAGCTACTTTCAAGCTAGTTGGATCTGCGCTACAGTGGTGGGAGTCTATTACCATCATGGAGGAGAGGGATACTCTCACTATTCAGGACTTTTGGGTGCGGTTTGACCGCAAGTACTTTCCGTCGGCTGTTCACACGGAAATGAGGAGGAAATTGATGAGTCTGAAGCAGGAGGGTAAGACTGTGGCCAAGTATGAGGCCGAGTTCACGAATCTGTTGAATATCGTTCCAGATGAGATACCAACAGAGAAGAAGAAGATTGAGAAGTTCACCGACGGGTTGACTTGGAGGATCCGTCAGCATCTGTTGGGGAACCTTTCGTTGGCCACGTATTCTGATGTGGTTAATACTTCTTTGTTACACTGCGAGGACCACCGCTTTCATATGGCTGAGGGCAAGAGGTCGGGAGAGTCTAGCCATCAGGGCAGGACTGGAGGACATGGTGCCGGTGGGGCACAATCTGTTCAGGGGCAGAGACAGGGTGAGCAGGGTACCCAGCAGGGGGATCAGAAGAGGTTCCGATCAGGGAACTACAGACAGGGACAAGGAGGTTCCCGTCAGGGCCATCAGGGTCCAAACGGCCATTAGGGCCAACAGGGGCAGAATGGGCAGCAGTTTCACCAGGGTCAGCAGGGCCAAGGGAGGAACGGTAACGGCCACCAGGGCCGGGGATAGCAGGGGCAGAGAGGAGGGAACTTCCCAGGGAAGTGTTTTATTTGTGGCAAGACTGGCCATAAGCGATAGGATTGTCCTGATAGGGGCAGGGCCCCACAGTAGCAGCAGCAGGGTGCTCGCCAGGAGCCACAGAGGCCTATGTTTCCCGTCGCTCTTCCCGCACCACCACAGATGGCAGCATTGCCACCCATTCCAGCAGTCCCGGTTCAGCAGGGGCAGCTACAGTATGGACGTGTCTACAACGTCCACCAGGCTGCAGTTCCACAGGCATCGCCGCGATTGAGGGTACGTTTCCTATCCATGGCACTATGGGTCGGGTATTATTTGATACGGGGGCTAGACATTGTTTTATAGCTACACACTTCGCGAAAGCTTTAGGATTGTTAGCTACGGCAGAGAGCACAGTGACGTGTGTCGACTCACCATTGGGGAGTGGGTCACTTATTTTCTTTATATGCCGGGGAGTGGGGGTAGAGATTGGTGGTTTGGTATTACCTGCAGACATGTTGGTATTAGATATGCATGTTCACGATGTGATTATCGGTATGGATTGGCTCGTAGCTTATAGGGCCATGATTGATTGCTTCAGCGGGAGCATTATTTTTGCCATTCTGGGGCAAGAGATGTTTGTAGTGGCGATGCCTCGCCCAGAGTGAGGATCGATCGCTCATCTGTATTACATTGAGGAGGATACCTCTAAGGAGGTTGTGATTCCTTTAGATTCTATCCCAGTAGTCAGGGAGTATTCGGATGTGTTTCAGGAGATACCAGGCTTACCCCCCAGTCGAGAGATAGACTTTGTTATAGATTTGCTACCGGGTACGAGACCTATAGCACGCGCACCGTACCGTATGGCTCCAGCTGAGATGAGGGAGTTACGGGATCAGATAGAGCATCTGTTAGGACAGGGCTTTATTCGCAGGAGTACCTCACCTTGGGGCGCTCCAGTTTTGTTTGTGAAGAAGAGGGACGGTTCACTGAGATTGTGTGTGAATTACCGAGAGTTGAATAAGGTCACGATACGGAATAAGTATCCGTTACCTCGAATCGATGACTTATTCGACCAGTTGAGAGGAGCTTCTTTCTTCTCGAAGATTGATTTGAGATCGGGATACCATCAGTTGCGTATCAGGGAGGAGGATGTCTCGAAGACCGCGTTCTTATCGAGATATGGTTCTTACGAGTTTTGGGTTATGCCTTTCGGCTTGACCAACGCTCCAGCTGTGTTTATGGACTTGATGAACAGAGTGTTCAGGGATTTCCTAGATCAGTTTGTCATTGTCTTCATCGATGATATTCTGGTTTACTCCCAGACAGAGCAGGAGCACGCCGAGCATTTGAGGCAAGTTTTGCAGACACTTCGTCAGAACGAGTTGTATGCAAAATATGAGAAGTGCGGGTTTTTACTGAAGGAAGTCCAGTTTTGGGGACACATTATTTCCGACCGGGGAATATCTGTTGATCCGGGGAAAGTATCAGCGGTGAGGGAGTGGGGACAGCCCACGACACCGACTGAAATTCGTAGTTTCTTGGGTCTCGCAGGATACTACAGGAGGTTCATTCGGGGTTTCTCAGAGATAGCGGGTCCCTTGACACATCTGACTCGTAAGGGTGTGCCATTCATCTGGAGTGATGCCTGTCAGTTGGCATTCGATGAATTGAAGGACAAATTGACCTCAGAGCCTGTGTTAGCATTGCCGAGACCGGGAGTTGAGTATTTGGTTTACACCGATGCATCTTTGCAAGGGCTTGGAGGTGTATTGCAGCAGGAGAGACAGGCCATAGCTTATGCTTCCCGTAAGCTTAAGCCTCATGAGAAGAATTACCCCACGCATGATTTGGAGTTGGCAGCAGTGGTATTTGCCCTACGGATTTGGAGGCACTATCTTTTGGGTATAGTAGGATAGATAAATAGTGATGATCATAACATACTAGGTATTTATGAGTACGGTAACTAGGCCATTGAGGTTACGATTATGGTATGATATAACAGTGTAAGCACGTTGAACAATCCCTACAAGGATGGTTACAAACAAAAATTCTATTTTGTATTTTTTCAATTTAAATCCCAACACACACAAATCCAAACTATGATCAAATTTTAATCTTTGATTAAATGCATGCAATCACACACGACAAATAAGGACAAATCCATTTTCAGGGCAAAAACCTATATTTTGCACTTTAGAATGTTTTACAATACTATCGACTTAGAGACTACTTAAACCCACTAAGTATAATGCGTAGTGTCTTCAAAACCTTCTAAAGAAAATGACATAGTCCAGAATCATTCACAGTTAGCGGTCTACCCTCGGTATCTACCGTTTCAGCCTTCTTTCTGTAACACCCCGTATTTTTTATAATTTAAATAATTATATGATTAATTATTATTATGGGAATAAGTATGCGATTAATTATTATTGTTGGATTAATTAAATTAAAATGTGAGAAATTAATTTGTTATCAATACATATTAAAATAATTATTAACTAGCGTGCCAAGGGTTAATAGTTATTATTGAGAATTATTGAATATTACTGTGTGATATGTAATATGGAATTATAACATTTGATAAATTGTCGGAAGTGAGAAATACGGCAGCTTGGTAATTTAAGTCTGACACACGTGTGAGTCGTGTCGGGACTAATTGAATAGAATAAAAAAAAAGAGAAATTATTTTTTATTAACTCGTATGGTCATTTTGAGTGCGCCGTTGAGTCCGAAAGGGTCGAGATAGTCAAAATAGTATACCCGGGTGTTTAGTTTGGGTCCCGGGGAGATTTTAGGCCTAACCGGCACCCCGAGAGGGCATTATGGTAAATTGTATTTTTGGGCTAAATTAATGGACGAAAATTAAGCGTAATTATATCAGCCAAGGAGAGTCCATTAGGGTGAAAAAGTTACAGGAAGTTAAGAACGGCTATAGGAGGTGTGAGGGAGAGCTAATTCCAAGAGAAAAGGGCCAAGATAACACCACCTTGCACAATCGAGACCACCGACGCGTAGATCGAGAAGAGAGGAACGCGTATGTACCAACATCACCAACGGATCAGGCCGTCATATTCGAGGCAAGTGTTTATTACTTGCTTTCTTTAGCAATAATCATACTCATGTTAGTGTAGGTGAATTCAATCATTGATTTACATGTTAATTGAGTGAAAATTGGAGGTTAAATGATGATTAGAGGTTGGGGTAATTAGTTGTTAATATTTTGTCATGAATGTAGAGGATGAACTACGAAATTGAATTATATATTGATGAACGAATCTGGGTTGATTAGGTTCTTTCATTGAAAATTTGGAATGAATTGATTTGGGGATTTTATACAATTATGATGATTTATGACGAATTAATGATCCTAGGAGGTTAGGAATGATTTATAACTTGTTAAGGTTGATGGTTATTGATGATGAGGCATTGGGTGTTGAATCTTAGAGGTTTATAGGTTCATAAATGGTGGAACAATGCAGAATTCTGGGAAAGAAGACGAACGGTGACATCTCGTGCGATCTCGCGCGAAGTCGTTCGAGCGAGATGGCATCTCGTGCGAAGTCGCTCGAACGACACGTGGAAGTCGTTCAAACGACAACCCTTCTGGTTCGAGCGACAGAGGGAATCAAAGTCCAGTTTTGAGTTTGCTGGTTTATTGGAGTGAGAGAAATTGTCAAATAGTAAATTCAAATAGGACAGAATTTCGGGAAAAGTATGGGAGAATTAATACTTTAATTATTTCGGTATAGAGAGAATGTACCTTGGAGATTACGAGAGAGATAGTAATCTAAATATTTATACTATACGTAGTGATAAGGTTAAAATACGTATGAGGAGTATGTATGTAGGTTGGAGAAATACCTATAAATTATAATAGGATGTGTGTATGCCTATTATGTGATATTATTGTTAAGAGCACTAATGGGTGATAACCCGGGGGTGCAAGAACCTTATAATTAAGCGCACTAATGAGTGATAACTCAGGGGGTGCAAAAACTCTATTGTTAAGTGTACTAATGGGTGATAACCCGGGGTACAAGGATGACTATTGTTAGGCGCACTAATGGGTGATAGCCCGGGGGTACTGGATTATTATTGATAGGGTGCTAACCCGGGGATGTAAGATTCTATCATTAGGCGCACTAATGGGTGATAACCTGGGGGTGCTGAATTATTATTGATAGGTGCATTAATGGGTGCTAACCCGGGGATACATGATGTTCTGTATAGGTGCACTAATGGGTCTTAGCCCGGGGGTGCAGGATTAGTGTATATATATATATATATATATGTATAGGAATGATGTGACTATATATATATATATATATATATATATATATATATATATATATATATATATATATATATATATATATATATATATATGAACTTTTGAATATTTCTACTGTGTGAAATTAGCAGACTTGGTAATAGCAATAATAATTACATTGCACCAAGTGGTCTTAATCTAAAGGTGTTGGACTAGTGTATATATATAGGGATGATGAGACTATATATATGTATAAGTGTACTTGGGTAACTTTCTACTTTGTGAAACTAGTAGATAAAATGGAAATGAGAAATAGAATAATCTTAGTGGATAAAAGATTAACCATTCAAACGGTGAATAATGAAACTTAGTATGTGAGATAAACTATCTGAATAACGTATTGTATGGGCGATACGAGAATACCACTAGTGAGCATAGTCAGTATTAGTTTGGTTTCTGACTAGTTAGACTGGGAGGTATAACTAGGGGAGATTAGATGTACGTTAGGCGTGCACAATAGACGAGAGGTGAGAAACTCATATGAGAGTTCGATAACTAACATGCGTATAAGACTTGTTTTAAGAACCAGTTTTAAATACTTGCTAAATTATTTTTACACATCGGGCTCTGACCCGTTTCTTGTATCTCTTCTCTCTTTTGCTATATATATGTATTATATCAGGTGCTCAGCCACAGGAGTATCAGATTTAGAGATTTGGATTGCTTGACGTGCTGCAGCTGTTGTGGAAGCTGTAGGTCATTGTAGTAGACGCATCTATCTTTCCATTCAGTTTCATCTAGACTTCTTGTTTAGGGCTTATGTCGCCCACTTCTGGTTCCTTCATCGGAGATATTGTATTCAGTTTAATTTATGGTTTGGAGTTTTGAACTGGGAGTTTGACCCAGTCTTATTTAGTTCAGTATTTAATTCTTGTTCAGTACTTATTATATTCCCGTGTATGTTGATGGTTTATAATTTAGTCTTTGATTGTTATGGAGTTAAATGGTTTATATTTTAAGATTTAATGAAAATGGAATTTAATTGGTTTTACTAAATGGGAAATGTTTTGACACCTAGCGTAATTTTATATTAGGTGATTAATATGTTAATTTTTTTTCGACAGTGATGCTAACAATGAACCAACTGAATATCCTATCTTGAATTGGTAGAGGACTGATCACCCTATATTTAATTGGGCGGGGTGTCACACTTTCTCCTTCAGTCGTAATCATTCGGGTCACAAGGTCAACTGTAGATAATCCCCTCCTCGAGTTGTATATCACATACAAAACTTTTAGGGATTCAAAACGATTCACAAAATATTTGGGATGTAAAGTTTATGAATCAAAAAGTGTTTAGAAACACAAAAGATGAAAAAACTTTAATAAAGATATGCAATTTTTGTTCTTTCAAAAGTCTCAAGCAAAAAGGGTTTAAAATAGATATTTATAGACCCAACACAATTTTTGAGGTGACAACTCGTTCAAACCAAAATCAATGTCGTTCAAACGAGAATGACAGTTCGTTCGAACGAGCAAAACATGTCATTCAAACGAAATAAGCAATTTGTTCAAAGTCTACATCTAACGAGCTTCTACTGAGCCGTCACTATAAAGAAGTTCTACATCGTTTGAAGTTCGTTAGAAGGGCATTCTAATGAAATCCCCTTTTCGTTCGAACGAGGGCATTTTTTTTTTTTTTTTTTTAAATATTTTAAAAATCTAGCCTTGGTTCTTCAAAAAACACATCCCACATAAAATTAGAAATAATTATTAGCTCCTAAAAGTGTTATAACTTCATAAGATGTAGAGTAATCTTGAACTTGGAGATATTGGAGTTCGGCTCGATGTGTCGGTGCGTGACAGTTTATAACGGGATATGCCAAATATGTCAAAGTGCAAATAAATACAAATAAAAAGCTTAAGCTAAAATATTTGTGTTTACAAATATCTCCCTTTGGCTATTCTGGTACAAAACTAACCGAAACCCAAATTAAAAAAATTACTCCTCTATGATAAAAAATCCTAACACCCTCCCAAACCCTAGAAGTATTACGACATTATTCCAACATTATTTAATTCACAATATAGGGCATCTAACATGGGGTTTACATCAAATATGTAGGTCATAAACCAACACTAATGTCCTTTACACATAATCATCAAGATAACCCCAATTACCAATCAAGAACCCTAAGGTTTCTATCATCAATTTCAAGAATGCGATACCTAGATTTCTGGGTCACAATTCTATATTAAATTCAGTCATTTACATACATAGCAAAAATCCTCATCATCAAATCATCCGTATTAAACCTAAATCCCAAAAATCTTAGGGGTCATCATCATGCATCAAGAAAATACATTGAAAAAAAATTGAGTAAGAGAATTATTGCCTTAATAAATTGTGGAAGAAAACCCCTTGAATTACCTTTGATTCCTTACGTTTTTCTCCCTTTTTGGTTCTTCTCCTTTTCTCTCTTGGTAGTAGTTACGTTTAGGTCTCTTTAATTAGTAGTGGGGAAATGGTTTATCTCTCCTTAAACGCTCATTAACCTTAAATCCCGAGTTGGGTTAAAAACCCAATTTTTAGACCCCCAAATGTGCCCGAATTCATATTCAAACTAGTCCAAAAGTCTCTCCAACTTATATACCCATGACCCGGGACCATTTCTAATGATTTAAAATACCTAACCAAGCCCGTTTACTCCCTGAAATATGTCATGAATTATTTTATGTCAACATTAGATGATTTTTAATTGTGTCACGCATTAATTTTGTATTTTTTTACAATACATGCGATGTTGTAACCGTACACATAAAAACTAATCACACACCAATATGACTTAATAACAATAATTTTAGTCCAATTTCCACAAATTTTTTATTTATCCCAAAAATACTATTTTATTATTTATTTTAGAAAATTACGGGGTATTACACTTCACAGCCTATTTTTGAAAATTTTCAAATTTTTCTTAAGTATAAATGTTACAAATAGAATGGGACAACTCAAGCACAATTAATCCAAACGATCAAGTATGTGACAAATATAGACTAAATGTAAACTGCAAAGAGTCAAGGTATGATACCATGCATAATATATGCAAAATATATCAAAGAAAATTTGGCACACATATATAGGTATAAACGACCACAAAACTCGACAAAAAATACAAACTTTACACACTAGTATAATATCGATGTGTCTAAGCATATGTGATGAAATATACGGGCATGAACTAGATACAAATGAATTATGACCCAAACACTCAAATATGTTAAACAAGTTATAATTGATTGTAATACTTTATCAAACTAAGCTTTAGCCTCGGGTGATAAGAAAAAACACTCAATGAACAAACAAGTACAATGCAAACAAGCCTAGATTATTGATGATTCTATAAATCAATAGCGTCATGACAAATACGCGTAACTAGGATTTATTGTGCAAACTCGTTGATCTTTTAACACCCTCAAAAGATAAACATATATCATATCTTCTTTTCTTTTCTATTCTCATTTCTTTTTAAGCTATTTCTTTTGAAAGATCAATCATTAAACTATATTGGCCCCTTTTTGATAATTTTTCTATTTTTACCATCTTTAATCTTTTCATGGGGCTCTTGCTAATGGTGTATTTCACGCAAAGGAGATTTGCTCCTTTTCTTAGCCTTTTTCCGTGCACCCTCATATATTTTTTTCAATACGATACAAACATTCTTAAGGGCAACGGTTCTTACATGCATAAATGTTCCATAGTCATAAAATATGTAGATGACAAGATTAATTGGAGAACATCTCATAAAGCTCAAATATACATGTGAAGTTAACGTTCAAAAAGCTCGTGCATGTGTGTGCGGAGGCATATACAAAGTTGAATCCATTAAGCAAATTAAGTTCGAAACATCTCTATGCAAACATGATTAAGAACAATTTAACTATTTATAATCATAACCAAATGTCATAGACACACGAAAATTGCGAAGGAAATGGGATTCAAACACACCAATATGCCATACCAATAATGTAAAACTTAAAGACATAAAAATTGAAAATCTTTTTAAGTTTTTCTAAAAAAAATTCAAACAAAAAATACCGACTTTTTGAAAAAAATCGAATCTAACTCAAAAGACAAATGATATCCTTTTGTATTTATTCAATGTAAAAGAAAAATGCAATACAAAAGAAACACATGTCATAACACTAGTAAATATATATCATGAAGCACAACTAGAGTATGACAAACAAAATCATGCAAGCAATCACCCATAAGATATAACATGTGTACGTCCAAGCATGCAAGAATCAACCAGTTGAACATTTAACGCCTCTAAAATAGATTTTCTAACCTAAATAGATATACACTTAACGCGTCGTGTTTCGAGAACCAGAAGGATACTAGACTTCAACTTCCTAGGACCTCTTCCAAGATCATAAAAAAAGTTCCAAAGGTGACCTCTCTTACCACAATGCGAATATGTGTAAACAAGAGGAATGTTACCTATTGGTTGACCTTTTCTAACGTCCTTGGATGTGATTTACACTCTAAAACAAATAATGGTCTTGACTTTAGCAAGGGAAGCATTCGAATCATGGAGCCATCACTACGAACACTACTTGAGTCTTTTAAATTATCTTTTAGCTTTAAAATTTTATACTCAAGCAAAGAGTAAGACTCTTTAAGTTTTAGGAATTCCTTCTTTAAATTTTCAATCATTTCTAGAAGGTTGTCCCTCTTCCCCCAACACAAGAGAACTTATCCCTAAGAGTCTTCTTACGTGCTCTCTAATCATTAATCAATTTATCATTATCCTCATTGGCACGTAAACAAACCCTAAATTTTTTTGAGTCCTCTAATTATTTCTCCAAAAATCGGAGTCTATCATCACTCTCTTTATTGGACACTTCTAAAATTTTAAAATCACGGTCCATGTCCACAGGCTTCTCATAAAAGAAATCTCTTTGAGTTTTAACAGTTTGTAAAAGTTCCATAGCAATTTTAAAAGGAATATTTTCCTTTTCAAGAATTTTAATTCTTTTAGCCAACTTCAAATTCAAACGAGATAATTTTCACTATGGCTATACATCAAGAGAATGACAAATAAACCAACACAAGAGAGATGAATAAATAACAACCTTAAAAAGTATTAAACAAGGATCTACACGGTAAATTAGTACAACCCGCTCTGATACCAACTATAAGCGCATTGAACACGATAAGGATGGTTACAAACAAAATTTATATTTTTATATTTTTTCAAAATTCCAACACACACAAATCCAAACTATTATTAAATTTTAATTTATGATTAAATGCATGCAATCACACACAACAATATATAGAAAAATCCCTTTTTAGGGCAAAACCTATATCTAGGACTTTAGAATGTTTTACAAGACTATCGACTTACAGACTACTTAGACCAACTAAGTATAACGCGGAGTGTCTTCAAAGCCTTATAAAGAAAATGGCTCAGTCCAGAATCATCCATAAGTAGCGATCTACCCTTGATATTCACCGATTCACCCTTCTTCCTTCTTCAGTCGTGATCACTCGGGTTACAAGATCAGCCATGGAGAATCCTCTCTACAAGGTATATATCAGTTTCGAAACTTTTAGGGTTTCAAAATAATTCAAAAAATATTTAGGGATGTAAAGTTTGTAAATAAAAAAGTATTTAGAAACACAAAAGATGAAAAAACTTTGATAAAGATATGAAGTTTTCGTTCTTTCAAAAGTCTCAAGTAAAAAGGGTTCAAAATAGATATTTATAGACATGGCATAATTTTCGAGGTGACTCATTCGAACGAAAACCAACATCGTTCGAACGAGAATGACAATTCGTTCGAGCGATCAAAGCATGTCGTTCAAACGAAACAGGCAATTCATTTGAAGTCTACATCTAACGAGCTTCTAACAAATTGTCACTGTAAAACAGTCCTACCTTGTTTGAAGTTCGTTAAAAGGGCATTCTAACGAAATCCCCTTTTCATTCGAATGAGATTCCATCTCGTTTAAACGAGGCAAAAAAAAATAAAAAAATAAAATAAAACTTGGTTTAAAAAAAAAACACATCCAAAATATAATTATGAATAATTATAAACTCCTAAATTTTTTATACCTCCATGATATATAGAGTAGTCTTGAACTTGGAGATGTTGGAGTTCGATTGACGTGTCGGTACGTGATGATTTGTAACAGAATACGTCAAACATGCCAAAATACAAATAAATACAGCTAAAAAGCCTAATCTAAAATATTTGCGTTTACAAATCTCCCCCTTTGGCTATTTCGGTAAACCACTAACTGAAACTCAAATTATAAAAAATAACCCTCTATGACAAAAATCCTAACACCCTCCCAAACCCTAGAAATTGAAAGACATAGTGAAACTTTGTCTTCAATCTCATCTTATTCTTCCCTTGGGAAATTTTTATCTTCATGCGGTTTAATTTGTTCTTCGTTTGGGTACCGACATACATGAAACAAAGAAAATACCAGTGATGCATAGGGTTTAAGATAGAAAATAAAATCAAAACTCATAATGTGTTCTCCCCCATAAATCAAACTCATCATTAAATCTCTCCCATAATTTGTTTTCCCCCTTTTTGTCCGAAATAGGCAAAGGAGTATAATCTAAACATGAAATATAAAACATCACATATAAGAAGTAAGATATCATCACAAAGAGATAGAAAAAAATGCACATGAAATGATAATCTCAAAGGCTACACTAACTTTTAATTTTAAACTCTCAAACAACGAAAAATGATAAAATTATACTTTCTTTTCTATGTAAACTTTCAAACGGTAACATAAATTTTCTTCTCCAAAATAAAACTCTCAAAGAAAGAGCAGGCACGGCCATAATGGTAAAAGTAAAGGTAAGTTTGGCATTCTATAGCCCTTTCGAAGTGGCAAGCTAAGGCCCATTTCTTGGGGCAAAAGAAAAGCCCCTGTATTTTGAATATTGAAGTGTAGGTTGGAAAAAAGAGAGTGTGTAGTTATAGTCAAAAGTTAAAGATGAGCAGCATCGGAACAGGATACGACCTATCGGTGACGACATTCTCTCCGGATGGGAGAGTTTTTCAGATAGAATACGCCGCCAAAGCCGTCGACAATAGCGGCACCGCCATTGCCATCAAATGCAAAGACGGCATTGTTATGGTCTCTTTCTCTTTCTACTAATGGATTTGTTTTTGTTTACTGATGGTATTTGTACAATTTCAGGGGGTAGAGAAGCTCATTGCATCCAAGATGATGCTGCCCGCCTCCAATCGCAGAATCCACTCCGTTCATCGCCATTCCGGCATGGTATCTTTTTCTACTTCATTTACATCGTTTTCACTACCATTTCAACAAACCTACTACTTTCAACCACGCATATACTCCATTTCTTTCTTTCTTTCTTTCTTTAAATTAGCTTAGCATTGTGATTAGGAGATCTCAATCAATGTGGTTAGACCATCTCCAAAGTCATTGTGCAAAATAGCATAAAGCTATTTTACATGATGCTTTTGCTAGAACCCCCACACTCCAAAGCATCAAGCAAAATATCATTTCATAATTAAGTGGAATATATACTTCAGTTTTGCCTCACTAGGTGTGGACTCTCATGAGGCATTTGGATTGCCACACGAGAAATTTCATCAATTTTCTTCGTTTTCCAGCCCTTTTCGTCCTTTGTGTGATATTCCTTTTTCTGCCGGAGTTTTGTAAGGGATATTTACCAATAGGCCCCATTTATTATGTATGTAGTCAAATAGGTCATACAATTGCTCCAATAGGTTTCACTAGTAAAAATATGTTTACTCCTATAGGTCCCATTAAAAAACATGTAGTAAATACCTATGCAAATAGGATTTATTAAGGAAAATTTCTTATAATGGGATCAATTAAGAAATGACTTATATAAACAAGATCGATTTGTTAAGTTCCCTTCTTAAATTATTTTTTTCCATATTTTGTTTAATGCTCCGGAGATGAACTCTAATTTTGGTTGAGCAAAATAGATTGGTGAATTTTAGTGTGGAAAAATGCCCAAATGCTCCGTTTATACGCCATTTCAAAATTAATTACGAATACCAAACCCTCTTTTACCTTATACCTCTATTCGTATACCACCTCATTAGCAATATACTCAAAAGTTCCTTCAGGGACGGATATAGTGGTATTTAGATTTTCCTTCAACATAAGTGAGAGGACTTTGACCAATCTTGTTTGAACAAGTTACTGAAGTAGGTGTCCTTTTCTTGTTTTATACAACGCAAAATGCTATTAAAACATGAATTAACCATCCTATTGTTGTGAAATTCATTAAAACCATTGTAATATCCATTTTGATTATATCCACACACTCTTAAAGGGTCTCCATGGAGAATTCATCCAACAGAGGAGCTTTATCTATCCCTACTTCCTTGTTCCTTTAACTCAAGTAGTCTTTCCAATCAATCAGTCTTATTACTCCCAATGCGATGCCAAACAAGCCCATTTATTCCATGACAACCCTCCCCTTTTTTGCAATAGAATCCTCAAAAGTTTTCGGCATTTCCCTAACAGTTTCCTCCTCATTGTCTACTACCGTCCCATTATTTCATGTATGTTCACCATTTTTGAGTGAGCTCCTTTATTCTTATTTTATGGTCTAAGATATGCGCTCTTTGCAGCATTTTTCTTAATCTTTCTACTTGTCAAAATATTTTATACAACATGTACTTGAACCATTGGGTGGCTCTTTCTAATTCTTGTAGACTGTTGTTTTTTATTCCAAACTCCTCGCCGTTGTTTAATATAGGTAACATCATTACTGTTCCATTTCTTTCAAATGCTTTAGCCTATGTAGCGAATATTTTGCCATTTTCCCGGGGGTTTTAAATCTCAGCATACCTTTATGTTTTGTTTATTTAGAAAAGCCACATTTCACTTGAAAGCAATGTTTTAAAAATCACGAGAGGCGTGCGCCTCGAGGGAATTCACTAAAAAATCGCCTTATGCCTTAAGCCTCGGGGTTGAATTTGAGGCTTGCCTCGATGCGCCTCCTCGCCTCACCGAGGCGCGGAAAAAAATCCTTGTTGTTCTTCTTTCATCACGAACTTTGTTTTTTTGTTATTTTTATATATGTCGACAATTGGTATATATATACGTACTTTGAAGATAGTGGACCAATTTTGTTATAATTCTACTATACTAAATTAGTGTTTAGACTTTCCTTTACATTTATTCAATTTGAACTTTGAATAAATGTAACATATGTACTAATTTGATTATGAATTGATAATTTTTTTTCGTTTTTGGATGCAAAACTATTAGTCAATATAAACTAAATAAAATTTACTTGATGATAATACATGAATATATATATATATATATATATATATATATATATATATATATATATATATATATATATATATATATATATATCGAGAGAGAGAGAGAGGCTCTCCTTCATCACACTCTATACATCACACCTAGTTCTAGGCCCTAAGATTTTTTTTTCCATTTTTTTTATTTTTCAATTAAAATTAACGCAACACATGTTCAAAAAATTAGGTCAAAATACATTTTATAGCTATTTTTAAAAAAATCGCAAAATTCTACTAGCGCAGACCCTTATAAATAAGGTATTTTCAACAGTTTTTTGTTTGATTTTTAAAAAATAGCTAGAAATTGTATTTTGACCTAATTTCTTGAACATGTGTTGATTGATTGGAAGGTTAATTACATGGGTAAAATAAAAAAGTTGAAAAAAAAAGTTTTTTAGGGCCTAGAACTAGGTGTGATGTATGAATGATGTAGGAAACATGATATATAGGAGCCTTGCCTTCTCTCTCTCTCTCTCTCTCTCTCTCTCTCTATATATATATATATAAAGAGTTGATGTTTTTTTTAAAACAACTTCATTTTTCTAAAGTTGCACTCAAACTTAAAAAAGTTGTTTTAATCTACAAACATTTATTATTTTTTTCTTTTTTTGTTTTAAAATTGCACTCTACTTATGTAATTGACGAATATGTATATCAATTTGATTTTACATTGATTAATTTATTGTCATATTATAAAATTACCAATATTTAAATGAAACTAAAAAAATTTGATTTTATCAATTTGATTTTGCATTGATTAATTTATTTTCAAATTATAAAATAACGAATATGTGAACGAAATTAAAAAAAGATTTTGTTAATTTTTGAGTCTGCATTGATTAATTTATTGTTATATGGTAAAATAACCAATATGTTAAAATTGATTTTGTCAAATTACTTTAAAAAAAAGGTCAGGGGAGAACAAAAAAATGTTAAAATTATGTGAGAAAACCCTCAAAGATGTTTTTTTTGCAGTTTTATTTTATATTTCTTTGTTACTTAATTTTTTTTTTTTTATGGTTTTATTAGTATTTTTAAAAATATTATTTTGCTCTTTTTTTTTTGTGAGGCTTATGCCCCAATACGCCTCGAGGCTTACGTCTCGTTGAGACTATAACTCCTCGCCTCACGCCTTTCTATTAGTTATGTTTTATTAGATTATCTCTACACGATAACTCCCTGTACCCCATTCACATCTCCTTGGGTTTTGAGACCTAATTACACGAAGTAAATAGTCTCTCTGTCTCTGTCTCTCTCTCTCTCTCTCTCTCTCTCTCCCCACAATGTAGTTGCTTTTTAACTAGATTTTGTAGGTTTCGTAGTTACTTGAATCTCTATATGCTTCTAGATTATACGATCCTAAAATGCTTTTTCTTGCTCAAGATCGCCAAAATTGTCTCCCCCAAATTTTACCTTCACCCTTTTTAGCTAGAATTAGTAATAACATACTTTTTGATTTTCAACTAAGAAAAAAAAGGAATATAAAATAAAAGACAATATAGATTGTGCATTATATTCGTTCTTTGTAATTCTTTCATTTTTAGCACTGTATACATGTTGAGTACCACGTGACATTGCCCAACTAGAAAAATCCACATTTCATGTTACATTGGGAGAGATGATGTAATACCCCGTATTTTTGACTATATTTATTTTTGGGATTAATTAATTAATTAGCGTATTAATTGGAAATTAATCCGGGTTAAAAAAAAATACTAATGTGATGCGAGTTGGTATTTGATTATGTGCATATATGATTATATATGAACTTGGTATTATAAAATTTGTCGTGGGATTTATATACGGCATTTTAGAAATTTTGTTGAGACGCGTGGGACCGCCGCGTCACGGTATATTATTTTGTTAATAAAAGTGAATTTAAAATCTATAATCCGTATGGTCGTTTTGAGTGCGTCAACGCGTCCGGAAGGGTCGAGATAGTCAGAAAACACTAGCCGGGGGTATAGTTTGGGTCCCGGGGTATTTTTAGGCCATACCGGTAACTTAAAGGGTATTTTAGTAATTTGGTATTTTTGGGTAATTAAAAGTGACGAAAATTGAGAGTTGTAATCTGATAAGGGATTGACCCAACCAACCCTTTATTAACCCCATAAGCTACGTAGGTTATCATTTAGTCTTCCAACTCTCCCAAAGCAAACCCTAGCCACCATAGCCTTTTGGAGAAGAAAGCTTGGAGAAGGAGAGAGAGAGAGGAATTCTGCAGAGATTCTTCACCAAATCAACACCAAATCCGAAATCAAACCAAGGCAAGTGATTTATTCCATTTAAATTTCAGAGAATGATTCTTCCATGTTAGATTATTCAAAAACTTTGTATGTTCTTGGAAGATAATGAAAAACCCATAAGATTGGAGTTATTAGTTTGAATTTTGGGATATAGGTTGCATGTAGAATGTTACTGGACGATCATATTATGTGAATTACTGCCTTTTGTAATACCAAAAACGGATTTAAGATGAGGTTCATGACTGTTCTTGAGAAAAATCAGAAAAACTAGGTTTTTGATGAAGATTGATCCATATGTAGCCTATAGTTGTTGAAATATTGATTTATGGACGTTAGTAATATTGTAGGATTGTTATATGACATTACTATAACGTTATATCTGAGAATCACACGTTAGAAATAAGTTTTGGGACGTTTTCAAATCTGCAGAACGAAGCAGTCCGTAGCCATACCCGTTCGATCGATCGATCGACATTCATCAGTCGATCGATCGACTAGATCGATCGATCGATATTCATAGGTCGATCGATCGACCTTCCCAGAATGAGTAAAATTTTCCTTAATTTGATTTTAATGGTGGAAACCCTCGGAGAATATGTTTGGAGAACTTATGAATACCCTCAGCCTTAAGGAGACCAGTAGGAGTGATTATTATAGTGGACTTTAATTAGAATACAATTCGAGGAATTATTCTAGATTATTGAAATTCGTGAAGCGAGATAACGTTTAGGTTAATAGTGTAAAATTGTGTAATTCGATGAAATAAGGTTTAGGGCAGAAGTAAAGACCTTAGGTATATAGATGTCATATGTGGGAATTATGGGAACTTAATAGTCTATTCAAGATAGGTTTTAAGGATAAGGGACTACGGCGTGAGACGTGTCGGCAATTTAACTTTATATTAACGGGAGACTTGAAAAATATATAAATTTGGAAATGGTATAATGATGTAGAGTATTACAATTATACTACGGTGATTACTAAGATGCATGTATACTTAGTATTGATATAGTATTTGTGTGTATGACATACCTACCATACTTGCTATCACGGGAGGTTTGCGTTCGCTTAGGACCCTCTAATCCTTGTGTGCCTACGGGGGGGATTTAGACTGGTACCTTGATGAACATAGATCATAGAAGGACTTATTGTGATATTAATAAGTCTGCATGACCATGGGAGCGTAGGTATGTGCGTGACCCATGTGATGGTGACTGTGTTCGCCTCCATTATTTGTGATGTTGTTATCGGTAAACTATTCCTGAGAGATTCGGAATATGTAATCCTTATGTACGTGATGTACCGGTATAAATAGCAGAGTATGTGTGCACTACAGCTTAGATTGCGGGGTGCTTGTATTGTATATTTATGATGTGAATAATATACATTAAATTAATGGAAATCCTCATGTTAATGTTGTAAAAATATTATGGTATTGTTTCGAGATATATAATGAGTTAGCTGATACTTATATCAATGGCATAGTTAGTAACTGAGTTTACGTTAAACCTCTACTTAATTACGAGCGTTGTTATGTTAATTGGAACCAAGTAATATGGGTAGAACCTTTGGCAGTTTAGCTAGTTATGTTGTCAGTTAGCTAGTAATATGGGTCGTTATAGATGGGTACTTACGTTAGGAGTGCACAGTTAGTCGAGAGGTGAGAATTTAATGTGAGTGCACGTCCTAACATGTACTTTGCATTTAATGTTTTAAATGTTTTTAAAGCACTTGCAGGTTTTTAAAATGATTTCCACTTTCGGGCTCTGACCCATTTGCTTTCAAATATATTTTCTTGTAAAACCATTTTAGGTGCCCAGCCACAAGGACACCAAGCATAGGATTCTCATTCAGGTGACGAGCTGTAGCTGTTTGTGGAAGCTACAGGGATTTGCATGTAGACGCTTCTCTCATTTGGATTCCAGTCTCAGCATCTATCAGTTGTAGGGCATGTTGCCCAATCCTATTAGACATTTTTACATTTCAGTTTTCAGACTCTAGCATGTATTGCTCAGCATTCAGTTTTAGTTATTTATTTCAGTTTACTTATCAGTTGTGGGATTCGTATTGAGGAGTTTTCCTCCAGGTTTTATTTACATATTGTGATGGTTATCCGTTTTACTTCAGCATGGTGAATGGTGTTATTTAGTTAATCATTACTCTTGTTGCATGTTAATCAGATTTAATAAAATTTGGCACTTACTTTTTAAATGCTAGGTGGTTAGTAATAATAAAACGTTTTCGACAGTGATGCTATTAACTGAGCCAACTTGGCATTTTGAATTAATTTTATAAAGGAGTAGCTACCCGGTGTTTAATTAGTCGGGGTGTCACAGATGACTACGCTTGAATGACTGAAGAGTGAAGTACCATCATATTATGAGGCGTGTTAACACACACTGATACAATTAATGCTCTAATATACTAGGACTATTAATATGTGATGTTCTTGCTGAATTTCTTTCAATTATAGGCTGTGGCAGGATTAGCTGCGGATGGGAGGCAGATTCTTGCAAGAGCCAAATCCGAAGCTACCAACTATCAAAGGTATTTTGCTTGTCATCTTATTTATTTTAGCAAACTTTTGTATTTTCTTTCAAATAAGAACCTATATATATTTATTTTATTTCTTGACAAGATGACAAACCAAAATCGTTGTCATGTAGATATGATTTTACAACTCTCTCTCTCTCTCTCTCTCTCTCTCTCTCTCTCTCTCCCTGCACACAACCACACACAAAAGAAAGTAGCCAGTTAATGGCTAAAGTTCTTGGCTCATAATTTATTTTGAGGTAATAAGGTGACTTGTGGGACTTAAAATGATTGGAGCTATTCGAATTAAGGATGTGGTAATGATTGCGTGATTGTAGATTGAGGGTTGAGCCAAGATTAGTCTTACAAATTGCACATAGGAAGAAGGTTAATGAGCTGTAAAATTTTGGGGCTTTGGTTTTTCACTTTTTGAAGGGATGAGTTTGATGTGAAATCGAGGGAGTGGATTATGACGTTGTGTATCAAAAGTGAAGTTTTAAGTTCTATGGTACTTTCTACGTTTGCAATAGGTGTTTAGTTTTTTTTTTGACAAATACAAATCTATATAGAAAGGTCGCTAAAGGGGCGAAACTCGTATGTATAAGAGAATATACAAAAAAACACACCCCACGGTACTATGTCCCACTGTAGGACAAAGGATACAAAAAGCAAGGGACGACAAAATTAGTCCCTAAATGTAACTTATCGAAAAACTCCACAAAAGATACAAGAGAACTATGACAGCTTACTCTGCACCAAAAATATAATGCGGAAAACAATGCAGCTTGACAGGCATGTGCCGGAGACTCCGAATCTGCGAAACATCTACTATTCCTATCCCTCTATACCATCCACATAAGGCAAAGAGGTGTTGTATTTCACGCATCAGGCTTGGCTTTTCTCGCCCTGCCACGACTTCAACATCCCGTCTATGAACTTCGGAATCACCTAATTTAGGCCAAAAAGAGTAAGCAACACGTCTCACAATCTCCTTGTATAGTCACACCGAAGCACAATATATTCCACTCTCCCTGTCCGACTTACTCGAGCGGCAATAAATGATGATCAACATCCTTCTTCTCAAATTATCTATGGTCAGAATGCCTCCTTTATCTGCAGTCGAAGCGATGAATGGCACTTTCAAGGTACCTAGGGAAATGAACCCTCCTCCCTCTTGCCACTCAGAAGGTGATAGCAAGATTTGATTGACAATGTGCATTGTTTTCCTTCCCACCACATTTCATGCTTGCTCCCCTCGGGACGTGCCCCCTCCAAAGCCTTCATGAACTCCTCTACACCCTACAACAACTCCTTCCTGATCGTAAAAATCATGTCTAAATTTGGGTGATAAATGCGCCTCCTCCCACACAAACCAACATAATCTGCCACCAGTGCCTCCCCACTATATGTATAACCGGGGGAATCTAACTATCATCATGACCTCACGACACCACACGGTTCCTCTAAAATCTTGCCCTGCTACCATCGCCTAACTTAGAGGCCATAAACCTATTGATGGCATCCCACCCTCCCCCGATGTGTTTCCACAATCCCACCCCATGTGGAATTTTGGATTGCTTTCCTTCTCAAACCCTCTTTAAAGAAAATCCCTCATGCACTTCTCTAATCTCTTCCTCACGAGGAAGGGGTAAAATGGAAAGAATGTAGGTATTAATGTTGCTCAAGGTACTCTTAATCAAAGTCGATCTTCCCCCTTTGGAAGGATGATTCCCTTTTCACCTGCTCAACCTCCTCTCCACTCTCTCTAGCACCGGATCCCAATAAGATTTAGCCTTGTGGCTCGCCCCAAGAGGCGGGCCCAAATAACCCAATACTGCCAAACCTCCACTTTCCCCATCGAGATAATTTTACTCTTCCTAACATTAATCTTGAATCCCGACACTGCTTCAAAATATATGAATCTAACTTGAGGGCCATTAACCGGCCCTTGTCCACTCCACGGAACAAAAATGTATCATCTGCAAACAACAGACGACTCACAGATTCCTCGACATTCCCCTACTCGTGCATTAAATCCCTCCAACCACCCTCCCTCCACCGCCCTAGCTAACAAATTACCAGTGGCCTCCATGACAATAATAAACAAAAAAGGGAGATAAAAGATCCTCTTGACGGCCCCCCTCGAGCCATAGAAGAACCCTTTCAGAGAACTTTTCACCATCACTGAAAATTTCATCTTTCAAATTTCAGTGATGGGATTTTTGACCTCGATCATGATGTTTTCCATGCATTGGCTTTAGATATGCAACATTGTTATAAAGTTGGTAGATTGGTCTTGTGAGTTCCCCATTTAATGTTTTATACGAATAGAAATATATGTAGTTTAAGGAGCAACAACTTTGATATTTGTGACGTGTTTTGCATAATTTATGTGATGGCAATCCACATCATTTATACCTATTCTATTACTCTCACGCCAACCATAATATTGATGAATATTGAAATTCTCTCTTGAAAAGATTCTATAGCATAGTGCCTTGGCAGAACGTTAATGTGCAAAATGGCTATAATTGCAATATATCGAGACTATATAATGTAAATGCAATGGAAAATACTAACTGCAAAATAAAGGTTTCTCTCATCATTCATTCATTATTAATAGTTAGTGATTACTATGGTGGCCAAGGCCTCTTTATAGCCAAAATTACATAAAAGGGTAAATAAACTAAATAGGGCGCACTAGAAGGAGGGAATATTAGGGCTGGCAATTTCTGACACGATAACCCGTTTATGGCAATAACTCGAAATGACCCGAACTTGACACGATTAGCTTGTATAGATTTAAGAGTACCCAAAATTTATACTCAAATAAAAATCAACGAGACCCGAAAATGACACGATTAACCCGAATTGCCACCCCTAGGGAATATCACCCTCATCCTAACACATTATCTACAATAGAGAAATAACCTAACAAGGAAAAAAATAAAATAAACAAAATACATTTAAAAGTCTCATGACCTCTTGTAGATATCACTCTCCCCCGTTGAGAAAAATCTCGACCCAAATGTGGAAGCGAGTTGGGTGATCGCCATGAGGACATAGGGAGGTGCCGAGTTATCGCAACCAATGAGGGTAGTGGTGGGCTGTGACGAAACACTAAGTGCCAGTGATGGGGAAATCATTGAGGGATTAAGGTTTGGTGTCGGGATGGGGATGGGGCTGCTTTGAGGTTGTATTGGCCATTGCGCCGCTACCACGTCAAAGAAGAGTTATGTCTTGTGACCTTCAGTTGGGGTAGTTGAGGTCCGGCGACCGTCATTGAACTCTGAAGAGACTATAAAAGGTTCATTTCTATTGGTGATTATTGGATTTGTGTGGTTTGCAACAGATTTGAGGCTGGCGAGGGGTCAATGGTTGTTGGGGCTCCAGATCTAGGGCTTGGGGCAGAGATAAGGGTGGTACCGCTTGACCATGGTGACCGTATCATGATTTTAGGGAGCCAAGTTTTATAGTTGTAGCCAAGTTTACTAAGAAAGGGTAAAAAAACTGAAGAGGGCACACTAGAATATTCCAAGGGCCTTATTTATTTTTAAAATGCTTTAGCAAAACGACGTCGTTCTTAAAGACCTTTTTTTTACAAATCGGACCAATACATCGTCCTAAACGATTCAAAGACAAATGTAAACCCAAAGCTCTTTGCCTTTCTACATCTCGTAAAAAAAACCCTTACATTGCCAACCGACTTCTGACCAAGCCCCTCTTTATCTCTGACTGACTTCCGACCAAAACCTCCTAGCCTCCGACACATTTTCGACTCCGACTCACTCATTTCCGGTCCAACCTTCAGATTTTTTCATATATCTCTCTTTTCTCATTTTTTCTCGCTAATCATTTCAGTTATTTATTTATTTCTCTATTTTCAGTCGTAAGTCTGACTCCGAACTGTTTCCTATTACATTTTGACAATATAAATACATTCAGTGCTTTTTTTCTTGTTTTCTATTTGTTACATTTGAAAGCTGAAATTACTTATATTGAACCATTTTGTATTGATTATTGATATTGATAATTGAATGATGACTACCAAAAATATATTTTCAAATTTTAAAGTCTATATTATTTTATTGTTTTACTGGCCTTAATTACAAAATAATAAAAAAGGGAAAACACCTTTTTACGCTTAAGCTCCTAAGGCTTGAGGCTCGACCTCTACTTCTCGGGCCTTTTAAAACCTTAAATAAGAGTAGAGTCTAAATGCAAGTAATGTAAAATGCATCAAAATCACTTATCAGTCTCTGAAAGATACATAGTTCCAAATTAGCCCAAGTACACTTTATGCCTTCAAGCCAATACTTTAACCCAACCCTACAAGGCATAAAGAACTGTATTCAACATACTTAACAATGCACCTACAGAAAAAATGCAAACAAGGTGATGCAGGAGCATAGGGCACGAGCGTCATTTTTATTATTCTTTCCTATTCTTTCTTTTTTAACCTTTTTTTATCCTTCGTATAAATAGCCTTAAGAGGCTCCTTTTGTAGACACTTTTGATTTTGATAATGAGAACCTAGAGAGAGAAATTGAGAACTTTTTATGACTTTCTTTTAGTTGTTGTTGTTGTGTAGACTAAATTTTATGTTTCCGCATTTTTTCTTTACATCAAATTGGTATCAGAACCTCGTTTGTTCTTGGATCGAGGATGTTCGTCAACGATTGGGATTCGGGTAGGCTTTATCCCGATGAAGTACAAGACACCTCAATCACTGTCATGAAGCCTTAACCCTAGAACATCAAGAACCCAATAACCAAACCCTTTCAAATCCTACTACCATCTCCACCACCATCACGGCGGCCGAAGGGATAATCGGAAGAAGCGGCCTCGTAAAAAAAACCCTCGACTCCAGCCTCCATTGTGATGCCCCAAAATAGCCCTTGCGGCCCACAAAACCTCTGCCCGCCCCCGACAGTGGCCGCTGGCAGTGGCGTTGGCCTACCGCGGGGCGCGATGGGTCCTTCCTCCTCTCCGATCGCGATTCCACCACCACGTACTTCCCTTACACGGGATCAACCTATTATTCACAACCCAAACCCTATTTTAATGTCTCCTAAATCCCAAGAAGCCCTAATTCTGAATCCTTTTAAAAATTCAAGTCCTAACCCTAATTCATTAATGCGTAACTTGACAAAGAATCCCTAATTTTTCCATAATACCCAAATTTCCTACCACAAACCCATAACCCCTAACCCTAAACCCAACCCTATTTACAATGGGCGTTCTTCATTGGGCATCCTTCCTATTCCACCCCATGTCCCATTATCCATTGCCCAATCTATTTGTAGACGATGGGATTCGTTTTGCCATACTTGGACGGAGCTTGCAGGGCTTCTACCGCCTATGTGCATACTCTACTGATATCGACTTCGGCGGACCCACAATCACCCCCATCTAGTGATGAATCCTGGATCTGTACGAGCATTTTTTTCATCCGTTGCACCGCCGGGGGGCGATTATGTAAGGTGGTTATTGATTGGGTGGGTGGGGCAGTGACAATTTGGTGGCGCAGGAGATGGTGGATAGACTGAGGCTACCCACAGAGTTTTTGACCACCACGTGTCGTATTGGGTGGTTGAGTATCATAGTCACGCTTGCCCCTAGTCGATAGTGCCGAGTTGCTTTTTCTATCGGGGATTATCATGATGAGATCATGTGTACTATAGTGGATACCAGGGTCTGCCACCTTTTGTTGGGAAATCCATCGCAGTTTGATCATCGCAGAATGCATGATGGTCGAGCTAACACTTACTCATTCATGCATGAGGGGCGAGACTTCCTTCTCCGTCCTATGAGGCCATTCCCGATGTTGCGACCTTCGACCCCGGTGGTCTCAGAGGAGGAGCTAGTTACAGAGGCCGCTGAGTCAGGATTATGTTATGCCCTTATTAGTCCCATCACCACTTCGGAGATGACCGTTTTCCCACAGGTTCAAAGCCTGTTGGATTCCTATTCTGATGTGTGTACTCCCCCAGATAAGCTTCCTCCCCTCAGGGATATACAACATGCCATTGATTTTGTCCTCGGGGCACAGCTTCCCAACCTTACCTCATTATCGTATGTCACCTACGGAGCACGCGACGCTACAGAGACAGGTCGCCGAGCTGTGTGACAAAAGGTACTTTCGGGAGAGTATGTTCCCCTGTACGGTGCCGCCCCTTTTAGCGCCAAAGAAGGATGGGAGTTGGCGGATTTGTGTTGATAGTCGGGCTATTAACAAGATCACCATGTAGTGCCGATTTCCTATTTCTCGGTTAGAGGATATGCTTGATCAACTCCAAGACGCTCGAGTTTTCTCCAAGTTAGACTTGAAGAGTGGGTATCATCAAATCTTCTTGAAGCCAGGAAACGAGTGGAAGATTGCCTTCAAGACAAATGACGGATTATATGAGTGGACAGTGATTTGGCCTGTCAAATGCTCCGTCTATCTTTATGCGGGTGATGACTAAGATTTTACGCCCTTTCATGGGCAAGTTCGTGGTTGTGTATTTTAATGATATCTTGATTTATAGCCGGTCAGAGGAGGAGCATCTTGATTATGTGGCTTAGGTTTTGGCTGTCCTACGAGCGGGGCGCTTCTTCCGCATGTTGAAGAAGTGCGCTTTCATGGCGCCTTCAGTGACCTTTTTGGGATATATGATTTTAAATGAGGGCGTGAGAGTAAATGATGTCAAGATTCAGGCGATTGTTGATTGACTCCCACCTATGTCAGTATCTCAGGTTCGCAGTTTTCATGGCGTGGCAGGGTTTTACATGCATTTTATAGCAAGGTTCATCACTGTCATGGCATCTATTACAGATTTGATGAGTACCTCATCAAGTGCTGAGTTTAGATAGACAACGGAGGCGGATAAGGCCTTCAGACACGTCAAGGAGTTATGACTACGACACCTATCTTAGTTTTACCCAATTTTGACAAGTTATTTGAGTTGCCTTGCGATGCTTGTAAGACGGGGAATGAATGCGGTATTAAGCCAAGATGGGAAGCCAATTGCTTTTTTTTAGTCAAAAGCTGACCGGGGCCGCCGTCAACTATTCGACGTATGATTTGGAGTTTTATGCGGTGGTGAAGGCAGTGAAGTTCTGGTCATAAGGAGTTTATCATCAAGTCGGATCATGAGGCCCTTCGCTTTTTACATAGCTAGAGGCGTGTTAGTGATAGACACGCCAAATTGACAGCCTACCTTCAGAGGTACACATTTCATTGGCAGTATAAATCAGGGAAGGAGAACCAGGTGGCTGATGCTCTTAGCCGGAGGCCGCATGCTTGAGTGACTCGCCGGAGTCAAGTTTTTGGATTTGATGATGTCCATGATCTCCATTCGACTGATGTGGAGTTTGGGCCGACAGGGCAACGGAGCATCAGGCGAGTACTTACTGCAGGATGAGTTTTTACACAGGGCACAACCTTGTGCATTCCATCTTCTCTTTGAGAGAAGATTATTTCGGAGGTTCATAGAGGGGGATTATCAAGCCATTTGGGACAAGAGCGTACTCACGCGATGCTGAGGGACCGATTTTATTGGCCGACGATGAGGCGAGATGCTAACGCCTTCATTCAACGTTGCTACACTTTCTGGACAACCAAGGGACAACACACAAATGCTGGTTTATATACCCTTTTACCGATTCTAGAGAGGCCGTGGCTGGACGTCTTGATGGATTTTATCGTGGGACTTTCCCGTAAATCTAGTGGTCATGATTCCATTTTTGTCGTGGTGGACAAGTTCTCTAAAATGTCCCACTTCATACCTAGTATCGCACGTCTGATGCTTCCCATATCGCTTCATTTTATTTCCGCGAGGTTGTCTGTCTCCACTGGGCATTTCTGGCGCATTTTGTGGCGGTTTTTACGGTCTGAGTTACAGTTTTCTACAGCCTTCCATCCTCATACGAACGTCCAGACCGAGGTGGTCAATCTGAGTGTTAGTGACCTTTTGCGGTGCCTGTCTTTCGAGCACCCCCGACGGTGGGACGTTATGATAGCGCATACCGAGTTTGCCTTCAATAATGCCGTCAATCGCTCTATCGGCCTGTCTCCTTTGCAGATTTTATTGGGGATGTCACCCACTATTCCTATAGACCTTGCTGAGCTTCCTCCGACGGTGCCTACTCATCCTTTAGCTATGGATTTTTTCGCCCGTTTGATTTCTATCCAGGCCGATGTTCGTGCTCGCTTAAAGAACACTTATGCCTCCTATAAGGAGGCCGTAGATGAGCATCGCCGTTTTGTTTCCTATCGCCCGGGCGATTTGGTTATGGTATACCTCCAGAAAACGCGGCAACAAGTTAAAGTCAACAAACTTCTCGTGCGACAATTTGAACCATTCGCTATTGTTCCGGTGTATGGGTCGAATGCTTATGAGGTTGATCTCCCCGACGAGTTCCTTATGCATCGTATGTTCAATGTAGCGGATCTCTCTCCTTTCCACAGCATACATGCTCCACTGATTCCCCTTCCTCCCACCACAGTCCATCCAGTTCGATATCATGTTGATCGTGTTGAGAGGATTCTAGATTTCGCGTCTATCTCCTCATCTTCGGGTGATTATACCCGCTATTTTGTTCGTTGGGTAGGCCGATCAGAAGCCGAAGACTCTTGGATTACCGAGGCCACTGCAGCGTATTGACTCGGATTTCTATTGCCAGTAAACGGAGTATATGGCATATTTTCATGGGAGGGAGAGTGATGCAGGAGCGTAGGACACGAGCGTCATTTTTATTATTCTTTCCTGTCCTTTCTTTTTTTAGCCTCTTTTATCCTTAGTATAAATAGCCTTAAGAGGCTCCTTTTGTAGGCATTTTTGATTTCGATATTGAGAACCTAGAGAGAGAAATTGTGAACTTTCATGACTATTTCTTTTAGTTGTTGTTATTGTTGTGTAGACTAAATTTTAGGCTTCCGCATCTTTTCATTACATCACAAGGTTTCACATATCGTGCCTAATATACACTTACATGGATAACAAGATCATGCTCAACGCACGACTATATATTTTCTTAACTACGTATATCTTACACCCACATGCATACCAAGATCAGTTTCAATGCACAACTATATATTTCTTAACTACATATATCTTAGACCACTTGTTGAACGAGGTTATCCTTCCATTTCACAAAATGTGAAGCTCATGCAATTGTTGCCCCAATTTTCACAAGTAAACTACAGATAAATCCGAATTTAGCAAAGGAATAAGTTCCCCTTCGTATCTCAATTCAGAACTGATATGTTCTGTATATTTTGAATTTCGGATTAGGTTTCCAATTCTTATGTCAATAAGAGATGATCAATTTACTTCCACATAATCGTAACACATATAGTACACACTCTGATATGACAGTATCGATCTAACCTGTATTTGTTCAAAGAATACAAGGTTCTAAAAAACGCGGGGTGTGACCGAGGCGTAGAGGCCAAGCCTTAAGCCTTAGAAGCCTAGGCGGGCCTTAGGTGTGAAAAGGTGTTTAGGCCTTTTTTAATATATTTTTTTAACCATAACATGGCTATTAAAAATACTAAAATTGTATACTCCTTAAAAATATGTCTGAATATATGCAAATTAAAATACTATTTGATTGTTTTGGACGAGATATTGGTCCGGTTTGTAAAAAAGTCTTTAAAATGCAATAATGTTTCACTAAAGCATTTTTGTTTTAAAAAAAAAGTGCGCCTTAAGGCTTTTACCAATAACAAAGCGTAAAAGGCTTAAGGCGGGGCGTTTCTCCCAAGCCTCAAGCCTAGGCGTGCCTTTTAGAACACTGAAAGAATAACATAACCATTTTAGCATTGTAACGAGTTCTCCGTTATATTATCAGTTTTAAACAAATACCAACAGCACTTACACATCATAACTTCACCTGCTTTCCATTTGTTGTTTGTTCCTTTTTCCATGGGCAAAGAGAATCTCATCTTCCCTCTTTTCCATTCAAGCGAGGCGCATACTCACCAAGTACCTTTAGCACACATTCTCAACACACAGCTCAAACATAACAAAATGCTCAATTTCATATCATCAAGTAAGAACAATAACGATCTTATCGAAGGCAAACAACTCAATGAATTGTGTTTCATGCTCACTGATAATGGGTTATAATTCTGCTGTATTGCAAATTGGTGAGAAGTATATCGGATGGTGTGAAATGTATTCATTTGAAAGGGTCTATATACGTGAAATAAATGAACTGAGCACTGAATGCGGTTGTGCACTCTGCTTATAAGAAAAAGATATTGAGGGGTTCGTGACAACAGGAGTCATATGGAAATGCTTTGTGTTATGCAGAGAAGTGATACTCGTGCATTTTTGCATTTATCAGTGCACTCTTTGTGAGGTTGAGATATAAAATATTATTCATTGGTAAAAAACTTTTGGTTATTTTCTTTATATTAATAAAATACTATGTGTCTGATAAAATAAAGATGTACAAGCATGGATGGTGGACCAGCAGTTCAGCAAAATGGCGCGAGGGAAAAAAATACAAAGAGAGAATTTGAAAGAATAGGACTTAATCTTTACTTTTATCGTGGATAAACATGTTTAGCATTCCCTTAGATTGAACTAGAAAGGATTGGTCAACAGACTAAACTGTTGGTTAGCCTCAGTATATATACAGTTAAATCATAAATTTGATTGGGAGCTGAAAGGATGGAGTGCAAAATTGGCTAGAAGGAAATGAATAGGAGGCTTTGCTTCTGTGAAATAAATTCGCCTTTTGCTATTCATTGCTTTACATATGTTTGGGAACTATATGTGATTATTCTTTATTCTGTCAATATTAATGTGGGAACTGCTCATTAATGCATATTATTCCGCCTTTTTAGGAAATGAGTTGAAAATAAAAGATCTTAATAATCCCGTGCCAAGACTGAATAATATTTGTTGATATAACCCATGCTAATGCCTAGTTTGTTATGTTGTGGTTATTGCAGTACGTATGGTGAACCAATTCCAGTGAAAGAACTCGCTGAGCGTGTTGCTAGTTATGTGCATCTGTGTACACTCTATTGGTGGCTCAGGTTTGACAAACTACTGTGATATTATCAGTTTTCAAAGTTCCCCTCTCAATTGCTGCCACTACTGTCTGTAAAGTGTTTATATCTATACTATATACATAGTTGTCAAATCGCGAATCGTATCGTGAATCGTTTACCCCCCGAATCGCGAATCGAATCGTGAATCGTATCGGTCGAATTGGAACCAAACGATAAAAACGTAGTAAAACATACGTAAATGGAATTTAACACTATAGAATTGGTAATTAAGCGTAATATGACAAAAAACTAATCGTAGCACATGATAATATACCAAAATATATCACAAAAATTAACCGTAGCACATGTTCTCATTCATTTTAAGCTTAAAAATGTAAAAAACAAAAATATATCATAAAACAGCCTACATATTAATTTAAAACACCCTACATAAAACAAAAATATATCATAAAAAGCCTATATATTAATTTAATGTAAAAAAAATCGCGGGAAAAAAAAAATTGAATCGGACCGAATCGGGAATCAGACCCGAATCGGAAGATTCGAATCGTGAATCGCCGATTCAGTCCGATTCTTTAGACATTTGCGATTTTAAGGTAGATTCGAATCGTTTTGGCAGTGAATCGAATCGAATCGTCCGATTCGAATCGCGAATCGGATGATTTTGACAACTATGACTATATATAATAGGTCAGGGACTTAGGTTTGATATGCCCCTAAAATGACTATGTAGACCTCATTAAATTAGCTACTTATATATAAAAAACTACCCATTATTATTTGTTATGCAAATCACTAGAAGTCTCCTATTGTATAAATGATGATATAAAAATTCATTATTATTAATTTTGTAGTATGTATATTATTGGAAAATCTACATTGCACATGCATTGAGTGTGCCACGAATTCTAGTAATCAATGACACTGCAGGCCTTTCGGTTGTGGAGTAATTCTTGGAGGTTATGACAGAGATGGACCACAATTGTACATGGTTGAACCTTCTGGCATTTCCTATGTGAGTTAATTTCTTTTGAGAAGAAGTTATACTTTACTTCTATTCTCTTTATTGCATTAGTTTACAATTACAACAATAAGTTAATTTTTGTGATTTACTTCAAATTGTAAAATCCTGGAACATAACGATTTTTTGAAATTTAATTTGTTTTGTTGTTGTATTTAATGTAGAGATACTTTGGTGCTGCAATTGGAAAGGGAAGACAGGCTGCCAAAACGTAAGTCAAATGCAATTTGTTTGGCTTACATATTAGATGCATATACCATTCTTTAGAGAATGGTATGCATCCATACATAAAAATTAAAATGCACGTCCTTCTTGCTAAATGCCATGGATTATATTCATATAATGATGAATTTAATATCTTTATACTGAAAATCCAGTCTATCCAAATCGAATCCATTGTCAATGTAATGCCATCAAACATGAAGCAAGGCTGAGCCAGTCGGACTTAGTAAACCAATTATTTGACTTGTTATGGGACTTTTTCCCAAAATGTTGTATTGGTGGAAGAGAAGTTGTTTATCAAGGGGAGGTAGACTCACTCTGGTCTGGTTGGTCCTAGGAAGTCTTCCCCTTTATTTTTTGTCTCTCTTTAGGACTCTCATTTGTATCGCTAGAATGGAATAATTAATGAGGAAATTCCTATGGGTGGGGAGGTGAAAAATGATCATCTTGTTAATTGGGACATTGTGTAGATCTGAAAAGAAGGTCGGATTGGAAAACAAACCTAGTTCTCTTTTTTGGCAAGTGGTATGGAGGATTCCCTTAGAAAATGGTTCTCTTTGTGCTTCCATCATAGAAGGAAATATGAGATTTTAAAATGGTTGGGGTGTTTAGATTGTGATCTCTTTGTAACCTGTGGAGATCATTTTCGCGAGGTTTGGACTCCTTCTCAAACATGTGTTAAGGGGTTTTCCTGGGATTTTTGATGGGGCACCTTTTTTGAAACATATTTCCGATCATAGGTTTGGGTGGGTAATTCATCTCTGAAGTTTTTTCAGGTAAATCCTATTTTGAAATCTTGATTGATTCACCCACTTTTCCCTCTTTTGTCCATCTAATAGAATTTGGAAAGGTGAAACACCTTCGGAAGTTCAAGCATTTGTGTGATTGGTGGCTCATAAAAGGTGAGTACTTGCAGACTTGATTTGACACAAGATGCCCGATACACACCTATCTCTATTCAAGTGCATTCTATGCTAGAGAAAAGGGGGAGATGTAGATCACATTCTCTTACATCGTGACATTTCCATTTTTTTTCATGGAAAAGGTGTTTTTTGAGCTTTATATTGTGGGAGCTATGCCATCTTCTTGGCATGAGTTCTTATCTAGACTTTGTGTGTTTTAGAGGGGACAAGAAAAAGGGTAAGAGTTTGTGGAGGTGTATTATAATGTGTATCGCGCGGAGTCCTTAGAAGGAAAGAAATGTGCGGAATTTTGAAGATAAAGAAAGTTCAGAGGAGGAGATATCGGAGAGAATCAAATTCTTAGTCTCACTGTGGGTGCCTTCGTTGAAGAATTCTAAGGGATAGGAGCTGTCTGCAATTGTTAGCAACTAGGCAGTAGCCTTAGCGAAGTCATTGGTGCTGTTAAGCTATCATGGGACGTGGTTGTGGAGGCTATGATGCGCGGAAAGACTTAGATTTGTGTCTGAGACTGTTGATCCTTTTACTCGTGGCAAATACATTTATATATCTGAAATTTTTATTGATAGAAAATGAATAAATATGTTTTAATATTTCTTGAAGTTTATGTTTATGAAGTAAATATATAAGCGCATTCATGTGACTGAATGGTTCGAGACATGGGAGCAGCCTCTCCATATATGGGGGTAAGGCCAGCCGACATCCGCCTCTCACGGCAGTTAAACGGGAGTCTTGTTCACTATAGGTACGACCTTTATTCATGTGATGGAATGGTGTTTCTGAGGTTTTGACTCCTTATTGTTCAATCTTTTGATCAAGCCATGTTAATATCCATTACAAGATTTAAAATATTATTTTTTTGCTAGATTATTGATATCAATTTCTTCATGCTTATAAATCTAATCAATGTGCTGATATGGAGTTAAATGATATTGTGGTCAGAGAGATTGAAAAACTGAAGCTTTCTGAGTTGACATGCCGACAAGGGGTTATTGAAGTAGCCAAGATGTAAGTGTCATGTTTGAAGTTATTGTCACTATTTTATGACTTTATGCATGGTCAATTCGGATACCTTCAATATTGAAGCTAACCGAGTATTCTCGGTTCTAAGAAAATCTCTATTTTCCAATGGGTGTATACATTCCCCCTCCCCCCGCTCGGATGGAAATAATTTGATGGATGTTTAGCCTGGGCAAAGAGTGGGTATCCATTGTTGCCCTTTTCTCCCACATGTAGCTCCTCAAACTTCAATAAACATGATTAGAGCCAATTGATTGCGTAAGAGACTGCGAAGAACACAGATTTTTATCTTCAAACAATTTATATTCCCAAGGGATGACATCTTTATTATTATTATTATTATTATTATTATTATTATTATTATTATTATTATTATTATTATTATTATTATTATTATTATTATTATATTTTTTGGTTAATGACACTGGTAATGCACTTCACCTCCCTTTTCAATCTAGTCATTAAACATATTTTTTCTATGTATTAAAACCACATGTTCAGTTTCTTTATAATTTGGACCAATATTTCATTTCTGTTGCACCAGTCGACGGAATTGGTGCAAAATGAGAAAACAAAACTATGTTTATATATATGAAAAGGCATTAATAAAAACATTTGGAGTAAAAGTGAGAACCTTAAGAATGGTACTATAAAAACTTTGGTAATTTTTATACTTCATGGTTACAAACTGAATTGTCACAGTTCTGGGGTTGGTCTGGGATATGGTCAGTGGTCCCTGGGCCAGGGTAGTCTATGGCCATCCTTCTGTATTTTTTCATGGCTGTAAAGATGTACTGTTGCGGTGGTCGTTAACTGTATTGTTTTCAATATTTTCACTTTACACCACATTTATATTGATATTTTTCCATAGAAATAAACTCGTGTTTGTTTTCATTCTGCACCAATTCCATTAACTGGCTTAACAGAAGTTTAAAGTTGGTCCAGATTTGAAACAAACAGAAGATACATATGTTTAGGCACGGGAACAAAGTTTAATGACTAACATTTTTGTATTTAGTCAAAAGAAGAAAAAAAATCCAACATTGTTACATCTTGGAACAACTTGAACATGTTGATTTTTTTTCTTCACACATTGGAGTACACTTGTTTTATATATATGGAAAGCTTTGCTTTTGGTGGTTATTCGATAATCAAGTTGTTAAATAAAATTTGTTATCTAAATATCTAATTAATTTATATGGTGGTATTAGATTTATCTTTTGTGTCTCTTCATAGCCATGTATAATTGTAATTTAGGCAATATCTTTCAAATTCTAGATCATTAAAATAATCTCATTATTACAAATATTACAAATAGGCAACTTTTGTATGTTTTATAACACGTCGTTTTATCTCCTAGTGAATCTTTAAGTTACTACTTAGTCAAAAGAAGGAAAAAAATCCAACAGCGTTACATCTTGGAACAATTTACATGTTGATATACATGGAAAACTTTGTTTTTGGTGGTTATTGGATAATTAATATGTCAAATAAAATTTGATATCTAAATATCTAAAAAAATAGAATTAGATTATCTTATGTGTCTCTTAATAACCATGTATAATTGTAATTTAGGCATTATCTTTCAAATCTTAGATCATTACAACAATCTCATTATTACAAATATGTAACTTTCGTATGTTTTATAATATGTGCGGCTTGCTTCGATCAGGCACGCGCCTTGCGCCTAGGCTCTGAGGAGACATTGCCGCCTTGGTGCGCCTTAATAAACTATGGTCTTATCGTCTTTGAATTAAATTCTATGAAAGCTTTGACAAATTTCTCTACTAAACAGAATATATGGAGTGCATGATGAGGCAAAAGACAAGGCCTTCGAATTGGAAATGAGTTGGGTTTGTGATGAATCGAACCGCCAGCATCAGAAGGTAATTTTCTTATTGTTTTTACGAGTAAGACCATGACCAAGTAGACAAGCTCCCTTAAAGGTGAGGTATAACAAATACCTGATATTGAAAAAGGAGTATTTATATCATTTTGCGTTTGTACATTTTCATAGTGGTCCAAGTGTCGTACAAGTACTCAAGATTCCAGTGCTCAACGTTTGCCCTATGTTGAGAATTGGTTAATCTCTTTTTATTTACTCATTTATCCGTTTTGCCTCGATGTCTCTACTAACTCTGAAGATGGTATTGGTGGATATGGGAAACTAACTCTGTTCGAGTCATATGTAACAGTAGCACTCTTAGTAACAATGTCCATTTTCATTTTAAGGATACATATATATTAGTTCAGGCACGATGTAGATGATGATGTGATGGTTCGTAATTTGAAATTCTACCCTCAAGGTTGTATTAAAATTACGACCGTCCAATATCAAATGTCATTAAATTTAACTTGCTGACCTCTGCTATCCCGTTTCTTACATAACTCGTATGATATTTTACGCATGAATTCCCTTGCGAGAACCGTTCCCGTCATATGATTTTTTTTTGTGGGTTTGATTATCCCAGAAGTGTTAATAGCTAGTTCATTGTTATTTTCAATAATATTATGAATTTTTGTCTCTTGGCCTTTGAAATGTATATTAAAGCTGATTTTAGTCCCCAAATTTTTTAGTTGTTATATTTTGGCCCTCACTTTTACTGTTCCGTCATTTTACCAGGACATCTTCAGTCAATGTCTAATTATTACAAGGTTATGGGGGGTCAGTTCTAAATACGTATAAAATAATGGGGGCCTCAAATGTTAATAATTTGGTCCTTTGCTATATAATTTGTGACCTTCAACCTACGAAACTTAGAATGGTGGCCAAAGTCCACTAATCGGGTACTTTTTGGAGACAATCATTTTTTCTTTTTTGGGGGGTGGGGTGGGGTGATTATTATTATTTTGACTTTAACCTCCACTTGTATAGCCATTTTTGAGTTCACCCTCAAACTTTATAAGTATACACTATCCCCTTAAAAGTGTTGCAAAAGCTAACATAAGTGTCACCGAAGATCCTCACGAAGTGTCGCTAAACCATGAATGAGGGGGTGTTGCAAATTATTTCAAATTTGGTGGGTCTACCCCAAAACCGGTCATAAAAGTAGAAGTTGAACTCAAAATAACCCTATTATTTTCTAGTAAGTGACTCAATTACTATTATATTTGTTTCTCACAACCATTGTTGGATGCTTGATGTCTCAATACGGCAGTAAGGGTTGATAAAAGAGTAAATGTTTTTACTAATTTGAATAATTTCAGTTTTGGGGGATAGGAATTCCTATTAGACCTATTGCTTTCATAATTTTCTTGTTTAATTTTATTGTGTATTATAGATTTTTTTTTCCTATGTAATTACCTTGGATAAAACATTTAGTTCAATACTTTTGTTCAATTGTTATGATAATAGGTACCAGATGAGCTTTTAGAGGAAGCTAAGGCTGCAGCCAAAGCAGCACTAGAAGAAATGGATGCAGATTAATAGCTTTGCGGCTATTCCAACTTTCTTATTTATCTGTTCTTGTACACCATATTTTAGTCAGGTTTGGTTAAATGTTGTCTTATGACTTGTAATCCACAAAATATTTCATGACACAGTTGTAATTTGGTACCCACCCTATTGAACTCTTATCAGCAGAATAAATTTTGGGTGTCATTCTCACTAGAGGACTTTCCTATTGATTGAAAGTTTGATACATTAAAATTTTAACCGCAAAAGTTATCATGACTTTGAGGATGGTCAACAAATTTGAGCTTCTCGAAAGGTTTCAGGTGTGCTGAGCTGAATACTGCATGATTTGAAGCTTGGATTGTTTTGAACATGTAAAACAAGGGTGGAAATGTGTTAGTACTAAGCTTGTTGATGAATATTAGCCTAATCCAACATTTTCTTCTATATCAGGGCATTTGCATAGTTGTGTAAATAACTTTCATATACAATACACATTGTGTAAAGAAACACGTGGATACATTAAAAAAAGTATAAAATGTGTATATGAAAATATACATGACTTGCATGTAAAATACACCCATTGTGTAAAGATAGGGATACATAAAAAAATATATAAAATGTGTATATGAAAATATACTCAATGACTTGCATGTAAAATACACCCATTGTGTAAAGATAGTATGCTGCAACGATACGTTAACATGCAGACACGTCAACAAAGTATAAAATGTGTATGCAAAAATATACCCCATCCATTTTTAATTAATAGTCACTTTATTTTTCATGTCCGTCTCAAATTAAGTAACGTTTTAAAAACTGAACCAAAATTTCTAAAGTTTTAAACAAGTATTGACATTGACCATTGACTATAATTGAATTGACGCATTAGAAGTGTATTACTAAATGTGATAACTTCTATTTTTGAGTCCAAGTGTGATGACACTTAAAAGCTCACCTGAATAAGTTCGGACATTGAGAGCTGATTATAATTGAATTAGCGCTCTCAAGTGTGTATTCGAACACTTGAAAGCTTGCCTTGTTTGTGTGTTGTAACATTTCTTTAGAAACAATGTAGCTCAAATGGATAACTTGTGTATGAAAGTGCTAAATCTTGTTGTGTTATATACCATAAGGCTTTACACATGGTTGATATTTTATTTTTTCGATATATATGGGATACCGGCCATTGCATGTCGTGTGATACTATTGACTCTAATATGCATTGTTTCAATGATTGCTCGACTTTCTTTAATATTATGACTGCTATGATATGCATTACTGATGAAAAGTTTTGTTTTATTAAAAATCCTAAATATAAGAATAATAATATCATTGCTGAACAAATTTACATTGTGGAGAATCTAGTAGGCTCGTAATGCTTCTTTGTTAAGAAATGAGCCAATCCAATTATCTTTAACAAAACATAATGTTCGTAATGATTTTAACGACATGCTTCTTATTATGCCTAAAATCAACATAAATCTTATTTGGAGGAAACATATTCATAGTTCTCAATGGCAACCCTTGTCCTTTTGTTTTATTCTAAGTATAGACGGGATAGCAAAATCAGTAGGTATTGGTGGTTTTGACACTCCGTAAAATTTATAAATAGATTAATCAGGCCTAATACAAAAATCACGGGAATAAAAAACATTTGATAACAGTCTCAGTATAACGAAATAACTACAATTGAACAAGTAATATAACGAAATAATGAAATATTGAATATAACAAAACCAACTCTGATACAAATATAACTCATCCAGTTTCTGAATTTGCAAATTCAAAAATATACCAAAATAATAATCCAACTTTGGAATACAAATATAACTCATCCGGTTTCTGAATTTGAAATACAAATACCATATGTACAAAAACTGACTCGCGAGAAGTAATACAAGAAGAGAATGAGCGACACTGCTCGACTACTATATCCTAATCCTAGAATTGAATGATAGGGTGTCGCTTGAGGTGCTCATCCAACGATGAACTCAGTCTATGGCGTGAACAATGATTGTGAAAACACAGATGTAACAACATCGTAAACAACAAGTTTATGAAGAATAAGATTATTACTGAATTAGGGCTACAATATAACTACACATCTTCCTCTCGTCTTTTAGTGTATTTTAAGTTATTAGTTACCCAATTCAATAACCTAAAATAACATGCGTTTTAATTCCGAACCCATATATAGCCCATGTGATTAAAGTTTTATCTCTTAATTCTTTAATCTTTACTTTCATCATACAAGGTCAATCTGTTTCGTTATTAATCATATACTATACGGTGGTCTGAACCCTAAGGTACGTTTCACCAAATAACGAAAGTGCCACTCACAGGCTTAAATCATATATCTCAAGTCTATCCGTTTAAGGCCAACTCACGTCAAATAATAATCTACATCTCTAGTATATAGGATACAAGTCATAGACATTTAAGCATACATCTCTAGTATAGGTTATATACATCACTAGTAAATCACATAAGCTGATACGACTATCTTTAGTACCACAACACATTATTATACATGGTAAGCAAAAGACAATCTTTACATCTAACATCCACCCATAGGCACAGCCTCTGGCATGTACAAGTAAATGGGGTACTCGCATGCTCGCATATAATGAAGGTCTATCCTAAAACTAAGTATAGTCTCACCCTAACTTACACTAGAAAACATGCATGTTGAGTATATTCAAACTCATATAACTCTAGCCCAGTCTCCCAAGGCTCCGTTGTCACACCCCGCCTGATTTTGGCATCGGCCGCCACCAAAACTAAGTGCGAGTAAATAAATACCATTCTCATCATATGAGACAAAATCATTCCACAAGATGAATAATAATCAATCCCAATAAATAATAATACTATAAAACCATCACATGCTAAACTCCAATTAAATCCAATCTCCAAAATCTGAATTAACTTAAAATCTGAATAAACTCCAACTGAATCCATAATGAAATATATGAATAAAACCCATACAACTGTGGAACCGAATGACCCAACAAAACCATAAATTGAGTCTCAATGTAAATACGAAAGAAAGGAAACTAAACTAAACTAATACACAATAAGTAAATAACTCCATTTACACCTTCAAGAAAGTCCCCAAATAAGCCTATGCAGCTTCTCCAAACTTATCCCTGAAAAGCTTAGTCAACGCATGAGGTCAGAGCGCCGAGCATGAATACACACTACTCCCCTCAAATATGATCCTTGAATCGAGACAGTAGCATTATACGCAATAAATATCACAATAGAATATTTTAATTAAATGAAATAATTAAAGCGATAAATATAAATCACTAACTACCCTCAGAAATTCCCATTCTAAAAAACACACCAATATGATTTTAAATTTTCAAGTCCCACGATGTTAATTTAGTTAAATTAAGCAAATTTTATTATTGTTCTCACTTTTTATTATGGTGGTCCTCCCGCCCCGGGTGATAATCCTCCAAAGTGTCACACTTCTGCTTATCAATAGCCAGCCAAATTCGTTTAAACTGTCGATCCCCCATAATATGACAAGGTTCCACACAAGACACGACATAAATCGCTCAAGCTGACCCGTTTAAACTGTCGGTCCTTGATACATTATGTCGCCACCAATTTTAATACCCATTTTAATCTTAGGCATTAATTTTCATTCTCTCAAATTCATAATTAACAAATTACCCCACCATTTTTATGGATGTGAGATCCTTAAAATGCCCCTTAGTCCTATACCTAAGGGTCGCCAAAGTACATATACGTCCTATCCTACGTATAAGATGAATTTCTAATATTTACTCGTCCTAATCTCATTCCTAGGCTAGCGTGACGACGATAAAACATAAAAACCAGCCCACCCCCGGAATCTAAAATACCCACGAATTTACACTAACTAGTTTCATACCTAGTAAGCATAAATTATAACCAAGCCCATCCACTAGTCCCAGACCTAGTAAGCATCATATAATCAAGGTGAGCAATATACTAACCAAAAGCCCCTCGTCCCGCAATGGCAAAAGTAAATACAACAATTCACACAATATCACGAATCATAATCACAGCATGACAATTCAGACCTAGTAAACAATTCAATTTAATTCCATTAATAACATAGTCGTCGTTTTCAACATAATTAATTGCGTTCAATAATGTTAAATTGTTTAACATGCGATATTATTCAATATGACATAATCGTTCTCTTTTATAAATCCTCTAATTTCAATAAGTGTGTTCGCGTCCCACAAAACATATAAATAATCACATAACTTCTACATGCGAACCTACACCTCAAAAACCGTGAAAACCCAATAATCTAACTTACGCACCCAAGGGTTTCAAGGATTAAATCATATAAAAACTTTTATCAAAACAACTCCAAAATTTAGTGTCCACTTTCTCTAATTAAATTACTAATTGATTTTAATAAAAAACATATGATTAAGGGTTTAATCGACACTTAAAACGCATAATACTAAAGGAAAGGAATAGAGTATTCATGCCTGATATTAGTTGGATAAGAATCGGATAAGAATTTGACTAGAAGTTTGAACTCCACTTGAGAAAGCACCAATTGAATCTTCAATTCTTGAGTTAAAACTTGTTAAAGGTTGGGGCTAGGGGTTGAAGATGAGAGGGAATATGTTTGGAAAACCTCACTCGAGAAAAGTTCGAGAGATTTTTTTTTAAAAAGTCCCAACCCCATATCAGTTTGGTATTTAAAGGGTTTGGTATTTAAAGGGTTTAAGAGTTAAAATACAATTAGGACTCTTATTAAGCCGCCCCCTCAAATGTTGTTCGAACGACTGACAGTTGTTGTTCGAACGAGATGCTACGTCGTTCGAACGACGTACGCTGTCGTTTGAACAATCCCAACACTCAATTAAAAACTTTGAAAATCCGCTTTTACACTTAGAAAAATATTTTTTAACTCAACAAAACGTACCAATCATTATAACATTTTATTATAACTCCAATTTTAATTTCGATTGAAAGTTTACTATTCAAATATAAAAATCAACATGTTCAATTATTAAAGATCATTAAATCCAAAATTTTATTTTTCTCAAATATTCCAATTAATTAATTAAATTAATTAATAAAAACACGGGGTGTTACATTCGCGTCTAGGTATCATCCACACCTAATATATATAAGAACATCAAATGAACCAACTACCCCACTCTAGGGTTTTTGCCTTAATTATAATCTCCCCCAAAGGATGAATGTCCTACTAGTATATCACAATGCCCTAATAATCCCGACCAACAAGCCTAATTATCTAAGCTTCCACAATCCTATTCAACGATCCATCCAACTCTCGAATTTGCAAACTAATACATCATACTCAAAATAACCCTTATAAACCAACTGAGGTCAAAATACACAACTAACTCAAACACTAAGTTCCAACCCCCAAAGCAATTGAATTCACTTTATTCTGCATGCATAAGAAACATAAAGGCCAATCCAACCTATCCGTATGTTCCAAAATCCAATAATTCAAACAAAAAAAACATAATCCCAAATTGCACCAAAACTAGGATCATCATCAAAGGTCGATCAATTGATCACTACAAATATTTGAAAATTACCCTTGTTACGGGATTCATCATCTCCAAAACCCAAATTCTCTCTTTAAAACTCCATTAATGACTTTAAAAGCTTCATCCAACCCCCAACAAACATCCCAACTATAAAACCACTTCATATAAATGATTGGAACCTAATCTTAACAACAATCACCTAAGTTTCTACCAAGATTCGAAGGGAAAAATCAGATTTAATATAAGAACCCTAGTTTTTTCTAATTCTTCAATTGACTTAGGATTTCCATGGATTGATTTATCTAATCAAAGGGCTTTAATAAGAATTTACAATATAAAATAAGTTCTAATCATTTTCTGACAATTGATTTCAATTCAAGTTCATGAGAAAATTAATCAATATAAGAGGAAAATTAACCTAATTAACATCTTGATTAGATTAATCACGAAAACTAACTATTTAATCATCTGAAAATCAAATTTGAATATGATTAGTTTAGATTTCAATGAATAGATATAATATAACGCAAAAACAACTATAATTAAATTCTAGAATAACTTGCCTCGATTAATTTGTGGAGAAAACCGTGCCAAGATCCTCCCAAATCCTCCTCCTCCTGTTTTCTCGAAGTTTCTTCTATCTAGTCTCAAGGTGCCTCCCAAATTATAATATGTAACTTATGAGATCCCTAATGACTCACTAATACCCCTTAATCACGAAATTATACTTGGACCTTAAGTGAACCTCACCTAAAAGAGCCCAAAATCACCTTTAAATGACTTAAAACCTTACCCAACCCGTTTGCTAACCCAATAGGCCTAAAATCCATCATTTCAAGTTAAAAACAAACATTCTACGCGTCCCAAAAGTCGAATATAAAGTGTGCCAAATCGAGTAACTAACAACTAAAAAATTACATAATAAACCGGTACGTCTCCAAATATCAATTAATCAATTAATGGATTAACATATATAAATTCGATTTCAAATCCGAATTAAATAACCCACGAAAAAAATAAATAGTGACATCTCCCGTCACAACAAACACATAATTAATTTTTTTCACAAATTTTTACAATTAAATAATACACATAAACATAAGGTGTATTACAGTAGTGTGATTAAATACTCTACTGGTCAATTTATGTGGAGTTTTTTCAAAATTATGGGCAATGCCCCTAATAATATTGCAAAATTTGGGCGATAATAAAAGGAACATTGTTAAATATAAATGGGCTTAAGTTTATTCATATTGAAACGAACTCTCTCTCTACCCTCAATATGGGTTGCACGTACCAGTCTTCCAACCTAATCCTTAAACACTCGCGAAATGCATAAGGCTAGCTACTTGACTCATATATGGATGTCCTTTTGCTATCAGGAGGCCAACAGTGTTGCATATGTTTTGACCAAAATGACTAAGGATACTCCTAATATTATAGATTTTGCTATCGGGAGGCCAACAACGTTGCATCATTTTAGCCAGCTACTTGACTCATATACATATTTTTTTGGAACTTTGTAAATTTAGGAACTATTATAATGTGTATTTTGAAAATAGGACAATAAATATTTTATTTATGATTTTAGTCCCTATTTTTGAATAAAGCCACTGGCGTGGAGCCATATTCATAAAACGTCAACCAATCACAGCGTGACACGTATTTCTTTAGTTTGAAAATAGGGACTAAAAATAGAAACGAAATGTTTGTTGTCCTATATTCATAATCAATATTATTTAAAGTCCTAAAATTACATAATCTATAATTTTTTTTTTCTCTCTTACAGCTTCACTTACCGTCCACTAGACCTTTTCTTGGATATGTGGGTCATGTATATACTCGGCTGGTAGATACTAGGGGTGGCCGTGGGCCGGGCTTGGGCAGGCCCGGTCGGGCTCGGGCCGGGCTTGAAAAATTAAGTGCTATCCCAAGCCCGCTCGGGCCCAGATCGGGCCTTATTATGTAATCCCAAGCCCGCCCATATTTGAAAGCTCTTTACCCAGGCCCGTCCGATCGGGCCTTATTATGTTAATTAAAATATTTTTTTAAAATTAAAATACCTATTTTTTATTTAAAAACTAATTTTTTTAATTAAAAATCAATTTAGACTCCATATATTACAAAGTTCATATATAAAGTTTCCCGCTCTACATGAAAAGACTTGGTATACGTTTTTATATTTATAAAAGTTCCCCCCCCCATATATATATATATATATTATATATATATTTTTCGGGCCTCGGGCCAGGCCGGGCCTCATCGGGCTTAAGAACTCATGCCCAAGCCCGCCCGAAAAAAAATCGGGCCTATAAAATTTTGCCAAGCCCGCTTTGCGGGCCTATTCACCTTATCCAAGCCCTATTTTTTTATTGGGCGGCCTGGGCGGGCTTGGCGGGCCTCGGGCCTATGGCCACCCCTAGTAGATACTAATGAATCTTGTGAAGGTAGTGTTGGTTGGTGTGTGCTTAGCTTCTTAACTTTGTAGTTAGGCTTCTTTTACAATAGAGATTAAATTGGCAGCTTGAGTTGTGTAAAAACCTTTAATGTCAAGTGTTAGGATTAAGTAACAAATTTTAGAGGAGGTGAATAATGTTCGTCTATTTAAATTATTCTTTTAGTTTATTTTTTCATTTGATCAAGGGGGGATAATCAATTTAAACCCACCCACAGTTATGTAACTCAAATCCTAGAAATGTGAACAACAAAAGACAATGACAAACAAAGGAGATGTGTAGCTTTTGATTGTCAGTTCTCTAAGCAAGTATGGGAATCAGCTCGGCATTCGTACGAATAATAGAACTTTTGAAGAGGAAGTGGTGGAATTTAATTCTAGTAGCAAAAAGTTTAAATCCTTATGCAGAAACTTACTCTATCTATTACAGTCTATAACATTTGAAGAGCCAGAAATGAGAAGATCTTTCAAAACAGTTATTTTACCGTAAAAATAAAAAGATGGTGTAGAAAAGTACTTACAGATGGAACAATTTTAAGAAAAATGAAGAAACTTGTAGTATATGTAGAAATTTGGGTGGGTGGGGATAAAAGAGGATATCCTTATTTGAAGTGTCTCTGGTGTACATCTGGTTCATGTTGTCTCATCTCTTGCATGCTGAAATGTCTGTCTTCTCAGTTGTCTCCTGGGGTTAGATGTCTTGCATGGTGGATTTCTCAGCTTTTTTTGGGGTTTAGTTGATTGTATCTGTCTCTGGTTCCTAATTTTTTGTTCTTATAGATCAGGTTAAAAAGTCTTGATCTTTGTTCTAATGGTGGAAGTTTGGCTTTTGGTTGGGTTTCTATGCTTTGGATCTGATTTTAGATGGAGTTTGTTTCCGATTTGGGTTCATAGTTGGGTTTGTTCGTAGTGTCTCTATCTCTTCAAAGCTTTTCATAGTTAATTTTGGAGATGCGCAGTGTTGATGGTCTGTTAGAGTTAAAGTTGTTTCTCTCTCTTCAAAGTTGGTTTTAAAGAGTATTGGTTTTGTAGTTTTACTGGTTCAGGTTTGGTTTGGAGTTGAAAGTGACTCTCTCTCTCTTCAAGAAGTGGTTTTTGTTTTGTTTAATGGTTTCCTAGTGTTGTTCTTGGTTTTAGTTGTGGGTTTTGTCAGAGTTGTTCTCTAATTGGCTATACATTCGGTGGGGTGCTTCGTTATTTTTCTAGAATTGCTTGGTTGGTTCTATTTTGTGGTCCGAGTTTTCGTATGGTGTTGTGTTGTTTTGGTTTGTGGATTGGACTTTTCTTATGGCCTGTCTGCCTGTGTGCCCTTTGGGTTTCTTGTAGCCTTTTTTGGTGGGTTGTTGGCCTTTTGGTATGTTTATTTTTTATTTTTGGGCTTTGCCTATTCACATTTCAGCACAAAAAAAAGGAGATGTGTAACTTATCTTTAATTCACCTCTCACCTCCATATTTTTTTCTATATTACAATCGTTTCAACATATATGGACTAATTGAATTCGCAGCTCTCAAATGAAATTTAATGAATAATTGTTTTGGTTGAAATATCTATTTATTTACTTTTGCCCCCAAAGTGCTTAAATTTTTAGCCTAATATAATATTTGAAAATTTTCTCAAATTAGAAAGAAATAAACAACAAACGAGTTTCATTGAACTAACATAAGAGTACAAGGGAAAAATAAGTGTTCATATACATAAATAATAATAAAATATCATCGAAAAAACATAACACTGTGCAATATCTGAGAGGCTCTGGTTGACATGTAAATAGCTTGTTTAAATTCGTTATACAAATAACTGTAATACCCCGTATTTTTATGACTTTTAATTTTGGGGATTTATAAAATTTAATTAGAGATATTAATTTAATATTAATTCGGAAAATCATTTAAATACTTACTAGCGTGATGAGAGTTAGTAATTATTGCAATTGTGTTGTAAATTACTTTATGGGTAAAGTAAGAGGTGTAATTGTATTTAGTAAAATTATCACGAGAATCTGATTTGATAATTTTGGAAATTTATCGGGACGCGCTTGTATTGTGTCGGGATTAAATTCGAACTATTAAAAGTGAATAAATTATAAGTTACCCCATATGGTCATTTTGAGTGCGCCAATGTGTCCGGAAGGGTCGAGATAGTCAAAATAATGTTCCCGGGGGTTTAGTTTGGGTCTCGGGGCGTTTCTAGGCCTAATTAACACCCCATGAGGGCGTTTTAGACATTTTACATTTTTGGGCATGAAAACACACGAAATTTCTAAGAGTATATCAGAAAATAGGAGTTGTCTTCTAGGGTTAGAACAACCAAAAACATAAGACGGCCATTGGAAGGGAAGAGGAGAAGCTTTCCAAGGAGTTCAAGGCCAAGAACTCCACCGTTTGCATCGCCGTCGCCGCCAAACTTTAGATCGCGCAACGAGGATCGCAACCACACCAATCTTGTCCACTAATCTGAACTAAGAATTTCCAGACAAGTATCTATCTTGCTCTAATTCAGTTAATGCTTCAATGATGTTAGTCTAGGGATGATTATGACTAGTTTTTATGAAAGAAAACATGTATGGGAGACTCTAATTTGCATGTTGTAGAGGTAAATGACATATTCTGGGAATCAAATTCACATGCAGAGGTTGAACCACGAATTTGCATTAAGTTAGGAGTATAAAATATGGGAAAGGAATGGGAAGAAAGTAAACAAAGAAAATATTAGGGTTCTTGTAATTTTTCTGGATTTCAACCCTTTTAATTCGTTATAATTGATGAAAACTCGCATGTCTTACGTAGAATATTCATTATTGGGGGTATAACACTTGTGGCATAATTGGTTGGAAGTTTGGAAATAAAAAATGTTGATTCGAATGATTTTTGTATAACATTCCTGTAACTGGAAATTCTGCAGATTCGCCATACTTGCTTGAACGATCGATCGACCCAGGAGTATCGATCGATCGACGTATCGATCGATAGAGCACCTGCCATCGATCGATCGACCCCTCCTGGAAAACTCAAATTTTCCTTTTTAAATAGGTGGTTCCAACTTAAATGAATAGAAATTCTTGGACATTATTGTTAGAATATTTTGGGAGGTAAAGAAGACCAGTAGGACTTTATAAAAATGGAACCCTTAATGTAAGACGAGATTAATACTTAACAGAGGTGTTTTACACTTAAGGAACAATGGGAACGTGTGTTTAAAGGGTGAGACTCGTAAGGAAGTTACGTTGTAAAATAAATGAGTACCTACTGAAATTACATTTGGGGAGATAGGAATTCACGAGTGTTACGTAGTAAGTTGGAATAATCCCATAAATAAGAATAAAAGAGACAAACTGTTATACGGGATAATCTAGTAATGTGCAATGAGAAAAAATATCAGAAGTATGGGTCGTGGGTGTACCTAAATTAGAATTGGGAATAGTAGTATACATATATGACGGTGATTGTGCATATACTATATACGTGTAAAAATCATGCCCGCGCTACATGCTATCACTGAGGTTACCGCGCTGGGACAGCCTTATCTCGATGGGACCTTTATGGGGGATATTGACTTGTACCTTAGAACATAGGAATCCTTGGTACAGGCTATCCGATCGATAGTTAGACGATCTTAAGAGACGTGAGGGTATGTGCTGACCTCTTAGTGACTTGGAACTATGCTTCGCCTCAATTTGTATGTGTTTTGTGTTAATACAGTTCAAGAGTGATTCCGAACTAGTATTTCCCTTAGTACGAGTGATACGGGGACTTGATAGCAGAGTATGCCAGCACCATAAATTTTATGTGGGGTGCCGATAGTATATATATATATATTAAATGAGTGATTAATGTATATATATATGAACTTGAAATTTGAATACCATCTACTGTGACTAAAGGTAGGCAAGCAATGAATAATTATTTCAACTTCGATATAAGTGTTTGAAAAGTTTGAGGCAATACTGAGAAACTTTATAATTAAATGGGCTTATGTGAGAACTTTGCTTTTAAATAAAATTAACTTTCTTAACACTAGAAATTGTCGGCATGAAATCTTGTGAGTAACTTAAGATAAGCTAAACTGTTGGGAGTAGTAGTACGGTAGGTGTGCACATTAGAAGAGAGGTGAGAATTTCTCAAGAGAGTGCCGCACTAATATGATTGTTGCATTAGCTGGTAAGCATTTTAAATACTTGCTAAACTAATTTTAAACTGTTTTACAATCGGGCTTTGACCTGTTTCCTATTTTCTTTTCTCTCTTGTATATATCTGTATATATTACAAGTGCCTAGCCACAGGGGCATCTTGCATATGATCCTTTGGAAGGAACGTGCTGTAGCTTAGGTGGGAGTTGCAGGCCTCTTGCTTAGACGACCTCATTATTGATTCCGCTTCTAGTTTTATTTTATCCAGTTGGGCATGTGTCGCCCTTTTTCCATTATTCAGTTGGTTTTATCAGAGATTGTGATTGTTTATTTTCAGTATTTATACTTTGGGATTGTTACTGTCAGGATATTTTCCTTCGAAGTTTTAAAGTTGGAATTATTTAGTTGATTGCTTATATTACTTGGATTATTTTTCCAATCTAGTTGTTGTGGGATTTTTAAACTATGGATTATGAAAGGTTTAAATATTGGTTTTAAATAAATTTTGGAAATTGATGTCTTAAAATGGTTTTGTCACTTAGCTTAATTATTTTGGGTGTTTATTTGGAAAAGTTATTTTTGCGACAGTGATGCTAAGAATGAACCAACCGTTCACCTTGGTTATAATTTAATAAAGGACTGATCACCCGGTATTTAATTAGGCGGGGTGTCACAGGTGGTATCAGAGCATCAGGTTCTAGTGTCCTTTAGGATCTGTACGACTTATTTCGCTTTCAGCTTGCGTTCTTGCTATAGAGCCCTATTTTTAGGATTGTTGTATTCTTGCTTTTACGATTACGTCTTCAGATATTTGAGATTTGATAATAACTGTAGACTAATAAAATTTCTTGACGTTTCAGATGCCTCCAAGACGCGCACCCAGGGATAGGCGTGCCCAGGCCGAGTAGCCAGTAACTTCGGCTCAGGGAACGATGAACGCCACAGAGGTAGCCACTATCGTTGCTCAGGCGGTGAATGTCGCGTTGGTGGTAGTGCAACAGGCTCCACCCCAGGTTCAGGCAGTGGCGCCAGTACCGACACAGCTTCCTTCTACATGGGAGCGAGTTAGGGATGCCTTCCAGAAGGCGCATCCCCCAGAGTTTGCGAGTAGTTCGGATATCATTATAGCTAGCCAATGGAAAAAAGGTATCCAGAGTCATCTGCGCATGTACGAGTGCACGGACGTGCAAAAACAGTTGTTGGCTTCCTTCAAGCTAGTGGGAGCCGCTTTGCATTGGCGGAAATCCACCACCACCTTAGAGGAGAGGGATATTATCACTATTCAGTCATTTTGGGCGCAGTTTGACAACAAATACTTTCCATCCGCCGTGCAGACTGAGATGAGGCGAAAGTTACTAAATTTGAAACAGGAGAATTCGACTGTTGCTGAGTACGAAGAGGAGTTCACAAGACTTCTCACTATAGTGCCAGATGAGGCACCCACTTAGGGGAAGAAGATACTGTTGTTTGTGGACGGGTTGGCTTGGAGGATTCGTCAACACCTCATAGGCAATCTGTCACTGAGTACCTACATAGACGTACTCAATGCTGCTTTGTTACATTGCCAGGATCACGGCTTCCATCTGCAGGGAAGCAAATGAGAAGGAGAGTCCATCCAGCAGGGCAGGACAGGACAGGGGGTAATGGTACTAGTGGAGCATCGACATCCCAGGGGAAGACTCGTCAGCATGAGCAGAGTTCCCATCAGGGGGACCCTGCCAAGCGGTTTTGATCAGGTGACTCCAGGCAGGGAGTTGGGGGATTTAGGCAGTGCCAGCAGGGCCAATATCGTCAGCCGCAGGGTCAGCAGCAGGGCCATCAGGGTCAACAGCGCTTTCAGCAGGGCCAGTAGGGCCGTAATCAGTAGGGACAAAGGGGAGGAAATTTTAGGGGCCGATGCTTCGTGTGTTGTAAAAATGGCCACATGCGCCATGATTGTCCAGAGGGAGATAGGGCCCCACAGCAGCAGGGTGCCCGTAATGAGCCACAGATGCCACTTTTTCAGCTGCCCTCCCAGTACCAGCTCAGGCAGCAGCCCTACCAGCTATTCCAGCAGCTCCAGTGTAGCAGGGGCAGTTACAGTATGGACGTGTCTATAACGTCCACCAGGCAGCAGCTCCATAGGCGCCACCCGCGATTGAGGGTATGTTTCCTATCCATGGTACTATAGGTCGAGTTTTATTTGATACTGGGGTGACACACTGTTTTATAGCTACTCACTTTGCGAAGGCCTTAGGGTTATTAGCCACAGTAGAGAGCACTGTGACATGCGTAGACTCACCACTGGGAAATGGATCGTTAATTTTCTTTATATGCCTGGGTGTGGGAGTAGAGATTGGTAGCTTAATCTTACCAGCAGACATGTTAGTCTTAGATATGCATGAGCACGACGTTATCATTGGCATGGATTGGCTCGCAGCATACAGTGCCATTATAAATTATTTCGGTGGGAGTATTGTCTTTGCCATTCCGGGGCAGGAGATGTTTGTAGTGGCGATGCCTCGCCCAGAGGGAGGCTCTACCATGTAACACCCCGCCAAATTAAATACCGGGTGGCCAGTCCCATACCAAATTAAAACAGAATATACAGTTGGCTCATTCTTAGCATCACTGTCGAAAACATTTACAACTCACCCAATACTCAATTAAGCAGGTGTTAAAAACTTTCCAATTTAATTTTCAACAAAACCATTTTTCATTTTTAAGAATAACACGACACATTTATTCTACAAATTTGGTAACACAATAAGTATCACAAAATAATTTAAATGAAACTGGAATAAACATTCCCAAGTAATATATATCCTTTACAATAATCCCAACAATGTAAAATGTATAAAGAAACCTGATTACAACAATATTTAAGTCCAACAGAGAATGATAACTGAAATCCTTTTGGGCGACATGCCCTAACTAAGAATACTGTGAATCAAAACGATGATAAGCGTATAAGCAAAACATCCATAGCTCCATAGCTCGTAAAAATCAACTATGGTTGGCGTCCCTGTTGCTGGACACCTGATATAGAGATACAATAGAAGAGAAAAATATGCAAGGAAACGGGTCAGAGCCCAAATGTGTAGAGTATTTTTAAAACAGCAAGTATTTAACAAGTGCAATAAAGCATTTATTATGTACATGTTAAATCCAACACTCACTTGCAATTCTCGCCTCTCAACTAGAGTGCACACTTAACGTTTCCTACTAACCTTCTAGTTAATGGTTCCTCTTCTCTAATCTTCATATTACAGATCCATTCCCATATCATAATCCCCGTATGTCCCATACCATACGTCCCATTATTATCCATTTACATTTCTCCTTTATTAGTTTCTCATTAACATGAATCATTACTCATTAATATGAGTTAAGCTTTTCAATTCTTAAAGAATAAACATCTATTAACTTAATTCCATTATCTTTCTCTATTCACCGTTATCTACAATTATCACCGTAGATAGATAAATAATTATGTAACCATTTAATCCATTATATATATATATTCATATATATTACAGCACCCCGAGTCACAGCTGTGGTGCAATGCATTACTCTGCTATCATGTCCCGTCATCGCATGTCGCTGAATAGGGAACTACAGGTTCGGTAAGATTCCACGAACCACAAACAACAAACAAATTGGAGGCGAACATAGTTCTCGTATCCATGGGTCACGCACATACCTACGCATCCACAGTCAGCGGACTTATCAACTCCCCGATAAGTCTTTCATAGACCTATGTTCTCGAGCGACAAATCAAAGATCCCATGGATTCATCAGGATATGAATGCCCTCACGCGCAAACCTCCCACCGATAGCAAGTAAGCTAGGTATGTCATACACATAACTTATCAATCAATTAAATAGGTATTATCATACCTATAATATAATAACAATAAGGTAATTATTACTACCCTAAGATATTTCCCATACGTAGCATTAACTCTCTTTAAAAAATATCAAATCTTTACTTCATAAATTAATTAACCTCGCATCCTATAACATCTCTCCACTACCGACGTCGTTAAGGTTCATGCGCGGAACGTCTCGCAAAGAGAAATCCAAACAAGGAACCCCTCCAATACACTACTACTTAACTTTGTCGATCGAGGAGGTCCGAAAACTTAAACTATGCGATCGGGATAATCTCATCACCTCTTTCAACCAAATGTATTCTAAGCTCCCATCTCATAAGATTCAAATAGGTTTTTCCTAATCTTATATTCAGTAAGAAATTAATAATATCCTACTGGTCCATAACATTATTTCTCCCGAACTACTACGAGTTTAGTTCTCCTTTTAATTAAGGTTAAAACCGATAGTTTCAAATCTCTTATAAACACGTATTCTTTCACTTAGGATTAAACCTTCTTGTAAACTTAAGGATACCCAGATAATATATAAAATCACCCCTACTGGTCCTATCTTAAATCCTCATACATCACCATTCGGAGATTAACAAACGAATTTAGAAACCGAAATTTCATTCGATATAATTTTCATCATTAAAATCATTTGAATCTAAATCCAATTAATTCAAATCTTAACATGGGTTTACTGATATTTTCTAAGTCCCAAAATATGCACATAATAATCACCAAAGATTCATAAAAGTTTCAGGATAAGAATCAACATTTAAAAAGAAACAACATTACTTAAACTGGGGAGGTCGATCGATCGAAGGTGGGGGTCGATCGATCGATCCCTCAGGTCCAGGCCTGCATTTTCTGCATTTTCTGCAACTACGGGTTTAACAACTTTTGATCATTTAAACCTTCATCTAAACATCCCAAATGTCTTCTAAATTTTACTACATGTTATAACAACATAGATGAACGATTTCCATTACTCTAAACATCCTAGAATCATCAAAGGATTGGATTAAAAAGCATGTTATTCTCCTTATTCCCAGAAATTTATTAACATAACTTCTTCAAGAACACATCAATGGTTTCTATCATTTCTTCAACAGATTCATGACTAATTCGTGGATTATTATCATCCTAACACATGAGTTAATTTCCTATATCATTTCAGTTTTCCAGAAATCCATTTAATGATCCATTATCTCTTCCAAACATGAATAATCTTCTCTTTTCATATATTTTAACATGGACAATATACAAACTTCAATTGCTATTATTAAACACTTGCCTTTAGTGTAGGTCTGATCCCTTTGGTGTAGTTATCTCAGTTGGTTGTCCCTTCTCCGATCAAACTCCGGTGGTGGTTGGTGGTGGTTGGTGGTGGTGAACCTTGACTCTTGTTCTACACCTTCCCAAGTGACTTTTCCCTTCCCAAGCACTTTTACTCTTACTCTAAGAAGGTGGCTGCTCTTATTTGTGAAGAGGAGATGAATAACTCCCATTCACTTAATCTACCTATTCTTATAATAGTTCCAAATCCGTAACACTATTCACCCCCCCTAGAAAAATGACCAAAATGCCCTTTCGGGTTGTCTATTCATTCCCAAATGACCCGAGACTCAAAATTGACATCCAAATAGACTTTTCTGACTATTTCGAACCTTCCGGACGCAACGACGCAGTCGAAATGACTATTAGATCGATAGAAAAATAAATTTCCTTTTTAATTTAATAAACTAGTCCTGACACGTCCCATACCGCGTCTGACTAAAAATATAAATTACCGAATTTATATCATACAGTCATATCAATGACATCACATTTCATATGTTACCTAAATATCTTTAAGTAACATTAAAAATCATCCATATCCATAGTCCGGATAAAACCCAAATGAATTAATTAATAATAAAATCTAATTAATCCATTAATTTAAAATATAACACATTTTAAAAGTCATTTAAAATTACGGGGTATTACATACTCCCCCCCTTATAACAGAATTTCGTCCCGAAATTCAGGAATATAAGTCATACAGGTAAGGTCAACTCCGAGTATAATTCTCATATCGCAAGAAACCCAAGATGTACCGCCCATACAATACATTAACAAAATCCCTATCGATGTTATACGCCAAGCCTCACCATATAGTCGCAACTGAATCAAATTTAGATTATTCCTAATCTTCCCTATACCGTCCTCGTGACAAACTTTGGGAAAAAAAACGATCCTCTCGTAGTGAACAAATAAATCCTGAAGTCTCAATTACTTACCTTTTCACAATTTTGAAAATTACTACAATCCAATTATCCAGGGCGCCCATACACCCTGTCGTACCTCTTTCAATATTAAAAGTTTCGCAAAGGTTTTAAACTCATATACTAAAGACCTAACTTATTTCGACTCCCAACGGTTAATAGTTTCGTGCGTGGGGTGTCTCGCAAGCGAAATCCAAACAAGGAACCACCCCGATACACTACTACCTAAAGTAGTCGGTCATCGAAACTCCTAAGGTCCTTAGTCAATAATGTATATAAAAAAAATTTATAAAAATATCAGGTTATGATTTAATCAAAAATTTGGGTTTCCTTTGATTTCAAATAGATTCTACGCATTTACTCTCTTAGAAGACAAGATGCAGACATAAGCTCTCATATACCACAAGTCAATGCACGCCGCTAGTCAAATCACACTCGGACATGCTCAAGGTAAGTAATCCCATGATAAAAATCAAACCCTCGTGATAACATGTAATATAAAGGTGTCCCACACCCCTCAGTGAGTCTACATAAATCACAGTGCAATAGACTAAGTTTAGCAACCCTATTTCCCACACAACATTAATTGTAACAAAATCAATATATGCTTTATTATCCTTAGATAGAAAACATACCCTCATTCGCGGGTGGTGGCTGTTGATTCACTGCCTGATGAATGTTGTATACACGCCCGTAGTGACCCTGCTGCGCGGGTGCTGCTGGAATGGGAGGTAGTGCTAACACTGGAGCTGGAGCTGGAAGAGCAGCTGGTGGAAATGCTGGTACCTGTGGCTCCTGTCGAGCATGTTGTTGCTGAGGGAATTTGTCTTTCTCAGGACAATCTTGACGTTTATGGCCATACTTGCCACACACGAAACATTTTCCCACAAACTTTCCACTACCTTGCCCTTGTTGACCCCGAACCTGCTGGCCATTACCTCCCTTCCCTTGGCCCTGATGAGCCTGTCTTTGGCCCTGGTGGCCCTGTTGTCCTTGCCCCACAACTCTATCCTCAAATCGAGAATCTCTCGATCGTAAACGCTTAGCATAGTCCCCTGCCTGGGAACCCTGCTCACTCTGACGCTGATGACTCTGCCCTAGCTGAGTCCCACTAGAACTGCCCCCAATAGTCTTGCCTTGCAGGCCTGTCCCAAACCCCCGCTTGACACCCTGATTATGGAAGCGGTTATCTTGACAGTGGAGCATTGCAGCATTAAGAACATCTGCATACCTACGTAGTGAAAGATTTCCCAATAAATGTTGGCGAATTTTATAGTTCAACCCATCAGTGAACATTAGGACTCTCCTCTCCTCAGTAGGTACTTCAGCTGGTACCAAATTAGTTAATCGCGTAAACTCTTCCTCATATTCCGCCACAGTTTTCTCACCCTGCCTCAAATCAAGTAGTTTTCGCCTCATCTCTGTCTGGATGGCGGAAGGAAAATACTTCCCATCAAACCGTATCCAAAAGTCTTGGATAGTCATTGTGTCCCTCTCCTCCATAGTGGTCGTAGCTTCCCACCATTGCAAAGCTGCCCCTACTAGCTTGAATGTGGCTAGTATCTGACGTTGAACCTCAGTGCATTCGATCATCCTCAAGTGCCGTTGGATATCTTTCTTCCATTGGCTAGCAGTCACAACATCTGATCCTCCCTGAAACTCGGGTGGGTGTGCTTTCTGAAAGGCATCCCTCGCTCGTTCCCATGCAGTAGGAAACACTTGCCCTTGCGCGGGTGGCACAACCGGTGCCGGCGCGGGAGCCTGTTGAACAGCGGCCATGGCAGCATTGACTGCCTGAGCGACGATTGCAGCAACTTCGGCTGCAGTCATTATTCCCTGAGCTGGGGCGGGCTGAGGTGCACGTCGAGGAGGCATCTGAAACGAGAGAACACTATCAGTATTTGATATCACAAAATAGCTGAAGATCGTAAGCGTAAATAGAAAAGCAATAATCCTACCCATAGGGCTCTACATCAAAGAACGCTAAGCTGAAGACACAATAAGCCGTACAGATCCTAAAGGACACTAGAACCTGATGCTCTGATACCACCTGTAACACCCCGCCAAATTAAATACCGGGTGGCCAGTCCCATACCAAATTAAAACAGAATATACAGTTGGCTCATTCTTAGCATCACTGTCGAAAACATTTACAACTCACCCAATACTCAATTAAGCAGGTGTTAAAAACTTTCCAATTTAATTTTCAACAAAACTATTTTTCATTTTTAAGAATAACACGACACATTTATTCTACAAATTTGGTAACACAATAAGTATCACAAAATAATTTAAATGAAACTGGAATAAACATTCCCAAGTAATATATATCCTTTACAATAATCCCAACAATGTAAAATGTATAAAGAAACCTGATTACAACAATATTTAAGTCCAACAGAGAATGATAACTGAAATCCTTTTGGGCGACATGCCCTAACTAAGAATACTGTGAATCAAAACGATGATAAGCGTATAAGCAAAACATCCATAGCTCCATAGCTCGTAAAAATCAACTATGGTTGGCGTCCCTGTTGCTGGACACCTGATATAGAGATACAATAGAAGAGAAAAATATGCAAGGAAACGGGTCAGAGCCCAAATGTGTAGAGTATTTTTAAAACAGCAAGTATTTAACAAGTGCAATAAAGCATTTATTATGTACATGTTAAATCCAACACTCACTTGCAATTCTAGCCTCTCAACTAGAGTGCACACTTAACGTTTCCTACTAACCTTCTAGTTAATGGTTCCTCTTCTCTAATCTTCATATTACAGATCCATTCCCATATCATAATCCCCGTATGTCCCATACCATACGTCCCATTATTATCCATTTACATTTCTCCTTTATTAGTTTCTCATTAACATGAATCATTACTCATTAATATGAGTTAAGCTTTTCAATTCTTAAAGAATAAACATCTATTAACTTAATTCCATTATCTTTCTCTATTCACCGTTATCTACAATTATCACCGTAGATAGATAAATAATTATGTAACCATTTAATCCATTATATATATATATTCATATATATTACAGCACCCCGAGTCACAGCTGTGGTGCAATGCATTACTCTGCTATCATGTCCCGTCATCGCATGTCGCTGAATAGGGAACTACAGGTTCGGTAAGATTCCACGAACCACAAACAACAAACAAATTGGAGGCGAACATAGTTCTCGTATCCATGGGTCACGCACATACCTACGCACCCACAGTCAGCGGACTTATCAACTCCCCGATAAGTCTTTCATAGACCTATGTTCTCGAGCGACAAATCAAAGATCCCATGGATTCATCAGGATATGAATGCCCTCACGCGCAAACCTCCCACCGATAGCAAGTAAGCTAGGTATGTCATACACATAACTTATCAATCAATTAAATAGGTATTATCATACCTATAATATAATAACAATAAGGTAATTATTACTACCCTAAGATATTTCCCATACGTAGCATTAACTCTCTTTAAAAAATATCAAATCTTTACTTCATAAATTAATTAACCTCGCATCCTATAACATCTCTCCACTACCGACGTCGTTAAGGTTCATGCGCGGAACGTCTCGCAAAGCGAAATCCAAACAAGGAACCCCTCCAATACACTACTACTTAACTTTGTCGATCGAGGAGGTCCGAAAACTTAAACTATGCGATCGGGATAATCTCATCACCTCTTTCAACCAAATGTATTCTAAGCTCCCATCTCATAAGATTCAAATAGGTTTTTCCTCATCTTATATTCAGTAAGAAATTAATAATATCCTACTGGTCCATAACATTATTTCTCCCGAACTACTACGAGTTTAGTTCTCCTTTTAATTAAGGTTAAAACCGATAGTTTCAAATCTCTTATAAACACGTATTCTTTCACTTAGGATTAAACCTTCTTGTAAACTTAAGGATACCCAGATAATATATAAAATCACCCCTACTGGTCCTATCTTAAATCCTCATACATCACCATTCGGAGATTAACAAACGAATTTAGAAACCGAAATTTCATTCGATATAATTTTCATCATTAAAATCATTTGAATCTAAATCCAATTAATTCAAATCTTAACATGGGTTTACTGATATTTTCTAAGTCCCAAAATATGCACATAATAATCACCAAAGATTCATAAAAGTTTCGGGATAAGAATCAACATTTAAAAAGAAACAACATTACTTAAACTGGGGAGGTCGATCGATCGAAGGTGGGGGTCGATCGATCGATCCCTCAGGTCCAGGCCTGCATTTTCTGCATTTTCTGCAACTACGGGTTTAACAACTTTTGATCATTTAAACCTTCATCTAAACATCCCAAATGTCTTATAAATTTTACTACATGTTATAACAACATAGATGAATGATTTCCATTACTCTAAACATCCTAGAATCATCAAAGGATTGGATTAAAAAGCATGTTATTCTCCTTATTCCCAGAAATTTATTAACATAACTTCTTCAAGAACACATCAATGGTTTCTATCATTTCTTCAACAGATTCATGACTAATTCGTGGATTATTATCATCCTAACACATGAGTTAATTTCCTATATCATTTCAGTTTTCCAGAAATCCATTTAATGATCCATTATCTCTTCCAAACATGAATAATCTTCTCTTTTCATATATTTTAACATGGACAATATACAAACTTCAATTGCTATTATTAAACACTTGCCTTTAGTGTAGGTCTGATCCCTTTGGTGTAGTTATCTCAGTTGGTTGTCCCTTCTCCGATCAAACTCCGGTGGTGGTTGGTGGTGGTGAACCTTGACTCTTGTTCTACACCTTCCCAAGTGACTTTTCCCTTCCCAAGCACTTTTACTCTTACTCTAAGAAGGTGGCTGCTCTTATTTGTGAAGAGGAGATGAATAACTCCCATTCACTTAATCTACCTATTCTTATAATAGTTCCAAATCCGTAACACTATTCATCCCCCCTAGAAAAATGACCAAAATGCCCTTTCGGGTTGTCTATTCATTCCCAAATGACCCGAGACTCAAAATTGACATCCAAATAGACTTTTCTGACTATTTCGAACCTTCCGGACGCAACGACGCAGTCGAAATGACTATTAGATCGATAGAAAAATAAATTTCCTTTTTAATTTAATAAACTAGTCCCGACACGTCCCATACCGCGTCTGACTAAAAATATAAATTACCGAATTTATATCATACAGTCATATCAATGACATCACATTTCATATGTTACCTAAATATCTTTAAGTAACATTAAAAATCATCCATATCCATAGTCCGGATAAAACCCAAATGAATTAATTAATAATAAAATCTAATTAATCCATTAATTTAAAATATAACACATTTTAAAAGTCATTTAAAATTACGGGGTATTACATACCACTCATTTGTATTACATAGAGGAGGATACCTCTAAGGAGGTCGTGATTCCCTTAGACTCGATCCCAGTTATTCTGATGTATTTCAGGAGATACCAGGCCTACCCCCCAGTCGAGAGATAGATTTTGTCATAGATTTATTACCGGATACTCGACCGATAGCACGCGCTCCATATCGTATGGCTTCGATGGAAATGCGAGAGTTACGAGATCAGATAGAGAAGCTGTTAGGTCAGGGCTCACTACACCAAATCTGCCCATTTGTCAAGGTCATTGACCTTGACAAATCCACCTTGTCAAGGTCAATGACCGTGACATTTCGAGGCGAGACAACTTTTTTTGTCACGGTCGTGTCACGGTCGTGTCAAGGTCAATGACCGTGACAATTCTGGGCAGAATTAAAAAAAAACTGCTGGGCAGTATGGCCACTGCCACTGCCCCGCAGTATATTTGTACCTGTTATAGCAACGTTGTACCTGTTCCAAACATCATATATCCGAACAAACTAAAGATAATGCAAATATATATTCAAATAAGAAACTATTTAAAAAGAAACAACATCACCATCATTTTATCTCAAATCTACAAACTATTTGCATGGAAAAGAGATTTTGTACTGCGACGCTCGGGAACACCTCCTTATCCTTCACTTCTCGTCCGAATAGCCACATAAGTATAGAGCATATGTGGCCTACCCTTAGGGCCACTCCCTGTCCCCTGAATTGAAATAAAGTAAAATTAGTATCCGCCCCTCAAATATAGATAAATATAAATCGTAATTGAAATCGAAATCGAAATTGACATATAAATATAAATACATTACCTGTAGTGTCACTCAAACAGCTAACTTGAGCTCATATGGCACCTCCTTCCAACTAATGTACCCCGGGCAATCGTGTCAATTATAATTCTCTTCATATCTAAACACTAAGAAATACCATAATCCTATGGAGGTATGCGTTGCAAATTCCTTCCAACCGTTGTGTAGCCAAAAATCAGCAGTTGAAGTTGTCAACTTCACCTTTGAATGGTCTCCCATGTTTTGCTAGAAGTTCCAAGTGGTGGGGTATGGAAAGTGGAATTGACAACTTCAACCGGTGATGTTTGGCTACATAACGATTGGGAGGAATTTGCAGAGCATCGCTCCATAGGATTATGGCATTTCTTAGTGTTCGGATAGACGAAGAGATTCAGTCTCCTCTCCACAAATAGGACACCCCAAATAACTATGTACTAATCACCTATTAAAGGTAAGAAGCGTATATTCATGGATTAGTATAAACAAAACTTAGATGTAGTTGGAATATTTATGTATTAATCTCCTCTCCACACACGCACACTACACAAGAGTGAAAATGATAAAGTGCAGATCAAGTAAAAGCATTAAAAATGGATGTTTCGGTACAAATTGAAATATTTATTACAAATTGAAAAATTATTTCAAATTCGGGTTATCATAAAAAATGGATTGATATTCGGTAGGAGCAGCCAAGTCATCCACACTACTATTTAGACGCCTTGGCGCGTGTTGGACAATTGACCACGGCTCGTTGTTGATATACTCCGAGTAAAACACTTGCTTAACCTTTTGAAATGCACAAACAAACGGCTCATCGCTCACGTGGTCGTTGCTCTTCAACTTGGACAAGTCAACCATGATCAAATTGGTGACAGGATCAACTTTACAAGCATTTTTATCCTCAACTCTTACCCATTCACAGTAAAATACAACCTCTTTGAAGCTTATATAATCCAATTCAAATATATTTTGGATTACACCATAGTAAGTCATTTCAGCTTCAACGAGGTTTTTATCTTTTGCGCTCGCTCGAAAGAAAGTAAGAGCCTTGTATGAAATTCCCGAGTTCTGTACATTTGTACTTTCCTCGTACACTTTAGCGCCGAAAATGTAACCGTTCAATCGATACTTTTTGTACTCTTGTGCCACGAACAAGGGTCCAGTGGCTAGACGAGCAAGCCTTGCTGTCGCATCACCCATCTTTAGGAGCTGAGAATATAGATAAATTAATTATATTAGTGGTAAAATTTGAGTGTAATGTAACGTTACATAACGACTGTTTTCATTATAATTACCTCTTGTGTCAACCATAGCCTAAATTCGCTGTTTGATTGTACCATTATTTTTCGTCTTTTATTATTCTCACAGGCTTCATATTTACTGCATATTACAAAATTAATCATGTATAAAATAATCTCAAATAATGTTAAACATTATAATATTCGAAACTTACTTTTTCCATTCTTCGACATATTCATGTGTGTCAAATAGATAAAGAGCTACTTGTTCATGTTGCAAACTCGTTAATTTCACTCGTTTTCCCATCACATTACCACCATCATCGAGGAATTCATCAGTGTCATCAACGCTGGTCGAGTCAGGCATATATTCCCGAGTATATATTGATGACTCCACGGTGATGTATTCCTCTGCAATTGATCCTGCAATATATCGCGTATTCTTGACGTAATTTATAAAAACTTTCATCAATCTTTCAAACGGATACATCCACCGATATCTAACTGGACCACAAAGAAGTCCCTCGTCGCATAGGTGTACCAACAAGTGAACACTTATGTCAAAGAATGCTGGGGGAAAGTACTTCTCCAATACACAAATCGCTTCGTTCACAGCCAATTTTGCGGCCACTATGTGTTCTCGATTCACTACTTTCTCACACAAGAGGGAGAAGGTAATACTAATTTGCATAATAGCCCTACGCAAATCCTTGTGCTTGGAGAAACAATGCTTAAACAATAGAGGAACCAATTGCATGATCACATGCCAATCGTGGGACTTACACTTATGTAAATCATGAGTAACATAATTCACAATCCTTTGCAAGTTGGACGAAAAAGTAGATGGGCCCTTCAAATTATATATTGTGTCTAGAAGCACCTTCCTTTCCTCACTCGTCAAAGTAAACTCACCAGGGGGAATTATTGTCCTTCCCCTACTATCTTCTTTCAACCATAGTTGTGGTTTAAGTTTTAACGTTTTAAGGTCTTTTCGTGCATTTTCTCCATCCTTCGAATGACTCCCCCCAAGGCAAGTACCCACAATATGTTCAGCGAAGTTCTTCTCTGCATGCATCACATCCAATACATGGCGCACCGGGTTTTTCTTCTAATAAGGCAAGTCAAATAAAATTGACCTCCGAGACCATGCCTTTCTTATCTCAGTTTCATTCCCAGTTGGGGTCTTCTTATGCTTGACATTCTAAATTTGGGATCCTTACCTGGCATATTTGGGCCACATTCAGAAGATTTACTTTCAATTTCTGAACCCGAAAGTTGTCTCGGCGGTAGCCTATGTTCAACTCCGCCCAATAAAAAATTGGAGCATTTCTCAAATATGAAACTATGAGCTGGGGGTAAAAACCTCATGTGGTAATGGTATACATTTTTTAAGCTAGAGGATAGACGAAGAGATTCAGTCTCCTCTCCACAAATAGGACACCCCAAATAACCATGTACTACACATCCGGATAATGTCCCATAAGCTGGAAAATCATGAATTGCCCACATCAACATAGCTTTCAGCGTAAACTCTTCTTTTTCTAAAAGAGTCAAATGATTGTACACCCTCTTCCCACAACTCATTTAATTCTTCTACCAAAGGAGCCAGGTAGATATCAATGTCTTCACTTGGTGCCTTTGGCCCAGGTATCAATAAAGCCATCATCGAAAATTCAGGTCTCATACACTGTGTAGGAGGGAGGTTGAGTGGGGCTAGGATCACTGGCCATACACTTTGATTGGTGCTTAGATTTCCAAATGGATTGAAACCATCTGTTGATATAGCCAAACGAATGTTGCGTTGTTCTCGAGCAAAATCGGGATACTCATAATTCATCCTCCGCCAGGCAGTAGAATCAATAGGATGACGCATGATATTACCCCCTACTTCTGCCCTAGCATGCCAAGTCATTGCCTCTGCAATCCATGCTACTGTGAAAAATCGCTTTAATCTAGGCCCAACGGGAAAATATTTCAATACTTTTTGAGGCACTTTTGAGCTTGTGCCTTCCTTACTAGTAGATTGGACATATCTAGGTTCATCGCATACCAGACAGCGATCGAGATTTTCATACTCCTTTCGGTATAGTATGCAGTCATACACACAGGCATGAATCGATTTATACTTCATTCCCAAACCTTTCAAACTGTTCTTCATAACAGGATAGCTATTTGGAAGTGTATTCACCTTGGGTAATAATCCCTTCACCCATTTCAGAATTCCCGTCACGCTATTACCAGACAAACCGTACTGCGTCTTCAAACTGTGCAAACCAACCATGGCATGTAAAGTTGTTTGATCTTTCTCACAGCCGGAGTATAACGGTTGGGTCGCCTTAAATTTTAAACTTTGGTAGTCATCGTCAAGTTTTATCTTGTTATCTTCACGAGCACTTGAATCTTCTACATCATCAGTAACCTCATTCTCCTCAGCTTCATAAACTCCGTACGCATCATCAACTAAATTCTCTAACATATTATGATCTATGTGGTCCCCTTATTCATCTATTCTACTTATTGAAGGTTGTTGTGAAGGTTGGTCGGGGACAAAAGGATCTTTCAATTCACCGTGAAAACTCCAAAATCGATAACTATCTTGCATACCCGATCTTAACAAATGTAGTTCAACTGTTTTCCACTCAAACACCTTACCATTCTTACACCTAGCACACGGACACGGAAACTCTTCATCATTACGACATCTCTTTGCATATTTCACAAATTCGTTAGCACCTCTGCGAAACACATCACCCATTCTATTAGTCTCACCCATCCACTCTTTGTATTTCGGATATCCCATCACAGCTACCACAACTAAACACCTATTAAAGGTAAACAAAACTTAAATTTATAGTATGTTTTATTTAATTATCCCATCATTTAATTATCCTATTAAAGGGTAAGTGGTCCTATCCCATTCAAGAATGCATTTTTCTGTAATATACTTAACAGCTCATGCACATTGTTACGATTTGAAAAAAAATCGCCAGCATATACCCTTAGTTCTCCAAGTACACGACGTAGATTGGCAGGTGTGAGTGTTATTTCAATTGGTCAATTAAAATAACAGTCACACTTGTCAATCTAGTATGTACCCACAGAACATTAAGATACGACTGCAGAACTTCCTCCAAAAGTAACAACTTTAAGCCAATAAGAATATTATACAGAAATTATACAGTCTCAAACTGTCCAAACGGGACAATTCGAGAGATCTCATTACAGGGGTAATGACTCTCGAACGGGTCTAAGGGCTATTGAATGTGTACGCATAAGAACTAGAATGATAGTATCTATACGCACTATGTTTCAAATAAATTCATTGCTGTAAAATAAATGTTATTAGCACAGATAAAAAAAATGTTAATAGTACACATTTTAACTTAAAATATTATGGCAAGTTGAATGATGGTGTGCTAACCCTAAAAAAAGTTTGATTATATATACATGTGTGCAACATATATATATATATATATATATATATATATATATGAGGTGTTTTAAGCAATTTTAATTTTACTTTTTATGTTTTATGAATTTATATACCACGGGTAAATTATTTCAATAACTTATTATTTTGTTGTAAATTTATTATAAATCTTTACTCTAATTAAATTTAGAGGTGGTAATTTAAGTGTGTTATACAAGAACTTATACAAAACCATATATAATTATACAAATCTTTACTCTAATTAAATTCAATTCATCATATATGACTGAAATCGAGATAAAACCCTAAGCAAAAATTAGTCAACACCCACCCCCTGCCCCCCTCCACCACCCCCTCCCCCACCACACACCACCACCACACACACACACAAACTCCACCCCACCCCACCCCCTGCCCCCCTCCACCACCCCCTCCCCCCCTCCACCACTACCTCCCTCACCACACACACATACACACACCCCACCCCACCCCACCCCCTGCCCCCCTCCACCACCGCCCTGCCCCCACCCTGCCCCACCCCACCCCTGCCCCCCTCCACCACCCCCTCCCCCACCCTGCCCCACCTCGCACCTCCCTGACCCCACACTGCCCCACCCCACCCCTGCCCCCCTCCACCACCCCCTCCCCCACCCTGCCCCACCCCGCCCCACCCTGCCCCACCCCCCACACACGCACACACATACACACATAAATATACACACAAATATATATATAAATGGAAGAGAGAGAGAGAGAGAGAAATTGGACCTGAAAGTAGAGAGAGAGAGAGAGAGAGAGAGAGAGAGAGAGAGGGAAAAAAGAAGGGGGAAAAGGTTTTTGCTGGAAAAGTTGTCACGGTCGTGTCAAGGTCATGGGCCGTGACAATTAGTTGTCACGGTCGTGTCAAGGTCAATAACCGTGACAAAAAACGCGTGTTTTTTGTCACGATTAATGACCTTGACAAGGCTGGCCGGCTGAAAGGTGACAATTTGCCCATTTTGGTGTAGTGGCTTCATTCGTAGGAGTACCTCACCATGGGGCGCTCCAATTTTATTTGTAAATAAGAGAGATGACTCACTTAGGCTATGTGTAGACTACCGGGAACTGAACAAGGTCACGATACGGAACAAATATTCGTTGCCTCAAATCGATGATCTGTTCGACCAGCTGAGGGGAGAAACTTTCTTTTCGAAGATAGATTTGAGGTCAGGATACCATCAGCTACGGATTAGGGAGAAGGATGTTTCGAAGACTGCTTTCTTGACGAGATATGGGTCCTATGAGTTCAGAGTGATGCCATTTGGACTCACAAATGCTCCAGCCGTGTTCATGGACTTGATGAATCGAGTATTCAGAGAGTTCTTAGATCAGTTTGTCATCGTCTTCATAGACGACATCCTGATATATTCACATGCAGAGGAAGAGCATGCTGAGCACTTGAGGCAGGTTCTTCAGACTCTATGAGAGCATCAGCTGTATGCTAAGTACGAGAAGTGCGAATTCTGGTTACGGAAAGTTCAATTCTTGGGACATGTTGTTTCTGAACTGGGGATAGTGGTTGACCCGAGTAAAGTGTCAGCAGTGAGGGAGTGGGGACAGCCCACGACACCGACGGAAGTGCGTAGTTTCTTGTGGTTAGCCGGGTACTACAGGAGATTCATTCGAGGGTTCTCCAAGATAGTGGGTCCTTTGACGAACCTGACTCACAAGGGGGTACCATATGTTTGGGACGATACTTGTCAATTGGCTTTCGATGAGCTGAAAGACAAGCTGCCTTCGGCACCAGTCCTTGCTTTACCCAAGCCGGGCGTGGAGTATCTAGTTTACACCGATGCCTCCTTACGGGGACTTGGGGGAGTACTTCAGCAGGAAGAGAAAGCTATAGCTTTTGCCTCCCGCAAGCTTAAGCCGCACGAGAGGAATTACCCCACTCATGACCTAGAGTTAGCAGCGGGCGTCTTTACTTTGAGGATATAGAGACACTATTTATTGGGGGAAAATTCCGTTTGTTCACAGACCACAAGTCACTGCAGTACCTGTTCACTCAGCGAGAGCTGAATATGCATTAGTGCAGGTGGTTAGAGTTTGTGAAAGACTATCAGTTCGACATACAATACCATCCGGGGAAGGCCAACATGGTTGCTGATGCGTTGAGTCGCAGACCGGTAGACGATGTAGCAGACGTATGGAAAGCAAAGTGGAAAGAATTGGGTCACCAGGATGCGATAGCCCGTTCCTTCATATCTGTCATGACGGTGACACCCGAGATTGTTACAAGGGTAATACAGGCACAGACAACAGACTCATTTTGCCAGGAGAAAATTATACAACTTTTAGCCGAGGGTGCTGAGTCCTATTTAGTTAGTTTCGATAGAGGTTTAAGGTTTAATGGGAGATTGGTTGTCCCAGAAGGGGCAGACTTACGTCATGCAGTGATGACCCAGTCTCACGGGTCCCAATTTACGATGCATCCCGGGGGAGATAAGATGTACCAGGATATGAGACGGCAATACTGGTGGAGTGGGATAAAGAAGGTCATTGCTGAGTTCGTGTCCAAGTGTTCTACTTGCCAAATGGTAAAGGTGGACCACCAAAAACCGTCGGGTTGCTTCAGCCATTGGAAATACCCATGTGGAAGTGGGAGAGTATTTCCATGGATTTTATTACTGGGTTGCCTACATCACAGCGGGTCCACGACTCCATCTGGGTGATTGTGGGCCGTTTGACAAAGGTGGCTCATTTTCTGCCAGTACGGACAGACTATACCACGGGACAGTACGCTCAGTTGTTCATTGCTGAGATTGTTAGACTACATGGGGTGCCCCTGGATATTGTGTCAGATAGAGACAAGATTTTCGTATCACGTTTCTGGGAGAGTTTTCTAGAGGCCATGGGTACAGAGTTGAGGTTGAGTTCAGCTTACCACCCACAGACAGATGGACAAACAGAGCGTACCAACCAGATGTTGGAAGATATGTTACGCATGTGTGTCCTTAATTTTGGGGGAGGTTGGGAACCACATCTTCCACTGGTGGAGTTTGCTTATAATAACTCTTATCAGTTCACGATTGGCATGGCTCCATTTGAGGCATTGTATGGCAGGCCTTGTCGTTCTCCAACTTGTTGGCTAGAGGTGGGGGATAACAAGTTGCTCGGACCAGAGGTGATTCAGGAAACCTCCGCTAGGATTGAGATTATCAGGAGTCGCATTCGGGTAGCCCAAGACAGACAGAAAAGCTACGCCGATGCAAAATGATTCTTTCGAGAATTTAATGTGGGGGACCAAGTATTGCTACGTGTATGTCCTATGAAAGGGGTGATGAGGTTTGGGAAGAAAGGGAAACTAGCACCGAGGTACGTGGGACCATTTTCCATTATTGAGAGGATTGGGCCGGTAGCATACAGATTGGGACTGCCAGAGCATTTACACCGCATTCACGATGTATTCCACATCTCGTCGTTGAGACGATACCTTCGGGATGACATGGCCCACACCCACATCGCGATTGAGGAGATTGAATTACAGCCTGATAGCTCTTACGAGGAGAGGCCAGTGGCTATTCTAGATCATAGCGAAAGAAGATTGAGGTCGAAAGTAGTCCCACTTGTACGGGTCCAGTGAAGGCATCATAATGTGGAGGAATCCACTTGGGAGCGTGAGGCAGACATGCGTGAGAAGTACCCAGAGTTATTCTTTCCAGGTACACCTTATCTTTTTCAAATTTCGGGATAAAATTCTGTTATTAGGGGGAAGTATGTAATACCCGTATTTTTATGACTTTTAATTTTGGGGATTTATTAAATTTAATTAGAGATATTAATTTAATATTAATCCGGAAAATCGTTTAAATACTTACTAGCGTGATGAGAGTTAGTAATTATTGGAATTGTGTTGTAAATTACTTTATGGGTAAAGTAAGAGGTGTAATTGTATTTAGTAAAATTATCACGAGAATCTAATTTGATAATTTTGGAAATTTATCGGGACGCGCTTGTGTCGTGTCGGGATTAAATTCGAACTATTAAAAGTGAATAAACTATTAAGTTACCCGTATGGTCATTTAGAGTGCGCCAATGTGTCCGGAAGGGCCGAGATAGTCAAAATAATGTACCCGGGGGTTTAGTTTGGGTCTCGGGGCGTTTCTAGGCCTAATTAACACCCCCGGAGGGCGTTTTAGACATTTTATATTTTTGGGCATGAAAACCCACGATATTTCTAAGAGTATATTAGATAATAGGAGTTGTCTTCTAGGGTTAGAACAACCAAAAACATAAGATGGCCATTGGAAGGGAAGAGGAGAAGCTTCCAAGGAGTTCAAGGCCAAGAACTCCACTGTTTGCATCGTCGTCGCCGCCAAACTTTAGATCGTGCAACGAGGATCGCAACCACACCAATATTGTCCACTAATCTGAACCAAGAATTCCCAGGCAAGTATCTATCTTGCTCTAATTCAGTTAATGCTTCAATGATGTTAGTCTAGGGATGATTATGACTAGTTTTTATGAAAGAAAGCATGTATGGGAGACTCTAATTTGCATGTTGTAGAGGTAAATGACATATTCTGGGAATCGAATTCACATGTAGTGGATGAACCACGAATTTGCATTAAGTTAGGAGTATAAGATCTGGGAAAGGAATGGGAAAAAAGTAAACAAAGAAAATATTAGGGTTCTGGTAATTTTTCTGGATTTCAACCCTTTTAATTCGTTATAATTGATGAAAACTCGCATGTCTTACGTAGAATATTCATTATTGGGGGTATAACACTTGTGGCATAATTGGTTGGAAGTTTGGAAATAAAAAATGTTGATTCGAATGATTTTTGTATAACATTGCCGTAACTGGAAATTCTGCAGATTCGCCATACTTGCTTGATCGATCGATCGACCCAGGAGTATCGATCGATCGACGTATCGATCGATAGAGCACCTGCCATCGATCGATCGACCCCTCCTGGAAAACTCAAATTTTCCTTTTTAAATAGGTGGTTCCAACTTAAATGAATAGAAATTCTTGGACATTATTGTTAGAATATTTTGGGAGGTAAAGAAGACCAGTAGGACTTTATAAAAATGGAACCCTTAATGTAAGACGAGATTAATACTTAACATAGGTGTTTTACACTTAAGGAACAATGGGAACGTGTGTTTAAAGGGTGAGACTCGTAAGGAAGTTACGTTGTAAAATAAATGAGTACCTACTAAAATTACACTTGGGGAGATAGGAATTCACGAGTGTTACGTAGTAAGTTGGAATAATCGCATAAATAAGGATAAAAGAGACAAACCGTTATACGGGATAATCCAGTATTGTGCAATGAGAATAAGTATCAGAAGTATGGGTCGTGGGTGTACCTAAATTAGAATTGGGAATAGTAATATACATATATGACTGTGATTGTGCATATACTATATACGTGTAAAAATCATGCCCGAGCTACTTGCTATCACTGAGGTTACCGCGCTGGGACAGTCTTATCTCGATGGGACCTTTATGGGGGATATTGACTTGTACCCTAGAACATAGGAATCCTTGGTACAGGCTATCGGATCGATAGTCAGACGGTCCTAAGAGACGTGAGGGTATGTGCTGACCACTTAGTGACTTGGAACTATGCTTCGCCTCAATTTGTATGTGTTTTGTGTTAATACAATTAGAGAGTGATTCCGAACTAGTATTTCCCTTAGTACGAGTGATACGTGGACTTGATAGCAGAGTATGCCAGCACCATAAATTTTATGAGGGGTGCCGATTGTATATATATATATATATTAAATGAGTGAATAATGTATATATATATGAACTTGAAATTTGAATACTATCTACTGTGACTAAAGGTAGGCAAGCAATGAATAATTATTTCAACTTCGATATAAGTGTTTGAAAAGTTTGAGGCAATACTGAGAAACTTTATAATTAAATGAGGCTTATGTGAGAACTTTGCTTTTAAATAAAATTAACTTTCTTAACAATAGAAATTATCGGCATGAAATCTTGTGAGTAACTTAAGATAAGCTAAACTGTTGGGAGTAGTAGTGCGGTAGGTGTGCACATTAGAAGAGAGGTGGGAATTTTTCAAGAGAGTGCCGCACTAATAAGATTGTTACATTAGCCGGTAAGCATTTTAAATACTTGCTAAACTAATTTTAAACTGTTTTACAATCGGACTCTGTCCCGTTTCCTATTTTCTTTTCTCTCTTGTGTATATATGTATGTATTACAGGTGCCCAGCCACAAGTGTCGTGTATAGGATCCTTTGAAAGGAAATTGCTGCAGCTTAGGTGGGAGTTGCAGGCCTCTTGCTTAGACGACCTCATTATTGATTCCGCTTCTAGTTTTATTTTATTCAGTTGGGCATGTGTCGCCATTTTTCCATTATTCAGCTGGTTTTATCAGAGATTGTGATTGTTTATTTTCAGTATTTATACTTTGGGATTGTTACTGTCAGGATGTTTTCCTTCGAAGTTTTGAAGTTGGAATTATTTAGTTGATTGCTTATATTACTTGGATTATTTTCAGTCTAGTTGTTGTGGGATTTTTAAACTATGAATTATGAAAAGTTTAAATATTGGTTTTAAATAAATTTTGAAAATTGATGTCTTAAAATGGTTTTGTCACTTAGCTTAATTATTTAGTGTGTTTAATTGAAAAAGTTATTTTTGCGACAGTGATGCGAAGAATGAACCATCCGTTCACCTTGGTTATAATTTAATAAAGGACTGATCACCTGGTATTTAATTAGGCGGGGTGTCACAATAACATGCCTCATCGCGTATTGACCTGCACCTTGGATTGTCTTAGTAAAACATTTCAAACACTTTCTCATCATCGATCACCAGTTTATATGTTTGTCCATCCCCCACCTAAACCCACTAACATTGATTGCGCTGTGATGTAAGTCGAACCTGTTAGAACAACTTTAAAGCTGTAATGCAAAACCTTTAAAAAAAATACAACTTTAGTCCTTGACTTTTAAAAGCGTGTAGATGCGTAATAACTCTTGTTTTGGCAACAACTTATTTTGGTTAGTCCCACTTAGGTAAGGAGGTAAGTTTTTGTGTGGTATATTTACAATTTTTCTGGGACTAATGGGCAAGCCATTTGGGCATTAGATGTTTTGTGTGTATAGGTGGGGGACTTATTGGACCAAGTCACACGCGCGTGCCGTCGTCCGCCTGGCTCAGCCCGTGCCCTTGTCCAGGGTCTTGGGCTCATTAAGAAATAATTTTTTGAATAAATAAATTGACGGTTTGGGGGCTTTAAAAATCCATTTTGAACGGTAATTAATTCCGAAAAAAATAAAAACGCGATTTATTAACTGTTGAAAAAGTCTTTCACTTAAACACGTTTTTCGAAATTCTTCCCCACTAAACCACTTCCAACGTTCAGAAATTTTTTATTAAATAGAGGCTTCCAGCTTCGTTTTTTTATAGTTCCTTTTGGAAAAAAATTACTTACCCAGTTTTCTTTTCCTTGCGAAAATTCTTTTACACACAGTGATGATTATTCATTATCCCTGAATAATTATTATCATACAAAAATAATTAATCTTCTCCCTCAGATTAATTATACGACACATAATCGAGCAATATATATTACAAAATGGGTGTTGATTGAATGAATTTGGATTGTGCTACCAATTCGTATTTTTAGAGGCTGTTTTATCCTGGAGGTGACGAGGCAATTGAGACTGTCGACACAATTTGGACAGAGCCGCGAAAGACCTTAAAGAGAGCGACATTGTCCGCGACTCAGCCGTGTTGAATCTCTTATATTTTCTGCCTCAGATTTATTTGCTCCATGTTGGGTAATTTCGTTCCCTTTTTAAATTCTACATTTACATAGTTACAGCTGCAACAACAATTTTAAGGTGTGTGCAATTCTGCCATGGACAAAATTAACTCAACCAACCTTAACATGCATTTCAAATATGAAGGCCAATATTTTAAACATTGGAGCAAAAAATTGCTATTTTATTTTACTAGGAAAAATGTCACATCTTGTGTTCAATTAGATAAACCCGTTGTGAATAATCCACCAACTGTTGAGGAAAGCAAAACAATTCGAAATTGAGAGAAAAATAATTTTCTGTGCGAGAACTATATTTTGAATGCACTAAGTGACGAACTTTATGACTATTATGCCAATTATAAAATTACAAAAGATGTTAGGGATGCTCTTTTTAAAAAATATGACACGGAGGAGGAAGGTGCTAAAAAATATGTCGTGAGCCGTTATTTGAAATTTCAAATGACGGATGAAAAATCTTTTGTTGCTCAAACCTATGATTTACAAATGATTGCCCATGAAATTATTTCTGAGGGCATGGCTTTAGATGAGCAATTTCAGGTGGCAGTAATTATTGACAAATTGCCTCTACTGTTCAAAGAGTTCAAAAATATTTTGAGGCATAAGTTTAAAGAATTTTCACTAGATTCACTCATTACTAAATTGAGAATTGAGGAGGAATCTCGAAAACAGGACTATAAGAACGAAATTCTCGTTGTGTCTAGCAACAAAAATCAGAAAAAGAACCACACTCCAGTTGTTTTAAAGGCAAACGGAAAAAAATATGAAATTTCAGAAAAAGAGCCACAACCAGAATTTTAAAAATCCGACTCAGACTCAGAATAAGAATAAGAACCCTGCAAATGGACAGTCTAGAAACTCGAGACAGTTTCATTATTTCAAGTATGGCAAGCGTGGCCATAAGGTTCGTAAATGTGGCAATGTGCCACACGCACAAGCGAATTTGACCGAAGAGAACCTATATGCTATGATTTCTGAAATCAACATGGTTAGCGGTGTCGAAGGTGGTGGGTGGATACTGGCGCTTGCGCCATTTTTGTTACGATCGTACTCTTTTCAAGACTTATTCTGAGATTGCAGATAAGAAGGTGTTGTTGGGTGATTCTCACTCCACTGAGGTTGCTGGTACCGAAAATGTGGAATTAAAATTCACTTCGAAAAAAATTGTGATCCTCAAAGATGTTCTTCACACTCATGAGATAAGGAAAAATTTCGTTTCAGGTTATCTTCTCAACAAAGCTGGGTTTACTCAAACTATTAGTGCGGATTTATTTACTTTGACCAAAAATGGATTTTTTTTATAGGCAAGGGTTATACCGCCGATGAGATGTTTAAGTTGAACATTGATGCTATGAATATAATTTCTCCTTCTGCTTATATTTCCTGTTCATTTAATATTTGGCATGATAGACTTTGTCATGTTAATAAATGACTTATTAAAAATATGAGCACTTTAGGATTAATTCCAGAAATATCTTTAAATGATTTCGTAAAATGTGAATGGTGTAGTTAAGCAAAAATAACTAAGACACCACATAAATATTTTTTTAGAGAATCTAAACTACTTGATTTAATTCATTTTGATATTTTTGAATTGGATGATATCACCACCAGAAATGGCAAACGTTATTTTATAACTTTTATTGATGATTTTTATGATTATTCATTTATGTATTTAATAAAAAATAAAAGTGAAGCGTTTGACATGTTTAAAATTTTCCTAAATGAAATTGAAAATAAATTTAATCGAAAAATTAGAAGGTTACGTAGTGATAGAGGTATAGAATATGAGTCTGCACCATTTATTGAATTTGATAAAACCCACAGTATTATTCACGAAAAAACCGCCCCTTATTCGTCCGAAATGAACGGTAAAGCCGAAAGAAAAAATAGGACTTTAACTGACTTAGTTGTTGCTATTTTATCAAATTCGGGGGTTGCCTCACATTGGTGGGGTGAAATCATTTAGTCTGTGTGTCGCGTACTTAATAGAATTCCCAATACTTTATGAAATTTGGAAAAATATTAAGCCCAATGTGTCTTACTTTAGAACGTGGGGGTGCTTAACTTATGTACGTATACCCGACCCAAAGAAGTCTAAATTGGCTAGTAGAGCATATGAGTGAGTTTTTATAGGCTATGCTATTAATAGCAAAGCATACCGATTTTATGACTTGAAAAGTCAAGTAATAATTGAATCAAATGATGCCGATTTTTATGAAGAAAAATTTCCTTTTAAATTGAGAAATAGTCGGGGCGCGACATCCACTAATATTTCTTTAAATTAAAATAAAGAAAATAATGAATCTATTTTAGAACTTCAAAAAAGTAAAAGGGCCCGTGTTGAAAAAGATTTTGGCATTGACTTTTATGCTTACACTTTAGAGGAGGATCCTAACACTATTCAAGAAGCTTTATCGTCTTTAGGTGTCGATTAATGGCAAGAGGCTATTAATGATGAAATGGATTCTTTGGAAACAAATAAAACTTGGCATTTAGTGGACCTTCCTCCTAGGTGTAAAATAACTGGGTGTAAATGGATTCTTAAAAAGAAATTAAAACCTGATGGCACTGTTGAAAAATATAAGGCACGTCTTGTTGCTAAAGGTTTTAGACAAAGAGAAAACGTAGACTTCTTTGATACATTTTCACCCGTGACTAGAATAAACTCTATACGTGTACTATTTGCCATAAGTGCCTTAAATAATTTAATTGTACACCAAATAGATGTTAAAACTGTAGTTTTAAATGGAGAATTAGAAGAAGAGATTTATATGGATCAACCTGAAGGTTTTATTATGCACGGTCAAGAAAACAAAGTATGTAAATTAGATAAATCTCTTTATGGACTCAAACAGGCACCTAAACAATGACATGATAAATTTGATAACTTGGTCATCTCCAATGGATTTGAAATTAATGAAAGTGACAAATGCATTTATTATAAATAAGTAGAGAACATTTGCACTATCATATGTCTTTATTTTGATGACCTGTTTATATTTGGTTCTAATATTCATCCCGTAAAAAATGTTAAATCATTATTGTGTGCCAATTTTGATATGAAGGATTTGGGTGAAGCTAATGTAATATTGGGAATTAATATTACTAGGTCGGAAGAGGATTTTCTTTGGATCAATCTCTTTATATTGAGAAAGTTATAAAGAAATACAATTACTTTGACTGTAAGCCTACTAGTACTCCATTTGATCCTAGTGTAAAGTTATTTAAGAACACTGGTGAAAGTGTAAACCAAAATGCTTATGCAAGCATCACTGGTAGCTTACCTTATGCTACAGATTTCACTAAACTTGACATAACTTATGCTGTGGGAGTATTATGTAGATTTACCAGTAGACTTAGTATGGAGCATTGGCATGCTATTGAGAAGGTCACGCGGTACCTTAAAAGAATGATGAACCTCGAATTACACTATAACAAACATCCCGTTGTCCTTGAAAGATTTAGTGATGCTGATTGGAACACCCTATCTGATGATTCTAAGGCTACTAGTGGATATATATTTAGCATCGCTGGTGGTGCAGTTTCTTGGAAATCTAAGAAATAAACTATTTTAGCTCAATCCACTATGGATTCTGAGATGATAGCACTAGCTACTGCTAGTGAGGAGGCATGTTGGTTAAGAAACCTCCTGTTAGATATTCTGTTATGGGAAATACCAATACCGACCGTTTTAATTCATTGTGATAGTACCGCGGCTAATACAAAAGTAGAGAAATGTTATTATAACAGTAAGAGATGACAAATATGCCATAAACATAGCACTATTAGAGAATTTATTTCTACGGTTGTTGTGAGGGTGGATCATATAGGTTTGAATAGAACTTAGCTGATCCTTTGACGAAAGGACTAGCTGGGGAGAAGGTGTGAAACACCTCAAAAAGGATGGATTAAAGCCCTTGGATACATGAGTCATTTGTGATGGTAACCCAACATATAGACAGTAGATCCCAAGAAATATGTTCAAAGGGTAATAACAAGTCACAAGTGATATGAGTTGAATCATGCTATTATTAATTAATATAGAATGGAGTTTTACTTTGAGTCCATCCCTATGGAGCATGATATCCAGAAGCGAGTAAAGGATGAGTTCTTACAACTCTTAATGAGAACTATAGATCTATTTTGAGTGGGGTACCTAGCTATATGAGTATCCTTGATAGACTCACCTATGTGAATGTGGAAGTGTGACCGTTTTCTATGGATATTTTGGGCAAATTCCTAAAGCGTTTAATATACTGGGATAGAAGCACATGGCTGTAATGTGTTGGCTATTAAAACTACACCTAAGTCGGGTTGTGTGTGGGATGTTGTCAGAGATAGAGTTCAAAACTATGGTTACTATAGTATATTATGAATCATCTTCACTAGGTAAAGATTCAAGTCGAAAGACATCTTTGCTTATGCACAATTCTATGAGTTATTGCTCGATAAAATATTTTCAAATTTTGCAAGTGGGGGATTGTTGGAACAAATTTAAAGCTGTAATGCAAAACCTTGAAAAAAAGACAACTTTAGTCTTTGTCTTTGAAAAGTGTGTAGATGCCTAACAACTCTTGTTTTGGCAATAACTTATTTTGGTTAGTCCCACATTGGTAAGGAGGTAAGTTTTGGTGTGGTATATTTACAATTTTTATGGCGCTAATGGGCAAGCCCTTTGGACATTAGATGTTTTATATATATGGGTGAGGGACTTATATGGCCAAGTCACACACGTGCGCGCCGCCGCCATCGTCTATTCGTCCAACCCATGTATGGGTCCTGTTCCTGTTCCTGGGTCTTGGGCTTGGGCTTGGGCTTGGGCTTGGGTTCATTAAGAAATAATTTTTTGGACAAATAAATTGACGATTTTTGGGTTTTAAAAATTATTCTTTTAACGGTAATTAATTCCGGAAAAAATAAAAACTTGATTTATTAACTGTTGAAAAAGTCTTCCACTTATATACGTTTTTTTTTAAATTCTTCCCTACTAAACCACTTCAAACGTTCATAATTTTTTTGTTAAATAGAGGGTTCCAGATTCGTTGTTTGGTTGTTCGTTCTGAAAAAAAATTGTTACCCAGTTTTCTTTTCCTTGCGAAAATTCTTCTACTCACATTGGTAATTATTCATCGCCCCTGAATAATTATTGTCATACAGAAATAATTAATCTTCTCCCTCAGATTAATTATACTACACAGAATCGAGCAATATATATTACATAATGGGTGTTGATTGAACAAATTTGGATTGTGCTACCAATTCGTATTTTTAAAGGCTGGTTTATCCTAGGGGTGACGAGACAATTGAGAGTGTCGGCACATTTTGGGCTGAGCCACGAAACACTTTAAAGAGAGCGACATTGTTTGCGACTCAGCCGTGTTGAATTTTTTATATTTTTATGTCTCAAATTTATTTGCTCCACGATGGGTAATTTCGTTCCCTTTTTAAATTCTGCATCTACATAGTTACTACTGCAACAACTGAACCAAGCATTTTTCAGGACAATGCATCTGTGATGAACTCATGTTCAGGTCTTCAGTGGTGTACATTAATGCATAGTCTCGTCCACGAACTAATAAAGCTCATGGTTTCATTAACATAGAGCCATTCGTTATGCTTATCAATGCGCCTATTGGGATAATAATTGCCAGAGTTGCCATTTTTTTTCAAATCTATACCATGAGTTTTGGAAAATAATGTAAGATTTATATTGACATAGTAAAGTAGTAAAATGTATGTTGATGTCAAATCTAATAAATATTTACTATACAACGTAACCCAACTAGTAAATTGGCAGCTGTAATGCATTATAAGTCAGACTAAGTGTAAACCCGCGCGATGCGCGGGCTAGACGAGTGTAGTAGTCATTTTGCATGTAAAATGGCCGATAAATTTAAGAACGTGTTTGGCTATTCCCGTTAGAAAACACTTGTATAGTGTCGTATGGTGCAATGGTTTTGGTTCTCTATTTGGCTTTCAAATCCTGAATAATTAAAACAACCACAAAGGGATGCTATGAAAAATCAAAACAGAAGAGTTGTGTTGTTCTTAAATAGTCTTACATGAATTATTATAATAGTTTGAAATGAAAATCCAACTATACACGCATCATATTTTCAAGGGCAATGTTCCATAACAATTAAATTATTAATCACCGATATCCTGTTGAGCAATATACATAACTAATGATTTTAATGCCATAAAATAGTAGTGGAATAGCTAAAATCAAACACTTTCTTTTATCTACTGGAGTCTATTACCAAGAAAAGCTCATCTAGGTTTATCATCATATCCATTGTTTATTCTATCTATCAACAATGTGCATTAGTTTGTGTGGGTGAGTGGATACAATTGGTCAAATTTGATTAATCAACTTGAGGTCTGAAATCTATCAATCATATCAACTGTATCCATTTGATTTCTATGCCAGTGCAGCCCAGAGGGTAGAAATAGAAGTTTTTACTTCTGCTGGTTCAGTTTAAATATTTATATTATTATTCTTTCCCCTAATAATTTAAATAATGTATTATAATAGTAAACCTTTGTGATAATAACATAAGTATTTAAATAAGTATTCTTATCCTCTATTTGGAATTTTATAATTTGACTTCTTATATCAATTTATAGAGTTGTTTTGCATAGCTGATGTGTTGGTATTATTATTATTATTCCTTGAGTAAAACAACAAAAAATGTAGAAAAAAAATACAAAAATGAAGTAGCTGTCATTAAACTTAAATGACTTAATTCTAATATGACGGGTGATTAAAGTAATATTTTAAAATATATGGGTTATATCATATATGTAATTAATCTAAATACAATGAAGCTCATTGTAATTATTCCTAAACCTTTTGTTTTCAATGTCAAGTGTGTTTACCATTCTTGTAAAGATTTTATGTTATGAACAATCACTTATTTATCTAACATGTTTTAATTGAACTATTTGTTATTTTACTTATTCCTCTAGTAATAGTGTATTTAGACATATTATCTTAGAAGTTGAAATATTAAACTTTAGCCCACTTATAGCCATTTAATACTGTTACATGGCTCTTTAACTATGTTTTTAACTGATACTTTTATTTGAGATGTGAAAATATACTATATAATGATGTAAACTAATAATACAACAAATGCGGTGAAACTCGCTTGTCTTATGTTAATTTTTTTTCATCATAGCTCTACATTAATCATCCTTTTATGGTATCTGAGGATCATATTCACGTTTGATTTGTTGGAATGACGAGTCTAAATTAGTCGGGCATGGTGAATCCGAGTTTACTCAATAAATCCGATTGGGCGCATGTAAAATTTTAAGACCCACAGTCATGATTTGATGCCTATGTCATTGCTGAAAAACTCAAATGCATTCAAATTTCTTATCCATTTGACAATGGGGTGGATATTGGGTATGCTTTTTGGTACATGTGCCCTGAAACTCTATCATCTTGTTTGAGAGTTTTATTTTGGAGAGAAAAGAAAGGAAAATTATGCTTTCTTTCCGTTGTTTGAGAGTTTACATAGGAGAGAAAGTGTTGTTTCGCCATTTTCCAACGTTTGGGAGTTTAAAAGGAGAGAAAAGAAAGGAAAATAAAAAAAAAATCCTTTCCTTTCTTACCAAAACTTTCCTTCCAAATCGGAAAGAAATGGAGAGAAAGGAAAGTTTTCTAAAGAATGTATCTTATTTCCCTTAAAAGAATTATTTTCCTTCCAACTCCCAAACACTAGAAAAGAAAATTATTTTATCTTCCTTCCTAAATCATTTCTCTTCTCTTCCTTTCTTTTCTCTCTTATAAATTTTCCTTTCTTATATTTTCTCTCCTAATCCTCTAAAAAACTTCCAAACAAGTTGTATATGTTTACTTGTCTAAAATAACAAGCAGTTTGAAACTCTAGCAATAAATAATCTGAGCCTTACAGAACAACACAATACTTAAAAGAAGATCTAATAAAAAAATGGTTTATTAATATCATGATCTTACAAAAAAAGATAACCTTTAAACAAAATTAACAATATAATATATTTGGCTAAGGACATGCATCATGAGGGAGTTGGCCTGTCATTCCTCATCATCACACGTCCTTTAATCACTGAAGTTATCAAGCCCACTACACGTACCTTGCGAATTTAGAGCACGCAAATGCGACATTAATGTCGAATTTGTTCATGGCATTTTTGGATCAGGATGATTTGTATGAGATGGGTGGTGATCATTATTTTATTCTCAGAGGAAATGAGAGGTCTATTAGGGCATTGGCTGAGGACCTATCAAGATTCTACGATCGAACATTGGAGAGTATCCAATATGAAGTTGATGGTGTTTTGCTTTATGCTGGTGTGCAGGAGTGTCGTGGAGATACGGTTCTCTGCACAGATTTTCTGAAAAAGGGTTCGATTGAGTTTGTTCCCGAGCTTCCTCAATGAAAAAAGGATGCAATTGAGAGATTAGGGTGTTTTTCTTATTTTACAGCTATTCATCTGTAGCGGGAGGTCCACTTCTCGTAGCTCTTGTAGTAGGAGAAGCTGTCATTAAATTTGAAAAGAAGTCTCCAGGGAAATTTGTGTCCAGGGTTTTGGATATTCTAAAGGGAACCAAATTGGGTTATTGTGTCTAGTCTGCAACAATTCCATAACATCGTGCATTGATATATCAACAACCCATTTTGGTTCATTTTCCTCTACAACATCTTCAATTCTGCAGAGAAGGAAAACCCAAATGGATTTTATTATAAATACATATTGAGAGAACACGAAAAATCCTAATCGTTTGGTCTTCTAAAATAAATGGCGGAAGAGGAAGAGGAAGAGGAAGAGGAAGAGGAAGAGGGAGAGAGAACGTGAGGGGATATGAACAAGGAATAAATGATTTAGGGGATTGGGAGAAGAGGAACGAACCAATTTTGGAAGAGCTTGAGGTACGGACAAGTTTTATTATGAAACTCTCATATTTTGGGAGAGAGAATAGCTTTATAAGAATGCCACGTGGTTAACCTAGAGTTTGAGGCTCTTAAGTGCTTATATAGAATTTTAGAGTATTATAAAGATTTGATTTGAGTGATAAAATGATGTAATGGAAAAAAATAATGATAGAGGCATTAAAAAGGAGTTTTGTCTGTAACACTATAGAACCACCGCGCTACAAATGCCAAGAGAATCATTAACGCTGGAATCCAGCGAAAGGTTAAGTTACCTTCAGAGAAAGCCATTTACCTATCGTCAACATGGTTGTGCGACACTTGTCGAGGCTTTCTAAGAACTTAAAGTTATTTGGAATTGCTACGATACGAACTAATGAAATTCGTAGGAAGAATTTACTGAATTTGTAGTTATTCTCCAAATTTGAAGAATGAATACAAATCCACTAACAAAATCTGCTCATATTTCTCACCATTGCAGGTATACTAGTTTGTAAAACAATTTTTTTTCTTGAACTTTAGTATCACCACTAGGCATGCACTAAGGGAAATATGTGGTCAAAATGATTACGTAACATCAATTTAATAGTGAAAAACTTTGAACAATAGTGTAGTTGTTAGTTAAGGACATGAGAGTTAAAAAAAACCTATATTCCATGTTTGAAGGTATACTTGATGAGAAGTCATTAGGTAAGTATGGAATTATTTAAATGAATTGACAGTGAAAATGCAGATGACACATTTTGGCAGGTTTCGTTATTTTGATTCCCATGCTGAACATGGGTGACCTGTTGGAGGGCGGTGTACAGCAGTAGAAACGTATATCAATAGTGGAACTGATGTTACAATGCATAAGTACTGATGAAAGGGTCTGGCTTTATAGCAAATAATTCAACTTAGTGTAACAGTGGAACTGATTTTTCATTGCACATCTGTTCATGAAATGTCCTTTTGGCAGTCGATGCGCTTAAATTTTGTGGGCTGAGTTTCGAACTCTCGGGTGCTTTTGTTAAGAATTTGGGTAGTCGGATCCTGTTCCTTGCAGATATATTAAAAAACGATCATTTTGATTATATGTTCTTTGATTTATGGGATTTATGGTCTAACAAAAACAATGTCTATAATACTTCTAATTTTGTTTCCAGATTCTCAAAAATGTATACTGATTTTAGGGCAGTTTGGTTTAAGGACAATCACAATGACAAAAAGGTGGAAAAAAATTGGACTCTCCCCGATCTGGGTATTATTAAAGTTAATTTTGATACAACCACTTTTAAAGATTATAAAATCTAAAAGTTGTTGTTATCATTAGAGACGGAATGCGTGATCTCCTAGAGGCTTTATCTCGTCGCATATGGAAATCGCTGGGAGCCGAACAAGCGGAGGCCATTGAAGCCGGTATGGCAACTTACTTTTCTATCAATTGTGGTTTCTCCCATTTCACCCTTGAGGGAGATTGTCAGAACGTGATTTTCAGGCTTCGTAATGAGGATGATGATGATTATCCAAAATAATTTTGAATTAATTTACAGAATATTTAAACACTAATTAATACATGTATAAGAATATGAAATAAACACATAAAAACTTACGGTGATAAAATGAATGATTAAACGATTAAATCAAGTGTTGAACACTTTGTCCTTAAGATGAGATTTTTCCTGCAATGATGCTCTATAGACTCAACGACAATCGTCTCCCAGGGTATAACAATCATGATTTGAAATAGTAACACTCTAAATTGTAAGTTACAGTCAAACCAACAATGGAAGAAACTCTCTTTTTATGGACATGAAGATGTGACCGACTGAAGACAAAATTAATGCCTGAAAGCAACTAAAAAATGAAACACAAACCACCAAATTTATACTAAAATAATTGACTATTAAAATCTGTTAAAACTGTCCAAACTGTTATAACAATTGGGAAAAAAATTATTATAAAATAGAATTAAAAGTGGGCTAGAAATAAATAAAATACACACCAAAAAGTTATACTCAAAAATTAAACAAAAGGCTCAATAAAATTTGGCCCCAAAAGTTAATACTTTATCCAAGTCCAAGTCCAAGGCCCGTGTCGAGCCGAGCCGGACCGGATCGGACCGGACCAGGTCGGGTCGAGCAGGCAGAGGCGGCGCGCATGTGTAGGTTTGGAAGCTAATCTAAGACCATGTAGATATTCCCTCCTTCAAATAGTTGGGATAACTCAAGGCCACCAATCCCTTAAGCCAAAATGGGTTCTTATATACCACACCCATTTCTTATATTCTATCTACGTAGGACTTTTGATTTAGCATAACACTCCAACCAAATTTCATGTTCCAAATGGGTACTTTGAGCTACAATTTCCCATTCATTAATTTATGATTTTACACATACGAGTATATCACGTTATACTCCTTGCAGAGGAAAAGGCATTACCACTTCAAACCGTCTCGAATGACGTGTGTGTCCCATATTAAATTAATCCTAAAGTTGATAAAAATCTGATTTTGTCAACTCAATTAAATACCATAAATTTTAACAACCCCCACATGAATAAATTTGGTTGGATCAACATAAAAAATTATGCAGATACTAAGAGAGTTCTATAGAAAAATTCATGAATCGAGAGAAATAACATTTGGCTTTGAATCTTCCCTAGTAAAAGACTATCGAATTTACTTACAGATCAGCGAACACGATGCCTTGAAGTGTTTAGTTTCTGGTGTAATCCTAGATAATTCACACAGTAATTCTTCGAATACAGTTTGTTCTTTTGGTTATGTTCATTTTGGTCCTGAACAACTCCTAGTTTCATGAGTGATTTTGAGAATTTCGGCCTTTCACAGTTCTCATAGAAGCGATCCCTTCACACTCACATAGGTGACTTCCCATTAAGAGTATCCTACTATACCCCACTTGAATTTCCAAGATATATAAATCATTAAAAGATAAGCTTAACCTTACTTACTTTGTAGGCAACACTATTTTATCATAGGAATAGGTATGAGTTTAAAAACTCATCAGTGCTCACTTCGAAGACTCAGTTCAAGATTTGATTATCTCTTTGAACCTATATCTTAGGATCTTTAGTAAGCTATGTACGGTTGCCATAAATATCACTCTTTATTTTGTAGGCTTTAAATCCATTCCCCTCGATAAATGACATACTTGCTCTTTATTCAAACCTTTAGTTAACGGATATGCTATATTATCCTTATACTTAATATAATAAATGGAAATAATTAAATTAGAGATAAGTTGTTTAATGGTATTATGTCTTCGACGTATATGTCGAGATTCGCCATTGTACATATGACTCTGTGCTATACTAATTGGCGATTGACTATCACAATGTATGCAAATTGAAGGCACATGTTTTAGCCACATTTGAATATCCTCTAAAAAGTGTCGAAGCAGCTCTGTTTCTTCTCCAGCTTTATCTAAGGCTATAAATTCAGATTCTATAGTGGATCTAGAAATACAAGTCCGTTTTGAGAATTTTTAAGACACAACAACACTACCAAGTGTAAATACATATCCACTTGTGGATTTATAATTCTTCAAATCAGATATCTAATTAGCATCACTGTATCCTTCAAGTACAATTGGATATCTTGTATAGTGAAAATCATGGTTAATGGAATATATTATATATTTAAGAACCCTTATTTTAGATTTCGAATGGTCTTTGCCTAGATTACTTGTACACCTACTCAATTTGCTAACTGAGTAAGCAATGTTTGGACGAGTGCAGTTCATGACATATACTAAACTACCTATGATACGAGAGTACTCTAATTGAGATATATCATTCCTAATATTTTTATATAAATGAAGATGTGGGTCAATAGGTGTTTTATCTATGCCATCACCACCTTTATCAAACTTATCAAGCATCTTCTCAATATAATGAAACTGTGACAAGGCAACTCCATACAATATTTTAGACATTTTAATTCCTAATATAGCATCCGAAATACCTATATCTTTCATACCAAATTTACTGGACACGATTCTCTTAGTAGATTTTATGATATCCTTATTACTTTCAATAATAAGCATGTCATCCACATATAGACAAACAATGACATAACCACTTTGAATGTTTTTAATGTAAACACATTTATCATACTCATTTATTTTTAATCCATGTGACATAATTACATTGTCAAATTTCTCATGTCATTGTTTAGTTGCTTGTTATAATCCATAAAGGAATTTAAAAAGTCTACACACTTTCTTTTCTTGTCCTGGAACTTTAAACCCTTCTAGTTATTCCATTTATATCTCTTCATTTAACTCGTCATTTAAGAAGTAAGTATTCACATCCATATGATGTATCTTAAGATCATGTAACACTTCAATAGCTATTAACATTCGAATGAATATTATTCTTGTAACATTTGAGCAATTATGAAAATATACTAATCCTTCCCTTTTTTATCACCTTTAGCTACAAGTCTAGCTTTGTATTTTTCAATTGATCCATCTACTGTTAATTTTCTCTTGAATATCTACCTACATCCAAGAGGTTTATTACTTTATGGAATGTCCACCAATTTCCATGTAAGTTTTTCATGATGGATTCAATTTTACTATTGACTGCCTCTCTCCAAAAAGGAGCTTCCAAAATTGACATCGCTTCTTTGAAGCTACTAGGCTCACTTTTTAACATATAAGTTTGAAAATTTAGACCAAAAAACTTTGAAGTCTTTGTCCTTTTACTATGTCTAGGTTCGAAGTCATCATCTTATTCAATAGATTCAATATCTATATTCTTTTGATGACTACTAGATACAGTGTCATAAGCTCTTTTAGAAGAAATTGAACAAACCACTTTACTATGAGGGAATATATCTACCAAGAAATATGAATTTCTAGATTCAATAATAATGTTTACGTGTATATAAAAAATCTTCAATTTGTGAACAAGAAATCGATATGCAATACTATTAATTGCATAACCAATGAAGGTGAAATCAATACTTTTTCTCTTACTTTAATCCTTTTAGGATCACTAACCACCACCTTTTCAAGACACTCACACACATTGAGCTATTTGTAAGAAGGTTTTCAACCTTTCCACAATTTATATGGTGTCTTATGTGTTTTCTTATTAAGCATTAATTTAGAAGGTAGTTTGCAGAAAGAAAAGCATCCCGATTAGGCATAAATATTTCATATTTATCCCATTAATTTCGGTATTTTTATGATTTTGTACAGTGCATTTAGCCCAAATTTATCTCATATTTATGCTACTAACCATTTTGGCGAGTATTCCGTGTTTTGTGTATTTCTCTCTTGTTTTACAGGTAAATTGTTCAAGTGTATGTAAGAGAAAAGCCGAAATAATGAAAGAATAAAAAAATGGGAGGTCAAGGGCAATTTTGTAAATTTTCAGCTGGAACTCGGAGGAGGTGCCAACTGAAAAGTTAAAGATCTTGAAATCATGAGAAAACTGGACGAAACGACAACCCAATCTGAGCTACAGTTATAAAGTTATGCACGCTCGAAGTTGAAAGAGAATCTAGTGGCAAAGTTGTAATTAAGAGAAAATCGAGCACATAAGGCATTCCTAGGAAGAGATTTGAACCGAACCGGTTCAATCCCGTATGCAAACCGGTTCGCTCTATTGGTTTAGTTCGTTCTGGGTTCAGTGCATGGGTTCGGTCAAACACGAGAATTTTATTTTTTCCCTATCTTTTAGCTACAAGAGTTTGAGTTTATGATAGGGACTTCTTTAAACGACTTTTAACACTTGTAAACACCTATTAGGAGTCATTATTCATCATTATCATTCATAGGAAGGCATTATTGGATCAAGAACTTCTTGGAGCAACATTTACAACTTTTGCATCATTAATTTAAGAGAATAACATAGTTTTTTCGGAATTTCTTCAAGCTTGTTTCTTATTGCATGCTTTACATTATCATCATTGGTAACTTTAATTTTCAGCATATTTCTTATTATTTCTTTATCATGTCTACATGCAAATTAATCAATTCATGCGTAGAAATTAACATCATGTCTGGCTATGTTCTTAGAGAGTTGGGGAACAAGAACCCCACTTAGATGATGGATGTTAGATATAAAATTTGACGTAATAATATACGTAATTACTAGGATTTTATACTTTTGTTGAGACTAATATTTTAGGTATCTTATCTTCGTTTGTCGTAGGCAACCGAAGTGTTTGAGGATACGATATACGTATCAATAATATTATCATTCGCGTTAATTTATTTGAAGACTAAATATTATGCGGAGTAACATTCTCACATATTTAGTGCTTTGATTCAATTAATATTCTTCTTTTAATTAAATATATAACTATCAAGAATTTTATATTTAAAGAAAATATCTACGGTTCGGGGGATTAGATACCAACTCCACTTTTTCCAAGTAGTTTTCAAAAATCAAAATTCTGGTTTCTTGCCTTCTTTTCTTAGTTAATTGGAAAATTTTCCGAAATCAAATCAACTTTTTTTTTTCTTTCGACAATCAATACCTAGGTTTTAAGAGCCTACCTTATTGTCGTCAAAATGTTCTACATCCTATTCCCTGAGGATTTGACCCCTACTTATCGGGTATTACTTGAGCAACTGACTTGCACTTGAGACGTAGGTACATACGTAGCACATACATTCTGCGTCTTGCCAAGTTTTTGGCATCGTTGTCTGGGAGTGGGTAGACATGCTAGGTTAGGTCGAATAAATTTGACTCACAATACCAAAAAAAGACAAAAAAAAACATAAATTCAAAAAAATCAGAAAGATCCAAAATATCAAAAAAAAAAATCAAAAGAATAAAGATTAAAATATTCTCTCGAGCCTTAAATGCTATAAAGACAAATTTCCAATCGAGTCATTTGTAGTATTGGCTAAATTTCGTTGGACAAAATATTTTGGTGATTGTGGTTCGTACATATATCATCCTTGAAGAATTTGGGGATCCGGCTATTCACCTTCATCAAATTCATTCCAAATGTTCTTTACCCAAAGGTATTTGACCAGGTTCTCTTTTGTATATGTTGGAGACAAACTAAATGTGACTAAATTAATTTTGTAAGAAGTTTTTCAATCAGTGTAAAATTATGAAATTTCATTGGAAAACTTCCTATGTCTCGAACGAACCTGTTCAAACGAGTTTGCTAACGTCAATTTGCTCAAATACTCTGAAATGTCATCAGAAGTTTCGTTGGCATGTCGTTCGAATGAGATTCTACGCATTCTTTACTGACTTTTCGTTAGAAGATTCGTTGACGACCTGTTCGAACGACCTGCTACCAGTTTGAAATTTTTTTATTTTTGACAGTTTCTCCCTTAACTGCGTTGGTCCACTACTTTTCCCTTATCTATCTTTTGTGGACGAAAATAACAGTTGAGACTTTAACTTTTGAACACATGAGAAAACATAAAAGAATTTTTACCATTTTGTCTCCAACATTTATGTGATCTTTAGATCATATTTTGAGAACCCAATACCCCATCCACATCCTACAAATTGTTCATCCTTGCTATGTGCGGAGGCGATTCACACAAGTGCTTATTGGAGACGATAATTGGGTTTCGGTGGATACCGAAACACGAGAAGTGTTGTGCAACACGTTGGATCTTCGCATACTACAAACGCAGGTATTGGAGATGGCATCAAAGAGTCTTAGTGAGTCAAGTTTGTAAGTCTTTTGAGTCTCTTTGTAAAACCATATTTGTAGTGGATTTGTCTAGGCCTAGCTAGGCTTGTAATTAAGCGCCCGAGGACCGAACCCCGCCCATTCGGCCTGCCCACAGGCCTGTATTTGAGTTTGAGCCGAGCCGAGCCGAGCCTGAGCCAAAAGTTCAAGCTCGAATGAATTTTGAGCCGAGCTTGAGCCGAACTTTGCCAAGCCCGAATTGGGCCCGAAGCTCGAACTTCATATTTATAAATAAATAAATAAATAAATAATTTATATAATATAACATATTTATGTTAACATTGTTTAATTAGGTTTCGTTCTTTTATTTCATTTACTACTTTAAAAAAAAATCATTTGTCATAATACATTAGATTACATGTGATTTTATTGTTAATCTCATTATGGGCATTTGATTTAATAATTGCTCAAGTCACAATAGGCCTTTGTTAGTGATCAAATTTTGCTAAATGTATGAAATTTAAGAGACATTTGTAGGTTTTCATTCTTATTTCCCTTGTTTTAATTTAATACATTTCATTATTATATATTTTATTCCATGAAATATCAAATAGATTCTAACGTGTAATTTTGTCCATGATGGAAATACAAGAAAAAAAATTAATTCAAACTTTTTAAACAAAAAAATTGAAATCGGGCCTGCCCGAAATAGGGCCCAAAGCCCATAATATATATGAGCCGAGTTCGGGCTTAGGTGGAAAAAAATAATTCGGGTTGAGCTCGGGCTTGAGGATGGGTAAGTGAGTTCGGGTCGAGCCTGAACAACCCCAAGCCTGGCTCACCCAGCCCGATTTACAGCCCTAGGCCTAGCCGTCTGAGGTTTTTTCCATTTGGGTTTTCCTCGTACATCAGCGTGTTATGATTGTGATTTCTTCTTACTTAGATGATAATTCTTCATGCTCACTTAGGAATTAGTAAGAAATATTTAAAATTGGAAAGTATCAACACTTGGCCTAATTTATACTTGTTTAAAGAGTGTATTCAACGAAATTAACTAAGTTCATATAACCGTGCTACTTCAAATTGGTATCATCAACACTTGGCCTAATTTATACTTGTGTAAAGAGTGTATTCAACGAAATTAACTAAGTTCATATAACCGCGCTACTTCAAATTGGTATTAGAGCTAGTTTGTATAAGTTATTTAGATGAATCCCGGAGGTTATATGGAAAGTTTTTTGTCGAATAAACCTCCTATATTTGATGGAACTAACTACACTTATTGGAAAGCACGTATGAAATTTGCCTTAAAATCTATTGACGAACGTGCTTGGGTTGCTGTTGAAAGAGGATGGTCCCCTCCTGCTATGATTGTTAATGATGAAACTATTTTAAAACCTGTAGAAAATTGGAGTGAGGATGAATTGAAATTATGTAACTTTAACTTTAAAGGTTTAAATGCATTATTTAGTGTCGTGACTCCCGGGGATGCTTGGAACATTCTACAAGTTACTCATGTGGGAACGAGTGTGGTTAAAGAATTTAAACTTCAGAACTTAACCACTCAATTTGAAACCATCACCATCAAAGAAAGTGACACATTTGATGAATTCTATGTCTGTATTTTCGATATTGTTAATTCATGTTTCAACTTAGGTGATAAAATTCCTGAAAATCGTGTAGTAAAGAAGATTCTTAGATATCTTCCTAAGCGTTTCATACCAAAAGTCAGGGTTACTAATTCTTTACGAAAGTTAAATTCATTAAAACTTGAAGACTTGTAAGAGATATCCAAACATATGAATTAGACATGTTTCCTAAAGATATTAAAACAAAAGATAAGGGAGTAGCCTTAAAATCTAAGAAAGAAGAATTGTTTGAATTCGAATAGTCGGACATGGACCCTGATGATATAGCCTTATTTGGTAAAAAATTTAAAAAGTTTCTCAAGTTTAAAAAGCAAAATTCTAAGTTTGAAAAATCTAAATTTGAGAAAAATAAAAACAGGGCAAGTAGGAGTTTTAATAATCAGGAACAAAAGAAGTTTAAAAATGACAACTTTAAAAGAGACAACTTCAAAAAGGATGATTTTGAGAGATTTTTTGAGTGTGAGGGACAAGGTCATAGACCATATCAGTGTCCTACTAAGCTTAAGAGACAAGGTAAAGAAAAAGACGTTTATAATGCTACTCTTAGCAATAATGAAATTGAGTCTGATGATTCTGATGATTTCGTTCCTTCTAGAAACAACTTCACTGCCTTTATGGCGAGTCTTGCTAGCAATTCAAGTGAGTCACATTCTAATGTTGACGATTTCGAGCATGATCTTGAGGTTGCTTCCACTCACTCAGCAAGTAGTGATGAAAAAAAAAGTGAGAGTGAAGTAGACGAGAGTGAAGTAGATGAGAGTGAATTGTAATCCACCTATTTTGAACTATACACTGAGTCTCTTTGTATTCAAAAGGTAAATAAAATATTAACCTTTAAAGTTTTAACTTTAGAAAAGGAGTTGAAAAGCCTAAAGGAGAAGGAGGCTTTAGTTAGTCAACTAGAGGCTATAAAAATTTCTCTTTCTGAGATGCTTATTTTGGCGAGTAAAGAAAAATGTGATTTGATAGAGTCTCTATCTCATATTAGCAATGATATTCATGAATCCTTGGAGATTAAAAAAATTCTTGAAGAAAAAATTATCAATCTTGAGAAAGATCTCGAGTCCTCTAGGGAAGTTAAAGTCACACTTGAAGATAATTCAGGAAGAATAGGTAAATTATTTCTAGGTCCAGTTTTAGGGTATAAGGAAAAAAGTTACCAAGAGAGAAAGGGTAAATGATATGAAGAAGGAGAGTCATCCAAAGCCAAATCCGAACTTGTAGCTAAGTTTGTTACCAAAACAATCCCACCTAAACCTTATCTACCTAAAATAAGTCCACCTAAGCAAACTCTAAAAGTGACTCCAAAACAACCCTATGTGTGCACTCATTGTCATAAACGGGGTCACCTTATAGATTTTTATTACAGGCTTGGGAAGAACTCTTATTTCACAACTTTTAAGAAACACTATAGCTCCTTAGCTAGCCTTAAGAGCCATGTTGAGTATCTAGTTAATACATCCAAAGGTCTAATGGAAGAGTTTCTAAGGTTCTCTAAAGTCCAAAGAAATAATTCCAACCAAAATACTAGAGTCAACAAAGGGAAGAATATAACTCAAGCTTGAGTTAAGAAAGATGAGACCAATAAAGCATTTGTTGTTCATATTGCACTTAAGGCTCAAAATACCTCTCAATGGTATTTTTATAGTGGTTATTCGAGACATATGAAAGGTGAAAAATCTCTTTTTACTACACTTGAAAACTATAAAGATGGTAAAGTCACCTTTGGTGATGGAAGTAAGTCTCGATTCAAGGGAAGAGGCACCATAGAGGTTTCTTGTTTTCCAAAACTAGAAAATGTTCTTTATGTTGATGGTATGAAAGCTAATTTGATAAGTATTAGCCAATTATGCGATGACAACCTTGATGTTAAGTTTAACCAATCGAAGTGCACCATTTATAATAAATCGGGTGATGCTATTTTACAAGGTGTGAGGACTAGTGATAATTGTTATGGAATTATTCCAAAATCCTTTCTAGTTTGCAATAGTGCCAAGCTCTCATCTGTCGATCTTTGGCATCAACGGTTAGGTCATGTAAAATTTAGAGATCTTGATCACCTAGGTATGAAAGACCTAGTCCGTGGCTTACCATCATTAGGAAAACCTACCTCCTCAATTTGTGTACCTTGTCAATTAGGAAAGCAAATTAAGAGCCCTCATAGGAAGTTGAACTCTATAACCACCTCTCGTGTCTTAGAATTGATTCATATGGACCTTATGGGTCACACTCGTACCGAGAGTATAGGAGGAAAGAGATATATCTTAGTAATGGTAGATGACTTTTCTAGATACTCTATAGTAGGATTTCTAAGAGAAAAGTCCGATGGGGTTGAATTTTTAACGGTTAAATGTCGAGTCCTTCAAAATCAACATGGCGTCATCATAAAACGTTTTAAAAGTGATAATAGAACCGAAATTTAAATAATCTGGCGTGAATGTATTTTGTGTTGAAGTTAGTATTAAACATGAATTCTCGGCGTGGCCGTTCGAACTCCACAACAAAATGGCATAGTTGAGAGAAAGAATCGAACGATCCAAGAAATGGCAAGATCAATTCTCCTTGGTAGAAAAGTGCCTCGTAGGTTTTAGGCGGAAGAAGTTAGCACCGCTTGTGATTCCTTTAGATTCGATCCCTCTAAGGAGGTTGTGATTCCTTACATTGAGGAGGATACCTCTAAGGAGGTTGTGATTCCTTTAGATTCGATCCCGGTTGTCAGGGAGTATTCAGATGTGTTTCAGGAGATACCAGGCTTACCACCCAGTCGTGAGATAGACTTCGTTATAGATTTGCTACCGGGTACGAGACCTATAGCACGTGCACCGTACCGTATGGCTCCAGCTGAGATGAGAGAGCTACGGGATCAGATAGAGCAGCTTTTGGGACAGGGCTTTATTCGCAGGAGTACCTCACCTTGGGGCGCTCCAGTTTTGTTTGTGAAGAAGAGGGATGGTTCACTGAGATTGTGCGTGGACTACCGAGAGTTGAATAAGGTCACGATACGGAATAAGCATCCGTTGCCTCGAATCGACGACTTATTCGACCAGTTGAGGGGAGCTTCTTTCTTCTCGAAAATTGACTTGAGGTCGGGATACCATCAGTTGCGTATCAGGGAGGAGGATGTCTCGAAGACCGCATTCTTGTCGAGATATGGTTCTTATGAATTTCGGGTTATGCCTTTCGGCTTGACCAACGCTCCAGCAGTGTTTATGGACTTGATGAACAGGGTGTTCAGAGATTTCCTAGATCAGTTTGTCATTGTCTTCATTGATGACATTCTGGTTTACTCTCAGACAGAGGAGGAGCACGCCGAGCATTTGAGGCAGGTTTTGCAGACACTTCGTCAGAACGAGCTGTATGCAAAATACGAGAAGTGCGGGTTTTGGCTGAAGGAAGTCCAGTTCTTGGGTCACATTATTTCCGACCAGGGAATATCAGTTGATCCGGGGAAGGTATCAGCGGTGAGGGAGTGGGGACAGCCCACGACACCAACGGAGATTCGTAGTTTATTGGGTCTAGCAGGATACTACAGGAGGTTTATTCGGGGTTTCTCAGAGATAGCAGGTCCTTTGACACATCTTACTCGTAAAGGTGTGCCGTTTATTTGGAGTGATGCCTGTCAGTTGGCATTCGATGAATTGAAGGACAAGTTGACCTCAGCACCTGTGTTAGCATTGCCGAGACCGGGAGTTGAGTATTTAGTTTACACCGATGCGTCTTTGCAAGGGCTTGGAGGTGTTTTGCAGCAGGAGAGACAGGCCATAGCTTATGCTTCCCGTAAGCTTAAGCCTCATGAGAAGAATTACCCCACGCATGATTTGGAGTTGGCAGCGGTAGTATTTGCCTTACGGATTTGGAGGCACTATCTTTTGGGGGAGAAGTTTCAGCTGTTCACGGACCACAAGTCACTACAGTATCTGTTCACGCAGAAGGAACTGAATATGCGACAGCGTAGGTGGCTTGAATTTGTGAAGGACTACCAGTTCGACATCCAGTACCACCCGGGTAAGGCTAACGTGGTAGCAGACGCGTTGAGCCGCAGGCCAGCAGATGAGGTGGCAGAGGTGTGGAAAGCTAAGTGGAAGGAATTGGGACACCAGGATGCAGTGGCCCGATCTTTCATGTCTGTGATGACCGTTACACCGCAGATTGTCACAAAGGTAGTACGGGCACAGGCTAATGACTCGTTCTGTCAGGAGCAGATAGTTCGATTGCTAGCCGAGGGAGCCGAGTCCTATACCGTTAGCTCAGACGGGGGATTGCGCTTCAATGGGAGATTGGTAGTTCCGAAAGGGGAAGAATTGCGGCACGATGTTATGGCAGAGTCGCACGGCTCGTGGTTCGCGGTACATCCCGGAGGGGACAAAATGTACCAAGACATGAGACGGCAATATTGGTGGAGCGGTATGAAGAGAGATATCGCTGAGTTTGTCTCGAAATGCGCCACTTGTCAGCTTGTAAAAGTGGATCATCAGAGACCAGCAGGATTGCTACAGCCGTTGGAGGTTCCGGTGTGGATGTGGGAGAGCATATCCATGGATTTTGTCACGGGGTTGCCTACGTCGCAGAGGGGTCACGACTCCGTTTGGGTAATTGTGGACAGATTGTCCAAGGTCGCTCACTTCTTACCCGTAAGGACTGATTACACTACGGGACAGTATGCCCAGCTCTTCATTTCAGAGATTGTGAGACTTCACGGTGTGCCCCTAAACATCGTGTCTGACAGAGACAAGATATTTGTTTCGAGGTTTTGGGAGAGTTTCCAGGAGGCAATGGGCACGGAACTGCGGTTGAGTACGGCTTATCATCCGCAGACCGATGGGCAGACAGAGCGCACCAATCAGATGTTGGAGGACATGCTACGCATGTGCATTATTGACTTCGGGGGTGGATGGGAGCAGTACCTTCCACTGGTAGAGTTTGCTTACAACAACTCCTATCAGTTCACTATTGGCATGACTCCGTTTGAGGCATTGTACGGTAGGCCTTGTCGTTCCCCAGCATGTTGGTTGGAGGTGGGGGACAACAAACTACTTGGGCCGGAAGTGATTCAGGATACTTCGGCAAGGATTGAGTTGATTCGGAGTCGCATTCGGGTAGCTCAAGACAGGCAGAAGAGTTATGCTGATGCGAAGAGATTTTTCAGGGAGTTCCAAGTGGGGGACCAGGTTTTGCTCAGGGTATCTCCGATGAAGGGGATTATGCGTTTCGGGAAGAAGGGGAAGTTGGCACCGAGGTATGTGGGGCCGTTTCCTATTATTGAGCGGATCGGGCCGGTTGCGTATAGACTTGGACTACCGGAGCACTTGCATCGGATTCACGACGTGTTCCATATTTCCTCGCTGAGGAAATACTTTAGAGATGATTTGGCTCATTCTCACATTTTTGTGGAGGACATCGATCTCCAGCCGGATAGCTCCTACGAGGAGGGGCCAATTGCTATTTTGGACCGAAGCGAGAGGAAACTGCGGTCAAAGATAGTCCCGTTAGTGCGTGTTCAGTGGCGACATCACAATGTCGAGGAGTCCACATGGGAGCGCGAGGATGAGATGCGTGAGCGTTATCCAGAGCTGTTTTTAGCAGGTACTTTCTAGCTTCGAATTTCGGGACGAAATTCAGTTATTAGGGGGGAAGTATGTAATACCCCGTACTTTTGGCTATATTTATTTTTGGGATTAATTAATTAAATGCGTAGTAATTGGAAATTAATCCGGGTTATAAATACTAATGAAATGCGAATTGGTATTTGATTGGGTGCATATATGATTATATATGTGTTTGGTATTATAAAATTTGTCGTGAGATTTATATACGGCATTTTAGAAATTTTGTTGAGACGCGTGGGACCGCCGCGTCACGGTATAATATTTTGTTAATAAAAGTGAATTTAAAATCGATAATCCGTATGGTCGTTTTGAGTGCGCCAACGCGTCCGGAAGGGTCGAGATAGTCAGAAAACACTAGCCGGGGGTATAGTTTGGGTCCCGGGGTATTTTTAGGCCATACCGGTAACTTAAAGGGTATTTTGGTAATTTTACATTTTGAGGAAGTAAAAGTGACGAAAATTGAGAGTTGTAATCTGATAAGGAATTGACCCAACCAACCCTTATTAACCCAACAAGCTACGGAGGTTTATTAAATTAGGTTTTTATAAGTTTCCCCAAAGCAAACCCTAGCCACCATAGCCTTTTGGAGAAGAAAGCTTGGAGAAGGAGAGAGAGAGAGGAATTCTGCAGAAATTCTACACCGAATCCACACCAAATTCAGAGACAAACAAGGCAAGTGGTTTAACTATGTTTAATTTCAAAGGATGTTCTTTCCATGTTAGAAAATTGATGTTTTACAAATTGTTCTTGGAAGATAAATGAAAACCCATGTTAATTGGACTTAGAATTTGATTATTGAGGACCATTTGCACGTAGAATAGTATGGGACGAAATTATATGATGATTATACATGATTGGGTGAAACAAAAACGGATTTAATTTGATGAATTGAGGGTTTATAAATTAGGGTTCTTGTTCATGAATAATTTGGGGGGAAAGTTTAATATTTGCAAATTTGATGGATGATTAGGATGAGTTAATCCATAAAAACGTGATAGGATGTGGTTATATTGTGTTTAGAATTGTTTAGATATCTTAAATCAATCATTGGGACGTATTTTGGAGAAGATTTGAGGAGTAAAATGTTGAAAAACGAATTGGGGAAAAATCTGGGCCGAAACTGGTACCTCGTTAGAAGCAGCCCCCAGGTCGTTCGAACGAACTCGTTCGAACGAGCTTCTAACGAGTTGACCAGTCGCTACTAACGAGTGGGGATTTCGTTCGATATCTCGTTCGAACGAGATATCGTTAGAAGGGTCAGTTCGTTCGAACGAACTGGGATCTCGTTCGAACATCCTCGTTCGAACGAGACTTCTAACGACCTGACAGTCCAAACTCGTTCGAAGTCTCGTTCGAACGAGACTTCTAACGAGTTGACAGTTTGGTCCTTTTTGGACTGTTTTGATTTTTGGAGTCCCGGAAACTGGTTCGAGGGTAGAGTTAACATTCTTTGATGATGTAAGGATAGATTTGGGACTTTTGGGTTATTGAGAGGAGGAAATTATATACGAGAGTTATATCCAATAAACCATTTGGGTTAAGACGTGAGTGTCTACTACGATGTGAGGATGAATTATAGCGCGTATAATTACAAACCGGAATACTACGAATTGTGATAATTATAGTTAGTACGAGAGTGCAATATGTACTACGATTAAAATACGGTATTACTAAGATGTGTGTTTACTTAGTATTGTTATATGGATTGTGTGTATGACATACCTACCATACTTGCTATCACGGGAGGTTACGTTCGCTTAGGACCCTCTAATCCTTGTGTGCCTACGGGGGGGATATAGACTGGTACCTTGATGAACATAGGTCATAGAAAGACTTATTGTGATATTAATAAGTCCGCTGACCATGGGAGCGTAGGTATGTGCGTGACCCATGTGATGGTGACTGTGTTCGCGTCCACTATTTGTGATTTGTGTTATCTGAACTATTCCTGAGAGATTCGGAATATGTGATCCTTATGTACGTGATGTACCGGGATGGATAGCAGAGTATGTGTGCACCATAGCTTAGATTGCGGGGTGCTTGTATCGTATATTTATGATGTGAATAATATACATTAAATTAATGGGAATCCTCATGTTAATGTTGTAAAAATATTACGGTGTTATTTCGAGTTATATAATGAGTTAACTGATAGTTATATCAATGGTATGTTTAGTAACTGAGTTTACGTTAAACCCCTATTTAATTACGAGCGTTGTTATGTTAAATGAAACTGAGTTATATGGGTAGAACCTTTGGCAGTCTAGCTAGTTATGTTGTCAGTTAGCTAGTAGTATGGGTCGATATAGATGGGTACTTACGTTAGGAGTGCACAGTTAGACGAGAGGTGAGAATATCATGCGAGTGTACGTCCTAACATGTACTTTGCATTTAATGTTTTAAATGTTTTTAAAGCACTTGCATGTTTTTAAAATATAACTCCACATTCGGGCTCTGACCCGTTTGCTTTTCAAATCTCTTTTTCTTTGTAAAACCATTTTAGGTGCCCAGCCACAAGGACACCAAGCATAGGTACTCATTCGGGTGACGAGCTGTAGCTGCTTGTGGAAGCTACAGGGATTTGCATGTAGACGCTTCTATCTCTTTGGATTCCAGAGTCACTATCTATCAGTTGTAGGGCATGTTGCCCATTTCTTTAGAGACATCATTTACATTTCAGTTTTCAGACTTTAGCATGTTTTATTTCAGTTTCGGTTATTCATTTCAGTTATGGGATTGTAGTGAGGAGTTTTTCCTCCAGACTTTATTTACTCTATTGTGATGGTTATTCATTTTACTTCAGCATGGTGTATGGTGTTATTTATTTCTTCATTACACTTGTTGCATGTTAATCAGACTTAAATTAAAATTTGGCAACTTGCTTTTTAAATACTAGGTGGTTAGAAATAATAAAATGTTTTCGACAGTGATGCTATTAACTGAGCCAACTTGGCATTTTGAATTAATTTTATAAAGGATTAGCTACCCGGTATTTAATTAGTCGGGGTGTCACAAGAGTCTCATTTACTTGCCATTAAATGTATTATCAAATATGTTAGTGGGACCCTGTCTTTTAAGATTTGGTATTCCTTCGACACCAATGATTATCTATCAGCATATTCGGACGCCGATTGGGCAGGAGATGCTAATTGATACAAAAGTACATTGGGCGGCTGTTTGTACTTTGGAAGTGCACTTGTCACATGGATGAGCAAGAAACAAAATTCTATTTATTTGTCCACGGTAGAGGCCGAATACATAGCCTCCGAGAATTATTGCACTCAACTCATTTGGATGAAACAAATGTTAGAGGATTATGGTATTTGACAAGGCACTATGACTATTTATTGTGATAATACTAGTGCTAGTCACATTTCCCAAAATCCTGTCCAACATTCTAGAACAAAGCACATTAGGAGTCGTGAACACTTCATTCGAGAATTAGTTGAATAAAAAGTTGTTTCCTTGAGTTTTGTAGGCAACGATCATCAATTGGCCGATATCTTTACCAAACCTCTAGATGCCCTTAGGTTTAAAAACCTTAGGAATTCCATTGGGGTTTGCTCCATTGATTGAGTTCGGAGTCGATCATTTAGTTTAGGTTGTTTCTCATGTCTATTTTTACACCTATGAACTAGATTATTCCTTGTATATATATTTTGTAAAAAATTCAAAAACATTTTCTTTTTGTTTGTAGTAGAAAGGCCTTCATAAAACTTTTGTCCATATAAGTAACGTGTATGATGTTTTCGGATCTCTATCTCATTCCATGTCCACGTCGCTTTCGATGAGATGCTAATCCGGACTTCGTCTCACTTGTGCAAATTGATGCTTGTTTATGATATATTTCTCTATGATTGCCTCATAATATTGCCTTATTTTCACACACCCTTCACGGAATTGCGTGATTATCTACATCACTTGGCATACGCTAAGTAAAGTGCGACGCTGTCTTGTGAATTTTGTCACCCTTTTTATGAGCAATCGATCTTGTGCATGTAAAATGATTGATTGAATTTGGAAAAATGATCATTATATTCATCCGATTTATTTGTGCTTAGCAATGGACACGTGTTGCAAAAAATAAAATGTTATTGCGTGAATAGCCACCATTTGCAAAAATGTAAAAGTGCCTAAAAATTATTGCATAAAAAAGATAGCCAAGGCTAATGTGTCAATTTGATGATAGTATCGTTGCTCTTTCAAAATCAAAAGAATTCAAGAGCTTATTTCATATTGATGGGAGACATAGGCTGAAGATCAATGATTTTGCACAATTAATCAATATTGCTTCCGTTTTTGTGACGCTATTGGCATGAGAATCATCAATCTTCCATGCGTGTATTTTTGTGAATAGTATTGCATCGTATTCCATTTATTACCACAAGGCGTATGAGAGTGTATATTATGTGAATATATTTTTTGACATTTTTCACGTATGCATTGTCTTCATAATGCTCTCACTCGCATTGTTCACACCCTTGCATTCTCACTCTCATGGTTTGGAAATGTCTACACTACTTGGAACATCTTGAATTTTTTTTTTGGTTTCTGACCTTTGAGGCCTTATACTATGAAATTTTAACATTTTTTTTCATTTTTGGTAGTTTTTAAAACACTGTTGTTTCGTTAGAAAATCTCGTTCGAACGAGTTTTCTAATGAGTTTTGGCCCCAGATCTTCAATTTTTTGGTTCGAATTCTTGTTCGAACGAAGTCATTCGAACGACTCTTCTAATAACTTTTCATCATTTCTTTATGAATTCTCGTTGGATAAATCTTTAATTTTCGTTCGAACGATGTCGTTCGAACGACCTGCATTTCTAAGTGGCGGTTCCGTCAGTTTTTCTTTTCCCACCGTTTCAGCTTCCACTACCTTCTCTCCCTCCTGTTACAATACGAACCCATTTCCCCCTACCTTCTCTCTGTCCACTCTTCCACAACCCCTCTACAACCCGATATCCCCCCTCTCTCTCTCCATTTTACCTATTCTCCCCACTACCTCCATTTCACCATTTCTACACGGCTACACCCCATTTTCGAGATTACTCCATTTCGTGATTTCTTCCCTCATCATCTCTATCAGGTACCTTATTTTCTTATATCTTTTTAATTCCATTCCTTTTTTTTAGTTAAGCATATATGAGTTGGGTTCTTTACAAATATTCAAACATTTTTTTCTTCCCAGTTCGTATACACTCTATCCACCTCTTTCGGGCTATATACTGTATAAATACATTTTTTATGCCCCAATTAAGTGTTAATATCATGATTTTTTTTTCCATTTCTTGAAATATCAAATTTTTTTTTCAAAATTTCATGACATTACACTTAATTTGTCTTCTCTGCATTTCCTATATATTATATTGCTGCTAATGGAGTTTGGGATTTTGTTGGGTTGGATTTGTTAGTGTAGGTGATTGGTGGTTTGGGTGGTATATCTTTGTAGGATCTAGACTTCATTTTCCTTCTTGTCCTCCAAATATGACAATTACTGGCCGTCGTAATCGACGTAATCATTGCGTCGTTGTATTCGAAGAGGAGCACTCCTCTTCCTCCTCAGATGAGAACCGTTCTGCTGAAGCTTCCATTCCCAACCTTAGACTGCGTTGGCAAACCCTTGAAAATCACACCTTATACCACACTCAAGGGTTGTCAACTCGTGCTTTTGTCCGTGAAAAGGTCATCAACCTCCCCTCCCTCTCTAGCACTATCGTCTACACATGGTTGTCTACCTTGGGTTGGGATTCCGTTTTTAACCTATTTATCCCAATCTTATTAGGGATTTTTTTTGGGATCCATGTTCTAGAAATAGGTCTTTTCTTCGTTGTCCGTGGTCGAGAAATCACAATCACACTTGAGTCCATTACTCGCCTCGTAGGTTTACCTCGGCTCAATAACCCCTCTTATCCTTGGTTGCCTGACTCTTGACTTGCGGGATAACTCATTTTGTCCACCGTGTGTCATACGATTATTCCCGGACGTGTCACAATCTACCATAAAAATCTTAATCCATATTTTATGATACTTAACTGGATTGTCTGTGCCCGCATACTTCCTCGTGCAAATTCCACTCAAATTTCCAAGGCACATATGGAACTCATATTTGCCATATTGGCATCAAAGCTGGTATCGACCTTCCTAGCTTCATCTTTGGTGCTATTAAAGCCATTAAGGTAAATCCGGTTAGGGACGCCTTACCTTTTGCTATTATTATTACTTGATATTGTCTTGAGGTTGGTTGTCCTCTCCTTTCCTCGGATATTCCCATCACTCAATTTCAGTGCATTAATATCACCTCTGTTGGTCGCTCCCGCGATCACCTTCCTCGTGATACTCCTCAGCACACTCCTTCCCAATCTGTGTCATCCCACTCTGTCGCTTCTTCCACCCCCGCACCTGTTAGACCTTCTTCGTCACGGTCTCACCCACCCACTATTCCACCCACTGAGTTGGAGGCCATTTGAGTGGTATGTTCATAGGTTCAGGAGTTTCAAGAGGATCGTTGACAGGATAGGGCTCTTTTGTAGGAGCTATTGCTTACCATGCAGAGTGACCGTCAGCGAGCCGATGAGGCTCAAGCTCGTAGGGAGGAGGCTCAGTTGCGTAGAGATGAGGCCCAATCTAGGTGTGATTTTGTTCTCATGGAACATCTTCAGGAGATACGTCGTTTATAAACGCGTCATGGTTCGAGCTCTTTGGGCACCGGATCCGCTCCACATAATGCTCCTACCCTTTGATGTCATTTTACCTCTGGTTTTATATCACTGGGAGAGCGAGAAATTTGTATTTTCTTCATTTCATATTCTCACTTTTACCATGTCCTTGTATTTTCCTTTTTTTTGTATTTGGCTCTGTTGGATTTATCTTGACTTATATTGTTTTTAAAGCGTTGATGAGTAATCCTAGTTACTGTTTTCTTATATTTGTTGGATGGATGGATGCTTAATTTTCGTTACTTATTTGTATGTCTATAATCCTGTTCCCATTCTTCCTTTACCTATTTATAGGCTACCCTTGCTATATTCACTAACCTTGCAGGTTTTCGTTCTATCCCTTTGTCTTTTTCGGACAAAAAGGGGGTGAACATGTGGTTAGGGGGAGCCTAATATTTTTTCTCTTACGCTCTATATTTCCCCATGCATTTTATTTAATACATTTATTTTAATGTTGTAATGATTGTAATATAAAGTGTGAGGTCAAACAGTACTCGCAAGAGACCAAGACTGACAGGTTTTTGGAGAGCTTACATGCTCTATTGAATGACCTCGTCTTGGGAACTTTAGAGGGATTTAGTTCGGAGGATTAATAAGTGAGGCAGCGTTAAGGTGTAATACCCCGTAATTTTAAATGACTTTTAAAATGGGTTATATTTTAAATTAATGGATTAATTAGATTTTATTATTAATTAATTCATTCAGGTTTTATCCGGACGGTGGATATTAAAATGGATGATTCTGAATATTACTTAAAGGTATTTAGGTAATATATGAATGTGATGTCATTGATATGACTGTATGATATAAATTCGATAATTTATATTTTTAGTCAGACGCGGTATGGGACATGTCGGGACTAGTTTATTAAATTAAAAAGGAAATTTATTTTCTATCGATCTAATAGTCATTTCGACTGCGTCGTTGCGTCCGGAAGGTTCGAAATAGTCAGAAAAGTCTATTTGGATGTTAATTTTGAGTCTCGGGTTATTTGGGAATGAATAAACAACCCGAAAGGGTATTTTGGTCATTTTTCTAGGGGGATGAATAGTGATTTCGGATTTGGAACTATTATAAGTATTGGTAGATTAAGTGTATGGGGGTTATTCATCTCCTCTTCACAAATAAGAGCATCCATCTTCCTAGAGAGAGTGTAAGAGTGCTTGGGAAGGGAAAAGCCAACTTGGGAAGGAGAAGAACAAGAACCAAGGTTCACCACCACCAACCACCACCGGAGTTTGACCGAAGAAGGGACAACCAACTGAGATATACTACACCAAAGGATCAGACCTACAAGAAAGGCAAGTGTTTGATAATGGCAATTTAAGTTTGTATATTGTCCATGTTAGAATAGTATGAAAAGAGAAGATTATTCATGTTTGGAAGAAATAATGGAATGATTAAATGAAGTTCTGGAAACTGAAATGATATAGGAATTTAACTCATGTTTTAGGATGAATATAATCCACGAAATAGTCATGAATCTGTTGAAGAAACTATGAAAACCATTGATGTGTTCTTGAAGATGATATATTGATAATTTCTAGAAATAAGGAGATAAACATGCTTTTTAATCCAATCCCTTGATGATTCTAGGATGTTTAGTGTACTGAAAATCGTTCATATATGTTGGAATATCATGTAGTAATAATTATAACTCATTTTGGAGGTTAATATGAAGGTTTGAATGAGTAAAAATGGTGAAACCCGTAGTTGCTGAAATGCAGAAAAACCAGGCTTGGACCTGAGTGATCGATCGATCGATCCCTACCTTCGATCGATCGACCTCCCCAGATTATGTAAAGTGTTTCTTTTTAAATGTTGATTCTTACCCCAAACCTTTTGAGGATCTTTGGTGATTATTATTTGGAGATTATGGGACCTAGAAAATATCAGTAAACCCTTGATAAGATTTGAATTAATTTGATTTGGATTCGAGTGATTTAAATGATGAAAATTATATTGAATAGAATTTCGGTTGCTAGATTCATTTGTTAAATTCCAAATGGGGATGTATGAGGATTTAAGATAGGACCAGTAGGGGTGATTGAATATAACACCTGGGTATCCTTAAGTTTACAAGAGGGTTTAATCCTAAGTGAAAGAATATGTGTTTATAAGAGATTTGAAACTATCGGTTTTAACCTTAATTAAAAGGAGAACTAAACTCGTAGTAGTTCGGGAGAAATAATGTTATGGACCAGTAGGATATTAGTGATTTCTTACTGAATATAAGATGAGGAAAACCCTATTTGAATCTTGTGAGATGGGAGTTTAGAAAACATTTGATTGAAAGAGGGTATGAGGCTATCCCGATCGCATAGTTAAAGTTTTCGGACCTCCTCGATCGACAAAGTTAAGTAGTAGTGTATTGGAGGGGTTCCTTGTTTGGATTTCGCTTTGCGAGACGCTCCGCGCATGAACCTTAACGACGTCGGGAGTGGAGAGATGTTATAGGATGCGAGGATAATTAAATTATGAAGTAAAGTTATGATATTTTAATACGTGGAATTTAAAAGAGATATAATGCTACGTATGGGAAATATCTTAGGGTAGTGATAATTACCTTATTGATATTATATTATAGGTATGATAATACCTATTTGATTGATTGATGATTTATGTGTATGACATACCTAGCTTACTTGCTATCGGGGGGAGGTTTGCGCGTGAGGGCAGTCATATCCTGATGAATCCATAGGATCTTGATTTGTCGCTCGAGAACATAGGTCTATGAAAGACTTATTGGGGAGTTGATAAGTCCGCTGACTGTGGGTACGTAGGTATGTACGTGACCCATGGATACGAGAACTATGTTCGCCTCCAACTTGTTTGTTGTTGTTTGTGGTTCGTGGAATCTTACCGAACCAGTAGTCCCCTATTCGGCGACCTGTGATGATGGGACATGATAGCAGAGTAATGCATTGCACCACAGCTGTGACTCGGGGTGCCGTATTATATATGAATATATATATAATAGATTAAATGGTTATATGGATATATTGTGGTTAAATCTATCTCCGGTGATAATTGTAGATAACGGTGAATAGAGAAAGATAATGGAATTAAGTTAATGAATGTTTATGCTTATAGAATTGAAAAGCTTCACTCATGTTAATGAGAAACGATTCATATTAATGAGTAATGATTCATGTTAATGAGAAACTAATCATATAAAGAAGAGATGTAAATGAATAATAATGTGACGTATGATATGGGACATACGGGGATTATGATATGGGAATGGAATTTATAATATGGAGACTAGAAAAGAGGAACCATTAACTAGGAGGTTAATAGGAAACGTTAAGTGTGCACTCTAGTTGAGAGGTGAGAATTGCAAGTGAGAGTTGGATCTAACATGTACATAATAAATGCTTTATTGCACTTGTTAAATACTTGCTGTTTTTAAAATAATCTACACATTCGGGCTCTGACCCGTTTCCTTGCATATTTTTCTCTTCTATTGTATCTCTATATCAGGTGTCCAGCAACAGGGACGCCAATCATAGTTGATTGTGACGAGCTATGGAGCTATGGAGGTTTTGCTTAGACGCTTATCATCTTTTTGATTCACAGTATTCTTACATAGGGCATGTCACCCAAATGATTTCAGTTATCATTTTCGGTCGGAGTTAAATACTATTGTATTTGTGTCTTTTTAATACATTTAACATTGTTGGGATTATTGTAAAGGATTTATATTATTTGGGAATGTTTATTCCAGTTGCATTTAAATTCTTTTGAGTTATTTATTATGTTATCTGTGTTGTAGAATAAAAAGTGTTGTGTTATTCTTAAACTGGAAATGAATTTTGTTAAATTAAAATTTGGAAAGTTTTTAACACCAGCTTAATTGAGTTTTTGGGTGAGTTGTAAATGTTTTCGACAGTGATGCTAAGAATGAGCCAACTGTATATTCTGTTTTAATTTGGTATGGGACTGGCCACCCGGTATTTAATTAGGCGGGGTGTTACATAAGGCTTATCTTGACCATCTTAGATACACCTGGTAAAACACCGAGAGACCTTTCACCGTGGAATCTTATGCGGAGTAGCCTTGAGTTCCATCGTATATTGAGTTTTGAGCTAACCAGTCCTCTATTAAATGTCATGTCTACTGTAGGTGATGTCATTAGCTATCTAAACACTGTTCAATCCGTAGTTGAGTAAACCACTGTGGTATTGGAGTTGTTAGACAGTTTGAGTAGCCACCTCTGTTGTGATAGTCCTCTGACGCACAGTGGTTGGGCAAAAGGCATGTTTTGAGATTTAATGCTTATGACGTAGGGATGACTGGCCCATCATGTATTTAATATTTTTGACGTAAAGTATTAGGGGATGTCTTTCACAGTTGTGAAGGACTGAGGCGTCTCAGAAATGATGTGGGGCTATTTAATGCCCTCAACTACCTCTGAGAAAGGGGGTTCCTTCTAGAGAATTTATTGCTAGAGAGAGAATATATCAGGGAGGAGTTATTGCAAACTAGAGGGTTTACTCACCCGTCATTGTCATTTATTGTGAATCTTTTAATGACTAACTAGATATTCTTCAGAGTTTGTTGGTGTGTTGGCTGCGTGCAAGGTGTATCCATGGTGCTTACTTCTCTCTCCCTTTGAATGAGTTACTTCGGAGTTTTCTTTATTATTGTTTGAGTTATACATGAGAGATTTGTGAGTTCAATCTGAGTTGTTATTAAATTGTGTTTGTATGTTTATCATGTGATCATCAAGGATATTCGGGTTAAGTGTTATCACTATACCTATAGGGGTTGCACCTCCATTTATACTTGAACAACCCTTTTACAACTCTTATTCATGAATAATGTTCTCTTTTCCTCTTATTGAATAATCCATATCTCCTCAACATGCATTTCTCATTTGTCAAAAAAGGAAGATACACATCAAAATTCTTAACTTTATGCACCTACGCTACTTTGTGGTCACTAATAAACATGTAATTGGATTTTTTTCAAAGTATTGTTATGAGTGGCAGTGGGCAACCTAACAAGTAATTGAATTTTTTTCTTTCCTCTTCCAATTGGAAAACCCATCTATAAAAAATGCATCACAACCACCCACGTGCTCCTTACCAATCACATTAAAAAGATAACAACAAAAATAATATGCGACCTCTTTGTGGACACTATATTCTAACCAAGTTGGGTGTTCATCAAACCAAGAAAGATTAAATCGCCTTAACCCTCCTTGATCTCTTTGAAGAAATTTATGATCACGAGATTTACAAGACGAGGCATTTTTTTGAAGTACCTAAGCATAAATAGAAGAAAATAAATAAAAGCAAGATTAGATTTTTACATAAAAAAAATAACAAAGCAAAGTGAGATTTAAACATACAAATAATTAAATTAAAGCAAAATCAGATTTTTACCCAAAAAAACAAAACAATAGTTCAGATTTTTATACCCAAAAAATAAATAAAAGCAAGATCAGATTTTTATCCAAAAAAATCAAAGCAAGATTTTAACATACAAAACAATTAAATCAAAGCAAGCAAGTTCAAATTTTTACACACGAAAAAAAATCAAGTTCAAATTTTTATACAAAAATAAAATAAAATAAAGGCACGATGAGATTTTTACAAAAAAATATATAAAGCAAACTCAAATTTTAACATACAAATAATGAAATCAAAGCAAGTCCATATGTTTACACTAAAAAAACAAAACAAGTTTATATATTTACACAAAAAAAATCAGAGTTTTACACTAAAAAAACAAAGCAAACTGAAATTTTAACATATAAAAAATTAATTCAAACTAAACTAACCTTGAACAAGAACACCACACTACTCTCTATTTAGGTATCAATTTTGTGATTCTTTCAATCTCTGTCTATAAATGTTAATTTATCTTAATTTTTATTAATTATTATTTATGGATAGGAGTAATAATAGTAAGAGCTAAAACTAGCTAATAGATTTTTGATAGGAGAGGCATTTACCTCTTTACCCTACAAAATTTTTACATATTACTAATTTAATTTACAAATTTGCGGTTGAAGTTTTTTTCCCCCAAAACACAAGGTGGCAGCTGCCCACCATGTGTTCTTCTTGCCTCCGCCCATGCATATATGGCTATTGTTGTGGATGTGAAATAACGATACATACATCATCATAAGTGGGATTAAAAATAAAAACAGGGCTCCTTCCCTCAAACCCATGGACCCTCCCAAGGTCAGGCTCTATAAAGTTTGGAAGGGTCGCAACGTAAGCTTCTCTATTATTATTTTTTTTATTTGCCCCCATTACATTATATTGTGCAATTCCAATATCCATGGGAGGATTGTAAACATCATTTTTAGCATCTTTACCCTCAAGTTGTGAATTCCTTTATCATGTCAAAGATGTTTTAAATGAAACACCAAAATAAATAAATTATATTGTTGTTTATTTTTGCTTGTATGTTCATTGGTTTGCCTATTTTCTGTGTGTATATATATATCTACGGATAGGTTCAAAAGTGAACCTAAAAATGAACATTTTAGTGAAATTTAACAAAAAAAACACCTTAATAACCCATTAATTTTAATTCTTATGCTGTAACCGGTCCGCGTCAGCGGCAACAAACCATTAGTTTTAATTCTTATGTTGTAACCGGTCCACGTCAGCGGCAACAAACACGCGTGTGACATGCGTGTTTTTTCAATAGTTGTCTCTTCAACTAGTTAGAATACAATTTGGACTCCTGATTCCTTTTGGGATTTAGAAACTTCAACAATTCAGCTCCCTCGTGTAGAATTGGCTTAGGCTATTACTTGCTCCAAGCTGTTGGACATCACTTGGAATACTGCGTCTAGATGATTTTATCTCTTATCTTTGTCTTGGATAGTCCCACTCATCGTCGGTTTTGTATAATTAAGTTGTTTAGTTCCACTGATGTTCTGTTCTTGGTAGTTAAGCTGATTGTCACACCCGAGTTAAGAAACCTACTTTCATTTTTTGTTAGTCCCAAATTAGGAATCCACTTTAAAACTCGATGAACCAAATGCCACGATATTAAAGCAAATTTTATGTCAGTCAATATTCCTTAATATGTTGTCTTTCTAAAGTGGACTCTAAGTTTGTCATGTTATTATTGTGTTTAGTTAGGTGTAAAATTGATTAATCGTGTTAGCCGTGTTGTTATATATATAACTACGTTTGTGGTAAAAAAAATATGCTTTCACGTAGCACTGGCAAAATTATGGGTTGGGCCTAATTTGGACGGATCAAATATGGGTTGGGTTAAATGTGGGTTGGGCCAAATATGGGTTGGGTTAAATGTGGGCTGGGCCTAATATGGGCGGACCAAATATGGGTTGGACCAACCCATTATTTTTTACTAAATTAAGTATTACAATTCGAGGTATATATAAAAAAAACTCATATTTTACTCATAACTTTTTAAAATGAGTATTATATTTGATTTGTATCTTTTAAAATTGGGCTCCATATATGATTTCTTGCTTTGAAATATGGGCCCCATATTTAACTCATAGCTTTGAAATATGGGCCCCATATTTAACTCACAACTTTTAAATATGAGCCCCATATTTAGATGCTTGGGCTAATATGGACTGCTTTATTATTTGGGCCACGTTTTGCCACTACTACTTTCACGTCATGCCATTTTTAAATGGTGCTTGTCATGTTGTGCCTGGAAAAAGTACCATATCATGTCATGTTGTGTATAAGTTGTGATTTTCGTGTCGTGTCGTGTCAGACCAAAATATGATCCCAAAACGGGAATTGTAACCCCTATACAGTGTTCGGGTGATGTTAAAAAAGATCTTGTATTTTTGCCCCTCCACTGCACTCAAAATCCTGGATCTGCTAATGTAGAATGGTGAAAGTTTCAGACCATTTGCAAAAAGTCTCGTTAACAATAAACTACTACTATTATCAGGATCAGTCGACCACCAGAAGATTCTATGTATGCATATGACTCTCAGATAGTCATATAAACTTGTAAGGCGAACAGATGCTCACATGTTTTTTTCTTTATTTTCTGGATCAAAACAGGAAGCTTTATTTATTTAGTTAGAAGAATACTTTTGGTTAGGTATTCGTGATGAAATTTCTATTTATGACAATCTGAAATATCCCTGTATTGAAAATAATGAATATTTGGTCAATGTCTCCTGGATTTCAGTACATGTGAAATGTGAATGAGCTATACAAGTTTGATCACTATGAGTCTATGACCGATGCATTTTGGTGTTTTTAGGAAAAGGAGGGGTGGGGGAGTAGGTGGGATAAAAACAAATTGATCATGGGTTTGATAAATAATTTCAATTTTTTGCAGACTAATACATTGATAAATGTTTTTTCTTTTCTTTTTTAAACGGTCAGAAATTTTTGTTTGGCGGGAGATTGATCTTTGGTCCTGATGCAACATCACTATTTCTATCTACATTCCTGATAGGAGTTCCAGCAATGGCATTTTGCATCAAAATGCTACTGAGGATTTCAGAAACTAATCCCTGCTATGGGTATACTGTACTAATTGTGGGATTTGTCCTCACAGTTTTGGTGGGTAATAAGTCTTTACAGCCTTGGGTAAAGTGGAATAAATCCCCCAGAACTGTGCATGTTTTGTGAAAAAACCCCGCATAACTATTTTTAATGCAATAGATCACCTTGAACTGCATTTTGTTACAAAGATATCCCTGTCACTAAAAAGTTCCTAGAATGGTGTATTTGAACAAATTGCATAGTTCGGAGGGAGATTTTTACATTAAAAGTAGTTGAGGGAGGTTTCTTGCAAAAGCATGAATACTTCATGGATTTTTTTTACACATTCCCCTTTTGGACTTAGATCTTGAAAGTTACGTTCTAATTTGACCCAGTAGAAATCATGCAGGATTTGAGTTTTCTCTTCATGACATCCGGTAGAAATCCTGGCATCATACCAAGGAACTCGTATCCACCTGAATCAGAGGAATCGTTTCATAAAGCTACGGAATCAATGGAATGGGTGAATAGTGCAACACCTGATCTTAAATTACCTAAAACTAAGGATGTATTTGTGAATGGGTACACAGTCAAAGTGAAGTTCTGTGACACTTGCTTGCTATACCGTCCCCCACGTTCTTCTCATTGTTCAATTTGCAACAATTGTGTGCAGAGATTTGATCATCACTGTCCATGGGTGGGTCAGTGTATTGGAGTTGTAAGTAATTGAACTCCGATTTTACGCTTAAAATTCAGGGTAATATGCAAAAAACGAAAAAAACGAAAAAACAAATCCTTGAACTTTTGCATTGACTGCAAATATCCCTCTGGCATTGCAAATAATCCCCTAAACTGTAGAATGCTGCAAATAATCCTCTAAAGTATAGAAAGTTGCAAATTCCCCTTATGTGTCGTTAAAAAGAAATTGCAAAATAATTAAATAGTTGAAGGAGTTTTCTGCAAAATTACTAGTTTGAGGATTTATTTACAACCAGCATGATTGTCTACGGCTTTATTACATTCACCCAAATAAGGAAAGATTTAGATGTTGTATGGGTGTTGAAATATTAGTCCATTATGTTCTGTTGAGGAGTATAAATGATAAGTTCACTATATTATCATAGTATAAGCAAGTTGTATTTCTTAGCAATATTTTCCAAAGTATGTCAGATTATTGTTTAAAATTATTGGACCTTTTTACATCTTGCATCAGTTATTCCGGTAATGTCTCAATATTGCAAAACCAAAATTATCTATTTCTTGTTATATTTGGGAAATGTAACGTAATTAATTATCATTTTTCCCTGAATGCAAAGTTTGGCCAATTCAGTTTGGAGTGTTCATTAAATCACACCTGAATTTGGTTCTAGCTTCACATGTCATGTTTAAGATATTAGTTGATGTATGTAATAGAGGTTCTTCCTACCTTAGCACTTAGAAGTCAATGATTTGTGAGTATGTGCCGATGTGAAAATATTCTTAAGAATTGCGAAGATCATTTGCTCTTACGAAATTACGTGAACAACTATAGAGTGAATAGATATTCCTATCTTGTAAATGAAATGCGTTGGGTCCTCACAACTTGCCCCACTTGAGTATTCCTCATTTGATATATAACACCCCTTTGACTGTTAAATACTTTGAAAATGGGTTTGAAAACCTTATGTTTTTTAAAGCGCCAATGTTTATGATTGGTTCATTTTTGCAGTCCTTCAGAAAATTGAATGAATTTTTTCTGAATTAATTATTCATTTGGAAGTAGATGTGTAGGTTATAAATGCTGCATTCATCTCCTATTAGACATGAATTTGATAGTAGCTACATGTCAACACTACCATCCAAATTCTCCATAGTTTAATGACACGCTTCTTTTTGAGATTATAGTTGGTTATCGAATGAAACCAAGTGTAGTGCATATACAAAAGCTCAAATCTCATGGTGTAAGGGCATGTTTTTTTAGAGTGTGTTTGGGACCTCCAAATTTAAGCTTTGGAATTGAACTTGGAGCAAAATTAGTTTTAAAGTTGAACTAATTTTGCTCTAATTCCAGTTCCAAAGCATGGAATCAAAACTCCCAAACACAGTGTTACTATATCTTTTGAGTGTAAGCTGACCTCCTTTTATGTTGATCGGATTGCAGCGTAACTATCGGTTCTTCTTACTGTTTATATCATCATCAACAATCTTGTGCATATACGTTTTTACATTTTCGTTGTTGAATATCCTTCAACCAAAGTGCAGCATTTGGAGAGCTATGTCAAAAGATATCGTATCAGTCATTCTTGTGATCTATTGCTTCATAGCCGTATGGTTCGTTGGTGGTCTTACCGTTTTCCATATATATCTTATTTCAACCAATCAGGTTATCTTCTAAGTCCTCAAAGTTTAATGGTTATTTATGTTGGTTAAAGCAAGAGAGCCTCAGGAATTTATTTTCTTTCAGATGTAACAAGTAGTTATGATTTTTATAAATTAAAGCTTAAATTTGTATTTATAAACACGTAGATACAAAAAAATAGACATTTAGCTAAAAGATTGAAAAGAATAACATAACACTTGCTTATTGTGAAAACAAATTAAATAGAATGAAATGAAAACATAAACATGAAATGCTCTTTCTACAATTGGTTAAAGTTTGCAGGTTGCAAGTCTACTATCATGAGACTAATGAGTAATGTAGGTTTAATTTATATTAGATAAGATTTTTTAAATTACAATTTGATCTCGTTCAAATGCAAAAGGGTGCCACCACGATATCTCTCAAGTATTTCCCCATACCCAAAGAATTAAAGATAAATCAGGATACATGGATGCGTAAGCGATATGTGTCCATGCATATCGATTTCTTTTTTTATTCTTTTGGATACACCTCGGATACGTTTAGGGCAGGTATCCATGTATTAGCGTATCTGATTACAGTAACCCTTAAAACAAAGTATCCATGCTTCATAGGACACTAACATCCTTTTTCTGATTGTATACATTGTTTGTCTGTCCTCTTTGACACTTTCGAAGAAACCAGCATATCAAGAGAATTGTGACCCATTTCAATAATGATGTGATGGGGAACCCTTGGGGGTCATTTGGTCCTTGCCTTGTGTCGTTTAACATCGTTATTAGTTATTCATATATTTTAACTTTTTCTGGCTATATTTACTTTCACCTTATTTGTTAGGGTATGTGATGTAAACCCCATTCTATAAATAGTTAGTATCTAAAATGTTAATTTTGACCCTTTTCTTCATCTTTTAGCCCTATATCCTTAGGTTAGCTAAAGTATGGATATGTTGTTTGTTGTTGAGATTAAAAGAAGTAATATTACTTTCTGACCTATACTTATTAACAGACTACTTATGAGAACTTCCGGTACCGCTATGATAAGAAGGAAAACCCATACAATCAGGGAATTCTGAGGAACTTTAGCGAAGCCTTTTTCTCGAAGACCCCATCTTCATCTATCAATTTCAGAGAATGGGTTATTGAAGAAGATGATGACTCAATTACAGGATCCATAGTTCAAAACCACAGTGGAGACTTTATGAGCCAAAAAAGGAAGGTCGAACTAGAAATGGGAGGTATGCTGAACAGGGATGGCAATATGCCTCTTCCACAAATTTTGCAGAATTTGGACTATAGTGGGTTTAATGATAACCTCAAGGGTAAGGAAAGAGGTGGAAGCATTGCGTTTGATCCATTTTCATTTCCTGCTGATCAAGATTCAAAGCCCAAACAGCGGAGCTCCGTTAATGATGATGGTCTTATTGAAGATGATCGTGATCGAAGATGGTAGCCTTCGGTGAACTCATCAGCATTTTACGAGGGACTAAGGTAACTAGTTTCTTCTTGTGTGCATGATATGTTTTATATATTATCTAACATTCTATCATACCATTCCAAATGAATGTACGGTACAAATTATATAAACATGTATGAAAATTGTGAATCTAGTTCACATCTGCAAAAAAAGGCCAAACATAGATTGTATATATTTGGATAATATGTTTTGAATGTGCGTGTGTGGGCCCCCATGGGAAACTATAATCAGAAAGCAAGGAGGGGAGGGGAGGGGACGGGTGATAGTATTTATAATATTTGTATTTATAGAGAGATTTTAGGAGGTTTCTTAGATTAGGCTTTCTTTTCTTTTCTTGTTATTTTTAATTCCTTTTACTAGTTTGTTACATATAAAGGCTTGGGCTTCCAGTTATAATCCGGCTTTTAACATGAAAAATAATATTTATAAACCCTTTGACTTGGTAGATTTTGTTTGTTTCTGCTGCGTATACATCAGTTTTCATCACAATGTTGAGGTACCTATCAGGGTTATTTAGATACATCCTATGTACGCAATCCTATTGTCACTGAATTTCATGTATGAATTTTACTGCTAAAATCCTTTTCTACTTTCGTTCTGAAAGAACTAACACTAAAGTACTAATCCAGTTAAACAAAACTTTCTATGGCAAATTTAATTTATATATCTGTCAAAAACTGTCACCAACTAGGGTTTTAAATGGGACAAATTTGACATACAATTGAGTAAAGTGAGAAATTGTTTATTGATAAATTTTTTTGAATGAATTACAACTGATTACAACAGATGCCTATATATAGGCTAGAGAAGAACAATTACAATTGAAATGAATTTGATAGCTCACCTAATTTCCTAACTCACAACCAGCTATTAGAGTTCAACTAACAAAACTAACTATTCGGTTAGATCATCAACTTCAAACGGTGTCGTCTAATTTAATTTCCCACGTGTTACTGACCAACTGTGACAATGACCCTCCCCTCAACAAGTATCCTTGTCCTCAAGGATCAAAATGAGGAAAATGGTCGTGAATGGAGTCCCAATCTATAAGCAACTGTTCCAATTCATTCTAGCACTGGGAATGGGCCATAATACCCGGCATCCAACTTAGGAGTGTGTAAAAAACCCAATCGAACAGAAACCAAAACCGTTTTTTTTTTTAATCCCGGTTCGGCCTCCGGTTGAAGGATTTAGAAAACTGGCCATATCGGTTCGGTCAACGGGTTAGATAAGGAAAAAAACGATTTGAACCGAACCGAACCGACATCGATATTTATATTAAAAAACCCTTAAATGACTTCAATTTTTATATCCAAAAACCATTAACCGACCTCAAAAATCGACCTGAAACTGATGTGGCCTGAAACCGACAGTTTTTCTCATTGTTGGTTCAGTTTCGGGCTGACTTCTTCCAAAACCGAACTGATCGGTTCAGCTTGAATTTTGGTCCAAAACTGAACTGAACCGACCCGTGAACACCCCTAATCCAACTTCATGTTGCATCTACAAGCTACTGAAATCCGCCTAAAAGGTTGTGACCTTAGATAAACCATATCACTCACTGCAAGTCTGCAAATTACCTTTCTGATAAATTCTTAGCAGCAAAATGTTTGGTCATATGTTGAGCATGTAGCAAGTTCTCTCTTAGGTAGGGGTGAAAATGAGGCGAGCCGAGCCGAGCCGAGCTTAAGACTGCTCAAGCTTGGTTTGTAAATGTAAACTAGCCTAAAAGTATGATCAAGCTCAGTTCATTTATCCTACAATCCAAGCTCGAACGAGCTTCTAAGCAAGCGAATACGAGCCGAGCTCGAGTAGCTTGGTTAGTTTACATTAGTTTAATATGGATATCGATGATCGAGCCGAATCCGAGCCAAGCTCAATAAGATAACGAGTTCAATTTTTTGTTCAAGCTTGGCTCATTTATTTTACGAGCTAGTCTCGAACGAGCTTTTTTCCGAACGAACACGATCCGAGCTCAAGTAGCTTGGTTCATTTTACAGCCCTACTCTTAGGGGAGCTGTGTCATCAACAATTTTTCTTTCACGAGTGCTTCCACTGTTACCACTGTGGTGTCAATTGCTGTAGGAATTGCCCACTGAGGTGGTGGAAACCCACACAAAGCTTGAAATAGAGTGATTTTAAGGCTGGAATGAAATGTGGTGTTGTACCACCACTCGGCTAAACCGAGCCACATATGCCACTTGGTTGGCCTTTGAGTGGTCATGCATCTCATATAGGTTTCTAAACATTGGTTAACTCTTTCTGTTTGCCCATCAGATTGAGGATGATAAGCACTGCTCAAGTGTAATTTGGTGCCTAAAAGTTTGAATAATTCCGACCAAAAATTGCTAGTGAAGACCTTGTCTCTATTAGGAACAATGGTCTCAGGAATTCCATGAAGTTTATAAATGTTGTCCAAGAGTAACTGGGCAATTTCACTAGCGGTATAAGCGTGTTTGAGGCTAATGAAGTGACTGTACTTGGAGAACCTATTAACAACCACCACAATCACATCTCTGCTTTCAGATTTGGGAAGGCTCTCAATGAAATCCATTGATATATGTGTCCAAGGTTGATAGGGTATGAGTAGCAGTGACAATATGTAGCCCATTTAATTAAAATACCCATATTAGCCCAAATACTAAAATATGGGGCCCATATTTTAGAAATATAAATTAATATGGGGCCCATATTTTAGAACTTATGGCCCAATACAAATCCAAACTTATATGAACCCAAGACCCATCATATATCAATAACACTTTCTCACTCTCACAACCTAAATTTAGCCGTTTTCCATCACCTGGAGAGCTGTATGTAGTGAAATCTACTTATCACATACATCTACACGTCGGGTTTCCATCACCGGAGCTTACTGGGTTATGTGAAATATGTGGCCATTTTTGGGGCCATTTTCCTTACTGTAGCGGTATGTGGAACCAAATCTACACGCCGGGGTTTACAAATCTACACCATACAGCCGGAGCTTCCTTTTCCTTCTCTCACTGTGGTGTACGCCGGAGCTCACTGACGCCGGAGTTTCCTTTTCCTTCTCTCGCTGAGGTGTACGCCGGAGCTCACACCGGAGTTTACTGATCATCTACATGTCGGAGCTTACAGACTCGTATTGCTTACTCCGGTAATTTGCACAGATTTGTTATTTAAAAAAAAAAAGCTGTTAAAAAAAAAGCGGGCCAGCTCGGCCCAAACCGGACCCAGAAACAGGTTTGGCCCATATTCAGCCCGGTCCATATTCAGTCCGGTCCATATTAGGCCCGCCGATAACAGGCCCAGCTTGTTTGTTAGTGCTAGGTATGGGTAATGGTTGGAGAAGGCCAGGGGGATGAATGTGTTCAGGTTTATGGATTTGGCATATATCACAATTGGTAACAAAAGTTTTAATGTTGGTTTTCATTTCAGGACAAAAGAAATATTGGTGGGCTCTTTTGTAGGTTGCTTCCATTCCTGAATGACCACCAATTGATGAATAGTGAACTGCTTCCATAGTTTTGTCTCTAAGGAATTTTGCTGACCCAAGGTGTAGTCTGGTACCCTTCTTTATCACTCCTTGATGCAATGAGAAGTCAGTAGAGCATGTAGGATCCACTAACAATTGAGGAATCACGGTTTAAGCAAAATCATCTCCCATATAACTTTTTTCTCGTTCCTCCATCCACGGGGTTGAAAGGCCGATAAGTTGTGTATAAAGTACACAACTCTGAATCAAATCTGACATTGTGTTGTCTGATCCTCTTTTCTATCTGATTTCATTGTCTAGACCCAACATTTTGGTCAACCATTTCTACTGGAGAAAGGTGGTGATCCTTTGCTCCTTGAAAAATCTCAGGCTTTGGTGGTCAGTGAGGATTATAAAGTGATTTTCCATGAGATAGTCACTCGATTTTGCTACTATCAAGATACAAACCACCGTTTCTTTTTCATAGATAGAGAAACCCAAATTCTTTGGACCCAATGCCCTGCTGATAAAGGCAATTGGTTTACCATTTTGGCTTAAGATTGCTCCTACTCCTCTAGAACAAGCATCAGTCTCAACTAGGGGTAGACATTGGTAGGTTTGGTTCGGTTCCATACCAAAACTTAAACCAGAACCTATGTGCTTCAGTTTCGCATTATTGAAACCATACCAATCATTTTATGGAACCAAATCAGACCAAACCAACCATGGATCGGTTTGGTTCGGTTTGCGGTTTGGTTTTTGTTTGGGTTGCTTCGAGTTTCTTTACGATTCTATTTATTTTAAAAACCTAAAATAGTAAAATATTAAGCCAACATATCACAAAATTTAAACACGTGTATAACTAAGTTAACACCAAAAATAACATGTGCTTACTAATGATTAAATATACCACGACTTCCAAGTTTAAAGTTAACACATAATTATTCCCAAAAAATTTAAACAAATAATTTGAGATTTAAATACATAAATCATAAATACGTTAAAATCAACAAATAATTTCATATTTAAACACATAAATCTCATACTTAAATACATAAATCTCATATACATTGAAATCAACAGATAATTTTAGATTTATGTACAATAATTTGAGATTTAAACACATAAATTTCCAATACTTTAAAATCAACACATAAATCTCAAATAATTTTAGATTTAAACACGAAATCACTGAAGTAATTAAAAAATTACCGGAGTATAATCGGAGGTGAGCGAGTATTTCTTGGGTCTGTGATTGACCGAATATGAGTGACCGTAAGTGAGAGAGGATAATGATGTTGTTGATGCTGAGATGAGGGTTTTATTATTTGGGTTAGGACCAAAATGACCATGAGATAAGAGAGAGAGAGAGAGAGAGAGAGAGAGAGAGAGAGAATGATGTGGGGTTTTTATTTTGGGACATAAGACCATCTCCAATCTTCATTTCTATCTTGCAAATTTTCTACCGAATTCCATGTTTTACAAAAATACTCTCTGCTAAAGTTATTTATTACTTGTAAGTTGTAACCTCCATATATAAATTTGTGACATATAATAATTATACCTATAATATATATAGAGAGAGTCCGGCTCTCATACAGACCTAGTTTACGGATGTACTATCGTCCAAGAATTAACTAGGGACCACTTTGTCATTTTAGGACCACCTTTTGGGATCGGAATGTCATTTATATTTTTTTGTCTTCTTCTAAGTTTTTAGGGAATATAAATTTTTACCTCAATAACTTCTAGCATTTTTAAGCTTTATCTAATTAATCTGGGAGTCTAAGAGAAGTTTCAGAGCTTTTACTTCTCCGGCTTCTTCCGTCACTATCATACTGAAGTTCTGAATAGTGAGGATTATCTATATAAATATTTTCCTCAGGGAGTCTGGAAATTGCAAGCAGTTTTGATGGAAAATATTCTAGTCTTAAATACCTTATACGGTATTGTGGTTTTAACAGTCTAGTTTCTTTACATATTTGATTAACAATATCAATTATATCGTTATCTATGAATTCCTCTAAATTATTATCACCGTAAGATGACAAAAATCTACAGTATGTTCTAGGGGCAGCTGTCTCTACGTTTTTAAGGAGAGGGCGGATTCCTCCGGCTCTTATTAAAATAACCTTTGTTTCAGCTAACCTTTTTCGCCTAATAAGTTATAATACGTCTATACTGTCTTCAAGTATCCTAGCTATTCTTGATATTTTTCAGATCTTGACAGTTCTTCTGCAAAATTTTCGGTTCTTAATTTTTGTCTAAAGAGATCACGGATCCCTATTATAATTATTTCTATTCTAGATACTTCTCTTAGTAACCACTCAATAACCTGGTCTATATATTTAAAAGTACCACCCGCGTATATTAAAGCAGATTTTATAAGTTCTTTATCTTTAGGGTCTGTAAGAGTCCAGTCTTGGATTTCTCTTGTTAAATTTGGATTTGTTTGATTAACAAATGCTAAAAAGTCTTCAGTAATTTGTAGGCTCATATAAATTTCTTTTAAAACAATAATATGTAAAATAGTTAAGGGTTTGGTTCGAGTTATACCTTCCTTCTGGTCTGCAATATCTTTATCTTCCTTCCTTCTTCTCTTCAGCCTTGCTACTATTCTTTTCCGGTCTCGGCCTCCTACAACTCTCTCTTTATGTGTCGCACCTCAATCCACTATTTTGGCGTTGAACCCATTTCCTGCCTATACGCCTTCACGCCTAACGCCCACCTGGCTAACGACTCATGGCAAATCGGCACCTGACGGCGGTTCACCAGTATAACACCTTGTGTGCTACACCAGAGATTCCACACAATAGTCCTCTATGAATAGAAAGTTGGAGACAATTTGGAAAATAATAACAACTCAACATAAGAGTTTTCTGGAAAAGAAAATACTTTTATTGCATTGCATAAGTAAATACAACTCTCCCCTAACTATGAGAGGTTTACTCACTCATATACATATTACTTTCTTCAAGCTTACACACTCTTTCTAACTTCTAAACTTCGATATCTCAAATCAAACTGGACGCTCCCTTTTATAGAGTAAGGGCGCTACAAATGACCGGTAACCGACTACCAAAAGCGTTCCGGTTAAAGAGATACAAATTATTTAAGTCTTATACTATTTGCTTTACATAAAGTAAATCTGTTGTCTAGCAATAATTCTAACCTAACGTCTTTGTGAGGGTCTCTTTCTTCTTTATGAAAATAAGCTTTCTAGGGGCCCGTGCGGAGCATCTCTGAGCTGACTGCTGCAAGGGAATCTATATAGAGTCTTGTCGCCTTGTAATAATGCATAGGTCTAGCGCATGGCATCTTCTGTTTTCAATAATTCTTTAGCTAACGAGGGGCCCCTCTTTGTCACATCCGTGTCTTCTTCTTCCTTGTCTTGGTTTGGTAGGGCATCGTTGAAAAATTCATCAATGAGGCCCACAATTCTAAGGCTAGCTAGCAAAGCTATCTCTACCATTTATTTGGATTCTTTTTTGAGCCTTCCGTTGAATGGCTCATCAACTTGGATTATCAGGACTTCTTTGTGGTAAGCAGTGTACCATCCGTCTTCTCTTGTTAATAATTTCATGATTTCTATTATCTCCATGGCTTGAGCAATTTGGAGCTTGGACTTATCAACAATTAAATCTTTAGTCTCGTCTTCTGATAAAATCTCAACGTCTTCAAATATATAATTGGAAAATCTAATAAGTCTAAATCCTTCAACTCTCATTCCTCTACAGGAACTTGGAGCAATCTGATAGATTCTAGCAAATAAAGGAAGGAAGTCTTCTATCTTTTTAACATATTCATGGACTATTTTTTCAAGAGCAACAGAGTCTTCTATAGTCTCAATTTGGATGAGACCAATGAACCCATAGTTTGCTAAGGTTATCTGGGCCGTCTCTGCCTTCTCAGAAAGATAAATCTTTGGAACGTCTTTGAAGAAACCTTTCATCATTAAGGCATCTCCATTAGTCTCAGATAATAACATATTGAAATGCTCAATAATGTTATTAAAGTCTTTCTGATAATCTTCTGATAATGGAAGATTATTATAACCAAAAGGTATAACAATCTTAGTCTTAAAAGCCTTTTTCTGATTACAAAAATTATCAGCGGGTCTAGTTTTGGAGGATTCTCCAAGAGTTTGAGCATAAGTCTGAGTCTGCGGTCTAGGCATAGCAGTACCACTGAGCTGGGTAACTGCAAGTCTTTGTGTCCTCATAAATCTGGCAATGGCTACCAAATTTTTTTTGAACTCTATTCATAGACTATTCTTCACATTCTACCATATAGCGTCTATAAGAGTATTTTCATCATCTGAAAATTATCGTCTAAATTTTATCAAGTCTGGATATCTTTGATCAGGTCTATATTGGGGGAAATACATCCTCCCAATGAGTCTATTTTGAGAAGCAATCTCATGTCTAGATTTTCCATAAGGAACTAAGATATCTTCAAAGTTCTCTAGAATTGGTCTTTCTTGAGAGTCTTGAATATGAGTCTGTCTTTGTGTTACACCAGCATTTGATTTTACGCGTCTAAGATAGTCTGCAACGTCTTCTCTGTTCAGTTTATTTGTTCCAGAGGAACTCATAGTGTCTAGGTCTTCTGTTTGCAACGTAAAACACGAAATCATATTAATGTTAGCAAACATTGGTTCTCTTGATATAATGTCTGGAATGGTATTTTTACTTTCCTTAATATGTATAACAGAGAAGTCATAATCATTAAGCAGTTGTTGCCATCTAATTAGTCTATTAGTCCTTGATTTGGACAAGTCTAAATCTCTGAATTTTACTGCATAAGAAGAGTCAGTATACACAGTAAAATGTTTAGGTCTAAGAAAAAGCATATATTTTTCTATTGCCCTTACTATGGCTAAAACTTCTTTTTCATGGACAGTGTATCTTGTCTCTGGATCTGAAAAGGTTCTAGAACTATATCTACAAAGTTTCTTCTTTTTTGTCTGATGATCAATGGCAAAGTAAATTGCTCCCCATTGTTTATTAGAGGCATCTTCTTTTACTATAAACTGGTCTTCTGCATTAGGCAGTTCAAGTAAAGGAATATTCTTGAATGCATCTTTAATCTGTCTTATGACTTCAAAATCATCTTTAGTCCAATAAAAAGGATTAGTCTTGTCTGTTCCTTTTAATTTGGAAGTTAAAATTTGTCTCTTTGAAGTAAGATCTTTAATAAAACCTGCAGCACAATTAAGCAATCCTAAAAATGATTGTAATTGTTTTCTATCTTTAAGCTGGTCTGAAAATTCAAGAATCTTCTTAGTTATGTGTTCTGCTAAGGATATTTTTCCTTTATTTATATGCATTCCCACAAAATCTATTTCAGTCTGAAATAATTGCATTTTCCTTTCGGAAATAACAATTCCATGCTTGTCTAATTCTAAAATAATCTTTTTAAGATGGTCTTCATGCTCTATCTCAGTCTTACTGGCTACAAGAATGTCATCTATGTAAACAAGACAAAATTCTGAATAAGGTCTAAATATATTATCAATTCTTCTTTGGAATACTTGAGGAGCATTTAAGTATCCAAATGGCATTACTAGCCATTCGTATTTTCCTTAGGGCACACTAAAGGCTGTCCAAGTAATACTGTCTGGATGCATCTTAATTTGTCAGAAGCTTGATTTACAATCAAACTTGCTGAATATAATTCTATCTTCAATCAAATTGATTAAATTATTCTTGTCTAGTATCTTATAAGAATCAAATTCACAATTCTTATTTAATTGTCTATAGTCTATAACCATACGTCTTTTTCCTCTTTTACGTTCTGATTCATTTTGAACATAGAAGGCAAGGCTATTATGTCTACTTTTACTTTCTCTAATAATGCCTAACTTAAGCATTTCATCTATGTCTTTTTTGAATTCTTCTTTGTCTTCTTGTGAATATCCTTTCTTATAGGTTCCACCACTGATAGTGACATCTGGGTTAATAGGGATAATTTCACAATAACTTTGGTCAATCCTACTTAGCAATGTGATTTTCTCCTAAAGTAGGATCTGCTAATTGCATCTTTTCTTTCTCTACTTCTATATCCATTTTCTTCTGTTTGGATATTGCTTGAACCTGTAATAAGGTATGCTGGGCTTGATCTAGAATGTCTTGTTGTATAAGCGTTATTTGCTTATAACACTTTTAGTCTGGACACTTACATTCTTTTTGTAAGGGTTTAGTAATGTCTAGGGCTTCTTGTTGGTTTGTAGGTCTAGGTCCACCATGCTCAGCTGAAGAACTCTGATGTTTTATGGGTCTATAGTTGGGTTTGACCTGCATAAGGTCAAAGGCAGTCTTGTGATCTATTAGAGGGGCTTTAATATTAAATTCCTCTGTATCACTAATTAATATCTTATCGTTATATTGAGTATAAGGATGATATTTACTAATAAAGTCTTATCCTAAAATAATGTTTCCCGTGAAACTAGGACGAGGATCCATTATCCAAAACCGATGATTAACGGTTTTGTTGGTCTGATTTCCTAATTTAAAATAAATAGGAATAGTCTGGAAATATAAGGTAAATGGATCTCCATTAGCCACTTTACCATAAATTTCTTGAGTACTTTCTAAAAAATAGTCTTTAGGGAGGGCATTAGCCTTGCAAATACTCTGAGAGCATCCTGTATCTATAAAAGCTGAAAGTCTTCTAGGATAGTCTTTATGTTGTATAAACATTTCTACAAAACAAGCATGTGGTTTAGTAGAAATCCCTAAGTTATTCTTTTCTAAAATAGATATTCCTTTCTGGGGTTTATCTATAAAATCTAGGGTTGTTTGGTCTTCTGAACAACTATTAGAGTGATATCCTTCAAAATCATAGGAAATTCCTTTTCCTATTAAGTCTTCATTTTCTTGTAATCGCTTAGCTATATTTCTATCAATGTCTTGATGATATTTTTAATATCTAAGTCTATTTGAGCGTCATACTGACGTATAAATTGCTTTAAATCTAGTTCTCCAATAGTTTTCATGGTAGTGTAATTGACAAATAACACAAACCATAAATAATTCTGTTTGTATAGTTTCAAAGCATTCTACACATCTAAAGTCTTTCTTGCTACATATCATTTCAAATGTGCAATAATGTCTTTCATCAAAGTAACATCTAGGTATATAGGTTAGTAACTCAGGATTACTAACTGTCCATCTTTTCTTTAAAAAGGGGCTTAATATACACTTATACCAAGCTTCTTCAAAGTCTATATATTCATTATCTATATCATCTTGATTAGTTTGCATCATATACAAGTCTAAAGTATCTTGAGAGTCTTTATACTCATCAGTATCACTATTATAGTCTTCCGAGTCACTATCTGTATATGCACTATAGATACTAGTATTGTCATCATCTTCTATGTCTGATATTTCTATAGCATATAGGATATCTAACTCTTCTTGATCTGCATAGTCTAATATTGTATTAATAATCTTAATACTTTCTTTATCTTTCTTATTAGGACAGTCTTTAGCACAGTGTCCTTTGCCGCAAGTCCAACATTCTTTGGTGGCAGTCTTAGATTGAGATACATCTTTTTCTTTCCTATAATTAGGAACTTTCTTATACTTACTAGTGTTTTTCTTAAAATGTCTTCTTTGGTTAAATTTATTTTTCTTAATCTTAGAGTACTTTTCTCTAAAGGTAGTAGATGGTCTAAATTTATACTTCTTCGGAAATCCTAAAGGTCTAGCCTTAAACTTCCTATGTTTCCATTCTAATTTCTTTTTGAATTTCTTAGATTCGCTACCACATCCCCATTGGATTGGAACAATGTCTCTTTCGGCTTTAATTGGAGGGATCTGTTTGAAAGTTTCTTCTATCAACTTTCCTTGAGTTATATCCCGTCTCTTAGATAAGGTATAGTCTTTGGCGAAATTAATTCTTTCACCAAGGGAGTTATTCTTAACTCCAGCTACCCCTGGCCAATTCCTATATTCATTAATTAGGATTTGTCCTATGGCAGGTATCTTCCTAAAGTATTCATCTTTTAAGGTCTCTCCAAATTCTTTAATTTGGTAATTTAGCTGCTCATAATTATTGCTATATTCATTTATCTTATCTAATATGCAAATGCTAAGGAGGGCTAACTTAGTTTTTGCTAGGTCTTGTTCCTTTATTTGAGCTAAATGTCCAGCTCCAATGAATTATGCTGTGAGCAATTGAATATATTCTTCAATTGATCTTTCTTCTATGTTTTCTTTCATTTTCTCAATCTTAGCTAAGGAGTCTTCATATGTAGCCTTTCTTAAACTATCTAAGTAATCTTTTGCAATACCTCTAATGGATTGCTTAGCGTACTGCTTACATGAGCTTGCATCCCATTGTTCATTAGATGCAAAACACATGTTCATCTGATTACGCCATTCAACTAAGGCCTTCTTTCTATCTTGGACATTGTCTAAGTTAAGGTATATCCTTACTGGATTTATGGCTTGGCTTGGCTTGCCATAGTCTTAACTGGAGTAAAACTCTTGTCACTAGTTGTAAAGTCTTTTATATAATCTGGTTTGGTCTTTACTATAATGCTTTGAGTATATAGGAATATTTATTCCTATTGGTTTACTAAAAAGTCTAGGAGCACCTTCTAGCCTACTACTACTTCCTATCTCTTGTTTATTAGGTTCTACTTGTGTAGCTGGCATTAATCTTTCTTCTCCTTCTATTAGTCTTAAGTTTCTAAGAAGTTCCTTTGTATTCTTAGATTCTTTTAATTTTAATATGCGGTTTTGAGCTATCATATTAAATCTTTCTCTTTCTTGAAATCTAACAGGATGACTTCTCTTAAAGTGATCCTTAAATGTCTTTATGTCAAATTCTGAGGGTCCATGTCCAAAGTTTTAGAAACTAGCTTTTTCTTTAACTAAGTCTTTGTTCTCAAATGATCTTTTAGGTCTAATTACCAAGGCTTGTCTTAGTAAACTAGAACTAGTCTTACTACTACATTCTCTTTCTGAAGGATCATTGATTATGGCTTCTCCCATATTTCTAAATCTATTTTCTTCAGTCTGGATATTCTTATTGACAATCTTAGGAGGACCAAACTGGATGGTAACGTTTCCAGTGACATCGTCTTGATTAATAAACAAAGGTTTATTCTGTATAGTCTTAGTTTCTTGAAATTCCCGCAATTGCCAAAGGGTCTTAGCTTTTTCTTTCATAGGTCCAGTATTCCTAATAATGTAAGTGTGATTGTAGTCTGAAACATTGGTTCTAACTAAGATTTCTTCATTAAGTCTACCGCTAGGAATTCCCGATTGCATTCCTTCATAAGGAAATTGGGAGAACTTCACATAGCTTTGGAATTCTATATTTATATTAGCGTTTGGAATAATATAGTCTTCATAGCCACTAGCATATAAGATTAACTTAAAATGTTTGGTTGTGTCTATGGTTACTGTAAATGCCGGAATGACATTAAAGTATCATATGTTGTCGTCTGGCATTTCTAATTGGGCTATCCCAATAAGGCTTTTCTCAAAATCTTTCCATCTTTTATCTACTAAACAACATAATATGTTGATATTATTCTGAGGTCTATGTAATCCTTGGATTCTTGCCTGAAAGAGTCCAAAGGTTAGGAGTTGGAACTTCCTATCAATTCCTCTAGATCTAAGCCATTATGAGTTAAATACTTGGAGCTCAGTATAGGATTTGTTTAACACATGATTCCTACAATGGTAAGTCGTGTTATAATTAGGAGTCTTGGGAGTGACACCTTCTTTAAACAAGTCTATGTATCTAACGGCTGGAAGTTGTCCATTATGAATGAAATCTTCAACAATCTTCCAATCAACTTCACCCCATTCTTTCCATTGGAGAGGATTGGTGAAATTTTTCTCCTTCCACCATGTTCTAACATTGGAGGACGAGTCTTTAAGTCTTTGGAGCATACAATTACTCTGTCCAATATTAGGGATAGAGCTAACTATCTTGCTAGTCTTATCTAATCCGTCATTTATGACTCTTCTATTTATGGTCTTCCTTTCTCTAGTTTCCATAAGAGGGGGTTCTCTAAATTTACAGGTGGTTATTTGTTTTTGTTCAAGTCTTTTTTCGATTCTTTCTAAGAAGTCTGAATAATCTTTGTCTTTTTATTTGACTAAGGATTTCTTCTTTAAAATTCTTATTCTCTTTTCTTGCCTTCTCAGAAATTTTTTCACTATGTCTAGCTAGAGAATTAACTAGGGATTTAGCAACATTTGTAATATAGTCTTTTACTTTATTATCTTTTTCTTGTTGTTGCATAGATCTAGAATCTATGGATTCTACCGTTTTTTCTATTTTATTTAAACGAGTTAGAATAAAAGGAGAGTCTATTTTTGCTTGGGAAGGTTTATTATATACGGCCTTAATTCCTTTTATAATTTCTTTGTATTTTTCTTCTACTTGGGCCATGTTTAGTCTAAGTTCATTAATAATACTATCCATTTTGGATAGGTTATGGCTTTCCATATTATTAAGATAGTTTGCTAAATTTTGTTGGAATTTAACAAAGTCTGTGTAGAAGGTGGTTAATCCTTCAGTCTTAGCTTTTAAATCTAAATGCAAGTCTTTAACAAAGCTACTGATATAGTCTTGGCTAGTTGCTATGGATGTAGAAATTAAATTTAATCTTTATAATATGAGTCTAGTTGCTTTAGCAGCATTGGCGATCTCATTTTCATTTATCTTATGATAAAATCTATCATCATTTATCTTTTTTTAAATTCTTTGATAAAAGCCTGATAAGGTCTGAATAGAGAGGTCTTTTGGTACCTCATTCCAGTCTGATCTAACTATCTCCATTAGGAAGATAACTATCTAATTTAGGGATAAGCTTAGCTTGTTCTTTAGTAAGTTTAATAACTCACTGTCTTGATTTTTAATTGAAATTTTAATTTCTAAAATGTCTTTGTTAAGGACTTCTATATGATTAGTCTTAATATTTATTTCTTGTAAAACGTGTACAAGGTCTATTGAGATTTGGTTATCTATTTCTAGTAGTTTATTAGAGATATTTTTTATCTTTGTTTCTAGGATTTGAGTGTCTTTTATTAATTGTCTTAATATAAGGAGTATACACTTATTTTGGTCTATTATGCTATTAATAGCACTAGCAGTAACTTGTCTACTGTCTGCGTATTTGGCTGGGATGTGTTCAGTGTGTGAACAACCGTCTATGTGAGAGGTTAAACAACCTGCTGAGTCTAAATCAGTTATAGGTATGGGATAGTAGTCTGGGTTGGTTTCAAAAATATCTTTGTAAATGCGAGGGATTAATCCCAAGGGCATTAAAGTCTTTTTACTAAAAGTCTAAAAGGAGCGTCTTATGGCTCTGATACCAAAATTAGGGTTTTGGTCGGAATTTGGTGAGCTTCTAAAGCCTTTAAGGTCTTGATATCAATTTGGGTCTAAACTATAAATCTATTAAATATATAGTCTTAAACTAAGGTTTTAGTATAAGACAAGAGGGGGACCATCTATAGTAAATAACAAAAGTCTTTGGGACCACGAGGGGACTACTTTCGGGATAAGGACAAAGTCCGCACGAAAGTCCGCACCAGAGATTATCTCTCTCTCTCTCTCTCTCTCTCTCTATATATATATATATATATATATATATATATAGAGAGAGAGAGAGAGAGAGGCAAACTCTCATACATACCGAGTATACATACTTGCTGGTGCACACCTATTTTTTAAAATATTAAAAAAAATATTTTTGAGTTAAATTTTTTTATGTGATATTTAAACATTTCAAGGGACCCATATAAAAAAAATTAGATCAAAATGCTATTTTAAAAAAATGGGTCAAACTTTCACAGCTTTTAAAATGCTTTAAAAGTGTGAAAGTTTGACCGATTTTTTTAAAATAGCAAATAAGGTTATTTTGAGCTGATTTTTTTTGGTTCCTTGAAATTTTTAAATACCACACAAAAAAACTCAACTCAAAAATAAATTGTTTACTATGTCAAAAAATCGGTATGTAAACTTGGTATGTACATCAGCATATATAGTGTAGGCTTAGGTTAAAAAACCTGTCTCATATAGAGGCAGACTCTCATATATATATATATATACACACACACAATTAAAAATATATGATTGGTTCCACATCAGCGTATATAGTGTAGGCTTAGGTTCGATTTATATTGGTTCCACATCGGTTTGGTTATCGATTTGGGTTAGGTTGGGTTTGGTATAAAACCAAGAACCAACCCAATACGATCGATTTTTCAAGTTTAGGAACTAGAACCTACTCAATGGCGACAAAAAACCAATCCAAACCGATAGGTTAGGTTCGGTTCTTCGGGTTGACAGGTTTTGCTGTCCACCCCTAGTCTCAACTATAAATGGTTGATCAAAATTGGGGAGTGTCAGCACAGGGGATGTTGTCATTGCTGTCTTCAACTCAGAAAAAGCTTTGGCAGTATCTTCGTCCTATTTGAATTGATCCTTCTTGTGTAAATCAGTTAAGGGTCTTTCAATGTTGCCATAACCCTTGATGAATCTTCTATAGAAGCCAGTTAGGCCTAAAAGACCTCTCACAACTTTGACAGAATTAGGAGTAGGCCAGTGCATCATGTCTTGAATCTTCTAGCGTATGTAGCTACTCCTTTTGCAGAAATTATATGGCCAAGATAATCTATATTTTCTTGACCGAATGCACATTTTGACTGGTTGGCAAATAATTTGTTGTCTCTCAGCACTTGTAGAACTTGTTGGAGGTGAGCAGCAGGTGACCCTATAGGTTGGGCTAAAAACGAATATATCATCAAAACACACAAGTACAATTCTCCTTAAAAAAATTTGAACACATCATGCATAATAGTTTGGAAGGTGGCAGGAGCATTTCTAAGTCCAAAGGGAATGACCCTGAACTCAAAATGGTCATGGTGAGTTCTAAAAGAAGTCCTGTATATATCTGAACTCCAATTTGGTGATAACCAGCTCTGAGATCCAGTTTTGAGACACAAGTGGCACCAAATAGTTCATTTAAGAGTTCTTCAATAGTTGGAATTGGGAATCTGTCTTTAATGGTTGCATCATTTAATCTCCTATTGTCTACACAAAATCTCCAAGCACCATAACACCATCTTTCTTTTTTGTACTAGAAGGACTAGTGAAGAAAATGGGATATGACTTGGATTATTCCAGAAGACAGTATTTTATGTACTAGTTTCTCTATTTCACTTTTGTGGAAGTGAGGGATTCTATATGGTCTTTGGTTAGTTGGAATGGCTCCATGTTTAAGAGGTATATGGTGGTCATGACATCTGGTTGGTGGAAGGCTTTTTGGTTCATCAAAGATATCTTTACAGTCTGGTAAGAGTGAAGATAGAGATGGGTGGATAGTGGTTACCTCTTCTTGAGTGGAGATAGAAAACAGCCGGGCAATGATTCAATATGATGTCTTCATGAATAGTTTCTTGAAAGAACTGCCATTAATTGAGTGTAATATCCCTTCTTTAAATGTACCCCTAAATACTACCTTCTTGCCTTCTTTCTTGAATGATAGCCTGAGTTTCTTGAATTCAAATAGTACAGGATCAAATTGCATTAGCCAATCTACTCCCAACACTACATCACATGCTCCCAAGGTTATAATTCTGAGTTCAGCCTTGTACTCTTGTCCTTGCATAGACCAGGTGAATCTAGGACACTTTGAATTGCTCATCAACTTTCCTCCATTTTCTATGGTAACTACTAGATTGGTAGTTCGTTCAATGATGCTGCCACTGGATTGTGTTGTTTCAGGGTGGATAAAGCTATGGGTGCTGCCACTATCAATTAGTATGATCAATGGTTTCTTTTTAATAAAACCCTTGATTCTAATGGTATTGGGTGCTGTGTTTCCGGTGAGGGCATGAACTGATATTTCCACATCTCCTTGATCTATCATCTCAATTTTTTCTTCAATCTCTGGATCAGTGGTTGCTAAATTTTCCTCCTCTTCTGTATTGTTACAAATAGCTGTTTGGATTTTCAAATGTGGCCTGGTTTAAACTTCTCTTCACAAAAATAACAAAAACCCTTATCCCTCCTCTTCTTCATTTCAGAATAGGATATCTTCTTGACTGGAAGTGTCTGAGGTTGTCTTCTTGGTTTCTGCAGTGTTGATTTCCCCTTTATAGGCACAATGGTACTTTGGTTGTTGTTCCAATTGGAATTTCCTTTGAAACTGGACTTCCCTCTCCTATTGGAATTCTCTATTAGTCCTTGCATTTTAGGCAGGTTGATGGCTTGAGTGAGGTTGGATGGATGAAACATTTGCACCCCTTCTTTGATATTCTCCTTAAGGCCACTCATAAAACTTGAAACAAAATAAGTCCCATCCAAGCGTCTATGGGTGGCTACAATATGCACTTTCAACTCAATAAACTTTTCATGATAGTCAGAAATTGATCCTTGTTAAACTCAGCTGTTAAGTCCTCATGACCTTGGCTACTGAATCTAAGGTTAAGATCCATTGGAAAGTCCTCCCAGATTTGTTCTTTCCCTTCACCATAATCTTGATACTATATATCAGCTTGGCCATCAAAGTACATAGCTGAATAAGCTATCCTATCTGCCTCAGCCGTCTTATGAATTGAAAAAAAAATTCTACTCTTCCGGATCCATGCCCTAGGGTTTGAACCATCAAATTTTGGAAAATCTATCTTAGGCCATTTGACATGTGAGGAATTGATGTTTTGAAGCCCCAAATTGCCACTTTTGTTTCTTCCCCCTTCATCTCTCTGAAATTGGTTCTCAGTTCTTCTCTGCACGATCAACTTCACCAACCCTCCCATTTTTTAAGTTCTGATTGGTGACGACTTGCCCAACGAATTCTTGAAAAGTCCTCAGATTCAACTCCAACTTCTTCAAATTTTCATTGATCTGATTCGTAACACCTTTCAATTCTGAAATTTCCATCCCCTGTTGCTTAATCGCAACATTGTGCTCCGCCCCCTGCTTCTTGAGAGCTTCTTGTAAATCTTTGTATCTTGTTCCCTCCGCCATTGAAGAAATGGTATCCAGGATTATTGCTGCTCTGATACCAAATGTCACCAACTGGGGTTTTAATTGGGACAAATTTGACATACAATTGAGCAAAGTGAGAAATTGTTTATTGATAAAAGTTTTTGAAAGGATTACAACTGATTACAGATGCCTATAGATAGGCGAAAGAAGAACAACTACAATTGAAATGATTTTGACTGCTCATCTAACTTCCTAACTAACTCACAACCAACTTTTAGAGTTCAACTAACAAAACTAACTATTCGGTTACAGCCTCAACTTCAAACAGTGTCGTCTGATTTAATTTCCCACGTGTTACTGACCAACTGTGACAAAAACAAGAGAGTCATGCTTGTTCTATGGTGCCATTAGGAGCAAACCTTGACTAAGTTTTTTGTTGCCAAACTCATAAAATATTATGCCTAGTAAACTTGCTTTATGAATGTTAGTCATGACAGTCTCCACTTCAGTTCCATATAATAAGCTATCAATCTATTAGGTTTCATTTTTATTTCTTGCATATTTTATAGTTGAGATAAGAACAGAATTTTGTCTACTTTAAAAATATCATTGCAGAATATTGATTAGTTTGTGAAGTTATAAAATGAAACTGATTGCCTAATTAAAAGTTGCAGTTAAATACAAATGTCTCCCTTCTGGTTGGCCTTAAAAAATGGAGTCGCCTGACAGTTATAGAATCTAATGTTCGTTACCCAAACTGAATGTCCACACATGTAGCTAAAAAAATAGTTTTCTGATTTTTAAATATCATCAAATGACTTGTACTATATATTAATTTTCTTTTCCTCTTCAATTCTATCAAAAAAATTCTTCCTATAATTTTTAGGTTCAGGTTGTTTCTTTTCATCTGGTCTTCTACATTTGCTCTAAGAACGTGGGAGCTTTTTCCTGTTATTATATATACTGAGACTTGTTCCATTGTATAAATGATTGAGAAATTAATAAACAGGAGAAATGACAGTTTATGAAAATGGACACAATTGAAGTTTATGGTTGATTTTTATAATTGAAGAATTCAGAAGAGAGACCAATCGTTAATATTAATCATTTTCATTTGGTTTTCCTGGGTAGTGCTTATATCATATTTTTATCAACTCCTACGAGTTTGTTGTTCATCAAATTAAAGTAAAATATATATTCATGCAGTGGCGGGGCCTCGTGCACTGGGTTTGCCCTTTTTTATATATTCATGCTTTCACTGAACTGTCATTCTTTGAATATATATTGGAAGTCTTAGCACAATGTGCTCACACAGACCAGCATATTGCTAGTAGCCATCAGTTGGCTACACAAGAGATTGTGCAACTGATTATACTGTTGCACTTAGATTGGCATAGAAAATGGTTTATGGAATTAATAGATTTATTGCTCTGGTTGAATTGCTTCAAGAGTTTTTTTTTTAATATTTATTTGTAATAAAGGTTGCCTACTGATTTTTCTTCTAAAAGAAGCTACTATCATTCAATTAAAATAAGTCCACTTTGTAGTATTTATGTTCAGTTTTGATTGCCGGCCCTTTCATGTGTATACTAGCGTGTGAAAACAGTGGGGGCTAAGCTCAATATAGCAAAACAAACGTGGCAAAGGGCAAATAATCAAATATAAAAAGAATGCATTTTAATTTAATTTAATGTTTTCTCGCCCCGTATAAAAGTTGTGTGTTTCATATTTTGAGTCCTGATTGCATTGAATCTTTGTACTCTTGATTAGGGGACCACCATGGTACAGTACTCCATACTCCAGTACACTCAACTTGGGACATGTAGCATTAATATTTGTATAGTGGATTGTCTAACCATATATTTTCATTTACGCAGGTCTATTTGGATAATGTTTAGATTGGTGCAATTAATCCGATTGCAGTATTTGATGACTTGGGAGGTTAGTTTGCGGTTGCCACATGTCGAAATGGAAATTGAGTGATCTGGCATTTGGCTTCCATTAGTCTGTTGTATTTATGACACTTCGGGGGTGAAACATATATTGTTGAAGACTTTGGCACCAAAAGTGAAATCCGGCCATGCAAATGGGGGCCAAAGGCCAATATTCCCATGTAAAATCCATTCTCAAGTACATTCATGAGCAGAGGAGGAGAAAGGATAGAAAAGAACAAATCACTGAAAGAAAAAAGAAAAGAAAAAAGAAATGGCAGATGAGTGGTTGGTATTTATTAAACATCCATGCATATTAATCGTGCTTCTCTTTTATAAATTATTTCCTCCCCTTATATTTTCTTCACTTATTCCACTTAATTTGTAATGTTCATGGTTTTGAGAAGCTGGGGTTCGGGTGTGGCAGATTTGTAGACCATGTAAAATTATTTTTTATTGAATGGAGTTGGTAGTTATTTCTTTTCAAAATAACAAGTACATATATTTAAAATGAAATTATGTTGCACTACTTGAGTTAAGAAATGAACAAAAAACTAAATGTGAGGAAGTTTTAAATTAGAAACATTTCAATTAAAATTCTAGACATAACTTCGATTTTAAAATGGTGTGGAGGTGGCCAATTTAAATTTGATCGTCATGTGAGTTAAAGTGATATGATGGCAAAGGATAGTCTAAAAAAAGCGTGATCAGGCTCTTATAGAGTTGTGTCATAATAAGTCTAGAGGATTGAGTGATCATCTTTTAATCAAACATTTGAAATATCGCGCGAGAGGTGGAAAGGAAATTCTCTTGATCCCATCTTCACGCGAGGTGAATTTTCTTTCCTTTCGGGATGCACCCGAGGAATTCTTGAATGGCCACGGGGCATAACTTAGGGGTTTAAGAATATATTAGCTAAGCTCTATAGCATAACAATTAGACGAATGATGGGTATGATTTATCGGAATATTGTGTGGTACCGTAGTATCCTAGTGATGGGTAGAGCTTATGTGGATATAGTGTAGAATAATATTTAGTCCATAGTGAGGGAAGTAATTTAATTGGATATTGTGTAGTATAGGGATATGACACATTTTTATTATCTTTAGTATATAAGCAACAAATGAGAAATTATATAGATGAAATGATAGTCATGGGACTTGGGTATTGAATTTTTTAGCTATGGCTAGGTCGCCCTAGATACATGTTGTGTGAGTTATTTTGGTCACGAGTATCGACGTGTATAACATGAGAAGTAAATAAGTTGCATTTAATTCTCTCTCTCTCTCTCTCTCTCTCTCTCTCTCTCTCTTATATGTGTGTGTATATATATACAGTCAGATTTTACCTCCTAGCAACATACCTATGAACATATATTTTTTTTAAATAATAAAAAATAATTTTGAGATGATATGTTTTATATGGGTTCATGATATTTCAGTGTGCCCTTGTAAAAAAAATCAATTGAAAACAATATTTTTTGTTATTTTTAAAAAATATGTAAAAAAAATTGACAATTTTTACCCTTTAAAACTGTCAGTTTTTTTTTACCTATTTTTTAAAAATAGCAAAACACATTATATTGCGCTGAATATTTTTATAGGGGCACATTGAAATATCATGAATATATATAAAAAATATCAAATCAAAATTATATTTTTTACTATTTTAAAAATATAGGTATGTTCATAGGTATGTTAAGTGAGGTATGTTGGAGAACCTGACTCTCTCTCTCTCTCTCTCTATTTCTTACAATGTGGGTCTGACTCGCGTTTTTCTTGAAACTCTTTTTCAGATATCTGATAGTGTAGGAGTAGGGTTAAATGAACCGAGCCCATAGTCAACATTATCCAGTTATTAGATTAAGAGATGTTGGAGTTCTCTCTTTCTGTATATCTCTTAGTAGTCGGACTTTGTATATTCTAATTATTCATTTTATGGGCTCACGAGGATTCGATATTGGTTCATATATTCATTGGACCATTTGTTCAAGACTCTTCATTATGGAGATTTATTTCAGGCAGTTATTCGATTACATTCATATTTATCTTATTTTTTTGTTTGATTATTGATTATGTTGTGGTTGTTACCATAACAATTATTCATTAATTTTAGAATGATATAAATTGTTTGACGCTCTTTTCGATGTATAATACTGGCCACCTTATATATGGAAAATCAGGGGTGATACAGTTGGTATCAAAGCATGGTCTAGAGACTTGGGGTCTACATGAGACTCTTTCTTTTTTGATAAGTATTCTTTGATACGTTTAGATATTGTTATAGAGTTTTGTACTCTTTTGTCATAATGACATGTGTGTCGATATCGTTCATTTCCTCTTTGGAGTTGGTTAGACTCGAGGAGTTGTGGAGCGTAGAGGGCCTAAGATGATGAAGACCCTTGATGTGTTGGGGGTTAAAGATTGACCGAGTGGTTGGAAAAAGGTGTTTGCCACACCTATGGAGATAATTAATTAAGGTAACATTATTAGAGCAAAAACAATTAAGAGATTTTCAAAGGCTTATATAGTTTATGTGCCTCATATCATGCTGACTTTAAAACAAGAGAGTGCTCAAATTTTTTAGGGAACCCATTAGATTGTTGGGTTTTATGTATGTTGTAGTGGTGTTGAAATGCAAAGTGAGGATACAAAGATGCCTTCATATGATAGAGTGAACCAAATAACAAAAGAAGTTGATTGGTATATCTTAGCGGGTTAAATGTGTTATGGTAAGGACGATAAGTGTGGCTAGTCCCAATTAGAGAATAGATTTGCGTTACTCTCAAATCTGAGTGAAGTTTAGATATTGGGTAGCATTCGTATGGAATTTAGGTAGCGAAGATGAGAGAAATTCTTAACTTGGAGTATGGTCATTGCATGGTTGTGGAGTATGAGCTAAAGATTGCTAAATTAATTTGTAAGTACACCTAAGGATGTGGAAACCGAAAATAAGAAGAGAGATATTTCTATTGATTGGGTTGAGTTGGCCCAATAAGCGAGTTTTGTGAGATAAGTTTATCCTATACGTCTTGAGCATAATTTGTGGATGCACTGGTTATATAATTGTGTAACACCCCGTCTAATTAAATACCGGGTAGCTACTCCTTTATCAAATTAATACAGAATATCCAGTTGGTTCAGTCTTAGCATCACTGTCGAAACATTTAATTAATTACTAGCCACCTAATATTTAAAAAGAGAGATGTCAAATTTTATTAATTAATCCAACACTTAAACAAGAATTTATTTAATAAACCATCAATCGCATAACCAATCTCATATAAATGCTCAACGAGAAGAAATCAAATAAGTCTGGAGTAAACATTCCAATAATAAAGATGCCAGAGTAAATAATGTCCCAATACAAGAGTCTGAATAAATAATAAACCAAAAACTGAAATAAAGTCTGTAACTACAACCTCTAAGTAAGAATGGGCAACATGCCCTAACTGATACAATTGACTCTGGAGGAATCAAGAATAAAATGAGAGCGTCTACTACAAAGATCCTGTAACTTCCACAGCAGCTACATCACGTCATTAGAATGGAACTCCTATGCTTGGCGTCCCTGTGGCTGGGCACCTATAAGGTTTTTACAAAACAAAAATAGATTTGGAGGAAAGCGGGTCAGAGCCCGATGTGAAAACAGTTTAAAAGTTTAGCAAATGACTTAAATTTCAATTAAACATCACATATTATAAACACGTTAGTTGCGTACTCTCACATGAGTTTCTTACCTCTCAACTACTGTGCACGCCTAACGTATGCCTTTAACCCGTCCTAGTTATGCCATTATCTAACTAGTTTGTACCACTCCTGCCTTCGCATTCTAACATAGAGTATCTACACGTAACCCCCAAATAAGCCATATTTATAACTCATGTTCACATTCATTAAATTACTTATCTCAAGTGTTAATTAAATTCTCATACTTAACCCATTCAATTATCTTAGTTATTCACATCTACTAAGCAACAATAAACCAGTCACAAGTACATAAGTATATCACTCTCAGTACATAAATACATATATGGACCCCTAGGCTAAGCTACGGTGCACGCATACTCTACTATCGAATCCCGGTACATCACGTACATAGGGACTACGAGTTTCGAATCTCTCAAGAACCGTTTCAATAAGCAAAATCACACATATTGGAGGTGAACATAGTTCACATACCCATGGGTCATGCACATACCTACGCTCCCATGGTCAGCTGGCTTATCGACTCACAAATAAGTCATTCACAGACCTATGTCCTTAAGGTACTAGTCTAAATCCCCCCGAAGGCACACAAGGATAAGAGGGTCCTTTTCCAAAAATAAAACTAACTTCCTGTGATAGCAAGTATGATAGGTATGTCATACACATAAGAAATCCATACACTAGACATTCACACAACCTAAGTAATCATATATCAATATAGATGTTCGCACATTTCATCTAGTTAATCTCGTACGTAGCAAGTTTACCCCGAACATTACACATAATATATATTCCAGTTGATAACTCTCTCTTCGTATCAATCTAGGTACTTAAACCTATCTTAAAAGATTACTAGGCCTCTTATAAGATTCTAATGTTATCTCAGTACTTAAAGTCCCTCCGTTACTGCCCTTAACCTTACATCATCATAAATTCCCATTATAGTTTCAATTCGAACGCTTTCTAATCATACCTCACTCGGTAGGCCCTCGTAAGCAATAACAATCAATTCCATAAGTCATAACATTCTCCGATAATAACTAAGACCCTAATGACTTTATCTAAGTCCCACAATATTATATTAATCACCCTTATAATCAACATTGGCTTTGGAATACTCATTAACCTTAAAGAGAAACAATTGTCAAAATTCAGAAGGGTTCGATCGATCGATGAAAAGGGCTCGATCGATCGATGGTTCGATCAATCGACATTCTTGAGTCGATCGATCGATCAAGCATGTATCAGCCCAGAAATCCTTAACAGTTACGGGTTATCAACTTTTTACACCTCTAAATCTTCATTCTAACGTCCAAATTCACAAATCAATATACTAATCATCCTACTAACATGTTTACATCATTCCCCACGTTTTAGATTCATCAAATCAACCTATAACATCAATTACTTAAATCAAAATACCCAATTATCATATAAAAACCTAATTTTCCTATTTCTTCAAGAACATCACATAATTCAATCAAATTTCATAATTCTCTACCCATATATCATAAATTCGTAGTTATTATCATCTCCAACATTTACTACATGCAAGTCCTATCCCGATTATGATTTTAAACCTTTCAAATCCATTCAATTTCCATTTTTCATGATAAATCTTCAAATCTATAAAAACATGTAAACTATATGCTTTGAATCTTTACAAGATAAACCACTTGCCTGTAAATCTGATGTTCTGATCCGTTGTTGTTGTTCAAGGGCTGGTCCTCTCTTCCTTCCGATCATAATTCCGTCCAAATTAGTGGTGGTGGATGGTGGTTTTGGTTAAGGGACTTTTTGTAACCTCTCCTCTAACTCACGTAGCCCACCTCTTTGTTTTTGGATGATAATGGTCCTAATGGCCTTTATAATAATATATAAATAAACTCTAAAATTCGTGGGTCTAACTTCCTTAATTTTTAAAATTACCAAAATACCCTTCTGGGTTGCTGGTTTGGCCTAAAAATGCTCTGGGATCCAAATTAAACCCCCGGCTAGTATTTTCTGACTATCTCGAACCTTCCGGACACTTTGTCTCACTCAAAAAGCTCATACGGATGACATAAAAATAAAATACTTTTAAATCCATTATATTGGGCCCTGACACGACTGACACTCGCGTCTCAACTAAATTACCGAAACTGCCGTATTTTCAACTCACAATAATTTTTTAACAAATTCAATGATCACATATTACCATAATCACTCAGTAATATTCAACAACATAATAATAACCAAATATTAACTCTCGTCTTGCTAGCATTTTAAATACGAGTTAATTTTTCCAATTAATTATCCCAACTAAATTTTAATAAATCCCAGAATTAAAAGCAATTCCATTTAATTAACCTCATAATTAAAAGCCATAAAAATACGGGGTATTACAAATTGTTAAAGAGCGGGAGAGTAATAAAAACTAAAGAGAGGAATACATTTAGACTGAGGGTCATATTTGCGAGAGTAGGAACTTTAATACCCCTAGAGAAAGTGGGAAAACAACAAAGGAACGATATGAGATAGAGAGAGAAGCCTCGAGGGAGGAGCTCCCTAAAAAATTCAAAAATACACATATAACAACATAACGAATAACCACGTAGTTGAAAGGTTTTCGAAGAGGATGGCATGATATTAGCATAAACCAGTGCTGGTTGTTTCCTATAAATTTAGCGTTGTTGGTGCTACCACTGGGGCCCAAGGGATAAATATGGATTTCACATGATTATGGTCATGTCACAACTTATTGGGAGTAGGTGCAATCGTGTGCCAACTAAAATGTATTTAAATTTTGTATGGATTGTTAAAGTCATTGTTAGTTTTCAATTCCTATCACTTGGATTTTATGTTCATCTAGTTTGGGGTTTAATATAGGATAAGCTATTATATTAGAATTTGGTCTGAGGTGTGGTACTGTTTGCGAATCCACGACCTGATGTTGATAAGGGTTTATGAGTACTTATTGTTTTATAGGTTGAGATGCGGGTCTATGGTATATATGTGGGTGTACATAACTTGATGTGTTTAATTATTTCGTGGATATACGGGCCTAGAGTATGCCTATTTTATTATATGTTTTTAAGATACATGGTTCGAGTGAGCATTTCTGGCATGTTTAGATGACAGACTTGTTGATGATGCAGTTATTTCATCGAGGATATAATAAGCCACATAATTAATTATATCGAGACGTCATATGTGTACCGATTAATGACATAGTTTTAATGCGACTGGGGCATTGTTGATTGTCCAGGACTACCCGTATGTGTTTATTAGTTGTTGCACAATTCACATGGGTATAACTTGTGTTATTCACTGGGATATGGTCTCTCTTATGATATAGGCACATATGGAAGTGAATATGATGGTACTAAGGAGCTCAAGATTCACTGGGATATGATTTTGACAAAAATAGATGCATGTCCGCATTGAAATGAATACGAGGATCAGTGTATATGTTGGAGTTTCACTAAGCTATTGGAGCCAATGCTCAAATAGGTCGGTTACAAGTATATACAAGGGTTTTCTTATTTAAATTATTCGTCCGATATATGAGTTCCCACTAAGGGTTGAGATCTAGACCCAATAACCTAATGTTTCTCACTTGCTGGGTCATATGAGTACCTTATATATTATGTTGTTGATGGGCTATATGCGTGCCCCGCATATTATATTGGTGGTGGGCTATGTGTGAGTGCCACATTTATTATGTTGATGGTGAGCCATGGTAATGCCATATATTTTATATTGCTAATTTATTGGTGCCTAATATGAATTTATTTTTATTTTTATATTCATGGGGCAGGTGAACTTATGATTAGAATGTGCTAATAATCGATAATTACTTATGGGTCGTAGTGGTACATTATCATGGATTCACGTGGTGGATGTGATAGTAATGACATTGACTTATAGGTCATGAGTGTGCCATTTGGTTGTGGCATGAGTTAGGTGTACTCAAGTTGGTGAGTGTTAGTAGTTTCATACTTATACAATAATTAGTGAGGGTAACTATTTGGTTTGGATAGCTAGTGATGACTTTCTCTTAGTGCAAAGTAACGCGCGTAATACTAATAATTTAAAGTATTATCAGATGGTTTGTTTTGAGAACCGGATGGCTAGGGGTATCTTTTCCCATATATTATGAGATTGTGTAAGGTAACATGTGGTGATAGAAAATAAGCGGATAGTGGTATGAACAGGGTAACTAGTGATAGTATGCCCCTTATTGGATTGTTGGATGTTCAGAAGTAAAGGGGTGGTTGGGATGCTCATTGGATTCAGATGGATAGAGATATGCGACACCGAGGTATCGCTTTGGAATGGGTGAACCCTTCGTTAGGGTGGTGTATGTAGTAATGGAAATCAAGTGACCTAAATCGAAGGCATTGTGGGATCCTTAGTTTTTTCACTGTATGGAGAATTAATTTAGAATTTCTAGGATGTAAAGAGACACACTAGTTGTAGTAATGGTCTCTAGAAATGGTACTGGTGGTAGGATAATATCTTAGTGTAAAGGATTTGTGTCTTTGAGGTTTTACCTCGATGACTCGCTAGGTTAAACAAAAGTGTAACATGGCGTTCTTTGTTTGAAATTTCACGTCCATGCATGTTGTCTAAATCAAGTTAGTAGTTGGGAAATGATATGGTATTGTGACGTGTTAACCTAAAATGGTAGTTGTTAATACCTTCATATACATGGTTGGCTAAATATGGCTTTGTAAATAGTAGGGTCATTTAGACTTAACCCCAGCTTGCTAGTGCTTAATTAAACTTGATCCATATTTTGTCACTTAATTAATCTACACCCCGAAATAACTAACGGTATTAGACGTTCATTAGTAACTTTTGGTTTTTCCTAAAATACCCCCACACCTTTTTGTCTTCTCTCTTTGTATTTTTCTTTCTCTTTCTCTTTATCTTTCCTCACACACTTCTCTATTTAATTTCATTTTTTTTTTCATTTTAATGCAAAAAATATGTTCCAAGAATAAAAAAAATAATTTAATTACAGAAACTATATTTTTAATAGATAAAAACTGGAGAAAAGTTTTTATATGATTTAATTCTTGTTATTAGTTATGAACAACAAATTTTTAATAAAACATAAGACTATTTTAAACCGATTTTAAAAGATAAAAAGTGAAAAAATTTAAAGCAATTTTTTATAATATTTTTTAAAGTAAAAAAAGTTTATAAATTGTTTTTAATAACATTAAATACAATTTTTAACTTTTTTTTTATAAAAAGACAATTTTTTATTTACAACAAACAATTTTTCTTTATAAAACCTAAACTTTTTTTATAAAAGTTTTCAACATTGAAAAAGTTTTTAATGACATTCCATTTTTAAAAACTGTTTTTATTTTTCTTATAAAATACAATTGATTATTTACAAAAAGATGTTATTTATAAAATATAAATTTTTTTATAAAAAAATAAAAGAAATTATTTTATAAAAACGTTTCAAAAACTGTTTAATAAAAAAGTGATAAAAATTGTTTTATAAAAAAGTTTTTAAAGCATCTTCTATAATTCTTTTTTATAAATGTTTCAACAAAATTCAGTTTTTTATTTATAAAAAGATACTTTTTTTTTAAAATTTATTTTATCCACCCTGGTTTGGTTCAGTGGTAAGGGACGACTCGTTTAGATAAAAGATCTCGAGTTTGAAACCCCTCTGTGTATACCCCCCAAATGTTAAGCGGTGGTGTTGGGTAGCTCTGATACAACGTTGCCCTATTTATCTCGCACGAGAGAGTCCAAATGACTCATTCGTGTGGAGCTTCCCGGTTATAACAAAAAGTCGTTCTAAATTGTTTATATTTTATTTTTTAAACTTTTTAAAACGATTTTTTTAACTTATACAAAATAATTCTTATATCATTTTAGAAAGAAAAAATTATTTTATAAATAAAAATCGATGAGGGATATTTTAAGATAATCCAAAGTTGAATGGAGATGCACATTCGAGAATATTCATAAATACATTAACATGGCTGAAGGAATGTCCTTATATCACCAAGAGGGATGCTATTGGTACCGGTTTAAGTGTACCGGATAACTCAAACGGCTGATGTGGCAGCCCACTCACCCAAGGCCAAAGCCAAACATGAGTTGGCCACATGAGCTGGCATGATTTTTAGAATAGAAAATCATGGTGCTTTCTACAAGAAAAAAAAGTTTTAACATGCTGCTTTCTATAAAAAAAAAATAATGAGAAATTCTTTTACAAAAAAAAAAAAAACCGTTTTAACAAAATAAAATTAACGAAAAATATTTTTTTTAGTAAAGGACAATTTTTAAACTAGTTTTACTACACAAGAAATAGAAAAAAAAACAGTTTGACCAAAAAATAAAAAACATAAATTCACAAAATCGGTACAACTATCATTTTTATGTCGACTCATGATTTTTATGTGTTGATCGCGATACTAGTTATTATCGATGTCACGGACCTACATTTATAAGACAATAACCAATTACAACATGTCATGTCAGCGTGTCACAACCGACACATATGACACGACACGACAAAAACAAAAGAAAAACCAGTTTTTACCGAAAAAATAAATTTGAGCAAAACAAAAATCATTTTTATCGAAAAATAAAAAAACATAAAAATCAACTTTTATCAAAATAATAAAAAAATGTTTAAAATCGATTTGTTAGTGCCGCTGACATGGACCCACATCGATTTATAAAAAATTATTTTTATAAAAAAATCCTAAGTTGTTAAAAAAATAATTTTTTAGTGCCGCTTTTTATCCCAATTGGTTAGTGCCGCTGGCTCGGACCCATATTCATTAAGGAATTTGGATCCGCCAGTGACACTAACCAATTGCGATAAAAAGCGGCAATAAAAAAATATTTTTTTAGAAATTTTTTTTTTGTGCGCTTTTTACAGCAATTGAATAGTGCCCCTGGCGCGGACCCACATTAATTAAACGATGTAGGTCCGCGCCAGCAACACTAACCAATTGCGATAAAAAGCGGAACTAAAAAAATATTTTCTTTAACAACTTAGGATTTTTTTTATAAAATTATTTTTTTAGTGCCGCTTTTTATCACAATTGGTTAGTGCCGCAGGCGGGGACCACATTCATTAAGCGATGTGGGTCTGCGTCAGCGACACTAACCAATTGCGATAAAAAGTGACACTAAAAAAATAATTTTAAAAAAAATCCTAAGTTGTTAAAGAAAATATTTTTTTAGTGCTGCTTTTTATCACAATTGGTTAGTGTCGCTGGCGCGGACCACATTCATTAAGTGACACAATACAATTTTTATTTTATTTATCTTTTTTTATTAGTTGTGTTCGTATTAGTTTAAAAAATAGAGAATTAAGGTAAATGTCATGTTCCTTCCTATATTTGAATTTTTTGGATAATGCTTTCCAAGTTTATAAATCTAGTGAAAAATGGTGCCGCTGACACGGACAAAAAAATGATCATGGTGTTTTTAGTACAGGGACTAAATTTATAAAATTACATGTAGTGTCATATTTTTATACACTTTGAGAATTATGAGGACCTTTTCCCAAAACACTCTTAAAAAAATGAAAAGGTCATGCTCAGTTTGAATCGGCTTGTGTGCGTATTAGATAAATAAAATAAAAATCGTTTTGTGTCACATTTTAACGAATCGATTAAATACATTTTAATGTATTTAGCTATCGCTGATGTGCCACATATGCGCACGCAATATATAAAATTATGTTTCATGTATTTTTTTAGCAAAATACATTTTTTAAACTAGTTTTAACACACAAAGAAATAGTTTTTAGCTACAAAAAAAAAACAGTTCGATCAAAAAATAAAAAACATAAATGCACAAAACCGGTGCAATTATTATTTTTCAAATAAAAAAGATTTAAAAAAAACAAATTTTTAACATGTTCAACATCAGTTTTTTTTCATAAAATGACATTTGATTGGAAAAACAAAAATAATTTTTTTATATCGACTCATGATTTTTATGTGTCAATCGCGACACTGGTTATATTATGTGTCAATAAGCCTAAGCCAAAGGAAAAGCCAAACCCAAATATATTATGTTGCTATTGTCTACAAAAAAAAATGAGGAATGCTTTTACAAAAAAAAAAAAAATTGTCGTATATTTTGATGGGAATCCGCGCCAGCGACAATAACCGATTGCTGATGTATATTTTGATGTATAATTTTGTCGTATATTTTTTGACATACGTGATATATATTTTGACGTATAATTTTGTCGTAAGTTTGTCAAAAAATATACGTGATGTCAAAAAGTGTTTTAAAAATATTTACATATAGCGTGTATTTAACGTATAGATTTTAGCAAAAAATAATAATATTTTAAAAATCGATTTGTTAGTACCGCTGGCGTGAACCCACATCCATTAAATGATGCGGATTCGCGTCAGCGGCAATAACCGATCGTTGATGTCTCAATTGTTAACAAATTGATATATAAAAATTATTTTTTAACCTAAAAAAATCTTACCAGAAAATTGTTATTAAAAAAATAGTTTCTAAAAAAATAATTTTTACACTAAGCCAACTTATAACGGGAAAAAAGTTGTTCTTAAAAAATAGTTTTAACAAAAAAAAAGAGTTTATAAAAAAAACATTTTCAGAATATAATTTTAAAAAATAGTTTTTTAAAAAAAAAGTAAAACAATTGACTAATGTAACAATCCACAAAAAAAAAAAAAAAAAAGCCTCCTCATACCTACAAGGCTGCCACCTCAGCAGCCACCTAAGCCGGTGGATGAATCCGGTTGCTTTCCCCCGGTACAAGAAGCATTATTCTATCACCAAACGTAGGATCAATAATACAATGGTCTGAAAAGGTAACCGAACGATCGTCTTCGTCATCCAAACGGTCATTGATAAAGTGAAATTCTTGAGACTTAGTCAATTAGAAATTATCTCAATTGGGCGCCACAATCTTTATAAAGACGAACCATTATTCTGGTAAATAGGAGGCATGGGAACATACGGGGAAACCCAGGACGAACATGTGTACCTTTTATTTTAACGCTCATATGATAAAATATAAGTAACATCGTAAGACTATGTATATAAAGACTTCTGTAATGTTGAAACAACAACTGAAATTCTCCATGTAAAAGCACTCTCTGTAATCTCTCATAATAATAAGAGATCTCCCCCCACCACGAGTTTTGTCTCCTTTTATGTTATTTCATTCCTAGCGTTGTAAGGGTCCAGCTATCCTCACTCCTTTCAAACCCTCCGGCGCTCCAAATTTTTTTTGAAGGACAAAACTAACCTTGAAGCTTAGAAAATGAAACACTTTTCATCTTTCTCCAACACTAACAAAAAAACAAAAGCTAACAAAACTTTTAAGATGATAATATTATGGAAAATTCTCTAATTTTATATATATATATATATATATATATATATATATATATATATATATAGAAATTAATAAATAAAAATTCTTTTTTAACCAAATAAGAACATCAATTAAAATATGAAACGATACAAGTCCCTAAATATTTATTAGTTTCTAAAAAAACAACTTTTTTATTTTAAGAAAAACAGTTTTCTTTTTGTAAAATAAGAAAAAAAATTGTAAAATAAAAAAATGTCTTTTTTTTTTTGCAAAATAAGAAAAAAGTCTTCTGGGTATTTGTTAATTTTTTGTCAATATTTAACGTTTTTTTGGGCGGTACCCCGATTTGAAACAAGTTAAATACTTTAGAGACTAACTCGAGTCAAATAAAAATTTGGGGAGCATTTAAAAACTTTTGTGATAGTTTAGGAACTAAAAAGTAATTTACTCAAAATAAAATTTCGTGGAGTATCATATTTTAATTGGGTCGTGCTTGTGTATTATTAAAAATATCTTTATTTTGAATAATGTTACTCTTACTGGTACTTAGTACTGGATTAATACCAAATACGTTTTTATATGATTTATATTCTGGCGCCAGTGACATTAATCAATCGGTATTAAAGAGTTGGACTTTAATACTAAAAACAAAAAACATATATCACAAAGCTCAAATCTTATTTTTTTTATTTAACAAGACACGGTCAAATAAAAACGAAACGATACGCTCCGACACAAAATTTTATTTTTTTAAAAAACAATACCCAAAAGTGACACGACACGACATAAATCTTTTTTTTAAATAACACGATCTAATTAAAACGTAACACGACACGACATAAAATTTTATATAAAGCGTAATTGGTATTAACCCGATACTAAGTACGAGTAAGAGTAACATTATTCAAAATAAATATATTTTTAATAATGCACGAACACGACCCCATTACAGTATGATTTTTTGTGAAATTTTATTTTGAGTAAATTACTTTTTAGTCCCTAAACTATCACAAAAGTTTTTAAATGGTCCTCAAACTTTTATTTGACTCGAGTTAGTCCCTAAAGTATTTAACTTGTTTCAAATCGGGGCACCGCCCAAAAAAATGTTAAACATTCACAAAAATTAACAAATACCCAAAAGACTGTTTTCTTATTTTGCAAAAAAAAAAAAAACTTTTTTAATTTTGCAAAAAAGAAAAAAACTGTTATCTTATTTTGCAAAAAAAAAAGACTGTTTATTTATTTATTTTGCAAATTATTTTTTTCTTATTTTACAAAATAGTTTTTTTCTTTTTGTAAAATAAGAAAACTGTTTTTTTAAATAAAAAAATAGGTTTTTTTAGGAACCAATAAACATTAGGGACTTAGTTGTATTTTCTTATGTTAGTGAATGGTGGTTTACCAAGTGATGAGGTAAGGAGTAAATGGTCATTTTTAATAATTGGGAACTAATTTGGAGTGCCATCAGATTTTGAGGAGTGTTAATAGTGGCTCCCCGTTGTAATCCAATACTCTTATTATTATTTTGTTGTGTGTGGAAGTCATATTTTTGCCTCATTATAATTGTCAACGTCTGTTGGAATGATAGTTTCCAAAGCCAAGAAAATAAAAACTTAGAAAATGAGGTTCCCCTACAATCTTTGCTGGCACTTTCATCCATCGTTCACCGTTTATCAGTGACCAAATAGGCCGACCCACCACCGATCATCATAAACACTGGAGACGTGGGGCGCACATATATGTTGTTTCGGGAGGTGATGGACTTCTCCATACCATCCAACTTCAAGCTCCAATAATGTATTTGTTTGATGGGATAACAGATCCTATAGACCACATTGATCACTATGAGGACCATATGGACTTCCTTGCAATCCAAGACCAGATCAAGTGTCAGGCCTTTTCTAGGACATTAAAGGGGTCAACGAGGACCTAGTTTAACCATTTATCGCACAACTCCATTACTTGCTTCATAGAGCTCTCAAAATATTTCGTCCAATACGTCATTGGAAGCAGGGTCCATAAAAAGACCATCGATCACTTTTTCAATATCATTGAGAACGAGGACGAGATCCTTAGAGAGTATGTGAAGGGATTTAATTACAAGTTGCTCCGGATCGACCATTTAGACGAGAGGGTAAACATCTCCGCTTTCTTGCACGGATTGTATAGTAGTAACACCATCTACTCCTTATCAAAGAGCCCACCTACCAATATGACTAAATTGATGAAGAATGTGGAGAAGCACATCCACGTAGAAGGCATCAACAACCAACAACGAACTCATTGGGTGGAAAACACAGGAGAAGGGAAGCCAAGAGATGAGCAGAACAAGTAGAGGTTTGCCCCGAAGGAAAGTTATTGGTTGAACTAGATCTAGGATGAGAAGTATACTCCGCTCAACACGACTGTAGGATGGGTGCTACGTATAATGGCCGACCCGATGATGTTGAAGTGGCCGAACAGGACCAAGAACAAACCTTTTAAGTCGAAGTTCAACCCATATTTCTTATTACACCAAAATTATGGCCATGATATAAATGAATGTCTTCATCTTAAGAGTGAAATCGAGGCGTTAGTGTATAGGGGACATTCACTTCAATTAATGGGAAGAAGAGGCGAAAGACATGATGAGTGACATCACGAATTAAGGGAAAATCGATGCAACAGCCTATCGAAAGAGAGAGAACAGAGTAGAAAGGGGCCTAATGGGGTGGCTGTCACTGAGAAAGAGAGAAGGATTAACATGATTTACGACATAATTGCAGCCGGGGGGGGGGGGGGGGGGGGAGGGGGGGGGGAATCAACATCGTCTCGAAAATCTTATAAGAGTCAAAATAGGGATTTGACGGAGGTACAAATGGATAAACCCATTGAAGACTAGGAGGATATAACATTCATCTCGAAGGATTCTCTGGATATGATCACTCCTTATAGCGATCCCCTCCTAATCAAAGCACTAATATTAAACTAGGTTGTCAAATGGATCATGATCAAGATGGGGAGTTTAGTGAATATTATTTATTATTACTTATTTAAAAATATAAGACTAGGGGATCCCGGTCAAGTCCAATGAAAGTCCCACTCTTGGGCTTCTTAGGAGAACAAATGTACCCTAAGGGGTCGATTGATCTTCAATTCATGATAAGGAGAGACCCCAAGTCGGCCACATTGCAAGTAGAATACCTGGTAGTCAGTTCTCCATCGGCCTACAACATTATGATTGGTGGATGACCCTGATTAGACATGATGTGGTTTTGTTAATTAAATCCCTTACATTACGATTACCAATACCGAACGGGACAAGAATAGTGAGTGGGAGTCAGTACCGTGCCAGGAGTTGTTATTTTTCATCATTGAAGAAAAAGAAGGATACGTTGAACATAGATGGGTTAGATCCAAGTAAGGAAGTGACCATGGGGTCCCTAGTCAAAGATTTGATCCCGATCCCACTGTATGATAACCATTCAGAGAGGGTAGTATATGTGGGGTCATTGCCAACTGATAAGAAGAGGGATGACTTGGTTTCATTCTTGAAGAGGCACCAAACGTTATTTTCATGGAGCCATGATGATATGTAGGGCATTGATGCCTTAGTAATGACCCATCATCTAAAAAAGGATCCGACCAACAGACCATTACAATAGAAAATGATGGCATTCACCATCAAGAGGAATTAAGTGGCCCATGTTGAAGTAGGTAAGATGCTTAATATAGGTTTTGTTCGGGATATTAAATACCCTGAATGACTATCAAATGTTATAGTGGTCAGAAACTCAAACAAAAAATGGCAATTATATGTGGATTACTTCGATCTGAATGAAGCATGTCAGAATGATTCATACCTATTGCCAAGGATTGATGCTTTGTAGATGCTACGGCTGGGCATGAAGTCATATCATTCATGGATGCTTAATTTGGGTATAATTATATATAAATACACCTGGATGATAAAGAGAAGACCTCATTTATGATAAATCGAGGGACTTACTGTTACCGAGTGATTTTATTCAGGTTGAAGAACATCGGGGCCACGTATCAGAGATATGTCAACTTGATGTTTGAGGAGCAGATTAGGAAAATGATGGAAGTGTATGTTTATGATATGTTAGTAAAGAGTATGGAGGGGGAAGATTATATGACCAACTTGGAGGAAACCTTTAAAATCCTCAACAAGTACCAGATGAAGCAAAACCCGAGGAGTGTGCCTTCGGTGTGGCATAACAAAATTGTTTTGGGCTTTATAGTTACCTAGAGGGGGATAAAGGCGTTTAAGGGAAAAAAATAACAGAGTGCTTTGATATCAATATGAGAATGCGAACATAAATGTACTCGGCAAGGATGGTGACAATCAATGATTTATTCTAGCACTTTTATCATCCAAGCATACCATACCAATTTTAAATAGATTTTATCTTTGAATAAATTTGGTGTTAAGGCAAATATATGTTCTAAATAAGATAATGAAGATATGCATCAAGAACACAAGATTGAGGAAAATTCCTTTCGGGAAAAACCTTGTATTTAACACTTTAGAGAATTTATAAGACCATCGACTTGCAGACTACTTGATACTAACCACAAGTATAATGTGTAGTGCCTTCGTAGAATCTCTAAAGAATATGACTTGTCACCAAGTGATCCACAGATCACAAATTCATCCTTGGTATCCACCTATGTAGCCTCAACCTTTGTCTTCAGTAGTGATCCCCTCGGGTTTCACAAGTTAGCTATGGAGATGCTTTCTCCGCAATGGTGTATGCAAGATACTAAAACAGTCTAGGGTTTAAACGAATTCACAAGAAATTTTTTTAGGATGTATGTTATGAATTAAAAGTATTTTATAGCACTAAACAAATAAGAACTTTTGCAAAAATGGATATGGAAAAAGTCTTAAAAAATTTGAATACAAAATAGGTATTTATAGGGTGTTCACAAAATTTAAAGTAACGACTCGTTCGGACGAATTCTAAGGCTCGCTCAAATGAGAAAAGAAACTCGTTAGAACGAAACATAGTCTCGTTTGAATGAGAAGGCATTATCATTTGAATAGGCTTTAAATGAACTTCTGATGAGTCAAAATAGTACGCCATCGATCGATGCTCGTTAGATGAAAACATAAAATGACCCTTATAACGAAATACTCTTTTCGTTCGAAGGAGATAAAGGTATCGTTTGAACGAGGTTTGAAATTAAAAAATATCTTTCTTTTTAAAAATAAAAAAACCCTAATCATTTTTAATAAAATATAATCATCCCAAAAACAAAGTCTTTGAATTAATATAAACACTAAATTGATATATACCTTTATAGGATGTCTGGAAGTCTCGAGTGTTGATGTCGATTTGCCATGACGGTACGTGACGATTTGTAACAAGATACGCCAAAGTAGCCTAAAGTAATATAAGGCTTGTACTAAAGTGATTTGTATCTCGACTAGACTCAGGCAATACTAGACTTGAGAAGCCCAAAGACCATTAAAGAAGCACATTCACTGATAGGGAGGATAGCAACACTAAAGTGATTTGTGAGAAAAGAAACCGACAACTGATTACTTTTCTTTAGAACATTAAAAAAGGCTTTCATCTGAACGGACGAATGTGAACAGACCTTTCAAGATCTAAAGATCAATTTAGCTGAAGTCCCACTCCTTTCAAAGCCAGTTTTAAGAGAAGAATTGTATCTCTACCTCATCGATTCCTTTACGTCGGTCAGTTTGATCCTAATAATATATGACACATTTCTTAGTAACCGATAGTAGGGTGATCATGGGAGAAAAATTTAGATATCCAATACCGGTTCGCTGGCCCTCACACTCGTTGTATCGGCATGAAAGCTGAGGTCATATTTCCAAGATCATACAATAATCATTTTAACCAACTACCCACTCAGATAGGTTCTCTATAAGCCAAAAGTCTCAGGATGACTGATGAAATGGTCAGTTGAACTCAAAGAATTCGATTTACACAACAAGTCGAGCGTAGTTGTTAAGGGGCATGTGGTTGCTAACTTTATTGTGGAATTTAAAATCACTGATGGGAGAAACAATAGTCATAAGATAAGTGATGGGAAATGGGTGTAGGTGGTCCATGTGGATGTATCTTCTAACATGGAGGGTTGTGGAAAAGGATTGATCATAAAGACACCCGACGGATCATGCATGGAATATGCATTACAATTCAACTTCAAGGCCTCGAATAATGAGGCCCTAATCACCGGTGTGCGACTTTCCATGTCTCTTAAAAAAGACGAAGTGGAATTCCTTAGAGACTCAAATATATTTGTTCAAGAAGTGGCGGGGGAGTATGAGGCAAAAGGAAAAAATAAGATGGCATATATGAAAAGATTTTAAGAAGTAGCAGGATAGTTCGAGACTATTACTATTTGGAATATCCCAAAAGAGGATAATGCTAAGGCCAATCACTTGGCCCAACTCGCGTCAACATATTAGGGGAATACTCTCATAGATATACTAGACCAGCCTAGTATTTAGAGCGAAAAGGCTAATATAGTCAATGTGGCAAAGTGAGGACCCAGTTGGATTGTCGGATCTGTGAATTTTATGTTGTTTAAGGGTAAACAATGAGTAAAAGTGAATACAATAGATAAATTAAAGGCAACGGAAATTTAAATGATTTTTATCATGGGGATGCCTAGCATCCTATTACTGATATGCCCTAAATGTACCCCCTCGACTCAGAGACGTCAACCTCGGCCATGGAAATAATCGATGTTAGAGGGACCTTAGATCAATAACAAGCAGTCTCGTCCTAAGCAAGGTCGGTCGTGGCTGTCGTTACTAACTACCTCGACTGGAGAGGTCTCTGTAATCCACAGGGGCGGTTATCCATCTGGTCATCCAAGGCTTGCAACCTCGGCTTGGTTCAGGCTAAGGTTGCCACCCATCATCATAACGAGTCTCGATTGGGGATCAGTCGACGTTCCTGCTATGCCACCATTACCTCGGCCCAGGCCAACGTCACAGCTCAACATGCCTTACCTCAGCTTCCCCTGTGAGCCAAGGTGACCACCTCGTCCTCTTCCAGGCCGAGGTTGGGACCATTCACAGTTGGCTGAGCCCTTATCAATATATGTATCATTGGGAACACATGTACACAATCAGTTATAACCGAATCATTCCCCTCACGTGAGGGGAATATTGAGGTCATCATTATCTACAGGAGATCAGCCAGGTGTCATTATCATACTGGTTCGATCCTCATGCACATTCTCATTGCATGCTTGGGGGTACATTACACCCCTGAGGCACTATATATAGAGGTCATCCTCTACCTTGTAAAGGATCCAAAATTAGCAACCCTAGCCGAAACTTTATCTAAATATACAGTGGAGAGAGAAAGCTTGAGAGATTTTATCCATGGACATTAGAGCCCTCATACAGTGATATTAACCACACACCTTCACAATGGACGTAGGCCTGATTGGCTGAACCACTTATATGATTGTGTTTATCCTCTTCTCCCCACCTCATTCTCTTATATTTACTATACTTGTGCTGCCATTATTATGTACTGAATTGAACTTACAAACACCTTGAAGGGTGGTGCAATCTCCATCATCATCATTTTAGCGCCATCTGCGAGAATCGAGAAGCTATCTCTTCCTCATCTGTTGCTTAACCTCATCGGAGACTCTGGTGGTGAACCAGGCTTCACCCCCTTACGTGGAGCTGTTTTACCATTGAAAGAGGTCATGTAAGGTATTAAGCTCATATACTACACCAGCTCTTTAGTGCTAACACATGGCACCCGAATTACCACCGCCTCTTCTGCCCCTTGGGGGTGGTGGACCTAGCTCCATCCAGGCACTGCCTCAGTCCGAAATGGATAAGGTGGCCGTAGCCTTGAGGTCTTTAGCTGCAACGTAATAAGAAATGTAGGAGAAATTTGCGTAGCTCAGCCAAAATATGATGAGACCACCTGGAGTCTTAACGGAGATGATTACTCTGGTGGCTGTCCAGGCGCACCCAGAAGCCAAAGGACCACCCCAGGCACCACGAAAGGATCACCCTACGCCCCAGCGGAGGAGGGACGTTGCTTACTCTAGGCGCTTGTGCCTGGGGAGGTAAGGAAACCCTTGCCCTGAGGACAGGTATGATGATCTAGATGCGAAAGATGTCCCGAAATATTGTTGGGAGCCATATGAGGTTTCGAACAACACAGTTCGTCCAATCCAACGGAGCCAGGGTTATAAAGGCAGAAGAGGTGGAAAATCTCAACAACGAGGACCAGCTTTTGATCGATTGAGCAGAGGGTCATCCTTTGAAAGGCTCGACCCCATAAACGACCTGAGACAGAGGTTTTCACGATCGAGGAGTGAAGCTGGCTCACAAAGGGAAGAGAGACAACGTCGGCCTCATCAGGGATGAGGAAGAGACCAAGAAGAGGTCAACAACAGACGTTGTGTTGCGGCTGGGGAACCCTCAGTCCACCCCTTGGAGGTGGCTGGGGACAACCTCGACCAGGATGATGTTGCAAGACCATGGAATGACTCCATCCAACGTATTGAGGACAAGATAGGAGACCTCATCAAAAGTAGGGATCCACTACAAGGAGGTTTCTCAGAAGGCTCTCCGTTTGTGGCTAAGATAGTAAGCTTCCCTACCCTAGCCAAGTTCAAGCCACCTACAGTTACTCCTAAGTATGACGGTAGCACTAATCCTGTACATCATATTGAGATGTACCAGTCAGCGATGGACATTTACTCAATACCAGATGAGATGAAATGCCGGGCCTTCTTCGGGATTTTGACGGGAGATGCGCACATATGGTTTACTTCTCTTCTGAAGAATTCAATTGAGAACTTTAAGGGCTTAACTAAATGATTCATTCATAATTTCTGCTTCAGGGTAAGACCTTAAAAGAAGACCACCCATTTGTTGTATGTCAATCAAGGCAAGCACGAGAGCCTAAGAGACTACATCGCCAAGTTTAACAAAGAAAAACTTAAGGTTGAAGATTACGAAGAGAATATTGCCATGATCGCCCTCATAGTAGGTCTTCAGAAGGGGAAGCTGTTGTGGAAACTTGCAGAAGACCCTCCAAGGTCCATGGAGGAACTACTGGCAACTGCGGGGATGGTCATGAATGCTGAAGAGGCCATGGACACTAAGTATGAAGACGAGAACGGTGGTGGCAGCGAAAAGTTCCAAAGAAAGAAGGATGGAAAGAAGAGGCTAGTTGATGATAAGTTTGCACATTATACCCCTCTCATTGTAAGCTGCGAACACATCCTCAATGAGATCAAGAATGACCGGTCCCTGAGATGGACAAAGAAGCTAAAGGATCCTCCACATAAGAGGAACCAAAACTTATGGTGTGAATTCCACCAAGACCATGGCCATATAACAGACAAGTGCTTCGCCTTAAGGGATGAGATCGAGAAGATGCTGAAGTCAGGAAAGTTGAGGAAGTACATTGATATCAAGGCTCCCAGAAAGGGAAGAGATGACCCTAAAAAGAGGAGAAACGATAGGTGTCGTGACGATGCCCCAGCAAAAAGGGATCCGGACCTTCCACCGAAAGATGACAACACCCCCGTGAAGAGGGTTGGTATGATCTCCTTTGGTGTTAACACCATATGTGGAGGATTTGCAGGAGGTGGTTCGAAAGTGGCTGACCAAAAAGAGAGTGGATAAATTTCGACCTCGATTCCTATTAAGTGGTTCTTACTTCTTGTCATGAAGATTTTATTGCAGTGGGCAGTTAGATTTATTGGTTGGATTCTTAAAGGGAGATTTGATAAAGTTAGGGGAAGTAAAAGGAGGAGGCATCTGTCGAATGGGGCATTAGGGACTAAGGTGTCCTACGTGGTTGTACTCATGATAACATATCAAAGGTTTGTTGTGACTATGATGAACTTGACTAAATACTCGACCATCTTTAGGCTTGTTGTAAGGATGATCTCGTTGGTTAGGTTGATTCCTAATGACATAGGGATTTCGAAAAGGAGTAGTGATTTTGGCTATATTATTAACTACAGGGTTCTTTTCTATATGGGAGGCCACTTCAACTATTCGGTTAAACTCTCGAACATGCAAAGGAATGATGGAGGATTTGATGTCCTAGCATAACCCTCATTCAAAATGCTTGCACTTTTTAGGTTTGGTGTCAATGTCTTCTTCAGCATATCAGGATAATTCAGTGAACTTAGCCTCAGAATGGGCCACAGCCATTTGTTGTTGTTGTTGTAAGCTTAGGAAATCTACGATTAGGTAATCCCTTGCAGACTCTGAAAAGTATTTGTTGAAGAACATTTCTTTAAACTACTTCTAGGTTAGTTCATTCACATTCTGAAAATGTAGAATAAACTGCCACAAGAAGTCTGCTTCTCCTTCGAATAAATACGAAGTCAATCTTACCCTAAGTTCATGGTTAATGCATACTCCGTTAAGAACTTTGAGTGTTTGATGGATCCATTTTTCTGCTTCGGTCGCACCGGGATTTCTGAAGAATGTTAGGGTTTTTTGACCATCCTATATAACCAATGTAATGATGGATAAATTTCAAGTTGAGGTATAGCAAACAAACTCGTTATACTATATCATATCAGGTTTCGTCCACTTACATACCCACACCTGCAGATTTTATTTATTTATATCCATATTTTAACTAAAGTTTTCAAGCCATCTGAGGAACCTTTTGGTCAAACTCTGGGTCTGGGTCGATTTCTGAAGGATCAGAATCATTAGAGGAAGTATTGGTAGTCGTGGGGGTTAAGCAAGTAGTGGTATGAGAAATAGAACCATAGTCGACCGGAGAGTCTGGAGGAGTAGCTGAAAGTTATTTAGGTGTCACAATGTCCCATGTGAGATTGCTTACTTGCTGAAGAGTGTCAAGGTCTTTAAAGAATCTCTTGGACTGTCGGGTTGCTTGAGCTTCTCCCATAAGGCGACCAATAAGCAAGTGGTGTTTGATTTCGAGAGTAGCGATTGCCCAATCACGATCGATGTTTCATATGTGCTGGAAAATCTTTGCGTAACCTACATCTTTAATTGCTCGTTTAAACCTTTCGTGAGTCGAACGACGAATATCAAGGTTGATATCATCCCAAATATTCATTACTGCAAAACATTATGAGCAACAAAATGTGATAAAGGAAATATTTATAATAATAATTAAGAGTGAGCGATTTATTTAATTAGATGTCAAAACTCACAACCAAATTTTAATTAATGCTAGAACATGAAACTATGTGATTCAAACTAAGCATGTAAAGAAAACACAGACTTGGGAAAAATCCCAGAAGGGAAAACCTTTATTTCACTAGAGTCTGGAAAACGCAACTTACAACACAATAGAGAAATACTACAATGAATTGCCACGAGAACTCATAAAGATTGTAGCCTTTAATCAACAATGATTCCCTTAAGAACCACAAAGATCGCAATCTTCTTCTTCAGCAGTGAATACCCTCGAGTATCACAAGATCAGTAGTAGAGACTCACTCTGTACAAGAAAAACTTCAACATAGAAGTGTTTGAGTTACAAAAATGATTCACAAAAGCTTTTGGGATTGATTTGTGGGAATCAAAAGTGTTTTGCCCTTTTAAACATGAAGACTAATTGTAGCAGTTCTGCAGTTTGCATAAATCAAAAGTCTTAACAAATTTCTTCACGAAAGCAGGTATTTATAGGAGAAAACAATTTTTGAGGTGGCAGAATGTCGTTAGAACGAAATCCTCATGTCGTTCAAATGAGATTGACATCTCGTTAAATGCACCTTCAAACGACGTATCAAATGACCTCTAAAACACAAAACAGTACGCCTTCGCTTGAGCCATAAGAGAAGCTGGGCTTCAAACGAGGTATCGAACGACATGTCAGTGTCGTTTGAATGACATGACCAAGTCATTTGAACGACTGTAAGCGAAAATAATATTTAAGTTTAAAAACATTGTACGAAAAACTGTTTAAAAAGTGCCTCGTTTTGATAAAAATCAGTTTAGAAAAATATCCCAATACTTAGTAAAAAGTATAAGTAGCACAAAACTAAATCCATACCAAATATTCTTGACGATGTATAGATATTGGAGATGCTTGATATTTGGATCTGTCTTCTTGAACGTCTGAACGTGAATTGTTTTGATGGTTGGAACGGGATACACCATACTCGATGTAAACTACATACTATGGATAAGATGAGAAATATGTCCTTACAAATCTCCCCTTACAGCTATTCCGGTACCAACTAAAAAATTCGAATTATCTAACAAATATCCTATAGAAATCTAATTACCTCCCCAAAACCCAAAAAGTGGAAAGATATTAAACAAGTAAAAGTCTTCAAAAATCTTCTACTTTTCAAATCTTCAAATCTCTTTCTTTCTATTGATCTTCAAATCAAGAGATTTGTCAAATGTACGCTTTTCATATGTTCAAAGTGTACCTGCACACAAGAGATAAAGAAATATACCTTGTGACGTATCGAGTTTGAAATGAGATAAACAATCATAATTTAAATCAAATCAATTTAAAATCTCCCCCATAAATCAAACTCTCACTCCCCGTTTTTATTTATCCGAAATAGACATTGTAAAGAATAAAAAATAATAACCAGAGCGTGTCACAATAAACATAGAATATCATCACAAATATAATGCAATATGAATCGAGTAACGATAAACTAAGCATGATCAACTATTTTTGAATTTTTCAAATTTTTTCTCAAAATAAAAATGCAACGATAAGTCACACCATGGACTAATACTATGCTAACCAAGTCGATGATGGCATAAATGTAAGGGTGTGAGCAAATTCGATAGAAAAATCAACTCAAACATTCATAACATATATGCATGATGAATTTTGGATACTCCTAACGAATTAACTCAAAATCATCCTTAGGTGTAAAATTATTGAATTTATATGATATTGACTCAATTTAATTAAGAAATCAAAGTCTGAAATGATATTCACACAAATAACGCTCAAAACTATGTAATGCTTTTTTGATACTTTTTCAGGACGTGCAAACCTGCTGATTTTCAACCAAAATCCATCAAAAGATAAACATGATCATATTTTCTATTCTTTTCTTTTGAAGTGATCAAACTAAACTATTTGCCCCCCCTTTTTGGCAAAATTTTGCTCTTTTTATTGCCTTAATTTTTTTTAGGCTTTTTTTAAATGGTGGCTTTCACGACGAGTTCACTTGCCTCTCGAAGCCTTTTCCTGTGTACACTCATATTTTTTTCATAATAAAAAAAATCTCACGAGCAACAGTGCTTGCATGCACTACTTTTATTATCTCATTTTGTGACAATTGGTTCATTTTATAGGCAAGATTGATATGAAAACACCTAAACCAACATGTGACAAAGAAGTGTAATGCTCAAAATAAATCCATGCATGTGTGCATTAAAGGAGACAATAAGACAAACGTGTAAAAAGTAAGTAATCACATCTCAATGACTCAAATACACTATAAAGCACAAGGAAGAAATGATGTAGTGTCTTAAAACACTATCAAAAAGTCACATGGATAATGGAAAGATTTTGCGACTTGACCATCCTAAATGTCCATCCATCTATGGTGTAAAACAAGCTACAAAATCTTTTTGTGTTTTTAAAAATTTTATCAAAATAAAATCTTTTTTCTTTTTAATGTTTTTTCTTAAAAAATGAAAATATTTTTGACTTTTTCTCTTTTCTTAAAGAAACCAAAAAGCTTTTTGTATTTTTCCAATTTTTCTTAAAGACCGAAAATCTTTTTGGATTTTTTAAAAAATATGAATAAGAAAAAATAAATACAATGGTAGTACATACTAGCAATATGTATGAATGATATTGTCACACCCCAAGCACAAATTCATTCTAATAATTTATTTTTATAATAATTAAATCATAATCTTCAGCTCATTTGAAATATAATTCATTTATCATTATTCTCATGCATGATGGACATAATCCTGTTCTTTGTACCATAACATAATTAACATCAGAGTCATAATTAAGAAAGCATGAAGTACTATGATTAACTATTACAGTTATCAAGTTAAACAACTCTACTCAATATATACAATGCGTGAGTATAGTAAAATTCTTAGTATGACAATGACAAAATCCCCATGTCTAAACCCCAACTCTTTTTAATGGTGCAACTCTCAAAATCACCAATCATATGGTATCCTAGTTGGTAGCGTACAAACCTAAAAATGTTAAATATAAACATTAATAAATAAGCTTAGTGAGGTACTCCTTCCCCGCAGTGAAATAACAGTTCTATATCGAATCTATGGATATAAAATCTAAACAATCCTGCCCGTTATGGCAATAACAAATCTTCGAACATAATTTCTAACAAATCCTTGTCATAAGACCAAACAAATAATTGGATCTTTGTCCAATTCCAATCCTCGATCCTAAGACCCAAACAATCTTGGATATTTGAACATCCAAACAAATTTTGAATACCGAAGTATTCAAACTAATCCTGGATCGTAAGACCCAAACAATCCTGGATATTTGAATATCCAAAAAAATCCTAAATAACGAAGTTTTAAAACCAATCCACTCTTAGAACTATATTCAAATCCAACATATCATTTTCATATCTATATATGAAATAATCATAAGCACTCATCTTGGCAACTTATCAGGATTTTTCTTTTCCTTTGTCCGACACTTGCTCAACCAGTTCTTCTTCCATTCCTATCATTGTAAATGAAGTTCCATCCAAATTTATGTTAAGATATTTAACATATTCAATTCATAGTCCAAACATACTTTAATTTCTTCTTGGTAATACAATTCTTACCATATTAGGACCCCAATACAAAATACGACACATCATTTTAAGTTTCCTAGAGTAAAATATGCCCATTTCGTTATTACATAACAAATCTGCCCTATAGGCTCCTTTATCGTTTAGTCAAATTCAAGGAATTTTCATAATTTTTCTACATCATAACTTTATATGAACTTTCACCCAATTTTAATAGACATATTGAATAATGAGAAATTAGAGTTTCATAGTTTTTAGAGCTCATTTGCTATGTCAGGAAAAAACTCAAACGCATGGTATGCATACTTACACTTTTGGGGAACATTCCATACCTGAACTTCAAACTATCACCCAAGATTCATTTCTTGCTATTTTTACATAATTTTCGAATATTATATATATATATATATATATATATACATGAATTCTCTTAAGAGGACCTCCAAAAAATGGACTAAAAACGGATTGATTTTTAAAAAATAGTAAAATATATTTTTTTGAGTTGATTTTTCATGAGATATATAGACCTACATGGGTACCCCCCCCAAAAAAAAATCAGGTCAAAATGAATTCTTTTGCTATTTTAAAAAAATCTTTCAAAATCTGTCAATAAATGTTTGGGTTTGCGCCAGCAAAATTTGACAGATTTTGAAAGATTTTTTTAAAATAGCAAACAAATTCATTTTGAGTTGATTTTTTTGTGGTACCCATGTATGTATATATATCTCATAAAAAAATCAACTCAAAATGTATTTTACTATTTTTAAAAAATCAGACTATTTTAGTCCGTTTTTAGTCAAAAAACGGACGTCCGTTTAAGAGAAAGCATCTCTCTCTCTCTCTCTCTCTATATATATATATATATATATATATATATATATATATATATATATATATATATATATATATATATATATATATATATATATGAGTCTATTTTAATCTCCAACTAGAATTACTCAATTAGAGTAAGTATACAAAAAGATATAGAATTTTGAATACACAAGGTTTCCAATCGAAGCAATATAAAGGGTTTACACGTTCAACTTTCTTTAATCTCGTATCTACCCATACATATACATCAAGGCATGATTTTTTAAATTTTTTTTATAGTTTCTATCATTTAAATCAGTAATACAAGAAAATAAAAATATTTACGAATAGAATTACCTTAGTAACTTTACGTAATTTTCTACGGATTTTTCTCCATTTTTTCTCCTCACTTTCTGCTTCCTAAACTTCTCGATTCTCTCTCCTCAAGTTGCAACTCTTTCATGGATGAATTTGATGAAGGATGAGGTTATTTGAAGGGTTTAAATTCGGCCAAACCAGCCTCCCCTTCCAAGCAATCAGATCATAGTACATCGTGTACTAATAATACAAAATACCACTTAACGAATGGACAAATTTGCCCTTACTTCGTAATTTTAGCATAACTCCTTACTCGGACCTTTTTTTTACACACCAAACCTATTTTTCTCAAAAAAGGCAAAAGAATGTAGCCGTCTCAAGAGGACGATATTAAAAGATAAACTGATGCATATGAAACCAAATGAATCGAGGGTTCGGGGGCTAAGTTACAGAATGAGAATGTGTTAGCCACTCATTTTACCCTTTCAATTTCTCATGGTCTATGATAGTGTTCTTCTTTTCTCCAAAATGTGACGCATGTGTATAATGTGTGCGGTGTGAGAGTAAGTTAGAAAAAGGAATTATCCCAGTCACGTCATGGGAAGGACGAATCAGAATCATTCTAAGGCATGTACAAAAGAAGAACGTAAAAATATGATGTTAGTGTCCATTGAATCATAATTCACTATAAGAAGTGAATGTCTACGTCGAGTGGGAACACTAATATGTAGGAGTACGTGTATTCCCAATACTACTAAACGTGATAAAACATAAAGAAACTAAATGAGAAAATAGGACTCGAATACCAAGATTGTCTCGGGACACCTACATAGCAAAAAGACATCAAAGTTCACATAGTTCAAAATGCATAAGGGTGGGGTTTAACCCATAAATACAAAATTAGAACTACCCTTAGTTTGTTTTAAGAAAAGATGCACAAGTGTATGAAGCGTAGAACTGGGGGAAATTCTAGTCTAGGGTTTGTAGTAAAACCCTCTTTTTAGCTTTTTTAGATTTTATGAAAATTTGTTTTGTGTGTACTAATAATTCGAAAAGGAGATTAAATTGAGGTGAGGAATGCATTAAAGCGAATGATATATCAAAAATGAAGGAAAGAGTAAATGACTAATACTAATTAAATGAGTTGTAAGAGAATGAGAATAGATATTCTATAGGACTTTAATTATGATTTTATAGTAGTAAAGGTTGATTTTTATGGTGGTTGAATGATGGTGAGGTAATGGTAAAATGTATAATGAAAAATGGATGAGGATAATGTAAAAAAATGGGGATAATGTTTGGGAAAATGGAATTTCAGCGCACTGATTTCGAGGGAATGTCTCTGACTTCAGAAAAGGACCCATTGGGAATGAGGTCATATCTTCTTTAAATAGAAAAAATTGGGTTCAGGGGGGTGTCGATCGATATAGGCCTTGGGGTGCCTATCGACATACCCATGACTTATTGACGAAGGAAAATACACCCTCCCGATAGTCAGGAAGTCAGAGGTGCCTATTTGTAGTCTGAAATGGATTTTTCAAAAATATGGGCATAAAATGGAAATCGTAAGTCCTAATCCTCTAGGTCGGGACCATTGGAAAAGGTATTGATATCCCTATAAAAATTCATAGTGCCACTACTGAGATTGAGAGTTTACAAAAGTTAAACGGGGCTCGGAAGCACCCGATGGCCTTTTGATGGGGGTTCTTGGAGTAAAAAGGCAGGTACACATAAATCGTGAGGCTGATTTGTGAATGGTATAGACCATTAGAAAGGGGATTCAGAGCCCTATGTGAGAGCTTTGCTCAAGTTGGGTAGTTAAATAAGGTAAAATAGGGTTCAGGAGCGCCTAGCGTCCCTAAATTAGGGTTTAGAGTAAACGGGTGAGTACGCGTGAACCGTGATGCCATTCGTACCTGGTATAGATCATTGGAAAGGGTATTCAGAGCCCTAAGAGATTTCAATGAGCTTCACTCCGATTGAAAAGTTGACCAGGGTCAAACGAGGCTTGGGAGCGCCTGAAGGCCTCTAGATTAGTGTTCGGAGTAAAAAATGAGTGTGCACAGTCCTTGAGGCCGATTCGTGCATGGTATGGACCGTTAAAAAGGGGATTCAAAGTACTATGAGAGTTAAATGAGCTTTACTTATGTAGGAGAGTTGACTAAAGTCAAATGGGGCTCGAGAGCACCCGGTGGACTTCTAGGGTGCTATGGTGGGAGGAGAAGTGTTAGGGACCTAAGGAAGTATTTATGGGATACCAGGGTAGGGAATGTATTAAGTCCCTCGATGGGCAAGCTTGGAGAAAGCAGAGGTTATCAAAAGAAAAACATCTCATTGACATTGAAAGGTTTTGGATGGTCGAGAACCCTGCTAGGGATTTGAAAGTGGACGATTTAAAGGGTTGAGGTCGATTCTTTAGACCTAAAGAGTTAAGGTGATCGATTAAAGGGGTTGAGGTCAATTATGTGGATCTAAGGAGTTGTGATGATCAATTTAAGGGGTTGAGGTCGTTCTACGGACCTAAAGAGTTGAGACGACCAATTTAGAGGGTCGAGGTCGATTCTACTGACTGAAGGAGTTAAGATAACCGATTCAAATGATCAAGGTCGATTCTACTGACCTATAGAGTTAAGATGATCGATTAAGAGGGTCAAGGCCAATTATTCAAAACTAAAGAGTTGAGATGAATAATTCAGAGGGTTATGGTCAATTCTGCGAACCTAAGGAGTTGAGATGAACGATTAAAAAGGTAGAGGTCAATTATGCGAACATAAAGAGATGAGATGATCGATTCAAGAGGTCAAGGTCAAGTTTGCAGACCTAGAGATTTGAGATGACCAATTAATAGGGTCGAGGTCGTAACTGCAGACCTAAAGAGTTGATATGACCGATTTAGAGTATCGAGGTCAATTATGAGGACCTAAAGGGTTGAGTGGACTGATTCAAGGAATCAAGGTCGATTTTGCGAACCTAAAAAGTTGATAATTAAGAGCGTTCTTTAATTTTGACTTTGCTGGGGAGGGTGTTGTTATTGCGAGTGTTGGAGCACTTTGATTTTGGTTCCACTGTAGATTATGCTAGTGATGTGAGTGCTGGCACATTTGATTTTGGTTCAACTGGGGAATATGCTGGTAATGTAAGTACTGGCACACTTTGATTTTGGTTCCGCTAAGGAGAATACTAGTGATGTGAGTGCTAGAGCACTTTGATTTTGGTTCCGCTAGGGAGTATGCTACTGATGTGAGTGCTATAAGAGGTTTTGTACTATTTTTGGGTAAACAAGTGACATTCTACCCTTGGTGTCCTTGAGGGTTATGGATATTACGAGTATGCATGCCCAGATCCTGAGGTTATTGGGGTATGAGTTTAGGTAAGCCTGGTACCTAAGACAAAGGGTTGTGAGACAAGTGATAGAGGGTGAGGTGACATCCATTTCTGGTTCTTTCCTTTCGGGAATTTCTCACAGATCCATTGTTGTGACTAAAGGAGCTTGGCATTGAACATGTTGTATGCTTGATTTAATGGTTTTTCCTTGTACATGAAAGGAGATTCAAAAGTAAAAAATGATGCATTTTTGTTTGATTATCTCGATTTAATGGATTACTCTACATGCACTTTTAATTTTCTGTCGAGGTTTTATTTTTTTTAAAAAGTAGGAAAATATCTTTTTAAATATTTCTTGAATATATTTTTAGCATATCTAGGTAGAGAAAGGCATTGGAGGATTGGTTTCAAAGAACTTCCCTTTGAAGGGAATTATATCAAAATGAAAGGGGTTATAAGAGAAAAGTGAGGGTTTCCCAGAATAGGGTGTCACCGACATATCCCTAGCTTGTTTATCAACTTGTTATTTCATGTAGACTACTTTAGAATCTTTTGTGGCACTCTTCTTGCATCCTTGGTATTCATAATTTTTCAAAACCATTGATGGGTTAGTTGGTCTATGGATGTGGAGATAATAAGTTTGATGTCAAGTGGATTTAGTTAACTCTGTTGAATTGTGCTGAATCCGGTGTGTCGGAGAGACTATACTGCTAACGGTTTTGCTAGTGTTGTGGCCCTAAGGTTGACTACTAGGCCATTTTTAGTGACTGGTGACATGATGGTGGACTCTCAGGCGGACACAATAGTGTTATGGATGTCTTATCACTGTAATCCAACTGGTGTTATACTAATAGAGACTCTTAATGGACTAAATGCCTAGAAAGAAGGTAAGGATAACTTTTTATGGGAGGGCCCTCATTAGGCATAAATTCTTCGTATTTATCCTCGTAATTTAGAAGTTTTTATCACCTCGTAGGATGTAAATCGAGTTGAATTATCTCATATCCTTGCTACTGACATTTTCTGTATAGTGCATCGAGTTTCATGTATTTCTCTTACATTGTGCAAGTATTTTATACACGTGAAGAAAAGAGAAAAATCAAAGCCAAGAAAAAAAGAAAAGGAAGAAAGTCAAGGGCAAAATAGTAATTTTGCACTGGCAATTAGGATGCTGAAACCAAGACGAAGTTGAAGCCCGTGAGCCCATAATAGCATAGAAAGAAACGACATCCAAATCCGAAGCCCGAGTGAAAAGTTATAAATCTTCAAAGTTAAGAAGAAATAATGGAAAAACAAAGAAAAAGAGTTAGAAAAATTTCCAGGTTCAGTTTTCGCGTCTCTACTGGAATTGTAAACCGGTTTACCCCAAGGAAGAAGAAAAATCTGAACCGGTTTGGCGTGATGCAATAATCATTTTTTATGTTAAAATAAGAGTTGTGCATGAGTAAAACACTTAATAAAACGTGGTTTTTTTATGGTAGAGTAACATCAGACATTAGGTGATGGCTTTTTGTAGAGTTTTGAGAGAATTTTAAAGGCAAGAACTTGGGAATTATTATTCTTCAACATTTATTCACCTTTTGGCTTTGAATTTAAGGGTTTGCATCAATTCAAGTATAATTCCTGTATTACTTTCATGTTCTTTCATCTCTTGGATTGACAATTTAGTAATTCTTAGATAGAGATCGATTTCATATAATTGTTGGCACTTTTTACGTCGAGATGGTTTCATGCAACGTAGTTATCATGATTAATTGTCCTTCTACCATGTCCAGATAGATTTTCAAAGGTTGGGATGCATGAACCCAACCCTAAATGGTTCGCATGGATATAAAAACTTGTTTTTGAATTATTTAATTATTTGGAACGTGTCAGTACCTTACTACAAACATCGTAGGACTTTTAACTTCGTTTGACCTAGGTAAACGGGGTATTTAAGAATGTGATGTGTGTGTTAACTAATTGACCTCATACTCTATTTATATTCTTGATTAGGTATGATACGGGCTCATTCCCTCATATATGTATTACTTGAATTATATAACGTCATTGTTTTAAATTAAATATTTAATTCTAGACTAGTTTCGTAACCGGTGACCTCATTAGGGGTTGGGGAATTGTATTCCGACCTTATCTCTCATTCATATTAATTAATCCGTGTTCTGTTAAGTCTTGCATGCATAGTTAATTTAGTTAAGTTTTTCTTGCTTATTTGGTAGAAATTCATAACCTCATCACAATCACCTTTTCTTCTTATTTTCATGAGTCGATCCCTTAGATTAGTCATCTTCCCTATTCATCATCATAATTCTTCATCTTAATCCCGATGTTCGATACTTGGTTTACCAGTTTATTACTTGAGTGATCGACTTACACTTGAGTCGATATGAGTACGCACTAGAAACACTTTTAAAGTCATGTTAAGCCCCGTGATACTATTCATATGGTTATCCGAGAGACTGTACCTGGTGGTCCTTCTTGAGTACCCTCTAACGGGTGTTCTTAATTTCTTTTCTGGATCATTCTTTAATTTTGGTCCGTCGATGGAGAACTGGATGAATTGGCTCATAGAGCATAAGTCCATGAGTTTTCGCTGGTCCGTACTATGGTGGGGCAATCTTTAGCCTATGTTATAATTGGGTGATTATCGGTATGTGTGATTGGTGGGATTTAGCCAGACTTTTTTAAATTTTATTCCTTTGTATATATCTAAGTTCTTTTCCGTGAAGGACCTGACTGAGTCGCTAAGAATGATTTTAGTGCCTTTATGGTAGCATCGTCTACCGTCTACCCATCCATCTCAGTCTGTTTGGGAGGATGGGTTCATATCTAGGGATTGTCTGAAGTGGATGTGGATTTGGGTAGTTATGAAGATTTCTACTGAAGATATTGGTCAAAGGTGGCTTGTGATGTTTGACACTTTAGAGGAAGGTGTCATGTTTTCATCCATGCTAATTAATGCCTACCACTGCATGGAGAAGATACAGAATCCTAACCAGGATTGGGATTCTTGGGGCCCTTCGATGGCAGGAAATGACGATGAAGTTGGTCCTTTCAGCAGTTAAAAGAAGATCTTGAGTATGATGGAGGGGGTTGGTAACATGTTGGTTTGTTGTGTAGGTTTTTGAGGTGTTTTGGTTTGTGAAGCTTGTAAGAATATTGATTATTTTTAATTCTTATTGTTGATATTTCATGTAATTTCTATACTCCTTTTTTAATAAAAAATGATGATGATTTCAACACATTTTGTTGTGTCTTTGATGATTTTTTTACTTGATCTATTTATACTGATAGCTAAGGCATACACAATCCTTTTGGTCATTTAAGTGATGAGGGAGACCATCATCCTCGGTGGAAAAAAAGAATATCATTTTATGAAAAAGAAAGGACCATGCCCATGTGTGTCTTATGGGTTGCGTACGTACCTCTAGAGGATTTAAAAATTACAACCTTCTCTTTTTAAAAAAAGATGATTTTTGAGAGAGAATTATGAACTACTTACTTCTGAGCAGAGAGGGGGAAGAAATTTTGTTTAGAATAACAAGGAGGTAAGAAGAGTCGCAGTGCGACGAGATTTCAGACTAAGGGTAAAATTTCTTAAGACGGTCTAAATTGATTGGACGCACCATTTTTTCTCCATCGAGGTCTGCGAGCATAGCGGATCCATCAAAATGGATTTTTTACGATGTAGAGGCCACTCCAATTATCGAATCTGATGATAGGTAAATATTGCGTATTTCATCCTCCGAACGGACACATTTGAGCTCCCTCGGGTATCTTATTCCCTATATTTATGCTCGTTAAACAGACAACCTCAGATTTCTACGTTAACATGTTTTGCAGGGGTTAATCGAGCTTTTATAGGTATTTAGATGCTAAGTGTGAAGTTCGAACACATTCTGCTCGATTTTCGTACGCAGCCACACGTTCAAGGGCATTTTAAAATTTTCATAGCTTGGGCACCTGGCCCAACATCTATACGGAAGTTGTATCCCTCCTCGCTAGCTTTACATGGCCATGAACGGTGCGCGATTACGAGTTCATATGATGAGGTTACGAAAATTTCAGCGGAGGGAAAAACATTGAAACCAAAAGAGGAGGAGAAGAGGAAGAAATGACAATGCAGTGTGCTGCTTGAGTCTGCCCTGCTTGATCGATCGATCGCCCAAAGGGGTCGATCGATCGATCGATCCTCATCGACCAAAGGGGTCGATCGATCGATCCCTTATTTTTAGCAAATATTTTGCCTTTTCTTTTCTTTTCTCTTTTCTTTTCTAATTTAATTCCAAATTACTATAAATTAAAATTTTGATATAATAAACATATATGTACGATTTTAGGTTAGATAGGTTAGGGTTTTGAGGGGTTTAAGAGATCCATATTCATTTCTCTCTTGGTTTTACACCCTTTTGGGTTTGTAATTGGTGCTTTCATCTCCCTTTCCATTAATATAGTTGCATTTCATTATTTCTTGCTTTGTAGTGTAATTTCCATGATTTCTAAATTAGGTTTACATGCTTTCTTTCAGTGCTTTCTAGTGTAGATTTATCGCGTTTCTTTACCGCATTTTTACGATACTTTCTAGGTAATTTAAATTCGGTTGTGTTTGAATTGAACTCACTCGGGTTAACACGTTGCTTTGCTTGGTGATAGTGTTTACGGGTGTATTTCGGGTGCTTTGTCCTAGTTATTACACCTAGGAGATTTGACGGGGCCTATCATGTATGTCCCGTGCTTACGACCTTTGGCGCATAATTTTTGATATATTTGTTGACGCCAAAATCTTATTAGGCTTTTATAAGGATTTAGGGGCGTGACAACCCTTGATTCAATTAACTGTCAAAACGAGACGCATTTGTAATAACACGTCGACCCATGTAACCATTTTATACAAATTAACCCGGGTGGGGGATTTTTAACGCAACCTATAGTTTAACTGCTTTCATAATCTAGTTTCATTTTCCCACGCCTAGAATAATCATTTCCCTTTTATGCATCTTTTCCTTTTTAGTTTGTAATCACCTTTTACACTTTTATTTCGGATCACTAAATCATATAAATTCTAACGACTCGTCCCTGTGGATTTTTGATACCCGACTTACCGCTGTGCTTGCCTCGCAAGTGTAGTAGTAATTAAGGTTTGTTTGTATAGTCGCAATGAGAGAGAAAATAACGACTGTGCACTTACACGCGCACACTTCTCGCTCGCTATCAAAATGGCGCCGCTGCTGGGAACTTGTTTGCTTTAGACTTTATTTGATTTAGTATTTCATAGTATTTTCTTTCTATTTGTATTATTTGCTAATCTTTTTGTAGGACTTCCACAAGTGAGCACTTGGAAACGCTCGAATTTTCCTCGCGCGCACTTACTTTGTGGAATCCGCCACTTCGAGTCATTTTTGGGGTAAGCATGTCTTATTTCAATTCTTTCGGTAATCCTTGTTATAATTCTCACAATTCTCACAAGCCTATGACTTTCGGTGAATACTTAGAATCCCAAAGTATAAAAAGTTCAAATGTGACTTTGGGCGAGTATAACGAAAGTCAAAATTTAGATTATTGGAATTTTGATGATGATGACAATGATTTTGGGCCTTTACCTCCGTATAATAGGAATTTTGAAACGAATTCGAATAGTTTTCAAAATTCCTATCATAATGAGGTTTTGTTTAAGTTCGATGTTAATTTTCAAAGTTCCCATTTTCATGCATCCGCACCTCGACCTATGACATTCAGTGAGGGCTTGCGTATGTATGAAAATGAGAAATTTGAAAATCGCTATCGAGAAGAAAATCGTTCGTGGGAACATGAATTGGATTTATTATTTGAGTCCGACGACAATTTTGCTTCCGAGACTTTCGAAGTCGAAGAATATTTTAAACCAAATGAGGTACTTTTACCTACTTTGGAACAAACCATTCTAGACTTTGCCCATTTCATAATAGATATTGAAAGTGAGGATGAAAATGACGTAATATCTATTTGCAATGAAATGATTTCTTCTTTGTCCCCCAAAGAAGAACATTTCATTTAAAATGATATTATTTCATTTGAAACTCAAACTTCATGCGATGATGATTCATATCATGAGTTTGAATTTCTTTCATCCCCATTTTCATTCTCTATTATCACACCATCACAAGTACCCTATGATTCGATTTCAAACTTTAATGTTTTAAACCTTTTCACCGATGAGGAGTACTTGCTCAAATCGCTCTCCACAATCGCATCCATGCCTTCGTGTGTGCTGCCTCCCATTCCAATTTCAAATTCATTGGGAGGATATTCGGCTTTTCTCGATCCACACATGTTTTTGTCACCCGTTTAATCCAAACCCCCCATCATCCCTCCAAAACTTTTAATTGACGATGGTTCTTTTCTTACGCCTTACACATACCTTCCGTTGTTAAAATGGAATTCGCATTTTTCGGAGGTCTTGCTTGTTTGTGAGGGTACACCGGTTATCCTCCAAAGTCAAATCATTTTCACGGTGGACCCTTAGCTATTTAGACTTATAGTGTATAGTTAGTGTGAGGCCTAAATAGTAGGTTATATATAGTTAGCTTTTTATTCTTTCTTTCTTTTTTATTTTTAGTCTCTTGTAATTAGTTAACTTTTTGTTATTTGTTTTTGCTATGCTCGGTACTAACTTGTTTTGTATATTCTTTGGACTTGTTCATATGGGGATCGCTCCAATTTTGGGTAATATCGCTCTTTTCCTCTCTTAACTTGGTTCTTAATTCACATTGAGGACAATGCCAAGTTTTAAGTTAGGGGGTGGGGGATATTCTATCCATTTCTTTATTTAGTCCATGCTTTTGCTCACATTTTAGTTGCTTAGTATGCTTTTCTTAGAAAAATTAAAAATTTTAAAAAGATTTTCTTTCTTTTTTCTCCTTTTTTGGGCATTTTGCCTTTGTTTTCGATGATAAATTTCAATAATTGCCCGATCCAATAGATAACCCAATGATGCATGCTGTCGATTTTAGAAGTTATTAGACTTTCGTCGTCGTATCATTGATATTATGAATAACTTCATGCATTAAACTTTAATCCCATGAGCACATGCACTTTTATGGTTATATTGATTTGATTTAAGATTTTTATAACTCGATAATCTTTTGTTGCATTGTATATACTTACACCGACTAAGCTTTGTACCTTTCTTCGTTTGTGAGTGTATACATTATTCTTTTCTCATTGAAAACGTTTAATTCGTTGGTAATCTCACTATTCTTTCATTTGATCGTTCATTAATTGAGTTCATACTTGAAATGTGTTACTTGATCATGATTTCATATATTGTTTTGACTCGAGAACTGCGTAAACTTTTGGAAATGATCATATGCCCTCTTTGTTATATCACCCATATTAGCCTTGACCTCACCCTTATATGTTTACCCTTGTTAACCCCTTTGGGCCTAAATATAGCCTTTCGTTTCATAACCCAAATCCCATAACCAACTCTAAATTGGAGTTTTAGCCCATACATACACTTTCCATACCTTTGTTTGGAATGTAACTTGGGATTTAATGTTGTTGTTATGATGTCGATTGCAATTTAGGCATATGAGAGTTTGAAAAGTAAAGAAAAAGAAATGTGAAAAAAAAGTGAAGAAAAAGAGAAAGCAAAAAGCAAAAGAAAACAAAAGAGAAAAATGAGAAAAAGAAGAAAAAAGAAAGAAAGAGAAAGTTGTAAATGTTGTATATAGTTCAATAAGCTTTGATTACTCTCCTCGATGATATATTTAACGCCGTTTTGGAATTTGTTTTCCAATTTTGATATTGGCCGCATTTTCCCATTATCCCCAGTTTTCATCCCGAACACTTTGAATCCGTATATACATTCCTTCATTTCATACCCTAGCCTAACCTACATTACAACCCTATTAAAGTCCTATGTAATCCTAGGTTGATGTAATTTAAAAGTCATAATAGTTTTGATAATCTGTGAAAATGCATTTCGCCTCCTTTAATGTGCGGTATCCTTTCATTGAGATTACAGTTTTTCAGTTTATATATAGCGTTCTTCATTTGTGACATGTGCGCGGCCTAGTTTCTATTTACATTTACTCTTTAGCCCGCATGTTCTGTGTGTTTCCTCCCTATTTCGAGTGAATTTGCTTGATGAGTGTAATGCCCGTGAGGATTGAATATATGCTTGCTTTAGTGCTTATCCAGTTGATATAAGTTTTTTGCCAAATCATACTTTGCATGTGCTCGCTCCCCCTCCCACATTTTAAGGTTTTAATTCTATGAGGTGCATTCTATAATGTTAATGATTTGGAATTTTGTTTGAATTCATTCAATGTGCTAATTATGTGTATGAAATCCTTTTCGTAGTAGTTGGGCTTGTCGCATGTTGGGTTGGACATATTTTGAGGAAACCATGTGATGTTTGTGGGTATCATCCCTGAAAACCCTCACGAGACGACACTCGTCCACTAGGGTGACCTAGTGGTTTAAACAGCTTATTGCATATGATAAATGCAATCGAATCGCCCACGAAAGTGGCCTTTTGCTTTTATATCATATTTTTTCCTATCCTACTTTTGGTTTGCTTGTAGTTCTTGTTGCATCCTATTTCATTGCTAGGGACTAGCAATGTGTAAGTTAGGGTGTGTGATGATACGCAAATATTGCGTATTTCATCCTCCGAACAGACGCATTTTAGCCCCCTCGGGTATCTTATTCCCTATATTTATGCTCGTTAACCAGACAACCTCAGATTTCTATGTTAACATATTTTGCAGGGGTTAATTGAGCTTTTATAGGTATTTGGATGCTAAGTGTGAAATTCAGACGTATTCCACTCAATTTCTGTACGCAACCGCATGTTCAAGGGAATTTTAGTCTTTTCTTAGCTTGGGCACCTGTCCCAACATCAACACAGAAGTTGTATCCCTCCTCGCTAGCTTTGCATGGTCGTAAATAGTGCGCGATTTCGAGTTCGTATGATGAAGTTACAGCGATTTCAGAGGAGGGAAAAACATTGAAACCAAAAGAGGAGGAGAAGAGGAAGAAATGACAATGCAGTGTGCTGCTTGAGTCTACCCTACTTGATCGATCGATCGACTAAAGGGACCAATCGATCGATCGATCCTCATCAACATTGGATATTTTGTTCATGATCGATCGATCGATCGACCAAAGGGGTCGATCGATCGATCCCTTGTTTTTAGCAGATATTTTGCCTTTTCTTTTCTTTTCTCTTTTCTTTTCTAATTTAATTCCAACTTACTATAAATAGCAATTTTGATATTATAAATAGATATATACACTTTTAGGTTAGATAGGTTAGGGTTTTGAGGGGTTTGAGAGATCAATCTTCATTTCTCTCTTGGTTTGACACCCTTTTGGGTTTGTAATTGGTGCTTTCATCTCCCTCTCCATTAATATAGTTGTATTTTATTATTTCTTGCTTTGTAAAGTAATTTCCATGCTTTCTAAATTAGGTTTACATGCTTTCTTTCAGTGTTTTCTAGTGTAGATTTACCGCTTTATTTATCGCATTTTTATGATGCATTCTAGGTAATTTAAATTAGGTTGTGTTTGAATTGAACTCACTCGGGTTAACGCGTTGCTTTGCTTGGTGATAGTGTTTACGGGTGTATTTCGAGTGCGTTATCCTAGTTATTATGCCGAGGAGATTTGACGGGGCATATCATGTATGTCCCGTGCTTACGACCTTTCGCGCGTAATTTCTGGGATATTTGTTGATGCCAAAATCTTATTAGGCTTTTATAAGGATTTTGGGGTGTGACAACCCTTGATTCAATTAACTGTCGAAGAGAGACGCATTTGTAATAACTCGTCGACCAATGTAACCATTTTATACAAATTAACCCGGGTGAGGGATATTCGACGCAACCTATAGTTTTACTGCTTTCATAATCTAGTTTCATTTTTCCAAGCCTAGAATAATTATTTCCCTTTTATGCATCTTTTCCTTTTTAGTTTGTAATCACCTTTTACACTTTTATTTCGAAGCACTAAATCATATAAATTCTAGTGACTCGTCCATGTGGATTTTCGATACTCGACTTACCGCTGTGCTTGCCTCGTAAGTGTAGTAGTAATTTAGGTTTGTTTGTATAGTCGCGGCGAGACAAAAAACAACGAGTGTTCACCTACACATGCACACCTCTCGCACGCTATTAGAATCCCAAATAGGTTCCATGATTTTCTTGAGGGCAAGATATCCTTTTTGGACATCACGGTCCATGACCTTATTATTGAATGATCATGCAATACGATGATGGTAACCTCGTATATGATATAGGGATTCTAACCTCCTTTTATCTAAGAGCACATGTTCATCGTAATTATTTTCATACTAATCTTCTTCACTAACTTGACTTTTAAGAATAACCTGTAGAGAGGGTATTTCAAGTTCTACAGGAAGGACCACCTCCATTATCCCCAATGGGTATTCAGATGGAGGTACGGTGGCCCTAGAGGGTACATAGGATCTGATCGGTCTAGTCTTTATGGATTTTGGTCATATTGCTAAATATTGTCTTGAGGCTTTTATTAGCGGCTATAATAGCCCATTGATTTATGGTCGATAAGGAGAGGACTTGTGCCTTTAGATTCTATACTATTCAAATAGTTTTGTGACCTCAGCTTTGAAATGGTGCCCATTGTTTGACACCAGATCGTGGGGAACTCCGTAGTGAAATATAATGTTCTTTCTGATGGATTTAACTATTTTCTTTTCATTCAACATCGGTTATGACTCTGGTTTGACCCATTTCGTGAAGTAGTCAAAGGAGACCAGGATGATATCATGCCCGTTTAAAGCCTTGATAGTGACTTTATCGATGATGTCTATGCCCCAAATGGAGAAGGGCTAAGTAGAAGCCATGTTGTAAAGTTCCCGACAAGGCAAGTGCTTAAGGTTGGTAAATTATTGGCATTTGAGGCATCTTCGAACGTAAACAATGCAATCTTAAACATTAATGGTCCAGTATTATCCTTGACGGGTGATATTTTTGGTATAACCATTCATGTGGGGTCTCATTCTCCACTGTGGATTTTTTGCATCATGTTTTTTATCCCTCCCCTGCTATGCGATGGAAGTGGGTTCCATTGAAATTCCTTTTAAAGAGCACCTTATCGCTGATGATAAATTGAGCAACCAACCTGCGAAGGGTCACACGGTCTTTCTTGTTAACATCTCGAGGATACCTACCATACTTGAGGAAGCACCAAATGTAATTATATCATAGTCCTACCATATGTGAATCTTCTTTTGTAACGATCTTTATATGGTACCAGTGAGTGAGTGCAGCTTATTTTTGGACAAAAAAAGGGGGCCATTGTTATCCCTGCAGGCATGTCAACCATAGAGGCCAAGGTCACCAATGTGTCGGCTAGGATGTTCCTCGAGCGAGGGAGGTAATGGAAGCTGACATCTTTGAATTGAGAGTCAAGCTCATCTAGGTGAGCGTGGAAGGGTTCCATTTCCTAAAGATCTGTACCATGATGAAGGTTGGGTCTCTATAGACATCCACGTGTTTAAATTCCTCTCTCCAAGGCGATCTTGAGCTGTACGGTATATGCTTCATATTTCGTCATGTTGTTGGTGCAAGGGAAATCCAATTTGATGGTAACGGTAGTGTGAGAATCATCGGGGCGATGAGAAGTATCCTAATACCATATCCTTTCTTATTAGTGGCTCTGTCGAAGAACATCTGCCATTTGAGGTCCTTGTGAGAGGTGCAGAGAATATTTTCATCTAGGAATTTGAAAAAATAAACCTCAGTTCATTGTATGGGATTATCGGCAAGATAACCGAAAAGGGCTCTCCCTTTTTTAGCCTTCTGTGTGATATATATGATATCAATTTCAGCCAAAAAATCAACCAGTGGACCATGCGGCTAAATAAGGTAAACTTCTCCAATAGGTATTTCATTGGATCCATTTGGGAAACCAATTTAATAGGATATGCGAGCCTGTAGTGTCGAGCTTCTACGTGACCCTGACTAAGGAGATAAATTCATTCTCTAATGCAATGCAGTTTAACTCTTGCCCAACTAGTTTTCGACTAGCATAGTAAATTACTCTCTCCTTATAGGATTCTTCAATTTACTAGGGCAACATACTTCTACTGTGGTGTCACTGATAGTTAGGTATGGGAGGAAGAGGGGACCATACTGTGGAGGCATGAGTACGAGAGGTCGGGTGATATATAGTTTGATCTGATCGAATGCTTCTTGACATTGCTAATTCTAAACTTTTGTAGAATCCTTATGGAGAAGCTTGAAAATAGGCTCGCAGATAGAGGTTAATTGGCTAATGAATCGACTGATGTATTGGAGATTACCCAGGAATCCACGCACTTCTTTCTCCGTAATGGGTGGTGGCATCTTGAGTAATACTTTTAGTTTGGCAGGGTCCGCCTTAATACCTTTTTTGCTGACCATAAATCTAGGGAGTTTTCCCCTTGTGACACCGAAGATGCATTTATGCGGTTTGAGTCATATCTGGTATTGTCGTAGCCGCTCGAAGAATTTCCTCAGGGCAGGAATGTGACCTTCCCGAGTCTTAGACTTGATGATCATATCGTCAACATAGACTTCAACTTCCTTATGGATAAGATCATACAAAATGGTTGTAGCGGACCTTTGGTAGGTATCTACATAATTCTTGATACCGAACGACATAACTATGTAGCAAAAAGGTTCCCGACGGGGTGATTAAGGCGGTCTTTTCCTAATGGTCAGGATGCACCTTAATCCGATTATACCTGACAAAATCATCGATAACACTACACTAATATGGTCCATTAGTAATATATTTATTTTACGATTACTAACGTTACTATATCATTACCATGCATTAAATTCTTATAGTGTTAGTAATAACTTCTAACTGTTACTTATTCATATTTAGTATTTTAAAAATAAAAGAAAATTAACCCTCAAAAACCCCCGCTCACCCACTCTTCTCATTTGCCATAAACCCTCGCTCACCCACACTTATCATTCCCCCTCACTCCACCGTCTCTCTTCACGCCATCGCTAGCCTCACGACCACAGTTCACCAGCATTCACGACTACAATTCATTGCCGCCTCTCTCAAAAGTCTGATGATTTCATAAGGTAACACATAAGCATAATTTTTGAATTTCAATTCTATCTAAGCACAATAAAGGTCAAGATTCTTCCACGAGAATAAAGGGTCGATTAACCCTCCCATTTTCATGATCCCTCCCAAAAAAATCTCAGTAAATTACCTTTACCCCTCTATATTTTCGCACGTGCTCTCACACAACACTCCACTTTTCTCATTTCTCTTTCTCTCTCCTCTGACATCTCACTTCTCCCCCTCTTAGATTCTTCCACCAGAAAACCTCTCTCTATATATCTCTCATGAATCAAAAGTATTTTCTTCTTTAGATTTTAGGTTTTTGAGTATATGGATTTTAGGGGTTTCATTTTTTTATTTTTTTCATAAGCTTTTAGGTTTGGTGTATATGGATTTTAAGGGTTTCGTTTTTTTTTTCCATAAGATTTAGGTTTGACGTATATGGATTTTAGTGTTTTTAATTTTTTGTTATGGATTTTGTAGATTTTGGTTTGGGTATTTATTTTTTTACACATTTTCCCCTTCGAAATATAAGTTTTGAGTCTATAGGTTTGGAATTTTTCATATGGGTTTTAGATATGGGTATATACGGATTTTAGTTTTTTTTGGGTATTTTTTTGGGAACTTAGCTTTAATCTTGATTTGGATTTGTATAATTTTTCTCTCTCCAATTTTAAGGCATTTTTAAAATTTAAAATATTTTTACCAAATATATTGCTGCCTAAGTTTTGTGATTTTTTTCTTCACATTTTACGTATTTTCCTAATAATATTTATTGGTATCGCAGGATATGAGGTACTCTTTTCTCATATTTCTCACTCTTAAGTATAAGTCATTATTCTTCGAGTTAATTTGCATGTCTGGGTAACTTGGGGTGTTTTTTTTAAAAATATTGTGGGGTCTTTTACTATTTCCAACTTTAATAAAGAGAAAAGGAAGATACATTCATGACTCAAGCTAAAACTTTTTAGTGAAATTTCTTAAAAGGGTAAGAAATTTGAAATTTTCTATAACTTTCTGGTGGAATTTCTTAGAAAGGTAAGCAATTTAAAATTTTCTACTTCCATATTTTTATTATTTTTGTGTTAATCTATTGTTTTTTTAAAACTTGTACGTGAATTGAAGATGTTTTGTACAATTAGGTATATCATTTTGTTTCTTTTATTTACTTTTGTTGTATTATTTTAATTTTGATGTATAATTAGTATTATACACGTGTTATCATTTTCTTTATTATATTTGTTTTCTTAATTTGTTATGTAAATGCCTCTTTTGAGGTTACACACAAGTGACAATACCTTTGTGAGTTTAGTTACTCATTTGAAGTAGTGGGAACTTCACTTTTGGGGTTTCTTTACAATATTTTGATAGGTGTCTTAGATTAGATCTAGAAAATATTTAAAATTTGCTATTACATTAAGTTCTAAAGATTTGTGTCTACAAATGTGGTGTAAGATGTAAATTGCACTATAGTTAGGAATTAAAACCATTTGTAATAGTTTAATGATTATAATTTCCCCAAACTGATATCTTATTATTATTATTATTTTAATGATGGATTTCTGATTAAGATGTTATTGATATCTTTATAATCTAAAATAAGTTTTTGGTCTTTTACTTTAACTTTCACTTTCTACACTACATGTTTGATATAAATGAGTTGTTTTAATGCAATTCACATTTACTCTTAGTAAAATGTTATTTTTTGTTTCCAAATGAAGGAATTTTGGTATGGAGTTATGAGGCACTGCCAATCTTTTTTCAGGTATCGCACTTAATGGTACTTTTTAAAGTAGCCGTGCTAAGATATATATTGCCATAATTTGTTTAATAAATTGATATCCATTAAACCCTTCGATTGGATTTTTTGTAATTCACATTTTATTGTTTCATGTGGGTTATATTTGCTTGTTCACATTTGGATTTGTTTACCTCAACCACCATATCGAATCGAGGCCATCAAGACACCGTACGTTCTAACATTGGCTTTCGCTCGGGGGTTCAAAATTGGGGTATGTTCCAACATTGCTGATTCACATTTGGATTTGTTAATCACTCTTTATCTTAGTTGTTATCTCAATATGTAAGATTCATCATTGCATAATCACATTGGTATTTGTTTAGATTTTCACTTAGGTTTGAATAATGAGGATTACATTCATTTTGTGTATGCACGCAGGGTAGTAAGTGTTTCTTTCTTTCTAAATATTGGGTCCCCATTTTATTGATTTTTTTTATGGTCCCTGTCTGCCATTAATTTGAATCCCGTCACCAACTCAATGGTTATTCCAAGAGACGTTCTTAATGAAAAACTTCCCTTTTTAGTTTAATTTTACAGTTTCTAATAGGTTTCACTATAGGTGGTTGTTTTTTATATAAACACTTAACACTTGGTACTCAAACGCTGACATTAAATTATGTCAAGTTGAATTCAAGGGGAGAGAGTGGGAAGACAAGCTTACACATTTGCTCATCCTTTTTCCAATTAAGTATGATGTTAATTAAATTAAGGCGCTATCTTTACCATATTTTTGTTTATTCAGGAAAAAACAGTTGAAGGATAAAAAACAAACTAATAAACCTAAGTTACTTACAAAAAACAAAAAATAATTTTGTACTGATCTCCCATTTAGAAAGAGCCCAAAATAAAAGAACCTTCTTTCATTTAATCTTCGAGTGGTGCTTTATATTTAATTTGTTATGCTTCATAAATTACTTAAATATTAACATAACTTGTAGTGATGTGTTATTATTTTTCTACTAATCTAATTCCTTTTTAAGCTCATTAGTATGTTAAATCCTGTCACTGCTGTAGAAAGACTTTGTATAATGATTTGTAGTATTGTAAGTGACTATTAGACCAAGTTATTTTGAGGTTTATTTATATGGATTTTATGGTTTATTTGATATAAACCTTTTTACCCCAATTTGTACTGATTTCCCATTTATTTGTTTTATGGTCTATTTGTATTCATTTTACTGTTTCTTTGTAAATGACTACCATGTTAAGTTATTTTGAGGTATATTTGTATTTATTTTATGATTTTAGAGTTATTATATCATCTAATTCAACGATGGTAAAATTAATTACTTCAAGTTCTTTGTTGGTGGATAATGCTTTTGATTGCATTATATATTTTTGATTCTTTTTAACTCAGGGTGTTGTATATTAATGTCATTCTCGGTATACACAAATATTGCATTTTCAAAATTGAGTGGGTTGTTTTTGTTTTATTTTTACTCACATTTTAAGTTTTGATGATAACAACGTGGTACTTAATAAACAAATTGGATATTGGACTTCTAACATCCAAATAGAGGTTCTTATTTCACTTCTAATTATGCAGGTACATCGACTCACTAATGGCATTATTATAAACTAGCAAATACCCATGCCTAAATGCTTTAGGATTCTTTTATTTTTTTCTTTAATTTTTATTTTTGCTTATAGCAAAACATGAAGAAAGTAGGGTTGCTTATTTCTGGTTTGATTTGGGTTTTTGGTTTAAAATCTCAGGGGTATGCTCCATGATCTCTCTCTGTTGTGTGCTTAAAACAGAGGTTTTGTGAATTCTAATCAAGGTTTTTATTTCACCCCATTCATTCTTTTAGTGCTTTAATGGGTTTTTTGCTTTTTGCTTTATTTTTTTCTTTCCCAATTATAAATCAAGTTTATTTTGGTTTTGGTTTCCAAGATATCTCTCTGTCATGTGCTCATGCAGTAATGTGAGATGCCATATAGATTTTTTGAAGTCTTAAATTTATTCAAATAGCTTAAGTCTTATATTTATTCAGATAGCTTTATTTGAGTTTTAGATAAACAGTGGAATATATGCACGCTCTCACACTCATATCGATGGTTTTAAAACTTGATAAGCTTTTAGGTCAATAGATATTTTAATAGGGGAGGCCATTTAAACAATATTAAAATGGTTAAAATAATTTTTTTGTGGTTTTGATGACTATGCAAGTAATGTGTGTTTCTTATTTTGTAGTGCAGTGAGGTATGGCCTATTGAAATGGGGTTTGGACTTTGAAAGAATTGATTTCCGAATTTCACATTTTTACATTTCACCAATAATTGATTTTATTTATTGTTTGGTACAATGAAAGAGAAACGATTTGTTTGGTGAAACTCATGGAATGCACATGGCAAATAATTGATCCAACTACAATTAGTTTGGGCAAGCTTCCTTGATAAATAAATATGAGTTCATAACCCCAAATTGAGTTTCTATGGTCTGCATTTTGTTATTATTATTGAATATGAGAATTTAGCTTTTTTATACATGTTTGGTTATGATTTTATATGCCATTTAGTTGTTAGTATTCAGATTGATAATAACTTGAATAAATAAGCTCTACTATGTGTAGTTGAGCACATATTCTGTTTGACTTATATTTTTTTCATTTTGACATGATAAAAAGTTCTCAAACAAGTACTTAAAAAAGGATTATCAACAGTGAGTATCTATAAATGGCACCATTTGTTTGATAAAAAGGATTCTTCGTAATTTTTTTTTTATAGTTTTCAATAATTAAAGAACGTGGTTAGTAATTTTTAATAGGCTTAAACAGTTTTTTGTGTACTATAGTTTAGCTTGCGTGATTAGTAACTTTTTTTGTTGTTTATTTGACATTTTTATGACAAAAATACTACGAAGTATGTCTACTTATATGGTGTTTCTATAACCACTGTACTGACGAGTCGATGAATGTGTAGGTAACCTTTGTTTTTTCTTCCGGACTATTAATTTGACGAGTGTTATTTTGGTGAATATGGTGCCATTTTAGTGATTCATTGATGATTGTACCCAATTCTATTTCATTTAAAGATTTTATATCGCTGTTTGTTTTGAAGGACCCTAATGGGTTAGTATGTGGTGAATAATAATCCATTTTTAATAGTTTATGAAATTCATGATATTTTTTGTTATTGTTTTGGTGGGATAGATTGTTGGATATAGCTTTTTACACGTGATATAGCTTTTGTATAATTATGGTTGAATCTTTTTTCATTCATGGCTTTGCATTTTTACATATATAATTTTAGACTTGGTTTTTGAGTTTTACTAAGTTTTCTAATATTTTATATTTATTTAATTATAGAAGTCATGAATTAGATTAATATTTGGATTGAACTGTAAGCGATATAAGTGCTCTGGTATCTGATTGACAATCTCATTTTGATTTTATAACTATGACTCACAAACATGGATTTCATTGTGTAGGTGGATAAATACACGTTAAACTTTCAAATTAATTATAACTAGTTGTGTTTAAATTATGTGGTGTCCCGCGTATGTGCTTTTGTATTGTGTGCGGAGTCTAAAATTGGGCAGTTTTGAGGAAACCCTCTTATTTTAGGAAATCCGCTTTAATGTGGGGTGTGAAAAAAATAACCTAACATCTTTGTTGAGTATTTAATTCATTATTAATGTAAGATATGTTTTGGTGTGTGTACTGGAATGATTAAGTTTTGATGTTAATGTGATTTGGTTTTTGACCAACTTTACTCTTTTCATTTAGTTATTTACCAAAGTCTTTAAACTGGGGAGGAAATTATATTCTTGATGATTCATTATATAGATTCCCCCAATTTTGGGTTTAGTATGAGATTGGAAGTTTTATAGTGGACTTATAAATGAGTTACCGTTTGTGCTTGAAATTTATAACTTCACTGCAGGCTTACTACAGGTAAGTCCACCGGGCGTGTTTGTTAGCCTGTACGCTTGCACACTTGATGCATGTTGATTGTTGGACAAAATTTCAGCAGTATATTTTGGCACGGATTTCTGCTAGTATATATGCATATATATAATAATGAAATCGAAAGAAGTGGAGACGAAATTATGATGCTGAACCCTAAGTCGAAATTTTGCTATTTTTATAGTTGCATAGCATGTACATAGTCAAATGCCAAAATGAATGTAATTTTTTTCCCGATTTATTGGATGGTTTGCAACTTTCTGAATTCTTCTATGTGTAATGTTTTGCACCTATTTTGCTTATATACTTGTACCGAAATTCATTTTTGTTGTGCGGTGACCAGTGTGATTAAATGTTTCTTTACAATTGTTACAATTTAACCCAACCATCTTTTATTTCTCTTAAATTTCTTAAGTAATGACATTGTATACTTAGTTCTATAAGAGAACCTTCAACAGGGCTAAAAGTCATTTAAAGAGTAGTTCAAAGTAATATATGGTTTAGTCCTTCGGAAATATTTTTCGAGAGATATTGGTTATATATATCCACGTATACTTTATACGAAATTTCTCTTGTGACAATTTCCCACACAAGAGAAAATGGGGGAATTATTATTATTGGCGGTGGATTAAATTATAAACAAGTACCGATGTTCATGAACAAAGTTCACGACTATTTATATTTGATGCAAGTGGATGATAGTCATTAATTTTTCTATACTTTAGTAATGCCACCATCATTATTTTTAGTATACATCAGTATTAGGCATTACCCTGCAATTGATTTTTTTGTTTTGTTTTTATACTAATTACCCTGAATCAAACCTTATGCATTGTTATGTAAATCTTTACTATAGATAATTATGGGTATTTGAAACTATTTTATAACTATAAGATGTTGACTTGGAAATTATTGATAAGTGGTGATTTGGGTACAGTTTGTCCAAAAAATTTAGTTTCATAAATAGTGCAAATGTCACTGAAAGTTCAGTTTCATGTTGGGGGTGGGGAGAGAGTTGATTCTCCAAAAACCCATGATGCACATGTCGATGATATTAGATCCTAATTAGTGCAATGATCCAAGATCTTGACATTATTGAAAGGTAAATGATTTTTGAAAATAAGTATGAATAGACCGAGTTATTTGACATATACTGCATATAAGTAGCGAACCCATGTTAGAGGAGAGAAAATAATTTCATTAAAACAATGTAATAGATTAAATGAGACCTAAATAAAGCCCTACCCATAATCTATTATATGTCAAACTGAAGGATTTTGGCTCACGCCTTTAACAATTTTTTGGTACAGTGGGCGGGTTTTCTCAATAGATCCCCAAACTGATTTGGAGATCATATTTTATTTTATTCAAGTTACGAATTTATATGTAAATATTATTCAATTATATTTGAATAGCCGATTTGATTAAGTCAGCGCTGAATATAATGATGTCAATGTGTTTGTATGTTATACTTAATTAACCTTTTAGGACCGTTGAAAAAAATATTCCAGGCCATTAAGCATCAACATTGGAGCCTTCTCCGACTGTTGGAACCTTCTCAGTTAACGCTTCTCAAATGCTTATTGTTTCAACCATTTTATTTTAATTTGAATTTAATTTTGATTAGGGTTTGATTTCATAAGTAGAGCTTAGTTTATTTTCGATTAGGGTTTGCTAATAAGACCTCTTATCAAATTGTTTTCTAATTAGACCTCTTCTCTGATTATTTTTGTTTTCTACTTAGACATCAGTTACCTGCTCTTGTTTTAATGCTTTTCAAACACTTGTTGTTTGATTATTTATTAATATGTTCAATAAAGTTACCGATCTTGTTATAATATTTGTTAGACGAATCATTGTTAAGGGTTAGATTCTTTAAAAGTTAAAAGTCGGTGGTTAAAAGGTTAGGAAACTATGTTTATTCTATATGGTACATTTAAAATTAAATTGAATGTAGCTTACATTATGAGATATACCTGCATTATATTACACGATTTAACAACTATAAATACTACAAATTCTTGCATTTCGGTATGTAAGTTCAAAGTTTCACACTGTCTTTTATATAAAGTAATGATTTTTTTTATAGTAAAGAATGTCCCAAATATTTAACAAAGGATGGATGAATAAGAGGAACAGAGTACGCGAGGTTTATATAAATGGAGTAGTATCTTTATTTGATTTAACAATTGCAAATAATGGACATCATCTCTCAATATTTCCATGTCCATCTATCAAGTGAAGAAATAAGAAGAAGTTTAGTGCATCAGATATCACGACTCATTTGATTTAGCATATTATAGACATGACATTTACTACATGGGCTTTACACGGTAAAATAAGATCCTCAAACTCCTCGAATCCCGTTATAAAACCTATTAATTGTGAAGGATATGTTATAAAATACTAAGAACATTGATAATGAAAGGCTTCGAGACTCAGTTCCCATGTGCTACAGAGTGCACAAACAACATTGTGGAGAACGTGAACTAGTAGAAAAATCACATGTTAATGAGAATTATCAATAGTACAATGGATTAGCGATTGAGAAATTACACCATTCATGTGATGGTTCTGCGACTAATCTCTCTACAATTTTGGAATTGCATAATTTGAAGATGTAGTTTGGTTGGTTGGGAAATAGAATTATCGCTCTGTTATCGATTGTAAAATGGTGTCTTTCGAAAGAAAACACTTTACCCGAAAATTATTCGCAAATGAAGAGAATGATGACAGACTTAGGGATGAAAGCAAACTACATTATTGCTTGTGAGAAAAATTGTATTTTTTATTAGAAAGATAATGAATACTTAGAAGAATGTCCTCAGTGTGGGAAACCAAGATATTTAGTGACAATGAGGAAAAGAAAAAGGGTATGTAAAGAACCGATGAAAGTATTGAGATATTTCCCTTTGATTCCAAGGCTAAGGAGATTATACACTTTACCTTGGATAGTGCATAAATGACGTGGTACCATCAAGAAACAAGTTCATGGGATGATCAATGACATCCTTGTGATTCATCCTAGTGGAGAATGCTAAAAGTAAATGGCCTAATTTTACTAAAGAATGGCATAATGTTTGGCTTTCCGTAGCTACAGATGGGTTCAATACCCGTGGTATAAAATCTAGTAGTTATAATTGTTGGTCAGTTATGGTTGCGCCTTATAATGTGGGCCCATATTTGTGCTTGAAATGTGAGCTTTAAATATTGTCTTTATTAATTCCTGGGCCCAAGACCTCGGGTCAAGACATTGATGTTTTTCTTCAGCCTTTGGTAGATGAGTTGAAGCAATTATGAGAGGGAGTTCTAACTTTTGACATGCACTAAATGGAACAATTGACATTGAGAGCTATGTTGATATGGGGGATTCATGATTTCCCCGCATATGAAAACTTATCTGGATGTATAACATATGGCTACAAAGCATGTCCAATTTGTGGTGATGAAATACCATCAATTCAGTTAGTTAAGAGCATAAAGATAGTTTACACAGACTATCATATATTTCTTGAAAGAGATTACCCTTTATGAGTGGTAAAGATTTGGGACTTAAATCACAAGAACTTAGACTTCCCCCGGTTTGAATTATTGGAGACGCACTTGTGAAAGAGTTGAGAAAAATCAAATATGTACCCGATAAAGCCTTGAAAGTTCCCTCTAAGAAGTGTAAGTCTTATAATGTGAATGGAAGTAACCGCGATGTGGATAAAAGCGACAGTGTTGAAGTTATAGAATCATGCTATAAAAAATCCATTTTTTAACTTGGAATATTGGCGACATCATCAAGTTCGACATGCCCTTGATATGATGCACACCAAGAAGATCGTTGTAGAGAATTTAATAAACACAATTCTTGGTTATAATAAAACAAAGGATACTGAAAAGGGTTGATTGGATATGAAGGACATGGGCATACGCAACGGTTATCGAGAAAAAAAAGATAAAACCAACGGCACCATTTATCTTAGATAAAGAGGAAAAAAGACATCTCTGCTAAATTTTGAAAGACTTAAGGCTTCCTACCAGTTTTTCGTCTAAGTCGAGAAATATTGTAAGTCTTAATCCCCCGTTTCTGCACTTATTGAAATCCCATGACTATCATTTTATAATGGAACACTTGATACCCGTGTTGCTCTAACACGCCTTCCTGATATATTGAGATTTAAGAAGAGTAATCCAACAATTAATCTTGTTCTTTAAGATGTTGTGCGCTAAGATCCTCATCCAACAAGATATCCTAAGATCCAAATGCATGGTTGTTAAGCATTCTGCATGTTGGAGAAATATTTTCCACCATCTTTTTTTGATACTTGCATTCACTTGACTATGCATCTAGCAAATGAAGCCTTGGTTTGTGGACCAAAAATGCCTCATTGGATGTATCCGTTTGAAAGGAATTTTCATATTTTAATAAAATAAAATATGCACAATCCAAGTTAATATTTTTTGTTGTTAATTTTTATCTCCTGATACAAATAGGACGATGAAAGATTTGAAAGGCATACCCAGTAATAAGCGGTATATTGAAGGTTCCATTACAGAGTCTTATGTCGTTTTCGAATCTGTTAGGTATTGCATGGAGTACATGACAAATCCATTTGATAGAAATCATAAATTCTCATGTGAAGCCTTTTTAGAGGAAGATGGAGGGTTCTCTGATGAAGGGTCTTTGCTTGGTGATAATACTATAACATTAGGACCAATACAATTCCAACAAATACGTCGATGGTTTTTATTTGGACTTAATGTCGATGGACTTCGGGATTATTATAGGTTAGAGTTCTTTATTCTATTATCAATTAAAATTTAATGAATATATTATAATTAATAACCACTTATATCAAATGACATATTATAATGAATATGAAGCATCATTAAAATCCACGTCTCATATAAAAGAGAAGGGGATTGAAATGACAGAAGTGGAGAAATAAAGTTCTTTTATTCCTTAGTTATCTGAGAAGGTGATTCTATAAATACTAACATTTTTAATTTTTTTTTCACATAACCTCCTGAGATAAAATATATTGACGTAATTATGATTTGTTTCCATTGAACACAGTTGGTGACATTAGGAGAGACAAAGGCAAGAAACATTGTGGCGGTTAGTTTAAGGGCCGCAGTTTTAGGCTAAAACATATAAAAAATATCGTGTAAATGGTTTCATATTATCTTTTAAGTATCATGATGATACGGTTTTTACACAGGATATTGGTGTTTCTTTGAAGGAATGGATGCAATTTTGATCCAGAAAAAGTGATAAGAACCTCACAAATACTTAGACTATGGTATGGAGTCATCAAATAAATAATTGAGCTAAACTATACCGCATTTAATGAGGTTGTCTTTTATTGTGATTGGGTGAGGGTGGATGATAGGACTAATGGTTTTAACCTTTGTTCGGCATCCAATTTAGTAATGGTGAATTTTTATAAGTTTAAGAGCATTGACAATGAGTTTAATGAGTCTTCCATTCTGGCATCTGAGGCTAATCAAGTATTTTATTCTAAAGATCTTAAAAATTCAAATTGGCGGGTGGTTATACATTCACTAAAGAGATTGATGAGTCAAGTGGATGATTTTTCGTCTATTCCGAGAAATAGAGGAATTTATACAAAAATAGATATAAGAGCCCCACCTAGGTGGCTTGAACATAGATGAAGGATTTCTATATAAATAGACATCTTTACAAAATTGAATCTAAACAATAATTAATTGGAAGATTTGATGGAATGGAAACCTAAAAGGTCCATTTTAAAGGTACCTCTAACATACCTAGGCAAATATAGGACTGAATTAAATGTATGAAAGTCTCTGAAAATCATTCCTTAATGAGTTAAATTGTTGGCAGTGGAATTCTTTTCTTTGAGGCACAAGTTGAAAATAATATTTACATTGAGGATGTACTCTTTAATTTGATTGATAATTATAATTTAAGACCAAGAGGGTGATGGATTGAGCCTTTGAGAATGTCAATGATGATTTTTGAATCATATTCAACCACAACATTTTGAAGGTGAAGAGGCCCGTATAAGTTTAAATCATACAATAAAGATTTACATTTGGGTATAGAAATGTCAGTCTCTCCTTTAAATAAAGAAAAGGCATGGATTAGGCAATCCTTACTGTCTTTGATAATGCCACCTGCACCTGAGAGATTTGAGATACCTGATTTAGAGCCCTCTATGTTGAGTTTAAAGAAGCCTTGAAGGAGAGGATTCCAAATAACTAATTGGAAAGCTTTAGAGTGAGGGGATTGGAGCTTTATATGGAATATCTGAATCAGAACATAATTGTTGGAACAAGGAGAATTGAACTTCATATAGGAGCATGCTGTAGATATAAGTTGAGAGGCCGTTAAAATAACTTGATCGCTGATAATATTCTTTCCTTCATGAAAGTTTAAATTTTCTCTTAACCAGATGCTCCAAATGACCCTTGCAAGAATGATTTCATAAAGGAATGATAAGTAATCAAGCTTAGTTTGTCTCATCCACCAAAACATTAGCATTGAGTTGGGGGAGAGGAAATTAACTTTGACACCAATCTGTAATACCCCGTATTTTTATGTTTTTTAAATTTGGGGATTTATTAAATTTAAATTGAGATATAAACTTAAATATTAATCCAAAAATTTATTTTCATATTTACTAGCGTGATGTGAGTTAGTAATTATTGGAAATTTGCTGAATATTATTGAATGAGTAAAGTAATATATGATATTTATTTTATTAAAATTGTCACGAGTGAATAAAATGACAATTATGGAAATTTATGTCAGGACGCGCCTGTATCGTGTCGGGACTAAATTAGTATTATTAAAAGTGAATAAATTATAAGTCTCCCGTATGGTTATTTTGAGTATGTCAATGTGTCCGGAAGGGTCGAGATAGTCAGAAAAGTGTACCCAGGGGTTTAGTTTGAGTCTCAGGACGTTTTTACACCTAACCGGTAACCCGTGAGGGCATTTTGATAATTTTCTATTTTTGGCCTTTAATAATGACGAAATTCATTAAGATTATATCAGATGGAGTGCCAGGGAAGTTAGGGTTCTTAGAACCAAAAGTGAAGGAGGCCATAGGAAGAAAAAGGGGAAAAGCTTTCCAAGTGTTCAAGGCCAAGAACCACCAATCTTGCACACCACCAAAGGGTAGATCGGGAGAAGAGGATTACTGCGATACCAATTAGAGTCATCGAATAAGACCTTTAATTCTCAGGAAAGTATTTCATCTTGCTTCTCTTTTAAGTTAATTGTCACACCATGTTAGATTATGATAATTGAACCTATATTTCATGGAAGAACTCAAGGATTTAAAGGACCTAATCACATGTTGTTGGGAAAATAAATAAACTCTGGACATCCCAATCATATGTAGAGGATTACCCATGAAATTTGATTAATTTAGTAGTAATAAATCTGGAAAAAGACACAGAACTATGATAGTTTAGGGGAAATTTAGGGTTCTGGATAATTAAAATGAATTGGCCATTAATTCAATTCCATTGTTAAATTTATGTATGTTTTACGTAGGGAATCTTGCATACATGTGTATAGAACTTGTGTTAATGTTCTTTAAGAATTTGGGAGTTGTAAATGACGTTTTTGGAGAAATTGGAAGATGAAACCCGTAGGTTTTAATGGCAGTTTTTGGGCAAGAACTGCGTGATCGATCAATCGACCCAAGAACATCGATCGATCGACCCCATTTCCTCGATCGATCTACCCCTCCTGGAAAACTGCATATTTCTCGTCCGTTGGTTTAATACAGTTTTAATGCATAGGAACCCTTGATTGTTATTGTTGGAGTATAATGGGACATAGAGAAGACCAGTAGAGCCTAGGTAGACCCCGTTGAGTGAAACTTAGTGTAAGATGAGACTTTGGGTTAACGAGGAATTATTCATGTGTATACGAAATCATGCGAACCTTTAATAAAAAGATCGAGACTCGTAAGGGAGTTAGACCAGAAGGTAAGTGAGTGTATGCCTATTGAAATTATACTTAGAATACTTCGAGAAAGGAGAAGTGAGTATGAAGTGAAATATAAATGAGAATAAAATGACGAGTCGGTTATGCGTAAAAATCGAGTAAAATGTGTCAATAACGGATAATTGTAGCTATGGGTCGTGGGCACACCTAACTTAGAAATGTGGATATTTATATATATATATATATGATTGTGTGATTGTGAATATATTATATATCTGTGTAAAAATCATACTCGGGCTACTTGCTATCATGGGGGTTTCTGCGCCGGGACGGTCTTATCTCGACTAGGCCTTTATGGGGGATATTGACTCGTACCCTAGAACATAGGATTCCTTGGTACAGGGCAATCTGATTGATAGTCAGACGGTACTAAGAGACGTGAGGGTGTGTGATGGCCTCTTAGTGACTTGGAACTATGCTTCGCCTCCATTTGTATGTATTTTATGTTAATACAATTCGAGAGTGATTCCGAACTAGTATTTCCCTTAATATGAGTGATACGGGGACTTGATAGCAGAGTATGCCAGCACCATAGATTTTATGCGGGGTGCCGTTAGTATATATATTATATGAGTGGCTAATATATATAATTATGCTTAAGTATGGGAACTTTCTACTGTGCATAAAAGTAGTTAAGTAATGAATAGATACTCCGACTCTATTATAAGTGTTTGAGAAATTTTATGACATCACTGGAATATTTTTATATATAAATAAGATATGTAAGAGCATAAATTTCAGGAATTTATTTATCTTCGCCATCGTAGTTAGCGGTATGAAACTTTATGGGAAAGCTAAGTTAAAATAAACTTTTGGGGTAAATAGTACGGTAGGCGTGCACACTAGAGGAGAGGTGAGAATTTCTCAAGAGAGTGATGCGTACTAACATGGTTGTTACATTAGCCGATAAGCAATTTATTTACTTGCTCTTATTTTTAGTTTTTCTTAGTTAGGGCATGTGTTTCCCATTTCCCTATTCAGTTGGATTTGTCAGAGTTATGTTCAATTATATTTCCGGTATTTGGTACCCTTTGGCATTTAATTTTGGTCAGGATGGTTTTATTTATAGTTTTAAACTGGTTTGGTTTACCTGGATGATTCAAATTCTTATGTGTTATTATCCATCTTTAGTATGTCAGTGTTCTTAAATTGTTAGTTATTTAAAAAGGTTTTCATATTTGGATTTAATAAAATGGAAATAATGTTTTAAAATTATTTTGACACTTAGCTTAATTGTTTAGGGTGTTTAAATTGGAAATTTTATTTTACGATAGTGATGCTAAGAATGAATTAACCGTTCACCTTGATTTTAATTTAATAATGGACTGATCAACCGGTATTTAATTAGGCGGGGTGTCACGGTGGTATCAGAGCATCATGGTTCTAGTGTCCTTTAGGATCTGTGCGACTTATTATGCTTCCGACGTTGCTTTGCTTGATATAGAGCCCTATGTTTAGGATTGTTAATTTCTATGGTGAGATTCCGTTCTCCTTCTATAACGTATGTACATTAGTGAATCTTATTTGCGTTTGGGTGTGTTCGAATAATGGAATATGGCAGGCAAGGACCTTTGGGCCGATAATAGGAGACGAGGCTTAGTTGAGGTTATAGAGTATATTCAAGGAAGATGACCGTAGTTAAGGTCACCCCTATTATGGCACGAGAAGCCAGAAATGTAAGGACGACTAGGGCGTAACCTATGATTTCCAAGTGCTTCTATCGTCGAAAGAAGTGTAATAGTAGAATCACCTAATGTGGTACGACTGGGGAAAAAGTCAGATGAAACATTGAAGAGAACAGTCAGTGGAAATTCTAGAAATGCGGAAATTGTGTGTGTTAGACAAAAGAGGTAAAATATTCAAAGGTTTGGGCATATGACGGAGTGTGGCTAACTGAAAGTGAAAAATTTGGAGTAAAATTTTTCTTTGCTTGTCGAAATGAAGTTATAATGGTCGGAGTCAACTACCACTTTTAGAAGTGGAATGCTATGTCTATAGAAGGACATTGGGTACAAATTTACTGCATGTTCCTTCATCGGATGTTCAGGATAAAATGTGAACGTTGTTCTGAACTCATCACAGGAGGAACCGACAGAGGTCCGTTTGTGATTATGAATCTAAATCGTTAGCGAATCTTGTATCAGAGGATGTAGATATAAATGAAGGAGAGGAATCCAAGTGGGAGATCGACTCATAATAATAGTTAATACCACTTAAAAAGGGAATTTTGCTGGACGGTCGATTCAGAGATTGACAATGTCATGCTTTATCAATAGAGAAGATAATGCTTCTTTGTGTGGGAAGCTAAAAGAATCAAAGAATTTAGTCAAGAATAAGATTGAATGCAGCGGTGGTAGTATAGCACCACAAGGGGGTGTGGATACACATCAGGGAACCCATTTAAATGAACCGAATAGCTGAATTCTTATCGAGTGATGGTGAATTTAGTAAGGACTACTATAGCCAGTAGCATGTTCTTTAAGGCCAACAAGGCTAAGGGAACAATGGGGGTAGCCATCAGGAATCAATCCTACCAAAGTTCGAGAGAAGGACAATTTTAATATGGTTAGTATGACAGATGATAAGTGAATTTTGTGCAGAGGTATTGTGTGAAGGCTGATTCACATGCGTTGATGTTTCCCTGAAGTAAGTAAAGGGACAAGAGTAGGATGCCTAGTAAAGGACAATGACTAAAGTTGTTTTTGGTTTGGTTTGGTTTGGACAGACATATTACATCCGGGGACCATTTGTGCAGTCAAGTTGATTGGCAAGGTAGAAGTATGAGTTTTATCCTTAGAGGATGAGGCGTATTTTATGTAAAACGAGAGAGTCACTGTATTTTGTTCATTTCTAGATTAACATGTGAGACGGGTTTAATGTGTATAACTATAAACATTATTATTACGTGAATATTTTCCCTAATGTAGCGGGATTTTCTTTAGTGTTGTCCGTGGAGGATGAATGGGTGTATTAATAGTGTTATATACTTTATTGATATTAATCATCTTAGTGATGTGATATACAAGTATGATATTGTCTTGGTTATAACTTTATAGAAATGGTTAGTATGATAGTAGGCAGTTATTGCAAGGCTATTGGAATGGTTGCATTAGTGCAACATGTTTTGTTCTGGCGAGGCCTCACATGCGAGAGGGTCGGACTCGGACTTATATTATCTATTTTAGAGACTTCGGAGGGGATAGTGGGCTCGAGATATTCGATCCCGATGTGTGTAGGGACTTTGTTGTTATGATTCAGTATGTATTGGGTTTACTGTTGAGCGAAAAGATTTAACTCATTATTATGTTTAGCGCTCAGGACTTGGTGATAGGAAGAGCGCATTGATATATCTATCCTTTAGAGATGTGGAACTTGAGGGTTATAACCATATGATTGGGGACGGGATTTCGAGAATCCCGATGATATGTATTCGAGGTTTATGGAATATGATTACCACCAATACTGAATGATAGTGCAATTAGTGAAATGTTCTTTGTTAAGTGTAATTACGGGAGGAGATGTAACTTTTCTGTCAAGAGACGGAATAAAGGGGTACATGCTATGGATGGAGGGCCTGATGGATTTCGAAAATCGACAATGCTAGGTAGTAGTGTATCGGGGGGGGGGGGGGGTCCTTATTTGGATTTCGCATTGCGAGACATCCCACGCATGAAACTTAGCGTAAGGTTGGAAGTAGGGAGATGCTTGGTCATAAATCCATGAGTTCGGTACCTTGGTCGTTATTGGTGCAGGAATTTATAACTTTAAGTGGGAAGTTAAATTATGATTTAAGGCCAGTGGAGTCGGTGGTGTGGTAAGAAAGCATTGAAAGTTTTGTTTTATCACTACTAGTTGAAGGATGGAATGATGATAAGGGTAATTTAAAATTGTGATTTCTATGGGTGATTGAGAATACCCAAATGTTGTAACCGCGTTCTGAGCACAAGGGAAATAAAGAGTTGGGATGATTTTTAGCGTGGATTATCTCAGAAGAATTCTTAATACAAGAGAGAAAACTTGTATTTATTTTGATGTATAGAGCATTGGTGATTTATTTTAGTTGTTGTATATATTCGGGAGGATTGTTGTACTTATTTGAAGAAATTTGAGATTAGTGTTTCCCTTTTGTTATTATGGGATGTAAATGCTGTATACCTAGTATTTTGATGAATTTGGTTAGTTTTATCGATGAGTAGCGCACCGTTCACTCTTTCCGGGTGGGCGGGGTGCTACAGAATGTGGGCATCCTGGTTAGCTGATGTTAGAATTGTTCGAGTTGTAGGGATGTGGGCATATACGTGTGGAATATATGTTTATGGAACTAACATAACGAGGTCGAAGTGGTAGAGTGGATTAAGCATCGCGTGAAGAAGGATGATCCATATATACGTGTGCGATTAGCGTAGCACACCCGAATTTGATTAGAAGGCCGTAGGAAATAATTTAAAAAGGGGTATTCCTTGAGAAGGGTAGAATTTAATTATTATGAAGAACAATCGGAGCGGAGTTATAATTAGTCAAATGTTGAGAGAGACTGACGCGTACAAAGAGTGAAGATGTTAGTATGGTACAAAAGGTCCAGAAGTGCACATCATGGAGAAAAGTGCGCGGATCGAAACTTTCAGTACATGCAAAGGAAAGAATAGGAGTATTAAGTGTCACTTAATGTGAGACATTTCAAATGGAAGTCGATGTTAACTGGGACATAGTGAGTGGTCTCCTCATACACCACTCATAGATAGAAATCGGTTGAAACAAGGGGATCAACTAGAGTATTTTATGGCTATCGACAATTCCTATAGTGGAAGAGGCCAGTAAAGTCCGTAAAGTTTCTTGTATGAGTTGCCAACCTCAAGGTAAGATCAAGAGTTCCTTCGAACATGTGGAATAAGATGCCCAAGAAGGAAGTGATTGACACTCCTTGGAGTGATTTGCAATATTAGCTAGTGTGCCCCAGTCTTCCTTCGAGAGGAAGGATCGCGCCGGTACGTGGTCCTACACGGTATTTTTCTGAATTAGGTTGAGATTTTTGGACCCCACCTTTAATATGGGATTTCAGGAAGCAGCGGGGATATCATTTTGTTTTAAGCAGGTTGTATCACCCATGATTCGGGGAGTAAGCGAGCGGTGATTAACCATTAGTGGAACAGAGTGAAAATAATTTTGGATTCATGGTGATCATTTCTTTTCCACAACGGTTCTAGCTAACAAGTGGAGTATAGTACGATAATTGGGGTGGATATTACCTAATCGTAGGGTTCCGTGGGATCACTCGTACCTATTTATTGAGAACAAGATGCTTATTGAGGTTTTGGTGTGGAAAAACCTTAAATTTTCTCACTATGAATGTTAATAGATGGACGGATAATAAATTTTTTGGATTGGTTGAGTTAGATTTTGATGTTTATGGTGGAATTACCATGGCTGTTTTAGGCAAGCAAGTTGTGGTCAAATGTTCGTGTGGTTTCTCTGAGAATGGGAGATTTGTGTTTAGATAAATACGAGTAATTGTCATGTAGTGATGTACGTCCCAATAATGTTAAAATAATGGGAGTGATGTATAGACTCGCCTTATGCGAATGTTTTCGGATAGGAACATATTGTGGAGTGTCGTTAATGAGAGTGTTAAACAAGTTTGATGTGAAACGGGGGCTATAGTTGAGTGCCTTACTTTGAAGTTAGTTTGCATACTAATAAGGTATCCATAATTGTTTTTACCGGATATGCCTTATTTTTTGAATTTCGGGAAGAAATTCCGTTATTAGGGGGGAAGTATGTAATACCCCGTATTTTTTTTAACTTTTAAATTTGGCGATTTATTTAATTTAAATTGAGATATTAATTTAATATTAATCCGAAAATTTATTTTTATATTTACTAGCGTGATGTGAGTTAGTAATTATTGGAAATTTGCTGAATATTACTGGATGAGTAAAGTAATATATGAGATTTATTTTATTAAAATTGTCACGAGTGAATAAAATGATAATTATGGAAATTTAAGTCAGGACGCGCCTGTATCGTGTCGGGACTAAATTAGTATTATTAAAAGTGAATAAATTATAAGTCCCCCGTATGGTCATTTTGAGTGCATCAATGTGTCCGAAAGGGCCAAGATAGTCAGAAAAGTGTACCCGGGGGTTTAGTTTGGGTCTCAGGACGTTTTTAGGCCTAACCGATAACCCGAGAGGGCATTTTGGTAATTTTCTATTTTTGGCCTTTAATAATGACGAAAATCATTAAGATTATATCAGATGGAGTGCCAGGGAAGTTAGGGTTCTTAGAACCAAAAGGGAAGGAGGCCATAGGAAGAAGAAGGGAAAATGCTTTCCAGGTGTTCAAGGCCAAGAGCCACCAATCTTGCACCCTCACCAGCACCAAAGCGTAAATCGGGAGAAGTGGATTACTGCGATACCAATTAGAGTCATCGAATCAGAACTTTAATTCTCAGGCAAGTATCTATCTTGCTTATCTTTTAAGTTAATTGTCACACAATGTTAGATTAGGATAATTGAACCTATGTTTCATGGAAGAACTCAAGGATTTAGATGACCTAATCACATGTTGTAGGGACAATAAATAAACTCTGGACATCCCAATCATATGTAGAGGATTACCCACGAAATTTGATTAATTTAGAAGTGATAAATCTGAAAAAAGACACAGAACCATGAGAGTTTAGAGGAAAGTTAGGGTTCTTGATAATTAAAATGAATTGGCCATTAATTCAATTACGTTGTTAAATTTATGCATGTTTTACGTAGGGAATCTTGCATATATGTGTATAGAACTTGTGTTAATGTTATTTAAGAATTTGAGAGCTGTAAATGACATTTTTGGAGAAATTGGAAGATGAAACCCGTAGGTTTTAATGGCAGTTTTTGGGCAAGAACTGCGTGATCGATCAATCGACCCAAGAACATCGATCGATCGACCCCATTTCCTCGATCGATCTACCCCTCCTGGAAAACTGCATATTTCTCGTCCTTTGGTTTAATACAGTTTTAATGCATAGGAACCCTTGATTGTTATTGTTGGAGTATAATGGGACATAGAGAAGACCAGTAGAGCCTAGGTAGACCCCGTTGAGTGAAACTTAGTGTAAGATGAGACTTTGGGTTAACGAGGAATTATTCATGTGTATACGAAATCATACGAACGTTTAATAAAAAGATCGAGACTCGTAAGGGAGTTAGACCAGAAGGTAAGTGAGTGTATGCCTATTGAAATTATACTTAGAATACTTCGAGAGAGGAGAAGTGAGTATGAAGTGAAATATAAATGAGAATAAAAGTGACGAGTCGGTTATGCATAATAATCGAGTAAAATGTGTCAATAACGGATAATTATAGTTATGGGTCGTGGGCACACGTAACTTAGAAATGTGGATGTTTATATATATATATGATTGTGTGATTTTGCATATATTATATATCTGTATAAAAATCATACTCGGGCTACTTGCTATCACGGGGGTTTTCGCGCCGGGATGGTCTTATCTCGATTGGGCCTTTATGGGGGATATTGACTCATACCCTAGAACATAGGATTCCTTGGTACAGGCTATCTGATTGATAGTCAGATGGTCCTAAGAGACGCGAGGGTATATGATGACCTCTTAGTGACTTGGAACTATGCTTCGCCTCCATTTGTATGTGTTTTATGTTAATACAATTCGGGAGTGATTCCGAACTAGTATTTCCCTTAATATGAGTGATACGGGGACTTGATAGCCGAGTATGCCAACACCATAGATTTTATGCGGGGTGCTATTAATATATATATATTATATGAGTGGCTAATATATATAATTATGCTTAAGTATGGGAACTTTCTACTGTGCATAAAAGTAGTTAAGTAATGAATAAATACTTCGACTCTATTATAAGTGTTTGAGAAATTTTATGACATTACTGGGATATTTTTATATATAAATAAGATATGTAAGACCATAAATTTCAGGAATTTATTTATCTTTGACATCGTAGTTTGCGGTATGAAACTTTATGGGAAAGTTAAGTTAAAATAAACTTTTGGGGTAAATAGTACGGTAGGCGTGCACACTAGAGGAGAGGTGAGAATTGCTCAAGAGAGTGATGCGTACTAACATGATTGTTACATTAGCCGATAAGCAATTTATTTACTTGCTAAACTAATTTTAAACTTGCGCTCTGACCGGTTTTTTGTTATTTCTTTTCTCTTGTGTATATATGTATATATATTATAGGTGCCCAGCCATAGGGGTGTCATACTTAGAATTCTTGGATCGGATGCGCTGCAGCTTATGTGGGAGTTGCAGGCCATTACTTAGACGACCTCATTGTTGACTCTACTCTTATTTTTAGTTTTTCTTAGTTAGGGCATGTGTCGCCCGTTTCCATATTCAGTTGGATTTGTCAGAGTTATGTTCAATTATATTTCCGGTATTTGGTACCCTTTGGGATTTAATTATGGTCAGGATGGTTTTATTTATAGTTTTAAACTGGTTTGGTTTACCTGGATGATTCAAAATCTTGTGTGTTATTATCCATCTTTAGTATGTCAGAGTTCTTAAATTGTTGGTTATTTAAAAAGGTTTTCATATTTGGATTTAATAAAATTGAAATAAGGTTTTAAAATTGTTTTGACACTTAGCTTAATTGTTTAGGGTATTTAAATTGGAAATTTTATTTTACGATAGTGATGCTAAGAATGAACTAACCGTTCACCATGATTTTAATTTAATAAAGGACTGATCACCCGGTATTTAATTAGGCGGGTTGTCACACAATCAAGTTTTCAAAAAAATTCTATGTAATACCCCGTATTTGTATAGCTTTTAATTATGAGGTTAATTAAATGGAATTGCTTTTTATTTGGGATTTGTTAAATTAATTTGGGATTAATTAATTGGAAAATTAATTCGGATTTAAATGCTAGCGAGATGAAAGTTAGTATTTGGTTATTATTATTATGTTGTTGACTATTACTGAGTGATTATGGTAATATGTGATCATTGAATTTATTAAAATTGTCGTGAGTTGAAAATACGGTAGTTTCGGTAATTTAGTTGGGACGCGCGTGTCAGTCGTGTCATGACCCAATTTAATGGATTTAAAAGTATTTTATTCTTATGTCACCCGTATGAGCTTTTTGAGTGCACCAACATGTACGAAAGGTTCGAGATAGTCAGAAAGCACTAGTCGGGGGTTTTATTTGGGTCCCGGGGCATTTCTAGGCCAAACCGGCAACCTGGAAGGGTATTTTAGTCAATTTAAAAATTAAGGAATTAAGACCCACGAATTTTAGTGGTTATTTATTTATTATTGGAAAGGCCATTAGGACCATTATCAGCCAAAAACAAAGAGTGGGCTACGTGAGTTAGAGGGAAAGTTGCAGGAGGTTTCTAAAACCTAACCACCAACCACCACCACCATATCTTGACAGAATTGTGATTGGAGAAAGGAAGAGAACCAACCCTTAACATCATCAACGGATCAGAAGTGGCATTTTATAGGCAAGTGATTTATCTTTCAAAGATTCAAAGCATATAGTTTACATGTTTTTATAGATTTGAAGATTTATAATGAAAAATGAAAATTGAATGGATTTGTAAGGTTTAAAATCATAATCTGGATAGGACTTGCATGTAGTGAATGTTGGAGATGATAACAAACACGAATTTATGATTTATGGGTAGAGAATTATGAAATTTGATTGAATTATGTGATGTTCTTGAAGAAATAGGAAAACTAGGTTTTTATATGTAAATTGGGTATTTTGATTCAAGTAATTTATGTTATAGGTTGATTTGATGAATCTAAAAAGTGGGGAATGATGTAAACATGTTAGTAGGTTGATTAGTATATTTCGTTGTGAGTTTGGACGATAGAATGAATAGTTTGAGGTGTAAAAAGTGGAGAACCCGTAACTGCTAAGAATTTCTGGGCTGGTACCTGCTTGATCGATCGGTCGACTCAAGAATGTCGATCGATCGAACCATCGATCGATCGACCCCTGTTCTTCGATCGATCAACCCCTGCTGATTTTTGGCAATTTTTTCTCTCTAAGGTTTAAGGATTATTCCAAAGCCAATGTTGATTATTAGGGTGAGTAATATAATCTTGTGGGACTTAGATAAAGTCAGTAGGGCCTTAGTTATTATCGGAGAATGCTATAACTTATGGGATTGATTGATATTACTTATGAGGGTCTACCGAGTGAGGTACGATTAGAAAACATTCAAATTGAACTATAATAGAATTTATGATGATGTAAGGTGAAGGGCAGGAACAGAGTGACTTTAAGTGCAGAGATAACATTTGAAATTAATAAGAAACCTAGTAACCTTTTGAGATAGGTTTAAGTACTCAAATTGATACAACGAGAGAGTTATCAATCGGAATATATATATTATGTGTATTGTTTCGAGGTAAACTTGATACGTACGAGATTAACTAGATGAAATGTGTGAACATCTATATTGATATATCATTACTTAGGTGTGTGAATACCTAGTGTTTGGATTTCTTATGTGCATGACATACCTACCATACTTGCTATCACGGGAGGTTAGTTTTATTTTGGAAGAGGACCCTCTTATCCTTGTATGCCTTCGGGGGGATTTAGACTGGTACCTTAAGGACATAGTAATGTGAATGACTTATTTGTGAGTTGATAAGTCAGCTGACCATGGGAGCGTAGGTATGTGCGTGACCCATGGGTATGTGAACTTTGTTCGCCTCCAATATGTGTGATTTTTATTTAGACGGTTCCTGAGAGATTCGGAACACGTGATCCTTGTGTACGTGATGTACATGGATTTGATAGCAGAGTATGCGTGCACCGCAGCTTAGCTTAGGGGTGCCATATATGTATTTATGTACCGAGAGTGATATACTTATGTGCTTGTGACTGGTTCATTGTTGCTTAGTGGATGTGAATAACTAAGATATTTGAATGGGTTAAGAATGAGAATTTAATTAACACTTGAGATAAGTAATTTAATGAATGTGAACATGGGTTATAAATATGGCTTATTTGGGGGTTACGTGTAATTACTCTATGTTAGGATGCGAAGGTGGGAGTGGTACAAACTAGTTAGATAGTGTCATAACTAGGATGGGTTAAAGGCATACGTTAGGCGTGCAAAGTAGTTGAGAGGTAAGAAAGTCATGTGAGAATACTCAACTAACGTGTTTATAATATGTGATGTTTAATTGTAATTTAAACACTTGTTAAACTTTTAAACTGTTTTCACATCGGGCTCTGACCCGTTTTCCTCCAATTCTATTTTTGTTTTGTAAAAACCTTTTAGGTGCCCAGCCACAGGGACGCCAAGCATAGGAGTTCCATTCAGGTGACGTGCTGTAGCTGCTGTGGAAGTTACAGGATCGTGGTAGTAGACGATCTCATTTTATCCTTGATTCCTTCAGAGTCATTTGTATTCTTATTTAGAGGTTGTAGTTGTAGACTTTCAGTATTTCAGTTTTCGGTTTAATATTCTTTCAGACCCTTGTATCGGGACATTATTTACTCTGACATCTTTATTATTGGAGTGTTTACTCCAGACTTATTAGATTTATTCTCGTTGAGAATTTATATGAGATTGGTTATGCGAATGATGGTTTATTAAATAAATTCTTGTTTAAGTGTTGGCTTAATTAATAAAATTTGACATCTCTCTCTTTTTAAATATTAGGTGTCTAGTAATTAATTAAAAGTTTTTCGACAGTGATAATAAGACTGAACCAACTGGATATTCGGTATTAATTTGTTAAAGGAGTATCTACCCGGTATTTAATTAGACGGGGTGTTACATTCTATACCTTAGTTGTAATTGGACCTTTAATGAAAAGATGATTCAGCTCCTCTTCATTATTGAAGCAACATATACATTAAGAAGCCATTCTAACTCCCAGACCTTGAATGTTTTCGTCTAAAGGAACAATATTATGAAGACATTACCATATAAATAGACTATTTTGTGAGGAACTTTAGCTTTGGCATTGGATTTGAAGAGGAAAAAGGAAAGATGGGTGTCTTTGATGATGTTTTAGGCAGACATTGAGGAGAAAAGACCATTTGGAGTAGGATACCATATAGGGATACCTCTACTTCTATAATGAGGTTGTTGGATACATCTTGGATCTTCAAAATATTCAGGTAAGTGGATGAACCACTAGATTTAGAAATGTTTTTGTACCTTTTCTTGAAGAAATTAGTCCATAATTGCCTTGAGATATAATAGTCCACCAATCCTTCATAGAGGCTACAGTGATGATATCGTTAAGGGACTTAAATCCCATACCACCTTCTTCTAATGGGAAACATAGATGATCACATTTTATCTAGTGCTTTTTGTTGCCAAATTTTGCTGAGGAGCCCCAATAGAAAGTCACCTAAATCTTTTGAATGATATTGATGGTCCTCAATAGAGGGTGAGATGCTGCAAGAAGATGAAGATGGATTGAAGAGATGAGTGATTGGATAAGAATTCTTCTACCTGCAAAAGAAAGAAATTTACTTTTCCAACCAGAAGTTTTGGCCTTGATTTTATGAATAAGATCTTCAAAATAGTCATGTTTTGACCTTCCATAGAAGATTGGACAACTAAGATAAATGAGAGGTAAACTTTTAGGTTTTAGATGATGGATATTTAAGATAGCTCTGCTCCTGCTTCTTCTTATTTTCTCATCATTCATGAAGTTACTTTTCTCAAAATTAATGAGTTGACCTGAGGCTGCTTCATATTGATTCAAGAACTTGAGCAAGTTTTTAAGGCTTTTGGCAGCACCATTACAGAAGATGATTGAATCATTAGCAAAATTTAGATTGCTAATGAGAGTACATCCTTTAAGATGAGAAGAAATGTTTGATAAAGCCATTTAACATGAGATTATAAAGTCATCTATTTAATACTTTTGCTATAATGACAAAGAGGCTGGGAGAAAGAGGATCTCCTTGTTTAAGATAAGAGAAGGATTTGAAATAGTACTTTAACCATTTATGATAATGGAAAATAAATTATTGGACAAACACCTCCGAATCGTATCAATCCAAACTTCTGAGAAACCAAAATACCTAAGGCTTTTGATTAAAAAGAACCAATTTATCCTATAATAATCCTTGGACATATCAAGTTTTATGATGACATTTGATCCACGAATTTTTCTTCAAAGTAGCCCCACCATCTCTTGGCATATATGTATATTATCAGAGATTAACCTGCCCTTAGTGAAACCAGTTTAAGATGGATTGATGATATAAAGAAGGATATCTAACAGTCTGGTAGCCAAGATTTTTGTAATAATCTTAAAACAAAAATTGAATAAGCTTATTGGCATATAGTCTGAGCATTTAGTGGAGGATTTTTCCTTTGGGATGAGGATGATATTGGAACTAGTCCAACTTTTAAGAATATCATATACCGAGAAGAAATAAGATATGGTAAGAAGCGGGTCTGCTTTGATTATAGGCCAATATTTTTGGTAATAACTCCATGAAATCCATTAGGACCTGCATTACTTTATGCTCTAAGACTTGAGATTGCTAACCACACTTCTTCCTCTATAGGATCTGCATTTAGACTTAAAATATGATCTTCTAAAATAAGCTTAGGAATATTCTTCAGAATTTCATCTACCCCTTCTATATTCATTGACTTGAACAAGTCTTAAAAATGCTTAATAAAAACCTCCGTTATACTTGCTTCAGAATCATATGAAATACCTGAATCATATATCATTTTGTGAATCTTAAGACTAGCCCTCCAGACTTTCACTGATTGATGAAAAAATTTAGAGTTGGAGTCCCCTTCTATAAACCATTTTGGAGCCATTTTTTGCTTCCAAAATATTTCTTCAATTTTTTAAAGAACCATTCAATTTGGAATTAGCCATAGATTAGATATGTTCAAATCTAAAGGGCAAGTTTCATATTGAGATTCATCAATAAGAAATTTATCTTCTAATTTAGTGACCTCTTCAAAGCTATTATTGAAATTTTCCCTATTCCAACTAACCAAAGTATGTTTTAGTCTATGACATTTGGATGACACTCTGAAAGGATTAACAAAAGATGGATTAGACTAGCTATTATACACTAAGTTTGAGAAATTTGAATGGATTATGCACTGAATTAGAAAGATATTTGATAGAGAATAAAAGAGGATAGTGGTGTGAGCATGCTTTAGATAGGTGATTTAGAGAGAAATTATGAAAATTGGAAATCCATTCACTTGAAGCAAGGCCTCTATCTAATCTAGACCAAATCTTTTCACTTTCTCTAAAATTATTCTAGGCAAATTTAGATCCTGAATACCCCACTTCTAAAAGGCAAGAAGTTAAAATAAAGGTTGTGAAATCCTCTACAGATCCATGATCTATGTCACTACCCCCTTGTTTCTCCTTACTGCAGGTTACCACATTAAAATCTTCCATTAAAAGCCATGGATGGTCTTGAGAAACGTCTTTATGCCCCATTCAGGAATTACAAAGGTTGGTTCTCTCTTGTCTAATGCATATAGCATGGATAATTAATAGGAAAACCTCTAAATGAAGTTGAGGGTGGAAGGCCTTAATGAACATAGATTTAATGATGGAACAAGAGACTCGAAACCTCCATATGAACCATATCCTGTTAAAGACATTGGATGTAGCTTCTTCAAAATTGATAATTCTTCTAAAATATTCAATCTTTATGGATTTTGAGTCTCTTCAAGTGATGAGAGGGTTTTGGTTTGTGTTTTGTATAGGGTTTTGAGAGATGATTTTAGTAGTTGAATGAAAGCAAGGCCATCTATGTGTGGTTGTTGCAAGGCTCATGCTGAAGAAGAGTTAGATCACTTATTCTCTACTAGCGAAATAGTAAGAAAAGTCTGGTCTTTCTTCAATTATGCTATGGGAATTTCATTCTCTGGTACTATCAGACAAAATTCATTTATTGGTGGTTAGGTTTCAAAAGGTCAAAGCAAGAAGAGATCATAATTATTCCCAATCTTATTTGCTGGCAGATATGGATCCATAGAAATTATGCTAAATTTGATAATGTTCCAATGGCTTTTGAATCCGTTATTATATGTATTTAAGAAGATCTTTCCATTTTAAAACTTCCATTGAGATGAATTCAAAATTTTCCAAAGCTGGTGCAATGGTTGTTGCCTGCCAAAGGTACTCTTAAACTCAATGTAGATGGAAGCTCTCTTGGTAATTTAGGGAAAAGTGGCGATGGGGGTATCTTGAGGAATCATTTGGGTGAAGTTATATGGATTTTTTATTCATACTTTGGGTTTTTTTCCAGTCTGGAAGCAGAAGCCAAATCCCTTCTTCAAGCTTTGAATTTGTATAAAGACTTAAAGGATTATGACTTAATTATTGAATCAGATTCAAAGATTTTAGTTGAAGCTATAAAGGGTTTAAGTTCATGCCCTTGGAAAATAAAGTGGGAAGTGGAGAAAAGCAGAAGCATTTTATCTTATCTCTCTGGATCTATTCCACATTTTTCAGAGAAGCTAATATGGCTGCAGTTTCTTAGTGAAATTGGGAAGTGATGATATGAATCCAATGTTCTCCTATCAGACAAATGATCTACCTAAAGTTTGTAGAGGGGTTATTAAGATGAAAAAATCTCAAATTCCTTATATTAAAACTTGAATGTTTCTAGTTTATATTTTGAATGAAAGTAGAAAGTACTAGGAATATTATTAAGAAAGGTTCATGGAGGAAATAAGATTAATTGGTCTAACTGATTTTTTTAGATGAGCTTGGGTCTGTGTTTGGGATGAGATGAGTACTTGAAGGTTAGGGTTGATAAGAGATGTTTGGGGAGGGTAACTTATAGGGTATAGGTTTTTGAGGACCTTGGAGGGTTGATTTGTTTTTGGATTGGTTTTTTGGGATTGGGTTGTTATTGTCTGCAAAAGAAAACATTTTGAATTTTCTCATGATTATGATTTTGGAGGTTCGTTTCTTGACAAACCCTTGCAGTATTGGGGGAGGGGGGGGGGGGGGGGGTAAAGCTACAATATATGAGTCCACACTCAATGGTGTACCAACCACCTGAGAAATAGGATAAAGAACATGATTTAAAAAATAAATGGATTGGTAGATAAGGGAATGAGATCCATATCGGTGATATTGAGCTTCCCTTTAAGTCCTAAATTCAGGGCTCCATTTAAAAGTCCTCATTAGATGTCTCCCCATGTTCCATTGATTCCTCATCCAAAGTATGGCAAAGTCTTCCTTTGCAAAAAATTTGATAAGGATATAATTTTGATATAGGATACCTATTTAAAATGCTCCCTTTAAACTCATTGAACAAAAGGCTTTACGAATGTCTTCTAGAGGAGGATGACCATGTGAAAACTTCCCCAAAATTGAATATTTGAAAGGATTTGCAAGTTTTTGGATATCATCATGAGAGAACTTGATCGTGTGTTCTCCTTTATATGAAGAGATTTGGATCAAAGGAACTTCTTGGGATGAAGAGGAGTTTTTAATAACTGAAGAAAATGATTTGTCTACTGAATTGATCGGATATGGGGGTTTAGGGTTGAGGTTGGAGGTAGACGTAAGGTTTGCCATGCAACCCTAGCAGGGTTTTTTGGCGACTAGAGAGAGGATTTGTTTTTGAAAAGTAGGTTCTTCATAGAGAAACCTTCAAGTGGATGATTAAGAGATACCGACATGCTTCCAGTTTATTCTTGAAGACTAACCACATTTGGAAAGTTTGTTGAAGCGCTCCGATTCTATTTTGTATTTTATTTTGTAAACTGTTTGTTTTGCCCCATTGATAATATAATAATTTGTCGGTGGTATGAAACCTCAAGTAGTTTTTTCACATTCATTTAGAAAAATGTTTTTTAATTTTAGTTCACATGCATGGTATGATCTTGTAATTTATATTTCTATGTTTATTAATATGATAATGATGAAAATTTGATAACCTAATACATATGAATGGTTGTTTTATGTAGTTATTCATGTTATAATTTATAAAAATGACTATAATTTCCATTGTTATGTAACACCCTGTAATTTTGAATAATTATGAATTTAATTATTTCTAGTATTTTAAATTACAAGTGTCCAATATTTTATCTTAAATTACAAGTGTCCAATAATTTAATTAAAGTTAAATATTGAGTATTTAATTAGATATTAATTTGTGGGAATAAGATTAATATTTATGTGGCAAATTTACTAAGTGTGTTTATAGGAAACAATTTACGGTGAATTGTTAGTACGTCGTAGTGAGTGAGAATGACGGGATTTTTGACGGTATCTCAACTAGGGCTTATGAGTAGATTATTTCAAGGTTGAGATAGGTGTAATACCCCGTATTTTTATGCTATATTTAATTTGGGGATTTATTAAATTTAATGTGATGATTTATTTAATAAAAATCCGGAAATTAATTATGTTATAATTATTAACGTGACTAGAGTTAGTAATTATGGGAAACTTGTTGAATATTACTAATGAGCATAGTAATATATTATATTGGTTATATTGAATGTCATAAGTGAATTAAATGACTATTTCGGAAATTTAAGTCGGGACGTGCCCGTGTCACGTCGGGACTAATTATGTTAATTAAAAAGTGAATATTTTATAAGTTGTCCGTATGGTCGTTTTGAGTGCGCCAACGCGTCCGGAAGGGTCGAGATAGTCAGAAAAGTGTACCCGGGGGTTTAGTTCGGGCCTCGGGGTGTTTTTAGGCCTAATTAGTGACCCGGGAGGGCATTTCGATCATTTTACAAATTAGGGTAAGTAAACCTACGAATTTTAGCAGCCTTTATCAGCTGGTTAGGTTAGCCATTTAGGGTTAGAACATTCAGAACCCTAGGACGGCCATTGGAGAAGAGAGGAGAGACCTTTCTAGGAGATTCAGGGCCAAAACACCTCCGTTTGCACCGCCATCACCACCAACGCGTAGATCGCGAGGAGGAGAACGCGACCACACCATAATCAACAGGAAATCAGACTTCTGAAAATCCCAGGCAAGTGTTTAACTTGCGTATTTCGTTAGTGCAATGTTCATATTAGTTTAGGATTAATTAGAAATGTAATCCATGTAAGAAAACCCCAAATTTTGTTAGGAAATTGCATGTAGAGAAGATTAAAACCCTTTGCTGGAAACTCTTGATGATATAGATGTATTACCCACGAATTTTGATGTTATATTAGGAAGAAATTCAGGAGAAAAACTGAATTACATCATAGTTATGAAAACTTTAGGGTTCTTGATGTTTAGATGAGATTTTAGATTGTTTAACCATGATTAATGATGTATACATGCATGCTGAACGTTATAAACATCTGGAATTATGTTAGTATGTTAGTAGTAGACTTTTTGGGTCGATTAGTGTTGGAAAATATGGTTATTGTTGAAGAACTTTGATGAATCCCGTCACTGCAATTTCTGCAGAATTTTTGCCCAGACCTGCTTCATCGATCGATCGAGCCTAGAGCATCGATCGATCGAAGGTTCGATCGATCGAGCCCCAAACTTCGATCGATCGACCCCTCCTGGCAGAATCCTATTTCCCTTGTTTAATAGTAACGTAAGTTTATCGTGAAATTATCTTTGGGCATTCTAAATAAAATGATTTAAGAGACATTGAGGACCAGTAGGGTATATGGATAAATGTTAGAACCTTTAATCTTCAACGGAAATGGTATTTATGGGATATTTACTTTAGGTTGGTAGATTTATGAATTTAAAGGGTGAGGTACGTAAGAGAGTTACGTTGGAATCTAATAAAGTCACTTACTGAATTTCAGATTTGTGAGGATGTAATCCATGAGTGTTAGGTAATAAGTGAGAAAACCCTTCGAGTTAAGGTTAGGAATAAAACCTTATACGTAATTCCATAACTGTGAAATTAAGGATAAATGGTATAATTACGGCTGATGAGAAGAACCTATATTAATATGATAATAGTGGTATATTTATATGATTGTGTGTACATATAATATATGCATGTGAAAATCATACCCACGCTACTTACTATCCCTGAGGTTTCCGCGCTGGGACAAGTCTTATCTCGATGGGACCTTTATGGGGGATATTGACTTGTACCCTAGAAGATAGATGTCCTTGGTACAGGCTATCGACGTGATAGTTCAGACGGTCCTAAGAGGCGTAGGTATGTGCCGTCCTCTTAGAGACTTGGAATCTATTCTTCGCCTCAATATTGTTTGTGTATGTATGTTAATACATTTCGAGAGTGATTCCGAATGTATTCCCCTTAATATGAGTGATATGGGGCTTTGGATAGTAGAGTATGCCTGCACCATAATCTAGTTGGGGGTGCTGTTATTATATATATTATACGAGTAGTTAATATATATATGAAATTCTGAAATTTGGAACTACCTACAGTGATTTGATATGTAGGACATGGTTGTTTACTGAAAATTATAAATACTTGTTTTGAGAAAGAAGAATATACCTACACCATAGTTTATATGTTGGTGTTGTCTGTATATAGATATATATAAACTATACGAGTAATTTATATATATATCTGGATTGAGGAATTTAAACTATTGTTGTAACGTAGTAAGTGAGGAATAATCCTGGACTAAATTATGAATACTTATTTTGAGTAAAAATATTATGTCACTGGGAAACTTATGGATTTTATAAAGTTAAAATGGAAAACTTTGAATACTAGTTGGAACATTCTTTTTAGAATTTAATCGTTGAATTGTAAACCTTACGAGTAACCTAAGTTAAGTAAATCTTTTAGAAAGTCAAGTGCGATATATTGTTAAGAACAAACCAATGGGAAGGTTAGTGCGATAGGAGTGCACATTAGAAGAGAGGTGAGTATTTCTCAAGAGAGCGACGCACTAATATGTTGTTGCATTGGCCTGTATCAATTTAAATACTTGCTTAACGTATTTTAAAATCAAACACACTTTCGGGCCCTGACCCATTTCTTTCTCTCTCTCTCTCTTGTGTATATATATATGTATATTTTCAGGTGCCCAGCCACAGGGGCGTCTTGCTTAGGATCCTTTGAGAAGAACGAGCTGCAGCTTAGGTGGGAGTTGCAGGTCACTTGAGTAGACGGCTTCTGTTATTGACTCCACTCCTATTACTCTCATTTATTGGGCACGTGTCGCCCTTTTCATCATTTCATTTATTGTTGGGATTTTTATATTTCTGTTATTCCAGTATTGTTCTATGGGATTTATTCAGGATGGCTTATGATTTTTAGTTTTATTATGTTGACATTCGATTGACGAATGTATGGTTTTATTTAGTTCATCGTGGTGTGATTCTATATTGTAGAAATGTTGTTTTGTATAAATAAATATTTTCTTTCATTAAAATTTGGAAGTTTGTATGAAAAATGTTTTGACACTTAGCTTAATTATTTAGGGTGTTAAATTGGAAAAATTTATTTTTATCGACAGTGATGCTGAGAATGAACCAACTGTTAAGCTTGATTTAATTTAATAAAGGAGTGATCGCCCGATATTTAATTAGGCGGGGTGTCACAATAGGAAATTTATGTAGAGTGACTCGGATAGCAATTTCGAGTTCATGATTGGTTACGAATGGGTCGAAATAGGAAACATTGAGTACACGGGAGTAGTAATTGGGTTTTGGGAGCTTTTTATACTAGACGTGGCTCACACAGAGGTGTTTAGGTTATTTGGGCTTAGCCCATTAGAGTGATTTCGGGATTAAGACTATTTAATCTAGGGTTAAGATTTTGAGGCAGCATAAATATATTCTAAATCCTAACTAAGTGAAGGAAGAGGGAAAATGAAGAAAGAAGAAGAGAGAGAGTTTGGAGAGACAATCCGAGGAGCAATTCATCTTCTCCAACATAATTTTAGACCCTACGAATCGTATAAGGCAAGTGGTTATCTTGCAATGAATTTTATGTTTGGAATTCGTGTTCATATCATAATAGGTGTAGAAAATTATTTTGGAAAGGGTTTTCTCACACAAAAATGGGATCTTGGGGTTGAACATACCCCTTTAATGCCCTTCTTGGGGTTGAACACACAAAAATCATATATATAAGAATGATAATAATATCTATGTGTATGATATTGATTTGAACATACCCCTCTAATGCTATCCGTGGAGGTTACGTGATGTGGGTGATCCCCTGGCTAGTAAACACAGGGTGAGTATGAAGGGAGGTAATAGTGCCACGCATGTGCCCTCGTGAGGGTTGAAGTATGAAGGTAGGTAATTACATGTATGGTTATGACTCACTATCGAAGGAATATGGTCACCTCCAATACTTTTGCGATTTTACCAAGAAAGTGTGAGATTCCGACCACCGGTAACCGGGATGATGTGAGTATGCCTCAGTGATGATAACATTGTAGAGAAAGACCTCTAATGAGTTATTACTTAGGGGACCTCTGATGAGTTTTTTCTTGGGGGTCCTCTGTTGAGTTGTTACTCGGGGTACCTTTGATGAGTTATTACTCGGGGGGATTATAGTAATATACGACATATGTGTGCTTGTTGTGGTATATCCTTTATGTATATAATGGTGTAGTAATTTATATACGGGTTTAACACATAAAAATTGATTATATGTGTGACTTTGACAGGGTATCTAGAAGTATATAAGAGAGTGATAAATTATATACTGATTTAATACATTAAGTGTGAATGTGTGGAAATAACTGGATTAAAGTTATATCAAAGATAAATTATGAGATAATTAAATAAGTTCATGAGCAAACTAGCTTAGAAATGAATGATAGAATGTACTCGGGTTAGATTAGTGTGTTAGAAAGAATTTACAACAGGGCTAGTTAGCTAGGGTAGTATAACTAGGTAGGTTAAGACGTATGCGCTAGGTTTGCACAATAAATGAGAAGTGAGGGGTATCTCAAGAGAGTACGATACCGACTTCTATATGGAAAGTTTACTACATATTTATTTACTGCATTTTAATCACTTGCAAATACTTTCAAAATTTTTTGGGCTCTGACCTGTGTCAAAAATATTTTCTAAAAACTTTGATGTATCCAGCCAAAGGGACACCATGGATGATTATTTGTTCTAGGGATGCGTAGCAGTAATGAATGTGGAGGCTTACAGTGTTTCAGCATATCTGCTTCATTTATTATTTCTTAGACTAGGTTCCATCTCAGTTATCAGTTTGGTATGTTGCCTTTTATTCAGACATTAGTGATGGTCAGTTTATTCATTTCATTTCGGATGTTTGTATTGTATTTATGATGACCAATGGTTTATTCGATACCCAATTATTATTATGCGTTCAAAATTATGTTGGATATGATTTAGCATTATTTCATATGCTTTATGTATGGATGGTTTTACATTGCATGTAATAACAAGATTAAAATTGACACTACTTTTTAAACTAATACGTGGTTAGTAATTTAATTAACTTTTCAATAGTGATGCTAAGAATGATCCATATGAGACTACCATTTTATTTTGGTAAGGGTTGGCCACCCATTATTTTGGTAGGTGGGGTGTCATAGATGGTATTAGAGTATCAGGTTCTAGAGTTCTTACGATCGGTGCAGACTTATTACATCTTCAACGTTGCTTTTCTTTGATATAGAGCCCTATTCTTAAGAATGTTAATTCATAATGCAATTTACATTCTCCTGCTATTGAGTATAGTTGATGAGAATCATATATGGGTTCGGTTGGGCTTCGTATTACTAAACAACATGTGACGACAAGCGAGGGCCATTAGGCGGATTGTAGGAGGAGAGGCTTACCCAAATCCATATAGTATTATGGGAATGGTGACCGCGATAGAAGTCACCATGATTATTATTTAGGAAGATGATGTTGGGATAACTTCTAGGGTGCAATAGTTTCCCTAAGCACCGTCGTGCAGACGGTAGTAGAAATTAGGACTCACCCATTGTAGTTGTTAATGTGGAGAGTCGGATGGGGTCTTTCGAAGGTCCATTTGTAAGAGTTTGAGAAAGATAGTAAGTGTGAGGAGATCATCCAAAGGCAATTGCGAATGGAGGAGTGCAGTGAAACAAGATTTAAATTTCGGGAGAAATTTCAAGATCATAGAAGCAACGTTGCCATGGTGGGAGTCATTCACCACATATAAGGACATAAATAAGGTTATAATTGAGAAACTTTGGGAGCAGTCTGATCATAAGTCCTTTCATTTTATGTTCAAACAAATATGCGAAAGAAGTTTTTGGACTTATCACAGGAGGGTCGAATAGAGGCCGATTGTGATAAAAAAATTACTTATTTAAGTGAACTTCGTATCCGACGAGGTAGTAGGGAGGGGAAAAGAGTACTTAAGTGTGATGATAGACTCATGAGTCAAAGTTGACAACACTTATGGGAAATCCGGCTTAGACGATTTATATATATGGCATCGATGCCGTACTTTCACAGCGCTTCCATGTGAAGGGGGACAAAAGATTTGGGGATATCTAGCCAGAAGGGCAAGTCTGGATTTAACGGTGCTAGTGATTCACCATAGGGGGATACCAAGAAGGGTCCCATTTAAATTATTTAGATTAATATAATTCCTACCAAGTGACGACGAATTCCATCAGGGCCAGCAGTGTGTTCCATAGGGCCGACAGAGCCAAAGGAACGCTGAGCATATCAATCGGGACCAAGGCTACAAGGTTTAAGAGGAGGACACCACGACATGGACAGTAGGGCCAGAGAATAGGGAATAACACAAAGAGGTTCCTTATGTGTGGAGAGTAGGGACACATGTGTTGATGTTGTGCACAGTGAGGTAGGGGATAGGAGTGGGTTCCCAGTAGGGGCTATGGTTATAGCAGTTTTGGTTCGATTTGGATGCGATTTTTATGTCCAGGAACCTTTGAACCACCAGTGCTATTAGAAATTTAAGGAATTAGTTTTATGCATGGGTAAATGGAATAATATTTATGTGACACGAGTGAATCACAATATTTTATTAGCTCTAGATTCGCGTGTGAGACGGGTTTAGTGGGTGTATCGCTAGCATTACTATTCTGCGTATATAGTTACCGTTGGGTAACGGGGCAATCGTTTTGGTTCCATATGCAAGGGAGCGACTGCAGGCACTAAGAGGATATGTTTTGGTGGATTTATTCATTTTAGAAAATAATATATGAGTATGATGTTGTCCTGGGTATGGATTGGTTAGCGATGGTTTGAGCGCTGGTGGGCTATCATAGCAAGTCTATTATCTTCGCGGTTCTAGGGCAGGATGTGTGATTTTACGATGTGTCACCTCGAAGAGGGTCGATCTCGAGTGTATATTTTATTGTGGAGGATGCTTCAAAGATTATAGTTGTCTCATTATATTTGATCCTATTGTATAGGGACTTTACTAATGTGATTGAGGGTACATTGAGTTTTCTATCGAGCTGAGAGATTTAGCTTGTTATTAATTTAGTGTCGGGGACTTACTGATATTGCGAGCGCAGTGTTATATGATCCCTTTAGAGATGTGGGAGTTATGATTAGACTTATACGATGAGGGGGAGACATGATTTTGAGTGTCCCGATTATATTCTTTAAGCTTATAGAACTCGATGATTGATCATTCTAGGTGATAGTATATCGGGGGAGTTAATTTTTTGAGTTTCATTTATAGGACGTTCTATGCATGAACCATTATAACTATCGAGAGTGAAGAGACATTGTTGGATACTAGGGAATCACTTTTGAATGTGAATCATTGAACATGTAGCGAAAACACTTCAGAGCTGGGAGCTCTTACACTATATACTACCAATGGAGTAGTTGGTGTTGTGTAGAAAGCACAAGGAAACTTTTGCACCACTAGTTTGTGACACCCCTCCTAATTAAATACCGGGTGATCATCCCTTTATTAAATTAAATCAAAGTGTCCGGTTGGTTCATTCATAGCATCACTGTCAAAAAACAACTTTTTCTTTATTAATCATTTAATAAATAATTAAGCTAAGTGTTAAAACATTTAGTTTTTAGATTCAGTCCTATTGTTATGATTTAATATACGAAACCATTCTCATGAACACATATGATAATATTAAATACTAAACCATCCAAGTTGAATAAATATACTAGATTAATCCATCCAAATAAAATATCTTACATCGAAGGACAATGAATTAATTAAAACAATCCCAACTAAAATTGAATACTGAAATAAATAAGAGTACAAGTCTCTCTGAACTAAATAAAACCTGGAAATGGGCGACATATGCCCTATCTGATAATGACTAAATAGAAGACTGAGAAGACAAGGATGAAGTCGCCTACTGACAGGACCTGTAACTCCTAGACTAGCTACATTACGTCAACAGTCCACAGATCTATGCCTGACGCCCCTGTGGCTGGGCACCTGTAATATATATATATATATATATATATATATATATATATATATATATATATATATATATATATATATATATATATATATATAAGAGATAGAAGAGATGACAAGAAACGGGTCAGAGCCTGAGTGTAAAATAGCTTTTAAAATTGTTGAACAAGTATATAAAATGCTTACCAGTTGATAATAAATACATGTTAGTACCTCGACACTCACTTGAGAATTCTCACCTTTCAACTAGTGTGCACGCCTAACATACTACCGATTAATCTAGATAAATCTAAACCAGTTAACTATTCTAACCCAATCTTCCCTCATCAACCCTAATTCGTGCGATTACATCACTAACATTTATATATGATAACTTTTCTTATGAATTTATCTCATCAGCTATGTACATCACAATACAGTCTTAAGTTCACAACGACATAATTCATTTAATATTAGTTATTCAATTTTATCTACTTACAAGTACAGTAGATTAATCATAGGTATATATATTTATCACTTATGATGTATATACTAATAGTGCACCCCACATAAATTTATGGTACATGCATACTCTGCTATCAAGTCCCGGTATCTCTTGTACAAAGGGAAAGACTAGTTCAGAATCACTCTTGAACTGTATTAACACAAAACCCACATATTGGGGGCGAAGCATAGTTCCCAGTCACTAAGAGGTCAGCACATACCCTCACGTCTCTTAGAACCGTCTGACTTTCATTCTTAGATAGCCTCTATCCATGGATCCTATGTTCTAGGGTATAATTCATTATCCCCCATAAAGGTCACATCGAGATAAGACAGTCCCGACGCGGAAACCTCCGTGATAGCAACTAGCGTGGGTATGATTGAACACAAATGTTGACATAACACATATATATATATATATATATATATATATATATATATATATATATATATATATATATATATATATATTCACAAACTCATATATATTTACATTATTCAGATAGGTAAACCCACGACCCACAACATGTTCTAACCATGCTTGACGCGTAGTGCCCGAAGATATGTCTCAACGACAAATGTGGAATACATCATGAACACGATGCAAGTGCTTCAACAACTCGGGTCTGTATGCCAACAGTTCGATCCTGTCGATAATGGGAAATGGTCCTACGTACCTCGGAGCCAATTTCCCTGTATTCCCAAACCTCATCACTCCTTTAATAGGAGACACTCGTAGTAATACTTGGTCCCCCATGCTAAACTCCCTGAAGAATCTCTTTGCATCGACGTAGATTTTTTGCCTATATTGGGCTACTCAAATGCAACTCTTGATCAACTCAATCCTGGCTGACGTGTCCTGAATCAACTCTGGCTCGAGTAACTTATTGTCTCCTACCTCTAGCCAACAAGTGGGAGAATGACAAGGTCTGACGCACAACTCCTCAAATGGGGCCATGCCAATCGTAAACTAGTAGGAGTTATTATAGGCGAACTCCACCAGTGGAAGGTACTTCTCCCAACCCCCTCCAAAATCAAGGACACACATGCGTAGCATATCCTCCATCATCTGATTAGTATGCTCAGTCTGCCCATCTGTCTACGAGTGATATGCCATACTCAATCGCAGCTCGGTACCCATAACCTCCTGAAAGCTCTCCCAGAAGTGTGACACAAAAATCTTGTATACATGATATCTAGGGGCACCCCATACAACCTCACTATCTCAGTAATAAATAACTGGGCATACTATCCCGTAGTTTAGTTTGTCCGCACTGGCAAAAAAATGGGCTACCTTGGTCAACCGATCCACCACTACCCAAATAGAATTGTGACCCCGCTGTGATGTAGGAAACCCAGTGATGAAATCCATGTAAATGCTCTCCCATTTCCACATAGGGATCTCTAGCGGCTGAAGTAACCCTGGTGGTCTTTGATGGTCCACCTTTACCAGCTGACAAGTGGCACACTTAGACATGAACTCCGCAATATCCTTCCTCATCCCACTCCACCAGTACTGTCGCCTCATGTCCTGGTACATCTTATCCCCTCCGGGATGCACCACAAATTGAGATCCATGTGACTCTGTCATTACTTCATGACGTAAGTCCTCCCCCTCTTAGACCACTAATCTCCCATTAAATTTCAATCCCCCATTTGAACTCATTGAGTAGGACTCCGCACCCTGGGCTAGAACCCGTGAAATCTAATCTTAGCAAAATTAATCATGTGCTTGGTCTTGGATCACCCTCATAACAATCTCTGGTGTGACTGTCATGACGGAAATAAAGGATTGGGCCACTGCCTCCTGATATTCAAACTCTTTCCATTTCTCCTTCCACGTTTCGGCCACCTCACCTACTGGCCTAAGGCTCAATGCATCAGTAACTACGTTAGCCTTCCCCGGGTGGTACTGTATCTCGAACTAGTAATCTTTCACAAACTCCAGCCACCTGCGTTGATGCATGTTCAACTCCCGCTGAGTGAACAAGTATTTCAGTGATTGTGGTCTATGAATAGGTGAACTTCTCCCCCAACAAGTAGTGTCTCCAAATCCGCAATGCAAATATGACCGCTGCTAGCTCCAAGTCGTGGGTGGGGTAATTCTTCTCGTGAGGCTTGAGCTTACGGAAGGCGTAAGCTATAGCCTACTCCTCCTGCTGAAGTACTCCTCCAAGTACCTATAGGGAAGAATCAATATACACCATGTACTCTACTCTTGGCCTGGGTAAATCAAGGGCTGGCGCCGAAGTCAACTTATCCTTTAGCTCATCGAAAGGCAAATAACAAGCATCATCCCATATATATGGTACCCCCTTGAGAGTCATATTAGTTAATGGACCCACTATTTTTGAGAATCATCGAATAAATCATCTGTAGTACCCTGCCAATCCTAAGAAACTATGGATCTCCGACGGTGTCGTGGGCTATCCCCACTCCCTCACTGTGGACACCTTTCCCTGTTCCACGGATATCCCCCTGGTGGAAACAATGTGTTCCAAGAACTGAACGTCTCGTAGCCAAAACTCGCACTTCTCATACTTAGCATATAATTGATGCTCTCGTAGAGTATGAAGAACCTGTCTCAAATGCTCAGCATACTCCTCCTCAGTCTGGGAATAAATCAGAATGTCATCTATGAAGATAATGACAAACTGATCCAGAAACTCGCTGATCACCCTATTCTTTAAGTCTATGAACGCGGTTGGAGCATTGGTTAGGCCAAACGGCATAACCTAGAACTCGTAGGATCCATATCGCATTAAGAAAGAAGTCTTTGACACATCCTGCTCCCTAATCCGTAATTGATGGTATCTCGATCTCAAGTCTATCTTTGAGAAGAAGGCAGTTCCTCTCAACTGGTCAAACAAGTCATCGATTCGGGGCAACGGATACTTATTCCATATCATGAATTTGTTCAATTATCGATAGTCCACACACAACCTCAATGACCCATCTCGTTTCTTCACAAATAATGCGGGAGCACCCCAAAGTGAGTTACTCCTACGAATGAAGCCCTGTCCCAACAACTGCTCAATCTGATCATGCAACTCCTCATTTTAGCTGGAGCCATACGATGTGGTGCACGGGCTATCGACCGAGTGCCCATTATCAAATTTATATCAAAATCTATCTCTCGACTAGGCAATAGTCCCGGTATCTCCTGGAACACATCGTAAAACTCATAAACTTTAGGAATCGAATCAATGGGAATCATTGTCTCCTTAGAGGTCTCCTCCTCTATATAAATAAATGGGTGGATGATCCTACCTCAGGACGAGGCATCGCCACCAGAAACATCTCCTGACCCAGTATAGCAAAATAATACTCCAACTGAAACAGTCTATCATGGCTCTATAGGCAGCAAGCCAATCCATGCCAATAATGGCGTCATGCTCGTGCATATCTAAGACTAGCATATCTACAGGAAAAATCAAACTCCAAATCTCTATACCTACTCCTCAGCATATAAAGAAAATCAATGACCCATTACCCATTGGTGATTATACACATGTCACTATACTCTCTGTCGTATCTAACAACCCCATGGCTCGTGAAAAACTAGTGGCTATAAAGTAGTGTGATGCCCCAGTGTCAAATAAAACATTCCCCATACTACCATGGATAGGAAACCTACCATCGAATGCGGGTAGAGCTTGAGGTGTTGCTTCCTTATGGACGTTATAAACACGCCCACGCTATAATTATCCCTGCTGAACTGGGACTGCTGGGATGGCTGGTATCTTAGGTGGTGCTGGGAGGGCGGCTGGGAAGATTAGCCTCTACGGCACCTAATGGGAACCCTACTGCTATGGGTCCCTATCCCCATCGAGGCAATCCTGATGTCTATGGACATTATTGCCATAACCAAAATATCTTCCCCTAAAATTTCCTCCCTTCTGTCCCTGCTGTCGCCGGCCCTGATGGCCGTTACCACCCATCCACTAGCCCTTGTAGTAATGATGTTGGCCCTACTAGCCCTATTGACTGGACTGGCTGGATCGTTTGATCCCTTTCTCATGGAGGTAGTGGTCCTGGTAATGCAATAGGGCGGTGTTAAGTACATCAGTATAAGTACCCAACGACAGATTACCCAAGAGGTGCTGGAGAATCCTCCTGGTCAAACCATCCATGAACATCCGAATCTTCTTCTCTTCGATCGGTACCTCATATGGCACTATAGTAATCAATCTCGTAAACTCCTCTTCATACTCGACAACAGTCATACTTTCCTTCTTGAGATTCAACAGTTTTCACCTCATCTCTATTTGCACGACGGAAGGAAAGCATTTACGGTTAAATCGCACCTAAAAACTCTGAATCGTCATATGTTCCCTCTCCTCTAAAGTGGTAGTGGACTCCCACCGCTGTAAAGAAGACCTTACTAGCTTGAAGGAATCCCGTAAGTGTCTTTGAATGTCCGTGCACTCGTACATGCGAAGATGCCTCTGGATGTCTTTTTTCCATTGGCTCGCGATGACAATATCAAAACTTCCCGAGAACTGTGGGGGATGTGCCCTCTGAAAAGCATCCCTAACTCTCTCCCATGCAGTGGGAAACTGTGCTGGAACTGGAACCACAGCCTGAACTTGGGGTGGGGCCTGCTGCACCACCGCTAAAGCTGCATTCATCGCCTGAGCAACTATGGCGGCAACCTCGACTGTGTTCATTGTTCTCTGAGCCTGAGTTATTGGTTGCTCTGATTGGGCATTTCTGTCCCTCGGGGCTCGTCTTGGAGGCATCTGAAATGAGAAGGAGTTTATCAGTCCATAGTTATATTTTAAATCTTAAATAGCTAAAGATGCAATCGCATAAATAAGAATACAACAGTCCTAAAAATAGGGCTCTATGTCAAAGATGCTAAGATGGAAGCACAATAAGCCGTATAGATCCTAAAGGACACTAGAATTTGATGCTCTGATATCACCCGAGAAACCCCGACTAATTAAATACCGGGTGATCAGTCCTTTATTAAATTAAATCAAAGTGTCCGGTTGGTTCATTCTTAGCATCACTGTCGAAAAACAACTTTTTCTTTATTAATCACCTAATAAATAATTAAGCTAAGTGTCAAAATATTTTGTTTTATAGATTAAGTCCCATTGTTAAGATTTAATATACTAAATCATTATCATGAACATAGATGATAATATTAAATCCAAACCATCCAAGTGGAATAATCATATTAGATTAATCCATCCAAATAAAATATCTCACATCGAAGGACAATGGATTAATTAAAATAATCCCAGCTAAAACTTAATACTGAAATAAATAAGAGTACAAGTCTCTCTGAACTAAATAAAAACTGGAAATGGGCAACAAATTCCCTATCTAATAATGAATAAATAAAAGACTGAGAAGACAAGGATTTAGTCATCTACTGCAAGGCCTGCAACTCCCAGACTAGCTACAACACGTCAATAGTCCAAAGATCTAAGAGATGAAAAGTAACGGGTTAGAACCCTAGTGTAAAATAACTTTTAAAATTGTTTAGCAAGTATATAAAATGCTTACCAATTGATAATACATACATGTTAGTACCTTTACACTCACTTGAGAATTCTCACCTCTCAACTAGTGTGCACGCCTAACGTACTACCTAATTAATCTAGATAAAGCTAACCTAGTTAACTATTCTAACCCAATCTTCCCTAATCAACCGTAATTTGTGCGATTACATCACTAACATTTATATATGATAACTTCTCTTACGAATTTATCTCGTCATCTATGTACATCACAATACAGTCTTAAGTTCACAACCACATAATTCATTTAATATTAATTATTCAATTTTATCTACTTACAACTACAGTGGATTAATTTATCACTTATGATGTATATACTAATAGTGCACCCCACATAAATTTATGGTGCATGCATACTCTACTATCAAGTCCCCGTATCTCTCGTACAAAGGGAAATACTAGTCCGAAATCACTCTCGAACTGTATTAACACAAAACACACATATTGGAGGCGAAGCATAGTTACCAGTTACTAAGAGGTCAGCACATACCCTCACGTCTCTTAGGACTATCTGACTTTCATTCTCAGATAGCATGTATCCAGGGATCCTATGTTCTAGAGTACAAGTCAATATCCCCCATAAAGGTCACATTGAGATAAGACTGTCCCGGTGTGGAAACCTCCGTGATAGCAAGTAGCGTGGCTATGATTAAACACAAAATGTTCACATAATATATATATATATATATATATATATATATATATATATATATATATATATATATATATATATATATATATACATTATTCAGATAGGTAAACCCATGACCCATAATATGTTCTAACCATGCTTGATGCGTAGTGCCCGAATCCTATGTAATTAATTCATTCTTTTATTTTCTCAATTAATGCAAGTTCTTAGGCACTTCTCTATCCTCGAAGTGTATAATTTTAATAAATGTCAAATCAGTAGGAGTACCCTCTCTACCCTACTGGTCTAAGTCATCACTGGCTTGCTCAATTCTCAATTTATCATACACGCAATTATAACCCATTTTATACCCTCGTAATCCCCACGACACTATCCCATATGAAATCGTACTACCCGAACCTTGCTCGCAAACCTACTAGTCCTTATCAAGTCCCATTATGATATTTAAATTATCTTTAAGGTTCCTTATACATTGGGATCAAATTAACATGAAAAGGGAAAGAAGTTTCAATTTTCAGGAGGAGTCGATCGATCGATCGATCGATCGAGCAACCATTCGCCCTATTTTTGCAATTCTTTACCTACGGGTTTCATCAACTTAAATCCTCAAAACCTCTATTAATTTTTCCTAAACTCCCAAACGATCAAACCAAATGTTGTATTATCCTACATACATGATTTCTAACGTAAAACATATACAAATTCGTCTAGGGTCATCAATTAAAGGGGTTAATTCAAGCTATTTCATCAAGAACCCTATTTTTATCATCGTCGTCATCATCATCATCATCATATTCCTAATTCTTTTAGAATTCAACCTCTACTAGACATTAATTTCGTAGTTAATCATCTACATATATCATTAGGGTTGTCCTAACATGGTTGCTACTCAGAAAGTCAATATAATTCTCCCAAACATCATTTAACTTTCATGAAAACATAAAATCATTATCTCCTACACTAGCATGGATGTATTATCAACTAAATAACAATAAGTTAGATACTTGCCTCAAGAATGAAAGTCTGAATTGTAGAAGGTAATGAGTATGATCTCTCTCCTCGGTCCCCGATCTACGCATTGGTGATGTAATTGGTAAGAATGGTGTAGGGTTGGTGGTTCTCCTCCTTGGAAACCTTCTCTCTTCCTTAGACTCTATACAACTTCAGTGTTTCTAACCCTAGAGGTCTCCCACTTTCATCAGATATAACCTCTCAATTTTCGTCATTACTTAAGGCCTAAAATTAGAAATTACCAAAATGCCCTCCCGAGTTGTCGGTTAGGCATAAAAATGTTTCGAGACCCAAACTATACCCCCGTGTATACTTTTTTGACAATATCTATCCTTCTGGACACATTGCCACACTTGAAATGACCATATGGGTGACTTAGAATTAATTTACTTTTTATTCCATTAATTTAGTCCCGGCACGACACACGCGTGTCCCGACTTAATTTCTCTAATTGTCGAATTATTCACTCGCGATAATTTTAATAATTTCAATTTCATATATTACTTTACCCATTAAGTAATATTCAACATAATTATTACCAATAATTTCAAACTCTCATCACGCTAGTATATATTTATTTCAACATCCGGTTTAATATTAAATTAATTTATCCCAATGTAATTTAATTAATTCCATAATTAAAGGTCATAAAAATACGGGGTATTACATAGTTCATAAGTGGGGATGTCTCGAGGATAAATAAGTCGCTATTAGTAGGGATACTAGGTACAACCTTACTGTATATCCACTCCGAGAGTGTGGGGCCGAGCTTGAGATAAGTATGTTACGTATGAGACGTAAGTGATGATTGTACTACTGTGCACGCGATATAGGATGTATGGGCGCCCTAGTTAGTTTTATTTTCAAAATCATCGAGGATAAGGGGGTGTGGAAATAAATGTGTTGAATGTATGCCTGTGGGAAAGTTAAGAACATAATTGGAATGGTATGATGGATTGAACTTCGTTTCAGTAAAGGTGTAAGGACCAAATTTCCAATTGAGTCTTAATGCAGTTTTGGCTTATTCTTGGAACAAAACATGTTTGAGTCATATATAGTCTTTTATTGTCTGATCCCACGAGTCTATGACGTATCGAAGATTAATTAAAGACATTGCAGTAAAGCTACATGGAATTAATCATGCCAAAGTTTAATTGCTGCAATTTTGCATCTTCAAGGTTTAATTGCATTTCGAGATCACACAGGTATGAGTGCATAATGTTAATGAAACTCATAATTCATTTTATAAAAATAAGGATTTATTTTCTTTAAAGAATTTTTTTTAAAATGTTTAAATGTTTACACATCAGATAAAGGACGAATTTGTGTTGGATTAGAGTTGGTTTTATATAAAACTCTTTTAAAGTTGGATCTGTTTAGAACGCTATCTGACACGTCGTTCAAATGATGTTAGATGTCGTTCGAACGAGATCCACTGTCGTTCGAACGACGTGGAATATCGCTCGAACGAGATTTGCACCGACTTAAAAAATCTATTTAAGTCAGGTCCCAGTCCTTTTCTCGGTGTGCGTGCAGAATGAATTCACTTTTCAAACAGTGCGTTTTTCTGCATATGTTTTCTAAGGTTTCAAAGACTTAAACACATCCTTAGAGTTTCCAAGATCCGAGATTTCATTAGTATATGTTTATGTGATCTTGTGTGCACTAAGTTTAGTTTGTTCAAACTCATTAGACAACCTATTTAGATGGGTTTTGCGATGAAGAAAAGGCGGAAACCTGTTTCAACATCGTAGACAACATCAAATCCATATCGGAGGACACCGAGGCACTCGTGGAGTCACGTGCTGTAGACAAGTAGCGTGGATGACGGAGTTTCTATGTGGGCGCTGCGAGAGGAGTGGAAGAAGATCAGAGGAGCGTCAAGTCTCATGGGTGGATTGAGTCATTGAGTAATACTACCGTACGTCTTTGTAAAACCATATTCATAGTGATTATCTGGCTTGGGCCGTCCGAGTTTTTTTTTCCCGTTTTGGGTTGTTCCTTGTACATTCGGCATTGTGAGTATTGCTATACTTTATTTTACCTGGTTTAATCACTAGATGCATGCTTAGGGTTAAACAAGATAAAATTGGGTTAAACTAATTTGTTCACAACTTGTTTTTTGTTTAAAACACACATTTTCCTCACTTGGTATATACAAGGGACCTACAAATTTGTATCAGAGCTAAAAACACTATTTTATTGTGTAGATCCTTGTGTGTGTTTGTTTGTTTTTTAATCCTTATTTATTTCTCACTCTTATTTTTTTCTTCTCTCTATGGATTCTTAAAGTTTTAACGAATTAAATCAGTTGAATTTAAAGTTTGCAAAACGAATTAAAGTTTCGGAGGAAGAAAATTCATGTTTTAAAAATATGTTTGAATATTTGCAAACGTTTCAAATTCAAAGAGATATAATTCGTGTGAAGTTTGGGGCTTTATATAATAATTTTGAATATTTAAAAGTTTCCAAAAAGGAGGGTGATGATAGAATTCTTGGTTTAGAGAGAGAGTTAGAGAATCTTAAAAATTCAAGTGTTTGTGCCATTAATGAAAATAGTTTGATTAATGAATTTAAGGCACGTGAGAAAACTCTAATGGATAAGTTTGCTCATATTGAGGGGGAGAAATATAACCTTCTAGGGGTAGTTAATAATTTAAAGGAGTGCCAAAATTTTGAGGAGTCTAATTTTTTTCTTGAGTCAAAAGTTTTGAAGTTGAAAAATGATTTAACTGACTCGAGTAGTGATTGTAGCGACTTATCCTATTAAAGTGGTTCGAATGTCAAAGCCAAAACCATAGTTTGTTTTAGAGCGTCAACCACAACCGAGGGGGTTAGAAAAGGTCAACCTAAAGGTCTCGTTCCTCATCGTGTTTCACATGTTCGCATTGTGGTAGGAAAGGTCACCTTGGAGTTTTTGTTTTGATCTTCGAAAAGACCCTAGGAAGTTTAAACGTAGTCTCTCATCGGTTCCCAAAACTTGTTTTGTTAGGTATACACCTATTTGGGTTAGGAAATCCGTTTTGGGGATGCCAAATGATTCGTTGGTTGATTCTCACATGCTTACACATGATGCATCTCATGCTATTTCTTATGTATAGTTGCTTTCATGATTTTGTTTGTCATACACTAGTTTTGCTTCATGATATATATTTGGCTAGTGTTATGACATGTTTATCTCTTTGTATTATTTTTTTGTTCGAGCCTTATTGAAAAATACAAAGAGATTTTGGTTTTATTTAAATCAAAACATTTTGAAAAAGTAGAAAATATTTTTGGTTTTGTTTTTGTGTCTTGAGTTAACATGTTTGATATGGTATATTGGTGTGCTTGGACCCCCTTCCTTGCAATATCCATGTGTCTAGGACATTTGGTCATAATTATCGATGCTTAGATTGATCTTTACCATTGTATTATGGGGTTGTTTCGAAGTTAATATGTGGTTTGATTCGACTTTGTATATATGCCATCTTTGCACACATGCACGAGTTTATATGGATATTTGACAACTCTTGCTTATTTCAGTTTTGGTGAGACGTTCTTATCTCAATTTTGTCATCTATGGGTAAGTAGACTTATGGAGGAACTGTGCATGTAATAATTATTTATCCGTGAGAATTTAATCTTTATTGAAAATATAATGAGTGTATGGGAAAGGGTTGTGAGAGTGTGAAATTGACTCGTCGTGAAAGCCACCATTTAAAAGAGCCCCAAAAAAATCATAAGGCAATAAAAAGAATCATATGCCAAAATGGGCCAAATTAGTTTAGTTCATTCAAAAGAAAATATGATATATATTTGAGGGAGTTTATATGGATTAAAAATTTAAACGGGTTTGCACAAAAAATACTATAGTTGAAAATTCGTGTCATGATGCTATTGTTTGTAGAATCGTCAAAATTCCATATTCATGTGCATGATGTTTGTTTAGTTCATTAAGCTCACACTTTAATTGTCACATATGGATATAATAAAGTTTGATGATAGACTTCTATTGATTAGAGCTTCTTGATCATTTCGATGTGTCAAAATTATGATTCATTTGTTTTAGTTCACGCACATACACTCCATGATCATGTTTCGTCACATCGATACTATTTTGGCATGTTACTCATACTTGTTTGTTTTTTGATTTTTTTCTGTTTTGCTACTGTTTCGTTGTTTTGAGCCCTTTCCAGTCAGTATTTTATGGAAAATTTTCAGGGGGCATCACTGTTTATTTTTTGGCGAGACTATGAAAATTTGTTAATTTCGTTCTAACGACATACTGTTTCGTTCGAGCGATGTCGCATTTCGTTCGAACGACATCCCTGGCTCATTCGAACGACAACCCTGGTTGACCTGTTTTGACTTTTTAGGTTGTATTTTTGTTTTAGTACCCTGCTGAATATTGGTTCATATTTTGGTACTGGGTTTTCATTTATGCAGTTTTCTTTAATTGATTTGATATTTTACTTCATTGGTTCATTTATCACACCTTCTTAGACTGATATATTTTCGTGTGATTCATTGTTTGCTAGCTACTAGTTTGACATTGATTGATCATAATTAGCTAGTTGTTTTTGTTTATCTAGATGTGCTTCATTTTTAATTCATAAAAATTGATATAGAAAGATAGATTTGTTTATCTTTTCACCGGATTGTCTATTCGATACAAAAAGGGAGAGAGATGTATGTGATGTAGGGGGAGAGTTTTATGTTGTTTTATGTTCACATATTGGTATCATGTTTACTCTCATAACAAATGATTCGGATTTAAAGTTTCATATTAATTTATATCATTTGTTGCTCCATACTTCACTGGGTATTTGTATGTTTCATGTGTGTAGGTATGATTAAAGAAGGTTCAATATTTCAAGTCTACATCACATTCAGACATTCGAGACAGTTTCTTGCTTGCCGGTCCATTATTGAAGAATCTTATCATGTACTGATGATGTATTTTTCATTTTAGGTTTTATGGATGGGTTTTAGGTGTCATACGGCTAAACGACCCGGCTTAGGCATTTCACTATTGGTTTTGTCCCGGAATAGTCAAAGGGAGAGATTTGTATGGACCAAATGTCCAATTGAGTCTTAATGTAGTTTTGACTTATTCTCGGAATAAGACATGTTTGAGTCATATATAGTCTGTTATTGTCTGATCCCACGAGTCTATGATGTATCAAAGATTAATTGAATACGTCGCGGCAAAGCTACATGGAATTAATCATGCTGAAGTTTAATTGGTGCAATTTTGCATCTTCAAGGTTTAATTACATTCTGAGAGCACATAGGTATGAGTGCATAATGTTAATGAAACTCAGAATTCATTTTATAAAATAAGGTTGTTATTTTCTTTAAAGAAAAATGTTTTTAAATGTTTACACATCAGATAAAGGACGGATTTATGTTGGATTAGAGTTAGCTTTATATAAAACTCTTTTAATGTTGGATCTGTTTAGAACTCTATCTGACACGTCGTTCAAACGACATTAGATATCGTTCGAATGAGATCCGCTGTCGTTCGAAAGACGTGGCATATCGCTCGAACGAGATTTTCACCGACTTAAAAAATCTATTTAAGTCAGGTTGCAGTCCTTTTCTCGGTGTGTGTGTAGAATGAATTCACTTTTCACACAATATGTTTTTCTACATATTTTTTCTATGGTTTTAAAGACTTAAACACATCCTTAGAGTTTACAAGATCCTATCTTTCATTAGTATATGTTTATGTGATCTTGTGTGCACCAAGTTTAGTTTGTTCAAACTCATTAGACAACCTCTTTAGCTGGGTTTTGCGATGAAGAAAAGGCGGACACCCGTTTCAACATTGTAGAGGACATTAAAACCATATCGGAGGACACCGAGGCACTCGTGGAGTCGCGTGCTGTGGACAAGTAGCATGGAAGGCAGAGTTTCTGCGTGGGTACTGTGATAGGAGTGGAAGAAGATTAGAGGAGCATCAAGTCTCGTGGGTGGATCAATTCATTGAGTAAGACTACCGTCTCTCTTTGCAAAACCATATTCATAGTGATTGTGTGGCTTGGGACGTCCGAGTTTTTTTTTACCATTTTGGGTTTTTCCTCGTACATTCGGCATTGTGAGTATTGATCCACTTTATTTTACTTGATTTAATCACTAGATGCATGCTTATGATTAAACAAGATAAAATTGGGTTAAGATAATTTGTTCACAACATGTTTTTTGTTTAAAACACACATTTTCTGCACTTGGTATATACAAGGGACCTACAAAAGGAGATAATTCCACTATGTGTATATCAAGGAGAACTATCACAACTAAGGTGAGTTTGAAGACAGTGGAAACATATGTAAAAGACATCCCTTGATAAGGGAGGACCCCATAACTTTGAAAAGTAGAGTGGAATCTTACCTAGTCAAATGCTTAGAGTGGCTTGTGCATAGATAAGATGTGGATTTCTACTAAACGAGAAAGAGCCCATGAAGTGCGCAGTTTTGGAATAGACGCACAGGCCATGGTTTTGGTATATCCCCAAAAAAGGGGAGTAAGATGTGCCACGTTATGTGAAATGTTGAGCATGTGGATCGGTGTTGGATGAGATAGAGTGAAGTTGTCTCCAGGTGCACCACTCGTAGATGGAAAAGTTGGTTCGAGAATTATCAACCAGAATTTTGTAATAAATGATTTTTCTAATGATGGAATGGATACACACACTAATAAAGTGCATTATCGGGTTATTAAAATCATGAAAAGGTCAGTATTTCCTTCGGGTTGGTGTAATGAATTGACTGAAATGGAATAACTGTTATTCCTTTGGGGCGAATTATACTATCGGGAAATATGTCCAACATTTCATTATAAGAGAAGAAATGAATTGGCACAAGGTGTCGTCCCATATTATTATGAATTAGGATGAGACCCTTGAGTCCCACCTCTGATAGGAAGTGTCAGAAGGTGATGTGGACGGAGTTACATTTTGAGCTAGACGTGTCACCCGTAAGCCAATGGGTAGACGAGAGGTGACTAGGATGATGTAGAAAGTGAGGAATGTGTACTCCGGATTTTTTGGTAATTGGGAGTATTAATTACCACTGGTAGAGTTAAGTTTGATACCTCGTAGAAGTTTATTATTTGCGTTACACCTTCTAAGTCTTCATATGAATATTTTGTCATCCACCCTTCGGTTGGTTAGAGAGGAGGGGGGTAACAAGCTTTTAGGACCCGAAATGATTCATGGTCCATCGATAAGGATTGAGTTAATCTACATCATTTTTGTATAGTTCAAGAACATAGTAAGAGTTACTTTTTCGTGAACCAAAGTTTGAAGTTTGACATGAGCGGTCAGGGGTTGTTGTGAGTGTCTCCCATGAAGGGAGTTATGTGTTTTGATAATAAGGGATATTGGCACCTATTGAAGTGGGGCCTTTTCTAACATTGCGATGATAGAGCCAGTGGGGTATAGACTCATCTTTTTTAGTGTCAGAGGATTCACGATAGCTTTGCATGTCATTATGGAAGCGCGACCTTAAAAATGAGGGAATATATCGGTATGTAAGAGTTTGAATGGACTTGTCGCTAATCTTGGGTTGTAGTGAGTAGACCTTCAGTAAAAATGGTACCATTTGCGTGTCTATAGTGGAAACAAAATTATTATGAGTTAACTTTGAATACGTTCAGATGCATTGAGTGTAAGGATCCAAAGTTTTAGTATCGGGCATATTCAAATTTCGGGGACAAAATTCCTTTGTAGGGGGGAAGTATGTAACACCCCGTAATTTTGAACAATTATGAATTTAATTATTTATAGTATTTTAAATTATACATGTGCAGTAATTTAATTAAAATTTAATATATTTCATATTTAATAGTTATTAATTTGTGGAAATAAGATTGATATTTATGTGGTAAATTTACTAAGTGTGTTTATACTAAACAAAATGCGGTGAATTGTTAGAATGTCGTAGTGAGTGAGAACGACGATATTTTTCACGATATCTCAACCGAGGCTTGCCAGTAGATTATTTCAAGGTTGAGATAGGAAATTTATGTAGAGTGACTCAGATGACGATTTCATGTTCACGATTGGTCCTGAATGGTCAAAAAAGACAAAATTGAGTACCCTGGGTAGTAATTGGGTTCCTGGAGCTTTTTAGACTAGATCGGTCTCACACGGGGGTGTTTAGGTTATTTGGGTTTGGCCCATTAGAGGGCTTTCAGGATTAAGAGTATTTATTCCGAGGATAAGGTTTTGAGGCAACCTAAACACAAGTCTAAACTCAATCCAAGTGAAGAAAGAGGGTAAAGTGAAGAAGGATGAACATAAAGAGAGTTTAGAGAGCCAACCCGAGGAGAAATTCATCTTCTCCAATGAAATTTCGGACACTACGAATCGTACAAGGAAATTGGTTATATTGCTGTGAATTTTATTTGTGGAATTAGTGTTCATATCAAAGTAGTGTAGAAAATCATTTTCGGAAGGGTTTTCTCACACAATAGGGGATTTTGGGGTTGAATCTATCTCTTGCGATATTTAATTGATTTAAAGGATGAATTGATGAATTTAGATGACTTATAACTGCTGGGAAATTTAACTTTGATGAGATGTAAGGAGTGATTAAATCTAAATTCGTATGGGTGGGTTTAACTTGGGGTTTTGGTGGAGAGATTTGAAAATGAACCAATTGATTGATTTAATCATTAATATTAGTCCAAAATCTGATGTTTGGATGATTTAGAAGTGTTAGAATCATCAAATTTGTGTTCCATTATGTTGTATGTGTTTTGATGGAAGTTGGGTAACATATTGGAGAAGTTTGGAACGAATTTGGAGAAAAAGGTTCATAGTCAGGTAAAGAGAACTGGTATGAATGTTTGGGCGAATAAATTTTGGATGGTTTCACGAACTGGTTCGAGTCTCTGTTCGAACCAGTTCAAATCACCTAACATTTCCAATTTTATTATTTAATTCACGGGTTAATTCGGAGGGTTTCCAATAGAAATTTCTACGTAATAATGAGAAAACTTGCTGGATAATTTGGGCAGAATTATAGTAACTCGGTTTGAGTGGGTAATTAAAATGGAAAATTATTACAACGCGAGAATAAATTAGTGATTGATTTTATTAACGAATTGGGTGGGTAAATTCGTGGTTTAATATGACGTATGCGCTGGTTAGGTAAGTCCGAGGACATAGCAGAGTGATGCCACTATTTTAAATATTGATGAATTAGAATTAAAATATGTTCAAGGGTCAGGGATGTTGACTCATAGTAATTAGGCTAGTGTTTTAAGCGATATTCACGGTTTTACCAAAATGGTGTTAATATATATACGGGTATAGAGATAATACACACACACACACACACACACACACACACACATATATATATATATATATATATATATATATATATATATATATATATAAGAATGATGACAATATTTATGTGTATGATATTGATTTGAACATATCCCTTTAGTGCCTATCAGTGGAGATTACGCGATGTGGGTGATCCTCTTATCTAGTGATTGTAGGGTGAGTATAGTCCCCAGGTCATAGTGCTACACATGTGCCCTCGTGAGGATTGAAGTTCGAAGTGAGGTAATTACAGGTCTGGTTATGACTCACTATCGAAGGACTATGGCCGCCTCTAATACATTTGTGATTTTACCTAGTCGGTGTGAGATTTTGACCACCGGTAGTCGAGATGATATGATTATGCCTCGGTGATGATAGCATTGCAGAGAAATACCTCTGATGATTTATTACTCGAGCGAACTTTGATGAGTTTTTACTCGGGGGACCTCTGATGAGTTATTATTGTGGATGACCTATGATGAGTTGGTTCTTGGGGGACTTCTGATGAGTTATTACTCGGGGGATTATAGTTATACGCGACATATGTGTGCTTGTTGTGGTATATCCTTTACGTATATAATGGTGTAGTAATTTATATACGGATTTAACACGTAAAAAGTTATTATATATGTAATTCTTACACAGTATCTAGAGGTATATAATAGAGTGATAAATTATATATAGATTAATACATTAAGTGTGAATGTGTGGAAGTAACTGGATTAAAGTTATATCAATGATCAATTATACGATAATTAAATAAGGTAATGAGAAAACTATCTTAGAAATGAATGAAAGAACGTACTCGGGTTAGAGTAGTGTGTTAGAAAGAATTTTCAATAGGGCTAGTTATAGAGGGTAGTGTCACTAGGTGGGTTAAGACATACGGTCTAGGTGTGCATATTAAATAAGAGGTGAGGGGTATCTCAAGAGAGTGCGACACCGACTTAACTATGGAAGGTTTACTGCGTATTTATTTACTGCATTTTAATCACTTGCAAATATTTTCAAAATGTTTTGGGCTTTGACCCATGTCAAAACTATTTTCCAAAAACCTTTAGGAGTTCAGCCACAGAGACGCCATGGACGATCATCCATTCCAAGGATGCGTAGCTGCAGTGGATGTGGTGGCTTGCAGAGTTTCAGTGTAGTCACTTCATTTATTGTTTCCTAAACTAGGTTCCATCTTAGTTATCAGTTTGGCATTTTGACTTTTCTTCAGACATTAGTGATGGTCATTTTATTTATTTCATTTCAGATGTTTGTACTGGATTTATGGTGACCGGTGGTTTATTCGGCACCCACTTACTATTATGCTTTCAGACTTCTATTGGATGTGATTTACCATTTAGCATTATTTCTTATGGTTTATGTATGGATGGTTTTACGTTGCATGTAATAACAATATTAAAATTGACACTGCTTGTTAATCCAATAGGTGGTTAGTAATCTAATTAACTTTTTGACAATGATGCTAAGAATGAGCCATATGAGACAATTATTTTATTCTGGTAGCGGGCTAACCACCCATTATTTTGATAGGCTGGGTGTCTCATGTTGGTCATTATTATTTGTTTTGACAACATTAATTTTGTACATTATGGCTTCAAGTGTTGGTGGAAGTTCGAACCTACCATCATTAAAAAATGAGATTTAACAAACGTTTCTTCCACAAGAAGCATTGGCCGATGATGGTTCAGACCAACCATCTTCAAGTGCAAATTGAAAAAAGGGCTGAACAATTGGAATGTATGATCCCAAAAGGTAAAATGATGATGATCATTCTAGTTGATTGGAGTGTAGCCATTCCATGGAGTTAAAATTAGAATATTCATTTCGATGATTTTGTTAAATCTTATATCCCGATTAGTTACGAGGATTACAGAGATGTGCAAAAGAACTATAAGATGATGTTTGGAATGCTTTAATGGTAACATTTTTCATGTTAAAGGTAAAAATGACTTAGCTGTTGGATATGTGATATTCATTTTTTATTATTTATTAATGTTAATTGCAGGGGAAATTTGAGGTCAATGTCGAACTGGAGGTGGCTCGTCTATTGATGGAGATGAGGTTCCCATAAAAATTTAAGTCGCACAATAATAATATGAGATGTTTTTTGCCTACTATTGGAATTATACCAGAAGGTGTTGATCGTGATATATGGAGATCGTTTTGTGAAAATGAAAGTAAATGAACAAAAAAGACACAAAACATTAAAAATGCTAACAATCAGACCAAATAAAACATGCCCATACACTTGGTGGATGCACCTATGCTGCGGTGGAATATGAAATGATATGTACCATAAGAATAATAAATTTTTATCATCAATTTTGTGAATAACATGTGCCATTTAAATTGTTAACGTATGCCAATTCAATTGTAGGTTGAAACAAACCCAAAAGAAGAAATAAAGAGAGTAGATGTATGGTTTGCAGAACATGAGGACAAAAATGGGAATATCTTAGAAAGTTGTAAGAATCACTAAGTATTTAAATGAAGAGTAAAAGGTTTTTTTAAAGTATATTTCCCTGTTTTTATTAACGACTTTTTCTCAATTAGATCTACAACTATGTTGTGATAGGATAAACTTAAGGGAGTGGTTGAAAAAAGGAAGAGTGAGAGTGGAGAGGGTACTACCAAGAGCCAATGCCTAGAAAATAATGTGGTAATAGAGTTTTTTGGAGAGGAGAAAAAGGGTAGAGTTTGTCAAGTTCTCCCCTCGTTTTGAAGAGACAATTAATGGGTTTAGGGGTGGCAAAGGAGAAATTCAAATAAAGAAAGAAGTTAAATGATAATGCAGATGCATTAAAGAAAGGGATCATCACTTCTGTAAATAAAAAATTGGATGAAAATAACACAGATATTCAATCTATAAAGGTATATTTGTATGCTACATAATTTTATTTATTCAGCATACCTATCTAGCTATAAATGTCATACTGTAATTTGATCTTATTTGTTAAGGATGGTATATAAAGTTTGGTTCAAGACTTCAATTCTCAAAAGGAAAATGGTTCAAAATGGACACCAATAAGTGAACATGCATATAATACAAGTCATTCGATCTTTCTAAAAATCTATATATTATTTTTGGATCAGCTCCTCATCCTTTCAATGGGTCTACACCTTCCCCCTCTATCAACCCCAATGTCACCTTGCTTGATAGGTACAATGAAAAATTGGTAAGGGGGTATGTCGTGATGGATTAAACAAAGGAGATATTTCATAGGAGGTGAGTTGGAGTCAGAGAAAGGAGAATTTATATGGAGAAAGCTATAAAGCCCAATGCTAAGTTATTGTATGCTCATCAAAATGGCAATTATACTTTCACTGATTTAGTCTTGAGTGGATATTTGATTTGGATGGATTGTTGGCTTAAATATATTTACTTTATGAGTTAAAACCATGTTTTTATTTTTAAACTGGATTTAATTTTCCAAGCTTCTGATTTGGACTTAATTTGTAGTATGCTTTTGTATGGACTTTGTTTAAGTTATTTAAATTTGGATTGAATTTGTAGAATGCTTTTGTTATGGACTATGTTTAAGCTATATATACTTGAATTATGTATTGTAAAAACATTTTTAACTCTGTCAATGCCAATATTTATATGAGCATTGTCGGTCCCAAGACCATATAAAGGAGGAATGGAAAAGTGAATAATTTTTTTTCAATAATGTTATATGTATTTATGTTAATTGCAGATCAAAATTAATTATTTTTTGTTTGTTTGTTTGTTTTTTGTTATTGTTGTTGCAGGTAAGTAAACTCCGGAGGTGGCATCAAGGAATGTGAACATATGTGTTATGATATTTTTATCTATTTGGATTGCATTAGAAAGGTCTTGTTACCAAATTGGTACCACATGTCGAGACCTCACGTAGTTTATGTATTCGATACACCGTCTATTGTCAATGATAATAGGCTTAACTTCATCGAAACATAGGCACAATATAGCAACATCATGCATCTATCTTCTTCAAAATTTAGGTCCGTATAAAGCTAATCTTTGAGATGCATTTAAGTTTTTTGAAACATTCGCAAGTGAATTATATGGATGTGTTTGTGAAAAAAGGATGGCTTCACCTGCTATATGTATGACAAAATTAAGGCCTAATTTTTATCCAATTTATTTTGTTCAGATCAAAATAACAAAAGGATAATTCTAGCACTTCAAAGTGGACTAAGGAGTGACCTAACATGGGCATTGAATACTCTTCTCATTCAAAGAAAAAGATGAAGTGCGTAAAGTTGCAACCCCACTTATACAATTACTTGGATTGCTTGATGCTCTTCTCTAAGTTGAATGTTTCACTCTATTTTTTCGGGATTTTTTTCTATTTTTTTGAATCATCATATTCTTACAACTCATATTACTAATATAATCCCCAAGGCCACTAATAATACAAAATTGGCTATTCTCAATCAAAGGAAAAAACTAATTATTCAATCATATATCGAAACTTTCAGAGAACATAATCGTGTTTTTGACTTTTTAATTCTCACCTGGGCCTAGGGTATTAATGAGTGAATTGTGCATGTCAAGGATGAGATTAGTTCCACCATAATAAATAATCATATGCAGGGAGGAAAAATTCTTTTCCCTAAACTTGATGATTCCCCAATGCTTCGCCAAAATGTAATAATACAATCATATTGTTATTCCTTATCTTCTACTCATTAAATATTGTAAAATGTTACTTCAATTGGAATGAATTTATGCTCAATGTGCATATTGCAATTACATTGCACTGGATCATTGTGTGGGTATTTTTACATGCTTGGTGGAATTTTAGAATTTGGATATACCATTCTTAGATTTATCCCAAGTTGCAGTCAAGTTGCATGAATATTTATTTGTGGTACTATGACTTACAAATGCCACAAAGTTTGATATCACTAGTTATATGCTTTTACAATGAGCATTTTTAGAATTTGAAATTGTTAGTTGTTTTGCAAGATTCTTAGTGTAGTAGTATACTTTATTGCTTGCTTTAACATGCTTATTCTTCCTGCTACGTAGTAAATTTTTAGGTTATGTTGTTAACCAATGTCTTATTTTATAATTTATTGAAGCTTTTAAACCTTATTTGGGATTTCGATGAAATATTTACTAGACTATTGCTATCCTAAATTTCATTAGCCCATCGTGTGTTACTCTCTATGTATCTTTTTTAGTTTTAATATGATGGGTAGGTCTTAAGTGTCTTCTCCAACTTCACAAAGGTAAGAATGTAATCTAGGTGGTGGTATGGGTGGGAATCAAACCCTCATACTCTAATTTGGGAAGTGAAGGCTCTCTCCACTAAGCCAATCATCATTTGCTATTATTATCAGTATGCAATTTCAAAGTACACATGTGGCCTTTTGAAATTTGTATAATTTTTTAAGGGGTTACGGAAATTTACATGGTGAACTTATACCCTACAGTCAAAATAGGTGAAAAAAAGGATATTGATTAAGGGTGAAAAGTAGCGCGTGTCAAATGCCGATCGTTGTTTTCTATTCACCGCCTTAATACAAAAACCTAAACTTATGACTACACTAAAAGAGGGAGTATAGCGTCCAAGTCCGGGTATAAAAAATTCACAGAGACGAGTTGTTAGAATTTAATTGGTTTAATACTTCTCGAATAAAAGTGTAAAAGGTATTTTTAAAAAAAAGTAAAAGATAATAAAGAGAAAAGATTATACTAGGCGAGTGAATATTAAACTAAGTTAATTTTACTAACTAAAAAAAAAGATAGAAAAAGGAAAAGATCAATCTAGGCGTGGATAAATTAAACTATGATTAACAAAGAGAATAAAAACTATAGGTTGCGTCGAATATCCCTCACCCTGAGTTAATTAGTATAAAATGGTTACATGGGTCGACGAGTTATTAAGATTGCATCTCGTTTCAACAGTTAATTAAACCCAGAGTTATCACACCCCTAAATTCGCATAAAAGTCTAATAACATTTTGGCATCAACAAATACCCCGAAAATTACGCACGCAAGGTCGTAAATACGGAGCATACATGATATACCCCGTTAAATCTCCTAGGCATAATAACTAGGACAACCCACTAGAAATAAACATGTAAAACTCCATCACAAAAGCAAAGCAACCAATAAACCCTTAGGTGAGTTCAATCCAACATAACCTAGTATAAATGAACCGATACGCATTATTAAAAGCATAAAATAAATTAACTAATTAATTAAAGAAACTAATTAAATTAACTCTAAAATTTGCTAGGCATGAAATAAATGGAAAGCATTAAAAACTAGGGCACAAAGCATAAAAGAAAGAGAGGAGACAATAAATAGTACCCACTTACATTAATGGGTGTCAAACCACCAAGAAAATGGAGGAGATGGGGTTATCTCCAATAAAACCTCAATATTATCTCTAACCTAGTAGAGAAGGAAAAACTAGAGAAAAAAACTAGATATTATGTGCTCCTCTTTTACAAATAAACCAAAGCTTCCTTTTATACCAAGTGGGAAAAAAGGAATAAAAGAAAAAGATAAAAGAAAATAAAGGAAGATAAGTCTCCTAATTAAGGAAAGAAAGAAAAAGAAAAAATAAATAAAAAAAGGAAAAAGGGAAGTATCAGAAAAATATCTCGGCCAAACAGGGGACTGGTCGATCGGGGTCTCAAGGCTGGTCGACCGCGGCAAATAAAAGGGTAACACTGTCTAACTTCAAAGGCAAATAACAAAACACCGGTTTACCGACGAAATAGGCGCGGTCGACCACATATCACAGCACAACCCACCAATCTGGACAAGCCGAGATCCACATACAACTAAGCCTTGGCCTCCATTAATGGCCCAAGTCCAAGCCACCACGTTGCCAACCACCATCAAAATGTGTCAAAACCAACACCCACGCTGCTACACCAATTTGTGTAAAGCCAAAACCCATCTCCACTAAAAATGGACAAAACCAAGAAAATAACAAAGTGGGTACTCCAAAAACCCGAGCCAACTGACCCACAACTATATCCGTACGCAACCTAAGCTTCAATTTCCGACGAAAGGCTCGAATTTTGGATGAAACCAAAACCCGAGCACAATCCCGGGACAAAAGAAAATCGTCCATGGAAGCTCAGGCAAAATGAAAGAGAAAAGGACATAGATGGAATTAAATAAATCATTAATATATTAATAAAATAATAATAAACAAAGTCTTATATTTCTTCCCCGATTAAAGGTCCGTATTTAATTTGTCCGTACTTAGATTCGAGCACTGTTTGCTGCCACACGAAGCTTGGCCCAAGGGCTACAACTTCCCTGAATACTTCGGGAAAAAAATTCTGAAGTGTGAAATTACAAAAATGCCCCTGAACGTGCGAATCACGACGAAACTGTATCGAAACGCGACCAAACTACATATTAAGCACTATAATACCTATAAAAGCTCAATTATACCTCAAATAACATGTTAGCATACAAAATGGAGGTTGTATGATTAACGAGCATAATTATAGGCATTTAAGTACCCGAGGGGGCTAAAATGCATGAGTTTGTGGGTAATTAAATGCAATATTCGATACAAATCAGATGTATATTAGGATTCCCCAAAATGTTTTACAATCATCATTGATCTTGATTGCTTAAAATGGGTCACAATACTTACATCCATTTTTCCTTTTGCCTCATTTTTGTGTTGCTAGTTAATTTCTTTATTCTTTTATTTAAGTCATCTTAGTTGGAATTTGTAATTACTAGATGGTAATAATAAGTCAATAGGTTAGAAGTAGAAGAACGATGAAGAAATTCATGGTTAATTATTCTGTGGTATCAGTTGTATCTAATCCAATGAGTAGAGACTGGACTTATAAATTTGACTAATGTGCTTATGTTCTAGAAGACGTTAAACTCCCACCCATTTAATGTTGCAGTTAGGCCATGTACTTAAATTGTTCTTGGAATCTTTGCACTACTATATTTTGTGCCCTAGATTTTATGGTTCTTAATTCACCATACCTGACAAAAGAGCATTATATTAGTTTAAGGCACTTTTTTTTTTCTATTTGGTTCCTATGATGTAGTTGTTAAATGCTTGGCTTTTTGTTATCACCCTAGGTATCTTGCATGGAACAAGGGTAGAGTTTTAGAAATGGATTTGGATAGGCCACTATCTCTTTAACATCATTCAAACTAAAAAAACATGAAAATTGGTTTGATTGTGAATAGTTAGAGAGAACAACACATGCATTTCCTAAGTTTTTCCAAAAACTCTACTGGTTGATTATTGTATCGGTTAAGACTACAAGTGATATGGGTAATTCGAAGGAAAATGACTATTTTGATGTTTGTCTACAAATCCAGTTTGAATTGAATATTAAATATAAGAATTGAAGGCAAATAAGTCTATGTGGACCCTATATATTTAATATGCTACTGGTGTCTGTCTTCTATGGCGTCTCATTAAGATTAATGGAACCAATTATGTGGGTCCATTATATTATTTTTTCGTATTTGCCTAATTTCTAATATAAGTCATAATCTTTTAGTCCTTCTAGCCAAGTATAAACCTTGAAAATCCTCTTCATCTTGGTTATAAATATCGACTAACTAAAATCTCATGCACTAATTGCCATTTTTTTCACGTTAGTCTTCTCAAAGTTAATTTGTTAGAACATAAGCATGGCTTTGAGAAATACTTTAGGAGTGAATGGAAATCCATCCCATTCGAATCAACAGATTCTGAGGTAACTTCTCTATTAACTTATCTACCTTTTCTATTTTTTTGTTAGTTACCTAATGTCATCATTATGACATATCAGCTCAACTTAGTTAGTTTCATTATTACTGGTAGTTAGTTAGAGAGTCAGTTTTGTTGGTTTCATTCAGTATATATATACAGGCATGATGTACAGAGATCATTAAGAAAATAAATAAAGAATTTTCTCATTTAATCTTCTCTTTAAATTAAAAAGGTATCAAAGCATCCTCTGCTTATCATCTGCTTTTCCAACTGACGATGCATTTCCTTTCTTCTTCATTGATCAATTAAGTTTTATTGTATATCTTTTCTTGTTCTTGGATTGTGGATCTCATGGCAACTATTATTGAATTACCTGTGATAACCCCAGAAAGAGTTGAGCAAGCCGATTAATCTTCGAATCCCTATTTCTTGCATCATGGCGATAGTCCTCGATCTGTGCTTGTTACACAACAACTCACCAGAGAAAATTATCACACATGGAGAAGATCCATGTTAATGGCACTGACAATAAAGAATAAAGTCAGATTCGTGGATGGATCAATTACAGAGCCTTCAGAAGGTAGTCCTCTTGTTATTTCTTGGAATAGATGCAACAATATGGTATTATCATGGCTGTTGAATTCTGTATCAAATGATATCACATCTAATATAATATACATCAATACCTCGTGAGATATGTGGATAGACCTTAAGGATAGATTCTATAGAAGAAATGGACCTCATATATTTCAATTAAAGAAGTCAATTTGATCACTCACACAAGAACAATCATCTGTCATAATTTACTACCTGAAATTGAAAGCACTTTGGGATGAATTGATGAATTATTGACACTGCACATGTGGAGCTCAACAATTCGAACATGTCCTGCAATTTCTTATGGGTTTGAATGATAGTTTTTCACATATTCGAGGCCAAATTATGTTATTAGATCCTCTTCCACCTATAAATAAGGTCTTCTAACTCGTTGTTCAAGAAGAAGAGCAAACAAAAAATTGGATTAGGGCATGAGCACAACACTGAAAAATCAACTTTCTTTTTTCGAAATGATAATTTTCATCCTAATACTGCTGCTTCTGGTAATTTTCATAGAGGAAAACCAAGTTATTACAACATCAAAGCCTCATATCCTCGCAGAGATAGGCCTTTCTGCACTCACTGTGGGAAACCAGGACATGTAGTATGAAAATGTTATAAGATACATGGTTATCCACCTGGTTTTAAACCCAAAGGGAAAGGACCTGGTACTAGCCAAGGAATGCTAGCTCAAGCACATCAAGTTTCAGCTGGTCCTAATCGTCAAAGCTTTTACGCAAATCCAATTGTTACAAAAATAATGAACATTGGATCTCATAATCAATCTCCACATCAAGAATTATCCTCCATGGGGCTCGATAATTCTCAGTGTCATCAATTGATCCAGTTCCTTACCAATCAAATGGCTCAATAGTCTCCTCTTAATTCACCTAAGGATTCAACTGCTGCTTGCTTTACTTATATAACAGGCATGCCGCACCTTTCTCTACAGGCTTCATGCTCAGTAACTACTTTTCCTTAACTTAAAGATATGACTGTGGATAATAACATTTGGATCATAGATACTGGAGCAACTGATCACATGGCTTGTTCCATTTCCCTCTTCACAAATGTCAAACCTGTTATTAATACCTTTGTCAAAGTACCAAATGGAAATAGAGTCTGTGTTACTCACATTACTAGTGTACAAATATCCAAATCTCTTATTCTCATAGATGTGTTGTGTGTGCCAAATTTCAATTTCAATCTTCTCTCTGTTAGTAAGCTCACACAATCTCTAAATCGTGCTTTCTCTTTCTCACACACTGTTGATGTAAAAAACTAGATCACCCTAATTATTCAATCACAGATAAATAAATAAGATAAAGATTTTTAAAGTGGTTCGGCTAGGAATAAAGCCTACGTCCACTGTTATTGTATTGCTGAGTGTTTGTGGAATTCTTGATTACAAATTCTCTCAAGAAATTCCGGTCCCTTTGAATGAGGGTGATACAAGGTATTTATAGCCCTTAGGCTGTTCATGAAAGGGTTGATACATTAAACGATTTACATATGAAAGGGTAATACATTTAATGCAGCGTGTGTGTCAAGATCCAAACATTCAATGAATAGTTGAACTATTGATATTCTAGTAATTAATGCTACGTCCGAGATGCAGCTCGGACCGACTTAGTTGCTTCGTCGAACAAGAGTTCCTCGGAACACTGGAGTATCTCAGAGTGCTAGAGATCCTCGGAGTACTGGAGTATCTCGGAGTGCTAGAGATCCTCGGGGTATCCTTGTTGCTCGGAGAGAACATGAATTGGTCGAAGAAATGAACTTCCTCGCTGCTATTGTGCCACATAGATTGACACGTGTCTTCGTATTATTTGTCCATATCAGCATATTAATTTTGGTATCAACAGAAGCCCCCAATGTTTCATATTTCGAACTTTGAGGTGTATGGAACATTCTTTCTCGGTATATGGCAATATTAAATGACCTTCCTGGGTTTTAGGAACATTGTATTCAAATTTCCTTCTCATTTCGCAGCCTCCGCCTTTTTTTTCGAACTTTTAAGAGCGCTTCGATCTTTGTGTCCTTTTTGTCCTTTTAGCCACCGGAAGTTCAATAGTTTCTTTTTTGTAATCATTTCCTTCGCTGCCTCCCAAGGCAAAGTATTTAAACTTCTTAGGTAACCATACCGTCTTCTTCTTTTCCCAATTTCTTGCATTCAAGCTTTCTATTTTCTTCTTCTCTCTTGTGCGTTCATCCTTGTTTTCGTTCGTTGTCAACATACCTCCTTTCTTTCTGTAAGATCTTCTTCCTTTCTTCTGTATCTCTTTTATTCAATATGGTTTATATTGTGAAGTCTGTTGAGAAATTTCGTTCTGATTTTTCCATTCCTTCCTGGGTAATTCTAGAGGTTCTTTCTGAGCCTTTAGATTATTTTCGATTGGCTGAGGGACATTGGTTCCCCAGTCTTTTCATTGCTGAATGTGGTTTTTCCTTTCCACCAAACCCATTGTGTCTTGATTTTTGTCAATATTTTGATCTTGTCCCTGCAAAAATAGCCCCCAATTCATGGAGAATAATTAATGGGGTGCACAAATTAAATCTAACCCATGGGACTCGTATTGGGATCCCTGAAATTATGTATTGCTATAAATGGGCCACTCTTGATAATATTTATTACTTAAAAACTAGGTTTCTGAATAGGGCTCTTGTAGTTAACCTCCCTGACTCAAATAGAGATTATTTTGAGCATGGGTTGGTCATAAAAAATTGGCAATATGCCCCTTTAGCTGGAGATGATGTATACAACAGTCCCAGATGCCCTCCATATGGCAATGGGATAGGTTTATTTTTCATTTTATTTTACTTATAAAATTATGTTTTCATCATGTTTGACAAAATGTATGACTGATATCTCATTATGTATTTATTTGCAGTTGATAGCAAAAGAAAAACTCCAAAGGAATCAGAGGTTAATATCAAGCATCTGAAACTTATCAGGGGTTTGCATAAGAACGTTGCAGACGAGCACATCAGGTCTGCATCATATTTGCTGCAGTATAAGAGCTATACAACCTCTTATACTGCTCGCCCTGTTGAACCAGCTTCAACCCCAGAAGATTCTTCTTCAGACTCTCATCTTCCTTTAAGTCAAAGAATGGGTAAGAAAAGAGCTCATCCCGCTCTCTTTGGTGACATTACTTCTGCTGTTGGGGCTAAGAGAGGCAAAACTGATGTCCCAGAGGGGACTAAGAAAGTGGATACTGCACCCTCTAAAGCTGTCGAGAAGCCCCCAGTGGCTCCGAGCAAGAAAGTTGCTCCTGTAGAAGTAATTACTATCTCTCCGACCAAGTCTTCTTTGGTTGAAAGTGCTGAACTTCCGTTGAGGAGATTGAGGAAATCATCCTCAGTTAATCTAGTTGAAACTGCCTCCTCTCTGCCTGCTGGTGGTACTGGTGTTCCAAACATCATTCTTCCAAGCTATGCAATGAGCTCGGTCATACCTGAGGTCCATGGAATTGATGAAAAAATTCCTAGGGATACATTGACATCCCTAGCTGCTCGTCATCTTGCTTCAGTAATTTTCTCATACTTCTGGTTTTTCTTTCTTTCTCTGAATTCTTGCCTTTTGTATTGACTTTACTATTTTTCTCATCTTTCAGCTGGTGAATTGTTTTAATAATATTGTGAAGAAGGATGAAGCTATTAAAGCTTTAAGCTCCTCGTCAGGTGTAGAGGATGCTCTGTTGGATTTGACCCAATATTTAAAGGAATCTCGTCAACAGTATGTTGAGGAAAAAGATGTTTGGGAGAAAAAATTGGCTGTGGCTGAAGCTGAGAAGGTGAAGATGGCTGAAACCTCCAAGAATTTGGAGGATAAAATGAAAAGCTTAGAAGTCGAGCATAAAAAATGTGATGGCAAGCTGAAAAAGGCAGAGGAAGAGTTATCTACCCTGCGAGATATCAAGGTCAAAAAAGAGGAATTGGATGTAAAACTTTCCTCGAAGAAATTAAGAAGAAAAGTCACAGTCAAAAAATCCTTCAGCGCTGGCTGGGAGAAAGGATGGGATAAGGGAATTGCTGCGATGACATCCCAAGTTCAATACGGGAAGTTGATATACTTTCACGATGGCTGGGTATCTGCTCTGCAAGAACTGAAGATCAAGGATGATTCTGATCTATTCCAGTTGCACCTCCCTGGTCCTCCTCCAATAATTGTGGAAGAAGAAGAAGACGAACCTGTCTCTGATGAATCTTCCATGGCCATAGATGATCAAACTCTTGCCTCTCTGCCATCTGCCATCGAGGATGTTTCTTCTAGGCCTCCTCCTCTTGAGAAAGTTTCAGCTCCTGCTGCTCAAGCTGCTATTACCTCCGAGCAACCGAGCTCCTCGTCCTAGCCTCCCGAGAAAGTCTTGGGAGACCAGGAAAAGGTGTGAAGTTGTTCGATATCATATCTATCTTCTATTATCACTTGTAATCAAACAATGTAATCTTTTGATGATCTAATAAAATACATCTTTGTTCATCTCTGTTGTTGATGATTTGTTTTTGTTGATTGTTGTCTTTTTCTCGTTCTTAGTTTATCGCTAGAATGGAACTGATATCTTCACATGATACCGAGCTGATGCAGCAATGTCGCCAATATTATAAGGCTGGTCATACAGACCTTAGTACATCAGAAATTGCTGACATCCTTGGCCATGATGCCTCAGAACAGGCAATTGAGGCTTATTAGTACTTGAAAAATTTACTCGACCGAGCTGTGGCCAACAATGTCGCCTACTATGACTTGATTGAAGAGCTTCATGGTTCCATAGAGGATCTTCAAAATCAACACAATGAATCAACTATTTGTTGCACAAGGACTATGAAAATAGATATCAACAGCTTTCATCCGAAACTGGCCATAAAAAGATTATCGCTGGATACGACATTAGGGAGAGAACTCTAAGAGGTGAAGTTGAGGCCTGTAGGCAGATCGCTGAGCTGCTGGAACAAGAAAATAATAATTTGCAGAAGAAGTTGGCTCAATATGAATCTGCAGCGTCATCTTCCACTGCTCTAGTGCCCGTTACTGATGAAGGTTTCTCGTTCTTAGAGGTTGAAAATGCCAAACTAAGGCAAGAACTGGATAACTTGAGAAAATCTGTTATTCCTATGACTGCTCGGGGACGAGGAAGAAGTTCTCGGGGACGAGGAAGAATTGTCGAGGAGCAAAATTCTCCAGTTGCTTCTCGGAGCCGATCAAGAGTTCTTAGTCGCAATGTTGAAGAGGCTCGCACTCAGTCTACTTTGGAAACTCAAGCATTTCAATTGAATGTTAAGGATCGTGCTCTGTCAGAAATGTCCAAGAAAAATCTATCCTTGGAAGATCAACTTACTGCAATGAAATCTGCTCTTCATACTAAGGATCTTTTTGCCAAAAATCTCCTCGAACAATTGGATAGATTAACCTTTCAATTTCATAAGCAGCCCAGGGAATTCTGGATGGCAGGATATAATGAAGCTCTTATTCATTTGGATGCTCGTATTGAACATGCCAACAATGAAGGTTATAAGCAGGGATGGTTGAACGCCCTGGGTGTATTAAAATTGGAGCAAGGGCATTTTTTATGGGATTATCATGCTCCAGGGTTATTAGACTTACCTGTGCCACCTTTCAAATTGGACATGGCCTGGATCCCAGCTCGTTCCATTCCTCGTAGCCTAATTTCAAAATACCTCGGTGATTATAGCCTTCATTCCCAAATCGAAGTATCTCGTCCAGAGCATCTAATGGATACACCTTCAATAATGAATGTCAGAATGCTGAAGGACTTGAATTTTATTAATTCTCCTCTTTGCTTGGAAGATCCTCCTGCTGGCGAAGAGCCTGTCTTAAAAGATAAAGGAAAGAAACCAATAGAATAGGTTTTTAGCACATATGTAGAGTTTGTAATATATTTTTATCTTAATGAAAGAATTTCGTTTTCTGTTTTGCCAATTAGTATAGCTATTTTCTTGTTTGCAAATTGTATGGTTCATCAACCAACTTAAAATTTACAAGTATTAGAAATGTTGCTTGATCACTTCAATAATAAAGTAATGAGTATAAATGTTTAAAATGTTTCCAACCAACCAAGGTTGTTAAATAATGTTTGTCGACCAACTACAGTTGATGGGTTTTTATCCCCGACCAGCCATACTTGGTTCAATTTGAAATATTTTCATAAAATGTGTCCGACCAACTAAGGTCGATAATTTTACTCCTCGTCGACCAACTACAGTTAGTGGGTTTTTATCCCCGACCAACCATACTTAGCATTCAAGAGTATAAACCAGCCGAGATTGGCGTTATAAGAAAGTTGTTCTCGCCCTTTTACCAATCGGAGTTGAACTATCGTGTTCTTTCGAACTATCTTGTACACTAGTTATTTTACCAACCGGAGTTGATCACGCCAGTGTACGTCTCCTAACCAAAGGAGTATATCAGTTGTTCTCGCCCTTTTACCAACCGGAGTTGATCGTGGGTCTGAACTATCGTGTTCTTTCAAACTATCTTGTACACTAGTTATTTTACCAACCGGAGTTGATCACGCCAGTGTACGTCTCCTAACCAAAGGAGTATATCAGTTGTTCTCGCCCTTTTACCAACCGAAGTTGATCATGGGTCTGAACTATCGTGTTCTTTCGAACTATCTTGTACACTAGTTATTTTACCAACCGGAGTTGATCACGCCAGTGTACGTCTCCTAACCAAAGGAGTATATCAGTTGTTCTCGCCCTTTTACCAACCGGAGTTGATCGTGGGTCTGAACTATCATGTTCTTTCGAACTATCTTGTACACTAGTTATTTTACCAACCGGAGTTGATCACGCCAGTGTACGTCTCCTAACCAAAGGAGTATATCAGTTGTTCTCGCCCTTTTACCAACCGGAGTTGATCGTGGGTCTGAACTATAGTCTTCTTCTTGCTATCAAGCAGCGTAGTGTACAACACTAGTATTCCCCGAAAAACTTTGAAACAAAGGAGAGAAAAATTACGAAAAACATCATCGTTTTATTCATGCTGATGGACTCATTGTACATTTTACATCATTGATAATACTTGCGAAGGTGTTCAGCATTCCAAGCATTCTTGAATTCTTCTCCTTCTAGAGTTGCTATTCGGTAAGTTCCTGGTCGAACAACTTCTGTAACTCGGTAAGGTCCATGCCAGTTTGCTTCTAATTTATTGTGCTTCTGAATGACCTTCTTCAGTACATAATCTCCTTCCTTTAGATCGCATTTCTTCACCCTTTTGTTGTAGAACATAGCTGTTCGTTGTTGATAAGCAGTATTCCTAATGGCTGCCTCTTCTCTGACTTCTTCGAGCATATCCAAATCCAGTCTTCTCATCAAATCACTGATCGGAGAATTGAAATTCAACACCCTGTGTGTGGGTAGGCCCAACTCGGCAGGTATTACAGCTTCACTTCCAAATGCCAGCATGTATGGTGATTCTCCAGTTGCTGCTCGGGGAGTTGTTCGGTAAGCCCACAGTACTGATTGCAGCTCATTAATCCAGTTAGCTTTAGCTTCATTTAGCCTTTTCTTCAAACCATTTAACAGCGTTCTGTTCGTTACCTCAGTCTGCCCATTGCTTTGAGGATGTCCTGGTGCTGAGTGGGTCTTCAGTATGTTTGATTGTTGACAATAGGCAGCAAACTCTTCATTGTCAAATTATGTTCCATGATCTGTGATGAAGGCATGAGGGATACCATATCGACAGATGATATTCTTCCAAACAAACTGGTATACCTTCTCATACGTCATATCGATAAGCGGCTCAGCTTCTACCCACTTAGTAAAATAGTCCACTGCAACGAGAGGTACTTGAATCTTCCTCGAGTGGTCGGCAGTGGTCCAACCAAATCAATTCCCCACATGGAAAATGGCCAAGGGGAAGTTATTGGTGTCAGCAATGCTTGTGGAGTTCGTTGGATGGAGGAAAAACGTTGGCACTTGTCGCATTTCTTAGCATAGGCTATACAATCAGCCCTCATCGTTGGCCAGTAGTATCCTTGAGTCATTACCCTTTGCAAAAGTGTTCGCCCTGCTACATGAGCTCCACAAGACCCTTCATAGATCTCTTCAATCAATTCTTTCACTTCGGAGGGATGTACACATCTCTGCAAACCTGCCATAATTCCTCGTCTATATAAAATACCATTAGTTAATACATACCGAGCAGCTTTATACTTCAATTTCTTGGCAGCAAGCTTATCTTCTGGCAATTCTCCCTCTTCGATATATACCCTTATAGGATCCATCCAAGATGGACCTAAATCAAGGGCAACAACATTTATCATCAAGTCTTCATCTATGCTCCGATTTTCCAATACTTCAATTGGTATTGCTCTTCGCAGCTCGGTACGAGTAGCTGATGCTAGTCGGGCCAGTGCGTCTGCTTGTGCATTTTCTATCCTCGGTATCCTGATCAACTGAATCGCATCAAATTCTGCCAATAACTCCATTACCTTGGCATGATATTTACCCATTAATTCTCCTTTAACTGCATACGTTCCCATCATCTGATTCACAATCAATTGAGAATCACTGAATACCGTCACTTGTTGCGCTTCCATAATCTTTGATAACTTAAGACCTGCTATCATGGCCTCGTACTCAGCCTCATTATTGGAGGCCTTGAATTGGAATCACAAAGCATATTCCATGTTAATCTCGTCTGGGGTGTTCAAAACAATTCCTGCCCCACAACCTGCTGTACAAGATGAGCCATCTACATATAATCTCCATATAGGCAACCCGTCTTCAAATTTCTTATCTGATAGAGTTCCTCGGTGAAATATTTGTCGATTCTTTTCATCTTCTCCTGACACTTTTCGTTCCTCGTCAACCATCTCTTTTCGTTCTTCATCCAACCGGAGCTGCTCCGAGTTTGAAGCTGATGATCCTTCTACATCTACAAGCCCTTTTACCAACCGGAGTTGGTCTGGATTTATGTCTGTTGATCCTGTAGCATCCACAGGTTGGTCAGCGAGGAGCTTTTGTTCCTCGGGGGCATCAGGATATGTAAATTCTGCTATAAAATCTGCTACAGCCTGCCCTTTCAATGATGATCTGGGCTCATACACAATATCATATTCACCGAGTTCTACTGCCCAGTACATCAGTCTTCCTGACTTTTCTGGCTTATGAAGGGCTTGTCTCAATGGCATATCAGTATAAACGACGATGGTATGGGCCTGGAAATACGGCCTCATTCTTCTACTTGCTTCAATTAATGCCAATGCCAATTTTTCTAGCTTTGGGTATCTGATTTTTGCACCTCGGAAAGCCTTACTCGTGTAATAGATTGGTTTCTGGACTCCATTCTCCAATCTGATCAATGCTGAACTAACTGCATTCTCCGATGCTGCCAGATACAAATACAGCTTCTCTCCTGTTATTGGCCTGGACAACAGTGGAGGTGCTCCCAAGTATTTCTTCAAATCTTGAAAGGCTTTTTCACATTCCTCATTCCACTCAAAGGTTTTTAGAAGTGTTTTGAAGAATGGTATGCATTTATCAGTTGCTCGGGATACAAATCTGTTGAGCGCTGTAACTCGTCCTGTAAGACTCTGTACTTCTTTCTTCGTCGTCGGGGATCGCAGCCTTAGAAGAGCTTTGATCTTATCTGGATTTGCTTCAATACCTCACTGATTGACGATGTATCCGAGGAGCATTCCTTCTCGTACTCCAAAGGTGCACTTCGTCGGGTTAAGCTTCATTTGGTATTTATCCAGTTGATCAAAAGTTTGACTTAAGTCAACTAAATGATCAGTAGCTTTTTTGCTTTTCGTCAGCATGTCGTCGACATAGACTTCCATATTATGGCTGATTTGTTCGGTAAAAACCTTGTTCATCAGCCGCTGGTATGTTGCTCCTGCATTTTTCAAACCAAAAGGCATAACATTATAACAATAAGTTCCCCTAGGGGTGATAAAAGAAGTACTTTCCCTGTCTTCAGGTTTCATTTTGATCTGGTTGTAGCCAGAGTAAGCATCCATGAAGCTTAGTAGCTCGTGTCCCGAAGTATCATCCACTAGTTGATCAATTCTGGGCAACCGAAAGTGATCCTTGGGGCATGCCTTATTGAGATCGGTGAAATCGACACACATTCTCCATTTCTTCTTCTTCTTCTTTACCATCACTACATTTGCCAACCAGTCCAAATATTTCACATCTTCAATGAATTGGGCTTTCTGGAGCTTCTCGACCTCCTCTTGTATGGCCTGGTTCTTCTCAGGACTAAACACTCTTCTTCTCTGCTTTACAGGCTTGATCTCCTTATTCACATTGAGTTCATGACATAAGAAGTTAGGATCTATTCCAGGCATGTCTTCATGACTCCACGCGAAATTTTTCTTCCTATTTCTCAAGAAAGTTATCAGCTCCTGTTTTATTGAAAAATCCAGCGACGAACCTATCTGGGTTACTCGTTCAGGACGTTCGTCATCCAAAATAATATTTTCTGTAGATTCCACCACCTGTCCTTTTACAAGTTGGGTTTCATCTCTGGGATCAAGAGTTTCAATCTCTGTATCTTCTTCCACTTGGTAGGTAGTACTCTTTTTCCTTGGTTCCTCAAGCTTTTCTTGCTCGGCAGACGAATAATAGCATTCCCGAGCTACTTTTTGATCACCTTTCACAACTCCTACTCCAAAGTTTGTTGGGAATTTTAAGCACTGATGTACTGTAGATGGAACTGCCTCAAACTTCTTCAAACCAACTCTTCCCATGATGATGTTGTAGGCTGACTGCACATTCTTATCCATCACGAAGAAACGTATTCTTTCTGTTCGACAAGCAGGCCAGGTTCCAATGAATATATCCAACTTGATCGTCCCAAGTGGAAAAACTTTCTCACCAGCAAAACCTAGGAGGGGTCTATGATATGGTTCCAACTGAGATAATTTCAGGTTCAAGCTGTCAAAGCATGAATAGTACATGATGTCTGCCGAACTTCCATTATCTACCAACACCCTTGAAATTACCACTTCTTTCATCCTCATTTTAATTACCAGAGGATCATCGTGAGGATAAAGAACACCTGCCAAGTCATTTTTTGAAAAACCAATGACTAGCTTCTCTTTGTTCACCTTCCTCGGTCGATCTTCTTCAGCTAGATTTATTCGCTGAATATATGAACAGGCTTGAGCTTCTTCGAGGTAAGCCTTTCTTTCTGCAGTAAGGTCTCCTCCTCCTGCATCTCCTCCCGTAATGACATTACAATCAAATGATCCAAAGCGTATAGAAAATACCTCTCGTTCTGGCTGTCTTGGCTTCTTGGGAAGATCAGGGTCATCTTCTGGATCGTCTTCATGGTTTCTCTTCTTTTTCTCCTCTACCCGCCGAGGAGACCTAGATCTTTCTTTAGCTCAGTCGTCATCTTTTCTTTCACCTCTGCGATCTACATACTTAGACAGCTGTCCTCTTCGTATGAGCGTTTCAATCTCGTTCCGAAGAGCTATGCAATTTTTGGTCATGTGACCATAATCTTTATGAAACTCGCAATATTTATCCTTATTCCTCGAATCAGGATCTGACTTCAGTTTCTTTGGCCATTTTACCTCCTCGTTATTCTTGATTTCTTCCAAGACATGATGAATTCCCATTTTCAAAGGAGTATAATGATCGTACTTCTTCATAACTTCCCATGATGATTTATTATTTCTGGAACGTCTGTCACCACCATTGTCCTTATGTTCTTTATTTTTAGACTTGTCGACATCCATCTTGGTGTCTTTATCCATATTCTTCTTTGCAGCCATAGCTTCCTCGGCATTCATGATTTTTTCCGCTTTTGCCATTAACTCTGACATAGTTTTAGGTGGATCTTTCGCCAAGGTGTAATACAATTTATTAGGCAACAATCCACTCATCAAGGCGGTGATTGCTGTCTTCTCTTCATAATCTATGACTTCTAGCTTCTCGTTATTGAAACGAGTTATGTAATCTCTAGTACTTTCACCAGATTTTTGTCTAACACTTAACAAGTGTGCTACTCATTTTACTGGCTTTGCTCCAAAACAGAAATTGCCAATAAACAAATCAGCCAATTGACAGAAAGTTGAGATTTTACCCCGAGGAAGATTGTTGTACCATATCTGGGCGGATCCAGTAAGAGTTCCTGAGAAGGCCCTGCATCTCATCTCGTCGGGAACAACATAGATGTCAGCAGCAGCTTGATACTGTTCTATGTGAAGAACAGGATCTGTCTTTCCATCATATTTAGGAGTTATCACGGGTGCTTCAAATTTCGATGGAGTAGGAAAATCCACAATGGCCTATACAAAAGGTGTTCCTCGTACAAAAGTTCGTTGTAGGGGGTTCTTCGCTTTAGCCATTTCTCCCAATTTATCCTCCAACCGTTGGAGAGATCCTTTCCACGCTTCATTTCCTTCCTCGGGCCTATTGGTTCGAGCAATCGATCATTCTGAAGTAACTTCCTGAGATTTATCCCGACGAGCAACTGGTCGTGACTGTGCTGATCCTTCTCTTAGATCTGATGGTTGTCGAAAACTCCTCGACATGGTCTTAGGTGGACTCCTATTCCTGCTGGGGCCTAATCGACTGAAAGGAGATGCCCTACTCAGTCTTTCTAGAGCGCTGGGTCTTTCTGGAGAGAGGGTGATATGTTGATCAGTATCTGTCACCCTTATTGACGAAGTTCGCCCAGGTTGATAAGAGAAATCATCAGACTCCTCATTGCGACGTGACTCAGTACGCCTGGATCGTGAAGAAAGTAAATAGATTTGCCTCTGACCACTTTGCTGTCTTGATCGTGCAGGTGCAGCACCACCATTTAAAATTTGTAGGAGATGCCTCATTGTGTCTTGCATGGCGGTTTGTCCTTGAGCCAGATTCGTTATGATTTCCGCCAGATCTGGTGGTGCAGAGGGATTTGAAGGATTTCCAACATTTCCAGCGTTTCGATTGCTAGATTCTGGATTATCCGCCATTGATGATGAATGATTTTTGGTGAAAAAACAATAATAACAATCGATTCCCACAGATGGCGCCAATCCGTTGATGTAAAAAACTAGATCACCCTAATTATTCAATCACAGATAAATAAATAAGATAAAGATTTTTAAAGTGGTTCGGCTAGGAATAAAGCCTACGTCCACTGTTATTGTATTGCTGAGTGTTTGTGGAATTCTTGATTACAAATTCTCTCAAGAAATTCCGGTCCCTTTGAATGAGGGTGATATAAGGTATTTATAGCCCTTAGGCTGTTCATGAAAGGGTTGATACATTAAACGATTTACATATGAAAGGGTAATACATTTAATGCAACGTGTGTGTCAAGATCCAAACATTCAATGAATAGTTGAACTATTGATATTCTGGTAATTAATGCTACGTCCGAGATGCAGCTCGGACCGCCTTAGTTGCTTCGTCGAACAAGAGTTCCTCGAAACACTGGAGTATCTCAGAGTGCTAGAGATCCTCGGAGTACTGGAGTATCTCGGAGTGCTAGAGATCCTCGGGGTATCCTCGTTGCTCGGAGAGAACATGAATTGGTCGAAGAAATGAACTTCCTCGCTGCTATTATGCCACGTAGATTGACACGTGTCTTCGTATTATTCGTCCATATCAGCATATTAATTTTGGTATCAACACACACCAATTACTTTATCTAGGACCTCATCACCTGGAGAGTGATTAGGATGGGTGACAAGGTTGGAAATATCTATGTGCTCTCCATTAACTCTTCCAACTACTACTGAAACACACCAACATCATCTTCTAATTTTGTCTTTAGTATCTCCAAGAATAACCTCTAACATAGGAGATTGGGTCATCCATCACATCCCAGGTTTATACTTCTACAAGTCCAATTGTCTAGTTTTTCTACATATTATCCTAAAAATAATAATATCCTTGTAATGTGTGTCTTTTATCTAAATAAAGGAGATTTCTTTTTCAATGTAATGGTCATATTTACACTATTCCTTTTGAAATAATAAACTGTGATAAATGGGGACCCTTGTATGTACCTTCTATTGGTGGTTTTCAATATTTTCTAACTATTGTGGATGACGCCACTTGCAATACATGGGTTTATCTAATGCAACACAAATCCTCTATTCATAATATGATAATTGCATTTCTCAATCAAGTTAATACAAAATTTCAGATTAAAGTCAAAATTCTTAGAAGTGACAATGGTCTAGAATTCATTCTTAGATATTTATTTTGTAAATATTGTATGATTCATTAATTAAGTTTCATAGAGACCCCTCAACAAAATTCATTAGTTGAGAGGAAACATCAACATCTTTTAAATGTAGCTAGATCCCTTCGATTCTAAGCTCATCTTCCCCTATCTTTCTGGGGAGATTGTGTATTAACAACAACATATCTTATTAACAGAACTCCTTCTTATATATTATCCAATAAAACTCCTTATCAAATGTTGTTTGTTAATCCACCATCCTATGATCATTTTAGAGTCTTTGGGTCTTTGTGCTATGCTTCTGCCATTAAAGCTCACAAACACAAATTTGCCCCTAGGGCTAGACAGTGTATTCTTTTAGGATATCCTTTTGGAGTTAAAGGGTACAAATTATATGATCTTTAGTATCACACCACTTTTGTATCTAGAGATGTTATCTTTCATGATCATATCTTTCCTTAGTCCCAATCTACTCATCCCTCTCTAACTCTCAATCAGATTTAGTCCTTCCAAACATAACTACCAATGGTGGTTTTTATCATCCCAATTTCCAGTCATTACCTACTGAATGTCCTGCTTCCACTCATTCTCAACAAACTCAACCAGAAGAAACCACTATTCTACTCAATGCTCCCACTACTCAAAACTAACCTTGTGCACAACATGTCCCTAGAAAATCAACTACGTCTTCAAAACCACCTTCCTATCTTCAAGACTATCACTGTCAATTGATTTGTTCAGATTTAGATTCTCCTCTTACACTACCTAATCATCCCCATGACATATATCATTTTCCATCCTATCACAAATTGAGTCAACAACACAAAGCCTTTGTTCTGTTAGTCTCCAGTATAATGGAACTAGAATATTATTATCAAGCAGTCAAATCTATTGAATGGAGAGAAGCTATGGCTAAAGAGATACATGCATTAGAGGAAAACCATACCTGGGATGTTGTGCCTCTACCTACTAGTAAATCAAATATATGATGCATGTGGGTATATAAGATCAAACATAAATCAGATGGCAATATTAAAAGATAAGGCAAGGGTTGTTGCCAAGGTATATACTCAATAAGAAGGTGTGGACTACTCAGAAACTTTTTCTTCAGTGGCTAAGTTAGTTACTGTCAAAATCCTCTTTTCCCTTGCAACTATCAAAGGTTGGTAACTCACTCAGTTGGATGTAAACAATGCCTTCTTACATGGTGAATTGCAAGAAGAGGTGTACATGTCATTGCCACTAGGGTTCAAAAGTGAGAGGGCTCAACTGGTGTGAAAATTAAACAAATCCTTATATGGATTGAAACAGGCTTCAAGGAAATTGTTTATAAAATTCTTTGTTGCCTTACTATCTTTGGGATTTCAGTAGTGCAATTCTGATTACACTCTCTTTTTCAGAAATAATGTTTCATCCTTTATGGCTCTCCTAGTCTATGTTGATGATATCATCATAGCCAGTAATGATCCCAAAGCCATAACTAATCTCAAGACTATCCTCAATGACATATTCAAACTCAAAGGACTTGGGTTCTCTTAAATATTTCTTGGGTCTAGAGGTTGCTAGAACCCCTCAAGGCATTTCTTTATCTCAAAGGAACTATGCCTTACAATTACTAAATGACATTGACTATTTAGGAAGAAAACCAATCCACTTTCCCATGGATAAGAACTCTAAGCTCAGTTCAGATGATGGTCTCTTGATTGAAGATCCTAGTATCTATAGAAGGATTATTGGGAAGTTATTGTACTTAACCATTGCTAGGCCAGACATATCTTACTGTGTATATAAACTAAGCCGATTTATCTCATCTCCAAGAACTCCTCATCTACAAGAAGCCTACAGAGTTCTTTTATACATTAAGTCCACTCCAAGCCAGGGCCTTTTCTTCCCTTCCACTTCTTCTTTCTCCTCAAGGGCTTCACTGATGCAGATTGGGGGTGGTTGCCTTGACTCTAGGAGGTCAATCATGGGATTTTACATATATTTGGGAGACTTCTTGATTTTTTAGAAATCCAAGAAGAAACATACTGTATCTAGATCCTTAGCAACAGATGAATACAAAGATATGGCCTCTGTTGTATGTGAACTTACTTGGCTGCAACAACTTTTTAAAGATCTTGGTTTTCCCTTTTCCTAACTAGCTTCTATGTACTGTGATAGTAAAATATCCCTACACATTGTTGCTAACCATGTCTTTCATTAGAGGATTAAGCATATAGAAATTGATTGTCATCTTATAAGGGACAAGATTCAGGAAGGATCCATCAAGACTATGCATGTTTCATCAAGACACCAACTGGCTGATATTATGACAAAACCTTTGGGGTCTTAGCAGTTTCATTTTCTTCTCAGCAAGATGGGCATTCACAACATTCAGGCTCCATCTTGAGGGGGCCTATTAACTTATCTACCTTTTTTATTTTTTTGTTAGATTCTGTTAGTTAGCTGATGTCATCATTATAACACATCAGCTCCACTAAGTTAGTTCCATTATTGCTGGTAGTTAGTTAGAGAGTCAGTTTTGTTGTTTTCATTCAGTATATATATAGATATGATGTACACAGATCATTGAGAAAATAAATAGAGAATTTTCTCATTTCATCTTTTCTTTAATCTGAAATTCTCCGTACTTCAACTGCAACATATGCTTGGATTTTGCAAATGATTCATTTTTACCCCTCTATGTCCATCTCTATTGTTGGTCGTGCCTTTACAAGTGGTTCCAAATTTAGAGTGATATTATATGAGTATGGACACACTTCAAGGATGCGAAAGTTGAAGGGATTCTTTATAAATTTGGCATCGCTTCCTATAAAGTGGGAATGTGACTTCACTTTTTATAGGATATCAAATTAAATATGATCCACAAACATAAATTAAGGGTGCGTCTAGTTACAAAGATAGAAATTGATTTCAAATATTTCATTTTTTTATGAATATTTAGAATAGGGGTAGACCAAAAGATAAGTGGTTTGCTGAGATGTTTTTAATTTTGTTTGTTTTCCATTGAATACAAATCTTACCCATTCCCAGAGAATTGAATTCATGGAAAATCATAAAAACAAGAGAGCTTTTCACCTTACCACTCATATTTTTTCACTCTTCTGTAACTTTTATTTATTCAATCTTTTTTACTTTGTTATTAAACCCATTGTAAGGTTTACTGCATTCCATAATTGTATGGGTGTAGTTAGATAACTATTATAATATTTATATAATTATAATTGAAGGCTTCATCCCATCCATTATGTAGGGAAATTTACTAATATTCACTAGGTACTGGATCTCTAGCTGGATTCTTAAGTGAAGATAATGTTAAAGTTGGTGACCTAGTTGTAAACAACCATGTAATTACAGTGAATTTGTCCTTTTTATGAATACAATATCTTTTTATACGAACTACTTATGCTCACACTTTGATCCTATAAGAAATCCATAGAGGAAACTAGCGATCCCGACATTACATTTTTGGTGGCTAAGTTTTATGGTCTACTTGGGCTTGGATTCCAAGATATCTATGTTGGCAATGTTGTCTCCATTTGGTGAGTGTGTCTTTAATTAGTTTTTCTCTTGGATAGCAATGAATCCACCAGTTAAATCTTATGCAATAAATTAAAATCAGAGAAGACATATTTTGTCTACTTATTTGAGTATACAATCTAGATATATGATAATTTGAAATCAATACTTAGGACATTACACTAAACTGAATAAAATGGAAAAATACCAATATAATTGGAAAAAAGGCTTTGCTAAATTTGAAGAAAGTAAGAAAGAATTCTGCTAATAATGAATGTTCTCAGTTAAATACAAACACAAACTAGATATTCTTATTCATTTATTTATCTTAGTAATTCCAGTTATTTACTTATACTGGTAGCTTAATCTATCTTATTGTCTTAGTTGCACGGTATCTTGTCTTTACACCGTATGGATTATTTTGTGTGATTTATTAATTTGATTTCTTAGTACAGGTTATTCCCAAAGAATCTATGGAATTTAATCTTCTACAAATGGATTAACAATAATAAATGTCAGTTTAAATGTCACGATCATTAAAAGTCTACTGCATTAAGAGCTATTTATTGTTGGTGAGGTGGAATACTTTAGACTCCACAGACATCTTCGTTGGTAAGAATTTAGTAATATACCTATTTATGAGATAACGAAGTTATATTTCTTCGACAAATTCTACTTTTTTATTGTTATAATCATCATTAGTTAATTTCATAATTAGACCCCCTAATAGTTCAAATATTAGACTTCAATCTCATGTGCATTAGATAATGCATAATGTACAGGTGTATTGATGCATATTTATTGGTGGGGATATGTGTAATTTTTGAACATCTAGGGGGTAAGTCTAATCATGCAATTATCTCATGACGCAAAATAACAACATGCCTAATAATAATAACAGTTTCTACGATTAGTCAAATGTCCTCAAAATTACTTTCCATTCCTTTAACTAAAATTCTTAAACCTTGGATGTGCGACAAAATAAATGTTTCACTTTGGACACTGAGTTAGGTTACTTCATAGGTACTTCTAGCTCTACTTGTTTATGCTAATTACAATTATTCAAATTCATGTGATTGTTTAATCTTGAATTTAGACATCCCATTCATAACTCCATCATACGAAATTAAATTTAATAAGACACACTGTTGACTTTAATATAAAGAAATTTTGTATTTAGTACAATTCCTTTTTCTAATTACCACTTCTAGAAAATATGTAGGATGAGTTTGCTAGGAAAATTTGCATGAAAGCTCATGACCCTCGCCATGTTCTCCTTATTAAATCATCTATTAAGAATGAGAGTTTGGGGTCAGACCAATCTAAAACAAATACACCAAGAACTCAAGGAAATGTTGACTTGAATCCACCAAAGTAAGAGGATAAATCAATAAAAATGCCAGTGTTTTCCCAATCCACTACGCCACCAGATATTACTCGATAATTAACTAAAAGTTTAAAAAATATCATGAATATCATATACCGCGTGAAGTTTCATTATATCAGAAAACTTGAAGAAAGTATGAAGTATATATTATGTATACAAAGAACTAGATAAAACAAAAAATATACAAAGAGCTATATTTTCATAAATCCTCGGCTATTTTTTTTTTGTTAAATTCGTATGTATGGTTCGGTGTGGATTGAAGCAAAAAAAAATTGATCTACTTATGGTCAAGTGTGTTGGGTTTTGCTCATTGTTGTGGTTATATATATATATATGTATATATATTATTTTAAAAATTCTTTAATATTAGTAATGGACTTATACCGTAGAAATGTGTTATGAAATCCGGGTAATGGTAAAAGTCCGCTAGAATTTGAATTAATTTGTAACACTTTAGTAATGGTAGGGATGTGTTTGTAATATATAATTTTGTAATGGTAAAAAAGTGTTACTATTTTCTTCCCCACACTTTTTTTGTAACGGTAATTTAGTGCTAGTTTTTATTTTTATAACACTACAATACAGTTACTAATAGACTGTTTTGGTGTAGTACAAATGACTTGAGGGCATGAATAGCAATGTTATATATGATCATGTCTATGTTAGGAAGAGGATATCATCCTTTAGGTATGCCTTGTTCAAATGTCAATAGTCGATGCACATGCAGAATTTCCCTTTTGATTTTGACACGAGATGATGTTTGCAAGCCATGTAGAATATTCGACCACATGAATGAAGCCTAATTTTAACTGTTTTACCAATTCGTCTTTTACTTTGAGAGACCATTATGTCTGGAGTTTTCTCAATTTCTTCTTGACAAGTTTGCTTTCTGGGAAGGTAGGGATCCCATGCTGCATTATTTCGCGGTCAATGCCAGGCATGTCATCATAGGACCACGTGAAGACGTCAAAAAAATCTTTTAAAATTTATTTGAATTGCTACCACTCATGCTCGTCGAGGGTGTACCCTATCCTAATCTCGTATGTTTACTAGAACCAATATTGGTAACAATAGTCTTGTCATCATTATTTTGAACGCGGTTACGTTGTTTATTATTTTTCCTTACTGAGATTAGTTAAGAATTGTTCATTTATTAAAACTTCTTCATCAATGGTTTGATTTGAACTCAAGGAAATTAATGTAAGTCACAATAAGATACTCAAAATCATCATTCATTTCATTGAAAATGTTTATAACCTTCACCCCAGGCAAATTCATCATCAAAGAAGATCTCTAAAATCGATTTTATCTTTTTCTCTATTAAGTCGTACCAAGGTTTGGGAAATCTTAAAAAGGGGAAGTCTTCTCCCTCTGGTTAATTTCTTGAGCTCTTAAATTCTTCATCCCATCTGGTGTCAACAATGTTATATTTTCATAAAAAGTCAATACACTCCACAACCTTCATGGCTTCGTCATATAGATCTTCCCATTCAGCATAGAAATATTGAAAGGAAGGGGCTAGACGCCCTTGGAGTTTCAAAGTCGTGAGCAACTCGGAGGTCGTGCATACTTCTTACTTCTTGATAAATGTATCAGACATAGCTTGCACTATATCATCCAGACATAACTCTTTTGCAGGTATAAATGATTCATAGGATTATCGGGCCCACTTACGGGCTTTCATGAACAAGGCATTGATCTTTTTATAGTCAATGGTTATCTCTGAGGGTAGTTTCAACCCAATTTTTTGAAGGTAATATAAAACCAAGGAAAATTTCATGCCTCCTCCTTTTGAACGGTTACAAAAAACAGTACATGCATGGTAAGGAGTGATAAAGCTTGGTTGGCAAAATTCTTAAGATGTAGGAGAAATGAAGGACATATTTTGAGGGGTTTAAGTGAGAAGGTGGATGGATTAGGTGTTTCAATGGGATTGATATTAGTTGAAGGGTTGAATTCTAGTTTTCTTATGAGAGGATGGCATTCACCCAAGTTTTATGCTTTGGGAGAGGATTTTGAGTGGTATTGGGTTTTGGATTAGCTGGTGGGGTAATGTTCCCACTATTTATGAGGCTTTGAATATTATTCTTTTAACTATAAACACTGATTAGTGGTGTACCCAATAATTTTGTCAAAATCCTAATGGGTGTCATATTTGAAGTTTTGCAGAAGTGGATCTAACAATGGCCGGGGTTCCAAAGGTTTGATGAGGTTTCGGTTAAGAAGGGCTTAATACACTTTCGACGGAGAGGCATGAAGTTTGGTAAAATCCATTTTATAGATGGATTAGGATGACTTTTGGATGCCCAAGAGGTGGTACGTTGGGAGATGTCGTTGATGGTTGAGATTGAGGTACTAGCTGGCTTATCATACCTCCAAGGTGAAAAATTCCCAGTCAGTCTTTTTAGTTTAGATTCACCTTTATGATTTGTGACACCTTCTTTAATTTTTACCCCAACCTCCCAGAGGGCTCTAAAGTTAGGGTAGTACTATCCTCCCATTGAAGCTTGGATATGGGGAAGAAATTCTTCTTCACGACGCTTACTGCTTTTCCTTTGACAGTTGGTTTGTCATAGTAGTTGCTTTCTCTCTCCACCTTCCAATAAAGCTGCTAACTGATTCACTCGGGTTTTATTTGAGTAGTTCCAAGTCTCTACGGGTAAATCCTATCTCTTCATTATGATTCGATATGGCAGCTGAGCAGGCGTCTATCCATTAGAAGGTGGGGCAAATGGGGAATGATGGTACCCCTCTGGAATCCATATTGTATCTAGAGCTGGTGGACCCATGGAACGGGGTAAGAGGATTTTGGACTCAAGAGCTTTGATAGTCTGAACCCGATGGCATTACATTTCTTGAAATTGTTCTTGAAGGTTGTCGATCTTAGCATTGTTCTGGGCAAGGACTTCTATCAGATATGGCTGGACATTTTTAGTTTGTTCAATGTTCTCCATGAAGCAGCGGAGTAAGCAATGGTGCCTCGGGGTGGTTTGACGGAAGACCCGAGCCAATAGGGAGACTGACCAAGATTGGGGTATGCGATCGCACCTGAGAGTAAAAAGTATTTTTGTGTTTATTTTGAGGGAAAGAGGAATATTTTTGGTATATATGTTTTTTCTTTCTTTTTTAAAAAGGTAGAATTTTTTTTAGTATATTTGAAGAGGGGAAAAAGGAAAATCCTCAGCGTGGTTATTATTATTAGGTTCCACTTATAGTATATTCTAACTAGGATGAAAATATAGGGCACATGATGCGAGATACGGTTTAACCCATTTTTAAACTCGTGAACGAGGTCCTGTTTTAAAAATGAAAAAATATAACGAAAATTTGGATGGTAAAGCGACCCAAAATATCGACAGGGCTTTGCGTTGTAACCAAAAAAAAGGTATGCATGTCCTAAGGTAGACACCTATTTGAGGTTGAAGCACTGTTGGGGTAATGGAAAGTTTCTCCCATTTGGCATGACTTCCACGATATACCTCTTGTGTATAAGGGCATTCATTCATTAGTATGCGTGGACAAGCCATTTGATATACCTGAGTGTATGAATTTCCTTATGAAATATCGCTTGGATACGATACATGTGAGAGAAAATTCAATATACTCGACGTACGTGAATGAGTTCATTTCTATATACCTCCCATCATGAGTTCGGTCAAGAAGTACGATGCAGGGGGAACCGTTTAATATACGTCGAAGGTATTAGGCCAATAGAGGGTGGTAATCATATTGGTTAGGTTAACCGCACCTTGCAGGACCGTATACCATCACAATATGACCCCCCATTATGGGACCAATTTTTTCTCAATATTGGAATGCTCTAAGGACTTAGTGTGCAAGAATGCATGAGTCTTAATTAGTATTTTATGGAGAGTTCTATGTTGCTAAGTGAGAGAAATACTAACACTATGAGGGAGAACATACAAGTAACATGGGATAAAGGGGATAAACATAAAGAGTAAAACTAAGAAGTATGTGTGACACCCCGCCTAATTAAATACCGGGCGATCACTCCTTTATTAAATTAAATCAAGGTGAACAGTTTGGTTCATTCTTAGCATCACTGTCGTAAAAATAAACTTTCCAATTTAACACCCTAAATAATTAAGCTAAGTTTCAAAACCATATTTAAACATTACTTTCCAAATTTTTATTTAAAGAAAATCATTTATTTATTTATTAACAACATTTCAACAATTAAGAATCACGCCACAATAAACCTGGAACACAATCCAATTAATTTAAAACATTCGTCAATCGAATGTCAACATGCGAAATATAAAGTAACACAATTCAAACTGAATAAATCCCATAGTGACAATACTAGAAATAACTGAAATACAAATGTCCAATAACAACGGAATAATGGAAAGAGCTACACATGCCCAACTAAATGAAAGTACTAAGAGTGGATCCGAATGAACGAAGTCGTCTAATCAAGAGACCTGCAACTCCCACCTAAGCTGCAGCGCGTTCCTTCCAAGAGATCCTAAGCAAGACGCCCCTATGGCTGGGCACCTGTAATACATACATATATATACAAGAGAGAGAGAGAGAGAGAGAGAGAGAGAGAGAGAAACGGGTCAGAGCCCGAAAGTGTGTTTGATTTAAAATACGTTTAGCAAGTGTTTAAATTGATACAGGCCAATGCAACAACATATTATAGCGACACTCTCTTGAGAAATTCTCACCTCTCTTCTAATGTGCACGCCTATCATACTAACCTTCCCAACGGTTTATCTTATCATTTTATCATACTAACCTTCCCAATAATTTAGCTTATCTTAACTTACTCATAAGATTTCAAAACCTAACAATTTCATTGTTTAAAAAGAATACTTCCAATTCGCAGCACAACTCTCGATTTAGCTTTATTAAATTTATAAAGTTTCCCAGTGTCATATTATACTTTCCCAAAACAAGTATTTACTATTTGAGTCATCAACCATGTCCTACTTATCAAATCACAGTAGGCAGTTTCAAATTCCCAAATCTCATATATATATTAACTACTCGTATAATATATATAAAATAACAGCACCCCAAATAAAACTATGGTGCGTGCATACTTCTACTATCCAAACCCCATACCACTCATATCAAGGGGAATACAGATTCGGAATCACTCTCGAACTGTATTAACACATACACAAACAATATCGAGGCGAAGAATAGATTCCAAGTCTCTAAGAGGATGACACATACTCGCGTATCTTAGGACCGTCTGAACTATCAATTCGATAGCCTGTACCAAGGATATCTATCTTCTAGGGTACAAGTCAATATCCCCCATAAGGGCCCCATCGAGATAAGACTGTCCCAACGCGGTAACCTCAAGGATAGCAAGTAGCGCGGTATGTTTTTCACATGTATATAATATATGTACACACAATCCTATAAATATACCACTTTTATGATATTAATATAGGTTCCTCTCGTCACCCATAATTACAACATTTATCCTTAATTTCACATTATTAGCATTACGTATAAGGTTTCATCTCTAACCTTAACTCGAAGGGTTTTCTCACTTATTACGTGACACTCGTGGACTCTATCCTTCCAAGTAGAAAATTCAGTAGGTATACCTCTATTCACTCGTAGCTATTCGCCGTAATCTCTCACTTGAAATATGTAGTTCCATCGTTCATTATATAATTATCCCAAAAGCAAAATTCTCGTCTTATAATAAAGTTCCCAACACTTATTGATATGTCCTACTGGCCTTTCCTATCTCCCAAACCATTTTATTAAGAATACCCAAGAATTATTTCACGATAAATTTAATTCAACTAATTTAAACAAGGGAAATAGGAGTCTGCCAGGAGGGGTTGATCGATCGAGGTATGGGGCTCGATCGATCGAACCTTCGATCGATCGAAGCTCTGGGCTCGATCGATCGATCAACCAGGTCTACGAAATCTGTAGAATTGCAGTTACGGGTTTCATCTCCAAACTTACACCAAATCCATATTTTCTAATCCCAATCGTTCCAGAATTGATACTTCTAACCTTATATCATCATATCAGGTATTTTCAACGTAAAACACATCAATTTACATCACTAAACATGGATTAATCATGCCATAATTCATTTAAGATTCAAGAACCCTAAAAATCTCTAACTCATGATTCTAATCTGTTTTATCCCAGAATTTCTTTCTTATTTACACCAAAATTTCGTGGGTTATCTTTCTACATCACAAGAGACTTCCAGAATAAAGTTTAAGTCTTTACTACATGCAAATTCCTATCACAATTTGGGTTTTCTTCCATATATTTCATCCCTAATCATTCCTAAACTAATATGGAAATTGCACCAACGAAAATAGCAAGATAAACACTTGCCTGGGATTTTCGACGTTCTGATTTGCAGATGTTTTTGGTGTGGTTGCGTAGCCCGTTGCGCGATCTACGCGTTGGTGGTGGTTGTGGTGCAAACGGATGACTTTTGGGGCCTTGGATTGCCTTGGAAGCTTTCTTCTTCCCTCTCCTATGGCCGTCACTTGTGTTTGAGTTTTCTAACCCTAGCTGACTAACCTAAATGGCTGATATATGTTTCTGATTTTCATGGATTTAATTACCCAAAAAGGTGAAATGACCAAAATGCCCTCCCGGGTTACTAATTAGGCCTAAAAACGCCCCGAGACCCAAACTACACCCCCGGGTACACTTTTCTGACTATCTCGACCCTTCCGGACGCATTGGCTCACTCAAAACGACCATATGGGAAACTTATAAAATATTCACTTTTTATTTATCCAAATTTAGTCCCGACGCGACACGAGCACGTTCCGACTTAAATTTCCGAAATTGTCATTTAACTCACTCATGACATTCAATATAACCAATATAATATATTACTTTGCTCATTAGTAATATTCAACAAATTTCCCATAATTACTAACTCTCGTCACTTTAATAATTATAATATAATTAATTTCTGGATTTTTATTAAATAATTACCTCACATTAAATTTAATAAATCCCCAAATTAATATAGCATAAAAATACGGGGTATTATATACTTCCCCCCTAATAACGGAATTTCGTCCCGAAATTCAGAAAATAAGGCATACCTGGTAAAAACAACTTTGGATATTTCTCGCGCATATCTGCCTCGCGCTCCCAAGTGGATTCCTCCACATTGTGATGCTCCCACTGGACCCGCACAAGTGGAACTATCTTCGACCTCAATTTCCTCTTATTATAGTCTAGGATAGCCACCGGTCTCTCCTCGTAAGAGCTATCAGGCTGTAAGTCGATCTCATCTATCGCGATGTGAGTATGGGCCATATCGTCCCGAAGATACCGTCTCAACGACGAGATGTGGAATACATCGTGAATGCGATGTAAATGCTCTGGCTGTCCCAACCTGTATGCAACCGACCCAATCCTCTCGATGATGGGAAATGGTCCCACGTACCTCGGAGCCAACTTCCCCTTCTTCCCGAACCTCATCACTCCTTTCATAGGAGATACACGCAATAACACTTGGTCCCCCACACTAAACTCTCGGAAGAACCGTTTCGCATCGGCGTAGCTCTTCTGCCTGTCGTGGGCTACTCGAATGCGACTCCTGATCATCTCAATTCTCGTGGAGGTCTCCTGAATCACCTCTGGTCCTAGCAACTTGTTATCCCCCACTTCGAGCCAACAAGCTGGGGAACGACAAGGTCTGCCATACAAAGCCTCAAATGGAGCCATACCAATCGTGAACTGATAAGAGTTATTATAAGAAAACTCTACCAGTGGAAGATGTGGCTCCCAACCTCCTCCAAAATCAAGAACACACATGCGTAGCATATCCTCCAACATCTGATTAGTACGCTCTGTCTGTCCATCTGTCTGTGGGTGATAAGCTGAACTCAACCTCAACTCAGTAACCATAGCCTCCTGAAAGCTTTCCCAGAAACGTGAGACGAAAATCTTGTCTCTATGTGACACAATATTCAGGGGCACCCCGTGTAATCTGACAATCTCAGCGATGAACAACTGAGCATACTGACCCGTGGTATAATCTGTCCGCACCGGCAAAAAATGAGCCACTATGAAAATGATGACAAACTGATCCAAGAACTCTCTGAATACTCGGTTCATCAAGTCCATGAAAATGGCTGGAGCATTTGTGAGTCCGAACGGCATCACCCTGAACTCATAGGACCCATATCTCGACAAGAAGGCAGTCTTTAAAACATCCTGCTCTCTAATACGTAACTGATGGTACCCCGACCTCAGATCTATCTTCGAAAAGAAAGTTGCTCCCCTCAACTGGTCGAACAGGTCATCGATTCGAGGTAACAGATACTTATTCCGTATCGTGACCTTGTTTAGCTCCCTGTAGTCCACACACAATCTCAGTGAACCATCTCTCTTCTTCACAAACAAAACTGGAGCGCCCCAAGGTGAGGTACTCCTACGAATGAATCCCTGACCTAACAGCTTCTCTATCTAATCTCGTAGCTCTCGCTTCTCTTCCGGAGCCATACGATACGGTGCACGTGCTATAGGTCTCGTATCTGGCAATAAATCTATGACAAAGTCTATCTCTCGACTGGGGGGTAGGCCTGGTATCTCCTGAAACACATCGGAATACTCCCTAACAACTGGGATCGAATCTAAGGGTATCATAAACTCCTTAGAGGTATCCTCCTCTATGTAATACAAATGAGCGGTCGAGCCTCCCTCTGGGAGAGGCATCGCCACTACAAACATCTCTTGCCCCGGAATGGCAAAAACAATGCTCCCACCGAAGCAATCAATCATGGCTCTATAAGCTGTGAGCCAATCCATACCAATAATCACATCATGCTCATGCATGTATAAAACTAACATGTCTGCAGGTAATACCAAACTACCAATCTCTACCCCCACTCCCCGGCATAAAAAGAAAATAAGGGACCCACTCCCCAGTGGTGAGTCTACACATGTCATGGTTCAATCTGCTAAGGCTAACAACCCTAAGGCCTTCACAAAATGTGTAGCTATAAAACAATGTGTTGCCCCCGTATCAAACAAAACCCGACCCATAGTACCATGGATAGGAAACATACCCTCAATCGCGGGTGGTGCCTGTGGAGCTGCTGCCTGATGGACGTTATAGACACGTCCATACTATAATTGCCCCTGCTGCACTGGAGCTGCTGGAATGGCTGGTAGGGCTGGCACCTGGGCTGGAGCTGGGTGGGCAGGTGGAAATAGTGGCCTCTGTGACTCATTACGGGCACCCTGCTGCTGTGGGGCCCTCTCTCCCTCTGGACAATCTTGGCGCCTATGGCCATTTTTATCGCATCCAAAACATCGGCCTTTGAAGTTACCTCCCCTCTGACCCTGCTGTCCACGGCCCTGTTGGCCGTTACCTCCACGCCACTGGCCCTGTTGGCCCTGATGTGCACGCTGTTGGCCCTGATGGCCCTGTTGTTGACCCTGCTGTCGGTGCTGGCCTTGCTGGCCCTGATGATTAGGCTGGCCCTGCTAACCCTGCCTATAACCCCCAAATCCCTACCTAGAATCACCTGAACGGAATCGCTTAGCAGGGTCCCCCTGATGGGAACTCTGTTCGTGCTGACGAGTCTGTCCATGAGATGGTGCCCCACTGGCACTATTACCCCCGGTCCTGCCCTGCTGGATGGACTCTCTTGCTCTCTTGCTTCCCTGCAGATGGAAGCGTTGATCCTGGCAATGTAGCAATGCGACATTGAGTACATTAGTGAAAGTACTCAGGGATAAATTCCCAATAAGGTGCTAATGGATCCTCCACGCTAACCCGTTGACAAACAGCAAAATCTTCTTGCTCTCTGTAGGTGCCTCATCTGGCACAATGGTGAGAAGTCTCGTGAACTCCTCCTCATACTCTGCTACGGTAAGACTCTCCTACTTTAGATTCAGTAATCTCCGCCTCATCTCAGTCTGCACGGCGGGTGGAAAATACTTGCGGTCAAACCGCTCCCAAAATGACTGAATAGGGATCGTGTCCCTCTCCTCCAAAGTGGTAGTGGACTCCCACCACTGCAAAGCGGTCCCACTAGCTTAAAGGAAGCCAATTACTGCTTCTGCACATCGGTGCACTCATACATACGGAGATGCCGCTGGATGTCTTTCTTCCATTAGCTAACTGTAACAATATCGGAGCTACCAGAGAACTCAGGGGATGCGCTTTCTGAAAAGCATCCCGAACCCTCTCCCATGCAGATGGAAGATGTGCTGGTACTGGCGCCACTGCCTGAACCTGGGGTGGAGCCTGCTGAACCACCACTAGTGCAGCATTCACTGCCTGAGCAACAATGGCGGCTACTTCATTTGCCTTCATTGTACCTTGTGCCGGAACTGCTGGCTGTTCAGCCTGGGCACGCCTATCCTTCGGAGCACATCTCGGAGGCATCTGAAACGTGAAGAAGTTTATTAGTCTACAGTTATTTTCAAATCTCAAATAGCTGAAGACTTAAACGTAAAACAAGAGTACAACAATCCTAAAAATAGGGCTCTATAGCAATAACGTTAAGCTGAAAGCGAAAATCAGCCGTACAGATTCTATGGACACTAGAACCTGGCTCTGATACCACCTGTGACACACCGCCTAATTAAATACCGGGCGATCACTCCTTTATTAAATTAAATCAAGGTGAACAGTTTGGTTCATTCTTAGCATCACTGTCGTAAAAATAAACTTTCCAATTTAACACCCTAAATAATTAAGCTAAGTGTCAAAACCATATTTAAACATTACTTTCCAAATTTTTATTTAAAGAAAATGATTTATTTATTTATTAACAACATTTCAACAATTAAGAATCACGCCACAATAAACCTGGAACACAATCCAATTAATTTAAAACATTCGTCAATCGAATGTCAACATGCGAAATATAAAGTAACACAATTCAAACTGAATAAATCCCATAGTGACAATACTAGAAATAACTGAAATACAAATGTCCAATAACAACGGAATAATGGAAAGAGCTACACATGCCCAACTAAATGAAAGTACTAAGAGTGGATCCGAATGAACGAAGTCGTCTAATCAAGAGACCTGCAACTCCCACCTAAGCTGCAGCGCGTTCCTTCCAAGCGATCCTAAGCAAGATGCCCCTGTGGCTGGGCACCTGTAATACATACATATATATACAAGAGAGAGAGAGAGAGAGAGAGAGAGAGAGAGAGAGAGAGAGGTCAGAGCCCGAAAGTGTGTTTGATTTAAAATACGTTTAGCAAGTATTTAAATTGATACAGGCCAATGCAACAACATATTATAGCGACACTCTCTTGAGAAATTCTCACCTCTCTTCTAATGTGCATGCCTGTCGTACTAACCTTCCCAACGGTTTATCTTATCATTTTATCATACTAACCTTCCCAATAATTTAGCTTATCTTAACTTACTCATAAGATTTCAAAACCGAACAATTTCATTGTTTAAAAAGAATACTTCCAATTCGCAGCACAACTCTCGTTTTAGCTTTATTAAATTTATAAAGTTTCCCAGTGTCATATTATACTTTCCCAAAACAAGTATTTACTATTTGAGTCATCAACCATGTCCTACTTATCAAATCACAGTAGGCAGTTTCAAATTCCCAAATCTCATATATATATTAACTACTCGTATAATATATATAAAATAACAGCACCCCAAATAAAACTATGGTGCGTGCATACTTCTACTATCCAAACCCCATACCACTCATATCAAGGGGAATACAGATTCAGAATCACTCTCGAACTGTATTAACATATACACAAACAATATCGAGGCGAAGCATAGATTCTAAGTCTCTAAGAGGATGGCACATACTCGCGTCTCTTAGGACCGTCTGAACTATCAATTCGATAGCCTGTACCAAGGATATCTATCTTCTAGGGTACAAGTCAATATCCCCCATAAAGGTCCCATCGAGATAAGACTGTCCCAGCGCGGTAACCTCAAGGATAGCAAGTAGCGCGGTATGTTTTTCACATGTATATAATATATGTACCCACAATCGTATAAATATACCACTTTTATCATATTAATATAGGTTCCTCTCGTCACCCATAATTACAACATTTATCCTTAATTTCACATTATTAGCATTACGTATAAGGTTTCATCTCTAACCTTAACTCGAAGGGTTTTCTCACTTATTACGTGACATTCGTGGACTCTATCCTTCCAAGTAGAAAATTCAGTAGGTATACCTCTATTCACTATCGTAGCTATTCGCCGTAATCTCTCATTTGAAATACGTAGTTCCATCGTTCATTATATAATTATCCCAAAAGAAAAATTCTCGTCTTATAATAAAGTTCCCAACACTTATTCATATGTCCTACTAGTCTTTCCTATCTCCCAAACCATTTTATTAAGAATACCCAAGAATTATTTCACGATAAATTTAATTTAACTAATTTAAACAAGGGAAATAAGATTCTACCAGGAGGGGTCGATCGATCGAGGTCTGGGGCTCGATCGATCAAACCTTCGATCGATCGAAGCTCTGGGCTCGATCGCTCGATCAAGCAGGTCTGCGAAATCTATAGAATTGCAGTTACGGGTTTCATCTCCAAACTTACACCAAATCCATATTTTCTAATCCGAATCATCCCAGAATTGATACTTCTAACCTTATATCATCATATCAGGTATTTTCAACATAAAACATATCAATTTACATCACTAAACATGGATTAATCATGCCATAATTCATTTAAGAGTCAAGAACCCTAAAAATCTCTAACTCATGATTCTAATCTGTTTTATCCCAGAATTTCTTTCTTATTTACACCAAAATTTCGTGGGTTATCTTTCTACATCACAAGCGACTTCCAGAATAAAGTTTAAGTCTTTACTACATGCAAATTCCTATCACAATTTGGGTTTTCTTCCATATATTTCATCCCTAATCATTCCTAAACTAATATGGAAATTGCACCAACGAAAATAGCAAGATAAACACTTGCCTGGGATTTTCGACGTTCTGATTTGCAGATGTTTTTGGTGTGGTTGCGTAGCCCGTTGCGCGATCTACGCGTTGGTGGTGGTTGTGGTGCAAACGGATGACTTTTGGGACCTTGGATTGCCTTGGAAGCTTTCTTCTTCCCTCTCCTATGGCCGTCACTTGTGTTTGAGTTTTCTAACCCTAGCTGACTAACCTAAATGGCTGATATATGTTTCTGATTTTCGTGGGTTTAATTAGCCAAAAAGGTGAAATGACCAAAATGCCCTCCCGGGTTACTAATTAGGCCTAAAAACGCCCCGAGACCCAAACTACACCCCCGGGTAGACTTTTCTGACTATCTCGACCCTTCCGGACGCGTTGGCTCACTCAAAACGACCATACGGGCAACTTATAAAATATTCACTTTTTATTTATCAAAATTTAGTCCCGACGCGACACAAGCACGTTCCGACTTAAATTTCCGAAATTGTCATTTAAATCACTCATGACATTCAATATAACCAATATAATATATTACTTTGCTCATTAGTAATATTCAACAAATTTCCCATAATTACTAACTCTCGTCACGTTAATAATTATAATATAATTAATTTCTGGATTTTTATTAAATAATTACCTCACATTAAATTTAATAAATCCCCAAATTAATATAGCATAAAAATACGGGGTATTATAGTATGTACATGAAGCATATAGACTATACAAAGCATGGTGATATATACAAAATGTGAGACGTGTGAATATACACAAGTGAGTGGGAAATGTATGCAAAGTGAGGGAGTGACATGTGAACATGTCACCACAAAATCAGCCTTATACCACCACAAAATCGACCTACATACCTTCTAAATTCAGTAGCAAAAGTCTTCTAGGAGGTCTATTCTTACTATTTCCTTATTTATTCATTTAGCATCAGTTACTCACTTTACTCCCATTTTGGTATCTTTTAGTCTTATTTTTGTTATCTCACATCAACTAATATCCATAAAAATCCAAAAAGACAAAAATGAGGGTTCACTTGTAAACTCCAAAAGTAAGACTTCCTCACCTTTACCCCTATGACATATCTAAGTACGTGGACTTTGATACCCCTTGGGCTACATAGGCGTCCCAGGACAATCTTGGGATTCGAGTCCTCTTACTATATTGTATATATTTTTGTGAGTCACAAACTCCTATATATTTGTGTTTCGTTTGATATGCACATTTGTTTTTCGATAGTGACTCGTGATTCGATGAACACTCATATCGTATTCTTTTGTTATTTTTGGGGAACTCCTTAGGATGATTCTTCTCCATCTTTCCCATGATGTGAGTCAGATGATTTCCTTCTCCCATTATTTACATTACCCACATGTACACACACATCACGCTTTGGATAAACGTAGAATAATAACATAGTCCATGAGAGACCAAAAGGGCGGAATGGGTGCCTAACACCTTCCCATTTCGTATCTTAGTCCTCGAACCCTCGATTCACTTGACTTTCTATGCAGCAGTATGACCTTAATGTCACTCTATCGAGGAGGCTACATTTCTTTTGCTTGTTTTGAACAAAATAGGCTGGCGACTCTATTCTTTCGTGTTATCCCTTTTTGACGACGACCAATTTTATATCCGAGATAGCCTGCAAAGATAGCAGCACGAGTGGTGAAAAAAGGACCCCCATATCCTCGAATCACCTGCACACACATGATGGGAAGAGAGGGAAAATTCTCCAATTTTCCATCCTGTGCCGATTTTGGGGTCGTCCCGCGCAGGAGGAATTCGACCCGGATGGCCACAGTGGCGACTCCGCTCGGAATTTTTTTAGAGGGCTAGACTCTATTTTCACATGGGTGTTATTTCTTCGCTATCCTACGTTTATATATGTGTACATGGGCCTTCACTTGTATATTTTCCTTAGTCTTATACTTACACCTTGTATATATATCTCATTCTTATCATGATGTTTATTTCTACCATGCTCTTTTCTTACCACATGTGTATATCACCTCCTTGGCATGTGCTTAAAATTTTACTCACTTGTACATGTTCACCATGTTCCACCCTATGATCACTTGTATATCTCCATTCTCACTTATAAATATTTCACCCATCACTTGTAGATTATCCATGCTTAGATTCACTAGCACACATCCTCATTTATATATCTCCATGCTCACTTACCCCTTTTGGATTATCCATGCTTAGTCTCACTAGAACACATTTTCACTTGTATATTCACATAATTTTCACTCACACTGTTCTTATATTACTCTCTCCCTTTACACATATCCCTTACTCAGTTGTATATTCACATGTTTCACACTCTATCAGTATGCTTTATATAGTCTCCCTAAACCATGTATATAATTGCTAGCTTTATTTTCCATGATTATCCCTATTATCTGAAGTTACTTGTATATTCCTCCTCGTGCTAACAATATTCCCTTTATTCAGTATATATATAAACTTTTGATAAGATACTAATAAAGACTCATGCAGTTTTTCACACTACATCACGTGAGCATGGCAATATTGACCAAAATTTTATCCTGTATTGGGAGGTCACTTCGTAATGGGTACCGAGAATTAGAAGAATGGGTTGTGCCCATAGAATAAACCAGTTTGTATAATATTATACAAATCATGTCATATGTGTTCTGCTAAAAAGGGGAGATATGCAGCATCCCTAAATTGCTCACAGTCCTGAAGCTTCAGGGGCGTATGGTCCTTTCATTTCTTCACTTCCCCACTGAGTGTAAAGAGTTGTATAATGAAGTTGCTAAGGTGGTTGAATGAATCATATACTCTTGGTAGGATGATATTGTCACCATGGGATGGGGTGATGATTTCAAGAGCTCAGATGATGAGTCAGAGAGGGAGGACTTCCCCTTTTGTGAGTTCCCTGAACCATGGTACAACCTTATTAATAAGAATATGAAGTCGGGGATGGAAATCTTCTTCAAAGATGACAACACATGGGATGAGGAGCAGAGACATGAGGTGGAACCTCTGACTAACAAAGTCGCAGAAAGCACTGAAAACCCTGGGACAGTGGCACCAAGGAGTCAGTCAAATTTCACACACTGGCTCTAGATCTTTGCATGATTTGCTAAGAGGCCGTGCTGTCTAATCCATCTACAAAGCTCTCCACTTCTGAAACACCTCTCCTTAACTGGTATACCATTCCAGTCCAACCTGCTCAACCCAATCTAAACCCCCTATCCACTCTCTCTAAGAGATACCTGAGCATGTTACTATTTTTCCTACTTATGATATCATTATAAACAAGGCCTTCTTTAATGAGGTACTCAATGCTGTATTTCCTAAAAATTCCTTTAATGAAATAAATGAGGATTTTAAGTATCTTAATCTTCCTTACAGTAATTGTCTTGATTCTAATCAAACTTTTGATGATGATGATCTGGTAAATGAACAATTCTTAACTGATCTCAATAAGTAAAATAATAAACAACATAACCGTGTTCAAAGCAATGATGATGATATTATTGTTATTAATCTCGTTTCTAGTAGCCATCTGGGCGAGATTAAGATAGGGTCTACTCTCGATGATCATGAGTGGGAAAAATTCAAAGTGATTTTGAAAGAGTTCATGGACGTCTTTGCATGGTCCTATAATGACATGATCGATATTATTCTAGAGATAGCTCAGCCTGAGATTCATAAATTCCCAAAAAAATAAACCCGTCAAGCAGAAGTTGAGAAATCCCCGAAAATAATGGTCCCACAAGGTCAAAGAAGAAGTAGTGAAATGATTGAATGGTGGCTTTATTCTCATAGTCTAATACCCTACATAGCATGCAAACATCATCCACATGACGAAATCGAGAGGAAAAGTTCACATGTACGTCGAATATTGAGATCTGAACAAGGCATCCCCAAAAGATGATTATCCTTTGCCCAATATCGACATGATCGAGACATCACAGCCATCCATGCTCTCAAGTAATTCATCAGTGGTTTTTTCATTATAATTAGATTAAAATGCACCATAACCACCAAAATAAGACTGCCTTCATCACCTTACGGAGAACCTTCTGCTACACAATGAAGAAGTTTGGGATCAAGAATTCCAAACCTACCTAACAAAGGGATGCCATAAAAAAGTCGAGGTCTATGTCAATGACACGATCATCTAGTTTAAGACTCGTGAAAATCACATTCCTACCCTGAGGAAATTCTTCTGTAAATTGTAACAATACTAGATGCGACTCAACCCACATAAATGTGTCTTCGACATCACTAAAGGGAAGCTCCTTGAGTTCATGGTCAGTGAGAAAGGGATTGAAGTAGACCTTATTAAACTAAAATCCATACTCGAGATGCCACAACACCGAATGGATAAAGAAGTGAGAGGATTCCTGGGTAAGATGTAATACATCAATCGGTTCATCAACCAACTGACCTTTATTTGTGAACCCATTTTTTAAACTTCTCTGAAAGGACTCAACTAAAGTTTGGAATGAGACATTCCAAGAAACATTCAATCATATCAAATGATACCTCACCTGACCTCCAGTGCTCATACCTCCACAGTTAGGTCTCCCATCCTCCTGTACTGGACTGTAACCGATACTATAGAGGGGGCTTTACTGGCCCAATACATTGAGGAATCTCATAAGGAGAGAGAAATATACTATTCCACTCAAAATATAGTTGGGTAAAAAGTCAACTACACTGCCATGAAAAGGGTATGTGTCAGCCTAGTTTGGGTCATACAAAAACTACGACACTATATACTGGCATTCCTCATCAGACTGGTGTCTCAGAAAGATCCCATAAAATTCTTGTTAGAGAAACCCGCTCTATCTAGTCGAATGGCCCACTGGCTATAATGTTACTAGCTGAGTTTGGTATTGTGTACGTCATGTAGAAAGCTATGAAGGGGAGGGACATATTCAATTATCTTTCCGACCATCCCATAGAAGGATCCAAAGTATGGGTCTCCAAATTTCTAGATAAATACATCCTCTGCACCTCTTAAGAGGACCACATGTGGAAGATTTTCTTCGACGGAGCTTCCAACAAGAAAGGATATGGTATTGGGATACTACTGATCATTCTCGATGAATTTCACACACCCATTTCTATTAAACTGGTCTTCCCTTGCACTAACAATATGATATAATATGAGGTATGCACCGTAGGTCTTAATATTGCCCTCGAGAAAGGAATTAGGAACATGGACGTCTATGGAGTCTCTGCGCTCATTATCGAACAAATTCACAATAAATGGAATGTCAAAGTCGAGAAACTCCTACCCTTTCATGCCTATTAGAAGAGCTTGAATCCAAATTCGAAGATGTCATATTCCATTACCTTCCTCACTATAAGAATAGTCTAGCTGATGCACTAGCAACCTTATCCTTCATAGTCGACATGCCTGCTGGAATAACAATGGCCCCCTTCTAGTTCAGAAACAAACTGCACCCACACATTGCTACCACATCGAGGTCGTTATCAAGGAAAATCTAAAAATGGCAGGGTAATGGTACTATTACATTTGGAGCCTTTTCAAACATGATAGGCACCCCCGAGATGCGGATAAGAAAGATCGTGGGACCCTTTGCAAATTAGACGCCCAATACATCATCTGTGATAAAGCGCTTTTCAAGAGAAACTTTAATAGAACCCATTTGCATTGCATAGCAGGGGATGGAGTTGAAGAAATGATACATAAAATACACAGCAAGGAATGCAGGCCCCATATGAACAGTCACATGCTTGCTAAGAAAATCATCCATCAAGGACATTATTGGGCCACCATAGTTCAAGGTTGCACTTCTTATTTTCAGAGATGCCTTAAATGCCAAAAGTTTTCCAACCTTTAGCACTTTCCTCCCCAAGAATTATACAACATGACCTCCCCTTGGCCCTTTTCTACCCCAGGCATAGATATAATAAGGAATGTTACTCCCAAATGTTCAAATAGGAACCAATTCATCCTAGGCATCGTGTACTACTTCACAAAATTGGTCAAAATTGAGTCGCACATGGTACCGAATGCAAAGAAAGTGACCAAGTTCATTTAAAAGAATATCATTTTTTGGTATAAAGTTCCCCATAAGTTGGTGTCAGACAATGGACTCCACTTTAAGGCTAAGGTCACATAGTTAGTTGATGTATATGGAATTTAAAGACACAGATATTCTCCCTACCTACCCCAAATCAATGTCACTATCGAATTCGCCAATAAGAGCCTAATCATCAACAAGATGACTAAAATCTATAGATATTGGGACGACTGAATTCCATATGCTCTTTGGGGCTATCGTACCTCTATAAGAACACCCACGGGGGCCACTCCTTATTATCTAGTATATGATATAGACGCGATTATCCCCATTGAACTAGAAGTGCCTTCTCTAAGGGTTATGCTCGAAAGAAAGGTCAGTGAGGAAGACTAACGTCAAAGTCGGTACGATGAACTCTTGCTCCTAGATAAAAAGATCTTAAAAGAAATGCATATATAAGTGTACCATCTAAGGATTGCACAATCATTCAACAGGATAGTCAAGGACTGCGGTGTTTTTGAATGAGATCTTTCCCTCAAACAAATTATGGAACCCGATTGAAATCCGAGAGTAAATTCAAACCTAATTGGAGCGACCTCTACATTATGAATAAAATCATTTCAGGTTGCACGGCTATACTCACATATCTCGATGGAGAAGAGATGGCACGTCCACTTGATAGGACCATCTTAAAAAGTTTTACCCTTAATCATAACTCTCGCCGCGCTATGACTCTTCTCATCCCCCTTCTATTCTTAAAAAAAAGCTCTTCATTCCCCCTACTTAGAACAACATGGGACCTGATCCTCTCAATCCACCCCTTATAAAGAAGAAACTCACAAATTTTCAAAACCCATAGAGGTACATAGGTAGGCCATAAAACACACATGGGCGCGATCCTTTATTTCTCATAAAATGTTATTATTTTCTTCCCCGAGAATGGAGGTCTTTCTCATAATTTAAAACGAATAAAAGGATTATGTATGCCTTATTGGTATATACAGTTCAAGTTCGTCAAAGACACAACAAAATATGTCAAAATTAATTTTCTTTTATTTCAATTAGGAATATGGCTATTACATGAAGTATCAGTGATGGGGTTCAAACAAACCATTCCCTCATAGACCCTCATACAACTTACAAATCCCTACCATTGATAAGCTTCACAAAAAGATCGAGAAACCTAATCAAAACCAAACACCTACCCAAAACCAAACACAATTTTCCCAAAACCTACACCAGCTTCCCAGACCTTGTCCTCAACTACCAGATGGGCTCTTCATATCACCATTACCTGCCCCTAGAGGCCCCCATGCATCCCACTCCTTATTCTTGATCCGGATGCGTTTCTTGCGACGATAGGACTTGATGTGCTTTAATGAAGCCATGACACCCTCTTCTAAGGTGTCGAGTATGACAAGCCATCTTTGCCCAGTCTCCTCCACCAGAATCTTCTCAACCACCCATTTCTATAACCATTTCAAATAATATTCGAATATAAACCCAACCTCTCCAACATATTGTGAGGGAGGGGTAGATGGTCGAAGCCAATTCCATAAGGTCCCCATTATTATCCTTAAGGGCGCAATAAAATCTTCCACCGAAAAGAAGTTAGTTACGTGAGGAGGAAATATTTTCTCCTATCCTACTTGGCATAGAAGTCGCTAGGGAAAATAGAAGTAAATCTAGTGAAGACCAACCAACCGCACATACTAATTGTCCCCTAACTACAAAACAGGCTGCAAGTTCCCCCCACCACAGTACAGACTAATGAAGGCATCGGACCCCATGCTCTAAAAGCCAATTGAACTAATTTTTCGTCCATAGAACGAAGCTAAAAAATGTTCTACAAAAGAAATTAGGAATGACCAATAGGAGGTACTCAGGAAGGGACACTAGGAACAATCTCGAAAACAACATAAATAGCTTGACAGAGATCCCCCATATAAATTAAACCTGACCTTCCTTTTAAGAATCTGGGACCTTTTAAGTCTCCACTAATACCACCACAGTAGGACTACAGTATTAGGACATCTGTAACGCTATCGTGGACACACAAGGGTTAGCCGTCAGATCGCTCATCACCAATAAAAGCATGACAGTCAAACCTAAGGCCACAGCGCTGGAAAAACCATTGACAGTTAAATCACTCTGGCATACTGAATTCATGAATACTGGGAGGACGATGTTTCCATCATGAAGCAATGATTGATAAGCTGAAGGGGAGATGTTAAGAAACTCCTCTAAAGACACTAGGGAGAATGAGATAAATCCAGCATAGCTGCCACTATAATAGGGCTGACACCTTGCATCGCAAATAACTCCTTGTAGGTGGGACTCACCTTATCTAAGCCAAACTAAAATTATAATCTTCGGGAAACTAAAACTGTACCGTTGCTTCCAAGAGGTTCTAGTCTATGGGACGATTATGATACAAATAGGCTTGGCATAGACCAAAGGATTCATAGTTGATGTTGTAGTCTTTAAACCTTCAAAGTAAGCGAAAAAGGCCTCGAAAACTTGAAGTGGCATTTGCAGAAGAAAAGAAAGTTATAAAGAAGAGAGAGTGGAATGTGTTGATGAAAACACATCCAAAGGCTCCATTTTATACTAAAAAATTCCACAAAAAAACAAATCATTCAAAACGCCCCCGGATTCCCACTCCAGAAGTACCAGGAGTATGTAGAAAGTACAATCAAAGCTAAGGAGGTGATTTGAACTTGGCCCTTATGCTAATAGGCAGACCAAGGGGTATGCCAATCAGAAACACCCTTTTAGAAATTAACCACTTTCCTCTTTTATACACATCATTTCCAAAATAAACATTTTCTTTGAAAAAATCAATCTTTGAGTTATCCATTTGAAAATTCCTTATTTTCTCCTTTTATGTAGTTTTTGAAATAATTTTTTTTTCTTTACTTATGCAAAACCAATCATCGAGTCCTTTCTTCATTTTACCTTATCTTTGCAAATAATGATAAAACTTAGCAGCAAATTAAAGTGCATGTATAGTAAGCCACTAAACCAAGATAACCCCGAAAATGCATTTCTTATATTTATCTTATTTGGAATTATTACATTTTCTTATAGGTATATTGAGAAGAAAAGAAAAGAAAAAAGATTTATCGGAACGTAGTCTGAATCCCCCCTAAAAATCTCTCCCACCTTCAACCACCTCAGCGAACGTGCTTGCCTCGGTGACGAGTAGTGGAATCCCTACTCCCAGAATTGGAGCTCTCATAAGACGTGGTTGGTGGAATAAATAAGACACTGGACGATTCCCTCACATAGTTCGACATCGAAGCCATCCAATCCTTGATGTCCCTTAGCTAAGTGGTCGCCATACGGATGATATGCAAAGAAAATGGAACAAAAAAACAAAAATCAAAGAAAGTTAGCAAAGAAGAAAAGAAGGCAGGAAAAGAGAAAAGAAAGAAATGGTTGTACCTCACTCCAAAGAGCCTACTCAAAAAGACCTACCAACCCTTCTACCGCTGCATGAGGATGATAAGGCACCGATACCACATCCTCACTTCTCAATCGAAGATGATAAGAAGGAATGGAGATATGAAGAAAAATAACTAACCCTTCTATCATCGTTGCGCCTCCTACGGACCTATGGGCCGTCACTGTTGGTATGCTTTACCTCTACTCAATCCCGTCACAGGTGGTGGCATATTCTCCACATCATATATGCAAAATGACATCAACTAGCTGATCGCAAAGTCCAGATAATCGTATCTCACCATCATATCAGTGTAATGAGTATAGGTCTTGTCCTTCATCGCCGCGGCCCTAGCCTCGTCAGTCTCACCTTCACTGCCCTCATGTACTTAGGGGGAACAGATGGCAGGATATCCATCTCTCTCTCCATGATCTGTCATACAACCCTCTATCCAAGGTACCAGATGTCCCAAACTCTTACGCTAACAACCTCTTCATCTGCGCATGCATACCCAGAACTCTTGCAACCCCTGAGGGTAGATTACATAGATCAAAGGTCACCTATTTTTGCAGCAAAGAGTCAATAGTACAACCAAAAGAAAAAGTTCTAAAAACTCAGAAAGAGATATGGATCAAAAGCCTAAATTGGTTGCTTGTTAGTGCGTTCTGCATCACCCGCACATCCTTCAGAGAAAGGGATTCGATCAAACGCCTATTCGACTTCCTCCATCTATACATCTTGCAAAAGTCTCCCAGCTCACTCGCCTTTAGGGACTCAAAACTAACATTTTTCCCTATCACCTCATAAAACCATGTCTGCAAAAGGCAAAACCAAGAGTAAAAAAAAAGAAAGAAAAAATACTGTAAGAAATGGAAATTAAACTTAAAGATTACTTCCAAGAGATACGTGGATCCCATAAACATCTATAGGCGACACCCAATGAAAGAATCCAATGAAGCATAAAGGGATGCCAGTGTGAAGCTCCCCCAATCATACAAATGGATGTTTTGAATGATCCTTTAAAAGGGCAAAAACCACAGATGGACAACGTCACCTCTCGTTACCACCACGAATCCACCTAACATAAGTAAAATGAATAAGAAAGACGCCTGTTTCACCTACCACCCATTTGTCTTGTTAATCTCTTTGGAAAGTAGAGTTTCCTTCAACACAGATATCCAGAAAAAATCCCCTAACTTGATTCTTCTTATACCCTCCAAGGCAGACCGCACAGCCACCTTCGAACTCGTAGACTATAACCAATTGACCAACAACTCTAACCCTGTCAACTGCTAGACATCCAAGGGAGTAACCGGTGACACCCCGCCTAATTAAATACCGGGTGATCAGCCCTTTATTAAATTATAATCAAAGTGAACGATTGGTTCATTCTCAGCATCACTGTCGAAAAATAAATTTTCCAATTTAAACACCCAAATATTTAAACTAAGTGTCAAAACCATTTAAAAGTTATTCCCATTTTTATTTAAGTCCAATTATAAAACCTTTGATAATTAACAATTTAAGAGTCACACAATAATAGTAAGGATGTAAATGATCATTCAAGAATTTAACCATCAATAATAAATCCCAACTTCAAAATACCAAAGAAAAACATTCTGACAGTAATAGATCCCAAATTAAAACTACGGAAAGTAAATGAATTACAATTTCTCACAAAAACCAACTAAATAATGAAAAGGGGCGACAGATGCCCAACTAGATAAAGTAGAACTAGAAAAGTAATCAATAATGAGGTCGTCTAAGTAAGAGGCCTACAACTCCCACCTAAGCTGCAGCGCATTCCTTCCGGAGGATCCTATGCAAGACGCCCCTATGGCTGAGCACCTGTAATATATACATGTATATACAAGAGAGAAGAAAAAATAGGAAACGGGTTAGAGCCCGATTGTAAAAACAGTTTAAAATTAGTTTAGTAAGTATTTAAAGTGCTACTGGTTAATGCAACCAACATATTAATGCGACACTCCCTTGAGAAATTCTCACCTCTCTTCTAATGTGCAATCTGTGCCTGTATTACCCTCGTAACAATCTCGGGTGTCACTGTCATGACAGATATGAAGGAATGGGCTACTGCGTCTTGGTGACCCAACTCTTTCCACTTTGCTTTCTAGATGTCCGCTACATCATCTCTCGGTCTACAACTCAACGCATTGGCAACTACGTTGGCCTTCCTTGGATGGTACTGTATGTCGAACTGATAGTCCTTCACAAACTCTAACCACCTGTGCTGATGCATATTCAGCTCTCGCTGAGTGAACAGGTACTGCAGTGACTTGTGGTATGTGAACAAGCACAATTTCTCCCCCAATAAATAGATACTCCACGCCAGGCTTGGGTAAAGTAAGGATCGGTGCTTAAGTAAGCTTGTCTTTCAGCTCATCGAAAGCTAATTGACAAGCATCGTCCCAAACATATGGTACCCCCTTGCGAGTCAGGTTCGTCAATGGACTCGCTATTTTGGAGAACCCCCGAATGAATCTCCTGTAGTATCCGACTAATCCCAAGAAACTACGCACTTCCATCGGTGTCGTGGGCTATCCCCACTCCCTCACCGCTGACACTTTACTCGGGTCAACTGCTATCCCTTGTTCAGAAACAACATGTCCCAAGAACTGAACTTCCCATAACCAGAACCCGCACTTCTCGTACTTAGCATATAGCTGATATTCTCGTAGAGTCTGAAGAACTTGCCTCAAGTGCTCGGCATGCTCTTCCTCGGTGTGTGAATATATCAAGATGTCTTCTATGAAGACGATGGCAAACTGATCCAAGAACTCTCTAAACACTCGGTTCATCAAGTCCATGAATATGGATGGAGCACTATGAGTCCAAATGGCATCACTCTGAACTCATAGGACCCATATATCATCAAGAAAGTAGTCTTTGAAACATCCTGCTCCCTAATACGTAGCTAATGGTACCCTGACCTCAGATCTATCTTCGAAAAGAAAGTTGCTCCCCTCAGCTGGTCGAACAGATCATCGATTCGAGGCAACGGATACTTGTTCTGTATCATGACCTTGTTCAATTCCCGGTAGTCCACACATAGCCTCAGTGAACCATCTCTATTTTTCACAAACAACACTAGAGCACCCCAAGGTGAGGTACTCCTATGAATGAAGCCCTGACCTAATAGCTGCTCTATCTGATCCCGTTTCCATCGGAGCCATACGGTATGGAGCACGTGCTATCGGTCGAGTATTCAGTAATAAATCTATGACAAAATCTCTCTCTCGACTGGGGGGTAGGCCTGGTATCTCCTGAAATACATCAGAATACTCACGAATAACTGGGATCGAGTCTAAGGGAATCACGACCTCCTTAGAGGTATCCTCCTCTATGTAATATAAATGAGCAGTCGAGCCTCCCTCTGGGTGAGGCATCGCCACTACAAACATCTCTTGCCCCGGAATGGCAAAGACAATACTCCCACCGAAACAATCTATCATGGCTCTGTAAGCTGTGAGCCAATCCATACCAATAATAACGTCATGCTCATGCATATCTAAGACTAACATGTCTGCTGGTAATACCAAGCTACCAATCTCTACTCCTACACCCAGGCATATAAAGAAAATTAGCGATCCATTTCCCAGTGGTGAGTCTACACACGTTACAGTGCTCTCTGCTGTGGCTAATAACCCTAAGGCATTCGCAAAATGGGTAGCTATAAAATAGTGTGTCGCCCCAGTATCAAATAAAACCCGACCCATAGTACCATGGATAGGAAACATACCCTCAATCACGGGTGGCGCCCGTGGAGCTTCTGCCTAGTGGACGTTATAGACATGTCCGTACTATAATTGCCCCTGCTGTACTGGAGCGGCTAGAATGGTTGGTAGGGCTGGTACCTGAGCTGGTGCTAGGAGGGTGGCTGGAAAAAGTGGCCTCTATGGCTCATTACGGGCACCCTGCTGATGTGGGTCCCTATCACCCTCTAGACAATCCTGGCGCTTGTGGCCATTTTTACCACACCCGAACCATCGACCCCTAAAATTTCCTCCCCTCTGTCCCTGTTGATTACAACCCTGCTGGCCATTACCACCCTTCCATTGGCCCTGCTGAAATCGCTGTTGGCCCTGCTGCTGCCCCTGCAGCTGACGATGTTGGCCCAGCTGGCCCTGCTGATTAGGCTGGCCCTGCTGACCCTGCCTAAATCCCCCAAATCCCTGCCTAGAATCACCTGATCGGAACCTCTTGGCAGGGTCCCCCTGATGAGAACTCTGCTCATGCTGACGAGTTTGCCCCTGAGATGTCGGTGCTCCACTAACACCACTACCCCCTATCCTGCCCTGTTGGCTGGACTCCCTTGCTCGTTTACTTCCCTGTAGATGGAAGCAGTGATCCTGGCAGTGTAGCAAAACAGCATTGAGTACGTCTGTGTAGGTACTCAGAGACAGATTTCCTATAAGTTGCTGATGGATCCTCCAAGCTAACCCATCCACAAATAATAGTATCTTCTTACCCTCAGTGGGTGCCTCATCTGGCACTATAGTGAGAAGTCTTGTGAACTCCTCTTCATACTCAATAAGAGTAGAATTTTCCTGCTTCGGACTCAATAACTTCCTTCTCATCTTAGTCTGCACGACGGATGGGAAGTATTTGCTGTCAAATCGCGCCAAAAACAACTGAATAGTAATAACCTCCCTCTCCTCTAGAGTGGTAGTAGATTCCCACCAATGCAAAGCGCCCCCCCACAAGCTTAAAGGAAGCCAACAACTATTTCTGCACGTCCATGCACTCGTACATACACAGATGCCTCTGGATATCTTTCTTCCATTGGCTGGCTACAATAATATCTGAACCACCCGCAAACTCTGGGGGATGCGCCTTCTGAAAGGCATCCCTAACTCGCTCCCATGCAGGTGGAAGCTGTGCCGGTACTGGCGCCACTGCCTGAACTTGGGGTGGAGCCTACTGTACTACTGCTAGCGCGGCATTTACTGCCTGAGCAACGATGGCGGCTACCTCATTTGCGTTCATCATTCCCTGAGCCGGAGCTACTGGCTGCTCGGCTTAGGCACGCCTATCCTTTGGGGCACGTCTCGGAGGTATCTGAAACGTGAAGAAATTTATTAGTCTACAGTTATCATCAAATCTCACATAACTGAAGACGTAATCATAAAAGCTAGAATACAACAATCCTAAAATAGGGCTCTATAATAAGAACGCTAAGCTGAAAGAGAAATAAGCCGTACAGATCCTAAGGACATTATAACCTGATGCTCTGATACCACCTGTGACACCCCACCTACTTAAATACCGGGTGATCAGTCCTTTATTAAATTATAATCAAGGTGAACGATTGGTTCATTCTCAGCATCACTATCGAAAAATAAATTTTCCAATTTAAACACCCTAATATTTAAACTAAGTGTCAAAACCATTTAAACCTTATTCCCATTTTTATTTACGTCCAATTATAGAACCTTTGATAATTAACAGTTTAAGAGTGACACAATAATAATAAGGATGTAAATGATCATTCAATAATTTAACCATCAATAATAAATACCAACTTCAAAATACCAAAGAAAAACATTCTGACAGTAATAGATCCCAAATTAAAACTACGGAAAGTAAATGAATTACAATTTCTCACAAAAACCAACTAAATAATGAAAAGGGGCGACACATGCCCAACTAGATAAAGTAGAACAAGAAACGAAATCAATAATGAGGTCGTCTAAGCAAGAGGCCTGCAACTCCGACCTAAGTTGCAGCGCGTTCCTTCCGGAGGATCCTATGCAAGACGCCCGTGTGGCTGGGCACCTGTAATATATACATATATATACAAGAGAGAAGAGAAAATAGGAAACGGGTCAGAGCCCGATTGTAAAAATAGTTTAAAATTAGTTTAACAAGTATTTAAAGTGCTATCGGCTAATGCAACCAACATATTAGTGCGACACTCCCTTGAGACATTCTCACCTCTCTTCTAATGTGCACACCTATCGCACTAATCTTCCCAACAGTTTAACTTATCTTATCTTAAGTTGCTCGTGAGGTTTCAAACCGACAAATTCAAATGTTTAAGAGGTTAATTTTATTTAAAAGCAAAGTTCTCAATTAAACCTTATTTAATAATAAAGTTTCTCAGTAATATATCATGCTTTTCAAACACTTATACCCAAGTTGAAATAATTATTCATTTCTTACTTACCATATACACAGTAGATAGTTCCCAAATTCTAGATTTAAATATATATATATATATATATATATATATATATATATATATATATATATATTAAATACTCATATAATACATATATTCTAACGGCACCCCACATAACAATTATGGTGCAGGCATACTCTGCTATCCAGTCCCCGTATCACTCGTACTAAGGGAAATACAAGTTCGAAATCACTCTCGAACTGTATTAACACAAAACACATACAATATTGAGGTGAAGCATAGTTCCAAGTCTCTAAGAGGTCAGCACATACCCTCACGTCTCTTAGGACCGTCTGACTATCAATCCGATAGCCTGTACCAAGGATTCCTATCTTCTAGGGTACGAGTCAATATCCCCCATAAAGGTCCCATCGAGATAAGACTGCCCCAGCGCGGTAACCTCAGGGATAACAAGTAGCGCGGGCATGATTTTTACACATATATAAGATATATGATCAATCACAGAGTCATATAGATATATAACTATTCACATTCATAAGTTAGGCACACCCACGACCCAACATTATATTATTCCATTCTTAGTACATTTTTATTCGATTATTTCTTATAACGGACTTATTCATTTTATTTTCGAAATTTAATTTATTCCAACTCACTCCTCATCTCTCGAAGTATTCTCTGTACCTAAGTACAATTTCAGTAGGACCTCACTTACCTTCTAATCCAACTTCTAGACATTTCGATTATTAAGTCTACGCACGTTAGATTTCTTAGGTACGAATATTTCCTCGTTTACCCTTCATTTTCCCATTTCATTAAAGTTCCACTTAACGGGGTTTACCTTGACCCTACTGGTCCTTTTTATGTTTCATTATGTCCTAATAACATTAATCAAGGTTTATTACGCATTTACTTGGATTAAGTCAACACAAGGAAAAATCTAGTTTTCCTAGAAGGGGTCAATCGATCGATAGAAAGGGGTCAATCGATCGATCAGTCGATCGATCGATGCTCTTGGCTCGATCGATCGATCAAGCAGGTATGGCAAAAATTGCAGAATACGAGTTACGGGGATTATCATCCAAAATCATCCAAATCCAGTCTTTAACTCCCAAACTCCCAGAAATTTATACCACTAGCATTATAAACCCAAATTAACAATATTCTACGTAAGGCATGTGAGTTTTCATCAACTATCATGAATTAAAAGGGCCAAAATCTATATAAATCTCATGAACCCTAAAAATTTCTTTAACTTAGTTCTTCTCATTCTTTTTCCAGAATTTCTACTTCTAAGCCACTGTAAATTCGTGGTTCAACCTCTACATGTGAAGGGAATTTCCATAATGATGTTTATATCTCTACAACATGCGATTTCTAACCTCCAACATAGGTTTTCTTTCATAAAAACTCATCCTAATCAACCCTAAACTAATATGAATGAAGCATTAACTAAATTAAGCAAGATAAATACTTGCCTGAGAATTTTTGTTTCTAATTTGTGGATGAAATTAGTGTGGTGGTGATCCTCGTTGCGCGATCTCACGTTTGACGGTGACGACGGTGCAAACGGAGGAGTTCTTGGCTTAGAACTCCTTGGTAAGATCTTCCTTTCCTTCTCCAATGGCCGTATTTTGTTTTTGGTTGTGTTAACCCTAGAAGACAACCCTAAGCATATGATATAACCTAGAAAGTTCGTAGGTTTCCAAGCCCAAAAATACAAAATGCCTAAAACTCCCTCCCGGAGTGTTAATTAAGCCTAAAAACACCCCGAGACCCAAACTAAACCCCCGGGTACATTATTTTGACTATCTCTACCCTTCCGGACACTTTGGTGCACTCGAAATGACCATATGGGTGACTTATAATTTATTCACTTTTATTAATCAAAATTTAGTCCTGACACAACACGGGCACATCCCGACTTAAATTTCCAAAATTGTCATTTTATTCACTCGTGACATTTAATAGAACCAATATTATATCTCACTTTGCTCATTAGTAATATTCAACAAGTTTCCAATAATTACTAACTCTCGTCACGTTAGTAATTAAAAATAATTAATTTCCAGATTTATATTAAATTAATAACTCACATCAAATTTAATAAATCCCCAAATTTAAAAAGCCTAAAAATATGGGGTATTACATAACCGTCATCTCTCTAACTCCCAAGTGAAATGTGTGGGTCAGGTCCCACCACCTCTTACCCAGTGCACATGTCAAACCCGTAGAGCTTAGCATCTCGTCCAGTTATCCCACCAACGTACTAAACCGATAGACCCTACTATCTATCGTACTGCACTAGGAAGGCTGTCCCAAACCTCCTTCATCTTGGTCATCCATCGAGACCGAATGCTCGAATAATCTATGTCAATTTGTGTAGAAATCAAGAAAAAACCTACATTATACCAAAGATAATAAAAAGAAGAAAAAGGTGGAAAACCAATGGACAAACACTTACATAGCCATTGAGGTTATTCACCCTAGAAGAATGGTGATGTGAAGGATCTCACAGCAGAATCCTCTCATCCTCCATCGGCTCAAATCTATCATATGCATTCTCATTGCCTGACGCCAATTGCACCACAACTTGTCATTCTAAGCCCTCCCAATCATCAATAGTCACCCAGTCATTTTTGTTATTGCCATAAGTACCCACCATTTAGATCTTTCAAAGGAAATAGAATTGAAATTAACTTCTAGAGAGAGAAAGAAAGAGATTTGATCACTTGAAGGTGAAAAAAAATGAAGAGGGCCACCCCCTTTTATAAAAGGCTAAGGTGTATGCCGATCGGCAGTTCCTAGTACTACCTAACGACAGTAACCTTTACCCTACCCCGAGAAGCACATGAGTCCTTGTCCTACACCAATAGGAACCTTCCCAAACCTGCCTATCGATAGTCCCCTTAAAATTTATTAATAAAAATGCCAAAAAAATTCGCAAAAAATCCTAAAAAAATCCCCGCGATGTCAAGAACATCATTTCTTCAAGAAAAACCCATTTTTGAATTCCAAACTAGTTACAAGACCTCATTAATACCTAGTAGGATCATCAACACTTACTCTTGTCATCAACATATTCCTAGTGCAATAAAAATCAAAGGTGCACTTGCACCAAATACTCTACACTTTCCCTAGTGGATCCATAATTTAAAAAACTCCCTCGTAAACCACATATTTAGGTTCACCGTATCGACCTTAATGCACTGAATCGGTCACTTTAATCTTAGGTCCCCAGAATCGACCTCGACCCTCTACATTGATCACTTTAATTTTAGGTCCACAAAATCGACCTTAACTAGCTGAATCGGCCACTTCAATAATTAGGTCTGCAAAATCAACTTTGACCCTCCAAATTGGTCACTTCAATCATTTGGTTTACAGAATTAACCTCGACCCTCTGATTCATTCATTTCAATCCTAGGTCCATAGAATCAACGTCGACCCTCTAAATCGTTCATCTCAATCTTAAGTCCATAAAATCGACCTTGACTCTCTAAATCAGTGATTTCAATCTTAGGTTCGCATAATCAAACTTGACTTGCGAATCAATCACTTCATTGTTAGGTTAACATAATCGACCTCGGCCCGTTGAATTGTACATTTCAATCCTTAGGCTGAAGAATCGACCTCGACTCTCTAGATTGGCCACTTCAATCTTTAAGTTAGCAGAGTAGACCTTGACCCTCTGAATCTATCACTTCCATCCCCTATGCCCACATATTTGACCTAAATCCTCTTCCCAAACATCGATAAGGTGTGTATGTTTTGATGACCTCCACTTATTCCAATCTCTCCCTTTGAGGGGATCCATAAACACCCCATCCTAGTACCCTCCTAAGTACCTCCTTAGGTCAATAACACTCCTCCTCCCTCGGTAAATCCTAAGTCATATTTTGAGTACTGATCTAGAGGCCACGGGGAATTTTGGGCCATATTTGACTCATGTAAACTCTCCAACCTGAGAAAATCTCAATAAATCCTTAAAGGTCTATGAATCCCCTTTTCAACGATCCATATTATGAGTGAATTGGCTTCACGGTTTGCATGAACAACTCTTTTTACTCCGAAAGGCCACTGGGTGCTCCCGAGACCCGTTAAACCTTGGTCAAATCTCCAAACCAAGCGAAACTCAATAAAATCTTGAAGGTCACTGAATTGTATTTCCAATGGTTCATTCCGTGCACAAATCGACCTCATGGTTCGCACGAACGCCCCTTTTTTCCTTCAAAAACCCTTTATTAGAGACCATGGGGTGCTTTTGATCCATGTTTGACTTCAGTCAACTCTCGAACTCGAAAGCGACTAAATAAATTCTTGAAGGGATCTGAGTTCCCTTTCCAATGGTCCATACCATGCACTTTTTGGACTTACTATTTGTATTTTATGCCCATTTTTTTAAAAGTCCATTCCAGAATGCCTATAGGCACCCCAGACCCCCTGCCTATCATCAGGGTGTTCTTCATTTCCCAATAAGGTAGGCACTGTGCTAATAGGTAGGCTAGGAGCCATGCCAATCATCACGTCTAACCTTAAAGGCATTATTTAAGGATCCTATGACCGCACCCCCAAATAGGTCCCTTTTAGTAATCATAAATATTCTCCCGAATCCGAGAGTCATCATTCCAAAAAATAATATTTTCCAACATTCTCTCCATTATCTTACCTCACTTTCCTACCACCTTTAGTCATTTATCTCACCCTACTTTACCACCCTTATACCATGACAAAATTAGCCTACATACCTTCCAAATATAATAGAAAAATTCTTATAGGATGTCTATTCCTACTCTTTTATAATTTATTCATTTAACATTATTTACTCACTTTATTCCCATTTTGGTATCTTTTAGTCTTATTTTTGTTATCTCACATCAACTAATATCCATTTTTATTATTAGTATTCACATAACTGGTTATCATAAAAATCCAAAAAGACAAAAATAGGGTTTACTTATAAACTCCAAAAGTAAGACTTCCTCACTTTTTCACACTTTGACACTTGGACACACTTTCTTCAAAAATATTCAAAGAGGGGTCTTAAATTTGGGTTTATGAGTTAAACCCTACCCCTATAAAATATATAACTACATGGACTTTAATATCCCTTGGGCTATGTAAGCATCTCGGGCCAATCCTAGGATTCGAGTCCTCTTAATATATTATATCTATTTTTGTGAGCCATAAACTCCTATATATTTGTGTCATGTCTGATATGCACATCCATTTTTTTGATAATGACTCAGGATTCGATGAACACTATCGTATGTTTATGTTCTTTTTAGGTACACTCTTTAGGATGATTCCGCTTCGTCTTTCCCATGACGCGAGTCAGATAATTTCGTTCTCCCGTTATTTACATTACACACGTGTACACACACATCGCGCTTTGGAGAAAAAAGAATATTAACATAGCCGATGAGAGATCGAAAGGGCAGAATGGGTTCTTAACACCTTCTAATTCTGTAACTTAGTCCCCGAAATCTCGATTCCCTTGGTTTCATATGAATCAGTATGACCTTGACGTTTCTCTTTCGGGGCAGCTACATTTCTTTTACCTATTTTGAGAAAAAAATATTTATGACCTCATTACTTCATGTTATCCCCTTTTGACGACAATTGATTTTATATCTAAGGTGACTCGCAGAGATACCAACTCAAGTGGTGAAAAGAGGAATCCCATATCCTCGAATCACCCGCACGCGCATGGTAGGAAGAGAGGGAGACTTCTTCGATTTTCTCTCCTATTGTGATTTGAGGCCGGCCCATGTCGAAAGAACTTGAACCAAATAGCAACAAGTATGATGAAAGATGGATGAGGATGATGTAAGAAAATGGATAGAATATTTGGGAAAATGAAATTTTAGCGCACTGATTTCGAGGGAATGTCTCTGACTTTAGAAAAGGACCCATTGGGAATGAGGTCACGACCTCCTTAAATAGTAAAAAAGTTTATGGGGTGCCGATCGGCATAGGCCTTGGCCTGCCTATCGACATATAGGAAGTGGGTCTGGGGTGCCTGTAGGCAGTTCTTAACGGGCTTTATCAAAAATAGGCGTAAAAAGAAAATTATAAGTCCGAATCATGCAGGGTTGGGACTGTTGGAAAGTGTATTCATAGACCTATAAAAGTCCATTAATCCATTACTAGTTTTGAGAGTTTTTCAAATTCAAACAAGGCTCAAAAGCACCTAATGGACTCTAGATGGGGATTTTTGGAGTAAAAAATCAAGTACGAGCGAATCATGTGGCCAATTCACACACATTATGGTCCATTGGAAAGGGGGTTCAAAGCCTATAAGAGTGAAATAAGCTTCTCTCGAGTTGGGGATTTGACCAAGGTCAAATGGGGCTCAGGAGCACCCGGTGGCCTCTAGATCAGGGTCTAGAGTAAAAGGGTGAGTTTGCACGAACGCGGTGCCAATTCTTACACTATATGAACCGTTAGAAAGGGGATTCAGATCCTTAAGATATTTCAATGAGCTTGTCTCTGGTTGGATAGTTGAACACGGTCAATCAAGGCTCAAAAGTGCCTGATGGCCTCGAGATCAAGGTTAGTAGTAAAGTTGAGTGCACACACACAGTGATTAATACATAGTATGGACCGTTGGAAAAGGGATTTCAAGTCATACGAGAGTTTAATGAGATTCACTCATGTTGCAGAGTTAGCTAAAATCAAATGAGACTTGGGAGCGCTCGGTGGCTTCTATATCAAGGTTTGGAGTAGGACCTAGGGTCTTATGGTAGGAGGAGAAGTGTTACGGACCTAAGGAGGTATTTAAGGGTTACTAGAATGGGGTGTCTATAATTTTAATTATGATTCAAGAAAAATATGATATGTGAGGCTAATAATAGGACATGTTTTATTTTATATTATGGGTTACGAGGATGATGTATTATGACGGTTAAGAATATCTAAAATGAGGCATTTTCGGATTTGTTACTTAAAACCCTAAATTAGGTCCAAGACCAAGTAGTTTTGTAATAGTCAGGATTGAACCATAAGGCGGCTTATTTTAACAAAAACAATAATTAAGGATCTAAAAGCTTGGAGAGAATAAGGTTAAAAGGAAGAGCGGTGATTTTGGATATTTGAGCCATAGTTCTACACAATTGGAGCCAATTTTAATATGAATTCTTGTATAATTGAATTGGTTGTAGATTATGCATATTCATTTGAATCAAAATCCTAACTAAGTAATTAAAAAGTGAGTTAGATGATTTAAATCAAGTAATTGTGTAATTAACACGATTAGGAAGTAATTAGGATTGATTTAATATCATTTTGATTAAATATTTACGATAATTATTGTGTTTTGATTAGATTTTGAATAAATTCTAACTTGTTAATCCATTCAAAACCTTAGGATCATTTGGGGGATGTTTGGGGCTCTGTATGAGGTGTTCTTGCCTCATGCATGGTCGTTTGTTATTATAAATTTAGGTTACATTGGTTCCGTGTGAGGCGTTCGTGCCCTCATGCAATGCCGTTTTGCATTTTCATCCTGAAACTGCATGTTTTCAAGCTTAAGTCCAACTATTTGCAAATTTTGTCCATTTTCTACGCGGTCAGTTGCTAAATGTTACGTTGGTCTTGAGCGAGGTGTCTATGTCTCTTACGAGGCCGTTTAGGAGTTATTTTGCATTTTCACCCTCAATGGCACATTTTGAAGCCTAAATATTACTATTTGAATATTTTGGTCATCTTCTCTAACCGTGAGTCCCATGACTACGTGGTCAGGTGCTATGGGTTACGTTGGTTCTATATAATGTGTTTGTGCGACTTGTAGGGCCGTTTGGTGGATGTTTTGCATTTTCACCCATCAACGACACGTTTTCAAGTCTAAGTCTAATAATTTGCAAGTTTGGTTAATGTTGTTTAACCAGGAATCCTATGGCTATGCGGTTAGTTGCTACGTGTTACGTTGGTTCTGGAGAGGTGTTCATGTCTCTTACAGGGTCCTTTGGGGGATGTTTTCGTTTCCACCATTCAACGACATATTTTCAGAGTACGTCTAACTGTTTGCAATTTTTGGTCACGTTCTCTAACTAGGAGTCCATTAACTACTCCGTCAATTGCTAAATGTTACGTTGATCCTATGCGAGGTGTTCATGCCTCATATGGGGGCATTTTTTTTTTGCATTTTTGCCATTCAACGACATGCTTTTAAGCCATTTTCAAGTTTTGGTCATATTCTCAAATCAATCATCCCGTGACGACCCAATCAGTTGGTACATTTTACATTGTCCCATATGAGGTGTCTATGTGATGATATGCAAATATTATGTATTTCATCCTCCGAATCTACGCATTTTATCCCCCTCAGGTATCTTATTCCCTATATTTATGCTCGTTAACTAGACAACCTTGGATTTCTACGCTAACATGTTTTGCAGGGGTTAATTGAGCTTTTATAGGTATTTGGATGCTAAGTGTGAAGTTCAGACGCATTTCGCTCGATTTTCGTACGTGATCGCACGTTCAAGGGTATTTTAGTCATTTCACAGCTTGGGCACCTGGACCAACATCTTCACGGAAGTTGTATCCCTCCTTGCAAGCTTCGCGTGGCTGTGAACGGTGCGCGATTCCAATTCAGAATGAAAAAGTTAAGGGACTTTTATCGGAAGGAAAAATAATGAAACCAAAAGAGGAGGAAAAGGAAAGCAGTAGGCTGCCTTGGATGAGACCTGCTTGATTGATCGATCGATCGATCAAAAGGATTGATCGATTGATCCTTCCATTTTTTTCCACGATTTCAACCATCGATCGATCGACTAAAGGGGACGATCGATTGATCCCCTATTTTCTGCAGATATTTTGTCTTTTATTTTCTTTTGTCTTTTCTTTCTAATTTAATTCCTTATACTATATAAATGATTTTTGATGAAAAATCAGAGATAATTCGTTTTAAGTAGGATAGGTTAGGGTTTTGGAGGTTTGGGAGCTCATTTCTTACTTTCTTCTTGGATTGACACCCATTTGGGCTTGTAATTTGTGCTACCAACTCCATCTCCATTAATATAGATTGTATTTCATTATTTCTTGATTTGTAGTTAATTTACAACCTTTCTAATTTAGGTTTACATGCTTTCTTTACATGCTTTGATTTACTTGCTTTCTAGTGTAGATTTATCGCGTTTATTTACCACTTTCATTAATCGCATTTTTATCCTGCTTTCTAGCTAATTTAAATTATGTTGTGTTTGAATGGAACTCACTCGAGTTGACGCGTTGCTTGGCTTTGGTGATGGCATTTACAGGTCTATTTCGAGTGCGTTGTCCTAGTTATTGCACCGAAGAGATTTGACGGGGCATAGTATGTATGTCCCGTGCTTACGACCTTTCGTGCACAATTTTTGAGGTATTTGTGGATACCAAAATCTTATGAGGCTTTTATGTGGATTTAGGGGCGTGACAACCCTTGATTCAATTAATTGTCGAAACGAGACGCATTCGTAATAATTCGTCGACCCATGTATCCATTTTATACAAATTAACTCGGGTGAGGGATATTCGACGCAACCTATAGTTTTACCGCTTTATTAATCTAGATTTATTTTCCCTCGCCTAGTTAAACATTTCCCTTTTATGCATCTTTTACTTTTTAGTTTGTAATAATTCTTTTACACTTTTGTTTCGGAGCACTAAATCATATAAATTCTAGCAACTCATCCCTGTGGATTTTTGATACCCGACTTACCGCTGTGCTTGCCTCGCAAGTGTAGTCATAATTTAGGTTTGTTTGTATTGAGTAGGCGAAATGAAAACAACAACCGTGCACTTACACGTGCACGCCTTTCACACTCGATCAAAATGGCTCCGTTCCCGGGGATGAGTTTGTTTTAGACATTATTTGATTTCATAGTATTTTCTTTCTATTTGTATTATTTTCTAATCTTTTTGCAGGACTTCCACATTTGAGCACTTAGAAACGCTCGAATTTTTCCCGCGCGCACTTACTTTGTGGAATCCGCCATTTCGAGCCATTTTTGGGGTAATCATGTCTTATTCCAATTCTTTTGGTAATCATTGTTATAATTATCAAAATCCTCGTAATCCTATGACTTTCGGTGAATGCTTAGAATCCCAAAGTATTACAAATCAAATATGACTTTGGGCGAGTATAATGAAAGTCAAAATTTGGGTTATTGGAATTTTGATGATGATGACAATGATTTTGGGCCTTTACCTCCTTATAATAGGAATTTTGAAATGAATTGCAATAGTTTTCAAAATTCCTATAATAAAGAGTTTTTGTTTAAGTCCGATGGTAATTTTCAAAGTTCCCATTCTCATGCATCCGCAACTCAACCTATGACATTCGGTGAGGGTTTGCGTATGTATGAAAATGAGAAAATTGAAAATCATTATCGGGAAAAAAATCGTTTGTGGGAACATGACTTGGATTTATTATTTGAGTCCGATGATGATTTCGCTTCCGAGACTTTCGAAGTCGAAGAATGTTTTGAACCAAATGAGGTACTTTTACCTACTTTGGAACAAACCATTCTAGACTTTGCCCATTGCGTAATAGATATTGAAAGTGAGGATGAAAATGACGTGATATCTATTTGCAATGAAATGATTCCTCCTTTGGCCCCTGAAGAAGAACATTTCATTGAAAATGATATTATTTCCTTCGAAACTCAATCTTCACGCGATGATGATTCATCTCATGAGTTTGAATTTCTTTCGTCCCCATTTTCATCTTCTATTATCACACCGTCAAAAGTACCCGATGATTCGGTTTCAAACTTTAATGTTTTAAACCTTTTCGCCGATGAGGAGTACTTGCTCGAGTCGCCTTCCATGATCGCATCCTTGCCTTTATGTGCGCCACCTCCCATTCCAATTTCAAAATCCTTGGGAGGATATTCGGCTTTTCTCGGTCCCCACATGTTTTTGTCACCCGTTCAATCCAAACCCCCCATCGTCCCTCTAATAATTTTAGTTGGCGATGGTTCATTTCTTACGCCTTACACATGCCTTCCATTATCAAAACGGAATTCATATTTTTCGGAGGGCATGCTTGTATGTGAGGGTACACCGGTTATCCTCCAAAGTCAAATCATTTTTACGGTGGATCCTCAACTATTTAGACTTGTAGTATATAGTTAGTGTGGAGCCTAAATAGTAGGTTGTATATAGTTATCTTTTTATTCTTTCTTTTTATTTTTTCTTTCCTTTTTAATTTAGTCAGTGTAATTAGTTAACTTTTTGTTATTTGTTTTTTCTTTGCTCGGTACTAACTTGTTTGTAGATTCTTTGGACTTGTTCTTATGGGGATCGCTCCACTTTTGGGTAATATCGCACTTTTCCTCTCTTTAACTTGGTTCTTAATTCACATTGAGGACAATGTCAAGTTTTATGTTAGGAGTGTGGGATATTCTATCCATTTCATATTTTAGTCCATGTTTTTTCTCACATGTTAGTTACTTAGTATGCTTTTCTTAGAAAAATTGAAAATTTAAAAAAGATTTTCTTTCTTTTTCTCCTTTTTTGGGCTTTTTGCCTTTGTTTTCGATGATAAATTTCAATAATTGCCCGATCCAATAGACAACCCAATGATGCATGTTCTCGATTTTAGAAGTTATTAGACTTTAGTCTTAATTATTGATATTATGAGTAACTTCATGAATTAAACTTTAATCCCATGAGTACATGCACTTTTCTTGATATATTGATTTGGTTTAAGATTTTTATAACTTGGTAATCTTTTGTTGCATTGTATATACTTACACCGAGTAAGGTTTGTACCTTTCGTCATTTGTGAGTGTATATAATATTATTTTCTCACTGAAAATGTTGAATTCGGTTGTAATCTCATTATTCTTTCATTTGATCGTTCATTAATTGAGTTCATACATGAAATGTGTTACTTGATCATGATTTTCACATATTGTTTTGACTCGAGAATTGCGTATACTTTTGGAAATGATCATAGGCATTATTTATTATATCACCCATATTAGCCTTAACCTCACCCTTATATGTTTACCCTCGTTAACCACTTTGAGCCTAAATATTAGCCTTTCGTTTCATAACCCAAATCTCATACCAACTTTAAATTGGAGTTTTAGCCCATATATACACCTTACATACCTTTTTTTGGAATGTTTATTGGGATTGAATGATGTTGTTGTGTCGGTTGCAATTTAGGCATATGAGAGTGTGATAAGTAAAGAAAAGAGATGTGAAAAAAGTGAAGAAAAAGAGAAAGCAAAAAGCAAAAGAAAACAAAAGAAAAAAATTAGAAAAAGAAGAAAAGAAAAGAAAGAGAAAGTTGTAAATGTTGTGTATATAGTTCAATAATCTTTGATTACTCTCCCCGATGATATATGTAATGCCTTTTTGGAGCTTATTTTCCAATTTTGATATTTCCCGCATTTCCCCATTATCCCGAGTTTTCATTCCGAACACTTTGAATCCGTACATGCATTCCTTCATTTCGCACCCTAGCCTAACCTACATTACAACCCTATTAAAGTCCTATGTGATCTTAGGTTGATGTAATTCAAAAGTCATAATAGTGTTGATAATCTGTGAAAATGCATTTCGCCTCTTTTAATGAGCGGTATCTTTCATTGAGATTACGATTTTTCAATTTATATATAGCTTTCTTCATTTGTGACATGTGTGCGGCCTAGTTTCCATTTACATTTACTCTATCTGCCCGCATGTTTCTGTGTTACCTCCCTATTTCGAGTGAATTCTCTTGATGAGTGCAATGCCCGTTAGGATTGAATATATGCTTGCTTTAACGTTTATCCGGTTTATTTATGTTTTTGCCAAATCACACTTTGCATGTGCTCGCTCCCCCCCCACATTTTAAGGTTTCAATTCTGTGAGGTGCATTCTATAATTTTAATGATTTGGACTTTTGTTTAAATCCGTTCAATGTGCTAATAATGCGTATGAAATCCTTTTCTCTATTGTTGGTCTTGTCGCATGTTGGTTTGGGAATATTTTGAGGAAACCATGTGATGTTTGTGGGTATCATCCCTGAAAACCCTCACGAGAAGACACTCATCCACTAGGGTGACCTAGGGGTTGAACGGCTTATCGCATAAGCTAAATTCAATTGAATCGCCTACGAAAGTGGCCTTATGTGTTTATACCATACTTTTGTACTATCTCCTGATTTTGGTTTGCTTGTAATTTTTGTCGCATCCTATTTCATTGCTTGGGACTAGCAATGTGTAAGTTAGGGGGTGTGATGATACACAAATATTGCGTATTTCATCCTCCGAACCTACGCATTTTATCCCCCTCGGGTATCTTATTCCGTATATTTATGCTTGTTAACCAGACAACCTCGAATTTTTACGTTAACATGTTTTAAAGGGGTTAATTGATCTTTTATAGGTATTTGGATTCTAAGTGTGAAGTTCGGACGCATTTTGTTCGATTTTCGTACGCGATCGCACGTTCAAGATCATTTTAGTCTTTTCATAGCTTGGGCACCTGGCCCGACATCTTCACGGAAGTGTAGCTGTTCTTGCAACGCGAACGGTGCACGATTCCTATTCAGAATGAAGAAGTTACGGGATTTTTAGCGGAAGGAAAAATAATAAAACCAAAAGAGGAGGAGAAGAGGAGGAGAAGGAAAGCTGTAGGCTGCCTTGGCTGAGACCTACTTGATCGATCGATCGATCCTTCAGTTTTTTGCCACGATTTCAACCATCGATCGATCGATCCCCTGTTTTCTGCCGGTATTTTGGCTTTTATTTTCTTTTCTCTTTTCTGTTCTTTTCTAATTTAATTCCTTTTACTATATAAAGGATTTTTGATGTAAAATCAGAGATAATTCATTTTAAGTAGGATAGGTTAGGGTTTTGGAGGTTTGGGAGCTCATTTCTTCATTTCTTCTTGGATTGACACCCATTTGGGCTTGTAATTTGTACCCCAACTTCCATGTCCATTAATATAGATTTTATTTCTTTATTTCTTTCTTTTTAGTTAATTTACAAGCTTTCTAATTTAGGTTTACATGCTTTCTTTACATGCTTTGATTTACTTTCTTTCTAGTGTAGATTTACCGCGTTTATTTATCACTTTCATTTATCGCGTTTTTATCATGCTTTCTAGATAATTTAAATTAGGTTGTGTTTGAATGGAACTCACTTGAGTTGACGCGTTTCTTGGCTTTGGTGATGGAATTTACGGGTCTATTTTGGGTGTATTTCCTAGTTATTGTGCCTAGGAGATTTGACGGGGCATATCATGTATGTCCCATGCTTACGACCTTTCGTGCGCAATTTCTGGGGTATTTGTTGATGCCAAAATCTTATTAGGCTTTTATTCGGATTTAGGGGCGTGACAACCCTTGATTCAATTAACTGTCAAAACTAGACACATTCGTAATAACTCGTCGACCCATGTATCCATTTTATACAAATTAACTCGGGTGAGGGATATTCGACGCAACCTATAGTTTTACCACTTTGTTAATCTAGATTTATTTTCCCTCGCCTAGTTAAACATTTCCCTTTTATGCATCTTTTACTTTTTAGTTTGTAATCAATCTTTTACACTTTTATTTCGGAGCACTAAATCATATAAATTCTAGCAACTCGTCCCTGTGGATTTTTGATACCCGACTTACCGCTGTGCTTACCTCACAAGTGTAGTCGTAATTTAGGTTTGTTTGTATTGAGTAGGCAAAAAGAAAATAACGACCGTGCACTTACACGTGCATGCCTTTCGCACTCGATCAAAATGCTCTTACGAGGCCATTTAGGGGCTATTTTGTGTTTTTACCCTACAATGCCATATTTCAGGTCGAAGTCTAATTATTTGTAATTTTTGGTCATGTTCTCTAACCGACCATCCTGGGACTATGCGATCAATTGCTAAATGTTACATTGGCCCGATGTAAGGCATTCGTGCTTCTTACGGGGGCGTTTGGGGGCTGGTTTGCGTTTTCACTCTTCAAAGGCATATTCTCAAGCCTAAGTAAAACTATTTGAAATTTTTGATCATGTTCTCTTACTAGGCATCTTGTGACTACGCGGTCTGTTGCTACATGTTACTTTGGTCCCATGTGAGCTGTCTTGCCTTATGCAGGGTCATTTAGGGGCTATTTTATATTTTCATCCTTCAAAGGCATGTTTTAAACCTAAGTCTAACTATTTGAAAGTCTTCCTCATGTTCTCTAATCGGGTGTCCCTTGACTACGCCGTCAGTTGCTAAGTGTTATTCATCCCGTATGAGGTCTTCGTGCATCTTACGAGGCTATTTTGGGGCTATTTTGCATTTTCACACTTCAACGGCATGTTTTCAAGCCTAAGTACAACTATTTGAATGTTTTGGTCATGTTCTCTATTCGAGAATCTCACGTCAATGCGATTGGCTGTTATATATTATGTTGGTCTCGTGTGAGATTTTTGTGTCACTTGCGAGGGTGTTTGGAGGTTGTTTTGCATTTTCACCCCTCAACGGTATGTTTTCAAGCCTATGTCTGACTGTTTACAATTTATGGTCATGTTCTTTAACCAGGCATCCCATGACTTCATAATCAGTTGCTACATGTTAATTTGGTCCCGTGCGAGGTGTTCATGCTTCATGCAGGGCTATTTGGGGGTTGTTTTGTATTTTCGTCCTTCAACGGTATGTTTTCAAGCCTAAGTCAAACTATTTATAATTTTTGGTCATGTTCTCTAACCAGGCATTTTGTGACTATGCGATTAGTTTATACGTTTTATGTTGATCTCGTGCGAGGTGTTTGTGCCTCTTGCGGCGGCGTTTGGGGACTATTTTACATTTTCACCCTCAACGACATGTTTTCTAGCTTAAGTCAATTTGCAAGTTCTGGTCATGTTCTCTAATCAGGCATCCGTGACTACGCGATTATTTGCTACGTGTTACGTTAGTCCCGTGCGAGGTCCTTCATTTAGCGGAGTCATTATGGGGGATGTTTTGTATTTCCACCCTTCAACGACATGTTTATAAGTCTAGGCCTAACTATTTCTAAATTTTGCTCATGTTCTTTGAACGATCATCCTGTTACTATGCGATCAATTGTTAAGTTGCTCTCGTGCAACGTGTCCATGCAACTTATAAGGCCCTTTGGGGGGGCTATTTTACGTTTTCATCCTTCAACACAATGTTTGCAATCCTACTACTAACTATTTTCAGATTTTGGTCATGTTCTCTTGCCGGGCACCACGTAACTATGCGATCGGTTTCTACATGTTGTGTTGGTCCCGTGCGATGTGTTCATGCCTCTTACGGGCTGTTTGGTGGTTATTTTACATTTTTACCCTTCAAATACACATTTTTAAGCCTAAGTCCAAATATTTGCAAGTTTTGGTCACGCTTTCTAATCGGGCACCCCGTGATTGTGTTATTAGTTTCTATGTACGATGTTCATCCCATGCAAGGTTTTCATATCTGTTGCAGGAGAATTTGGGGACTACTTTGCATTTTCACCCTTTAATGGCATGTTTTCAAGCATAAGTCTAACTATTTTCTAGTTTTGGTCATGTTCTCTAATCGAGTGTCCTGTGACTATGCAGTCAGCCGCTATTGTTACGAGTTGGTCCCGTGCGAGGTGTTCGTGCCTCTTATGGGGCTGTATGGGAGTTGTTTTCCATTTTCACCCTTCAACGACATGCTTTGAAGCCTAAGTCTAAATATTTACAAGTTTGGTTCATGTTCTCTAATCGAGCATCCCGTGACTGCGCGGTCAGTTGCTACGTATTAGGTTGGTTCTGTGTGAGGTGTTCTTACTTCTTACAGGGCTGTTTGGGGGTTATTTTTCTTTTTCCCCCTTAAATAACATGTTTCCCAGCTGAAAAAAACTATTTGCAATTTTTGATCATGTCCTCTAACCGGGTATCATATGGCTACACGATCAATTTTTATGTGTTATGTTGGATCCGTGCGAGGTGCTCGTGCCTCTTGTGGGCCTGTTTTGCATTTTCACCCTAAAAAAATAATGTTTTCAAGCCTAAGTCTAACTAATTATAAGTTTTGGTCATGTTATCTAAACGCATATCATAGTCAGTTGCTATGTGTTACGTTGGTTCTGTGTGACGTGTTCGTGCCTCTTGCAGGACTATTTTTGGTTTTTTTTCACTCTTCAATGGAATTTTTTCAATCCTAAGTCTAACTATTTGCAAAATTTTGGTCATGTTCTCTAACCGGGCATTCTGTCACTACGCGGTCCTTGCTACATTTTACGTTAGTCCCGTGCGAGGTGTTCGTGCCTCTTGTGGGGCTGTTTGGGGGCTATTTTGCATTTTAACCCTTCAATGACATGTTTTCAAGGGTGACTATAACTATCAGCAATTTCATGTTCCCCAATCGAGCTTCTCGTGACTATGTGATCAATTTTTATGTATTACGTTGGTCCCATGCGAGGTGTTCGTGCCTCTTGTTAGGGTGTTTAGGGGCTATTTTGTATTTTTCAACCTTTAAAGACATGTTTCAAGCCTAACTTTAACTATGTACAATTTTTGGTCATGTTCTCTAACCGAGCATCCCGTGACTACTCAGTCAATTGTTTCATATCACGTAGGTTCCATTCAAGGTGTTCGAGCTTCTTGTGAGGCTGTTTGGAGGCTACTCTGCATTTTCACCCTTCTTGTGAGGCCATTTGGTCCCGTGTGAGGTGTTCCTGTCTCTTACGGGGCCATTTGGGGGATATTTTATATTTTTATCCTTCAACAACATGTTTTCAAGCCTACGTCTAACTAGTTGAAATTTTTGGTCATGATCTCAGGGCATCTCGTGACTATGTGGTTAGTTTCTACATGTTACGTTGGTCCCGTTCGAGGTGTCTGTGCCTCTTATAGGGTCTTTTAGAGGTTGTTTAGCATTTTCATTCTTCAACGGCATATTTTTAAGCCTAAGTCTAACTATTTGCAGTTTTTAGTAATGTTATCTAAACGAGTGTTTCATGACTACGCTATCAATTACTACGTATTACGTTGGTCCCGTACAAGGTGTTCATGCCTTTTGTGTTGCCGTTTGGGGTCTATTTTGTATTTTCACCCTTCAACGACATGCTTTCATGCCCAAGTCCTATGTGCAAGTTTTGGTTATGTTCTCTAATCAGTCATCCCGTCACTACGCGGTCAGTTGTTACGTGTTATATTGGTCTTGTGCAAGTTGTTCGTGCCTCTTGTAGAGAAATTTTGGGACTAGTTTGTGTTTTCACACTTCAACGACTTATTTTATAGACTAAGTCAAATAATTTTCAATTTTTGATAATGTTCTATAACTGGGCATCCTCTGACTATGCAATCAGTTGCTAGGTGTTCGTGCCTCTTTTGGGGCCTATTTGGGGGCTGTTTTCCATTTTCACCATTCAACGATATGTTTTTAAGCCTAAGTCTAATTATTTATAATTTTTGGTCATATTTTATAATCGAGCATCCCGTGATTATGCAGTCAATTATTGCATGTTATATAGGTCCTATTCAAGGTGTTCGTGCCTCTTGCGATGCCGTTTGGTGGATACTTTACATTTTCACCCTTCAACGGCATATTTTCAAGTCTAAATCTAACTATTTGTTATTTTTTATCATGTTCTCTAATCGGGGATCCCGTGGCTATGCAATTAGTTGATACATGTTAGGTTGGTCCCATGGGAGGTGTCCATGTCTCTTGCAGGGAAGTTTGGGTGTTATTTTACATTTTCACCGTTCAGCGGCATGATTTCAAGCCTAAGTCTAACTATTTATTATTTTTTGTCATGTTCTTTAATCGGGCATCTCCTGAATATGCAATTTGTTGCTATGTGTTACGTTGGTCCCGTTCGAGGTGTTCGTGCCTCTTGCGGGGATATTTGGAGGATGTTTTACATTTTCAATGTTCAATGACATATTTTGAAGCCTAAGCCTACCTATTTGTAATTTTTGGTAATGTTCTCTAACCGATTGTCCAGAGACTACGCGGTCAATTGCTATGTGTTATGTTGGTCCCCTATGAGGTATTCGTGCTTTTGTGATAGCATTTGGGGGTAATTTCACATTTTCACCCTTCAATGACTTGTTTTCAAGCCTAAGTATAACAATTTGCATTTTTGGTCTTCTCTAACCGGGCGTCCTGTGACTACACGATCAATTCCTACGTATTACGTTGGTCCCGAGCGAGGTGTGCGTGCCTCTTATGGGGCTGCTTGCTGTTTTCACCCTTCAATGGCATATTTTCAAGATTTAGTTGAACTATTTAAAAAAAATTATCATGTTCTCTTGTCGGGTATCCCATGACTACGCGATCAATTTCTATATGTTACGTGGGTCCAATGTGAGGTGCCCGTGCCTCTTGCGATGCCATTTAAGGGCTTTTTATTTGTTCACCCTTCAATGGCATGTTATCAAGCCTAAATCTAACTATTTACAAGTTTGGTCATATTCTCTAATCGGGCATGCCGTGAATAAGCGGTCGGTTTGTACGTGTTACCTTGGTCCCGTGAGAGGTGTTCGTGCCTCTTATCGGGCCGTTTGGGGCCTCTTTTGCATTTTCACCCTTTGATGGCATGTATTTAAGCCGAAGTCTTACTATATGCATGTTTTGGTCATGTTCTCTAACAGGGCATCTCATGATTACGCGATAAGTTTCTACATGTTACTTTGGTCCCGTGCGAGGTGGTCGTGCCTCTTACAAGGCCAATTGAGGGCTATTTTGCATTTTCACCCTTTAATGGTATGTTTTCAAGCCTAAGTCTAACTATTTGTATGTTTTGGTCATGTTCTCAGACCGGGCATCTCGGGACTAAGCAATCGGTTGTTACGTGTTATTTTAGTCCTGTGCGATGTGTGCGCGCCGTTTGGGGGATATTTTGTATTTTTACCCTTCAACGACATGTTTTTACGCATAAGTCTAACTATTTGCAAGTTTTAGTCATGTTCTCTATATGGGCACCCCGTGACTATGTAGTCAGTTGCTACGTATTTTTTTGGTCATGTGCGAGGTGTTCGTTCCTCTTGCAGTGCCATTTGGGGGTTGTTTTGGATTTTCACCATTCAACGATAAGTTTTAAAGCCTAAGTCTATTTGCAAGTTTTAGTCAAGTTATATAACCGGAAATCCCGTGTCTATGCGATCAGCTGTTAGGTGTTACATTGTTCCCGTACGAGGTTCTATGCATCTTGCGGGACTATTTGGAGTTGTTTTGCGTGTTCACCGTTCAATGAGATGTTTTTTTTTTTTATCATAAGTCTAACTATTTGCAATTTTTGGTCATGTTTTATAACGAAGCATCTGTGACTACGTAGTCAGTTGCTACACGTTACATTAGTACCGTGCAAGGTGTCTGTGCCTCTTACGGGATTGTTTGGGGGATATTTTGTATTTTCACCCTTCAACAACATTTTTTCATGCCTATGTCTAACTATTTGCAAATTTTGGTCATGTTATCAGATCGGGCATCTCGTGACTATGTGATTGGTTGTTATGTGTTACTTTAGTCCCGTGCGAGGTGTGCGTGCCGTTTTGGGGTTATTTTTCCTTTTCAACCACCAACGACATATTTTTAAGACTAAGTCTAACTATTTGGAAGTTTTGGTCATGTTCTCTTTACGAGCATCCCATGACTATGCGATCAATTGCTATGTATTATGTTTGTCCTGTGTGATACGTCTGTGCCTCTTACGGGTCCATTTGGGGGTTATTTTGTGTGCTTACCCTTTAACGACAAGTTATAAAGCCTAAGTCTAACTATTTGCCAGTTTTAGTAAGGTTCTCTAACCGGGCATCCCGTATCTATGCGAATAGTTAGTCCTTGTTATGTTGGTCCCGTGCATCGCGGGACCGTTTTGGGGTTGTTTTGCATCTTCACCATCCAACGACATGTTTTCAAGACTAAGTCTAACTATTTGCAATTTTTGGTCATGTTATATAACTGAGCATCCCGTGACTATGTCTTCAGTTGCTACGTGTTACGCTAGTACCGTGGTAGGTGTTCATGCCTCTTATAGGGCCATTTTGGGGCTATTTTACATTTTTACCCTTCGGTATCTCATGACTATGCGACTGGTTATTACCTGTTACTTTAGTCTCGTGCGAGGTGTGCCTTCCGTTGGGGGGTTATTTTGCATTTTCATCCTTCAACGACACGTTTTTAAGCCCAAGTCTAACTATTTTCAGGTTTTGGTCATGTTCTCTATACGGGCATCCTGTGACGACGCGGTCAATTGCTATGTATTATGTTGGTTGTGTGCAAGATGTTTGTGCCTCTTGCAGGGCTGTCTTGCATTTTCATCCTTCAACAACAAATTTTCAAGCCTAAGTCTAACTATTTGCATATTTTGGTCACGTTCTCTAACTAGGTGTCCCGTGATTACGCGGTCAGTTGTTATGTGTTACGTTGGTCCCGTGTGAGGTTCCGTGCTTCTTGTGGGATCATTTCAAGAATGTTTTGTGTGTTCACCATTCAATGGCATCTTTTTAAGCCTATAACTATATGTAAGTTTTTGTCATGTACGTGCTACTTTGGTCCCGTGCGAGGTGTTCATGCCTTTTGTGGGGCCGTTTGGGGATTGGTTTGCATTTTCACCCTTTAACGATATGTTTCAAGCCTAAGTCTAACTATTTGTAATTTTTAGTGATGTTTTATAACTGCTACGTGTCATGTGGATCCCGTACAAGGTGTATGTTCCTCTTCTGGGGTCGTTTGGGGATTGTTTTGTATGTTCACCCTTAAAAGCCATGTTTTCATCCTAATTCTAACTATTTGCAAGTTTTGTTCAAGTTCTCGAATCGGGTATCCCGTGATAATGCGATCAATTGCTATGTGTCACGTTGGTCCCGTGCGAGGTGTTCGTGCCTCTTGCGGCCATTTGGGTGTTGTTTTGTGTGTTCACTCTTCAATGGCATGTTTTCAAGCCTAAGTCTAACTATTTGCAAGTTTTAATCATGTTCTATAACCGAGCATCCCGTGTCTATGCGATTTGTTATTACATGTTACTTTGGTCCTATGCGAGGTGTTCGTGCCTCTTTTGGTGCCGTTTAGGGGTTATTTTGAATTTTCACCCTTCAATGATATGTTTTTAAGACTAAGTCTAACTATTTTCAAGTTTTGGTCTTCTTCTCTAATAAGGCATCTCGTGGCTATGTCCTTAGCTACTACGTGTTACATTAGTCTCGTGTGAGGAGTTCGTGCCTTTTGCGGGAACGTTTAGGGGTTGTTTTGCATTTTTACCCTTCAATGGCATATTTTCAAGTCTAAGCCTAACTTTTTACAATTCTGGGTCATGTTATCTAACCAGGCATCCCGTGACTATGCGGTCAATTGCTACGTGTTATGTTGGTCCCGTTTGAGGTATTTGTGCCTCTTGCGGGGCTATTTAAGGGTTATTTTTCATTTTCATCGTTCGATAACATATTTTTAAGCCTAAGTATAACTATTTGCATATTTTGGTCATGTTCTTCAACCGGGTGTCCAGTGACTATGCGGTTAGTTGCTACGTGTTATGTTGGTCCCGTGCAAGGTGCTTGTGCTTCTTGTGGGGACGTTTGGGGGTATTTTATAATTTCACCCTTAAACGACATGTTTTCAAGCCTAAGTCTAACTATTTGTAAATTTTGGTCTTCTCTAATCGGGCATCATGTGACTACGCGATCAGTTGCTACGTATTATGTAAGTTCCCTGATAGGTATTCGTGCCTCTCGTGGGATTGTTTGGGGGCTATTTTTCATTTTCACCCTTTAACGGAGTTTTCAAGACTAAGTCGAACTATTTGAAAATTTTGATTATGTTCTCTAACCAGGCATCCCATGACGACGTGGGGATACTCTCAAGAATACTTTTAATGCTTTAAAAGGTTCAATATAACTAGGTTCTAACTTTCTTTTCTTTCCAAATCGAATAATACCTTTTCACGGGGATACTCTCAACAATACTTGATTGTCTATTCGAAAACCCGAAGGTTTCCTTTTGTTATCAACATAACGTTTTTGTCAACATTGGGCCGAATGTAATCTTCCTGAATGATTCGTATCTTTTCAATGGTTTTAGTTATAATTTCGGTTCCAAAGGTGCGATTCTCACCAGATTCATTTCAGTACAAATGTGAACGACAAGGCCTACCGTATAAGGCTTCATAAGGAGTTGCTTGAATGCTGATTTTATAGCTATTATTGTAAGAGAACTCTATCCAGGCTAGATGATCATTCCATGTACCGAAAAATTCCAAAGCGAAAGTTCGTAACATATCCTTAAGAGTTTGGATTACTCTTTCAGATTGACCATCGATTTGGGGATGGAAGGCAGTGCTTAGATAAAGCTTGGTTCCTATGGATGTTTGTAATGATTGCCAAAATCTTCATATGAATTGAGGATCACGATTAGATACAAAGGATAAGGGTATTACATGAAGTCTAATAATTTCTTCATTATAAAGAAAACTAAGTTTCTAAAAAGAAACAATCGCTATTGTTGGTAGAAATTAAGCAGATTTGGTAAGTTGATCAGCAACAACCCATATTGAATTGTAACCTTGAAATGTTCGAGGTAATCTACTTATAAAATCCATTATAATGTGATCCCTTTTCCAATATGGAATTGGGAGTGATTGTAATACTCCTTTGGGATGCTGGTGTTCAATTTTTACCTATTGGAAGGTTGAAAATTTTGTCACAAAATTGGCAATATCCTTCTTCATACCTTGACACCAATATTATTGCTTAAGATTGTGATTCATCTCAGTTCTTCCTGGATGAATAATAAATATGAAATGACGGGCTTCTTCAAGGATTTCTTTTCGCAAGGAGAGTTCTAGGGGGATACATAATCTATTCTTAAATTTTAAAACTCCCTTGGGGCTATAGGGCCAACCTTCCTTTAATGTGTTGTCTTGTAAATTTTGCTTTTGGATTTTTAGGAATTTATCCCCTTTTTGGTTCTCTAAAATTCATTTGTGGAGGGTTGGATGCGCTATGATATTCGTCATAATGATTGATTTTTCAAAATATTCTCTCTTCAAGTTGTACTCCCCTATAGTAGCTAAAAATAACAAAACATACTACTGAGTGTTCCTTTCGATTTTTTACTTAGAGCATTGGCAACTACATTACTTTCTTCGAAATGGTATAGTAAGTTAAATTGTAATCCTCCAAAAACTTAATCCATCGTCTTTGTCGAAGATTTATATCTTTTCGAGTAAAGATATATTTGAGACTTTTGTGGTTGGAGAATAGTTGAAATTGTTCTCCATACAAATAGCATCTCCAAATCTTTAGGGCGAACACTACAGCAGCCAACTCTAAGTCGTGTATCGAGTAATTACATTCATGAATCTTTAACTGTCATGATCCACACTTGATCACCTTTTCTTATTTCATTAACACACATCCTAATCCTTGTAATGAGGCATCCATATATACGTCATAGCCAACATTTTTGAAAGGAATAGTGAGTAATGTGGTATTTATTCACCTTTCCTTTAACGTAATGAAAGCTTGTTCACATTCGGGGGTCCACATAAATCGAACATCCTTTTGGGTTAGATTCATTAAAAGTAAGGCAATCTTAGAAAATCCTTCTTCGAAGCATTGTTAGTAACCCGCGAGTCCTAGAAATCTTCGTATTTCCATAAAATTTATAGGTTGCTGCCATTCGAGTACTGCCGTGGTTTTTCTTGGGTCTACATATATACCTGTTTTGGTGATCACATGCCTAATAAACATTACCTCTTTCATAATAAAATCACATTTTCACTTCTTCACATAAAGTTGGTGGTGGCATAAGGTTTCCAATACTATTCGCAAGTTCCCTTAATGGTCCCCTCTAGTCTTAGAGTATTTTAAGATATTGTCTATGAAGATGACTACGAATTGATCTAATAAAGGTCAAAATACTTTATACATCGGATCCATGAAGGCTACAGGGGAATTATTTAACCCAAAGGACATAACGAGGAATTCAAAATGGCCATATCAAGTTCGAAAGGAAGTTTTAGGTAAATCTTCTTCTTTCAAGCGGAGTTGATGATATGCAAATCGTAAGTTAATTTTTGAAAATATTTTTGATCCTCGGAATTGGTCAAATAGGTCTCCTATCCTAGGCAAAGGATATTTATTATTGATGGTCACTTGATTTAGTTTATGGGAGTCGACGCATAATCAAAATGCTCCATCCTTATTTTTTTACAAGCAGAACCGGTGATCCCCAAGAAGATGTGTTTGGTTGTATAAACCCTTTCTTTAACAATTCATCAAGTTGGGTTCTAACTTCCCATAGTTCTTATAGGGCCATACGATAAAGAGGTATCGAAATGAGGGGGGGGGGGGGGGGGTAGGTAATAATTTGAGAACAAATTCGAGTTCTCGTGGTGGTAATATTCCACGTAAATCTTCTAGAAATACATCATAGTACATATCTAAGATAGTAGGAGGAGATGTAGATTATTTTACATGAAGTTGAGAAAGTATTGATTTGATATGACTCTTCCTTTGGAAGTAGAATGGAATTTAATGCGGTCTTCTGAACGATACTCTATTTTCGCGACAGTTAATATAAGAAAAGTTGGGTGATAAAACACCCATTCCTATCATCAAGTTGAACTCCGTTAGGTCTAGGACTATTAAATTCAATTTCAACATTCCTGTCACGAGCTGTAGAATGTGTTGTTTATATACCCTATTAGTGATTGTGACATTACAAGAAAAACACTCATTTATGCCATTTTTAAAAATTAATGTTATGTTAAATAAGGTTCAAGTGAGATAAATAATATTTACATAATAGAATTTATCACATTTTAAGTATGTGGCTGATATTTTTCAACATTTATAATAAACATGAAATAAAAAAAATAATTTATGTCAGATTATATAAAAATGTGGTATATATATATATATATATATATATATATATATATATATATATATATATATATATATATATATATATATATATATATCCCAATTTTTCACACTGTAATGAAAAAATTAACTTAAAAGCAAAATCTATAGAATTTTAAGACTCATGCTACACCTAAAAACAAATATAAAACCTATGCTAAAAGGAATGTTCGTCAAAGTCTTCCTCATGAATGTTTGTCTTCCTCACGACTGGTTCAAATGATGACTATTCGTCTTCCTCTTCATTTGGTTCATTTTCCACCTGATTCGTTTGGTTCATCTTCCTCTCTGTTAGGTTTGTTTGGGTTGTCTTTTTCAAACAATTCCCTACTTTATGCAGATACTGGGCGTACGTCTTCTTCTACAAGTTTGGTTGGTTAATCTTCCACTGTTCGTTTGGTTATATTTATTTGGATAAATATTGTCAACACAGTGATATGGGGAATTTGTTTCTAGGTATATAAGCAACTTGTTTCTTGGTAATTTATGTATTTTCATCTTTATTTCTTCATATTGAAATTCGAGGTTTTTAATTAAATTGTATGTATACACGTATTGTTCATACACTTCAATGATTGATGAATTTAAAATTGAGTTATTTTGTTATTTTTCTTGTAAGGTCGAGAATAAGAAAGGTATAAGACGAGCATAAATTGTGTGCACAAATTTCTAAGATTGAAATCATTGCTTGTAGCATAAGATTGAAATACAAATTATTTGAGATTACTACGTATAGTTTGTTTAATATAGAACTTGTCGTAAGCTCCTCGGTTGTCGGGTAGATATATGTGCAGTCCAAGATTTTGTAAGATACATCCCAATCTCGATTATATATCTTAAGATTTCTCATTTTTTACTTAGATTTGAATGCTTGTTTTTTCAGTTTTCTTTCCACTATTGTTTTAAATTTTTGATTCAGATTTACTTTGCATTTATGAAATTATTATTATTTTTAACTCAAACACGGATGATCCATGAACCCAAATCTATTAAATCCATGGAGCATTTGTTTCGATCAATGATTTCATATGAGGAGATTTTATTTGTAGAACATTCAAAATTAAGAAAATATATCTTGATCGTATCGTGTTCATGTGGACCTTTTTGGCATAAAATTGTGTCATGTCATGTTTGTTTCAAAATTATGCCTTAAAATGTTATGGTATTTATAAATGTAAATACGTTGCTTATAACTTTAAAATGACACAAATCTTTCCATTAAACAAATTCACCACAAAACTTTGAGATACATTTATTATCCAAACTTTTCAATTAAAATATCTCTACATTACATAAGAGAGAAATAGAATCACCTATTACATTGACCCAATCATCATGTATGGATACTTTTCTAAATATCGCTGAACCACAACTTCGAAAATTTCATCCTCATAATTTAATTTATCATTCTCGTACTTGTCGTGAATATTTAACACCAAACCCTACAAAATAATTTAAGAAATTATGGATTTGCTCATAATTAGTTTTTGAACAATATATCTTAATAAATGGTCATGAAAATTTGAAAACAAACAAAATTCGACAAACATATTAGGAATATAACATATTCTATTAGGGGAGGAGAGAACTTAAGAATATAGCCAAGTACGCACTATTCTACTTCAAATAAATTCTAATATCAAAGACATGAATATAGCATTGTTGAATCACATCACAAAACCATATCAACATAATTTTTTTACAAAAACTTATTAAGAAACTAAAAAATGATCATAGTAACAGAGAAAGGGATTAGGAGAACATTTATTTTTCACAAATCGAGATTTGGGCCAATGAAATCACTTTGACCCAAATATGTAATCTGTACCAAAAACATAAATAAAATAAAATAAGAAATAGTGAGGATGATATGACGAACAAAAATAAATAGTGAGAGAAATAGTTTTAGATGGAGATGAAGATGGGCAGTTCAAGACGACAGAGAGTGTCGATTCTTTGCTTATTCTATGTGTAGGTTCATTTTGAATATGTTTTTTGGTTTAGATAGAAATCATTATATTGTACAGAAAAAGAAGACAAATGAAAAAAAATGTTTTGTTAAAAAATCAAATAACTATTTTTCTTAATTACGGGAATATCCACGATATATGTGAATAAGGAGGAAGAGTTATGATGGAAAAAAAGAGGAGTTGATGATGAAAAAGAAGTATAAATCCTCTGTTTTTTATAAGTTGAAACATGGCACTATAGAACGAAGAGGAGTCCAATGGCATTTGGCTTTGCAAAGGTAGTGAGAAGAAGAGTCAGGGGAAGAACAATTAAAAGAGAGGATTAAAAATAATTGCCATATGTACAATTTGATAACTAAGTAGAATTAACCCCCGGTTTAGAATTTTATAGTATATAATAGATAACAAAGATTTTGTAGGCCTACGGTTATGGGTTTTATAACTAACTGGGAATTGTTACTTGAAATCGTTAACTAAAAATTGCTAACTGAAATCGTTAATTATAATTCATTCATTGAAACAAATGTTAATTAATGTTTATTTTTATTTATTACTTTAAAAGCCCATATTCAGATTTCTTTATTTTAGTTTTTTCCGCATTCATGTATATCTAGTTTTAATTAGCACAAATATAGGATTACTTTCGAAATATAATAATAAACACTATTTTGTGCCAAATTTTTGTGAGAAAGTGATGTAGTCAAAATATATTTATAAAAGTTCATCATATGAAATCGTTAGTTAAAATTAATTTGCAGATTCACTTACAAAAGTTCATCTAAGAAGCATTTGTTTCAAATTCTATGTTCCTCAAATGAAAGTTCATCTGGAAATCATGAATTGAAATCGTTAGCTGGAAATTGTTAACTGAAATCATTAATTGTAAAATTTAGTTCTTAGCTTGAAACATAGAGTCGAACATAATGAAATTGCAGGTTCGTGGCTTATATGTTCTCTATTTCTAATGGGGGGTTTTCATTAAAAAAAGTACGGACACTTTCTCAAATATGATTGTTCTAGATTATTTTTACTTATGTTATATTTGTGGTTAGTTTGTATACTATCTTTCCATATATGATATCAATCATTGATCCCATTTGTAATTTGTCTCATGTCTTTGATTATTTATTTTTACATTTTCCATCCTTACATTATGCATTTGATGATATGTTTGGGCATAAAGTATGATATGTTTGGGCATAAAGTTAGATAATTGGGATGTATTCTGTGTGAGGCGTAGACATGAGAGAAATGTGTCAGGATATGTATTGTTATTTGATGGTTTTAATGGGTATGGTTGATGTTAGGGAGCAGTAGTCTTGGATTCATGATAATTCTTGGATCCTTCATATTTTTGCCTAACCTATATGCTTCCACTTAATCTGCATCGGGATATTTCTACGAAAATATAGTTCTTGATATTTGTTGGGTTATATTCCTTACATATACGTAGTTTTTTCTTTATTTCATTCGCAGGTAGTAATAAAGTATCGCATTCGACAATTACGTATCTAATATTGCACATATTTCACTAATGGTTGTTATTATATTTGGTTCATACTGGATAGGTCTTGGATGAATAAGGAAATATTATCAAAGGAATACAGAGAAGGGGTTGATAATTTTCTTCGGTTTGCTCAAAATGTCGCAAATGATGAGAACTTCATAGGATGGTCATGCAATCAATGCGAAAATAGATTAACAATGGGTGTGAAAGAAATAAGATAACATTTGTATAGTTTGGGTATCGATCCAAATTGCACTATACGGAAATGGGATGGAGAGAAAGATCGACATGAAACATCGCCAAAGGTTAGTATGAGGGAGTCTATTTATAAAGATACAACATGGATACCACGGAGGATGTTGAAGATGTAATTAAGGTGGCTAATGATATAAAAGAAGACTTTACGGGAAATGTAGAAAATTTTCAAAATCTTCTTGTAGATGCAGAGAAGACGTTGTATGAAAGCTGTAAAAAGTATACAAAGTTATCAACTATTATCAAGCTATTCAATATTAAAGCAAAGATTGGGCGGTTCAATAATTTTTTTCCAGATTTTTTGTCATTATTTCTTGAAATGCTTCTCTATAACAATGTATTGACTCCATCTATTTATGAGGCAAAACATTGATTGTCTGTATTCGGAATGGAGTATAATAAGATACAAGCTTGCCCTAATGATTGTATACTCTACATAAATGAGTATGAAGATGTCATTGAATGTCCCACTTGTAGAACATCAAAGTATAAGGTGAAGAAGAATTTATCCGAACAAAAGAGGGATAATGGGAAACAAGGTGTTCTTATGAAAGAATTATGGTAAATTCCACCCATTCCAAGATTTAAAATGTGGTTTCAATCTGCAGAGATTGCTAAGTCTTTGACATGGTATGCAAATGATAGAATAGTTTCTGGTTTGTTACGTCACCCAGTAGATTCGCCTTGATGAAAAGTGGTCCGATTTTACAGCAGAACTAAGAAACCTTCGATTAGCACTATTAATAGATGGAATCAATCCTTATGGTTCCATTTGTAGTAGGTACAGTTGTTGGCTAGTCATATTGACTACATATAACTTTGAGCCAGGGTTATGTATGAAAAGAAAGTTTACGATGTTGACTATGTTGATATCAGGTCCAAAACAACCGAACAATGATATAAATGTTGAAGCCCTTATACTTTTGACTCATTTGAGTCTAGACTGTATAAGAGCTCATCTAGTTTGGAAATTGTGACAAAATTGTGTCCATCCTAGAAACCAAAGAGCCTCAGAGATTGTTTTACTTCTTCTCCTATTCATCTTGTAATGACCCTGAGACTATAGCCATCACTCACACACTTAGAACTTAATTTTTGCATAACATATTGCACCTTTATGTGTATTAATGTGGTGAGTGTGTTTAAATTCCTCAATTTGATTTTTATTAATTTTTTGGGAATTTTTAACATCTTTTAATTAAGGTTTTATTAAATTAAAACTTGATTTAAAAAGTTTTGGGGTTAATATCTAAATATGTATTGTTGTGATTTTTGGCCTAAAGTTACTCTGGGTAGAAACCAAAAGCGCCAGAGACTCCAGGGTTGGATTTGTAATTAGTTTTGGACGCGCGTTTGTATTCAGTCTATGGCCAACACTTGTTGCTCTCTGATTGGCCAGAGTTGTGTTTCTTTACAGAGACAAAACTTCGCATGTTTACAGCCCTTGGATCAACCCTTATCAATGGCTTGCATGACGCCTGAGTGAATCCCCGTGTAAACCTTTAAGCCAATCACAACCTGTTTAATCCACCGCCTGTTGTGAGCCCTTGGATTGAAGTCAAAGAAGCTTGACTCAATCTCAGCCATTGTTTTTGAACGATAGTCTGGAACCTTCTCCTCTTGCTATTTAAAGGACTCTCATCTCAGCCTTCGAAAGCTTTTGCCACTTTGAAAATTCTCAGAGAAAGAATAGAGAGAGAGAGAAGAGAGAAGAGAGAGAAGAGAGAAGAGAGAGAGAGAGAAACCAGAGAGTCAAGTTAGAAACCCTAACTTCGTCTAAACCTTCTCCAACCTAAACCACTTACCTCTCCAAAACACCATAACCAAATAAACACCATCTTTAGTGTTTCTTGGGTTTATGAGAGTTCGAGTTGAGTGATATTGGGTTGCTGTAACCTTGTGTTCATAAAATCTTATTTCCAACTTAGACACCTACTCAGATCTTGTTTCTGATTCAATAGAAATCATAGATCTGAAGTTTTTCATGTCATAATACACTTAGTTGCATTTTATTTCTCATCTTGAGAAGTACGTTGTTGATTGTTTTCTGTTAAAACATTTTATTACTTCAGAATCAACAATAAATGTTTTATAGTTTCTGTTTTTACAAAACTTAACCTGACCTAGTTGGATTCGCACTTGGAGGGTTTTCAATCTCCTAAATACTTTCAAAAGAGATTGAGAAAGGTCTTGACCGATTTCTTAAGCAAGATCTCCGTGGAATTTGGGTTATTTTGAAAGGTCAAAAAGGTTTTGGTTTTGTAAGAAAGAAAAATAACAAACTCACTGCATATAGAATTTATATGTAATTTGTTAGGATTGTTTGTAACTAATAAGTGTGTGTGAGTTCATGCATGTGTTATAGATCACTTTTCACAAACATCTTCACACTACATACACTGAAAGTGTTGGCTATAAGATTTGGTGAACATAAGTCGACGTATACTGCTGAAACAAAGGAAGAGTTGAAAAACTGAGAAGACTACATCAACAATCAAGATCGGCAGAAAAGTTTAAGGACGCCAGAGGGTACAATCCTGAACTTGCATAGACTTGTTATTGTGTGCATGTTAGTTAAATAGATTGTAACTCACATATTTGTTTTAGTGATATTTTCTTGTTTTACTCCGTAGAGGAAGTCGTGGATGTTTCCTCAAGGGTGAGGTTTTACCACGTTAAAAATCCTGAGTATTAATATTTCTACATCTTCTCATCCCATTCTGTTGTGTGCTGAGTTTAAAATATTTTAAACTGTTTACTAAAACTTGTTATCAAATCTTGTCTTAATCTCGTACATAATTTTGTTAACACATCTTGTGTTCAAAATCAGTTTGATTTAAGTAAAGAGTTTCTTCAACAAACTTTTCGGAGTTGCTTAAATAGTTTATTTTCAATAAAAGGCTTTAGCAACGCTATTTCAATTGGTATCAGAGCTATTGGTGAACTTTTTTCAAAAAGATCCTGAGTTTCTGAAACTGTTTTCTCAAAATCAATCATGGACGAGAAAAATGAAAGATATGGTAACTTGACCAGACCTCCAGTCTTTGATGGAACCAATTTCTCTTATTGGAAAGTAAGGATGCTTTCTTTCATTCAAGGAACTTTGGGAGATGATGTCTGGGACATTATTGAAAATGGATACTCTTATCCTACTAAACCAGCCACTGAAGGAAGTAATGAGAGGGTTAAGAAAATATTAAGTGAGTTTACTCAAGAAGAGAAACAAGTTTCTCGCAATAATAATAAAGGAAAGAATGCTATATTTATGTCTATAAATGAACATGAGTTCAAGAGAATCTCGTCTTGTACCACTTCTAAGGAAGCATGGGATACCTTGATTACTGCCCATGAAGGAGACTCTAGGGTTAAGGCTGCTAAAACTCAGATGTTAATTCAACAGTATAATTCTTTAATCATGTCTGAATCTGAGTCTTTTGATGACTTCTATATGAACCTGACTGATATTATCACTAAACTGCATGCTAATGGTATAACTTATGATAGACAAGAAATTGTGTCTAAAATTCTGAGATCATTACCACAGAAATTTGACAATAAAAGATATGCTATTGAGGAAATGTGTGATATAAATCTCACTCCTGAATTACTCAGTAGTAAATTAAGAACTGTGGAAATGGAATTAGAGTTTAAGAAACAATTGACCCACACTCATAGGAAACATACCAATTCGAATCTTAGCTTTACTTCTAAGATGATTAAGCCTGAGTTAAACACTCCTAGTAATGATTCTGATGAGGACTGTGACTTAGAAAGTCCAGATAATCAGATTGCCCTAATGTCAAAACAATTTCAGAAAATTGTTAAATTTAGAAACAGTATTGCAAATAGACAGGGCAAGTCTAATTATTCAACTCCTTCAAATCACAAGTCCCATGAGAAACCTCATGACAAACAGAACAAGGACAACACAAGACCTCACAGAGACCTCAAGAAGACTGAATGCTATAGATGTGGTAAACTAGGACACATTGCTCAAGACTGTAGAGTTAATTTAAATACCCAAAACAAACACTCTAGAGCCAACATCTGCAAAACATGGGATGACTCAAGTGACTCTGAAAATGAGGAACCTGAGACATCTGATGGTTTTGATCCTTGTTTATCCTTCTTTGCCAAAATCATATATAATGATGATATGCCTGTGCTTGATAGTGAGGATGAGTCTAGTAATTCTAGCTCTGTTGCTTTGAATCATACTTTAACTGGTTTAGATGCTTTACTTACTGAGAACATTAATACTTCTTCCTCGGGGTGTGTGAGTCAAAGGGGAATCGATACTGCTGATGTCAATGGGTGCGTGAGTTTAAGAAATGAAACCTTAGGGGTCACTTCACACACCTCACCTAGTGACTCAGACAATGAAGATCTCCCAGATATACACACTCTGTATTCTAAAACTCTAAAGAAAAGCACTAAACTAGAAAAGATTGTGAAAGATCTTACCAAAAAGCTAGAGGATCTAAGTCTGATGGTAAAACTGAATGCTGAAGAGTATACTACTCAATGCATGTCTCATGAAAGTGAAGTCAAAGTGTTTGATGAAAAACTGAAAACTTTGACTGAAGCTAATGAAATTCTGGAGAAAAAATACAAAGGGACATTATTAGAATTGGAACAAACCAAAGAAAAGATAGCAACTGTGTTCAAAAAATTTACAAAATTTGAAAACAATTCTAAATGTTTTGAGGAATTCGTTGCTGAATCTAAAACCAATTCTGATGATCGAACTGGTATAGGGTTTTTCCCCAATTTGAAGACACAAACAAAACATGTTGAACCTATCAAATTTGTGTCAGGAGGCAAAAGACCTATTGAAACATGTCCAGACTTTCATTCACTAAAAACTGAGTTTGATCATCAAAACACTAACACTGGAGATGCAAGTTGCTCTAAGCATGAAAGTTTACCAAAGGGAAAATATGTCTGCTCCCAATTAGGAAAAGTGAACCTACTTTCAAACCTGTGCTACCTAGGAATAAAATTCAGCCTCAAAATTTCTCAAAACCTTTGTTTAGAGACTTTCCTAAGGTAAACCCCATTCTGAGCAATCTTTATTGCTCCTATTGTGATATATACGGACATTCTTTCGATGATTGCTATGCTAGGAGACTGATTAAGCCTATCTACAATACTTCCATGTATCAAAACTTTAACTATTCTAGGAGGAGTCGAAACAATTATGTCCTTCCCAGGCCACCAGACAAAAACTCCAACTATAGGAATAGAAAGACTAAACCTAAAAGGACATTTACTAGAAGGAATCCCAGAAAATTTTCTAAATCAAATGCTCAGGTGTTTAAATTTACTCAAAATCATGCGCAAAATGTTTTTCAACAAAAATCTAATGCTCGCAAATTTTATCAAATGAGAGCAAACAAGCGCAAACAGAAAACCAGAGCAATTTGGGTTAGAAAAGATGATCTAGTACCCCAGATGAAGTGTAATATTGTTATTTCTGCCTTAAAAGCTGAACTTACATCTACTGGTTGGTATTTGGATTCTGGATGTTCCAAGCATATGACAGGTGATGATATAAAACTTTTTAATAAAACCCACTTTGATGGTGGAAAAGTTGTTTTTGGTGATGGAGTATCATCCCAGATCATAGGCAAAGGAACTCTTAAAGAAAAAGGACTTCCTGTTCTTGAAAATGTTCTCTTAGTTAAAGGTCTTAAGGCTAATGTACTTAGCATTTCGCAATTTTGTGACTTAAACCATACTGTCACCTTTTCAAAGAACAATTGCAAGATTTTAAATGAAAAGGGAGAATGCGTAATTACAGGATTCAGGACTCCTGACAATTGTTATACTGTCATGACTAGTTCTGAAATCTGTAATGTTGCCAGAATGGATGACAATGAGATATGGCATAACAGAATGGGTCACATTAATTACGAAAATTTGAGTAAATTGTCCTCTCTACAAATAGTTAGAGGAATACCAAAAATTAAACCTATTCACAACATTGTCTGTGGTCCCTGTCAAGAAGGAAAAATTGTTAAAGCACCTCATAAAAGGGTTAAAGATATCCTTACCTCTAATCCCTTAGAACTCATCCATATGGACCTAATGGGTCCTTCTCAAACTGTTAGTCTCTGTGGACATAGTTATATCTTAGTTATGGTAGATGACTTCACCAGATTCACTTGGGTAGCTTTCTTAAAACAGAAATCCGTTACTTTCCAAAATTTTTTGAAGATTCTTTTACAGATTGAAAATGAGAAAGACACTCAAGTGAATAGAATCCGAAGCGATAGAGGTGGTGAATTCAAAGATACTGGTATTATAGAATACTGTGACTATAATGGTTACAAACATGAGTTCAGTGCTCCTAAGACCCCTCAACAAAATGGTATAGCTGAGAGAAAGAATCGTACCCTTCAAGAGATGGCTCGTGTCATGCTCCATGCCAAGAACTTACCTAAGTATTTTTGGGTAGAATCTATTCGTACAGCATGCCATCTTATTAATAGGGTCTATCTTAGAAATAATTCCAAACAAACTCCTTATGAACTTTGGTACAATAAAAAGCCTAATCTTAAGTACCTTAGAACTTTTGGTAGTACCTGCTATGTGTGCAAAGATAGGGAACACTTATCTAAATTTGAGAGCCGGGGAGATAAATCCATATTCTTTGGATATTCACCTAACAGTAGAGTTTATCGGGTGTATAATCTTCGCACTAAAACCTTAATGGAATCCATAAATGTAATTGTTAGTGACACTACTATAGAAAGAAAGACTAGTGAATTAACTATAGAAGAAGAATCGTCAAATATTTGAAAATGACTCTTCTAAAATAGATAATTCATTACCTATTGAGTCACCTGAAGTACCTAACTGGGTTTCTAAAGATCATCCCATAAACAACATAGTTGGTAACCCTAGTGAGCCAGTACGTACAAGATCCCAACTTAGAAATTATGCACTTTATGCATGCTTTGTTTCTCTTGTGGAACCAAAGAATGTAAATGAAGCATTGAATGACTCTCACTGGATTTCTGCAATGCAGGATGAACTTTTACAATTTGGCATTCATGATGTATGGTATCTTGTTCCACGTCCTGATCACAAAAAGGTTATTGGTACTCGTTGGATTTTCAAAAATAAAACTGATGAAAATGGGATGATAATTAGAAATAAAGCTAGACTAGTTGCTCAAGGTTATTTCCAAATAGAAGGAATTTATTTTAACGAGACGTTTGCTCCTGTCACTCGTTTAGAATCAGTTCGTCTGCTTCTTGCTATAGCTTGTCACATGCATTTTACATTATATCAAATGGATGTTAAATCTGCGTTCCTTAATGGAATACTTGCCGAGGAAACCTATGTAGAACAACCTAAAGGGTTCATTGACCCTAATTATCCTAATGATGTATTTCGGTTGAAAAAGGCTTTATATGGTCTTAAGCAAGCTCCTAGAGCTTGGTATGAGCGCCTGTCCAGTTTTTTACTGGATAAAGGTTTCAAAAGAGGCGGAAATGACCAAACCTTATTTGTCAAACATTTTGGCAGACACATTACTATCGCTCAAGTCTATGTAGACGATATCATATTTGGATCCACTTCTACCTCAGAAGTAAAATCTTTTGCTGAAATTATGAGTAAGGAATTTCAGATGTCCCTTATGGGGGAGTTACAGTTCTTCCTAGGTCTCCAAGTCAAACAACAACCAAATGGATTGTTTCTTTCGCAGACTAAGTACGCATTAGAGATAGTTAAGAAATTTGGCCTCGAGAGTGCTAAAAGTGCTAAAACGCCTATGAGTACTACAGAAAAATTGTCAAAAGAGGAAAATGGAAAATCTGTAGATCCTACTTTATATCGTAGTATGATTGGCACATTACTCTATCTGACTGCCTCGCGTCCTGATATCATGTATGCTGTGTGTGTTTGTGCGCGCTATCAAAACAACCCCAAAGAGAGCCATTTAAACTCTGTTAAACGGATAATTAAATATGTTAAAGGCACTCTAAATTTAGGAATTTGGTACATGAATGACACACCGAGCACTATTATTGGGTACACTGATGCTGATTGGGCTGGTTGTACTGATGATAGTAAAAGCACTTCAGGCGCATGTTGTTATATTGGTAATAACTTAGTAGGATGGAGTAGTAAAAAATAGAACTGCACATCTCTCTCGACTGCTGAATCTGAATACATAGCCGCTGGTAGCTGTTGTGCCCAATTATTGTGGCTAAAACAAATGCTAAGTGATTATGGTATTCAAGAAACCACACTTCATCTCTATTGTGATAATCAAAGCGCGATTAATATTTCTAAGAACCCGGTTCAACACTCGCGAACTAAGCACATTAAAATAAGACATCACTTTATTCGTGAATTAGTTGAAACCAAGGAATTTGAAATCAATTATCTTCCTACTGATCTACAACTTGCAGATTTGTTTACCAAACCTCTTGATTATAATAGATTCATTTCTTTACGTAAATCTATTGGTATGGTTTGTGTCGAGTAAATACCTGTTATATTTTCCAAGTTCCTTACCTTTGTCCATTTGAGACAAAATGGGGGAGAAATTTGAGTCTATCTCTTCATATACTAAACTACTTGATCTTAGTAATTCTTTGCAGGTATTCTTCTTGTACAGTCTTTCTCTATTGTAATAATAGGATGTTAAACTGTATATAGTTGAGTTATGTAATTTTTTGCTTTCTAGGATTTGGGTAGATAGAACTTTTATAGGAATAGGTTTTTCTTATTTGTTGTCGCCCTATGAGTTCTAGATGACTCAAAGGAGATTTTGTCTCATATTTCCAAAGGGGGAGATTGAAGCCCTTATACTTTTGACTCATTTGAGTCTAGACTGTATAAGAGCTCATCTAGTTTGGAAATTGTGACAAAATTGTGTCCATCCTAGAAACCAAAGAGCCTCAGAGATTGTTTTTCTTCTTCTCCTATTCATCTTGTAATGACCCTGAGACTATAGCCATCACTCACACACTTAGAACTTAATTTTTGCATAACATATTGCACCTTTATGTGTACTAATGTGGTGAGTGTGTTTAAATCCCTCAATTTGATTTTTATTAATTTTTTGGGAATTTTTAACATCTTTTAATTAAGGTTTTATTAAATTAAAACTTGATTTAAAAAGTTTTGGGGTTAATATCTAAATATGTATTGTTGTGATTTTTGGCCTAAAGTTACTCTGGGTAGAAACCAAAAGTGCCAGAGACTCCAGGGTTGGCTTTGTAATTAGTTTTGGACGCGCGTTTGTATTCAGTCTATGGCCAACACTTGTTGCTCTCTGATTGGCCAGAGTTGTGTTTCTTTACAGAGACAAAACTTCGCATGTTTACAGCCCTTGGATCAACCCTTATCAATGGCCTGCATGCTGCCTGAGTGAATCCCCGTGTAAACCTTTAAGCCAATCACAGCCTGTTTAATCCACCGCCTGTTGTGAGCACTTGGATTGAAGTCAAAGAAGCTTGACTCAATCTCAGCCATTGTTTTTGAACGATAGTCTGGAACCTTCTCCTCTTGCTATTTAAAGGACTCTCATCTCAGCCTTCGAAAGCTTTTGCCACTTTGAAAATTCTCAGAGAAAGAATAGAGAGAGAGAGAGAAGAGAGAAGAGAGAGAAGAGAGAAGAGAGAGAGAGAAACCAGAGAGTCAAGTTAGAAACACTAACTTCGTCTAAACCTTCTCCAACCTAAACCATTTACCTCTCCAAAACACCATAACCAAATAAACACCATCTTTAGTGTTTCTTGGGTTTATGAGAGTTCGAGTTGAGTGATCTTGGATTGCTGTAACCTTGTGTTCATAAAATCTTATTTCCAACTTAGACACCTACTCAGATCTTGTTTCTGATTCAATAGAAATTATAGATCTGAAGTTTTTCATGTCATAATACACTTAGTTGCATTTTATTTCTCATCTTGAGAAGTACGTTGTTGATTGTTTTCTGTTAAAACATTTTATTACTTCAAAATCAACAATAAATGTTTTATAGTTTCTGTTTTTACAAAACTTAACCTGGCCTAGTTGGATTCGCACTTGGAGGATTTTCAATCTCCTAAATACTTTCAAAAGAGATTGAGAAAGGTCTTGACCGATTTCTTAAGCAAGATCTCCGTGGAATTTGGGTTATTTTGAAAGGTCAAAAGGGTTTTGGTTTTGTAAGAAAGAAAAATAACAAACTCACTGCATATAGACTTTATATGTAATTTGTTAGGATTGTTTGTAACTAATAAGTGTGTGTGAGTTCATGCATTTGTTATAGATCACTTTTCACAAACATCTTCACACTACATACACTGAAAGTGTTGGCTATAAGATTTGGTGAACATAAGTCGATGTATACTGCTGAAACAAAGGAAGAGTTGATAAACTGAGAAGACTACATCAACAATCAAGATCTGCAGAAAAGTTTAAGGACGCCAGAGGGTACAATCCTGAACTTGTATAGACTTGTTATTGTATGCATGTTAGTTAAATAGATTGTAACTCACATATTTGTTTTAGTGATATTTTCTTGTTTTACTTCGTAGAGGGAGTCGTGGATGTTTCCTCAAGGGTGAGGTTTTACCACGTTAAAAATCCTGAGTATTAATATTTCTACATCTTCTCATCCCATTCTGTTGTGTGCTGAGTTTAAAATATTTTAAACTGTTTACTAAAACTTGTTATCAAATCTTGTCTTAATCTCGTACATAATTTTGTTAACACATCTTGTGTTCAAAATCAGTTTGATTTAAGTAAAGAGTTTCTTCAACAAACTTTTCGGAGTTGCTTAAATAGTTTATTTTCAATAAACGGCTTTAGCAACGCTATTTCAGATGTTTATTTATCTCCATTGATAGATGACTTATAAACCTTGTGGGATGAAGGAGTCAATGCTTATGATGCCTTTAAGAAAGAATCTTTAACATTAAGGGCCATACTTGTATGTAAAATTAATGCTTTTCTCGCATATGGAATTTTTTTTGGATGTGTTGTTAAAGGCTATTATGCTTGTTAAACCTATAGTGAAAAAAGTATTCCGACAGATTGATACATTATTGTAAGTGCATATTGTAACACCCCGTATTTTGAGCATTTAGAATTTAATTAATTATGATATTTTTTAAATTACACTTGTGGAGTAATTTAGTTAAAATAAAATATTATGGGTTTATTAAATATTGATCGATAAATATTTATGATTAATATTTATGGAATAAAATTACTAAGTGTGAAGTAAATAGCATGTGATGATTATTATACGTCGCGGGGAGTAATAACGATAGGATTGTGTCATATCTCAACCGAGGGTTGTATGTAGGCTATGTTAAGGTCTAGATAGGAAATGTTTGTAAAGTGACTCAGATGGAGATTTTGAGGTCACGATTGATCCTGAATGGGCCAAAATAGGCGAAAAATAGTATCCGGGTGTATTATTTTGGTTTCAGAGGAGTTTTAGACTATACCGGGCTCTTACAAGGGTATATGGGTTAAATGGGCTTGGACCATTAGATTAATTTCGGGATTAAAGAGTTTATAACCTAGCATTAGAGTTATTGCCAACCATTATCATTACAGGAAAACCCTAAGAGAGAAAGGAATATAGGCAAAGGCTAGAGGAAAACTAGAAAGGCTAAATTGGGAGAGAATTCAAGGGGATTCAAGAATTCAACCATAGATTCGTCGTTTACAATAGATTTTATGACTCTCCGAATCATTTAAGGCAAGTAATTGACTTGGATTAATCGCATATGTAGGAATTTTTATTCATATCATAGTAGGTGTAGACCAATATGATTTTTGGGAGGGGATCTCCCACGTGAAATACAATTTGGGGGTGAATTAATCCTTTAAATTGAAATTGCATGATGAATATAATGAAATTGAATCATGAATAGAGATACAGACAATCTAATCTTGCTAGGAAATCAGATTCATATTAAAATCTAGAGATTTAATATGATTTTTGGGACTTTCGAAACATAAATTGGGACTGTGAATTAATATTCGCCCCATGAACCCATTTGGTTAATTAAAGTGAGATAAATTGATCAATTATTGATATTGAACGATTGGGTGATGTTAAAATTAGTTTAGAAACCATTCTTAGAACTTATGTATATGTTAATGGAGAATTGGGATCATATGAATGTGTTTGGGGTAGCAATTTGGAGAAGAAACCCGTAAGTTCACTGTAAGGTACATCGAACCGGTGCGGGGGTACTTGCGAACTAGTTCGGATGTCTGAAAAATTTGGGTTGGGACATTTTAATGAATGGGTTTAATTAGTGGGATTTTAGTTAGATATTATAATTCCGAAAGACGGGAGAAATAATTGTTCAGGTAATTCAACATGGTTATATTACATAGGAACAAGTGAGAAGTTAAAGTGTGGGTTTATTCAATAAATTAGAGAATTAATTGGCAGTGATTTTTATTAAAGAATTGAGTGGGATAAATTCGTGAATATTTGAAATATGGGATAGTTGGTAAGTCCTAATATATTTGTGAAGCGAAGATATTTTATTTATTTAATAATTGAGAAATAAAATGAATTTACGAGGTGAGGCTACAGGCTTGGGATAGTAGGCGAGTGCTTTGGGCGATAGGCATGATTTAGCCGAATTTATGTTTATATATATACAACTATAGAGTGTAACACCCCACCTAATTAAATACCGGGTGGCCAGTCCCATACCAAATTAAAACAGAATATACAGTTGGCTCATTCTTAGCATCACTGTCGAAAACATTTACAACTCACCCAATACCCAATTAAGCTGGTGTTAAAAACTTTCCAAATTTTAAATTTCAACAAAACTAATTTTAGTTTAAGAATAACACAAAACATTTTATTCTACAACAAAGAATAAATAATCTCAAAAGAATTTAAATGCAACTGGAATAACATTCCCAAATAATATAAATCCTTTACAATAATCCCAACAATGATAAATGTTTTAAAAAGTCCTGAATACAATAGCATTTGACCTCTATAGAAAAGATAACTGAATCCTTTGGGCGACATGCCCTAACTAAGAATACTATGAATCAAAAGATGAAAGGCGTCTAGTCAAAACTCCATCAAACCATAGCCTGACATAATCCGCTAACGTTGGCGTCCCTGTTTCTGGACACCTGATATAGAGATACAATAGAAGAGAAAATATGCAAGGAAATGGGTCAGAGCCCGAATGTGTAGATTATTTTTAAAACAGCAAGTATTTAACAAGTGCAATAAAGCATTTATTATGTACATGTTAGATCCAACTCTCACTTGAAATTCTCACCTCTCAACTAGAGTGCACACTTAGCGTTTCCTATTAACCTCCTAGTTAATGGTTCCTCTTTTCTAGTCTCCGTATTATAATTCCATTCCCATATCATAATCCCTGTATGTCCCATACCATACGTCACATAATCATTCTTATACATTTTTCATTTATATGAATCATTGATCATTAACATGAATCATTTCTCATTAATATGAATTAAGCTTTTCAATTATATAAGCATAAACACTTATTAACTTAATTCCATTATCTTTCTCTATTCACCGTTATCTATAATTATCATCGTAGATAGATTTAACCACACTATGTAACCATTTAATCATTTAATCCATTATATATATATATTCATATATAATACGGCACCCCGAGTCACAGCTGTGGTGCAATGCATTACTCTGCTATCATGTCCCATCATCGCAGGTCGCCGAATAGGGGACTACAGGTTCGGTAAGATTCCACGAACCACAAACAACAACAAACAAATTGGAGGCGAACATAGTTCTCGTATCCATGGGTCACGCACATACCTACGTACCCACAGTCAGCGGACTTATCAACTCCCCGATAAGTCTTTCATAGACCTATGTTCTCGAGCGACAAATCAAAGATCCCATGGATTCATCAGGCTATGACTGCCCTCACGCATAAATCTCCAACCGATAGCAAGTAAGCTAAGTATGTCATACACATAAATCAACAATCAATCAAATAGGTATTATCATACCTATAATATAATATCAATAAGGTAATTATCACTACCCTAAGATATATCCCATATGTAGCATTATATCCCTTTTAAATCCCACGTATTAACATATTATATCTTTACTTCATAATTTAATTATCCTCGCATCCTATAACATCTCTCCACTACCGACGTCGTTAAGGTTCATGCGCGGAGCGTCTCGCAAAGAGAAATCCAAACAAGGAACCCCTACAATACACTACTACTTAACTTTGTTGATCGAGGAGGTCCGACAACTACAACTATGCGATCGGGATAACCTCATACCTCTTTCAACCCAAAAGTGTCTTAAACTCCCATCTCTATCTAGGAGTCATACCACTACGCTCTTGAACTACACTCAGTCCTCGCGTAATCAATAATGAGTTTAAACTCAGTCCTTGATGTTCAAATTGTAACCCTAAGGCTACCCTCACTCAATACACAAGATTCAAATAGGTTTTTCCTCAACATATATTCAGTAATAATTCACTAATATCCTACTGGTCCATAACATCATTTCTCCCGAATTACTACGAGTTAAATTCTCCTTTTCATTAAGGTTAAAATCGATAGTTTCAAATCTCCTATAAACACATATTATTTCTCTTAGGATTAAACCCTCTTGTAATCTTAAGGATACCCAGGTGTTACATTAAATCACCCCTACTGGTCCTATCTTTAATCCTCATACATCTCCATTTAGAATTTAACAAATGAATCTAGCAACTGAAATTCCATTCGATATAATATTCATCATTTTAATCACTTGAATCCAAATCAAATTAATTCAAATCTTATCAAGGGTTTACTGATATTTTCTAAGTCCCATAATATCCAAATAATAATCTCCAAAGATCCACAAAAGGTTTGGGATAAGAATCAACATTTAAAAAGAAACAACTTTTCATATTCAGGGGAGGTCGATCGATCGAAGGCAGGGGTCGATCGATCGATCCCTCAGGTCCAAGCCTGGTTTTCTGCATTTTCTGCAACTACGGGTTTCACCATTTTTACTCATTTAAACCTTCATATTAACCTCCAAAATGAGTTATAATATTTACTACATGATATATCAACATATATGAACGATTTCCAATACTCTAAACATCCTAGAATCATCAAGGGATTGGATTAAAAAGCATGTTTATCTCCTTATTTCCAGAAAGTTTCAACATATTAACTTCAAGAACACTACAATGGTATTTCAGATTTTTCTTCAACATATTCATGACTATTTCATGGATTAATATCATCCTAAAACATGAGTTAGATTCCTATATCATTTCAGTTTTCCAGAACTCCATTTAATACTCCATTATTTCTTCCAAACAATAATAATTTTCTCTTTTCATATTATTCTAACATGGACAATATACAAACTTAAATTGCCATTATCAAACACTTGCCTTTCTTGTAGGTCTGATCCTTTGGTGCAGTATATTTCAGTTGGTTGTCCCTTCTCCGGTCAAACTCCGGTGGTGGTTGGTGGTGGTGAACCTTGGTTCTTGTTCTTCTCCTTCCCAAGTGACTTTTCCCTTCCTAAGAACTCTTACACTCTCTCTAAGAAGATGGCTGCTCTTATTTGTGAAGAGGAGATGAATAACCCCCATACACTTAATCTACCAATACTTATAATAGTTCCAAATCCGAAATCACTATTCATCCCCCTAGAAAAATGACCAAAATGCCCTTTCGGGTTGTCTATTCATTTCCAAATGACCCGAGACTCAAAATTAACATCCAAATAGACTTTTCTGACTATTTTGAACCTTCTTGTGAATTAATTAATAATAAAATCTAATTAATCCATAAATTTAAAATATAACCCATTTTAAAAGTCATTTAAAATTACGGGGTATTACATAGAGACAGTATATATGTGCATATATTATAAACATCAGTGCATATTGTATTTATGGGAACGTACCCCTCTTGTGATATCATGGGAGGTTTCACAATGTGGGTGATCCCCTTGGCTAGTAAATGCGAGGTGAGTATAGTCCCCGAACCATAACGCCGCATATATTATTATATGATTTATTTTCAAAGTGAGATGATTCAGTATGGTTCGGTCTCATTATTGAAGGACTATAACCACCTTCACTATATTTACGATATTTTTACCAAGTTCGGTGTGAGCTAGTCTGACTTATGATAACCGGATTAGAGTGAGCATACTTGGGATATGGTATCATTTTAGAGAAAAGCATCCAGTGAGTTATTACTCTAAGGGATGGCATCTAGTGATTTATTACTCTGAGGGATGATTATTATACATGACATATGCGTGATTGTTGCAGTGTAATATTACGTATATAATCGAGTAGATAATTTTATATACGAGTTAAATATATAAAGTTTGAATGTATTATGTATATGACTAGAGTGGAAGTTATACAATCAATTAATGCTGAAATTATCAATTAAGCTAACGAGTAAAATAGCTTATGAATCAATGATAGAAAGTACTCGATTTAGAGTAGTGTGATAGAAAGATTTACAATAGGGCTAGTTAAACGGGGTAGCATAGCTAAATAGGTTAAGATGTATGTGCTAGGTGTTCACAATAATTGAGAGGTGAGGGGCAATCTCATGAGAGTGCGACACTGGATTAAATATGGAGAGTGTTCATGCATATTTAATTACTGCATCTTAATTACTTGCAAACATCTTTCAAAAGCTTTAGGCTATGATCCGTGTCAGAAATATTTTCCAAAACCTTTTAGGTGGCCACAGGGACACCAGGCATGATTATTCATTTTAGGGATGCGTAGCTGCAACACTTGTGGAGGCATGAAAGAGCTGAGTAGACGCTTCAGTCATATAATTCCTAGTCTAGGATTTATATTCAGTGATTTCAGTTGGGCATATAGCCCGTTCAATTCAGATTTTTAGTTGGATTTATTCCTTTTAGCTTTAGATCTTGTATTTAGACTCATTTCATTTCAATTAGATTTATGATTTGGATGTTAGATTTGGAGTCGATGGTTTATTAGACATTTATTTAATCCTACGATGTTCTAGACTTCAGTTATTGTGTGAATGGTTTATATTATTTTATTTCTGCATGTTGCTGTGGGTGTGGTTGTTTAATAAAAAGATAAAATTTGGCACTGACTCACTTAACATAGGTGGTTAGTATTTTAATAAGTTTTCGACAGTGATATTAAGAATGAACCAAATGAGATTCCTATTGATTTTAGTAAAGGAATGATCACCCGTGATTGAAATAGGTGGGGTGTCACATATGGTATCAGAGAATCAGGATCTAGTGTCCATCGTATCTGTGTGTCTTATTACGATTTCAGCGTAGTGTCCTTCCATAAAGGGGCTTATTATTAAGACTGTTGCATTTGTAATTACGTATTTGAGATTATGTTATTCTGCTATTATTTTTGTGTTGACTGTGAACACGCGCAATTCGAGTTGGTTTCAGATGCCACCCAAGAGAGGACGACTGATTAGGGTAGCAACGAGAGATAATGAGAGGGAGGCTCATCAATATCCACTGCTGCTATGACTACTATGGCACTTAATTTTCCTTAGGCATAACCACAACAGTTAATGGCATCGATTGTCCAGGCCCATCATGGACTATCTGATTGGCAATGAGTGAAGGAGGCATTCTAGAAGGGCCACCCACCAGAGTTTCAGGGCAGTTATGATGTGATCAATGCATATCAGTGGAAGAAAGACATTCAGTGGAACCTTCGTATAGTTGAGTGCAACGACACTCAAAAGAAAATGTTGGCCAAATTCAAGCTTGTGGGAGTAGATTTAAAGTGGTGGGAGTCTATTACAATTTATGAGGAGAGAGATGCTATGCCTATTTTGAGTTCTAAGTGTGGTTTGAATGTAAGTACTTTCCATCGACTGTCGAGATGGAGATATGGAGGAAGTTTAATGAGGTGGTTCAGGGTGATCATTCTATAACAGAGTGGAGGAGAAGTTTACCCATCTGGCTAACTTTGTGACCGATGAGGTGAATAACAAGGAGAAGAAGTTGAAATTCATGGATGGACTCGTCTGGAGGATCAAGAAACACTTGATTGGTAACCTATATTGAAGACTTATACCGAGGTCATTAATGTAGCACTTCTTCATTGCCAGGATATCGATTACATCTTAAGGGAAGCAAGATAATGGGTGATACTAGGCAGTCAGGCAAGGCAGGAGGAAACGGTGCTAGTAGGGCACTACAGTAGAAGATGAGTAGGCACTAGGGGAAAGATTCCCGATAACGGATTCAACCAAGAGATTCAGATAAGGGGGTTACTGACCAGAGGGTAATGGATTTAGGTAGGTCCAGTCGGGTCCTCAGTAGTAGCAATAACATATTTCGGAGGGCCGTTAGGGCCAAGGAAACAATGGGGGAGGCCAACAAGGCTAGGGCCAGAATCAAGGACAACCTTGATAGGGCCATCAGGTCCAAAGGTAGGGAGAATTTTCAAATCGTTGCTTTATTTATGGAGAGACAGGTCGTCAGAGGAGAGACTCCCATAATAGGGCAGAGTACCACAGAAGGGTCAGTAGGCGTGGTTACCCCCTACAACACTAGCTCCACCAGCCCCATAATGGTAGGGGAAGTTACAATATGTACATGTCTATAACATTTGGGATGTAGTCATACCACAGGCACCACCAATAGTCGAGGGTACGTTTCATATTCATGGGCATAAGGGTAGGATTTTATTTGATACGAGATCATCACACTCATTCATAAATACCAAATTTTCACGTGCAGTCGGTCTATTGGAGACAACTGAAAGTCTCCTTATGCGTGTAGAGTCATCTTTGGGCAGTGGGTCACTTATACAATCGATTTGTAGGGGTGTAGATATTAACACTGGGAGACTATTTTTAGCAGTCGACATTCTAGTGTTAGATATGAAGGGTTATGATGTGATCTTAGTATGGATTAATTAATAGGGTACATGGAAATGATGGACTACTTTGGGAAGACCATTATGTATTATATTCTGTGACATGAGATGTTCCTTATGGAGATGCCTCTTCCCGAGGGAGGGTAGAGAACATACATATACTATATTGAGGAGGAGACCTCAAAGGAGGTGGTTGTCTCTTTGGATTCGATTCCAGTGATGAGGGAGTTCAAGGATGTGTTCGAGGAGATACTCGGGTTGCCACCAATCTAGGAAATTGAGTTTGTTATTGACTTAGCACTGGGTATGAGGCCGTCACCCGAGAACCTTATCACATCACTCCTTTAGAGATGCGGGAGTTGAGGGAGAAAATTTAGCAGCTTTTGGGATAAGGTTTCGTTTAATGAAACACATCACCGTGGAGTGTGTCGGTGTTGTTTATCAAGAAGAAGGATGGGTTGCTTCGCCTGTGTATTGATTATAGGGATATAACTAAGGTCACGATTCAGAATAATTATCCGCTGCCTCAGATCGATGACATATTTGACAAGCTGAGAGGAGCAAAGTACTTCTCTAAGATAGATCTGAGATCAAGGTATCATGAGTTGAACATTAAAGAGGAGGACATTCTTAAAACATCTTTCTTGATGCGGTATGGATCATAAGAGTTCAGGGTGATGTCTTTTAGGCTAGCTAATGCGCTAACAATGTTCATGGATCTTATGAACTAGGTTTTTAGAGAGTTTCTTAATCAGTTCATGATCATATTCATATATGACATTTTGGTTTACTCTCATTCAAATGATGAGTACAAAGAGCATATGCATATGGTTTCGCAAACATTACGTGACCATCAGTTGTACGCCAAGTTCGAGAAGTGTGGATTATGGTTACGTGAGGTATAGTTTCTGGGCTGTATTGTGTTCGACATGGGTATTATTATTGATCCAAGTAAGGTATCGATGGTGAAGGAATGGGGATAGCCCATGACATCGATTGAGATTCATAGTTTTCTCGGGTTAGTCGGATACTATCATCGCTTTATTAAGGTTTTCTCAAAGATTGTGGGTACGTTGATGAACTTGACTCATAAATGGGTGTCATTTATTTGGGATGACCACTGTTAGTTAGCTTTTGATGAGCTAAAGGACAAGTTGACTTCAGCACCTGTGCTAGCATTGCCTAGGGGGAGGAGTGGAGTATAATATTTATATAGATGCATCCTTGTAGGGAATTGGGGTGTAATATAGCAGGAGGATAGGTCTATAGCTTTTGCATCTTGCAAGATTAAGCTCCACAAGAAGAATTATCCCACACATGACCTTGAGTTAGCAGTGATTGTGTTTTCCTAAATGATGTGGAGACATTATCTACCGTGGGAGTAGTTTAACATGTTCACGAACCATAAATAACTTTAATTTATGTCCACATAGAAGAATATGAAAATGAGGTAGAGGATATGCTTAAAGTTCATGAAGGACTACCAGTTTGATATTTAGTATCATCTTACAAAGGCTAATGTGGTGGCAGACATATTGATTCGACGGCCTACTTGGGAGATAGCTGAGGTTTGGAAGGCAAAGTGGAGGGAGCTTCGACATGATGATGAGCTCGAACGAGCTTGTATGTATGTATTGGATATACTCCCGAGATTGTTATGAGGTTGGTGAAAGCACAAGCAGCGAATCAGTTCTGCCAGTATAAAATACGCCAGTCATTAATAGGTGGGGTGGAGTCCAATTTGATAAGTTCTGAGGGAGACTTGCGCTTCAACGGGAGACGCATTATGCCGAAAGAAGAGGATTTAAGATATGTAGTGATGATAGAGTTTCATAGGTCGAGGTTTATGGTGCATCATAGTAGGGATAAGATGTACCCGGATATACGTAGACAGTATTAGTGGTCGAAGATGAAGAGGGACATAACAAAGTTTATCTCGAATTGTGTTACCTTTCAACTAGTGAAGGTAGACCACCAGAGACCGAGTGTGTAAGTGGATGAGAATCTCGATGGACTTTACTATTGAGTTATTGACATTACAGAGAGATCACGACTCCATCTGGGTGATAGTGGATCGTCTCTCTAAGGTGGCCCAATTTATACTAATTCTCACCGATTATGATATGAGGCAGTACGCACAATTGTTCATTATAGAGATAGTGAGGCTGTATGGGGTTTCGATTAATATTGTGTTGGATCGGGACAAGATTTTTATGTCCCACTTCTGGCAAAGTTTTCAGGAGGTCGTGGGTATAAATTTATATTTGAGTACCGCGTATCATTCATAGATGGATGGGAAGACGAAGCGAGTTAATCAAATGTTAGAGGATATGCGTGGCATGTGTATACTCGACTTTGGAGGATTATGGGAGTAGTATCTTCCATTGGTGGAGTTTGTATATAATAACTCCTACCATTTTACTATCGATATGGAACCGTTTGAGGCACTTTACGAATGGCCTTGTCATTTGCCCACTTACTGGTTAGAGGTGGGGGATAATAAACTACTGGGGCTAGAGTTGATTCAGGATAATACTGTGAGGATCAATCTTATTCGGGGGCACATCCGTATATCTCAGGATAGGCAGAAGAGCTAGGACGATGCAGACATGAGGCACATAGAGTTGGATATTAGTGACCAGGTTTTGGCGTGTCTTCTATGAAGGGGGTCATGAAGTTTGGAAAAAAGGGAAGTTAGCATCGAGCTATGTGGTACCTTTTTTAATTAGCGAGAGGGTGGCACAAGTTGCGTATAGGTTGGGCTTACTTGAGCACTTACAGTGGATTCATGATGTGTTCCACGTGTCATCATTGAAGAAGCATCGGAGGAGTGAGAGGGCTTATTAGCACATTCCAATAGAGGAGATAGACGTGCACTCAAATATCTCCTATGAGGAGAGACCAGTTGTTATACTTTATCATAGTGAGCATAAGCTTCAGTCTAAGGTGGTGCCCTGGTTCGAGTTCAGCGGGGGCACCATAATGTAGACGAGTCAATATGGGAGCGGGAAAATGATATGCGAGAGTAGTATCTAGAGTTATTTACCAAAGGTACATTCAAATTTTGGGGACGAAATTCCTTTGTAAGGGGGAAGTATACAACACCTCGTATTTTGAGCTTTTATAATCTAATTAATTTTGGCATTTTTTTAAAAATTACACGTGTGTTGTAATTTAATTAAAATAAAATATTATGGGTTTATTAAATATTAATCGAGAGATATTTATGATTAATATTTATGGAATAAATTTACTAAGTGTTTAGTAAATATCATATGATAATTATTATACGTCGTAGTGATTAATAACAACTGAACTATGTCATATCTCAACCTGGGGTCATGTGTAGTCTATATTAAGGTCGAGATAGGAAATTTCTGTAGAGTGACTCGGATGGAAATTTCGAGGTCACGGTTGATCCCAAATGGGCCAAACTAGACGGAATAGAGTACCCGGGTGTATTATTTGGGTTCTCAGAGGAGTTTTAGACTGTACCGAGATCTTATGGGGGTATATGGCTCATGTGGGCTAGGACCATTAGACTAATTTCAGGATTAGAGAGTTTATAACCTAAGATTATAGTTGTTAGCAACCATTATCATTAGAGGCAAACCCTAAGAGACATAGGAAGAAAGGCAAAGTCTAGGAGAAACTTAGAAAGGCCAAATTTGGAGAAAATTCAAGGGAATTTGAGCATTTAACCGTAGATTCATCATCTACAACGGATTTTCTGACTCTACGAACCATTTAAGGAAAGTAATTGGCTTGAACTAATCTCATATGTAGGAATTTTTTATTCATATCATAGTAGGTGTTGGCCTAAATGGTTTTTGGGAGGGGATTCACCTGTAAAAAGGGTTTTGGGTGAATTAATCCTTTAAATTGAAATTGTATGATGAATATAATGAAATTGAATCATGAATAGAGGTATAGATAATCTAATCTTGCTCAGAAATTAGATTCATATTAAAATGTAGAGATTTAATATGATTGTTGGGAATTTGGAAACATAAATTGGGACCGTGAATTAATATTCTTCCCATGAACCCATTTGGTGAATTAAAGTGAGATAAATTGATGAATTATTGATTTTGAATCATTGGGTGTTGTTAATATTAGTTTAAAAACCATTCCTATAACTTATGTATATGTTAATGGAGGATTGGGATCAAATTAATTATTTGGAGTAGCAATTTGGAGGAGAAACTCGTAGGTTCGATGTCAGGTACTTCAAACCGGTTCGGGGTTACATGCGAACCGATTCAGATGTCTGACAAAATTCGGGTTAGGCCATTTTAATGCATGGGCTTAATTCGTGGGATTTTGATTAGAGATTATAATTTTGAAAGCGGTAAGAAATAATTGTTCAGGTAATTCAATATGGTTATATTATCTAGGAACAAGCGAGAAATTAAAATTTGGGTTTATTCAATAAATTAGAGAATTAATTGGCGAGTGATTTTTATTAACGAATTGAGTCGGATAAATTCGTCAATATTTGATATATGGAATGGTTGGGAGGTCCGAGCATATAGCAGAGTGAAGATATTTTATTTAAATAATAATTAAGAACTAAAATGAATATACAAGTTGAGGGTGTAGGCTCGGGATAGTAGGCGAGTTCTTTGGGGAATAAGCACGATTTAGCGGAATTTTTGTTTATATATATACCAGTATAGAGACATTATATATATATATATATATATATATATATATTTTATAAATATCGGTGCATATGATATTTATGTGAATCATACCTCTATAGTGTTATCATGGGAGGTTGTGCAATGTGGGTAATCCCCCTGGCTAGTGAATACAGGGTGAGTATAGTTTTCGGGTCATAGCATCGCATATTTTATTGTGTGATTTATTTTCAACGTGAGACGATTCAAGTATGGTTTGGTCTCACTATCGCAGGACTATGACCGCCTCCACTACATTTGCGATATTTTTACCATGTTTGGTGTGAGCTAGTCCTACTTATGATAACTGGGTTTGAGTGAGCTTACTTGGGATATGATAGCGTTTTAGAGAAAATCATTAAGTAAGTTATTACTCTGAAGGATGGCATCCAGTGAGTTATTATTCTGAGGGATGGTTATTATATGCGACATATGTGTGATTTTTGTAGTATACTATTACGTTTATAATCAAATAGATACTTATACATGGGTTAAATACATAAAGTGTGAATGTATTACGTATATGACTATAATGAAGTTATATAATCAATTAATGTTGAAATAATTAATTAAGCTAACGAGTAGAATAACTTATGAATCAACGATAGAAAGTACTCGGGTTAGAGTAACATGATAGAAAGGTTTGCAACAGGGCTAGTTATATGGGATAGCATAACTAGGTAGGCTTAGATATATGCACTAGGTGTACACAATAGTTGAGAAGTGAGGGGAAATCTCATGAGAGTGGGACACCGACTTAAATATGGAGAGTGTTCATGCATATTGAATTATTGCATCTTAATTACTTGCAAATATTTTTTAAAAGTTTTGGGCTCTGACTCGTGTCAAAAAGATCTTCTAAAACCTTATAGGTGTCCATCCACAATGACACCAAGTATAGTGATTCATTACAGGGATGTGTAGCTGCAACACTTATGGAGGCATTCTGGACTTGAGTAGATGCTTAAGTTAGTTTATTCCTAGTCTATTATTTATATTCAGTAATTTTAGTTGGACATGTTGCCCATTCAATTCAAACTTTTAATGGGATTGATTCCTTTCAATTTTAGACTTTGTATTTAGATTCATTTCATTTTAGTTAAATTTATTATTTAGATTTTGGATTTGGAGCCAATGGTTTATTCAACATTTATATCCCATGTTCTAGACTCAATTATTGTGTAAATGGTTTATATTATTTTTATATCCGCATATTGTTTTGGGTGTTGTTGTTTAATAAAAAGATAAAATTTGGCATTGGCTTATTTAACTTAAGTGGTTAGTATTTGTAACAAATTTTTGACAGTGATGCTAAAAATGAACCAAATGAGATTCCTATTTATTTTAGTAAAGGACTAATCACATGTGATTGAAATAAGTAGGGTGTCACAAATATATACAAGGAATAGAAGATACCTTCCATGAAACCTTCCATTTCAAAGCCCAAAAAAGTCTTTTAATAGTGAACAAGAGTTTGGATCCCACCCAAACCTATAAGTGGTGAACAAACATTGATAAAGGTTAGGGTAATAAAGATTTCATGGGGAAAGAAACTAAAAAAGAAGCAGGGGTTAATTTGAAAAAAATCATCAATACATAAGAGATCAAGGAGTGAAGTTAAGTCATCAACATTAAAGAGATATAGTAAGAACGATAAGATAAATAATGTTGATAATAGTGGTGGTCTTAGTAGTGATGATGTTGATAAATGTTGGAAAAAGAAATCAATATTTTTTTAACTTTCATGTTGGAAGCATTTTCCCATTCGACATAACTTGGATGTCTTGAACATTGAAAACAATGTCTGCGATAATATCATTGGAACCTTACTTAATATTTCAGGAAAAATAGAAGATGGAATGAAATGTCAACTCGACCTTAAATATAAAAACTTAAGAAGTGAGATAGCACCACAAGTTAATGAAAAATTAAATTACCTACGGCCATCATGTTATACACTATCAATAGAGGAAAATAATGTTTTGCAACACTATGCATGACCTTAAGGTCCCGAATGAGTACTCCTCAAATTTTAGAAGTTGCAGCTCAATGGAAGATTTGAAGTTATATGTCTTAAAGTCTCATGATTGATAAATTCTAATGCAACAACTTCTTCCAATTGAAATTCGATCGATGTTGGAAAAACATGTGAGTTATGCTATTATGAGAGTATGCTTCTTTTTTAATGCCCTTTGTGCGAAAGTAGTGGACGTGAAAAAATTGAAAGAAGTTCATAAGGATGTTGTGATCACATTGTGTTTGCTGGAAAAATACTTTCCACCATCGTTCTTTGACGTCAGGGTGCATTTAATGGTGCATCCTATGAGAGAGGTCAAGCTTTGAGGTACAGTTTTCTTTCGATGAATGTACACAATTGAGAGGTTAGTTCATCCAAATTGACTATTATATATTAACATATGAAACTATGTGTAACGATTTAGCTTCGTCTTTTTTAATGTTTTAGTTACATAAAGTATTAAAGGGTTATGTGAGAAATCAAAATCGCACACAAGGTTGCGTTTTCAATATTATATAGCGAAAGAAGTAATTGAGTTTTGTTAAGAGTTTTTATCTGAATTAGATGCGATTGGAGTTCCTATTAGTAGAGATGATGATAAATCTTTAGGTGGTTCTGACGTCATCGAAGTTGATTGTATGTCCTTGGAGCAATCACATCTTCATGTGTTTCATAACACAAATGATTTTCAACCTTATATAGAGAAAGTACATCGATTCCCTCTAAATATGAAACACTTCCTCACATATGTTCTTTTTTATTTATGAGTAAAGATTCATTTTAATAAACTAGTAGGGAGCACAAGGAGTACTTGAAAAAAACCCATCCTCGAAAAGGGAAAAATAAATAATGGCTTGAAGATGAGCACAATATCACCTTTATCCATTAAGGGTATGATTAATTTAATCTATAAATTTAAATTTTATTTGGTATGTAACTAAAATTCTTAAATTAACAAGTTGAGCTTGAAGGACAACTCCCAAACAATAATGACTTAGATGACTTAAAATGGATTGCTCGTGGACCTTATCGAGACGTGATCAAAGTTCTCATCTATGTCATCAATGGTATTCATTATCAAATAAAATACCATGATGATGCATGAGTAACACAAAATAGTGAAGTGAGCCTAAATTCTAAGACGTTGCAGATAACTAGTGAGAAGGACAACAACCTTGTCCGTACACATATGGTTTTTTATAGTGTTATTAGGGAGATATGGATGCTCATACTATATTTAAGTGTGATTGGGTTAACAACAAAATTGGAATAAACATAGATGAGCCCTTTATTTCACATTCATCGATCTTGATAGAGTTGGCTGTAAATATGATTCTTTCATCTTGGCCTCTCAAGCGAAATAAGTTTTTAATGTTCCTGACCTAATGAATCCAAAATATTCAATTATAATGTTAACTCCTCAAAGGGATTATTATGATAAAGATGATGAAGGTAATCTCATTGATGGATGTGGTGGGGATAATATATGCACCAAAGTTTTCCAAACATTGAATCTTTTGATGTGGTTGATGAATATCCTAAAATATATACGCATGAAGATTGTGAAGGGACATGAATTGATAATACGTCAACATGATTGTGTTCTTTTCTAAAGTTGGTGTTTTGATATTTTATGGATGGGACCTATTTGTGTTATTTTGAATATTAAGTTATGTTTCAACAGTTATTTTTTTTATTATTATTATTATTATGCGTGGTTCGAATTTGTGAGATTATTAGGTAACATTATTCCAATTTTTGTTCGTTCTGTGGAAACTACCATGGGGTATTTTGCAAATATCATGTATGAATATTGCATATTGTTTATTCAATTACAGTAAATTTTTTGAATTTATTTGAATTGTTGTTTAGTTGGAGTATTTACTGAGCTTAGTTCTATTATTGAACTACAAATTACCATTCTTTTTGGCGTGTGTTCACATAACTCACCGCAACTAAAAATGGAAGATATTGACACCAAACGTGTGAAGAAGCCCACACAATATATTAGACAAGGTAGATGCACGACCATGCTAAAGTGGTTGAGTAAAATAAAGAACCTCGAAGAACAAATAAGAGTCATATACAATGATTTTCGGCAACCGATAAATACAAGAAAAAAGAAATTATCAAGTTATGGGGGTTTGATGGTGAAGTGCTTTGTGCCGATAATATATCTAAGTTGGATTAAAGTGCCAATCACATTGAAGAATGAATTATGGAGTGCGATACAGGTATATTCGAAATTCCCCTTTGTATTTAGTGATAGTTTATTCTTAAAAGTTATTGTTTTTTGAATTTGAATGGCCATTAAAAGAATTGATAATTTATTTTCCGTGTTGGGGGAGTGTCAAGAATTAAATTTGGATGTTATGGTTTGGATGTCCATCTTTCGTGTCCAAGTTTGGTGTTATTTATTTATATTATTAGTTCATTTTATATCTTTGCTAACTATATTAGTTTAAATGCAATTGCCATACTTAGTATCCTCCTATCATTGAGAAAAATATTAGCAATATTTTGATAAGGGGCATATTCACTGAAGGAAGTAACAATGTTCTCAATATGGCATTAGGTACTCCAGAACACCCAGGTCATGTTCGAGGTATGGGATTTGGAGTCATTCCCACAATGTAGTTTAATCTTCCAAAGCGTGGTTCAAAAAGACATATTAGTGAGTTGGAGTTCAAATTAAGATAAGCAAAGCAAAGATTAAAGGATACAAAATCTCAATTGAAGTTGAAAAATGAACATATTTCCACACCTCCATTGGAAAAAGTCGATTTTAATAAACGTAAAAGTGAAAATATAAAGCGTTCATATTTTAGTGAAAAAATTACACTACCAACACATTCTTCAAAGGTAACATAAAGCAAAAACATGCATCAAAGAAGTACTAATTTCAATTGTATTTACTAATTCGTTTTTGTGTTTCCTTTGTATGCAGTTCAAAGATAGTGGGATATCATATAGTCAAAAATCATTAACTCGTTCTACACCTGATGTTAGGAAGGTATGCAATAGATTGATTTGTTATCACATAAATATATATAAATCAATTCAAATAGTTCAAATACAAATTTATTTTCATGTTTAGGGAAATCATTAAGATCACTTATTTTTTAACTATTGATAAGCCATATATAATGATTGAGTTTTATGGAATTATTGGGAGGATAATGCAGGTTGTCTATTGACACTAAAACTAATATTGTTATCGAGGGAACCATATATGAGAGGAATGGGCCGAATGGGAAAATTCACAATATAGTGTTTGGAGAAAAAAATGTTCAGATCTCCACTTCTAAAGTTATTTCTGCTAGTGCCATCCTCCCAGTACCTGTTCCGGGTGAACTATATTTTGTACAAGATGATCTTGGTTTATATGTTTCTTGACCCAAAGAGTTAGTGTTGTTAGAATGTGAGGTAAAATCTTTGATAATAAAGTATCATTGTTGTTATGAATTACATCGCTTAATCTAATATTTCACATGATCTGATGCAAACTGAAATTGAAGTAGGTAAAAATGATGCATGGAGAATGAAAAGGATGGTGTTGATAGAAAACGATGCAAGGATAGTGAAAAGGATGACGTTAATGAAAAACAATGCGAGGAGAATTATGATGGCGAGTATTCTTTGATTTCTGTCTTTACCCATATTTTAATGACCATGAAGACAAATCAGATAATGATTCCAATAGAGAAAGAAATGTTTAAAGAAGATAATGATCAGTACTTTTTTTTTCAAGAAAGATTTATTGGATTTTTGTACATTGAATCTTTAGATGTCACGTGCATTGTTGCATATATTAGGTATACTTTAACTTAATTTTGTTATTTTAAGAGTGGTGCTTAGATATTAATTTATTTACTTCTTTCCCTAGTATTTGTACAATAAATTCAAATGCTCTCGATAAGTATTTCAATTCTTCAATCTTGCATCATTTAATGGTACATCAAAATTTGGTTTAACTTGACTTATTGGAAGAAGTTTGTAAAATGAAACAAAAATCAAATTTCTTTCATTCCTTACAATTTCCAAGATGTGTAAGTTTAGTTGCATAAATTATTTTTGTAAGAATAAACATATATTTGTTATGTTATGTGTTATGTAATCATGATAAACATGTTTTAAAGGTTCCATTGGGTGTTTACTATCATTGATATCTCTACAATGATTCTTTATTGGTTGGATTCATTGAATTCAATACCCACCAAGCAAGATAGGTTATATATCACTATGTGAGTAAATTTTTATTGTAACTTCATGTTACACGCATTAATTATTATCATTACATTTACAACTTTTGATACACACACTGGAATTTCCTTTTACATGTAGTGAGATTAACACATTGAACATCGACGGGAAAAGGTCTAACATATCTTGGATCTGTAGTAACAAAACTATATCGCACATGCATTAAGTGTGCACCATTAAAATTGAATTAAAAATTTCAATTTTTTGGTTTGAATTATTTATTTCGTACTAATATTTTGGGATTTATCTTAACTAGTGCCCAATGCAAGGAGATACCTCTCTTCATTGTGGATATTTCATGTTAAAGTTCATGAGATATTTCATGGAGGATCCATCTACGTCTTTTGAAATAAAGGTAGACATCAATTTTTCTTTCAAAAGATCTTATTTAACCATCTCCTATTTTTTACACCGTAATAATAATCAATATTTGGTTACTTGAATATTTTAGATGAGACGATTGCCTGGCAAAGAGACAAATACGCTAGCTGAGATAAATGAAGTTCAAATGGAGTTCATCGAACTCATTACGAACTATATATATTAGGTACATAATGAGGACTATTATGCTGAAAATTTCTAAATGTATACTTGGTTGTGTTTTGATGAGAATTTTGTTGACTAAATTGGTTGTGTTTTGATGAAAATTATATTGTGCAGTAGTTATTAGTTTCGGGAGGTACTTATCAAGAACACAACTTGTGCATATGTGTGGATGTTATATAGTTTTTGACTATTATGATGTAGCGAGATATATATTTCGACTTTAGATATTTTCTATTGTGGACATATTCTTTTTGGAATATAAGAAATTTGCATTACAAGTGTTGTTTTCATACTATTAAATATATAGGTGTGTGTGTTGGGAATTGTTTTTATATTTATGATTTATATTGGTTGTGGAAAAATCGTCTTAAATTGGTTAAAACTGCGATAAATGTGCATTTGTTAATCACATATTTTTCGAAAGTCTAATAAAAGAAGTTAAGTGATGCAGGTTTTATGTGAGTTTTTGAAAAATAGACATATATGATAATTATTTTATCCGAGTTTTACGAACACTTCCGTTACCACTTGTTATGACTTTTTTGAATTTTTAAAATTGACACAAATGAATATATATGTCAGTTTTTAACAAACATAAGTGACTATTTTTCTTGTAGTGTGACTTCTCCAGTTGGCATCCCTATGGATAACGGATATGCTAAGGGGCTAGTAGATATTTTCAATTGAATCATGCAGGCATTGCTAATGAAAGAATGTGTTAAGCTAGAGTCAAATAATATATGTGCCGAGATATTATGAAAATATATGTTACCTTCTACCATGCCTTGATAGTTTTGATTTTTTATTGGGAAAATGGAAAAATTCCTACCTCGAGTTTTAGTCAGTGGTTCTTGCCTCTTTTCATGAAACTTTTGATGAGGTAGGGAATTGTAAGAATTACAAGTTGGTGTCAAGAACATTGGTTTGATAAATCAGTGGGTTTGGTTATTGGAGGGGAAGAAAAATCTCGGGAATAAGATTGTTGTAGATTTGGGCATTGTGGAATTATGTGTCCTACTTGGTTACACTCATGGCATCATACTATAGATCCATTTTTTCTATGATTGATTTGTTTAATGGCTCGACCATCTTTTGGTTTGGTGTAAGGATGGTTTCGTTGATTGGATTGGTTCCAAGTAACATACGAGCTTCTAAGGGTGGAATTGAGATTTGGTTAATTTCGCCAGATACTGGATTTTTTTTTAATAAGGGAGGCTTCATCTATCATTTAGTTAAAGATATGAAGTTCTAATGGGATGATAGAATATTTAATTATCATTCGCAAGTCGCGCTCAAAGTGTTTACACTTTTAGGCTTCAGTATCCAAATAATCGTGGATACCGAGACATTTCTGTAAACTTTGCCTCATATTGTGCTACCATCAGCTGCTATTATTGTAAGCTCAGGAATTCCTTTGTAATTTGATCTCATCCTAATTCAAAAAAGTACTTTTTAAAGAAAATATATTAGAATTGAATCCAAGTTAAGTTATCAACGTCTCTGGATCGAAGAACAGTGTAACACCTCGTGAGGTGCTACTAAAAATATTGATAAATTAGATATTTTTTTTCTATTAAAAAAATACCATCTAGATTGAGTATAACCTTGCTAAAGCATAAATACATAAATCAACTGAATATTATGTCTCAGTTTTATTAAATCTCAAATGTCCTTTCAGAAAATAATTTGCAATAAAAAAAGGTACATTTAAGTTTTGAAAATAAATGTCCAGAGCCTCTAACGATGATCCCAATCCCAACGATGTCATAAATATCATCTCACATCAAACTTGAAAATACAACAAACTATTGGGGGGATGAGCGGGGAAACTTAGTGTCTCGTATAAATGATCCAAGTGTAACTACACATACTCGTGTTTGCATGCATCATATACAAGAGTGTATGCAATAAGAACACTCAAACTAAAATCCTAATAATATAATCATAACCTATGATCTCATCGTAGTCACTACACAACCCAACACCCCATATCAAAATTCTCACCGCACTTCCCACCATATGGTATGGTCTACCGTCCACTATCATGTTAATTATCCTTGGAACAATCCGATTGCCCCTAAAAATAAATGACATAACTCGAGTACATGGCCCATCATAATATGGCATCACCGCCATAAAATCTTGACATCACTGACACTTGGTATACTCGCCAATCGGGGTCCATGGCATTGTCTTTGGATAATAAACAAAATCGTAGCCGACATAACACCCTGTCCAGCGGGTGGTTTGGCTAAGGAATGTTTATACATTCTCTGATAAAATCGTCATAATATTTCAATAAATTCAATTAAATTTCAAATTTAGTTCCCATAAATCAAGTGTACATGTATTCAATTGAATTTCTAAAACCCAACATGTTCGTAAAATCAACTAATTTTATTACCCACAAAATGTGGCATGAAAATAACACATACAAAATGAGTACAACAACAAATATAGTATACGATTATGTAATACATATAAATGCAACACATATAATGGATATAACTATACAATCAAGATTGAATATGTGTATCACACTAAATTAACAACGGGAGAACAAAACTACCTCAAGAGAGTCAAAATCAACAATTATAGGCCTGTTTTAGAAACCCAAAAAAATCAGATCCAAAGATTATCCAAATTTTTAATCTGACTTTAGATTTAAATTCTACGTGAAAAGTTGGGTAGGTATGTGTTTTGGGTTTTTCTTAAATCTTATCTGAAGGCACTAAAAAAGAAGATCTAAAACACCCTAAAGTGACTCTTTTCATTCATCTCATTTTTGCCTCTTTAGATTTTGTTTTTGGACAATCTATTTTCTCTTCTCACTCTTAAAATCATCCCTAACATTCCTTATAAACCTGTCCATCAAAACCTAGCTTGGAGCCTAAGCTAATGCATATTTCCATATTGCCCTTTAATTTAAAATTGTTTACTTTACATCTTTAAAGCGTTATAAAATGTTCAACAACCATTAAAATTGAAATTTTTGATTCTATTTCAAACCATAATATATTGTTTTCATATATAATATCAATAAAAGTATTTTTATTTAAAATTATTACCGAAATCTTATAATATAATATTCTTAAATAAGCCCTCAAAATAATGGGGTATTACAAACAGAATGCTTTCAAAGATTTGCTTCTCCTTTAAATAGATATGTGGCCAATATCACCCTAAGTTTAGGGCTTATATTTACTCCATTTAGAACTTTAATTTTCTGACGTATCCATTTTTCTACTTCTATAGCACGAGGTTGTTCATGGAACACTGGTGGTCTTTGTCGAAAAATTCCTTAAGCTACTTCATTCTTCGAGTCTCGTCTAGAATCTCATTATTAACTGGGTGTTGTGGTGGTACATTTTTTTGCATCCTGGTCAAAGTTGTTAGTTCTTGTAAACAACGTGATATTCCTTTATTGGCAATATGTGGATTTGGTACATGTAGAACATTTTATTATTCTCCTTGGAATCCACTGGAAAATTCTCGTGTATTAACCGTCCTATATATAACAACATACTAAGGATATAATGACAATGGAGGTAACCAAACAAACTTGTTATATTGATATCACAACTATGTTACTTAGGTATGTAGTACACTCAAAACTTGTGGTAATAAAAGTACACACTTATAGGATATTATTTTACAACTCTTTTGGGTATAAACGGTTGGTTAGGTCCACTATGCTTAGTTAGGAACATGGTGATCACTCTTTATCTCACACACACAAGCTCAACAAAAGATATTGAATCCATCGTGGTATTATTTATTTACAACTATATTCCTTTCCTTAGTTTACTTTAAGCAAGCTAAGGTATAACAATATCAAATTCGGATCTTAGGTCGGAAGTATCAGAGTCATTCGAGGTAATGCTAGAGGCAGTGGAGGTAAAACAACTGGTGTTGGATGAAATGGATTCGTAATCGAATGGGAAAACTGGATGAGTGATGATAAGTTCTTCGGGTGGAGCCGTGTCCAAGCTAGATGGATGGATTGTTACATCATATCGGGATCTTTAGAAAATATTTTGACTTGTCTTGCCACTTGTGACTCTCCTATTAGCCGACTAATAATCAGATTATGTTTAATATTTGGAGTGGCGATAGCTCAGTCTAGATCAATACTTCAGATAATTTTGCATAACTTGGCATATCCCACATCTCTGATGGCTTGCTCAAACTTCTCATGAGTCGCTCCACATATGTCTAAGTAAATTACATCCCATATGTTCATGTCTACAAGGCTAAATTAGTTACATAATGTAACATGGAAGGTTTTAATAACTAATATGCTTATTATAGGTTTTGTATAGGCATAAAAACCTCTTAGTCCCCTACAGGCATAAAATCTAGTGCTCGCTCTGATACCATGTTGTCACACCGGAGTATTTATGTCTTGTAATACTAAAGTAACAATAATAATTTAAGCGAAAGGAAAATAAAACTTTAATTATATGGATTCATAGCATCTTATTACATAGCTTGATCTTTATAATACATAAATAAAAAGGGGTATCTCGGAGTTCTCATAATATAAAAATAATAGGGGAACTAAAAGGTCACATAAGCTGGTAAATGGGTGCTACCGTCCTTGCTTGTTGCCACCCACACCTATGTAACTGAAAATATTTCCCTTCATAAAACTGAATAAAAATCCAGTGGGGCGGGGGGTATTTCTCTTTCTTAGAGTTCATTGCCCATTTGGAAGGGAAACAAATAAGTAAACATTTTCCAAGTAGATAATTTTATTTCTATTACAGTTGTATACATATGAGACTCTTTAAAATTAAATGAAGTATTGAAAGTTAAGTCACAGATATAATAAAGGAAACAAACTAAGATATCAACAGTAATGAAACAGCGTATATGGAGTTTTGTTGATATTAGTAGGAATAGTACGATGATTATAACTGGATAAGTTTTTATTGATTTATAAGGATAAGGTTCAAACTGTAATAGGATAACCCTTAATTACTGATTATAGAGGCCTTAACTTCGTAGCAATACTCTTATAATAACATCCAAAACCTTTGGATAAAATCAATACAAAACCTTTGGAGATATAATGAACATAAAGCCTTTGGTAAAGTAACCATCTAGGCACAGTAACTAGAGCGTCACTCATACGTATGTAGCAATAAAAACTAGGCACTCGAGCGTCTGAGTCCTACAGGCTATATATCTCTTCTGTGGGTCTACCTAAAGTCTATTGCCTGAATTATAAGGTATAATACTAGGTTTAAATGGAATAAAAGGTTGCATGAAATTATCGGGTTAGGGTTTAATTGGATAAGGATCGAACCAATACTCATGATAAATGTGAACTACATAAAAGAATTCATAAATGAGATCAAGAGTTTGGGGGCTATCACACAGTGATATAAACAAATATAATAATTCAAAGGTGTAAGCTCAAAGTAATATAGAAACAAAATTATCTATTTTTTTAATTTCGAGTTGTTTGAAATTGTTCTTCTTTTTCATGGGAGTAAACTAGGTATTATGAAATCATGGATAATATAAATGTAAGAGAAATGAGATTTTTAGTAAAAGATGGGGTGAAAAACAATTTGGTTATAATGTTAAATTTAATGCTAGGGTTAAATATATAATTATGCAAACTTTAGGTTTTATTAATTTCCTATTTCCATGCATTTTTGAACTTCGTGATAAGAGATAATTTTGTTGTATTTATATAAAGGGAGTTATATTTAAAGTTAGCGACTGTTTTGAAATAGTTAAAAGTTTCAAGGGTTTAAAGTGAAATTTAAAATTTGAGTTTAAAGCTTTTAAAAGATGTTTTCTCGGGAATCTAGGAATCAAATTTACCATTTTGATCAAAAAATTAAAATAAAAGTTTTGAAAAAAATAAGAATTTTCTGATTGGAGACACGCCCTCACGTGCTTGTTGACTCCTTCGAGCTATAGATTTTCTATAAAAAATTCATAAGTTTGACTTTAATATTCGTGGGTTTAAGCTATGATTTGAGCTACGACGTAATGATATACAAGATCTTGGATCAAAATGTAGTCAATCTAGTTTGGTTTCAAATATTTTGGTTTACCATAGCTCCTGAATTTTATTTCTGAAATTTTCAGGTCCATAAATTTAAAGCTTCGATTTGGGGTATCAAAACTCATTTTGGGTTAAATTAAGCTTTACACCTAGGTTCATTATACCCATAGCTTGAGTTCTCCCAATTTAAAACTAGTTCAAATTCAAGAGTATAGGTTCCACCATTAAAACTCAAGCTTTAATGGAGGTCCCAGATATTCAAGGCTTTTTAGTACTTTTTCCACATTAAAACTTACATGCAAACTACTCTATGAATGCACATAAACTATAAACCTAATGAAAAGAAACAGTAATGCTACATAAAACCATAGAAATACCAAAATACTCAAATTTTTCTTCTGTTTTTTGCTATGGATGTGTACTTTTTGATAGTAGTTAGGGGTGTTCAAAAAACCGACTGGACCGACGGACCGAACCGAACCGAGCCGAACCGACCCTTTTTTTTCGGTCTTTTTTCTTAATCGGTCCGGTCTCGGTTTATTTTTTTGGTGGACCGACCTAGTCGGTCCGGTCCACGGTTTACAGTTTCAAAAACCCTGTTAGGACCGACCCGGACCGACTGTATATAAAATAATATATTTTTACATATATATGTATATATATAAGATAAATAAATAGTAAAAATATATATTTCAATATTTGATTAGTTTAAATTATAGTTTAATCCAATAGTAGGTTTGTTTTAATCTCAAATTTTGATATTTTTTAGTTTTTAATGTTTGAAAAAAATAGACTCGGGTATATTTGTACTATTATAAATGATGTAATTCATTAATGTGAGGACCGATGGATTAGACCGGACCGACCCTATAAAAAACCGAACCGACTAGGGTCGGTTAACCGACATTATCGGTCCGGTCTCGGTCCATTTTTTTAGAGGACTGACCAAGTCGGTCCGGTCCAAAAAAAACCTTAAAACCGAACCGGACCGGACCGCGAACACCCCTAATAGTAGTGAAGAAGGGATTTTATAATGCTGGTGAAGGAGAAGGGATGGGCGAAAAAAGAGGTTAGAATTTACCATTGTTAGGTTACGTTTTACTACGGTACCATGTGGCAAGACATGGGTACCATTGAATCCCATGTGAAACAACTGCCCACAAGGCAGCCAGCTGTCCAAAATGTCTAGGGGTAAAGTGTAGTTATGTTTTGTTTTGATTTGGGTCCTTGGGTTATATATAAAGTGAATTTAAGGACAATTATTTATTTTTGAAAGTTTAGGGGTAAAATGTAATTTCTCAAACTTTTTGGGTTGGGTTGTGTTTGTTTTACTGCAAAGTACAATTACTTTGATGAAGTTTTATATTTAAGTTTGGGTCCTAATGGCAGGTTATGGTGTAAATAATGAGTTATAAAGTTTTTAGGAATATTTGGTAATTTTGAATCTTTAAGGGTTTCCATGGTAAATACTTTATCTTTTATGGATATTTATCACATATTGGTAGGTCGTTACACTGCTCATTCTTCAGCCTTGATCGGTTGAGTTGTGGTAATTCATCCATTTGTTGTAGATCTACACTAGGATGTATGTGTTAGTAGCCTACATGCCAAATCTATCATTTCTTCTGTTTTCCATTATAGTGGAGAGGTATATATGTTCATACTCGCATATTTTGTATAGCCTATATTAGTTGTGTTGGAATGCAGATTTGACCCATGTAGACGATATCAGAGTACTTGGATATTTTTCTATATGGATATTTAGTTTCGTTTTTAGTTTATTTCTTTTCTTGCATGCTAAGAATGGTACTCATTTGTTTAGACTGGTAGTTTTTGAATATAGAACAGATCTATATATTTTAATTATTATAGGGTGTCACAATACACAACAACAAAGAGGGATCCCATGACAGCTATGCCATTCACTTTAACCCATGGTACCGAAGTTGTGGTATCGGCCGAGATTAAAATACCTTGTCTAAGGGTTCGCAACTTTGAAACAGAAGAAAATGATGATCGGCTTAGAACCGACCTGGATATCCTGAAAAAGCGAAGAGATGGAGGAGCAATGAATATTCCCATGATCCAATAAATGGCAACCTAATATTACAATAGGAGGGTCAAAAATAAAAAAATCCAGGTCAACAATTTGGTCCTCATAATTGTTATGGAATTAACCAAAATCCAAGTCAAGGAAAGTTGGTCGACAACTGGGAAGGTCTATATGTCATCGCCTGAATCATATGACAGGAACTTATGTCCTGAAGGATCATGAGGGCCACACTACATCTCTATTATTAGTAGACAAGTGAGAGGAGACCGAGCATAATGAATCATCGTTCAACAATCAGAATTTGTAAAACACTCGTGTATCCATTTATTTTCTATTTTAATTATTTCAGTCTAGTATTTTTTTAACTCCTTGCGATGTAACTTTTTGCAGCACCATTGTTATTAATAAATTTAAATGTTTCTCCAATGTTGTGCTTTTCTATTATGCCCACCCAACCCACTCAGAGCATACCTCTTTATGGACAAGTCCAACAATTGGAGGCCTACATAAAATGTTTGTGTCATACCATATTGTGAACCAGCTTCTAGATTAAATAATGGCTCATAGTAGTCTTTATTCTGGTATGTCTATTCCAATCTCAAATGTCTTAGAATATTAACAACTGGACGATCAACGAGTTAACACATGTCCCCTCCACATCTGATCAGATCTATATAGCCTAATCAACGTAAGTATAAATATGGCTAACTCAAAGTCAAGAATGGAAAAATCCCATCATTCAATTTATTTTAAAACAAAGGGGATATAAGGGGGTACCATGGTAGGCGTATCAAAATTTTGGTGTGAAATTTTATTTTAAATAAAAATTAATGATCGAAGATAAAATGATTATTCACATCATCCTTCATTCATTGACCTTCGAAGTATAAATAACTAGGTTCATCAATTGAGTATAAATAATTCATTCAACATTGCATTTTTCAAAGGAAGTACCTGTATAAGAATTAGTTTTCACCGATCAACTCATCGACATACATTCAAAGATTATGATAGGATAACTCAAGAAATGGGTAAATGTAAGTACATGAAACTAACAAAATTTTCACCTCCAGGAGAACTATATACTTGCAAAATTATCAAGCTATAACATATAATAAAAATAAAGCATCTAATACATGGAATCAGGAAAAGTAAAGGATAATAATGATCACATCATTCAACCCAGTCAACAAAAAAATTTGTTCAAAATTACAAGCAAGGGAGAAGTTTTAAACCATAATATTTAAGACTAATACCAATATTACAAACTTCAAAATTCAAGTGTTTATAAATATATGAGAGGGAGAGACCATGAGGCTGGGGGTGGAGAAAGATAAGTATAAGAGGAGAGAATGTGACCTAGTTCTTCACGCATGGACACATAAAGGTCTTCATTATCATATCTGACCAAAGGTCAAGGCTTAATGATAAGCCTTCAGTATTCAACATACCCTTCTTGATCCATGATTTAAATAAAAGGCATCAACTCCTCCTCGGTGACTTCGTAATTATCAAAGTTGAAGGAAGATAAGTCTACTTTAGGAGGAGTCTCCTTGACCCAGTTCACCATCTCACAGTACCCATCTATGAAAGAGTGGTACTTCATCAACTGATGGTAATAAGAGGCCAGAAAAACCTTGGTATCCGATTCTAATGAGAGGGGCAAATAACCTTTCGGCTTTGATAACCTTATCCTTTTATTTATTCTTCTTAACCAACTGAAGCTTTAGTTGTTTATCCATTTCAGTCTTCAGGCAATCCCTCTCTGTAGAAATATTCCCTTTCTCAATTAAGACAACATCATTCACTTTATTCTTATTTTTAGTCCCAGTCCTAATGATGGTGAGGTCCTACCCATCCTTAGTCTATAAGACTCTTCTCGATCTCAAGTTCACTCCTCAACTTAGAAACAACCCTAACTTCATCCTTCCTTTCCCTCAACTTTTGGGCTAGTTACACCCCAAAAGTGTTCGCCTATAAAATGAAGGAGTCAGTCACATAATGTGGAAAATTTCAAGGAAAACATGGGGAGGTAAGTTATACCAGGGACCGCAACTGGATAATTTACTTTGCACTTTCGATCGGTCCTCCCTCTAGATGCTTAATCTCACTAGCACCCACAGCCTCTTGGAAAGCTAAGTAGTTCTCCTCAGGGATATCCCACCATAATTGGGTGGATTATTGTTCTCATCCTCAACCTCATGAACCATTTCATCATCAACAAGCAACATTTTTCGAGCAAAAATTGGAGTGGTTTTGGCCTCCATGGGTCTTTTTTAAAATTGTCTCCTCAGAAAAGGTTCTTCATCCAGCAATTGAAAGAAGGATGTATCTTTAACTTTGTTTTTGGGAAGAATGATATTACCAACCCCGGTCAGTCGAAGTGGGGGGGGGGGGGGGGGTCTCAATATCAACAATAGGGGTTCGACTGAGGAACGATCATAATAGTGGGATGAGGGGTGATTGGAACTTGGTATAAAGGGACTTTTTGTAGACCTAATGAGATATCTCTGTAGTAGCTACAAAGATATTCAGGTAAATTTAGTCAATTCAGCAAGACAAGGAAAAAAGTATGTTAGCATAAACAAGTTATACACGAGGACACACGAAAATATGAACGTTAAAAATAGAGAAGCGGGAGATGTCCTTCCTCTTGTTCAACTCGAAGTCTAAAAGTATAAGAGCATATCGACCATTCACCTCTCCAACTCTTGCAATAAAATTGAGTTCTTTTAGACTCTGAGTATTATTGAGCTCCGTATATGGCCGATCCTTACTCACATCCTTCGAACTCTCTTTTTTTCTAGATTAACAGATATCTGGAAGATCGTTGAAAACCCTTACATCGTTTAAAAAGCAAGAAATGTTAGTACGAACATGATTTACAAAGAAATGGAACATAAAATTACAAATATGGAACTCAGTCAGACCGGGCTTATCTCAAACTAGTTGAACGGTGAAAAAAAGGCCGGTAATGTCATTTATTTCATCACACTCCCATACCTCACCCTTGATGAGATAATTTTTTTTCCTCCAGTCGTGATTAGATGCATTAAGAGAAGTGACAAAGATATAACCATTATTCCTAAAAGATAGGGTGTACCAATCTCCTTGTGAGGCAATTGGTTTGCAAATAGTGAGTAGTTCACCAACAGTCAAGGGGTGGCCAGGACCAAATAGATCGTGAAAATAACCATGGACCTGACCAAAATCCTCTAGGCATTCATTATAAGTTAAGATAGTTCAATACTAAGGAAGGAAACAGTTAGGTTTATTATCATTTGATGAAGCAGCCCCTCGGGTGGAGATCCACCCGAGGGGCGTCGTCAGGCGTGCAATGTTTATGGAACTTTATCCAAATAGCATCTCACATTGGAACTGACTATCAGAAATCATGATTTCTTCACAAATCCTTACGCTAGCATGGAGTCCTAAGTACATCATCATGAATCAAGACCGATCTTGCTTTCACATTAACCACAAAAAATCGTGAGAGGTTAGGAATGTGCAAGTGACATGAACCTCATTTGGCTACATACAAGACTCTTAGGCTCATGTCTGTGAACACAAAGAGTTTGGGTGTAGATGATGTGGGATGTTTTAAGATAATCTGAAGCCTAATGTGGATACACCGTGGGGAATGGGCAAACGAATATTAATAGGGAGGAAGGAAAGTTGGCAGATCACCAAATGTAGGATCAACAATACATTGGTCCGAATAGGTAATCGAACGATAGTCTTCATGAGATGAATGATCATTAATCAACTTAAATTATTGTGACTTAGTCAACAAGTCATTTTTTTCAAACGGACAACACGGTCACTATAAAGACGAATCACTATTCTGGTAAACAGGAAGTGTGGCAACATGCGAGGAAACCCAGGATGAACACGTGTACTTTTTAGTTCAACATACATAAGATAAAATAAAAATAATATTATAAGGTTATCTATATAAAGCCTCATGTAGTGTTGAAATAGTAACTAGAATTCTCCATATACAATCACTCTCTATAATATCCCATATTAATAAGAGATCTTCCCCCTCCTTTACCCAGTGGACATAGGTCAAGCCTAGCCGAACCACATGTATCTCGTGTTTTGTATCCTTTTATGTTCTTTCAATCTTATCATTCTAATCCAATGCTTTTGTTATTATGGTGTCATGCGTGAAAGCCATTTTTTTGTACAAACAAAAACTATTTTTTAAAATAAAAAATATTTTTTATTAGAAAAATAAAACATTAAAAAATTTAGAAACATTATTAAAAAGAGTTTAGATATTTCTTAATTTTAAAAACAATTCAAAACCTTTTTCAATATATAAATAGTTTATAAAAAAAATTATTTAAGAACTTTTTTTCACTTTTATCTAATAAAAATAGTTTAAATTTTTTTTCTTTGGGATCAAAATTTTTTGTTTATAAATATCAACAGGAAAATTAAACCATTTCTCCACTTTTTAACCATTATAAATACCTTTTTTGTAATTAGATTATTTACCTTTTTATTCTTGGAATACATGTTTTTTTAATTAAAATGAAGAAATGAAATTAGAGAAATAAAGGTGTGATGAGCGAGAAAGAGAAAGAGAAAAGATATAAATAGGGGGTATTTTAGAAAAAATAAAAAATTACTAATGGATTTTTAACAGCACTAGTGATTTTGGGGCGCAGAGTAATTAAGCGAAAAAATTGAGCTTAAGTCTAATTAAGCATTAGTAAATTGGGGCCAAGTTTAAATTACCTTAATTAATAGTATTTTCTGGGAGACATTTTGACGAAGACAGACATGTTCAAATTTATAGAATATCCTAGATGGGTGATGTTACGTATTAGGTTATAAGGCACTAGTATTGGTGGGCGGCCATGGAAGATGGACATAACATTATTTTTGCCCTAGAGCGCCACTCGCCAAAGGGTGAAGGTAGACCACCAAAGATCAACAAGTATTTTACATGATCTTGAGGTTCCAGTTTGGAAATTAGAGAGGACCCCATGAGGGTCGAACATGGATAAGATATTGATATTACAGTTTTTGACACGATTTTCAATAGGATATAGGGATTGAATTACATTTGGGAACTTTTTGTAAATCGCAAAGAGATGTGTAGATATAATGGGTGAATTTTATCTTAGAAGAATATTACGAGCTTGCGAGACATGATTTGAGAGAATACGGGAGCAGTACTTGCCATTGGTGGCATTTTCTTACATCAGTAGTTATTATAAGCCTTTTTGGCAGGGAGGCCTTTGAGATATTATACGAGTGACCTTGTCGTTCTTATATTGGTTGGTTGGAAGTAGGGGAGAACAAGTTACTTCGATTAAAACTAAACACAACTATAATAAGGTGCCTCTTATTAGAAAAAAATTGAGGAATAATCATAGTGGGCAAAATAGTTTTGCGGATATGAGGAACCAAATCTTGGAGTTAGTCACTAGAAGTTCTTTAGAAATTACATATTACATCAACATATCAATTTGGGAGATATAAAGTTTAATACCGATGTGAGATGTGTGGGCAAGATAGATATATAGATAGATAGAGAGAGAGAGAGAGAGAGAGAGAGAGAGAGTAACATGTGAGATATGCATCCAAGAATCCTCGAATCACGTATGAGGCAAATTTGAGGACGAAATTACATTATTAGGGGGATAATGTTATACTCTATATTTTTAAAATAATTAAAAAATTGGTATTTAATTTGAATAATTACATGCATAAGTTAAAGAGTAAATTTAAATTCGGAAGTTTTAGTATTTTAGTATATTTACCATTGGACCGAGCTCAAGAAGTGCCTAAGGGCTTGAAACAGTGTTTAAAACATGTTAAGTTGGGGCCCAAGTTTGGGTTTGAAGTAATTTTTAGAAGCATAGGGTAGTATTTAGGAATCATCTGGGGCTCCAAGTTGGCCCAAAATAGACTTGCAAAATTAAAAATGAAAGAGGGTCATTAACTCATTTAATTCACATAACAACATAGAGAAGAACCAAAGGAGAAAATACTAACTATGGGAGGGAGTAATTGGACCAAGGAGGCACCATCAATGGACATTCAACACCAGATTTAGTGAAATAAATATGTATCATTCTGGCGTATTATTTGTAATTTTTATATGATTGATTTTTTTTTTAAATCCCCGCTAAGATGATTTGATTATTGGATTAATGTTGAATTAATATGATAACAATGGATATATTAGAATAAGATCTTATTTAATGATGAGTCCTTATAATTTAATGGAGCCTTTAGATTAAGATTTTTGATAAATGTTTAGATTCATAAACTTATGGTTGAATAGGAAAGGTTGAATGTGGGATTTATACATGTAAAGAAAGCATATAGTTAAACTTAAAATTTTAGGATGAAATCCTTAATATACATTATGATAACTCCTTTTTGATGAGATATTATAGTTAGAGTATCATAATAATTGTTGGCATTTATTTTAGAATGTGTTTGGACTAAATGAAGGTTAGGAAACCCTCCTATAGAGGATTAAGAGGGATGAAAATGCCATTAATGGAGTTTTCAGTTCCCAACAGAAGAAACTACATCGGTCTGGAGGGTCGGATTTCTCTCGTTTATCATTGAATCAATTTAAGTTGATAATAAGACGATACCATTTTTAAGCGATCAGATCGATCCGGGTTGTTTGGGGTACTCAATAACCTCCTTTTCAAGTAGGTTTTGGGATTTTTGGGTTGGTATGACTTATGGGTATTAAAGAGGAATAATAAGAGCAATAGTAAATATTGAGTGGATGTTATATACGTAAATATCTATATGAAATAATATGTAAATTCAGAGATGGTTCGAGGATGTTTGGCACTAGTCGTATCGTTAGAGTGATAAGACATCCTTATACGTGTGTCATTTTTATGTACTCTGTATGTTATGTGTGTGGACATACCAAGGTGTGAGTGGGACTCGTGAAACATCTATCAATAGGGATTTAATGGGATTATTTTACAGACCACATACTATGCCCCAAGTAGATTATGTAGGTTGTGTGTAGGTCTTATATTCCGATACTACATGATTTGGGTCATATGTCTATCGTATAGAGACATAAGATGACGGATCCCTTGGTAGAAATTTGTATATGGTTACACTATTGGAGTTTCGTCATCATGATTTTCCTTTTTGTATGTTTTAAGCCATTAGGAGTGGGATCTCTTATGGACAACACTGACAGAGGCACGAGAGATACCTCAAGGATAATTTCTTCATATTGTGATTATATTATATAATTATTTTATGATGATCTTAATATTTACTTGTATATTATACAGTATGATAACTAGTAAATAATGGGCATATCTTATTTATAAATTGAAAATTTTAGTAGTTAGGCCAGTGAGGCGCTAAGTTGTATTGATATTGTATAATGTAGAAGTTGGAATAGTGAAGGCTATAATTTATAGAGATATTATGTAGTACTATAGTATCCCATTTATTGGTAGAAATTACGTGGATACTGTATAGGATAATATCCAATCCATAGAGAGGAATGGAATTTATTTGGTTATCGTGTTATATAAGGATGTTACCTGTTTTTATTATCTTTAATATATAATCAATGAATGTGAAACTATATTGTAGTCCGATATAAGAGTTACATAGATGACATGAAAATGGTGGCACTTGCAACTGACATTGTTAGTCATTTCAAGTGTCGGATTGGTACATGTGGTTACTTTTCCTCTAGATATATGTGAGGTGAGTTTCCTTAGGAGCGAGTGCCACATTTAATTATATATTAAGATGAGACACAAACACACACACACACACACACACACACACACACATATATATATATATATATATATATATATATATATTGCAATGTGGGGTCTGACTCATGTTTTTCTTGAAAACCTCTTTAAGGTACATGACAGTCGCATGAGGAGGATTGAGTTGACCGAGCCCAAAGTCAACATTATTAAATTATTAGAGTAAGATATGTTCGGGTTATCTCTTTTTGTAATTATCTTTGTATTTGTACTTTATATATTTTAATTATTCATTTTATGGGCTCGTGGGGTTCAAGAGTTATTCATTTATTTGTTGGACTATTTATTCAAGAATCTATATTGTGGAGATTCATTTTAGTTATTTATCCAGTTGCATTCAAATTTATATTTTGTTTTATGGAAAGGGTATTCCAAGAGGTGTTTAGGTGGTGGGGGACTATTGGAATAAACTTTAAAAAGGGTCCCACAGTCTCACCCCTTTACAATTGCTTACTCGCGTGTAGTATGTGTACGCATGCAAAATAAATGATTCGTAAACTCTAAATACTTTACGTCTTTGAGAATTTGAAATCTTTGAGGATTTTAATACATTTTCAACTTTAAAATTTTTCTTCATTCTGCGAGGCTTTGAAAAGTTTCTTATTTTCTAGGGGTTTAACCCTTCTTGGTCTTCAAGAAATTCTTTTAATCTTTGAGGATTTTAGATAATGATCATTATACAAGACTTTTGAGATATGGGTTGGTGTTTGAGGCTTTTGATCTTGCGTGATCTTAAGGGATTTTGAATTAAGCTTATCTTCGAGGTTTGAGATTTGGGTGGTTACAAGAATTTTAAATACTATCTTATACCTTGTCATGAATATTTTTTTATTGTTTTGACCTTGGTTTCTTTTTTCCAGATTAATCTCTCAAAATGGGTTTTCTAGTACAAGTTCACAGGTGGTATGTTTCTTTGAGTATTTGAACTTTGACCGTGTTTTGTAATGATTCTTCTTATTAAATATTGCTTCCAAAGCGTGCGATCGTTTATTGACATGTAATCATTATTTGAGAAAAACAATGCATATATGTTATAACATGTATGTATCTCGATAATGATCCTTAAAAGAAATTTATTTGTTATCATGTGATGAAATTACACATTGTAAGGCAAAAAATTTAGGAGTTTCAAGTATACATCATATTACTCACCATATTGGTCCAGATGTTATTAATAATATTATTATATCTTCAAATTTTATGTTTAGATCTACTAACCTAGGGTTGATTTTTTATCGGCTTGGTCGCTAAACAGAGCATACCAATACCATACCAACTTTAAAATCATCAAACCAAAATTACCAATTTTACCAACTGGTATACCAACCCATAAACCCAAACCAAATCATGTGGTAAAATAGTAAAATCCGTTTTTGCAGTAAAATCATTTTTTCAAAAAATATGGTAGATTTTGGTACATAATGGTAATTTTTTGTATTACTTACTTAAATATTTTTATATGCATATTTAAAAAAAAAATAACCTACATAATTGTGACGTCTCTATAACTATATATAAACATTGAACTCCAAAATAAACATCACAAATTGTAATTCAAGTTACATTATTGTTCAAATAACTCGAATAAATATCAACCCGGGTCGTCATATTAAATCACAAACCAAAATAAAAATGTTTCACGTTCTTTGATTATGGCACTACGCACTTCTTAATCTATAAAAGAAACAATGAATTATACATATTGCCAATTTTAACTTTCATAATTATAGCCTGTGTAAATGATTCTATGTTTGTGAGTGCTTGTGTGGGATATTAAATATTAATTTAACTTCAGTGATAAAAGTATTATCAACTTCAAAGAGTAAAATTTCTGGAAAACAAAAGGAAAAAACAAAAATATTTTTTTCAACATCAAATCTACCCAGTAGGAAAATAAGATTACAAACATTAGCATTCTAAGCTTACAAATATAAGATTACAAATCTATCCAATAAAAGTGATATAATTTTCATATATTTAACATAGGAAAACGATTACAAGGATTTGTCTTACGCTCTTTTATTTCGCGGCATCAAATAGTCATAAACTTGCAACATGAGATTCCATTAACCACATATTCCTTTTGTCCTACTACTCTAACATTACAAATACAAGTCTAAAATTACCATCAGCTCACAAACCTACCCAGTACAAATCTACAAACACAATATTGTACCAAAAAAATCATAATCATATTATACATAGTATAAATCTACCCAGTAGAAATCGTAGCCATATTGTACAAATCTACCCAGAAAAATCTACAAATATACCCTGTACAAATCATACCCATATTATACCAGAAAATGATTTACCCATATTTAGCCATATACCAAAAATAATCCAATCACAATTTAAAAAAAGATCCATGTGAAGTATTATTAGAAAAGGGAGCTGATGGTGAGGATGAATCGAGGATGAGTTGAGGGAGAGAGTCGGGTTGAGGGTTCTGTGAAGGAGGATAGAGGAAAGGGTATTATTTTGTGAGATGAGAGAGCCGTAATTTTTTTTATTACAATATGAATCATCAACCCTAGTCTTGTTATAAGTTGTGTTGTGAATGATCCAAGGGCTATAAAATCTTGTATTGATCCAAGGGTTACTAAAAGGTTGACCACTTAAACAAAGACAAATAGCCTATAAAATAAGTGTGGTTATACTTGGCTTTAGCCCTTAGGTATTAATTTTTGATTTAATTTGGTATTTTTAATTTGGTAAGTTTGATAATAATATTTTAGTATTTTCAATACATTAATTTTTGGTATTTCATTTCTGTATAGTTGGTAAATCGGGTTTTAAAATGTTAAAACCAAAACCAACCACGAAAAATTCAGTGATTTTGGTTTCGATAAGTAAAAAATGTAAACCATTATCACTAATTTTCGGTACAAAATGGTATGGTACTAATTTTTACAGGACTGCGAACACCCCTATACTGACCACTAGATGGGTTAGCTAAAGGTATTAGGATTATGAAGAACTTGCCTTCATAATAGGTTGGAGTGAACTATGATGGGATACTTTTGTAAATAAGGATGTATCCTCCTTACATATATGAGTAATATAAATACTAACTTTTTGATATTTATATATTGCAATCCATTTCCTTTAAAGGCCTAACTCACATAATTATCTAGTATTTGATAACTTCCTTCTTCTCGAACGAGGACAGAGCTGAAAACATTATTTAAAGTAACTTCATGAATAGAAAGAACCCCTAATAATGGGATTTTATTAAATAGATACCCCATTGGAAGTCAACAAAAGGAATCAGTCAATTTCATAGTTGAGGAACTAATTTAGATGAACGAATTTTCCAATAAAATACTAGATATTGTTGATAGTTTTAGGAAAACTTATGTCAATTATAGCCCAGATCATCTTTGTATTTTCTACGACTCCTCCCATTATGACTATGAAACCCCAAAAATTTATTAAAGTGATATTAAAGTCACACTTCTTAGTGTTTAAGCTGATATGCTATTGATGAAGCCTCTATAAGGCTTTAGTTTAATAATTCATGTTGTCATCAACAAAAATGATTTTAACAAATAAATCATCCACATATACTTCCATGGTTTTATCGACCAATCATCAAACTATCTGGGCCTCTATAAATAAAGCCCTCGCATTCTTTAACCTAAATAACATTTAGATCTAAAAGAATGTGACATTATTTATCATAAAAGGGGCTTTCACCTAGTCTCCAAGGTGTCAACTCACAATAGGGGTAACAACCTTTAGGACACACTTTATTAAGATTTAAGAAATTTTCACACAACCTCCATTTTCTAGCTACATTATATAACAACTCATTAAATTGTATTTCCCAAATAAGCCTTCTTATTGAATTTGTCGTATATTATTATGAGAGACATCCCTCTACAAAAGAAAAATGTTACATTTATTATGCTTGACATGTTTAAAAAGGATTATCATACAGACTACGAGTTTTCACTTTAAGGAAAGAGTGGATTTAAATGGGGTTAAACTTGAGTTGTAAGACATGTAAAAACATATTCTTGTTACTATTGTACTTATAATAGATCCAATAAAATGACTTAAGATAGACCAACGCACATAACTAAGCCTAAAATAAAAAAAAAGGTGAAAATTTTAACCCCTCTATCTCTCTCATTTTGCGAACAACACACTAACCCTACCCCTTTTATCTCATATAACACTCACAATCCTCTCTTCCTTACTCGAATTCCTCTCTCTCATCTATAAATCTATTTATTGACTCGTTTATCTCCTATCCAATCCATCCCTTGAATTCATTAATGATATAAAACTCGAAAGACGGTGTATATTATTGATAATTTATTCAATTAGTTTCATTTAATCAACTTCAAATTTCTTTATAAAAATCGTCACATTACCATTTTTTCTCTTTTTGATCTATTTTTATGGTTGTTACTTGTTAGAGCATTTGATATTATAAATAATTTTGTCAGTAATTCTAAGAATGAAACTGGTACTAGTTTTATGAATTCATTGATACCAATTACAAAGAAAAGGACATATAAATAGTTTAAAACTTATTAAATAATTGTTTTGTTAGGTCTTAATTTATGGGATTTTTAATTTTGTGGATTTTTTATGCATCCAAATCCAATATCAAAATACTCTCTTTGTCCCAAATAAATACTCCACTATTCCTTTGTGAGACGTCCCAAATTATTAGTCAACTTTTCTTGTTTTAGACATAATCAATGATCCATATTTTTCGATAGTGATCGTATGTTGATCTTGACCATAGATTGAAGGTATCCTTAATCTATACAAAAAGGGAAAATGGAACCTTAATTTAGATGTCGTGTTTGCATATTATTTTGAATGTTGATGAACGGTATTATTGGATGGAATTAAAATTATTCAATCATATATTTCATATTGCAATTTTGTGAATACTATAGTTGAAATTGAAATGTTAAAACTTGTGAATATTTTTATTGTACTGCAATTTTTAATAATTATTAACTCAAAAATATTCTTAAAAATTGGATTGGGACTCATTCCCTTAGAACTTGGTCATTAAATCTGCCTCCATTCATGAAAATTCTTAGTTTTTCCCAATTAATAATCTGGGCTCTGCTATTACCTTGGGTACATCCCTCGACATTTCTTTTGGACTCCATACGAAAAGTGATTGAATCTCTTTGAAGAATCTTATATTCGAATCCCTTCTCTCAGCACTAAGTGATGAGCTCATGTAAACTATATTTAAGGTTCTTTATTATTGAGTTTGAGAGGAAGATATCCTCCTCCATCTCATCCCTTAATTAGAAAAACCTTTATCAGTTTCATTCTCTTAAAGAAGGTAAATATGAACAACAAAACTTCTCTTAGAAACACCTGATAGTAAAAATACCCCTAAATGTGGGAAACTCCAAAGTTCAGTACTTGATTAGGATATCAACATCCAATTGATTAAGACTATGATAACCTAGTATATGTTAGAATTATTTTAAATAATAATTCTCCATAATTGATTCAGCGTTAATATTTTTTATTTATCCCCCTAATTTTGGGTTTTTTATGGTCTCGCACACTGCATTTATCCTATACTTGGCTCATATTTATTGCAACTAATCTTTTTGGCAAGTGCTTCTTATTTTGTGTATCTCTTATGTGTTTTATAGGTAATTTGTGCAAGTGGACAGAAGAGAATAGTGCAAAATAGTGAAATAAAAGCAGGAAAGGATAGTCAAGGGAAAATCGATAATTTTCCAACCAAAACCCGGAGAAGGATCCAACATGAAAGTCGTAGAGCTCTAGTTTGTGAGAACATAAGAAGAAACAACACCCCATTTCAAGTCCCGGTGAAGAATTTACAGTTTTTGATGATTAGGAAAAGTTTAGAAAGTTCCATGTATTAATGCGCCAAACCAGTAGGAAAAAATGAACCGGTTCGGTTTTAGAGCGAAATGGTTTGCTTTACCTAGAGGTTCGGTCCAAATCAGTTTGGTTTGGTCTATGGGTTCAATTTTCTACGGGAATTTTTATCTCTTCCTATTTTGTAGCTAAATTGGTTAGGGCTTCGACTTAGCCTCTTACCCATTTTAGGGTACTTAAATAGAGTATTTAGGAGTCTAATTTGATAGAGTTCAATTAATATTATGCTTGGAATTCATCTAAAATTATTGGAGTTACAAACACATTGTGAATTCAGTATTTGCAAAGCAATAAGAGAAGTTTATTTCAATTTCTAGATTTTGTGCTTGGTTTGAAGTTCTTTGTTCCTCACTTTGAATTCTCATCAATTTGTATCTCATTTAAAATATTTTCTTCTTTATATTTCGATATAAATTATTGCATGCTTAGTATAATTTGTTCATAAATAGTTGTCATGTCTAGCTAAATTCTTTCATAAGTTGGGGAACTTGAACCCAACCTAGGGTTTTCAACTATGAATGTAAAATTTGTCTTAATTAAATAATTAATTCATCGAGGTTGATGTATTGACTGGGACTAATAATGTAGATATATTAACTCAGTTTTTTGAAAACAAACGAGTGTTTGAGGATGCATTATATGTGTCGATTAAGATATTAATCATGCATATCGATATATTGACCAATTATTGTGTGTGTTAACACCCAAACATATTTGGTACATCAAATTAATTTTTCTCTTTTCCTTTAATTAATTTATTAATTCATAGACTTTTATATTTATCGTAGAAACCCTAGGGTACAAGAGATTGGATCGTAACCTCCTTTTCCAAAATTATTTCAAAACCAAATTCAGTCTTTTCTTAAATTAGTTTAATTTTTACTTTCATAAATTAAATTGTCTAGATAGTCATAAAGAACTTCACATAAGAATCATCACCTTTTGTTTCTTTTTACAAGTTAAAGTATAGATTTCAGAGACTATCCCTACTCTCAGTGTGAGAATTCTATACCCTGAGGATTCGACTTTGTCTTACCGGGTCTATTACATAAGAGTCCATTTTGCACTTAAGCCGTAAGTTCACACGTAGCACACACTTTTCATTACTTGTCAAGTTTTTGGCGTCGTTGCTAGGGATATATATAGTAGGTTAGGTTAAATTAACTCTACTTTGACACTAATTCCTAAAAATCCAAAAAAAAATCATAAGTCCCATAAAAAATAAAAAAGAAATTATAAAAAGAAAAAGAAAATAATTTTTGTCCAAGTCCTTAGAGGCAAAACACACAGCCCAATACATCTCCCAAGCCAATAGTGGATCTCTCATAGTCTAGTAATAACACTTTAAATTTCTGGCTACCACCTCCCACACCTCATACAGTAAGTATTCATACCTCTAGTAAAACGTCTAGAAACTTCGGTGAGGGTCGTGATTCATAGAGTCGGAGCATGATGTCGGACAATGCGAGTTTTAGAATGGGATAGGGTGAGATTCCTACCGCCCTGTACGAGACTTTTATATTCGGAGTGAATTATCGCTCTGGGATGCATCATATTCCCCTATAATGCAGGGCTTTTCACTTTCGAACTAGAATGATCCAAATTCTTCCTACATTTCATTGCATGGAGTCGGAGAAGCTGTATCTCCACATTTGGGAATTCGAGGAAGCATACTAAATGTGTAATGATCATCTTGAACATAATACTTCATATGTCTCAAGATTTTGTCCTTCTCGCTTAAGGACAAGGCCAAGACTTGGCTTTGGTCTTGAGCACCAAACTCTCTCGCTACATGGAGAGATATGCAAGCAAGGTTTCTCCAAAAGTTCTTTCACGCCCACAGGACCAACTCCATTAAATCTCAAATTCAAACCTTTCAGTAAAATGATAATGAGTCATTGATAGGTATTGGGAGAGGTTCAACGAGTTAACTAACGTGTGCCTACATCACGATTTTAATAAGTGGAGACTTATCCCCTTCTCCCATTATGGGCTTATGTGAAACTCAAAGAAACTCGTAGAAATAATGTTCATATGAGCGTTCTTCAGGTTAGATGCGGATGATGCGAAGGACCATTTTAAGTATGTTACCGAGACTACTCAATATTGGGGCACATCGGACCCGATTACCCAACCCAAGGCTAAAACCACGTCAACAGTCCCTTTCTCATTCAGACTCTAGCAATTGGACTAGGAAGCCAAGCTGAAGCTTCAAATAAATTAATTATCCAAATGTCTAGATAATGTGGTGAAATCAAGGGGTAGTGATACATCCGACCCCTCCCGATCTATAAAAGAGGAGATTTGCACTAGTTATGAAGTGGGACATTTAACGAAAAATAGCCAACCTTTCCTGCCTACAGAATTATACTGTAAGCGTATGTTGAAGTGGTGGGAGCTTATAAAGGGAATTTTAATGACCCTTATGGGAACTCTTATAATCCCTCATGGTGGAACCATCCTGTAATACCCCGTATTTTTATGATATTTATTTATGGGATTAATTGAATTAAATGTGTATTAATTGGAAATTAATCCGGATTAAAATACTAATGAGATGCGAGTTGGTATTTTATTATAATGTGTTTATATGATTATATATGGATATGGAAATTATGGAATTTGTCGTGAGATTGATATACGACAATTTGGAAATTTTGTTGAGACGCGTGTGACAGTCGCGTCAGGAATATAATTATTTTAATTATAAAAGTGAATTTTATTTCTATTAACTGTATGGTCGTTTTGAGTGCACCAACGCATCCGAAAGGGTCGAAATAGTCAGAAAACACTAGCCGGGGGTTTAGTTTGGGTCCCGGGGCATTTTTAGGCCATACCGGCAACGTATAAGGGCAGTTTGGTAATTTTGGATTTTTAGGAATTGTAACCCACGAAAATTAGGAATTAATATCTGATTTTGTAATTAACCACTAAACCCACTAATAACCTAATGGTCTACGGAGGTTATTGGCATTAGTTCCAAAAGAGTTCCTAAGGCAAAACCCTAGCCACCATTCACTTTGGAGAAGAAGACTTGTAGAGAGAGAAAGAGAGGAATTCTGTAGAAAGAGAGAGAATCGTTCATAAATTCGACATCAAAATCATATATATACATAAGGCAAGTGGTTTCATTTCGTTTATTACAAAGAATGTTTCTTCCATGCGTAGGAAATTGATAGAATTTGCATTGTTCTTGGGAGTTTGATAAAAACCCATTATTTGGAATTAGAACTTTATATTTGGATGAAAGGATTGCATGTAGAATTGTGTTAGGAGGATTATTCTGATGGAAATACACCTTGTTCATAACAAAAACGGATTTAATTATACCCATTGGTGATTTTAAAATTTTAGGGTTCATGTTTATATGATTTGGGGATAAATGAAGGGATTTGATGATTCAATGATGATTAGGAAGTATTGGCCCAATATAAACGTTAATATATAACCTAAGTATGTTTAGGAATGATTAGAACCCATGTACAATGGTTGGATTGATGTTTAGATGAGTTTGGAGAGGAAGAAAAGTTGGAAAAATGATATAGGGAAAATCTGGGCTCGAATCTGGCCACTCGTTAGAAGACCTGCCCAGGTCGTTCGAACGGGCTCGTTCGAACGAGCTTCTAACGGGTTGACAGTTTGACTTCTAACGAGGGGGATGTTCATTAGATGACTTTCGTTCAAACGAGATCTCGTTAGAAGGCCCAGTTCGTTCGAACGAACTCTCGCTCGAACAGCCTCGTTCGAACGAGACTTCTAACGAGTTGACAGTTTAGGCTTTTTAGCCTGTTTTGATTTCGCGTGTCCCGTAACCTTATTTAATGGTAGAGATAACCTTCCCTTGATGATAAATTGATATAGTAGGGACATTTGAGATATATAGAGGAGTAAAACCTAGAAGTGTGATTCGAACCAAATGAAAATTATCGATTAGGACGTGATTGTCTATTACAACGTGAGAACAATTAATGGCTTGTATAATTGTATCATCCGGGAATATGTAAATTGTGTAACATTATACGTAGGTACGAGAATGAGGAGCGTACCACAAATAAATTATGGTGATTACTAAGATGTGTGCATACTTAGTATATGTATATGACTTTATGTGTATGACATACCTACCATACTTGCTATCACGGGAGGTTTACGTTCGCTTAGGGCCCTCTAATCCTTGTGTTGCCCGGATTTAGATTGGTACCTCGATGAACATGGGTCAGAGAAGGGCTTATTGGGATGTTAATAAGTCTGCTGATCGTGGGAGCGCAGGTATGTGCGTGACCCATGTGATGTGACTGTGTTCGCCTCCATTGTTTGTGATTGTTGTTATCTGAGAACGATTATTGAGAGATTCGGAATGCGTGATCCTTATGTACGTGATGTACCGGGATGGATAACAGAGTATGTGTGCACCGCAGCTTAGTCTTGGGGTGCTTGTATTGTATATTTATGACGTGAATAATATACACTTAATTAATGGGAACTTTCTTGTTGGTATTGTGAATATAATTATGGTAATGTTTTGAGAAAACATAACGGTTTAACCGATAGTGAACTGTATTACAAATTGAAAATCTGAGTTTAAGTAAAGCCCTATATTATATTGATAAAGCTAGAATGTAATATGGGAATCGAGTAGTAATGGGTAGAACCTATTACGGTTTGGTTAGATATGTATGTCATTTAGATGGGTATGGTACGTTAGGAGTGCATATGTAGTCGAGAGGTGAGAATTTCATGTGAGTGCACGTCCTAACATGTATTTTGCATTTAATGTTTTAATATTATTAAAACACTTGCTATTTTTAAAATGATTTCCACTTTCGAGCTCTGACCCATTTGCTTTCAAATCTATTTTTGTAAAAAACCATTTTAGGTTCCCAGCCACAAGGACACCATGCTTAGGATTTTCATTCAGGTGATGAGCTGTAGCTGTTTGTGGAAGTTACAGGACTTTGCTTGTAGACGCTTTATCTATCTTGACTCCATATTCAGCATTTATCAGTTGTAGGGCATGTCGCCCATTTCTTTTAGAGGCATTTCATTTATTTCAGTTATTCAGACTTCGGGCATGTAATTAATTCAAGATTCAGACTTATGTTATTATTTCATTCGTGGGATTGTTGTGAGGAGTTTTTCCTCCCGACTTATTACTATTTGTTGGTTATTTCATTACTTCGTTATGGTGAATGGATTATGTTGTTCTTCCATTATTCTTTTATTGCATGTTAATCAGACTTCATTTAAAATTTGGCAACTTACTTTTTAAATACAAGGTGGTTAGTAATTTTTAAAATGTTTTCGACAGTGATGCTATTAACTGAACCAACTTGGCATTTTCTATTGATTTAGTAAAGGAGTAGCTACCCGGTATTTAATTAGTCGGGGTGTCACAGGTGGTATCAGAGCATCAGGTTCTAGTGTCTTTTAGGATTTGTACGGCTTATTATGTTTCCGCTGAGTTTTCTTTGATGTAGAGCCCTATATTTTAGGACTATTGTATTCTTTTGTTTCTGCTACATTCTTCAGCTATTTTAAGTTTATAACTGCGAACTTATAAACTTTATTCTTATTTCAGATGCCTCCATGACGTGCACAAAGGATTCCCAGGGATGCAACGCCAGAACCACAGCCCGCACCAGTTCAGGGCACGATGAATGCCGCCGAGGTTGCAACCATTGTGGCCCAGGCGGTAAATGCCGCACTAGCCGTAGTTCAGCAGGCACCAGTAGCCGCGCCAGTTCAGGCACATGCATTCCCGTCTGCTTGGGAACGTGTACGTGATGATTTTTAGAAAGCACACCCACCGGAGTTCGCAGGTAGCTCCGATGTAGTGGTTTCGAGTCAGTGGAGGAAGGATATTCAGCGGCACTTGAGGATGTATGAGTGCACCGATGTCTAGAAGAAGATACTAGCTACCTTTAAGCTAGTGGGGTCTGCACTGCAGTGGTGGGAGTCTATTACCACCGTGGAGGAAAGAGATACTCTCACTATTCAGGAGTTTTGGGTGCGGTTTGACCGCAAGTACTTCCCGTCAGCTTTTCACACGGAGATGAGGAGGAAGTTGATGAGCCTCAAGCAGGAAGGTAAGACTGTGGCCGAGTATGAGGACGAATTCACTAATCTTCTGAACATTGTTCCGGATGAGATACCGACGGAAGAGAAGAAGATACAGAAATTTACTGATGGGTTGACTTGGAGGATTCGTCAGCATTTGTTGGGAAACCTATCATTCGCCACTTACTCTGATGTGGTTAACGTTGCACTGTTACACTGCCAGGATCACCTCTTTCACATGACTGATGGCAAGCGATCAGGAGAGTCCAGCCATCAGGGCAGGACTGGAGGAAATGGTGCCAGTGGGGCACAATCTGTTCAGGGGCAGAGGCAGGGTGATCAGGGTTCCCAGCTGGAGGATCAGAAGAGGTTCAGGTCGGGAAATTTCAGGCACGAACAGGGAGGTTTCCGACAGGTCCATCAGGGTCCAAACGGCCATCAGAACCAACAGGGTTAGAATGGTTAACAGCAGTTTCAGCAGGGCGAGTGGAGGAACGGTAATGGCCACCAGGGCCGGGGGCAGCAGGGACAAAGAGGGGGGAACTTCCCGGGGAAGTGTTTCGTTTGTGGCAAGACTGGCCATAAATGCCAGGACTGTCCTGATAGGGGCAGGGCCCCGCAGCAGCAGTAGGGTGCTCGACATGAGCTACATAGGCCACTTTTTCCACCTGCCCTCCCAGCTCCAGCCCAGGTGCCCGCACTACCAGCCATCCCAGCAGTTCCTATGCAGCAGGGGCAGTTACAGTATGGACGTGTCTATAACGTCCACTAGGAAGCATCTCCACAGGCACCACCCGCGATTGAGGGTATGTTTCCTATCCATGGCACTATGGGTCGGGTTTTGTTTGATACGGGGGCAACGCATTGTTTTATAGCTGCACATTTTATGAAATCCTTAGGGTTGTTAGCCACAGAAGAGAGCACAATGACGTGTGTAGACTCACCATTGGGGAGTGGGTCACTTATTTTCTTTATATGCCGGGGAGTGGGGGTATAGATTGGTAGTTTGGTATTACCTGCAGACATGTTGGTATTAGATATGCATGTGCACGATGTGATTATCGGTATGGATTGGCTCACTGATTATAGAGCCATGATTGATTGCTTCGGTGGGAGAATTGTTTTTGCCATTCCGGGGCAAGAGATGTTTGTAGTGGCGATGCCTCGCCCAGAGGGAGGTTCGACCGCTCATTTGTATTACATAGAGGAGGATACCTATAAGGAGGTTGCCATTCCTTTAGATTCGATCCCAGTTGTCAGGGAGTATTCTGATGTGTTTCAGGAGATACCAAGACTACCCCCAGTCGAGAGATAGACTTTGTCATAGACTTATTACCAGATACGAGACCTATAGCACGCGCACCGTACCGTATGGCTTCGGCAGAGATGCGAGAGCTATGTGATCAGATTGAGCAGTTGTTGGGTCAGGGGTTTATACGGAGGAGTACTTCGCCGTGGGGTGCCCCTGTGTTGTTCGTGAAGAAGAGAGATGGTTCACTGAGATTGTGTGTGGACTACCGGGAGTTGAACAAAGTCACAATACGGAATAAGTATCCGTTGCCTCGAATCGATGACTTATTCGACCAGTTGAGAGGAGCTTCCTTCTTCTCGAAGATTGATTTGCGATCGGGATACCATCAGTTGCGTATTAGGGAGGAGGACGTCTCGAAGACTGCGTTCTTATCGAGATATGGTTCTTACGAGTTTCGGGTTATGCCTTTTGGTTTGACCAATGCTCCAGCCGTGTTTATGGACTTAATGAATAGGGTATTCAGGGATTTCCTCGATCAGTTCATCATTGTCTTCATTGATGATATTCTGGTTTACTCCCAAACCGAGGAGGAGCACGCAGATCATTTGAGGCAGGTTTTGCAGACGCTACGTCAGAATAAGCTGTATACAAAGTATAAGAAGTGCGGGTTTTGGCTGAAGGAGGTCCAGTTTTTGGGACATATTATTTCCGACCGGGGGATATCTGTTGATCCGGGGAAAGTATCTGCGGTGAGGGAGTGGGGACAACCCACGACACTAATGGAGATCCGTAGTTTCTTGGGACTAGCAGGATAATACAGTAGGTTCATTCGGGGATTTTTGAAGATAGCGGGTCCTTTGACACATCTGACTCGTAAAGGTGTGCCATTCATCTGGAGTGATGCTTGTCAGTTGGCATTTGATGAGTTGAAGGATAAGTTGACCTCAGCACCTGTGTTAGCATTGCCGAGACCGGGAGTTGAGTATCTAGTCTACACCGATGCGTCCTTGCAAGGACTTGGAGGTGTATTGCAGCAGGAGAGTCATGCCATAGCTTATGCTTCCCATAAGCTAAAGCCTCACGAGAAGAATTACCCCACCCATGACTTGGTGTTGGCGGCAGTTGTATTTGCTTTTCGGATATGGAGACATTATCTTTTGGGGGAGAAGTTCCGATTGTTCACAGACCACAAGTCCCTACAGTACCTATTCACGCAAAAGGAGTTGAATATGCGGAAGCGAAGGTGGCTTGAGTTTGTGAAGGACTATCAGTTTGATATCCAGTATCACCCGGGGAAGGCTAATGTGGTAGCAGACGCGTTGAGCCGTAGGCCAGTAGATTAAGTGGCAGGGGTGTGGAAGGAAAAATGGAAGGAGTTGGGACACCGGATACAGTGGCCCGATCATTCATGTCGGTGATGACTGTTACACCGCAGATTGTCACGAGAGTGGTAAAGGAACAAGCAGATGACTCGTTCTGTCAGGAGCAGATAGTCCTATTATTAACTGAGGGAGCCGAGTCCTATACCGTTAGCTCAGACGAGGGATTACGCTTCAATGGGAAATTGGTAGTTTCGGAAGGGGAGGAATTGCAGCACGAGGTGATGGCAGAGTCGCACGGCTCACGGTTCGTGGTACATCCCGGAGGGGATAAAATGTACCAAGACATGAGACGACAGTATTGGTGGAGCGGGATGAAAAGAGATATTGATGTGTTTGTTTCTAAATGCGCCACTTGTAAGCTAGTAAAAGTGGATCATCAGAGACCGAAAGGACTTCTACGGCCATTGGAGGTCCCGATGTGGATGTGGGAGAGCATATCCATGGATTTTATCACGGGGTTACCTACGTCACAGAGAGGTCACGACTCCGTTTGGGTGATTGTGTACAGGTTGAACAAAGTCGCTCATTTTCTACCCGTTAGGACAGACTACACTACGGGACAGTATGCCCAGCTCTTTATTACAGAGATAGTGAGACTTCACGGTGTGCCCTTAAATATCGTGTCTGACAGAGATAAGATATTTGTTTCACAGTTTTAGGAGAGTTTTCAGGAGGCCATGGGCAAGGAATTGCGGTTGAGTACGGCATATCACCCGCAGACCGATGGGCAAACCGAGCGTACAAACCAGATGTTGGAAGACATGATACGTATGTGCATCATTGATTTCGGCGGTGGATGGGAACAGTATCTTCCACTGGTCGAGTTTGCTTACATCAACTCCTACCATTTCACTATTAGCATGGATCCATTTGAGGCATTGTACGGAAGACCTTGTCGTTCCCCAGCATGTTGGTTAGAGGTGGGGGATAACAAACTACTTGGGCCGGAAGTGATTCAGGATACTTCGACGAGGATAGAATTGATTTGGAGTCGCATTCGGGTAGCTCAGGATCGGCAGAAGAGCTATGCTGATGCGGAGAGGTCCTTCAGGGAATTTGAAGTGGGGGACCAGGTTTTGCTCAGAGTATCTCCTATGAAGGGGATTATGCATGTCGGGAAGAAGGGGAAATTGGCACCAAGATACGTGAGGCCATTCCCTATCATCGAGCGGATTGGACCGGTTGCGTATAGACTTGGGTTACCGGAGCATTTGCATCGGATTCACGATGTGTTTCATATTTTCTCGCTAAGGAAATATCTTAGAGACGATTTGTCATTATCACATTGCTTTGGAGGACATCGATCTCCAGCCTGATAGCTCCTACGAGGAGGGTCCGATTGCTATTTTGGACCGAAGTGAGCGGAAACTGCGGTCAAAGATAGTTCCCTTAGTGCGTGTTCAGTGACGACATCATAATGTCGAGGAGTCCACATGGGAGCGCGAGGATGAGAAGCGCGAACGTTATCCAGAGTTGTTCTTACCAGGTACTTTCTAGTTCCGAATTTCGGGACGAAATTCTGTTATTAGGGGGGAAGTATGTAATACCCCGTATTTTTATGATATTTATTTATGAGATTAATTGAATTAAATGTGTATTAATTGGAAATTAATCCGGATTAAAATACTAACGAGATGCGAGTTGGTATTTGATTATAATGTGTATATATGATTATATATGGATATGGAAATTATGGAATTTGTCGTGAGATTGATATACGACAATTTGGAAATTTTGTTGAGACGCGTGTGACAGTCGCGTCAGGAATATAATTATTTTAATTATAAAAGTGAATTTTATTTCTATTAACCGTATGGTCGTTTTGAGTGCTCCAATGCATCCGAAAGGGTCGAAATAGTCAGAAAACACTAGCCGGGGGTTTAGTTTGGGTCCCGGGGCATTTTTAGGCCATACCGGCAACGTATAAGGGTAGTTTGGTAATTTTGGATTTTTAGGAATTGAAACCCACGAAAATTAGGAATTAATATATGATTTGGAAATTAACCACTAAACCCACTAATAACCTAATGGGCTACGGAGGTTATTGGTATTAGTTCCAAAAGAGTTCGTAAGGCAAAACCCTAGCCACCATTCACTTTGGAGAAGAAGACTTGTAGAGAGAGAAAGAGAGGAATTCTGCAGAAAGAGAGAGAATCGTTCATCAATTCGACATCAAAATCAGAGATGTACATAAGGCAAGTGGTTTAATTTTGTTTATTACAAAGAATGTTTCTTCCATGCGTAGGAAATTGACAGAATTTGCATTGTTCTTGGGAGTTTGATAAAAACCCATTATTTGGAATTATAACTTTATATTTGGATGAAATGATTGCATGTAGAATTGTGTTAGGAGGATTATTCTGATGGAAATACACCTTGTTCATAACAAAAACGTATTTAATTATACCCATTGGTGATTTTAAAATTTTAGGGTTCATGTTCATATGATTTGGGGATAAATGAAGGGATTTGATGATTCAATGATGATTAGGAAGTATTGGCCCTATATCAACGTTAATATATAACATAAGTATGTTTAGGAATGATTAGAACCCATGTACAATGGTTGTATTGATGTTTATATGAGTTTGGAGAGGAAGAAAAGTTGGAAAAATGATATAGGGAAAATCTGGGCTCGAATCTGGCCACTCGTTAGAAGACCTGCCTAGGTCGTTCGAATGAGCTCGTTCGAACGAGCTTCTAACGAGTTGACAGTTTGACTTCTAATGAGGGGGATGTTCATTCGATGACTTTCATTCAAACGAGATCTCGTTAGAAGGCCCAGTTCGTTCGAACGAACTCTCGTTCGAACAGCCTCGTTCGAACGAGACTTCTAACGAGTTGACAGTTTAGGCTTTTTACCCTGTTTTGATTTCGCGTGTCCCGTAACCTTATTTAATGGTAGAGATAACCTTCCCTTGATGATAAATTGATATAGTAGGGACATTTGAGATATATAGAGGAGTAAAACCTATAAGTGTGATTCGAACCAAATGAAAATTATGGATTAGGACGTGAGTGTCTATTACAACGTGAGAACAATTAATGGCTTGTATAATTGTATCATCCGGGAATATGTAAATTGTGTAACATTATACGTAGGTACGAGAATAAGGAGCGCACCATAAATAAATTATGGTGATTACTAAGATGTGTGCATACTTAGTATATGTATATGACTTTATGTGTATGACATACCTACCATACTTGCTATCACGGGAGGTTTACGATCGCTTAGGGCCCTCTAATCCTTTTGTTGCCCGGATTTAGATTGGTACCTCGATGAACATGGGTCAGAGAAGGACTTATTGGGATGTTAATAAGTCTGCTGATCGTGGGAGTGCAGGTCTGTGCGTGACCCATGTGATGTGACTGTGTTCGCCTCCATTGTTTGTGATTGTTGTTATCTGAGAACGATTCCTGAGAGATTCGGAATGCGTGATCCTTATGTACGTGATGTACCGGGATGGATAGCAGAGTATGTGTGCACCACAGCTTAGTCTCGGGGTGCTTGTATTGTATATTTATGACGTGAATAATATACACTTAATTAATGGGAACTTTCTTGTTGGTATTGTGAATATAATTATGGTAATGTTTTGAGAAAACATAACGATTTAACCGATAGTGAACTGTATTACAAATTGAAAATCTGAGTTTAAGTAAATCCCTCTATTATATTGATAAAGATAGAATGTAATATGGGAATCGAGTAGTAAGGGGTAGAACCTATTACGGTTTGGTTAGATATGTATGTCATTTAGATGTTATGGTACGTTAGGAGTGCACATGTAGTCGAGAGGTGAGAATTTCATGTGAGTGCACGTCCTAACATGTATTTTGCATTTAATGTTTTAATGTTAATAAAACACTTGCTGTTTTTAAAATGATTTCCACTTTCGGGATCTGACCCATTTGCTTTCAAATCTATTTTTGTAAAAAACCATTTTAGGTGCCCAGCCACAAGGACACCATGCTTAGGATTTTCATTCAGGTGACGAGCTGTAGCTATTTGTGGAAGTTACAGGACTTTGCTTGTAGACGCTTCATCTATCTTGACTCCATATTCATCATTTATCAGTTGTAGGGCATGCCGCCCATTTCTTTTAGAGGCATTTCATTTATTTCAGTTATTCAGACTTCGGGCATGTAATTAATTCAGGATTCAGACTTATGTTATTATTTCATTCGTGGGATTGTTGTGAGGAGTTTTTCCTCCAGACTTATAACTATTTGTTGGTTATTTCATTACTTCGTTATGGTGAATGGATTATGTTGTTCTTCCATTATTCTTTTATTTCATGTTAATCAAACTTCATTTAAAATTTGGTAACTTACTTTTTAAATACTAGGTGGTTAGTAATCTTTAAAATGTTTTCGACAGTGATGCTATTAGCTGAACCAACTTGGCATTTTGTATTGATTTAATGAAGGAGTAGCTACCCGGTATTAAATTAGTCGGGGTGTCTCACATCCCAGTTTCAATTACGGTCAAGTGAATACGTCGTTAAATCCTAATCAACATGTTGCCTAACAATCTCCATCACTCCCACAATTTCATCAAGCACCATATATGCAAGTGCCTCCTCCCTCACCTTATATGATCCCACAACAGAAGAGTCTCGAGGACACTCTCACTCAATTCATGAAAACTCAATCGGCGATTGATGCATAAAATGCTTAAAACTTTGCCGACCTAATGACATCGTTGTCTAAGTTGCAATCCTTTTTTATTGTTCGACAGAACAGGAAATTCCCTGCTCAAGCCCAATAGCCTCCCTAAGGTCAAAACTGTGTAAACTCTTCCCCCATTGAAAATTACAAGCAATGTAAAGTTATAGGCACTCTACGTAGTTGGAGAGTTATTGAGTTGTCACCTCCTCCACAAAACATACAAAAAGAGAAAGAGGTTTCGCCTGACATGTAAGAGGCCAAATATGCCACCTTGAGCAAGAATGAGAAAGAAGACACGGTTGGGACCGAAGTGGTGGTAAAACCCTAATAGATGCACCATACCCTCAACGGTTGGTCCCTCCTCCTAAAAGTCTCTCCTGTGATGACGTTTCATAGGTGCTTAAGTAAGTCAAGTTGTACATGCCTTTCCTTGAGGCTATAAAGAAAAAATCCTCTTACACTAAGGTCTTAAAGAACTTGCTCATGATGAAACGAAAGTAAAAGGTGAAGAAAAAGGTTTTTCCAGCACAAAATGTTAGCTCGTGTAATACCCCATATTTTTATGACATTTAAATTTCAATTTTGGGGATTTATTAAATTTAATTAGAGATATTAATTTAATATTAATCCAAAAATCATTTAAATATTTACTAGCGTGATGAGAGTTAGTAATTATTGGAATTTTGTTGTAAGTTACTTTATGGGTAAATTAAGATGTGTAATAAAATTTAGAAAAATTATCACGAGAATCTAATTTGATAATTTTGGAAATCTTATCGGGACGCGCCTGTGTCGTGTCGGGATTAAATTCGAATGATTAAAAGTGAATAAATTATAAGTCACCCGTATGATCATTTTAAGTGCGTCAATGTGTTCGGAAGGGTCGAGATAGTCAAAATAATGTACCCGGGGGTTTAGTTTGGGTCTCAGGGCATTTTTAGGCCAAACTAACATCCCAAAAGGGCGTTTTAGACATTTTGTATTTTTGGGCATGGAAACCCACGAATTTTCTAAGATTATATCAGATGGTAGGAGTTGTCTTCTAGGGTTGGAATAACCAAAAACCAAGGATGGCCATTGGAGAGGAAGAGGAGAAGCTTTCGAAGGAATTCTAGGCCAAGAACTCCACCGGTTGCACCGCCATCACCGCCAAATTATAGATCGCGCGACGACGATCACAACCACACCAAATTATTCCACAAATCTGAAACAAATATTTCTAGGAAAGTATCTATCTTTCTTTATTTTAGTTAATGCTTCAATGATATTAGTCTAGGATTGATTAGGACTAGTTTTTGTGAAAGAAAGCATGTTTTGGAGACTTGGATTTACATGTTGTAGAGGGAAAAATCATATTCTGGAAATCTAATTCATATGTAGAGGTTGAACCACGAATTTGCATTGAGTTAGTAGTAGAAAATCTGGGAAAATATTGGGAAGAATTAAGTTAAAGAAAATATTAGGGTTCTTGATAGTTATATGGATTTTGGCCCTTTTAATTCGTTATACTTGATGAAAACTCGCATGTCTTACCTAGAATATTAATTACGTGGGTATATAACACTTGTAGTATCACTTGTTGGGAGTTGGGGAATCAAATATGATGGTTTGGATGAGTTTGAAATAGGATTCCCGTAACTGGTATTTCTGCAGTTTCGCCATAATTGCTTGATCGATCGATCAACCAAAGAGCATTGATCGATCGAGCCCCTACCATCAATCGATTGACCCCTCCTGGAAAACTCATATTCCCCTTTTTAAATATTTTATTTTGATTTAAATGAATAGAAATCTTTGGACATTATTGTTTGAACCTTTTGGGACATAAAAAGGACCAGTGGGACTTTATAAAAATTGAGCATTTAATGTAAGATGAAATTAGGGTTAACGGGGTGGGGGTGGGGGGTGTGAACTACACTTAAGGGATAATGGGAACGTGTGACTAAAGGAGTGAAACTCGTAAGGAAGTTACGTAATAAAATAAGAGGGTACCTACTGAAGTTATACTTAGGGAGATAGGATACTATGAGTGATACGAAGTAAATTTGGAATAATCCCATAAATAAGAATAAAAGAGACGAGCCGTTATAAGGGATAATCTAGTAATGTGTACTAATAATGAATATCATACGTATGGTTCGTGGGTGTGCCTAAATTAGAAATGGAAATGGTAGTATACACATATGACTGTGTTTGTGCATCTATTATATACATGTAAAAATCATGCCCGCGCTACTTGCTATCACTGAGGTTACCGCGCCGGGACAGTCTTATCTCGATGGGACCTTTATGAGGGATATTGACTTGTACCCTAGAACATAGAAATCCTTGGAACAGGCTATCGGATCGATAGTCAGACGGTCCTAAGAGACGCGAGGGTATGTGATGACCTCTTAGTGACTTGGAACTATGCTTCGCCTCAATTTGTATGTGTTTTGTGTTAATACAGTTAAAGAGTGATTCCGTACTAGTATTTCCCTTAGTACGAGTGATACAGGGACTTGATAGCAGAGTATGCCAGCACCATAAATTTTATGTGGGGTGCCGATAGTATATATATATTATATGAGTGATTAATATATATATATATATATATATATATATATATATATATATATATATATATATATATATATATATATATATATATATATATATATATATATAGACTTAAAATTTGGGAACTTCCTACTGTGACTAAAAGTATTTAAGTAATGAATAAATACTCCGAATTTATAAGTGTGTGCAATGTTTGAGGCAATATTGAAAGACTTTATAATAAAATGAGAATTATGTGAAAACTTTGCTTTCAGAAATTAATTATCTTAGCCCTATTAATTGTCGGCATGAAACCTTATGAGAAATTTAAGATAAGCTAAACTTATGGGGTATTAATAGTGCGGTAGTGTGACAACCCGCCTACTAAAATAATAGGTGGCCAGCCCAATACTCTAATAATCACAGGAATCATAGATGGTCCATTCTCAGCATCACTGTCGATTAAAATAATAGTAAGAGATAACCACCAATCATTTTAGAAAACGGACTGTCAATAAAAAGAAAATTTGTAAATAAAAGAAAACACTTAGACAATCCCATTTGTGAAAACGGTGGATATCAAAAATCGATAAATAAAGAACGACAATATCATAAATAATCACCGAATAAGCTATTGGTGCACAGACTAATACAAATAGTTACACCGAGTATTACATTTCAATATTTACAATATAATAAATGAGTGCAACACTTAGGCAAACACCCCCGAATAAGAAACTGAGCACAACTAGAGTACAAGGGAAAGAAGCGTCTAAACAAGTGACCTACAACATTCGCAATATGCCGTAGCTCCATGACAACCGGAATGGAAATGTAAATACGGGTGTCCATGCGGTAGAGCACCTGTAATGGCAAAGAGTATATGCAGAAAACAAGAAATATAGACTGGTCAGGGCTCGATTTGATATGATTCCCATGTGAATAAAATGCATGACAGTTAAGTGCGTAATTCTATCGTAGTTAACAATAATATTTCTCACCTCCCAATCTAAAAGCAACCTAGCGTAATATAAATGATGCTCACGTTAAATCAAGAACAGAAGGATAACTTCTCCCCAGTCTCAACACTATGCCTTTATTCATGCGTGGGGTGTTTCTCAAAGCGAAATCCAAACAAGGAACCCCCCGATACACTACTACTAGGCAAGGCTGATTATCGAGATACATTAGACCCTCAGCACATTATTAATATATATATATATATATATATATATATATATATATATATATATATATATATATATATATATATATAGCTCTAGCTAACTTCTCCCCAGTCACAACACTATACCCTTATTCGTGCGTGGTGTGTCTCGCAAAGAAAAATCCAAACAAGGAACCCCCCCGATACACTACTACTAGGCAAGGTCGATCGTCGGGATACATTAGACTCTAAGTACAATATCCATTCACCATCAAAACATAATTCCCATTTCTTTCTTTAGGAATATATAAATGGTACAACATTTTATCAAATGTTTACCAATCAATTTCATCGTATACTAACTCATTTCATAGTTCCATTCCTTATCAGGAAATATAATTATAATTTTTATGCTCTTTGTGGCATTTTATCTCAATTTTACACTTTATAAAAATCTCTTCCTTAACAGGAATATAGTCATCATCATATGCTCTTTGTGGCATTTTCATCGTGCTCTTTATGGAACTTCCTCATGCTCTTTATGGCATTTCATACATCAAGTCCAAATTGATTTAGAATAGTTATAATTATATGTATATAACGATTCTAAGACTGCCCGTTCGGGTTTCCCCACTGTGCGCGCCCCTAAATTGCTATCATCTTCCAGGGCCTATTATTTAGACAACCTGGGATCCTACCGAAACGTCGGGAAGCGGCCATATGCCTGCGGGGTAGTCATAACCACACCCGTAATTACCTACCCATCGCAGAAAAATATACAATAAATGCTCATATGGCCTAGGGACTATAACCACCCTGCATTTATTAGTCAGGGGGCTTTACCTCAACGCGCGAAACTTCCCTTAAGATAGCGATTTAGAGAGGGTGTGTATCCATACCTTTTAACATTTATGAAAATCATCATCCTTTTCATTTGAAAACATCCATTTTTACATTCTCAAAATCATTTGTACCAATTTATTAGTACAACATTTAATAATATTCATTTCTTATTCTTAAGGTCATATTTTATTAATGACTTAAGACCCGAAGTGCCATTAACCTCAACTAGTCCCCAAGACTTCAATGTAATATCATAAACCATTTAAAATGAATCTCCCTCAAGGTGTATCTCCCAAATGTCTCAACATTTAATATTTTATCTTCAATTTAACTTTCGGTTAATCTCCTATTTCATTCGGACACTAACCTATACACTTTAACCCTCGGGGGTAAGCCCAATCATCCCGTTAATCTTAGGACATTATTCTACCCACAAACCACCCTCTTGGACTCCCCATAATTCCCAAAGGAAGGCCCCTAAACCTTGGACCTAAAATAAAAGGGCTAAAAATCAAACTAAGAAAATCTCACAAAAATAGGGGAACCGAATCGATTCGCCCTTGCGAATCGATTCGCTAAATAGCCGAATCGATTCAGTGAGAAAAACTGACTTTCTGCAATTGTGTGAATCGATTTGGTCTGCCAGACCTGTAGCCTATCCCTTATCCAAATCGATTCTCCCCTAGGGCCGAATCGATTCGGTCCTGAAATCTTGCCCAGTTTGGGCTACGGGTTGTATGAACCCTAAAATTCCAAAACCTCAAATCTTTGATTGTATTCAACACCAACAACATCTAATTCTCCCAAATAATTTCTACGCCATTAGTAACTAATAATTTATCCTCAAATCAAATTAAAACTAGGATTTAAGGGTTTAATCATCAAAATCAACATAATACCCACTTATGGGTTAAATCTCCAAAACCTAACTATACATGAAATTTATCAAATTAAATCAACATCTAGAAAGTAAGAAACTTGCCTCGAGATTCGTAGTCTCTGATCCACCTCCGGTAGCAACGGAAATCCGGCCAAAAACTCCATTTTCTCTATTTTTCTCCATTTCTCCCAACTTTCTCTTCTCTCTCTCTCTCTCTCTCTCTCTCTCTCTCTCTCTCTCTCCCCTTTGGCTTTTCTCACAAATGAAGAAAGAAAAAGGGGTGGGGGACTTAAACGGGTCTTAAAACATAAATTCCCTCTTTTAATTGCTAATACACCATTAAAATGACTCGTGTCCACATAATTGAGTCATAACACCCCCAAAGTGCCCGAAACTCAAAAATACAACATGACACTTTTTTCGACTATCTCGACTATTCTAAAAACAACCGCACCCCTTATTTTGGCATTCGGGAAAATGTGAACAAATTTTATGATCTAAATTCATTTTATTTAATTAATTTTACCGAACTTAAAGTATGGGTCATAACCGTCGTTTTACTTACAATGACGCAATATATCACAATATAATGCTATTTACCTTCTCATACGGCAAATAGACAAAACATAATAAATATTATCCCTTAATATCATGGGAAACAATATTTACTCCAACTTCCCCTATTTTATAGAATTACCCCATCGGGCAAAATAATATAAAATAGCCACTCAAAAGCCTGGGTTGTTACAGGTAGGTGTGCACATTAGAAGAGAGGTGAGAAATTTCTCAAGAGAGTGTCGCATACTAATATGATTGTTGCATTAGCCGGTAAACTAATATGATTGTTGCATACTAATATGGTTTATCATTGGGTTTAAATTTATTATGGAATTAATGTTTTAAATAAAAATGATTTTTTTCACTTAGCTTAATTATTTTGGGGTGTTTAATTAGAAAAGTTATTTTGCGACAGTGATGCTAAGAATGAACCAACAGTTCACCTTGATTATAATTTCATAAAGGACTGATCACCCGGTATTTAATTAGGCGGAGTGTCACAGGTGGTGTCAGAGCATCAGGTTCTAGTGTCCTTTAGGATCTGTATGGTTTATTTCTCTTTCAGCTTAGCGTTCTTGCTATAGAGCCCTATTTTTAGAATTGTTGTATTCTTGCATTTACGCTTAGATCTTCAGCTATTCAATATTTGTTAATAACTGTAGACTAATAAACTTACTTTACGTTTCAGATGCCTCCGAGATGCGCACCCAAGGATAGACGTGCCCAAGTCGAGCAGCCCGCAGCTCCGGCTTAGGGAACGATGGACGCAACAGAGGTAGTCGCTATTATTACTCAAGTGGTGAATGCCGCATTAGCAGTACTGAAACAATCTCCACCCCAGGTTCAGGCAGTGGCGCCAGTACCAGCACAGCTTCCATCTTCATGGGAGCGAGTTAGGGATGCCTTCCAGAAGGTGCATCCCTCAGAGATCTAGGGTAGTTCGGATATCATTGTAGCCAACTAATGGAAGAAAGATATCTAGAGGCATATGCGCATGTACGAGTGCACGGACGTGCAGAAATAGCTACTGGCTTCCTTCAAGCTAGTGGGGGCCGCTTTACAGTGGTGGGAATCCACCACCACCTTGGAGGAGAGGGACGTTATTGCTATTCAGACATTTTGGGCGCGGATTGACCGCAAATACTTCCCATCTATCGTGCAGACTGAGATGAGGCAAAAGTTATTGAATCTGAAATAGGAGAATACGACTGTTGCTGAGTAAGAGGAGGAGTTCACTAGACTTCTCACTATAGTGCCAGATGAGGCACCCACTGAGGGGAAGACGATATTGTTATTTATGGATGGGTTAGCCTGGAGGATCCGTCAGCACCTCATAGGCAATATGTCACTGAGTACCTACACGGATGTACTCAATTCTTCTTTGTTACACTGCCAGGATCCCCGCTTCCATCTGCAGGGAAGCAAATGAGCAAGAGAGTCCAACCAGCAGGGCAGGACAGGGGGTAGTAGTATTGGTGGAGCACCAACATCTCAGGGGCAGACTCATCATAATGAGCCGAGTTCTCATCAGGGGGACCCTGCTACGCAGTTTTGATCAGGTGACTCCAGACAGGGATTTAGGGGATTAGGCGGGGCCAGCAGGGCCAGCCTAATCAGCAGGGACAGCAAGGCCAACATCATCAGCCATAGGGTCAACAGCACAGTAGGGCCAGCAGGGCCAATGGCGGGGTGGTAATGGCGAACAAGGTCGTAATTAGCCGGGACAGAGGGGAGGAAATTTCAGGGGCCGATGCTTCGGGTGTGGTAAAAATGGCCATAGGCGCCATGATTGTCCAGAGGGAGATAGGGCCCCACAGCAGCAGGGTGCATGAAATAAACCACAGAGGCCACATTTTCCAATCGCCCTCCCAGCACCGGTTCAGGCTCCAGCCCTACCAGCCATCCCAGCAGCTCTAGTACAGCAGGGGAAGTTACAGTATGGACGTGTCTATAACGTCCACCAGGCAGCAGCTCCTCAGCCACCACCCGCGATTGAGGCTACGTTTCCTATCCATGGTACTAGGTGTCAGGTTTTATTTGATACTGGGGTGACACACTATTTTATAGCTACTCATTTTGTGAAGGCCTTAGGATTATTAGCCACAGTAGAGAGCACTGTGACATGTGTAGACTCACCACTGGGAAATGGGTCGTTAATCTTCTTTATATTTCGGGGCGTGGGAGTAGAGATTGGTAGCTTAATCTTACCAACAGACATGTTAGTCTTAGATATGCATGAGCACGATGTTATTATTGGGATGGATTGGCTCGCATCATACAGAGCCATAATAGATTGTTTCGGTGGGAGCATTATCTTTGCCATTCGGGGTAGGATATGTTTCTGGTGGCGATGCCTCACCCAGAGGGAGTCTCTTTCGCTCATTTGTATTACATAGAGGAGGGCAAAACTGAAGAAGCCACTATCACTGGCGCCTGCACCGAATATGGATCTGAAATTTCCACTTCTTCTTTCGATATATGAATTCAAAGAAGGTACAAGATCTAGTAATGGGACTCAAATAGTTACCGCATTCAAATTCAGAATCGATAAAGAAGTCAGAGCTCTGTAGATCTTCTTCGGAATCTAGAGTTTCAAGAGATTATAAGTTTTTTTACGGTAACAATTTCCAGCACAAGCAAATGAACCACTCACATATGCAATGATTTTTTTATTATTGCATATGAAATGGTTTGAATTAAATTTCAGAAAAAATTATAATTCCGATTTGAATTAGACACAGTTGACATCTTGACAAGTCAGTAAATTCTTCGATTGATTCAGATGGACTTTCATATGTTGGGGAGGTTGGCCTTATATTTTGTAGTTCATTTTTTATTTTTGTGTCATCACTGTTTTGTATGATTCTAATTAATCCTTTGACTATTAAATTTCAAACAATTAAACCAAATGAACCATATTATACCATCTATGATGAGGTAACAAATACGACAATGAGTACCAAATTATAGGGTTCGGAACCTATAATTGTTGATTATGTTTCCATTGATGTGAATAAGAAAAAAATAGACAAAAGGTTAATGAGCTTTTTTCATTGTTATTATTATATCTGAATATTGTTTTTGCGTGTATTTATCTATTAATGATTCTTCCCTATGGTGGCTCAAACTTTGATAATTGTTTCTTAGTGATAGGTTCACTGCCACTTTGAGAATTTTATTGATGTCTTGGCATTCATGCATATGTTACGTATACACTGGAAAACTTTACATCTGAATAGATAGCAAGGGGAGTTTTATTACGAAGTTGGGAAAACAATTTTTTATTTTTCTTATTTTCTTTAGATTGCTCAAAAAATGATAGATTGCTCAAATCAGTACAACAACCATTAGCATATTAACCCTTTCATTTGAAACCAGTAGCAATATTTCACCTTGAGTTTGAAGTATGTTATGGTAATTCTATTTACTTGGGCATGTTATATCCTGCATTATTTATTAGGATCTCTGTTTATAGTTTGTTGGACTTCTAACACATAATTTTCTCCATAATTTTTACTTTATTTTGTGGAGTTTTCACACATCGTATTTGGTCTGTATTTCGTATGTATGTATTAGTGATATTTCAATGTCTACGCTTCTATTCATTTGGTTAACTTGGTTAATAATGGGTTCATATGGCTTAGTGCTAATACCAGTTTTTTCTTTGCATCTACAGGTACCAACTCATTAGAGTTCACTCAAGTAGCCTTGGAGATTATTGTAAGTAGTTAGAAATGTTCGAAGACATTGACCTTGTCGTTTATTGTGTTACTTTGACCGACTATGATCAATTCATCCACGAACGCCATGGAGTTTCCACGAACAAGATGTTGGCAAGCAATAATCTCTTTGAAAGGATCGTATAGGTTATTAGCCTTCAATCTTGCCAAATAATAAGAATTAATTACTATTAATTGTTTGTTTTATAGGTTGGAACTCATTGGAAGTTCGATGGTTGTGCATGTATTGAGATGAATTTCATATGTATTAACATAAATTTTATATTAATGGAATTTGAGCCATTAATTTTTAGTGGTCTTATTGTATGTGTATTAGTGTTGTTGCAGACTATTTGTATTGTTGTGGTACTATTTTTGCCATGTTAGTTTTATATTATTAATATTGAATTTTTGTTATTCTAAAACATATACAAAAAATAGTTTAAATGTTGCTCATTTTTTTGGGTAATATTATTTATAATTATTTATTTTCTTTGATCTAAAAATTTGGCATAGTTCAAAACCGTGCCAGATTTGATCTGGCACGGTTTTAAACCGTGCCAGATTGTTGTTTTTGGTGTATTGTTAGGGCATCAACTTCATGGGACCCTTTCCTACCTCTTTTGGTTATCTACATCCTCGTTTTGGTAAATAATATGTCTACATGAGTAGAGACAATAGATACACGCACAAATGATAACAAAGTGGTGTTAAAGTTCATTCATGAATACATACTTTCTTATTTCGGCGCTCCTAAAACCGTCACTAGTGACAACAACTCGCATCTTGGCAACAAGTCTTTCGAGAAGTTAATGAGAAAGTATGAAGTTGTTCACAAGGTTGGGATAACTTACCACCCACAAATAAACGGACAAGTCGAGGTAACTAATTGAAAATAATTGAAAAGACTGTTGATCCCAATCATCGGGATTGGTCTATTTGATTACTTGATGCGCTATGGGCTTATTGGACCGGTTACAAGAACACCCTTGGGATATTCCCATTTACTTTTGTGTATGACAGGCCCTGCCATAGTCTGAGTGATTCATTTGTGAGAGTATTCCGTGAGATTTTGAAATCAAAATGAATTTTTGAAAAGTATCGTAATGATCAATAGGTGGAAATTTGTGATCAAATTTCTGACTTCGCACACACACACACACACACGACAAATTGAGACTATGGAATATAATTTTGTGGTGATTATCTTTAGAAAGGTTTAAATTATACAATTTTTAGGTATTTTATATTTTGTTTGATTCAAAATTGAATTTTGTGGGTATATTCACTGCAAACCCTCACAAGACAACACTCGTCTTTCTAGGGTAACCTAGGGGTTTAAAGGCTTGTTTCATACGCTAAATGTAATCGCTTGCTCTCGAAAGAGGTATTCTATCCTAATATAATGTTTTTCAAGAGTCAAGCCTTGTTTCGATTCTTTTATAGTTCTTGGGACGATCAAAGTTTTAAGGTAGGGGGGTTTGATTAGGCATAAATTCTTTCGATTTATCCCCTTAGTTTAGAGGATTTTATCACCTTATACAATGTAAAATACGTTGATTTATCTCATATCCTTTCTACTGGCATTTCCTATATAGTGCATCGTGTTTCGTGTATTCTTTGTGCTTTTTACATGAATTTTATATAAGTAAAGAGAAGACGAAACTCAAAATCGAGAAACCAAGGAAGAAAAGTCAAAGGGAAAAAGGTAACTTTACATATGGAGTTTGGATGAGGAACCAAAATAAAAGTTGAAGACCTCGATTCAACAAGCATGAAGGAACGACGCCCAAATCTTAGTCCCAGATAAAAAGTTATGAAGCCTAAAACATGAGAGAAAATCACAAAAAGAGCAGAAAGAAAAAGATCTCCGGATCAATCTGGTGTGAGCCAAAAGAGAACCGATCCGGTGAAGGCAAAGTTCCTATCAAGAGTGGACCGATTTGATATCATCATAAAATGAACCGGTCCAAAATCTTAAAAGTTATTTCTTTAGATAAATTACCGAACCGATACGATTAGAAACAAAAACAAACTGCTCCGGTGTACAAGACCGAACTGATGACCCCCAACCCGAATGGTTCGGGTAACGAATTTTTTATTTTTCCTTTTTAAATTTAGAGTTCTATCCATCTCAAACTCTTGTAATTTTGTAGGGTATTTATTCCAACTAATTACCAGACTTTAGGGAGTTTTTTTTATATAGTTTTAGAGAAATTTTTCACCTTAGAACCTTAGGGATTTAATTTCTTCACCATTTATTCCAGTTTCAATCATTAATTCCAGAATTTTCTTCATTCCAAGTATTGTTTCCTTTCTGATTTCAATTCCTTTTACATTTATGTAGGGTTATTCATAAAAATTAGGTTGCAATTCTTATTTACAAGTTTCTTACAAAATTTTCATGTAGTTATCAATTCATGCAAAATTGATAATGTGTTCATGATTAGGTTAATTATATCCAGCTAAATTTCCAAGGGTTGGGATGCATGAACCCGATCTGATGTAGTTAACATGAATAGAAACTAGGTTTTTAATTAAATTTTGATCGAATCGTGTTGTGTAGTGATCACAACCATCGTAGGTCTTTTAACCTCATTTGCCCTAGGTAACCGGCGTGTTTAAGGATGCGATGTACGTGTTAGCTATGCAATGCCACTTTATTCTTGCCTTCGATTACGTATGATGCGAGATAGTAGCTTCATATATGTAATGCTTAGGATTATTAAAGATTGGATTTTATCAACTCTCTAATTCAAAATCTAGTATTCTATCCAGTAAATCTACTAGGGTTAGGGGATTGTATCCTAACCTGCTTTTCCTTCATTCATATTTACTTAATTGCAGTAGTTTTTATTTCTGTCAGTAATTTAAATTTCAGTTGCATTTAGATAGTAGAATTCAGTTCCATAATTAATCATCTTTTAATTTCTTTTCTCAAATCAATTTAGGGGTTTGTCTTCTATTCCTTCGTCGTTATGATCATTCGTCCTAGTTCCTTGTGGATACGATCCCGACTTACCGGGTTATTACATACCCAACATGCTTGCACTTGAGCCTATATAAGCATGCACTTTAGACACTTTTGTGGTCACGTCAAGTTTTTGGCACCGTTGCTGGGGAGCTTAGGTAGACTTTTCGGTTAGTAGATTTAATACCAAATTTGATTCGAAAATTTAAAAAAAAAAAAAAAAAAAAAAAAAAATCCAGTAAAAATTCAGAAAAAAAAAAAAAAGAAATCATCTCTCAAACGCCATTTCATGCAAAATCCAGAACAAACTCCTCAAAATACTCCAACAAGAATCCACAAAAATCCCATCATTAAGTACGACCTTGATAGCCCACACACTTCTCATGTCCCACAATTCTGGGTTCCGCCTCCTCCACCTCCAAACTCCATCACAAGTCACAAATTGAGTCACAATTTTAGAACACTGAGTGAAGATTCTAAGTCAATTGGAGAAGGAGAAACGTCGGATATCGCCAATTTCGATACGGGTGAGGGGAACTTACCATATCGGCCCATGAAAGAACTCTTATTTCCTAAGCAAACTGTCACCCTTGGATGCATTCTACTTCCGTACAATGGAGGACAATTCCACTTCTGTAATGGGATGATATAGATTCTTCCAACATTTCACGGCATGGATTCGGAGAAACCATAGCTCCATATCAGTGAGTTCGAAGAGGTGTACGAAACTTTTAGTGATCAAGATTGCACGCAAGATGTCGTTCGCCTAAAGCTTTTTCCTTTTTTCTTAAAGGATAAAGCTAAGACTTGACTTTGGTCTTTACCACCGAACACTATTATATGATCGAAGGATATGCAGTCCAAGTATATCTTGAAGTTATTTCCACCACATAAAACCAACTCCGTCAAGGCTCAAATTCAAGCCTTTCAGTAACAAGATAATGAGCCATTTGGCTGGTGTTGGGAACGATTCGAAGAGCTTATTAACGCTTGCCCACATCATGGATTTAAGAAGAATCACCTTATCTCTTTCTTACATTAAGGGATTAATATAACACCTAAGAAACTTGTTCAAACGATGTGTGAAAGACCATTTTGGGAATTAGATGCGAGTGATGTTGAGGCTCATCTTAAGTATGTCGCTGAGACTACTCAAGCATGGGACATATCTGATCTTAATGCCCAAAATTGACCTCGAAAAGTGTCCACCACTCCTGATGCAATCAGTCTATACCAATTGGACAAAGATACCTTGTTAGACCATCGACTTGATTAATTTGAGAAAAGTATGAGGGAGATACTCGAGGTACGATTAAGAGAAACTACCAAATTCACCTGAGCCGTTAGAGAGAAGGTGTGTGCCATTTATGAGGTGGGCCATTCAATAAAGGAATGTTCGATGATACCCGCCTATAAAGGCCTGCTTAATGAGCAAATGGAAGTAATAAGGGGGATTTAAGGGGAATTTCAATTCCCCTTATGGGAACTCATACAAACCTTCATGGATGAACCATCCCGATTTTAGCAATGGGCAACAACAAGTTGTGTTGAATCCAAATTCCCATGTAGCCCTACCTCCACCCACTCCTCATTTTCAACAAGTGCCACCTATGCAGCCGCACATGCAAGTACAAACTCCAGGCCCATAAATTAGCCCACCGCGGAGGTCTCTTGAGGACAAATTAAACCACTACATCCAATCTCAAAACACAACCAATGCTAAGGGCTTGTTTTGGAGAGAAAAGAATGGAAAGGAAAATTTTATCAGGAGAGAAAAGAAAATAATGGAAAATTAATAAGAGAGAAAATAAAAGAAAAGAAGGGAAAGGAGTTTGGGAGAGAAAAGAAAATAAATTTCTTTCTTGTGTTTGGGAGTTTGGTAGGAAAATAATTTTTTAAAGGGAAATAAGGCACAATTCATTAAAAATCTTTCCTTTCACTCCATTTCTTTCCGATTTGGAAAGAAAGTTTTGCATAGAAAGGAAGGGAAAGTTTTTTAAATATTTTCCTTTCTTTTATCTCCTTTTAAAATCCTAAATGAGAGAAAGTCACTTTCATTCCTACTTAAACTCCCAAACGACGGAAAAGAGGTTTCGCCTGGAATAAAAGAGGTCGAAGATGCCCCTTTCAATGAGAGTGACAAAGACGACGCTAGCAAGACCGAAGTTGTTTTGAAACCGCCCACTGCCGCTCTGTTCCCTCAATGATTGGTCCCACCTCAAAAGGGAGCCTACCGTGTATAAGTGCTAGATGTTCTTAAGAAAGTTAAGCTGAATTTTCCATTCCTCGATGCCATCCAGCAAATTCCCGCCTATGCGAAGGTCATTAAAGATCTTTTTACTGTGAAAATACGACTAAAGGTGAAGAAAAATGTCTTCATAGCACAGAATGTGAGCTCCGTTATACTTAATGACCTCCCACCCAAATTTAAAGAACTGGGCGTACCCACGATTTCATATGTTATTAGAGAGCGTCGAATTGAGAAAGCCTTGCCAGACTTAGGCGCGAGTGTTAATATCCTTACCTATTCCATTTTTAGGCAACTTGAGTTGGGTGACCTTAAGCCCATATGAATCACTCTCCAATTAGCGGATCGCACTATGAAGCTTCCTCAAGGGATTGTTGAGGACATGATAGTCCAAGTGGACACTTTCTACTTCCCAGTAGACTTTGTCATTTGGGACACGGAGCTCTCCATCCATTATATCAGCCATGCTCCCATCATTCTAGGCCGCCAATTCTTAACCATGGCTAAGCTTTAATCAACACACGAAATGGGCAAATGCAGCTCACTTTTGGGAACATGACCCTCGAGACGAACATCTTCAATGTTACTAACCAAGTGGGAGATGAAGATGAAATCCATATGGTCGACCTCATAGAGGAGGTAGTAGAAGAGCACATTGAGATAACCATGGGTGGAGACGCTTTAGAAGCATGCCTAGTGAGAGGTGATGAGAGTGATATTCCATACACTGAGTTTGAGCGAGAGGTTGAGGGGTTGAAAGAAAAATTAGATGAGAGAGCATCGATTGAGGAGTTAAGAGATGTTCATTGGGCTTCTAGATTCAAGGAGCTACCCTCGAGGGAGTCATTCTTAAGCCCCTCTGAAGAGAAATTTCCTACATCGAGTTGAAGAAACTTCCCTCTAATGTGAAATATGCTTTTTAAGGAGAGGATGAGACATTTCCTGTTGTTGTCTCCTCTAGCCTAGATAGTGAGAAAAAGGGTAAGTTGCTGGAAAATTTAAGGAAGCACAGAGGTTATTTTGGTTGGTCTATAGCAGATTTGAAGGGTATAAGTCCCTTGATTTGCACCCATAAAATCCACCTCAGGGAGGACATGAAGCCCTCGAGGGAAATGCAAATGCGACTAAACCCAACTATGACAGAAGTTGTTAGAGAAGAGATTATCAAGTTATTAGATTCTGGGATTATCTACCCTATCTTGAATAGCAAATGGGTAAGACCAATTCAAGTCTTCTTGAAGAAGTCGGGAATGACTGTGGTCGAAAATTCTAAGGGATAATTAATTCCTCAATGCACCACCACCGAGTGGCATAGTTGCATTAATTACTATAAACTCAATGACAGAATGATAAAATACCACTTTCCCTTATCGTTCATCGACCAAATGCTTGAACGCATAGTGGGTCACCCATATTATTGCTTCCTTAATGGTTATTTCGGATATAATCAAATTGAGGTAGACATACTAGATCATGAGAAGACGAATTTTACATGTCCATTTAGAACATTTGCCTACAAATGTATGCCTTTTGGATTATGCAATGAACCCGCGACCATTCAACAATGCATGCTGAGTCTCTTTACTGACATGGTAAAGAGAGGACTTGATGTTTTTATAGATGATTCTAGCATTTTTGGCCCTTCTTTTGATCAATATCTAGCGAATCTTGAGAAAGTATTATCATGATGTGTGAGAAAGAACTTAGTTCTCAATTGGGAAAAATGACACTTCATGGTTACCGTGGGCATAGTTCTTGCCACATAATCTCATCTAAAGGCATAGAAGTTGACCGAGAAAAAAAGATGTCATAGCCGAGCTTCCCCTACCTAAATCACTAAAGGATGTGTGCTCCTTCTTAGGCCACGCAAGATTTTATAGAATGTTTATGAATGATTTTAGCACCATCTCTAGACCCTTGAGTAACCTCGTTATGAAGGATACCCCCTTTGAGATGAATAACGCATGCCAAGAGGCTTTCGATAAATTAAAAAGCATGCTAATTTCTGCCCCCATCATGCAAGCTTCGGATTGGTCCCTTCCATTCGAGCTTATGTGTAATGCGAGTGATTACGTGATTGGGGTTGTTTTGGAGAAAAGAAAGGATAAAAAAGCTCATGTAATCTATTATGCTAGCCGGACGTTAACCGCACAACTTAACTACTCCACCACGGAGAAAGAGTTGTTAGCGATTGTTTTCGCTTTGGAAAAATTCCTCTCATACCTTGTTGGGTTGCCCATTACATGCTTTACCGATCATAACGCACTTAAATATCTCTTTACTAAGAAAGATGAAAAGCCGCTCCTCATAAGGTGGACCATACTCCTACAAGAGTTCAATCTCTCTATGAAAGATAATAAATGGGTAAAAAATGTCGTTGTCGGCCATTTATCACGACTCTTGTCCGATGTGCCTAGTGATCCAATACCCATAGATGAGTACTTTTCGAATGAGCTACTCTTTGATACTTCTTCCTTACACTGGTTTGCGGACATTGTTAACTATCTTGTTATGAGAGTCATTACTCTCGGATGGCCATCGCAATAGAAGTAGAAATTCATCACTTGGTCATGCATGTTTTTCTATGACGATCCATTTTTATTCAAATATTATGCGGACTAACTCATTCGAAGATGTCTTCCGGATGAAGAAATTCAAAGCGTAATCCGAGTTTGTCATACGGAAGCTTCTCTAAGAATAAGACGGCCGCTAAAATCCTTCAAAGCCGTCTCCATTGGCCTATAATGTTTTGGGATGTGAACTTCTATTGCAAATCTTGCGATAGATGTCAAAGGATGGGAGATATTACCCGCCACAACATGATTCCACTAACCCATATACTCTTCATTGAGTTATTTAATTATTGGGGTATTGACTTCATGGGACCATTCCCTCCCTCATTCGGCTTCTTATACTTCCTCGTTACGGTAGACTACGCCTCTAAATGGGTAGAGGAAATATCTACCAAGATGAATGTCAACAAAGTGGTGATAAAGCCCTTACAAGAACATATACTCTCTCGCTTTGGTGCTCCAAAGGCAATCATAAATGATAATGGAACGATTTTTTGTAATAGGTTATTCGAAAAATTAATGAGAAAGTATGGGTTCATTCACAAGGTTGGAATCACTTATCACCCCCAAACAAGTGGGCAAGCCGAGTTAGCAAATCGTGAGATCAGGACTATCCTTGAAAAGACCATCGATCCTACCCAAAAATATTGGTCCCTTCGATTAAATGATACGCCATGGGCTTACCGCACCGCCTACAAGAACCCCCTCGCGATGTCCCCATTTTGTTTTTTCTAGGGAAACCTTTTCCATCTCCCCGTGTAGCTAGAGCACAACTCTTATTGGTCAATCAAGAGGTTGAACTACAATATAGATAAATCTGGTGAAGCTCGCAAGCTTCAATTGAACGAGTTGGAAGAGATGTATAATGACGCATATGAGAATGCTAAAATTTCAAAGGAACGAATGAAACTCGCATATGATAAGATAATTTAATGCAAAGAGTTCCATTCGGGATAAAAAGTGCTTCTCTATAACTCTCGATTGCACTTGTTTCCCGGTAAGTTGTGTTCAAGGTGGACAGGCCATTTGTGGAAAGAGAAGTATTCCCCCATGGAGCTATAGAGTTGGAAGATTCAAAAGGGAGAAATAATTTCAACGTTAATGGTCAACGCTTTAAATCGTACTTTGAGGCATGCATCAAAGAAGTCAACACCATTTGGTTATTGAACCCATATATGGGGATTGATTAAGAAGTACGAGAAGGTCATTGCACCCCCTACGTGTATGGGGTGATTCTTGTGTATAGTAATTGTGAGTAGGTTAGGGTAGTTAAAAGTCGGTAGGTATAAGTCATGAGAGGATAGGAGCGGAAGCACGCACATCGAGAGAGCGTATAAGATTTCAAAATAAGTGTTGGAAGGTCCTAGGTCACTCTTGCGTAGGAATAATTATGGGAACACCTGGGAAATTGAGAGAGAAGAGTTCATTCTAAGTTGAGGAAAGCAAAAATTCTAAGGAACCGAACCAGTCCAACCCTGGGGTCCCGGATTGGTTCGGTTATGCAGAAAATCAAAAAAATTAATAAGGACCGGACCGGTCCGGTCCTGTGGACTCCGATCGGTCCAATCTCTGCATTTTTTCCCCTTCCCAAGATGCATCCCCATTCACCCAATCCCTCATATTCCTTCCATATCCGTCTTCCCCCTCTTTCCCATACATTTTCCCTCTAAAATTTACCCCTTCCCTTCAAAACCCTTTCCCTCCAAAAGACACCCTTCCCTTCACCCACCACATATAAATACAGCTCCTTCTCCCCCATTTCATCACCACTCCACTCACCCAACTCTCTTATTCTCGCTTCCATATCCTCCCTCAAACCCACTTCATTTCCATATGGCAAACAGGACCCTCCCAGTAAAATATGCCTCCGTCAAAGTTCTCAACGACGAAAATAGGGCATTCCGATCACACTAAGGGCAAATATGGCGAGAGCGCTTTTTTAGTCATTAACGCAAACTCCACATGGAGAGCCAAGTGCGCTGAAACGAGTTTCCCCAATATGTCACTAACCTCTTCCTTCTGAGGGGGTGGTTTTATTTTCTCAATGAGCCCCATGAGGTAGTGTGGGAGGTAGAGGTGCGTGCCTTTTACGGATCTCTCATCCGCACCGCTGAGTTCACATACGAAGCTTATGTTGACCCCAAATGCGTCCCCTTCTCCTTAGAAATTCTAACTCGTAAGTTATCAACCAAAGGAGTCCCGAACCCAACCCAATTTATGTACCCCAATAATCTTGCCCCTTATGAAAGACACGTGCATGTCCCGTATCGCACCCACCGAACATTGGGGTACCGAGACATTCCCTGTGGGAATGATGAATGACAAGGCCTGCATAACCTTCCAAATTATATGGGACAATATCCTCCAATCCTCCAATGACTCCGCTTGTGCCACTGTCAAGCTACCCTCGTTGATCACCTTTTCGACCCCACTAACCCTATACACGTAGCTCGCATTCTCTAGAAAAACATCTTCTTCGCGGCCTTGGATAAGAAGGGTACATCCCCTCTCCTTTATGATCGGCTCATCACTTCTATTTTAGCTGATGTCGGCATTGCTCCTCCCCAAGCGTTTTCTCACCTTCCCAATCCTTATGGGCATGGCATCCGCACTAAAAATGAGAGGCAAAGGGAAATCATCCGAGAACGGAGGGAGGAAGACGATGAGGATGATGACGAGGGTGATGATGAGACAGATGCGAATGATAATGAGGATGGCGACGATGAGGAATAATAGAATGTGGCTGCGGATGTTGAAATGGGCGAGGGAGAAGAATAAGAGTATGATGAAGATGCAGATTATAATTTTGAGCCACCGGGAGGAGATTTTGATCGACACATCACCGCGCTAGAATCACGCTTTGACGGTTTCATTAATGAATATCGTGCCGATTGCGAAGGGGATCGTCGGGCCTACCAACGCGACACTAGAATGATGCATTGCCTTCAGAAAAATAGAAAAAGGCTCAAGTGAAAAAAATGAAAAATTGAAAAGAAAAATGAAATGAAAAAAAAAATGAAAAATGAGCAGAAGCCCAAAAAATTGCCAATGTGTCTTCAGAAGATAATTTTTCAACTTCGAAAATTCTGAAAATTTTCATAATTACCCAAAAAGCCCTTAACCCGAAAAAGTCCTAGTTGAGTCCAAATAACAAAATCGATCACCGCATGGAGAGCTATAAAAAATATAAAGAAATATAATAATGAGACAAATCGGTATGAATAGAGAATGAAATTTTCCCCTTTTCAACGACCCTAATCTATTCATGAGATCTTCTCACTGTAAAAAATTTCATCTTTCTATTAATGTATGCAAACCTGTCGTGTTCATTATATTTACTTTTATTTTCATGCACAACAAGAGAAAAATAAAGCCAATATTTTAGCAATTCGTTTGTGAGTACATCTCGTGAGAAATTACAATCAAAACAAATTTTTAAAAAGTAACATGATGATCAATTGATGGATGTTAATGGTTAATTTTTGGCTACACACACACATACTATGAATTAAGATTTAACAAAAAAAATTGTATTTTTGTGGAATTTAAATTGTAGAGTTTATAATTATTTTGATTTTCCCTTGAGTCTTACCAAGTGGTACAAAATGAATTTTGTGGGTAAATTCACTACAAACCCTAACGAGACACCACTCATCCTATAAGGGTAACCTAGAGGTTTAACGGCTTGTTGCACACGCTCAATGCAATCGCTTGTTCGCGAAATATGTATTCTATTCCTAGTTAATAATTACAATTTATGGACCCTATTTTTTATTCTCTTATACTGCTCGCGGAAAGCAACGTATTAAGTTAAGGGGGTTTGATTTGGCATTAATATTTCATATTTATCCCTCTAAATTTGGCATTTTTACAATCCCATACACCGTATTTATCCTAAAAGTAGATCATATTTCTTGCATCTAACCTTTTTGGGAAGGGCTTATTAATTTGTGTATCTTTTATGTGTTTTATAGGTAATTCGTGCAAGTGGACGAAAGAGAATAGCGCAAAATGGTGAAAATAAGGCAAGAAAGGATAGTCAAGGGCAAATCAGTAAGTTTTTGCCAAAAGTCGAAGAGCTTTGATTTCATGAAAGTTGTAGAGCTTGATTTCATGAAAACATAAGAAGAAATGATACCCCCTTTTGAGTTTCGATGAAGAAGTTACATCACTTGGAAGATTAGGAAAAGTTTTGGGGTAAAAACTGCAAATAGAGAAGTTCCTTGCATTTCCAATGCACAAAACCACTAGAAAAAACCAAACTGGTTCAGTTCCAGAGAAAACTGATTCTCTTTACCAAGAGGTTCGGTCCAAACCGATTTGGTTTGGTCTATGGGTTTGGTTTTCTGCGGGAATTTTTATCTCTTCCCATTTTGTAGCTAAAGTGGCTAAGGCTTATACTTAGCCTCTTGGCCATTTTTGGGTCCTTAAATAGAGAATTTAGGAGTCCAATTTGACAGACTTCAATTAATATTATGTTTGAAATTCATCTGAAATTATTGGAGTTACAAACACATTGTAAAGTCAGCATTTACAAGGCAATAAGAGAAGTTTATTTCAATTTTTGGATTACGTTTTTGGTTTAAAGTTCTTTGCTCCTGCACTTTGAATTCTCATCAATTGGTATATCAATTAAATTATTCTCTTTTTTATATTTCGATATAAATTCTTCCATGCTTAATATAAATTGTTTAGAAATAGTTGACATATCTTGTTAAATTCTTTCATTGCTAGGGGAACATGAACCCAACCTAGGGTTTTCAACATTGAATGTAAAATTTATCGTAATTAAATAATTAATTCATCGAGGTTGATATATTGATCGGGACAAATAATCTAGGCCTTTTAACTCAATTTGTTACAAGAAACACGAGTATCTGAGGATGCATTATATGTGTCGGTTAGGATATCAATCGTCCATATCAAATTGTTGACCAATTATTGCGGAGGTTAACGTCCAAATATATTTGGTGCTTCGAATTGATTTGTCGATTTTACCTTAATTAATTAATTAATTCATAAACTTTTACATTTATCGTAGAAACCCTACGGTACAGACAATTGGATCCCAACCTCCTTTTTCCAAATTTGTTTCAAAACCAAATTCAATTTGCTTAAATTAGCTTAATTTTAACTTTCATAGCTTAGATTATCTATATAGTTAGAAATCACTTCACGTAAGAATCTTCACCATTTGTTTCTTTTTACGAGTCAAAGCCTAGATTTGAGAGACCATTCCCACTCTCGATATGAGTATTTTATTCCTCGAGGATTCGACCTCGTCTTACTAGATTTTGTAAGGACATAAATTCCAATTGAGTCCTTTGTAGTTTTGGCTCAATTTCGGACAAAAACATTAGAGTTATAGGATACTGTTCATGTATATCCTTCAAGCCTATTACATGTAAAGTTGAAGGCGTAGAGGCCATCATTTCAAGTGGACACCTATTGTCTGTTTCTTATGGCTCGTTTATGCGTCATCAACATCACTATATTCCATTATCTCCAAAAAGTATGAATGCACATTATATATATATATATATATAGGAGACTTGGAATAATTTTTAATGGGTGTACTTTTTATTTAAAGTAGATTTTCAGAAATTTTTGGACTTAAAATGAAAATTGCTATTCTGACATGTCGTTCGAACGAGAATGTCGTTCGAACGAGTTTGCCAACGAGTTTCCCCTATTCTACACTGGATTGTAGTTAGAAGGGTTATTCAAACGAAATGTCGTTCGAACGAAAAAGTCATTCAAACGAAATTTTCTGGCGGGAACAGTTTTTGGCATTTTCCCACTACTTTGTCACCACTTTCTTTTAGCATTTTTTAACTATTTAGGGACAAAATTTTGCCCAAGACTTTTCATAATCTTTTGGGAGAGAAAATTATTATTTAGAAAATTCCTTTTTGTGTGGTTAATTAAGATGGCTTAATTTCTTCCAAAACACAAAAGTATACACCCATTTGTTTTTGTTTAAGATTCAAGTTCTTCATCTATATATATCTTGCATGGAGTTTATTTGGCACCGGGGTCTACTATACCATTTGAAGAGTTGTTTGGGTTTACTTCTACATCCCTTAAAGAAGAAGTCTTATTTGTTGTTACAGCATTCCAACTCGGAGAAAGGCTTCGGGTGCGGGTTGACGGTTGTCCATAAGCCTCATTGGTGGAGTTCAAGTTTCCGGTGGAGTCCGGGGTTTCGACTAAGCATAGGTTAGTATAAGAAGATGCGTCAGGGGCATGAAAGGAGTCGAGTCGAGTTGTATAAGTCATCTGTCTTGTATTTGTAAAATTCCGTACTTAGTGGACTTAAGGCCAGGGTCGCTCGAGGTTTTTTTCCATTTGGGTTTTCCTCATACATCACGGTGTAGTGTGTCATTTTGTATTTTTATCTTGAAAAATCACCTTAGAATGAATTCTTAGGTAATTCAAGATAAACTTGGTTTAAATCGCACACTTATGTAATTTAGTGCTATAAATTAGTTTGGGTAAATTTTAGATTAATTTAATTTAAGTAAAGATAATTTAAATTGATAAAATTTGATTTGGCCTATATGAAAAATGAATTAATCTTGTTAGGAAAAATTTTAGGAATTGATTTCAGTTAATTTGTTTAAGTGAATATTTATTAGTTGATTAATTTGATGTCACTTTTAGTTTAGTTTAACTTTAATTTGTTAGAAATTAAAATTTGAAAGTTCTTTATGTGTTTGAACCATCCTATTCCGCACTTAAAGGAAACTCATATTTAAAAATTTAAAATTGGGGGTCCAAAGCGTTTTAGGTTTATTACTTAAAAGACTGGCCTTCACTTGAACCATAAGTTCACACATAGCACACACTTTTCGTTGATCGTCAATGATGTTCTCTATAATTATATTAATACTAAGAGTCAATTTGGTTAATGAAAGATTACTTCAAATATCAAGAGTCAGAAGGACTCTTGAATATCTATCCTGATGGACGGTTGAGATTAATTGACTGTTTGAGATTTAGGTCCTGTCCCTGCCTATAAATAAGCGACTGATTTTTCATCATTTAGACACACCAAAAAGACAACATAATTAAATTATAGGATAAGGGAGAGAAATTTAAATTCTTAATGATACTTAATTTTAGAATAGTGTTTTGACCATAGAGGAAGATCTAATCATTGGAATGCACTAAAACTGGAATACAGTTTTGCCAAAAACAAGATGAAGTTGTAATCTGAAGATCAACCTGATTTGACGTCATTAAGGTCGACTGCTCCGTTAATCTTTCAATTTTTGGCATGATGGATGTATGTGATTATAATATCATTTTATGTTCCACGTAATGATTATATGTGATAATCATGTTGATCTAGGATCCTAACATTAAATATATAATACATAACATTTTGTATGATTAAAGAACAAATAACATGTATAATTGGATATTCATGTGTTAGATTTATATATCCATATAAACCTATTAATTACGTGTTCTTCATGATTATGTTTACATGTGGTATCAGAGCTTAGATTTTTGATCTCATGATTGTGCATTAAGATTTTCTTCTATAAAGGAATTCGCGTAAAACAAATTGATAAATTACTGAATTTTTATCGATGTTTTTAGCGACAAGTTTTTTTTCTTTGAATTTTCTAAATGCACACACATCTAAAAAAATTGAAATAAACAAAACCCATTGTAAACAATGGCTACCACCCTATCTCCGTGATTTGACATCGTTTATATCCCTAAAACTGTTTTTCTGCATTTTTGGTAGTAATGTCAATGTAATAACTCTCGTTTAAAAATTGATATTACGATTTCGCGAATTGGAGAGTGATCCTGAAGAGATTGTTTATTTCATTATAGTGATAACTCAAAATTATCGATTTTGAAAAAATAAATTATTTTTCCATATTTTATGTTATAGATCATTACATATATTTTTTTTATCATTAAATGGCTAGTCTAATATTCATGTTATGAATTATTTGTTATTGACCAAAGGTTTTAATATAAAGTTTTGAATATTAGATGTATGATTATGTGTTTGCCATTAACATTTTTGGTAAATTAGATTATTATGTATAATTCATATTTGGTTGTCCAGAGGTCCTAATATAATTATTAATTAATATTACGACACTAATATTTATATAATGTTAGATTAGGAGGAAAGTGTCTTAATCTATAGTTATAAATATTAGATTATTATATATGCATCTATATTTGGATCCTTAATTATCCATTAAGTTCTGTTTAAAATATTTGATGTTTCCGCATCAATGACATAAACCCCCAATTCTTCCATCTTTCATTCAAGTCGTACAATGCCCAGAGACCTCTGCCTACTTTGGTTAAATCCTTGGATAAGTATATTGCTTGGGGCCAATCGATGAACAGCAATCCCGAGACGTTTTAGCATTCTCAAAGGTAGGAGATTCCCTTCTTTCTAGAGGGGCGATCCCCCATCTATGATCATAGATCATAGAAGGCCCTTTTGACCCTTATGTTCCGTGTTCGTGTACTCAATACCTTACAATGAATAGACACCTTATTTGTATTATTAGTACAAGACTAGCTCTAGCTCTATGAAATTGGCATAGATCTCGTATCGGTTCATTCAGCGCCATAAAAGTTTTCGTATAATGTGCCGCTCTCCTTTGACTGAGTGTCACGCATTCCTTCGTAAATATCTTAAGGACAGACACCTCCCCGGTTCTCCCTTTCTGTCTTTCCAGGGTGGGAGTCATCGGTATACCTCTCCCTAAGGGGCCCCTATCTGATAAGGAAGGAAACGAAAGAATCTCCATTTTACGACAAATCCGGTCCGATGGATGTTCTCCACTAACCACAAGGATATAAGGACTCTATATTTCATCTTTGGTGCCATTGCTGGAGTGATGGGCACATGCTTCTCAGTTCTGATTCGTAAGGAATTAGCACTGACTTACGAGCTCGTGTAGTACTCGTCACTATCTCTAAAGGGGCTTATGCACTCCACTCGCTGGCTCACTTGCCTGGAATGACTTACCTCAGTCCCGTCCCTACTTCTTCTCATGCCACTAATGGATTTACACTTCTTAACTCCACGTATTCAATCGATTATGTTTCATGGCTCGTAGGTCGGAGAGAGTCCACTTCTTCCATTGATTGGGACTTGACTACTTCAGGTGGATTGTGTCCCATGCCAGGATGAATAAATCCAAGGATTTATAGTAATGCTCATGGAAGTATTGACTGGTTTAACACTCATACCAATATGGCAGAGCATTTGAACATTTTCTTAACTTTAGAGAAAGGTTTTATAGAATGAGGTTTGAAACATACATAGAAAACATCAAAGAGGAAAGAATTATCTCTCCTTCCACGGTAGCAGCAGTTCTAGCTCTACATTAGGAGCACGGGGGCTATATCTATCTAAAGGAGGTACGGGCCCCTCCCATAGTACGGTACGATGCAACTGAAAAACGTAAGCCCTTGTATAGGTTGGGCGCTAGCGCAGCTCGCTTCAATACAACACCAACCTCACTCAAGTTGGTCGGGGGACTAACACTTTGTGTAAGTACCCAGTCCAACTCAGGGATTACAAAATAGCTCTACAGATCTACCACAGCCAAAATACATGAATCCAATAGAGCTTATTCGACATAGAGGGAGGGATGGGTGGTACGGTCAAGATTCTTCCCCGGAGTCCGCTAATGAGTGGGAGGGGGTCCCGAGGTTTAACTCCACCCAGTAGAGTCAGCAGTTCAGTTCTTTACTACCCGAATGCGATTCTTAAGCTTAAGCTAGAGCCTCGATTACTAAAGAGCACATATATTACGTAATATGTGTATGAATGAAAGTAATTTTTTTTGCACACTCTATGAACTAAATATTTAAAGCACATTTAAGGATAAATCAATTTAATATCTCCATGAATGCAACCAACTGAATTAATTGGTAAATCTATATAATCACATAAAAGAAAATTTCATAAAATGAGATTGTTGAGTTTCAAAAATTGTATGACCAAATTAAAATTTGATTTGGTTCCCTTATTGTAATTGTCTTTTGTGACAATTTAATTATGTCTTTGAATCTTCTTATATTAGAAAACTGTAAATCTGAAATTTTGAGATGGTTTCAGTGACAGTGTTCATATACATATAATAAGTAATCATTGAAATTAAAATTGTCGACTTACTCGGAATTTCATGAATTTTTTATGATGAACGTTGTTTTGGCTATTTGATCACGGTTAAGCAGCCAGAACCTTAAATTTGTTATAAAGTTGACAACTATTTCCTTCTCTAAATTTCTTTTAAACATTCTACTTATCGAAGATTATTTTAAGAGTTTTCTTAATTCTTTTTAATGATTACTCAATTTTTTTCGTTATTTGAAAATTTTGTTTTCTCCATTTTATGTGTTTCAATAACTACATTACTTGTCCAACCATATTTGGTTGTTATAATATTCATATTACACAGTGTTTTGGCATACGCCAAATATGGTTATGACTATTTTAAGATTTTGACATTAATAATATTCATATTATATTAGATTATGTGTCCATTAAAGTGACATAGTATACAATTATAAATATTAAATTACTGCGTATAAAATTGACTGTACGTAGGTCCAGATATAATTATGGATGCTAAATTGTTGATGCAATGATGATGTGGCTTGTTCATTGTAAGATTGACCAAAGGGATAATTACAATTATTAAATGAACATTAATGAGTAATTTTTTTACATCAATTTAACCTCAAGGGATTTAAATTTTTTCTTGAAACTAATATTTACGTGAAGTTTAATTCGGTACTCAAAATTGTAAATATTATATTAATGCCTATATGTTTATTATGTAAAATATAAGTAATGGACTAAAAGCATGGCTTAAATGTTTTTCTCAGTAATTATACCAAAGTGGTGTAATCCAATAAAATTTAAATGCTAAATTTTTTGATAACATTCAAATATTACGTTTTAATTGCTACAAAGAGTCCATATATGGTTTTGAGTGTTCATACTTGTAACAACCCTCGCTTATGAGAGCCTATTTTATATTTACATACTATGTGAAGTAATTACATATAAAATGTTGGGATATGGAGTAAGTATTAATTTAATGAAGAAAAGTTAATATTTACTAACTTGTTTTATATTTACTGTATGTATATGTAAATATCCTCATATTGAGTTTTATAGTGTCATAAGATTTAAAATGACATTTTGGTTTAAAATGGAACCGGAACTTAAAATGAGTTATAAAATATCCAAATGATAATTTGGAGGCCATAGTTGGTTCCAGAACGTGCGAGATAGTCAAAATATGTGCCATATTGTATTTTGAGGTTTTGGGCACTTTTGACTGATTTTAACATATATGTGTAGTTGCGAACCATTTAATGTGGTATTTACCACTTAAGTTGTAAATTGTAGACTAAAGTCACGATTTATGTCTTGATTAAGTCACTATTATCTTAAGTGAAATTGTTGACCTATAGAGAGAAAGAGAGAGGAAGAGAAAGAGTAGAGAAAGGATAAGAGATTGAAGATTGAGGTTGGATTCTTGCTTCTACACAAGGAAAATCTGAACTTGCAAGATTGAGGCAAGTTTTCTACTTTCTATATGTGATTTAAGATAAATGATTAGTTGTGATAATTGTGTTTTAATCATGGTTGAACTATTTTAGGGTTTTTGTGGATTTGAGGGTCTTAAATCATTCAAGAATGATTTGGATGATTAATGAGGTTTATGGTAGTAGTTAGTGGTATTTATGATGTGTTGGTGACAATAAATGAGTTTGGTTTAAAAGGTTTTGAGTTGGGGGTAAATTTAGAGTCTAAGACTCCATAGCCAAACTTGGCAAAATCGCAGGGGCGAATCGATTCGGCCCCTGGGCGAATCGATTCGCTTAGGTCCAGTTTCTAGGTGTACTTGGACCAAATCGATTTGGCTTGGCCTAATCGATTCGGCAGATTACAGAATGCCAGTTTCCCTTGTCCGAATCGATTTGCTAGGGCGAATCGATTCGTTTTCCTGCTGTTTTGAGTTAGTTTTGAAATTTAATTCTAACTCATTTTTTTTAGGATTTGGGCCTAGGAATCTTCTTGTATGAAGTAAACTTAGAGTCCAAGAGTTCTAGATGAGTTAGTTTACTACCCTAGAATAGAATTGGTACATATGGGATTTATTTCAAGGGTGCGTGAAGTGATGTTCAGGCATTACTTTCCTTTTATAAAGTAGGAGGAGTCTAGGAGATTACGAGGATAGGTTTGGAGACTTTAGAAGTTAATTTGAGGTATGATGGTCTATTATAAAGCCCAAAAATGAGACTTGGGAAAATAACTTGGGAGTTCAAATATTCATCGAGGTTATTATGATGATGCGAAGCACGTATAGTTCCGAATAACCTTAATACATTTGATAAAATGTAAATGGATAAAGTAAATGATAATTCACTAAATCATGTCATGGTAATTAATAAAATGGTTGGAACACACCCTCTATAAATACCATCTTAAGGGAAGTTAGTGCGTAAGGTGAAGCCCCCTGGCTAATGAATGCAGGGTGGATATAGTCCTAGGCCATATGAGTTCTTGTTGTATATTTTCTGCGATGGGTAGGTAATTCTGGGTGTGTTTATGACTACCCCTCAGGCATATGGCCGCTTCACGATGTTTTGATAGGAACCCAGGTTGTCTCGATGATAGGCCCTGGAAGATGATGGTTATTTAGGGGCGCGCACAGTGGGGAAACCCAGACGGGAGGTCCTAGAATCGTTATATATGTATACTTATAACTATTCTAACATCAAGTGGGACTTGATGGATATTAATGCCATAAAGAGCATAGTACATGCCACAAAGAGCATACAATTGAGATACGTGCCACAAAGAGCACATTATAAAACTTGTATTCCTAATAAGGAATGGAAAGATAAAATGAAAAGGATGAAAGATGAAAAAGGCTTATGATTATTCATATTCTCTAGTATAGCTGACTTTGATTTATAACCATTTAATTGGGTTAGTTTACTTCATGATATTACCATGTTAGAGTATCATCTTTATCATCCATGATTAACTGTTCATAATTATCACACTATTTGTTTATCTGGTGATCACATAAAACCGGGCCCTGACCCGTTCTTCTTTCTTGTTGTGCCTAAATATATTAACCACTCAGGTGCTCCACCGCAAGGACACTAGTATTGACCTCCCCATTCCAGTGTCTTTTGAGGAGCCGTGACATTTTACGGATATCACGGGATATTTTTTGTAGACGCCTTCATTGTTGTTCTCTAGTTATGTTCGGGTCTTTATTCGGGCGTGTGGCCCAAACTATTGTAATTGTGTAATGGATGTAATATGTAACTCATGGAACTTGTTCTACCTAATATGAAATTCTGTTGACCGACATTATATTCGGTCTTTTTATTGTATAATTGTTGTTGTTGTTTTATATATACTTTTGGGGTTTCCACCTTCTTTTCTGTTATGGGTTATTGACAATGCTTTCTTTAAATTTCAAAACAAAATTTTTGACAACCCGTTTTCTGAATTATCGTGTGGTTATCCCGTATACTCTTTATGTTGTCACGATGCTGAGAATGATTCCATCCATGATTACTGTATTATTGGAGTATCGGGCTGGCCACCCCTTATTTCGGATACCGGGTTATCACAGATGGTATCAGAGCATCATGTTCTAGAGTCTTTAGGATCTATGTGGACTTGTGACGTTCTACCTTAGGGTTCTTTGATATAGAGCCTAATGTTAGGACTGCTTTGTTGCTTATGTTTGTGATCTTCTGCAAGATAGATTATTTTATATAGTATCCTAACTCTATTGTTTCTCCATATTAGATGCCACCTAAGAGAGGTCGCCCAGTGAGATGTAATAGAGTTGTGGAAGAGGAGGTTGGTCCTCCACCGCCACCGCCGAGGAGTATAAATGCTACCGATGTAGCAAACATAGTGGCCCAAGCAGTCAATGCAGCTATGACTGCCGTGGTACAACAAATGCCACAAGCTCAGCCACGAGCGCAAGAGGCACAAGCTCCTACAGGACCTTCTTCGTGGGAAAGAGTTAGGGAGTCTTTTCTCAAGGGCCATCCCCTGGAATTCGATGGAGGCTCGGATGTTATAAGGGCAAATTAGTGGAAGAAATAAATGCAATGCCATCTTCGAATGGTAGAATGTAGTGAGGAGAAAAAGAAAATCCTTATTACTTTCAAGCTTGTCGGATCGACATTACATTGGTGGGAGTCGATGACTACACCAGAACAGAGGGATACGATGACAATCACTGATTTTTGGTCCTTGTTTGACCGAAAGTACTTCCCTCCCGCAGTTTAAAGGGAGATGCTAAGGAAGCTTCAGGATGTAGTACAGGGAGAGAGATCTGTTGCAGAGTATGAAGAGGAGTTCACTTGGTTGGCAAGTTTTATACCGGATGAGGTGACTCCAGAATAGAGGAGAATCTCCAAGTTTGTGGGAGGTTTACATTGGTTACATTGGTGAATAAAATAACACTTATTGGGAAATCCGGCTTTACAAACCTTTGGGGATGTGATGAATGCGACACTACTTCATTGCCAAGAGCATAGATTGCTTGTGCAAAATAGCAAGAAGGCTACCGAGATGGGACAATGGGAAAAACTTGGAGGTAATGGGGTTGGAGGAGGAGCATATCCTTCATCCCAATCTTCGGGGAGTAAGCAAGGAGAGAGGGACACCTGACAAGGGGATTTGTCTAAACGCCAACGCTTTGGTGGATTTAATGCGGGTGGTAATAACAATAGGCAGGGTCAGGGTGTACTTCCACAACAGCAAGCAGGTATAGGTGGTAATGGAGGTAGAGGCCAACAGGGTTGAGGTTTTGGTCAGTTCCGAAACAATCAAGGGCGAAACAAGGAGAATGTGATGAACAAATGTTTTCAGTGCGGAGAGCTGGGCCATTATAAGAGGTCGTGTCTTTAGTTGATTGGAGGACAGCTTCCTAGGGCTCCACATCAGCCGTATGCACAATTTCTGCCCCAGGAACCTAATCCTGTTGTTCCTCCACAGCAGGGGCAACTGCAGTATGGATGGGTCTATCACATTCAGGAGGCTATGCTTCCTCCGACCCTTCCAGCACCACCAACGATTGAGGGTAAGTTTCCCATCCAAGGGCATATGGGTCGGGTATTATTTGATATGGGTGCGACACACTCTTTCATTTCTAAGAGTTTTGCTCAGACCACAGAGTTGATAAAATCTGCTGAGAGTACTTTCACTAGCGTTGAATCTTCTATGGGTGATGGTTCATTAATTTTCTTTGTTTGTAAAAACATAGGAATTAATCTTGGTAACTTGTGTTTTGAGGCCGATTTACTCGTCCTTGACATGGTCGGTTATGACGTGATTTTGGGCATGGATTGGTTAATGAAATATCACGCCATAGTAAATTGTTATGGGAAGAGTATAGTCTTTGCCGTTCCGGGATAAGAAATGTTCTTGGTAGTTATGCCGAGTTTGGAAGGAGGTACGAGTACCTATTTATATTGTATTGCAGAGGAGACTTCTAGGGATGTAGTGGTTCCCCTAGATTCTATTTCGGTTGTTAATGATTTTGAAGATGTTTTTTGGGAAATACCGAGATTACCTCCGAGCCGGGAGATTGAGTTCGTGATTGATTTAGCGCCGGGAACTCGACCGATTACGAGAGCTCCATATCGCATGCCTCCTGTGGAAATGAGTGAGTTAAGGGATCAAATCCAGCAGTTGTTGGAGCAGGGATTTATTAGGCACAGTACGTCGCCATGGGGTGCTCTGGTGTTGTTTGTAAATAAGATAGACGGTTCTCTCCGGTTATGTGTGGACTATAGAGAGTTGAATAATGTCACCATCCGAAATAAATACCCTTTGCCTCGTATTGATGATTTGTTTGACCAACTTAGGGGAGCGTCGTACTTCTCTAAGATCGATTTGAGGGCGGGGTATCATCAATTGAGGATATGGGAGAATGATGTATTCAAGACCACATTTCTGACCAGATATGGATCCTATGAATTCTTGGTTATGCCCTTTGGACTAACCAATGCCCCCGCTATATTTATGGATCTCATGAATAGGGTATTTCAGGACTACTCTATATCAAAGAATCCTTGACCAATTTGTTATTGTATTCATCGATGACATCTTAGTTTATTCTCAGACATAATCTGACTATGCTACTCACTTACAGTTGGTCCTGCAAAGATTGAGGGATCACCAATTGTATGCAAAGTTTGAGAAGTGTGGCTTTTGGTTGAAGGAAGTTCAATTCTTAGGCCATGTTGTGTCATCCCAGGGTATATCGGTGGATCCGAGCAAGGTGGTTGCGGTGAGGGAGTGGGGTCAGCCCATGACACCTACCAAGATTCATAGTTTTCTGGGTTTGACGGGTTATTACCGTCGGTTTATCAAGGGTTTCTCTAAAATCGCAAGCCCTTTGATAAATTTGACCCGGAAGGGGGTGAGATTTGTTTGGGATAACTCTTGCCAGGCTGCTTTTCATGAGCTCAAAGATATATTGACTTCGACTCCAGTCCTCGCTTTGCCAAAACCGGGATTGGAATATCTAGTCTACACCGATGCATCTCTTCAAGGATTAAGAGGTCTTCTTCAATAAGAGAGACGGGCTATTACTTATGCTTCTCGTAAGCTAAAGCCTCATGAAAGAAACTATCTGGTGCATGACTTAGAACTTATTGCAGTTGTCTTGGCCTTAAAGATTTGGAGGCATTATCTATTGGGGGAGAAATTGAGTCTTTTCACGGACCATAAATCGATGCAATATCTATTTTCACAGAAAGATTTGAATATGCGTCAGTGCCGATGGCTGGAGTTCATGAAAGATTATCAATTTGATATCCATTATCATCCGGGCAAGGTGAATGTTGTGGTGTATGCCTTGAGTAGGAGGCCCAAGGGAAAGTTAGATGGAGTATGGAAAGCTAAGTGGAAAGAGCTTAGTCAAGAGGATGCGGTGGTGAGAGCGTTCATGTCAGTGATGACCGTTACTCCTAACATTATGGAAATGGTTGTGGAAGCCCAAGGAAGGGAAAAGGGATGTCAGGACCATATACACCGATTACTGTCCGAGGGAGTGGAATCCTACTCGATAAGTACAGAGGGTGGATTACGCTTCCATGGAAGACTTATTATTCCGGAAGAGGGGGATTTGAGACGGGCGGTGATGGTAGAATCTCACGAGTTAAAATTTATGGTACATCCTAGTGGGGACAAGACGTATTAAGACATGTGCCGCTAGTATTGGTGGCCCGGCATGAAGCAAGATATTTCTGAGTTTGTATCCCAATGCACTACTTGTAAATTGGTCAAGATCGATCATCAGCGATCGAATGGTTTGTTGCAACCGTTGGAGATTCCGGTGTGGAAATGGGAGAGCATATCGATGGATTTTATTATGGGCTTTCCAAGGTCACAGAGGGGTTACGATTCGATTTGGGTGATTGTCGACCGCTTGACTAAGTTGGCACACTTCCTACCCGTGCATACTAATTATGACACTACTCGCTATGCCCGATTGTTCATCGAGGAGGTCGTTAGACTTCATGAGGTACCTTTAAATATAGTTTCCGACCGAGACAAGATCTTTGTTTCCCACTTTTGGTGAAGTTTCAAAGAGGCCATGGGGACCGAATTGAGGTTAATCACTTCTTATCATCCTCAAACAGATGGTCAGACTGAAAGAGTAAACCAAATGTTGGAGGATATGCTCCGTATGTGTATGTTTGATTTCAAGGGTGGTTGGTAACAATACCTCCCATTGGTTGAGTTCGCTTATAACAACTCATAACAATTTACTATCGGAATGGCACCCTATGAAGCTCTTTATGGTCGTCCCTGTAGATCGCCCGCTTGTTAGTTGGAAGTGGGTGAAAATAAATTTCTTGGACCTAAAATGATCCAAGTTACTTCTTCTAAAATTTAACTCATTCGGAATCGCATTCGGATAGCCCAAGACCGCCAAAAGAGCTATGCCGATGTGAGTAGAAGACACATGGAGTTGGAGATTGGGGACCAAGTCTTGGTGCGAGTGTCACCAATGAAAGGCATTAAGCGTTTCGGGAAGAAAGGAAAGATTGCGCCACGTTTTGTTGGACCATTTCCAGTTATTGTAAAGGTAGGTCCAGTGGCGTATCAACTTGCCTTACCGGAACCCTTGCAAAAAATTCACGACGTATTCCATGTTTCTATCTGAAGAAGTATAAGAGATGCGAAGGTGCCCTTTGGCATATCCCTTTTGAGGATCTTGACTTGCAACCCGACATTTCATATGAAGAACAACCGGTTGTTATTCTAGAGCATGGGGAGCGTAAGTTGAGGTCTCATGTGGTGCCCTTGGTAAGAGTCTAATGGAGTCATCACAATGCTAAAGAATCGACATGGGAATGTGAGGACGACATGCAGGAAAAGTATCCGCATCTCTTCTTACAAGGTACGCTTGAATTTTGGGGGCAAAATTCCCTCATAAGGGGGGGAGTATGTAACAACCCTCGTTTATGAGAGCCTATTTTATATTTACATACTATGTGAAGTAATTACATATAAAATGTTGGAATATGGAGTAAGTATTAATTTAATGAAGAAAAGTTAATATTTACTAACTTGTTGTATATTTACTGTATGTATATGTAAATATCCTCATATTGAGTTTTATAGTGTCATAAGATTTAAAATGACATTTTGGTTTAAAATGGAACCGGAACTTAAAATGAGTTATAAAATATCCAAATGATAATTTGGAGGCCGTAGTTGGTTCCGGAACGTGCGAGATAGTCAAAATATGTGCCATATTGTATTATGAGGTTTTGGGCACTTTTGACTGATTTTTAACATATATGTGTAGTTGCGAACCATTTAATGTGGTATTTACCACTTAAGTTGTAAATTGTAGACTAAAGGCATGATTTATGTCTTGATTAAGTCACTATTCTCTTAAGTGAAATTATTGACCTATAAAGAGAAACAGGGAGGAAGAGAAAGAGCAGAGAAAGGAGAAGAGACTGAAGATTGAGGTTGGATTCTTGCTTCTACACAAGGAAAATTTGAACTTGCAAGATTGAGGCAAGTTTTCTACTTGCTATATGTGATTTAAGATAAATGATTAGTTGTGATAATTGTGTTTTAATCATGGTTTAACTATTTTAGGGTTTTTGTGGATTTGAGGGTCTTAAATCATTCAAAAATGATTTGGATGATTAACGAGGTTTATGGTAGTAGTGTATTTATGATGTGTTGGTGACAGTAAATGAGTTTGGTTTGAAGGTTTTTAGTTGGGGGTAAATTTGGAGCCTAAGACTCCATAGCCAAACTTGGCAAAATCGCAGGGGCGAATCGATTCTCTTAGGTCCAGTTTCCAGGTCTGCTTGGACCGAATCAATTCGGCAGATTACAGAATGCCAGTTTCCCTTGTCCGAATCTATTCGCTTTTAGGGCGAATCGATTTGCTAGGGCGAATCGATTTGGCCCCTAGGGCGAATCGATTCGTTTTCCCGCTGTTTTGAGTTAGTTTTGAAATTCAATTCTTACTCATTTTTTTTAGGATTTGGGCCTAGGAACCTTCTTGTATGAAGTAAACTTAGAGTCCTAGAGTTATAGATGATTTAGTTTACTACCCTAGAATAGAATTGGTACATATGGGATTTATTTCGAGGGTGCGTGAAGTGATGTTCATGCATTACTTTCCTTTTATAAAGTAGGAGGAGTCTAGGAGATTACGAGGATAGGTTTGGAGACTTTAGAAGTTAATTTGAGGTATGATGGTCTATTATAAAGCCCAAAAAGGAGACTTGGGAAAATAACTTGGGAGTTCAAATATTCATCGAGGTTATTATGATGATGCGAAGAACGTATAGTTCGGAAAAACCTTAATGCATTTGATAAAATGTAAATGGATAAAGTAAATGATAATTTACTAAATCATGTCATGGTAATTAATAAAATTATTGGAACACACCCTCTCTAAATACCATCTTAAGGGAAGTTCGTGCATAAGGTGAAGCCCCCTGGCTAATGAATGCAGGGTGGATATAGTCCTAGTCCATATGAGCGCTTGTTGTATATTTTCTGCAATGGGTAGGTAATTATGGGTGTGGTTATGACTACCCCACAAGCATATGGCCGCCTCCCAATGTTTCTATAGGATCCCAGGTTGTCTTGATGATAGGCCATGGAAGATGATGGTTATTTAGGGGCGCGCACAGTGGGGAAACCCGGACGGGCGGTCCTAGAATCGTTATATATGTATACTTATAACTATTCTAACATCAAGTGGACTTGATGGACATGCCACAAAGAGCACATGATAAAACTTGTATTCCTGATAAGAATGGAAAGATAAAATGAAAAGGGTGAATGATGAAAAAGGCTTATGATTATTCATATTCTCTAGTATAACTGACTTTGATTTATAACCATTTAATTGGGTTAGTTTACTTCATGATATTACCATGTTAGAGTATCATCTTTATCATCCATGATTAACTGTTCATAATTGTCATACTATTTGTTTATCTGGTGATCACATAAAACCGGGCCCTGACCCATTCTTTTTTCTTGTTGTGCATAAATATATTAACCGCTCAGGTGCTCCACCGCAAGGACGCCAGTATTGACCTCCCCATTCCAGTGTCTTTTGAGGAGCTGTGACATTTTGCTGATATCACGGGATATTTTGTGTAGACACCTTCATTGTTGTTCTCTAGTTATGTTCGGGTCTTTATTCGGGCGTGTGGCCCAAACTATTGTAATTGTATAATGGATGTAATATGTAACTCATGGAACTTGTTGTACCTAATATGAAATTCTGTTGACCGACTTTATATTCGGTCCTTTTATTGTATAATTGTTGTTGTTGTTATATATATACTTTTGGGGTTTAAACCTTCTTTTCTGTTATGGGTTATTGACAATGCTTTCTTTAAATTTCAAAACAAAATTTTTGACAACCCATTTTCTGAATTATCGTGTGGCTATCCCGTATACTCTTTATGTTATCACGATGCTGAGAATGATTCCGTCCATGATTCCTGTATTATTGGAGTATCGGGCTGGCCACCCCTTATTTCGGATACCGGGTTGTCACAATACTATTAATAATTTCATTATGATTAAGTCGTTGTGATTTGGTTGCTTCAAAGTGTCTAGTTGCAATGGTGAAGTTAATATTAAAGGGTAATATATTTATTTATTAAGTTTGGTGTCGGTTGCTCCAAAGAGTCCATAAGCTTCCTTAATTTATAAGCACATTCTTCATTTATGCGTTTTGAAAATTTAATACTTGTTGAAATTATTATATAATGCATAAAATACTGTAATATTCATATAATGGATACTTTGGTAGTCATCAAAGTGACCCAACTAGAATACTTGTGAATATGAAATTTAAAGACAAAAATGGTAGAAATAACTCATTATGCTTATATATGTAAATATATGAATGGGGTATATTTGATTTATTTCGTCAAGTAAGATAATTTTCCAAAGAAAATTTATTTTGAGTAACTGAAATAAGTATTAAAGAATTATGTAATTAGGTGGTGAAATGTTATCATAAATAACATGTCCATCTAAATTACATAACGTAGTGACCGAAAAAGTCATATATAAATATTTAAAGTTATTACGACAGAAAATTCATATTTATAAAATGTTATGAATGGACATGTTGTCAGCTCATAACATTAATGTAGTGGCCTATTTATCCCATTAATTGTATATTACTTGAATTCTATAAAATTTCATGTTTTTATCTCTTTTAATGCTATCAATGCTAACTATTACAATTACTAAATAGTTATAATTCAGTTTTACTTGAGGAAACCACTATTTATGAATAAATTAGTGTGTGACACTCTTTTAAAAATTTGAAAAAATTCTTAAATGGATTAGGCATAAAGTTTATGCAAATTCTCATAATGTTAGAGATTAAAATACGAGTACCTATTATGTAACATACATATTTTAATCTATATTGTGAGAATTATAATGCATCATTCGATATGAATGAAATGATTTATTTTATTTTTCAAACTAGAGTGCTATGAAAAATAGTTATAAATTGATATAATGATATTTACAAGACAAACCATAAATTATTGGATTCCTTTTCTTATGTTATTTTGGAATCATTTTAAAAATCTCTCAATGACCTTTTAAAATATTTTTTTCTCAGTTTTATCATGATGTAGTTTCTTGAGTATACAAAAGATCTTTAAGTTTATATGAGAATATCTTTGATTAATTTTTGTGTTCTCATTAGTGGTTTGTACAATTATGTATTTGATAAAAGTCTTACAAGAAATATGATTATCATACTATATCATAATGTTTAACTTCAAAGTAACTTTCATTCTTATGACATAATTAAATATCAGACTCTTAAATCTAGACTTACTTTGATGATTTAATAGACTCGATTGTCTTTGGGTTGTCACTTATGACTCTTGACTCTCATGTTTGAGCTCTTAAGGTTTTACAATTTAGAACGGTCTATGTGTCCCAATTGGGAGTTATAGTCCTTGAATAGTGGACCTACATAAATCATGTCATAATAAAACAACAGGTCAAATGCAACAATGTAGATATCACCACAAGAGTTATTTGTGACAACCCGCCTACTAAAATAATAGGTGGCCAGCCCAATACTCTAATAATCACAGGATTCATAGATGGTACATTCTCAGCATCACTGTCGATTAAAATAATAGTATGAGATAACTACCAATCATTTTAGAAAACGGACGGTCAATTTAAAATTTTGTAAATAAAAGAAAAACACTTAGACAATCCAATTTGCAAAAACGGTCTATACCAAACATCAATGGATAAAGGAACGACAATAAAATAAATAATAACAGAATAAGCTGTCGGTTAAGAGACCAATACAATAGTTACACCGAGTGTTACAAATTAAATATCACTTTATATTAATTGAGTACAAAGCATGGGTAACACGCCGGAATAAATAAACTGAAACTAACTAGAGTACAATGGGAAGAAGTGTCCATAGCAAATATCCTACAACATCCGCAATATGCTATAGCTCCATGACCACTAGAATGGAAAGGTCAATACGGGTGTCCTTGCGGTAGAGCACCTGAACGGAGAACGAGTTGCATGCAAAAACAAAGAAATATAGACGGGTCAGGGCCCGGTTTGATATGATTACCATGTGACTAAAATGCATGACAGTTATGAACGTAATTATCTCTCGCAATATAAATCATACAATTTCTCACCTATCAATCTAGAAGAAAAACTTAGCGCAATATCAATGATGATGCTCAATGATCATATAAACATGGGAGAACTCATCTACAACTACTCAAGGAGACATCAAATCAATTATTCACAACTCTACATGCATAGTTCCAATTTCTCTTTAGGAAATATATGAATGGAAATTCATTTGATCAAATGTAACCAAATCAATTTTATCTCATTACTTTCTTTACAAAATCTATTTCCCTTCTTCCATCCAGGAAATATATATATTTAAAGCAAGTTTTATTATCATAAAAATGCTTTTCTGTTTCATAACATCCCATTTCCCTTCTTCCATCCAGGAAATGTATTTAACTTCCCATTTCCCTTCTTCCATCCAGGAAATGTATTTAAAGCCATTTCATTATCATAAAATGCTTTAAAATCAATAATGTCCCACATTATTATCAATGGTTATATGTCATATCATATAACGTTTTCTAAGACCGCCCGTCCGGGTTTCCCCAGTGTGCGCACCCCTAAATGGCTATCATCTTCTAGGGCCTATCATCAAGACAACCTGGGATCATACCAAAACATCGGGAAGCGGCCATATGCCTACGGGAGAGTCATAACCATACCCAAAATTACCTCACCATCGCAGAAACATACAATAATCTCTCATATGGCCTAGGACTATATCCACCCTGCATTCATTATCCAGGGGGCTTCACCTCACGTGCGCAACTTCCCTTATGATAGCGATTTAGAGAGGTGTGTTTACACAAATTAACATTAATGAAAATCGTTTTTCCATTGTGAAATCATTAACTTTTACATCCTCAAAACCATTTATTTTCAGTGATGAAATACCAATTCTAGGAAGTGCATTTCTTATGCTTAAAGTTATATTTTATTAATGACCTAAGACCTGAAGTGCCAATATCCTCAAACTAGTCTCCAAGAGTCCACAACAATATCCTAAATCATCCAAGTGAGTCTCCCTCAATAATAGTCTCCCAAAAGCCACAACATTGTCATTTTATCTTCTATTCATTCTAGGTATATCATTCGGACATTAACCTACATAAACCAAACCTTAGAGTGAGCCCAATTAACCCCATACTAGACTAGGGAATTTGTCTACCCAACACAACCCTCTAAGAATCCTCATTACTTCCCAAAGGAAGGTTCCTAAACCTTGAACCTAAAGGAAAAGGGCTAAAACAAAACTAGAAAAATCTCACAAAAATAGGGCAGCCGAATCGATTCGCCTAGGACCGAATCGATTCGCCCAAAAGAGAATCGATTCGATGAGCCGAAACCAACATTCTGTCTCTGTCCGAATCGATTCGGCCTTAGCCCGAATCGATTCGGCCTTAGCCCGAATCGATTCGGTCTCCCATACCTGTATCCTACCCCCTAACCGAATAGATTCGCTTGGGAGCCGAATCAATTCGGCCCTGCGAATTTGCCCAATTTGGGCTACGGGTTGTATGAACCCTAAAACCCCAAAATCTCAAATCCTCCATTTTCATCAACATCAAAAACAACAATTTCTACCCAATCACCCCTACACATCATCTAACTAATTTTCTCAACTCAAATAAAATAAAAATACAAGATTAAGGGTTAAATCCCTAAAAACCTACAAATCCCAAAAATGGTTTAAATCTTCAAAATATAAACTATACATGCAATTTATCACATTAAATCATCATCTAGAAAGTAATAAACTTGCCTCGAGTTTGTAGTCTCGGATTCTCTTTCGGTAACAACGAATTCTGGCTCAAATCTTCTATTTTTCTCTCTTTTCTCCCATTTCTCCCAAGCTCTCTCTTCTCTCTCTTCCTCTCTTGGCTCATAACACAAAATGAGAAATAAAAAGGGTGTGGAAGACTTATACGGGTCCTTAACATTAATTCCCCTCTTTTAAATGTTAATACACCATTAAAATGACTCGTAACCACATAATTGAGTCATAACCGGTCAAAAGTGCCCGAAACTCAAAAATACAACTTGACACTTATTGTGACTATCTCGACTATTCTAAAACCAATCGTACCCCCTATTTTCGCATTCAGAGTAACGTTCAATATTTTTGTGTTCCAAATTCATTTTATTTCATGAATTATACTCCAACTTACATATAGGTCATAACCATCGTTTACAAGATAACGACACAATAAAACACAATATAAAGCTATTTACCTTCTCATAACGGTAAATAGGCAAAACATAGTAAATATTATCCCTTAATATCACGGGAAATAATACTTACTCCAACTTCCTCTATTTTATAAAATTAGTCCATCAGGCAAAATAATATAAAATAGTTGCTCAAAAGTCTGGGTTGTATATTATTCACAGGAAGTGAATATATATGGTTAGAAGTGTATTATATATTTTCCACTTTACTTACCTAATTTGACATGCTCGCATAAGTGGGAATGTCTAGTACATGCATGGATATAGAATCCACTAAAAGAATTTGAATTTAGAATTATGTCTGCACTTTCAAGAGGGTAAACTATTTAATATTGAAATCGAATATATCAAATTCTTTATAGAATTGTGAAATTAGTGGGAGTATCAAATCACCTATTGTGGTTATAAAAGAAGTTAAAAAAAATTCTTGGCATTCCCTTAACATCCAAAATAATTTTTCTTTTGGTTAATAAATATAAATAGTTTTAAGAAGCTCTTAAATGAGTTTTCTATTCTGAATAATTATAAGATTTATCATAAGAATGTGAATTTGACAGAGGAGTAAGAAAATATCTGAATTTTATTTTCACAAGTTTAAAAAAAACTATAATGTCGTTAATTGACCACATTAATTAACCAAAATGAAGTTAAGAACTGCATTGAATTATCAAACTAACACACTAGTTTCGAATGTAAATGCGTCTTTAAGACTGAATAGGACCATGATAATAATCAATGATATAAAGCTAGATTTATAGTCAAAGTTTTCATTATGAATAGAGTAAGGGGTGTAAATAAATATTTTCACTTATATATTAGGCTGTGAAATTCTTATGGCTTTAATAGCTCCTTTTTAGTAAGAGTTACATTTAGTGTAAAAACTTATGAGAGCTTAAGAGAAGAACTGTATATGTTGAGAAATCACTACATAAACTGATGCCAGTTTTCAATCAATTGTATTTTAAGAATACTTTATGTATTTTGATTAGTATATATATACCTTGAAGTCAAGGGGAGTAAATTTATATATTTCTTGGATTTCTCTTAGCAATGAATCATATATTAGAGAAATAAAATATTTTAAGAGTATGAAGGAATGAGATGTGACACCCCACCTAATAGAATGTAATACCCCATATTTTTGATAGATTTTAATTTAATTATGGGATTAATTTAAATTATGTAACCCATAATTTAGAACTATTTTTCATAGCACTCTAATTTTGAAAAATAAAATAAATCATTTCATTCATATCGAATGACGCATTATAATTCTCACAATATAGATTAAAATATGTATGTTACATAATAGGTACTCATAATTTAATCTCTAACATTATGAGATTTTGCATAAACTTTATGCCTAATCCGTTTAAGAATTTTTTTCAAATTTTTAAAAGAATGTTACACACTAATTTATTCATAAATAGTGGGCTCCTCAAGTAAAACTGAATTATAGTGGGTCGTTGGAATTATAGTGGGTCGACATGAATCATAAATAGTGGGTCGTTGGAATTCTCGTTCGGATGGGGTTGTTAGAATGACTCAGGTCGTTCGAACAAGATTTCTGAACTTCGTCCCTAACCTCTAGAAACTGCATTTTTCCAACTTTTTCAACACCCAAATCACATAAAATTTTACCTAACCCAAAACCAACGATTCTAAATCATAACCACTAGTAATTAAATGCCTTCTAACACCTTTTTAACATCAAATCCTTACAATTTCATCATAGATTTAGATCAATTTCTTAAATCCTCAAAAAGTCCTAAATTCATATAACCACCACTAGTCACAATTAAACCCAAATTTGATTTCGTAATTTCAACATATAAAACTCAGGTTCCTTATCCCCACAAGATGGTTATTAAACTACATGAAAAACCTATACCACAATCATGGATCAATACCCAATTTCAATCCCAAATTTCATAATATCATGAAGAAATCAACAACTAGTCTAACATGGACATCATATGCTCTAAATCAAGCAAGATAAACATTTGCCTTTTCATGAAGGTCTGATTTGTCCCTTGAAATTGGTATATAAAATATCGGGTGATCAGTCCTATATCAAATTAAACAAGAATCTCAAATGGTTTGATTCTCAGCATCACTATCGAAAACTAATTAATTACTAAAAACCTATTAGGCTTGGAGTCAAAATTTTAAACTTTATAATATTTTTAACCTAAACTCATAATAAATTCATAAAAATATGAACCTCAACTAAAATGAATGAATAAATAAATAAATAATCGATAACTCTCGGTAAAACAATTATACAATCATATCAAATAGGCATAAAATTAAAAAATTTCGCAAATAAAATAAAAGACAACAGTTGGGCAACATGCCCAAAAATTACACAGTACCTCCTATCTAGATCACAAGGAGAGAAGTATGTAATCATTTACTTCCAACATCCACAGCTGAGGCAGCAAAGTTTGACTCGAAAGGATAGTCATCCAGGCGTACCGGTGTCTGAACACCTAAAATGTATTCAAAGGGGAAGAAAAAAATTGATACGGGTCAGAGCCCGGGTTTTGAAAAAAATATTTTAGCAAGTGCTTAACAAACTTTAATACATAAAATATGTTATTCTCCATATTTAAACTGGTGTTGCACTTACATGAGTTACCCCTCAGCTCTCGTCTAACAGTGCACACCTAACGCATGATTTTTAAAACACCCTAGTTAGCTACCCAGCCTAACTAGCACCTCGTAAAACTCCCAAGTCACCAGACTCTAACACTACCCCGCGTAATATAAAATATTCTATGCTATCACCTGACCTTATTAAAATCTCTCATTTTTAATTTATCCTTACATTATGAATAACTTTCACTAGTTATTTACACTATTCACATTTTAGTGTATATAATATTATCATCTTTATAAATGTATATCACATATTTTATTCTGGATTTTATACTCCCCGATGATCAAGAATTTATCTTACATTTTATTCTTTATTTTGTCCGTGTATATATGTTTCACATCTCGTATATATATATATATATACACTATACAAATCAAGTATATCCATACATATATATCACACACTATATAAGTATAATAACCATCCCTCAAAGCTATAAATCAATGAATGCAGTCTCTACGATGCTATCATCCTCGAGGAAGAACGCACATTGACCTAGGAAATCGGGACGACATCTGATACTGACACAAATCCAAACCACAACGTATGGGAAGCGGCCATAGTTCCTCATCGAAAATGAGAATGAAATATACCCACCCCATCTCACCCCTGATAAAAAACTCACAATATAAAAATGGATGCTCTGACCTTGGGATTATACGCTCCCTGCTCGTCAAGCCAGGGGCCTCACACACATCGTGCAACTTCCCATGATAGCACTAGAGGGGTATGCTTCACATAAATATATCATTCACATACAGATATATTTAAAATCATATCATATATATTCTTTCTCTATACCCGTGTGTATATATATATATATATATCACATCAAATCCGGTTATCATACCTATCTCTCGTGGCATTAGCCGATAATCCCGAATATACAATTCATATAAATCAATAAGTATACACACAACTTATTTTAATCCCATAAGTATTCACTCACTTATGATAGAATATCACCTTTATTTCTTCCGAATATTAGCTTTTCGCATCTAGCTAGTATTCTTAAATCATCCTATTCTCACCTTAGGATTTACTCATATATATATATATATATATATATATATATATATATATATATATATATATATATATATATTCTACCCATATATAATCTGTATATATATTCTACACGCATAAATATATATGTACAGACCCACCGAATAATTCCTCGAATTTCGTTCATCCTAAACATTCCTAAAATTTATATCTCGGATTTATTGACACTAACCCGAGATTTATACATCACTCACTTCATCACTTAGAGGTCCTCACACTCAATATAGGATCCCCTATTTTTTATCTTCAAAAGGAATTCGTCTTAAATCCCTTTAGGCCAGGTTAGACCTCTCAAATTTTTCTGCCAAAAACAAACCAAACCCGTGGCCCCAAAAATGAACCGATCAGTTTTAAACAAATGAACTGAACCGATAACATCAAAAACGAACTGAACCTCATCCTGATAGGTTCTATGTGAAAAGATTTTGTTCTCTAGGAGTTCATCTTCTTCTACACCTCAAAAAAATCACTCCAACACTCATCCAGCTAAAACTTTATGGTCTCCAACATCAACAACCATCAATATACTCATCTACGCACTAATTTAATCTTGGAATTCATTAATTAAACCAAGAAAATCGAACCTTTTCTTAATTAAACTCTAACTTTCATTTCTTCCAATTTCTCACAATAATTTACACCATTAACATGGATTTTAACTTAGATTTACTGTAGGATTATTATCACATCAAAATCATATGAAATCATCACCCAAAATCCCATTCCCATTCCCAAACCCAAAATCTTATAGTTTTTACACCAACTATAATATGAACAATATACACACTTAAATCATTAAAGCAAGTTAAACACTTGTCTGGTTGGATAAATTTGAAGATCTCATGTCAGAATTCGTTGGAGCTTGGCCCGAGTCTCCTCTTTCTTCTCCCTTTCTTACTTTCTCTTCTTCTTTCTTATTTTCTTTCTTTTCTTTCCTTATGTCTTTATAAGAGAAGAAAATATGGGTTATCCACTTACTAAAACCAAAATTGACTCGTATGCACAAATACAAGTCCCTACTGATCCAAAAAGTCCCTGAAACCCAAACACTACCCCGGGTACTCTATTCTGATTATCTTGGCCCTTCCGAGACCAACCATGCACTAGAAATCTCCATTCGAGTCACTTATGAAAAATTCACGTCTTAAACCCAACACCTCTCCATACGTGTTTTTCGTATAAAATAACATCACTTGTTGCTTTTGTTCACCTACGAAATGAATATAATTAGTCCATCTCATTTACTTTAAATTCTCAAATTATTAAATTACACACACTCATGTAATTTAAATATCCATAAATGTACGAGGAATTACATCCCTCCTACAAGATAATTTCATTCTCGAAATTCGGGCAAGACTGGTACCAAAGACTTTGGATCACAATCACACCACCTGCTCTCGTACCAACAATCAAATCATACATCGCTAATGGTACGGTCATGCCACTATTCACCCGCTAATGGGACCCAATTGTATAAAGGATTACTCATTATACCTCAGGTTTTCGATGAGCTTCTCAATTCTCTTCATACTGATACACTCCATCAGTTATAAACTTTCACCTCAATAATGGCAAATCACACTGTGCTCTACCAATGACATCAGAATAAGATGAGCCTATACATCACTGGCTCTATGCCTCAATTCTATTGGAAGATTGCACATCACTAAGTGCCAACTTCCCATGTCCATCCCAACACAAGATTCCCATCCTGAGGGAAACCACAAGAACATCTGACCACTCCTGTAAGTTCTTCAAATATCAGTTTGTGGCGACATAACTCTTACGACGCTCAAAAGTCACCCCAAAAATAGTTGGTGGAAACTAACTCTAAATCACATCTGATCCAAAAGTCTATTTATTCTCTCACCTCTAAACAACCAGAGAGAGAATGACCAGTCTTTCCCCACACAAAACCTTAATAGGCACCTTATCCATAATACACAGGTACTAGAGGATTCACACAATTCTACCAATCAATAATTTCCCTACCAATTACCGTACCATGCTTTACCTTAATTACAAGATAGGTCAGTTACAAAGGTAAACTAACCACAGTGACTCCAGAGTCGCATTCACACCACTTTACTAGTCGTCAATCAGCTCCCGTGTACTCATCGGGCCATAGGTTACACGACTTGCCCAAACCAAAACATTATCCCCACTTCTTCTCGAAAATTCCTATCGAAGGTGGGGTTCAAGGATCTTCATCCTAATCCACAACAATCTCGGGACTCACCTTGCATCGATGCAATCCTTCTTTACTAACCTGTCTACCTCACTGTAATCATCAGCTTGATATAAAATTTTCTGGTTGATCATCTCGAACCAAAATATTTTCATCTGTGAGTGTTGCATCCGTAGATAATCTCAATATGTCTCACCTATCAACAACTCCCACTTACAATATCTCACATTAAGTGGTACTTTATACCCCCTTTCTTTCTCTGGGGTGTACCAAAAGTCTCGACGCTTGCACTTTTTGTCATAATGCGCATTTCTGTGTCCGTTTACCTTTACGCGCAAGCCACTCTCAACAGTTGGATTTCCTTTTATCATGAGATACCCTTTTAAGTGGCTTCTCACAGCCTTTCAACCCATTTTGGGTGTGCTACTTTCATTGCACACATATATTGGGATTATCTCCCTTCTCACATGACATTCAATCCATCATGCCATTCCAGCTCATTTATAAGTGCCCCACATGCATATATTCCACACGTTTATTTCCATGTCCTCCTATTTGGGACGATTTGAAATTAGCTGACCAGGGCGCCCATACACCCTCTAATCCGTGCATTTTTGCACAACACTTGAAACGTCATACAGTTTCCTCAAAATTGTCCTCGCATTCTCGACGTGGCTATAACACATGGGTATTCTCAATCACCCCATAAATCAAAATTTAATTCTCATCGACATCGTTCCACCCTACAACTCTTGGTGAGAAGAAATATTTCCAGTGCTCTCTCACAACACTACCAGCTCCACAGGTCTTATACTATATAATAGCTCTCAGCTCAAAGTGTTTTCTCCACACATTCATTGATTAACATTCAAAACTGATGCCTTAACATCCATCGATGTCTCTCTAATCACGATGTTCATCAAGGTCCATGCGTATCTCATCACGCATTAACATTCAAACAAGGAACTTTCCCCCAATACTCTATCACTCGGCATTGGCGGTAATCAAATTCCATAAAACTCAAACACATAACCAGGGCTCCCAAAATCCTGTCCCTAGACATATAAATATAAATCTCAACTCCCACGTCTCTATAGAAGTGATATAACAATGTTCTCTCCCTATCACCACGCTTTGAGCGCTAAACATAGTGATGAGCTCAATCTCTCCGCTCGACAGTAAATCCACTATACCTCAAATCACATCAATAAAGTCCCTACACACCGGGATCAAATATCTCGAGACAACCATACTCTATGGAGTCTCTATCATAACAAAATATAAATGCGAGCTCGACCCTCTCTCAGGTGAGGCATCGCCAAAACCACCAACCCTTCCCTAGAGCAGCAAACATGATAGCCTAGCAATATCATCCCACTATCATTCCAACCAGTCCATACCCGTATAACACCACTAAAATGAGTAATTCCAATAAAATATATACCACTATGCCTACACCCGTTTCCCAATGGATGAAACCAAAAATAACCCCGATATAGCAAGGAAATATATATAAACATAATAATGTTATCGATATACACACTAAACTCGTCTCACACGCGAAACTAGTGCTAATCAAGATATCGTGACTCGCTCGTAACACACAAGGCCTACCTCATTCACCCGAGGTTAAAACTCATTTCTCTATCTTGCTAATTTCCCTGGCTGGTTAAATGGTTCCCGGACATGACACATTTATCCGAACTGAACCAAAAACTATCTTAATCATTTCCCCTGCTAGGCAGAATCCCTTTGGGTAAAGACAATGCATGTGGTCCTGCTCCCCATATAAAAATACCTCTTCAACTAATCCACTTATCTTCATCCATGCTGACCGTATTAGGGTTGTCCTTATCTCTGACCTTGGTAGCCTCATACCTAACGGCCACCCTCATTGTTCCCTTAACTCCTTGGCCCTTAGGAACGCACTACAGGCCTTACCACTTCCAATTGAATCCATCATCACTCGGTAGGAATTCAGATATCTAAATCATTTAAATGGGTCCCCTAATAGATCTCCCCCTACAACATTTCACTAGCACCATTTCATTCAGTCTTACTGTGACACCCCGCCTAATAAAATACAAGGCGATCACTCTTGTACCAAATTAAAACAAGAGTTGCATATGGGTCATTCTTAGCATCGCTGTCGAAAACCAAATTAATTACTAATAACCTATTAGGTTGGCGTCAAAATTTTATTTAACTAATATTTTTAATGAAATCAAATAAGTAAAGCCATCGCACAGTTTATATAAATGAAACTGAAAAGAAATAAAATAACCGAACACTTGGTTCCACAATACTACAATCAAAATAAATACCGCACTCAAAGGCGGTAAAAGAATAAATAAATGCAAGTGGGTTGCTAGCCCGAATGTTTATACAGTACCTCCTATCTAGATTACAAGAATATAATCATCTACAGTGAACATGCATGCATCCATAGCTACTACGGCAGACGTCTGACTCGAAAGAATCATCATCCAGGCATCCCTGTGTTTGGACACCTATATATAATATATATAGCAAGAAAAGGAAAAATAGGAAAACGGGTCAGAGCCCGAGTTGAAAAAATATTTTTCAAGTGCATAAATGCTTTATTTTAATTTTATTAAATAGGTTTTGTCTCATATTTAAGTTGGTATCGTACTCCCATGAGATACCCCTCACCCATCTTCTAATAGTGCACACCTAACGCCTCCATTAAGACCCCTAGTTAAGCTACCCCGCCTAACAACTCTATTTTTCCAGACCTCTAGAAACCTCAAAACCCATGTACTAAGGGCTAAACTTCTCACCATTCTAAACACTGCACTACGTTCGTGCGTGGGGTGTCTCGCGAAGCGAAATCTAAACAAGGAACCCCCTGATACACTACTACTTGGCAGTGTCAATGGTCGAGATCCATTAGGCCCTCAGTACAAAATGAATATATAAACATACTTATATAATAATATACATATCATACTCACTCTCATATACATGTTACAATATACATCCAGATATTATCTCCCGGACTAAGGTTTACTCTATATTCATTTTTATAATACACATCCGGATAGAATCTCCTGGACTGAGATTTACTCTTTCATCATTTTATCTCTATACGTTAGCAGATATATATATATATATATATATATATTCTTCCTCTCATACACAAGTAGTGTACTAAACACACAAGTACTGTAACCATCCCAACGAGCTATAACTCGAGGATGCGGTCTCATAGTGACTATCCAACCCCGAGTTTACTCATTGTACCTCTGTACCAAGTTATACACTCTCAATGGTCATGGTAAAAACACACAACGGTGGAGGCGGTCATGTTCCCCCTATAAGTGGAGTTACACACATTGCACTCGAATGCGGGGGGATAATGACCTGGGGACTATACTCTCCCTACTCCTCAAGCCAGGGGATTCACCCACATCGCGTAACTTCCCTGGATCGCACTAGAGAAATATATAATCTGGCTGTTCCAACCCTATACCAAAGAAAAGCCCGTGGAAACAGCCTCTAAGATATACATACATCAATCACACACACACACACACACACACACACACACACACACACACACACATATATATACATATATATATATATATTTACTCATATCATATGTAATATATACTATAATCACATTGTATATATATACATATATACATATACAATCACCACTCCTCAAGTGAATACCTGGTTATAATTGTCAATCTCATAAAGGTTATTAAGTATTTTCCTACTTAAATATATCTCACACCTTCATCGCTGTTAGGGATACATGCACTCTCCAAATATCCTGATACAAAACCGTATAATAAGTATAGCCTCAACTTATCTTTAACCCGTAACCCAAATTCCATCCTAATCACCTCGTAGGAGTTACTCACTAATTCCATATACACTTTCTCTTTCCTACTTGCACGACTATTCAGCTATAATCGCTCGCTAAAATAATCCCTCGGGTGTCCCTCACTTCGAACATCCATAATTAAATAAATCTTGGGCTTTTCCCCATTTATCCAATTTATACAATGCACCCCAATAATAATTATTCAAAAGTCCCCTCTTATACGTATGGAAATCCCAAATTTTCTAATACTCCAATTTATTCATTTTCCTCAAAAATATACATTAATACCACACAATTATATCACCCTCCTAGCCCCCGTAAGTTTTTCCCCAAATGGCTAGTGCTAGATTACTATACATATGCTTAATTCCTCAAGTGAATAAGCTAGAACCAATAAGAAATTGGAACTCAACCCATATGATTAACCCTAGGCAATATTGCCAAAAATTCTTCAAGATCGATCAATCGACCTTTATCCCTCGATCGATCGATGGTCGATCGATCAATCCTATACCCTCGATCGATCGATCGCTTCAGACAGCTTCTTCTCTGAGAAGCTATTTCGGCCATTAAAGCTTCTCCCAAGCTTTTATCTCCTACCCCAACGTCCTCCGACCTCAAACAACGATATGTACACATATAAAATGGGTTCTAAACGTCCTAGAACCCAAAACCAACAAATGATTTCAATAATTTCCTAAATTGCTCAAATTGGATAAAAGTCGGGGTTTACTCGTTTATTTTCTTAAAACCCATTTTGATTCATAAAATCCCATCCCGAAAATCTTCTGATTTGTTTATACCAAATTTTGATATGATATTTATGCTCCAAAATAAATAAAGCAAGTAAAAACGTGCCTCATGGATAAAATTCGACGATCCCGAGTCGAATCCCGCGGAGTTTGGCCGGAACCTCCCTTTTTTTCCTCTTTTCTCTCCTCCTCTGCTCTCCTCTTTCTTTTCTCTCTTCTCTTCCCCTCTCCCTCCTTATATAGGGATAAATTAAGGTTTTATCCATTTAAACCCAAAAATGACTCGTTTACTCAATTACGAGTTACTTTTAATCCAAAAAATTCTCGAAGCCTAAACAATACCCCTGGATACTCTATTCTAACTATCTCGGCCATTCCGAGACCAACCGCGCAATCGGAATTTCCATCCTAGGTACTTGACCACAACCCACTAATTAAACTCGACATATCTCAATACGGGTTTTCCAATTAAAATCTTATCCTTTGTCGCTTTACCCACTACGACATGTAATTAAATAATCCAACTGATTTACTTAGTCCCAAAAGTAAATGAAACGCACCTCTGAAATCATCCAACCTTCAAAAATTCCAAAAATTATTATTCAGAGAAATACCTTTAATTCTCACTTTACACTCATTTATGAAATTTAATTATTACCAAAAGTATGGGGTGTTACATACTCCCCCCTTACAACGGAATTTCGTCCTCGAAATTCAGATGCAACCAACACTATCCTAGGATCGCTCCACTTCCTAATGCCTCAAGGGGAAAAGTACTAACCCAATGGCTCTCAACCATATACTCATTCGGCACTCACCTCCAACCAGGGTTATATGACACTATACTGCTACCACGGTCGTAAAGTGACTCTAAAACATTACATTGCACCCATCGTTTCTATTGCTCCATGTAGAAAGATGAGCCTACAGCCGTCGATCTAACATCCAAACACTATTCTAAACGCCCGCTCATATATATATCTGGATATCTAATTCCCCCTAAAAATAAATTTCTCTAACGCTCGACCACCCTCGTTAGTGTTATCTCTTATTGCCCTATACAATTGGATTACCGCCTACATCTCACCACGTTCCTTCCGACCCATACCAATCCCTCTTATACTGCCTAACGACATAATCTTCAACTTATATACAATACCTCTTCTATTTCAGACGGTATATAAAACTAATTTACCAATTTACCCATACACCTTTTTACTCGAGTCTATCAGCACAATCATTGGAAACATTTAACATGTACACTTTCTCTAAACAATTGGGCTTTCCTCGGTGTAATACTTACACATGGGTCCTCCCAACTAGCGAAATTAAATTTTTCTCAGAGTTAATCAACCAACCTTCTTGTGGTTTACTTCCCAAAATTTTCCTATATCGGCCCCATCAACTCTATGGAATTTACTCCTAAATAATCCTACGATCTATGCGCTACCCTATCCACACTAAACGAGTATAATCCTAAGTATATGCCTAGGACCCAAGGCCTCTCTCAACTTCTGACATTTTCTCAGTTTCATGTGTGGGACGTCTTGCAAACAAAAATCCAGACAAGGAACCCTCCCGTTACACTACTCCCTCGCATCTTCGGTCACCGAGATATAAGGGACTAAGGAACATCAGCGGGACGTCCTAAATCTTACCTCACTAACCTACCCACGTACATCTACCACTCCATCCTCCCCCTTTGGAAAAAAGAAAGTCTAATTAATCAAGGTTCCTACTCCCTTCAAACCTGTTTTGAACATCACACCCAAAATATATTGTCTTTGAATTTTCCTTCTCATCAAAGCCTAGCTACAAGACTTAAATCAATTTCCTTTACCTTGTCTCACCTACCTACTAGTGGTGAGGGAACCATTTTAGTGCTTTTCCATAGCACTTCCATCTCTAAGCATACCATCATCACACGACTCTCAGCCTATAATGTTTCATCCACACTATATGACTTATTCACAAAATCAACAGTCTTGCATCCTTTAACATCTCTCCACTCCCGACGTCATTAAGGTTCATGCGTGGAGCGTCTCGCAAGAATAATACAAACAAGGAACTCCTCCAATACACTACTACTTAACTTTGTCGGTTGTGGAGGTCCGTTAACTTCAAATATTCTACTGGGATAAACCCATCCCACCCATCAACAAAATGTGGTCGGGACTCCTATTTCCTTCCAGGAGCCACACCACCAGGCGCTTATACTAACACTATGTCCTTAGTGCGAACAACAACAAAATTAATCTTGCAGCTTAACAATAAATCTGAAACACCTTAAATCATATCTATAAGGTCGCCACTCACTCAAATCATAATAAGGAAACCTCTTCTTACCAAAGTTCCATCTACCCATAACAATAAAGGAAAACTCAACCTGTAACCAGGTGAGATATCGCAATAATAACCTATTCCACTCTAGAACCGCATACACGATAGTCTTGCAATCATTAGCCTGCTATCGTTCCAACCAATGAGAAACATATTATACTCAGAAAACACTATACTCGTATATCATACATATAACTAGCAATACAACCCATATATATATATATATATATATTAAAAATATCAACACTCGCTTTTACAGCGAATGAAAGAAAATATAACTCCACTACTGCGGAAAACACATAGACATGCACTATATTAATGTTATCGATACTGCCACAAAGCTCGAATTACATACACGAACCTAGGGCTAACGAAATATCGCGACTCTATCTAGTCACACCAAATATACCTCCTTCATCTGAGGTAAAGCTCATAATAATAACTTCGCCAGTCAGTTGATCCAAAACTATTTTAAATCGATGCCCTACCTTGGCATCATATTCTTGTCCTTTAATTTCTATTAGGAAAGGACTACCCTGACCATGTTGAGATTATCAGTATCTTGGACTCTATAGCCTCGATCCTGACAATTTCCTTCATAGTTCCCTTTTCTTTTAATTACAAGGAAACTCTACTACCGGCTTCAATAGCCCTGGTTCCATGAATTCCTCGGGTGGATGTCCACTAATGGGTTCCATGGATACAAATTCTCCACAAGTGTTAGCAACACTTATTCAGCAAACCTATCCTTCCACTAAAGGACCCTGTTTTCATTGTACCTACCTTACTTAGGTACAAAGCTTACTTATCCTTATCACTCTTGATTCACGATCGGTATCTAACCGAACCTTATGTGAATGATCCAAACACTGCATTCTATTCATTACTGATAACCCAAAGGAACTAATGGTTATATCCATCTGTAAGATCCCTCTATAAGCTAAACATACTTCTCCCTTACACATGGTGACTACCGTTCCCACCATTTCAGCATTGCTCCCCTGAGTGAAAAATTTTCTTCAAATTTTCACATATGGTTATTTTTCCATAACCTACTCTAATCCCAGGCTCCCGAGCCTTCTACTTCCACTACGTAAAGCTACACTGACTCCGTATGACTTAAACCTCAACGTATGGTAACTTCTTTCCAATTTAACTTTATCGGGTAATATATGTTTTGAACCACTTCCTACTACAGTGGTACTTGGATACTCATGACTACTATACTCTAGTAGTCACCACAACAATCCTTAGCAACTTCCACAAGGGGAGTGACCTATGTTACGGTCAAAGTCCCTAACTTAACTAGCTGTTCCAGCTAAGCCCCGCCTCCTGCTTCCTTCATCACGGCCTTCCCTGGTCTCCCTTCCTCGATAAGCACAGGAACCTCAAATGAGTAAGCAAAAGATTCACTAAAATCTTATATAATAGCAGGAGAACGAAATCTCATAAGAGGAATCAACAATCCTAATCCTGAGGCTCTATATCAAATCGAAGGCAATGTTGAAAGCGTAGTACATCCGCATAGATTCCCAAGGACACTAGAACCTGATGCTCTTATACCATCTGTGGCACCCCGCCTAATAAAATACTAGGCGATCACTCTTGTACAAAATTAAAAGTGGAGTCGCATTTGGGTCATTTTTAGCATCACTGTCGAAAACCAAATTAATTACTAATAACCTATTAGGCTGGCGTCAAAATTTTATTTAACTAATCTTTTTATTCAAATCAAATAAGTAAAGCCATCGCACATTTTATATCAATGAAACTGAAAAGAAATAAAATACGTGAACACTCGGTTCAACAATACTACAATAAGAATAAATGCCGCACTCAAAGGTGATAAAAGAATAAATAAATGCAAGTGGGTTGTTATCCCGAATATTTATACAATACCTCCTATCTAGATTACAAGCATAAAAGCATCTATAGTGAACCTGCATGCATCCACAGCTGCTGCAGCAGACGTCTCACTCGAAGGAATCATCATTCAGGCGTCCCTGTGTCTGGACACATATATATAATATATAGCAAGAAAATGAAAAATAGGAAAACGGGTCAGAGCCCGACTTGAAAAATATTTTGCAAGTGCATAAATGCTTTATTTTTTATTTTTTTAAAATAGGTTTTATCTCATATTTAAGTTGGTATCGCACTCCCATGAGATACCCCTCACCCCTCTTCTAATAGTGCACACCTAACGCCTCCATTGAGACCCCTAGTTAAGTTACCCAGCCTAACTACTCTATCTTCCCTGACCTCTAGAAACCTCAAAACCCGTGTACTAAGGGCTAAACTTCTCCCCATTATCAACACTGCACTACTTTTGTGCATGGGGTGTCTCGCGAAGCGAAATCCAAATAAGGAACCCCTCTGATACACTACTACTTAGCAGTGTCAATGGTCGAGATCCATTAGGCCCTCAGTACAAAACGAATATATAAACATACTAACATAATAATATACATATCATACTCACTCTCATATAAATCTTAAAATATACATCCGGATAATATCTCCCGGACTAAGGTTTACTCTATATTCATTTTTATAATACACATCCGGATAGAATCTCCCGGACTGAGATTTTATCTTTATTCATTTTATCTCTCTCTCTCTCTCTCTCTCTCTCTATATATATATATATATATATATATATATATATATTGTTGATATCATACACAAGTAGTGTACTAAACACAAAAGTACAATAACCATCCGAACGAGCTATAACTCGAGGATGCGATCTCATAGTTCTGATCCGACCCCGGGTTTACTCACTGTACCTTGGTACCAAGCCAGACTCTCTCAATGGTCATGGTAAAAACACCCAACGGTGTAGGCGGTCATGTTCCCCCTGCAAGTTGAGTTACACACATCACACTCGAACGCGGGACGATAATGACCTGGGGACTATACTCTCCCTACTCCTCAAGCCAGGGGATTCACCCACATCGCGCAACCTCCCTGGATCGCACTAGAGAAATATATAATCTGGTTGTTCTAACCCTATAATAAAGGAAATCCCGTGGAAACAGCCTCTAAGATACACATACATCAATCACACATAGATATATATGTACTCATATCGTATGTAATATATACTATAATCACATCGTATATAAATACATATATACATATACAATCATTTCTCCTCTAGTGAATACATGGCTATAATTTCCAATCTCATAAAGGTATTTATGTATTTTCCTACTTAAATATATCTCACACTTTCATCGTTGTTAGGGATTTATATACTCTCCAAATATCCCGATACAAAACCGTATAATAAGTATACCCTCAACTTATCTTTAACCTGTAACCCAAATTCCATCCTAGTCACCTCGTAGGAGTTGCTCACTAATTCCATATACACTTCCTCTTTCCTACTCGCACGACTATTCAGCTATAATCGCTCCCTAAAATAATCCCTTGGGTGTCCCTCACTTCGAACATCCATAATTAAATAAATCTTGGATTTTACCCCATTTATCCAATTTATACAATTCACCCCAATAATAATTATTCAAAAGTCCCCTCTTATACATCTGCAAATTCCAAATTTTCTAATCCTCCAATTTATTCATTTTGCTAAAAAATATACCTTAATACCGCACAATTATATCACCTACTAGCCCCCATAAGCTTTTCCCCAAATGGTTAGTGCTAGATTATTATACATATGCTTAATTCCTCAAGTGAATAAGCTAGAACCAATCAAAAATTGGAACTCAACCCATAGAATTAACCCTAAGCAAAATTGCCAAAAATTCTGCAGGGTCGATCGATCGACCCTTGGCCCTCGATCGATCGATGGTCGATCGATCGATCCTATACCCATGATCGATCGATCGCTTCAGACAGCTTCTTATTCAAGAAGCTGTTTCGGCCATTAAAGCTGCTCCCAAGCTTTTATATCCTACCCCAACGTCCTCCAACCTCAAACAACGATATGCACACATATAAAATGGGTTATAAACATCCTAGAACCCCAAACCAACAAATGATTTCAGTAATTTCCTAAATTTCTGAAATTAGATAAAAGTCAGGGTTTACTCGTTTATTTTCCGGAAACCCATTTTGATTCATAAAATACCATCCCGAAAATCTTCTGATTTGTTTATACCAAATTTTCATATCATATTTATGCTCCAAAATAAATATAGAAAGTAAACACTTGCCTCGTGGATAAAATCCGACGATCCCGAGTCGAATCCCGCGGAGTTTGAACGGAACCTCCCTTTTTTTCCTCTTTTCTCTCCTCCTCTCCTCTCCTCTTTCTTTTCTCTCTTTTCTTCCCCTCCCCCTCCTTATATAGGGAGAAATTAAGGGTTTATCCATTTAAACCCAAAAATGACTCGTTTACTCAATTACGAGTTCCTTTTAATCCCAAACATTCTCGGAGCCTAAACAATACCCCCGGATACTCTATTCTAACTATCTTGGCCATTCCGAGACCAACCACGCAATCGGAATTTCCATCTAAGGTACTTGATCGCAACCCACTAATTAAACCCGACATATCTCAATACGGGTTTTCCAATTAAAATCTTATCCTTTGTCGCTTTACCAACTGCGACATGTAATTAAATAATCCAACTTATTTACTTAGTCCCAAAAGTAAATGAAACGCACCTCTGAAATCATCCAACCTTTAAAAATTCCAAATATTATTATTTAGAGAAAAACCTCAAATTCTCACTTTACACACATTTATGAAATTTAATTATTCCCAAAAGTACGGGGTGTTACACTTACTCCCTAAGTAAATCCTTCAAAGCTTTTACCTCCCTTCAAATAGAAGCATTAGTATTCTCACTGACAAAAACACGACTTGGTTGCCATTTGCTTCGACCTTCCAAGAATAATTTCCCATAAGTGTTGGCGACTCCTCTCATGAGTCCATTACCCACTTTAAATGCTCTTTTCTCCTTTGTACCAAATGTGGTGATTTACTCCTCCATTCTAACACATCTCCTACAACCCAAGAAAAATATTTACCCTAATTTCACTTTCGGGTATACCACACTCTGCTGTATGCCAAAGTCCCTAGGTATTTCATATTCATTGGCTAACACAATCTCCTCATATACTAACATTCCAACGGGTGGTCCTCTTTAAAGAACCCTCCAACTCTCTCTCCCATTATAACCATATTGGGGGAGTCTAGTTTAGCACCACTTTCTGTTATAGCGGTACTTGAAATTATATGCTGCGCCCTAGCAGTCCTTACAGCCCCAACTTCCCGAGAAAAAATTAGGGGTGACCTAGTCTACAGTCATCGTCCCCAAAATATTCTATAACTCCAACTAATCCCCCGCCTCCTGCTGTTCTCATAATGGCCCTCATTGGCCATCCTTTGCGCAATCAATACATAAAGTACACCCAAATGCATATAAGATTTACTATAATTATACACTATAGCAGGAAAACGAAATCTCACCATAGGAATCAACAATCCTACGCGTAGGGGTCAATATCAAATAAAAAGCAATGTTGGAAACATGGCACGTCCACAAAGATTCCTAAGGACACTAGAATCTGATGCTTTGATACCACCTGTGACACCTCGCCTAATAAAATATCGGGTAATCAGTCCTATATCAAATTAAATAGGAATCTCAAATGGTTTCATTCTCAACATCACTGTCGAAAACCAATTAATAACTAATAACCTATTAGTCATGGCATCAAAATTTTTAACTTTCTAATCTTTTTAACCTAAAAGCTTAATCAATCCATAATAATATGAACCACAACTTAAATGAATGAATAAATAACCGATAACTCTCGGTAAAATAATTATACAATCATATCGAATAGGCATAAAATTTAAAAATGCTGCAAATAAGATAAAAGACAACAGTTGGGCAACATGCCCGAATATTACACAGTACCTCCTACCTAGATCACAAGGATATAAGAGTCTAAACAATTTCCTGCCAACATCTACAACTACAGCAACAACATTTGACTCGAAAGGATTGTCATCCAGGCGTCCTTGTGTCTGGATACCTAAAATGTATACAAAGAGGAAGAGAAAGAAAAATAGATACGGCTCAGATCCCGAGTTTTGAAAAAAAAATTATAGCAAGTTCTTAACATACTTTAATATATAAAATATGTTATTCTCCATATTTAAACTGGTGTCGCACTCACATGAGATAACCCCTCACCTCTCAACTAATTGTGCACACCTAACGCATGTATTTTAAAACACCCTAGTTTGGTACCCAGCCTAACTAGCACCTCGCAAAACTCCCAAGTCACCATACGCTAACACATACCCCGCGTAATATAAAATATTCTAAGCTATCGCCTAAGCTTATACATTATAATCTCTCATTTACAAATTATTCTTACATTATGAATAACTTTCACTAGTTATTTACACTATTCGCATTTTAATGTTATTAGCTTCGTATATAAAATTCTCATCTTTATATACGTATATCACATATTTTATTCTGGATTTTATACTCACGGATGATCCAAAATTAATCTTACATTCCATTATTTATTTTGTCCGTATATATATGTTTCACATCTCGTATATATATATACAATATACTATATGCATCAAGTATATCCATACTTATATGTCACACACTATATAAGTATAATAACCATCCCTCAGAGCTATAACTCAATGGATGCAGTATCTACAATGCTATCATCCTCTAGGGGGAAGACACAATGACCTGGGAAATCGGGACGGGATGTGACACCGATGTAACACCCCGCCCGCCCGGGGAGAGCGAACAGAGCGCTAATGCGATAAAATAAATTCAAATCCACAAGTGACAAGGTATAGAGCATCTAAATAAACCGGCAATAATATAAATCCACTAATATCAATCTCTTCAATTACAACAAGTCTCTCGAATTAAAATTACAACTATCTAACTCGAATAAAAATACAAATCTCCAAAGCTCTATACATCAAAATAATACAAATCTTTCCCAAACAATCCTGGCTAAAATCAATCTCCATAGCGCCCAAAAATCCGCACTAACCTGCCACTAAAAGAAAATATGGGGAAAGTACACAATACGACAAGAAAGATTCTCAACAAATATATGTTAGCGATGAATAAAACGTAAAAACACGAGTACGAATATTCAAATCAAAATGCAAATCTCAAAGCATTTATCAATATAATTTCTCAACAACACATCAATGGGTAACCAGGCCTTACCCCATTCTCATATGCTTTATCAAGCCATAGCCCGGGAATAGGTATTTTGGCGAGTTCACAACATCCGTGCCATATTAAAATCTCATGACAACGTGCTCAACAATAATATAATGATACCACATGAATCAAATAATTTCAACAATTATTTTCCAGATTTTAGTGAATTTATCAATTCAAATATGAGTTCAATTAAACAAGAATTCAAAGAGAATGACACTCGCGATATTTAAGGAGCATATTGTGTAAAACCCCATACCTCAAACCATGATGAGAAACCAATGATCACATCCTCAAGATCAACACAAAAGATCTACAAAAGCTCCTCCAAGGACCTCCAACAAAATAGCCCCAAGAACACCTCTAATCTAAGGTTGGAACTCACAAATCTTAAGGGCCAATGTGTATATAAAAAGAAGAGGAATATAAAATATATTTGCTGCCAAAATTTGTGCCAAAAGTATGTTAAAAAGGTTTGCCACTACTTCCTTTTTATAATGCAAAGAAATGAAGAGTTGGAATCCAAAAGACTCCTTTAAATAAGGCAAATAAATGAAGAGTTGGAAGTCAAAACAACTCCAAGAGTTAAAAACATTTAAAAATCATTTTAAAATCCGTTTTAACTCCGTTTTCGAAACCGTTTGAAATTCTCACCTTAAAAAATAATAACCAGCATAATTGAGCAATAAAAATAATTTTATCAAAAACTTTATTTTCCTCCATTTTCCAAAAATGAATTAAAATAGCCCAAAATTACACAGGTTGTTACAACCGACCCAAACCCAAACCACAACGTATGGGAAGAGGTTTTAGTTCCTCACCAAAAATGAGAGCGAAACAAACCCACCACATTTCAACCTTGATAAAAGTCACAAAATATAAAAATGGATTCTATGACCTGGGGACTATACGATCCCTGCTCCTCAAGCCGGGTGCCTCACCCACATCGTGAAACTTATGATAGAACTAGAGGGGTATGCTTCACATAGAGATATATTCATAATCGCATCATATATAAACTATCTCTATACCTGTATATATATATATATATATATATATATATATATATATATATATATCACATCAATTTCGATTATCATGCCTATCTCTCGTGGCATTAGCCTATAATCCTAAATATACCAATTCGTATATATAATTAAGTATGCACACAACTTATTTTAATCCCATAAGTATTCACTCACTTATGATAGAATATCACCTTTATTTCATCTGAATATTACCTTTTCGCGTCTAGCTAGTATTCGTAAATCATCCTATTCGCACCTTCGGATTTACTCACATGTCGTTCATCCCAAACATTCCTAAAATTTATGCCCCGAATTTTATTCATACTAACCCGAGATTTATACATTACTCACTTCATCATTTAGAGGTCCTCACACTCAATAAAGTATCCCTTATTATTTTTATTCAAACGAAATTCGTCTTCAATTCCCTTTAGTCCAAGAAAACCCTCTCAAATATTTCTGCCAAAAACGAACCGATCCGGTTCGAGACAAATGAACCGATCCGGTTCGAGAAAAATGAACCGAATGATAACACCAAAAATGAACCGAACCGCATATGAACCAGTTCTATGTGAACAGTTTTTGTTCTCTACGAGTTCATCTTCTTCTACACCTCATAAAAATCACTCCAACACTCATCCAACTCAAATTTTATGATCTCCAACATTAATAACCATCAATATTCTCATCTACACATTAATTTGTTCTTGGAATTCATTAATTAAACTAAGAAAATTAACCCTTTTTCTTAATTAAACCCTAACTTTCATTTCCTCCAATTTCTCACCATAATTTACACCATTAACATGAATTATAACTTAGATTTGATGCAGGATTATTATCACATCAAAATAATATGAAATCATCTCTTAAAAACCCATTTTTGTGCAAGAGTCCCAAACCCAAAATCTTATAGTTTTTACACCAACTGTAATATGAACAATAAACACACTTAAATCATTAAAGCCAGTTTAACACTTTCCTGATTGGATAAATTCGCTGATCTCATGTCGGAATCCACCCGAGCTTGGCTCGAGTCTCCTATTTCTTCCTTTATCTTCTTATTTCTTCTTTTCTTTCTTTTCTTTTCTTCTATCTTTCTCACGACTTATAAGAGAAGAAAATAAGGGTTATCCACTTATTAAACCCAAAATGGACTCGTATACACAAATACGAGTCCCTACTGATCCAAAAAGTCCCCGAAATCCAAACACTACCCCAAATACTCTATTCTGACTATCTCGACCCTTCTGAGACCAACTGTGCACTAGAAATATCCATCCGAGTCACTTATGAAAAATTCACGTCTTAAACCCAACACCTCCACACGTGTTTTTCGCATAAAATAACATCACTTGTTGTTCACCTGTGGCATGAAAATAATTAGTCCATCTCATTTACTTTAAGTTCTCAAATTCTTAAATTACACCCACTCATGTAATTTAAATATCCTTAAATGTACGGGGTATTGCATGACATGCCTAAAATATTATATGCTCACACTTATGATAATTGTTCTCTTTTGATTAAGTAGGTTTATTTTGGCCTAGGGGACAATATTATGTAAGAGTGAGAAATAATTAAATATTTTCTGTATCATGCTTGAGGCTACAGTTTAAGGATTATGTCTTCAAAAACTTATTTCCAGGCTTGGAGTTGTCGACACTAGGTACCAAGTCGTTGAAATATTATGATAAGGCCGCTACAATCTTCGCTATAAAGAACTTATACATATTTTAAAGAACTTAAGCACATTAGGATGTAATACCTATATGTGAACGAAGAAGTTCAGAAACAATAAGTGTCAATTGAACACATTATTTCAAGTGTTTACATAACACATCCACTAATAAATGGTCTATCACCAAAGGATAATTCAAGAAGCATGCTTAAGATATGGAGCTTGAGTGCAGCCAATTAAGTACAAGTGTTGTGGATTCTTTAGTGCTTATTTTTTAACACTATATTTGATATCAATTAAAGTGTATTATGAACATTTCAATTTATGTCTTGCAATATAAGTTTACATTCATGTGAATTGATGAATGTGAAAAAAATAATCTTTTATATAAGACATTATTGAATAACCCAAATTATATACCTTGTTAGATGAGTTGTTAATGGTGTGGTACATGGAAGCAATCATGCCCTTTAATTAGTATATGAGCATCATGACGTTCATGGTTTGTTTGATTAAAGTGTTTATGCAAAATCATTTAAGGATGACTCGAAGATTATTGGGCGCCTTACGATAATTATGGACCAAATGGGAGAATGTTAGAATTATTTAAATAATAATTCTCAATAATGTGCTCCATAATTATATTAATACCAAAAGTCACTTTAGTTAACGAAATGTTACGCCAAAGACCAAGAGTCAAAAGGACTCTTGAGAATCTACATTGATGGACGGTTGATAAAATTGGTATCTCAAAAGAAAATCCGTAAACATTAGGATCACATGATATTTTAGTGTTACCTGGTCTGATACCAATTTGAGGGTGCAAGTGATCTAATGGGCAAATTTGTATAATAAATTGCTACAGACATAATTTAATTTTTAATTAATTTTATCTTCAATTAATTATGGTGTGCACAAAAGATGATTTCAAATTTCAATATTGAAGCCAAGCACGCAAATAACACACGATATGAGGAAAAATTCTTAAAAAGGGAAAAACCTTTTATTTCAGTGCTATTGAGAGTTTTGAACAACAATCGACTTACAAAGACTTAGATACACTAAATGAGATGCGTAGAGTCTTAAAAACATCAATAGAATACGACTCAACTCCAGAGTCGTCCACAAGTAGCAGTCTACCCTCGATATCCACCGATTAGCCTCGTCTTCTTCTTCAGTAATGAAACCCCATTTCACAAATCAGGAGTATAGAAAAGTCTCTATAAAATTAATTCAGTAAGAAATCTTTCTTGTGATGTGGTAAACGGATCTTGAATAATTCGAAGGGTTTTGGAATATATTTAGAGCTATTTGATCACAAAAGGAGAATTCAGAAAGGTGTTTATGTTTGTAAAAAGAGTTCTTAAGAGGTCTAATACCGTTCATCCTTTTTATAAGAAGGTTGGATTAAAAGGATAAACACAAAATATTTGGGATAGATATCATTTAAAAATTAAATTTTTCCCGATAATTCGAACGAAACGGGAAATCATTTGAATGACACCATGTACCTTGTTAGAATGACTTCGAAAGAAGTCTTCGAACGATATTCCAGAGAGTGAAGAAAAAAAAGGATTGTTTGAAGTTTGAGCCATCTCGTTTGAACAAAAGAACAAATTCGTTCGAATGACACATGTTCTCGTTCAAACGAGGTGCAAAAATCTGGAAATTTTTTCTATAAGAAAATTCAAACAACTTTTAAGTAAAATAACTTCTTAAAAATGTTTTAAACCCTATAAATGATTAAAATACATTTTACCAATATTACTCGCAACTTCTTCTATGAATGTTGAGATGAACAATTCCTCCAATCTTCAACTGTCTTCAACTTTGTATATGATCCTTGAGAAGTCGCGCAGGTGGCGTGTTTGTGTAATGGTGTACTCCACACCAACAAAAATAAAATATGAGCAATTATAAATCTTTATCGTACAAATATCTCCCTTTTTCTATTTCTGTATAAAACACAAACCTAAGCGAAATTGAATCCTATTGAATTAAAACAATAACTAGCATCCTAAAAATAAAATGGAACGTAGAATTTGTGCAAGTCTTCAAATGGAATGGATCATCTTTCCTTTGGTTGGATTTACCTTCATCTTATGTGGTACCAAGTGATCATCATCCAAGCGAAACATTGTACACACATAAGACCAAAAAAATACCGTGACCCATGCCAGTTTGAAACAGAAAATAAAAAAACATTAAAAAACTCCCCCTCAATGTTTTCTCCGCCCTCTATGTCCATAATAGATAAAGGAGTAGAAACTAGGCCTTCATGTATAAGAATCACATGAAAAAGTAATATATCATCACAAGAATATTCAAGTACATTCAAGTAATGACAATCTCAAAGGTGATCATGAAGGGAACCTGGTTGAAATATGCTTCTATTTTTGAAATTTTTTATTTTTTAAGAAAAACATATAAAATGAACAAATATAACACACCATGGATCAATCACTAAAATAATCGAATCAAGAATGTAGAATGTTGAGGTGTGAACATTTTCTATTTATAAATCAACATTAACATTTATAACATGTGTGGACGACGTTAGGAGACACTCCTAACGACAAAACTCAGAGTCTACCTTAGGTGTAAAGATGGTGAACTCATATGAAATTGACTCAACTTAATTCAATATCATGAATATAAATGATTCTCACACTAATAATGCTAAACTATTTAATATTTTTTTTTAAAGTTCGTTGTGCAAACTCGTTGATCTTCGACTTTAACTCCATCAAAATATCTCATATATTATGAATTCACTCTCAATTATTTAGAAGAAATCACAATGATCATATGTAGTGAATCATCAATGAATCTAAGAAAAGTTGGACAACAACTTCTATTTTTATGTGCCTCAAATCTTTTTAGGCTCTTTTATGAAAATGGCAACTTTTAACGCAAAGAACATTTTTATCTTTCGTTGCCCATTTCCATTGCTTAACATATAATAAATTTTTTTGGAATACAAATGAAATTTAGGGAATGGTTCTTACATGTACAACTTATCTCTTTTTACATTTGAATCTTTATTGAGAAGAATTGAGATGAGAACATTGTATTCAAGAAATAACAAGTAAGTAGAATGTCCATAAAGCTTGTAAATATTTGCAATAAAGGAAACAAGGAGTCTAACATGTAGATAGTAATCATCAAAGATCAATGTAATGATACCCACATATTATTAATCCCATTATCGAAACAAAGTGATGTCTCACAACTCTACCAAAAAATCACGTGAGTGGAAATGATGGGCTGATCTGAATATCTTAAATGTTCATCCATGTATGGTGAAAAGGAAAAAACAAAACTCTTTCTGTCTTCTTCAAAAAATTTATCAAAATAAAAAAAAATCACTTTTTTGTTTTTAAAAAAAAATCTTTTTGTAATTTTCAAAAATTTTCCGGAAAACAAAACTCGTTTTTGAAAAAAATATCAAATAGAAATCATATAAATATACAATGATAATACAATATAGCAATAGGAATACACGATATGAACATGAGAATCATCATATTCCAGAGACAAGTCTCAACCTCAATCATTAGACCCGAAGGAGTTCTCGAAAGGAGAAGCCATCCTATGAAATTCCTCCATCAAACATTGTGAAGTCTTGACTAAATACACTAATTGCTCTAGAAAACTATCAAAATTTCTAGGATCATGTGTGGGAGCATGCAGAGTGTGACACCCTGCCTAATTAAATACCGGGTGATCAGTCCTTTATTAAATTAAAAATCAAGGTGAACGATTGGTTCATTCTTAGCATCACTGTCGCAAAATAAAATTTCCAATTTAAACACCCTAAATAATTAAGCTAAGTGTCAAAACAATTTTAAAACCTTATTTCCATTTTATTAAATACGATTATGAAAATCTTTTAAATAACCACCAATTTAACAACTCTGGTATATTAAAGATGGATAATAACACACAAGAATTAGATTCATCCATATAAACCAAACTAGTTTAAATTATAAATAAAACCATCCTGACAGTAATTAAATCCCAAAGAGTACCAACTAATGGAAATATAATGGAACGAAAATCTCTGACAACAATCCAAACGGAATAGAGAAAGGGGCGACACATGCCCTAACTAATAAGAACTAAAAATAGGAGTAGAATCAACAACGAGGTCGTCTAAGAAATGGCATGCAACTCCCACATAAGCTGCAGCGCGTTCGATCTAAAGAACCGAAGAATGACGCCTATGTGGCTCGGCACCTGTATTATATACATATATATACAAGAGAGAAGAAATAACAGGAAATGGGTCAGAGCCCGAGTGTAAAACAGTTTAAAATTAGTTTAGCAAGTATTTAAAATGCTTACCGGCTAATGTAACAACCATGTTAGTATGCGGCACTCTCTTGAGAATTTCTCACCTCTCGTCTAGTGTGCTCGCCTACCGCACTATTAATCCCATAAGTTTATTTTAACTTAACTTCCCCCATAAGGTTTCATCCCGTCATTTATTGTGGTTAATATGATTAATTTATGAAAATCAAGCTTTCTCATATATTTTAGTTTATTTGAAATGACTCAGCGATGTCACAAAAATTTTCAAACACTTATAACAAAATTGGAGTAATCATTCATTACTTAACTACTTTTATACACAGTATAAAGTTCTCCTACTTAAGGATATATATATATACTCTATGGTGCTGGCATACTCTGCTATCAAGTCTATGTACTACACAAATTAAGGGAAATACTAGTTCGGAATCACTCTCGAACTGTATTAACATAAAACACATACAAATGGAGGCCAAGCATAGTTCCAAGTCACAAAGAGGTCAGTACATACCCTCATGTATCTTTGGACCGTCTGACTATCAATCAGATAGCCTGTACCAAGGAATCCTATGTTTTAGGGTACGAGTCAATATCCCCCATAAAGGCCCAATCGAGATAAGACCATCCCGGCGCGGAAACCCCCGTGATAGCAAGTAGACCGAGTATGATTTTTATAGATACATAATATATGAACAATCACACAATCATATATATATATATATATATATATATCCACATTTTTAAATTAGGTGCTCTCACGACCCATAATTATATTTATCCGCTCTTAGCACATTTTTACTTTATCATCTCGCATAACGGATATGCAACTTTTATTCTCATATATATAAGTTACTCCACACTTACTTCTCGTCTCTCGAAGTATTCTAACTCCCTAAGAATGATTTCAGTAGGCACTCTCACTTACCTTCTAGTATAACTTCCTTATAAGTCTCGACCTTTTTATTAAACGTACGCATGATTTCATATGTGTGAATAACTCCCCGCTAACCCTTAATTTCATCTTACATTAAATTCTCACTCAACGGAGTTTACCTATACCCTACTAGTCCTATTTATATCCCATTATGCTCCAACAATAATAATCAAGGGTTGATACATATTTTAATCGGATTAAACAAACAAAAGAAAAATATGCAGTTTTCCAGGAGGGGTCGATTGATCGATGTAAGGGGGTCGATCGATCGATCATCAATCGATCGATGTTCTTGGGTCGATCGGTCGATCAAGCAGTTATGACAAAAAGTGCATTAACCCAGTTATGGGTTTGCCTCTCCAACCTCAACCAAATCTCCATATATCATTCCCAAACTCCCAACAAACGTTACTACAAGTACTATATACCAGAACACATAATTTTCTATGTAAAATATATCCCAATTCATCAATTACAACAATTTAATGGGTAAAATTTACCTGAACTTCAAGAACCCTAATTTTTTTTTCAATTCTACCCATTCTTTTCCATATTTCCTACTTCTAAATCCATACAAATTCGTGGTTTGTCCTCTCCATGCGATTTAGATATCCAAAATATGATTACTTCTTCTTCAACATGTGATTTTAAGTCTCAAAACGATACTTTCTTTCATGAAACAAGTTCTAAACAACCCTAGACTAACATGATTGAGACATTAACTAAAAATAAAGAAAGATAAATACTTGCCTAGAAATTGAGTTTTTAATTTGTGGAAGAAAGTGGTACGGTTGCGTTCCCCGTCACGCGATCTACGACTCAGTGGTGGTGGCGGTGCAAACGGTTGAATTTTCGGCCTTAAATTGCTTGGGAAACTTTCCCACTTCTACTCTAATGGCCGTTCTTTGATTTTGTTCTAGTTAACCCTAGAGGACAACTCCTAAATGATGATATAACTGTAACAACCCGTACTTTTGGAGACAATTAAATTCCATAATTGAGTATAAATTGGAATTTTGAGGAATTTCTCGAAATAGTGATTTTTGGGATTTTCGAGGATTTGATGATTTTCGATGGGTGTTGTATTTACTTTTGGGATTAATTAAATGAAATGGAGTATTTTAATAATATGTCATCGTTGGGTAAAGCGACGAAAGGTAAGATTTTAATGGGAATACCGCATTAAGTTATTTTGGGTTGAAATAGTGATTTGCGGTCAAGTACCTCAGATGATAATTTCAACTGCGTTGTGAGTTTCGAAATGGTCGAGATAGTCGAAAAAGAGTGTTCGATTGTCGAAATTGAGTTTCGGGGAATTTTCGAGTTAAACGGGCTCATAATTGAGTAAACGAGTCATTTTTGGGTTTTAGGGGTATTAACCCTTTTCTCCTTATATAAGGAGGGAGAAAGGGAGAGAATAGAAAGAAAAGAGAAATAAAAGAGAGAAGAGAGAGAGGAAGGAAGAAAGTGGAGAGAAAAGGGAGATCTCGGGCCAAACTCCGCCGGACTCAACTCAGGATCGTCGGATTATATCCACGAGGCAAGTGTTTACTTGCTTTATTTATTTTTGAGCATAAATCTCATATCGTAGTGTGATATTAACAAACCCTAAAGATTTTGGGTTGGGTTTTCGTGGATAAAACAAGTTTTCGGGAGTTAAAACGAATAAACCCCAATAATTTTCTAATTGGAGAAACTAGAAATTAATTGAAATTAATTGGTGATTTTGGGTTCTATGATGTTTAGAACCCATATTATATGTGCATATATAGTTGGTTGAGGTTGTAGGACATTGGATGCGGAGATAAAAGGTTCGGAGAAGCTTTCATGGATGAAACAGCTTCTCGGAGAAGAAGCTGCCCGCCATGATCGATCGATCGATCATGGGGGATCGATCGATCGAGCCATCAATTGATCGACGGCCATGGGTCGATCGATCGACCCCTTCTGAAAGCGGGCAATTTTCCTAGGGTAAATTGGATGGGATGAATTCCAATTCTAATTGATTCGAGGTTATTTATGAGATAACTTAAGGGACCTTTTAAGACTATATGGTCCTCTAACTAAGGGAATTTAGGAGGGCAAGGTGAGGGTTTTAATGTGTAACCCTTAAATTATATTTTTGAGGAAAATAGAATAATTGTAGAATTTCAAGGTTTAGGGTTCTTAAGTTAGGGTGGGGACCTCTAGGTGATTATATGGACAAGGTGTAGTCCTTGGGTTCATGGACATAAAATCCATAACCCACTAAATCTAAGGTTGTTCGGGAGAGATAAATCCCTAGGATATTTTTAGTGGGCATTTAGGACTATATAATTATGCGTATAGGAAGCATAATTATAATCGATTGTGGATTGATCCAACGAGATAATTAGGATGAAATGGGGAATATAGATATATACTCACTTAATGTAAAATGGTGAAATTGGAGATATCTAATAGATCCTTAGATGGGATTAACGTATGTATTACTTATCAAAGTGAGGAAATACATTGGGTTTAGTATCATGCGTATATGAATGCATGATTATGGTTCTTTGAGGGAATCTTTGGGATTATTGGTCATCGCTAGATATGATTGGCAATTATGGCTATATATATATATATATATATATATATATATATATATATATATATATATATATATATATATATATTCGAGGAGGAATAATGGTATATTTATATATACAATGTGATGAAAGTATATATACGATATCATATAAATGATTTTGAGAATGTAAAATATGGATGTTTTCAAAATGGAAAAGAAATGATTTTCATAAATGATAATTTATGTGTACACACCTCTCTAAATGCTATCATAAGGGAAGGTCGCCCGTGAGGTGAAGCCACCTGGCTAATGAATGTAGGGTGGATATAGTCCTAGGCCATATGAGCGATTATGGTATGTTTTCGTGCGATGGTCAGGTAATTCGGGTGTGGTTATGACTCTCCCCCAGGCATATGGCCACTTCCCGACGTTTTGTTAGGCTCCCATGGTGCTTGGTGCTAGCCCCTGGAAGATGATAGCCATTTAGGGGCACGCTTAGTGGGGAAACCCGGACGGGCAGTCTTAGAACGCGTTATATGATATGATATATAACTATCTTCAATAATGTGGGACATTATTAGTGTTAAAGCAATTTATGATAATAAATTGGCTTTAAATACATTTCCTGGATGGAAAAAGGGAAATGGGATAAATGAATTAGCTTCGGATACATTTCCTGGATGGAAGAAGGGAAATAGAAGCATATGATATGAAAAGGCATGTTTATGATAATAAAATTTGATTTTAAATATAGTTCCGGGATAGAAGAAGGGAAATAGAAAGTTTTGAAATGAAATTGAATTGGTAAACATTTTGGAAATGAATTCTCATTCCAGGAGATATATCCGGAAGTGTAATTGGTATATAAAATATGAGTATGTATGTGTAAATTGAGTACCGAGGGACTAATGGATCCTGACGATCGACCTTGTCGCGTAGTAGTGTACCGGGGGCTTCCTTGTTTAGATTTCACTTTGTGAGACACCCCATGCACGAACTTAGCTTAGTGTTGAGGCTGGGGAGCAGTTTAACCCTTAGTGCTCTAATAGTGGGATTCCTTATATGGTGCATATATATATATATGTATATATATCTTTTGTGTACTGAGGGTCTAATGGATCTCGATGATCGACCTTGCCGCGTAGTAGTGTATCGGGGGGTTCCTTGTTTGAATTTCGCTCTGCGAGACACCCCACGCAGGAACATGGCATAGTGTTGAGACTGGGGAGAAATTTAGCCCTTAGTACTTGGACTAACTAGGGTTGTTAGGAGATGGGTGTCAGACTAGTTAGGCAGGGTAGCTTGACTAGGGTATTCTGTTAGAATGCGATATGAGTACACTATTAGAAGAGAGGCGAGGGGTATCTCATGGGTGTGCGATACCAAATTTAAATATGAGATAAAACATATTTCTAAAAATAAGGCATTTATGCACTTGCTAAATATTTTCAAACTCGGGCTCTGACCCATTTATCTACTTTTCCCTCTCTTGCTATATATATGTTATATAGGTGTCCAGACACAGGGACGCCTGGATGGCACTATTTTCGAGTCAGACGTCAGCTACAGCAGCTGTGGATGCATGCAGGTACTCGATAGACGCTTCCATTCTTGAAATCTAGATAGGAGGTATTGTATAAACATTTAGATTAATAATCCAACTACATTTAGTTATTCTTTTACCGCCTTTTATTGCGGCATTCGATATGGTTGTATATTTTGACCGAGTGTTCGGTTATTTTTTTTCATTTTAATTTCATTTACGCAAACTGTGTGGATGTTTTAATTTAGTATTTGTTTAAAAAGAGTAGTTAAGTAAAATTTTGACGCCAACCTAATAGGTTATTAGTAATTAAAATGGATTTTAGACAGTGATGATAAGTATGATCCATATGAGACTCCTGTCTTAATTTGATATAGGAGTGATCGCCCAATATTTTATTAGGCGGGGTGTGACAGATGGTATCAGACCATCAGGTTCTAGTGTCCTTAGGAATCTGTGTGAACGTAATACGCTTTCAGTGTTGCTCTCGATTTGATATAGAGCCTCAGGATTAGGATTGTTGATTCCTCTTATGAGATTTTGTTCTCCTTCCATATTATAAGATTATGTAAATCTTTTGCGTGCTCATTTGAGATTCGTGTGCGGGGCTTGGATGGCAGCAGGAGGCGGGGCTTAGCTGCAGCAGCTGATAGAAGTTGGGGGATTAGGACCGCCTTAGAGGTCACTCCCTTTATAGTGTTTATTAAGGCTTGGTGCAACGAATACTAAAGCATCGTAGTTATGAGTATCGCAGTACCGTTGTAGTAAAAAGTGGTACTTGAGTTGAATTTTGCAGTGAAGTTAAGGGTTCGAAAGGGATCTTACGGATAGTTTTAACTGTGAGTCCCCATGGTTCAATATGAATGAGAAGAATGGAGTTTCTGAATTATTCACATAAGGATCAGCTAGAGGCCGGCAGTGAATAAAGAGTAATATGGAGAAGTGAACCTTGTACCGAGGTGAGATAGGAACAATGAATAATGAGTCCTTTCCAGGAATGATTGGCTCACTAGAGAAGTGTTGCTAACACTTATGGAGAATGTGTATGTTCGAGGACCCCAATGGTGAGCATCCACCCGGGGAATTTGTTAAAATGAGGTTGTTGAGGTTGGTAGTGGAATCTCCTTCTAACAAAGAAGAATTTAGGGGGAATTAGTAAAGTGATTGTCATAATCGCGGCAATGGAGTCCAAGATACTGATAGCCTTGGAAGGGTCAGGGTGACCCAAGATTAGGGAATGATGTAAGGTGAAATTATTGTTAGGAGTTTCACCTCAGAAGGAAGAGGCATGATTGGCGTGGCTAGATAAAGTCACGGTGTTTCGTTAGCCCTAGACTCGTGTGTGTAATTTGAGTTTTGTGGAGGTCTCGATAACATTATATAATGTATGCCTATGTGTTTTCCGCGATAGCGGAATTTTATTTTCCTTTATTCGCCATAAAGGCGGGTGTTTATATTTTGTATATATATCTGGTTAGTGATACTCGTTTTATATGTATTATGCGAGTATGATAATATGGTGAGTATAATACATTATGGTATTATCAGAGCGATAGCACGCTAAGGATGGCAAGACTATCGTGTCCGTAGTTCCAGGGTGGATGGGTTATTGTTGCGATATATTACCTGGATACAGGTTGAGTCCGCCTTTATTATGTGCATAGATGTAACTTCGATGAGTAGAGGTTTCATTATCGAGATTTGAGTATGTGGCGACCTTATAGATGTGATTTGAGGTGTGCCGGGTAAATTGCTAAGCTGCGAGTTTAAGCTCATTATTAATTGCGCAAGGACTTAGAGTTAGTACAAGCGCTTGGTGGTATGTCTCCTAGATAGAGACGAGAGTTCAAACCACATGGGGTTAAAAAGAGGGGATGGGGTTATCCCTGGTGAATTTTTTAGATTGACGGACCTCCGCGATCGACAAAGTTAAGTAGTAGTGTAACTGGAGGGGTTCCTTGTTTGGATTTCGCTTTGTGAGACTCTCCGCGCATGAACCTTAACGACGTCGGGAGTGGAGAGATGTTATAGGATGCGAGGATGTTGGTTTTGTAGATGAGTCATATAGTGTGAATGAAACGCAATAGACTATGAGCCATGTGATGATGGTATGCTTATGAAATATTGTACTATGGAAAAGCACTAAAGTGGTCCTCTCACCATAAGGGGGTGGGTGAAGTAGGACTTAGATAAATTAATTTGAGGATTATAGCCAGGCCTTAATGAAAAGGAAAATTTTGAGGAAATTTGTTTTGGGTATAATGTTCGTAGTGCTATTACAGAGAGTTGGCACTTCGATTAGTTAGATTTCCTTTTTGTATAGGTGGGAGGATAGGATAGTAGAAATGCATTTGTAGGTCAGCGAGGTAGGATTTAGGATGTCCCGCTGCTGTGCCTTAGGTCGCTATATCTCGATGACCGACAATGCGAGGGAGTAGTGTAACGGGAGGGTTCCTTGTTTGGATTTCGCTTTGCGAGACGTCCCATGCATGAAACCGAGAAAATGTCAGAAGTTGAGAGAGGCTTGGGCACTAGGGATACTTAGGATTATACTTGTTACGCGTAGGTAGGGTAACACTTAGACCATAGCATTAGTAGGATGTAAGTTCAATAGAATTAGTGGCACCGATGTAAGGAGAATTGAATTTCGCGAGTTGGGAGGACCCATGTGTGAGTATTACACCGAGGAAAGGAGACCCTTATTTAGAGAGAGTATTACGTGTCAAAAGTTCACAATGTATGTGCAGATGTGCACGGGTTAGAAAGGTGTATGGGCACCTTAGTGAGTTGGTTTTATATACCGCCTGAAATAGAAGGGGCGTAGTATATAAAGTTAAAGATTATACCGTGAAGCACTAGAAATGATGGGTGCAATGTGATGCTATTGGAGTCACTTTTCGACAGTGGAAGCCGTATAGTGTATGGTTGGGAACCATTGGGTTAGTATATTTCCCCTTGTGGTATTAGGATTTGGAACGATTCTAGGATTGGTGGTGTATGTTGTATCTGAATTGCGAGGACGAAATTCCATTATAGGGGGGAGTATGTAACAACCCGTCCTTTTGGAGACAATTAAATTCCATAATTGTGTATAAATTGGAATTTTGAGGAATTTCTAAAAATAGTGATTTTTGGGATTTACGAGGATTTGATGATTTTCGATGGGTGTTGTGTTTACTTTTGGGATTAAGTAAATAAATTGGAGTATTTTAATAATATGTCGCCGTTGGGTAAAGCGACGAAAGGTAAGATTTTAATGGGAATACCGCATTAAGTTATTTTAGGTTGAAATAGTGATTTGCGGTCAAGTACCTCGGATCGAAAAAGAATGTTCGATTGTCAAAATTGAGTTTTGGGGAATTTTAGAGTTAAACGGGCTCGTAATTGAGTAAACGAGTCGTTTTTGGGTTTTAAGTGGTATAAACCCTTTTCTCCTTATATACGGAGGGAGAGAGGGAGAGAATAGAAAGAAAAGAGAAAGAAAAGAGAGAGAGAGGAAGGAAGAAAGTGGAGAGAAAAGGGAGATCTCGGGCCAAACTTAGTCGGACTCGACTCGGGATCGTCGAATTATATCCACAAGGCAAGTGTTTACTAGCTTTATTTACTTTTGAGAATAAATCTCATATCGTAGTTTGGTATTAACAAATCCTAAAGATTTTGGGTTGGGTTTTCGTGGATAAAATGGGTTTTCGGGAGTTAAAACGAATAAACCCCAATAATTTTCTAATTGGAGAAACTTAGAAATTAATTGAAATTAATTGGTGATTTTGGGTTCTAGGATGTTTAGAACCCATATTATATGTGCATATATAGTTGGTTGAGTTTGTAGGACGTTGGATGCGGAGATAAAAGATTGGGAGAAGCTTTCATGGCAGAAACAGCTTCTCGGAGAAGAAGCTGCCCGTCATGATCGATCGATCGATCATGGGGGATCGATCGATCATGCTATCGATTAATCGACAACCATGGGTCAATCGATCGACCCCTTCTGAAAGTGGGCAATTTTCCTAGGGTAAATTGGATGGGATGAATTTCAATCCTAATTTATTCGAGGTTATTTATGAGATAACTTAAGGGACCTTTTAAGACTATATGGTCCTCTAACTAAGGGAATTTAGGAGGGAAAGGTGAGGGTTTTAATGTGTAAACCTTAAATTATATTTTCGAGGAAAATAAAATAATTGTAGAATTTGAAGGTTTAGGGTTCCTAAGTTAGGTTAAGGACCTCTAGGTGATTATGTGGGCAAGGTGTAGTCATTGGGTTCATGGAAATGAAATCCATAACCCACTAAATCTAAGGTTTTTCGGGAGAGATAAATCCCTAGGATATTTTTAGTGGGCATTTAGGCCTATATAATTATGCGTATAGGAAGCATAATTATAATCGATTGTGGAATTAGTATATCTTACGAGATAATTAGGATGAAATGGGGAATATAGATATATACTCACTTAATGTAAAATGGTGAAATTGGAGATATCTAATAAATTCTTAGATGGTATTAAGGTATATATTACTTATCAAAGTGAGGAAATACTTTGGGTTCATTATCATCCGTATATGAATGCATGATTATGATTCTTTGAGAGAATCTTTGGGATTATTGGTCATCTCTAGATATGATTGGCAATTATGGCCATATATATATATATTTGAGGAGGAATATATGGTATATATTTACTATGTGATTAAGTATATATAAAATGTGACTATGTGAATAAGAGCGTACCTTATAAATTGGGTACTTAATCATTGAAAATAAATGGTTTTATGAATGTAAAAATGAATGTTTTCAAAATTGAAAAGAAATGATAATCAAAAATGATAATTTATGTGTACACACCTCTCTAAATGCTATCATTTATGAGGTGAAGCCCCCTGGATAATGAATGCATGGTGGATATAGTCCTAGGCCATATGAGCGATTATGGTATGTTTTTCTGCGATGGTGAGTTAATTGGGGTGTGGTTATGACTCTCCCGCAGGCATATGGATGCTTCCCGATGTTTCGTTAGGCTCCCAGGGTGCTTGGTGGTAGTCCCTAGAAGATGATAGCCATTTAGGGGACCGCTCAGTGGGGAAAATCGGACCGGTGGTCTTAAAACACGTTATATGATATGATATATAACTATCTTCAATAATGTGGGACATTATTGGTGTTAAAGCAATTTATGATAATAAATTGGCTTTAAATACATTTCCTGGATGGAAGAAGGGAAATGGGATAAATGAATTGGCTTCGGATACATTTCCTGGATGGAAGAAGGGAAATAGAAGCATATGATATGAAAGGGAATTTTTATGATAATAAAATTGGATTTTAAATATATTTCCTGGATAGAAGAAGGGAAATAGAATGTTTTGAAATGAAATTGAATTGGTAAACATTTTGGAAATGAATTCTCATTCCGGGAGGTATATCCGAAAGTGTAACATGATAGGTATATAAAATATGACTATGTATGTATAAATTGAGTACCGAGGGTCTAATGGATCCCAATGATCGACCTTGTCGTGTAGTAGTGTATCGGGGGGTTCCTTATTTGGATTTCTCTCTGCAAGACACCCCACGCACGAACTTGTCTTAGTGTTGAGATTAGGGAGAAGTTTAACCCTTAGTTATCTAATATTGGGATTCCTTATATGGTGCATATATATATATATATATATATATATATATATATATATATATATATATATATATATATATATATATATATATATATATATATATATATCTTTTGTGTACTGAGGGTCTAATGGATCTCGACGATCGACCTTGCCGCGTAGTAGTGTATCGGGGGGGTTCCTTGTTTGGATTTCGCTCTATGAGACACCCCCGCACGAACATGGCATAGTGTTGAGACTTGGGAGAAGTTTAGCCCTTAGTACTTGGACTAACTAGGGCTGTTAGGAGATGGGTGTCAGACTAGTTAGGCAAGGTAGCTTGACTAGGGTATTATGTTAGGATGCGATAGGAGTGAACTATTAGAAGAGAGGTGAGGGGTATCTCATGGGAGTGTGATACCAAATTTAAATATGAGATAAAACCTTTTTCTAAAAATAAGGCATTTATGAACTTGCTAAATATTTTCAAACTCCGGCTCTGACCCGTTTATCTACTTTTCCCTCTCTTGCTATATATATATATTATATAGGTGTCCAGACACAGGTACGCCTGGATGGCACTTCTTTCGAGTCAAACGTCAGCAGCAGCAGCTGTGGATGCATGTAGGTACTCGATAGACGCTTCCATTATTGAAATCTAGATAGGAAGTATTGTATAAACATTCAGGTTAATAACCCAACTGCATTTAGTTATTCTTTTACCGTCTTTTATTGCGGCATTCGATATGGTTGTATATTTTGACCGAGTGTTCGGTTATTTTATTTCATTTTAGATTCATTTACGCAAATTGTGTGGATGTTTTAATTTAGTATTTGTTTAAAATGAGTAGTTAAGTAAAATTTTGACGCCAGCGTAATAGGTTATTAGTAATTAAAATGGATTTTCGATAGTGATGCTAAGTATGATCCATATGAGACTCCTGTCTTAATTTGTTATAGCAGTGATCGCCCGATATTTTATTAGGCGGTGTGTCACAATAACCTTGGGAAATTTGTGGGTTTAATTGCCCAGAAATACTAAATGTCCATAATACCCTCCCGGGATGCCAATAGGCTTAAAAGCACCCCGAGACCCAAACTAAACCCCCGAGTATATTATTTTGACTATCTCGTTCCTTCCGGACTCATTAGCGCACTCGAAATGACCATAAGAGTGACTTGTAATTTATTCACTTTTAATAATAATAATTTAGTCCCAACACAGCACAGGCGCGTCCTGACTTAATTTCCATAATTGTCATATTATTCCCCCATAACAATTTTAATAAATTCAATTCTACATATTACCCTACTCAATGAGTAATATTTAACAAATCAATAATTTCCCAACAATTACTAACTCTCGTCACGCTAGTAACATTTAAAACAAATTTTTGGATTAATATTAAATTAATTTATCTCAATTAAATTTCATAAATCCCTAAATTTAAAAGCCATAAAAATACGGGGTATTACATACTTCCCCCCTAATAACGGAATTTCGTCCCGAAATTCAAAAATTAAGGCTTATCTTGTACCATCTGTAACAATGTATAGAGCATTTAATTCCCATAACATCGAAAGATAACTACAAATCTCAATCTCATCAATTTAATACAACAAAATTATCATGAATAAATACAACTAAAGTAAATTTCCAATGCTCTATACAATAAAATAAATAAATACAAGTCGTCTCATCTTTGTAATACCCCGTATTTTTTTATACAATATTAATTTGGGGATTTATTAAATTTAATGTGAGTTATTAATTTAATATAAATCTGAAAATTAATCACTTTATAATTATTAACGTGATGTGAGTTAGTAATTATGGGAAACTTGTTGTTGAATATTACTAATGAGTAAAGTAATATATGATATTGGTTCTATTAAATGTCAAGAGTGAATAAAATGACAATTTTCGAAATTTGAGTCAGGACGCGCCCATGTCGCGTCGGGACTAAATATTGATTAATAAAAGTGAATATATTATAAGTTGCTCGTATGGTCGTTTTGAGTGTGCCAAAGTGTCCGGAAAGTTCGAGATTGTCAGAATAGTGTACCCGGGGGTTTAGTTTGGGTCTCGGGGCGTTTTTAGGCTTATTTAGCACCCTGGGAGGGCATTCTGGCCATTTTACATTTTTGGGTAATTAAACCCACGAAATTTCAAGGGATATATCAGATGCCTAAGGTTGCCTTCTAGGGTTAAAACAACCAAAGACAAGTGACGGCCATAGGAGAGGGAAGGAGAGAGCTTCCAAAGCAATCCAAGGCCCAAAATCCATCCGTTTGCATCGCCACCACCACCAACGCGTAGATCGCCCGACGGGGAACACAACCACACCAAATTCGTCATCAAATCAGAACTCTAGAAATCCCAGGCAAGTGTTTATCTTGCTTATTTTCATTAATTCATCACTCATGTTAGTCTAGGGATGATTAGGATAAGTTTTATGGAAGAAAAACCAAGTTGGAGATAGGAAATCGCATGTAGTAATTATTTGAATGATAATCTGGAAACCCCTTCACATGTAGAGGATTAAACCGTGAATTTATGATGTTTTAGAAGAAGAAAATTCTGGAAAAGACTGATTAGAACCATGTTAAAGAGATTTCTAAGGTTCTTGAGATTTACATGAATTTTGGCCTGTTAATCCATGGTTATTAATGGAAATTTGCATGCTTTACGTAGGAGATGTATGATATGGGTTTATACTCTTAATAGTACAAATTTTTGGGAGATTGGGAATGAAAAATCTGTATTTGGATGAAGTTATGTGTTAGAACCCGTAACTGGTTAACTGCAGAATTCGCCATACCTGCTTGATCGATCGAACGAGCCAAGAGCTTCGATCGATCGAAGGTTAGATCGATCGAGCCCCTGCCCTAAATCGATCGACCCTTCCTGGCAGACTTAAATTCCCCTTTTAAAATTGTTGAATTGATTCTAAATTAAGAATACTCCTTATACATCCTTATTAAAATATTTTGGGAGATAATGATGACCAGTAGGATTTATTAATGATTAAGAGACCTTTAATGTAAGGCGAGATTTGTATTTTTGGGGTGTTTAAATATAAGGGATGATGGAATTTTGTATTAAAGGGAGAGATATGAAAAATAGTTACGATGGAATATAGATGAATACCTACTGAATCTTACACTTGGGAGGATAGAGTCCATGAGTGTTACGTAGTAAGTTGGAATAATCCCTCCAATTAAAGTTAGAGACAAACTGTTATACATGATAACAAATAATGGGAAAATAAGGATAAATGTCGTGATTATGGGTTATGGGATGAACCTAAATTGATATGATAGAAGTAGTATATTTATATGACTGTGTGTATGCATATATTATATACATGTGAAAATTATGCCCGCGCTACTTGCTATCCCTAAGGTTATCGCGCTGGGATAGTCTTATCTCGATGGGACCTTTATGGGGGATATTGACGCGTACCCTAGAAGATAGATATCCTTGGTATGGGCTATCTGATCGATGGTCAGACGGTCTTAAGAGACATGAGGGTATGTGCTTATCTCTTAGAGACTTGGAGTCTATTCTTCGCCTCAATATTGTCTGTGTATGTGTTAATACAGTTCCAGAGTGATTCCGAACTTGTATTTCCCTTAGTACGAGTGATACGGGGATTGGATAGCAGAGTATGCCCGCACCATAATTTTTATGTGGGGTGCTGTTAGAATATATATATATATATATATATATATATATATATATATATATATATATATATATATATATATATATATATATATATATATATATATATATATATATATATTATACGAGTATTTAATATATATATATATATATATGAAATTCTGAAATGTGGAACTTCCTATTGGGTTTATGGTAAGTAAGAAATGAATAATGATTCCAAATTTGAAATACTTGTTTTGAAAAGTATAATATGGCACTGGGAAACTTTATTAATAAATAAAGTTAAAATTGAGAGCTTTGTGACTCAATGAAATTTTCCTCTTAAACAATTATATTGTCAGTTTTAAAATCTTACGAGTAACCTAAGATAAGTTAAACCATTGGGAGGATTAGTGCGATATAAGATAAGATAATCAGTTGGGAAGATTAGTGCGATAGACGTGCACATTAGAAGAGAGGTGAGGATTTCTCAAGAGAGTGTCGCACTAATATGTTGTTGCATTGGCTTGTAAACATATTAAATACTTGCTAAACAAATTTTAAATCATATACACTATCGGGCTCTCACCCGTTTCTATTTTTCCTTTCTCTCTTGTATATATATATATATATATATATATATATATATATACGTATATATTACAGGTGCCCAGCCATAGGGGCGTCTTGCATATGATCCTTTAGAAGGAACGCGCTGCAGCTTTGGTGGGAGTTACAGGCATCTTGCTTAGACGACTTCATTTATTTGACTCCACTCGTAGCATATGTATTCAGTTGGGCATGTGTCGCCCGTTCCCATTATCCAGTTGTTTTATTGGACATTGTGATTCATTTATTTCTAGTATTGTCACTTTGGGATTTATTATTGTCATGATGTTTTACTTTAAGCTTTAAATGATGGGATTTAGTTTTTGAATGTTTAAATTATTTGGATTATATGTTCCAGGATAATTGTGGTGTGATTCTTTAATATTGAATTGTTGCAAATATTTAAATCTTGGTTTATAAAATAAAATTTGGAAAGTAATGTCTAAAAATGGTTTTGACACTTAGCTTAATTAATTAGGGTGTTTAAATTGGAAAAGTTATTTTTACGACAGTGATGCTAAGAATGAACCAACTGTTTACCTTGATTTTAATTTAATAAAGGAGTGATCTCCCAATATTTAATTAGGCGGGGTGTCACAGGTGGTATCATAGCATCAGGTTCTAGTGTCCATAGGATCTGTACGGCTTATTTTGCTTTCAGCTTATCATTTTTGCTATAGAGCCCTAACATTAGGAATGTTGTATTCGTCTTTATGCGTTGGAAATTCGTGCTTCTGCGACTTGTCGATACGAATGTTAAACTTATTCTGATGTAATTTTAAATATTTCAGATGGCCGGTCAGGAAGAACAAGCTAATTCCATTGGGCAAGTTAATAAGCAAGGACAACTCACGCCTCAGGTGTCTCCGAAAAGGGTACTAGTCGCCGAACTTGCGGGATTTGTGGCATAAGCATTTACCACTGCAGTTTTACAGTACCACGAACACAGTATGCAGCTACGAGGAGGAAAAAGACCTAGATAGGTTTATCAAATGCATATGACTAAAGTTGACAATTGTGCGAAGGCACCAAAATTGCGACAACAAACCACCCAAGACCGAGTCAGTTCTAGAAGTAAAATTTATGTAAAGGGCCAAAAGTGTCAGGGCCAACGAAGTCAGATTCAGAATGAAATCACAAAGAGTTATTTCAATTGTGGAATGGACGGTCACAAACGTCAATCTTGTCCAAATTAGACTGGGGATAAACTACAATCCGACCAGCGAAGAATTTTGGAACTCTGTTATAAATGTCTATAGCCGGGTCACAAGTGGAGGGATTGTCCTCACCCTGACATAGTTTTTCCAAAAATTTCCCCTCAAGGCCAGCAAGATCAGGGAAAAAGAGATACTAGTCAACAACGTGGTGAAGTGAAGCAGCTTCGAGAGAGGTGTTTCCGATGTGGCAGGAAAGACCATAGGTGTCAGAATTACCCAGAGAGGAATAAAGCCCCAATTCAGCAAGGTCAGCAAGGCCGACACCGACAGCAGCAGGGTCAGAGGGGGAGTAACTTCAGAGACCGATGTTTTATGTGCAACAAGCATGACCATAAGCACCAGGATTGCCCAGAGGGTGATAGGGCCCCACAGCAGCAGGGTGCCCATAATGAGCCACAGAGGCCACTTTTTCTAGCCGCCCTCCCAACACCAGCTCAGGTACCATCCCTACTAACCATTCCAGCAGCTTTAGTGCAGCAGGGGCAATTATAGTACGGACGTATCTATAATGTCCATCAGGCAGCAGCTCCATAGGCATCACCCACGATTGAGGGTATGTTTCCTATCCATGGTACTATGGGTCGAGTTTTATTTGATACTGGGGCAACGCACTGTTTTATAGCTACGCATTTTCTGAAGGACTTAGGGTTGTTATCCATAGCAGAGAGCACTGTGACGTGTGTAGACTCACCACTGGGGAGTGGATCGCTCATTTTCTTTATATGCCGGGGTGTGGGGGTAGAGATTGGTAGCTTGGTGTTACCTATAGACATGTTAGTCTTAGATATGCATGAGCACGATGTTATTATTGGGATGGATTGGCTTGTAGCTTATAGAGCCATGATTGATTGTTTTAGTGGGAGTATTGTCTTTGCCATTCCTGGGAAAGAGATGTTTGTAGTGGCGATGCCTCGCCCAGAGGGGGGCTCGACCGCTCATTTGTATTACATAGAGGAGGATACCTCTAAGGAGGTTGTGATTCCCTTAGCCTCGATTCCAGTTGTTCGTGAGTATTCCGATGTATTTCAAGAGATACCAGGCCTACCCCCCAGTCGAGAGACAGATTTTGTCATAGATTTATTACCGGATGCTAGATCGATAGCACGCGCTCCATACCGTGTGGCTCCGGTAGAGATGCGAGAGTTACGAGATCAGATAGAGCAGCTGTTAGGTCAGGGCTTCATTCATAGGAGTACCTCACCTTGGGGCGCTCCAGTCTTATTTGTGAAGAAGAAATATGGTTCATGGAGGCTATGTGTGGACTACCGGGAGTTGAACAAGGTCACGATACGGAATAAATATCCGTTGCCTCGAATCGATGATCTGTTCGACCAGCTGAGGGGAGAAACTTTCTTTTCGAAGATAGATCTGAGGTCGGGGTACCATCAGCTACGTATTAGGGAGCAGGATGTTTCAAAGACTGCTTTCTTGACGAGATATGAGTCCTATGAGTTCAGGGTGATGCCATTTGGCCTCACAAATCCTCCAGCCGTGTTTATGGACTTAATGAACCGAGTGTTCAGAGAGTTCTTGGATCAGTTTGTTATCGTCTTCATAGATGACATTTTGATAAATTCACACTCCGAGGAGGAGCCTGCCGATCACTTGAGACAGGTTCTTCAGACTCTACGAGAGCATCAGTTGTATGCTAAGTACAAGAAGTGCGGATTCTATTTGCGAGAAGTACAGTTCTTGGGGCATCTTGTTTCTGAGCAGGGGATAGCAGTTGACCCGAGTAAAGCGTCAGTGGTGAGGGAGTGGGGACAACCCACGACAACGACGGAAGTGCGAAGTTTCTTGGGGTTAGCCGGATATTATTGGAGATTCATCCAGGGATTATCTAAAATAGTGGGTCCATTGACGAACCTGACTCGCAAAGGGGTTCCATATGTTTGGGATGATGCTTGCCAATTGGCTTTCGACGAGCTGAAAGATAAGCTTACTTCAGCACCGGTCCTTGATTTACCGAAGCCGGGTGTGGAGTACCTGGTTTACACCGATGCCTCTTTACGGGGACTTGGGGGAGTACTTCAGCAGGAGGAGAAGGCTATAGCTTTTGCCTCCTGCAAGCTTAAGTCGCATGAGAAGAATTACCCCACCCACGACCTGGAGTTAGCAGCGGTCGATTTTGCATTGAGGATATGGAGGCACTATTTATTGGGGGAGAAATTCCTCTTATTCACAGACCAAAAGTCACTGCAAGACCTTTTCACTCAGCGAGAACTGAATATGCGCCAGCGCAGATGGTTAGAGTTTGTGAAGGACTATCAGTTCGATATACAGTACCATCCGGGGAAGGCCAACGTGGTTGCTGATGCGTTGAGACGTAGACCGATAGATAATATAGCGGATGTCTAGAAAGTAAAGTGGAAGGAGTTGGGTCACCAGGACGCAGTAGCGCGTTCCTTCATATCTGTTATGACAGTGACACCCAAGATTGTTACGAGGGTGATACAAGCACAGACCACATACCCATTTTTCCAGGAGCAGATTGTACGACTTTTAGCCGAGAGTGATGAGTCCTATTTTATTAGTTTTGATGGGGGTTTGAAGTTTAATGGGAGATTGATGGTCCCAGAAGGAGCAGAATTACGTCATGCAGTGATGACCCAGTCTCACAGGTCCCGTTTTGTGGTACATCCTGGAGGAGATAAGATGTACCAGGATATGAGGAGAAAATACTAGTGGAGTGGGATGAAGAAGGACATCGTCGAGTTCATGTCCAAGTGTTCTACCTGCCAGCTGGTAAAGGTGGGCCATCAGAAGTCGTTGGGGTTGCTTCAGCCATTGGAAGTACCCGTGTGGAAGTGGGAGAGTATTTCCATGAATTTTATAACAGGGTTTCCTACATCACATCGGGGCCATGACTCTATCTAGGTGATTGTAGACCGTTTGACCAAGGTGGCTCATTTTTTGCCGATGCGGACAGACTATACCACATGTCAGTATGCTCAGTTGTTCATTGCTAAGATTGTCAGATTACATGGGGTGCCCCTAAATATTGTGTTAGATAGAGACAAGATATTCGTATCGCGTTTCTGGGAGAGCTTTCAGGAGGCTATGGGTAATGAGTTGAGGTTGAGTTCAACTTATCACCCACAGACAGATGGACAGACAGAGCGTACTAATCAGATGTTGGAGAATATGCTACGCATGTGTGTTCTTGATTTTGGAGGAGGTTGGGAGCCACATCTTCCACTGGTAGAGTTCGCTTATAATAACTCTTATCAGTTCACGATTGTCGTGGCTCCATTAGAGGCTTTGTATGGCAGGCCTTGTCGTTCCCCAACTTGTTGGCTCAAGGTGGGGGATAACAAGTTGCTAGGACCAGAGGTAATTCAAGAAACCTCCGCAAGGATTGAGATGATCAGGGGTCATATTCAAGTAGCCCAGGACAGACAGAAAAGCTACGCCGATGCGAAACGGTTCTTCCGGGAGTTTAATGTGGGGGACCAAGTGTTACTACATGTATTTCCTATGAAAGGAGTGATGAGGTTTAGGAAGAAAGGGAAATTGTCCCGAGGTACGTGGGACCATTTCCCATTATCGAGAGGATTGGGCCGATAGCATACAAATTGGGACTGCCAGAGCATTTACATCGCATTCACGATGTATTCCACATCTCGTCGTTGAGATGATATCTTCGGGATGATATGTCCCATACTCACATCGCGATAGATGAGATAGATTTACAGCCTGACAGCTCTTATCAGGAGAGACCGGTGGGTATCCTATACGATAGAGAAATGATATTGAGGTCGAAGGTAGTTCCACTTTTACGGGTCCAGTGGGAGCATCATAATGTGGAGGAATCCACTTGGGAGCATGAGGCAGATATGTGCGAGAGATACCCAGATTTATGCTTACCAGATATGCCTTATTTTTTGAATTTCGAGATGAAATTCCGTTATTAGGGGGGAAGTATGTAATACCCCTTATTTTTTTATGCTATATTAATTTGGGGATTTATTAAATTTAATGTGAGTTATTAATTTAATATAAATCCGGAAATTAATCACTTTATAATTATTAACGTGATGTGAGTTAGTAACTATGGGAAACTTGTTGTTGAATATTATTAATGAGTAAAGTAATATATGATATTGGTTCTATTAAATGTCAAGAGTGAATAAAAGGACAATTTTGGAAATTTGAGTCGGGACGCGCCCGTGTCGCGTCGAGACTAAATATTGATTAATAAAAGTGAATATATTATAAGTTACTCGTATGGTCGTTTTGAGTGCGCTAAAGTGTCCGTAAGGGTCGAGATTATCAGAAAAGTGTACCCGGGGGTTTAGTTTGGGTCTCGGGGCGTTTTTAGGCTTATTTAGCACCCCGGGAGGGCATTTTGGACATTTTACATTTTTGGGTAATTAAACCCACGAAATTTCAAGGGATATATCAAATGTCTAAGGTTGCCTTCTAGGGTTAAAACAACCAAAGACAAGTGACGACCATAGGAGAGGGAAGGAGAGAGCTTCCAAAGCAATCCAAGGCCCAAAATCCATCCGTTTGCACCGCCACCACCACCAACGCGTAGATCGCGCGACGGGGAACACAACCACACCAAATTCGTCATCAAATCAGAACTCTAAAATTCCTAGGCAAGTGTTTATCTTTCTTATTTTCTTTAATGCATCACTCACGTTAGTCTAGGGATGATTAGGATGAGTTTTATGAAAGAAAACCCAAGTTGGAGATAGGAAATCGCATGTAGTAATGATTTGAATGATAATCTGGAAACCCCTTCACATGTAGATGATTAAACCACGAATTTATGATGTTTTAGAAGAAGAAAATTCTGGAAAAGACTGATTAGAACCAGGTTAAAGAGATTTCTAGGGTTCTTGAGATTTACATGAATTTTGGCCTGTTAATCCATGGTTATTAATGGAAATTTGCATGCTTTACGTAGGAGATGTATGATATGGGTTTATACTTTTAATAGTACAAATTTTTGGGAGATTTTGAATGAAAAATCTGGATTTGGATGAAGTTGTGTGTTAGAACCCGTAACTGGTTAACTGCAGAATTCGCCATACCTGCTTGATCGATCGATCAAGCCAAGAGCTTCGATCGATCGAAGGTTCGATCGATCGAGCCCCTGCCCTCGATCGATCGACCCCTCCTGGCATACTTAAATTCCCCTTTTAAAATTATTGAATTGATTCTAAATGAAGAATACTCATTAGACATCCTTATTAAAATATTTTGGGAGATAATGATGACCAGTAGGATTTATTAATGATTAAGAGACCTTTAATGTAAGGCGAGATTTGTATTTTTGGGGTGTTTATATATAAGGGATGATGGAATTTTGTATTAAAGGGAGAGATACCAAAAATAGTTACGATGGAATATAGATGAATACCTACTGAATCTTACACTTGGGAGGATAGAGTCCATGAGTGTTACGTAGTAAGTTGGAATAATCCCTCCAATTAAAGTTAGAGATGAACTGTTATACGTGATAAACAATAATGGGAAAATAAGGATAAATGTCGTGATTATGGGTTATGGGATGAACCTAAATTGGTATGATAAAAGTAAAATATTTATATGACTGTGTGTATGCATATATTATATACATGTGAAAATCATGCCCACGCTACTTGCTATCCCTGAGGTTACCGCGCTGGGATAGTCTTATCTCGATGGGACCTTTATGGGGTATATTGACTCGTACGCTAGAAGATAGATATCCTTGGTACAGTCTATCTGATCGATGGTCAGACGGTCCTAAGAGACGTGAGGGTATGTGCTTATCTTTTAGAGACTTAGAGTCTATGCTTCGCCTCAATATTGTCTGTGTATGTGTTAATACAGTTCGAGAGTGATTCTGAACTTGTATTTCCCTTAGTACGAGTGATACGGGGATTGGATAGCAGAGTATGCCCACACCATAATTTTTATGTGGGGTGTTGTTAGAATATATATATATATTATACGAGTATTTAATATATATATATGAAATTTTGAAATGTGGAACTTCCTATTGGGTTTATGGTAAGTAAGAAATGAATAATGATTTCAAATTAGAAATACTTGTTTTGAAATGTATAATATGACACTGGGAAACTTTATTAATAAATAAAGTTAAAACTGAGAGCTTTGTGACTGAATGAAATTTTCCTCTTAAACAATTATATTGTCAGTTTTAAAATCTTACGAGTAACCTAAGATAAGTTAAACCATTATGAGGATTAGTGCGATATAGGATAAGATAATCAGTTGGGAAGATTAGTGTGATAGGCGTGCACATTAGAAGAGAGGTGAGGATTTCTCAAGAGAGTGTCACACTAATATGTTGTTGCATTAGCCTATATACATTTTAAATACTTGCTAAACAAATTTTAAATCATATACACTATCGGGCTCTCACCCGTTTCTATTTTTCCTTTCTCTCTTGTATATATATATGTATATATTACAGGTGCCCAGCCACAGGGGCGTCTTGCATAGGATCCTTTGGAAGGAATGCGCTGCAGCTTAGGTGGGAGTTACAGGCATCTTGCTTAGACGATTTCATTTATTTGACTCCACTCATATCATATGTATTCACTTGGGCATGTGTCACCCATTCCCATTATCCAGTTGTTTTATTGGACATTGTGATTCATTTATTTCTAGTGTTGTCACTTTGGGATTTATTATTGTCAGGATGTTTTACTTTAAGTTTTAAATGTTGGGATTTAGTTGTTGAATGTTTAAATTATTTTGATTATATGTTCTAGGATAATTGTGGTGTGATTCTTTAATATTGAATTGTTGCAAATATTTAAATCTTGGTTTATAAAATAAAATTTGGAAAGTAATGTCTAAAAATGGTTTTGACACTTAGCTTAATTAATTAGGGTGTTTAAATTGGAAAAGGTTTTTTTACGACAGTGATGCTAAGAATGAACCAACTGTTCACCTTGATTTTAATTTAATAAAGGAGTGATCGCCCGGTATTTAATTAGGTGGGGTGTCACAATCTTGTACTAAAAATTCTGGATACCTTATCTAATGATGTCGGAATCAGCACCACCAGATAAGGTGTTCTCAAGCTCAATCTAAGAATAACAATGGAAACATAGTTATGTAAAGGTAAGAGAATGGGATGAGGAGAAGAGCAGAGAGTACCAGGATATAAGTGGTTCAGCCTAAATTGGCCTACGTCCACTTTGTGTGTGTGTGTGTGAATAACCTCACTCCAATAAGGCACTAATGGCCATGGATACAATCTCTCAAGCTTTCTCTCTCTACTGTGTATCTAGACAGAGTTTCAGCTAGGGTTGAATATCTGGGAGAGAGAGGTCGGCACTTTGAAGGCCTCTGATTTCGTGGGTCTCGGCTTTGCTGATCCTCAGTTTGCCCAGGCTCTTCAGGAGGTTGAGGAAGAGGTTGTCGCTCCTACCGAGACTTCTACGTTGGAGGGCACCGAGGTTGGAGGGGCAGACCATCGTGATGATGCGGCCGAGGTGACCAATCAAGCCGAGGATGTCAACGTTCCCCCTTCAAACCCTTAGAGGATTTTTTTATCATTGTTTGTAACTCATTGTATTATGGAGCTTGTCTCTAATCATTGAACATCTTATTATTTCTGAATGTATACCAACCTCTGAGGAGGACCATCTTCACTTTCTTTTCATTGAATGTCATGTGATGCTTTTCATTCTTAGTTTCGTTGTAATGGTGTCTGCTAAAAATAAATTTGTAATATGAGCTTCCACCTCTGAAGTCCTCTTTCTAAGGTTGTCTTTTTGCAATGGTCTTGTTTAAACTCAACCAATGGTCCTGAGCTCAGACCTCGTCACCACTGAATGGTGTTATGAAGGTCTGGGGTCATCACCTAAGATGTTATCCCCATAATTAGTCTCACCAAATTAATTATGTTAAGGGTCTGAGATCATCTCATTATGGTGTCTAAGCTCAGACCTCGTCACCACAATGGTGTTATGAGGGTCTGAGGTCATCACCTAAGATGTTATCCTCATAATTAATCTCACCAAATTAATGATGTTAAGGGTCTGAGGTCATCTCATTATGGTGTCTGAGCTCAGACCTCGTCACCACAATGGTGTTATGAGGGTCTGAGGTCATCACCTAAGATGTTATCCTCATAATTAATCTCACCAAATTAATGATGTTAAGGGTCTGAGGTCATCTATTATGGTGTCTGAGCTCAGACCTCGTCACCACAATGGTGTTATGAGGGTCTGAGGTCATCACCTAAGATGTTATCCTCATAATTAACCTCACTAAATTAATGATGTTAAGGATCTGAGGTCATCTATTATGGTGCCTGAGCTCAGGCCTCGTCACCACTGAATGGTGTTATGAGGGTCTGAGGTCATCACCTAAGATGTTATCCTCATAATTAATCTCACCAAATTAATGATGTTAAGGGTCTGAGGTCATCTATTATGGTGCCTGAGCTCAGACCTCGTTACCACTGAATGGTGTTATGAAGGTTTGAGGTCATCTCCTAAGATGTTACCCCCATAATTAATCTATAATCTAAGAATGAAGCAAGAACTGTCATGGGAACTGATCTTTATTAATAACCTCTTCGTAATAAGATGGTACATTTACATAAAACTCTATGCAACATCATATGTAATATCTCTTTAGGTGATCAGCATTCCATGGGTTAGTGAAAGGTTCTCCTTCTAGGTTTTTTAGCCTGTAAGTGCCAGGCACAACCTCTTCTGTCACTTTGTAAGGGCCGTGCCAGTTTGGGTGAAGCTTATTTGCTTTCTGTAGGGTCTTCTTTAGCACTAGTTCTCCCACTGCAATGGGTATTGACTTCACCCTCTAGTTGTAGAATTTCGCTGCCCTCTGTTGGTAGGCTGCTTGTCTGACCTTTGCGCCCTCTCTTCTTTCTTCGATAAGATCTAGGTCTAGCCTCCTCTCTTCCCCATTATTGTCAGGGTCATAGGTCTGAATCCGATGATTTGGGAGTCCTATCTCCGTTGGTATGACGGCCTCTGAGCCATGTGCTAACATGAACGGGGTTTCTGCTATTGGTGTCCTTGTCGTGGTTCTGTAGGACCATAACACAGCGTAGACCTCTTCAATCCATCTTCCCTTCGCATCTTCTAACCTCTTCTTGATTCCATCCAGGATAGTTCTATTTGTGACCTCGGTCTGACCATTTTCTTGAGGTCGGCCAGGAGATGAGAAGAATTGCTTAATCCCTACTCTTAGGCAATACTTTTCTAAAGAGGAGTTCTTGAACTGGGTCCCATTGTCCGAGATGAGAGTGTTTGGGAGGCCATATCTGCATATGATATTCCTCCAAATAAATTGGAAGGTCTTCTGCTCTATGATTGTTATCATTGGCTCTACCTCCACCCACTTTGAGAAGTAGTCTATGGAAACTATCAAGAATCTATAGTTGTTGGCGGGTCTTGGTAGGGGTTCTACTAAGTCCATCCCCCATACTGCAAATGGCCATGGAGAGGTGATTGACATCATAGGATGATGGGGATGATGAGGGATGGTGGCGAATCTTTGACATTTATCACATCTCTTTACATAAGCTGCGGCGTCTTTGGACAAAGTTGGCCACCAGTACCCCTGTGTAATGATTCTCTTGGCCAAGGGTCTTCCCCCTATGTGGCTTGAGCAAGAACCCTCATGAACCTCCTGTAAGACCCAGGGAACTTCCGTGGGATGCACACATCTGAGGAGAGGCAATATAAATCCCTTTTTGTACAAAATGTCTCCTATCATCGAGAACTTGGCATCCCTATATCTCAATTTTCTCCTCTCTATCTTGGACTCAGGTAGCTCTCCCCCTCTAATATATCAGACGAGGGGGTCGATCCATGAGTCTCCTAGGTTCAAATTGTGACACGGGTTACATACCTCTTCTTCCTCGATGGTAGCCTTTCTCAAGACCTCGATCGGAATGGTCCTTCCAATATCTGTCTTCATTACCGAGGCCAATCTTGCCAATGCATCTGCGTGATTGTTACTTAGTCGAGGCACTCTCTTCAGTTTTGCCTCTTCAAAATATTCTAACAACCTTCTTACTCTCTTTAAGTACTTGGTCATCCTTTCATCTTTGGCCTCATAGATCCCCAGTACTTGATTGACAACCAATCATGAGTCGCTGTGGAGTAGGAGTCGCTTTACGCGAAGAGTTATTGCCAATAAGAGACCTGCTATCATGGTCGCATACTCGGACTCATTGTTTGAGGTCTGGAAGTTGAACCTCAGGGCGTATTCAATGTTCGCACCATCCGGAGCCGAGAGTATCAACCCTGCACCGCTTCCACTGTCGCAGGAAGAGCCATCAACGAAGAGGCTCCAGACGTCTGTGTCTGATGAAAAGGCTCCTTCTGTTATGACTCCTTTTTTGAAGAGATATGGATCCTCCTCGTCCTCCGCAATTCTGCTCATAACTTTTTTGGATGCAACCTCTTCCAAATTTTGGAATACACTTGGTGTCGTCTCTTCCTCCTCTCGGAAGACACTGGGTGTCGTCTCTTCCTAATTTCGGAAGATACTGCGGTTTGTCTCTTCCATGCCCCCCAGGCCTTTCTCTACCTCGGCCTCTTCCCAAGTGAACTCAGTAACAAAATCTGCGAGGGCCTGCCCTTTGATGGTTGTCCTAGGTTGGTAGGCAAGATCGTACTCCCCAAACTCGATGGCCCAGGTCATCAACCTCCCGAATTTCTCAGGTTTATGCAGGACCTGTCTTAGTGGGGAGTTAGTGAGGACTACCATGGAGTGAGCTTGAAAGTAGGGCTTTATTTTTCTTGAAGCATGTATCAGGGCATAGGCCAACTTTTCCATGCGAGGGTAATTTTGTTCAGTCCCTTGAAGGGCTTTACTGTTGAAATACACAGGCCTTTGGATCCCATCGTCTTCCTTATTATGGCCGCACTGATGGCTGATTCGGAGACTACCAGATACACATACAACTTTTCTCCTGCGACGGGTCGAGATAGCAATAAGGAGGATCCCAAGTAAGATATGAGTTGGTTGAAGGCTTTTTCACACTCTTCGTCCCATTGGAAGGCCTTTCTTAGGACTTTAAAGAATGGAAGACACTTGTCCGTTGCCCAAGAAAAAAACCTGTTAAGGGCATCCACTCTCCCCATAAGTCTCTGGACATCCTTGATACTCCTAGGAGTCTTCATGTCAAGTAATGCCTTAATTTTCTCAGGGTTCGCTTCAATTCCTCTCTAGTTAACAATGAATCCCAGGAACTTCCCAGCTCCTATTCCGAAGACACACTTTGTTGGGTTGATTTTCATTCTGTATGAGTCCATAACATCGAAGGTCTTCTCAAGGTCTGCTACGTGAGTGCAAGCTTTCAAGCTCTTTATTAGCATATCATCTACATACACCTCCATAGTCTTACCTATTTGCTTTTCGAACATCTTATCGACAAGACGTTGGTACGTTGCCCCTGCATTTTTCAGACCGAAGGGCATCACTTTGTAGCAATACGTCCCTTTGTCAGTAATGAAGGCTGTCTTCTCAGAGTCTTCAGCATCCATGAAGATTTGGTTATAGCCTGAATACGCGTCCATGAAGCTCGTGAGCTCGTGTCCCACCGTCGCATCCACCATCTGATCTATTCGAGGTAAGGGATAGTTGTCTTTTGGATAAGATCTATTCAGGTCAATGAAATCCACACACATTCTCCACTTCCCATTGGCCTTAGGCACAATGACTGTGTTTGAAAGCCACTCCAGATAGGTAACTTCTCTTATGAACTCGGCCTCTTCCAACTTTTTAACCTCTTCTCTGATGACGTCGTATTTCTCCCTGGAGTAGACTCTTCTTCTCTGTTTGATGGGCTTGGCATCTCTAGTCACGTTGAGCTTGTGACTCATCACCTCAGGGTCGATGACGGGCTTGTCTGCGTGACTCCATGCGAAGACACTCCGTCTCCTCCTGAGGAAGTTTATCAGCTCTTCCTTGGATCCTGGATCTAGGGATTTACCGACCTGGACGGTTTTTTTTGGCTCGTCCTTATTGAGGATGATGGATTCTACCTCTTTCGCGGCCTCTCCCTTCTTCAACTTTGTTTCATCTCTTGGGTCAAGAGTGTCAATGCTATAAGTGGTGGTTGCTCTTATGGGCTTCTCTCTCTTCGGCCGAGTTGAAGTAACATTCTCGCTTTGTGGTCTGGTCACCTTGCACTTCCCCTACTCCATAAGGAGTTGGGAATTTTAGCATCTAATGGACCGTCGACGGCACAGCTTCAAACTCTTTAAGGACCACCCTTCCTATGATGAGGTTATAGGCCGAGAACACGTTCTCGTCCATGACAAAAAAAATTATCTTCTTGGTCAGCCTCTTAGGCCACTCATCACCCATCCGTACGTCCATCTCATACATGCCCAAGGAGTGAACCTTTTCGCCACTGAATCCTATCAATGGGTGATGATAGGGCATCAGCCTTGCTCTGCTAAGACCTAGGCTCTTGAAGTAAGGCCATAACATCACGTCCACTGAGCTCCCCCCATCTATGAGGATGCTCTGCACCTCGCACCCATGCACCCTTGTTGTTATGACCAGAGGATCATCATGGGGGGCTAAGATACCCTTGAGGTCGAGTTTGCAGAACCCAACTACGAGGGTGTCCATGTCTACTTTCTTCCTCTTTTGTACTGTATCGGAAGACATTAGATTCACAACTTAAAGATTGGCCACTGACCTGGCCTCTGCTACGTGAGCCTTACTATCAGCTACTTCAGAGCCACCTCCTGCAAATCCTCCACATATGGTGCCAACACCAAAGGAGATCGTACCGACCCTCTTCACCGGGGTGTTGTCATCTTTTGGCAGAAGATCCGGATCGTCTTCGTCATCTTCTTCTGAATCATCGTCTCTTCTGGCCGGGACATTGTCACGGCATCTGTCATTTCTTCTTTTCTTAGGGTCATATCTTCCACCCTTTGGAGCCTTACCATCCACATACTTCCTCAGCTTTCCAGATTTCAACATATTTTCAATCTCATCTTTTAACGGGAAGCATCTATCCGTGACATGGTCGTGATCCTGGTGGAACTCGCACCATAGGTTTTTGTTCCTCTTATGTGGTGGGGCCTTCAGTTTCTTTGGCCATCTCAGAGCCCTGTCGGTCTTAATTTCATTTAGGATGTGCTCGCAGCTTACAGTCAGTGGTGTATAGTGATCGAACTTGTCATCACCCGACCTCTTCTTCCCATCTTTCCTGCTTTGGGACTTTCCAGTGCCATCGCGATTCTCATCCTCATACTTGGCAGCCATTGCCTCTTCCGCATTCATTACTTTCCCTGCGGTTGCCAGTAGCTCCGCCATAGACCTAGGGGCTCTTCCGCAAGTTTCCACTATAGCTTCCCTTTCTGAAGACCTCCTATAAGGGCGGTCATGGCTATGCTCTCTTCATAATCTTTGACCTCCAACTTCTCTTTGTTGAATCTCGCTATGTAGTCTCTTAGACTCTCATCCTTGGCCTGCTTGACATACAGCAAGTGGGTAGTCTTCTTTTGAGGCCTCACCCCAAAGCAGAAGTTGTGGATGAATCGTTCAGCCAAGCCTTTGAAGTTCTCAATTGAGTTCTTCGAAAGGGAGGTGAACCAACTATGTGTTGCCCATGTCAAGGTCCCAGAAAAGGCCCTACACTTCATCTCATCGGGTATCGAGTAGATGTTTGCTGTCGACTGGTACATTTCGATGTGATGCACAGGGTTAGTGCTTCCATCATACTTGGGAGACACTGTAGGGGGCTTGAACTTAGCTGGGATTGGGAACCCCACTATCCTAGCCACAAATGGGGAGCCCTCTGAGTAACCCCTTTGTAATGGGTCCCTGCTTTTAATGAGGTCTCCTATCTTCTCCTCAAGGCACTGGATAGAATCATTCCATAGTCTTCCGCCGTCGACTTGGCTGAGGTTATCCCCTGCCACCTCCCTGGGATGGACCGAGGGTTCCCCTGCCGCGACACGTCGGCTGTTGACCTCTTCCTGTTCCCTGCCTCTTCTTTCACAGTGTCGGCCTTGATCTGGCCGACCCTGCCTGTTCCCTCTCTGAGAGCCTGCTACGCTCCTTGATCTCGACAGTCTCTGTCTTAGGTCATTCATCGGGCCCAATCTCTCAAAGGTCGACCCTCTACTCAACCTATCAAAGGCTGACCCTCTTTGTTGGGACTCTTCACCTCTTCGGTCGACATAACCTTGACTTTGCCTAAGAGGCTGTATAGTGTTATTTAACACCTCATACGGCTCCCAGCAGTCTTCCGCGGCTTCTTTCGCCTCTAGATCATCATACCTGTCCTCTGGGCAAGGGTTTCCCTGCCTCCCCAGGCGCAAGCGCCTAGGGTCAGCAACGTCCCTTCTCCGCTGGGGTGCAGGCTGGTCCTTCATTGGTGCTTGGGGTGGTCCCCTGGCATTAGGATGAGGCTGAACTGCCACCGGAGTGATCATGTCCTGTGAGACTCTAGGTGGCCTCATCATAGTTTGGCTGAGCTGTGCAAAATGCTCTTGCATGGCTTATTGTGTTGCAGCTAAAGATCTTAAGGTTACAGCTACCTCCTCCATTTTGGACTGGGGGGCACCTGACTGGAACTAGGCCCTCCACCCCCAGGCGGTGGAAGAGGTGGTGGTAAGTCTGGTGCCATATGTTAACACTATAGATCTTGAGTAGCAGATGATCTTAGTACCTCACAGGACCTCTTTCAATGGTGAAACAGCTCCGTGCTAGGGCGAGGCCTGGTTCACCACCAGAGTCTCTGGTGAGGTTAAGAAAAAAAAGAGGAAGAGATAGCTTCTCGTTCCCACAGACGGTGCCAAAATGATGATGCCAAAATCAGCACCACCAGATAAGGTGTTCTCAAGCTCAATCTAAGAACAACAATGGCAACATAGTTATGTAAAGGTAAGAGAATGGGATGAGGAGAAGAGGAGAGAGCACCAGGATATAAGTGGTTCAGCCTAAATTGGCCTACGTCCACTGTGTGTGTGAATAACCTCACTGCAATAAGGCACTAATGGCCATGGATACAATCTCTCAAGATTTCTCTCTCTACTGTGTATCTAAACAGAGTTTCAGCTAGGGTTGAATATCTGGGGTCTTTTGCAAGGTAGAGGATGACCTCTATATATAGTACCTAGGGGCTGTAATGTACCCCCCGTGCATGCAATGAGCATGTGTGTGTTTGCCTCACCAATATGGGAAAGCCATCTGTCACTATCACATGTAGAGAATGATGATGCAATATTCTCCCCACGTGTGGGGAATAATCTTGTTATAAATGATTTGTGTCCACATGCCCTTATCCAAATGTCAGCAGATGCTCGGCTATCGCGTCTAGGGTATGACCTCGGCCTGGGGGAGGTCGAGGTTGGTAAGTCTAGGTACCTGTTCAGTCCGAGTATTCCATGGAGGTCTCGACCTAATCCCATCCGAGACAATGGGCAAGGTCGGCCTGGGACGAGGCTGAGCTAGAGTGTTTGGAGTATCGACTGATGTCTTGATGAAGTTGCTGGTGGTCTCCTATGAGCTCGGCTTATGTATGGCCGAGGTTTCCATCCCAAGGTATACGAGAATGCTACTGGTCCTTGTGACGCCCCTTGGAGAGGCTCATGGTAGTGTCGGCCCTGGTCGAGGGTTGATATCGCGTACCCAAGACTCGTCCAACGTCGACCATGATCTCGGCCGAGGTTGGTGTTTCTGGGCCGAGGTTACACTTGGGGCATATCATTATCAATACGCAAATTATCTACATAGTAAGGTGCTTAATCACTATAGCCCCGCCTCACAACAAGCTTGTTTAACACTCTCATTAAAGACACTTCTTATTATGCTTTTAACCAACAACATTCGCATAAGACTTGCCTATACATTATTGATTCATTATTATTTCAATATCGTTGGGAGGCCGCACCTCATTATCTGAGAACCACTCATATTTATCTAAACACAAAACTCCCATTCTGAGAGAAACCATACGAACATCTGACCACTTTTGTTCACCGAAAATAGTCGTGGAATTCCACCATAGTCTTCAGACTCTAACTCACCCAATCCAAAATTTTGATTATCCGCCCATCTCTTAACATTTAGAGTAAGAAAAGTTAAGTTTTTTCCACACCAAATCCTCAATAAGCATCTTGTTCACAATAAACAGGTACGAGTGCTCCCACGTAACCCTACCATTAGGTAATATCTTCCCCAAATGACCGTACTATACTCCACTTGCTAGATATAACCGTTGTAGAAATGAAATGATTACAATGAATCCAAAAGAACTTTCACACTGCTCCACTAATGGTTATTCACCGCTCACGTACTCCCCAAATTATGGGTGATACAACCTATTCAAAATGAAACGATATCCCCGCTACTTCCTGAAATCCCGTATTGAAGGTGGGATTCAAAAATCTTATCCTAATTCAAAAAAATAATGTGTAGGACCACATACCGGCGCGATTCTCCCTTTCAAAGGAAGACTGGGGCACACTAGCTAATATTGTAACTCACCCCATAGGAAGGTCAATCACTTCCTTCTTGGGCATCTTGTTCCACACGTTCGAAGGAACTCTTGATATTACCTTGAGGTTGTCAATTCATCCAAGAAACTTTACCGACTTTACCGGCCTCTTCCATTATAGGAATTGTTGATAGCCCCAAAATTCTTTGGTTTTTCCTCTTATTCCAACCGATTTCTATTTATGAGTGGTGCCCGCGGAGACTACTCAATATGTCCTGCTCGACATCGAATTCTACTTGTTATGTATCACATTAAGTGACACTTAATAATCCCCTTCTTTCCTTTGCGTATACTGAAAGTTTCGACCCATGCACTTTTCTCCACGATGTGCACTTCCGGACCTTTTTATACCATACGAACATCTTCACTCTTTGTACGCGTCAGTCCCTCTCAACATTGGACTAATTTAAACTCCCCTTCGAGTGTTCTCCATAATAATTTTAATTCTACCCTTCTCAAGGAATACCCCTTTTTAAACGGCTTCCTACAGCCTTCCAACCATATTTGGTGTGCTACTCTGAATACAAATATATGTATTTTTCGTCTTTCACACTGCGCTCAATCCGCCCTACCACTTCCACTTCGTTATGTTAATCCCACAAACATTTATTCCACACGTCTATTCCCATATCCCTACAACTCGGACGATTCTAACATCAGCTAACCAGGATGCCCACACGCCCTATAAACCGTGCATACTAGCGTAAGCATCACATACGCTTCACACATAACACCCAATTCTTTCTTTTCCTTGTGCTCACAACATGCTTACAACACTCGGGTACTCTCAATTACCCTAGAAATTGAAATTTTAAATCTTCTTTATCATCGTTCCACCCCTTAACTCGTGGTGATAAGACAAGACTTTCAATGTTTTCTAACCACCCAACTGGCTCCACTAGCCTTAATTCATAATTCAACTTTCAATTTACAGATATAATTACCTGCTCCTATTACGACCGAGGTACTAAACTCATAGACTAATGACCAAACATCTTCCTACTTCCAACCTTATGCTAAGTTTCATGCGTGGGATGTCTCGCAATGTGAAATCCAAATAAGGACCCCCCCGATACACTACTACCTAGCATTGTCGATTATCAAAGTCCATTAGGCCCTCCGTCCATAGGTACCCCTTTATTCCGTTTCTTGACTAGAAAAGTTACATCTCTTCCCGTAATTACACTAACAAAGAACATTTCGTCAATTGCACTATCGTTCAGCATTGGTGGTAATGACATTCCATAAACCTCGAATACATACCATCAAGATTCTCAAAATCCTGTCCCCAAACATATGGTGTAACTCTTAACTCTCACATCTCTAAAGGATAGATATATCAATGCGCTCTTCCTATCACCAAGTCCTGAGCGCTAAACATAATAATTAGTTAAATCGTTTCGCTCAATAGTAAACCCAATACATGCTGAATCATAACAACAAAGTCCCTACACACACCGGGATCGAATATCTCGAGCCCACTATCCCCTCCAAAGTTTCTAGAATAAAAATATAAGTGCGAGTTCGACCCTCTCGCAAGTGAGGCCTCGCCAGAACAAAACATCATGCACTAATGCAACCATTCCGATAGCCTTGTAATAACTGCCTACTATTGTACTACTACCCAATACTATAAAGTTGTAACCAGGACAATATCATACTCGTTCATCACATCACTAAAACGAGTAATCTCAATAAAGTATATAACACTATTAATACACCCATTTATCCTCTGCGGATAGCACTAAGGATAATCCCGCTACACAAGGGAAAATATTCACATAATAATAATATTTATAGTTATACGCACTAACTCGTCTCACATGCTAATCTAGCAATGAACAAAATATAGTGAATTGCCCGTGTCACATAAAACACGCCTCATCCTCTGAGGATAAAACTCATACTTCTACCTTTCCAATCGTCTTGACTGCACAAATGGTACCCGGACGTAACACGTCTGTCCAAACAAAAACAAAAACTACTTTAATCGTTGTCCTTTACTAGGCATCCTAGTCTTGTCCCTTTACTCACTTTGGGAAAAAATTAACGCATGTGAATCACTTTCCACAAAATACCTCTACACATGATCCACTTATCACCTGTCATACTAACCATATTAGGATTGTCCTTCTCGAACTTTGGTATGCTCAATTCCTGGTGGCTACCCCCGTTGTTCCCTTAGCTTTCTTATCCCTAAGGAACATGCTATTGGCTTCAATAACCCTTACAGGGTTCACCATCGCTTGGTAAGAATTTAGATATCCGAATCATTTAAATGAGCCCCCCCGATGGGTCTCCCCCTTGCGGTGTTTTACTAACTACTTTTCATCTAGACTCGCTTTCCAATAAGTCTTTCGATTATGTTAGATCCCTTCATAAGAGCGTTAAGATCTCTTCGGACGACACGTGACATTGTCATCATATGGATTAACTGTCCAACAAAATTCTCTTTAAGTGTTGTCAATCTATCCCGACGAGTTATTTTCTCACTTGAAATCTTCTCTACCATTGGTATCCACTCCCCCTGATACAAAATTTGCTAGAAGTCTAAATCCATTTACAAATGGACCCCTGTTTGTTCCTTCCATAATGGGTTCAGCACGACGTTCATATCTTATCCTAAACAACTGATGAAAGAACGTGCGGTTAAACTGTACTTAAGGTCCTTTCATTGACGTAACATTTTCACTGCTAACAGTGGTGGTTGACTCCCACTATTGTAACTTTTCTCTCCATAGTCAAGAAAAATCTTACCCTAAATTTTCACTTCTAGTTAACCAAACTCCACTATATTTCCAAGCCTTTGAATATATTACCTTCGTTGGGTAACACACACAATTTCCGCATGTCTAGAATTTCCACTGATGACTTTCCTCAATTTTTACCTTTTGACCCTCTCACAAGCGCACCACGTTGGGTGGGTCAAATTTGTCCTCACTTTCGACTATAGAAGCACTTGAAATTAGTAGGTTGCGTCCTAGCCGTCTTTACAGTCTTGGCCTCTCATTCCCTAATAGGGTGACCTCGACTACGGTTATCATCCTCGAATATACTTTACAACCTCGACTGAACCCTGACTCCGGATGTCCGCCTAACGTCCATCGTCTGACATCCTTCATCGCTCGTCACACGCACACATCCGAACGCAATTATAATTCACTAATATACATACGTTCTAGCTGGAGAACGGAATCCCACCATAGAAACCAATAATCCTAAACATAGGGCTCTATATCAAACAAAGCAACATTGGAAGCATAATAAGCCGCAGAGATCCTAAAGGACACTAGAACCTGATGTTCTGATACCACCTATAATTAAATACCGGGTGATCAGTCCCTTATTAAATTAAAAATCAAGGTGAACGGTTGGTTCATTCTTAGCATCACTGTCACAAAATAAAATTTCCAATTTAAACACCCTAAATAATTAAGCTAAGTGTCAAAACAATTTTAAAACCTTATTTCCATTTTATTAAATCTGAATATGAAAACCTTTTTAAATAACCAACAATTTAATAACTCTAACATATTAAAGATGGAAAATAACGCACAAGAATTAGATTCATCCATATAAACCAAACCAGTTTAAACTATAAATAAAACCATCCTGACAGTAATTAAATCCCAACGAGTACGAACTAATGGAAATATAAAGGAACGTAAATCTTTGACAACAATCCACACTGAATAGAGAAATGGGCGACACATGCCCTAACTAATAAGAAGTAAAAATACGAGTAGAATCAACAACGAGGTCGTCTAAGCAATGGCCTGCAACTCCCACACAAGCTGCAACGCGTTCGATCCAAAGAACCTAAGCATGACGCCCCTGTGGCTGGGCACCTGTATTATATACATATATTTACAAGAGAGAAGAAATAACCAGAATCGAGTCAGAGCCTGAGTGTAAAACAATTTAAAATTAGTTTAGCAAGTATTTAAAATGCTTACCGGCTAATTTAATAACTATGTTAGTATGCGACACTCTCTTGATAATTTCTCACCTCTCATCTAGTGTGCACGCCTACCGCACTACTAATCCCATAAGTTTATTTTAACTTAACTTACCCCATAAAGTTTCATCCCGTCATATATTATGGCTAATATGATTAATTTCTGAAAATCAAGCTTTCTCATATATTTTAGGTTATTTGAAATGACTCAGTGATGTCAAAAAAATTTCTAAACACTTATAACAAAATTTGAGTAATTATTCATTACTTAACTACTTTTATACACAATAAAAAGTTCTCCTACTTAAGGATATATATATATATATACTAACCACTCATATAATATATATAGCACCCCGCATAATATCTATGGTGCTGACATACTCTGCTATCAAGTCCCCGTACTCACATATTACGGGAAATACTAGTTAGGAATCACTCTCGAACTGTATTAACATTAAACACATACAAATGGAGGCGAAGCATAGTTCCAAGTCATTAAGAGGTCAGCACATCCCATCACGTCTCTTAGGATCGTCTGACTATCAATCAGATAGCCTGTAACAAGGAATTCTATGTTCTAGGGTACGAGTCAATATCCCCCATAAAGGCCCAATCGAGATAAGACCATCCCGGCGCGAAAACTATCGTGATAACAAGTAGCCCAAGTATGATTTTTATAGATATATAATATATGCACAGTCACACAGTCATATATATATATATATATATATATATATATATATATATATATATAATATCCACATTTCTAAATTCGTTCTCATAACCCATAATTATATTTATCTGCTCTTAGCACATTTTTACTTTATTATCTCGCATAACGGATTTTCCACTTTTATTCTCATATATATAAGTTACTCCACACCTACTTCTCGTCTCTCGAAGTATTTTAACTCCCTAAGTATGATTTCAGTAGGCACTCTCACTTACCTTTTAGTCTAACTTCCTTACAAGTCTCGACATTTTATTAAACGTACGCATGATTTCATATGTGTGAATAACTCCCCGTATACCCTTAATTTCATCTTACATTAAATTCTCACTCAATGGAGTTTACCTATACCCTACTGGTCCTATTTATATCCCATTATGCTCCAACAATAATAATCAAGGGTTAATATGTATTTTAATTGGATTAAACCAACAGAAGAAAAATATGCAGTTTTCCAGGAGGGGTCGATCGATCGATGTTCTTGGGTTGATCGGTCGATCAAGAAGTTATGATAAAAAGTGCATTAACCTAGTTATGAGTTTGCCTCTCAAACCTCAACCAAATCTCCATATATCATTCCCAAACTCCCAACAAACATTACTACAAGTACTATATACCAGAACACATAATTTTCTATGTAAAATATGTCCCAATTCATCAATTACAACAATTTATTGGGTAAAATTTACCTGAACTTCAAGAACCCTAATTTTCTTTCTTTCAATTATTCCAATTCTTTTCCAGATTTCCTACTTCTAAATCCTTACAAATTCATGGTTTATCCTCTACATGCGATTTAGATGTCCAGAATATGATTACTTCTTCTTCAACATGTGATTTTAAGTCTCAAAATGATACTTTCTTTCAGGAAACAAGTTCTAAACAATCCTAGACTAACATGATTGAGACATCAACTAAAAATAAAGCAAGATAGATACTTTCCAGGAAATTGAGTTTCTGATTTGTGGAAGAAAGTGGTACGGTTGCATTCCCCGTCGCGCGATCCACGACTCGGTGGTGATGGCGGTGCAAATGGTTGAGTTTTCAGCCTTGAATTGCTTGGGAAGCTTTCCCACTTCTTCTCTAATGTTCGTTCTTTGATTTTTATCTAGTTAACCCTAGAGGACAACTCCTAAAGGCTGATATAACCTTGAGAAATTTGTGGGTTTAATTGCCCAATAATACGAAATGTCCATAATACCCTCCCGGGATGCCAATTAGGCTTAAAAACGCCCCGAGACCCAAACTAAACACCCGAGTACATTATTTTGACTATCTCGACCCTTTTGGACACATTGGCGTGCTGTAAATGACCATACGAGTGACTTATAATTTATTCATTTTTAATAATAATAATTTAGTCCTGACACGACACAGGCGCGTCCTGACTTAACTTCCATAATTGTCATATCGAAATCACTCTTGAGTCCGGATACAAAGGTTTTAAGTTTCTCGCAAGTCTCCAATAAAGATTAAAGATCTCTCATAAGAGTAGCCATGGTATTGGTCAAATTGGTCTTCTCCCTACCTACAACAATCAACTTCTCGAGTTCACTTAGCGTCGCCTCACACTCTCTCAAAACTTTCACCTCCTTCTCAAAATAACACACCATAAGAGAAAAATCTTTATTAATATATATATATATATATATATATATATATATATATATATATATATATGCTTTCTGGAGTACTCAAATTCTCATCCTCACTCTCACTTTCTCTAGAATGAATCAAAACATCATCAAGGCACTCATGTTGAGAAATATATTCATCAGTGTGGCATAAACTAGAAGTAATAATATGAGTGTCCATGAATGCAATACACAGTTCATGTGGTGATTCATCCCCGAAATTCACCGACTCAACTTCACTATCGCTAAGAGTGGTCTTATTTACAACTTTCTTACCCCATCTCTTAAGCCTAGTGGAACACTAATGTGCCTTGGGACCTTTTCCCACACACTCGTAGCATCTTATCTCATCTTTAGAAAAAAACCTTCTCTCCCTTATTCTTATTTTTATTTTTCTCAAAAATCATTTCTTTGGAAAATTTGAGAAATGTTTTAAATTTTTTGGCAAAAGGGCCAAGTCATCCAACTCAAAATCAAACTCAGATTCATAATAAAAAAAATCTTCTTTTTCTTAGTTCAATTTTTCAAGGCAATCCATATTTCCTTACGTTTAATTGCTTGGGAAAAAAATCAATCTCATAAGTCTAAAGGTATCCTACAAGTTCTTCTAACCTAAGTGTATCTAATATTCCCAACGAATTCAGGACAGTGACTTTAGAGATAAAACGACCGGTAAGGATCTCAAAACTTTCTTAACACCTCTCATCTCAGGAATTTTCTCACCTAAATTAGAACTAGAATTATTTATGTACGGTAAACATGCATAAAACTCATCGAAGGACTTGAACTCTAGCATGGTAAATTTCTGTAAATTTCAAGCTTTTGTAGCATTGGTTCACTCATGAGTGAGCTAGAGGGTATACCAAGCTTCTTTAGACATGGTGCAAGTCATAATGCGATGAAACTGTTCAAGGCTGACGGTGCCCGAGATGGCACTCAAACCGCATGAGTTAAAATTTCTTCACTTAAAGTCGTTCTCTATCCATGCAGAGATGGGGTTTTAGACTATTTATGTTGTCGTTAGTCACTGTGGGTGGCATCCACTCTCATTCAAAAACTAACCAAACACGCTCATTAATAGTTTTTAAGGTTGACCATCCTAGCTTTCCAATATGCATAGTGTGAACCATAAAAAATAGGCATTGGATCATACAGATTGCCTATAAAATCCCAAATTTTCTAAAGATCAACAATTTTTCAAAAATAATTGATATCAAAATTTATTTTGCGAAAAGGATCACACAATAAATTAGTGAAATCGACTTTGATACCAATTTGAGAAAATTGGTATCTCAAAAGAAAATCTGTAATGACTCAGCTCCATAGTCGTCCACGGGTAGCCGTCTACCCTTGGTATCCACCGATCAACCTCGTCTTCTTCTTTAGTAGTGAACCCCATTTCACAAATCAATAGTGGAGAAAAGTCTCTACAAAGGTAATTCAGTAAAAAAAAATCCTTCTTGTGATGTGATAAAGTGATCTTGATTCGTAAAAAGGAAAACTCAAAAGGGTATTTATGTGTGTAAAAAGAATTCTTAATAGGCCTAATCCCATTTAGCCTTTTTATAAGGAGGTTGAATAAAAAGGATAAACACAAAAGATTTGGGGTAGATATGATTTAAAAACTAAATTTTGCCCAGTCGTTCAAACAAAATAGGAAGTCGTTCTAACGACGCCATCTACCTCGTTAGAACGACTTTGAACGAAGTCTTTTGAATGGAATTCTAGAGACCGATGGAAAAGGGGTCGTTTAAAGTTTTATCCATCTCATTTGAATGAAGGAACATAGTCATTCAAATGACACATGTTCTCGTTTGAACGAGGCATCGAAAGTCTGGCATTTTTTCTATAAAAAATTTAAACTCCTTTTAAGTAAAATAACGTCTTTAAAATGCTTTGAACCTCAGAAATGATTACAAACCATTTACTAATCACGATCACAACTTCTTCCATGAATGTTAAGACAAACAGTTCCTCCAATCTTCAAATGTCTTCAATTATGTCTTCGAGTCTCAAGAAGTCGTGTAGGTGTCATGTTTGCGTAATAGGATATGCCAAACGAACAAAATTAAAATATGAGGAATTATAAATTTTTCTCTTACAATGGTTGAGATTAAGTGACTATGGGAAATTTATATGTGAGCAATTATAAATTCCGCATAATGATTATATGTGATAAGCATGTTGATCTAAGGTCCTAACGTTGAATATATAATACATAACATTTTTATGATTAAACAATAAATAACATGTATAATTGGATATTCGTGTGTTTGATTTATAGATTTGTGTAAAACAATTAAGTAATAAGAAACTTCAATGACATTTCCACAAACGGTGCCAAATAGTGATAGAAAATAGTTCAGATAAACACCAAAAGTTAAAATGTCATATTTGTAATAATCCTTATGTTTAAATAGGGACATACAAAGAGTCATCAACATATGAAATACAAAAGCAAAGAAAACTAATCACACAAATGAAATAGATTTTTTTACCTGGTTCGCCTGCAAATAAGATACATCCACTCTGGATGTTGGATTTTAAACTTTTCACTACAATCTTGGGTTTGTAAAGAAGGTTTTGGGTGCATGTGTGTACTATGAAGGTTCTATCTCACTTTCACTTTTCAAATATTACATGTTATGATTATTATAGTGGATATTGGTATTTTGTACTTGAATAGTTAAGAATGACATCATAAGGATAAGTTTCAATATGTCATCATAAGATGAGATTAAGGAGTGAAAAAATTCATTCACAAGGTGACTTATCAACAAGTATCTCTAATAATATCCCATTGACATGAATGCGTGGACTTAGAATGAAATTGATTTTATTCCTAACAAATAAGTTTAAAAGTGGATTTGGTTTATTCGAATCAACTCAAAATAAGCTAAAAAGCATTTGACATGTACTTGAGCAATTACAAGATTATTTACTAAGGGGACAATTTTTACCCTTTATAAATAAAGAATCGTGTAAAAGGGTATAGTGTATTATATTATCCATTTTTAGTGTGTAAAAGCATATGTATACTCATATGCCCTCTGGTTGTTTTGTTTTTTAAATTACATTTAACCAAATCACACTTTGAGTTTAGAGTATTGGTTAATCTAGAAGCTTCATGTTCAAGATTTAAATAAGGTCCACACATCACCAAAGCTTCATCCCGACAGGGTTTTAAGGTGAAAATATAAATACATAGATGACTTAGAATACCCCTTAACTAAATATTGATTTTCTTAAATTGGAAACTGTGTTAACATTGTACATGTTCTATAAAATGTTTATTATCATCATATGACATATACTTTTATGTATGAAATTTATATCAAAACTAAGTCATTATGAAGGTTATACATCTTCGCTGCAATGACAACTTGCTTCGCTTCCCATGAGTCTTATTGCATTACCTAGATAAAATATCTTATTGATATCCTACATCTTTCCTTAATTATTCATTATAGCGAAGACCTCTCTCACTTCAGTAAAGGATTTGATCACATGGCGCGAAACTATATATGGATAGTTCCTAAAATCTTAGGTGGAATCCGTGAACATAGCCATTGGAACTTCGATCCAATGAATCTTGACTTTATTGAAGTAAACAACCCATGTCATTGCCAGTAAAGATCCCTAAGTTCTAAATTTGGAGATCTAAAATAGTTGGATTACTTTTGAAAACATGTAGATTTGATTATAAACCACTTATGTAGCCATATCTTGTTCATATATTGCATTATTATTTAAAGTGGCTAAATGACTACCTAGTTGTCTATTAGATATTGTCTTACAAGATTAAGGCTATTTAGGTGATCCTTATACCTCATTACCGAGCAAGAGGTTGAAAACATCATAAGAGCTTAAGTTTCTGAGGAAAAAAATTGCTGAAATTATTTTGTTTTGTTTTGTTGAAGCTTTTTAGTATATTTGATATATCTTTACTCAATTATGAGTTTAAAGTTATGTGATGTTTCATTACTTCATATCAACATCTTAACAAATATTCTCTATTTTTTAAGAAACGTCAACTCTTTAATATTTAAGAAAATACTCGTGAGTTTATTTTGAGTACAACAAATGGCTTTATAAAATTTCCTAAACATTTAGGGCTATCACATCCTAGGAAGTTGGAAATCATTTTGGTGGATGATCTTGGTTCCATTTACTTGGAGAAACATCTATCTTTAACTATAAATAAGATTTTAATTATGAGGTGGATTCGATGACATAAACTACTGATCGTGACATAAACTACTGAACAAAATCCATCGTGGTTTTGAATAACTCTCTAGTTGTTGATGCCTTTCAAATCAAAAGATATGATGAAAATAGTTTTAGTGAACTTATGCAAAAGTGAGTGTAAGATGTAGTTCCTTTGAGTAAGCCTGTACCATAGTTCATTTATCATTTATTCATCCTGAGGGTTTTCTCCTTGTTGGTGCTTCGTTGTACATCCTTTTATTATGTGATTATTAATATTCATCACTTTAAGCTAAGAAGATAAACTTGGATTTAAATCATTTTGGTAAACTTTATCATATATATGTTGGTCTGCTTATTTTCTTATAAAATGAATTAAAGAAAATATTATTCAATTTATGTAATAAATTTTAATTAGGTAGTTGTGCTAAGCCATCATTTTTCTTTGGAATTTTAAGCCCTATATCTACGAGTGACAGTGTTTTTATAATAACTAATATTAAAGGGGTTCCTCATTTGTAAATTTAATCACCTTGGGTTGATCAATTAGTTGTATTTATAAAAATAGAGCTAAAAATAAGTGACTAAATAATATATTTGATTGGTTTACGAGAAAATCATTTTTTTTACCAAATCTTCGATTTTGTTTATTTTCCATCTTCTAAGAATGACAATGTCACATGCGAGGAATAATTTATTGAAAGAATGCCTTTATTCCCGAATCTTATTACAATCAACTTTTACATGAATCATTAAAACTCTTTAAAGCTAAAATTCTTATTACCTCCTTATTGAGATCATATAGAAAATGTAGGAATACCACCAATATTTAGGAGTTATCGAGTCAAATGAGAACTCAGAAAGATGATCTTAAAGAGTAACTATCAACAAGTGAAAAGGATAACATAAGATAGAAACTTGATTCATCTTGTGTTGATTAACTTCAAGTTGATCGAGCTAGAAAATATGAGAAGATTAAGTTCTTAAATAAAGAGTTTCAAAAGTTGACGTGGATTCAACAAAACTTTTGAAGAAGAAAATGAAAATCTTTTTAAAAAGTTAGAAACTCTTGCAAAAAAATAGTTTTTAAATGAGTTGAACTTTTAAAAGATAATAGATATTTGTGTGAAATCAAATCTCAAGGACCTATCCTATATTAAAATATTAAATAAGTTGATTCCTTTTTTTGGAAATTTTAAACTTTCGTAATAATCTACAAAATAAGAGCATTGCTTTAAAAGAAGAGGATGAAATTAAGAGAAAAGTATGAATTGACCATCTCCATGGACACTTTAAAAATGAATATATAAAGAATCTAATGTTAAACTTTTAAGGAAAACACAAATACTTCAAAAGGACATAGGCTATCTCAAACTAGATATTTCTAGAGGAAAGACAAATTTTGTCAATTCTTCATTATCAAATGAGATAACACACTTCCAAAATGTGCCCTCAAAGTATCATAACAAAGAAAAATATTATGTCACTCATATGAAGGAGAAGAATATTGCACCTCACATTTTTATTGATAAATGTCAACTTTTTAACAAAAGTATACCTAAAAGAACTTTATTTGTTCTTATTGTCATAAAAAAATGTCACCTTAGATTTTTTTTTAAAGTTTAATAAAATTCAGCATTTTAAAAAAGTTTTTTCTTAAACTGAAACCTATATGACTCGACAAAACCTTCTAAATGTGATCATTATCACAAGGTTAGTTATTTTCTAGAGTTTTTATTTTTAATTAAATTCATTTACATTTTTCATTAAGAATTTTATGAATAACAATAAGGTTGAAGATGTTATTTTTATTCAATAAAACATTGTCCTAAAACCATTGAAAGAAAATTTTCGGCAAAAAATAATCAGGGATATTTTGAAATATGATCAAGAAAAGAGAGGCAAAGGATTTTAAAATTTTTTCAATAAAACCCAAGGCTCCTCTTGTGAGTAAATAATGAGTAAGGAATAATTTTTTGAGCCGGATTGAAAAGAATTAAAAAAATACAAAATTGGTCTCTCCATCTCTAAATTATAGAGTTTTTTATTATTATTTTGCAATAGTATTTATAACTATTTCATCTATCATAGATCTTGTGATCGGATATGTTCTTATGATCCTCATATAATTTTAATATGTCGTGTTTATTTCCTTGATAACTCATATGTGAATCATTTATCTTCTTTGATTTATTCTTGTTATTATATCCTTAACAATTCTATAAAAAAGAATTAATTTGTGAAAATGCTTTTTATTTTGGTATTCTAATTATTTTCCTCTAGGATAATCATATATTTATGATACCAAGTATGATCTCCAGCCTTAAACCTCTCAAAATGTACTCCACACCTCAAAGCGTGGCCGGGACTAAGAGTCATGGACCTCATCCATCTTTACCAAGGTTCCAGCAACGCACTGTAGCTCATAACCTAGTTGGGATACCCCTGGGGATCCCCTAAAATCATCTTAAAGGTCCAATGCTCATACCAAATCTTCGATCCTAGTATTAAAGTCTATAACAACCTGAATTTTTTTAACGGGAAGTTTTAAATAAATTTTAGAAATCGGAGAAAAATAAAATTTTGGATTTTATAAATTTATAATTTAAAATGTTGGTTTTTATATTTGAAAAATAAATTTTCAAACGGAATTAGAATCATAATGAAAATGGAGTTTTAATTGAAATTTTATTTTATAGAAGAGTCCCTAAAACATAAAACTCTCTAAGAGTCCTCAAAACATAAAACTCTCTAGAAAAAAATAATATTTTTAGAAATCCAATAGAGCTGAATTTTTCATAGCAGTCCTATCTCGCCATTGCTACAAGATACTAAAATTTCAAGCCATTCTGACGGTCTGATCATCCGTAATGATTTTTTGAGTGTTTGTATCTGATTTGAACTCTTATCTTAATCAAACTCTTAATCCTTTATATATCAACAAATTCGTGGCGTGGATTTTAAAATCACTTTTTCTCAAACTTTTCAACCAGAAGACCTCTCCAAAATTACTCCCTTTTATCTACAAACCATAGCCCCAAACTTATTCAATATTTCAACCTTAGATTAGAAGTATTATTTGGTGTTTTCTCGAGTTTTCTCTAGAACGAGATTTGATTATTTTTGCGAGAGGAACGCGATGGTGCGATCAGATTTAGAGGCTGATTTTTATGTGTCGATTCATGTGATGGTTTTAAGGTATGGGGTTTTACACAATATGCTCCTTAATCTCGCGAGTGTTATTCCCTTTGTTTTCTTGTGATTATTGACTCATATTTGAATTGCTAAATTCAATTGGAGTCTGGAAATTATTATTGGAATGTAATTGTGATTCATGTGGTATTATTATTATATTGAGCATGTTGTCATGAAATTTTAATATGGCACTGATGTTGGGCACCCGCCAAGATTCCTGTTCCGGCTACTTGATAAAGTATGGTGCGGTATGGTGAGGCCTTGTGACTCGGACTAATGTGTTGTTGAGAAATTATATTGATAAAAATGATATTAAGATTCCCATTTGATTTGAATATTCGTACTCATGTTGTTACTCTTTATTCACCGCTAATAAATTTTTTGAGCATCTTTCCTGTCGTATTGTGTATTTCCCCATATTTTATTTTAGTTGGCAGGTGAGCATGGATTTGGGCTCTACCGATTATTTGGAGGATTTTAGCAAAGATTATTTTGGGAAGGATATTCGAGAGTATTCATAAGAAGATTTGTATTTATTTTTTATGTATAGAGCATTGAAGATTTGTTTTATTTTATTTCGAGATAGATAGTTGTATTATTTCAATAGACTTTTGTCGTGTTTAATTTGAAGATTGATATTAGTGGCTTTTCTTTTTGTATAGTGTGGGGTTTTAGATGCTCTATACCTTATTATTTGTGGATTCGAATGTATTTTATCGCAGTAGCACTCCGTTCTCTCTTCCCAGGCGGGCGGGGTGTTACAGAATGGTATTAGAGCTTTGGTATATGACAACCCTCGGGTCTTGGGTTTTGGGTCCAGCATGCGGGTTAGACATATGTTTGGAGATAGAATTTTTTGGTGATAAGTCATGTTAGGCATCGGGGTTAGATGTGCGGTATTTAAAATTGAATTTTGGAGACAAGATTTATTTTTAGAGATTGTTGGTGTGGCCTTATTTTTTAGTGTTAGGGTCGTTGAATTTCGAGGGTGAAATTTCTTGTTAGTGGGGAAGTATGTAACAACCCGATTTTTTTTAACGGGAAGTTTTAAATTAATTTTAGAAATCGAAGAAAAATGAAATTTTGGATTTTATAAATTTTATAATTTAAAATGTTGGTTTTTATATTTGAAAAATAAATTTTCAAACGGAATTGGAATTGGAATTAAAATGGAGTTTTAATTAAATTTTTATTATATTGAAGAGTCCAAAACATAAAACTCTCTAAGAGTCCTCAAAATATAAGACTCTCTAGAAAAAATAATATTTTTAGAAATCTGATTGAGCTGAATCTTTCATAGCAGTCCTATCTCACCGTTCAGTACAAGATACTAAAATTTCAAGGCATTCTGGAGGTTCGATCATCCGTAATGATTTTTTGAGTGTTTGTATCTGATTAGAACTCTTATCTTCATCAAACTCTTAATCCTTTATATACCAACAAATTCGTGGCTTGGATTTTCAAATCACTTTTTCTCAAACTTTTCAACCAGAAGGCCTCTCCAAAATTACTCCCTTTCATCTACAAACCATAGCCCCAAACTTATTCAAGATTTCAACCTTAGATTAGAAGGATTGTTTGGTGTTTTCTCGAGTTTGGGCTAGAACGAGATTTGATATTTTTGCGAGTGGAACGTGATGGTGCGATCAGATTTAGAGGTTGATTTTTATGTGTTGATTCATGTGATGGTTTTAAGGTATGAGATTTTACATAATATGCTCCTTAATCTCGCGAGAGTTATTCCCTTTGTTTTCTTGTGATTATTGACTCATATTTGAATTGCTTAATTCAATTGGAATTTGAAAATTATTGTTGGAATCTAATTTTGATTCATGTGGTATTATTATTATGTTGAGCATGTTGTCATGAGATTTTAATATGGCACTGATGTTGGGCACCCACCCAGATTCCTATTACGACTACTTGATAAAGTATGGCGCGGTATGGTGACGCCTGGTGACTCGGATTAATGTGTTATTGAGAAATTATATTGATAAAAATGCTATTGAGATTCGCATTTAATTTTGAATATTCGTACTCGTGTTGTTACGCTTTATTCACCGCTAATATATTTGTTGAGCATCTTTCATGTCTATTGTGTACTTCCTCATATTTTATTTTAGTTAGCAGGTTAGCGTGGATTTGGGCGCGACGAATTATTTGGAGGATTTTAGTGAAGATTATTTTGTGAAGAATATTTGAGAGTATTCATGAGAAGAATTGTATTTATTTTTTATGTATAGAGCATTGGAGATTTGTTTTATTTTATTTCGAGATAGATACTTGTATTATTTTGAGAGACTTTTGTCGTATTTAATTTGAAGATTAAGATTAGTGGTTTCTCTTTTTGTATATTGTGGGGTTTTAGATACTCTATACCATGTTATTTGTGGATTCGGATGTATTTTATCGCAGTAGCTCTCCATTCGCTCTCCCTGGGCGGTCGAGGTATTACAAAATGGTACCAGAGCTTAGGTATACGATAACCCTCGGGTCTTGGATTTTAGGTCCAGCATGCGGGTTAGACATATTTTTGGAGATAGAAATTTTTGGTGATAATTCAGGTTAGGCATCGAGGTTAGATGTGAGGTATTTAAAGTTGAATTCTGGAAACGAGATTTATTTTTTGAGATTGTTGGTGTGGCCTTATTTTTGAGTGTTAGGCTTCGTTAAATTTCGAGGGCGAAATTTCTTGTTAGTGGGGAAGTATGTAACAACCCGAATTTTTTTAACATGTAGTTTTAAATTAATTTTAGAAATCGGAGAAAAATTAATATTTGGATTTTATAAATTTTATAATTTAAAATGTTGGTTTTTATATTTAAAAAAAAAATTTCAAACGGAATTAGAATCGGAATTAAAATGGAGTTTTAATTGGATTTTTATTATATAGAAGAGTCCCCAAAACATAAAACTCTCTAAGAGTCCTCAAAACATAAAACTCTCTAGAAAAAATTATATTTTTAAAAATCGATCGTTCAGAATTTTTCATAGCAGTCCTGTCTCGCCGTTCGCTACAAGATACTAAAATTTTAAGACATTCTAACGGTCCGATCATCCGTAATGATTTTTTGAGTGTTTGTGTCTGATTAGAACTCTTATCTTAATCAAACTCTTAATCCTTTATATATCAACAAATTCGTGGCTTGGGTTTTCAAATCACTTTTTCTCAAACTTTTCAACCAGAAGGCCTCTCCAAAATTACTCTCTTTCATCTACAAACCATAGCCCCAAACTTATTCAAGATTTCAACCTTAGATTATAAGGATTATTTGGTGTTTTCTCGAGTTTGGGCTAGAATGAGATTTGATTATTTTTGTGAGAGGAACGGTATGGTGCGATCAGATTTAGAGGTTGATTTTTATGTGTCGATTCATGTGATATGGGGTTTTACACAATATGATCCTTAATCTCGCGAGAGTTATTCTCTTTATTTTCTTGTGATTATTGATGTAACAACCCAGGCTTTTGAGCGGCTATTTTATATTATTTTTTGCTCGATGGGCTAATTCTATAAAATAGGGGAAGTTGGAGTAAATATTGTTTTCCGTGATATTAACGGATAATATTTACTATGATTTGTCTATTTTACCGTATGAGAAGGTAAATAGCATTATATTGTGATATATTGCGTCGTTGTATGTAAAACGACGGTTATGCCTCATATTTAAATTGGAGTATAATTAATTAAATAAAATGAATTTAGAACATAAAATTTGTTCACGTTTTCCCGAATTTCAAAATAGGGGGTGCGGTTGTTTTTAGAATAGTCGAGATAGTCAAAATAAGTGCCAAGTTGTATTTTTGAGTTTCGGGCACTTTTAACGCGTTATGACTCAATTAAGTAGACACGAGTCATTTTAATGGTGTATTAGCAATTAAAAGAGGGCATTTATTTTTTAAGACCCGTTTAAGTCCCCCACCCCTTTTTCTTTCTTCATTTGTGTTAGAAGCCAAAGGAGAGAGAGAGAGATAAGAGAGAGCTTGGGAGAAATGGAGATTTGAGGCCGGATTTCATTGCTACCGAAAGAGGATTCGAGACTACGAACCTCGAGGCAAGTTTCTTACTTGCTAGATGTGATTTAATGTGATAAATTGCATGTGTAGTTAAGTTTTGGAGATTTAAACCCTAAATGGGTATTTGTTGATTTTGATGATTAAACCCTTAAATCTTAATTTTAATTTGATTTGAGGATAAATTATTAGTTATTAATGGTGTAGAAATGATTTGGGAGAGTTAGATGTTGTTGGTGTTGAATAAAATCAAAGATTTGAGGTTTTGGGATTTTAGGGTTCATACAACTCGTAGTCCAAACTGGGCAAGATTTCAGGACCGAATCGATTCGGCCCTAGGGGCGAATTGATTTGGATAAGGGATAGGCTACAGGTCTGGCAGACCGAATCGATTCGAGTTAAGACCGAATCGATTCGGACAATTGCAGAAAGTAAGTTTTGCTCACCGAATCGATTCGGACGTTTAGCGAATCGATTCGGCGGGCGAATCGATTCAGTTCCCCTGTTTTTGTGAGATTTTCTTAGTTTGATTTTTTTAGCCCTTAGTACTATGAAAAAGGGAAATTAAATTAAATAAATATATATGACAATTTTGTACTTAAGGTATAATGGATCCCGACGATCGATCTTGCCTAGTAGTAGTGTATCAGGGGGGTTCCTTGTTTGGATTTCGCTTTGTGAGACACCCCACGCACGAATAAGGGCATAGTGTTGAGACTGGAGAGAAGTTAGCCTTCTGTTCTTTGTTTAACTAGAGCATCATCATTGATATTGCCCTAGGTTGCTTTTCGATTGAGAGGTGAGAAATGTTATTGTTAACTGCGAGAGAATTACACACTTAACTGTCATGCATTTTATCCACATGGGAATCATATCAAATGGGGCCCTGACCCGTATCTATATTTCTTTGTTTCTGCATATACTCTTTGCCGTTACAGGTGGTCTACCGCATCGACACCCAGATTTCCATTTCCATTCCGATTGTCATGGAGCTACGGCATATTGCGGATGTTGTAGGGTATTGTTTAGACGTTTCTTTCTATTGTACTCTAGTTATGTTCAGTTATTTATTCGGGCGCGTTTCCCAAGTGTTGCACTCATTTATTATATTGTAAATATTGAAATGTAATACTCGGTGTAACTATTTGTATTAGTCTGTGCACCGACAGCTTATTCGGTGATTATTTATGATATCGTCATTCTTTATTTATCGATTTTTTATATCCACCACTTTCACAAATGGGATTGTCTAAGTGTTTTCTTTTATTTACAAATTTTCTTTTTATTGACAGTCCGTTTTCTAAAATGATTGGTGGTTATCTCGTACTATTATTTTAATCGACAGTGATGCTGACAATGGACCATCTATGATTCCTGTGATTATTAAAGTATTGGGTTGGCCACCTATTATTTTAGTAGGCGGGTTGTCACAATTGACTCATATTTGAATTGCTAAATTCAATTGGAATTTGGAAATTATTATTGTAATCTTATTTTGATTCATCTGGTATTATTATTATGTTGAGCATGTTGTCATGGGATTTTGATATGGCACTGATGTTGGTCACCCACCAAGATTCCTGTTCCGACTACTTGATAAAGTATGGCGTGGTATGGTTAGGCCTAGTGACTCGGATTAATGTGTTGTTGAGAAATTATATAGAAAAAATTCTATTGAGATTCGTATTTGATTTGAATATTCGTCCTCATGTTATTATGCTTTACTGACCGTTAATATATTTGTTGAGCATCATTCCTGTCGTATTGTGTACTTCCCCATATTTTATTTTAGTTGGCAGGTTAGCGTGGATTTGGGCGCTACAGATTAATTGGAGGATTTTAGTGATGATTATTTTGGGAAGAATATTCGAGAGTATTCATAACAAGAATTGTATTTATTTTTTATGTATAGAGCATTGGAGATTTGTTTTATTTTATTTCGAGATAGATAGTTGTATTATTTTGAGAGACTTTTGTCGTATTTAATTTGAAGATTTAGCTCAGTGGTTTCTCTTTTTGTATATTGTGGGGTTTTAGATCCTCTATACCTTGTTATTTGTGGATTCAGTTGTATTTTATCGCAGTAGCGCTCCGTTCGCTCTCCCCGGGTAGGCGGGGTGTTACAAAGTCTACATTTCATGCAAGGATCTCAACTGCCCTTTAAAAACTTATCGAAGACCCAAAGAGTCCGATGAGGAAGTAGTATCCATCACTAGGGGATCCACTCCTTGGAAAAGTATAAATAGAAGCTCAACAAAGCCTTACCACGATATAATATACCTCAATTTCCCTCTTCAGACCATAAAATGGCCTAAATCCAGTCGATACATCTCCATCACCTCATTCTGCCATCCTTAGTGCTAGTAAATCCAAGAGATAACTGAAAATAAGCTCCTCTTCAATCCTTATAGGTTAGTGAGAAAATACGCTCACTATTACACCAACCCCCACTCACATTGTTCAATTTATCTTAAATCGTTAGATGGAATTTAATGCTCCCAATAGCCATCGCATTCATTCTAGAATTCCATACACCAACACTATAGTGATATAGCTCAGGGGAAGGTTGCCAATTTCGCAAATGTCCAACCTCACTGGCGTAAGGTGTCTGGATATACATTAGACACTTAGGGAAGGAGGTACGAACCTATTCCAAGTCGTTATCGAGCAAAGTAAATAACTAATCTACCATTTTCCATGTTGCAAAGGGATTGAACCACTTGTTTCCCTAATATTGTATTTTAATAATCGTACTTCTTGGTCTTACAATTATTTTAGTATTGTGACCCGTTTTAACCAATTTAATCCACTTTAGTTTAGCATCGTCTATAGAAATTTTGTTCTCTAAGTTCACTTATATCAATAAGATCTTTGGCTATACTTTAATTCAAACATCATTACATCCAACATGTAATTGGACGAAATCATAAAAGACACGGGGTCTCACTAAAAATAACTCCAAGAGAATCTAATTGTTGTATTAAAAATCATGCCACCTGTCACTCCTGCACTAGTTGCCTCAACATCCTCTAATGGGGGAACACATAATCAATAGCCTTGAGAACAATGTGAGGATATCTATGCTCTAAGAACTAAAAAGTTATCTCTTAATCACTGAGGTAACAATCCCCTATCCTAATAAAGGAAAAGCTATTATAATCAAACCTTTTTTATGTAACCGAGGACCCCATCGACCATCTATAAACCTATAGGTACGTCATGTCTGAAAGGATATGCTAAGATATTTAATCAAGATACCACCTAAATATATAACTAATATTCTTGATAGACTTAAAAGTTACATAAATATTGAAGATTCCATTACCGTAAGGTTGTCGTACATCTCATATTCCTATCAACCTCAATAGAGGAAGAGGAAATATGTGTTTCCTTGTCTAAGAAAGATATCAGATGAAAAGATGATGCAAAAGGAAAGAATGGACAGAATAATAATTCCTCTAAAGCTATTGATTTTACCCCTTTCAACACCTATGTTGAATGTGTCTTCTCAATAATAGATAAAAGGAACATGTTACTTGAGCAAAGATTTGTGAGGAACCGTGAGGAGAATAAAATAAAGAAAATATTATTTATTTCACTATGATTATGGCTTATACACCAACAATTACTTGCACCTCAAAGAGACCATAAGGGAAGTCACACTACACCAAATTAGATAAGTGGGTCACGGATGTGGTCCGTGACCAGCTCACGACCCAAAGCTGTGACCATGTTCAACAGAGGAGTGATCAGTTCCATGACCAAGTTTGCACTTAAATCTGGTCACGACTTTCATTCCGGAGTCATGTGGGTCATGGACCTTAGCCCTGACCAGGGTGTGACCATCATGGCTCCAAATTCACACCAATTTCCCTTAAATTTAGGTCATGGACTAAGGTCGTGACCATTTCCATGATCGATACCAAAAATCTATCAAATAGGGTGACAACTTTTGGTTGAGATAAGTTTAAAATGGTCAGGCATATTGGCCATGAACTAAGGCCATGACCACAACTAATTCAGTGCCATGGTCACGAATGGTGACATGGAAACATATAAGGTCATGCGGATTGGTCAAGGCTTAGAGTTGTGACCAATGTCTTCATATTAAAACTCAGTTGCCAATTTTTCATTTCACCCAAAAAATTCCTCTCACAATCTCTCAAACCCTAACTGTTATCTCTCCCATTTTTGGCGTAATCTCTCTCTTAATCTTAGTTTTTGTAACAACCCGTCCTTTTGGAGACAATTAAATTCCATAATTTAGTGTAAATTGGAATTTTGGAGAATTTCTTAAAATAGTAATTTCAGGGATTTTCGAGGAATAGATGATTTTCGATGGATGGTATACTTACTTTTGGGATTAAATAGGTCGAAGTATTTTAATTATACGTCGTCGTTGAGTAAAGCGACAAAAGGTAAGATTTTAATTAGAAAATCCGCATTAAGTTATTTTGGGTTGAAATAGTGATTTGTTGTCAAGTACCTCAGATGGGAATTTTGACTGCGCCATGAGTCTCAAAATGGCCGAGATAGTTGAAAAAGAGGGTCCGATTGTCGAAATTGAGTTTCGAGAAATTTTAGAGTTAAACGGGCTCGTAATTGAGTAAACGAGTAATTTTTGGATTTTAAGGGGTATAAGCCCTTTTCTCCTTATATAAAGAGGGAGAGAGGGAGAAAAGAGAAAGAAAAGAGAGTAGAGAGAGAGGAAGGAAGAAAGAGGAGAGAAAAGGGAGATCTTGGGCCAAACTCCGTCGGACTCGACTCGAGATCGTCGGATTATATCTACGAGGCAAGTGTTTACTTGATTTATTTAATTTTGAGAATAAATCTCATATCGTAGTTTGGTATTAACAAACCCTAAATATTTTGGGTTGGGTTTTCGTGGATAAAACAAGTTTTCGGGAGTTAAGACGAATAAACCCCAATAATTTTCTAATTGAAGAAATTTAGAAATTAATTGAAATTAATTGATGATTTCGGGTTCTAGGATATTTAGAACCCATATTATATGTGTATGTATAGTTGGTTGAGGTTGTTGGAAGTTGGATGTGGAGATAAAATCTTGGGAGAAGCTTTCATGGCTGAAACAGCTTCTCGGAGAAGAAGCTACCCACCATGATCGATCGATCGACGGCCATGGGTCGATCGATCGATCCCTTCTGAAAGTAGGCAATTTTCCTAGGGTGAATTGGATGGGATGAATTCCAATTCTAATTGATTCGAGGTTATTTATGAAATAACTTAAGGGACCTTTTAAGACTATATGGTCCTCTAACTAAGGGAATTTAGGAGGGCAAGGTGAGGGTTTTAATGTGTAACCCTTAAATTATATTCTCGAGGAAAATAGAATAATTGTAGAATTTGAAGGTTTAGGGTTCCTAAGTTAGGGTGGGGACCCCTAAGTGATCATATGGACAAGATGTAGTCCTTGGGTTCATGGAAATGAAATCCATAACCCACTAAATCTAAGGTTGTTCAGGAGAGATAAATCCCTAGGATATTTTTAGTGGGCATTTAGGCCTATATAATTATGCTTATAGGAAGCATAATTATAATCGATTGTTAATTGAGTATATCCTACGAGATAATTAGGATGAAATGGGGAATATAGATATATACTCAGTTAATGTAAAATGGTGAAATTGGAGATATCCAATAAATCCTTAGATGGGATTAAGGTATGTATTACTTATCAAAGTGAAGAAATACTTTAGGTTTAGTATCATCCGTATATGAATGCATGATTATGATTCTTTGAGAGAATCTTTGGGATTATTGGTCATCTCTAGATATGATTGGCAATTATGGCCACATATATATATATTCGAGGAGGAATATATGGTGTATATATACTATGTGATTAAAGTATATATAAAATGTGACTATGTGAGTAAGAACATAACTTATAAAGTGGGCACTTAATCATTGAGAATAAATGGTTTTATGAATGTAAAAATGAATGTTTTCAAAATTGAAAAAAATGATTTTCATAAATGATAATTTATGTGTACACACCTCTCTAAATGCTATCATAAGGGAAGTTCGCGCGTGAGGTTAACCCCCCTGGCTAATGAATGCAGGGTGGATATAGTCCTAGGCCATATGAGCGATTATGGTATGTTTTTCTGCGATGGTGAGGTAATTGGGGTGTGGTTTTGACTCTCCCACAGGCATATGGCTGCTTCCCAACATTTCGTTAGTCTCTCAGGGTGCTTGGTGGTAGGCCATGGAAGATAATAGCCATTTAGGGGGGCGCTCAATGGGGAAACCCGGACGGGCGGTCTTAGAACGCGTTATATGATATGTAATATAACTATTTTCAATAATGTGGGACATTTTTGGTGTTAAAGCAATTTATGATAATAAATTGGTTTTAAATAAATTTCCTGGATGGAAGAAAGGAAATGGGATAAATGAATTGGCTTCGGATACAGTTCCTAGATGGAAGAAGGGAAATAGAAGCATATGATATGAAAAATCATTTTTCTGATAATATAATTATCTTTTAAACATATTTCCTAGATAGAAGAAGGGAAATAGAAAGTTTTGAAATGAAATTGAATTGGTAAACATTTGGAAATGAATTCTCATTCCGGAAGATATATCCGGAAGTGTAACATGATAAGTATATAAAAAATGAGTATGTATATATAAATTGAGTACCGAGGTTCTAATGGATCCCGACGATCGACCTTGCCACGTAGTAGTGTATCGGGGGCTTCTTTGTTTGGATTTCGCTCTGCCAGACACCCCATACACGAACTTGGCGTAGTGTTGAGACTAGGGAGAAGTTTAACCCTTAGTGATCTAATATTGGGATTCTCTATATGGTGCATATATATATGTATATATATCTTTTGTGTACTGAGGGTCTAATGGATCTCGACGATCGACCTTTCCGCGTAGTAGTGTATCGGGGGGGTTCCTTATTTGGATTTCGCTCTGCGAGACACACCACGCACGAACATGGCATAGTGTTGAGACTGGGGAGAAGTTTAGCTCTTAGTACTTGGACTAACTAGGGTTGTTAGGAGATGGGTGTCAGACTAGTTAGGCAGGGTAGCTTGACTAGGGTATTCTGTTAGGATGCGCTAGGTGTGCACTGTTAGAAGAGACGTGAGGGGTATCACATGGGAGTGCGATACCAAATTTAAATATGAGATAAAACCTTTTTCTAAAAATATGGAATTTATGCACTTGCTAAATATTTTCAAACTCGGGCTCTGACCCGTTTATCTACTTTTTCCTCTCTTTCTATATATATATATATATATATATATATATATATATATATATATATATATATTATATAGGTGTCCAGACACTGAGACGCCTGGATGGCACTTCTTTCGAGTCAGACGTCAGCTGCAGTAGTTGTGGATGCATGCAGGTTCTAGATAGACGCTTCTATCCTTGTACTCTAGATAGGAGGTAATGTATAAACATTCGAGCCAATGGCCCAATTGCATTTATTTATTCTTTTACGCCTTTTAGTGCGGCATTCGATATGGTTGTATATTTTGACCGAGTGTTCGGTTATTCTATTTCATTTCAGTTTCATTTACATAAATTGTGTGAATGTTTTAATTGTAGTTGTTTAAAAAGAGTAGTTAAGTAAAATTTTAACACTAGCCTAATAGGTTATTAGTAATTAAAATGGATTTTCGATAGTGATGATAAGAATGATCCATATGAGACTCATGTTTTAATTTGATATAGGAGTGATCGCCCGGTATTTTATTAGGAGGGGTGTCACAGATGGTATCAGAGCATCAGGTTATAGTGTCCTTAGGAATCTGTGCGGACGTACTACGCTTTCAGCGTTACTCTCGATTTGATATAGAGCCACAGGATTAGGATTGTTGATTTCTCTTGTGAGATTTCGTTCTCCTGCTATAGTATGAGATTATGGAAATCTTTTGCATGCTCGTTCGAGATTCATGTGCGGGGCTTGGATGGCAGCAGGAGGCAGGGCTTAGTTGGAGAAGCTGGTAGAAGTTGGGGACGTGGACCATAGTAGAGGTCACTTCCTTTGTAGTGTTTTCTAAGGATGGTTGCAACGACTACTAAAGTATAGTAGTTATGAGTACCGACGTACCGCTGTAGTAGAGAGTGTTACTCAATTTGAATTTCCCAGTGATAATTAGGGTTCGAAAGGGATCTTACGGATAGTTTTAACCGTGAGTCCCCATGATTCAACAGGAATGAGAAGAATGGAGTTTCTGAATTATTCACATAAGGTTCGGTCAGAGGCCGACCGTGAATAAAGAGTAATATGGAGAAGTAAACCTTGTACATATGTGAGAAAGGTACAATGAATAATGAGTCCGTTCGAGGAATGATTGGCTCACTAGAGAAGTGTTGCTAACACTTAGGGATAAAGTGTATGTTCGAGGACCCCAATGGTGGACATCCACCGGGGGAATTTGTTAAAACGGGGTTGTTGAGGTCGATAGTGGAATCTCCTTCTAACAAAGAAGAAGTTAGGGGGAATTAGTAAAGTGATTGTCAGAATCGCGACAATGGAATCCAAGATACTAAAAACCTTGGAAGGGTCAGGGTGACCCAAGATGAGGGAATGATGTAAGGTGAAATTGTTGTTAGGAGTTTCACCTCAGGAGGGAGAGGCATGATTGGCATGGCTAGATAAAGTCACGGTGTTCATTAGCCCTAGACTCGTGTGTGTAAATTAAGCTTTGTGGAGGTAACGATAACATTATGTAATGTAGGATTATGTGTTTTTCGCGATAGAGGATTTTTATTTTCCTTTATTAGCCATAAAGGTGGGTGTTGATATTTTGAATACATATATGTATCCGGTTTATGATACTCGTCTTATATGTTTATACGAGTATGGTAATATTATAAGTATAAAAGGTTATGGTATATTTAGAGCGATAGTAGGCTAATAGTGGCTAGACTATCGTGTCCACGATTCCAGGATGGAACAGGTTATTGTTGTGATGTCTCACCTGGATACAGGTTGAGTTCGCCTTTATTGTTATGGGTAAATGGAACTTTTATGAGCAGATGTTTCATTATTATGATTTGGGTATGTGGCGACCTTATAGATATGATTTAAGGCCCGCATGACTTAATTGTTGAGCTGCGAGTTTAAGCTCATTATTAATTGGGCAAGGACTCAAAGTTAGTACGAGTGCTTGGTGGTGTGACTCTTATTTAGAGACGGGAGTTCAGACCACATTGGGTTAAAAAGAGGGGATAGGATTATCTCGGTTGCATATTTGAAAATAACGTACCTCCACGATCGACAAAGTTAAGTAGTAGTGTAATTGGAGGGGTTCCTTGTTTGGATTTCTCTTTACGAGATGCTCCGCACATGAACCTTAATGACGTCAGGAGTGGAGAGATGTTATAGGATGCAAGGATGTGGGTTTTGTTGATAAGTCATATAGTGTGAATGAAATGCTATAGACTATGAGCCATGTGATGATGGTATGCTTATGGAAATATTGTGCTATGGAAAATCACTAAAGTGGTCCTCTCACCATAAGGAGGTGGGTGAAGTAGGACTTAGAGAAATTAATTTGAGGATTATAGCTAGGCCTTAATGAAAAGGCAAATTTTGAGGAAATTTGTTTTGGGTATGATGTTCGTAGTGCTATTACAGAGAGTTGGCACTTCGATTAGTTAGATTTCCTTTTCGTATAGGTGGGAGGATAGGATAGTAGAAATGCGTTCGTAGGTTAGCGAGGTAGGATTTAGGACGTTCCGATGGTGTGCCTTAGGTCGCTATATCTCGATGACCGACAACGCGAGGGAGTAGTGTAATGGGAGGGTTCCTTGTTTGGATTTTGCTTTGCGATACATCCCACGCATGAAACCAAGCAAATGTCGGAAGTTGAGAGAGGCCTTGGGCACTAGGGATACTTAGTATTATACTTGTTAATCGTAGGTAGGGTAATGCTTAGACCATAGGATTAGTAGGATGTAAGTTCAATAGAATTAGTGGCGCCGATGTAAGGAGAATTGAATTTCGTGAGTTGGGATGACCCATGTGTGAGTATTACACCGAGGAAAGGAGACCCTTATTTAGAGAGAGTGTTACGTGTCAGACATTCACAATGTATGTGTAGATGTGCACGGGTTAGAAAGGTGTATGGGAACCTTAGTGAGTTGGTTTTATATACTGCCTGAAATAGAAAGGGCGTAGTACATAAAGTTAAAGTTTACGCCATGAGGCACTCGAAATGATGGTTTCAATGTGACGCTATTGGAGTCACTTTCTGACCGTGGTAGTTGTATAGTTTATAGTTGGGAACCATTGGATTAGTATCGTTCCCCTTGAGGTATTAGGATCTGGAGAGATTCTAGAATTAGTGGTGTAGGTTATATCCGAATTTCGAGGATGAAATTCCGTTGTAGGGGGGGAGTATGTAACAACCCGTCCTTTTGGAGACAATTAAATTCCATAATTGAGTGTAAATTGGAATTTTAGCGAATTTCTCAAAATAGTAATTTTTGGGATTTTCAAGGAATTGATGATTTTCGATGGATGGTATACTTACTTTTGGGATTAAATAGGTCGAAGTATTTTAATTATACGTCGCCGTTGAGTAAAGAGACAAAAGGTAAGATTTTAATTAGAAAACCCGCATTAAGTTATTTTGGGTTGAAATAGTGATTTGCGGTCAAGTAGCTCGGATGGGAATTTTGACTGCGCCGTGAGTCTCGAAATGGCTGAGATAGTAGGAAAAGAGTGTCCGATTGTCGAAATTGAGTTTTGGGGAATTTTAGAGTTACACGGGCTCGTAATTGAGTAAACGAGTCATTTTTGGGTTTTAAGGGGTATAAGCCCTTTTCTCCTTATATAAAGAGGGAGAGAGGGAGAAAAGAGAAAGAAAAGAGAGTAGAGAGAGAGGAAGGAAGAAAGAGGAGAGAAAAGGGAGATCTTGGGCCAAACTCCGTCGGACTCGACTCGAGATCGTCGGATTATATCCACGAGGCAAGTGTTTACTTGCATTATTTACTTTTGAGCTTAAATCTCATATTGTAGTTTGGTATTAACAAACCCTAAATATTTTGGGTTGGGTTTTCGTGGATAAAACGGGTTTTCGGGAGTTAAAACGAATAAACCCCAATAATTTTCTAATTGGAGAAACTTAGAAATTAATTGAAATTAATTGATGATTTTGAGTTCTAGGGTGTTTATAACCCATATTATATGTGTATGTATATTAGGTTAAGGTTGTAGGACGTTGGATGTGGAGACAAAAGCTTAGGAGAAGCTTTCATGGCTGAAACAGCTTCTCGAAGAAGAAGTTGCCCGCCATGATCGATCGACGGCCATGGGTCGATCGATCGACCCCTTCTGAAAGTGGGAAATTTTCCTAAGGTGAATTGGATGGGATGAATTCCAATTCTAATTGATTCGAGGTTATTTATGAAATAAGTTAAGGGACCTTTTAAGACTATATGGTCCTCTAACTAAGGGAATTTAGGAGGGCAAAGTGAGGGTTATAATGTGTAACCCTTAAATTATATTTTTGAGGAAAATATAATAATTGTAGAATTTGAAGGCTTATGGTTCCTAAGTTAGGGTGGGGACCTCTAAGTGATTATATGTACAAGATGTAGTCCTTGGGTTCATGGAAATGAAATCCATAACCCACTAAATCTAAGGTTGTTCGGGAGAGATAAATCCCTAGGATATTTTTAGTGGGCATTTAGGCCTATATAATTATGCGTATAGGAAGCATAATTATAATCGATTGTGGATTGAGTATATCCTACGAGATAATTACGATGAAATGGGGAATATAGATATATACTCACTTAATGTAAAATGGTGAAATTGGAGATATCCAATAAATCCTTAGATGGGATTAAGGTATGTATTACTTATCAAAGTGAGGAAATACTTTGGGTTTAGTATCAAGCGTATATGAATGCATGATTTTGATTCTTCGAGAGAATCTTTGGGATTATTAGTCATCGCTAGATATGATTGGAAATTGTGGCCATATATATATATATATATATTCGAGGAGGAATATATGGTATATATATACTATGTGATTAAAGTATATATAAAATGTGACTATGTGAATAAGAACGTACATTATAAAGTGGGTACTTAATCATTGAGAATAAATGGTTTTATGAATGTAAAAATGAATGTTCTCAAAATGGAAAACAAATGATTTTCATAAATGATAATTTATGTGTACACACCTCTCTAATTGCTATCATAAGGGAAGTTCGCGCATGAGGTTAAGCCCCCTGGCTAATGAATGCAGGGTGGATATAGTCCTAGGCCATATGAGCGATTATGGTATGTTTTTCTGCGATGGTGAGGTAATTGGGGTGTGTTTATGACTCTCCCGCAAACATATGGACGCTTCCCGACGTTTCGTTAGGCTCCCAGGGTGCTTGGTGGTAGGCCCTGGAAGATGATAGCCATTTAGGGGCGCGCTCAGTGGGGAATCCTGGACGGGCGGTCTTAGAACGCGTTATATGATATGTAGTATAACTATTTTCAATAATGTGGGACATTATTGGTGTTAAATCAATTTATGATAATAAATTGGGTTTAAATACATTTCCTAGATGGAAGAAGGGAAATGGGATAAATGAATTGGCTTCGGATACAGTTCCTGGATGAAAGAAGGGAAATAGAAGCATATTATATGAAAAAGCATTTATATGATAATAAAATTGGCTTTTAAACATATTTCCTGGATAGAAGAAGGGAAATAGAAAGTTTTGAAATGAAATTGAATTAGTAAACATTTTGGAAATGAATTCTCATTCCGGGAGATATATCCGGAAGTGTAACATGATAAGTATATAAAAAATGAGTATGTATGTATAAATTGAGTACTGAGGGTCTAATGTATCCCGACGATCAACCTTGCCGCATAGTAGTGTATCGGGGGGTTCCTTGTTTGGATTTCGCTCTGCCAGACACCCCACGCACGAACTTGGCTTAGTGTTGAGACTGGGGAGAAGTTTAACCCTTAGTGCTATAATATTGGGAATCTTTATATGGTGCATATATATATGTATATATATCTTTTGTGTATTGAGGGTCTAATGGATCTCAACGATCGACCTTGCCACGTAGTAGTGTATCAGGGGGGTTCCTTATTTGGATTTCTCTCTGCGAGACACCCCACGCACGAACATGGCATAGTGTTGAGACTGGGGAGAAGTTTAGCCCTTAGTACTTGGACTAACTAGGGTTGTTAGGAGATGGGTGTCAGACTAGTTAGGCAGGGTAACTTGACTAGGGTATTCTGTTAGGATGCGTTAGGTGTGCACTGTTAGAAGAGAGGTGAGGGGTATCACATGGGAGTGTGATACCAAATTTAAATATGAGATAAAACCTTTTTTTAAAAATATGGAATTTATGCACTTGCTAAATATTTTCAAACTCGGGCTCTGACCCGTTTATCTACTTTTTCCTCTCTTGCTATATATATATATATATATATATATATATATATTATATACATGTCCAGACACAGGGATGCCTGGATGGCACTTCTTTCGAGTCAGACGTCGGCTGCAGCAGTTGTGGATGCATGCAGGTTCTTGATAGACGCTTCTATCCTTGTACTCTAGATTGAGTTACTGTATAAACATTCGGGCCAATGGCTTAATTCCATTTATTTATTCTTTTACAGCCTTTTAGTGCGGCATTCGATATGGTTGTATATTTTAACCGAGTGTTCGGTTATTCTATTTCATTTCAGTTTCATTTACATAAATTGTGTGAATGTTTTAATTGTAGTTGTTTAAAAAGAGTAGTTAAGTAAAATTTTGACGCCAGCCTAATAGGTTATTAGTAATTAAAATGGATTTTCGACAGTGATGCTAAGAATGATCCATATGAGACTCCTGTTTTAATTTGATATAGGAGTGATCGCCCGGTATTTTATTAGGCGGGGTGTCACAGTTTTTTGGCTCAATCTCTCTCTCAGTCCAGAAAATGTAACTCAGACCCTAACATTTTGTATTTGTGTATTTATGTGTTTGTAATTATGTATTTGTGTATATGTGTGTACTATATGTATGTGTGTGTGTGTGTGTATACATGTTTGTGTTCGCGTATTTGTGTATGTGAATGTGTGTATGTACTCTGTGTGTATATGTGTGTGTATTTTTGTATATGTTAAATTCATTTTTTATTTATTTTCTTTCAAACTTGAAAGGTATAAAATGTGGGATGCAAACTCCAATCATAGTGTAAAATATAGGGTTCAAACATGCAAACTTAAAAAAATTTAAGCTTTGAAATAGTGTCTGAAAATATAAAATATCGGTCAAAACATAAGATGCAAAATAAAAAAAATTCCAAAAGAAAAGGAACATTTATTTATAAAACCTTGAGTTTGGTCATCATGGTCATACAATTCAATTTTTGTTACAAAATTTTAGAGTAATGTATTACGCTTTTTTGTTGTTGTTAGCAATTTATGTTTGTTAATATTATTATTGAATATATGAGAAATTTTAAGATATAAAGTAAGAAATCCCCGAATCCCCAATGTTCATTACGAACTCAGCCCCCACTCATTATGATTCATGGCTCCGTCCCTAATCTTCATGTGTATTTATTGTAACACACACACACATGTATATGTTTATTTATTTTAACCCTAGTTAAAATTGAAACCCTAATCTTCATGTATATGTTTATGTTTATTTATTTTAACCCTTAAATAAATTAAAACCCTAATCTTCATGTAAATATCTATGTATTTATGTTAACTGCAATTAAAATTGAAGCACTGATATTAGTATATATTTAATGAGAAATAACCCAACTTTTGTGAGATATTGTGATTATGGGTATCTGTTTTATCACGTGGATGATAGATGGAGTACGGGATAAGTATTGGTTGTTGGATTTCATGGATTGATAATACACATATACTTTTAAACTCTCTCATAATAAACCCTAACAAAATATGTCTTAACACTTATGGTGAGTTATTGTTTAGATTTCACATCAGTGAGATCCAACATGCAAGGAATTAAGAGAAGGGTAATAATGAATCAAAATCTTAATCAAACTATTATGCCCCTATACCTCATATGTTATAATTAAGAGCTATTAATTAATTAGAGTCCTTATTTGTAGGAATCATATTCACGCCCTCGTATATTTTTCTCAGGAAAAATGAGGCACGGTCATAATCACTGGCAACAAGAGTACGAGAGGTTGCAATTGGACCACACGTATACCTATTTTATTAGTGCGAGCCATATAGAGGTAATCCTATTTATAGGTATGGTAATAAGATTATTGAATTGAATTACCTTGCAAATCGCGGAGTTAATCTCCACCAAGAGTACCTGTTCAATCATATTCTATTTTCCCTACAATAAAGTTGGAATATATTCCATACACATAATCCCGATGTAGCCTTAACCTTGCTTATGTTGTTAGAGAATGTAGAGAAAAAAATTCATTCATTATAAATAAAACTGTGTACAAAGAGCATTGACACAAACTGTGATGTCTCACGCTATATGCACGTAAAATCAAATCTTGCCAACAAGTTGTAACATATGGGATTCCGAGTTCATGCCACAAATATCTATACATAAATAATAGATACGCCCCCTCCTAGTTGTCCATGTACAAACTAAAGTCTTACTCTGAAAAGATATATATATATATATATATATATATATATATATATATATATATATATATATGTGTGTGTGTGTGTGTGTGTGTGTGTGTGTGTGTGTGTGTGTGTATAGTCATAAACTTGATTAGTTAGTTATAGTTTCATATTATTATAACTATTTAGTCAATTATGATTTTTCATTTTGGTAGAAAATGTTGGGAGACAATGACTAAAATGTACCAAGTGGAGAAGTGATACCCCCACGAGGATCCTCATCTTGTTCACAATAACCAATATTCTCATCACCAATAGCTTAGCATTTAACAACTCCACCTCTGATTCATTCCCCTACTCTAAGTACGACTCCAAGTACCAGTAGGAAATAAACCCTTATTGTTCCAATGCCCCCATCTAATGCTTCCGGCACCTCTCGCTCAATTGAAAACAATCCCATTGACTTCTCCATTCTCGAGAATAATTACACGGGTGATAAAAATGACCTGCTAAACTTTAAAGCCCAGTGTTTTTCACTAGGAGAAATGAATGTGGGAGTCGGGGGAGCAGACAATTGGAAGCTTATTGATCAATCCATCAAAGATGAGATCTACGATCAACTCTGCAAATGTTTCACATATCCCAATAAGTCAAAGCATAAGGTTCTTTCTTGGGTTGCTTAACTTTTAAGGACATATTGGAGAAACCTTTGGCAGAGATATTTCTCGATGGATGCATTGATCTCCGATATTTTGGCTCTGAAAGACAGGGTGCCTGGCAATGCTGAAATGCCAGTGGAGCAATGGAGAGATTTTTTAGAGAATGAGACGAAGGATAAGAAGCTTGTCCATAGGGAGAAGATAAACAAACAAAGGCAAAAAAATAATTTCCACGGGCCGGGATCCAAATCATATGAAGACTTGAAGAATGAATGGTCAATTAGAACAAAGGATGGTCCAAATACCTGTAAACAACCAAATCAGGCCAACTTGTACGTCATGCTCGATGGGGCAAAGATAATAATTCCCGCTGCACTTGGCTACGACTCTAGAATTAATAGAGGCCATTAGCATTCAGTCAAGTTTGATCCCTTCTAATGACTTGGATAATGATGTCTTAACCCAGACCTTTAAAAAGTACAAAAGTGTGTAACTATAAACAAGCATGTAACTCTTGTTAACGTAAGTATCATTTAAGATAAATTTATGATGCAACCCCTATCTTTATTGGTATTCCTCAATAATTAAAGCAATCTTAAGTTGATTCTTGTAACTCCCACAATCTTGCGCACAATATCCAATCAATCTCCCCCAAACCCCAATTTATATACATGGAGACATCCCTCAAAACTCCTAGTTTCCTATATTTACCTCTCCCCTCGAATTTGAAAATAGGAACACTTACGCTTGAAAATGTGTCGCGAGTGGGAGAATGCCACCAACCCCCACCCAAAAGGCACCACGAGTGGCACGGACACCTCATGTGCATCCAACGTAACACGTAGCAATCATACGCGCAGTTGTGAGACTTCTGATTTGAGAATATGACCCGAATTTAAAAAATAGCAACACTTAGGCTTGAAAATGTGTCGCGAGGGCGCGTACACCCCAAGCCCCCAAACGGCACTGCTGGTGGCATGAACACCTTGAGCACAACCAATGTAATACATAGAAATTTTCCACATAGTTGCGGGACTCCTGATTTGGGATTAGAACACGAATTCAAAAAAGGCACCCTTAGGCTAGAAAACGTGTCGTGAGGGGGCAGATGCCACCAACCCTCCCAAATGGAACAAACACCTCGTGCACATCCAACTTAACACGTAGTCACCAATCACGCAGTCGCAGGACTTCCAATTTGAGAATAGGATCCAGATTTCAAAATAGGCACACTTGGGCTTTAAAACGTTTCGCTAGGTGCGGATGCTCCCAAATGACACCGTGAGTGGCACGAACACTCGTATGCATCCAATGTAACACGTAGCCATCGATTGCACAGTCGCGGGTAGGGGTGTTCACGGGTCGGTTAGGGTCGGTTTTGGACCCTAGTTCAAACCGAACCGATCGGTTCGGTTTTGGAAAAGGTCAGACCGAAGCCGAACCGACTATGAAAAAACCCGTCGGTTTCGGTTCGGTTCGGTTTCGGGTCGGTTTTCGACGGTTTCATGTTTGGGCCGGTTTTTTTAAGGGCAGTTTTCGGTTTGGGTCGGTTTTTAAAGGTGGATAATGGTTTTTGGATATAAAAATATAAGTTATTTAGTTTTTTTTTTAATTTATATATTGGTTCGGGTCGGTTCGGTTTGAGTCGGTTTTTCCCACGTATGAACCGACAACCGAACCGACATGGTCGGTTTTTTATATCCGTAAACCGTAGGCCGAACCGGGCTAAAAAAAAACGGCGATTTCGGTTCGGTTCGGGCTTGTTCGGTTCGATTTTCGGGTCGGGCGGTTTTTTTGAACACCCCTAGTCGCGAGACTCCCGATTTGAGAATAGGACTCGTATTTGAAAACAAGCATACTTGGGCTTGAAAATGTTACGCGAGGGGGATTACACACACAAACCCCTAAACGGCACCGCAAGTGGCACGAACACCTCATGTGCGTCTAACGTAACACGTAGCAATCGGCCATGCAGTCGCGGGACTACCGGTTTGGGAATATGACCTGGATTTAAAATGGAAACACTTTGGCTTACAAACATGTCGCGAAGGGGTGGACACCCCCAACCCCACCAAACGACACCGTGAGAGACACAAACATCTCGATCGTGTCCAATGTAACATGTAGTAATCGGTCACGCAATCGCAGGACTTTCGATTTGGAAAGAGGACACGAATTTAGAAACAGGCACATTTGGGATTGACATTACTGCATTGACATTACTAACACTCTCGTTTAGTAGAATTTGGAAACGGGCATCCGTATCATGTCCTCATTTTTAAATACAATTAGACTCATTAATTCATTGACATTACTAACTCTCTCATTCAGTAGAATTTTCTATAATTAAATTAACATGAAGCTACATGAGCTCCTTATAAGTCCCAACAATATATCTTATTTACCTAAATTAATTAATTTTAACCGGTTTTATCGGGCATTAAAGGGTGAAGGAGGTCAAAACCAATCCGACCCGTTAATTATTGTGTCTTATCGGGTTTACACTGATATGATCTAAAAAAATTAACCACCCATTAACTTATAAATTCGTATCAGTTCGTATCGTGTTAACATGTCATGCTTGATTTTCCCAAGTCTATTTCTATGTATAAATGATGATGAGGACTAACGAAACAGTGTAAGCATCTCAAATAATGGAGAGATAGTAGTACAAAATGTCCATGCTCAACACCAATAAGGTCACGATACGAATGTGATATATGTTCCACATATTTTTATTAGTGTTGAGCATAGATATGTGCTCTCTTCCACACATGATACTATATCTCCATATAGCATTTAGATATTCCAAGGTGTATGCACAAATTTGTTAGCACATCTATATACTATTCTAAAATGCTTTACAAGCAAAGATAGTGCTAATCAACTAAGTTATCCATGTGTCATTAGATAATTTTCTTTCTCTCTTCTCTCATTTCTTACATCTAAATATTTGAACAGATCTCACCTCATTCTTAATTTAATTTGTCCATTTCTATTCCTCTACCTAGGAACTAAAATGTCAAAAGCATATATTAAATGGAATTCCCTACAGTTGAGGCATAGAGATAGAGATGGAGAAGAAGAAGGAAAAAAAATCATTTGCTCCTAAAAATAACTGATGAACAACATTTGTCCCATCCACCAGGAGTCCCAATCTCAACCTCTCTCCCTAATCGAACGCCCATGTTGATTTATCCAACGTCTTAGCTCCAACAGAAAACCATTTTATCAACCCGTTGATATATATATATATATATATATGTCGGGTTTTGATGGGTTAAGGACGGAGTTGCCCTGGGTCGTGGGTTCACGATTGGGCCGAACAAGAATGGGGGCCCTGGTCTTGAGTTTGGCAGCGAGTCAGGTTGTAAGGGTCGGGTAAGGAGGTAAATGGGTATTGGGTTTAGTATTGGGATATAGTAGGTTGTAGTTTTGGGTCGCTAGTAGGTTCGGTAGGTTCGTAGGGGGGTATTCGGATTTTTTGTGGGGGTGTTACCGAATTAAGGTTGGTTTGTGTTTCTTTTCTTGGACGAAGATGGGGTTGTAAGGGATTCGAGTTAGAGTAGCAAGGATTCGGGTTTCCGAGTATGGGAGCTTTGAGATGTGCTGGTTTTTTTATCACGATTCAAGGTGTGGCAACAAGTTGGGTGGAATGGGTTCAAACAGGGTTAGTGGTTAAAAATCGGGTGGAGTAGCTATGGATATGGTGTGGGAAGTTTTATTTTAATTGAGGGAGGTGAGAGAAGTAGAAAATGGGGAAAAGAAGATGATGGGGGTAGGAGAGAGAATGAGAGGGAGAATAAAATACGGACTACGCACAAATCCGACTTATTTTGTGTGATACGTTGACGTGTCGCGTCTCTATTGCTCCATTTTTTAGGCTTTGTGAGTACCCACAAAATGAACCAATACACACGTGACACGTCAATGAGTCGCAAAAAATGAGTCGGATTCGTGAGTCAACCTAGAATTGTTATAAAATATGAATTTCTTTTGAAATTAGGGGTGAGGGTTACTTTGGTGTAAGTGAGGTACATGGGATGTGGGTATAAGTTAGAGAGGTATTAGGGTATGTATGTGATGTATGGGATTAATGTGTGTCTATGTGTAGGTATTTTATTATATATATATAAAAATAGAAAATATATTTATATTTACAACATACACGCAATGAAAATACAAAAAGACTCACGATAAAATAAAAAATAAAAAATAAAAAATAAAAAATAAAAAATAAAAAATAAAAAATAAAAAATAAAAAATAAAAAATAAAAATAAAAATAAAAATAGAATACAAAACAAGACTATATAACAAAGAACATGAAAAATATAATAAAGAAAATATCAAGCATACACCTAAATATATACAGGCATTGCCATGAAGAGATGCACATTATAATATTTACATAAAATCAAACAAATACTCAAAGTAAAAATAAAGACAGTAAAATAAAAATGAAAATAAAATATAAATATAAAAAGACAAATAAAATTAAATTAAAAGAAGTAAAAATGACACGAACCAGTAATATATATATATATATATATATATATATATATATATATATATATATATATAGAGAGAGAGAGAGAGTATGGCTCACATGCGAACTGTGTAATGCGGATTGGTGCAGACTATTAAAAAACTGAGCCAAAAATGACTTTGGCTATTGTCATTTGCATAAGTAAAAAAGCGACTTCATCCCTTTGTTCTCTGTAGACAAAAAGCGGCAGCACTAACTGAGACAAGAAGATCTTCATCCTCCCTTGAACTCATTTGGGTTAAAAAATACCCAGCAGAAGCAACTGTGTAAGAGGGTAAGTTTTCCTATTTTTACAAACCTTAAGGTAAGATCAAATAGCTCCCTATTTTTACAAACCTAAAGATACGATCAAATAGTTGTGTAAATTTTCAAATTGCGTGGAAATTTTCCAGTGCACCTAAACATTTGTTCCTATTTTTGCAAGTATTGATTTTTGTACCTTTTTGTTCCTCTTTTTACAAGTAAACGATTTTAACAAGTATTTGTACCTGTTTGTATCAAAGAAGCATAACTTTTTAAAAGAGGGTCATTTTTACAAGTATTGATTTTTACAATTATTTGTAACTGTGAAAAGAGGGTCATTTTTTACAAGCATTTGTTCCTATTTTTACAAGTATTGATATTTGTACCTGTTTGTTCAAAACGATTTTTACAAGTATTTGTACCTATTTGTGTCAAAAAAGCATATTTTTTTTGTAACAAAAATCAATACTTGTAAAAATTATGTTCCTACTTGAATTATTTTCAAAGGACCTGCTTGAATTATTTTTAGGATATGGCATCAAAAAATAGTTCATTTGCCTCCAACATTTTATGTAATTGTTGATATCGTGTGGAGATATGAATGTCAAAGATGATGGCGAATCCTAGATGACGTTTTGTTGCATCTCCTAACTATAAAATTAATTCTTGTGGATTTTTTCAGTGGATTGACAACGAAAGATCAGTGGACTCCGAAAGATCAGTAGATACCGAAAGAATAGTCGAAATCAAAGATCATGAACTTGTTATAAAACTAATGGAATTGGGCAAAAAAATTGACGCACTCGAGAAGAGGATTGGCAAAAAAATTGATGCACTAGAGAAAAAGCGTGACAAGAAAAATTTTCATTTCAATTGTATTGCGCTTGTAATTGTTGCATTGATTTTTTTTTAAGATGATGGTTTAGGAGATGAAATTATAGCAGTGGTTGTAATGTGTTTCAGATATTGTAATGTGTTTCGAATATTATAATGTGGTTTTGGTAATGTAATGTGTTTTTGGTATGAAATGAAATTATAGCAGTCCCAAAATTTAGTACATGGAATGAAATTATAGCAAAAATTTAGTTTCGAAATGAACTAGTGAGGCTGTAAAATAGTGAGGTTGAATTAAACTTGTTACACTTTATTCCATTAGGATCTTTGTAAAACAGTGAGGTTGAATTAGACGAGTTGTTATCAAATTAAAGTTTGTAGCACACCTCATTAAAACAGTGAGATTGTAGCACAAAGATCATTCCAAGATCATTCCATTACAATGAATAGTCTCCTTCCAAAGTCAAAACAGTTAAGAAGTATAAAACAGTTAACGAATGCAAAACAATAACTGATACATTGAATCACAATGACATTTCTGTTGAATCATAATCGTCCTCACCAACACTCCACCTTCGCCGTCTCCATTCCTACAAAATAAAAATAAACTTAGGTTTTTTACCATAAATAATAAAAAATATATTTTACCAACAAAATAATCATAAATAAGAAGGAAAATTAGTTTTTTTTTTACCTATTGATCACCGGACAATTTCTTTTATCATGTGACTGACCAATCATGCCACATCCATTGCAACGACGTGTATTAGACTTTTTTACTCTACCTAATGCTTTCTCGATACCTCCTATAAGCCTTTTTCCACATCCTTTGGCTCTAACTTGTTTCGGTTCTTTGTAATTACAACTCAAGTTCACCCGAATGCCTCCACTCGGTTTGACATTTATTTGTGCATCCGAACTAATACAAACATTTGTTGATTTTATCAAGTACGTCGTCCAAACCATCGTTATAAATTTTAATTCCTTCTGAACTTGTGAGGGTCTTATCAACGACATCCAAAGACTTTTGCATTAACCGACTCCACTGAAGGAAATATGACGTGTGAGTCGTGTCGGGACTAATTGAATGGAATAAAAAGATAATTTATTTTTATTAACGTGTATGGTCATTTCGAGTGCGCCATTGAGTCCAGGAGGGTCGAGATAGTCAAAATAGTATACCCAGGTGTTTAGTTTGGGTCCCGAGACAATTTTAGGCCTAACCGGCATCCCGAGAGGGCATTTTGGTAAATTGTATTTTTGGGTCTAATTAATGGACGAAAATTGGGAGTTATTTTATCAGCCAAGAAAAGTCTTTTAGGGTTGTGAGAGAAAGGAAGGAAAGGATGGCCATAGGGGGTGTGAGAGAGAACCAAACTCCAAGAGGGAAGGCCAAATTATCCTCAACTTGCACAACCGTGACCACCAACGCGTAGATCGAGAAGAGAGGAATGCATATATACCAACATCACCAACATATCAGACCATCACATTCAAGGCAAGTGTTTATTACTTGCTTTCTTTTAGCAATAATGATACTCATGTTAGAATAGGTGAAATTAATCATGATTTACATGTTAATTGGGTGAAAATTGGAGATTTAAATTATGATTAAGGACTAGGTTAATTAGTGGTTAAAATTCCTTCATGTATGTAGAGGATTAATCATGGAATTGGATTATATATTGATGAACGAATCTGGGTTGATTAGGTTCTTTAAATGAAAATTTGGAAACTAGGGTTCATATGAATTAATTTGGGGATTTTAAATAATTATGATGTTTAGTGACGAATTAATGATCCTAGGATGTTAGGAATGATTTATAATATGTTAGGTGTTGATGGGTATTGATGATGAGGTGTTGGGTGTTGAATCTTAGAGGTTTTTAGGTCCAAAAATGGTAGAAAACGCTGAAATTTGGTGAAGAAGACGAAATAGTGGGTCTCTCGCGAAGTCGTGCGAAGTATTTCAAACGAGATGGGGATATCGCGCTAAGTGATCGAACGACAAGTGAAGTGGTTCGAACGACATGTCATTCTAGTTGGAACGACATGTCATCTGGTTCGAGCGACAAAGGGAATTTTTGGGAATTTTCTTAGAGTTTAGTTTTGAGTTTACCAGTTTATTGGAGTGAGAGAAACTGCCAAATAGTAAATTTAAATAAGACAGAATTTCGGGAAAGTATGTGAGAATAAATACTTTACTTATTTCGGTATAGAGAGAATGTACCTTGGAGATTACGAGAGAGATAGTCATCTAAATATTTATACTATATGTAGTGAAGAGATTAAAATACGTATGAGGAGTGTATATGTAGGTTGGGGAAATACCTATAAATTTTAATAGGACGTGTGTATGACTATTATGCGATATTATTGCTAAGAGCACTAATGGGTGATAACCCGGGGGGTGCAAGAATCTCTATTCTGAAGTGTACTAATGGGTGATAACCCGGGGGTACAAGGATGATATTGTTAGGCGCACTAATGGGTGATAACCCGGGGGTGCTAGATTATTATTGATAGGTGCATTAATGGGTGTTAATCCGGGAATGCAGGATTCTCTTGATAGGCTCACTAATGGGTAATAACCCAGGGGTGCTAGATTATTATTGATAGGTGCATTAATGGGTGCTAACCCGGGGATGCAGGATTTTCTTGATAGGTGCACTAATGGGTCTTAGCCCGGGGGTGCAGGATTAGTATATATATATGTATTGGGATGATGTGACTATATATATATATATATATATATATATATATATATATATATATATATATGAACTTGTGAATATTTCTACTATGTGAAATTAGTAGACTTGGTAATAATAATAATCATTACATTGCACCAAGTGGTGTTAACCTAAGGGTGTAGGATTAGTGTATATATATAGGGATGATGAGACTATATATGTATGAGTGTACTTGGGTAACTTTATACTTTATGAGAATAATAGATAAAATGGAAATGAGAAATGAAATAATATTAGTAGATAAAAGATTAACCATTAAAACGGTGAAAAATGAAACTTAGTATGTGAGATAAACTATCTGAATAGCGTATTGTATGGGCGATACCGGAATACTACTAGTGAGCATATTTAGTATTAGTATGGTTTCTGACTAGTTAGACTGAGAGGTATAACTAGGGGGAGATTATATGTACGTTAGGCGTGCACAATAGATGAGAGGTGAGAAACTCATGTGAGAGTTCGATAACTAACATGCGTATAAGACTTGTTTTAAGAACCAGTTTTAAATACATGCTAAATGATTTTTACACCTCGGTCTCTAACCCTTTTCTTGTATTTCTTATCTCTTTTGCTATATATATATATATATATATATATGTATTAGTAAAGGTGCCTAACTAGAAGGACACTGGTTCTAGATACTTGGATGGTTTGTCGAGATGCAACTGTTGTGGAAGTTGCAGGTCATTGAGATTAGATGCCTCTCTCATTTTATTCAGTTCCTAGTTCAGATGCTTCAGTTCGGGCATGCGTCGCCCATCCTCATTAGCGGGATTGTACTCAGTTCCTTTGTCGTTCTTTTCTGTTGGATTGAGTGTTTATTTTGGTTTTGTTTGTGACTTTGAACTGGAATGTTTTATCCAGTCTTAATTATTCAGTATTTAATTCAATCACCATTCATTTACTGTGTGTGGTTTATACTTCAATGTTAAAAAATTAACTGAATTAATTGGTTTCAAATTATATTGGGAAATGTTTTGACACTAGCTTAATTAAATGTTAGGTAATTAATTGGATTTAATTTTTTGACAGTGACGCTAAGAATGAACCAACCGAACATTCTGTTATAAATTTTATAAAGGATTGATCACCCGATATTTAATTGGGTGGGGTGTCATAGTTGGTATCAGAGCATCAAGTTCTAGTGTCCTTAGGATCTGTGCGGCTTATTACGTTTCAGCGCATCATTCTTTGATGTAGAGCCTTATGATAGGATTGTTGTGTTCCCTTACGTATACGACTTATGTTCTCCTGCTATGAATTATAATGGATGTGACTCATTATATGAAATTCTGTGTGATTCGAACACCGAACATTTTAGGACGACCAACGAGGTCCGTAAGAAGAATTGCGGGAGAAGAAGCTCAACATAATACATAGAGTAATCGGTAAAGAGTGATCGGGACAAAAATCACCATGAGTATTACTTAAGTAAGAGATAGTAAAATATTCACTCGGGAACTGTGAGTTCCTAGGGACACAGTCGTAGATAACGGTGGAGTGATTTCAGGACCACCTAGCTTAGTCGATAAAGGGGAAATCAGAGGGACTCTTTTGGAAACCCATCGGTGAAAATGCGAAGAAGAAAAAGAGAGTGTACCAGACCAATGGAGGTAGAACATCCGAAGGCAATTGCATAGAGTGGGGTGTGACAACACTCAAAATTATATTTGGGAGTTAAAAGCTATAGCTCTTAGGAGCATCATGTAGTGATTAGAGGAAATCACCACATATGAAGAAGTGTGTTTGAAATTTAGAGAGAAATTTTGGTACGATTTGACCATGAAGTCTTCCATTCGATGTGGTAACAAAATGCGAGTGAAATTTTGATGTTTGGAACAATGGGTAAGATAGAAACCGATCGTGAGAGAAAGGTTGAATTGCATAATGAACTTCGTACCTGGCAGAGGGGTATACATTATCCAAAGGGTCTATAGTTGATAAAGGACCCGTGAGTTGAATACAAGCATAAATGAGAAACCCAGCTAGGATGACTAATGTTGATGTCGTCAAGGTTATACGGTGACTAGTTATTGCGTTCTTTCCAGAAGAAGTGAGGCAGAAAGGTTAGAGAATCTGCCCGAAAAGCAAAACTGAACTTAACGGTGTTAGCGGAACCCCACATGAGAGTATACCCAATAGGGAACTCAGTTAGATGATTTTAAGTTGATTAACTTCCTACAAAGTGATGATGAAGTCAATCAGGACCGTGGAGGCCAACCATAGTTCTGAAAGGCCAGCGTAGCCCGTAAGTTAAGACTACTCAGTCCAAGAGAAGGACATTTGCAAAATGGTCAGTGGGACTAATGATGGGGAAATGACTAGTGAAGTTTCCCTATGTGAAGGAAGTATAACTAAAAGTGTTGAAGGTGTCCACAATTGATAAGTGAGATCGAAAATATTAGAAATGGTAAATCATTCCAGTGAGGCATAACAACTGGAGGAGAGATACTTCCAACACAGGAATTTGGGGTCAAGAGAATTAGGCCCAGGAAATTTAAAACCCAAGAGTGATGGGTTCAGGCTAGACTAGTAGAGTCCTTGTTAATAGTAGCATACAGTATGTTTGGGTCGATGGGGCCCGGGATGTAAATAGGAGTTCAGTAAAGCCATAATTGAGGCCTAGAGAGCTTGGGCCAACGTTTCAATAATGGGTGTGAAACCCACATGATGGAATAAATTGTCCATGATGAGAGGGGATAACTATACGATGAAATCCTAAGATGTATAATGATTGCAGATGTTCATGGGTCGTGATGGCAACCACGTGATGAGACCCTAAAATTTGGTGAGTGAGAACGTGTGATAATTGATTAACTTCGTAAATTTCTAATATAGCACACTTATTTAATTTCAGCCCCTAAACATGCATCTAAGGTGTGTGTGTCAACCCATAAATAAATAAAGCATGTGACACAAAAATATGTTGAGATACAGAATTCAGGAAAAAACCCCTTTCGGGTAAAACCTTTATTTCACTATGAATATACAAGCCGCAACTTACAATTACATAGAGAAATCTGCAATGGATCAACGCGCAGCCAACCCACAAAGACACGCAGTCTTGAACTCAGCAAGAGAATACACGCAGCACCCTCCAAGGACTCGCAGCCCAAACAACGAAGGAAGAACCGCAGCTCTCCTCAATGACATGCAGTCATAAAACTTTGTAGAGACTCCCTCAGCAATGACACGCAGCCCTCGGTTGCAAAGATCTCTCCACAAAGGTTTGAACAAACTAAAAAGTTGTGTTCTTGGGTTACCAAAAATATTCACAAAGGTTTTGAAATTTTGTGAATCAAAAACCTAGAGTCTTGGGCTCAATAGGTGAAGACTTAGAGTATTTAGGACTCTGAAATTCGTCTTGAAAAGTCTTAAAACAACTCCCTGAAGTTGGCTTTAAATAAGAAAACTTTGAGCCTAAAAAATCTCGACAGATCTGGCGAATTTTATCCCAGGCGGACCGGTCCGGCTTGAGGGCGGATCGGTCCGATTGATCGGATCGGTTCTTTTATTCTGAGGCAGATCGGTCCGGTTGAGACCGGATCGGTTCTTTTATTCCAGTCTTCATCGGTTCGCAATTGGTCCGGGGTATACTCGATCTACAGCAAGCGGATCGGTCCGGTTGAGGGGAGACCGGTCCGTTGGCAGATCGGTCCGGTAGGGAGGCGGATCGGTCCGGCTGTCAGACTTTGATTCCTCTTCTTCTTTTGATATTCGGATCCGTTGATGAATGTATGAATCTTGAATTTCTTCAACGGTGTAACGGCGTGCGACATAATAAATTGTTAATGGACAAAAATATCCTTACAAATCTCCCCCTATGTCTATGCCGGTACATACATAAAAACAAAACATCCGAATTATCAAACAACTAAAAATGCCTATGCAAATCTACCCTTCCATGAACCCAAAACTGGAAAGATACAATTGAATAAGACTACAACGTTTGCTCTTCAACTCTTTCAGGAATCTCAACACTTTTCTCATCAGGGTGTGCAATCCAATGATAATCCATGTAGTACCTACACACATGAGACAAAGCAAAATACCAAGTGACATATCGAGTTTGAAATGAGATAAACATGGATACCAATATATGATAAAAACATAAGCTACATCTAAAAAACTCCCCCAAAATTCAAACTCCCCCATAATATGATAATTCTTTCTCCCCCTTTTTATGATGTCCCCAAATAGACAAATGAGAAGAATGAATCAAATAAGCGAAATCGGGGTGTCACGGTACAAAACAGGGCATCAAATAAAATGGTAAACGTGCTCTTGCAAGGAGATGCTCAAACAAATCTTCACAAACTATTTTTGAATTTCTCAAATTTTTTATACAAAGATAAGATACCAATGTGAACAAGTATGATACAAAAATCACACCATGGATTTAGACTCAAACAACCAAGTCATGGAAACGGAATGAATGGGTGTGAACACATTCAATAGGTAAATCAACTCACTCAATCATATGTGCACGATGCATACGTGAACTCCTAATGAATGAACATCAATGGTATCCTTAGGTGTAAAAATTTGTTGAATTTAGATGACATCGACTTATTCAAATCAACAAATCAAAGTTAAATGATTTCCACACCAATAACGCCCAAAACTATATAGCGCATTTTCAAGAATTTCAAGGACGTGCAAACCCGTTTTAAATTCTCCAACCAAACTCCCTCATATATATTTTCTTTTAGAGGTGATCTAAATTCTCAAACTTTGGAGAATTGGAGCAAAAACCTAAATGCCCCATATTATGGCATGAATATCTTTTTATTGCCTTTCAATTTTTTTCGGGATCTTTTAACCTCTTTGGACCTCGGATAATAAAATTCCTCAATTTTTTAGGTCCAATTTAACGGTGGCTTAATATTCGCAAAGGCAAAATGAACCTTTCAGAGCCCTTCCCCGTTTTCAAAAAATCACACAAACTCACAAAACGGTTTTTATATGCACAATTTCCTTATCAAAATTTATCGCGCTTGGTTCGTTTTAAGGACAGAATTGAAGTGAAAACACCCAACCAACATTATAAGACAAGCACAATAATCAAACAAATCCGTGCAAGTGTGCATTAAAGGAAACATGAGTCAAACATGTAGGAAGTAACACTTAATTACATCTTAATGACTCCAAACATTATAAAGCACAAGGATGAATTGACCTATTGTCTCAAAACACTATCAAATAGTCACATGAAAATAATGGAATAATGTTGTGACTCGATCATCCTAAGTGTCCATCCATAAACGGTGCAACTAAAAAAAAAAAAAAATCTTTTTGTATTTTTCAAAATTTTAAAAAAATATATACAAAAAGTACATGTCAGAACGCTAGCAAAAATATATCAAAAAGCATAACTAGCGTATGACAAACATGCAAACACAATCATCTATATGATATGGCAAGTGAAGAATCATGTGCAAGCAACCGGGAATCAACTTGTCTAAAATCTAGTGCCTCTAAAAGTGATTTTCTAACCCAAATAGATGTGAAACATCGTGTGGGGGATTTGGAAATCACGGGAACACTAGACATAAACTTCCTAGGACTTTTTCCAAGATCAAAACAAAAACGCCTAAGGTGACCTTTCCTACCACAATATGAATATGTGTAAACGGGTGGAATGACACCTAAAGTGTGATCTTTTCTAACATCCTTGTACTTAGTTGACCCTATAAAACAAATAATGGTTTTGGCTTTAGCACTAAAAGAATGAGAACAAGATGAGCCATTACCATCACTATCAAATCAACTTGAGTCTATCAAATCATTTTTTAACTTCAAAATTTTTGACTCAAGCAAAGAATTAGACTCTTCCAAAGACAGGGATTTCTTTTTCAAATTATCAATTAAACTTAACAGTTTATCACGCTCCCCCTCAATAAAAACAAACTTATTGTGACACCCCGCCTAATTAAATACCGGGCGATCACTCCTTTATTAAATTAAATCAAGGTGAACAGTTTGGTTCATTCTTAGCATCACTGTCGTAAAAATAAATTTTCCAATTTAACACCCTAAATAATTAAGCTAAGTGTCAAAACCAAGTTTAAACATTACTTTCCAAATTTTATTTAAAGAAAAATATTTGTTTATTTATTAACAGAGTTTCAATAAATAAGATTCACACCACAATAAACCTGGAACAAAAATCCAATTAATATAAAACATCCATCAACGAATGTCAACATGCGAAGATATAAAGTAATACGTTCATCCTGAATAAAATCCCATAATAACCAAACTATGAAATAAATGGAATAACAATGTCCCAGAATAAAGAAATAATGGAAAGGGCTACACATGCCCATCAGAATGAAAATGCTAAGAGTGGATCTGAATGAACGAAGTCGTCTAATCAAGAGACCTGCAACTCCCACCTAAGTTGCAGCGCGTTCCTTCCAAGCTATCCTAAGCAAGACGCCCTTGTGGCTGGGCACCTGTAATACATATATATATACAAGAGAGAGAGAGAGAAGAAACGGGTCAGAGCCCGAAAATGTGTATGATTTAAAATTTGTTTAGCAAGTAATTTAATTTGATACAGGCCAATGCAACAACATATTAGTTCGACACTCTCTTGAGGAATTCTCACCTCTCTTCTAATGTGCACGCCTATCGTACTAACCTTCCCAAAATTTAGTTTATCTTAACTTACTCATAAGTTTTCAAAACCGAACAATGTCAGCGTTTTTAAAAAGGTTACTTTCAATTTGTAGCACTCCTCCCGTTTTAGCTTCATTAAATTATAAAGTTTCCCAGTGTCATCTCATACTTTCACAAAGCAAGTATTTATTATTGCGTCAACAACCATGTTCTACTTATCAAATCACAGTAGGCAGTTTAAAGTTTATAACCTCATATATATATTAACTACTCGTATAATATATATATATATATATATATATATATATATAACAGCACCCCAACTAAACTATGGTGCGGGCATACTCTGCTATCCAATCCCCGTATCGCTCACACAAAGGGAAATACAAGTTCGGAATCACTCTCGAACTGTATTAACATATACAAAACAACGTTGAGGCGAAGCATAGATTCCAAGTCCAAGAGGTCAGTACATGCCCACACGTCTCTTAGGACCGTCCGACTATCAATTTGATAGCCCGTACCTAGGATCTCTATCTTCTAGGGTACGAATCAATATCCCCCATAAAGCAACACAGGATAAGATCGTCCCAGCGCGGTAACCTCAGGGATAGCAAGTAGCGCGGGTACGTTTTTCACATGTATATAATATATGTACACACAATCATATAAATATACCCATTCATCATATTAATATAGGTTCCTCCCGTTACCCATAGTCACAACATTTATCCTTAATTTCCCATTATTATGATTACGTATAAGGTTTTGTCTCTAACCTTAACTCGAAGAGTTTTCTCACTAGTTACGTGACACTCGTGGATTCTATCCATCCAAGTAGCAAAATCAGTAGGTAAACGTCTATTCACTATCGTAAGTATTTGACGTAATCTCTCACTTGAATTACGTAGTTTCCTCGTTCTTTAAATAATTGTCCCTAAAATACAATTATCGTCTCATAATAAAGTTCTCAACACTTAATCATATGTCCTACTGGTCTCTCCTATATCCCAAAACATTTTATTCATAAAGCCCAAAAATTATTTCACGATGAATCATGTTCAATTAATTCAACAAGGGGAAATAAGAGTCTGCCAGGAAGGGTCAATCAATCGAGGTCTGGGGCTCGATCGATGGAACCTTCGATCGATCGAAGCTCTAGGCTCGATCGATCGATCAAGCAGGTCTGCGAAATCCTGCAGAAGTGCAATTACGGGTTTTACCAAAATTCTTCACCCAAAATAATATTTCCCAACACTAATCGTCCCAAAACTCCTAATACGAACATAATAACATATTTCCAGATGTTTTTAAAGTTAAGCATGCGTATATCCATCATTAAACATGGTTAAACAACCCAAAATCTCATTTAAACATCAAGAACCCTAATGTTTTCTTAACTTTTGTTCTAATCAGTTTTCTCCAGAATTTCCTTCTAACATATCATCAAAAATTCGTGGGTTAATCATCTACTTCACATAATATTTCCAGAATATGGTTATAATGTTTTCTACATGCAAATCCCTATCAAAATTGGGGTTTTCTTCCATATATTACACTCCTAATCATTCCTACACTAATATGAATATTGCACCAACGAAAATATGCAAGTTAAACACTTTTCAGAGGTCTAGTTTCCTGCTGATATTGGTGTGGTTGCGTTCTCCTCCTCGCGATCTACGCGTTGGTGGTGATGGTGGTGCAAATGGTGGTGTTTTTGGCCTTGAATCACCTTGAGAGCTCTCTCCTCTCTTATCCAATGGCCGTTATAGGGTTCTGAATGTTATAACCCTAAAAGGATGACCTAAATGGCTGCTAAGGATGGCTGAAATTCGTGGGTTTAATTACCCTATTTTGTAAAATGACCAAAATGCCCTCCCGGGTCACTAATTAAGCCTAAAAACATCCCGAGACCCAAATTAAACTCCTGGGTACACTTTTCTGACTATCTCGACCCTTCCGGACGCGTTGGCGCACTCAAAACGACCATACGAACAACTTATAAAATATTTACTTTTATATCTCAATAATTAGTCCCGACGCGACACGGGCGCGTCCCGACTAAAATTCTAAAAATTGAAATTTCATTCACTTGTGACCTTTAATATAACCCATATCATATATTACTATGCTCATTAGTAATATTCGACAATTTTTATATAATTACTAACTCTCATCACGTTAATAATTATAACATAATTAATTTTCGGATTTTTATTAAATAATTCACTCTCATTAAATTTAACAAAACCCCCAAATTACTATAGCATAAAAATACGGGGTATTACACTTATCTCTAAGAGTCTTTTCACGTGCCGTAAAATCATCGATTAATTCTTTATCCTCGACGGCACAAATAGGAACCCTAGAATTCGTTAAGTCCTCTAATTCCTTCTCTAAAATAAGGACTCTCTCATCACTCTTCTTTTTGGCAATTTTCAAAGAATCAAAATCAATACACAAATTACCAAAATGCTCACGACAAATATCACTTTGAGTTTGAAGCGCTTGCAAATATTCAATCTTACTTTTAAAGAGAGAATTTTCTTTTCCCAAAACATTAATTCTTTTGCAAAGTTTCAAATTCAAACTTTTTAATTTTTCAGCACAGTCATCAACTTTTTCAAAAATAGGCTCCTCATTAAATGGGTGTTCCATTGAAAAATTGCGATTTTTAACAAAACTGATTTTTAAAAAAAATCAATATCACACAATTTTGCAAAAAAAGGAATACGCAATAAATTAGCGCAACCTGCTCTAATACCAATTTGAAAACGTGAGTAGACAAATTGTATCAGAAAGTAAATCCTCGAAAAATCAGGATCACGCGATAAATTAGCGTAACCCGCTCCGATACCAATTTGAGAACGTGTGATAATTGATTAACTTCGCAAATTTATAATATAGCACACTTATTTAATTTCATCCCCTAAACATGCATCTAAGGTGCGTGTGTCAACCCATAAATAAATAAAGCATGTGACACAAAAATATGCTGAGACACAGAATTCAGGAAAAAACCCCTTTCGGGTAAAACCTTTATTTCACTATGAATATACAAGCCGCAACTTACAATTACATAGAGAAATATGCAATGGATCAACGCGCAGCCAACCCACAAAGACACGCAGTCTTGAACTCAGCAAGAGAATACACGCAGCACCCTCTAAGGACTCGCAGCCCAAACAACGAAGGAAGAACCGCAACTCTCCTCAATGACACGCAGTCATAAAACTTTGTAGAGACTCCCTCAGCAATGACACGCAGCCCTCGGTTGCAAAGATCTCTCCACAAAGGTTTGAACAAACTAAAAAGTTGTGTTCTTAGGTTACCAAAAAGATTCACAAAGGTTTTGAAATTGTTTGAATAAAAAACCTAGAGTCTTGGGCTCAATAGGTGAAGACTTAGAGTATTTAGGACTCTGAAATTCGTCTTGAAAAGTCTTAAAACAACTCCCCGAAGTTGGCTTTAAATAAGAAAACTTTGAGCCTAAAAAATATCGGCAGATCTGGAGAAGTTTATCCCAGGTGGACCGGTCCGGCTTGAGGGCGGATCGGTCCGATTGACCGGATCGGTTCTTTTATTCTGAGGCGGATCGGTCTAGTTGAGACCGGATCGGTTCTTTTATTCTAGTCTTCATCGGTTCGCAATCGGTCCGGGGTATACTGGATCTGTAGCAAGCGGATCGGTCCGGTTGAGGGGCGGACCGGTCCGTTGGCGGATCGGTCCGATAGGGAGGCGGACCGGTCCGGCTGTCAGACTTTGATTCCTCTTCTTCTTTTGATATTCGGATTCGTTGATGAATGTATGAATCTTGAATTTCTTCAACGGTGTAACGGCGTGCGACATAATAAATTGTTAATGGACAAAAATGTCCTTACAGTGTGACTGGTGAGGTTTTGTTTCTTCCTTGTGAGTAAAGGATTAATTCTAGTAACACGGGTGTGTCACAACTGATATGTAAATTGGAGACTCTAAAATTCATGTGCGAGTCAAGTTGAGTGGGGAACTTTACTTTTTAACAGTCTTGTTACAAACTTACCTCTTATTGTTAGTAGGGCATTTTGATGTTGGCCGTGAGTGAATCGTGTGGGCCCTAAGAATATGTTTTGTTGTTATAATATACTACTGCATTGAATCAGCTTTAGTAGAGTTTATTATGGTAATGTGTAGTGATTAATTACCGTATGGTTAAACAATAGTAAAAATATAGTGATATGATTGTCGTGCCGGATACTCCGGGAGGAGAAATCTTTATTTTGTGCGGCTCCACCTGAAATAGGGTTGGGCCCATATATATGAATATATAAAAAATTTCATGGTATTATAAACCTCAGCGAGTATGTTGTCTAGTTATATGTGATTCTGGTGCGTAGGAATTTTTTTTACCGAGGAGACTCAGGATGCATTGTGTTCTTCTTTGAGTAGAGAGATAGAGATCGTTATATATATATATAACACTGAGTAGTTAGGATAGTGAGAGCTCCATACTTTATGTTATTTTTAGGTACATTAGAGTGGATGAGTAAACTTTTATGTACATACACAAAGATTATGGGAAGGTACATAGTATGGACTAAGGGCCTTACGGATCATGACAACCGACTAGGTTAGATAGTAGTGTATCGGGGGGCTCCTTGTTTGGATTTCGCTTTGCGAGACATCCCACACATGAAACTAGCAAACTTCGGGAATTGGAGAGAAGTTTGGTCGATAGTGCATAAGTTTTGTATGTTGGTTATTGTACCTATAAAGGAATACAATTAAGAGTCGATAATTCTTTTATAACTTAAGGCCAATAGAGTCGCCTACCCTTAGTATCATTCAGAATAGAGCAATGATACCATGGAAGGATTGACTAAGTTTTGACTAGTGGGGTGGTTGAGTGAACCCCTACCACATCATCATACCGAGTGTACAAGAATTTAAGTAAGAAAATTTTATGTCATTCGTCTAATGATGCGCAAGGCATAGGGTGTATGGGTGCCCTAGGGGATTGAATCAAACGGTGGATTATGATTATCTTGTGAATTCGATAACATGTAGTCGGGTAAGCCAAAGATTACTCCGTAAGGTTTGTTAGGGACTTAAGTTTCAAAATAAACTGAGATTTTTGAGTGGGAAAAGAGACTTGTGTCACACGGTACGACAAAGTCACACGTATCACGATTAGAAGTACATTCAAGAGAGTATAAAATGTATCAGGATACAAATAATAGTGGTAATGGGTTTAATGTAGAGTAATTTCCAAAGTTAGTCTTGCAGTGGGTCACCTGACTATTAGAAAAAGGGCGGACAATTTGAAACCAGCAGGGGCTCCTTCCAGTAGAGAATGGAAGAGTATCCCCAAGGATCTTCTCTTGTAGCTGAGATGGTGAGATTATAGGTACTAAAATGCAATTGAGTACGGCCTATTACCCACAGAGGGATGGGCAAGACAAGCGGTCTAATCGAATGCGAAAGAGAAAATTTTATGTTGACCCTGAGATCTTAGAGGAGGACGGGAGCAGTACCTTCCACTAGTGAAGTTTGTGTCCAAATAACTCCTATAAGTTCACATTCGGGCAGAGTCCCAATAGAAGTATGGCACGGTAAACTTTGTTGTGAGTCCTACTTGATAGTTAAAGGTGGGGGACCAGTTATGATTACGAATATCGGAGAAGAATTGATATTATCATATATATTATGTGTGAAATATATTGCACAACCAATTTACTTATATGAACGACACGAGACGATGTCGTATGTATCGGAAAAGAAAATAAATCTACTAAGGTGCAAATAGTAGAAGGCTATATAGTGAATATCTAAAATAAAGTTTATGTAGTGAAACTTAAACAAGAAGGCTTGGACAAGAGCTTATATGACAGGGTAACCTGGAGTTTAAAACAAACACATGTGAAGTGTTCATTACTAAGGGTATTCGATAGCGTACTATATGGGTGGTCCGGAGTAGCTTACTTGTGAGCGCAAGGATGCGATGCGTAATATTTTTACAGCGTTGTCTGTACCTGGTATACTTTTTCCGAATTTCGGGATGAAATTCCGTTGTAAGGGGGGGGGGGGGGGGGAGAGTATGTAACACCCCGTATTTTTGACGATTTAAATAATTATGTGATTACTTATTATTATGGGAATAAGTATGCGATTAATTATTGTTGTTGGATTAATTAAATTAAAATGCGAGAAATTAATTTGTTATTAATCTGGATTAAAATAATTATTAACTAGTGTGCCAAGGATTAATACTTATTGTTGAGAATTATTGAATATTACTGTGTGATATGTAATATGGAATTATAACATTTGATAAATTATCGAAAGTGAGAAATATGGCAGTTTGGTAATTTAAGTTTGACACACGTGTGAGTCGTGTCGGGACTAACTGAATGCAATAAAAAGAGAATTTATTTTTATTGACTCATATGGTCATTTCTAGTGCGTCGTTGAGTCCGGGAGGGTCGATATAGTCAAAATAGTATACCCGGGTGTTTAGTTTGGGTCCCGGGACAATTTTATGTCTAACCGGTGTCCCGAGAGGGAATTTTGGTAAATTGTATTTTTGGGTTTGATTAATGGACGAAAATTGGGAGTTATTTTATTATCCAAGAAAATTCTTTTAGGGTTGTGAGACACGGGAAGTAAAGGACGGCCATAGGGGGTGTGAGGGAGAACCAAACTCCAAGAGGGAAGGCCAAATTATCCTCACCTTGCATAACCGTGACCACCATCGCGTAGATCGAGAAGAGAGGAACGCGTATATACCAACATCACCAACGGATCAGACCATCACATTCGAGTCAAGTGTTTATTACTTGCATTATTTTAGCAATAATGATACTCATGTTAGAATAGGTGAAATTAATCATGATTTACATGTTAATTAGATGAAAATTGGAGATTTAAATTATGATTAAGGACTAGGTTAATTAGTGGTTGAAATTACTTCATGTATGTAGAGGATTAATCATAGAATTGGATTATATATTGATGAACGAATCTGGGTTGATTAGGTTCTTTAAATGAAAATTTGGAAACTAGGGTTCATATGAATTAATTTGGGGATTTTAAATAATTATGATGTTTAATGACGAATTAATGATACTAGGATGTTAGGAATGACTTATAATTTGTTAGGTGTTGATGGGTATTGATGATGAGGCGTTGGGTGTTGAATCTTAGAGGCTTTTAGGTCCAAAAATGGTAGAAAACGCTGAAATTTGGTGAAGAAGACGAAACAGTGGGTCTCACGCGAAGTGGTTGAAACGAGATGAGGATCTCGCGCGAAGTGGTTCAAATGACACATGAAGTGCCTCGAATGACATGTCATTATGGTTCGAATGGCATATCATTCTGGTTCGAACGACATGTCATCTGGTTCGAGCGACAAAGGGAATTTTTGAGAATTTTCTTAGAATCCATTTTTGAGTTTATCAGTTTATTGGAGTGAGAGAAACTGCCAAATTGTAAATTTAAATAAGACGGTATTTCGGGAAAGTATGTGAGAATAAATACTTTACTTATTTTGGTATACAGAGAATGTACCTTAGAGATTACGAGAGAGATAGTAATCTAAATATTTATACTATATGTAGTGATAAGATTAAAATACGTATGAGGAGTGTATATGTAGGTTGGGGAAATAACTATAAATTTTAATATGACTTGTGTATGCCTATAAGGCGATATTATTGCTAAGAGCACTAATGGGTGATATCCCGGGGATGCAAGAATCTCTATTGTTAAGTGTACTAATGGGTGATAACCCGTGGGTACAAGGATGATATTGTTAAGCGCACTAATGGGTGATAACCCGGGGGTGCTAGATTATTTTTGATAGGTACATTAATGGGTGTTAACCCGGGGATGTCGGATTCTCTTGATAGGAACACTAATGTGTAATAACTCGGGGGTTCAAGATTATTATTGATAGGTGCATTAATGGGTGCTAAACCGAGGATGCAGGATTTTCTTGATAGGTGCACTAATGAGGCTTAGCCCGGGTGTGCAGTATTAGTATATATATATATATATATATATATATATATGTGTGTGTGTGTGTGTGTGTGTGTGTGTGTGTGTGTGTGTGTGTGTGTGTGTATAGGGATGATGTGATTATATATATATGAACTTGTGAATATTTCTACTGTGTGAAATTAGTAGACTTGGTAATAATAATAATCATTACATTGCACCAAGTGGTGTTAACCTAAGGGTGCAGGATTAGTGTATATATATAGGGATGATGAGACTATATATCTTTATGAGTTTACTTGGGTAACTTTCTACTTTATGAGAATAGTAGATAAAATGGAAATGAGAAATGAAATAATCTTAGTAGATAAAAGATTAACCATTCAAACGATGAATAATGGAACTTCGTATGTGAGATAAACTATCTGAATAGCGTATTGTGTTGGCGATACATGAATACTACTAGTGAGCATATTTAGTATTAGTATGGTTTCTGACTAGTTAGACTCGGAGGTATAACTAGGGAGATTAGATGTACGTTAGGCGTGCACAATGGATGAGAGGTGAGAAACTCATGTGAGAGTTCGATAACTAACATGCGTATAGGACTTGTTTTAAGAACCAAATTTAAATACTTGCTAAATCATTTTGACACCTCGGACTCTGACCCGTTTCTTGTATTTCTTCTCTCTTTTGCTATATATATATGTATTAGTACAAGTGCCTAGCCACAGGGACACCGATTCTAGATACTTGGATGGTTTATCGATCTGCAGTTGTTGTTGAAGTTGCGGGTCATTGAGATTAGACGCTTCTCTCATTTTATTCAGTTCCTAATTTAGATGCTTCAGTTCGGGCATGCGTCTCCCGTCCTCATTAGCAGTATTGTACTCAGTTCCTTTGTAGTTCTTTTCTGTTGGATTGAGTATATATTTTGGTTTTGTTTGTGACTTTGAACTGGAAGGTTTTATCCAGTCTTAATTATTCAGTATTTAATTCAATCAGCATTCATTTATTGTGTGTGGTTTATAATTCAATGTTCAGAAATTAACTGAATTAATTGGTTTCAAATTAGATTGGGAAATGTTTTTACACTAGCTTAATTAAATGTTAGTTAATTAATTGGATTTAAGTTTTCGACAGTGATGCTAAGAATGAACGAACCGAACATTCTGTTATAAATTTTATAAAGGATTGATCACCCGATATTTAATTGGGTGGAGTGTCACATTGCATCAGCCTAAAAATAATGCTTAATCCTATGTTCATTGTCTGTTGAAATTTGGAAAGTGAAAGAAGGATTCTTTCCTTCTTCAAGTTTCAAAAACTCATGCAACATATCTCCATCGTGCCCCTTCAACTCATTGCGCCTATCCCTTTCTTGGTTGTATAAATCTTTTTCAGTAAATCCAACATTTTCAAACCCACCAGCTTGCAATCCAAGAAAATTGAATTTTAGGTTTGGTGGTATATTGATCATTCCAAGTTGCTGAGTTAAGCACTTTTGGGCAGTAGAAACACTGCGATGAGATCTCAAAAAATGTGTTTTACTTGGCATAGACAAAGGGTGGCTATGACCCTCCACGAATGAAACAACCACATATGTGGCACTCAAATTCCTAGCAATCGCAATTTTTGCTTTACAACCCTCAATGGAACCCCGACGTCTACAAGTCTCCGGATCCTCTACAAGCTTACCCTTTCCTTGTTTGAAACAAACATACTCATTCCTTATTATATCTTTATTTTTTACATTCTTCTTTTCAGACCAATTACGAATACTAAATCCACCTTCTTTAGCATATACGCTGTAAAAACTCTTAACTTCATCAATTGTGGATAACTCTTGCCCTATTTTTGGTTTAATTTCTTCCCGCACTTGTCGGTTCAAATATTAATCATTGTCATTCGAGTTTAATGTCACACATTGTTCCCATCTTTCGGCCCCAATTGCTAAAGTGACACTTTGGTCAATCTCAATCTCAAATATTATATTATCTCCAATCCACATCTGTTTATTAATACTTAAAGTATCCATTATCTGGAAAACAAAAAGTTTAAATTGAAATAAAGCAATACAAACATTACAAAAAAAAAGAATGTTTAAATAAAAAAAAGTAGTACAAACATTACAAAAAAATAAAAGAAAGTTTAAATAAATAAAAAAAAGCAGTACAAACATTAAAAAAAAGTAAAAAAAGTTTAAATAAAAAAAGTAGTACAAACATTACAAAAAAATAAAGAAATTTTAAATAAAAAACAAAGCAGTACAAACATTACCAAAAAATCAAGAAAGTTTAATCTCACTTTTTTACTTAATCTCAACTTATTTAATCTCAAAAAGTGAGGTTGTACGAAGCATTATAGTTTAATCTCACTTTTTGACTTAAATAAAAAAAATAAAGAAAAGCAATTGTGTGGGGTTGCACGACTTTGGCTATTGTGTGGGGATGCATGAAGCATTAAATAAGTTGGATGATTAAGTAAAAACGTGTAATACCTGACTTTTTGTCTCTATTAACCCAAATGAGTTCAAGGGGGGATAAAGACCTTGTTGTCTCAGTAAGTGCCGCCGCTTTTGTCTACAGAGAACAAGGGATAAAGAGAAAAAGGGTTTGTGGGGTTTGGTAGTCCCTTTTTGACTTATGCAAACGACAATAGCCAAAGTCGTTTTTGGCTCAGTTTTTTAATGGTTCGCACCAATCCGCATTACACAGTCTGCATGTGAGCCATACTCTCTCTCTCTCTCTCTATATATATACACACACACACACACACACACACACACACACACACACACACACACACACACACACACACACACACACACACACACACAGAGTAATTATAGGACAGGCTAGGGATGGAATGGGCATAGATTCGGGTTTGGATAATTGGTACATGAATTAAGTTTAGCCTCTTTTAACCACATCGCTTCCACATTTGACTTGAAATAAAGTTTTTAAATTCTCAATTGCAAATATACCTACAAGATGAATAGATACGAGTATAAGTCCAATTATATTGGGAACTATCATTTAAAAACGACTACTTAGGGTATAAATTATGCAGTTTTGGGTGCTTATCAGTCTTTACTTTGGCTGTTTTGTTAATGGGATTTATAAACAATCTGATTGGTGTTGGTGTTGGGGTTTTGATCTTGATCGTTCATAGTGTTTTAAGAGACCCAGATGGATTGTATCTTGATGACAACGATGCTCTATCTGATGATTTGATTGGGTCAAGATCGAGTCTGAGTTCTTATAGAGTCGATCTATCTAATTAGTGTCAACAAATTTCACTTGCTCATCCAATTGATCATTTGATTTTATTTTGTTTGATAGACTTTGATTTGCCCTATTTATTTTTTTATATTTTAAGAGAGAGAAACGAGAGGTGTAGATGTGTGAAGCTTGTGGTTGTGTTCTTGGTTGTGATGTTACAAGGAATTGTTGTTTTATGGCTTGTAGTTATATTTAGAACATGGGTTTGTTGTTGTCATGTGTTCTCATCGATGTTGTTATTTGTTTATGTTCCAGTTTAGAAGAAAATTGCTTTAATTTAATGATATTTTACAGCTAATTAAAGAATAAAAAAATTTATTTTATTTTCTTTGTTCTTTATCAACGTGTTACTATTGTTGTTTGATTATATTTAGTAGAACCCAAAACTAGCTAGAAGTTGATGACATAATCAAGCGTTCAAGCCAAGTGAAATTTCAAGCATGGTTCAAAATTAATACTATGTGTTTTAGTTTTGATTTACGTTTCTTTTTCTGCCTGACATCATATAGATTAGATGATTTCTGGTATTTAGATGCTTTATGTTAAGATATTATAATTAATTAATTTGAGTTTTGTGGTGATAGAAATGAAAAATTCCCTTTTTTGGGTTCGGTGAATTTTTTGTTGTTTTGGGAGGGTCTTGGTGTGAATCCAGTTGACAGTGTATTTTTGTGTGTTGGAACATTATATAGATTTGAAATGAGTCGTTATCATTTATCTTCTTATCTGAGATTTATGAATCATAATATATGAATTTTTACTAATTTGAAGTTAGTCTAGATGACCCAATGAAAGTGCGAAACATTCCCATGGACATTGTTTAAATGGTTGTGGATATTGGCTACAAGTTTAATTTTTAAATTCAATGAATGTTGTGAACTTATTTAGTTTGTACTTTGTTTATGATTTTTTTTTACTTAATTTATGTTCAGATTTTCTCAAATTTTTATTGGTCAAATCTTATAGCGATTGGACATTTTATTTATAAAAGTTCCTTTATAATTGAAACTTTAGAAATTTTTAGTATATGAAATCAAAGATTTTTTACAAACAGAGTGATAGCATTGTAATCAACATTGTAACATGCAATAATATCAAAGACAAAAAGTATACACATAAGGTGTGTATAGACTATCAAAATCTCCTAGCCCGCACATCGCGCGGGTTTACACCTAGTTTTTTTAGATTGTTTAATTTCAATTAAGGAATTTCTTAAAAATGAAGTACTTTGATTATGGAATAAAGAAAAATGGAAAAATAGGTTGCGGTAATGTAAGGAATATTCATTCTTGCTTGACACTTAAACTGCTGCATATAATATTTTCCATTTTTCACTTTTGTTAATTGTGTTGCGCAACTACCATTACGTTGGTAGCAGTGAAACTCTTACTTTTTTCCATTCATTATAAAAGATTAATTTTGACGATATTTTTTTGCTTTAGGTCATTGTTCACAGTTCTTACATGGTGTAACACCCCATCATTTTATTGATTTTTATATTGGGAATTAATTGGGATTAATTAAATTATATTTGGAAATTAATCCGGGGAAATAAATATTAATTAGCGAGATAAGGGTAAATGTTTATTTAAATTGAATATTACTCAGTAAATGAGTAACAGTAATGATAAGAAAGTATTAAAATTATCGTGAGGGAGAAATACGACAGTTACGGTAAATTTAGTCGAGACGCGCGTGTCAGTCGTGTCGGGACTTAATTTGAAAAATAAAATATAATTTCACTTTTGAAATTCCATATAGTCATTTTGAGTGTGCCAGTGTGTCCAGAAGGGTAAAAATAGTCAGAAAAGTCGAGCCGAGAGTTTTGTTTGGGTCCCGAGGCACTTTTACCCAAATCGGCACTCCGGGAGGGTATTTTGGTAATTTGCATTTTTTGTGAAATGAGACCTATGAATTTCATATGTTTATATAATCAATTAGGATGGGGGAGTTAGGGTTAGTATCTGCAAAACCACAGAGAAACCATAGGAGGGAGGAGAGAGGAGGTCCCAATGCCAAATTACGCCATTATTGCACCACAAACACCACCATCGTGTAGATCGGGAGGAAAGGATCAAAACCATATCATTCTTCTACAAGGAATCAGACCTTCAAACAGAGGCAAGTGTTTAATATTTATAAACAATGATTTTATATATCATCCATGTTAGAATAGGATGATAATCTTGTGAAACTCATGAAATTTGGCTTTAACATATGAGATATAAATCATGTTCTTGGGTAGGAATGGTGTTATATATGATCCCTTATACATGTAGGCTAAAATTGCTGAGAAATACCACGAAATTTAGGAGGATATTGTAATACCCCATACTTTTGGCTATATTTATTTTTGGGATTAATTAATTAAATGCGTATTAATTGAAATTAATCCGGGTTAAAATACTAACGAGATGCGAGTTGGTATTCGATTATGTGCATACATGTTTTTATATGAATATTGAATTATGAAAAATTTGTCGTAAGATTTATATACGGCATTTTAGAAATTTTGTTGAGACGCGTGTGACCGCCGCATCACGGTGTAATATTTTGATTATAAAAGTGAATTAAAATTCTATTAACCATATGGTCGTTTCGAGTGCGCCAACACGTCCGTAAGGGTCGAGATAGTCAGAAAACACTAGCCGGGGGTTTAGTTTGGGTCCCGGGGCATTTTTAGGCCATACCGGCAACATAAAGGGCATTTTAGTAATTTTGTATTTTTGGAGAATTAAAAGTGAGGAAAATTGGGAGTTTTAATCTGATTGGAAATTGGCCCACTAAGCCACTAACCAACCCATATTAACTCAACAAGCTACGTAGGTTATTAGAATTAGGTTTTCTAATACCTTCCCAAAGCAAACCCTAGCCACCATTGGAGAAGAAGCTTGGGGAAAGAGAGAGAAAGGAAATTCTGCAGAAAAGCCCCATCAAACCAACATCTAAATCAGAGATAAACTCGAGGCAAGTGACTTAATTCCATTTAAATTTCAGAGAATGTTCTTTCCATGTTAGATAATTCCAATTTTATGTTTGTTCTTGGTGAAATATGAAAACCCATGTAGTTTGGAACTTAGAACTTGAAAATCTTGAGGAGAATTGCATGTAGAAGGATAGGTAGAGGATTATTCTCATGATATTTGTGATTGGAAGAAATTAAAACGGATTTTATTGGGTTAATTCATGATTTAAAATGTTAGGGTTTGTGTTCTTGAAAAGAATTGGGGAAAAGTGTAGAATCTTGTGATCTAATGATGTTTAGGATGCATTAATTCCTTAAAAGGTGTTAGAATATGACCCTAGTATGTTTTAGGATGATTGGGGACCTTAAAACATTGATTGGACGAATTTTGGTTGAGACTTGAGGTGTTAAAAATGGTGAAAAACGAGACTTAGGCAAATCTGGGACGAAACTGGTAGGTCGTTAGAAGCCCCTCCCCAGGTCGTTCGAACGAACTCGTTCGAACGAGCTTCTAACGAATTGACCAGTCGCTTCTAACGAAAGGGAACCTCATTCGATAACTTCGTTCGAACGACATCTCGTTAGAAGGTACAGTTCGTTCGAACGAACTGGATCTCGTTCGAACAGCCTCGTTCGAACGAGACTTCTAACGAGCTGACAGTTTGATCTCGTTACTTCTAACGAGTTGACAGTTTAGGCCTTTTTGGCCTGTTTCGATTTTTGGAGTCCCGTAAACTTGTTCGAGGATATAGATAACCTTCCTTTGATGATGTATGGATAGATTTGGGACTTTTGGGTTATTACGAGGAGTAAATTATATACGAGAGATTTAAATCAATGATCCGTTTGGGTTGTGACGTGAATGTCTACTACGACGTGAGAATAGATTACAACGCGTATGATTATAAATCGGAATCGTATAAAGTGTGTAAATTATATATTGGTACTAGAATGAAAATAGTACTACAATTAAACTACGGGATTACTAAGACGTGTGTTTACTTAGTATTGGTATATGAATTGTGTGTATGACATACCTACCATACTTGCTATCACGGGAGGTTTGCGTTCGCTTAGGGCCCTCTAATCCTTGTGTTTCCCGGATTTAGACTGGTTACCTTAATGAACATAGGTCATAGAAAGAATTATTGGGATATTAATAAGTCCGCTGATCGTGGGAGCGTAGGTATGTGCGTGACCCATGTGATGTGACTGTGTTCGCCTCCATTATTTATGATGTTGTTATTCGTGAACTATTCCTAAGAGATTCGGAATACGTAATCCTTATGTACGTGATGTACCGGGATGGATAGGAGAGTATGTGTGCACCACAGCTTAGTTCTCGGGGTGCTTGTATTGTATATTTATGATGTGAATAATATACACTTAATTAATGGGAACCTTCATGTTAATGTTGTGAATATAATTACGGTATTGTTTCGAAAAACATAACGAGTTAGCTGATAGTGAAATATATTGCATATTGAGCATCTGAGTTACGTTAAACCCCTACTTAATTACGAGCGTTATAATGTCAATAGAACCAAGTAATATGGGTAGGACCTATGATAGTCTAGCTAGATATGACGTCACTTAGCTAGTGGTTTGTGTCGTTGTGGATGGGTACTTACGTTAGGAGTGCACAGTTAGACGAGAGGTGAGAATATCATGTGAGTGCACGTCCTAACATGTACTTTGCATTTAATGTTTTAAATGTTTTTAAACCACTTGCAGGTTTTTAAAATATAACTCCACATTCGGGCTCTGACCCGTTTGCTTTCAAATCTATTTTCTTTGTAAAACCATTTTAGGTGCCCAGCCACAAGGACACCATGCATAGGATACTCATTCAGGTGACGAGCTGTAGCTGTTTGTGGAAGCTACAGGGATTTGCTTGTAGATGCTTCTATCACTTGGATTCCAGATTCATTATCTATCACTTGTAGGGCATGTTGCCCATTTCTATTAGAGACATCTTTCCATTACAGTTTTCAGACTTTGGCATGTATTGTTTTAGTATTCGGTTTACTTATTTCAGTTGTGGGATTGTAGTGAGGAGTTTTCCTCCAGACTTTATTTACATTGCGTGATGGTTATTCTATTTACTTCATTATGGTGAATGGTGTTATTATTCTTTATTACACTTGTTGCATGTTAATCAGACTTAAATTAAAATTTGACACTTACTTTTTAAATACTAGGTGGTTAGTAATCTTAAAAATGTTTTCGACAGTGATGCTATTAACTGGACCAACTTGTGTAATACCCCGTATTTTTGGCTATATTTATTTTTGGGATTAATTAATTAAATGCGTGTTAATTGGAAATTAATCCGGGTTATAAATACTAATGAGATGCGAGTTGGTATTTCATTATGTGCATATATGATTATATATGAACTTGGTATTATAAAATTTGTCGTGGGATTTATATACGGCATACCAAGTTCATATATAATCATATATGCACATAATCAAATACCAACTCGCATCTCATTAGTATTTATAACCTGGATTAATTTCCAATTAACACGCATTTAATTAATTAATCCCAAAAATAAATATAGCCAAAAATACGGGGTATTACATACTTCCCCCCTAATAACTGAATTTCGTCCCGAAATTCGAAACTAGAAAGTACCTGCTAAAAATAACTCTGGATAACGTTCACGCATCTCATCCTCGCGCTCCCATGTGGACTCCTCGACATTGTGATGTCGCCACTGAACACGCACTAACGGGACTATCTTTGACCGCAGTTTCCTCTCGCTTCGGTCCAAAATAGCAAGTGGCCCCTCCTCGTAGGAGCTATCCGGCTGGAGATCGATGTCCTCCACAGCAATGTGAGAATGGGCCAAATTATCTCTAAGGTATTTCCTCAGCGAGGAAATATGAAACACGTCGTGAATCCGATGTAAGTGCTCCGGTAGTCCAAGTCTATACGCAACCGGTCCGATCCGCTCAATAATAGGAAACGGCCCCACATACCTCGGTGCCAACTTTCCCTTCTTCCCGAATCGCATAATCCCCTTCATAGGAGATACCCTGAGCAAAACCTGGTCCCCCACTTGGAACTCCCTGAAAAATCTCTTCGCATCAGCATAACTCTTCGGCCTGTCTTGAGCTACTCGAATGCGACTCCGAATCAATTCAATCCTTGCCGAAGTATCCTGAATCACTTCCGGCCCAAGTAGTTTGTTGTCCCCCACCTCCAACCAACATGCTGGGGAACGACAAGGCCTACCGTACAATGCCTCAAACGGAGCCATGCCAATCGTGAACTGATAGGAGTTGTTGTAAGCAAACTCCACCAGTGGAAGGTACTGCTCCCATCCACCCCCGAAGTCAATAATGCACATGCGTAACATGTCCTCCAACATCTGATTGGTGCGCTCTGTCTGCCCATCGGTCTGCGGATGATAAGCCGTACTCAACCGCAATTCCGTGCCCATGGCCTCCTGGAAACTCTCCCAAAACCTCGAAACAAATATCTTGTCTCTGTCAGACACGATATTTAGGGGTACACCGTGAAGTCTCACAATCTCTGAAATGAAGAGCTGGGCATACTGTTCCGTAGTGTAGTCAGTCCTTACGGGTAAAAAGTGAGCGACCTTGGACAACCTGTCCACAATTACCCAAACGGAGTCGTGACCCCTCTGCGACGTAGGCAACCCCGTGATAAAGTCCATGGATATGCTCTCCCACATCCACACCGAGACCTCCAACGGCTGTAGCAATCCTGTTGGTCTCTGATGGTCCACTTTGACAAGCTGACAAGTGGCGCATTTCGAAACAAACTCAGCGATATCTCTCTTCATAGCGCTCCACCAATACTGCCGTCTCATGTCTTGGTACATTTTGTCCCCTCCTGGATGTACTGCGAACCGTGAGCCGTGCGACTCTGCCATAACATCGTGTCGCAATTCCTCTCCTTCCGGGACTACCAATCTCCCATTGAAGCGCAATCCCCCGTCTGAGCTAACGGTATAGGATTCGGCTCCCTCTGCTAGCAATCGAACTATCTGCTCCTGACAGAACGAGTCATTAGCCTGTACCCGTACTACCCTCGTGATAATCTGCGGTGTAACGGTCATCACAGACATGAAAGATCGGGCCACTGCATCCTGGTGTCCCAATTCCTTCCACTTCGCCTTCCACACCTTTGCCACCTCGTCTGCTGGCCTACGGCTCAACGCGTCTGCTACCACGTTAGCCTTACCCAGGTGGTACTGAATGTCGAACTGGTAGTCTTTCACAAATTCAAGCCATCTACGCTGCCGCATATTCAATTCTTTCTGCGTGAACAGGTACTGTAGGAACTTGTGGTCCATGAACAGTTGGAACTTATCCCCTAAAAGATAGTGCCTCCAAATCCGTAGAGCAAATACTACCGCTGCCAACTCCAAATCATGCGTGGGGTAATTCTTCTCATGAAGCTTAAGCTTACGGGAAGCATAAGCTATGGCCTGTCTCTCCTGCTGCAATACACCTCCAAGTCCTTGCAAAGACGCATCGGTGTAAACCAAATACTCAACTCCCGGTCTCGGCAATGCTAACACAGGTGCTGAGGTCAATTTGTCCTTCAACTCATCGAATGCCAACTGACAGGCATCACTCCAGATGTATGGCACACCCTTACGAGTAAGATGTGTCAAAGGACCTGCTATCTCTGAGAAACCCCGAATAAACCTCTTGTAGTATCCTGCTAAACCCAAGAAACTACGAATCTCCGTTGGTGTCGTGGGCTGTCCCCACTCCCTCACCGCTGATACCTTTCCCGCATCAATAGATATTCCCCGGTCGGAAATAATATGACCCAAGAACTGGACTTCCTTCAACCAAAACCCGCACTTCTCATATTTTGCATACAACTCGTTCTGACGAAGTGTCTGCAAAACCTGCCTCAAATGCTCGGCGTGCTCCTCCTCTGTCTGAGAGTAAACCAGAATGTCATCAATGAAGACAATGACAATCTGATCTAGGAAATCCCTGAACACTCTGTTCATCAAGTCCATAAACACTGCTGGAGCGTTGGTCAAGCCGAAAGGCATAACCCGAAACTCGTAAGAACCATATCTCGATAAAAATGCAGTCTTCGAGACATCCTCCTCCCTGATACGCAACTGATGGTATCCCGATCTCAAGTCAATCTTCGAGAAGAAAGAAGCTCCCCTCAACTGGTCGAATAAGTCATCGATTCGAGGCAACGGATACTTATTCCGTATCGTGACCTTATTCAACTCTCGGTAGTCCACACACAATCTCAGTGAACCGTCCCTCTTCTTCACAAACAAAACCGAAGCGCCCCAAGGTGAGGTACTCCTACGAATAAAGCCCTGTCCTAATAGCTGCTCTATCTAATCCCGTAACTCTCGCATCTCAGCTGGAGCCATACGGTACGGTGCACGTGTTATAGGTCTCGTACCCGGTAGCAAGTCTATAACGAAATCTATCTCTCGACTGGGTGGTAAGCCTGGTATCTCCTGAAACACATCCGAATATTCCCTGACTACTGGGATAGAATCTAAAGAAATCACTACCTCCTTAGAGGTATCCTCCTCAATGTAATACAGATGAGCGGTCGATCCTCCCTCTGGGCGAGGCATAGCCACTACAAACATCTCTTGCCCCGAAATGGCAAAAACAATGCTCCCGCTGAAGCAATCAATCATGGCCCTATATGCTACGAGCCAATCCATACCGATGATCACATCGTGAACATGCATGTCTAATACCAACATATCTGCAGGTAATACCAAACCACCAATCTCTACCCCCACTCCCCGGCATATAAAGAAAATAAGTGACCCACTCCCTAATGGTGAGTTGACACACATCACTGTGCTCTCTTCCGTAGCTAACAATCCTAAAGCTTTCGCGAAGTGTGTAGCTATGAAACAATGTGTAGCACCCGTATCAAATAACACCCGACCCATAGTGCCATGGATAGGAAATGTACCCTCGATCGCGGGCGGTGCCTGTGGAAGTGCAGCCTGGTGAACATTGTAGACACGTCCATACTGTAGCTGCCCCTGCTGAGCTGGGACTGCTGGAATGGGTGGCAGTGCTGCCATCTGTGGCGGTGCGGGAAGAGCGGCGGGAAACATAGGCCTCTGTGGCTCCTGGCGAGCACCCTGCTGCTGCTGCTGTGGGGCCCTGCCCCTATCAGGACAATCCTGCTTCTTATGGACAGTCTTGCCACAAACAAAGCACTTCCCTGGGAAGTTCCCTCCCCTCTTCCCCTGCTGTCCCCGGCCCTGGTGGCCGTTACCGTTCCTCCCTTGGCCCTGCTGGCCCTGGTGAAACTGCTGCCCATTCTGCCCCTGTTGGCCCTGATGGCCGTTTGGACCCTGATGGCCCTGACGGAAACCTCCCTGTCCCTGCTTGTAGTTCCCTGACCGGAACCTCTTATTATCCCCCTGCTGGGAGCCCTGCTCATTCTGTCTCTGCCCCTGATAGACCTGTCAACGGGTCGGTTTGGGTCGTGTACGGGTCGGGTTAACGGGTTAACGGGTGAAAACACCCTTAACCTGTAGACGACCCGTTAAGCCTAACGGGTCTAATAACAATATCCAAACACGACCCGTTAATATTAACGGGTACACGACCCAAACCGTTAACACCCATTAATATTAACGAATCATTTTGGGTCGAAATGGGTAACGGGTTGGGTGACCCTATAATACCCGTTAGTCTTCAATACTTTAAAAATAATGGATTTTAATTGTAATTTTTATTGGGTATAGATTGGGTGACCCTATAGCACCCGTTAGTTTTTAAAGATTTAGAAATAATGGGTTTTAATGGTTATTGTTATTGGGTACGGGTTGGGTGACCCTATAGTACCCGTTAGTGTTAACGGGTAGAAACGGGTTAAAACGGGTACATGTAAATTTCCAAACCCGAACCGTTAGTGTTAACGGATCTACCGTGTCAACCCGTTAATGACCCAAACCCAATAAGGGTAAACCCATTAACTTATAATTTCGTGTCAGGTCGTGTCGTGTTAACGGGTTATCGTGTATTTTGACAGGTCTAGCCCCTGACTAGATTGTGCCCCGCTGGCACCATGTCCTCCAGTCCTGCCCTGATGGCTAGACTCTCCCGACCTTTTGCCCTCGGCCATATGAAAATGGTGATCCTGGCAGTGCAACAATGCAGCGTTAACCACATCAGAATACGTGGCCAACGATAGGTTCCCAAGCAGATGCTGACGGATTCTCCAATTCAACCCATCGGTGAACTTCTCAATCTTCTTCTTCTCTGTTGGTATCTCGTCTGGAACGATATTCAACAGATTAGTAAACTCGGCCTCATACTCGGCCATTGTCTTTCCTTCCTGCCTCAGACTCATCAGCTTCCTCCTCATTTCCGTATGAACAGCCGACGGAAAGTACTTGCGGTCAAACCGCACCCAGAACTCCTGAATCGTGAGGGTATCCCTCTCCTCCGCGGTGGTAATAGACTCCCACCACTGTAGTGCAGATCCCACTAGCTTGAAAGTAGCTAGAACCTGTTTATGAACATCAGTGCACTCATGCATCCTCAAGTGCCTCTGCATGTCCTTCCTCCATTGGCTCGAGACTACCACATCTAAGCTACCTGCAAACTCTGGCGGATGCGCTTTCTGAAAAGCGTCACGTACACGCTCCCAAGCAGACGGGAATGCATTTGCCTGTACCGACGCGACAACCGGCGCCTGAGGTGGTGCCTGTTGAATCACGGCAATTGCGGCATTTACCGCTTGGGCTACTATAGCTGCAACCTCAACGGCGTTCATCATACCCTGAACTGGAGCGGGCTGGGGTTCGGGCGTTGCATCCCTGGGAACTCGTCGTGCACGTCGTGGAGGCATCTAAAATAAGAACAAAGTTTATAAGTTCGCTGTTTATAAACTTAAAATAGCTGAAGAACGAAGCATACACAAAAAGAATACAACAGTCCTAAAATATAGGGCTCTATATCAAAGAAACGTAGCGGAAACATAATAGTCGTACAGATCCTAAAGGACACTAGAACCTGATGCTCTGATACCACCTGTGACACCCCGACTAATCAAATACCGGGTAGCTACTCCTTTATTAAGTTAATTCAAAATACCAAGTTGGCTCAGTTAATAGCATCACTGTCGAAAATATTTTAAAGATTACTATCCACCTAGTATTTAAAAAGTAAGTGTCAAATTTTAATTAAAGTCTAATTAACATGCAACAAGTGTAATGAAGAAATAAATAACACCATTCACCATACTGAAGTAAAACGAATAATCATCACATAACGTAAATAAAGTCTGGAGGAAAACTCCTCACTACAATCCCATAACTGAAATAAATAAACTGAACAATACATGCTAAAGTCTGAAAACTGAAATGTAAAAGATGTCTCTAAAGAAATGGGCAACATGCCCTACGACTGATAGATAGTGACTCTGGAATCCAAAAGATAGAAGCGTCTACATGCAAATCCCTGTAGCTTCCACAAGCAGCTACAGCTCGTCATCTGAATGAGTATCCTATGCTTGGTGTCCTTGTGGCTGGGCACCTAATATGGTTTTACAAAGAAAAATAGATTTGAAAAGCAAACGGGTCAGAGCCCGAATGTGGAGTTATATTTTAAAAACCTGCAAGTGCTTTAAAAACATTTAAAACATTAAATGCAAAGTACATGTTAGGACGTGCACTCACATGATATTCTCACCTCTCGTCTAACTGTGCACTCCTAACGTAAGTACCCATCTACAACGGTATAAACCACTAGCTAAGTGACATCATAACTAGCTAGACTGTAATAGTTCCTACCCTTATTGCCCAGTCCCATTAACATTATAACGCTCGTAATTATATAGGGATTTAACGTAAACTCAGATACTCAATATGCAATATATATAACTATCAGTTAACTCGTTATATTTCTCGAAACAACACCGTAATATATTTACAACATTAACATGAGGATTCCCATTAATTAAATGTATATTATTCACATCATAATTATACAATACAAGCACCCCAAGAACTAAGATGCGGTGCACACATACTCTGCTATCCATCCCGGTACATCACGTACATAAGGATTACATATTCCGAATCTCTCAGGAATAGTTTACCGATAACAACATCACAAATAATGGAGGCGAACACAGTCACCATCACATGGGTCACGCACATACCTACGCTCCCACGATCAGCGGACTTATTAATATCCCAATAAGTCTTTCTATGACCTATGTTCATCGAGGTACCAGTCTATATCCCCCCCGTAGGCACACAAGGATTAGAGGGTCCTAAGCGAACGCAACCTCCCGTGATAGCAAGTATGGTAGGTATGTCATACACACAATCCATATACTAATACAAAGTAAACACACATCTTAGTAATACCGGATTTTAATAGTAATACGTATCGCATTCTCGCACTAACTATAATTATCACAATTTATACTAATCCGATTTATAATCATACGCGCTATAGTTTCTCACGTCGTAGTAAACACTCACATCTCAACCCAAACCGTCCATGTAATACAACTCTCGTATATAATTTACTCCTCATAAATACCCAAATGTCCCAAGTCTATCACTATATCATCAAAGGAATGCTATCTATATCCTCGAACGAGTTTACGGGTCTCCAAAAATCAAAACAGTCCAAAAAGGACCAAACTGTCAACTTGTTAGAAGTCTCATTCGAACGAGACTGTTCGAACGAGATTCCTCTGCCAACTCGTTAGATTTCTCGTTCGAACGAGACTGTTCGAACGAGATCCCAGTTCGTTCGAACGAACTGTTCCTTCTAACGATATCTCGTTCGAACGAGATATCAAACGAAATCCCTTTTCGTTAGCAGCGACTGGTCAACTCGTTAGAAGCTCGTTCGAACGAGTTCGTTCGAACGACTTGGGTAGGGGCTTCTAACGAGATGCCAGATTCGTCCCAGATTTTTCCCATCCTCATTTTTAACCATTTTAACACTTCTAATCTCATCCAAAGTTCATCCCAACAACGTTTTATGGTCTCTAAGTGATCCTAAACATATTCAAGTCAACTACTAACATGTTTTCAAGGATTAAATCTCTTCAACATCAAATAACATATGAATTTCTACACTTTTCCCCAATTATCTCAAGAACATGAACCCTAACATTTTGAATCATGAATTAACCCAACAAAATCTGTTTTAATTTCTGTTCAATCATGTATATCATCATTAAAAACATCTACCTATCATTCTACATACAATCCTTCTCAAATTTCTCAAGTTCTATGATCTAAACTACATGGGTTTTCATATTTTATCAAGAACAAACCATAAATCCGAATTTCTAACATGGAGGGAACATTCTCTGAAATTAAATGGAATAAAGTCACTTGCCTTGGTTTGATTTCTGACTTTGGTGTAGGTTGATGATGTTTTTCTGCAGAATTTCCTCTCTCCAAGCTCCTTCTCCAATGGTGGCTTAAGGTGGCTAGGGTTTGTTTTGGGGAAAGTTGTAAAACCTAAAGATAACCTCCGTAGCTTAATGGTTTAATATGGGATGGTTAGTGGGCCTTGTGGGTTTAATCCACATCAGATTTACATCTCTAATTTTCGTCACTTTTAATTCCTAAAAATGTAAAATTACCAAAATACCCTTTAAGTTACCGGTATGGCCTAAAAATGTAAAATTACCAAACCTTTTTAAGATTACTAACCACCTAGTATTTAAAAAGTAAGTGTCAAATTTTAATTTATGTCTGATTAACATGCAACAAGTGTAATAAAGAATAATAACACCATTCACCATAATGAAGTAAATAGAATAACCATCACGCAATGTAAATAAAGTCTGGAGGAAAACTCCTCACTACAATCCCACAACTGAAATAAGTAAACCGAATACTAAAACAATACATGCCAAAGTCTGAAAACTGTAATGGAAAGATGTCTCTAATAGAAATGGGCAACATTCCCTACAACTGATAGATAATGAATCTGGAATCCAAGTGATAGAAGCATCTACAAGCAAATCCCTGTAGCTTCCACAAACAGCTACAGCTCGTCACCTGAATGAGTATCCTATGCATGGTGTCCTTGTGGCTGGGCACCTAAAATGGTTTTACAAAGAAAATAGATTTGAAAGCAAACGGGTCAGAGCCCGAATGTGGAGTTATATTTTAAAAACCTGCAAGTGGTTTAAAAACATTTAAAACATTAAATGCAAAGTACATGTTAGGACGTGCACTCACATGATATTCTCACCTCTCGTCTAACTGTGCACTCCTAACGTAAGTACCCATCCACAACGACACAAACCACTAGCTAAGTGACGTCATATCTAGCTAGACTATCATAGGTCCTACCCATATTACTTGGTTCTATTGACATTATAACGCTCGTAATTAAGTAGGGGTTTAACGTAACTCAGATGCTCAATATGCAATATATTTCACTATCAGCTAACTCGTTATGTTTTTCGAAACAATACCGTAATTATATTCACAACATTAACATGAAGGTTCCCATTAATTAAGTGTATACTATTCACATCATAAATATACAATACAAGCACCCCGAGAACTAAGCTGTGGTGCACACATACTCTCCTATCCATCCCGGTACATCACGTACATAAGGATTACGTATTCCGAATCTCTCAGGAATAGTTCACGAATAACAACATCACAAATAATGGAGGCGAACACATTCACATCACATGGGTCACGCACATACCTACGCTCCCACGATCAGCGGACTTATTAATATCCCAATAAGTCTTTCTATGACCTATGTTCATTAAGGTAACCAGTCTAAATCCGGGAAACACAAGGATTAGAGGGCCCTAAGCGAACGCAAACCTCCCGTGATAGCAAGTATGGTAGGTATGTCATACACACAATTCATATACCAATACTAAGTAAACACACGTCTTAGTAATCCCGTAGTTTAATTGTAGTACTATTCTCATTCTAGTACCAATATATAATTTACACACTTTATACGATTCCGATTTATAATCATACGCGTTATAATCTATTCTCACGTCGTAGTAGACACTCACGTCACAACCCAAACGGTTCATTGATTTAAATCTCTCGTATATAATTTACTCCTCGTAATAACCCAAAAGTCCCAAATCTATCCATACATCATCAAAGGAAGGTTATCTATATCCTCGAACAAGTTTACGGGACTCCAAAAATCGAAACAGGCCAAAAAGGCCTAAACTGTCAACTCGTTAGAAGTCTCGTTCGAACGAGGCTGTTCGAACGAGATCAAACTGTCAGCTCGTTAGAAGTCTCGTTCGAACGAGGCTGTTCGAACGAGATCCAGTTCGTTCGAACGAACTGTACCTTCTAACGAGATGTCGTTCGAACGAAGTTATCGAACGAGGTTCCCTTTCGTTAGAAGCGACTGGTCAATTCGTTAGAAGCTCGTTCGAACGACCTGGGGAGGGGCTTCTAACGACCTACCAGTTTCGTCCCAGATTTGCCTAAGTCTCGTTTTTCACCATTTTTAACACCTCAAGTCTCAACCAAAATTCGTCCAATCAATGTTTTAAGGTCCCCAATCATCCTAAAACATACTAGGGTCATATTCTAACACCTTTTAAGGAATTAATGCATCCTAAACATCATTAGATCACAAGATTCTACACTTTTCCCCAATTCTTTTCAAGAACACAAACCCTAACATTTTAAATCATGAATTAACCCAATAAAATCCATTTTAATTTCTTCCAATCACAAATATCATGAGAATAATCCTCTACCTATCCTTCTACATGCAATTCTCCTCAAGATTTTCAAGTTCTAAGTTCCAAACTACATGGGTTTTCATATTTCACCAAGAACAAACATAAAATTGGAATTATCTAACATGGAAAGAACATTCTCTGAAATTTAAATGGAATTAAGTCACTTGCCTCGAGTTTATCTTTGATTTAGATGTTGGTTTGATGGGGCTTTTCTGCAGAATTTCCTTTCTCTCTCTTTCCCCAAGCTTCTTCTCCAATGGTGGCTCTGGTGGCTAGGGTTTGCGTTGGGAAGGTATTAGAAAATCTAATTCTAATAACCTACGTAGTTTGTTGGGTTAATATGGGTTGATTAGTGGCTTAGTGGGTCAATTCCCAATCAGATTAAAACTCCCAATTTTCGTCACTTTTAATTCTCCAAAAATACAAAATTACTAAAATGCCCTTTATGTTGCCGGTATGGCCTAAAAATGCCCCGGGACCCAAACTAAACCCCCGGTTAGTGTTTTCTGACTATCTCGACCCTTACGGACGCGTTAGCGCACTCGAAACGACCATACGGTTAATAGAATTTTAATTCACTTTTATAATCAAAATATTACACCGTGACGCGGCGGTCACACGCGTCTCAACAAAATTTCTAAAATGCCGTATATAAATCTTACGACAAATTTTTCATAATTCAATATTCATATAAAAACATATATGCACATAATCAAATACCAACTCGCATCTCGTTAGTATTTTAACCCGGATTAATTTCAATTAATACGCATTTAATTAATTAATCCCAAAAATAAATATAGCCAAAAGTACGGGGTATTACAGATATCTAGATAAATGTTGAAGTTCTAGAATATGAATGATAAACTAGGGTTTTGAATGTTTAATCTCGAATTAATTGAATTTAAAGGTGTTCTTTGATGATTTAATGAGTCCAGTACGTTAAAAATCAGGTATATGTGATAGTATAATGTTTAGTATGTTTGGTTGGGAGAATGGTAATGAATTATAGAGGTTTTGAGGTTAAAAATATTGAATCTTATAACTGTTATTTGTGAAGAAGACGAGACCTCTTACAGGCGAATCAATTTGGCTCCTTGGCTGAATCGATTTGGAAAGCAAATCGATTCGGACCAAGGCCGAATCGATTCAGTTTCCCAGAATTGCATAGTTTTTCCCCTTTTCACATAGAATTTACGAAAAATGTTTGGGTTGACCCTTCAATTAATAGTAAGATTCTATTAAGGAATATTCTAATTACTAGTAGGCTAATTTGGGTTTGAGGTTAGTCACACAAGGGGGGGTTTAAGACTAATAATTGATTTATCTTAATGGGTAATTAAAGTTTATTCAGATATTGATTTCTTATTATGGGAAATTAAGGGAATTTAGTACCAAGACCTGTAGGCCTTGAGTGGTATTGCCTACTGAATTTCGTTAAGGGACACTTGGCAACCATTTCAGATTGAGAAACACTCGAGAATTTAGTATGAGAAGTATTACGTTACGTAAAATATTCGAGAGATACTATACTACATACGGGGCATATGATATAGGTTATGTGTATACCTATGATGACATTATATATATATATATATATACATATGGGTGGTGCGTATACCTATTGTTTGATTTGTATGTGCAATCATACCTAGGCTTCTTGCTATCACAGGAGGTTTCATGTCCTGAATAGTCTTATTATAATGAGACCATTTGGGGGGATATTGACTTGTACCTCATGACATAGACCTTAGGGATTGAGCACCACTTGTGTTAATGAGGGTGTGACCAGTCATTTGGGTACATTAGGTATGGCCGTATCCCAAAGGCTTAGAGATATGTTCACCTTCAATATTATATGATTTAATTTATGGTTCGAGGGAGACTATCTGAGCCAGTGTCCTTATACAGTACGTGATGTACCGGGACTTGATAGCAAAGTATGCCCACACCACAGGTCTCCACCTAGGGGTGTTCTAAACGTATATATGATAATAGTTATGTATATATGTATGTGTGATTGATTATTCTACGAGTATGTTAGTAGATAAGATAGATTGTAATATTTAAATTATTTAAATGTACGAGAACTAAATCAGTAACTGGTAGATAGTGATATATAAATTAACCAAAGTATACAAGAACTAAATTATCTGGTAGAGATTCCTAATATATAAAAAGAATTGGAAAATGTAGTAATGTAGTGTATGGGCAATGCAGGTGGGCACTATAATTTATTAGATGCTAAGAGATGTAAACCAGACTAGTTAGGAGGGAAGCATAGCTAGGTGGGTTAGAGTAGTACGTTTGTCATTCATATTAGTTGAGGGGTAAGGACCTCAAGTGAGGTCACGTGGTACTAACATATATTTAATATCATATCTTGTCGCATTTTAACCACTTGTAAAACTTTTTCAAACTATTTTACTTAGGCTGTAACCCGTTTCAAATCCTTTGTGTAAGAACCATTTTAGGTGCCCATCCACATGGACACCAGGCATAGGAGTTCCCCATTTGACGTGTTGTAGCTGCTATGGAGGTTGTAAGACATTGCTATTAGACGCCTCTACTTTTATTCAGTTCATATCTACTTCATTTATCTCACTCGGGCAAGTATCCCAATCACAGTTAGATACTATTTTCAGAGACTTTGTGTTTCTGTTTATTTCCAGTATTAATTTAGACTCTAATCATGGATGACTGTATTTAGATTTTCTCTAGAGTGTTATTACAGACTTAGTTATTTGCTTATGTAATTATCGTGTATTCATTGTTATGTGCATGGAAATGGTGAATGATATATTTCTTTCAATTTTATTTATTGCATGATAATAATTAAGATTAAAATTTGGACACTGGGCTCTTAGGGTATTAGTAATTAATTTGAAATTTGACAGTGATGCTAAGAATGACACCATTAATTATTCACGTTTAATTTAATAATGAACTGATCACCTAGGATTAGAATAGTCGGGGCATCACGTTCTAGTATATTTAGGATTTGTGCGGCTTACTACGATTTTCAGTGTAAAGTTCTTTTATATAAAGCCCTATTATTAGGACTATTGTACTCTTTATTACGCATTTACGTCTTCAACTATTTTAAGACATACTGAATTGTGGACTAATGGAAAATTCTTTCTCGTCACAGATGCCTCCTCGACGTGCACCACGAGCCACCCTAGAGGTACAGCTAGAGCTTCAACCAGCTCCGACCCAGGGTAACATAATTATACAAAGGTTGTCGCTATAGTTTCACAGACATTTAATGCAGCATTGGCTACAGTTTCACAATAAGCACCACCCCAGGCACATGTTGTGACACCAGCTCAGGCGCATGCATTCTCTTCTACTTAGGAGTAAGTTAGAGATGAGTTTTAGAAGGCATACCCTCCTGAGTACCAAGGGAGTTCAGATGTGGTGGTTTCTAGCCAATGGAAGAAAGACATCCAGAGGCATTTGAGGATGTACGAGTGCACCTACATTCAAAGACATATTCTAGCTACATTTAAGATAGTTAGGGCGGCATTCCAGTGGTAGGAGTTTATTACCACCACGGAGGAGAGAGACAATATGCTGATACAGGAGTTCCAGAAGTGGTTTAATCGCAGATACTTTCCATCCAGATAGAGTTGAGGTAGAAACTATTAGATCTCACCTGGGAGGGGAATACAATGGCTGAGTATGAGGAATAATTCATGAGGTTAGCTAACTTTGTGCCGGGAGAGGTACCTACGGATGAAAAAAGGATACAACTATTTATGGATGGTCTTACTTGGAGGATCCGACAATATCTATTAGGTAATCCTACTTTGAAGACATATACAGAGGTGTTAAATGCTGCTATATTAGATTGCCAGGACCACCACTTCCATGTTAAGGGGAGAAAATGAGCAGGAAAGTCCAGCTAGCAGGGCAGGACTGGGCGTATCAGTACCGGTGGGGCACAGTCGACTCAGGGTTAGCAGATGCAGAGTGATCAGGGTCCCCACCAGGGGGATGCTACTAAGAGGTTATGTTCAGGGGATTATCGATAGGGACATGGTGGATTCACCCACGGACACCAGGTCCAGTCGGGCCAGCAGCGATTTCATGAGGGCCAGGGTAGGGGTGGTAATGGACAACATGGTCGAGGCTAGCAGGGCCATAGGGGAGGTAATTTTGCCAGAAGATGTTCATTTTTGGAAAGACTAGCCACAAGCGACAGGATTGCCCTGATAAGGGAAGGGTTCAACAACCGCAGGGAGTCCTCTTGGAGCCTTATAGACCTATTTACCCCACCCCCTCCCAGTACCAACACCCGTACCATCCTTACCTGTAGCACAAACTATTTCAGTATCCCGACCCCAGCAGGGGCAGTTACAATATGGGCTTGTGTATCACGTCTACCAAGCTGCAGCTCTATAGTCTCCACCCGCTGTTAAGGGTATGTTTCTTATTCATGGGACTTTGGGGCACATTTTATTTGACACTGGGGCTTCTCACTCATTCATATCTACTAGATTCGCATGAGCCACAGGGTTATTAGAGATGCTAGATAGTAAAGTTATATGTGTAGACTCACCACTAGGTAGCGGGACACTGATTTTCTTTATATGCCTAGGTGTGAGTAAAGATATTGGTAGATTAGTTTTTCCTGCTGATATTCTTGTATTAGATATGTCAGAGTACGACGCCATCATAGGCATGGATTGTCTAAATGAGTATAAGGCCATGATTGATTGCTATAGTAGAAGTATAGTGTTTGCGATCCCCAGCCAAAAAATGTTCTTAGTAATGATGCCTCGTCCTAAGGGAGGATCGTCCACTCATTTGTAGTACATAGAGGAGGAGACCTCTCAGGGGGTGGCGATTTTCTTGATTGATTCCAGTCATATATGAGTTTACTGATGTGTTGCAGGAGATACTGGGATTACCCCCTAGTAGAGAGATTGAGGTCGTTATTGACTTGGCGTCAAGAACTCGACTAATAGCTCGTGCACCGTATCGTATGGCTCGTATGGAAATGAGGAAGCTAAGGGATCAGATTATGTAGCTATTGGGACAGGGTTTTATACATCGTAGTACATCGCCTTGGGGTGCTCTAGTATTATTTATGAAGAAGGGAGATGGGTGTTTACGCTTGTGTGAGGACTATTAGGAGTTAAATAAAGTCACGTTATGGAATAATTATTCATTGCCCCGAATTAATGAGTTATTCGATCAGTTGAGAGGAGACGCCCACTTCTCTAAGATAGATTTGAGTTCTGATTATCACCAGTTGTGCATCCGGGAGCAGGACATGTCTAAGACTGCCTTCTTGATGAGATATGGGTCCTATGAATTTTGGGTTATGCCATTTCGGCTAACCAATGCACCAGTCGCATTTATAGACTTGATGAATATGGTGTTCAGAGAGTTCTTGGATCAGTTTGTTATCGTCTTCATTGATGACATTTTTATTTATTCTCTGATCGAGGAGGATCATGCTGAGCATTTGCATTGGGTCTTACAGGTACTGCGTGAGGATCAGTTGTATGCAAAGTTTAAAAAATGAGAGTTCTGGCTGCATGAGGTATAGTTTGGGGGGCATATTGTTTCTGAGTTTGGGATATCGGTGGACCCGAGTAAGGTGTTAGTGGTGAGGGAATGGGGATAGCCTGCGACACCGATGGAGGTTCACAGTTTCTTAGGGTTAGCCAGATACTACATATAGTTTATTAGGGGATTCTCGAAGATTTTAGTCCCTTGACTAATTTGACTCGCAAAGGTGTCCCATTTGTTTAGGATGACGCTTTCCAGCTGCATTTGTATGAGATGAAGGAAAAGTTAACTTCAGCACCCGTACTCGCACTTCCCTGGGCAGGAGTAGAGTATCTTATTTTCATTGATGCATCCCTACAGGGACTTGGGGGTGTGCTATAGTAGAAGGATCAGGCTATAGCGTATGCTTCCAGCAAGCTTAAGCCTCATGAGAGGAATTTTTCCACCTACGAATTGGAGTTAGCGACAGTCGTGTTTGTGTTGTGGATTTGGAGACATTATTTGCTAGGAGAGAGATTTCTCTTATTCACAGATCATAAGTCACTACAGTACTTTTTCACTCAGAGATAGATGAATATGCGTTAGTGTAGGTGGATTGAATTTGTGAAACATTATCAGTTTGACATCCAGTATCACCTGAGAAATTCTAACATAGTGACAGATGCATTAAGCCACATGCCAATAGGGGATGTAGCTGAAGTTTGGAAGGAAAAATTGAAGGAGTTGGGACATTAGGATTCAGTTGCCCGATCGTTCATGTCAGTCATGATTGTCACCCCCTAGATTGTCACGAGGGTGGTACAGGCACAGGCAGCAGATCCTTTTTGTAAGGAGAGTATTAGACATCTCTTAGTCAGAGAAGAAGAGTCATATTTTTTGAGTTCAAAGGTAGCTTTAAAATTCAACGGGAGGTTAGTTATCCCACAGGGGGAGGATTTACAGCACGTATTGATGGAAAATTCACATGGGTCCTGGTTTGTGGTACATCCTGGAGGGGATAAAATGTATCAATACATGAGACGACAGTACTGGTGGAGTGGGATGAAAAGAGACATCGCCGAGTTTGTTTCGAGATGTGCCACCTTTCAGTTGGTGAAAGTGAACCATCAAAAATTGACAGGGGTTCTACAGCCGTTAGAGATCTCGATGTGGAAATGGGAGAGCATTTCCATGGATTTTATTACTGGGTTTCCTACTTCACAGCGAGTTCGTGATTCCATATGGGTGATAATGGATCGGTTGACTAAGGTAGATCACTTTATGCCAGTTTGGACTAATTATACTACGGGACAGTATACCAAGATATTTATTACTGAGATAGTGAGGTTTCATGGGGTTCTATTAGACATTGTGTCCAGCAGGGATAGGATTTTTGTGTCTTGAATTTGGGAGAGTTTCTAGGAGGCTATGGGTACCAAGTTACGGTTAATTATGGCTTATCACCTATAGAAGGAAAGAACTAATCAAATGTTAGAATATATGCTACGAATGTGTATCCTTGATCTTGGGGGAGATTGGGAGCAGTATCTTCCACGGGTGGAGTTTGCAAATAATAACTCCTACTAGTTCACGATTGGCATGGCACCAGGCGTTGTACGGTACACCTTGTCATTTTCCCGCTTATTGGTTAGAGGTGGGGGACAACAAGCTTCTTGAACTAAAGTTGATTCAAGATACGTCAACCACGATTGAGTTGATTCGGATTCGGATTCGTATACGGATAGTCCAGGACGAACAAAAGAGTTATGTGAATTCTAAGTGGTACTTCCTAGAGTTTAACGTAGGAGATCATGTGTTTCTACGTGTATCTCCTATGATGGGAATAATGAGGGTTGGGAAGAAAGGAAAGTTGGCACTGAGATACGTGGGTCCATTCCCCATCATTGAGCGAATTGGGTCAGTTGCATATAGACTTGGGTTGTCAGAGCACTTGCATCGGATTCATGATGTATTTCATATTTCTTCGCTGAGGCGATATCTATGGGATGAGTTGGCTCACATACACATTTCTTTAGAGGACATCGATTTTCATCCCGAAATTTCATATGAGTAGAAGACGGTTGCTATTTTAAACCATAGTGAGAGGAGACTGAGGTTGAAGATAGTTCCACTTGTGCGGGTTTAGTGGGGGCATCATAATGCTGACGAGTCCACTTAGGAGCACAAGGATGAGATTCACAAAAAGTATCCAGAGTTATTTATACTAGGTATTTCCTTTTTTCGAATTTCAGGACGAAATTCCATTATTAGTGGGGAAGTATGTAACACCCTGTAATTTTATTGATTTTTATATTGGAAATTAATTGGTATTAATTAAATTATATTTGGAAATTAATCCGGTAAAATAAAAATTAATTATCAAGATAAGTGTATATATTTATTTATATTGAATATTACTCAATGGATGAGTAATAATAATAAGAAAATATTAAAATTGTCGTGAGTGAGAAATACGACAGTTATAGTAAATTTAGTCGGGATGCGCGTGTCAATCGTGTCGGGACTTAATTTAGAAAATAAAATATAATTTTACTTTTGATATTTCATATAGTCATTTTGAGTGCGCCAGTGTGTCTATAAGGGTCGAGTTGGTCATTAAGGTTTACTCGGAGGTTAGTTTGGATCCCGGAGAACTTTTAGGCCAAACCAGCACCCCGGGAGGGTATTTTGGTCATTTTCATTTTTGGTTAAATGAGACCTACGAATTTCATAGGTTTATATCATCAATTAGGATGAGAGAGTTAGGGTTAGTATCTGCAAAACCATAGAGAATCCATATGAGGGAGAAGAGACTCACACCACAAACACCACCATCGCGTAGATCAGGAGGAGAGGATCAAAACCATATCATTCTTCTATAATGAATCAAACCTTCAAATAGAGGAAGTGTTTAATCTTGATAAATTATGATTTGATATATCATCCATGTTAGAATAGGGTGATATTCTTATGAAATTCACGAAATTTGGCTTTAATATTTGAGATATAAATCACGTTCTTAGGTAGGAATGGTGTTATATTTAATCCCTTATACATGTAGGCTTAAATTGATGAGAAATATCACGAAATTTTTGAGGATATTTGGATAAATGTTGAAGTTATAGAATATGAATGAAATATTAGGGTTTTGAATATTTAATCTTGAATTAATTGAATTTAAAGGTGTTCTTTGATTATTTAATGATTCCAATACGTTAAAAATCATATATATGTGATGGTATAATGTTTAGTATGTTTGGTTGGGAGAATGGGAATGAATTATGGAGGTTTTGAGGTCAAATATGTTGAATCCCGTAACTGTTATTTGTGAAGAAGACGAGATCTGTTATAGGGGGAATAAATTCTGCTCCTTGGCCGAATCGATTTGGAAAGTGAATCGATCTGGACCAAGGCCGAATCGATTCAATTTCCCAGAATTGCACTGTTTTTCCCCTTTTTACATAGAATTTATGGAAAATGTTTGGGTTGACCCTTGAATTAATCATAAAATTCTATTAAGGGATATTTTAATTACCAGTAGGCTAATTTGGGTTTGAGATTGGTCGCACGAGGGAGGTTAAAGACTAATAATTGATTTAGCCTAACGGGTAATTAAAGTGTTTTGGATATTAATTTCTTATTATGGGAAATTAGGGGAATGTAAGACCAAGACCAATAGGCCTTCAGTGAGATTGCCTACCGAATTTCCTTCAGGGACACTTGTCAACCATTTAAGATTGAGAAACATTCGAGAATTTACTATGAGAAGTATTACGTCACTTAGAATATTCGAGAGGTACTATACTATGTATGAGTCATATGATGTAGGTTATGTGTATACCTATGATGACATTATATACACACGCACACACACACACACACACACACACACACACACACACACACACACACACACACACACACACATATATATATATATATATATATATATATATATATATATATATATATATATATATATATATATATATATATTATACCAATTGTTTGATTTGTATGTGTAATCATACCTAGGATACTTGCTATTATGGGAGGTTTCGCATCGTGGACAGTATTATTCTGATGAGCCCATTTGGGGGAATATTGACTTGTACCTCAGTACATAGACCTTATGGATTGAGCACCACTTATGTGAATAAGGATGTGACCGGTCATTTGGGTGTGTTAGGTATGAGCACATCCCAAAGGCTTAGAGCTATGTTCGCCTCCAATATTGTGTGATTTGATTTATGGTTCGAGGGAGACTATCCGAGCTAGTTTCCTTATATAGTACGTGATGTACCGGGACTTGATAGTAGAGTATGACCAAACCGTAGGTCTCTAGCTAGGGGTTTTGTAAACGTATATATGATAATAGTGATGTATATATGTACGTGTGATTGATTCTTCCACTAGTATGTTAGTAGATAAAATAGATTGTGATATCTAAATTATTCAAGTCTATGAGAACTAAATCAGTAACTGATAGATAGTGATATCTAAATTAACCAAAGTAAACGAGAACTAAATCATCTGGTAGTGATTCCTAATAAGTACAAAGAATTGGAAAATGTAGTAACGTAGTGTATGGGCAATACAAGTGGGCACTATAATTGATTAGATGCGAAGAGAAGTAAACCAGAATAGTTAGGCGGGTATCATAACTAGGTGGGTTAGAGTAGTACGTTAGGCGTGCACATTAGTTGAGGGGTGAGGATCTCAAGTGAGGGCACACGGTACTAACTTGTATTTAATATCTTATCTTGCCGCACTTTAACCATTTGCTAAACTTTTTCAAACTGTTTTACTTTGGCTCTGACCCGTTTCAAAACCTTTTTGTAAAATCTGTTTTAGGTGCCCAGCCATAGGGACGCCAGGCATAGGAGTTCCCCATTTGACGTGCAGCAACTACTGTGGAGGTTGCAGGACATTGCTATTAGATTCCTCCACTTTTATTTAGTTCACGCCTGTCTTCATTGATATCAATCGGTCATGTCGTCCAATCATAGTTGGATACTACTTTCAGAGACTTTGTATTTTCGTTTATTTCCAGTATTAATTTAGACTTTACTGATAGATGAATGTATTTAGATTTTCTTTGGAGTGTTATTGCAGACTCAGTTATTTTCTTATGTCATTATTGTAGTATTCATTATTATGTGTAAGGAAATGGTGAATGATATATTTCTTTCGATTTTATTTATTACATGATAATAACTAAGATTAAAATTTTGACACCGGGTTATTTGGGTAGTAGTAATTAATTTGGAATTTGACAGTGATGCTAAGAATGACACCATTAATTATTCATGTTTGATTTAATAATGGACTAATCACCCATGATTAGACTAGCGGGGTGTCACACATGAAAATTAAAATTCTTCTCGTGCAAGTTATAATTAGAGAAGCTCAGGATGAAGCCACCTTATCGTTGAGGGTCCATGGTACCCTCAAGTTCTTGAAAAACACTCCATTACATATGAATAATTCAAGGGTGACCCATGTTTTGAACCTTTTTTTAAATCCAGTGATGTGGAAAATACACATTGGGTGATGTTTTAACATCATGCAATGTGTATTTGACGCATCATTAGATTTAAAAAAAAAATAAAAAATAGATCTTCTTAACATTACTCATTACTATTGTATGTTAAAATTACTCTCTTACGTGGACTAATGATGAATGTACACATGCCCTCCTACATGGCCGACTAACCTCAATGATCAGCATCAGAGATTCTTGGTTGGATAGAAGATCGACTAATTCCATAAGTTCAACCAATAGGAATATCAATAGTTACTCGGATGGGATGCCAACCAGCATTGAATTTCAAGGGTTTCATTTATTATACATAAATGTAAATGCCTTGAAATATGAAGGCATTCCATCTCTAGGTTTTTACACCCATATAAATAAAAACTACTCCCTTATCTCAAAGGACTACTCTAATCACTCGTATGCACACCCTACTAAGCTATTATAAACCTTACTAAATAAAACTAACAGTGGAGGTAGGATATTTTATAGCTGAACCTCTCTAAAAATATCTTCTCTTGTGTGCGTGGTTTGAGTTACTTACTATATTATTATTTGTGATTATTGTGACAACCCGGTATTCGAAATAAGGGGTGGTCAGCCCGATACTCCAATCATGCAGGAATCATGGATGGAATCATTCTCAGCACCGTCACAACATAAAGAGTATACGAGATAATTACACAATATTTCAGGAAATGTGTTGTCAAAAATTTTGTTTTATAATATAAAGAAAGCATTGTCAACAACCCATAATTGAAATAAGTGGAAACCCCGAAAGTATATATATTACGACTACAACCATATAAAATAATGGACTAAATATAATGTCGGTCAACAGAATTACATACAATGTACAACAAGTTCAACTTATTACATAATACATCCATTATACATTTACAACAGTTTGAGCTACATGCCCAAATAAATAACCGAACATAACTAGAAGACAACAACGAATGCGTCTACACAAAATATCCCGTGAAATCCGCAAAATGTCACGGCTCCTCAAAAGACACTAGAATGGGGAGGTCAATACGGGCGTCCTTGCGGTGGAGCACCTGAGCGGTTATAATAGATATATGCACAACAAGAAAGAATAACGGGTCAGGGCCCGATTTTATGTGATCACCAGATAAATGAATAGTATGACAATAATGAACAGTTAATCATGGTTGATAAATATGATATTCTAGCATGATAACATCATATAATGAATCAAGACAATTGAATGATTATAAAGTAAAGTTCAATTATATAAGAAAATAAAAATAATCATAAGCCTTTTTCATCTTTCACCGTTTTCATTTTTTTTCATCTTTCCATTCCTTATTAGGAATACAAATTTTATCATGTGCTCTTTGTGGCACATATCTCAATTGTATGCTCTTTGTGGAATGTATTATGCTCTTTATTGCATTTCTTTATGCTCTTTATGGCATTAATATCCATCAAGTCCCACTTGATGTTAGAATAGTTATAATTATACAAATATAACGATTCTAAGACCGCCCGTCCGGGTTTCCCCACTGTGTGTGCCCCTAAATAACCATCATCTTCCAGGGCCTATTATCAAGACAACCTCGGACCCTATCGCAACATCGAGAAGAGGCCATATGCCTGCGGGGTAGTCATAAACAAACCCGGAATTACCTACCCATCGTAGAAAATATAAAACAAGCGCTCATATGGCCTAGGACTATATCCACCCTGCATTCATTATCCAGGGGGCTTCACCTTACGCACGGACTTCCCTTAAGATGGTATTTAGAGAGGGTGTGTTCCAACCATTTTATTAATTTCCATTACATGATTTATTAAATTATCATTTACTTTATCCATATATTCCTATCCATACAGATATGTATATACTTATATTCAAGTATCCATATATCTATATATATACCAACTAATTCTCGTTCATAAGTATAAGATATATCCACTCTGCTATAAGTATAAGTAATTCTCAATATACAAGCTGTCACCACAGTCTCATTTAATTTACCTCGATATATGAATACAATCCCTCACTTGAAGCATACTCATCCATTTTCCTATGATGAATAGTCTCCCAAACAACATACGGATATATATATATATCCAACATTAGTGTTATCACCCAAAGTTAAATGTAGGAAACCATCACTACACATTCCATCTATATCCGAGAGCACATTAAAGAATCTAGTAATAATTTCGACTATCGACATACACCTAACTAATAGTTTATAAGCCTCAAGCTCAATATTATTTTCATCAAATAATCCCATTTCTTAGGGAAAATACCCATTGTAAGTCACACACCGATAAACAACATCTACCCCAACTACATTATACACTCTACTCTAGTTGGTAATATAATCCCATCACTCTCGATTCCGACTACAGTTCAATCACTTTTGTGAATCCCCTAGTCTAAGACCTCTCGAATTTATTTCTTAAAGTTTATCATTACTAAGGGTATGCGACCACTCTCTTCCATTGGGCCCCAAACCGTGTCTAAATCATATCCTATCCTTATAAGGATTCAATATAAATGTCGGCCCAGAAATTTCACAACATACACTTGCAACTCTCTCTAAGAGTTCTTAGCCTCCCAACACATTTATACTTACAATTTGTCTCTAAGTATGATCCTCAATCCCAATGAGGTTTCCCCACAATCTCCATACACATCTCCAAATACATACTTGGATATATTTTTCCCCAAATTTTCCCAAGAAGTCCCCATAATAAAAATGTGTGAGAAACCCCCTAGTGTCTCCAAAACATATCTCTTACATCATAAGAAAAGACCCCAAATTAATAAACCCAACCAAATAGGGTTTGAAATCACTAAAAAGAAAAATCCTCCAAATGCCCTGTTTTCGAATCGATTCGGCCCTATCCCGAATCGATTCGGACTAGCGAATTGATTCGGCCTCCAAGGCGATCGATTCGGGCCAAAGTCCTAGGCTTCTGCCACAGGCCGAATTGATTCGGATTGGGTCCGAATCGATTCGATCAATGCAGACCTGCCAATTTCCCTAAACCGAATCGATTCGCTTAGGGGGCGAATCGATTCGGGCCTGCAGATTTTGAAGGGTTCTTCTTCTTCAATGAACCCCCGAATTTTAAACCCTAAAATTTTTATTCTAACCCCCAAACCTTCATCAAATCATGATTTTAAGCCATTAAATCAACCCAAAGTTGATCCTAACCATTTCTACACCCTTAACCCATATTTAAACCATGATTTCAAGATTAAACCCAAAAATCTAGGTTTTTATATTAATACCCAAAATCCATTTTTCTTATCCACAATTATGAAATCAAATACACAAATGACTTATTTAGCAAGATTAAACACTTGCCTCGATTTGTAGAGGTTGGATCGTCCTCGATGTCGCGGTTGGACCGGAAATATCCAAGCTTTCTTCCTCTCTCTCTTCCTTTCTTGTTCTTTCTCTTTTCTTTCTCTTTCTCTCTTTCTCTAAATGAGAAGGCTTGATCCGTAAGCCTTTAAATCCCTTAAAAACATAAACCCAAAGTTTAAATGTTAATACACATTTAAATGACCCGTTTACTCGAAATCGAGTCAAACTAACTTAAAAACATTCTGGAGCCGAAATAAAACCCAATGAAAGTCATTTTGACTATATCGACCCTTCCAGGATCGATGGTAACCTCAAAATCATCATCCGGAATACTTTGAAATGTTCTCTATTTTTGGACTTCAATTCCCAAATTTTAGAATTCTCCAATTAATTTTATTTTATTTTCCCAAAAAATTAATTTATCAGTCTCAAAAATCATGGGGTGTTACAATTATAAATCTAGATTTAGTCCATTTTTATATGTCAACAGATTGACGTCGTCTATGGGAACATTTGTCAATTATCATTCTCTATCATTTATTTTGTTTCTTTGCCTTCAAAGAAATGACTAACCCAAAAAATTGCCATCATTCCATCTACTCTTCCTAGTATGACAGATCTAGAGGGAATTTTTCTCAACCTTGCTAAAGGGAAAGAAACCATGCCAGAGTCTGTTAAGCAATTTTCTCGCACTATGAAAGCTAAGTATCCCAGTTTTAGAAGGGATATGCCACCTCCACTAGTTACAAATGAATGGAGCTACCATTGTCGTTCGACTCATGACAGGTCATATCGTCCTCGAGTAACTCCTTCATTCCACTCAACGGATTACTATGATGGTAGATATTCTTCTAAAGAAATACTAAATGTCTTAGAGAGGCTAAGAAGGGAGTTGTTTTGATCATCTAGGCCCCTGAGTAACTAGAGGATATCACAGGGAGCAGGAGCATCGTCATAAATATAGAGAAGGGTCCAAAAGATCTAAGTCCAATATGAGGGGCTCTGTACATACCTAGCAGACCTCTTAGGAGGGGAGTTCAACACATACACATAATAAAGCTACTAAATCTACTTCGACCAAATATAAACTCAAGAACAACCCTGGAAGGGATCCATGCAGTGGTTTAAAGACCGGCTAGGTGAAATGTCTAAAACTAAGAACCCATTGCAAAAGAGTTTCGTTAAGGGCTCACCTTTCATCTAGGCTATTAGGAATACCCCACACCTTCCAAGTTTAAGCCATCACTGGTCGCTCCCAAGTGTGATGGGAAAACTGATCCAGTCCTGCACATAGAGCAATATTAAACTGTTGCCAACATATCCTCAATGTCCAATAAAATGAGATGTAGATCTTTCTCTAGTTCCATCATATGGCCAACCCAAATCGGGTATAATAATCTCCCAAGAGGTAAAATCTCTAGTTTTCATTAGTTAGCTGAATTATTCATAGATAACTTTTGTTTTAAGTCTAAGCTGATCAAGAGTGTCACTCATCTCTTGACCATGCGACAAAATTAGGGAGAAAGCACTAAAGAATATATTACACGCTTCAATAATGAAAAATTAGAGGTGGAGGACTATGAGGAGAAAATAGACATTGCATCACTTATGAGTGGGTTGCTCGCTAAAGATATCTACTATGCTTTAGCGAAGAATCCACCCAAAACCATGACAGAATTAATGGCTAAAGCTAGAAGAATAATAGATGATGAGGAAGCTATGGCATCTGAGGAAGCTCCTGAGACCAAGGGTGAAGGTCAGAAAAATAATTCTAATTCTTTCAAGATGGATCACAAAGAAAAAAATCTAGATCGGATCAAGAAGTATGATGAATATACTCCGCTCAACAAGGGTGTTTACCATATCCTGGAGGAAATTAAATGAAATAAAAAATTGAATTTTCTTGGAAAGTTAAAGACACCTCCCAACAAGAGGGATACGTTCAAGTATTGTGACTTCCATAGGGATAATGGGCACAACACCAATAGACGCATTGCACTAAATAATAAGATTGAAAATCTTATTCGGAAAAAAAAAATTGAGGAAGCTTGTTGATCAGAATGGTAATCGAGAAGATCAGAAGAGGATTGAATCTCAAGCCTGGGGAAAGGAAGACAACAAAATGGCAAGAAATAATAATTTTAAAGAAGATCCAGACTTGTCAAAAAAACTTGATGAGCGAGAGGTGGAGATCATAATGATATCATTTAAATGCCACTTCGTCGCAGGAGGAGATTCTAGAGGAGGAGAGGAAATTGCATAAAGGGAAGCTTACTTAAATGAATCCAAGGCCTACACAACTGTTAGACCGATTGTTATGGCTGAATCAAGTGATAGTCGGCTAAGGAAAGCCAACACAGATAGGCTCGTGATTGAATTATCCAAAAATGATCTAAGTGGGATCCTTTACCCTCATGACGATCCGTTAGTTGTCACATGCAGAGTTTATTATGGCAGATTTCCAAGGATATTGGTCGATAATGGAAGTTTAACTAATTTAATGTTCTATAACGGTTTCCAAATCTTATAGCCAAAGGATTACAAGCTAGAACCATACCACATACCTCTCATTGGATTTGTAGGAGAAAAAGTATACCCATTAGGAACAATCAAGTTGGAATTGTTAGTCGACACCTAGCCAGCGATCAGGAACGAAAGAATTTTCTTCTTTGTATTAGATAAAAATATCCGTTCATCTTACAATTTCATTCTAGGAAGAGTGGGAATAAAGCAACTAGAGGATGTGCCATCCACTATGAAATTTCTAGCAAATTATGGAGTCAGCATAGTAAATGGCAATAAAAAAAATCTAGGGAATGTTATTATACTTAGATCTACCAATAGGAAATCAGAATGAGGGGTACAACCACTTTCCACATTAATACTTTGGATCCTCGGGAAGAGAAGGACCTGGTGAAGGGGAAAGTCATGGAAGAAACAGAAGCCATTGTACTAGATGATGAGAAGCCAGAAAGAACCACCTAGATCGGTTTTAGATTATCTCCCTATCTCAAATAGAATTTAATTACAATCCTCAAAGAGAGGAAATATGTGTTTGCTTAGAGCCACGAAGACATGCCAGGGATTGATCCAAACTTCTTTTTCCATGAGCTTAATATATGCCCATATGCTAAGCCAATTAAGCAAAAGCGAAGAGTCTTCAGCCCCAAGAAGAATATCACAATCCAGGTTGAAGTAAAAAAAATTATAGCGAGCACGATTCATTAAAGATGTCAAGTACCTAAGCTGGTTGGCTAATGTGGTCATGGTTAAGAAGAAGAATGGAAAATAACACATGTGTGTACATTTCACGGATCTCAATAAGTCATGTCCAAACGATCATTTCCTTTACCAAGGATTGATCAATTGGTCGATGCTACAGCGGGACATGAGCTATTTAGTTTTATGGATGCTTATTCTGGTTATAATCAGATTAAGATGAAACCAAAAGATAAGGAAAACACTTCCTTTATTACCAGCCGACGAACATACTGTTATAATGTCATGCCCTTTGGGTTAAAGAACGCTGGATCTACCTATCAAAGACTACTAAACAAGGTTTTTGAAGATCGGATCAACAAAAACATGGAGGTATACATTGATGATATGATCACCAAGAGCAAATGTGTTACACAACATATTGCGAACTTGGCCTAAACCTTTGATCAATTGGAAAAGCACCAGATGAAGCTCAACCTAGCCAAATGTATCTTTGAAGTGTAAGCAGGAATTTTCCTAAGGTACATTGTGAATAAAAGGGAATAGAAGTAAACCTAGACAAAATTAAAGTCTTTCTTGAAATGTATTCCCCGACCAACAAGAAATAAGTTTTAAAAACTGAAAGGAAGAGTAGCTGCATTGAACCGTTTTGGCTCCCGAGCAACTGATAAATGTCTTCCATTCTTTAAGGTGATTCGAAAGACCTTTGATTGGAATGATGAATGTGAGAAAGCATTCTTATATTTGAAGAAGTTCTTGGGCTCTCCCTCACTCCTTTCTTTACCAGTTTAGGGAGAAAAACTATATTTATACTTGGTTTTTAGAGTTAACTGTCAGTTCATCTTTGATTCGACTAGATGTAGGAGTTCAAAGGTCAGTATATTATACTAGCAAGGTATTTCGAGGAGTAAAAATTAGATATCCACACCTGGAGAAATTAACCCTAGGTCTCATTGAAGTCTTTAAGAGGGTGAGGCCATATTTTCAAGCTCACATCATTGTCGTATACTCAAATTTACCTTTGCGACAAGAATTTCATAAACCTAAGAAGTCTGGAAGGTTAATATCTTGGGCGATTGAATTAGGGGAATATGAAATTATTTATGAACACGGAGTTCGATAAAGGTCCAAGCGGTGGTAGACTACATTGCCTAATTCACATATGTAGAGAAATAACATAATCCAAGTTTGCCTGTCGAGCAAACTTTTACGAAAGAGAGCTTAGCTTAAAAGTAGACAGATATTATGGCCGATCAACCTGACATGACGGTTGCCGAAGAAAGAATTCAGTAGAACAAGAAAATGGTCAAGCATGGAGTGCTGGCAGAAGAAGATTTCTCTAATGACATTCTAGTTTGGAAGTTATTTGTAGATGGATCCTCATGCGCTACTGGTAGTGGAGCAAGCCTCATCACCAACATTCCAGATAAGTTGGATGTGGAATATGCTCTGAGATTCCAATTCAAGGCTTCCAATAGTGAGGCAGAGTATGAAGCATCGATTACAGGATTGGAACTGGCGTCATCACAGGGAGTTGACCAAGTATTGGTATATATTGATTCTCAATTGATTGTCAATAAAATGCAGTAAATTTATGGCATCAAAGGTGTACCCATGATGAGATATCACAAAAAGTCTATGGAGGTTATTTCTTTGTTCATTTCAGTAAAGATGGTGAGGATTCCCAGACTAGAGAATGCCCGGGCAGATGCTCTTACTCCGCTTGCTTGAGCAACTCAAACAGAACTCAATCGACCAAACCTAGTGGATATTCTTGACTATAGAAGCATTGATGGGAAGGAAGTCAGCGTTATATCTATGGAATTATGTCCTTCATGAATGGAACAAATTAGGGAATACATTAAAAGAGGAACAATGTCGTTTGACCAGAAAGAAGCTAAAAAGATGAGGTACAAAGCAGCTAATTACGTGTTGAAAAAATGTGTTATATATCGATGATGATTTATTGTTTCCCTACTTCATTATGTTCATCCAAATGAAATATATAAGTTGATCAAAGAGGTGCATGAAGTCTCATATGGAGCTCACATTGCTAGGAGGTTTATAAAACAACAGATAGTTGTTCAAGGTTACTACTCGCTAATGATGAAATCGAATTGTGTTAGTTTCTCGAAGAAGTGTGATAAGTGCTAAACATTTGCTACCATCCATAGTAGACTAGGAGAAAGTCTAACACCAATCACTTATCCATATCCTTTCTCTATATGGGGAATTGACCTGGTCGGATCACTGTCGATCACCAAAGGAAGATTCAAGTACCTCATTGTAGCTGTTTATTATTTCACTAAATGGGTGGAGGTTGAGCGCTTGGTTGATGTGCCTTATTAGAGTATTTTTCTATTAAATGGAAGCATATCATTTTTCAGTATGGCATGCCCAATGCCTTCATAACCGACTATGTCACTTAATTAGATAATGAAGAATTTGAAGAGTACTGTATTCGGTTAGGCATCTAAAAACCTTATTCAACACCTAGGCATCCACAATTCAACGGCCAGACAGAAATCACCAACAAAACCTTGCTAGATGGGTTGAAGAAAAGGTTGGATGAGGCTAAAGGAAACTGGATTGATGAACTCCATAACGTACTTTGGGCATATATGACTACTCCCAGAATAGCAATAACGAAAACCCCATATATGCTAGCTTTTGGCACTGAGGCAGTAGTATCAGTGGAAATATGTCTTTCGACTCACAGGTTATTGAACTTTGATTCACCCAAGAGTGACCTCATGAGGCAACTATATTTGGACATGATAGAAAAAGTCCAAGAAGATGTTGTTATTCAGATGGCTGCCTACCAATAAAAAACTGCAAGATTTTATAATTGAATTGTAAATTTGACCAATCTAAAGCAAGGAGATCTGGAACTCAAAAAGGTAATCCAGAAGAGTAACAATCTGGATTCTAATTAGCATGTTCCATAACACATCTCAGCAGTTATCCGATCAGGAACTTATCTCTTCGAAACTCTGGAAGTAGAAGAATTCAAAAATCCTTGGAAGGCAGACCATCTACGTAATTAATATCAGTAAATCAGTTTTTTTATAAAAAAAAATTATGCCTTTAATGTTATTGGTTATTGAAGTTAATGAAATTTCAGGTTTTTCTCTATTATACATCCTTTTTGTGTTTTGTTTTTCAGAGGATGGTGGTTGCACTCGGCGTAAATTAATGAGAAATTTTAATTCAAATTTTTTCAACTTCTAAAAAATTTCAAAAAGTTCCTCGCCAAAGAGCGTGGTTTAAACTTTTCCAACTTTAGAAAAGTTTTCGAAAAGTTCCTCGCCAAATAGCATGGTTTAAACTTTTCTAACTTTAGAAAAGTTAATCTTCATCTATGATTTGTCCTCGGAAAGTCACGAATAAGAAGTTTCTAAAATTACTTAATTAGATATTTTACCTGACCAGGTTAAAATACTGGAATAATTAACATTCCCAATACACTTGGTCACAACTGATAACTAATGCGACAACTTAATACAGTAAAGCTATTTATAGTTTTATCTAAGTGAATTAGTCGAATCTAAGGCCATATAAATGATTCAAACATGAATCAGATATTAAATATTTGAGAAGGTTATTTAGTCTATAAGTCGATTAACTAACCATTATACAGGTTACCTAGTCAGAAAAAAATATTAACATCAACCATAAGATTTAATTAAGGGACTTCAATCCCAAATAACTTCATTTCATTGATAAAAATATATTACAATAGGATTCATTGATCAAAATGTAGTACAATAAGTATAAATTTATGTAAGGACATAAATTTCAAATTGAGTCCCTGTATTGTTTTGACTTAATTCCGTGAACAAAACTGTGTTTGTAATAATATGTCATAAGGAGATTTTTATTTTGTCACGATCCCACGAAATTGAAGATGTTACGGCAAAGCTTCAAAGATCTAATCATGTCGTTGTTTAAATTGGTGCAAGTTTATTCGTCTTCAAAGTTAATTTCATTCCGAGATCACTTAGGTATGAATGAGTATAATTAATGGTGCTCGAAATTATTTTTATAAAAGATAAGGATCTATTTTTTATAAAGAAAAATGTTTTATAGTGTTTTAAAAGGTTTAAACTACGTTTTATGATGATAATCTAGTAAAAGAGTTTGACATTTTTGAATCTCTAATTAGAAGAGACGTTTTAAACAAAAAAGTCAAAAAGTCAAACTTTCGCACTGTCGTTCAAACGACATCCAATCTCGTTCGAACAAGATGGGATGTCGCTCGAACGAGTTCCTCAAGTCGTTCGAACAACATGTTTTTTTAGGTGGCATTTAAATCCTATTTAAATAGTTTGTTCATCATAATTTCATAGGTGTGCTTTCTGGAAAATAGTTTCACGAACTAGAACCTTGTTTGCACATGTTTTCTAAGGTTTACAAAGCATAAACACATCCTTAGAGTTTGCAAAGATCCGAGTTATCATTCTTATATGTTTAAGTGATCTTGCTGCACTAAAGTTGTTTGTTCTACACATTTTACACAAAGGGTTTACGGTGAAGAAAAGAGAAGTACTTCTTGTTCGACATCGTAGACGAATCAAAGCCATTCGATGGACACCGAGACATACGTGGACGCGTGTGTTGTGGACAAGTATCGTGGAAGACGGAATTTCTGCATAGGAACTATTAAAGAATGGTTGAAGATCAGAAAGATCGTCAAGACCCCATGTGGATCGAGTCTTAGTGTAAGGCTAATCTGTCTTTGTAAAACCATTGTTCATAGTGATTGTCTGGCTTGGGTCGTTCGAGGTTATTTTCCCATTTTGGGTTTTTTCCTCGTACATCCGGCGTTGTGAGTATTCTTTACTTTAATTTACTTTACTTTACTTGCTTTAATCACTAGATGCATGTTTAGGATTAATCAAGATAAAACTGGTTTAAAGTAAGAATTGGGTTTTCACAACTTGGTTTGGTGCATAATTAAAAGTTGGCTAATTTTTCGGAGAAAAATTGGTTTAAAAGAAAACACACACATATTGGGCACTCTTCAGATTGGTATCAGAGGCAGAAAACATTTATTATTTGTTTTGTGATCCCGTGTGTTTGTGTATCTCTACTGTGTTTTTTTTTCTCTCGATGGATTCTCTAATCTTTGACGATTTACATCGTTTGAATTTAATGTTTGCAAAACGTATTGAAGTTTTGGAAAAGGAAAATTCCGATTTTAAAAATAAGATTGAATATTTGTAAATGTTTCAAATTCAAAGTGATATTTGTCGTGAGCATTTTAGTTCCTTGTTTAAAGATTTTAATATGATAAAATTGGACAAAAAGGAGAGTGATGATAGAGTCCTCGTTTTAGAAAAAGAGTTAGAGGATTTAAAAAATTCTAATGTTTGTGCCATTGAGCAAAATAATTCGATTAATGATTTTGTCGCATGAGAAAAGGCTCTTAGGGATATGTTTGCTCACATTGAGGGGGAGCGAGATAACCTTCTAGGGTTAATTAAAATTTTGAAAAAGGAGTCCCGAATTTTTGAGGAGTCTAATCATTTTCTTGAGTCGAAGGTTTTGAAGTTAAAAAATGATTTAAATGACTCGAGTAGTGATGGTAGCGGCTTATCTTGTTCTAGTGGTTCAATTGTAAAAGCCAAAACTATAGTTTGTTTTAGAGCATCAACGACATCCGAGGGCATTAGAAAAGGTCAACTTAAAGGTCCCGTTCCTCGTCGTGTTTTCATATGCTCGCATTGTGGTAGGAAAGGTCACCTTAGGAGTTTCAGTTTTGATCTTAGAAAAGACCCTAGGAAGATTAAACGTAGTGTCCCATGGGTTCCACCTGTTTGGGTTAGGAATTCCGTTTTGGAGATGCTAAATGCTTCGTTGGTTGATTCTCACATTCATGCACATGATTCATCTCTTGCTATTTCTTATGGTTAGTAGCTTGCATGTTTTCCATATGCTAGCTTGCTTCATAATATATTCATTGCTAGTATAGTGACATGTGTATCATTTTGTATTATTGTTTTCATTTGTTTGAGTCCTATTTGAAAAATACAAAAATATTTTGTTTTTGAGAAAACTTTTTAAAATCCAAAAATATTTTGCTTTTCTTTGAGTCAAAATATGTTTGAAAAGCCAAAAATATTTTCGCTTTTGTTTTTGAGTTTACATGTTTGATGTGGCATATTGGTGTTCTTGGACCACTCCATCGTTTCATTATCCATGTGATTAGGACATTTGGTCATTATTATCTATGCTTAGAATGATCTTAACCATTGTTTATATGGGGTTGTTTAGAAGTTGATATCATTTTGATTCGACTTTGTATATATGCCAACATCGCACACATGCACGAGTTTATATGGATGTTTGACTTCTCTTGCATATTTGAATTTGGTGGGGCGTTCTTATCTCAATCTTGTCATCTATGCATCAGTAAACTTAAGGAGAAGTGTGCATGTAATAACCATTTACCGTGAGGATTTGAATTGATCTAATTAAAAAAATGATGAGTGATTCACGGGAAAGGGCTGCGAGAGTTCAAAAATTAACTCGTTGTGAAAGCCACCGTTTAAAAAAGCCCCGAAAGAAAATGCATTATGCCAAGAAAAGGGCCAAATTTTTTTAGTTCATTCCAAAGAAAATATGATATTATTGAGGGATTTTGGATGGATTAAAAATTTAAACGGGTTTGCACAACTAATCTTAATGTTGAAGCATTGCAATTTGACGCTATTGTTTGTAGAATCGTCAAAAGTCTGGATTTGTGTGCATGTAGTATGTTTAGTTCATTAAGCTCACTCTTTAATTGTCATATGGCTATGATAAAGTTTGATGATTTATCTCTATCAATTAGAGCTTCTTGATCGTTTCGATGTGTTGGAATTGTGACTCATTTGTTTTAGATACATGCCCATTCATTACATGTCCATGTTTGAGCACATCGGTACTATGTTCTCATGTAACTCGCATTTTTAGTTTTTATGAGTTTTTGCATTTTGTACGAAAAACCTACTATTTTAGCACTGTTTTACATCTGTCAGGCCCTTCCTGGAATTTCTTTTTGGAGAAATGTTTTCACTGGGCAATACTTTTTAATATTTCTGGGAATCTAAAAATTTTGCCAAGTCGTGCAAATTCGTTCAAACGACAACTCATCTCACGCGAACGACATATGTACTTCATTCGAGCGACTTCCTCATCTCATTTGAGCCAAGTCCCTGGCTCGTTCGAACGATAGGCTAAAAAAATGGCTTCTGATTGGTTTGCGGTCCACTGATTTAATTTGATAAATTTTTGGTACTGCGGGAAGCATTTCTGGACTATTTGGTTTATATGCAGGTTCTTTTATGTTCCATATTGGTATTTTTCATATGAGTCCATTTATCACACCTGATTAATTTGCGATATTCTTTGTGTGATTCCTTGGTTTACTATCTACTGATTTATCATTGCTTGATCATATTTAACTAGTTGTTTCATGATTATCTAGCAGTTTTCAATTCTCAAATTGGTATCAACTTGATTCAAATTGGTTTCATATTCTCATGCTAGATATTTCAAATTGGTTTATCTTTTCACCAGATTGTCTATTCGAGACAAAAAGGGGGAGAGATGTATGTGATGTAGGGGGAGATTTGTTGAGCGCTACTATTGATATCTCGATTTACATATTGTTTGATTATATTTGTTTCAAATTGGTATCAAATAATTGCTCACAAGTTTCAAATGATTTGTTCTTATTTGAAATATAAATTGGTATCATTTGTTCCTCCATACTTCACTGGGTAGCTTTTTGTCTGTTTCATGTGTGTAAGTATGCTTCAACGATTAGAGATTTCAAGTCTACATCACATTCAGGCAGTTCAAGCTTTCGGGTGCTACACATTCTAGTCTGTGTCCTGTAATTTTTGATTTTCGGTTTATGGGATGGGACTTAGAAGTCATACGGCTTGACGACCCAGTTAGGCATTTCACTGGTTTAGTTTTGTCCCGAAATAGTCAAAGGGGGAGATTTGTAAGGACATAAATTTCCAATTGAGTCCCTGTATTGTTTTGACTTAATTCCGTGAACAAAACTGTGTTTGTAATATGTCATAAGGAGATTTTTATTTTGTCACGATCCCACTCGGTCTATGACGTATTGAAGAAATTGAAGATGCTGCGGCAAACCTTCAAAGATTTAATCATGTCATTGTTTAAATTGGTGCAAGTTTATTCGTCTTCAAAGTTAATTTTATTCCGAGATCACTTAAGTATGAATGCGTATAATTAATGGTGCTCGAAATTATTTTTATAAAAGATAAGGATGTATTTTTTTATAAAGAAAAATGTTTTAAAATGTTTTATAGTGTTTTAAAAGCTTTAAACTACGTTTTGATGATGATAAGCTCGTAAAAGAGTTTGACATTTTTGAATCTCTAATTAGAAGAGACGTTTTAAACAAAAAAGTTAAAAAGTCAAACTTTCGCACTGTCATTCAAACGACATCTAATCTCGTTCGAACGAGATGGGATGTCGCTCGAACGAGTTCCTGAAGTCGTTCGAATGACACATTTTTTGAGACAACATTTAAATCCTATTTAAACAGTGTGTGCATCATAATTTCATAGGTGTGCTTTCTGGAAAATAGTTTTACGAACCAGAACCTTGTTTGCACATGTTTTTTAAGGTTTACAAAGCATAAACATATCCTTAGAGTTTGCAAAGATCCGAGTTATCATTCTTATATGCTTAAGTGATCTTGCTGCACTAAAGTTGTTTGTTCTACACATTGAACACAAAGGGTTTTGCGGTGAAAAAAAGAGAAGGACTTCTTGTTCGACATCATAGTCGAATCAAAGCCATTCGGTGGACACCGAGACATACGTGGACGCTTGTGTTGTGGACAGGTATAGTGGAAGATGGAATTTCTACGTGGGCACTATTGAAGAACGGTTGAAGATCATAAGGAGCGTCAAGACCCATGGGGATCGAGTCTTAGTGTAAGGCTAATCTGTCTTTGTAAAATCATTGTTCATAGTGATTGTCTGGATTGGGCCGTCCGAGGTTGTTTTCCCGTTTTGGGTTTTTTCCTCGTACATCCGGCGTTGTGAGTATTCTTTACTTTACTTTACTTTACTTGCCTTAATCACTAGATGCATGTTTAGGATTAATCAAGATAAAACTGCTTTAATGTAAGAACTGGGTTTTCACAACTTGGTTTGGTGCATAATTAAAAGTTGGATAATTTTTCAGAGAAAAATTGGTTTGAAAGAAAAAACACATATTGGGCACTCTTTAATTTATTTTATAAGATGCTTCCCCTGTGCCTTGTCCATCTCGATAGAAGGATCATCAAGGGTATATGGAGAATTTATTGTATTATAATTTCTCAGCATCTGCCTATTACTTTTTCTTGGCCTGTCAAGCAAGTTAGGAGGACGAATAATCTCACATTCATTATTGAGGCCATAATCACCCAAATATTAGTAGTAATCCATCTTGTGTCCAATTTGAAGGGAGTCTTGTCACAATCTAAGAGGCGTGGGTCATTCCAGTGCCACAACTCACTGTTTTGATCATAGTTCTACAGTGTCAGTAAGTTAGTCCACCCCCATTTGTAGCCTTCACGATTACTTTAGGCAAGATCGTCATCCATGTGAATAAAGGCCTCATTATACCTATCCATCCAAACTTCCCTGGGCTAATTATGAAATTGGAATGTCAGCCTATCAACTTGATCCTGGATTTTCTTGATGAATAGATCTTTACATTTCAGTAGGGCAGCTTTGTCGGTGAGAGTTTTCTTAGTCCTCTCCTCCTCAATGGTTAGCCGAACAACTATACTTTGCCTAGAATCCAGGTTTGGTTTTTTTCTTCTGCACTGCTACCAACTCTTCTAACAGCCTTGCATTTTCAGTTTCTAAAAAGGAAACACCCTCATTTGGACCCGTAGTGGCTAATCTCTTCAAGCTATCGAGTTCATCCCTTAGGGCGATATTTTCTTTCTCCAATATTGCAACAATTGATTGGGCACTCTCCAAATCTTATTTTAAGGATAATTCCTTATTATTTAAAGCAAAAGTAATGTCTTTCAATTTCTTGTCAAAGCCGTAGACTTCACTTAATGCTTTATATTTGGCCTCATAATCAGAATGAAGTAGTGCTTTAAAGAGTTTGTGATCCTCCTGCATATGCTCAATTATTTTATAACAACAGACATTATTGGACACGTCTCTGTCCAAAAGGCAGTGGAGATGGATGTAAGACTCTTTTACTTGATCAGAAACTTTAGGGCCAAGCAACCCTAATAAATCTTCCTCGGACAAAAGAACATGGCCTACCTCAAAGATATTCTTACACCGCCTAAGTAGGTTAGATTCAGCAGAAACAATAGATTTCTTCCTGGCATCAATCTAAAAGGTTGCAAATCTGAGTTTATAATACAAATCCATAGAAATAGACAACACACTTCAACAAGAAATCAAAATCATTCCAAGGCATAAATAGTTAAAAATAAAAAGTTATTCTTCTATTGATTAATCACTGAAGTACAAGAGTTGAAACATCATCAAGAAAGGAAAAATAAAAAATAAACTTGTAGAAAAGGAGCTAGACCTTCTCCTTGGCCTGATCTTGGTTGGTGGCAAGTGGGTCGGCACTAGCATTTGGCACCACTGAAGATTCAATGGGCATTAGTGAAGATTCTCTAGACCCCTCTTTATCATCAAACTCCTCATCCAGGTTAGGAGGAGTACTAGGGTCACGCCTTTGGAAGAGTTCAGAATTTTTTTCTATTCCGACCACCTTCAGGGCCTCAGTCAACCCTTCCTTAAGGGACATTTTTTTACATACTCAATTTGAGTAAAGGCAGCAAAAATGGCTTTCTCCCATCATTAATCAAAGGCAACCTTACCTTTGACCTTCAAGGAAGTCACCTCAGAAGTCAAGACAACCACTTTATCTTCAGTAGTTTGAGCTCAGGTTCTGACTTCTGAGAGCTTGTTTTTAGTATTCTTGGCCTTACCTTCAGCATTAACCAATTTCTCCTCGGCAGCTTTTGCTCTTTCATTGGCAATATTTATTTGGCCTTCACCAACAGTAGCCCGGTCATTGGCCTTCTTTAAATCCTCTTCCTAGGATTTCTTCTTTGTCTCCAAAGCTCATTAGGAAGCCTCCAAAGATCATTTTAGACCCTCGAGGACCTCTTCAGCTTCACCAGGAGAGGACCTTAGTTGGTCGTCCTTCTCAATCTTTTGATTGAAGTTAACCACAAATTGTAAAAACAGAAAAATATGAGATGTCAGAAAGAGTTCATAAATAAAAAGAAAAGAGTGGAAAATGAGCAAATTACTAGTGCCAAGTTATGGTAAGCCCCCTCAGTCAGCCTAGACCTGGACATGGGGGCTGATGCAGCTCTATCAGCAGGAAGTGTCCCAGACTTAATCAAACCCCTGGCTAGTTCAGATTTAACAGCAACATAGACTGACCTAATTTCTAGGTTAGCCTGAATTCTTCTCAGCAACTCTTGTTGGACAACAGTCTTCTTTGCAACCAATATTTTCAGGTTGGATGATGTTTTCTGGGCCTCTTTTTGAGGATCAGGCAAACCTCTCTTCAGCCTATTAGTTGAGGCTTAACAGTTTGAGTCTCATTAACACTAATAAGCCTCTTGTCATTAATGTAGGACTTCTTCTCCACTGGCTTTGATAAAAAGAAAAAATTGCGTCTCTATTGTATTTGTCGTTGTGCAATTCCTTTTTCCATTAAAAATCTTTACAAACCTATAAAAGTAGAACAAAACTAGAATATAGCGGTAAGTGAGGTATCAATCCATATCTAAGGATGAAACACACAATTGGAGAGGACATATATAGATCCATTTGCATTTTATTATATATATTTTTATTATTTATTATTTTTATATTTATATGAATTTTTCAATGGATTATTAATTAACTAACTATACTAATTTATTATTTTACTAACTAGGATGATTTATCTAATAAGAGAAAAATGAGATGAATAAAATTGTGATAAAAAGTAAAATAACTAAATTGGACTCATGAGGATTAAAATAAAATAATCAAGAGGAGGAGATCAAACCCATTTAAGCCTTGAATTGGAATGGAATCTTCAATTACATCAACAATCTCTCAACTATACATCAAAATTCTCTCAATCACAATTCCTCACTAATGTATTTATTTAATCTAAAATACAAACTAGAAAATAAAAATAAAAAGGATAGTGGATAAATTCATAATAGACAATTAAATAATAAAAAAGATTTGCTAAAAATGCAAATCATAACATTATAAAATTGTACATCAGAACTCATCCAAAGAAATAAATTCTAGATCATTACTTTATATTGAGATAATTGCTAAAAATGCAAAATCTCAACATAAAGGAATGGATTAGAATTTACCTCCCATAACTGATGAATTCAACTACATCAATCTATTTTGAAATAATTGCTAAAAATGCAAAAATTAATTATAGAGGGATGAGGTTGAATTTATCCTAGAGGTAAAATTCACTACACACCTCTTGTTGAAGTAAAAAACTAGACTTGATCTAATTAATTAATCACAGATAAATACAAATAATGAAATAAGAAAAAAGATTTTAAAGTGGTTCAGCCTTAATGAAAATGGCCTACGTCCACTATCTTGTATTGCTGGGTGTTTTGCTTTGATCTCAATTATCATTGCAAGTGATTAATTGCCACGTTATGGAGGGGGTTATAATGTATTTATAGCCCTTGAGCTGTCAATATGAATAGACAATACGCCGTTATTTAATAGACATATACATCTGTACATAAAAAGAATGTTCATTGATTTTGATGTTCATTGAATCTGTAATTGTTGCTTAATCTTCTTGACTAGATGCTCTGCATGTTGAGTAGCTCGGTACGCTGAGTAGCTCGGTACGTTGAGTTGTTCGATGAATATATATTTTGCCACGTAAGATGACACGTGTCTTCATATAATTAGTCCACATCAACTAACTAATTTTTGTATCAACAGAAGCCCCCAATGTTTCATAGTTGAAGTTGAATATGAGAGTGTTGAACATTATGTCCTGAAGTTTCTCGGACACATTTACCCAGTCTTGTCAGATTAAAGATCTCCAACACTTGAAATTTAATGATTTTGAGCACGAAATGGCAAACTCGTAAATATTTTGAATTTTTGGCAAACGCTTGGGTATTTGCGTCTTTTTCATCATTTAGCCGCCGAAAATGCAATCGTCTTTTCTAGTAATCATTTATTTTCTCTCTTCCCGATGCTGGGCATTTAAAAGAGATATAATCAAATCATCTTCCACCTTTCACTTTTTAGACTTCCAAACTCTTTGTCTTCTTACAGTTTTCTGTAAGAACTTCTTCCTTCTTCTTTCTTTGCGTTAGTTACCATGACTTACCTTGTCGAATCATTAGATAAATTCCGAGATGATTTTGCAATTCCCTCTTGGGTTATTCTAGAGGAACCTCATTACCCTTTTGATTTATTTTCTTTAGTGGAAGGACACTAGTTTCCCTCCATTTTTGTAGCGAAATGCGGTTTTTCTTTCCCGCCTAATCCTCTATGTTTGGAGTTTTGCCAATATTTCGATATTGTTCCTGCAAGAGTAGCTCCAAATAGATGGAGGGTAGTTAATGGTGTACATCGGTTGAACCAAATGCATGGAACTCTCTTGGGAATTCCTAAAATTATGTATTGTTATAAATGGGTTACCAGCGACACTACTTTTTATTTAAAAACTAGGTTTTCAAATAGGGCGTTAGTGGTCAATCTTCCCGATGCTAATAGGGAATATTTTGATCATGGGGTTGTGATGAAAAATTGGCAACACCCTACATTAAAAGAAAAATATGTATACCAAGGTTCCAGATGTCCACTTTATGGCAATGGGATAGGTTGTTTTTAATTTTTCAATTTAGCTCTATTTTTGTTCGATAAAATGCGTCACTAACATGTACGTTTTTATTTTGCAGTTGATAGCAAAAGGAAACCTCCAAAAGAGAGTGACATAAATATAAAAAACTTAACACTTATCTGGGGATTGCAGAAATCTGTGACACCCCGACTAATTAAATACCGGGTAGCTAATCCTTTATTAAATTAATGCAAAATGCCATGTTGGTTCAGTTCATAGCATCACTATCGAAAACATGTTAACAATTACTAACCACCTAGTATTTAAAAAGTGAGTAGCTACCAGGTATTTAATTAGTCGGGGTGTCACAGGTGGTATCAGAGCATCAGGTTCTAGTATCCTTAGGATCTATACGTCTTATTATGTTTCCGTTGAGCTTTCTTTGATGTAGAGCCCGATATTTTAGGACTGTTGTATTCTTTTGTGTATGCTTCGCTCTTCAGCTATTTTGAAATAATAATTGTGAACTTATAGACTTTAATCTCATTTAAGATGCCTCCACGACGTACGCAGCGAGTTCCTAGGGATGCACAGCCAGAGCCACAACCTGCACCAGTTCAGGGCATTACGAATGCCGTCGAGGTTGCAGCTATTGTAGCCCAAGTGGTAAATGCTGCCCTAAAAGTTGTACAGCAGGCACCACACCAGGCAACGGTAGTCGCGCCAGTTCAGACTCATGCATTCTCGTCTTCTTGGGAACGCGTTCGTGATGCTTTTCAGAAAGCACACCCTCCGGAGTTCGCAGGTAGCTCCGATGTTGTGGTATCCAGTCAGTGGAGGAAGGACATTCAGAGGCACTTAAGGATGTACGAGTGCACAGATGTTCAGAAGCAGATACTGGCTACTTTCAATGCTAGTAGGATCTGCATTGAAGTGGTGGGAATCCATTACCACCGCAGAGGAGAGGGACGCCCTTTCTATTCAGGAGTTCTGGGTGCGGTTCGACCGCAAATATTTTTCATCAACTGTTCACATTGAAATGAGGAGGAAATTGATGAACCTCAAGTAGGAGAGGAGGACCATAGCCGAGTATGAGGCTGAGTTTACCAATCTCTTGAACATTGTTCCAGATGAGATTCCTATTGAGGAGAAGAAGATTCAGAAGTTTATGGATGGATTGACTTGGAGGATTCGTCAGCACTTGTTGGGTAATCTCTCGTTGGCCACTTATTCTGATGTGGTTAACGCGGTGCTACTTCACTGCCAGGATCATCGCTTTCACATGACTGAGAGTAAGAGATCAGGAGAGTCCAGCCATCAGGGCAGGATAGGGAGTAATGGTGCCAGCGGGGCACAATCTACTCAGGTTCAGCACAGGCAGGGAGATCAGGGTTCCCAATAGGGGGATTCTAAGAGGTTCAGATCTGGGAGTTTCAAAAATGGACAGGGAGGTTTTCGTAATGGCCATCAGGGTCAACAGGGCCAGCAACAGCAGTTTCAGCAGGGCCAGCACGGCCAGGGGAGAAATGGTAATGGCCATCAGGGCCATGGGCAGCAGGGACAGCGAGGGGGAAATTTCACGGGGAAGTGCTTAGTTTGTGGCAAGACTGGCCACAAACACCAGGATTGTCCTGATAGGGGCAGGGCCCCACAGCAGCAGCAGCAGGGTGCTCGAGCCATAGAGGCCTATGTTTCCCGTCGCCCTCCCAGCACCACCACATATTGCAGCATTACCACCCATTCCAGCAGTCCCAGTTCAGTAGGGACATCTTCAGTATAGGAGAGTGTATCAGCTTCAGCATGCCGCAGACCCACAGGATCCACCTGCCATTGAGGGTATGTTCTCTATTCAGGGGACTATGGGGCTTATTTTATTTGACACGGGGGGCACACATTGTTTCATTGCCATGAGATTTGCACGCACTATTGGATTATTAGACACCGCCTAGAGCACGGTTACTTGTGTTGATTCACCGTTGAGTAGGGGTTCTGTGATTTCCCTTAATTGTAGAGGTGTGGGTATAGAGATCGGGAGGTTTACTTTACCTGCTGATATGTTAGTGTTAGAGATGACTGAGTACGATGCGATTATTGGTATGGATTGGCTAGTTGCGTACCGAGCCATGATTGACTGTTTTAGTAGGAGTATTATCTTTGCCATTCCCGGGCAGGAGATGTTTTTAGTGGCGATGCCTCGCCCTGAGGGAGGATCATCCACTCACTTGTACTATATAGAGGAGGAGACCTCTAAGGAAGTGGTGATACCACTCGATGCGATTCCAGTTGTTAGGGAGTTTGCTGATGTATTTCAGGATATACCTGGACTACCTTCGAGTAGAAAGATAGATTTTGTGATCGATTTGACGTCGGGCACTCGACCTATTTCCCGCGTACCTTACCGTATGGCTCCAGTAGAGATGAGAGAGTTACGGGATCAGATTGAGCAGTTATTGGGTCAGGGGTTTATCCGGAGGAGTACTTCGCCGTGGGGTGCCCCTGTGTTGTTCGTAAAGAAGAGGAATGGATCGTTGAGGTTGTGTGTAGATTACCGAGAGTTAAATATGGTCACGATACGGAATAAGTATTCGTTGCCCCGAATCTATGACCTATTCGACCAGCTGAGAGGAGATTCCTTCTTCTCAAAGATTTATTTGCGATCGGGATACCATCAGTTGCGTATCAGGGAGCAGGACGTCTCGAAGACTGCTTTCTTGACGAGATATGGTTCCTACGAGTTTTAGGTTATGCCTTTTGGCTTGACCAGTGCTCCAGCCGTGTTTATGGACGTGATGAATAGAGTGTTCAGAGAGTTCCTAGACTAGTTCGTCATTGTCTTTATTGATGACATTTTGGTTTACTCCTAGATAGAAGAGGAGCACACCGAACATTTGAGATAGGTTTTGCAGACGCTACGTCAGAATGAGCTTTATGCAAAGTATGAGAAGTGCGGGTTTTGGCTGAAGGAGGTTCAGTTTTGGGACATGTCATTTCAGACCAGGGGATATCTATTGATCCGAGGAAGGTATCCGCGGTGAGGGAGTGGGGACAACCCACGACACCGACTGAGATTCGTAGTTTCTTGGGCCTAGCAGGATACTATAGGAGGTTTATTCGGGGGTTCTCAAAGATAGCGGGTCCTTTGACACATCTGACTCACAAGGGTGTGCCATTCATCTGGAGCAATGCCTGTCAGTTGGCATTCGATGAGTTGAAGGACAAGCTGACCTCAGCACCTGTGTTAGTATTGCCGAGATCGGGAGTTGAGTATCTAGTCTACACCGATGCGTCCCTACAAGGACTTGGAGGTGTACTACAGCAGGAGAGTCAGTCCATAGCTTATGCTTCACGTAAGCTTAATCCTCATGAGAAGAATTACCCCACCCATGACTTAGAGTTAGTGGCAGTTGTATTTTCCCTTCGAATTTGGAGACATTATCTCCTGGGGGAGAAGTTTTGGTTGTTCATGGACCACAAGTCTTTACAATACCTCTTTACACAGAAAGAGTTGAATATGCGTCAACGACGATGGCTTGAGTTTGTGAAGGATTATCCAATATCACTCGGGAAAGGCTAACGTGGTAGCAGACACGTTGAGCCGTAGGCCAGTAAATGAAGTGGACGAGGTGTGGAAAGCTAAGTGGAAGGAGTTGGGACACCAGGATGCAGTGGCCCGATCATTTATGTCTGTGATGACTATTACACCTCAGATTGTCACGAGAGTGGTAAAGGCCCAGCCAAATGACTCGTTCTGTCAAGATCAGATAGTCCGATTACTACCAGAGGGAGCCGAATCCTATACCGTTGGTTCAGACGGGGGATTACGCTTCAATGGGAGGCTGGTTGTTCCAGAAGGGGAATACTTGCGACACGAGGTTATGGCAGAGTCGCACGAATCACGATTCGCGGTACACCCTGGTGGGGACAAAATGTACCAAGACATGAGACGTCAGTATTGGTGGAGCGGGATGAAGAAAGATATTGCCGTGTTTGTTTCTAAATGCACCACTTGTCAACTGGTAAAGGTGGATCATCAGAGACCGACAGGACTTCTACAGCCATTAGAGGTCAAGACGTGGATATGGGAGGGTATACCCATGGACTTTATCACGGTGTTACCTACGTCACAGATGGGTCACGACTCCATTTGGGTAATTGTGGATCGTTTGACCAAAGTTGCTCATTTTTTACCCGTAAGGACAGACTACACTACGGGACAGTATGCCCAGACTTTCATTTAAAAAATAGTGAGACTTCACGGTGTGCCTCTAAATATCATGTCTGATCGAGACAAGATATTCGTTTCACGGTTTTAGGAGAGTTTCCAGGAGGCCATGGGCACGGAATTGCGATTTAGTACGGCTTATCACCCGCATACCGATGGACAAACCGAGTGTACAAATCAGATGTTGGAGGACATGTTACATATGTGCATCATAGACTTTAGGAGTGGATGGGAGCAGTACCTTCCACTGGTGGAGTTTGCTTATAATAACTCCTACGAGTTCACCATTGGCATGGCTCCATTTGAGGCATTGTATGGTAGACCTTGTCGTTCCCCAGCATGTTGGTTAGAGGTGGGGGACAATAAACTACTTGGGCCGGAGGTGATTCGGGATACTTCGGCAAGGATAGAATTGATACGGAGCCGCATTCGGGTAGCTCGGGATCGGCAGAAGAGCTACGTTGATGCGAAGAGGTTCTTCACAGAATTCAAAGTGGGTGACTAGGTTTTACTCAGAGTATCTCCTATGAAGGGGATTATGCGTTTTGGGAATAAGGGGAAGTGGCACCGAGATATGTGGGGACATTTCCTATCATCGAGCGGATTGGGCCAGTTGCGTATAGACTTGGGTTACCGGAGCACTTGCATAGGATTCATGATGTGTTCCATATTTCCTCCCTAAGGAAATATCTTAGAGACGATTTGGCCCATACTCACATTGCTTTGGAGGACATCGATCTCCAGTCCGATAGTTCCTACGAGGAGGGGCCGATTGGTATTTTGGACCGAAGCGAGCGGAAACTGCGGTCAAAGATAGTACCGTTGGTACGTGTTCAGTGGTGGTATCATAATGCTGAGGAGTCCACATGGGAGCGCGAGGATGAGATGCACGAACGTTATCTAGAGTTGTTTTTCCCAGGTACTTTTTAGTTCCGAATTTCGGGACGAAATTCTGTTATTAGGGGGGAAGTATGTAATACCCCATAATTTTATTGATATTTATTTAAGGGATTAATTAAATTAAATGTGAATTAGTTGAGAATTAATTCGGATATTAATACTAACGATATGTGAGTTGGTATTTGATTATGATGTGTATATATATGGCAATATATTAATATTGAAAATATTAAAATTGTCGCGAGACTGAAATACGACAATTTGGGAAATTTAGTTGGGACGCGCGTGTCAGTCGCGTCAGGAATGTGATTATTTGAATTAAAAGGCGAATTTTATTTTTCGCAACCGAATGGTCATTTTGAGTGCGCCAACGTGTCCGAAAGGGTCAAAATAGTCAGAAAACACTAGCCGGGGGTTTAGTTTTGGTCCCGGGGCATTTTTGGGCCATACCGGCAACCTAGAGGGGTATTTTGGTAATTTTAAAAATATGGGAATTAAAACCCACGAAAATTAGAGTTAATATTTATTATTCTAAAGGGGCCACTAAGGCCATTACTAGCAAAAGTTTAGAGAGTGGGCTACGGGAGTTTTGAGAGAAGTTGGAGAGAAGTTACAAGAACCAAAACCAAACCATCTTCAACCTTGGGAGAAAATCTGTAGAGAAAGGAGAGAATCAACCTTCAATCACCAACATCAATTCTGGACAACAATCTAACGCAAGTGATTTGATATTTTTAGTGCATTGAATATGTCTTCCATGTTTAGTGTAGGAATTATCTTATATTGAAATTTTTGAAGAAAACCCATGAAATTGTTGGAGAAACTTTGAATTTGGGTTAGGATTTGCATGTAGAATGATGACGGACTGATTTAATATTCGAAGAATTGTATATGATGATTTAAAAACGGATTTTTTTTATGAGTATTGGGCATAAGAAAATTATGAGTTCATGTTCATAGGGTTCGGGAAAAATTTGGGGATGTATATTAATTCCTTGAGGATTTGTAAGATTTGACCCCTAAAATATGTTAAGGAATGATCTAGGATGATTAGAACTGGTTTAAAAATGTTAAAACATAATTTGGATGGTCTTAGGGTGGATTTAGAGAAGAGAAGAATTGAGAAAAATGGACTTGGGAATTTCTGGGCTGAAACTGCCATCTCGTTAGAAGACCTGCCCAGGTCGTTCGAATGACCTCGTTCGAACGAAATTCTAATGAGATGACAGTATGACTTCTAACGAGTTGGTATTTCATTCGAAGCCCTTCATTCGAACGAGACTTCTAACAAGTTGACAGAATGGCCTTTTTGGCCTGATTTGATTTCTAACATCCCGTAAACTTATTTAAATGGTGAGATAACCTTACCTTATTAACTAGTGGGTATAGTTGTGAGATTGGGATACATTGAGGAGTAAAACTTAGAATAGTGTATTAAATCGGATGATAATTGTGGATTGGGAAGCGAGCGACTAATCACGAAGTGAGAATAATTGAAATCTTAAATACATATAAACCGGGGATTTATGAGTTGTATAACAATAAATGTTGGTATAAGAACGAGAAGTATACCACTAATGAAATATTGTGATATCTAATAGGTGTGAATGCTTAGTATATGTAATTGTCTGTGTATAACATACCTACAGTACTTGCTATCATGGGAGGTTGGCATTCGTTTAGGACCATCTAATCTTTGTGTGCCTACGGGGGAGATCTAGATTGGTACCTCGAGGACATAGGTCAGAGAAGGACTTATTGAGAAGTTAATAATTCTGATGATCATGGGAGCGTAGGTATGTGCGTGACCCATGTGATGTGAACTATGTTCGCCTCCATTGTGTGTGATTGTTGTTAATGAAACGTTTCCTGAGAGATTCGGAATATGTGGTCCTCATGTACGTGATGTACCGGGATTTGATAGCAGAGTATGTGAGCACCGCAGCTTAGTCTCGGGGTGCTAGTATTGTATATTTATGATGAGAATAATATACTATTAATTTAAAATGAATTGTCAGGAATAAATGTGAATATAAATAATAGCAACAGTTTGTAAAGTAAAAATGGAAGATCTCTAATAATTAGTAGTACTAACATGGGAATTTGTGTAGCAAGTTATAGCACGCTGTTAATTAAAAGGTTGTTGGGAATTGAATTGGTGATCTTATAGAAATGTAAAATTTGGTATCGGACTAGTTAGATATGGGAACAACTAGAATGGGTACGGGTACGATAGGAGTGCACAATTAGTTGAGAAGTGAGGAACTCATGTGAGTGCACAAACTATCATGTACTTTATATTCACTGTTTAATGATATTAAACACTTGCAATTTTTAAATTATTTTCACAATCGGGATCTGACCCGTTTGCTTTCAAATCTATTTTTTTTTGTAAAAAACTTTTCAGGTGCCCATCCACAAGGACACCATGCATAGGAGTTCTATTCAGGTGACGTGCTGTAGCTGCTATGGAAGTTACAGGACCTTGACAGTAGATGCCTCCATCTTCGATCTTGATTCCATTATCATATTTTCTTATTCTGTTGGACATGTCACCCCATTCCTTTAGAGACATCTTACATTTCAGTTATTTCAGACTTTGGGTTGTAATTAATTTGTGATGCAGACTTGGTATTTATTTATTTCAGTATTCGGATTGTAGTGAGGAGTATTCCTCCAGAATCATTATTAATTGATGGTTATTCTATTTTGACTATGTTGTGGTGGTTATGTTAACATTTCATTTACTCATTGCATGTTAATCGAATTTAATTAAAATTGGTAACTCACTTTTTAAATACTAGGTGGTTAGTAATTATTAAAATGTTTTCGACAGTGATGCTATGAACTGAACCAACTTGGAATTTTGTATTAATTTAATAAAGGAGTAGCTACCCGGTATTTAATTAGTCGGGGTGTCACAAAATCCATTGATGGGGAGCACGTGAGGTCTGCTTCTTATTTATTGAGATACAAGAACACCACCTCATCTTTTATTGCCCGACCTCTCGTTCCTCCCGTGGTAATTGATCTTAACCAAGTACCGACATCTCTAGAAACTATTGGAGAATCTTCTTCGAATTTGGTTACCTCTATTGATGATCTGACGACGAAAAAGAGGAAGGCACCTGAGTTCTTTACCAAGTCTGCTCCTGGTATTGAAGGGGCAAAGAAGAACAAGGGCAACGTTCTAGCTGATGAAACTAAGAAAAAGGATGTTATTCCTTCTGCCAAAGATATCAACAAAAAAAACCCTATTTCCCCTAAAGAGGCAGCACCTTTTATGGAAGTTGTTGTCCCAAAAGAGGAAGCACCTTTAATTGAAGAAGAAGCAGCACCTGTGATTGAAGAAGAGGCAGCACCTATGATTGAAGGTGCTCATTTGAGAAGGTTGAGGAGGGGTCTTGCTAAAAGACATGTGGATGCTATTGCCCAACCTACTGAAGTTGAGATTTCTTCTTTGAGGCTAGTTCTCCAGCTGTCCTTATCCCTGGCTTGGCCAAGAAATTGATCAAGTCAGGGACTCTCCCTGATTACCGAGCTGCTGAAACTTTGAATCCTCGGGATAAGTTTGTCGATGTGGCTACCCAACTCCTTGCCTCACTAAGTGGTCATTATACTTATCTTTTTAATTCTTTATTACCGTGTTCATGCTTCGACTCATGCCTTTCTTCTTCTTGCAGTTTTTGGTGTACTTTTATAATATTGTAGAGAAGTATGAAGCCATCAAAGCTTCAACCTCATCTAATGGAGTAGAGGAATCCCTAGATGGATTATCAAAATCTTTAGGGGAGTCCCAATAGAAGTATGATAAGGACAAAGATGCATGGGAGAATAAACTTCGATCGGCTGAGTTAGCTCGTCAACAAACCATAAATGCCTCCAAGGAGTTGGAGGAAAAATTGAAGGTTGCTCTTTCCATCCAAGTGGAAGATGATGGAAAGCTTAAAGAGGATGAATGGCATAAGAAAGAGCTTGGGAGAAGGTGAAGTCTGTTGAAGAGCTTCTCAGGGAGAAATCTTCGTCGAAAAGAGCGAAGAGGAAAACTACTGTGAAGAAGTCTTTTAGCTCTGGCTGGGACAAAGGATGGAATATAGCTTCGGTTGTTGTCTCTTTCCAAATGGAGTATGCAAGTTTGAAATACTTCAGAGATGGATGGGTTGCATCTTTGAAAGAGTTTAACGTCTCTGATGATTCTGAACTGTTTCAGAAACACAGTCATGGCCCTCCTCCTACTATTGAAGAAGGAGAGGAAGATGAAGTTGCATGTGATGAATCTTCTATGGTGATAGTAGAACAAACACCTACTACTACTCTTCCTCAATCTTCTGAGAAAGTTCAACAAGCAATAACTTGTACCGAGCAACCTCAACTACCCTTCAAGCAACCGACTCCTTCATCCCAATTAACTGAAGATGTTTTAGGAAATAAGGAGAAGGAGTAGAGTTGTTCGGCTCTTTAATTATGTTGTTTTTCAGTTTTTTTTCCTTCATTGTAACCTTGGTTGTACTTTCTCCTACTGTGATCAATAAAATGGACGTTGTTATTTATTCTGAGTTTTCCCCTTTACTTGATCGATATGTATTGTTGTTGATCCATTTTTACTTTTCCTTGCTAGTTTGTTGCCAGGATGGAACTCTTATCAGCTCATGATACAGAGTTGATGAAGAAATGTAATGATTACTTCAAGGCTGGTCATACAGGCTTCGCTAAAGCAGAAATAGTTAATATCCTTGGACCAAATGCCTCTGAGCGAGAAATTGAGGCTTACCAATATTTAAAATAGTTGCTTGATCGGGTTGTGGACAATAATGCTGCTTACTATGAAATGATTGAAGATCTTCAGGGAACGATCGAGGAACTTCAACTTCAACAAAAAGAAACCACTTCATTTCTGCATGAGGGTTATGAGAATAAGTACCAAAAATTGAATGCTGATCGGGGATATGACAAGTTCATTTCAGCCCATAAAAAGAGAGAGAGCGTGCTAAAACTTGAGGTTGAGGAGCACAGAAACATTGCCAAACTTTTGGAAGAAGAAAATATTACCTTGCGAGAAGAAATAAGACAATTAAAATCTTCTTCTTATGCTCGAGCCTTGGTCCTAGTTAGTGATAAGGGCATCTCAATTTTGGAAACTGAAAATGGTTCATTGAGAGAAGAATTGGAGGCTTTGAAATGAACTAGACCTTCATCTTCCTCGCGGGGAAGATCAAGAGCTGGTTGGAGCAGCATTGAAGAAACTAGGACTCAATAAGCCTTAAGAAATCAGGCTGTTCAGATGAAAGCCAAAAATCAAGCTCTGTAACGATATTTTTGTCCATTATCAATTTGTATGTCGTATACACCATTGAAGAAACTCAAGATCGCATCTACGTCAACGGATTCGAATATCAAAGCGTCTTCAACATCATAACCTCTGCGAGAATGAACTTGGTAAAGTTTTGTTTTTAAGTTCCTTAAAGTTCATACTTAGTATTGGGAAATTTTTATAAAATGTTTTTTATAAAAATAAGAAGTAAGTTTTTTCAAGCAAAAAGAGGCTTTTAAGAGTTTTTTTATAAACCGGACCGATCCACCCATATTTTAAACGAACCGATCCGCCCCCAGACCGGTCCGCCTACCTATCGGATCAATCCACTTTGCACCAGTATACCACGGACCGATTGAAAACTGAAGAAGCCTATTTTGAAAACGAACCGATCCGAGGTCGGACCGATCCGCCTGGGATAAATTCGAACAGTTCCGTGTGATATTTTTCCACCAACTCAAAATTCCTATATATATACCTATTTCGGTGGTGTATTTTTTCAAGTCTTTGAGAAAACGTTTCTAAAAGTTCAAACACAACAAGACTTCTATTTTTGATGTGCCAAACATCTTTTTGATTCACACACAAAAATTGCAATTACTTTTGTGAATCTTTTGGAACCCTAGAACACAAGCTTTGCTACTGTTCAACATTTGTGGGGAGATCTTTGCAACCGAGGGCTGCGTGTCATTGCTGAGGGAGTCTCTACAAAGTGTTAGGGCTCCGTGTCATTAAGGAGTGCTGCGATTCTTCCTTTATTGTTTGGGTTGTGAGTCCTTGGAGGGTGATACGTGTATTCTCTTGCTGAGTTCAAGACTGCGTGTCTTTGTGGGTTGGCTGCACGTTGATCCATTGAAGATTTCTCTATGTAATTGTAAGTTGCGATTTATATATTCATAGTGAAATAAAGGTTTTACACGAAAGGGATTTTCCTGAAATCTGTGTCTCAGCATATTTACTGTGTCGCATGCTTTATATTTGATGGGTTGATTTAGATGCATGTTTAAGGGCAGTATTTGTTCGATTTAAAAGTAGACTCTAATTAAATAAGGGTTACTTGGAAACTTGCAAATTTAATTTAATCAATTATCACACAGTCGCATTTTTCAAATTAGTATCAGAGCAGGTTACGCTAATTTATCGCGTATTCCTATTTTTTGCAAAATCGTGTGATATTGATTTTTTTTTAAAATCAGTTTTGTGAAAAATCGCAATCTTTCCAATGGAACGCCCATTTAATGAGGAGCCTATTTTTGAGTGGGTTTAACACATGCGGGTTAAATGTATGTTTATTTTTTGTTTGTTTTAACAGGTGGTCATTTAGACTTATGGTCTTTGGCTTTGGAGAATAACTTTTTAGTTTTGTTGTTGGTTTGAAATGGAAGTCGAGGTCTAGGTTGGTTCGATTTTTTTTTTCAGGTTCGGATGAGGGTATGGTCATGGGTTGACCTGGACGCTGTCGGGTAAGGGGCCGGTTTTAGGTCAGGAGGGTCGCAGCGGTGGTGTTGATCGGCAGGTGGGGTGAAGGTAAGGGGTTGCGGGTCATGGGTTGAGTCGATGATGGGTCTTGCGACGGGTCTGGTGTAGGTGCATTTTGGCTCCGGATATGAGACATTAAGGATGAAATTTGGGTTCGTGTGTTGTCGGATTTGGTGGGTACAAAGGGGTTAATGTCGGACGTCGGAGCTCCGGTTGAGGCAGGTAATGGTGGTAATAGGTATGGGTTTTGTTTGTCGATGGAGGTGGAGAGAGAAATGGGTTTAAAGGTTGAGTAGGGAATATGAAGTGGAGGGGGTAGTGTGTGAGTGGGTGTATGGAAGTTTGGTGAGGGTGAGGGTGTATTTGGGTGTATGGTAGGAGTGTGAGTGAGTTATGTGTGTGTTTAATTTGGACTCCTAAAAATAACACTAACTAACTAAAAAATAAAATTAAAAACCTAAAAATAAAATCCTATTCTAAAAATAAAAATAAAAAGGCACAAACAAAAATAAGATCAACCTAAAAAAATAAAAAAATCAATTAACAATAAGAACAATTGACACGACATGACACACTACAGACACTCTAAAAAAACACAACTAAAATAAAAACTACGGACATAAAACCTAAAAAATAAAAACAAATTAAAATAATACTAAATTAACTTAAAACTAAGAAAATATAAAAATTAATACATGACGCGCTAAAAATATAAAAAAATCCTAAAAATGTATAGATGACTCAATAAAATAATAAAATAAACTCTAAAAACAAAATGACATAAATAAAAATTTAAGTAAAAGAAATAAAAGGTGACAAATCAAACACACACGGTTTGGGACAGGCTCAGTTTGGGGTAGGCTAGGGTTACGGGAAAGGGTAATTAGCTTCTGAAATGACATAGTTGCCTTGAAATTATGCGTTTGAATACCGTAATGTGCATTCAAGCCTGTATAATAAACAATAAAGCACATAAGACCATTTTTATTATAAACGAGTGACTAAAATGTATCTATTCGGGGTATAAAATGAACACTTTTGGGTGCTTATTAGGCTTCTTACCAGCATCAGAACTTTTCTTGGGGGGGAGGAGATAGTGGCCCACCCAGTAAGTTAGGCATCTTCCTTTTTGTCATGTTTGTTGAAGGAGAGAGGGGGATCTCAGAAATATCAAATGATTTAAATGAGGAAGAAGTTCCCCCTGGATGAATTCAACATCAACATATTCAGTGGCTAAGGAAGTATGTAATGGTCTTCTTTTAAGTTAACTGCTGTTTATGGGAGCACGAGTATTAGTCGGGCAATAAAAGATGTGATAGAACTTTTGTACTCCAACAATAAAGAAGTTGATCGAGGATGTTCTTATCCCACTATCTGGTTAAGTCCCCATAGAAACTTCAGCTCTTTAAGGTTACTTTTCCCTTCTTTGGGACACCTTTTCTTACTTTTCTCTGCATTAAAAAGAAACATCAAAGTTAGTCGACAAAACCTCATAAATGCTTAACAAAAGAGGAAAACAGTTAATAGAATTATAACCTATGCAACGTCCTGATTGAGGACATTTGGGACTAGTATAAGATACTCCAGTAAGGAGGGGATCATGTTGCCAGTTCTTTACAACTACGCTATAATTCTAATAATTCTTATTAGAATCTGGTAGATTTACTACTAAAGCCCTATTGGTTTGCTTAGTCTTCAAATAATAGGTACTTTCTTCAATAATAACCATTTTATAACTGAATATCAACTCCAAGAACCCAATATGTGTCCCATAAATTTCAATCAACCTATGCACAACGTTTATAATCCTCTAAGTATTGGGTGCTACTCTGGTAGGAACTACATCAAAAATATTGGGAAAATTAAAGAAAAAAGGGGTTTGGTGGAACGGTGATGCCACATTCAGCTATGAATAAAGTGGGGATCTAGTGACCCTCTGATAGAGAATAAACATCAATAGGACCCCGGGCTATCTCTAAATCTAACAAAGCTGGAATTTTCCTTCTCTCTAAATTCTTCTAATGAACTCTCATCTACGATGTGAACCATAGTGAAAATAGAGAAAAAGATGATAAAAAGAGTAAAAGGAAAAGAGGGCTTATAGGGGATCTAAAATGATTGTAAGAGGTGATTGCAAGAACTAAAGAAAAGAAAGCAACAACAATGAACGATCGCACAAACAAAGCTTGGAGATGAAAGAGAACTCTTCAGTATAGAAAATTTGAGGTAAAAAGAAAGGAGAGAAATTTCTTTGTATCTATAAGTTGCCTCGATAAATGGGAATAAAATGATTAACTATAGCTACCGTCGACTTCACGCCTTCTGAAGCATCAAAAAACTATTGTTTCCTTTGGCAATTCAAAAAAGGTTTAATTATTTACAAAAATACCACGATTAAACAGTGCCAAAGGAAATTTTTACAAGTATGGGAGGTCCGCTACCGACTAAACATTCAAAACAGTACACCGAGCAACTTCCTTGGCTAAATACTTCATACTTTCAATCAAGCATAAAGCATTGGAGGCTTTTGTTATATGTAAAAATTACTCTCCTACATGGACCAATGATTAATGTACACCTGCCTTCCTACGTGGTCGACTAGCCTCCTTGATCAGCATCAGAGATTCTTAGTCAGTCAGAAGGCCGACCAATTCCAAAAGGCCAACCAACAAGATTATCAATAGTTTCTCATATGAGATACCAACCAGCACTGAATTCTAATGGTTTCATTTATTGTACACAGTTGTAAATGCCTGGCAATATAAAGGCATTCCATCTCTAGGGTTTTATCTCACTTAAATTCAAACTACTCCCTTAGCTCAAGGGACAACTTACTGGGCTATTGTAAATCCAACTAAATAAAACCAACTGTGGACATAGGCTATTTTACAGTTGAACCTCTTTAAAAACCTCTTCTCTTGTGTGTGTTGTGTGAGTGACTTACAATATTATTATTTGTGATTATAAATTTGGATTTAGTCCATTTTTAGACATCAACAATTACTTGTACTTTTGTATAAGCTTTTCAATAGTATTGAAGTGCAATAATACCCCATGTGAATGGTCTTTCGCCTGTAAAAAATGACTTTAATAAGATTATACTAACCATTGTTAAAGGAGTTATTAATACTTATTACGAAAATGATATAAACATTGGTAGTCAACTTACATGTTTTTCTCATTACGTTCCTGCTTTATTTGTTCCATATACTTTGATGAAATTAGCTTGATTTTTCTCCTTTGAAGTCTTATCAGTAAATATTTTTGAAAATTATAAAGCCAAATATTATCACTGCTTATTTAATATCTAACCATTGATGATAACACCCTGGATTTGTTTTTTATTGTACAAAGACAATATATGTTTCCTTGATATCCAAAGTTGGTAAAAATAAAAATAGGATGAAAATAGCTCTCTTATAAACACATTATAACATGAGAAGTATTACTATTTGTACATGGTTTAGTGAGATTTTAATTCTTTGGCCTTACCTTTTAACATTTTTATGGGACTTTGAGATAGGTGAGATCCACAACTAATGGGATAAAATATATTACTCAAGATATTCATATATCACCAAGCCAGGTCTAAAAGATTCACAACACAATTAAAAATCATCCAATAAGATTCAAAGTAACAAGCAAATTCACAATGGGTGCTAATATTCCACATAGTAATAAAACTGAAATAATATTTACATAAGAAAAAAATAGAGTAAACTTTCTAACATACCCAATGTCTTTAAACATGAAAAATAAAACTTTAATCCAACTAATAACAAAAGTTATATAACCTAGTAGTTATTAAACAACTGCAAAAAGTTATCAAAACAAAAGATAAACCAGAATCAGAACATCTAGATGATATTACTTAACAAGATATACAGTCAAGCATCTCCCCATCCCTAAAGAAAGAAAGGCGTCGTAAGAAGCGTATTTCACCTGTTCGGGCATTAAAAACTCATTGTCCCACGTACTCGTAGCGATCTTATCTGGCTTGAGTTCACCCAAGGACAAAATAGAATAATATGCCCCAATTATCAATTGCTGATTCCTCAACCATTCCTAACCCTTACCATTATACGGGGCTGCCAAGCCCCCCAAATCAACCGCATTAAACACCACCAACCCATAATCTTTGGACAAACTCGCAACGTCATGATCCGAGAAGAAGAGTGTGTTGTTAGAGTTGATAAGGATGTCCTTGAGGGACTCGGGCACCTACTTATTTGGTGAGTTGGAAATTTGAAAGACGAGGCACCGACGGTTAACACAGATTTGGAGGGTGGCAACGGTGTTTTTGCAATGCTCAACGGAGAGTCCGATGAGGCTGCTTTTACTTGTACGAGAGATGGAAAACATCCAGTTGTTCACCACGGAAGGTGTGTGTGTCACGGTGGTGTAAATATTTACCTCTTTTCTGTTGTCGTGTATGGATATGACGTTGTAGGTTTTGTGGGTGTCGTGCAACTTGTAGTCTTCTATGCTCAATTTACTTTCACTGTAAGTGTACCTGATGGTTGTGTAATTGGAGGAGATATCGTTCCAGTACCAGTACATCTTGTCTCAGCGAGAGAGAGATTGTGTGTGTGAGGTAAATCGACCTTATGGTTTACAAGACTTATATAACAAACAGTAAACCTTAACCTTGTAGGAATTGTAATCCTATATTTTGATGACTTCAAAGTCATAGTTGTTTTAGAATTCTTTCTTCACCATATTATTGTCTATTTTATTGTATTCATTTAAAATAAAATTTTAAAGTAAAGTTCAACTTGGACTCGGGTTGAAAGGGTCGTTTCGAGTTTTAACACCGTTGACCCTTTAGTGATTTTACGATTTTGATGGAGGAAATTTTATTAATTTTATCAAGCAAAGACGGAAGGATTATTTTCAAATTACACCTCTCGTTAATAGTTACATGTTTGAGTTACTTTCATAAATTAAAAATAAGGGTTATTTTAGGATTGTTTGCTTATGAATTATAATAATAATTTTTATGTTTAAATACAATTCTAATGAGAATTTACATTTAGATCATTTATTTTTAAATACTGGATTATAATATTTCTAAATTTAAATCATATTTTTCTAAAGTAACAAAACATTGTATTCTAAATTCAGTTTTTTATTTTTGAACTCAAAACCGTTCATTCTCCACATTTTTATTTTTTTGTACATTAATATAAATACATATATTATAAATAACTATGTGTATCAACACCAATTTGTTTCACGGTCTAGGTTTATGAGTTTAAATCATATATACAATTTGGTTTCTCTGTTTCTGTACAAGGGTATTTCAAGCCTACCCAATATACATTTTGGGGCGAGAGACCCTCAAGCTCCCCCTACTCAATCTCCACAAAATATTGGGGCAAGGGACCCTCAAGGCCCTCCCCCTCAACTTCCAGAAAATATTGGGGCGATGACTCTCAAGGCCCTCCCCCTCAACTTCTAGCATTTTGAGTGAGGGACCCTCAAGGTCCTCCCCCTCGACTTCTAGTAAATAGGCCAGTATGAGGGAATGGCTACCATCAGCAACCCCTCATCATGAAAAGTCATTATTTTAAAGAACAAAAGTACTAATACTTACTTTCTTATACAAGTAGCCTAGTTGAGCAGGCAGGGCTCAAATAGGCCATTTGGGATCTCTTGGGAGTTTTGTCTTAGCAGTTGATAAACAAGGTCTGTTGAGTAAGCTCAACCACTTAGCACTTTAGGAGTGAGATAATACTATTAGGAAGACCGTAGGGTTTTACACAGTTCACACCCAGGAATAACTGAAATGAGAAACCAAGAGGTTGCTCACCAAAAACGAACATTCTTTATAAAAAAATAATTTTTTTAGAGAAGGGAGTCCTCTCTCATGAGAAATAGTTTTAGAGGGGGTTGATAGGGTCGTTTCGAGTTTTAACACCATTGACCCTTTAGTGATTTTATGGTTTTGATGGAAGAAATCTTATTAATTTTATCAAGCAAAGACGGAAGGATTATTTACAAATTAGACCTGTCGTTAATAGTTACATGTTTGAGTTACTTTCACAAATTAAAAATAAGGATTTTACGGTATATTTTGAATTTTTTAATCGAGTTAACCAAATTTTAAATGATTAGGTCGATATAAATACATTTTTCAACATTTCATTCATTTTGTTATCATTTACCTAATCAGTAATTGACAGTTTTTCAATAAGTTAGGATCTTATCCTTTTTCCTTTTGCTTCTATCGAACATATTCGTTCTCTCCAATAACTTAGGATCATATGATTTCTTTTCACTTCTGTTCAATCAACTTTGTTCTCTCAAAGAAAGAAGGTATCAATTTATTCGAAGAAATCAATTCTTAAAAGAAATCATAAAGTACATGCACTTAGAAAATGATTTTGGTTAGTACAATGTGCGTGTACTTTGTGTATTGTATAACAGTTATACTCTATAACTTATAATTTATAATTTTCACTTTTACTTTTTGCATTATTGCATTTACTTTAGATTTTTTTTATTCAATTTTGACATTATAATTTCTATTAATAATTTTTCTACAGGTTTTATTTCTATTAAATTATGTTCCCATATTTAATGAACAAGTCATTCATATTCTCACATTCTTACGTGTACTACGGTCCACGACAGCGGCATTATTATGGGAGTATTGCCAGAATATGGTCTGCGCTAGTGGCAATATTCTTAATTTAGAAAATATACGTGCTCTGCATATTTAGTACATGTATTTTAGTATAAAAATGTATTTAATATACATTATAAAAATGTTCAAAAATGTTCTCTCCATATTTAATGTATTTATGCATGTATATTATAAAAAAATATATTTAAATCATTATCAAGATGCGTGCACTATAATAAATAATGCGTGTACTTAATTAAAGTACGCTCATAAAACACAAAGTACACGCATATTGATTTTTTTTAGGAATCTTAAGTGTTTAGTTTTATTTTTTAAGATTTATTTGTATCCACTTTTATTTCTTTATTTTTTTAGTATTGGTCCTATTATAACCACTATGGGACAAGTGTTATTCTCTGTAAAAAGAAAGATGAGCATCAGAGAAATTATAGGTAGTTTTTGGTGGTTATGGGACTTATTACAAATTTAAAAATATATGAAATGGGAGCCTAACAAATCTTAAAAAATGGGACTAAAGCCAAAAAAATTAAATGTTTAAGCCTAATTGATTTTTCAATTGTATTTTTTGTCATTTTTATATAATTTTTAGTACCATTATCATCAAAATAAAAATACATGCACTGCACTATACCAAAAACAACAATCTGACACGATTTAAAATCGTGGTAGATCAAATTTGGCACGGTTTTGAATTGTGTCAGAATCAGTTGTCCCAAAATGGTTATTTTTTTCTAGCACGGTTTAAAAGTGTGTCTGATTTGACCAAACATGAACACTTCCGTAACACTTTTAAACTGTACCAGAATTTGATAGTTCACAGAACAAAAAAAAATTGGACAAAGTATCCTCTATTTTCTGGACATTTTTAAACCTACTAATATAAAACCTGCGTAATGTAAAGCCCACATGACCATAAAATATAATGATAAAATTACAAAAGCCCGCAAGGACATAAAAGTTAATAAAACTACAAAAGGTCGCATGACCATAACACAAAAAATAGAATCCTAAATATTATCGACATTAAATAAATAATCCCCTTGTCGTAGAACATTGACTTCTTCGTGTGTTCTACGTGGATAAAAGCTAATGATAAAATGTTATCCTAAAAAAAATTGGATACAAAAAAGAGATGATATTAGTAACCAAGTAATTTTTTTTTAAATCTTATTCAAGATGAAAAATTGCATATATGAGTTACAATTATTATTATTATATTATCAAATCAGAAGTCTTGTAACTACGTGGTCAGTGACTACGAGTAACATTAGTACCATACGAGGTGTTAGTGCCTCTTACGGGACCGTTTGATGACTGGTATGAGTTTTGACCCTCAAACGACATGTTTTAAGCTTATTCTAAATATTTTCAAATTATCATCATATTCTTAAACCGGGAGACCCGTGACTACGCAGTCAATTCCTACAAGTTACATTGATCCCGTGCGAGGTGTCTATGCCTCTTACGGGGCCATTTGGGCACTAGTTTGAATTTTCACCCTTTTACGGTTTCATTTTTAAACCTAATCTAGATATTTTTAAATTATCATCATATTTTAAAATCGAGAGACCCGTGACTATGCGTTCAGTTCCTACAAGTTACATTGGTCATGTGTGAGGTATTCGTGCCTCTTACGGGCCGTTTGAGGGATGATTTGAGTTTTCATCCTCTAAAGACATGTTTTTAAGTCTAATCTATGTATTTTCAAATTAGCATCATATTCTCAAACCAAAAGACCCATGACTACGCAGTGAGTTCCTACAAGTTACATTAGTCCCGTGAGAGGTGTTCATGCCTCATACTGGCAGTTTGGGGGGCTATTTTGGGTTTTCACCCTTTAACGTCTTGTCTTTAAGCCTAATCTAGATGTTTTCAAATATTTGTAATATTATCAAACTGGGAGACCCGTGACTACGCGTTCAGTTCCTACGAGTTACATTGGTAATGTGTGAGGTGTTAGTGCCTCTTATGGGGCCGTTTGAGGATTAGTTTAGGTTTTCACACGCCAACGACATGTTTTTAAGCCTTATCTATATATTTTCAAATTATCATCCTATTCACAAATCGAGAGACCCATGACTACGTGATCAATTCTCACAAGTTACATTGGTCCTATGCGAGGTGTTCATGCCTCTTACGGGGCCGTTCAGGAATGATTTGGATTTTCACGCTTTTAACGGCCTATTTTTAAGCCTAGTCTTAATATTTTCAAATTATCATCATATTCTCAAATCGGGAGACCCGTGACTATGCGATAAGTTCCTACAAGTTACATTGGTCCCGTGAGAGGTATACATGCCTCTTACGGGGCCATTTGAGGCTGGTTAGGGTTTTCACCCTTTAACGTCCAGTTTTTAAGCGTAATTAATTATCGTCATATTCTCAAACTGAGAGTTACGCGACTATGCGGTCAGTTTCTATGACTTACATTGGTCCCGTGCGAGGTGTTAGTGCCTCTTACGGGACCATTTGGGCGCTGATTTGGGTTTTCACCCTCTAACGACATGTTTTTAAACCTAATCTAGATATTTTCAAATTATCATCATATTCTCAAAGCAGGAGGCCTATGACTACACAATCAGTTCCTACAAGTTACATTGATCCTGTGCGAGGTGCTCATACCTCGTACGAGGTCGTTTGGGGGCTACTTTGTGTTTTTACCCTTTAACGACTTATTTTTAAGCCTAATTTAGATATTTTCAAATTATCATCATATTCTCAAACTGAGAGACCCGTTACTACGCATTCTGTTCCTACGAGTTACATTAGTCACGTGCGAGGTGTTAGTGCCTCTTACGGGGCCATTTGGGCGCTCACCCTCTAACAACATGATTATTGATTTTAGAAAATTTCAACATGGTTTCATTTGTTTATTCATTAAATCCAACTTATTTTAGCATTTAAAATAAACTCAATAGCAGCAAAAAATTCCAAAACCAAACCACCAGCAAATCCCTTCCACCAACTTAACTAAATAAGCTCAAAAAATAAGACATTTTACTTTTGGCTACTTGTTGCCGCTATTTTGAGCTATTTTTCTATTTAATGCTGCAACTTTTAAAGATAATTTTAGACTTTGAGACTAACCAGATTTCATTTGCATTTTGATAGAAACTCGTTGAACTCTCCGCGCCATGACTTCTCGAAAGTGTCCCGATTTGGTCCAACAATGTTTACAAATTCTCAAATATTCTATTTCGAGCGGCGTTTAGTTCTTCATGAGATAATATCTTAACTTTCAAGTTTCTCAGCTCTTCATTATGATACTGGGACTGTGCTATGACTATTGAAGTGTCAGAAGGCTTTGGACCAATACTGAATCACCTCAAATATTTTGACTTCTTCCCAAGCACCTCAATTGCTATCTCCTCCTATGATAACGGAACTGCATAGGGCTCCTTCAATCTCGTATCTAGCTTTAGAAATTCGTCCTACTAGTTTATATATATATATATATAGGTAAAATGTTTTTTTCATTAAACTAATGTTAGGTAAACAAACAATATTAAGACAAGAAGACTTATATTGCAAGGTTTGTCTTATAAAATACAAAAAGGATAAAAGGGGGAAAGAACTTAAACATACATGTGTATCCTTGCACATATCATTCATCCAATCATCCTTTCTCTTACTCCAATGAGATGTCTTGAAGAATTCCACGATGCCAGTTTTCACGTCAGTTTCATGCTCCTGAATTCAAAATTAATGCATGAAAGAATATAACCATACTAGTTGGTGATGCATGTGAAATATGTCTAATATGCACAATGTCAAGAATATTACTGTGACACATAAATTGAAATCAAATTTAGTAAGGGTAAAATCAATTTGATAAATATATAACAATTTAGAAATTAATAAATGCATCACTTGGATTGACATCGTGGCTACAAATAATCGTGATCCGCATGTGATTCCAAGGCAAATGTGCACGTGATTTTTTGTTTTGGTTTGACCGGTCCTTAAAACATAAATACCAATCATAATTTGTAAATATTGGGATGGTAGTACAATATTCACAATTGAAGAAAAAATGTAAAAATTATGTGTTGAAGGTTATCAATTGTAAATAGTAAAGGTTACTAAAAAAGGGTTATCAATCCAGGTGACATCGTATCCCAATCCTCCGTCTTAACCCCAGGGTATGGTTTGCTTTTGGTAAGCTTCTGTCTAAGGTGGAGCCTTATGAGCTTAGCACCGGTTGCTGGCGAAAAATGTCAAGAACACATGGCTATGAGTAAAAGAAATGATGCAGATTAAACTAGTGATATTAATCCATTCATGTTACAATAAAACAGTTACAGTTTCGTGATTTCAATTTATTTAGCTCTATTTGGCTGCTAACAAAACAAAAGTGACAAACGAAAATTTTCAAAATCCTTCTTTCTATTTTAATTTCTTTGGTAATAGATGAAATATATGTGATATTTGAATTAGATGTCACTCTGTTATAGTTTGTCTTTGAAGAAAACAAAACTGGAAAAATAAAAAAATTATGAATCATTCTTTCTATGGCATTTTTCTCTCTATTACCAAATGATATATCTTCAACTTAACTTTGATTGGCGAAAACTGATTTGAATTGGGAAGTCTCAAGTGGAGATTCTCAACAACTAAGGACCATTTGGTTGCGTAAATTGTTCAGTTAATTTAAAATTAGGGCAATTAAACACAGAAAACCTAAATCCTAACCATAATAGAATCAACAATTAGGGCAAAGGGCCACATATACAAACCTAACAACAAAAAGTAAAGATTTTTGAGATTTCAAATAAAACTAGAAATCCAAACCCTAACAAAAAAAAAAGAATTACCTGAGCAAGTAAATCATTTAAGACTCTTCGACGGGTAACATACGAGTTGAAAGAGGCAACAACAGTAGCGTCGTCAAACGATGACGTTTGTTGGTTGTTTTTTTGTTGTTGGGTTTTTTGAAACATTGCTTATAAGGTGTTTGACAAAAGTTCCTAGTTATCGATCTCATTTTGGTATCTTCGTTTGAGTTTGGTAAGAGATATTTTGTGACGTTTTCTTCTGTGAATGTTCTCAGCTTCTGGATTGGGTTTTGGTGGGGTGGGAACAATAGTGGAGTGGAGGCATTTTTTGCGTTTGTAGACAAACCCATCATTGTTTATTAGATCCCAATCGTCTGGGTCAAATTTTACAAGACTGAAATTCTCTGTAATTTTAAAAGGGTTCACCGGAACTGGGTATATGCAAGCTGACGGTGAACTCCGGTGAGTTGGTGTCTACTGGCTCGGAGGTTCATGGTTGCAGGTGAGTGAGAGTTTGGTATAGAGGCAGGGGACTGCCCAGTTTAGGTTGTAGTGGGAGAGAGGTTGGGGTTTTTCTCGTGGATGGAGAGAGAGGGGGGGGTTGATGCAGGAGCGGAGAAAGTGGGGTTGGAGTCGGGTGAGCGGGTGAGGGGAAGGAGAGAGAGGGGGAGCAAGAGATTGAAAGATGAGAGAGAAGAGGAAAACTAAATATAATGATTTTTTTAGTGTATTTTATATTTGTACTCAATTTTGGCACACTTAAAAACGGTGCTAAATTTTGTCACTGTATTAAAGTGTGCCAGATTGTCATTAAACCGTGTCAGAATTTGGCACTGTTTTAAAGTGTGCCAGATTTTAAATATCAAGATGTGCCAAATTATTATTTTTGGTATAGTGTTAAAAGAAAAGATAATTTCATTCATTGTTTTAAAAAAATTACAATTGAATTGAAAAAAAATTACAACTGATAAAGAAAAAAAATAAAACTCATCAACAATAAAAAAATATTATCTAGAAAATGAAGGAAACTGTCGATGGGGTTCGAAAGAGCACCGATAAAATTTGAGATCACCTGAATTCTATTCTACAGTTACAAAGGACTTAAGTGGTAAAATTCATGTACTTTATGTAGTTTTTCATAAGTATCTTTACCTCGTATGTATAGAAATTGACGAGGGCTTCGTGGGTTTTCGACGGTGGCACATCCTCTTTAAATAAGTCATACGAGATGGGTGGGAGTCCGAGGGAGCCTTCTTTAAGGTATTCATTAAAGGAGTAAATTTCTCGAATGATTGGGGAAATTTCTTCCTCAATCATTCATAACTTTTCTCTACAATTGTTTGCATTTTCAAGAGCGTCTCGTAAAGACTCTGCTAGAACAACCGTTTTGAAGTTTTTGTGAATGAAATTTAGAGTCGTAAAGATTACAACAAGGTTACATTTCATATATAATTTTGATCCTAATAAATATGGTAGGTGGTGATTCCATTGATAAATGAAGTAAATAACATTTGAACTTCAAAGGTTTGAATGCATGTTGCCAATGTTGACTTAATAAATAATGTAGTCTATGGTGTACATGTATAATTCTTTTGGAAGAATGTCGTGTAGGTTTAATTCTTTTTTATTATTATGTGTACTTTTTAATATTGTGTGTGTACTTTAAGAATATTGATATATAACAAGTAAATAAAGCAAAATAAAGTGTGCATAAAGTTGTAAAGTACACATAAAATTTTGTAAGGTAGTAGTGTACTTTGTAATGTCATGGTTGTACTTTAGGATTCCTTGTTTGTTTTGGTCCAACAATGCATCGTAAATGCAAATAACCCCAAAGCACACGTGAAATTATTTTTACCTTTACATGTACTTTGTAATATTTCACGTGTACTTTGGGATTCTTTATTTGTTTTGGTCAGAAAAAGCAAAGTACACGCATAATACTACAAAGTACATATATCATAGGCTTGTACTTTACATGTTAGAATATATTTATTCCTACGTGTTGAATAGTCTGCGCCAATGGTGCCATTTTTTACTACAAATTATATGGAACTAAATTGAATAAAAAAATAAAAAAAATTACAATCATTTGTAGTAACAAAAAATTTCAAAAAATCTTTATAATTATTTTCCTTCCTATTAACAACTAGAGCATAAAAACTCACTAGCTATATATGCTCTTTGTTGGAGCATTTCGTCGTCTTCAAATGATGTTTTGAGTGCATTTATTTTAGAAATTTGTTCTATGAAGTATATACAGTACACCCCACAGTCAACACTGAAATTAAATTAAAATAAATATATCGGTTAGGATAATGTGAATGAAATTTGTTGAAATGTGTCATGATGAATTATGTGTGTATTTATTCAAGACTATTTGATCTTATCCATTATTTTGTCTCGCACATTAATTATCATTGAGTAGTTCAAAATTGACATCATAACTCAAGAGCCAGTTAATTTTTGTGTTTTCCTCGTTGGATAGTGCATCTTAAAATTTCACCCCTTTAAAGTATTTTTTTATTGTACATCTTTCACTTATTTGTGGTGCTTGATCCTTCAATTCGTATAACTTTTCTTTGAAAGCAGAAAATTGTTAAAAGGAGAAACCGTGAGTATATATAAAATATAAAAGTGCATGTAATGTAAATAAGTTTGGGGCGTAACCATCCTATTGGCCTCGTTGTAGTATAATGAGGATTCATTGATTTTTAACGGGTGGAGAGAGTCCATATGGACAACTTTATTTTCTTCTTTATAGAAAACTAAAAATGTAAAATGTCTTGCATTATCTCGTATTGAATGTCTCATGGGAATGAATAGAATATTAGAAATTCCAAAAAATTCCAAAATGTATTTTTCTATTTGCTCTTTCTGCATTTTTGTCATCATTATTTCGAACAGCTTCTTGTTAAAAGTAATAGATTTGATAGTAAGAAACAATATGATAATATATAGTTGAAGGTGATGGAAAAAACTTTAGGTTTTATTTTCCTTACCCAAGCATATAAGTTAAAAGCGTGCGTAGGTCGAAATCCATTTTCTTCATTTTCGTATCCATTAAACAGGCAAAGCATTGAATTATCTGTTTCACAGATTTAAAAAGGTAAGGATATGAAGATGAAAAAATTTAATGAATGTACTATGTTTTGATTACATACTTGGTTTGATATTTCTTCGCCTTTTAGTAATATTTTAATATCGTCGACACAAACTAATGATGAGTCTTTTCTTGTATAGAGACAATCGCTAAATTTCAAGACAAGAAATAATGTTAGAATAATATTTGAAACATGCGTATAATCTATTATCATTAAATAATATGTGTGTGATTTATGAAATATACACGCATAAAGTTCAATACAAAATGCGTATATTTTATAAAACCAATCATTTACTTGAGTAATAAATGCGTGTACTTTATTATACTATGAATATTCTTCATTTCAAAATATGTTTACTTTATAAAAATATTAGATTATATAATATGGAGATATAATTTAGAAAATTAACATGCATTGTAATATTCGTATACATACATAAGTGCATTATAGAATAAAAATAAGTGCATTTCAAAATAAAAATAAGTTGGTATGAAAATAAACAATAGAAGATTTACCCTGTATCCTTCTCCGGTGTCAAATATTCTTTCAATTTATTTTAGGCTTAATATGTAAGGTGTTTTGTACACTTGTAGATTTGCAGGTCTACTTCATGCGTTGCTATTGAAGAAGTCTTGCCTTTATTTTTCTCTCATTTTTATTTTTTTAATGGCATAGTGGTAGCCCTATTGACTTGTCTCTTTTTTCCTTTTGACTGCAATTCAACAAAAGCATCATTCGAAGGATTTCTATTCCTATATACTTTTGACAAATCATAAATAGGATGTGCATATATAAATTCTTCATCAATAATTTGCTTCCTGTCATCCCTTTTGTAATACCCCGTATTTTTTGGCGATATTTATTTTGGGATTAATTAATTAAATGAGAATTAATTGGGAATTAATTCGGGTAAAATACTAGCGAGTTGTGAGTTGGTATTTGACTATATTGAGTATATATGATGTTATATGAATATTGAATTATGAAATTTGACGTGAGATTGATATACGGCAATTTGGTCATTTTATTGGGACGCGTGTGATAGTCGCGTCAGGATATAATTATTTTATTTATAAAAGTGAATTTAAATTCTATTAACTGTATGGTCGTTTTGAGTGCGCCAACGCGTCCGAAAGGGTCGAGATAGTCAGAAAACACTAGCTGGGGGTTTATTTTGGGTCCCAGGGTATTTTTAGGCCATACCGGCATCTTATAAGGATAGTTTGGTAATATTGTATTTTTAGGAATTATTAATGACGAAAATTAGGAGTCTTTATCTGATTGGGAATAGACCCACTAAACCCACTAACCAACCCTTAATGACCCAATAAGCAACGGAGGTTATCAAATTAGGTTTCCAACTTTCCCAAAGAAAACCCTAGCCACCATAGCCACCTTTGGAGAAGAAAGCTTGTAGAGAGGGAATTCTGCAGAGAGAGAGAGATAACTTCAGCAAATCAACATCAAAATCAGAGATAAACTCAAGGCAAGTGATTTAATTCCATTTAATTTCAGAGAATGTTACTTCCATGTTAGATAATTCAAATTTATGTTTGTTCTTGGAAGATAATGAAAGACCCAAGAGTTTGGAAGTAGAATACTAAATTTTGATGAAAGGATTGCATGTAAAATCATATTTAGAGGACTAATCTGATGTTGATATATCTTGTAAGACACAAAAACGGATTTAATTGGATAAATTAAGGATTTAAAAATTTTAGGGTTCATGTTCTTGAAAAATTTGGGAAAGTGTACGTCCTAACATGTACTTTGCATTTAATGTTTTAAATGTTTTTAAAGCACTTGCAGGTTTTTAAAATATCTCCACATTCGGGATCTGACCCGTTTGCTTTCAAATCTATTTTTCTTGTAAAACCATTTTAGGTGCCCAGCCACAAGGACACCATGCATAGGATACTCATTCAGGTGACGAGCTGTAGCTGTTTGTGGAAGCTACAGGGATTTTCTTTTAGACGCTTCTATCATTTGGATTCCAGATTCAGTATCTATCAGTTGTAGGGCATGTTGCCCATTTCTATTAGAGACATCTTTTCATTCAGTTTTTCAGACTTTGGCATGTATTGATTCAGTATTCAGTTTAGTTATATCAGTTTGTGGTATTGTTGTGAGGAGTTTTCCTCCAGACTTTATTTACATTATGTGAGGGTTATTCTATTTACTTCATTATGGTGAATGGTGTTATTATTCTTCATTACACTTGTTGCATGTTAATCAGACTTTAATTAAAATTTGGCAACTTACTTTTTAAATACTAGGTGGTTAGTAATAATAAAATGTTTTCGACAGTGATGCTATTAACTGGACCAACTTGGCATTTTGAATTAATTTAATAAAGGAGTAGCTACCCGGTATTTAATTAGTCGGGGTGTCACACCTTTCTTGGATTCTCATAATCACTGGGTTCAGAATAGAAAGGGAGGACGACAAATCTTCTATCTTTTTTCTGCTTCCTGGAGAAAACAAAACATCATGTTTAACTAATAAACATGCCATAAGCCTCAATGAAAATAAACAAATATCGAACAATAAGAGAATTTATGGATTTACTAGATTGATAATGTATGGACTTCATTAAACTATGCGTGTACTTTATCAAACAATGAATGATCATCATTAAGAATGCGTGTAATTTATGAAATATGCATGTAGTCTCCATTATTTGCAAAAGTACACCTAAGTACACATGAAACATTCCAAAGTACACGTAAAAGTAAAAATAATTTCACGTGTACTTTGGGTTGATATGTGCGTACTTTATATTATGTACGATGTAAAATCAAGAAATCATAAAACACAAAGTACACACAATAATCACGTGTACTTTGGAATGTCTCGCGTGTACTTTATATTCTGTCCAAAGAATAAACAAGAAATCATAAAGTTCACACATAAAGTTACAAAGTATACGCAAATTTATATAATACCTTTTAATTAAAATGCGACAATGCGTGCAATTTAACTTAAATATGGACAAATAATTACAAATATATTTGTAATATCACAAAATTACCTTCTCATTGAGTTTAGTAAGAGTTACTTCTTTCTCGGTTAGGAAACTTTGGTTGGCTTCAGACAAGTAGTTATTGCTTTGTTGAAGCTGATGAGCTGTGATCCTCTGAGTTTCTGATGATTCTCTAGAAGCATTCAGTCTAATTTTTAAATTTGAATTTTTAATTTGAGTTCGGTCACAATCATTCTACATCGATTCCTCAAGTTTATTTTTCAACTCATTATTAAAAAAAATTGTTGGGCATTTTCCTCTTCCAACTTTTTTATTTGTTCGTTGAAGCTATCTTTCAACTTTATTGAAGCTGAAGTTTAAATAGTGTGTCGAATAGATCCTTATCTTGTCCCAACTTCTTAATATTCTCTTCAGTTTGAACCTTTGCTTCATTACTTTCTTTGAGTTGGGTATCTCTCTCCTTCAACATAAATTTCATCCCAACGTTATCTACAGTCAATTTTCTTTCCTTTTCAGCCGATTTGACTAACTCAGATTTCTTCTTAGACTTTTCCACTGCTTCATTTAATGGAATTTCCCAATCAGATTCCGATGAAGAACTTGTAGCTCCTTCTGGTTCTATTTATGGATTTGGTTATGATATCCCCAAATCCTAATTGGGCATGTCATCATCTTTCATTTCTTTTTCATTACTCTTTGAAACTTTCGTCTTTAAAGTACCTTTATTAATCTTATTATCATGCATCCATTCCTTTAATGTTCTTAAGCTACGCCGAAGAAATCTCGGTTCTTTGTCCTCCTTTTCCTCGATAGGATTGATAACATTAAACTTCTCACATACCTAATACTATGAAAATTGAATTAAAAATTAATAGTTATACCATTTAAACCAATTAATATGAGTAACAATGTAAATATTGTGAAAGTGCATGCATAATACATAAAGTACACGCAAATTGAAAATGAAATTTCATTACAATGTGCGTATACTTTTAAAATCATGCGTGTACTCTAACAAAGTACGTGCATATGTCATAAAATACACGCACATTACAAATGATTTGGCTCATAAAATGTGCCAGTACTTCATAAAACATGCATGTACTTTAACAAAGTACACGCATATTGAAGTTGATTTGTATTATTGCAATGTGCGCATACTTTATGAAATATGTGTGTAATTTAACAAAGTACACTCATATTTATAAAGTAAACACACATTGAAGATGATTTTTATTGCTATAATGTGCGTGTACTTTATGAAATATTCGTGTAATTTAACAAAGTACAAGCATACTTATAAAGTACACGCACATTGGAGATGATTTATAATCCTGCAATGTGCGTGGACTTTATGAAATATGCATGTACTTTAACATTGAAATATTTATAATGACTTTTCCTCACCTATAATTATTTGGTGCATCCACTGGTTGTGCTAGGCTTACACTCGGCCGTTTTACCGTGAGAGTTGATTCGAAATTTATGAACGACATAAGCCCAATCTGTGACAACCCGCTCACCAAAATATGGGGTGGCCAACCCAATAATCTAATACAACAGGAATCATGGATGGAATCATTCTCAGCATCACTACAATACAATAAGTATACGGGATAACCACCCAATAATTCAGAAAATGGGTTGCCAAAAATTTTGTTTTATTATAAGTTAAAGAAAAGAATTTAAGCAACCCAATTTGAAGAGAAAGTAGGAACCCAAGAAAACTTATATTATATCCACCACAAGTATACAATAGAGGGACCGAATATGCCGTCGGTCAACACGTACATAGAATGTATTCAACAAGTTTAATTTAAGTTACATAATATTTTCATTAGACAGTTACAAACGTTTGGGCCACACGCCCGAGTAAAGGACCCGATCATAACTAGAGTACAAAAATGAAAGAATCTACACAAAATATCCCATAATATCTGCAATGTATCACGGCTCCCAAAATACGCCAGGATAGGAATGTCAGAACGGGCATCCTTGCGACGGAGCACCTGAGCGGAAGAAGACTCATGCACAACAATAAATATGAACGGGTCAGGGCCCGATTTTATTTTATCACCCGATGAATAAAAAGTATGACAGTTATGAACAGTTAAGCATGAATGATAAAGATGAGAATCTATCAACATAATCTCAAAGCATAAGCTAAGACAATTTAAATGATTATAAATTTTATTTAGTTAAGCAAGAGGATATAAATGAATATCTTTAATTAAAAGCCTACATCATTTATCATTATTTCATTTCATATTTCCATTCTTTAGCGGGAATATAATTACTGTCGTATTCTCTATGTGACATTTATCATACATCAAGTCCCACTTGATTTATAATTGTTATATTCATATATATACAACGATTCTAAGACCGACCCTCCGAGTTTCCCCACTGGGCAGGTCCCTAAATATCTATCACCTTCCAGGGCCTGTCAACAAGACAACCTGGGCACCTAACGCAACGTCGGGAAGTATCCATATGCCCACAAGTGAGTCGTAACCACACCCGGAATTACCTCACTAGCGCAGAATATAACATATAACAATCTCGCATATGGTCGAGGACTATAGTCTTCCTGCGTTCATTTGTCAGGGGACGTCACCTCATGCGCGAACTTCCCTTATGATAGCATTTAGATAGGTGTGTTTAAGTAAATTATCATTTACCCTGTTCATTTCCATTTTCATTTCATTTTACATATGTATGGTTCATTTTATCCGAAACCATAATCCTTGAATATTCTCATTAGTATTTATCGTATCCTAAGTCTCGAATTATTCTCCAAGAGATCACAATATTTCTACAAGTTATAAGGTTTTATATACCTCAATTAAGCCCCTAAATTCTCCAAGTATGGACTTACAACTCCTAGGCTCCTAATAATTAACTAAAGGAAAGATATGCCCTAACCTCAATTTGTGCACCCCCGGAGAAAGCCCCGTTTAACCCATTTCTAATGTAGGGTATTGACTCAACTCATCTAAAACTCTAGGACTCTAGGTTTACTTCATAAAAGAAGGTTCCTAGGTCCTAAACCTAAAGAAAAGGGTTGGAATTGAGATAAGAAAAAATCACTCAAAATAGCAGGATTTCCGAATCGATTCGCCCTGGACCAATCGATTCGGGCGAATCGATTCGAACCATCCGAATTGATTCGATGATAAAAACCTAACTTTCTGCATAATTGCCGAATCGATTCGGACAGGCCGAATTGATTCGGTCCACTCGGACCTAGACACCGCCCTTGTGGCGAATCGATTATCCCTGTGCGAATCGATTCGCCCTTGCGAATTGGCCAAGCATGGGATAGGGGTTATGAACCCTAATTTCCCCAAATCTCATTCCTTCTCCAACCAACCTCATTAATTTAACCCATCAACTAATAAATGCATCTAACTACCATCAATTTACACTAATAAACATATAAATCAACTTCTAAGGGTTCCAAATCTACAAATCCCTCAAAATCCCAATTTGATAGACCATAACAACTACACAACAATCAATACCATTCATTCATCTTAAACCATATTTTAACAATTAGAAACCTTTCCTTAAGCTTGCAACTTCAGATTCTAGGAAGATGGAAGCAAGATCAAACTCCAAATCTTCAATTTCTTTCTTTCTCCTCAAGTTCTTCTCTTCTCTCTATCCCTCTAGTTTAATGAATATACACTTAAGAGTAATAAGTGAAATGCAAGATTAAATCGTGTCTTAAGTCTAAATTACCAACATAAATGGTTAATACCCCATTAAAATGTTTCACAACTACATATTTAAGCTATAACAAGTTAAAAGTGCCCAAAATACAAAAATGCAATATAGCACTTGTTTCGACTATCTTGCGCATTTCGGGACTAACTACGCCCTCCAAATTATCATTTGGAAATTTTAGAAGTCATTTCAAGTTCTAGTTTCATTTAAACCATACATGTCATTTAAATCTTATGACACTATAAAACACAACATGGTGATATTTACTTACACATATAGTAAACATGCAACAATCTTGGTAAATATTAACCTTTAACTCATTTAATTAATATTTACTCCATATTCCAACATTTTATATAATTATTTCACATAGTAAATTAACATAAAATAAGTTCTCAAAAGTGAGGGTTGTTACACAATCATACGTAATCATGTCATCAATATCGTCGATGTATTGTGTGAAAAATTCACCTAATGTGAAGTTTGAGTTAGAGAAAAGCAACATCATCATGAAATGGAGAGAAATAAGTTTTACAAAATCTTGCTTGCCCTCGTCGGTATCAAGTTCAACCGACTTCTTCAATCCCTTTGTAATATTTGATTTTTTAATTTTTACAATGGCATCAAAGTAGTAGCTTTGAGATTCAAGTCTAGGGGCAGATTGATCCATTCTCTTGTTTAGTTTCGTTTCCCCTTGCCCCTTTGTTATTTGGATCCCAAAAATTTGACTTATATCGTTGGGGATATTTAGGCATCACTAATCATCTCAAAATAATTTTTGTATACATTGTAGAGCATGAAAATGGTGAGAATATTTTTCTCACTCTTTTAATGTTCTCTGTCTTCTACTTTACCGCTGTAGTAGACATTAAATAAGTTCTAGAAAGGTGTCTTCTTAAGAAGATCAATATGCTTCTCATTCATTTTATTGCGAATATCCAGCAAATCATGATAGAAACTCAAGATATTCGATCAATATTGGTCATTTTTATGAACTACCCTTGTTGACTTCTTTGTATTCTTTTTATTTCCTTTTGTTGGCCTTTTCGGGATCTTTTCCTTCTGCGCCCTTGTCTTCAAAGTTATTTCTAAAGTAAATGCAAAATTTAAAGTAAAATCATATATATTAAGTTACACGAATAAAGAATATTGCACACACAAAACATAAAGTACATGAATTTTGTATTGAAAAAAAAATACATTTGAACAGAGTACTAGAATGTTATACAAAAGTACAAGCAATATTCTCTTAAAACTTCATACAAATCTCAAAAAATACAACAAATACGTAATACAATGTTTCAAAGAACAATTGCCTATAGTCCGTTACATGGTAATACCTAAGACTTGTTGTTTGACAAGTTAAAAACTAAGATTCTCCGTTAGTAACATATTCAGAAAAGAAGTGATACAATAGATCCATGATAAATGTACCATCATTTTCAATACCTCTTAAGCAATAATGCTCAATTTTTTTTGCCAAATCTTTCGCTTTCGATTCAGTTAGTTGAATCATTTATACATCACAAGTGCACTTAATGTCTTCAAAGTAGTAGTAAAAGTCAAGTAACTTTTTCTCTCTATCATTGATGGGAAGCAAAAAATCAATTCTATCATTGCTAGTAGTATGAAGACCACATATATATTCCATAAGGTATAGGAACTTTGGAATGTACAAAATCAATCTCAATGTGCGTGTACTTTATGTATGATGCGTGTACTTTCATAAAGTACATGCATAATACATAAAGTACACACGTTATTAATTGACCAAAATCATTTACTACATGCGTGTATTTTATGTGTTATGCCTACACTTTATGAAAGTACATGCATAATACATAAAGTTCACGCACATTCAATTGGAGAAAATCATTTTCACTTTTGCATGTACTTTATGTATTATGCGTGTACTTTCATTAAGTACACGCATAATACATAAAGTACACGCCTATTTTGTTCAATTCAATACTACCATAATAATGTACGAACTATTAAATGTCACTGGTTTGGACCATAATCAATACGACTTATAAAAAATACACAGAGTTTACATATACTCCCCAGTCCTTAATAAATTCCGCAGGCGCGGACCACAATTAATATAGGAAGTGGAATAATATACAGAGCATGTATATATTACCATTCCTAAATAAATGACACTAAAGCGGACCACAATTAATACATGACCTATACAAATTCAAATACTGTATGCATATTCCAATCATGTATATGTTCCCAGTCCTCAATAAATGATATATCAGGAGTAAATGTATAGTGATGAAATACATAAATGTATAGAAATCAACATGCAAAAGTATGTTTTGCATTTAAAATCAGGGCAACAAATGTACAAGTTATATTCATACTGTATTTTTTCATATCATTAACAAACACAAATTGTTTCATCAATTCATGTATAATGTCTATAATTTATACATATGAGAACAAAAAATACATAATAAAATAAGCAAAAAGTTACATAAAGCCTAAGGAAACAAAACTAGTTCATGGAATACACAACATAACACTCAAAATATAAGGACAAACATGTGATATCAGAAATATAACACTAAGAGCACAACATATATAGAGTGTATGGTATAATATCAAGAACCAAACTTAAGAACATAATATTCAAGATAATTCACAATAAATTACATCACATACATGTATATAAGCATGTTTTTATACCTTTTAGTTTTGTTTAGAAGAATTTGACTCAGAATGTGAATCGTTTTTTAGAATTTCCACGATTAGGGTTTTGATCACTTGAATTTTTGTGAAGTGTGTTTGTTTTGAAATTAAAGGGTATTTGTTGTTATTGGACCAAAATTTGATGAAGAATGAGAATCGTTTTTGAGTTTTGATAGAAGAAACAGTACGCTTAGGATTTTGATCGAATAGACGATACACACTTTTTGGCGCTTGAATTTCTATGAATGTGTTTGTGTTTCAATTCAGGGTTATTTATATGTTGGACCTAATCATTTAAAATTTGTTGGGTCTGGATTTAGAGTCCAAAATTGTTAGTCCAAGGACTCGACAGTAAAAGCTCCAATTAAAAATGAGGGTTATTTAGGATTGTTTGCTTATGAATTATAATAATATTTTTTATGCTTAAATAAAATTCTGGTGAGAATTTCCGTTTAACACATTTATTTTTTAATACTAAATTATAATATTTCTCACTTTAAATCCTATTTTAAAAAAATAATAAAATGTTGTATTCTAAATACTGTTTTTTATTTTTGAACTCAGAATCGTTCATTCTCCATATTTTTATTCATTTATACATTAATATATAATACATATATAATGAATAATTATGTGTATAATTATATTAAATAAAAATTATATATGTGTATGTACACAAAATTATGTATATGTATGTGTGAGTTCAAGAATTATCACAATAAGAAATCTAGAAAGTAATATGGAGATGAAAGAATAAATTATCACACACAACACCATAGATACGTGGTTCGATAACTTATCTACCTTCACGGAGAGGTTGGTTATTGTTTTCTTATTAGTGTCTCTTAAGTAATCGAAGTTACATTCATTTGTCCCGAGTTGAGGTTTACATTTTATAGTTGTAGAAATAAGTGATTGAATTGAATAGGTAACTCAACCATCTTGTAGATAACTGGTAGGTGTCCTTGAATATCTTGTTCGAGATCATTGGTAACCGATTTGAGTCTATCTCCATACATTTAACTACATGTCAAATACACGGATCCAAAGTAAAAATTCTGAGTTAGGTTAGGCAGTCCCTTCTGTATGCTGGGTTGGTCGGCTACAATATTAGGCTTAAATAAATGCCACTTGGTCATTTAAATCAAAACTTTGTGACGTAAACTACACGTCAATGGCTAAAAGAAATAAACCAAACCCTAATTTTTATAGAGAGAATCAAAAGATGTCTTATATTTCAAGGATTGCAAAAGTAAGTACAAAAGAGATTATAAGGGTATTTATGTTGGAGGGATTACTTGCTAATCAAGTAATTAGCTAAAATGACTAAAAGGATAAACTAAAAATGAAAGAATTCCTAATTAGTCCCAAATATGTCTGGAGACTAATTAAAAGGGAAAATACCTAAAAAGAATTAAAAATAGAAAATAGTATTAAAACGAAAAATAAAAGGAAAATAACAATGGATTCTCATCACTCCCCCCCCCCCCCCCCCCCCTAAAAATGAGTTCGTCCATGAACTCAAAGGGGAAGGCCTAGAGAGTCCCCCTTCAAAATTGTAATCAATGCATGACCATGAGGATGCTCTGTATCATCAAGGTACTCCTATGTCTGATCCGTTGCTAAAAGGGCTCTCTGATGCAGAATAGATCAATATGAAGCTCTATGTCTCACGTTTCTGCAATTAAAGTATGAGAATGTGGGAGGACCTAAATGTGTCACAGTGGAAGTAGTGGTGGCTGGAGTAGTGGCAGACGATATCGATGCTGATATTGTAGGAGGAGCAGAAACCAACGAAGGTGGATGTCAGGATGATGGAGGAGATATAGATGCTGCATGACAGGCCTCGACCTTAGTAGCATACTATACCGCCTTGTGAAAGGTCAGTATTTCTCTCAACCCAAATATGTTATTAGAGCCCTAGAATGTAGCGGCTAATCCACTGATCCTCAATCTTGAGAAGGTGAGCTCAAGTGCAAAGGAGATGAAATTGCTCTGTGTAATCTACCATTGAGGACGTATCATGATGGAGAGACTGGATGCGCGTGAAGAGGTCCCGCTCATATATCGGGGGTATGAATGAGGCCTGAAGAGTGGCCTTAAGGTTGAGCCAGTCCTGAATGGGAGGTAGTCCTACAACCGTCCTACGGTCACTACACCAAAAAGGCTAAATTATCACCTTTGAGTCGGCCAGCCTTATCACGGTCATTGATCATGACAAGTTTGTAACAAGTGTTATTGTCATGGACTTTTCACGGTCAAAGACCTTGATAGGTCCATGACAACTTTGTTTACTAAAAACCCTACCACCTCTTTTTTCCCCACTGTTTTCGATTCCCACCAAATATCTCTCTTTATCTCTCTATCTCTCTCTCTCTCTCTATCTCTATCTCTCTCTCTCTCTCTCTCTCTCTCTCTCTCTCTCTCTCTCTCTCTCTTTCCTTTGTATATGTGTGTGTAGGACTACATGTGTATGTGTGTTGGTGTGGGTGGGTGTGGGTGTGGGTGTGGGTGTGGGTGTGGGTGTGGGTGTGGGTGTGGGTGTAGGTGGGTCTGTATGCGTGGGGAGGGGGGGCGACAAGGGGGGTAGAGTGTGTGTGTGTGGGGAGGGGGTCGGGTCAGTGGGGGTAGGGTGTTTGGGGTTAGGGGTAAGGAGGGCAGGGGTTAGGGGTGTGTGTAGGTGTGGGGAGGGGAGGGGGACAGTGCATGTGAGGGGGTTTCAATATTTTTCACGCGGACCATATTTATGCTATGTAATAATATTATAAATGACTGGAGACATGTGAAATATATAGATGGACCTCCTTATGACGCAACACACCCTTGTAAAATAATTACTTGTTCCTCTTTGTGCAAGAACACAGTATGAACCCTTACTTGAGAACTTGTTATTGTTAATATTTTTTTGTCATGTAGACGATATAAAGAGTATGGGATACATGTTGATTCTTGGTTTGGTTAATGATTTGGTTAATAAACTTTTTAATTTGTATACATTGTAATTGTATAGGACCCATTTCTTTAAATTAAAATTGAATTTAAATTGGTATTAGTATTGATATTGGTGTAAATTGGTATAAATTGAAATTAAATTTGAAATTGTATTGGTATTGGTATAAGTTTTATTTTTTATGCGTACTTTAAAATAAATGAAACATACTTTAAATTACATAATGAAATGAAACATACTTTAAATTATATATAGTGCGTATAGATATTAGCCTTCTAATTCTATGCGTACGCATTCAATAGCTCTTAGAACCATTCGAGAGTCATTACCCCCTATAATGAGATCTCTCGAATTGTCCCGTTTGGGACTGCATAGTTTCTATATCATAATATTATTAGTGGCTTAAACTTGTTACTTTTGAGGGAAGTTTTGCAGTCGTATCTTAATGTTCTCTGGGTACATACTGGATGATGCGATGTTAAGTGTTATTTCAATTGATAAATTTAAACAACACTCACACTTGAGAATCTATGTCGTGTACCTTGGAGAACTATGGGGATAAGTTGCCAAATTTTCCTCCAATTGGAATAATGTGCATGAATTGTTAAGTATATTACAGAAATATGGGGTCTTGCATGGGATAGGACCACTCACCCTTTAGAGGAGATGGATGAAATAGGAATTAATATTATAAATCGAATTTTAATTTTAATTTCAAATTAAAATTGAATTTGAATGCACGAATAAATTTATGCATAGAAACTAGCCTTGTACTTCATATGCGTCCGCATTCAATAGGTGATTATTTATACTAATGGGAACTAAATATTCACACTTTTGTTTATGCAAATTACCGAATATACGCTTCTTACCCATAATAGGTGATTGTTTGTAGTAGTTGTGATGGGATATCCTAAATACAAATAATGGATAGGTGAGACAAATAAATTAGGGGATGTGTTTCGCATAGGTGCTTATGGATTTTTGAAATACGCAAAGAGATATCATAATGATGAAGAGTTTTCGTGTCCGTGTGCTAGGTATAAGAATGGTAAGATGTTTGAGTGAAAAATAGTTAAACTACATTTGTTAATATGGGGTATGTAAGATAGTTATAGAATTTGGGTTTTTCATGGGCAACCAAAAGTTCCTTTTGTCCCCGAGCAACCTTCACAACAACCTTCAACAAGTAGGATGGATGTACAAGGGGAGGATGACAATGTAGATCATAATATGCTAGAGGATTTAGTTGATGATGCGTATGGAGTTCATGAAGTGGAAGAGAATGAGGTCATTATCGATGAAAAAGGTTTAGGTGCTTATGAAGATATCGGGATAAACCTTGACGATGACTACCAAAGTTTAAAATTTAAGGTGAGCTAGACGTTATAAACTAGCTGTGAGAAAGATAAAATAAATTTACATGCCATGGTTGGTTTGCATAGTTTAAAGACCCAATATGGTTTGTCTGGAAATAATGTGACCGAAATTTTGAATTGAGTGAAGGGCTTTCTACCCAAGAAAAATACGCTTCCAAACAGATATCCTACTATTAGGATAAAAATTCTTGTGAAGTTGATCCTAGAACCAATTTGATCATAGTTGACATGTTCAAGTTGAAGAGCAACAAACATGTGAGCGATGAGCCATTTGTTTGTTCTTTTTAAAAGGTTAAGCAAGTGTTTTACTCAGAGTATATGAACAACGAGCCATGGTCAATCGTCCTATATGCACCAAAGTGTCTAAACAGTAGTGTGGATGGCTTAGATGCTCCTACCAAATATCAATCCATTTTTTATGATAACCCGAATTCGAAATAATTCTTAGATTCATAATAAGCATTCAAATTATTTGTAATGACTAGTGGTTGTATTATTCTGTGTTTTATTATTATTGGACAATAATTTAATGTTTTTTATTCATTTGTACTTGAACATTTTAATGCTTATAATAACCAAGTGAATATGTTAATTAGGATTTTAATCAATTTAAGCATTAATTCAAAGTCCATGACCTGGGAGTGTGGGGGAGAGGGGGGCAATGTGCGTGTGTGTAAATTGAATTTGATATTGGTATAAATTGGTATTCGTATTGGTATACATTGAAATTGATATGAATTGATATTTGTATTGGTATATATTGTTATTATCGGATTTGAGCATTAATTCAAATTCCATATACATATTTGTAGTAATAATAATAATTTTTGCCGAAAATGACTTCATATGGGTGTTGTAGCAGAGGAGACGAGGGATCCTCGGCCAGTAGGCCCTCAAAATGGGGAAAATCGTGGTCAGTCGTCGAGAATAAGATGGTATTATTGGATAGAGCGCTAGAGTTACTGAAGGCGATCGTTGGCCCGGGGTAAAATGATTGGAGGGCCGTGCCTATTGACCTTAAGATGAACATCTGGGGGGTACTACAGGTAGTATATTTGTATTTATATTTATAAACAACTAACACTTAATTTATTTTTGGTTTTTATTTATTTGACAGGAACAATTCGGCCTCCCCCACTTCTCCGCGACTCCACGTTGGAGCAACTGAGGGATCAATATAAAACGTGGAAGAAGAATATGCGGGTATGGTACTTTGGAAAGACTTGGGAGTCCATTCTGAGAGTACGTGACACAGCCCCCCCCAAAGGAGCCGATCACATTGGCACAGTGGCAAAAGTTTGTCAATAATGAGATGGATTAGGGGAAATTGGCATCTCGCCAATTGAGGAGGGACAACCGAGCAAAAAAGTTGGGCGTGCACTACTCCGGGCGGACGTCTTATGTCGAGGTGGAGCACAAGATGGTAAGTTTTTATTTTTCTTTAATTTTAGTTTTATGTTGTTCTAATGTAGCATTACTTTGCATTACTTACTAATTCTGTATTATTTTATTTCAGGACACGGGGAGTGGCTCTGGGGGTAGGCCACATAGGCAGATGAAAAAGGGAAAGGATAAGGAGGTGGCCTGGAGCATCGCATCCACTATTGTAAGTTATAAATGCTTAATTTTTTTAATTACATTATAATTTTTTTATTTACTTAATTTACTAATTGTGTACTTTTTGTCTTTTTAGACAAAGCTTAAAGAAGTGCATGATTCACAGTCTGATGCTGACAAAACATATTTAGCTATGGATGCACTCAACCAAGTGCTTGGGGTGGATTGCAAGGGGAGGACTAGGGGGTGAGCTCACAGGTGGGAAAGTTGAGGATCATCGGAATGGAGACGAGAAACACCGGGTTGGAACATAAGGTGGACACCCATGACTATAAGCTATCAAGGTTGGAGGAGACGGTCCTAGATATGTACGCCTTCATGAAACATCAGTTGGGAAAGGGTAAGGGCAAGGGGAAGGAGAAAGAGATAGAGGTAGACAAAAATATAACTGCTTCATCGCCGATACGCACTGACTCAATGCCATATGATGATCCATTTCCCATCGTGACCCCCATCGAGCAGCCTATGTCAACAATCGATTGGTTGATCATGTTTCTACTCGACATATATTGTAGGGAGCCGATAGCGAGGGGGTTAAGGGACCTAGGCTTCGGCCCGAGTATGCTGGTTTATGGACGTCCCCTCTAAGAGATTGAGGTAAGAGTACGCGTCACACATGTGGTGGACGGAAAGGATAACTAACCTTTGTGGTTGTGTGTATAATGAGGCGTTGAGCATATTAAGGGGTGTCTCAATTCATATGTCATGTGGCCTTTCTTTCTTCTCCGACCTGCTCAAGATCCTTCTTCATGACATTATTTCTATCTTTTATATTTTGATATTGGATTGTATTTGTATTTTTTTTTTATTTTGGTACATGTTGGTTGGATATGGATATTTGCATTTCTATTTTATTTGGATATGGATTATATATTCCATGATTTGGAACATTATTTTTATTTTATTTTATTTTAATATATGCTGATTGGACAGTACAATTTTGCTATAATAGGTACAAATATACTGTTGGATAGAAAGGTCATAATGCCCAATAGCAGTTTTTTAAATTTTGCCCAGAATTGTCACAGTAAAAAACCGTGACAAGTCCATGACAAAGAAACTTGTTACGGACTTGTCACGGTCTTTGACCATGAATTTTTTTGGGTTTTGTCACGAACTTGTCACAGTCTTTGACTGTGACAAAACTTATCAAGGTTAAAGATCGTGACAGAACCGTGACAAGTCTAATGAACTTGCCACGTTCTTTGACCGTGATAAGTCCGTGATAAAGATAGCTATCTCCCCCAAACTCGTCACGATCAAAGACCATGACAAGTCAGCTATTTTTGTGTAGTGGGTAGCAAAGATCATTCCACCAAACTCGGACAAAATCTTGAAATTTGTCGGCGGCTAGAAGAACACATGAGCGGCCCTAAACCCGCTTGTAGTAAAAAATTGTCTCCATTGCGACTAGCCAATCAGTTATATCATCCGTGGAGAATCTACCATTGAACATAGGAATATATATATGCATATATCCCCATGGACACTACGACAAAGTATCTGAAGTGCAAATGAAAGTGGGTCTCCATCCTGATGAACTCCTAAATACATCACGTCAATCGACACAGGTACAACAGGATCAATCGGAATTGGTGGCATCTGGGCAGGTGGTAGATGAAGAGGATGAACATGTGGGGCCGTGGGAGGTACTGGGGGACCACGAGGAAGATGGGGACACGTGACAATCAAATGGCCACGCTTTTTGCAATAATGTCAATGGAGGTCCCAAAATGGAACAAAATGATGGGTACCAGGTGGGGGAATCCAATCTAAAATGGTACAATGGGTGTCTCCCGCGATGTAGGAGGAATCAGAGTAGGATAGGTAGAGATCATAGTGGGACGGCGCATGATGTGAATTAGGAAGGGGGTGGGTGGTGAGGAATGTCAAAATGTGCACCACGGTCATAAGGTTGATCGAGGAGGTTAAAATTTTGACAAAGACTGGGTGGACCAGAATTGGGTTCAAGGCTTGGGATGTGTGGGATATGATAAGGGTTTGTGTCTATTTTTTTAGGATCAGAACATGTAAAAATATGTGTTGTGGTTGGAAAACCCTACAAAGTCAAGATGATGTCTTTTTTTCAATGAGATTGATGGTGTTAGGTGGGTTCTTGGATTTAAACGAGTGGGGTAGGTCATTGTTTTTAGAACCCTAAAGGTTCATGTTGTTCGAATGTGATTAGGGTGTGTGTGGTTGTTATCAGGGTCAGAAAAACCATCAAAATGGTGGTTCGCGGTCGAGCAACCATAACGGGGTGACCTATTTGACTCTGCTGCTCTGTTAAGTGGCTCACGGTCGAGTTCTGGTATCAGACCTACTAGAAGAATAGGTAAAGCATGTCAGTTTGGTAGGCTATGAAATGAGTCGGGTTATTCTTAGATCGGGATGGTCGCGCCCTTCTTGATTTTTGGGATCTGTTCGGGTGTTGACTTATGGTGTAGATACCCTAGGGTTTCAGTATCTTGGTTGGGACAGACTATTGCGCACTTGGTTCTTGGTTGAGACTGATCGTCTTCTTGGTTGACGCGTCTCCCACCGGGTTCAGACTACCCTTTGCGCAATTCATTCCCCAACGGTTTTCTGAGGTAAGTCGTCGCGATGGGCCTGCTAAATTGTTCAGTTATGGAAACGAGATCGGTTGTTCCCGAAACCCCCACAGAAGCAAGTTGAAGGCTGTTAGGATTTGCGCACGTTATGAAGTTGTGATCTGCTGCTAGGGTTTATGTAGATTTCTGCTCACCCATTTTTGCGAAATTCTGAGTGAAGATTTCTTTTTCGGGCCTTTGAGGGGCAAATTCTGGCTGGACATTGGTGGAAGTGGCTTGAATTTTGAAAATTGTTGTAAAAAGGCCTTGAATTGTTCTTGTTGTTTTCGAACCATCTCTTCCAGTTTGCGATCCATTTGATCTTTCAATTCTTTCATATCTTCCAATTGAGTCTTAGATTTTCTTGGAGCCATTACGAGTAGTGTACGATTTGTTGATACATTTACACACATCGATACGAACTAATACACAAATACCAATATTTGGAGCGACACCCGCTCTGATACCAATTTGACTTAAACTACACGTCAATGGCTAAAAAAATCAACCAAATCCTAATTTTTAGAGAGAGAATCAAAAGATGTCTTATATTTCAAGGATTATAAAAGTAAGTACAAAAGAGATTATAATGGTATTTATATGGGAGGAATTACTTGCTAATCAAATAATTAGCTAAAATGACTAAAAGGATAAACTAAAAATGAAACAATGCCTAATTAGTCCCCAACATGCTTGGAGACTACTTAAGAAGGGAAAATACCTCAAAAGAATTAAAAATAGAAAATATAAATAAAAAGAAATAACAACGGATTCCCATTACTTTGTTTGACACGGTGAGCGAAACCCTCATCGAATGTTATGGATCTAGATTCTCAATTGCGTGTCATTCACTTAGACTTTTTCTCTATGGCTTCTAGAAATACCCACGCGTCAACCTCAATTTTCTGGGTAAAATCACCATTGCATAGTGGCTCAAGCATAGTTCTATTATTACAATCAAACTCCTCATACAAAATTTGGACATGGCATCCCATCTCAATCCCATAGTGCGGACATTATAGTGGGAAATACTTGAATCGCTCCTAATACATCCACAAGACTTCTCCCTCATGTTGGCTAAATGTGTGAATGGTTTGATGTATCGATGTCTTCTTTTTGTTGGGGAAGAATTTTTGTAGGAAAGTGACACTCATTTGGTTCCAAGTGGTGATGGATTCGAGTTCTAGGGAGTTAAACCAATATTTTTCTTTGTCTTTCAATGAGAATGGGAACAATATAAGTTTAACAGTCTCGTTAGTGAGTTATTGGTACTTAATAATCCCATAAATCTCTTCAAACTCACGCACGCGAAGATAGGGTTCCACTTTTTTGGTTTTCCAAAACACGAAAAATAATAAGATTGTTACCGAAAGGAATTGAAAATTATTCGCGTTGTGTTTGGGTTGAAATATGCATGAAGGTTGACTAGACCTAGTCGGATAAAGGAAATATTTAAGGTCACGTTGTTCTAAGTCATCTTCCATCTTGGTGAATATAGAAAATCTACCTACGTACGTGTTGGGAATTCTCAACTCCACACTCGTTAAACAACTGTTATGATATTGACACCAACCCTGCATACTCTAAGCTCACTCCAAATTCTTTTTTTTCTTCTTATCCTTTTCGATTTTTTATTTGAATATTGAAATCTTGAAATATATATATATATATATATATATATATATATATATATATATATATATATATATATATATATATATATATATATATATATAGGGAGAGGTTCTCTAGTGAACCAAAAAAATGGACTTTTTAATGGACCTTAACAAAAAAGACATAATAACACATTAATTTTAATTCCTATAGTGTAATTGGTCCGCGCCAGCGGCATCAAACACGTGTGTCGATCGACCCCCAACCCCCCCCCCCAACCGCCGCCCACTCACCCCCCCCCCCCCCCCCCGCCCCCATGGCAGCCCTGCTGTCATAAGGGCTACCATAAGGGCTGCTATGGTGATGGTGGTGGGTGGGTGGGGGGTGGGGGGGAAGGGTGGGGGTGGTGGTGGTGGTGGGGCGGGGGTAGTGGGGTCTCGACTGCTGCTGGCGCGGACCAATTGCACTATAGGAATTAAAATTAATGTGTTATTATGTGTTTTTTTGTTAAGGTCCATTAAAAAGTCCATTCTTTTGGTCCACTAGAGAACCTCTCCCTATATATATATATATATATATATATATATATATATTATTTTTGAAGAAAAGTTAAAGAAAATAATTTGACTCAAACTGTATAATTCCTAGCTAATACAAAGCAAAATTGAATTATCTAATTTAGATGAAGGGAATTTTAATTTTAAAATGTAGTTCCCAAGATTAATCGATGACAACAGGGATTTCTGAATTATTTTTTCTAATTACACAACCCCTAGTATTTGACAAGAGAGAATATAGAAGAGGACCAACTGTGGTTGTTGTCTCAAGTCCCAATTTATCTCCTAGTAGGTGGTCGATACGAAGACACATTAAAAATCACAAATCCTAGACAATATAAACTAAACTGATTTGACAAGTTTGAGTTGGAGTAGCTTTTAATTTTATCATCGGTAAGAAGTTTCTTAGGAGGTATGCGATATCCTATGACTAAAATCTACTTGATTTTAAATTAAATGTGATGGCTCGGGATATACAAATGCTTAGTTAATTAGTATTTTCGGGTCAAGGAAGGCTGATGAAATCCCAACCTTATCTTTCACATGAGTTTTTTCCTCACGTCAATTTACTTAATGTACTAATTTAAATGCAAAATTAAACCACGTGGGAGTACATAAAAACTTAGCTCTAGCGTGAACTTTTTACAATTACTTACTTATGTTGAGTCGAAATTTAAGTTCACATCGAGGGGAGAAAATGTCGTCTACATTTTAGTCATCCTTGAGAGTTTCTTGTTCTAATGGTAAGATTGCACAAGTATTATTCACAGCCGCTCACCGTTGCACACTTTTTTCGAATCTTTCGGAACTTTTCCCTTTTTTTTTTGCCTTTTCCTTCATTTTGTTTTTTTTCCTAATGTGCTACTGAAAAAAACTGCACCAAACACAAAGTACAACACAATAACATATAAAAAATAAAAATAACACAACACAAGCACGAGCGGTATTTTAACACAAAACAAAAAAATCAAACACATTTATGAAATAAATTTTTAATTATTTATTATATTTTGGAAATAACAAAACTAATACTCGAAATAAAAATTATTGTTTGAATTTCTTTTTTTTTAAATTTTTTATGGACAACTTAAATAAAAATAAAAATTTGAAAATTTTTAGGAAAAAAAATTATTTTCGAGTTTTGAAGTTTTATGTACTTTTATGGAATTTTTCTAACAAAAATGCAAAAAAATAAAAAATAAAAACTAGAATGTCACAATTTTTTTAAGGAAAATTATACAAATCCCCGACAACGGCGCTAAAAATTTTCTTTTGAATTATAAATTACTGCAAGTGCACGAACTATTAATGATATAGCTTACGAAAAATACGAGTCAAATCCACAGAGATTTGTCAATTTTAAGGTTTGAAATAATTGTAATTATCCAACTAGATTAAATTTTTTAGAGATAAGATGAGAATATAAAATTATGCTAATACGAATAAAACGTGCAACTAAGAAATATGAAATCAATTATGTGAGAAAACTAGTACGTTAGATCCATTTATCATATTTAACCAATACTATGCATTAATTTAAATTCGTCGTTCCCGATTTTATAACTCAAATTAAATGGACTCTTACCGTGCTTAATTTGGAAAATAAAACGTTTAAGTTTACAATCAAATTTAATGTCTCTAATTTTAGACATTTGAAAGAGTAGCCTTTAAGAATGAGATATCAATTAATTTAATAAAAGTATAACCCAACAAAAAAGCCAAAGGTTTAAAACACACTTTCATATCGTTATAAATGAATACTAAACTTTTAAAGCTTTTAAAACCTATCGGGAGAGAAAATAAATTTAAACTACACACAATATTTATCAAACATAATACACTTCACCTAGTCCTAGTAAAGAAATTAAGCTAGCATGATTGAAGACATAATAAAATTGCAAGAATGAATTATAACTTTTATTAATAAAATAAACTTACAAAGTTTGTGTCTCACAAATAATCTTAACAAAATTTATCCCATAAAGATGCAATTCTTGGCTTCAAATTCAAATAAAACTCTCAAAATATAACTACTAAATTTTTTTGATAAAGTAGCTCACTAAAATTCTCTATCAAAATAATAAGTCCAAATGTCCTTTATATAGGCTACTGAGTGAGGTCTTTGGATAGTGATAAACACAATTTAATTGGTTATTTTAAGATTGGTCTAAAAACCAACTATTAAATGTGTATCAGCATTTTTTTAGGGTTTAACAAAAAGTAGGACTCCTAAAAATGTGTTGCATTTGCATTGTGTTGCCACTTAAGAGCATCTCTACTGGTGATCATCAATGAAAGGTAAAGTTAGAGAACCAAAGTGGGGTTTGTCTTTCTTTCAACACGGAGGTACACAATGGTGAAAGGCTGAAAATTGTAAAGTTAACTTCCTACGAACAAATGTTGTTCGTAGGAATTCCTACGAACATCATTTGTTCGTAAGAACTCAAATACCTAATAAAATTGATTATTTATATTTGATATTAACTTCCTATGAACTTCAGAAGTTCGTAGGAATTACTACGAACTTCAAAAGTTCGTAGGAACATTTGCAAATTCTGTTCACGTTTTGTATATCTGCAGAACCGCTACAAATTGTATTGGAGAATTTGTTGGCTAAGCCTCACCACTGCAGTCAGTTAAATTTGTAAAGATGAAAATTTTGCTGGCATTTTGCATCACCAATGTGGATGCTCTAAGGAAGCATTTCGTTGGTCTCTTAGAGGCGTTGGCCTTATATGATGCTTTCTTAAAAGGAAGAGGGGTCAAGATGAATCGAATCCTTGACCTGTTACGTCCAACCATCAACCCAAATCGCATCACAGTTATATAACTGCTTGGTTTATTTAGAAATCAATAAATTTTTGCTTATTGTTTTTTTTTTTTACTTTGGCCCCTTAAACTTCCAACTCTTTCAATTCTTTACATAATCTTCATAACTCTTTCAAATGTTATCGGATCGTCATCAAACTTCAAGGATATCTGTAAAAATATAAAATAACTTATATTAATTCAAATTCAGACCCTTAAAGTTTAAAAAATTACCAATTTACCCTTATTTATATTTTAAATCCCAAAATTCATAACTTCTCCCTTTTAACTCCAAATTTAACTACATTTCAAGGAAAACTTTATATTGTCTAGATAAAATTTTATAAATTACTTTTAGACCTAAATTTATTTAAAATGATCGTTTCACCACTCGAAGTTACAAAAATTGCAGTTTTAACTCGACTTTTATTCAAAGTTGTATTTTTCTTTATAATTACCAAAATTATTTTAAAAGCTCATAATTTATGATATAATGGGCGGAGAAAGGTTTAGATTTTGGCATAATTAATACGAATCAATGCACTCATTAATATTTATGAACCAAACAATTCCATGGATAATATGTGCATTTTCTCAGGGTCATTAAATGTGATTGTGTTTATGTAGACCTTCCAACGAGTTTTCAAGTCACGTTTTTGTTAGTTTTTATCGGATTCGTGTCTAAGAGGAAGAATATTTTATTGTGTAAAAAATCATATTCAAAGTCGACCCGTTAACATAACGGGCCGTGTCGTGTTCACTCGTTATTACCCTTTAAGATAATAAATTATTTTGAATTGTACTAAAGTTGACATAGTAGCTCATTTTTAAATACGATTAGATCCATTTATTCATTGACATTACTAACTCTCTCATTTAGTAGAATTTGTTATGATTAAATTGACATCAAGGTACTTCATCTCCTTATAAGTCTCAACAAGATATCTTATTTAGCTAAATTAATGGGTGTTAATAGATCTTATCGGGTTGGCACTAATATCATTCAAATCCATTAAGGGTCGACCTATTAACTTATAACTTTGTGTTGGTTGGTATCGTGTTATCGTACTGTGCCTTTCGCCTGGTTTATGTCTATGTCTAAATGAAGATGAGGACTAACAAACAAATGCAAAAATCTTAAATAATCAAGCGATAGTAACATGTGCGGAGAGTACCACGTGTTCATGCTCAACTCTAATAAGGACACTACACGAATGTGATACGTGTTCCACATGTTTTACACTATACAAATACATTTTTTTTTACGTGAAAAAGTATTATGTCTTTATTGGTATTCAACACAGACGCGTGATACCGTCCACGTATGGTAATATATCTCAAAATAAACATTTAGACATTTGCAGGTGTATGCACAAATTAGCAGGCAATTTTTTTGGAATGTTTAATTGAACATAAAGATGTTATTAAAAACTGGAGTATTATGTTTATGTAATAAAGAAAAATGAAAAAATAGGTGGCGGTAATGTAGAGAATATTCACTCTTGCTTGACATTTGATCTGCTGCATAGATTGTTTTCCATCTTTACCTTTTGTTACTTGTGTTGTGAACCCACCATTTTGTTTGTCGCGGCTATTACTTTTCTCTTCGTTTTAAAAATATTAAGAGATTGAAGAGAATTTCCCCCCTTTATTTGTTCTATATACCCTAATGAAATTAGCCTGATTTTTCTCCTTTGAAGTCTTATCAATAAATATCTTTGAAAATTAAAAAGGCAAATATTATCACTCCATTCTAATATCTAACCATTGATTATAACACTGGGTACTTGTTAGCTTAGTGACAGTTTTAATTCTTTTGCCTTACCATTTAACATTTTTATGGGACTTTGCGATACGTGAGATTCCACAACTAACGGGATAAAAAGCATTACTCGGGATACTCGTATCTCTCGCACAATAATATAATCATATTTACACCTCCTTATTTTTCGTTAAGTCGGGCCTAAAAGATTCACAACACAATTAAAAATTACCCAATAAGATCCAAAGTAACAAGAAAATTCACAATGGGAGCTAATATTCCACCTTGTAATAAAACTAAAATATTATTTACGTAAGAAAAAAAATAGAGTAAACTTTCCAACATTTCAACTGTCTTTAAACAGGAAAATTAAAACCCTAATCCAACTAATAATTGAAGTTATATAACCTGCAAAAAAGTTATCAAAACTAAAGATAAACCAGAATCATAACATCTAAATGGTATTACTTAACAAGATATCCAGTCAAGCGTCTCCCCATCTCTAAATAATGAAAGGCATTGTAAGAAGCGTTTTTCACCTGTTCGGTCGTTAGAAACTCATTGTCCCACGTACTCGTAGCAATCTTATCCGGCTTGAGTTCACCCAAGGACAAAATAGAATAATATGCCACAACAATCAATTGTTGATTCGTCAACCATTCCTAACCCTTACCATTATACTGGGCCGCCAAGCCCCCCAAATAAACCGCAATAGACACCACCAACCCGTAATCTTTGGACAAACTCGCGACGTCGTGGTCCACACACAAGAATGTGTTATTAGATTTGATAAGGAAGTCCTTGTGGGACTGGGCATCAACTTATTTGGTGAGTTGACGATTTGAAAGATGAGGTACTGGTGATTAACACATATTTAGAGGGTGGAAACGGTGTTTTTGCAACGCTCAACGGAGAGTCCGACGAGGCTTCTTTTATTTTTAAGAGAGATGGAAAACATCCAGTTGTTCACCATGGAAGGTGTGTGTGTCACGGTGGTGTAAATCTTTACCTCTTTTCTATTATCGTGCATGGATATGACGTTGTAGGTTTTGTTTGTGTTGTGCAACTTGTAGTCTTCTATGCTCAATTTACTTTCACTGGTAAGTGTACCTGATGGCTGTGTGATTGGAGGATATATCGTTCCAGTACCAGTACATCTTTTCTCAGCGAGAGAGAGATTGTGTGTGTGAGGTAAATCGACCTTATGGTTTACACGACTTATATAACAAACGGTAAACCTTAACCATGTAGGAATTGTAATACTATATTTTGATGACTTCAAAGACATAGTTGTTTTAGAATTCTTTCCTCACTATATTATTGTCTATTTTATTGGATTCATTCAGGATAAAATTTTAAAGTAAAGTTCAACTTGTACTCGGGTTGAAAGGATTGTTTTGAGTTTTAATACCATTGACCCTTTAGTGATTTTATCGTTTTGATGGAGGAAATTTTATTAATTTTATCAAGCAAAGACGGAAGGATTATTTTCAAATTAGACCTCTCATTAATAGTTACATGTTTGAGTTACTTTCATAAATTAAAAATAAGGGTTTTACGGTCTAGTCTCTTGAGTGTATATTTTGGATTTTTTAATTGAATCAAACAAATTTTAAACGTTTAGGTCCATATAAATACATTTTTCGCCATTTAATTTATTTTGTTATCATTTACCTAATTAGTAATTGACAGCTTTAACAAAACCCTTTTTCTATTTTAATTTAATGTAGGTCGTAATGAAAAGTAGTCGGATTGCTCGGTGTTGTTATTTGGATAATATGGAATGTATTGAAATGTTTGAAGATAACTCATTAGATTTCCTACACAATGAGTTCTGTAGTAGGTTTGTGGATTTGAAAGCTGGATCTTTTTTTATTGAAGTACGATTTTAGTGATGAAAGTCGATTCAGGTTGGCTTGTGATAAAGATGTTCGTTTTATGTTGCAGTCTCAAGTGATTCTCAAAGATGATTTATTTGGATATATGTCTTTGATTTAACATATTTGGCCACTAGTACAATTCACGAATGGGTTGAATGCATGTATAGAATTCGTGAATGGGTTGACTGTAGTTATACAAGTTGCGAGAGGGTTGAATGTAGTGGTATAAGTAGAGAAAGGGTAGACTATATATTCACTATGATATATATATATATATATGTGTGTGTGTGTGTGTGTGTGTGTGTGTGTGTGTGTGTGTGTGTGTGTGAAGAATTATAAAACTTGGGTGACAACAGAGTGTTCTAAAAGGAGTACTGAGAATTGCATGTGGCGAGTTCATGCTTCATTATCGATAGTAAATGGTTACTTTTATACAAGAAGTCTTAACAACGAGAATACTTGTAGGGGTGTATATCGTAGTCCATCAAGCAAAATGATGGACTCCAAATTAGTTTCGACATTGCTTAGATAAACCATTGTTGAGACCAATTAATGTAGTTAGAGATATGAAGAAGAACTGCGGTCTTGATAGAGGTTATCATCATGCATGGCATGACAAAGATATGGTTGTTACTAAGTTTCACGGTGATGAGAAGGTTTCCTATGCATTGATCAATGATTATAGGGAACTTCTATTGTAATATAATCCAGGATCACATTGCATTCTTGATGTTGAACCGGAGAGCAAATTATTCAAAAGAATTTTTGTAATGTTTGCAAGATTCATTGATGGATTTTAGTACTGCATGCTTGTTTTGTTTCTTAATGGTGCATTTTTTAAGAGCTGATATCGTGGAACGATTTTGTCAATAATTGCAACGAATGGGAACATGGTAAATGTGAAGCCTTGAAGTTTACTTTACAATATTATACCTTTAATTTGGCATCCTTTGTATGTCTTTCGACAGAAAATAAAGTACAAGGTTGACATTCCAAAGTACACACAAATATATGTGTGTACTTTATATATTACGCGTGTACTTCGAGTTCTGTTTTTGTTATTTACATAGAATCCCAGAGTACACGCATTAGATTAAAAAGTACACGTGAATTTCTATTATATGTTATGTGTACTTTTTAATGTCACGCGTGTACTTTAGGATTCCTTATTTGTTTTGGGCCAACTGTGTCAATACACGCATATTATTAAAAAGTACACGTGAAATTATGTTTACACTTTACATGTACTTTGCAATATTTTGCGTGTACTTTGGAATTTTTTCTTTGTAATGGTCAAATGGAATAATAAATTACACACATATATATTAAATTACAAGCATAATATATTTATTCTCTTATATAGCCTACGTGTTTATTGGTCCGTGCCAGCGACATCATTTTTTGAGTTCATCATAGAATTAGTAGTACTGATATATTTCATTATAATTTCAGGCATTTATCCCCTTGCATATGCAGTTGCTGATTCAGAGACGGGGGTTTCTCATTAATTTGCATGATGCATTAGCTCATTAAGATCGAAGCAAATCATTCATATCTGATTGGAACAATGGTCTTATTGAAGGTGTTTCTAAGCTCTGTCCAATATCTGCACAGTCCTACTGTATACATCATTTACAGGGAAATATAAAGAAGAAAATACGAGGGGGTGGGAACTTTCGAAAGAAGCTTGTTCAAGATTTCATGCGTTGTGCATATGCTGTAACAATTGATGAATTTCAGAAGAACATTGATGTCCTAAAGAAGGAAGGTGGAGCTGGTATTGCTGATTTTCGTGGTAATTTACCTCCGAAGAATTAGTCTTGTTCATATTTCATCAAACAACATTATGTTGACATGGCATCAAGTGTTGTAGAATCATTCAACTCTTGGATACTAGAGGAAAGGCAGTTATCTATAATAAATATGATGGGTAAAATGAGGATCAAAATTATGAGTTTCAATGCAAACAAACTAATTAAATCAGAAACATGGTCAAAGGAGTTGTGTCCTCATTTTGATAAATTACTGACTGAAAATTGGAATAAAAGTAGACATTGGAATATCAGCCGCTCAAGTAAACATGTATTCAAAGCACATGTAGATGTGTGGGCCACAGTTGACTTAGAACAAGGAGTTTTCTCTTCTAAGAGTTAGTAGTTATGATGTTTTCCATGTTCTTATGTTGTTGCTATCGTACAGAAGATATGTGGAAGTATTTATGATCATATTGAGGATTATTTTAAGTTTTTTTCCTACAAAAAATCAAACTCATCACCTATAGTTCCTCTTCATGATTTGATGTCCCTAAACATTCCATTACCTGAAAATCTAGCAATCCTTCCTACATTGATAAAGAGACCGACAGGGAGGCCAAGAAATAAGAGAATAAAATATGTTGGTGAGGTCATAATAATAGAAGTTACTTGCTCTAGGTGTAGTAAAACGGTCATTATAGGTCCAAGTATAAATAACCAATTTAATTCCTCTTAATATTCTTCAATTCATTCATTGTAATAGTAGTTTTAGATAAAATCAATGAACATTCACATTTCAATAAACTAATGTAATCTTATTATTGAGTGTTCATTTCTGTATTATTTGTTTGGAAATGGGATCAACCCAAAGTATACGCATGTTTTTATAAAGTTCACACACATTGTACTGACTAAAATTATTTTCTAAGTGGGTGTACTTTATGTATTATACGTGTACGTTATAAAAGTACAGGTATAATACATAAAGTACATGCACTTAGAGAGTGATTTTGGTATGTAGAATGTGCATGTACTTTAGAAAAACATGCGTGTACTTTGTGTATTGTATAACAGTTAAACTCAATAACTTATAATTTCTAGTTTTCACTTTTACTTTATGCATTATTGCAGTTACTTTAGATTTATTTTATTTATTTTTGACATTATAATTTCTATTATAAATTTTTTTAAGGTTTTGCTTCTATTATATTATGTTACCATATTAAATGAACAAATCACTCATATTCTCACATTCTTAAGTATACTATGGTCCGTGACAACGACATTATTAAGGGAGTATTGCCAGAATATGGTCCGTGCTGGCGGCAATATTCTTAATTTAGAAAATATACGTGCACTGCGTATTTAATACATGTATTTCAATATAAAAATTTATTTAATGTACATTATAAAAAAAATCAAAAATATTCTCTCCATATTCAAGGTATTTCAGTACAAAAATGTACTTTATAAAAAATATACTTTATCCATGTATATTATAAAAATTGTATTTAAATCATTGTCGATATGTGTGAACTATAATAAATAATGCGTGTACTAAATTAAAAGTACACGCATATTGAAATTTTTTTAGGGATCTTAAGTGTTTAGTTTCATTTTTTAAGATTTAATTGTATCCACTCCCATTTCTTTATTTTTTTTAGTATTGGTCATATTATAACAACTATGGGACAAGTGTCATTCTCTACAAAAAGGAAGATGAGCAACAGAGTAATTATGGGTAGTTTTTGGTGGTTATGGGACGTATTACAAATTTAAAAATACATGAAATGGGAGCCTAACAAATCTTAAAAGATGGGATTAAAGCCAAAAAAACTAAATGTTTAATCCTAATTGACTTTTCAATTGTATTTTTATCATTTTTATATAAATTTTAGTACCATTATCATCAAAATAAAAAGACATGCATCAAAATAAAAGATAATTTCATTCATTGTTTAAAAATAATTACAACTTAATTGAAAAAAAAGAAAAAAAATTACAACTGATAAAGGAAAAAAAATAAGGCCCATCAATTATTAAAAATATCATCCGAAAATGAAGAAAGCTACCGATGGGGTTCGAAAGAGCGCCTATAAAATCCGAGATCACCCGATTCTATTCTCTAGTGACAAAAGGACCTCAGTTGTATATTCATGTCCTTCATATAGTTTTCCAGAAGTATTTTTGCCTCATATGTATAAAAATTAATGAGGGCTTCGTGGGATTTCGGTGGTGACACATCCTCTTTAAATAAGTCATACGGGATGGGTGGGAGTCCGGGGGAGCCATCTTTAACGTATGCGTTAAAGGAGTCAATTGCTTGAATGATTGAGGAAATTTCTTCATCAATCATTCATAACTTTTCTCTACAATTTTTTGCATTTTTAAGAGCGTCTCTCAAAGACTTTGCTGGAACAACCATTTTGATATTTTTGTGAATGAAATTTAGAGTGGTAAAGATTACAACAAGGTTGCGTTTTTTATAGAATTTTGATCCTAATAAATATGGTAGGTGGTGGTTGTATTAATAAATGAAGTAAACATTTAAACTTCAAAGGTTTGAATGCATTTTACCGATGTTGACTTAATAAATAATGTAGTTTCTGATACAAAAAACTAGACTAGGCCTAATTAATTGATCACAGATAAATAATTAAAAACAAATAAGATAAAGAGGTTTTTAAAGTGGTCCGGCTCAATGGAAAAGCGTACGTCCACTGTTATGTATTGATTGCCTTGATTTGTTTTTCGATCTCTTGCAATGAGGGTGATACAATGTATTTATATCCCAAGAGGGGTACTGATAGTTGTCGTGTGAAAGGATGGAATGCCTTCATTGTTAGTCATTTACATCAATACTTAATGAGAAGTAAATATATGAATGTTGGCGCTTCATTGGCAATACAGGCTGTAAGACTCTTGTCGCTTTGTTGGCTATACAGGTTAGATTTCTGGCTATTTGTCGGGCTTTTCAGTTGGTCGGGCTTTTGTATCATGCTGACTTGGACTTGTGCCACATTGGATGACACATGCTGGCTTGTAATTGGTCCACGTAGGGTGGTAAATTTTGGTATCAACAGAAACCCCCGATGTTTCTTACTTAGAGCTGGTGTGAAAGTGGGGAATATTATGCTTCAATAGTAGTTCGGGTTGCTTGGTCGGCTGCAGACCTTCCAGACTTGTAAAATTTATCCACTTAATTGACAGATTTTTAGCGCGAATGGCAATTTTGTAAATATTTCAAATTTTAGCGAACATTTCTTGGGTATCTTCGTCTTTTCCTATGTTAGCCGCCGTAAACTCAACCATCGTTCACTTTAATCATTACTTTTCTCAGTTTCTGAGGTGACTTATAAAAAGGGCGGTAAGACTTTGATCATTTTTTACCTTTCACTTCTAATTCTACCGCTGTGTTCTTTGAACTTTCGTGTGATCGTTTTCTTTTCTGTCTTCAGTTCTTGTTGAATTCTTAAACTTTTGTAAGAATTTTCTTCTCTTTTTCTTTTTTTTCTTTATCATGATTTTTTCTATCGAGGCACTTGATAAATTCAGAATTGACTTTAACATTCCATCTTGGGCTGTACTGGAACATCCCACCTCTCCTTCTGATTTTTTCTCTCTTGCTGAAAGCCATTGGTTCCCATCCATCTTTATTACTGAATGTGGGTTCACATTTCCTCCCAATCCCCTATGTTTGGAGTTTTGTTAATATTTTGACATTGTTCCTAGAAGAGTATCTCCTAACACATGGAGAGTAGTAAATGGAGTATATAGGTTAAATCAAATCTATGAAACCCATCTAGGGATTCCAGAAATAATGTTTTATTATAAATGGGTAACTAGTGATACTACATATTATTTAAAAACTAGGGCAGTTAGTAAAGCTTTAGTAGTTAACCTCTCTGATTCTAATAGGGATTATTTTGATCATGGGGTAGTTGTCAAAAATTGGCAACATGCCCCTTTAGTTGGAGGTGATAAATATCAAGGACCTAGATGTCCTCTCTTTGGCAACCGAATAGGTTGTTTTGTGTTTTAGTAGTTTTTTCCTGTTTATATTTGATAAAATGTCATACTCACTATTGCTTTGAAAATTAAATTGCAGTTGACCAGAAAAGAAAATCCCTCAAAGAGAGTGAAGTAAATTTGAAAGAGTTGAAGTTTATCTGGGGGATTTACATGGTAGTTGCTGAGGATCACGTTAGGTCCGCCTCCTATTTGATCAATACAAAAACACTATTTCTTCCTTTATTTCTAGACCCGTTGCTTCTCCTGTTCAGGTAATTAATCTTGATCAAGAGGTTACTACTAATTTAGACACTCCTCTATCTAAAATTATGAAGAAGAGAAAGTTTCATTACTTTCTCAGTGGTAGCACTTTCGGCTCCCAAGAACCTACTGAATGATGCAGGAAGAAAATAGGGGATGTTATGAAGCCCCCAGTCCCTAGGGACCTATCCCCCAAAGACCTAACCCCTAAAGTCCCAACCCCTAAAGATGCAGTTCCCAAATACGCTGAAGTTACTTTGAGGAGACTTAGGAGAGGGCTTGCAGAGAAGCAGGTCGACGAGGTGACTGATCAATTATCCTGGGTTGAATTACCCTCTTATGATGTTGTTCCTCCGACAGATATTACTCCTAGTTTGTCCAGGAAGTTGATCAAGTCTGGTACTCTTCCACACCACAAAGGGGTGGATGCCATGCTTCCTCGAGCGAGGGTTTTTGAATTGGTTTCTCAGAGCCTTACATTAGAAAGTGGTTTCTATTTTCTTGGTTTAGTTGCCTTTTATATTTCTCATATAATCATATTGATCTTCATCTCTTGTACTTCTTGGTACACTTTAATAATATGGTGGAGAAGGATGATGCAATTAGGGCTTCTTCTTCAAATGATGTGGAGGAAGCCTTGGATGGCTTGAATAAGTCTTTTCTCGAGTCTCAGAAGGCCTTTAAGACTAAGAAGAGTTATTGGGAAGATAAACTAAAGACAGTCGAAATGTCTCAGTAGACGTCGGATGAGAATGCCCTTGAAGTTGAGCGCAGGGCCAAGGAAGATGAGCGTAAGGGGAAGGAGGCTGAGCGTAAGGCAAAGGAAGATAAGCGCATGGATAGAACTACCAAAGAGCTTGTATCCTCTGTCAGATATAAGAGAAAGTCTAATGTGAAAGTATACTTCAGTGTTAGTTTGGACAAGGGCTGGAACAAAGCCATTTTTGCTGCCTCTAATAAAATTGAGTATGCAAAACAAAAATGTTTCTGAGATTGTTGGGTTGGTGCTCTTCAGGAGTTAAACATTGTTTAGGGCTCTAAACTTTTTCAGAGGTATACTCATGGTCCTCTTCCTTTCGTTGAGGATGAGTTTGAAGATGAAGCTGATTCTGGAGAGTCTTCCCTAGTGGTTGAATCTTCTATAAACCAACCTAAAATTTTAGAGTTTTCTCCTCCTTCAGCAGAGAAAAATGAGCAACTCCAGTCTGTATCCCCTTCTTTTGAGCAGGACAAGAAGGTTGAGAATGATAAGGAGAAGGTGTACAGTTATTCGGTATTTTCCCTTTTGCTTTTTTGTTTCTTTTTTGTTTCTTTTGATTATATTTGAACCGTTTATTATCAATAAAAGAACCTTTTGTTACTTTTTGTCTCTTATTGATTATACATGTTCTCCATTATTATTGGTGATTGGTGGTCATTTATTCTTACTAGTTTATAGTGAAGATGGAACAACTGTCTTTCAATGATATCAAGCTACTGAGGAAGCGCACTCCTTTTTTTCAAAGAAGGTCATACGGACTTATTCAAATAAGAGATTGTCTAGTTTCTCGGTGATGTTGTATCAAAGCAGGCTAAAGAAGCCTACAAGTATTTGAAGTACTTACTTGATCGGGCGGTAGCAAACAATATTGCCAACTATGAGATGATAGAAGAACTTCAAGAACAATATAAAGAATCCACTGCGATGTTGCACCAGAGCTATGAGCAGAAATATCAAAGCTTAAGGGTAAGTCAAGGTTTTGATAATTTTGTTTTTGTTTATAATAAAAATAAAGCTTTAATTAAGCTTGAAGCTTAAGAAACCAGAACTGTTTCCAAACTTCTGGAATAGGAGAATAATAATTTGAGAAATAAAGTGAATCTTTTGAAGTCTGCATCTAGAGATGTTGTTGCTAATACTAATGAGGGTTACTCCTTTTTAGAGGCTAAAAATGCAACATTAAGAAATGAATTGGAAGCTTTAAAAAAGATTAAGCCTGTAACTTCCTCCCGAGCAAGAAATAAGCCCGATCGAGGAACCATAGAAGAAATTAGGAGCCAATAGGACGTTGTCAATCAAGATGCACAGTTAAAAGAAAAAGACTGAGCTATTGTTGAGATGTCCCAAAAGCTGCAGACCTTGTCCGAACAATTATCCACTCAATCTTCCCAATTAGAGGTTAAGGATGGAGTATTGAAGAAACTGCCGTCTCAGGTTGATAAATTAACCTTTCAATTCCACAAGTAGCCAAGAGAAGTTTCTATGGATGGGTATAATGTAGCTTTGGGATATTTTAACGACAGACTTCAATAGGCCAAGAATGAGTCCTATAAATGGGGTTGGATAAATTCTTTAATCGTGATAAAGGTGGATCGGAACAATTATTTATGGGACTGGTATGACCCAGGCTTGCTGGAACTTGACAATCCTCTATTCAAGTTAGATGTTAACTGGATTCCTGTTCATCGTATTCCTCAATGCTTGATTTCGAAATACTTAGGATATTACTAGATACATGATGAACTAGAGATCGTCCGGCCTCCTCATCTTTTTGATCGTCCTAGTAGAAGCAATATTAGGATGCTTTAGAACTTTAACTTCATCAATTCCCCTTATAATTTGGATGATCCTTCAGGTGGCATGGATCTTGTTTCTAAGGTTGAAGGAAAACGTCTTATAAAACAAGGCTTTGTATTTTGTTTTTGAATATTTAAGCAAAAATATGTAATCATTTAATTTAATGAAAAATTTATTTTACGAATGGATCAACTTTTAGTCAATCTTTGCATATATGAATGTTTCTTTAGTCTTTAACTATGAATGGATCAAATTTTAGTTAATCTTTAGTTTTTCACCATCTCTATTGATATCCTTAGGATTATCCTAAGTATTATATCAATTACCAATGCATCACCATGGTTCTACTAATCTACCTAGAGTTTTTAGGCAATTACATTAGTTACCTTGGTTCCCAGTCATGAGTGGAACATTTGTCCATTTTTTAGCTCAGTTTAGATGAAAATTATTCATTCGGGTCTTCGTTAACCAAGCATTTGGGACTTACAGTTTTGCCTTGCGTGGTTTTTTATGTATTTGATAACCAACTTTATTGGTGCCTTTATTAATACCGACTAATATTTCCCTGGTGGTTTATGTTAATGACCAACATTGTTGGTATTTTTATGATGACAATCAACTTTGTTGGTGCCTTTGTTACTGTCAACCAACATTGTTGGTAATTTTATGTTGACAACCAACTTTGTTGGTGTCTTTGTTGTTATCGACCAACATTGTTGGTATTTTTGTAGATGCATAATGTAGTGCATAGCACTAGTACTTCGAAAAAAAATTAACAATTTTGGGGAAATCGCATTCTCATTAATATTGAAATGAACTTAATACAACATGATTACATCACTGATTGTATTTCCTCAACTTTTCTGTATTCCATGGGTTCTTGAATTCTTCCCCTTCCAAAGTCTTAATTCGGTATATGCCTGGTCGGATGAGTGCTGTAATATGATAAGGCCCATGCCAATTGGCTTCCAGCTTATTGTTCTTCTGAATCACTTTCTTCAAAACATAATCACCCTCTTTTAAGTTGCTCGGTTTCACCCTCTTATTGTAAAAACGTGCAGTTCCCTGTTGATAGGCTGTATTCCTTAAAGTCGCATCTTCACGTACCGTTTCTATCATGTTTAAGTCCATCCTTCTCATCAAATCACTGACTGAGGTATTGAAATTAAGAACTCTGTGCGTAGGTAAAACTAGATATGTAGGAATTACTACTTCGATAACATGTAGGGAGTTTCTCCAGTAACTTCTCTAAAAGTTGTTCGATAAGCCCATAAGACAGAATGTGGTTCATTGATCCAATTCCCTTTGGCATTTTCCAACCTTTTCTTTAACCCATTCAGCAAAGTTCTATTATTTACCTCTGTTTGGCCATTGCTTTGAGGATGGCCAGGGGCAGAGTGGAATTTTTGGACATTGGATTGGGCACAATAAGTAGTAAATTCGTCGTTGTTGAACTGTATGCCATGATCAGTGATAAAGGCATAGGGTAAGCCATACCTGCATATGATATTCTTCCAAATAAACTAATAAACCTTCTCATAGGACAAATCGATCAATCGTTCAGCTTCCACCGATTTAGTAAAGTAATCAACAGCTACAATCAGGTACTTGAACCTTCCTCGGGTGGCCAGTACAGGCCCAACCAAGTCAATTCCCCACATAGTAAAGGGCCAATTGGTAAAGTGATTGGTGTTAGGAGATCTTGTGGAGCCTTACATATGCTGAAAAACCTCTGGTACTTATCACACTTCTTGGCAAAATCTGCACAATCTGCTTGCATAGTTGGCTAGTAGTACCCCTGTGTGTGGATTTTTTGCAATAATGTTCTTCTTACTACATGGACTCTACGGGACCCTTCATGGACTTCTTCAATCAAATCCTTCATTATAGATAGATGCACACACCGTTGTAGACCAGCAGTTAATCCTCTTCTATATAACACACCACCATCTAACACGTATCTTGCAGTTTTGTATTTCAACTTCTTAGCTTCAAGTAGGTCGACTGAAAGAATCCCTTATTCAATATATGCTCTTATGGGATCCATCCAAGATGGACCCATATCAACTGCAATAAAATTGATCATCAGATCTTCATCAATGCTCCTATTAGTAAGTAGCTCAATAGGAATAGTTCTTCACAACTTAATTTTGGTTGGTGAAGCTAGCCGAGTAAGTGCGTCTGGTCGGGCATTTTTTAATCTTGGAATTCTAATCATCTGGACAGCTAGCAAAGTGGAAATTATGTCCAAAGCTTTGGCTAAGTATCTGGTCATCAGTTCTCCTTTAACTGCATATAAGTTCAACACCCGATTTACCACCAATTGTGAGTCATTATATACCACAACTTGCTCGGCATTCAATGATTTAGCTAGATTTAACCCAATAATCACAGCTTCATACTCTGCCTCATTATTAGAGGCTTGAAATTAGAATTATAGAGCGTACTCTATATCTATATCACCTGGAGTATTGAGAATGATTTCATCTCCACATCCAGTTGCACAGGATGACCATCAACATACAAGCTCCATATGGGAATATAGTTGTTAAACGCTTAGTTTGTCAGAATTTCGTGATGGAAAATTTTATCCTTTACCTCCTCATATTTCTTTTTCATAACCTGTACTCCACTGGAGGGTTTTTGTTGGTCGGTGGTAACTTTTTTTTATAGTTTCCTTTTCTTGGAGTTGGTCGGGTGTATCTTCACTAGGTCTGCTGACTCCTGCATGATGTTCGACTAGAATCCCTTCTTGCTCGGGGACCTCTAGGTAAGTGAATTCTGCAATAAAATTTTCCACAACTTGGCCTTTTAAATCATTCATTGGTTCTTACACAAGGTCATATTCCCCTAACTCCACAGCCCAATGCATTAATCTCCTGAATTTCTCTAGCTTATGCAAAGCTTGCCTCAGTGGCATGTCAGTGTATACCACTATGGTGTGAGCTTGAAAATGTAGCTTCATTCGTCTAATAGCCTCAATTAAGGCCAATGCTAATTTTTCCAATATGGGATATCTAACTTACGCTCCTCGAAAAGTTTACTAGTGTAATAAATTATCTTTTGGACTCCATTCTCCTCCCTGATCAAGGAAAAGCTAACAACTGACTCAAAAATTGCCAAATATAGATATAGATTTTCTCCCAACACTGGTCGGGAGAGTAGTGGTGGTGTTCCCAGGTACTTCTTCAATTCTAGGAAGGTTTTTTCACATTCGTCATTCCATTCAAAGGTTTTTCTAAGTACTTTAAAGAATAGCAAACACCTATTCGTTATTCGGGAAATAAATATATTGAGTGCTGCTACGCGCCCTTTTAACCTTTGAACATCCTTTTTACAGGTTGGGGATTGCATTGCTATCAAAACTTTGATCTTATCTGCATTAACTTCAATCCCCCTTTGATTTACTATATATTCGAGGAACATTCCATCCTGAACTCCGAAGACGCATTTGGTGGGATTTAACTTCAGCTGGTGCTTTTCTAATTGATCAAATGTATGGTTGAGGTCGGTAATATGATCAATAACTTTTTTGCTCTTAGTGAGCATATCATCAATATACACCTCCATGTTCTTGCATATCTGCTCCTCAAATACTTTGTTTACCACTCTTTGATATGTGGCACCTGTATTTTTTATACCAAATGGCATAACATTATAGCGATATGTTTCTCAGGGAGTAATAAAGGAAGTACTATCTCTGTCTTCTGGCTTCATTTTGATCTGGTTATAATCAGAATACGCATCCATGAAAATCAACAGCTCGTGCCCCGAAGTAGCATCCCCCAGTTGATCAATTCGTGGCAAAGGAAAGTGATCCTTTGGACATGCTTTGTTCAAGTCAGTAAAATCTGCACACACCCTCCACTTATTATTTTTCTTTTTTACCATAACTATGTTTTCCAACCAGTCCGGGTACTTCACGTCTTCGATAAATGAAGCTTTTTGAAGATTCTCCACTTCTTCCTGTATAGCCTGGTTCTTCTTCGGGCTAAAAACTCTTCTTCACTGCTTCACAGGTTTAACCTCCTTATTAACATTAAGCTCATGGCATAGGAAATTTGGGTCTATGCCTAACATATCTTCATGGCTCCATGCGAACACCTATTTATTTATCTCTAGAAATCCACCAACTCATGTTTAAGAATCGATTCCAATGACGCTCCTATTTGAGTTGTTCGTTCTGGTTTATCATTGTCCAGAATAATTCTTTTTGTTGCTTCCATCACTTGGCCTTTTACAAGCTCAGATTCGTCTCATGGATCTAAGGTTTCAACTTGAGATTCGTTGTTTGGCTCAGATATATCCACTTGATAAGTGGTTGTTTTCCTCTTTGTTATATTCCTTCTCGGCAGAGGAATAATAGCATTCTCGAGCTACTTTTTGATCTCATTTTACTACTCCGACTCTAAAGTTGGTCGTGAACTTCAGGTATTAATGAACAGTAGAAGGTATAACTTTGAATTTCTTCTGACTAACTCTTCCCATGATCATGTTATAGGCATAATGGACATTTTTGTCCATTACAAAGAATTTCACTTTCTCTTTCCTTCTCGCCGGCCATGTCCCGAACAACATATCTAGTTTGATTGTTTCCCATGGAAATACTTTCTCGCTAGAGAATCCCATGAGTGGCTTGTAGTAAGGCTCCAATTGGCTGAGTTTTAATCCCAAACTATCAAAACAGGGATAAAACATGATGTTTGCCGAACTTCCATTATCCACTAATGTTCTTGCCACCAGTACTTATTTCATCATGACTCTGATCACTAAAGGATCATCATGAGGATACAACACTCTAGATAGATCATTTTTAAATAACCAATTACTAGCTTATTCTTGTTAATTTTTCTTCATCGGTCTTCCTCGACAAGGTTGATTCGCTGGATATAGGAACAAACTTGAGCCTCATTGAGGTAAGCCTTCCTTTCAGCTGTATGATATCCTCCTCCTGCATCCCCACCTGTAATCATATGGAAATGAAAAGATCTAAAACTGAGTGTGAATACCTCTCGTTCAGGTTGTTTAGGTTTCTTGGGGAGATCAGGATTTTCTTATGGATCATCATCATGGTTCCTCTTCTTATCTTCTCTAGGCTTAACTGGTGATTTAGATCTTGGTCAAACTCTACCTCCAGTCCTTCCACCAGCCTGTCGATTAATAAATCTGTCCAATTTTCCTCTTCGTATACGTGCTTCTATCTCATTTTGGAGATCAATACACCAGTTGGTCATATGACCATGATCTTTGTGAAATTCACAATACTTGGACTTATCTCTCTTATCAGCAGGTGACCTTAACTTTTCAGGCTAACTCAAATCATTGTTGTGCTTTATTTCTTCCAAAATATGGTGTATATCCATCATTAAGGGAGTGTAATTGGTAAATTTTCTGAGCCTATCTAGGCTTTATTTTACTTTTGTATTCCTACGCTCATTATGATTCTTGTGCTCCTTTTTATCTAACTTCCCTTTTATCTTGGCTTCAGCCTTAATTCTTTTTAGTAGTCATAGCTTCTTCAGCGTTCATAATCTTCGCTGCATTGTCCATCAATTTTGTCATCATCTTCGAGGGATCTTTTGCCAAAGTATAATATAGTTTATCGGGGAGCAAACCACTCATAAGGGATGTGATTGTAGTTTTATCTTCGTAAGCAATGACTTCCAATTTCTCGTTGTTGAAATGAGTGATGTAATCCCTGGTACTTTCTCCCACCTTCTGTCTCACACTAAGAAAATGAGCTAGTCGCTTCACTCGTTTTGCTCAAAAATAGAAATTACCAGTGAATAGCTCGGCGAGTTATTAGAAACAAGAAATCTACCCCCTAGGAAGACTATTATACTAGATTTGAGATGATCCAGTGATTATTCCTGAAAATGCCCTGCACCTCATCTCATCAGGAATAGCATAGATATCAGTCGTTGCTTGGTATTGTTCTATGTGAAGAATCGAATCAGTCTTCCCATCATACTTGGGAATGACCACTGGAGCTTTAAGCTTAGTCGGCGTAGGGAAGTCTATGATGATTTTCATAAAGGGGGATCCCTTAATAAAACTTCTATGGAGGGGATTCTTGGCCTTGGCCATTTCTCACAACCTATCTTCCAAGCGCTGAATGGAACATTTCTAAGCATCACTGCTAGTACCAGATTTATAGGTGGCGCCTTTTTTATTTCGACCAACTGATCATGTTAAGCTTTCTTCTTGCAAGCATTCTTTTTGGTTGGACCGAGCAGTTCATCGGGTGTTCAATCTAGATTGGGATGAGCCTTCCCTTAGATTACTTGGTCGTCGAGTATTTCTCGACGCAACCTGTAGGGAATTTCCATTGGGTCCCAAATGATTGAAAGGAGAATCTCTACTTAGCCTTTCTAAGGCACTCAATCTTTCTAGGATGAGGGATTGTCCATCAGAGGAATTAGTAATCCTGATAGAAGAAGTTGCTCCAGGAAGGTACGAGGGATCCCTTGAAGTTCTGGAATGGCTATGCCCAACACTCCTTATCGGCGGTGGTGGCATACTCCTTTGATTGAATTATGTAGGAACTCCAGCTTGTAGAGTTTGGGCCAACTATCGTATCGTATCTTTCATAGACTCTTGACCCTTGGCCAAGCTAGCCAAAATCCCAGTTAAATCGTTGTTGTTTGGAGGGTCCGAGGGATTAGGCGAAACGCCCTCATTTCTGATACTTGATTCAGGAGTTTCATCCATGGATGATGAATTAGTGAAAACATCTAGCAATATGTTCCCATAGACGGAGCTAATCTGTTGATGAAAAAAATTAGACTAGGCCTAATTGATTGATTACAGATAAATAATTAAAAATAAATAAGATAAAGAGGTTTTTAAAATGGTTCGTCTCAATGGAAAAACCTATGTCCACTGTTATGTATTGACTGCCTTGATTTGTTCTTCGATCTCTTGCAATGAGGGTGATGCAATGTATTTATAGCCCAAGAGGCGTATTGATAGTTTTGGTGTGAAAGGATGGAATGCCTTTATTTGTTAGGAATTTACATCAATACATAATGAGAATTAAATATATGAATGCTGGAGCTTCATTGGAAATACAGGATGTAAGACTGCTATCGCTTTGTTGGCTATACAGGTTGGATTTTCGGCTGTTGGTCGGGCTTCCCAGTTGGTCGGGCTTCATTGTTAGTAGGGCTTTTGTATCATGCTGAGTTGGACTTGTGCCACATTGGATGACACGTGCCGGCTTGAAATTGGTCCGTGTAGGGTGGTAAATTTTGGTATCAACAATAGTATATGGTGTATATGTATAATTCTTTTAAAATAATGTCGTATAGGTTTAATTCTTTTTTAATATTACGTGTACTTTTTAATATTGTGCGTGTACTTTAAGAATATTAATTTATAACAAATAAATAAAGAAAAATACACGCATAAAGTTATAAAGTACATGTGAAATTCTGTAAGGTAGTACGTGTACTTTGTAGTGTCATGCGTGTACTTTAGGATTCCTTGTTTGTTTTGGTCCAACAATGCAAAGTACACGCAAAACACCCCGAAGCACACGTGAAATTATTTTTACTTTTACGTGTACTTTGTAATGTTTCACGTGTTCTTTGGGATTCTTTCTTTGTTATGGGAAAAAAGCAAAGTACACGTATAATACTACAAAATACACGTATCATATGCTTGTACTTTACATATTCGAATATATTTATTCCTATGTGTTGAATGGTCTGCTCCAACGGCACCAAAATTTTACTACAAATTATATGGAACTAAATTGAATAAAAAATAAAAAAAAATTACAATCATTTGTATTAACAAAAAAATTCAAAAAACCTTTACAATTATTTTCCATCCTATTAACAATCAGAGATTAAAAATTCATTAGCTATATATGCTCTTTGTTGGAGCATTTCATCGTCTTCAAATGATGTTTTGAGTGCATTTCTTTTGGCAATTTATTCCATTAAGTATATACAGTACACCCAACAGTCAACACTGAAATTAAAATAAAATAAATATATCGGCTAGCATAATGTAAATGAAATTCGTTGAAATGTGTCGTGATGAATTATGTGTGTATTTATTCAAGACTGTTTGATCTTATCAATTATTTTGTCTCGTGCATTAATTATCATTGAGTAGTTCAAAATTGACATCATAACTCAAGAGCCAGTCAATTGTTGCGTTTTCCTTGTTGGATAGTGCATCTTAAAATTTCACCCATTCAAATTATTTTTTTATTGTACCTCTTTCACTTATTTGTGGTGCTTCGTCCTTCAATTAGTACAACTTTTCTTTGAAAGCAGAAAATTGTTAAGAGGAAAAACCATGAGTATATATAAAATACAAAAGTGCATGTAATGTAAATAAGTTTAGGACATAACCATCCTATTGGCCTCGTTGTAGTATAATGAGGATTCATTGATTTTCAGTGGGCGGAGAGAGTCCATATGGACAAATTTATTTTCTTAATTATAGAAAACTAACAATGTAAAATGTCGTGAATTATCTCCTATTGAATGTCTCGTGGGAATTAATATAATATTAGAAATTCCAAAAAATTCCAAAATGTATTTTTTTTTATTTGTTCTTTCTGCATTTTTTTGTCATTATTTCGAACGGCTTCCTGTTAAAGGTAATAGATTTGTTAGTAAGAAACAACATGATAATATATATTTAAAGGTGATGGACAAAACTTTAGGTTTTATTTTCTTTACCCAAGCATATAAGTTAAAAGCGTGGGTAGGTCGAAACCCATTTTTCATCATTTTCGTCTCCATTAAACGGGCAAAGTATTGAATTATCTATTTCAAAAATTTTAAAAGGTAAGGATATAAAGATGAAAATTTAATGAATGTACTATGTTTCTATTACATACTTGGTTTGTTATTTCTTCGCCTTTCAACAATTCTTTAATATCGTCGGTGAACATGATTGACGAGTCTTCTGTTGTATAGAGACAATCGTTGAATTTTAAGACATGAAATAATGTTAGAATAATAATTGAAACATGTATATAATCTATTATCATTAAATAATATGTGTGTACTTTATGAAATATACATGTAATAATATGTGTGTACTTTATGAAATATACATGTACTTAATAAAGTACACGCATAAAGTACAATACAAAAATGTGTGTAATTTATAAAACCAATCATTTACTTGAGTAACAAATATGTGTACTTTATTGATAATGCATGTACTTTACAATACTATTAATATTCTTCATTTCAAAATATGTTTACTTTATAAAAATATTAGATTATATAATATGGAGATATAATTTAGAAAATTAACAAGCATTGTAATATTCGTGTATATACATAAGTGCATTACAAAATAAAAATAAGTGCATTTCAAAATAAAAATAAGTTGGTATTAAAATAAACAATTAGAAGATTTGCCCTTTATCCTTCTCCCGTGTCAAATATTCTTTCAATTTATTTTGGGCTCCTTTTGTAACGTGTTTTGTACACTTGTAGATCTGCAGGTCTACTTCATGTGTTACTATTGAAGAAATTTTGCCTTTATTGTTCTACCCTTTTTCTTTTTTGTGTGTGTATGGCACAATGGTAGCCCTATTGATTTGTCTCTTTCTTTCGTTTGGTTGCAATTCAGAAGGAGCATCATTCGAAGGATTTTTATTCCTATTTCCTTTTGACAAATTATGAATAGGATGTGCATATATAAAATCTTCATCTTTTTCTTCCTGTCATCCCTTTCTTAGATTCTCATAATCATTGAGTTCAGAATAGAAAGGGAGGACGACAAATCTTTTATCTTTTTATCACTACACCAAATCAGGGCAATTGCAATGGTTTTTTACCATTACAAAAATTTTTGTAACAGAGTTAATCCGTTAGAAAATTGGTGTTATTTATTGATACTAAACAGAAATTGTAACAGATTTTATCTGTTACAATTTATTTTGTAACGGATTTAGGATTAGTACGCATCCCGTCTATTAGTAACGAATTTATTGAATTGTAACGGTTTTTACCTATTACAAATTTTATATTTGTAACAGGTAAAAACTGTTACAAAATACATTGTAATGGATTTAGTGTGTCATATATTTGTAACGATTGAAGTTCGTTACCTATATTAATATATTTTTAAAAAATATTAATTTCTCATTAAATAAATAAATATAAATACACTAGTAAAAACGTGTGCTCAACCAATGGCAATACACTACACTTAACCAATGCCCACAAAGTTCACTCAAAACATAATTCTAAACACACATGACAAAATGAATGACAATACATTTAGGTGACATTAAAATGATCCAAAACTATGTTTTATTCATAACCATTAAAATCCCAAAAATAAAATGTTGTACACGATAAACCATTTCGCTTTTAACAATAATAGTACTCAAAACAAAGTCTATAAGCTTTGAAAACTGAAAATATTATTCTCCCAAAAATAGTCTTCATGATATTCCTTGCAAAGTAGACTTCATTCTCCCAAACGTAATCTTCATGTTTCCCAATAAGAACTTGTTGAACAATTTGGGTCTTAGTAAACGTGTAAGCATAAATGTGTAAGAATAAATGAGTAAATAACATACAAGAATAGTACATTCAAGTTCCATCGACATGTGTGTAATTTAATTTGACCAACCAAGAGTCCAGTGATGATGTAGTTAGATTGGATAAGTTATTTTAGTATCGGTTGATTTTGTACCTATTAATGCCTATTTTTAGCACAAAAAATAAGCGTATACATGTCAATTTGGCCAACCAAGGGTCTGATTAGGTCGTGATTAGTTTAGACAAGTTATTTTAATATCACTTTAGATCTCAAACTCACTAATAGAGTCAGTAGTATGAGAATCATTTAATAACATAAAATTAGGATTAATAGATATTTAAAAGTATAAATACACACATTACACCCTTCGATCCCGCACTGAAATATACGAATGTCGTTCGACTTCAAAAACTCCATGCTCGATTGCAGATATAGATCCGGACACAAGTATCTAAACATACCAAAATGCTAAAACCGTCAATTATCTAAACTTCAACAATATTTCAACTCAAATTTGGGAAATCGAGGAAAAATACTTGCATAAATAAAATAAAAAACTAAAAATAATTCTTTTAGCAAAGGAATAAGCTAATATTGAAGCATTCTAAATTTTCCACTCATCCCCTATATTATAGTTAACTAGTTTCCACGAGAAATTTTACAACAGAATAATTAGTGATCGTACGACCGATCCCCTACATTACATTCAGTAGGACGAAATGATAAAAGCAAGCACATTCTATCCTAGAGCATCATCTCAGAGACATGCCCCTTCCCTCATAATCAATACCCTTTTAGTAAATAAGTTGTATAATAAAAAGAAACCATCCCAGCAATATAAAGTAAAAAATTTCACCACAGATTACACACTGTCCCGAATTCAACCAAATGCCACTACAGAAGAGATCAATGTCGCTAATAATGCAGAAAGAAAGCCATAAAAAGATAAAATTAAAATTAAAAAAGGGACATGGCAAACAATACAGAAAGAAAGAGTTGTATACATATGGCTTAGCCATCTTGCACACCAACCAAAAAATCAATTTCATATATAATAATTTTATAGACACAACATACTACAAAAAAAAAATTATCCCTGCTTTGCATCCATTACAAATTATACCTTATTGAGATGAAAATTGAAGCAGATACCAAATTATCAGAATGAGTAATTGCCAGGGATCTATGTAATAAAGCGTGTGTTCAAAGTATGCATCAATTCTCCAAAACACATTATTGTTCTTAGAAACAGATGCCCGTACACAAATTGTAAAATGTTTTTCAACAAACCTGTTATGCCAGCACGCCACATACTAATTAAGGCCCGCATCTTAAATGCTTGTCTCGTTCTGAGTATTCGTGGTTTCTAGGAATCTAAGTTGGTAAATTCACAATTAAAATTTGGGGATATGAATTGACATTTATTTGATTCAAAACTTTAACATGAATTATGAGGCTTCATATTATAACTAATCAATCTGATATTCCAACAAACCACAGTTTCGAACCAAACGAGAACTAATTTGCTTTAATTCTTTTGCTTCTCAATGACAAATCAGGTTGAATAAGAAGTTTTTACAATTTTTGTATGTTTATTACACTCTTATTTTTGTGTTGAGAAAACCAAACTTATTTGAGCTTTAGAAATTTTCAGTCTACTTTCAAAATTCTCACAAAAAGAGAATTCAGAGTTCTTTCTTTTTGAAGTATAATTCACATAAAATAGTAGTAATAATAATATGATGATCCAAGGAATGCATGTTCATAATAAATACAATTCTTTTTGTATGAACTGGTACACATACTCTCCGATAATCGACAGGTTGAATAGGCCCGACTAATTTTTCAACCTTTTTTACCACACACTCTGGTATAAGTTGTCCATTAATAAAAAACATTTGATCTTCCATCCTCCATGCTTTGATTTGATCTTAATAAGTCTTCAATGCTATTTTTTATGAAACCTGTCAAGAAGGATTGACTCCCATTATTGTCCCAAGGTCAATCTTCTGCTTTAGTTAGATCCACGGAGTCATGAGAATATACTTCAATTTCAATTTCCACTAGTGTATCTTTTACAAAATTATGTCTAGAGGTATTTGTCAATAACCACCTATTCTTGATCAGTGCGCTCACTCGCATATCTGCCCATCGAATTATCACTATAAGACTTATCCAGATGTTCATTGAGATGTGGATTTTGAAGAGGTAAAGACACATTAACTTTTGAGGGGAATTCGGTAGAATCAGAAACATCTCTTCGAACAATCACATTGTATAGACTTTACTTGTCCGAAAAATAGGAAGAAGGAGAACGGGGTTCCTACCTATTTTTGGCTTCACTAAAATTTAACCTCTTCTCTCCTGACAATGAATCGGTTTCAATAACTACTAACTGAAAATCATCATCAGACTTATCAAAATAGTTATAGGCACCAAAATTCAAATATGTTTGAGAGCTTTGATGGATACCAGGGGTGGCCGTGGGCCGGGCCTGGGCAGGCCCGGTCGGGCTCGGGCCGGGCTTGAAAAATTAAGTGCTATCCCAAGTCCGCTCGGGCCCAGATCGGGCCTTATTATGTAATCCCAAACCCGCCCAGATTTGAAAGCTCTTTACCCAGGCCCGCCCAATCGGGCCTTGTTATGTTAATTAAAGATTTTTTTTAAAATTAAAATACCTATTTTTTATTTAAAGACCAATTTTTTTAATTAAAAATCTGTTTTAAACTCCATGTATTACAAAGTCCATATATAAAGTTTTCCACTCTACATGAAAAGACTTGGTATACGTTTTTATATTAATAAAAGTTCCCCCCCCCCCACACACACACATATATATATATATATATATATATATATATATATATATATATATATATATATATATATATATATATATATATATATATATATATTTTTTTTTTTTTTTCGGGCCTCGGGCCGGGCCGGGCCTCATCGGGCTTAAGAACTCATGCCCAAGCCCGCCCGAAAAAAAATCGGGCCTATAAAATTTTGCCAGGCCCGCTCTGCGGGCCTATTCACCTTACCCGAGCCCTATTTTTTTATTGGGCGGGCTTGGCGGGCCTCGGGCCTATGGCCACCCCTAATGGATACTATTCAACATCCCAGCAAAGCCATCACCAACCTTAGTCGAAACCTAATTGACTTGTGAAAATGATGTTTTCTTCGTAAATGTTGCATTGTTCGTAATAAGAGCTTCAACTATTTCATCCCAAGTCACACCCTATCATCACGAATGTAATAAGTTAGATATAGTATCTGTTAAAACTAATGAGGGCATAAATTTGGAAACGAAAGACATCGACGGACACAAATCACACAAAATTATGAAATCTCTAGGTAATGAAAGTGGTTCAAAGACTAAGTCATAAAGTTTTTTTAGATTGAGGTTGAGTTCATGACTTATTTGAGTACAAAAGGTTTACATGGCCAACATTAACTATTGGAACACAATTCATGATAATTCCATCTTTACGGTTTCATTGTATTTGACTTAGATTGTACATTACAAAATCTACATTGAACTAAGCGGAAGAGGCAAACCTCGAGCTATAATAAAAGAACATAAATTCTTCATCCACAAAATGAGTTGTCAACATTCCAAACACATTGACAATATCAATGCAGTTGTAGAAAGTGGTCCATAATTGAAATTAAAATGATTCAGAAAACTATACAGAAAATGAATCATAAAGAACTAAAGAAATTTCTATAGCCCAAGTGGTATAAAAACTCACAAACCATCAAATCAAGAATCCTCGAATGATGAAGTCTCATGTCATATGATCTTTGTACATATAAACAACACTGTCAATAACTAAATATCCTAAGATCATAGAGCTCATTAACAAACTCTAAGCATAACTTACAAGTTTCAAAAATAAATTCAATCCACAATATTTTCAATAAAATATAGAGTTCACCTTTCCTAACCTTTTTAAGTTTAATGCACTAATCTAATCCAAATAACAAAATGTGAAAACTTAAATCAAATTAGCATACCTTATTTTCAATATTAGAGAAAAGAAAAAAAAAGAAAAAAATAAAGTATATGTTTTCCTCTACTGAGTTTAATGAGGCCGATTGGTAGAGGTTTTTGGCAAATGTTTGAATATGATAATATTTCGAGCTACTGCCTAATATGTGGCAAACAAAGCCATCTCGATATTGAATGCAAATTTAGAAATCCGCAACAAGAGCAAAAGAATAACAGTGGTCACATTGCTCACATAGAACCAAAAATCAATGTCATGAAAAAGCCGAAAGAGAATGAATCAAATAGTACCAAAGAATGGGTTAACAAAAACTTCAAAAATGTCTCCATAGTGGAACAGATAATGTCGAGTGACAAGGGGGCAAAAAATATGTTACATAAAAGGCTAGAGCAGTACACGAAGGTCTGTTGGAACATGAAAGAAGTGAACATCTAAATAATCACAAGCAGGATAAATAATGCAAGCCCACTATTTGCACAAATGCCTCTATCGAAGATAGTATCAGAAATTATAGAAATGAACCTATGGTGTGACAACCCTCTTAAAATAATAATGGGTGGCCTGCCCTATACTAAAATAATCAGTAATCTCAAGTGGATCATTCTCTGCATCTACTGGCCATCCTAATAATAAACACGGCTAACTAACCCTTACTACTAAAAGAGGGTAACAAAAATTTTTAAAACATTTTAATTAACAACAACCATGCAACCATGAACCACCAACATAACATCTAAATATGATGAGAGACACACAAATGCTCAAAATAATCTATAAAGAGATTAATACAAGAGTGCAACAAAACCTCTAAAATGAAATACCCGAATATGCTGTCGGGTCACGGACAATATAATAATCTGAGAAAAAAAATATAAAAGTGCTACTCTACAACACTTGGGTATAAACCCTATATACAAACTGAATCCTAATCTAGATACACAAAAGATAGAAATCGACAATAACAAAATGTCGCAACAGTCCGCTACTACCACAGCTCCACGAAAACCCTGGATGGATAACATCAATGGCGTCCTTGCGGGGGAACGCCTAGAATAATACAATATATGTACATAGAAGGAGAAAATATAAACGGGTCAGAGCCCGAGGTGTGAAAATATTTTATATCAAGTGCATTAAAATGCATAATAATTATAAGTGCATTATGACATGATTAAGGTGGAGTCGCACTCTCCATAAAATTCAACTCACCTCTCAACTAAAGCGTTCACTAAACGTATGCACATGATCTCCAAATAAATGCCCGAATCCATCTAGGAAAGGTAATCTAACTTAAACCCAATTGATACCGTTCTAAGTTTCATCTAACACATAATCCTTCAATATTTAATATTATCCATCTCAATTATTCGTTCTCTTACTAACATATACAATATACATAAACATTCTCTTTTACTAGAATTTCTCATATTCTAGTCATTGACATAATCATATATTATTATATATATGAGTTATTAGCATCTAAGTGCTAAGGACTAAACTTCTCCCAATTCTCAATACTGCACTGCGTTTCGTGCGTGGGACGTCTCACAAGCGAAATTCAAACAAGGAACCCCCCGATACACTACTCCTGGAAGTATTGATTATCAAGATTCATTATTCCTTCAATGCATGACGCGTTGATCAAGGGTGAAAAGTAGCGTGTGTCAAACGCCGATCGTTGTTTTCTATTCACCGCCTTAATACAAAAATCTAAACTATGACTACACTCTTTTAAGGGAGTATAGCGGCTAGTCTGGGTATCGAATCCACAAAGACGAGTTGTTAGAATTTAATTGGTTTATTACTTCTCAATAAAAGTGCAAAAGGTATTTTTCTAACTAAAAAGAAATAAAAGATAAACTAGGCATGAGTGTATTTAAACTAAAATTAACAAAGCAAATAAAAACTATAGGATGCGACTACGCATGATTAAAAGCATTAAATAAATTAACTAATTAATTAAAGCAACACTAAATTAAACTAGGGCACACAATAAATCTAGGCAAGAAGTTAAATGCAAAGCATGGAAATAAATGAACAAGGCAAGAAAAAGTATCCACTTACATTAATGGGTGTCAACCACCAAGAAAATGGAGGAGGGGGGGTTTATCTCCACAAAATCCCCAAAGAAACTAACCCTAGGTTCTAAGAGAGAAAAGAACTAAAAATCTAATTTATTACATGAGATTTACAAAAATAAGCCAAGTCTCCTATTTATACTAAGTTACAAAAAGAAATAAAAGAAAAGGAAAAAGAAATAAAAAAAGGGATACGCATTTAATTATGGAACAAAAGAAAAAGGAAAAAGAAAATAAAAAAATAGAAAAGTGGCAACAGATATTTTCGTCAAAAGCAGATCACCGGTCGACCGGGGGTGGTGACCGGTCGACCTCGCCAAAAGGGGAGGCAGCACTGTCTCCGCACAAAGGCAAAATCCAAATTACCGGTCGACCGCCGGAGCGGGTCGACCGCGCCTGCAATTCCAAGACCAATTCGTAGCAGCACAAATGAAAACACCAAACATCGCACAAACCCACATCCATGGATGAACAACTCGTGAGCTGCCATGAGAGAACAATCCAAGACCCAAATTGATGTGTTAACCGATGCCACCATGGCTGAATTAGTCGAGACCCATGAGTTGCACCATTTTTGGCCAAAAACCTCCATCAAAAAACAATACCCACATCCATGTCCAAAAAACTTCATAGATGGCCAAAGCCATGAAACCCAAGCTCCAAAAAAAGTCAAAGAGACCCATTTACGTGTGTGGTCCCAAATCAAGCTCCAATTTCGGACGAAAGGCTCGAATTTCGGTCGAACCCAAAACCCGAGCAAAACCCGAGCCTAGGGCCAAATCGCCATCTTCATTTGCTGCTAAAAACGTTTTGGGGACACAAAGGGAATTAATGGATTTGTTATTAAAGAAGAAAAGGGACATGGATGGAATTATTTAAATTGTTAATGAATCCTTATAATTCTTTCCGATTAAAGCTCCGTGTTTCCTTCGTTCGGACTCCGCGAGCACCGTTCGCGGCCACGCGAAGCTTGGCCCGAGGGCTACAACTTCCGTGAATTCTTCGGGCAAAAATCCCAAAGTGTAAAATTACGAAAATGCCCCCGAACGTGCGAATCGCGACGAAACTTAGTCGGAACGTGCCCAAACTTCATACTAAGCACTTTAATACCTATAGTAGCTCGATTATACCTCAAATAACATTTTAGCATATAAAACGGAGGTTGTCTGATTAACGAGCATAATTATAGGCATTAAAGTACCCGAGGGGGCTAAAATGCATAAGTTTCGAGGGTAATTAAATGCATAATTTGATACGAATCACGCGTATAATCCAAATTCTCTTATTACCCAATTAATTAATTTATTATTCCCAATTCTCAATAGTGCGCGGTGTTTCGTGCGTGGGACGTCTCGCAAGCGAAATCCAGACCCCCCCGATACACAACTCCTTGGCACTGTCGATCGTCGAGATATACTAATATATAAGTATGAGAATTAAGGACTAACTTATCCTCACTCCCAACATTGCACTGCGTTTCGTGCGTGGGACGTCTCGCAAATGAAATCCAAACAAGGAACCTCCCGATACACTACTCCTTAGCAATGTTGGTCGTTGAGGTCCATTATGCCCTCGATACCCAAAGTACTAAGCACACCAGTAATATAATGACCATCCCAACGAGCTATAACTCGAGGACGCAGGTTCTCAATGCTATCATCTTCCAGAAATTACTCATTTTATCCCAGGTTACCATATATCAGACTATTATCACACCGCCATGGTAATACAACCAATCAAAATGTACGGGAAGAGGCCATAGTTCCTCCCCGGCAATATGACGAAACATACCCACCAAGTCTCACCCCTAATAAAAATCATACAATAATAAATGGGCACTATGGCCTTGGGAATATCCACACTCTTCTCATCGAGCCAGGGTGCTCACCCTCATCGCGCAACTTCCCAATGATAGCAAGGAGGGGGTATGCTTCACTTATATATATATCATTCACATAAGATATACATACATCATCACATCATATAAATATATACAATCACATAATATATATATATATATATATATATATATATATATATATATATATATATATATATATATATATATATATATCACACTGTTTACATAACCATAGTACGCTCTTAGGCTTAATTGAAATAATATCATTATTTAGTATATTTTACTCTCGATATACTACTTGTCAATAACTCACATAACTTCCCCACTTAGCATACACTATACTATTTCTCACTTGAAGTTCACACCTCACTTCTATTTATTTGAATCGTCTCTCAATTCAATTTACTTTGAGGATATTCTCTATATCCTAATGCACCTAGATTAACATTTCTCATTTAAGTGAAACATCTCCCAAGTTAATTATCGTCAAGAATATTTTCTATATCCATATGCAGATCAATCAACATTTATAATTTTCAATCCAAAATATGGTTCAATTTATCATATGAAACTTTAAAGTTATCCCCTTTTTGGGATTTGATTCTACAATCCAATATCACTAAGCGCATTCTCACACTTTCATATAATTCCATAATTATCTCCAAATAGAACTCTAAATGGTAGTGGGCTTCCCCACTAGTCGGTATAATATTTTCGAATCGGTATTCTCTCGAACTAAATCAATATGAATCCAATAATTTCTTATAAGGGAAACTCCCTAAAATCTCCAAAACATACTTCTAATAACTCCTATAGAGATTCCTAATCGACAAACTCCCACAAAATGTGATGAAATTCATCCTAGAAAAACATCCCCAAAACTGCCCTGTTTTCGAATCGATTCAAGCCCAATCCTAATAGATTCGGCCCAGCGAATCGATTCGGCCTCCAAGGAGAATCGATTCGGGTCATAAGACCTGGGCTTCTGTCTCAGGCTGAATCGATTCGGGTTGGGGCCGAATCGATTCGGTCACTCAGACCTGTCAATCTGGAACATTTCGAATCGATTCGGGTTAGGGCCGAATTGATTCGGCCTGTTCAAGGGCTACGGAAATGGCTATTTTCATCAAAACCAAAAATCCCCAAAAATCATTTTTATCACCTTCTCTTCATTTCTCTTCAACCCAATCACATATATAACATTAAAATTCTTCCAAGAACACATCTCAACTAATTTCTAACCTCAAATCCATTATCTACACAACAAATCTAAGATTTACCCAAAAATCTAGGTTTTACATATTCAACCCAAAATTCACAATTTAAATCCACAAATCATGAAATAAATGATACACAACAATTATTTAGCAAGTTTAATCACTTGCCCCAAGTTCGTAGGGGCTGAATCCTCCTCGAAATCATGTAATGGTCGGAAATCCCAACTTTTCTCTCTTTCTCTTCTTCTTTTCTTCTTCTCTCTTTCTTTCTTTATATTTATCTTTATCTCTAAGGAGAATTCTATCTCCCGTAGGCTTTTAATCCTTATCTCCAAAAATACACAACTTTAAATGATAATACACACTTTAAATGACTCGATAATTTTAATTCGAGTAAAATATTTCGGAACCTAAATAGACCCCAAGTGCAGTCATTTTGACTTTCTCGACCCTTTCGGAAAAAACTACACCCTCAGAATTGCCATTCGAAACGCTTTCTAACATCTTTAAATTTTGACCTCAAATGCCAATTTATCATTCTCCAATTAAATTAATATTTATTTCTCCCAAAAAAGAATAAATTATTGTCTAAAAAAATCTCGGGTTGTTACAGACTTCCCCACTTACAAGAATTTCGTCCTCGAAATTTATCTAAGCCTAATACTCCAAAGCTCAACTAGTTCCTACGACACTTATCCTCACTAACACTATACCCAAACCTCTAACTTCCCATGACGAATTATTTTAATTTATTATAAAACCAATTATAACTACTAGGGAGACCATACACCCTTCATTCGAGCTCTACTCGTATAAACATAATTAGGCTTCACTTGCCTCAATAATATCATAACTAGAAATATATTAAATTATACTAGCATACTAATAATATAAAAAAAATTGGAAGGTCCAAGGATATAACTCCTCTCAATTCTTGGCATTCGCCACTTTCATGCGGGGGAGGTCTCGCAAGTGAATTCCAAACAAGGAACCCTCCCAATACACTACTCGGTAGCGACGTCGGGGATTGAGAGTTTGTTAGATCGGGACTAGAGTTTTAAAAAAAATATTTTGTGCAAATCATTTTGATATGGCCCAAAGGCCCATAAAAGGTTTTATTTTGAGAACAGTTTCTTTTAAAACAGTTTATGTCTTTCAACATTTAAATAAAAATACCTTATGCTCAAGGCACAAGGTTTTAACAATCATCATCCACATAATAACACATAGCTCTCAAAATTAGCATAATTATGAGCTAAAATTCTCTAGCTCAACAATAGTCTATTAAATTCTGAATTTTCTTTTAGAATTTATCTCACACATTATATTAATATATTTCCATTCACTAGGCTCTTCCATAACTTGAATACAACAATTATATAAGTCTAACATGACTATAAAAATAAGTAGTTTTTATCATTACTACTCAATACACAATGACAATTCTTACATTAACAATAACATTATAGCTCTCTTTTTAGCACATCACAACATAATCTATTTTCTCAAAAGATAAAAACATAAGAGCCTCACTTGCTCAAAATTCCCCTTCGTGGTCATTCCTCCATACATAATAGGGTTATAGCACTACCCTCTCATATCTAACTCTCACGTAATATGCCCAAAACTTCATATAGTATAATCCTAATTATAAAGGAAAATAACTTACATCATCCATCTCTAGTCTGATTTCATCTCCTCATCATTGGGTTCCCACACAAAGTCCCCTGGCCTAAAATGACCTCAAATATGATGTAAGGGATGCACCTCCAAAACTTCTTCAAAACGTGGTCCTTTACCCCTATTAGGACAATCTCTTTTCCTATGACCAAATTCCCTACAAAAGAAACATCTACCCGTAAATCCTCTATGTCCATCTTGAGGAACATAACGCTGTTGTGACCCTCTAAAATCCTGCTATACCCTCTGGCATTACTGGCACTCTCTTCGCCAGACCTACTTGATGAACCCGAGTCTCCAAAGTTCTTACCCCCTTGCGAACGAAGACGATATTTATGACACTATAACAGTGTCACATTCACTACCTCGACGAAAGTCACTAACGCTGGCCTCTCTAACAAATGCTACCGAATTTTCCCATTTAAGCCTAGCATAAACTTCGATATTCGCTTCTCTTCCATATTTACCTCTTCAGTCACTAAATTCGCCAATCGAGTAAATTCTTCTTCATACTCGGCCATCGTTTTATTACCTTGAAACACATCCATCAGTTTCCTCCTCACTTATTTTTGAATCGCGGAAGAAAAATACCTTCGATCAAAAAGTTCCCAAAAATATGTTATGGGCAATGTATCTCTCTGTTCAGATGTGGTGACAGGCTCCCACCGTTGGAGAGCTGCACCCTTTAACTTAAAGGTGGCTAAAAATTGCTTTTGCACCTCTTTGCACTCAATCATACGAAGGTGCCTTTGCATACTATTCTTCCTTCGACTTGCAGCCATCGCATCAAATCCCCCTGAGAACTCTGGATGATGCCCCTTTCTAAAATCTTCCCGCACTCTTTCCCTCAAAGACGGTTCTGAATGGGTTTGGGTTACTTGAACTGCAGGTTGTTGTGCCATCGTATAAATGGCAGCAGTTACTGCTTGTGCCACAATATTAGCAACTTCCTCTATAGTCATGGTCCTTTGAGGCATTTGGGGTTCCCCACTCTTAGCCCCTTTATTTGACCTACCTGACCGACTTCTCTTCGGTGGCATCTGAAACATAAATAATTGTATCAGAACGCCTTTCAAATGTTTTCTCATCATAGAAGAAATATGGACGTGTGAAGACAACAGTCCTAATAATAAGGCTCTACATCAAGAACGCTTACGGAAGATCGCAGGAACCCACACAGATCCTAAAGACACTAGAACCTGATGCTCTGATACCACATTTGACAACCCTCATAAAATAATAGCGGGTGGCCAGCCCAATACTAAAATGATCAGGAATCTCAAGTGGATCATTCTCTGCATCTACTGACCATCCTAACAATAAATATGGCTAACTACCACTTACTACTAAAAAAGGGTATCAAAATTTTTTAAAACATTTTATTTAACACAAACCATGCAACCATGAACCAACAACATAACATCTAAATATGATGAGAGACACACACATGCTCAAAATAATCTATAAATAGATTAATACAAGAGTGCAACAAAACCTCTAAAATGAAATACCCGAATATGCTGTCGGGTCACAGACAATACAATCACCTGAGAAAGAAAATATAAAAGTGCTACTCTTCAACACTTGGGTATAAACCCGATATACAAACTGAATCCTAATCTAGATACACAAAAGATAGGAATCGACTATAATAAAATGCCGTAATAGTCTGCTACTACCACAGCTCCATGAAAACCCTGGATGGATAACATTAATGGCGTCCTTGCAGGGAAACACCTAGAATAATACAATATATGTACATAGAAATAGAAAATATAAACGGGTCGGAGCCTGAGGTGTGAAAATATTTTATAGCAAGTGCATTAAAATGCATAATAATTATAAGTGCATTATGACATGATTAAGGTGGAGTCGCACTCTCCATAAAATTCAACTCACCTCTCAACTAAAGTGCGCACTAAACGTATGCACATGATCTCCAAATAAATGCCCGAATCCATCTAGGCAAGGTAATCTAACTTAAACCCAATTGATACTCTTCTAAGTTTCATCTAACACATAATCCTTCAATATTTAATATTATCCATCTCAATTATTCGTTCTCTTACTAACATATACAATATACACAAACCTTCTCTTTTAATAGAAATTCTCATATTCTAGTCATTGACATAATCATATATAATTATATATATGAGTTATTAGCATCTAAGTGCTAAGGACTAAACTACTCCCAATTCTCAATACTGCACTGCGTTTCGTGCGTGGGACGTTTCGCAAGGGAAATCCAAACAAGGAACCCCCCGATACATTACTCCTGGCAGTATTGATTATCAAGATTCATTATGCCCTCAATACATTACGCGTATAACCCAAATTCTCTTATTACCCAATTAATTAATTTAGTATTCCCAATTCTCAACAGTGCGGGGAGTTTCGTGCGTGGGACGTCTTGCAAGAGAAATCCAAACAAGAAACCCCTCCGATACACTACTCCTTGGCACTGTCGATTGTCGAGATGTACTAATATATAAGTATGAGAATTAAGGACTAACTTCTCCTCACTCCCAACAATGCACTGCGTTTCGTGCGTGGGACGTCTCGCAAGCGAAATCCAAACAAGGAACCCCCCGATATACTACTCCTTGGCAATGTTGGTCGTTGAGGTCCATTATGACCTCGATGCCCAAAGTACTAAGCACACCAGTAATATAATAACCATCCCAATAAGCTATAACTCGAGGACACAGGTTCTCAATGCTATCATCTTCCAAGAATTACTCATTTTATCCCAGGTTACCATATATCGGACTATTATCACAGCGCCATGGTAAAACAACCAATCAAAACGTACGGGAAGCATCCATAGTTCCTCCCCGAAAATGAGACCAAACATACCCACCACATATCACCCCTAATAAAAATCATACAATAATAAATGGACGCTATGGCCTGGGGAATATTCACACTCTTCGCATCAAGCCAGGGTGCTCACCCTCATCGCGCAACTTCCCAATGATAGCAAGGAGGGGGTATGCTTCACTTATATATATATATATATATATATCATTCACATAAGATATACATACATCATCACATCATATAAATATATACCATCACATAAGGTATATATATCACACTGTTTATAACCATAGTACGCTCTTAGGCGTAATTGAAATTATATCATTATCTAGTATATTTTACTCTCGATATACTACTCGTCAATAACTCACATAACTTCCCCACTTAGCATACACTATACTATTTCTCACCTGAAGTTCACACCTCACTTCTATTTATTTGAATCGTCTCTCAATTCAATTTATTTTGAGGATATTCTCTATATCCTAATGCACCTCGATTAGCATTTCTCATTTATGTGAAACATCTCCCAAGTTAATTATCGTTAAGAATATTTTCTATATCCGTATGCACATTAATCAGCATTTATAATTTTCAATCCAAAATATGGTTCAATTTATCATATGAACCTTTAAAGTTATCCCCTTTTTAGGATTTAATTCTAAAATCCAATATCATTAAGCGCATTCTCACACTTTCATATAATTCCACAATTATCTCAAAATAGAACTCTTAATGGTAGTGGGCTTCCCCACTAGTCGGTATAATATTCTCCAATCGGTATTCTCTCGAACTAAATCAATATGACTCCAATAATTTCTTATAAGGGAAACTCCCTGAAATCTCCAAAATGTACTTCTAATAACTCTTATAGAGATTCCCAATCGACAAACTCCCACAAAACAGGATGAAATTCACCCTAGAAAAACATCCCCAAAACTATCGTGTTTTCGAATCAATTCAGGCCCAATCCGAATCGATTCGGCCCAGCAAATCGATTCGGCCTCCAAGGCGAATCGATTTGGGTCATAAGACCTGGGCTTTTGTCTCAGGCTGAATTGATTCGGATTGGGGCCGAAACGATTCGGTCACTCAGACCTGTCAAGCTGGAACATTCCGAATCGTTTCGGGTTAGGGCCGAATCGATTCGGCCTTTTCAAGGGCTACGGAAATGGCTATTTTCATCTAAGCCAAAAATCATTAAAAATCATTTTTATCACCTTCTCTTCATTTCTCTTCAACCCAATTACATATATAACATTAAAATTCATCCAAGAACACATCTCAACTAATTTCTAACCTCAAACCCGTTATCTACACAACAAATCTAATATTTACCCAAAATCTAGGTTTTACATATTCAACCCAAAATTCACAATTTAAATCTAAAAATCATGAAATAAATGATACACAATAATTATTTATCAAGTTTAATCACTTGCCTCAAGTTCGTAGGGTCTGAATCCTCCTCGGAATCATGTAATGGTTGGAAATCCCATCTTTTCTCTCTTTCTCTTCTTCTTTTCTTCTTCTCTCTTTATTTTTTTCTATTTATCTTTCTCTCTAAGGAGAATTCTATCTCCCGTAGGCTTTTAAGCCTTATCTCCCAAAATACACAGCTTTAAATGATAATACACACTTTAAATGACTCGGTAACTTTAATTCGAGCCAAACGAACTTAAAATATTTCGGAACCTAAATAGACCCCAAGTACAGTCATTTTGACTATCTCGACCCTTACGAAAACCACTACACCCTCAAAATTACCATTCGAAACACTTTCTAACATCTATAAATTTTGACCTCAAATGCCAATTTAATCATTCTCCAATTAAATTAATATTTATTTCTACCAAAAATGAGTAAATTATTGTCTCAAAAAATCTCAGGTTATTACATATGGTTGTAATCACCAGTAAAGATGCCAACATTAATCAATCTCAGCAGAAGAAACATATAGAAGAGGGATAAATGTAAGTAGTGAAGAATGACAACCAGGTAGTAGAAGTCGAATTGGGAGACAAACGTAACAAACAAGAAGTGAATCAACAGTACTAAATGGAGGAAGAGAACTTGGGAATAGAGCATGCTTCTATGTTAAATAGGGAGGGGGTCATGGGAAATAATGAGGACACTGAAGAAGAACTGGAGAAGGATATGAACACTGAGAAAAATGGTAGTCAAAGAGTGACTCAGTTAAACCTTTCTCCTTGGAAAATCCCTCCAACCCCATAAAACTAGATAAGAACAAACGAAAAAAGATATAAGCATAGAAAGATGGGCATAAGAACTTGTTATTTGACTCAGTTGTGGATACAGTGGTGGTAGATGGATAAACCATATCATCACTCTTGTGTGGCGTCGGAATGTAGGAGAATGAAATGGATCTCACAAACCCAACAACTTATTTGAGAAGGAGAATTTAAGCAAAATTGGGTTACATTTTGAATAAGTTGTGGATTATGGAAGTAGTGGAACCCAAAATATGTCTAGAACCATAAGCATTGTTACCCTAAAAATCTTTCATGTTTGAAGTGAGTGAAATGCTTCAATAGGGTAAAAGAGGAAAATACATATTTTTGGTATGAGAACCGTTGCACTATTATAGGAAATTGGTTTTTCTATTGCTGATAACTACCAAGGTCTGATATGGAAGTTGCAATAGTAATTTTTGGGAGAAAATATAAGTAGCCTTGTATTATGTTGACCATAGTATCCCTTGCATTAAGAAAAGTAGGCATTAATTGTAAGGATAAAATCAGAATCTATAAATGTGACAGAGCTTCATAGGTGTTGGCTTTATATATTAGTAGATATATAACTAAAATTTCAAAATGGAAACTTGAACAAAATGAAGAAGATATTTCTCTTACCAATTTTGTAAAGAAGTAGTATCACCTCAATTTATGCCTTGTATTTTAGAATTTGAGTTACCTTGCTTTATTCTCACTAATTATTCATCTCATTTTTTCTTCTTCTATGTTTTAACCCCATCAACGCAACCCAACTTATCTCCTGGAGACAAAAAAAACACATAAGATATGAGACATAAAAAACTCAAAAAGGAGGAGGGTCAACAATCTTCCATGTGTATACAGTTAGAAAATAAAAGGAAAAAGAAAAAAAATAAGAAAAGAGAAAACAATAAGAATTAGAATGCATCCTTGAAAATCATGTGGCACGTGAAGAATGAACAAGTAAGTCTCATGCAATGCATCAACAAACTGAATAATCTCATCGAGTTCTTACCATCCATATCTACCCCCTAGGAGAGAAGAACACCAATATTAACAATGTACACTACTGGATGTTTACATATTAAAGCTTCAATCTCTATCTTTTCTCTAATGAATTTTTGTATTCATTACTTAAAGTTGTAGCATTTGCCCAACAAAACTGTAACAGAAACTGAGGGCAGTTTTTAAAAGTTTTAAGGATTTTGCCTAAAAATATGGTCTTAGTTTAGGATTTTGAGAGATAGTGGATAGGATAGTTAAGGATCTTTAGAGATCGTAGATAGGAGTTTTTTTTTAATATTAACCACTAAATGTTACACATATCTTAAACCAAAAAAAAATATTTAGTATGTATGGTTAATTATAGTTAATGCAAAAATAATGATAGGTACATTAAGGTACCAAAATGTATAAGAAAACAAGGAGGAAGAACTAAAGATTACCTCAGGAAATTAATGCCTTTGATTATAAGTTTCTTGATTTTCCTAATAATATGATCAAGTTTGTATCACCTATAATATACCATATAAGAACATTATATCCTAGAAGAATAAGTGAAATAAATAAATAATCTTTTTCAATATGCAAATAAAAAAGCATCATATCATAGAAATAATGACTAAACCATAAAAATAGAAAAAGGGGTATATGGTAACTTGGTATGTTTATTGGGCTTATAGAATGCATTATGATGGTGGTCTTAGCATTTGAACATAGTGCAGTCGGATCATATTTCATTAAAGCTCTCGGCACACAATAAATTGGATTGGATTCATAAACCGTTTTGATTTATAAACTCTTGGTACAAACATTACTCACACATTAAAACATTTATCATCACATCATACACACGTGCATATCGTTGGATGTAGAATTTTACCAATAATTCCAAGATATTAACAAATCTAAGGAAAGTAGAGTTTTACCAATAATTACAATACAACTAGAATTAAAGCAAGTAAAATTCATTTCACAAAGCTATATAATAGATACCATATTTCCCTTGCCTAGACATTCCACAATTTAACTTGAGGGTGGAATTCGTAAACTTCCTAAAGAGAAAAGGGTTATCAAATTTTATATCCCAGAAGAATAAGTGAAATAGATAAATAGTCTTTTTCTATAGGCAACAAAAAAGTATCATATCATAGAAATAATTATTAAAACATAAAATTACAAAAAAGGGTATATACCTAAGAAGCACGAACACTTCTCCGAAGGTGATGTACTCATGTCGGACACTCCGGACACTTAGACACTCCACAGACACTCCGTGTGTCTTTCCAACCTTGTTTGGAATTTATAAAAAGAAGGACGCTTCACAAACACGACCCGAACATTTTGTGGACAAGACGAGGTGCCAAAATTGAAGAACACTCATTTACAGAGGGTATATACGATAATATTATACAAAATTATACTTATTATCACGAATTTGATGAAAAAATAAATTAACACGAATTTCATTATGCATGAATTTCATGAAAAAATTATTGAAGTCTTGATGTCTTCAGTATCAACAAATTCAATATATAGTAGATCATTATGCATAAACAACCACTAATACACTAAGATCTTCTTAGACAAAATTGTAGATAAAAAAATTTGAATTGCAATAATAATAAATATTGTATTGTCCCATACCATTTCAGCAGTAAAAATATTTTCTAGAGAGAGATGAAAGAGATATCAACTCATCATTATTTCCATAATCAAACCGAAAAGAGTTAGAACCTTATGATAAAAGTTTGTATTGAACGTGATTATAGTTAAAAAAAAAATCATACATTCCATTGATAATTGAAGATTTATTTTGATAGATCTCATCGAAAGTTTTTCAATAAAATATTTTTTTGTCAAACAAACTTATATCTTAAAAGATATTAAAATCTAAAGGTTGTACAATACTGGCAAGATAAGAGATAATGGAAAGTGTGTCCTTATTTTGTTCTTGCTAAAAAATTAATCTTCTTGACAAGATTTTTAGAATGTTGATTTAATTGCAATTTCATATGTGAATGAATATATATATATATATACACACACACACACACACACATAATATTTGGTGTTACCTCTTTGTCACATCATTAGTTTTAAGAAATCTATTTTAATCTACAATATTCATTTATATCCTTTCACTCTCTTCACTTTGAATATTTACATTTCTTGCTCTGAATCATATAATTATAGCTTCGTTTCTCTCTATATATTATTGTTTAGAATTGTAAGCAATTTTTCATTAGAAATGATAAAAGAAGCCAAAGAAGAGGTTAAACATTAAGACAAAGAAAATTTCTTGAGGTTAGAGGATGATCGTATTATTATAGATTACTTTTACAAATTAAAAGAACGTAAACCAAAATTAAAGATGCCATGACGGATGGAGCTATTTTTTATGGATTTTGTGTGTAATGGAGATTTATGTGACATATCGACACATAATTGGGTTATCCTTTTGTAATTATCCATCTAAATGGTGTTTACATTAATGACAATCTATAGGTAAAGAATGTTTGGTTTAATCTTTCATTGACTTCACAAATTTATTTATATCATGAGTTACAAATTATAGATTTAATATCTGTAGAACCCCTATTACATACTTTGAACTTTCTTAGTAGAAAAAGTTGTACTTAAGTATTTGACCCCAATATTGAGATCCTAAATCCGTCATTGATCTCGGTCAAGTGGATTACGAGCTAAGAATGGCTTAGATGTTCCATCACATATCTGAATGGCCCCAAATATTATCACATATCATACATATCAAGAGACATAAATGAAATGAGGGTATGCTGGAAACGAAATTAAGAGACAAAATATAAGGGTTTTGTTGAAAAAGAGGGTGATCATACCTTATCTCTTCTTCTGCATTGTCTCTTCATCTGCTGAAAACAAGGGTATATTTTCTTTTTATAACTGTTGAAAACCATGGTGGCTTTTGTTGTGCACGGGAGGTAGAGAGGCGGGAGGGAGAGGCATGGGACAGGGCTGGGGAGTGGGTTTTGGAAGTTGGGGAAAATATCCCGCCTGACTTTCTTATCTATTTTTCTTTTTTTTTCTTTTAATGAATTTTGCATAGAATTTCAAATATATATTGCAACATTTCCCCCTTTTTGTAATGGATTTTGTCCGTTATAAATTTATAACTAACGAAATCCGTTACAAATAGGGGGGAAATCCGTTACAAATTCCTTGTTTTGGTGTAGTGTATTGAGAATATGAATTTCTGCTTCATGGAGAAAATAAAACATCATGTTTAACTAATAAACATGCCATAAACCTCAATGAAAATAAACAAATATCAAACAACAAGAGAATTTATGGATTTACTAGATTGATAATGCATGTACTTTATTAAACTATGCGTGTACTTTATCAAATAATGGATGATCATCATTAAAAAATATGCATGTATTTTATGAAATATGCATGTACTCTCCATTATTTTCCAAAGTATACATAAGTACACGTAAAACATTCCAAAGTACACGTAAAAGTAAAAAACAATTTCACGTGTAATTTGGGTTGATATGTGTGTACTCTATATTATGTACGATGTAAAATCAAGAAATCATAAAACATAAAGTACAGGAAACAATCACATGTACTTTGGAATGTCATGCGTGTACTTTATATTCTGTCCAAAGAATAAACAAGAAATTATAAAGTACACACATAAAGTTACAAAGTATATGCAAATTTATATAATACTTTTTAATTACAATGCGATAATTTAAACTAAATATGGACAAATGATTTCAAATATATTTGTAATATCACCAAATTACCTTCTCATTGAGTTTCGTAAGAGCTGTTTCTTTCTATGTTAAGAAACTTTGGCTAGCTTCAGACAAGTAGTTATTACTTGGTTGAAGCTGATGAGTTGTGATCCTCTGAGCATCTGATGATTCTCTAGCAACATTTAAACTAATTTTTAAATTTGAATATTTAATTTTGATTTGGTCATTATCTTCCTCCAACTTTTTTATTCCGTCATAGTCATTGTACATCGACTCTTCAAGTTTATTTTTCAACTCATTATTAAAATAAATTTGTTGGGACTTTTTCTATTCCAACTTTTTTATTTGTTCGTTGAAGCTATCGTTCAATGCTTGAAGCTGAAGTTTCAACAGTGTATCGAACTAATCCTTATCCTACCCCAACTTCTTAATATTCTCTTCATCTTGAACCTTTGCTTCATTACATTCTTTGAGTTGGGTATCTCTCTCCTCCAATATCAATTTCATCCCAACATTCTCTTTGGTCAATTTTCTTTCCTTTTCAGCCAGTTTGACTAACTTAGCTTTCTTCTTAGATTTTGCCACTGCTTCATTTAATGGAATTTCCCAATCAGATTCCGATGAAGAACTTGTAGCTCATTCTGGTTCTAATTCTGAATTTTGTTGTGATATCCCCAAATCCCAATTGGGCATGTCATCATCTTTCACTTCTTTTTCTTTACTCTTTGAAACTTTCATCTTTAAAGAACTGTAATACCCCGTATTTTTATGCTATATTTAATTTGGGGATTTATTAAATTTAATGTGATGATTTATTTAATAAAAATCCGAAAATTAATTATGTTATAATTATTAACGTGACTAGAGTTAGTAATTATGGGAAACTTGCTGAATATTACTAATGAGCATAGTAATATATTATATTGGTTATATTGAATGTCATAAGTAAATTAAATGACTATTTCGGAAATTTAAGTCGGGACGTGCCCGTGTCACGTCGGGACTAATTATGTTAATTAAAAAGGGAATATTTTATAAGTTGTCCGTATGATCGTTTTAAGTACACCAACGCGTCCGGAAGGGTCGAGATAGTCAGAAAAGTGTACCCGGGGGTTTAGTTCGGGCCTCGGGGTGTTTTTAAGCCTAATTAGTGACCCGGGAGGGCATTTTGGTCATTTTACAAAATAGGGTAATTAAACCCACGAATTTCAGCCATCCTTAGCAGCCATTTATGTCAGCCTTTTGGGGTTAGAACATTCAGAACCCTAGAACGTCCATTGGAGAAGAGAGGAGAGAGCTCTCAAGGTGATTCAAGGCCCAAAACACCACCGATTGCACCGCCGTCACCACCAACGCGTAGATCGCGAGGAGGAGAACGCAACCACACCAATATCAGCAGGAAACCAGACCTCTGAAATCTCAGACAAGTGTTTAACTTGCGTATTTTCCTTGGTGCAATATTCATATTAGTGTAGGAATGATTAAGAGTATAATCCATGGAAGAAAACCCGAATTTTGATAGGGATTTGCATGTAGAAATCATTATAACCATATTCTGGAAATATTATGTGAAGTAGATGATTAACCCACGAATTTGTAATGATTTGTTAGAAGGAAATTCTGGAGAAAACTGATTAGAACAAAAGTTAAGAAAACTTTAGGGTTCTTGATGATTAGATGAAATTTTAGGTTGTTTAACCATGTTTAATGATGTATACACGCATGCTGAACGTTAAAGATATCTGGAATTATGTTAAAATGTTAGCAGTAGACTTTTTGGGTCGATTAGTGTTGGAAAATATGAGTTTTGATGAAGAACTTTAATCAATCCCGTCACTGCAATTTCTACAGAATTTTTGCCCAGACCTGCTTGATCGATCGATCGAGCATAGAGCTTCGATCGATCGAAGGTTCGATCGATCGAGCCCCAAGCTTCGATCGATCGACCCCTCCTGGCAGACTCCTTTTTCTCTTGTTTAATTATTTAAATTAAGTTTATCTTGGAATAACCTTTGGGCATTCTAAATAAAATGATTTGGGAGATATTGAGAACCAGTAGGATATATGGATAAATGTTAGAACCTTTAATCTTCAACGAGAATGGTATTTATGGGATATGTACTTTAGGTTGGTAGATTTATGAAATTAAAGGGTGAGGTGCGTAAGAGAGTTACGTTGGAATCAAATAAAGTCACTTACTGAATTTCAGGTTTGCGAGGATATAATCCATGAGGGTTAGGTAATGAGTGAGAAAACCCTTCGAGTTAAGGTTAGGAATAAAACCTTATACGTAATTCTATAATTGTGAAATTAAGGATAAACGGTATAATTACGGGTGATGGGAAGAACCTATATTAATATGAAAATGGTATATTTATATGATTGTGTGTACATATATTATATACATGTGAAAAACATACCGCGCTACTTGCTATCCTTGAGGTTACCGCGCTGGGACAGTCTTATTTCGATGGGACCTTTATGGGGGATATTGACTTGTACCCTAGAAGATAGATGTCCTTGGTACAGGCTATCAAATTGATAGTTCAGACGGTCCTAAGAGACGCGAGTATGTGCCATCCTCTTAGAGACTTGGAATCTATGCTTCGCCTCGATATTGTTTGTATATGTGTTAATACAATTCGAGAGTGATTCCGAATTTGTATTCCCCTTGATTTGAGTGGTATGGGGTGGATAGTGGAAGTATGCACGCACCATAGTTGTTCGGGGTGCTGTTATATATATATTATACGAGTAGATAATATATATCTATATGAGATTATGACAATTGAAACTGTCTACTGCAATGTGATAGTAGAACATAGTTGTTAACGCATATTATTAAATACTTATATTGAAAAGTATAATATGTCACTGGAAAACTTTATCGTTTTTATAAAGTTAAAAAAAAATAGAGAATTTTGGTTACAAATTGGAACACCTTTTAAAATGAAGTCGTGAATTGTAAATCTTGCGGGTAATCTAAGTTAAGTTAAAGTTTTTAGAAAGACTAGTATGTTAGATGTTAAAACGAACCGTGGGTAAGGTTAGTGCGATAGGTGTGCACATTAGAAGAGAGGTGAGTATTTCTCAAGAGAGAGACGCACTAATATGTTGTTGCATTGGCCTGTATCAATTTAAATACTTGCTTATCGTATTTTAAAATCAAACACACTTTCGGGCCTTGACCCGTTTCTTTCTCTCTCTCTCTCTCTCTGTTGTGTATATGTATATGTATATTTTCAGGTGCCCAGCCACAGGGGCGTCTTGCATAGGATCCTTTGAGAAGAACGAGCTGAAGCTTAGGTGGGAGTTGCAGGTCACTTGAGTAGACGACTTCTGTTATTGACTCCACTCCTACTACTCTCCTTTATTGGGCACGTGTCGCCCTTTTCATCATTTCATTTATTGTTGGGATTTTTTTTATATTTCAGTTATTCCAGTATTGTTTTACGGGATTTATTCAGGATGGTTTATGATTTTTAGTTTTATTATGTTGACATTCGATTGACGAATGTATGGTTTTATTTTAGTTCATCATGGTGTGATTCTATATCGTAGAAATGTTATTTTGTGTATATAAATATTTTCTTTAATTAAAATTTGGAAGTTTGTATGAAAAATGTTTTTGACACTTAGCTTAATTATTTAGGGTGTTAAATTGGAAAAAATTTTATCGACAGTGATGTTGAGAATGAACCAACTGTTTACTTTGATTTAATTTAATAAAGGGGTGATCGCCCGGTATTTAATTAGGCGGGGTGTCACAGGTGGTATCAGAGCATCAGGTTCTAGTGTCCATAGGATCTGTACGGCTTATTTCGCTTTCAGCTTAACGTTATTTCTATAGAGCCCTATTTTTAGGACTGTTGTACTCTTGCTTTTACGTTTAAGTCTTCAGCTATTCGAGATTTGTTGATAACTGTAGACTAATAAACTTGTTCACGTTTCAGATGCCTCCGAGACGTGCTCCGAAAGATAGGCGTGCCCAAGCCGAGCAGCCAGCAGCTCCGGCACCAGGCATAATGAATGCGAATGAAGTAGCCGCTATTTTTGCTCAGGCGGTGAATGCCGCGATAACGGTGATTCAGCAGGCTCCACCCCAGGTCCAGGCAGTGGCGCCAGTACCAGCACAGCTTCCATCTGCATGGGAGAGGGTTCGGGATGCTTTTCAGAAAGCACATCCCCCTGAGTTCTCCGGTAGCTCCGACATTGTCACGGTTAGCCAATGGAAGAAAGACATCCAGCGGCATCTTCGCATGTATGAGTGCACCGAAGTACAAAAGGAGTTATTGGCTTCTTTCAAGCTGGTGGGAGCCGCATTACAGTGGTGGGAGTCCACTACTACTTTGGAGGAGAGGGACACGATCCCTATTCAGTTGTTCTGGGAGCGGTTTGACCGCAAGTATTTTCCACCCGCAGTGCAGACTGAGATGAGGCGGAAATTACTAAATCTGAAGCAGGAGAACCTTACTGTAGCTGAGTATGAGGAGGAGTTCACGAGACTTCTCACTATTGTGCAGGATGAGGCACCCACTGAGGGCAAGAAGATTTTGTTGTTCGTCGACGGGTTAGCTTGGAGGATCCGTCAGCACCTTATTGGAAATCTATCCCTGAGTACTTTCACTGACGTACTCAATGCAGCGTTACTACATTGCCAGGATCACCGCTTCCATCTTCAGGGAAGCAAGAGAGCAGGAGAGTCCAGCCAGCAGGGCAGGACCGGGGGTAATAGTGCCGGTGGGGCACCAACTCATGGACATACTCGTCAGCACGAGCAGAGTTCCCATCAGGGGGACCCTGCTAAGCGATTCCGTTCAGGTGATTCTAGGCAGGGATTCAGAGGATTCAGGCAGGGCCATCAGGGTCAGTCTAATCAGTAGGGCCAGCAGGGCCAACACCGATCGCAGGGACAGCAGCATGGCCAGTAAGGCCAACAGCGTGCACATCAGGGCCAACAGGGCCAGTGGCGAGGAGGTAACGGCCAGCAGGGCCGTGGACAACAGGGTCATAGGGGCGGTAATTTCAAAGGCAGATGCTTTGGGTGCGGCAAACATGGCCATAGGCGCCAGGATTGCCCAGAGGGCGATAGGGCCCCACAGCAGCAGGGAGCCCGTAATGAGCCGCAGAGACCACTTTTTCCACCTGCCCTTCTAGCTCCAGCCCAAGTGACAGCCCTACCAGCCATTCCAGCAGCTCCAGTGCAGCAGGGGTAATTGTAGTATGGACGTGTCTATAACGTCCACCAGGCAGCAGCTCCACAGGCACCACCCGCGATTGAGGGTACGTTTCCTATCCATGGTACTATGGGTAAAGTTTTGTTTGATACGGGGGCAACGCATTGTTTTATAGCTACGCATTTTGTGAAGTCCTTAGGGTTGTTAGCCACAGCAGAGAGCACCGTGATGTGTGTCGACTCACCACTGGGGAGTGGGTCACTTATATTCTTTATATGCCGGGGAGTAGGTGTAGATATTGGTAGCTTGGTATTGCCTGCAGACATGCTAGTCTTAGACATGCACGAGCATGATGTGATCATTGGTATGGATTGGCTCGCATCTTATAGAGCCATGATTGATTGCTTCGGTGGGAGCATTGTTTTTGCCATTCCGGGGCAAGAGATGTTTGTAGTGGCGATGCCTCGCCCAGAGGGAGGTTCGACCGCTCATTTATATTACATTGAGGAGGATACCTCTAAGGAGGTTGTGATTCCTTTGGATTCGATCCCAGTTGTTAGGGAGTATTCCGATGTGTTTCAGGAGATACCAGGCCTACCGCCCAGTCGTGAGATAGACTTCGTTATAGATTTATTGTCGGATACGAGACCTATAGCACGCGCACCGTACCATATGGCTCCGACAGAGATGCGAGAGCTACGAGATCAAATTGCCTCACCTTGGGACACTCCAGTCTTATTTGTAAAGAAGAGAGATGGCTCACTGAGATTGTGCGTGGACTACCGGGAGTTGAACAAGGTCACGATACGGAATAATTATCTGTTGCCTCGAATCGATGATCTATTCGACCAGTTGAGGGGAGCAACTTTCTTTTCGAAGATAGATCTGAGGTCGGGGTACCATCAGTTACGAATTAGAGAGCAAGATGTTTCAAAGACTGCCTTCTTGTCGAGATATGGGTCCTATGAGTTCTGGGTGATGCCGTTCGGACTCACAAATGCCCCAGACATTTTCATGGACTTGATGAACCGAGTATTCAGAGAGTTCTTAGATCAGTTGGTCATCGTCTTCATAGATGATATTTTGATATATTCACACTCCGAGGAGGAGCATGTCGAACACTTGAGGCAAGTTCTTCAGACTCTACGAGAGCATCAGTGTATGCTAAGTACGAGAAGTGTGGATTCTGGTTGCGAGAGGTACAATTCTTGGGCCATGTTATTTCTGAGCAAGGGATAGCAGTTGACCCGAGCAAAGTGTCAGCGGTGAGGGAGTGGGGGCAGCCCACGATACCGACGGAAATGCGTAGTTTCTTGGGGTTAGCCGGATACTACAGGAGGTTCATTCGGGGATTCTCCAAAATAGCGGGTCCATTGACGAATCTGACTCGCAAGGGGGTACCATATGTCTGGGATGACACTTGTCAGTTGGCTTTCGACGAGCTGAAGGACAAGCTTACTTCGGCACCAGTCCTTGCTTTACCGAAGCCGGGTGTAGAGTACCTGGTTTACACAGATGCGTCCTTACGAGGACTTGGGGGAGTACTTCAGCAGGAGGAGAAGGCTATAGCCTTTGCTTCCCGCAAGCTTAAGCCGCATGAGAAGAATTACCCCACCCACGACCTGGAGTTAGCTGCGGTCGTCTTTGCATTGAGAATTTGGAGGCACTATTTATTGGGCGAGAAATTCCGTTTGTTCACAGACCATAAGTCACTGCAGTACCTGTTCACTCAGCGAGAGCTGAATATGCGTCAGCGCAGATGGTTAGAGTTTGTGAAAGATTACCAGTTCGATATACAGTATCATCCGAGGAAAGCCAACGTAGTTGCTGATGCGTTGAGCCGTAGACCGGTTGACGATGTAGCGGACATCTGGAAAGCAAAGTGGAAGGAGTTGGGTCACCAGGACGCAGTAGCACGTTCTTTCATATCCGTGATGTCTGTCACACCCGAGATTGTTACGAGGGTGATACAGGCACAGACCACAGACCCGTTTTGTCAGGAGCAGATTGTACGACTTCTAGCCGAGGGTGCTGAGTCCTATTCTGTTAGTTTGGATGGAGGGTTGTGGTTTAATGGGAGATTAGTGGTTCCAGAAGGAGCAGAGCTACATCATGAAGTGATGACTCATTCTCATGGGTCCCGATTTGCAGTACATCCGGGAGGCGATAAGATGTACCAGGACATGAGACGACAGTACTGGTGGAGTAGGATGAAGAAGGACATCGCTGAATTTGTGTCCAAGTGTTCTACTTTCCAGCTAGTGAAGGTGGACCACCAGAAACCGTCAGGATTACTTCAGCCGATGGAAGTACCCGCGTGGAAGTGGGAAAGTATTTCCATGGATTTCATTACCGGGTTGCCTACATCACAGCGGGGCCACGATTCTATCTGGGTGATAGTAGACCGTTTGACCAAGGTGGCTCATTTTCTGCCAGTAAGGACAGATTATACCACGGGTCAGTATGCCCAGTTGTTCATCGCTGAGATTGTCAGATTACATGGGGTGCCCCTGAATATTGTGTCAGATAGAGACAAGATTTTTGTGTCATGTTTCTGGGAAATATTTCAGGAGGCTATGGGTACAGAGTTGAGACTGAGTTCAGCTTACCACCCACAGACAGATGGACAGACAGAGCGTACTAATCAGATGTTGGAAGATATGCTACGCATGTGTGTTCTCGATTTCGGAGGAGGTTGGGAGCCACACCTTCCACTGGTAGAGTTTGCTTATAATAACTCCTATCAGTTTATGATTGGCATGGCTCCATTTGAGGCTTTGTACGGCAGGCCTTGTCGTTCTCCAACTTGTTGGCTCGAGGTGGGGGACAATAAGTTATTAGGGACAGAAGTGATTCAGGAGACCTCCGCGAGGATTGAGATAATCAGGAGTCGTATTCGGGTAGCCCAAGACAGGCAGAAGAGCTACACCGATGCGAAACGGTTCTTCCGGGAGTTTAATGTGGGAGATCAAGTATTGTTGTGTGTATCTCCTATGAAAGGAGTGATGAGGTTCGGGAAGAAGGGGAAGTTGGCTCCGAGGTACGTAGGGCCATTTCCCATCATCGAGAGGATTGGGCCAGTAGCATACAGGTTGGGATTTCCAGAACATTTACATCGCATCCACGATGTATTCCACATCTCGTCGCTGAGACGGTATCTTCGGGATGATATGGCCCATACGCACATTGCGATAGATGAGATTGACTTACAGTCGGATAGCTCTTACGAAGAGAGACCAGTGGCTATTTTAGACTATAGTGAGAGGAGATTGAGGTCGAAAGTAGTTCCACTTGTGCGAATCCAGTGGGAGCATCATAATGTGGAGGAATCCACTTGGGAGCGTGAGGCAGATATGCGCGAGAGATATCCAGAGTTGTTTTTACCAGGTATGCCTTATTTTCCGAATTTCGGGATGAAATTCCGTTATTAGGGGGCAAGTATGTAATACCCCGTATTTTTATGCTATATTTAATTTGGGGATTTATTAAATTTAATGTGATGATTTATTTAATAAAAATCCGGAAATTAATTATGTTATAATTATTAATGTGACTAGAGTTAGTAATTATGGGAAACTTGTTGAATATTACTAATGAGCATAGAAATATATTATATTGGTTATATTGAATGTCATAAGTAAATTAAATGACTATTTCGGAAATTTAAGTCGGGACGTGCCCGTGTCACGTCGGGACTAATTATGTTAATTAAAAAGGGAATATTTTATAAGTTATCCGTATGGTCATTTTAAATGCGCCAACGCGTCCGGAAGGGTCGAGATAGTCAGAAAAGTGTACCCGGGGGTTTAGTTCGGGCCTCGGGGTGTTTTTAAGCCTAATTAGTGACCCGGGAGGGCATTTTGGTCATTTTACAAAATAGGGTAATTAAACCCACGAATTTCAGCCATCCTTAGCAGCCATTTATGTCAGCCTTTTAGGGTTAGAACATTCAGAACCCTAGAACGTCCATTGGAGAAGAGAGGAGAGAGCTCTCAAGGTGATTCAAGGGCCAAAACACCACCGATTGCACCGCCGTCACCACCAACGCGTAGATCGCAAGGAGGAGAACGCAACCATACCAATATCAGCAGGAAACCAGACCTCTGAAATCCCAGGCAAGTGTTTAACTTGCGTATTTTCCTTGGTGCAATATTCATATTAGTGTAGGAATGATTAAGAGTATAATCCATGGAAGAAAACCCCAATTTTGATAGGGATTTGTATGTAGAAATCATTATAACCATATTCTGGAAATATTATGTGAAGTAGATGATTAACCCACGAATTTGTAATGATTTGTTAGAAGGAAATTCTGGAGAAAACTGATTAGAACAAAAGTTAAGAAAACTTTAGGGTTCTTGATGATTAGATGAAATTTTAGGTTGTTTAACCATGTTTAATGATGTATACACGCATGCTGAACGTTAAAGATATCTGGAATTATGTTAGAATGTTAGCAGTAGACTTTTTGGGTCGATTAGTGTTGGAAAATATGAGTTTTGATGAAGAACTTTAATCAATCCCGTCACTGCAATTTCTACAGAATTTTTGCCCAGACCTGCTTGATCGATCGATCGAGCATAGAGCTTCGATCGATCGAAGGTTCGATCGATCGAGCCCCAAGCTTCGATCGATCGACCCCTCCTGGCAGACTCCTTTTTCTCTTGTTTAATTATTTAAATTAAGTTTATCGTGGAATAACCTTTGGGCATTCTAAATAAAATGATTTGGGAGATATTGAGAACCAGTAGGATATATGGATAAATGTTAGAACCTTTAATCTTCAACGAGAATGGTATTTATGGGATATGTACTTTAGGTTGGTAGATTTATGAAATTAAAGGGTGAGGTGCGTAAGAGAGTTACGTTGGAATCAAATAAAGTCACTTACTGAATTTCAGATTTGCGAGGATATAATCCATGAGGGTTAGGTAATGAGTGAGAAAACCCTTCGAGTTAAGGTTAGGAGTAAAACCTTATACGTAATTCTATAATTGTGAAATTAAGGATAAACGGTATAATTACGGGTGATGGGAAGAACCTATATTAATATGAAAATGGTATATTTATATGATTGTGTGTACATATATTATATACATGTGAAAAACATACCGCGCTACTTGCTATCCTTGAGGTTACCGCGCTGGGACAGTCTTATCTCGATGGGACCTTTATGGGGGATATTGACTTGTACCCTAAAAGATAGATATCCTTGGTACAGGCTATCAAATTGATAGTTCAGACGGTCCTAAGAGACGCGAGTATGTGCCATCCTCTTAGAGACTTGGAATCTATGCTTCGCCTCGATATTGTTTGTATATGTGTTAATACAATTCGAGAGTGATTCCGAATTTGTATTCCCCTTGATTTGAGTGGTATGGGTGGATAGTGGAAGTATGCACGCACCATAGTTGTTCGGGGTGCTGTTATATATATATTATACGAGTAGATAATATATATCTATATGAGATTATGACAATTGAAACTGTCTACTGCAATGTGATAGTAGAACATAGTTGTTAATGCATATTATTAAATACTTATATTGAAAAGTATAATATGTCACTGGAAAACTTTATCGTTTTTATAAAGTTAAAAAAAAATAGAGAATTTTGGTTACAAATTGGAACACCTTTTAAAATGAAGTCGTGAATTGTAAATCTTGCGGGTAATCTAAGTTAAGTTAAAGTTTTTAGAAAGACTAGTATGTTAGATGTTAAAACGAACCATGGGTAAGGTTAGTGCGATAGGTGTGCACATTAGAAGAGAGGTGAGTATTTCTCAAGAGAGAGACGCACTAATATGTTGTTGCATTGGCCTGTATCAATTTAAATACTTGCTTATCGTATTTTAAAATCAAACACACTTTCGGGCCCTGACCCGTTTCTTTCTCTCTCTCTCTCTCTGTTGTGTATATGTATATGTATATTTTCAGGTGCCCAGCCACAGGGGCGTCTTGCATAGGATCCTTTGAGAAGAACGAGCTGAAGCTTAGGTGGGAGTTGCAGGTCACTTGAGTAGACGACTTCTGTTATTGACTCCACTCCTACTACTCTCCTTTATTGGGCATGTGTCGCCCTTTTCATCATTTCATTTATTGTTGGGATTTTTTTTATATTTCAGTTATTCCAGTATTGTTTTACGGGATTTATTCAGGATGGTTTATGATTTTTAGTTTTATTATGTTGACATTCGATTGACGAATGAATGGTTTTATTTTAGTTCATCATGGTGTGATTCTATATCGTAGAAATGTTATTTTGTGTATATAAATATTTTCTTTAATTAAAATTTGGAAGTTTGTATGAAAAATGTTTTTGACACTTAGCTTAATTATTTAGGGTGTTAAATTGGAAAAAATTTTATCGACAGTGATGCTGAGAATGAACCAACTGTTTACCTTGATTTAATTTAATAAAGGAGTGATCGCCCGGTATTTAATTAGGCGGGGTGTCACAAGAACCTTTATTGATATTATTATCAGTCATCCATTCATTTAATATTCCTAATCTCCACTGAAGAAATCTCGGTTCTTTGTGCTCTGTAACACCCCGCGCAATCCAGACAACGGGGTGGCCAACCACCGCCACCGAACCATGCCGGGAATCACTAAATAAATACCATTCTTAACATGAGATAGATATGAGACATAAATAAATCAATCCACAAGAAAAATAATTGAATCAATACCAAATAATAATAACCAAAAATGTGATAAAAGAAATCCAGCACATGCTAAAACTTCAAATAAATCCAACCTCTAATGATAAATTAATTAAATTCTGAATAATCAACCAACTATGAATACTCCAACTGAAATCCTAAACAACTTTGGAACCGAATGGACCAATAATACCCAAATGAAGTCTCATAATGAAATACGACAAAAAAGGAAATCTAAACTAAATAAATCAGTATAATAATTAAACTCCAGTTGCACTTCCAAACGAATATCTCCAAAAATTCCTACGCAGCTTCTCCAAAACTTTTCCTAAGAAAAAGTTAGTTAATGCATGAGGTCAGAGCCCCGAGCATGAATACACACTACTCCCCTCAAATAGGGTCCATGAACCTAGACAGTAGTATTATACATGATAAATATCACAATGGAGTATTTTAATTAAATGAGATAATAAAAAAGATAGCACAAATCACTAACTACCCTCAGTAATCGTTATTCACAAAGAATATCAATATGATTTTAAATAATTAAACCCCAAGTTGTCAATTTACTTAGATTAACCCAATTTATCATTCTCCTTAAATTTATTATTAGTATAATTATAGCGATCCTCCCGCCACGGGTGGTCTCCCACCAAAGTTTTACACTTCCCCTTGTCAATGGCCTCTGATTCGTTTAAATTATCGACCCCGCCCTATAACAAGGTTCCATACATGACATGACATAAATCGTTCACTAACCTTATTAAACTGTCGGTCCCTGACACATTATGTTGCCACCAATTTTAATACCCATTTTTATCTTAGGCATAAATTCTCATTTTCTCAAATTCTTAATTATCAAATTACCCCACCCTTTTTCGATGTGAGATTCTAAAAAATAACACTTAGTCCCATACTTAAGGGTCCCCAAAGTACACATACGTCATATCCTACATATAGGATGAATTACCAACATATATCACATCATTGTCTCACTCCTAGGCTAGTGTAATGACGATAAAGCATAAAAATCTGCCTCACCCCGGAAAATAAAATTCGCACGAATCTCCACTAACTAGTCACATACCTAGTAAGCATCCTATAATAAAGGTGAATAATATACTACTCAAAAGCCCCTTGTCCCAGCGATGGCAAAAGTGACTAAAACAAATCACAAAACGGAATTCAATATGCCTAAGATAACAATTTAATCATAAAGGTTCCAACTTAATTTAAAATAATTAATAACACCGTCGTTGATTTCAACACAGTTAATTCCATTCAATAATGTTAAATTAATTAACATGCAATAATATTTCATACGTCATAATCGTCCTCTTTTATAAGTCATCTAATTTTTATAAGTGTGAATGCGTCCCATTAATTATATATATAATCCTATAAAAATTCTACATGAGAACTTATGACTCTTTATCCTTCCAAGTATGGTTCACGATACCCTACCCAGTACTCCGAGTCCACGCACGTAGGTCTTCATGTCCACACACAGTCGCTCTTGTGCACAGTACATTAAACCCGACCGTTGAGGTAGCTTCCGGGTCACTTCTCACGAAATGGGCGCAACCCTGTTGGTCGAGCTTTCTGCTGGACTACTTGGGTCAGCGCGTTTCGCTGGACTCACGAAGAGTCCACTTGAACCTTTCCAAGGATCCACTTGACATGTTGACGTCTAGAGAACATAACACCAGACCTCGCCTAAATGACAGGATGTCACACCTGTCATGGTGTACTCTCTCCCCTGGAGAAGTGGATCACTTTGATCTTAGAAAAAAAGGATATATCTACTTAGGCAGATTATGTCTAAGATCTTTTTTTCATAAAGTAAATAAGGGTCTATTTAGTCGATGGAGGTCAGGTGCCAAACTTTGACAACAAGGAGAACTCCAGGGGATTGAAAGCCCCGTACCCATCTCCTCGAAAGCTGGATTGGGCATCGAAAGCCAACATAGCCATACCCCGAGCTATTGAATAAACACCATAAAAACACAATAATCTTACCTACGCACCCAAGGGTTTCATAGATTTATTCATATTTAAAATTTTGATAAAAACAGTGCCAAATTTTCATGTCCACTTTCTCTAATTAAGTTGCTAATCGCTTTTTAAGAAATAACATGCAATTAAGGATTTTGGCGACACTTAAAACGTATAATACTAAAGGAAAGGAATAGAGTATCCACGCCTAAGATTAGTTGTGACAAAACTTAAGACAAAACTTTCATTAAGTTGGAGGAGGAGGAGGAGGAGGATATTGGTTGAGAGAAAAATATTTTGAAAAAGCTTTCTGGTGAAAAACTTGTGAAAAAGTGATTATGAGAAGTCCTCCCATGAATTAGAAGCATTAAATAGTAATTAAGAGTCCTAATCCAATTAAAACTCTAATAAACCCACCGACTCAAACTCCAGCCCTCGCCCCGACTGAATCGATTCGACTATAAGCTGAATCGATTCTCCCTTATAGCCATCGCCCTTAATTTAATTCTATTTAACCAAAAAAAGGGTTTTCCAATTAGTCACGACTCAGATCCATAACAAACGTTTTGTTTTTATTTTTATTTTTAAATTTCCATTTTAACTCCGATTTTAATTTTTCTTGAAAATTTAATTTTCTAATATTAAAACCAACATACTTATTTAATAAAAATCATTAAATCCAAAATTTTATTTTTCTTAAATATTCCAATTAATTAATAAAAACACGGGGGGTTACATCCTCCTTTCCCTTGATAGGATTGATAACATTAAACTTCTCGCATACCCAATACTATGAAAATAAAAATAAAAATTAATAGTTATACCATTTAAACCAATTAATATGAGTAACAATGTATATATTGTTATTGTACACGCATAATACATAAAGAACACGCAAATTGAAAATGATATTTCATTACAATGTACGTGTACTTTTGAAATCATGCATGTACTCTAACAAAGTACACACATATGTCACAAAGTACACGCACATTACAAATGATTTGGCTAATTAAATGTGCATGTACTTTATAAAACATGTATGTACTTTAACAAAGTACACGCATATTGATGTTGATTTGTATTGCTGCAATGTGCGTGTACTTTATGAAATATGCATATAATTTAACAAAGTACACACATATTTATAAAGTACACGCACATTAAAGATGATTTGTATTGCTGCAATGTGCGTGGAATTTAACAAAGTACACATATATTTATAAAGTGCACGCACATTGAAGATAATTTTTATTCCTACAAAGTGCATGTACTTTAATATTGAAATGTGTAGAATGACTTTTCCTCACCAATAATTATATAGTGCATCCACTCGTTGTGCTAGGCTTACATTCGGTTATTTTACTGAGAGAGTTTATTAGAAATTTATGAATGACATAAGCCCAGTCATACGTAATCATGTCATCAATATCGTCGATGTATCGTGTGAAAAATTCACCTAATGTGAAGTTTGATTTGGAGAAAAGCAACATCGTTATGAAATGGAGCGAAATAAGTTTTAAAAAATCTTGCATGCCGTCGTCAGTATCCAGCTCAACCGACTTCTTCAATCCCTTTGTAATATCTGATTTTTCAATCTTTATGCCGGCATCAAAGTAACGGATGCAAAATTCAAGTCTGTGGGCAAATGGATCCATTCACTTGTTCAGTTTAGTTTCCCTTTGCCCCATTCGTTATTTGGATCCCAAAAATTAGACTTATATTGCTGGGGGTTATTTTGGCATCATTAATCATCTTAAAATAATTTATATTTACATTATAGAGCGTGACAATGGTGAGAATGTTTTATCACTTTTTTTATGATCTCTGTCTTTTACTTCACCATTGTAGTAGGCATTGAATAAGTTCCATAAAGGTGTCTTCTTAATAAGATCAATATGCTTCTCATTGATTTTGTTGCAAATATCAGGCAAATCATGATAGAAGCTCAAGATATTCGACCTATATTGGTCATTTTTATGAACTTCCCTTGTTGACTTCTTTGGACTCTTTTTATTTCCTTTTGTTGGCCTCTTCGGACCACTCTTATCATCAATTTCCTTTTTGGGACTCTTTTCCTTCTGCACCTTGTCTTCAAAGTCATTTCTAAATTAAATGAAAATTTTTAAGTAAAAGCATATATATTAAATTACATGCATAAAGAAATAAAGTACACACACAAAACATAAAGTACATGAATTTTGTATTGAAAAATAAATATATTTGAATAGAGTACTGGAATGTTAAACAAAAGCACATGCAATATTCTCTTAAAACTTCATACAAATCTTAAAAAATACAAGTACGTAATGTAATATTTCAAAGAACAAATTCCCTATCGTCCGTTACATGGTGACACCTAAGACTTGTTATTTGACAAGTTAAAAACTAATATTCTCCATTAGTAACATATTAAGAAAATAAATGATACAATAGGTCCATGCTAAATGCGCCAGCATTTTCAAAACCTCTTAAGCAATAATGCTCAATTCATTTTTCCAAATCTTTGGCTTTCGATTTAGTTACTTGAATATTTTGTACATCAAAAGTGCACTTAATGTCTTCAAAGTATTAGTAAAAACCAAGTAACTTTTTCGCACTATCATGGATGTGAAGTAGAAAATCAATTATGTCATCATCAGTAGCATTGTTAAGATCTTCAAAGGTGCACACATCATTTTTATAGTTGAACTTGGTTGATGGGTTGATTCCTAAACAATAACACAACCCAAATACTTCTTACAAACAATGGAATATCATTCAAATGTCGCTGGCACGGACCACAATAACATAGGATTTACTATATGGAGATGACATATATATTCCATAAAGTATAGGAACTTTGGAATGTACAAAATCAATGTCAATGTGCGTGTACTTTATGTATGATGCCTGTACTTTCATAAAGTACACGCATAATACATAAAGTACACATATGATTTATTGACCAAAATCATTTGCTACATGCATGTACTTTATGTATAATGTGTGTACTTTATGAACGTACAAACATAATACATAAAGTACACGCACATTCAATTCGATAAAATCATTTTCACTTTTGCATGTACTTTATATATTATGCGTGTACTTTCATAAAGTACACGCATAATACATAAAGTAGACCCATATTTTGTTCAATCCAATACTACTACAATAATATACGAACTATTAAATGTCACTGGCTTGGATCACGATCAACACGACTTATAAAAAATACACAGAGTTTGTATATACTCCCTAGTCCTTAATAAATTACGCTGGAGTGGACCACAATTAATATAGGAAGTGCAATAATATACAAAGCATGTATATATTAGCATTGATAAATAAATGACACTGGAGCGGACCACAATTAATATAGGACCTATACAAATTCAAAGAGTATATGCATATTCCAATCTTGTATATGTTTCCAGTCCTTAATAAATAATATACATGAGGAAATGTACAGTGATGAAATACATAAATGTACAAAAATCAACAAGCAAAAAGTGTGTTTTGCATTTAAGATCAAGGCAACAAATGTACAAGTTATTCATATTGTATTTTTCCATATCATCAACAAACACAAATTGTTTCATCAGTCCATGTATAATGTTTATAATTTATACATATGAGGACACAAAATACATAATAAAATAAGGAAAAGTTATATAAAACCTAAGGACACAAAAATAGTACATGGAATACACAAAACAACACTCAAAATATAAGGACAAACAAGTGATATGAGAAATATAATACTGAGAACAAAACATATACAAAGTGTATGGTATAATCTTAAGAACACAATATTAAAATTAATTCACAATAAATTACGTCAAATAGATGTATATAAGCATGTTTTTATACCTTTTAGTTTTGTTTACAAGAATTTTATCGAGAATGTGAATCGTTTGTTAGAATTTCCACGATTAGGGTTTTGATCGCTTGAATTTTTGTGAAGTGTGTTTGTTTTGAAATTCAAGGGTATTTATAGGTTGTTGTTGGACCAAAATTTGATTGAGAATGAGAATCATTTTGGAGTTTTGATTGAAGAGACAGTACGCTTAGGGTTTTGATCGAAGAGATGATACACACTTTTTGGCACTTGAATTTATATGAGTGTGTGTGTTTTTCAATTCAAGGGTATTTATATGTTGAACCTAATCATTTAAAATTTGTTGGGTCTGGGTTTAGAGTCCAAATTATTAGTCCAAGGACTCAACAGTAAAAACCCCAAATAAAAATAAGGATTATTTACAGTTGTTTGCTTATGAAATATAATAACATTTTTTATGTTTAAATGCAATTCTGGTGAGAATTTGCATTTAATACATTTATTTTTTAATACTGAATTATAATGTTTCTGAATCCTATTTTCAAAAAATAATAAAATGTTGTATTCTTAATACTGTTTTTAATTTTTGAACTCAGAATCATTCATTCTCCATATTTTTATTCATTTATACATTAATATATAATACATATATAATAAATAATTATGTGTTTAATTATATTAAATAAAAATTATATATGTATATGTATACAAAATTATGTATATGTATGTGCGAGTGCAAGAATTATCACAATAAGAAATCTAGAAAATAATAACGAGATGAAAGAATAAATGATCACACACAACACCAGAGATACGTGGTTTTATAACTTGTCTATCTCCATAGAGAGGTTGGTTATTGTATTCTTATTAGTATCTCTTAAGTAATCGATGTTACATCTATTTGTCCCCGGTTCGATTTTATATATTATAGTTGTAGAAATAAGTGATTGAATTGTATAGGTAACTCAACCATCTTGTAGATAACTCGTAGATGTCCCTAAATATCTTGTCCGAGATTGTTGGTAATCAATTTGAGTCTATCTCCATGAATTTAACCACATGTCAAATACACGGATCCAAGTAAATATTCTGTATAATGGGTTGTTCGGCTAAAATATTAGGCTCAAATAAATGCCACTTTGTCATTTAAGTCAAAACTTTGTGACGTAAACTACACGTCAATGACTAAAATAAATAAACCAAACCCTAATTTTCAGAGAAAGAATCAAAAGATGCCTTATATTTCATGAGTTGCAAAAGTAAGTACAAAAGAGATTACATGGGTATTTATGTGGGAGGGATTACTTGCTAATCAAGTAATTAGCTAAAATGACTAAAAGGATAAATTAAAAATGAAATAATGCCTAATTCATCCCAAACATGCTTGGAGATTAATTAGGAAGCAAAAATACCTAAAAAAATTAAAAATTGAAAATAATATTAAAACGAGAAATAAAAGGAAAATAACAACAGATTCTCATCGCTCCCCCCCCCCCCCCCCCAAAAAAAAAAAAAAGAGTTCGTCCATGAACTCAGAGGGGAAGGAATATAGAGTCACCCTTCAAAATTATAATCAATACATGCCCAGAAGGATACTCGGTATCATCAAGGTACTCCGGTGTCTGATTCGTAGCTAGAAGGGCTCTCCGATGCGAAAGAGAGCAATCTGAAGCTCGATGTCCCACGTTGCCGCAATTAAAGCACCAAAATATGGGAGGACCTTAATGTGTCGCAGCGGAAGTAGTGGTGGTTGGAGTAGTGGTAGACGATGCCGATGTTGATACTGTAGGAGGATCAATAACCAACGAAGGTGGAGGTCGGGGTGGTGGAGGAGCTATAGATGCTGCATGATAGGCCTTGACCTTAGTAGCATACTCTACCGCCTTGAGAAAGGTCGTTATTTCTCGCAACCCAAGATCCCGCTGAATATGTGGGTGGAGCCCTAGAATGTAGCGGCTAATCCACTGATCCTTAGTCTCGAAAAGGAGAGATCTAGTGCAAAGGAGCTAAAACTGCTCCGTGTACTCTACCATGGAGAACATATCCTACTAGAGAGACTAGATGTGTATGACGAGGTCTTGCTCGTATGTCGGGGGTATGAATAAGGACTGAAGAACTAACTTGAGGTCAATCCTACGGTCACTACACCAAAAAGGCTAAATTGTCACCTTTGAGTCGACCAGCCTTATCACGGTCAATGACCGTGACAAGTTCGTGACAACTGTTTGCCATGGTCATTAACCATGACAAAGTCTGTGACAAGTATTATTGTCATGGAATTATCACGGTCAAAGACCTTGAGAGGTTCATGAAAACTTTTATTACTAAAAACCCTACTGCCTCTTTTCCCCACCGTTTTCGATTCTCACCAATTCTCTCTCTCTCTCTCTCCTTTGTATATGTGTGTGTGTGTAGGATTGCGTGTGTGTGTAGGTGTAGGTGAATCTGCGTGTGGTGGTGGTGGTAGGGGGTAGGGGCGACAGTAGGGGGGCTAGGGTATGCGTGTGTGTCTAGGTGTGTGGGGGGGAGGGAAATGGGGGTAGGGTGTTTGGGGTTGGGGGGGGGGGGGGGGGGAGTGTGTGTAGAGGGGGGGGGTGAATAAGTGTGTGGGGGGTTTCAATATTTATCACGTAGACCTTATTTATGCCATGTAATAATATTATAAATGACTAGGGACATTTGAAATGTATTGATGGACCTCCTTATGATGTAACACACCCTACTGCCTCTTTTTCCCCACCGTTTTTAATTCTCACTAATTCTCTCTCTCTCTCCTTTATATGTGTGTGTGTGTAGCACTGCATGTGTGTGTAGGTGTAGGTGTGTTTGCGTGTGGTGGTGGTGGTGGGGCAGTGGTGGTGGCGGGGGGGATAGGGGGCGACTGGGGGGGGGGGGGCTATGGTGTGTGTGTAGGTGTGTGGGGGGGGGGGGGGGAGGGAAATGGGGGTAGAGTGTTTGGGGTTGGGGGCAGGGGGTAAAGTTGGGGGCGGGGGTAGGGGTAGGGGTGGGGGGCAGGGTGTGTAGAGGGGTGGTGAATAAGTGTGTGTGGGGTTTCAATATTTTTCACGCGGACCTTATTTATGCCATGTAATAATATTATAAATGATTGGGGACATTTGAAATGTATTGAGGGAACTCCTTATGATGTAACACGCCCTTGTAAAATAATTACGTGTTCCTCGTTGTGCAAGAACACAATATGAACCCTTACTTGGGAACTTGTTATTATTAATATTTTTTTGTCATGTAGACATTATAAGGAGTACGACATACATGTTGATTCTTGATTTGGTTAATGGTTTGGTTAATAACGTTTTTAATTTGTATACATTGTAATTCTATAGGAACCGTTTCTCTAAATTGAAATTGAATTTGAATTGGTATTGATATTGGTATAAATTGAAATTGAATTTGAATTGGTATTGGTATAAATTGGTAAATTACATATAGTGCGTATAAATACTAGCATTCTAGTTCTTATGCGTACGAATTCAATAGCCGTTAGACCCGTTCGTAAGTCATTACCCCCTTTAATGAGATCTCTCGAATTGTTCCGTTTGGACAGTTTGGAACTACATAGTTTCTTTATAAAAATATTCTTAGTGGATTAAACTTGTTACTTTTGGGGGAACTTCTGTAGTAGTATCTTAATGTTCTCTGGGTACATACTAGATGATGTGATGTTAAGTGTTATTTCAATTAATAAATTGAAATAACACTCACACTTGAGAATCTATGTCGTGTACTTAGAGAACTATAGGGATATACTGTCGAATTTTCCTCAAATTGGAATAATATGCATGAGATGTTAAGTATATTACATAAATATGCAGTCTTGAATGGGATAGGACCACTCACGCTTTAGAGGAGATGGAGGAAATAGAAATTAATATTATAAATTGAATTTAAATTTTAATTTCAAATTAAATTTCAATTTCAATTTGAATGCACGGATAAATTTACGCATCGAAACTAGACTTTTAGTTCATATGTGTATGCATTCAATAGGTTATTGTTTATACTAATGAGAACTGAATATTCACACTTTTGTTTATGCTAATCCACGAATATAAGCTTTTTACCCATAATAGGTGATTGTTTGTAGCAGCTGTGATGGGATATCCTAAATACAAAGAGTGGATGGGTGAGATAAATAGATTAGGGGATGTATTTTTCAGGGTGCTAATGAATTTGTGAAATACGAAAAGAGATGTCATAATGATGAAGAGTTCCCGTGTCTGTGTGCTAGGTGTAAGAATGGTAAGGTGTTTGAGTGAAAAACAGTCGAACTACATTTGTTAAGATGGGGTATGCAAGATAGTTATCGAATTTTTGTTTTTCACGGAGAATCAAAAGTTCCTTTTGTCCCCGAGCAACCTTCACAATAGCCTTCAATAAGTAGGATAGATGTACAAGGGGATGATGACAATGTAGATCATAATATGCTAAAGAATTTAGCTGATGATGCGTATGGAGTTTATGAAGTCGAAGAGAATGAGGTCATTGATGATGTACATAGTTCAAGTGCTCATAAAGATATCGGGATAAACCTTGAAGATGACAACCAAAGTTTAAAATTTAAGGCGAGCCAGATGTTATACTCTGGCTGTGAGGAGGATCAAACAACTTTACATGCCATGGTTGGTTTGCATAGTTTAAAGACCCAATATAGTTTATTTGGCAATAGTGTGACAGGAATTTTGAATTGGGTGAAGGTCTTGCTACCCAAGCAGAATACGCTTCCAAACAGAGATCATACTATGAGGATAAAAATGCTTGTAAAATTAACCCTAGCACCGATTTGATCATGGTTGACTTGTCCCAGTTGAAGAGCAACGAACACGAGAGCGATGAGCTGTTTGTTTATGCTTTTTAAAAGGTCAAGCAATTGTTTTACTCAGAGTATATCAACAACAAGCCGTGGTCAATCTTCCTACATGTGCCAAAGTATCTAAATAGTAGTGTGGATGACTTGGATCTCCTACCAAATATCAATCCATTTTTTTATGAAAACACGATTTTGAAACAATTTTTAGATTTGTAATAAGTATTCAAATTATTTGTAATCACTAGTGGCTGTAGTATTTAATACTCTATTATTATCAGATGATAATTTAATATTTTTTATTCATTTGTACTTGAACAATTTAATGCTTGTAATAACCAAGTGAATATGTTAATTAGGATTTTAATCAATTTAATCATTAATTCAAAGTTCATGACTCGAAAGTGTTTGTGCGCGGGGGGGGGGGGGGGGGGGGGGGAGGCAGTCTGCGTATGTGTAAATTGAATTTGGTATTGGTATAAATTGGTTTTGGTATTGGTATAAATTGAAATTGATATAAATTGATATTCGTATTGGTATGTATTGTGATTATCGAATTTGAGCATTAATTCAAAGTCCATATACATGTTTGTACTAATAATAATAATTTTTCTAGAAAAATGACTTCATCCAGGCGCGGTAGTGGCATCGAGAATAAGACGACATTATTAGCTAGAGCATTAGAGTTATTGAAGGCGATCGTTGGATCGGGGTACAATGATTAGAGGTTTGTGCCTATTGATCTCAAGATTAACATATGGGGGGAACTACAGGTAGTGTATTTACATTTACATTTATATTTATATTTATAAGGAAGTAACACTTACTTTCTTTTTGGTAAGTATTTGTTTGACAGGAACAATTTGGCCTGCCCCCACATCTCCGCGACTCCACGTTGGAACAATTGAGGGATCAATATAAGACGTGGAAGAAGAATATGCAGGAACGGTACTTTGGGAAGACTCGGGAGTCCATTCTGAGAGTATGTGAAAATGTCCCCTCGAAGGAGCCGATCACATTAGCACAATGGAAAAATTTTATCGACAATGAGATCAATGAACGGCAATTGGCATCTCGCCAATCGGGGAGGGACGACCGGGAAAAAAAGTCGGGCATGCAATCCTCCGGGGAGACGTCTTATGCCGAGGTGGAGAACAAGATGGTAATTTTTTTTCTTTAATTTTAGTTTTATGTTATTCTAATTTAGCATTACTTTGCGTTACTTACTAATTTTTTATTATTTTATATTAGGACACAGGGAGTGGCCCTAGGGGTAGGCTACATAGGCTCGGTGCCTATGTTGAAATTCGAATGAAAAATGGCAAAGACAGGGAGGTGGCCCTGAGCATCATAGCCACCATTGTAAGTTATAAATGTTTAATTTTTTTTAATTAAGTTATAATTTTTTTTACTTAATTAACTAATCGTGTACTTTTTGTTTTTTTAGGAAAAGCTTAAAGAAGTGCATAAGTCGCAGTCTAATATCGACAAAGCATCGTTGGCTACAGATGCACTCAGCCAAGTGCTCGGGGTGAATCGCAAGGGGGGACTAGGAGGTAATCTCGCGGTTGGGTAAGTCGAGGATCATCGGAAAGGAGACGAGCAACACCGAGTTGGCACATAAGGTGGACACCCATGATGATAAGCTATCAAGGTTGGAGGCGACAATCCTAGATATATACGCCTTCATAAAGCGTTAGTTGGGCAAGGGCAAGGGTAAGGAGAAGGAGTTGGAAGTAGATGAGGACGAGAACATCACTACTTCATTGCCGATACGCACAAATTTGGCACCATATGATGATCCATTTCCCATCATGACCCCCGTTGAGCGACCTATGTCAATAATCAACAATCAATTGACCGAACGTGTTTCCACTCGACATACATTGTGGGGAGATGATAGCGAGGGGGTTAAGGGACCCGAGGGGGCTTCGGCGTGGGTATGATGGTTCATAGATTCCCCCTCCAAGACATTGAGGCAAGAGTATGCATCACGCATGTGGTGGACGAAAAGGAGAATTCACCTTTATGGTTACGCGTATAATGCGATGTTGAGCATATGGAGGGGTGTCTCAAGTCATATGTCGTGTGGCCTTCCTTCCTCCTCCGACCTGCTCAATACCCTTCTTCATGACATTATGTCTATCTTTTGTATTTGGATATTGGATTGTAATTATATTTTTTTAATTTTGGTAATGTAGGTTTGGATATGAATATTTGCATTTCTATTTTATTTGGATATGGATTATATATGCCATGATTTGGTACATTATTTCTATCTTATTTGGATATATGCTGTTTGGACAGGTACAATTTTGCTATAACAAGTTCAAATATACTGTTGGACAGTGGCAGTGGTTATACTGCCCAACAGTTTTTTTTTAATTTTTTCCAAAATTGTCACAGTTAAAAATCGTGACAATTCCGTGACAAAGAAACTTGTCACGGTCTTTAACCATGATAATTTTTTTGGTTTTGTCATGAACTTTTCACGGTTTTGGACCGTGACAAAAATTATCAAGGTCAAAGACCATGCAAGCCTAATGAACTTCTCACGGTCTTTGACTGTGGTAAGTCCATTACAAAGATAGTTGTAACACCCAGACTTGTCATGGTCAATGACCATGACAAGTCAGCTATTTTGATGTAGTGGGTAGCAAATACCATTTTGCCAAACTCGTACAAAACCCTAAAATTTGGCAGCTACAAGAACACACGAGCGGACCTAAACCCACTTGTAGTCAAAAATTGTCTCCATAGTGACTAGCCAATCACTCATATCATCCCGGGAGAATCTACCATCAAACATAAGAATATCTATGCAGATATCTCCATGGAGGCTCCGAGAAAGTATCCGAAGCGCTAATGAAAGTGGGTCTCTATCCTGATGAGCTCAACCCATCACGTCACCTAACACAGGTACAATAGGATCAATCAGAATTGATGGAATCTGGGCAGGTGGTAGATGAGGAGGATGAACATGTGGGTCCATGGGAGGTACTGGGGGACCCCGAGGATGATGGGGACACGTGACAATCAAATGGCCACGCTCTTCGTAATAATGGCAATGGAGGTCCCAAAATGGAACGAAATGATGGGTACGAGGTGGGGGAATCCATCCTAAAATGGTACAACGGGTGTCTCCCGCGATGTAGGAGGAATCATAGTGGGATAGGTAGATATCATAGTGGGACGGTGCATGATGTGAAGCGGGAGGGGGCAGGCGGTTAGGAATGTCAAAATGTGCACCGAGGTCATAAGGTTGATCGAGGAGGTTAAAATTTTGACAAAGACTGTGTGGACCAGAAATGGGTTCAAGGCTTGGGATGTGTGGGATATGATAAGGGGTTGTGTCTATTTTATTGGGATCGAAAGGGTCCGAAAGGTTGGTGTGGTTGGAAAACCCTAGAAAGTCAAGATAAGGGTTTTTTCCAATGAGATTGATGGTGTTAGGTAGGTTCTTGGATTGAAACGGGTGGGGCAGGTCATGTTCTTTGAGAACCCTTAGGGTTCCTGTTGTTCGAATGTGATTAGGGTGTGTGTGGTTGTTATCAGGGTTAGAAAAACCATCAGAATGTCCGTTTGCGGTTCGGAAACCCCGACGAGGTGACCCATTTGACTCTGATGCTCTGTTGAGTGGCCCGCAGTCGAGTTCTGGTGTCGTACCTTCTGGAAGAACCACTAAAGCAGGTCGGTTTGGTAGGCTATGAAATCAGTCGGGTTTTTCTTGGATCGGGATGGCCGTGCCTTTCTTGATTTTTAGGATCTGTTCGAGTGTCGACTTATGGTATTGATACCCTAGGGCTTCGGTATCTTGGTTAGGACAGACCTTTGTGCACTAGGTTCTTGGTTGAGACAGACCTTCTTGGTTGTCGCGTCTCCCACCGCGATCAGATTTCCCTTTGCACAAATTCATTCCCCAATAATTTTTTAAGGTGGGTCGTCGCGATGGGCCCGCTAAATTGTTCAGTTGTGGCAATGAGATTGTTTATTCTCGAAACCCCCATAAAAGCAGGTCGAAGGCTGTTAGGATTTGCGCAAGCTATTAAGTTGCAATCTGCTGCTAGGGTTTGCGTAGATTTCTGCTCACCCATTTTTATAGAATTCTCGGTGAAGATTTATTTTTTGGGCCTTTGAGGGGAGGATTCCGGTTGGACATTGGTAGAAGTGGCCTGAATTTTTGAAATATATTGTAAAAAGGCCTTGAATTGTTCTTGTTGTTTTCGAACCATCTCTTCCATTTTATTATTCATTTCATCTTTCAATTCTTCCAATTGAGTCTTGGATTTTCTTGGAGCCATTACGAGTAGTGTATGATTTGTAGATACACTTACACACACCGATACAAACTAACACACAAACACTGATGTTTGGAGCGCGACGCTCGCTCTGATTAAAATTTGACATAAACTACATGTCAATGGCTAAAAAAATAAATCAAACCCTAATTTTTAGAGAGTGAATCAAAATATGTCTTATATTTCAAGGATTGCACGAGTAAGTACAAAAGAGATTACAATGGTATTTATATGGGTGGAATTGCTTGATAATCAAGTAATTAACTGAAATGACTAAAAGGATAAACTAAAAATGAAAGAATGTCTAATTAGTCCTAAACATGCTAGGAGACTAGTTAAGAAGGGAAAATACCTAAAAAGAATTAAAAATAGAAAGTAAAAATAAAAGGAAAATAACAACGGATTCCCATTGCTTTGTTCGACACGGTGAGCGAAACCTTCATCGGGTGTGGTGGATCTATATTCTCTATTAGGTGCCCATCGCTGAGATTTTTTCACCATAGCTTCTAGAAATACCCACGCATCAGTCTTAATTTTCTTGATAAAATCACTATTACATAGTGACTCAATCAAAATTTTATTATTACAATCAAACCCCTCATACAAAATTTTGACATGGCATCCCATCTCAATCCCATAGTGCGGACATTATAGTAGCAAATACTTAAATCGCTCCAAATACATCCATAAGACTTCTCCCTCCTTTTGGCTAAATGTGTTAATGGTTTGATGTATCGACGACGTCTTTTAGTTGGAGAAGAATTTTTATAGGAAAGCCACACTCATTTAGTTCCAAGTGGTAATAGATTCGGGTTCTAGGGAATTAAACCAACATTTTGCTTTGTCTTTCAATAAGAACGGGAACAATTTAAGTTTAACAATCTCGTCGGTTAGTTGTTGGTACTTAATAATCCCATAAATCTCTTCAAACTCACGCACATGGAGGTAGGGTTCCACTTTTTCGATTTTCCAAAACACGGACAGTAATGGGATTGTTACCGAAAGGAATTGAAAATTATTCGCGTTGTGTTTGGGTAGAAATATGCATGAAGGTTGACTAGACTTAGTTGGATAAAGTTAATATTTAAGGTCACATGGTGCTAACTTATCTTCCATCTTAATGAATATCGAAAATCTACCTACATAAGTGTCAGGAATTCTCAACTCCACACTCGCTAAACGACTGATATGATCTTGACACCAACCCTTCATACTCTATGCTCACTCCAATTTCTTTTCTTTTTTTTCTTTTTATCCTTTTCGATTTTTTATTTGAATATTCAAATTTCGATATATATATATATATATATATATATATATATATATATATATATATATATATATATATATATATATAATAAGCACCCAAAAGTGTTTAAATAAAACTCCAAATAGACAGTTTTTAATTGCTAATTCTCGGTAAAATCGGACTTATGATAGTATTTGTTTGTTTTATAGCTCAATAAGCGTTTGCGAAGTTTAGAGTGATAATTCGGGGCAAATGCGCGACAAAAGTAACTTAATTCCGTAACCTGAACCTTGTCACGTACCAAAATCGAGCCTAAACCTTCACCCGTACCCTGTGTGTGTTTAGTTTGTAGGATTTTTTTTAGATTTTTATTGTGTCGTTTTATTTTTAGGTTTCATTTTTAGAATTTATTTGGAATTTTTAGAATTTATTTGGAATTTAATTAGTGTGATTTTATTTTGATTTTTATTAGTTTTTATTTTATTTTATTTTTATTAGGATTAGTTTTTAGGAATTTATTTTCTAATTTGATTAGATTTTATCTTTCTTTATTTTTATTATATTAGGATTATATTTATAGTTCTAATGGATTTTTATTTTTATTTTTTGTCTTTTATCTTTTTTATTTATGATTTTAGTTTTTTTTTTATAATTTTATTAGATTTTTAGTGTTTATTTTTATTTCTTTTTATTTTTAGGAGTAGTCTTTAGTAGTCTACTAGATTTTTTAGTTTAGTTTAGTTTACTTTTATTTTTGTTTTACTTATTTATTATTTTCTTTTATTTATTTTTAGTTAGTAGAGTCACAAATTAAACACACACACTCAAAACTCACTCACACCCAATTAACACAAACTTAACATACACACAAATACCTCACTCTCCCTCACCCTTATCCCATGCAACTCACCTACACCCAAAACCCACCAACTTCTTCTTCAACCTCCCACCCACTTCTCTCTCTCTTACTCCATTAAAGCTCAACCCCATTACCCACATCTCTAACCTTCTTCCAAACTCTCACCATTTCTACAACCTCCATACCTTAAGCCAAAGACCCAAAATACCTGGGACCACCATACCAAAATCGGACCTCCGACCACCATATCAATCCCACTACCCGGATACCCAACACTCAAACCGAAACCCGCCACGAACTCCTCACCAGAAACCCAAACCCGGATTTGAATACCCAATCAGCCCCGGCCCAACCCGCCGGAATCCCAACCCGAAACCCATCCTTGTCACCCATACCCGCCACCTTCTGTCACCCGAAACCAAGGGGCGGATCTAGTCCTGGGATGACCAAGGCTGCAGCCCAGTCCAATCCCAAAAAAATCTGTTAGTTACCTTTAAATTCAGACCAACTATTAACATAGTCCAAGCCAAATTCGAAATTCCACCCACCTGGTACAAATACACGCCCATAGAAGTGTTCAAAAGAACTGATGGTCCGTTTGGTTGCCCTGTTTTGTCTAGGTAAATGTCAAAAAGTGGACAAATAAGAAAATTTGTCCACATTTTGACTGTTTAGTTGCACAATTTGCCTAGGCATTATTTGCCAATGTACAACACCTCTTATGCACAATCTGTGGGCAAATTTTGCTTACCTATTTGAGTGAGAAATATTTGCCAACAAATTTGTTAACTTCTTAAACGATTTTAATTTTTAAAAAATAATTTAAAAACTATTTTAAATAATTGAAAAATTGTTATGAATATTTAAAAACTGTTTTACAATGTTTTAAAAACTGTTTTTAATATTATAAAAAATTGTTAAGAAAATGTTTTACAAATTTTTAAAAAAATCATATTAACAAAATATTGTAAAAACTGTTTTTAACATTTTAAAAAACTGTTGTGAATATATTATAAAAACATTTTGTGTTTTAAAAAATAATTTTCAAATCTGTTTTAAATAGTTAAAAAAACTGTTATAAATATTTTAAAAAAAATTTCTAATGTTTTGAAAACTGCTTTTAATGTTAGGAAAAATTGTTCAGAAAATGTTTTACAAACTAATGTTTTGAAAACTATTTTTAATATTAGAAAAAAATGTTAAGAAAATGTTTTACAATTTTTTTTAAAAAAACTGTTATAAAAATATTGTAAAAACAGTTTTTAACATTTTAAAAAACTGTTTTAAAGTTATAATTTTTTTTTTTTAAAACTGTTTTAAATAGTTTAAAAAAACTGTTGTGAATGTTTAAAAATTGTTTTGTAATATTTTAAAAACTGTTTTTATTATTATAAAAAATTGTTAAGACAATGTTTTATAATTTTTTTGAAAAATCATAATATAAAAATATTGTAAAAATAGTTTTTAACAATTATAAAAACTGTTTTGAATATAATATAAAAACAGTTTAAAAGTTTAAAAACCAAATTTAAAAATATTTTAAATAGTTAAAAAAACTGTTGTCAATATTTAAAAATTATTTTGTAATATTTTAAAAACTGATTTTAATATTATAAAAAATTGTTAAGAAAATGTTTTACAATTTATTTTAAAAATTGTAATACAAAAATATTGTAAAAACTGTTTTTAACATTTTTGAATATAATATAAAAACTTTTTTTAAATAAATTAATTGGATTGACTTTAATTTCGCCTAATGGTTGTTTGATAGCCTCTAGTGAATTTGCCTAGGTAAAATTTGCCTTGCCCACTCTTTTGTCCATTGGCAACCAAACGGACCCTAAAAGATAAAAAACCCAAAGACAAAGTACAAGGCTGCATCTAAACAAAGTACAATAGCGCTGCAACTTTTTTACCCTAAAAAAGTACGTAATTTTGCTCCCAAAATAAAAAATAAAGCTCACCAAAATTCAAAAATCCTAAACATTTCCATCCCTCTCACACTAACCCTTATTCCCACTCTGGAATTAGAGATCCTTTTTGCCCCTGTAATCTCGGCCAACGACTCCTCACTCTAATGCTTCTCACAGTTTGAAACTCTCTCTCCCCCTCTCTCTCTCTACCTTTTATTTTGTGCTTTTTTTAATTTCAAGATTAGATCACTCGACTTCTTTTAAGCATCACATTTATGCATTTAAGTAATTAATTGATTATTTGATTTAGATAGATATTTTTTTGAAATATTAAAATTTCAGGTTTGAACTTTTTAGGTTGATTCCATTTATGATCTAATTTTATTTTATAGTTTTTAATTGTTTCTCTATCTATTAATGATTACAATTTCCGACACAATTTCACTAGATTTTTTTAATTGAAGAATTTGCATCGTTATTGGCTAGTTGGACATACTCTTAGTAGAATTTTTTTTATGTATGAATTCAAATATTAGACTAAGTTTTGTGATGGATTTAACTCTCTTTCTAGATTTATTTTTTTCATAATAAATTTTTAATTATACGTTAGCCCACCCCTTCGGGTGATCCTGGCTCCGTCCTTGCCCGAAACCAACAAATCAGCTCAAACCCGTATCCACAACCCACTTCAAAACTCATAAACCCATTTTCCATTTTCAACCCAAAAGCCAAAAAATGATTTCTACCACCAGCAAAAACCAAAAAAAAAAAAAAACAAAGACCACAAGCCAAGACACACATGTACTTTAAAATGTCAACTTACCCATTTTCCATATTACCCCCAACTAAGTTTTATCCCCCTTATTTCATATATTGCCCCTCGTACCAAATCAGATTTTATCACCTCCCTCACTCAACACACATGCATTTGTGTGTGTCACCTAAAATACCCTTATGTACACCCACTTATCATGCTCACTCTTAACCCATACCCAATTTACCCCTCTTTATGTCCACCGTATAAATGCAAGACTTAGTGCCATTGAAGAGGGATCTCAAATTTAATTTTTAAAACTCGTGTGATAAATTTTTCTACACTCCTCTATAAAGAGTATTTGCATTTTTAGCAAATATCTCAATATAGAGATGTGTAGCAAAAATTTATTTCTAGGATGAATTTCATCCCACCCCTCTAAAGTGAATTTTTGCATTTTTCGTAATTATTTCAAAATAGATTATAGTTGAATTCATCCATTATGGGAGGTAAATTCTAATCCATTCCTTTATGTTGAGATTTTACATTTTTAGCAATTATCTCAATATAAAGTAATTCTCCAGATTTTATTTCTTTGGATGAGTTCTAATGTACAATTTTATAATGTTAGGCCTTGTATTTTTAGCAAATCTCTTATATTATTTAATTGTCCATTATGAATTCATCCATTATCTTTTTTTTTATTCTGTAGTTTTTATTTAAGATTCAATAAATACATTAGTGATGATTGTAATTGAGAGAGTGTTGATGTAATTGAAGATTCCATTCCAATTCAAGTAAAAATGGGTTTGATCTATTCCTCTTTAATTTCTCTTGATTTAATCCTCACATAATCTTAATTCTTTGCTTTTATTTTTTGATGATGATTATTGAGGGCTAATCTCCCATTCATGGAATGAAATTTTGAAGCATTCATGAGTCCAATTTAGTTAGTTTACTTATTAGCACAATTTTATCATCTCACTTTTCTTAAATTAGCTTTTACATCTTAGTTAGTACTTTAAAAAATAGTATAGTTAGTTAATCCCTTGAAAAATTATTATTAATCCCTTGAAAAATCCATAAAAAAGTATAAAAAGCAAAAAAAATAAAATAAAATAATAACATGCAATGATTTCACACTTTTGTCTTCTCATATTTTGTGTTTCACCCTTAGATTTCGATTGACTCCCTTACTTAACCTCTACACTAGTTTTGTTATATTTTTGCAGGTCCGAGGGAATTTTGATGGAAAAAGAAGTTGCACGACAACGACACAAAAATACACATTAGAGAAGCAATTTTCTCTCTCTCTCTCTCTCTCTCTCTCTCTTTCTCTCTCTCTCTCTATATATATATAATTCCTTGCTAATATAAAGCAAATTGAATTACCTAATTTAGATGAAGGGGATTTTAATTTTAAAATCTAATTTTTTCAAGATTAATCGACGACAACAGGGATTTTCGAATTATTTTTTCTAATTACACAACCCTTAATATTTGACAAGAGAGAATTTATAAGATGACCAAATGTAGTTATTGTCTCAAGTCCAAATTTTACCTCCAGGTAGGTGGTCGATATGAAGACACATTAAAAATCACAAATCCTAGACAAGATAAACCAAACCGATTTGACAAGTTTGCGTTGAAGTAGCTTTTAATTTTAGCCTCGTTAAGAAGTTTCTTAGGAGGTATGCGATATCCTAAGACTAAAGTCTACTTGATTTGAAATTAAATGTGATGGCGCAGGATATACAAATACTTGGTTAATTAGTATTTTCGGGCCAAAGAAGGGTGATGAAATCCCAACCTTATCTTTCACACGAGTTTTTTTCTCAAGTCAATTTATGTAACATGCTAATTTAAATGCAAAATTAAACCACGCGAGAGTACATAAAAACGTACCTCTTGCGTAAATTTTTTACGGTTACTTACTTATGTTGAGAGGAAATTTAAGTTCACGTCGATCGGAGAAAGTGTTATCTACATTTCAATCGTCCCTCAGAGTTCCTTGTGCTAATGGTAAGATTGCACAAGTATTTTTCACGGCCGCTCACCGTTGCACACTTTTTCTGAATCTTTCTTCACTTTTCCATTTTTTTGCCTCTTCCTTCTTTTTGTATTTTTTTCCAATGTGCTAATAAAAAAAAGTGAAAAATACATCAAACGCAAAGGGCGACACAAAACATATAAAAAATAAAAATAACACGACACAAGCACGGGCAGTATATTTAACAATAAACAAAAAAACCAAGCACATTTATGAAAATAATTTTTACTTATTTATTATATTTTGGAAATAACAAAACTAATACTGGAAATAAAAATTATTGTTTGAATTTTTTATTTTTTAATTTTTTTAGGGACAACTTACATAAAATTAAAATCTGAAAATTTTCAGGAAAAAAATATTTTTTTATTTTCGATTTTTCAAGTTTTATGTACTTTTATGGATTTTTTCTAACAAAAATGCAAAAACTATAAAAATCAAAAATAAAAACTAGTCTGAATGTCACAATTTTTTTCAGGAAAATTGTACAAATCTCTGGCAACGGTGCCAAAAACTTTCTTTTGAATTATAAATTATCAAAAGTGCACGGACTATTAATGATATAGCTTACGAAAAATACGAGTCAAATCCACAGAGATTTGTCAATTTTAACGTTTAAATAATTGTAATTATCCAACTAAATTAAATTTTTTAGAGATAAGATGAGAATATAAAATTATGCTAATAGGAATAAAATGTGCAACTACGAAATATGAAATCAAGTAAGTGAGAAAACTAGTACGTTAGATCCATTTATCGTATTTAATTAATACTATGCATTAATTTAAATTCGTCGTTCCCAATTTTATAACTCAAATGAAACGGACTCTTGTCATGCTTAATTTGGAAAAAAAAAACGTTTAAGTTTTCAATCAAATTTAATGTCTCTAATTTTAGACGTCTTAAATCCCTATTTCCTTAAAAAAAATTACTTTTAAATTTGAAAGCGTAGCCTTTAAGAATGAGATATCAATTAATTTAATAAAATTATAACCCAACAAAAAAATGATTTTTTAAATAAAGTCGAAGGTTTAAAACACACTCTCACATCGTTATGAATGAATACCGAATTTTCAAAACTTTTAAAACCTGCCGGGAAAGAAAACAAATTTAAACTACACACAATATTTATCAAACATAATACACTTCACCTAGTCCTAGTAAAAAAATTAAGCTAGCATGATTGAAGGCATAATAAAAATGCAAGAATGAGTTATAACTTTTATTAATAAAATAAACTTACAATGGCTGCGTCTCACAAATAATCTTAACAAAATTTATCCCATAAAGATGCAATTCATAAACCTCTCAAAATATAACTACTAAAAAATATTTCTAAAGTAGCTCACTAAAATTCTCTATCAAAATAATAAATCCAAATGTCCTTTATATAGGTGAGTGAGCAAGGGCGGAGCTAGCCCTGGGCACACCAGGGCTATAGCCCAGGGCAAATACAATAATTATTCCCTCCTAATCATTTCTATTGCATTATGTAGCCCACCCAGCAAAGGTTAAAGACTTTAACTGTGAAGTAAAATATTTAGGTTCATCTTCATCTCCATCAAATCAAATATGCAGGAGCTTATTGGTGTCATTAAGTTTAAACTAAAGACTTTAACTGTGCAGTAAAATGTCAATTAAAATGGAATATTGTTCCCGAAAGTGTTAATACTTATATAAATTATTGTTAGAATTTATCAAACAAGTTAATATATATTAGTTTGTGTATTACTACATACTAATTATGTATTTTCGTTATTACATGAATAATCCTCAATATATTAAATTCTTGTAAATAATATTTACAATTTTAAGTTTCCTTATACAAAAGTACATTAACAAATTATACAAATGCACCTTAATTTTCACCATCACACACATACACACTCACATATACATATATACAGAAAGGATCTCATGCATACCCAGTTTGCATACCCTCCGTGCGGACCATTTTTTTAAAATAGTAAAAAAAATAATTTCGGGATGGTTTTTTTTTTTTATAGTTTCTAAACATTTCAATAGGACCATAAAAAAAAATTCAACTCAAAATGAATTTTTTTGCTATTTTAAAAAAATCGGTCAAACTTTGTCAGTTTTTAAGTTGCTTTTAAGTTGTTAAAAACTGACAAAGTTTGACCGATTTTTTTAAAATAGCAAAAAAATTCATTTTGAGTTGAATTTTTTTTTATGGTCCTATTGAAATGTTTAGAAACTATAAAAAAAAATTACATCAAAAATATTTTTTTTACTATTTTATCAAAATTGGTCCACGCCAGCGGTATGCAAACTGGGGTATGCATGAGAACCGCTCTCTACATATATATATATATATATATACATATATATATATACATATATATATATATATATACATATATATATATATATATACATATATATATATATATATATATATATATATATATATATATATATATATATATACACACACATACACACACAAACGTATCTTGATTTTTCACCATTATACGCACACATATAAGTTGATATTTATCCAAAAAGATGATATATATTTTTATAATTAGAATAAATAATTTATATTGATCGCACATGAGTTTATCGTTATGTCTAGTAAATATAAATATAAATGTACTGTCGTTGGTTTTGCATTTTTTCCTATTGACCCCTCTAATGTCTGTTGCATCCTCACTTATACTTATACCTAACTAAAGACGAGACAGGAACATCGTGGTGAGTAAGTAGTATAGCCAACTAAAATAGCAGCCCACCCCACTCGACAATTCTGGCTCCGCCCTTGTGAGTGAGTGAGGTATTTGGATAGTGATAAACACCATTTAATTGGTTGTTTTGGGGTTGATCTAAAAACCAACTATTAAATGTGTATCCGCGTTTTTTTAGGGTTTAACAAAAAGTAGGACTCATTTTATTTTAGTCACTTTTCAATTTGGAGTTATTCGATGCAGTTGCATCGTGCTAGCCACTTAAGGCAGCATTTGGTTGGTTTCTTGGAGGCGTTGGCCTTATATGATGCTTTCTTAAAAGGAAGAGGGGTCAAGGCGAATCGAATCCTTGACCTGTTAGATTCTAAGTTGGGCGTCCAATCATCAATACAAATCGTATCTCAGTTATACAGGTGCTTGGTTTATTTAGAAATCAATATATTTTTTCTTATTGTTTTTTTTACTTTGGCCCCTTAAACTTCAAACTCTTTCAATTCCTTACACAATCTTCCTAACTCTTTCAAATGACATAGGATCTTGATCAAACTTTAAGGGTCCGTTTGGCAACCCAATTCCAAGCCATGGAAATGGAATTGGAAGGCCAATTTTAATTCCACGGAATTGAAATTGGCCTTCCAATTCCAATTCCAAGCCTTGGAATTGGGTTGCCAAACGGGCCCTAAGAATATTTGTAAAAATATAAAATAACTTATATTAATTCAAATTCAACCCCTTAAAGTTTAAAAAATTACAAATTTACCCTTATTTGTATTTTAAACCCCAAAATTCATAACTTCTCCGTTTTAACTCCAAATTCAACTAAATTTCAAGAAAAGTTTTTATTGTCTAAATAAAATTTTATAAATTACTTTTAGCCCTAAATTTATTTAAAATGATAGTTTCACCACCTGAAGTTACAAAAATTGCATATTAACTCGACTTTTATTCAAATTTTTATTTTTCTTTTTAATTACTAAAATTATTCTAAAAGCTCTTTATTTATGAGATAACGGGCCAAGAAAGGTTTAGATTTTGGCATAATTAATACGAATTAATGCACTCATTAATATATATGAACCAACCAATTCAATGAATAATATGTGCATTTTCTCAGGGCCATTGAATGTCATTGTGTCTATGTAGACCTTCCAACGAGTTGTCGAGTCATGTTTTTGTTAGTTTTTATCAGATTCGTGTCTAAACGGATGAATATTCTATCGTGTAAAAAATCATATTCAAAGTCAACCCGTTAACATAATGTGTCGTGTCGTGTTCACTCGTTATTATCCCTTAAGGTGATAAATTCTTTTGAATTGTATTAAAGTTGACATAGTAGCTCATTTTTAAATACAATTAGATCCATTAATTCATTGAGAGTACTAAGTCTCTCATTTAGTAGAATTTGCTATAAATAAATTAACATCAAGGTACTTGAGCTCCTTATAAATCTCAACAAGATATCTTATTTACCTAAATTAATGGGTATTAACAGATCTTATTGGGATGGCACTAATATCATCCAAAGTCATTAAAGGTCGCCCAATTAACTTATAACTCCGTGTTGGTTGGTGTCGTGTTATCGTACCGTGCCTTTCGTTGTGTTTATGTCTATGTCTAAATGATGATGAGGACTAACAAAACAATGCAAAAATCTCAAATAATCGAGAGATAGTAACATGTGCGGAGAGTACCACGTGTCCATGCTCCATGCCAATAAAGACATGACACGAATGCGATGCGTGTTCCACATGTTTTACACTATACATATACAATTTTTTGACGTGAAAACGTATTGTATCTTTATTGGTATTCAACACGGACACGTGATACCATCCACATATGGTATTATATCTCCAAATAAAAATGTAGACATTTGTAGGCGTATCCACAAATTAGTAGGCAATTTTTTCGGAATGTTTAATTGAACATAAAGGTATTCTTAAAATAGATTATGTACTTTTAGGACTTAAAATAATATTGATTATGAATATAGTATAACAAACATTCCGTTTTTATTTTTAGTTCCTATTTTCAAATTAAAGGGACATATGGCATGCTGTGATTGGTTGACGTTTTATGAATATAGGTTCGCGCCAGCGGCTTTACTAAAAAATAGGGACTAAAATTATAAATAAAATATTTATTGTCCTATTTTCAAAATACATATTATAATAAGTCATAAATTGACAAAGCCCTTCTTAAAAACTTATAAATGGAGTATTATGATTATGTAATAAAGCAAAATGAAAAAATAGGTGGCTGTAGTGTAGCGAATATTCACTCTTGCTTGACACTTGATCTGCGGCATAGATTGTTTTCCATCTTTTAACTTTTGTTACTTGTGTTGCGCACCTACCATTATGTTTGTCGCAGCTATTACTTTCCTCCTCGTTGTAAAAAGATTAAGAGATTGAAGAGAATTTTTCCCCTTTATTTGTTCTATATACCCTGATGAAATTAGTCTCGTTTTTCTCCTTTGAAGTCTTATCAATAAATATTTTTGAAAATTATAAAGGCAAATATTATCATTCCTTATCTAATATCTAATCATTGATGACAACACTCTATTTGTTAGCTTAGTGACAGTTTTAATTCTTTTGCCTTACCATTTAACATACTTATGGGACTGTGCGATAGGTGAGATTCCACAACTAATGGGATAAAAAGCATTACTCGGGATACTCGTATCTCTCGCACAATAATATAATCATATTTACACCTCCTTATTTCTCATCAAGCCAGGCCTAAAAGATTCACAACACGGTTAAAAATTAAGATCTAGAGTAAAAAGCAAATTCAGAATGAGTGCTAATATTCCACCTTATAATAAAACTGAAATATTATTTACGTAAGAAAAAAAATAGAGTAAACTTTCCAATATTCCATGTGTCTTCAAACAGGAAAACTAAAACCCTTAATAATCCAACTAATAATTGAAGCTATATAACCTAGTAGTTATTGAACAACTGCAAAAAAGTTATGAAAACATCTGGATGGTATTACTTAGATAGATATCCAGTAAAGCGTCTCCCCGTCTGTAAAGAAAGAAAGGCGTCGTAAGAAGCGTATTTGACCTGTTGGGGCGTTAAAAACTCATTGTCCCACGTGCTCGTAGCGATCTTATCCGGCTTGAGTTCACCCAAGGACAAAATAGAATGAAATACCACAACTATCAATTGCTGATTCCTCAACCATTCCCAACCCTTGCCATTATACTGGGCCACCAAGCCCCCCAAATCAACCGCATTAGACACCACCAACCCGTAATCTTTGGACAAACTGGCGACGTCGTGGTCCACGCAGAAGAATGTGTTGTTAGAGTTGATAAGGAAGTCCTTGAGGGACTGGGGCACCAACTTATTTGGTGAGTTGGCGATTTGAAAGACGAGGCAGCGGCGGTTAACACAGATTTGGAGGGTGGCAACGGTGTTTTTGCAACGCTCAATGGAGAGTCCGACGAGGCTACTTTTACTTTTACGGGAGATGGACGATATCCAGTTGTTCACCACGGAAGGTGTGTGGGTGACGGTGGTGTAAATGTTTACCCCTTGTATGTTGTCGTGCATGGATATGACGTTGTAGGTTTTGTGGGTGTCGTGCAACTTGTAGTCTTGTATGCTCAATTTACTTTCCCTGTAAGCGTCCCTGATGGCTGTGTGGCTATCGTTCCAGTACCAGTACATCTTGTCTCAGAGAGAGAGAGACAGATTGTGTGCGTCTCAGCTAAATCGACCTTATGGTTTACAAGACAACTTATATAAGAAACACTAAACCTTAACCTCTACGGATTGTAATCCTATATTTTGATGACTTCTAAACTCACACTTGTTTTAGAATTCTTTCTTGACGTTAAATAATACGGCACATTTTTATTTTTTGATTCTTCTATGTTTTTGTAAAAAGCTGCCTACTAAAAAAAATATGTTAAAAATTATCTGTGTTAATATACAAGAGGATAAGACACGAAATACAAAAATACAAAAATTGTTATTAGACTAGTTTTTTTTTAACGCGGACCTTTAAACAGTTTTAAGAAATACAAAAATTCTCTTAAATGTTGTAAAAAAAAAATTAAGCTTCAAAATTAGGGGTGCGCTGGCCGACCTTTAAAAATAAGAGAATATTGCATAAATGTGTATTTGAGGAACTAAACGAGTTAAAAATAATTAAAAAATAAGGGAATATTTTTTTGCTATACATACCGCTGGCACGGACCGCCGATATATACCGCTGCCGTGGACCTTTTTTTTTCTAATATGTTGGTCCGCACTAGCGGTATGTATAGGTGGTCGGAGCACTTATACATACAACTGGTGCGACCCATTTTTTTTCAAATAGAAAAAAAATAGCAAAATGTTTTTTTTACTATTTAAAAAAAAATAGTCCGCTCGAGTGGTATGCATAGATTGTCGAACGCCTATACGTACCGCTGACGCAGACCATTTTTTTAAAATAGAAAAAAAAAATTTAGTTAAGTTTTTTTGTGTGGTATTTAAACATTTGAGGGGATGCATAAAAAATTATTTTACTATTTTTAAAAAATGATCCGTATCAACGGTATGTATAAGTGCTCTTTCGAGTTTTTTTTACTATTTATGCAATATAATTTTTTTTTAATTATAGAAAATGCTACCTAATTTTTTTTGTTCTCAAATGGGTTATGAGTTTGTGGCTGATGAGGCTGATGACATGGCAGTACCATGTCATTAAGTTTGGGTTTTAAGTTTCAAATGTGGTCGTTCCAGTACCAGTACATCTTGTCTCAGAGAGAGAGAGACAGATTGTGTGCGTCTCACCTAAATCGACCTTATGGTTTACAAGACAACTTATATAAGAAACACTAAACCTTAACCTCTACGGATTGTAATCCTATATTTTGATGACTTCTAAACTCACACTTGTTTTAGAATTCTTTCTTGACGTTAAATAATACGGCACATTTTTATTTTTTGATTCTTCTATGTTTTTGTTTTTGTAAAATGTCACATCATTAAGATACATACTTTTTTTTTTTGCTTTATCAAATATAAATTTATTTTCTTAAAACTATAATTTTCATGTTAAAAAAAAACTGCCTACTAAAAAAAATATGTTAAAAATTATCTGTGTTAAAATACAAGAGGATAAGACACGAAATACAAAAATACAAAAATTGTTATTAGACTAGTTTTTTTTTTTTTTTAACGCGGACCTTTTAACAGTTTTAAGAAATACAAAAAATCTCTTAAATGTTATAAAAAAAAAATTATCTTTGGAAGGTCCGAGAAATTGTTGAAGATTGAAGATGAATGAATATTAACCCCATAATTAGCAAGGCTATCTGCAACCATATTTGATTCCCTGAAGCAGTGAACTAATGAACTTTTGGTATTGATGAGATTCTCTTTGATTTCTTCCACACATTTAAGAAGATTTTAAGGCGGTTTCTAGTTTCGATTTATCAGATTCACCATATAAATAGAGTCTGATTCAATCACTACTTCCTCAAAGTTGTATTCCAAGCAAAGATTTGACCCCATCCAGAGACTTTTGATTTCCACAAATGAATTAGAAGCATATCCCTCAGGTTGAGCATAGGAAAATATGATGTCTCCTTTGTGATTTCTTAAAATGCCACCAATTTCACTTCTTCCAGGATTTCCTTTAGAGACCCCATCAATGTTTAATTTGTAATTATGAGGGGAGGGGGAGATCCATTTGATAGGGATAAACAATTTAATATATTGTTTGATGTTGAGATAAAAAGTAAATTGAATCCCAATATCAAAGTAAGATATACTATGTCTAAATTGAATCCCTTTACAAATACTAGAAATCAAGTTAATGGACTGAGAAATAATAACTTTTTCATCAAATGAAGAATTATCAAAAAAGACTTTATTTCTGCATTTCCATATCTCCCAGCACATAATAATGGGGATGCATTTACCAAGAAATTTGGAATAATCCTTTGGGCCACTTTTGATCCACCAACTTAAGAGCATAGAGGGAATACTGATTGAGCTCATATCAATTCCCATGAGATTAGAGAAAAACTTCCAAACTAGTGTGATACTTGGGAATTGAAGGAATAAATGGTCAACTGTTTCAACATTTTTCTTACAAAGGTAACATCTGGAGCATAATTTTATACCAATGCCTTGAATGATATCATCTAAAGGAATGCTTTTGTTGATAATTTTCCACATATTAATAGAGCATTATTTAGGAATATTATTATCCCAAATAATGCTATAAACAGTGGAAGAAGGATGATTATCAAGGCAAGAGGCATAGGCATAAGAGAATTACAAATTTGGTCCAGAAGTACCATATATGCATGTTATTATATAATTTGGTCTAGAAGTACCTTACATGTACGTTATTAGTATATTGATATACATGACACGATGCATGATACTGGATATTATAATTGCAGTCAATATCTTGGCAAGAAATACATTACCATTGTCATGCATATCATGGGACTAATATCAATCATATCATATGATATTTTTATATCTAACCATCTATGTCCAGTTAGTTATATAAATGCAGATTATCTCTAGGATCCTCTCAAAGAATAATCAAAGCACTTATGACTTGCCTCAAACAACATATGGTCCTGCTACTACTTATGAAGGCAATAGTGAGTGTACAACTTAAACTCAAAGGGACTACATCGGGGGAGAAATGACTAACACATTTAAGTTATTCTACATATATGAACTCCAAAACAGTTATGCTACTGAAGTCGAATAAATCTGATAAAGTGGCATGTTCATCCCTCTTCACCTAAGTCTTATGGAAGTCGATCTTGTGAAGAAAAATGAAATTGCAGTCACAACCAATCAATTCTATTCATCATGTTAAAGAAACATTTGAGAAGATTGTATATGAGACGGATATGCATCGACTCAATCATCGGAGAAATATCATAATCAGGGGGAGCATTTGATCAGGGGGAGAATCTAAGAACGTGATTTTTTGGACATATGCGGGTTGTACTCTTTTTCCCATTGGATTTTTCGGTTAAAGGTTTTAACGAGGTAACACTAAGTGCGTCCAACACCGATTCAATGATCAGAAAAGTTGTACTCTTTTTCCTTCACTTTGATTTTTTCTCACTGGGTTTTTTCTTAGTAAGGGTTTAATGAGGCAACAATCATTGCATGGTGGATATAGTGTACATCCAAGGAGGGGTGTTAAATAATGTGGCTTTTGGCCTTTAGGTGGATGTCCACTCACATTCTTGTCTTTTGAGATGCCTCACTATGTCCTATAAATAGGAGGATCTTCATATGTTTTTGTATAACAATTACACCCAATACTATTGAGAAATAAAATAATCTCTCTCTCAATTCTCTATATGTATTTTATTTTACAACACTTCACTATATTATTATCTATTTTATTGGATTCGTTTAAGATAAAATTTTAAAGTAAAGTTCAACTTGGACTCGGGTTGAAAGGGTCGTTTTGAGTTTTAACACCATTGACCCTTTTGTAATTTTACTATTTTGAGGGTAGAGATTTTATTTTATCAAGCAAAGACGGAAGGATTATTTCCAAATTAGACCTCTCGTTAATAGTTACATGTTTGAGTTACATTCATAATTAAAAAATAAGGTTTATTTAGGGTTGTTTGCTTATGAATCATAATGATATTTTTTATGTTTAAATACAATTCTCTTGTGAATTTGCATTTAACATATTTATTTTTTAATACTGAATTATTATATTTCTGAGTTTAAATCCTATTTTCAAAAAATAATAAAATTTTGTATTTTAAATACTGTTTTTTTATTTTTGAACTCAAAATCGTTCATTCTCCACATATTTATTTATTTATACATTAATATATAATACATATATAATTAATAATTATGTGTATAATTATATTAAATAAAAATTATATATGTATATGTACACAAAATTATGTATATATTATAATAAGATCTACATGTTTTGTAATATTATCAATACATACATGATACTTATTTACTGTTTTATACATGTATGTAATTATATTAAATATACATATAATACATATGTATTCAATATTATTATAAATCCATGCACATATATCGTTTTACCGTGTATTATACATGTTATGTTATTATACATATGTACATATGTATGTATATATATTATATGTATATATGTGTTACGTATTATGTATGTATGTAAACATTTACGTATCATGTACGTATGCATGTATTATAATATATGTATGTGTGTCTATATATATCAAGGTTCTAAAAAACGCCGGGCGTGATCGAGGCGTGGATGCCAAGCCTTAAGCCTTAGAAGCTTAGGCGGGCCTTAAGCGTAAAAAGGCGTGAAGAGGTATTTAGGCCTTCTTAATATATTTTAATATTTTCTAACCATAACAAGGCTATTAAAATACAAAAATTGTACATAATACAAAAATATGTGTGAATATTTGCAAATTAAAATACTATTTGATTGTTTTGGATGAGATAATGGTCCGATTTGTAAAAAAAATTCTTTAAAAGGCGATATCGTTTCACTAAAGCATTGTTGTTTTTAGAAAAAAATTGGGCCTTAAGGGTTTTACTAAGAATAAGGCGTAAAAAGCTAGGCGGGACATTTCTCTCAAGCCTCAAACCAAGGCGTGCCTAGACGGGTTTTTTAGAACAGTATATATATATATATATATATATATATATGAAAAAGCGACTAGGTTCGGTGTGTGTCTGTGTGATAATGATTTAAATTAAATTCGCAAGTTTCCAAGTAACCCTTATTTAATCAGAGTATAATTTTAAACCAAATAAGTTCAGCCCTTAAACATGCATCTAAATCAACCCATCAAACATAAATAGATTAAAGCATGTGACATAAAGTTAAGGAAAACCCACTTTCGGGTAAAACCTTTTATTTCTAAAACTTTGAAGAATTTACAAGACCATTGACTTACATACAACCTGATAATCGCCCACAAGTGTAATGCACGGTGTCTTCGTCAAACCTCCAAAGCAACGGTTAGAAATACAGTGTGACACAAGAATACCTGCAGGTGTCGGTTCCTATGTCGTCGGCTTGAACTTTCCCTTTCCAGGAGGGCAGCAATAAAGAAGAGACGGCTTCTCCACATGGGTTGAACAAACTCAAAGTTGTGTTCTTGGGTTACAAAAGGATTCACAAAGGTTTGGCAAAGTTGTTTGAATCAAAACATGAGTCTTGGGACTCAAAAAGATGAAGACTTGAGGTGATAAGACTCTCAAATTCGCCTATGCAAGTCTTGTAAAACAACTCCCCCGAAGTTGGTTTAAATAGGAAAATAAATGAAGAGTTTCACAAAATAAAAACTCGGAAATTCTATCCAGTGTACAGGGACCTCAAATCGGTTTGGGTACCCTGCGAACTGGTTCGCCCCTCGAACCGATTCGGCCCCTCGGTTCGAGGACAATCACTGGTCAAGGGGCTAAACACTTATCAAAAATTCCAAGGCTTTTTCTTGGAATTATCTCCATTTTCAACGGGTAATAACTTGTTCACCGTACCTCGGATTGAGGTGCCGTTTCTTCCAGTATCTTTGTTGAGGCAAGCTCTTCAACTTTCCGAGTGACTAGTCCTCCGGACGATAACTGTAAAATTACCAAATTACCCTTGAATATCCATATCGTGCCTTGTTTAACTGTTTTGACTTCTTTTGCATACCACTTGCATTACGAGCCCAAAATCATGGAACGTGAAGTCATTGAGACAGATGTGGGACACTTGATGGAGATGTTGAATGCTTGATTCCTGAAATTCGGATAGAGGCCGTCATGTGAGATCGTGAGGTGACATGCCAAATGTAGTGGCGTACGACATACATAAATGTAACATGTTGGACATGAGAGAAATGTCCTTACAAATCTCCACCTATGTCTATGCCGGAACATACATAAAATAATCCGAATTATCAGATACCAAATTTCCTATACAAATCTACCCTCCCATGAACCCAAAACTGGAAAAGGTACAAATGAATAGTCTCCATCGTTTGTTCTTCAAATCATCAGGAATCTCAAATCTTTTATCATTAGGGTGTCTAATTCAGTGATCATCAATGTAGTACCTACACACATGAGATAAAGAAAAAATACCAAGTGACGTATCGAGTTTGAAATGAGATAAACATAGATACCAATAAATCATAAGCATAAGTCAAATCTCAAAACTCCCCCAAAATTCAAACTCTCCCAAAATAAGATAATTCTTTCTCCCCCTTTTTATGATGTCTCCAAATAGACAAATAAGAAGAATAAATCAAACAAGAAAAATCGGGGTGTCATGGTATTCAAAATAAAGCATCAATCAATATGGAAAATATGCTCTTGCAAAGATACTCAAACAAATCTTCACAAACTATTTTTTATTTTTCAAATTTTTCGTACAAAAAAAAAAGATACCAATTTTAAAAAAAATATGATACAAAAATCACACCATGGATTTAAACTTAAACAACCAAGTCATGGAAACGGAATTTATTGGTGTGAACACATTCGATAGGTAAATAAACTCAATCAATCATATGTGCACGATGCATATGTGTACCCCTAACGAATGAACATAAAAAGTATCTTTAGGTGTAAAAATTTGTTGAATTTAGATGACATCGTCTTATGCAAATCAACAAATCAAAGTCAAATGATTTCCACACCAATAACGTCCAAAACTATTTAGCGCTTTTTCAAGATTTTCAAGGATGTGCAAACCCGTTATAAAATCTCCAACCAAACTCCCTCATATATATTTTCTTTTTAGAGGTGTTAAACTAAATTCTCACACTTTGGAGAATTGGTGCAAAAACCTAAATAGCCCATAATTTGGCATGAATTTCTTTTTATTGCCTTTAAATTTTTTGGGCTCTTTTAAACCTCTTTGGACCCCGGATAATAAAATTCCTCCATTTTTTAGGTCCAATTTAACGATGGCTTAGTATTCGTAAAGGCAAAATGAACCTTTCGCAGCCCTTCCCCATTTTCAAACAAAGCACACAAACTCACAAAACGTTTCTTATATGCACAATTTTCTTATCAAAATTTTATTGCGCTTGGTTCGTTTTAAGGACAGGATTGAAGTGAAAACACCCAACCAACGTGTGATAAGACAAGCACAATAATCAAACAAATTCGTGCATGTGTGCAATAAAGGAAACCATGAGTCAAACATGTAGGAAGTAGCACTAAATTACATCTTAATGACTCCAAACATTATAAAGCACAAGGTTGAATTGACCTATTATCTCAAAACACTATCAAATAGTCACATGAAGAATGAAATGCTGTTGTGACTTGGTCATCCTAAGTGTCTATCCATAAACGGTGCCAACAAAAAAAACAAAAATCTTGTTGTATTTTTCAAAAATTTTATCAAAAACAAAAATTAATACAAAAAGTACATGTCACAACGCTAGCAAAAATATATAAAAAAAAAACATAACTAGCGTATGACAAAGATGCAAACACAATCATCTATATGATATGTCGAGAGAAGAATCATGTGCAAGCAAACGAGAATCAACTTGTCTAAAATCTAGCGTATCCAAAAGTGATTTCCTAACCCAAGTAGAAGTGAAAAGTTGTGTAGGGGATTTGGGAACCATGGGAACACTAGACATAAACTTCCTAGGATATTTTCCATGATTAAAACAAAAACGCCTAAGGTGACCCCTCCTACCACAATATGAACATGTGAAAACGGGTGGAACGACACCTATGGGTTGACCTTTTCTAATGTCTTTGGAATTAGTTGACCCTCTAAAAGAAATAATGGTTTTGGCTTTAGCATTCGAAGCATGAGAACAAGATGAGCCATTACCATCACTATCAAACCTACTTGAGTCTGTCAAATCATTTTTTAACTTCAAAATTTTTTAATGAAGCAAACAATTAGACTCTTCCAATTTAAGGGACTTCTTTTTCAAATTTTTAATTAAACTTAACAGTTTATCACGCTCCCCCTCAATTAAAGCAAATTTTTTTCCTAAGAGTCTCTTCACGTGCCACAAACTTATTGACTAAAATATTTTTATCTTCTTTGACACAAACACAAACCATCGAATTTTTAAGGTCCTCCAATTCTTTTTCTAAAAAGAGGACCCTATCATCACTCTCCTTCTTGGACAATTTTAAGGCGATAAAGTCATGGTATAAGGAAACAAGTTTTTCATGATAAATATCTCTTTGAATTTGAACCGTTTGCAAAGGATCCATCGTGGATTTAAAACGAGAATTTTCTTTTTCCAAAACTTTAATTCTTTTGCAAAGTTTGAAATTCAAACTTTTTAAATTTTCAGCATGTTCGTGAACTTGTTCAAAAATAGGCTCCTCATTAAATGGGCGTTCCATTGGAAAAATTACGATTTTTCACAAAACTGATTTAAAAAAATATATATATCACACAATTTTGCGAAAAATAGGAATACACAATAAATTAGCGCAACCTGCTCTAATACCAATTTGACGATATGAGAAGTCAAATTGTGAAAAAAAAACTTTAAAAATCAGGATCACTCGATAATTTAGAGTATCCCGCTCTGATACCAATTTGAAAAACCGACTAGGTTTGGTGTGTGACTGTGTGATAATGATTTAAATTAAATTTGCAAGTTTCCAAGTAACCCTTATTTAATCAAAGTCTACTTTTAAACCAAATAAGTTCAGTCCTTAAACATGCATCTAAATCAACCCATCAAACATAAATAGATTAAAGCATGTGACACAAAGTTAAGGAAAAAACCCCTTTCGGGTAAAACCTTTTATTTCTAGAACTTTGAAGAATTTAGAAGACCACTGACTTACATACAACCTGATAATCGCTCACAAGTGTAATGCACGGTGTCTTAGTCAAACCTCCAAAGCAACGGCTAGAAATACAGCGTGACACAGAAATACCCGCATGTGTCGGTTCCTATGTCGTCGGTTGGAACTTTCCCTTTCTAGGAGGGCAGCAATGAAGAAGAGACGGCTTCTCCACAAGGGTTGAACAAACTCAAAGTTGTATTCTTGGGTTACAAAAGGATTCACAAAGGTTTGGCAAAGTTCTGTGAATCAAAACATGAGTCTTGGGACTCAAAAATATGAAGACTTGAGGTGATAGGACTCTCAAATTTGTCTATGCAAGTCTTGTAAAACAACTCCCCCGAAGTTGGTTTAAATAGGAAAACAAATGAAGAGTTTCACAAAATAAAAACTCTGAAATTCTATCCAGCGTACAGGGACCTCGAATCGGTTCAGGTACCGTGCGAACCGGTTTACCCCCTAAACCGGTTCGGCCCCTCGGTTCGAGGACAATCGCTGGTCTAGGGGATAAAGACTTAGCAAAAATTCCAAAGCCTTTTCTTAGAATTATCTCCATTTTCAACGGGCCATAACTTGTTCACCGTAGCTCGGATTGAGGTGTCGTTTCTTCCAATATCTTTGTTGCGGCAAGCTCTTCAATTTCTAGTTGACCAGTTCTTTGGACGATGACTGTAAAATTACTAACTTTCCCTTGAACATCCATATCGTGCCTTGTTTCACTGTTTTGACTTCTCTTGCGTACCACTTGCATTACGAGCCTAAAATTACGGAACATGAAGTCGTTGAGGCAGATGTGGTACACTTGATGGTTATGTTGAATGCTTGATTCCCGGAATTTGGATAGAGACCGTCATGTGAGATCGTGAGGTGACATGCCAAATGTAGCGGCGTACGACATACATAAATGTAACATGTTGGACATGAGAAAAATGTCCTTACAATATATATATATATATATATATATATATATATATATATATATATATATATATTTATATATATTTATGCACATGTTTACCTTTCGTGTGTTTTAGTTTTCTACTCTTGCAAAAAACAAGTTTACAAAAGCTAAACAATGTTTTAAAACACAAAAAACTAAATTTAAATTATGCATTTTGAAAACAATTTTCTAACGGCATAACGAGATGGAATTTTAGAGTTTGGACACTATTAATTATTTCATTTTATATTTAATTCCCAACATTTTTACTTTGGTGGATTTCATTCCCAGCATTACTTTTAATTAGCGATGTTAATGGGCATATCATTTCGAAATTGTGTTGTGCTCAAGACATATATTAATGAGTCATGTATTTTCACTGACTGGGTGAATCCAAATATGTTTCTCTAAGTTATTGTCTTTAGAGAGTCCACCCGATATGCACCTAAATGTTTTAACCAATACATAAAAACTAAAATCAGGTCAGTCATGGGACATTTTTTAAACTTTACATTTAGCGTAGAAAAAATAACTTATGTGATGTGTATTCCCCTATTCTCCCAATGCAACCCGGTAGGGGCATAACATTTAATCATATATAAATATATGCTCCTCTAAGGTCTCATCCAACATTGTTTTGGATGATAAGGATAATATAAAACTGTTTAGAATTGCTTATCTTTGACGTTGAGGCTTGGTCACTTGATTCGTGTGAAAATAGGGGGTATCACATGAGTTCAATAATTAGGATTTAAATGGGAGTATGCCGAATACTAGATCTTAAGATTAGATACAACAGAGTGTCAATATGTTGATATAATGAGTAGATTAGTTATACGTGAGACAACCAAATCTATGCAACTTAGACTTTGTGGTTAAGAATGTTGCTTATAAAACTTGAGGGTGTTTGATGTATCCACATTTATGATATTAATGGATTTTTATTACCAATGTTATGATTTATTTATACATCTAAATAACCCAATAAATATTTGATATATTTTCTCATTAAGAATAGGAAAAGTTAATCTTTCATACCAAGCGCTGAAGCTTACTTCGAATCATGTAAGGCTTTCAAAGTTATTTGAAGGTTATTATTTTGTGTAGAAATTACTCTCCTATGTGGACCAATGAAAATTGGACACCTATACTCCTATATGGCCACTAAACTATCTTGGTCGGATTTAGAGACACCTGGTCGTCTGGTATGCCAACCAACTCCAAGAACGTGAATCATCAGGAATAACAAAGGATACTCGGACAGAATAACGACTAATACTGAATATCAGGAGTCTCATTTATTATATATAGATATAACTTCCTGGAAATATAAAGGCATTCCATCACTTGGGTTCCTAACCAGTATAAATTCATATTCTCCCTTAGCTCAGGGGGATAATTCAATCAAGCACTATCACACTCAATACTAAGCTATTGTAATCCTCAAGAAATAATACCAACAATGGATGTAGGCTTTTACATAACTAAACCACTTTAAAAACAATGTTGTTGTGTGTGTTTGTTTGGCTTGGTTATCTTTATTTACCAGTGATTATAAATTTGAACTTAACCCATTTTTAGACATCAATAGATTGACTCCGTCTGTGAGAACGACTGCTTTTCATCGTTCTCTACCTCTTTTATTCCTTTTGTTCATTATGGAATTTCGCTAAAAATGACCACTGATCCTGAGAGCAGCCTTGCGACTGCAGGTAATAATCCAGATCCATTTGTTCCCCTTAGTGTGACATATCTTCAAGAAATTTTGCACAACTTGGCTAAGGGAAAGGAAGTCATGCAGGAGTCAGTTAGGCAACTGGCTTGTATGTTACAAGACAAATCCACCAATGTACCTTCTAGGAGGAACATGCCACCTTCGCCAGCGAGGAATGAGATAAGTAATTTCTTCAGGTCTTCTCATGACAGATCATACCGTCTTGAAGCAACATCATCACTCTGATCAACGGATTATTACGATGGTTGATCGAGTGCGAAAGGTGCGCGTGTGTAAGTGCACAATCATTGTTTTCATTTCGCCTACTCAATACAAACATACCTAAGTTACTAATACACTTGCGAGGCATGCACAACGGTAAGTCGGGTATCGAAAATCCACAGGGACGAGATGCTAGAATTTATAGGATTTAATATTCCGAAATAAAAGTGTAAAAGGTTAATTACAAACTAAAAGGAAAAAGATGGATAAAGGGAAATGATTATTCTAGGCGAGGGTAATGAAACTAGATTAACAAAGCGATAAAACTATAGGTTATGTCGAATATCCCTCACCCGAGTTATTTATATAAAATTGATACATGGGTCGACGAGTTATTTAGAGTGCATCTCGTTTCGACAGTTAATTGAATCAAGGGTTGTCACACCCCTAAATCCGCATAAAAGCCTAATAAGATTTTAGCGTCAATAAATATCCCGAAAATTGTGCACGAAAGGTCGTAAGCACGGGACATACATGATATGCCCCGTCAAATCTCCTAGGCGCAATAACTAGGACAACGCACCCGAAATATACCCGTAAACACCATCACCAAAGCAAAGCAACGCGTCAACTCGAGTGAGTTCAATTCAAGCACAACCTAATTTAAATTAGCTACAAAGCATCGTAAAAATGTGATAAATGAAAGTGTGTAAATAAACGCGGTAAATCTACCTAGAAAGCACGTAAATCAAAGCATGTAAACTATGTAGGAAAGCATGTAAATCTAATTAGAAAGCAAGGAAATAAGAAAATACAAACTATATTAATGGAGAGGGTGATGAATAGTGAAACATTCAACCCAAATGGGGTGTCAAACCAAGAACTATTGAAGAAGAACTCTTTAAAACCCTCAAACCCTAAGCTACAACTCTCTATAATCTAATATGCTACTTAATATATGATATTACAACAAAAATGGGTGTTTATAGTAAGTGGGAAAAAGTAAAGAAAAGAAAAGAAAAAAGAAATTAAAAGGCAAAATATCTCCTGGAAACAGGGGACCGATCGATCGAAGCCCTGGGCTCGATCGATCGATGGTGAATAAATATCCCATTGTCAAGAAGGATCGATCGATCGACTAAAATTGTCGATCGATCGATCAAGCAGGTCACAGAACACTGCATTGCTATTTTTGCTTGCTTGCCTTTCTCGTGCGCTGAAATCGCCGTAACTTATTCATTCTGAATCGAAATCACACACCGTTTACGGCCACGCGAAGCTTACGAGGAGGGATACAACTTTTGTGAGATTTTGGGCCAGGTTTTCAAGACATGAAAAGATTAAAATGCCCTTGAACGTGCGGTCGTGTACGGAAATAGACTGGAATGTGTCCGAACTTCACACTTAGCATCCAATTACCTACAAAAGCTCAATTAACCCCTGCAAAACATGTTAACGTAGAAATTCGAGGTTGTCTAGTTAACGAGCATAAATATAGGGAATAAGATACCTGAGGGGGCTAAAATGCGTCAGTTCGGAGGATGAAATGCGCAAAATTTACCTATCATCAATGGTTAATCTTTCTCCACCAAGCGACTGAGTAGGGAATCTGTCTTCAATCGTTTGGGTCCCCGAGCAACCAGAGGCTATCACAGGGAGCAAGTCACGAGCATAATGTCACATCCCGATTTTGCCGAGGGTGAGGGTTAACCTGATAATTACTAAATCATAAATAAATCTGAATACTAAATAACTTAGGTACTTATTTATTCTCAAATATGTTACAACTGAAATCTAAGGACAATACAAAAGTATTTCTCTTACTAACTAGGCTCCTTTTCTTCTAATATGACCTTTCTTGGTCTCTATGTATCAGCTAATCTCTGAACTATTCATCATAGCCTATTGGTACCTATGTAAAATAACTGGAAAAGAAGTAATAAGCAAAACTTTGCCCAGTAGATAATTCTAGTTTTGTAACAATGTAAATATGGATATCTGTTTAAATAGCATATCTGGGTTTGAAATGTTCGAAATATAAAATAGTGTATGGAAATTTGTAGCAACATGAAATATCAATAGGACTAAATAGGGGTATACTGAAGTTTGTAATATATGAAAGAACTGTATGGTGATTATAATCGGATATGGTTTTATCGCGTTATAAATAAGGTTCAGACTATAATATGATGACCCATAAATTATCATCTATAGGGGCTATAAATGCGTAAACATACCGTTATAATATCACTCAAGGCATAAAATATACTTGAACAGGGAATCCCAAATAATTGGGGAATAACCAATAGCTTGGCACAATTAGCTAGCACGACACTCATATGTAGAGCAAATATAACAACAAGGTACTAAACATCTGAGTCCTTCAGGCCAATTAGATTTACCAAGAGTTTACCAAGTCTAATTCCTCGATCATAAGGTATGCTACTGAAGGTTTCATTGATAATAATTATAAAATGGCAGGCTATGCTACAAATCAGATAATTAAAACCAAGTTTTAATAACATGCAGGGTATATCGCAATAAGGTAACAAGAGTTTAAATCATTGTTCCACAAGATACAAGGGTGTATTGCAATCTAGATAATTTACTGAAATCATATAGGTTGTCAGGGAAGTTGAACTATAAAAGAGTTCATAAATGAGAATACGAGTTCAAGGCTATCACATAGTGATATAACAAGTAGTAAGGTATGATAGTGAAATAGAATCACCTACCAGTGTTTACAAGCTTTTCATTGTTATTCATGGATCTTTCATTGTTGCATTTCAGTTCTCGTAAATGAGAGTGAGTATATTGATCTTTGGGGAGGATGGTTTGGATTTAGGATATCGTACATCGTGCGGATAATACGAATAAAACTTATTCTTTAAATGGAATTAAGGGATTCAATTTGTCCAGATAAATTGAATAAATAACAATTTAATATTTTATTATAATACTAATTAGGTCAAATATTCGTTTTAATTTATATGAACCTAAAGACATGTTTCTGGGTATTGTTCCAATATATGATATTAAAAAAATATTAATTTCCAAAGTTGATTCGAGATTAATTGTTTAATTAAATTAATTAAAATATTAGTTATAATTCGATATCGTGTTGGTGTTTACTATTCTTCGTCTGCCATATTAATATCATCCGAGTGTCAATATCGATACGATGAGTATAAAATTAATGTTCGTGATACAATAAAATTAAACTAAGGTTGAAAATTCCCTTCCTTATTTGGACAATAAACTAGTGGTCATGCAACTTCCAATGTTAGTCAACACAACACCACAAAATGTCCAACACCTGCATAAACATGTTTTTAATAAAAATGGCTTCTAATAGCATCTCAGATTACAACGACATAATTTAGAGTCATTTGGTGTTGTAACTCCTTTTAAACGTACTTTTAAAAGAAAAGTGACAATTTTATTAGAAAAATGACAACAGGTCCAGTTATAATCAGAAAAATGTATGATTGAGTGTATGCATCCGTATTTTGAATTTATGACCATTTTTATACTTAGTCGAGTATAAATAATGAATAGGTATTGTAAGGATAAAAATTACAGTAGCTAATACCAAATTTAGATTACACTACCCGAACATCCAAACTGAAACGGGATGGAATTCAAACAAAGAACAACAATATACCAATAATCTTAGATCAAGAAATCCATATATGTTTATATATATAGATATATGCATTTATATATATATAAAAAAAAAAGAACAAAAATAATAGAAAACCCCAATTGAGTTTTAGTTATTGGCCACCACCATGGAAATTGGGGGGGGGGGGGGGGGGGGGGTCAGATCTTCTCTAAATCGAGCATACACCATTATATATAGACATTCAGTTATATATGAAATTCAGCAGTAAAAACCCAATAATCCAATCCCAAAATGGTTTCCATGGCTGCCACCCATTACCACGGAAATGGGTAGTGGTCGGAGCTCAGAATCGCACACACAGATGAACGATTATATATACATATAGATCCATACATATATCTATACATACATGGCGACAAAGGGAAAAAAACTAGAAGAAAAATAGGTCGATAGTGGAACAGGGGTTTGGGGAAGAGGGAGATCGGCGGGGCATAGGTTTAATATGGGGGGAGAGAGAGAGAGAGAGATCATGTGCTTTAAAAACCAAAGGGATTATGTAAGGACATATTTTATAAGTCATGTTTTACATTAGTGTATGTTGTATACCACTACAAACCGTCGAAGAAAAAGTTTAAGTTTGAAGATACATGAAGACGGATCCATATATCAAAGTTCTTCAATCCTCTGTTAGATTAATTTTGGTAAGGTTTTGTTTTGGTTACTTTACGGTTCATTTAAATGTGTTGGTATATTTTTCTAAAATATGTTCTAAGTGTTGAGGCATTATTTTTCATCAAAATATTTTTCTAAGTGTTGAGGCAGATTTTTGAAATAAAAAAGAAAAAATATTTTTTTTGCTCCGTCGTTCGAGCGACATATGCCTGTCGTTCAAACGAGAATTGCCATCTCGCGCGATGTCATTCAAATGACATATGTCCTCGTTTGAGAAATTATGGGACTTCGTTTGAGCGATCTGCCGACTCAAGTTTTTTATATAAAGCGTGTTAAACGAGTCCTTTTTCATTAAGAAGACCAGCGATTTTCATTCAGCACAAACTGCAAAATAGCACAACACTTTGTCCTATTCAATTTAGGGTTCAATCCTTTTTTTTCAATTCACAAAAATCTCAAATGCTTTATTGAATTATTTTGGAACCTAAGATACATCTTTGCTGGAGTCTCTCTTGTAGGGAGGATAACCTGCTGCTAATCTAGGTGCCACTTGAGGGAGGTATTGGGCTAACATTGATTGCATGTCATAGGGAGTACTTGTGGATGTTCCTGGATGATTGGACTGCGTGTCTTTATGGATCTTCTGAGGTTGATTCATTATTGATTCAAAACTGCGTGCTTTATGGGTATCTACGGACATTCATTGCAGATTTTGCTTGTAATCATTGTAAGTATTATTAAGTGAAATAAAAGGGTTTTTTTTCTTCTGAAATTTGTGAGTCAGCAATTCATATTTATTTTTGTTGGCATGATCCACTGCACCTTGATGTTTGTTTAGGATTAGTTAAAATTATGTTGAATTAATTTAGTTTAAAATTGACAAATGATTAAATAAGGGTTTAATTAAAATTTGCGAATTTATTTGAACCGATATCACGCCGCTTTCACAAATTGGTATTATAGGGGGTTTCTCTAATTTATCGAGTGATCCAGTTTTTCGTAAAATTTAGTGGTATTAATTTTTTTTAAATCTGATTTTGAAAAATCGCTATGTTTTCGAATGAAAACTTATATAATCGATTGCAAATTTTTGACTGGTCTAATTATGCTTACTGGAAAACCCATATTAAATCTCATTTAAAATAAATCGGTAAGAGAGTTTGGGTTGTTTGTGAAAGAGTATCGACTCCTTCCACTGTCATCGCAAATAATGTTACTAATTTAAAACTCATGCCAGACTGGACTAAGGATGAATTTAGGTGGAGCACTTTTAATTCATATGGGCAGAATGAAATTTTTGGTGCCCAAAATGGGAAGGACCTTTTCAAATTTATTATGCATTCAAAGGTGGATCATGTCATTTGAGAGATATAAATAGTCATATACAAATGAGAAAAACAAATGCCAGTTCTTAAAGGCATATTATCCAACCATTCGGGAAGCAAGACAATGAAAACATAAAAATCATAATGATATATCTTTGAAATTGTGTGTTGACAAAATGTCTAAATAAAAATAACCTAAAACTAGTCCACAAATTTTGATACATAACCCTCTTGCTTTGAATTTAAACCAACCTCTCTTTAAATAATGTTGCATTATTAGTAAATACATGCATGCCTTTTACCAACTAGTTTATCCTTAATTAGAAATCATCATCCTCAATGGTAGTCATTTTCGGCTCAATATTGACTTGATCTAGTCTCTTCTCTAATTCTATTTTACGATAAAAAGAACAACCATTTTTGCTGGAAAAACTTTCAATTCTTATAGTTTTTTATCCTCCTCGGCCTTTTAGTGAAAAAAATTAAAATGGGTTTGAAGATAAAGCAGCTTCTTTGGCATCCCCATGGGCCTTAATTTAAAAGAAGAATAGGAGAGCTAAGATGGTAGTTGTTAACTCTTGTAGAACTTTTTCCCCAGATCATCAAGCTGGGAGATACAAAATTAGGTTGTCTTCAACCCACTACAAAAAGTGAAGTAAGTTAAAGCCTCAAATGTCACTTTAGTAAATCTTTGAAAAAATTGGAATTTGTTATGATTAAATTAAAATGAAGCTACATGAGTGATTCATATCGAATATTGCATATTTTTGCCCTATATCTTTATGCATTCTATCACTTTTACGGTCCTAAATGCCTATATTTAAGATCATTAACCAGAAGACCTTGGATTTGGATATATACATGCTTTGCAGGGGTTAATTATGCTTTTTTAGATTTCGGAACATTAAAAGTGCGGATCCGTTGCATTTCGGAGAAGTTTCATTGTCGGATGCTACTTCAAGGGCATTTTTGTCAATTCACATTTCTTCTCCAGCTCATGGAAATTCTACAGATGCGTATTCATTGAGTTAGCATCGTGTGGCCGTAAACCCTGCATCGTTTGGAGTTCGAATGATGAATATATGGCCGTTTTCGTTTGCAACCATTTTCCCCCTCTTCATGGACCAAAAGCTGCCAAAAACAGAGTGCCGGTTGAACGGCCTTGGGACCCTAGTCGACTGGGGTTTAAGAATTTTCTTTAGATCGAAGACAAAAGGTTTGGACCTGCTCGATCGATCGATGGCCTTAGTCGATCGATCGATCGATCCTCCCAGATATTTGCCTCTTCGGTTCCTTTTCTTTTCTTTTCCCTTTTCTTTTCTATTTTTAATTCCACTTACTATATAAACCAATTTTTTTGTAATAATCATATAGTTAGATATATTAGATTTTAAATAGCTTTAGGTTAGGGTTTGAGGGCTTTGAGAGCTCTTTCTTCTTCCTCATTTGGTTGACACCCATTTAGGTTTGTAAGTTACACTTTTCTTTACCCTCTCTATCAATATAGTTTGTATTTCCTTAATTTTTTTCTTTTTAATTTAGTTTACATGCTTTCATTTAGTTGCTTTATATTGTAGATTTATCGCATTTATTTACCACTTTCCTTTACCGCATATTTAATATGCTTTCTAGCTAAATTAGTCTAGGTTGTATCAGATTGAACTCATTTCGGGTTAACATGTTGCTTTGCTTTGTTGATGGAGTTTACGGGTTTATTTCGAATGCGTTGTCCTAGTTATTATGCCTAGGGGATTTGACAGGGCATATCCATGTATGTTCCGTGCTTACGACCTTGCGTGCGTAATTTTAGGGGTATTTGTTGATGCCAAAATCGTATTAGGCTTTTATGCGAATTTAGGGGTGTGACAACTCTTGATTTAAATAACTATCGAAATGAGACGCATTCGTAATAACTCGTCAATCCATGTCACCATTTTATACTAATTAACTCGGGTGAGAGATATTCTACGCAACCTATCATTTTTACCGCTTTGTTAATCTAGTTACAATACACTCACCTAGATTAATCCTTTCCCTTTCTGCATATTTTTCTTTTTGTTGTAATTTATCTTTTGAGCTTTTATTTAGGAGTACAAAACCATATAAATTCTAACAACTCGTCTCTGTGGATTTTCGATACCCGGACTTGGCCTCTATACTCCCCCGTTGAGTGTAGTCATAAGTTTAGGCTTTTTTATAGAGCTGGTGAGCCGAATATAACATGACCGATGCGTAGGTGACTCTCGCACCGTGGCAAAACCCAATTTGTTTTAGAATTTATTTGGTTTAGTATTTTGTAATATTTTCTTTCTATTTTTATTTTTGCCTAACATTTTTGTAGGACTTCTACATTTGAGCACCCAGAAACGCTTCAATTCATCGCGCATGCATCTACTTTGTGGAATTCGCCATTTCGAGCCATTTTGGGGGGTAAGCATGTCTTATTCCAATTCTTTCCGTAATCATTATTATAATTCTCAAAATACCCGTAATCCTATGACTTTCGGTCAATACTTAGAGTCCTAAAAAATTACAAATTCAAAAATGACTTTGGGTGAGTATAACGAAAGTCAAAATTTGGGTTATTGGAATTTTGAGGAGGATGATAATGATTTCGGCCCTCTACCTCCTTATAATAGGAATTTTGAAACGAATTGCAATAGTTTTCAAAATTCTTATAATAATGAGTTTAAGTTTAAGTTCGATGATAATTTTTAAAGTTCTCATTTTCAAGAATCCGCGCCTCGACGTATGATTTTTGGCGAGGGCTTGCGTATGCTTGAGAATGAGAAAATTAAAAATCGTTATCGGGAAGAAAATCATTGTTGGGAGAATGAGTTGGATTTATTATTTGAATTTGACGATGATTTTTCTTCCGAGACTTTTGAAGTCGAAGAATGTTTTGAACCAAATGAGGTATTTATGCCTACTTTAGAACAAATCATTGTTGACTTTGCCCATTGCCTAATAGATATTGAAAGTGAGGATGAAAATGACGTAATATCTATTTTCAATGAAATGATTTCTTCCTTGGCCCCGAAATAAGAACATTTCATTGAAAATGATCTTATTTATTTCGAAACTCAATCTTAGAGCGATCATGATGCATCTCTTAAGTTTGAATTTCTTTCCTCCCCATTTTCATTTTCTGTTATCACACCATCATAAGTACTCGATGATTCGGTTTCAAACTTTAATGTTTTAAACCTTTTCGCCGATGAGGAGTACTTTCTTGAGTCGCCTTCCTGATTGCATCATTTCCTTTATGTGCGCCACCTCCCATTCCAATTTCAAAATCCTTGGTAGGATATTTTGCTTTTCTCAGTGCCCACATGTTTTTGTCACCCGTTCTATCCAAATCCCCCCTCGTCCCTCCAAAACTTTTAATTGACGATGGTTCCTTTCTTACGCCTTACACATACCTTCCGTTGTTTGAACGAAATTTCTATTTTTTTGAAGGTATGCTTGTATGTGAGGGTACACCGGTTATCCTCCAAAGTCAAATAGTTTTTATAGTGGACCCTCAACTATTTAGACTTCTAGTGTACAGTTAGTGTGAAGCCTAAATAGTAGGTTGTATATAGTTAGCTTTTTATTCTTTCTTTCTTTTTATCTTTTCTTTCTTTTTTATTTTAGTCTAGTGTAATTAGTTAATTTTTTGGTTATTATTTTTCCTATGTTTGTTACTAACTTGTTTTGTAGAATCATCGGAATCGCACTTTTCGAAGATCGCTCCATTTTGGGTAATATCGCCCTTTTCCTTCTTTAACTTGGTTCTTAATTCACACTGAGGACAATGTCAAGTTTTAAGTTAGGGGGTGTGGGATATTCTATCCATTCATTGGTAGTGTCCATGTTTTTGCTCACACGTTAGTTACTTAGTATGCTTTTCTTAGAAAAATTAAAAATTTCAAAAAGATTTTCTTTCTTTTTTCTCCTTTATTGGGCATTTTTTCCTTTGTTTCTGATGATAAATTTTAATAATTGCCCGATCTAATTGACAACCCAATGATGCATGTTCTTGATTTTAGAAGTTATTAGACTTTAGTTCTCGAATCATTGATATTATGAATAACTTCATGAATTAAACTTTAATCCGATGAGCACATGCGCTTTTCTTGTTATATTGATTTGGTTTAAGATTTTTATAACTCGGTAATCTTTTGTTGCATTGTATATAATTACACCGAGTAAGCTTTGTACCTTTCGTCGTTTGTGAGTGTATACACTATTCTTTCCTCTTTGAAAACGTTACAGTCATTGGTAATCTCTCTATTCTTTCATTTCATCGTTCATTAATTGACTTCATATATGAAATGTGTTACTTGAGCATGATTTTCAAAGTTTGTTTTGATTCGAGAATTGCGTAAACTTTATGAAACGATCATAGGCAATCTTTGTTATATCACCCATATTAGCCTTGACCTCACCTTATATGTTTCCCCTCGTCAACCCCTTTGAGCCTAAATATAGCCTTTCCTTCCATACAAAATTCCATAACCAACTCTAAATTGGAGTTTTAGCCCATACATATTATCTTCCCTACCTTTTTTTGGAATTTTACTTGGGATTTAATGTTGTTGTCGTATTGCGGTTGCAATTTAGGCATGTGAGAGTGTGAAAAGTAAAGAAAAGAGTATTGAAAAAGAGAAAAATAGAAAGAAAAAAGAAAAAGAAAAGAAAAGAGAAAAATGAGAAAAAGAACAAAAGAAAAGAAAGAGAAAGTTGTAAATGTTATATATAGTTCAATAAGCTTTGATCACTCTCCAATTCATATATTTAATGCTTGGAACTTGTTTTCCAATTTTTGATTTTGCCCGCATTTTCCATTATCATGAGTTTTCATCCCGGAACACTTTGAATCCATATATACATATCCTTTATTTCGCACCCTTAACCCCAAACCTATATTACAACCCTATACAAGTCCTATGTGACCTTAAGTAGATTTAATTCAAAGGTTTAAATAGTTTTGATAATTTGTGAAAATGCATTTTGCCTCTTTTAATGAGCGGTATCTTTCATTGAGATTACAAGTTTTTATTTCCTATATAATGTTCTTCATTTGTGACATGTGTGCAACCTAGTTTCCCTTTACATTTAATCTTTATGCCCACATGTTCCATGTGTTACCTCCCTGTTTCAAGTGGATTCATTTGATGAGTGTAATGCCCGTGAGGATTGAATATATGCTTGCTTTAACGTTTATCCGATTTATTTAAGTTTTTGCTAAATCACACTTCGCATGTGATCGCTCCCCTCCCACATTTTAAGGTTTCCATTCTATAAGGTGCATTCTATAATGTTAATGATTCCGACTTTTGTTTGAATTCATTTAGTCAGCTAATAATGCGTATGAAATCTTTTTCGCTTTTGTTGGTCTTGTCGCATGTTGGTTTGGGCATATTTTGAGGAAACCATATGATGTTTGTGGGTTTCATCCCTAAAAATCCTCACGAGACGACACTTGTCCACTAGGATAACCTAGGGATTTAACGGCTTATTGCATATGCTAAATGCAATCGTGCTCCCTACGAAATTGGCATTTATATTTTGATGCATATATACGTCTTGTACTGCCTTTTGTGGTCTGGTTTTGTTTGTTTCATTACTAGGGACTAGCAATGTCTAAGTTAGGGGGTGTGATTCGTATCGAATATTGCATATTTTCGCCCTATATCTTTATGCATTCTAGCACTTTTACGGTCCTAAATGCCTATATTTATGCTCATTAACCAGAAAACCGTGTATTTGGATATATACATGCTTTGCAGGGGTTAATTGTGCTTTTTTAAGTATTGGAACGCTAAATGTGAGGATTCGTTGCATTTCGAAGAAAATCCATCGTTGGATGCTACTTCAAGGGCATTTTAGTCAATTCAAATTTCTTCTCTAGCTAATGAAAATTCCACGGATGCGTATTTCATTGATTTAGCATCACTTGGCCGCAAACGATGTGTCATTTGGAGTTCGGATGAAGAAGATATGGTCATTTCCGTTTGCAACCATTTTCCCCTCTCCATGGACCAAAAAGCTACCAAAAACAGAGTGCCGGTCGACCGACCTTGGGACCCCATTCGATCGCGGTTTGAGAATTTGCTTTGTATCAAAGAGAGAAGGTTTGGACTTTCTCGATCGATCGATCCTCGATCGATCGATCGATGGCCTTGGTCGATCGATCGATCCTCCAAAATATTTACCACTTCGGTTCCTTTTCTTTTCTTGTCCCGTTTCTTTTCTATTTTTAATTCCACTTACTATATAAACCTATTTTGTTGTAATAATCAGATAGTTAGATATATTAAATTTTAGATAGTTTTAGGTTAGGGTTTGAGGGTTTTGAGAGCTCATTCTTCTTCCTCATTTGGTTGACACCCATTTCGGTTTGTAAGTTACACTTTTCTTTACCCTCTCCATCAATATAGTTTGTATTTACTTAATTTCTTGCTTTCTAATATAGTTTACATGCTTTATTTAGATGCTTTAATTTAGTTGCTTTGTAGTGTAGATTTATCGGTTTATTTACCGCTTTCCTTTACTGTATTTTTAATATGCTTTCTAGCAAAATTAGTCTAGGTTGTGTCGGATTGAACTCATTTAGGGTTGACATGTTGCTTTGCTTTGGTGATGGAGTTTACGGGTCTATTTTGAGTGCGTTGTCCTAGTTATTATGCCTAGGGTATTTGACGGGGCATATCATGTATGTTCCGGGCTTACAACATTGTGTGCATAATTTCCATGGTATTTGTTGACGCCAAAATCGTATTAGACTTTTATGCGAATTTAGGGGTGTGACAACTCTTGATTTAAATAACTGTCGAAACAAGATGCACTCATAATAACTCATCGACCCATTTAACCATTTTATACTAATTAAGTCGGGTGAGGGATATTTGACGCAACCTGTAGTTTTTACCTCTTTGTTAATCTAGTTTCAATACACTCGCCTAGATTAATCCATTCCCTTTCTGCATCTTTTCCTTTTTGTTGTAATTTATCTTTTACGCTTTTATTTAGGAGTACTAAACCATATAAATTTTAGCAACTCGTATCTATGGATTTTCGTTACTCGGACTTGGCCATTATACTCACCCGTTGAGTGTAGTCATAAGTTTAGATTTTTGTATAGAGCTGGTGAGCCGAATATAATACGATCGGTGTATAGGTGACTCTCGCGTTGCGGCAAAACCCAGGCTTTCAAATGAGATCCTTATAATTCCTAACAACATACCTTATTTATCTAAATTAATGGGTCTTAACGGATCTTATTGGGTATTAATGGGTGAAGGGTAAAAAAATTACTCGACCCATTAATTATTATGTCTTATCGAGTTAACACTTATATTACCTAAAATTATTAAAGGTCCACCCATTAACTTATAACTTCATGTCGATTCGTGTCATCTTATTGTACCGTGCCTCATTTTAAGACCTTTATAACTATGTATAAATGATGATGAGGACTAACAAAATAATGCAAGCATATCAAATAATCAAGAGACCGTACCATATGCGGAGGTACCACGTGTCCACACTCAACACTAATAAGGATACGACATGAATGCGATACGTATCCCACATATTTTACACTATACAAACAATAATTTCTTATATGAAATTGTGTTGTGTCTTTATTGATGTTGAGAATGGTACTATATCTCCAAATAGCCATTTAGATAAGTGTAAGCACAAATTAGTAGGCACAAAGTTCTTCATCAAAGAAGTCTCCGTGAGATTAATTTTGGTAAGGTTGTGTTTAGGTACCTTAGCGTTTCACTTAGAGTATTGGGATTATTTTTCGTAAAATCTTTTCTAAGTGTTGCAATGGAGTTTTTAATATTTTTCGTCAAAAATATAATTTTCGAAGTTTTTGAGGCGGTGCATCTATTTAGAAAAATAAAAATAAAAATATTTAATATTACTGTCGTTCAAATGACTACCCATGTCGTTCAAGACATGGCTTGTCGCGCGAAGTATTAAACGACATTGGATTTCATTCAAACGCCATCCAATCTCGTTTGAACGAGTCGCCGCCTTAAGTCTTTTATAAATAGGACTCTCTAACTCCGTTTTTCATAAGAAACACTTTACAAAAACTATCTACATTTTCTGCAAACAGCAGTGCGAATTTTTCTTCTCACTTTAGAGGTTTAATCCTTTGTTTTTACAATCCAAAAACATCCCAGTCCTTTAGTGAATTGTTTTGGAACCCAAAATATGATCTAGATGGCATTGTTCTTGTAGATAGGGTAAATCTGCATCATATGTTTGCGTGTCATTAAGGATCTTACCGCATGAAGATTCTTTGCTGATTTCGACTGAGGTTCATAGGGAGTGTTACGGTGTTCCTGGGCTGAGGATTGGATTGCGGTTCTTATGGATTGTTGCACGTAATTCATTTTTAACGACACCGACCGATGCCCGCGGATATTCATGTGTCAAAATCTATTTCATTGTAATACATGTAAGTTACTTACAAATTATAGTAAAATAAAAGGTTTTACCCTTCGAGGATTTTTCCTGAAACTGGTTTCCTTTGCATCTTTATTGATTTATAATTTTAAATCACCTTGATGCATGTGTTAGGGTTTATCTAAAATTTGGGTTTAATTAAGACTGATTGGTTTGTCACATAATGAAAATTGGATTTATTTGTGAAGTCGCATTATTTCGCTGTAGAACTCTCTCAAATTGGTATCAGAGCAAGTTACGCTAATTTTTTGTGTGATCCTGATTTTTCACGTATTTTTCCTGATACAATTTGACTACTCACATCGTCAAATTGGTATCAGAGTTGGTTGCACTAAGTTATTGTATTGTGATCCTGATTTTTTCAAAACTAATTTGGAAATTGACTTTTTTAAAATATAGATTTTGATGGTATTGATGATTTTAGATGCCAACATTTTGAAAGGGCTAATTGGAAAATTCACTCGAATTATTGTTTTATATCTTCTGTTGAAAGTAACTCTGGGAGGTGTCATTCTTGTGAGGGAATTGGTCACACGATAGATGAGTTTCCTACAAATTTAAGGAAGTAATTGAAAAAATTGACATCTCATGTTTCTAACCTTAGCAATAGTGATTCGGAAGAAAAATTTTTTTACGCATCCAGGCGAGAGCTTATCACCCGTGTGACTAGTGATGAGAGTGAGGGTGAAAAGAACGAGGAGGAAGAGGAATAATTGAGTGAGTTGCAAGTTTCCTACAATAATTTGTATCTGGAAGATTTAAATATAAAGAAAGCAAACATGAAATTAGAAGCTTAGTTGAAAGAACGTGTCTCAGATTGGAACAAAACCGATACATTAATTGAGAATTTTAAGACACGTGAGAAAATGCTTAGAGATAAGCTAGAATATGTTGAGGGTGAGAGATATAGTCTTATAGGGTTAATGGAGACTATGAAAAAGGAGATTTTAGAGTTTTAGTATCCTAAACGAGTACTTGAGTCTAGGATAGGTGAGCTTGAGAAGAGCTTAAGAGAATCAAGTAAGGAGGATAGGGGTGGTATAGGCTTCGATGATAGAATATGTTAAGGGTGAGAGAAATAGTCTTGTAGGTCTGAAAAGCTAGATAAAATTTTAGTCACTCTCCAAATTAAGGAGGATAGGGGTGGTATAGGCTTCGACGATAGTGTTTCACCCATTCCCAAATCTAACCCCACACGTGTGAGAGAGCCTCCTAGGATTGTGAAGAGAGAAGCACCTAGAGTTGTTAAGAGAGAGCCACCAAGTAACATCGTGAGAGAGGCACCTAGGAATTTTAGGAGAGCGTTACCTAGAATCTTTAGGAGATGACCCCTTTCAGGTAACACGCATTGCCCGATTTACACTTACAGACATTGCGGTAGGCCAGGTCATCTTAGGCATTTATGTTACAAAATTTTAAATGGACCTAGGAAGTTTAACAAAAAACTAAATTTGATTCCTCAAACCCCCACTTTGTTGTAGTTTACATTGTTTTATTATGTATACTATTGTTTTAGCATTGTTTTTCTTCTGTTAGCACCCTTTATCTACTGTTTTCTGATAAAATTTTAACTGGGCAACACTGTTTAATGTTCTGGGTAGAGTGTGAAAGTTTAGTTTCCTCGTTCGAGCGAGATCTCATGTCGCGCGAAGCTGTCGTTCTTACGACAAGGATTTTTTTTCGAGCGACATTGAGCTTCGTTTGAACGACCTGGTTAGTTTTTAGCATTTATCTGTTTCAGTACCCTGGGTTCATATGTTTATGTTTTTAGTACTACTAGGTTGCCTCTGTCAGTTTATATGCAGTTACTTTTGGATTTATGCTTAATTGCTAATACTGCATTGCTCGTTTAATCACACCTGCTTGGATTGATTATTCTTTGTGTGATCTATTGTTTGCTAGCATAGGATGATTCTCATGCCGATATTATGCCTATTGCTGGTTGTACTACATTTGTGATATATTTTTTGAAAAACCAAAAAGATTTTCGTTTTTGAAAATTTTTGGAAAAATACGAAAAGATTTTATTTTTTCTTGAAAAATTGAAAAAGGCAAAAAGATTTTTGTATTATGTTTACACCTTATATAAATGCACATGTAGGCTGATATTGTCACAACTTCATTCCATATCCATGTGACTGTTTGATAGTGTTTTCATATGCGTCATCATCCCATTTTGTGCTTTTTAATATGTGGAGACATTAAGATGTAATTTGTTATTACTACCTACATGTTTGACTCATATTTTCCTTTAATGCACACTTACACGAATTTTTTTGACTATCGTACTTGTTAATCACATATTGGTCGGAGTGTTCTAATCTCAATCATGTCTTTAAAATGAACCAAATGCGATAAAACTTGACAATGGAAGTAGTGCACCTAATAACCGTATACCGTGAGGATTTAAATACAATAAAATATGACGAGTGACTCACGAAAAGGGCTGCGAAAGTGTAAAAATAACTCGTCGTGAAAGCCACCGTTTGAAAAGAGCTCGAAATTTTTTAAGGCAATACAAAGATAAATATGCCAAAAATAGGCCATCTCAAAAGAAAATATAATGATTATTATTTTTATGAGGGAGTTTGGATGGAAAGAAATGAAAAACGGGTTTACGGATCCTGACAGCGTCTTGAAAAACCATTCATTATTTTAGACGTTATAGGTGTGAGAATCCTTCCTCACTTTGATGTTTTAATGGATTAAGTCGATGTCATTTAAATTTAACACTTTAAACACCTAAGGACGATATTGAGATTCATTTGATAGGAGTACACATATACATCGATCACATATGTTATGTTTTCTTGATTGAATTTGTTCACACACATTCATTCAATTTCCACGATTTGGTTATCTAAGTGAACATTCAGGGTGTGTGATTTTTGTAAATTATTTTTGTTTAAAAAAAATGAAAAATAAAAAGAAGTTTGTGGATACTTTGAGTATTTCCTCAACATGCGCGTAGTTTGATCCATATATTGTGGTTTTTGTCGTGACACTCCATGTTTTGTTTGTTAATTCTTTTCCTTGTCTATTTCGGATAAATAAAAAGAGGGAGAATGAATTATGGGGCAGTTTTGCATTATGGTGGAGATTTGATTATATTTATTGACATATTTATAACATTTCATACTCGATGCGCCACGAAGGTATTTGCTTTATCTCATGTGTGAAGGTACAAAAGTGAAGATCATTATGTTGGACACCTTGATGAGAAAATCTTTGATATTTGAAGAATGATGGAGATTTTTTAAAAAGATTTGAAGACTTGCATTTCAAGTACCTTTTCACTTTTGGGTTCATTAGAGGGTATTAAATTTGTATAGGAATTTTGTTTTTAATAATTCAGGTTATTTTTATTTTGTACCGGTATAGACATAGGGAGAGATTTGTAAGTACATATTTTATAACAACTGTTTACATTAGAGTATGTTGTATACCGCTACAACCGTCGAAGAACTATTCAAGATCATCCAAGCATTAAGACGGATCCGAATATCAAAGTTCTTCATCAAAGAAGTCTCCACGAGATTAATTTTGGTAAGGTTGTGTTTAAATACATTAGCATTTCACTTAGAGTATTGAGATTATTTTTCATAAAATCTTTCCAAAGTGTTGGAGCGGAGTTTTTAATGTTTTTCGTCAAAAATATAATTATCGGAGTTTTTGAGGTGGTGCATCTATTGAGAAAAAGAAAAAGAAAAATATTTAATATTATGTGACACCCCGCCTAATTAAATACCGGGTGATCAGTCCTTTATTAAATTAAAAATCAAGGTGAACGGTTGGTTCATTCTTAGCATCACTCTCGCAAAATAAAATTTCTAATTTAAACACCCTACATTAATTAAAAACCTCATTTCCATTTGACTAAATCCAAATATGAAAACCTTTTTAATAACCAATAGATTAAGAATCTCATAATTACTAAGGATGGAAAATAACACACAAGAATTTAAATCATCTAGATAAACCAAACCAGTTTAAAACTATAAATGAAACCATCCTGACAATAATTAAATGCCAAAGAGTACGGGATATATAAAGGAACAAAAATCTCTGACAAAAATCCAAACTGAATAGAGGAACGGGCGACGCATGCCCTAACTTTGAAGAACTAAACAAGAGTATAATCAATCTAGGAGGTCGTCTAAGCAAGGGCCTGCAACTCCCACATAAGCTGGAGCGCATCCCGTCCAAAGAATCTAAGCATGACGCCTCTGTGGGTGGGCACCTGCAATATATACATATATACAAGAGAAAAGAAATGATAGGAAACGGGTCAGAGCCCGAGTGTAAAACAGATTAAAAATAGTTTAGCAAGTATTTAAAATGCTTACCGGCTAATGTAACAACCATGTTAGTATGTGACACTCTCTTGAGAATTCTCACCTCTCATTTAGTGTGCACGCCTACCGTACTATTTATCTCAGATGTTTATTTTAACTTAACTTTCCCATAAGGTTTTATCTCGAGAAAAATATTATGGCTAAGCTAATTAATTTCTGAAATTTAAACTATCTCATATATCTTACGTTACTTAGATTAAATCTGTAATGTTATAAAATTTCCAAACACTCATAATAAAGTTGGAATATTTATTCTTTACTTAACTACATTTATGCACAGCAGAATGTCCCCATACTTAAGTATATATATATATTAGTCACTCATATAATATATATATATATATATTATCGGCACCCCTCATAAAATCTATGGTGCTGGCATACTCTGCTATCAAGTCCCCGTATCACTCGTACTAAGGGAAATACTAGTTCGGAATCACTCTCGAATTGTATTAACAAAAAACACATACAATTGGAGGCAAAGCGTAGTTCCAAGTCACTAAGAGGTCAACACATACCCTCATGTATCTTAGGACCGTATGATTATCAATCAGATAGCCTGTACCAAGGAATCCTATGTTTTAGGGTACAAGTCGATATCCCCCATAAAGATCCCATCGAGATAAGACTGTCCCGGCGCGGTAACCTCCGTGATAGCAAGTAGCGCGGGTATGATTATACACAAGCATAATATAAATAGCTATACCCATGCATTCAGTTATGTATATCAATATTCTCATTTTTTTCCAATTGGGTTCGCACACGACCCAACGATAACAATTATTAATCTCATGTTGTACAACTTTTACCCAATTACCTCACATAGAGGATTTGTCGCTTTTATTCTTAGTTATAATCGTTTCATACTTACTTCTCATATCTCAAAGTACTCTCTTTCTCAAATATAATCTCAGTACGTACACCCTCTCTAACTTTCTGGTTTAAGTCTTTTACGAGTCTTAAAATTATTTAGCGAACGTACGCACAATTTCTAAAGCGTAATGAAACTCCCAGTTAACCCCCAATTTCATCCTATATTAATTCTCACTCAACGGAGTCTACTTTGACCCTACTGGTCCTCTTCATAACCCATTATACTCCATAAATAATAATCAAGGATTCCTATGTATTGTAACCGTATTAAACAAAAAGGAGAAAAATATCTACTTTTCCAGTAGGGATCGATAGATCAAGGAAGGGGGTCGATCGATCGATCATCGATCTATCGATGTTCTTGGTTGATTTATCGATCAAGAAGTTATGACGAATTCTTCCATTGTTAAGTTACGAGTTTGCTTCTCCTACCTCAACCAAATCTCCATTAACGGTCCCCAAACTCCCAAACGACATTACTACGGGTACTATATACCTAACTACATGATTTCCTACATGAAGCATGTTCAAATTCATCAACGATTCGAATTAATGGGGTAAAATTGACATAATCTTCAAGAACTCTAATTTTGGAAGAAACATCCATTCTTATAATTATTTCCCAGATTTCTTATTTCTAAATTCGTACTAATTCGTGGGTAATCCTCTACATATGATGGGTATGTCCAAAATGTATTAAAGCTATCTAAACATTTGATTTAAAGTCTCTAAATTATCAATTTCTTTCATAAAACATGTTCTTGATAATCCTAAACTAACATGGGTGAGACATTAATGAAAAACAAACCAAGATAGATACTTGCTTGATATTTAAGGTTCTAATTTGTGGATGAAAAAGGCATGGTTGTGTTCCTCGTCATTCGATCTACGCTTTGGTGGTGGTGGCGGTGCAAACGGATGAGTTCTTGGCCTTGGATTGCTTGGAAAGCTTCCTATCTTCTTCTTTAATGACCGTTCTAAGGTTATGTGTTTGTTAAACCTAAAAGGCAACTCCTAATGGCTGACATAACCATTGGAAATTCGTGGGTTTAATTTCTCAAAAATACAAAATGTCTAATATACCCTCTCTGGATGTTAATTAGGCCTAAGAACACCCCGAGACCCAAACGAAATCTCCCGGGTACACTTTTCTCACTATCTCGACCCTTCCAGACACTTTGGGGCACTCGAAATGACCATACAGACGACTTATAAATTATTCACTTTTAATAATAATAATAATAATAATTTAGTTCTGACATGACATAGGCGCGTCCCGACTTAATTGCCATTTTATTCACTCGTGACAATTTTTAACAAATTCAATTCTACATATTACTTTACTCACTAAGTAATATTTAACAAATCAATAAATTTCCAATAATTACTAAGTCTCATCATGCTAGTAAATGTTTAAAATAAAATTTCGGATTAATATTAAATTAATTTATCTCAATTAAATTTAATAAATCTCCTTAAATTTAAAGGCCATAAAAATACGGGGTATTACATATTAATGTTGTTCAAACGACATCCTATGTCATTCAATACATGACTTGTCGCAGGAAGTATCAAACGACATTGGATTTCATTTAAACGCCATCCAATCTCGTTTGAACGAGGCGCCACCTTAAGTCTTTTATAAATAGGACTCTCTAACTCTGTTTTTCATAAGAAACACTTTACGAAAAATGCCTACGTTTTCTTCAAACACCAATAAGAATTTGTCGTCTCACTTTAGAGGTTTAATCCTTTGTTTTTATAATTCCCAAAACATTCCAGTCCTTTAGTGAATTGTTTTGGAACCCAAAATACGATCTATCTGATATTTCCCTTGTAGAGAGGGTAAATATGCATCATATGACTTCGTTTCATTAAGGATCTTATTGCGTGAAGATTCTTTGCTGATTTGGACTAAGGTTCATAAGGAGTGTTGCGGTGTTCCTGAGCTTAGGATAGAATTGCGATTCTTGTGGATTGTTACGCGTAATTCATTACTGACGACACCGACCGAAGCTTGCGGGCATTGATGTGTCAAAATCTATTTCATTGTAATACGTGTAAGTTACTTACAAATTATAGTGAAATAAAAGGTTTTACCCTTCGAAGATTTTTCCTGAAATTGGTTTCCTTTGCATGTTTATTGATTTATAATTTTAAATCACCTTGATGCATGTGTTAGGGTTTATCTAAAATTTGGGTTTAATTAAGACTGGTTGGTTTGTCACATAATTAAAATTGGATTTATTTGAGAAGTCGCATTATTCCGCTGTAGCACTCTCTCAAATTGGTATCAGAGCGGGTTACACTAATTTATTGTGTGGTCCTGATTATCACCTATTTTTACTGATACAATTTGACTACTCACATCGTCAAATTAGTATAAGAGTTGGTTGCACTAAGTTATTGTGTTATGATCCTAATTTGTTCAAAACTAGTTTGAAAATTGTATTTCTTAAAATATGGATTTTGGTGGTATTGATGATTTTAGATGTCAACATTTTGAAAGGGGTAATTGGAAAATTCACTCGAATTCTTATTTTATATCTTTTGTTGAAAGTAACTCTGAGAGGTGCCATTATTGTGAGGGAATTGGTCACATGATAGATGAGTGTTCGACAAAGTTAAGGAAGCAATTGAAAAAACCGACATCTCATGTTTCTACCCTTTGTGATAGTGATTCAAAAGAAAAAGTTTTTTACGCATCCAGGCGAGAGCTTCCCACCCGTGTGACTAGTGATGAGAGTGAGGGTGAAAAGAGCGAGGAGGAAAAGGAATAATTCAGTGAGTTGCAAGTTGCCTACAATAATTTGTATGTGGAATATTTAAAGATAAAGAAGGAAAACATGAAATTAGTAGTTCAGTTGAAATAACGTGTCTCGGATAGGAACAACACCGATGCATTGATTGAGGATTTTAGGACACATGAGAAAATGCTTTGAGAGAAGCTAGAATATGTTGAGGGTGAGAGAGATAGTCTTAGAGGTTTGACAGAGACTATAAAAATGGAGCTTTTAGAGTTTGAGGATCCTAGACGAGTACTTGAGTCAAGGATATGTGAGCTTGAGAAGAGCTTAAGAGAATCAAGTAAGGGGAAGTTTGATTTAGAGTCTAGGTCTGAAAATCTAGATAAAATTTTAGGAACTGTCCAAATTAAGGAGGATGGGGGTAATATAGGCTTCGATGATAGTGTTGCACCCATTCCCAAAGCCAACCCCACACGTATAAGAGAGCCTCCAAGGATTGTGAAGAGGGAAGCACCTAGAGTTTTTAAGAGAGAGGAACCTAGTAACATCATGAGAGAGGCACCTAGAAATTTTAGGTGAGCGCCACCTAGAAACTTTAAGAGACTGCCCCTTTTAGGTAACACTCATCGCCCTATTTACACTTGCGCACATTACGGTAGGAAAGGTCATCTCATGCGTTTATGTTAAAAACTTTTAAATGGACCTAAGAAGTTGAATACAAAAGTAAATTCAATTCCACACACCCCCACTTTGTTGTGGTTTACATTGTTTTATTAAGTATACTGCTGTTTTAGCACTGCTTTTCTTCTGTTAGCACCCTCCAGGTATTGTTTTCTGAAAAAATGTCATTGGGAAACACTGTTTCATGTTCTGGGCAGAGTGTGAAAGTTTGGTTTCCTCGTTCGAGCGAGATCTCATATCGCACGAAGTTGTCGTTCTAAGGACAAGCATTTTCGTTCGAGCGAAATTGAGTTTCATTTGAATAACCTAGTTAGTTTTTAGAATTTATCTATTTCAGTACCCTGGGTTCATATGCTTATGTTTTTGGTAGTACTGGATTGCCTCTATCCGTTTATATGCAGTTACTTTTGGTATTTATGCTTAATTGCTAATACTCCATTTCTCGTTTAATAACACCTGCTTGGATAGATTATTCTTCATCTGATCTACTGTTTGCTAGCATAGGATGATGCTCATGTAGATATTTTGCCTATTGTTGGTTGTACTGCATTTGTGATATATTTTTCAAATAACCATAAAGATTTTTGTTTTTGAAATTTTTTGAAAAAATACAAAAAGATTTTCTTTTTTCTTGAAAAATTGAAAAAAACAAAAAGATTTTTGTATTGTGTTTACACCTTATATAGATGCACATTTAGGATGATCAAGTCACAACTTCATTCCATATCCATGTGACTGTTTGATAGCGTTTTGATATGCATCATCATTTCATTTTGTGCTTTATAATGTGTGGAGTCATTAAGATGTAATTTGTGATTACTACCTACATGTTTGACTCATATTTGACTTTAATGCACACTTACACAAATTTTTTTGACTATCAGACTTGTTAATCACATATTGGTTGGAGTGTTGTCAGCTCAATCATGTCTTTAAAACGAACCAAATGCGATAAAACTGGACAATGGAAGTAGTGCATGTAATAACCGTTTACCATGAGGATTTAAATGCAATAAAATATGATGAGTGACTCACGTAAAGGGTTGCGAGAGTTTACAATTAACTCATCGTGAAAGCCACCGTTTGAAAAGAGCTCGAAAAATTTAAAGGCAATAAAAAGATAAATATGCCAAAAATGGGCCACCTCAAAATAAAATATAATGATTATTATTTTTATAAAGGAGTTTGGATGGAAAGAAATGAAAAACGGGTTTTCACATCCTGACAGCCTCTTGAAAAAGCATTCATAATTTTAGATGTTATTGGTCTGGGAATCCTTTCTGACTTTGTTGTGTTAATAGATTCAGTCGATGTCATTTAAATTTAACACTTTAACTACCTAAGGATGATGTTGAGATTCATTTGATAGGAGTACACGTATACATCGAGCACATATGTTATGTTTCTTTGCATTGATTTGCCTATTGAATTTGTTCACACCTATTCATTCCATTTCCATGATTTGGTTATCTTAGTGAAAATTCATGGTGTGTGCTTTTTGCATATTGTTTTTGTTTAAAAAAATGAAAAATAAGAGTAGTTTGTGGATACTTTGAGTATTTCCTCTACGTGCACGTAGTTTGATCCATATATTGTGGTTTTTGTTGTGACACTCCATGTTTTGTTTATTTATTCTTTACCTTATCTACTTCAGAAAAATAAAAAGGGGGAGAATGTATAATGGAGGAGTTTTTCATTATGGGGGAGATTTGATTATATTGATTGATATATTTATAACATTTCAAACTTGATGCCTCACGGAGGTATTTGCTTTATCTCATGTGTGCAGGTACAAAAGTGAAGATTATTATGTTGCACACCCTGATGGGAAAATCTTTGGTAGTTGAAGAATGATGAAGATTTTTGAAAAAGATTTGAAGACTTGCATTTCAAGTACCTTTTCACTTTTGGGTTCATGGGAGGGTATTGGATTTGTATAGGCATTTTCTTGTTGATTATTCGGATTATTTTTATTTTATATCGGCATAGACGTAGAGGGAGATTTGTAAGGACATATTTTATAACAACTGTTTACATTAGAGTATTTCGTATACCGCTACAACCGTCGAAGAATTATTCAAGCATCAAGACGGATTTGAATATCAAAGTTATTCATCAAAGAAGTCTCCATGAGATTAATTTTGGTACGGTTGTGTTTAAATACCTTAGCATTTCACTTAGAGTATTGTGATTATTTTTCATAAAATCTTTTCTAAGTGTTGGAGCGGAGTTTTTAATGTTTTTCGTCAAAAATATAATTTTTGGAGTTTTTGAGGCGGTGCATCTATCGAGAAAAATATTTAATATTACTATCATTCAAACGACATAGCTTGTCGCGCGAAATATCGAACAACATTGAATTTTATTCAAATGACATCCAATCTCATTTGAACAGTATGAATTTGTCTTCTCACTTTAGAGATTTAATCCTTTGTTTTTATAATTCAAAAAACATACCAATCCTTTAGTGAATTATTTTGGAACCCAAAATCCAATCTAGCTAATATTGCTCTTATAGAGAGGGTAAATCTACATCATATGACAATGTGTCATTTAGGATCTTGTTGCGTGAAGATTCTTTACTGATTTCGACTAAGGTTCATAGGGAGTGTTATGGTGTTCCTGGGTTGAAGATAGGACTGCGGTTCTTGTGGATTGTTGCGCGTAATTCATTGCTGATGACACCAATCGACACATGTGGGTATTCATGTGTCAAAATCTATTTCGTTGTAACCTGTGTAAGTTACTTACAAATTATAGTGAAATAAAAGGTTTTTCCCTTTGGGTATTTTTCCTGAAATTGGTTTCCACTGCATGTTTATTTATTTATGATTTTAAATCACCTTAATGCATGTGTTAGGATTTATTTAAAATTTGGTTTTAATTAAGACTGGTTGGTTTGCCACATAATTAAAATTGAATTTATTTGAGAAGTCGCATTATTCTGCTATAGCACTCTCTCACCCGACGATGGTGCTGCTGGCTCGGATCAGAAAAAATAAAGAATTAGACGAAAAGAAGAGGGAGGATAAAAAAAACACTCCAACAAGAATTCCGACGGCCTCTGACATGCTGTTTCTGGAGAGTATGGGGTGGGCTGGGTGGGGGGAGTGGGCTGTTAGAGAGAGTGGAGTTATGTGTTTATTTTTAGAGAGAGAGAGAGAGAGAGAGAGAGAGAGAGAGAGAGAGAGAGAGAGAGAGAGAGAAATGAATTTAAAAGGGATATAAGTGAGGAATACATTTTTCTAAATATATGTGATCAATCATGAAAAAAGAATTTGTGCATTAAAAAAAGTCAATGAATTTCTTGCATAGTTGACCCAAGACCCAATAAATGGAATTAACCCATAATAATGTCAATTTTTATGTGAAAACATGTTATGTCATTATTGATGTTGAGCTTGAACACGTGAGGCCGTCCACATATGATATTATATCTCCAGATAAACATTTGGATATTTCCAGGTGTATGCACAAATTTAGTATGCACATTTTTTGGCATGTTTAATTTAACTTAAGGGTATTCTTAAAAACTAGAGTATTATGATTACATAATAAAACAAAATCAAAGCCCATCAAAAGGTAGTGAGGAAAACTTCAAATATTTCTTAGTAGGGTGGGAGGAGGTGTGCAAGCCCATCAGGGCAGGGGTGCGGGAAGTAAGAACCTTAAGCTATTCAATAAAGATTTATTAGGTAAATGGATTTGAAGATTTCCTTTAGAGGAGAATTGGTTGTCGAGGAGAGTGGTGGGGGCCAGAGTGGGCTATTCAAATCCTGGTTGGAGTCCAGGAGTGGGGAGGTATGCACATCGGGTGGATTTATGGATGTATATTTCGATAGAATGGGATGACTTCTTGAAGTACACGAATTTTCGATTGGGGAGAGGAAATAGAATTAGGTGCTGAAAAGGCAAATGGGGGAAAAATGGTTCACTTAAGGAGCAATTTCCATGTATCTATATAGTAGGAGGAGATAAGGATGGTCTTGTAGGGGACCATGTGTCAGTTTTAGATGGCCATGTAGTTTGGAACCCCAAGTTCCGAAGAAGAATATAGGACTGGGAACTCGAGGAGGATGAGGATTTTTTCGACTGGTTAGGAGAGGCCCCACGTCCAACAGAGGGGGATAATGAATTAAAGTGGTGGTCAGGAGCGAATGAGGTCTTCACAGTGAGGGGGTACTATTTCTTATTGGGTGGAGGTGACAATTTAAGTTCTTATTTACCATGGAAGCGATTTTGGATGGGGAAAGGCTCTCCAAAAGTGATATTTTTCGTTTGGACTGCAACAAAGTAGGCTATTTTGACAATTGAGAAGGCGCTTCATGACTAGGCATTGTTGGCTATGTAAGAAGGCTGAGGAGAAGACTAATCATTTATTTTTGCATTGTAAGGTGGCAAAAGGCCTATGGGAGGTTTTTTTTATCTTAGTAGGATCTCGTGGTTCATGCCTGAGTTGGAAGTTTGACATCCTCCTAAAAGGTGGAAAGAGGATCAAACAGTGTGGCGTTTGGTTCCATATTGCATTTTTTGGCCCATATGGTAGGAGAGGAATTCGAGATGTTTCGGAGGTGTGGAGATGGACCCAACTAGAATTCGATACACTTTTCTATGTACCTTATTAGTATGGTATAAAGAACACTTCGTGGCCACGCTTCCGAATATTCTTGAGTTTTTGTAAGTCTTGTATAATGATGTTTAGCTAGTAAGGTTTGTTCCTAGCTCCATCTGTGATATCCTATTGTAATGCATACTATCTGTATACGGGTTTCGCCCCTTCGCGGTTTATTTAATATGCATCATTTATTTATCTAAAAAAGAAAAAAAAATGAAAAAAAGTAGGTGGCGGTAGTGTAGGGGAAAATTCACTCTTTCTTGATACGATATCTACTGCATAGATTGTCTTCCATTTTTAACTTTTGCTACTTGTGTTGCGCACCTACCAGTATGTTTGTCGCCGCTATTACTTTTTCTATTCATTATAAAAAGATTAAGATCGAACATAATTATTATTTTAGGTCATTGTTCACAGTTCTTGCATGGCAATTAAAATTCTTCTCGTGTAAGTTATAACTAGAGAAGCTCGGGGACGAAGCCACCTTATGGTTGAGGGGGACATGGTCCCCTAAAGTTCTTGAGAAACATTCTATTACGTGTACTATTTATATGCTTTTCGATAGTAGTGAAGTGCAATAATACCCCATATGAATGGTCTTTTGCCTATAAAAAGTTATTGTAACAAGATTACATTAACCATTGTTAACTAACATGTTTTTCTCGTTATTTTCCCCCTTTATTTTTTTTTTATATACTTGGATGAAATTAGCCTAATTTTTCTCCTTTGCAGTCTTATCAATATATATTTTTGTAAATTATAAAGGCAAATATTATCACTACTTAATTAATATCTAACCATTGATGATAACACCCAGGATTTGTTATTTACTTTAATTTGACAATATCTCTTTCTTTGATATCCGAAGTTCGTAAAATTAAAAATAGGATAAAAATATCTCTCTTATAAACACATTATAACATGAGAAGTATTACTATTTGTGTTGGAATACTAAATAAAATTCATCAACATATTAGATTATCGAAATCACCTTATAAAATAATTATAGTAACTGTGTACCTGAATCCATAGTGATGATTGAGACTAGGGGGTTGGAGGTCTTCCACATACTAATCCCTCTCTCTATAAGTTCTCTCTCATTGATGGGAATGAGGAGGAGAGTCTTTGAGTGAATTAGCCTTGGGGATCAGAACCCTTCGTTATATTTATAAACATATAATTAGAACCCCATAAATTCTAATTAGCTGACTCTTGAGTAACAAATATGTGACTCTTGAGTAACCAATAGGTGACTTTTGGGTAACCACACATTTCAGATTCCATACTTACTACTGATGTCTTTTGAGCTTACGTAATTAGATCACTTCATTTGCCCATTTAAAAATTAAAACTCAAATATAATTACCATTTTAATATGTGATCCCACATTAAATTATTTGGAATATATAAAATATTCCAACAATCTCCCACTTGGGCTACATAATAATTTCGAATGTAATTATATCAATAACCTTATGCGCGCACTAAATTTTTTTTCTATTCTTAAGACATCTACCGAATCAATCTTGGCCATCTCCTATACCAGTATGAGACCAAAGTGACATTCGTTACATTTATGTGGTAACTCGATCCATCAATGATCACCACACCAAATATATTCAACGACATAGATCAAGTATGGATGTGTGGCTGAAAATTACATTCAATGTGATCTCAGACATGCATATTTCCAATTGTTCCTAACTATATTCCGTAGTGACATCAAACCTTTGTCTTTTAAACCTTATGTTATACCACAATTAAAAGACAATAAATTCAGAGTAAACAACAAAATGAAAATACCATTAACTTTATTCTGTAGAAAACTGAAACATACATAAAGTATCTGAGTAGTGTCAAATAAAGGAGCATTAAACCGAATACAAACTCCCACTAAAGCTGAATATCATCAAACTGAACAACGCCCATATGGGTAGTGTGCTCTTGAAAGACCTCGGGTGGTAAGCCTTAGTAAGCGGATCCGCGAGCACAGAGTTTGTTGTTTTATGTTCAATAGACACTATCTTACTCTGAACTCTTTCCTTAACAAAAAGAAACTTAATATATATGTGCTTAGACTTCAATAAGCTTATGTTGTTATTCGAATATAGAATTTCTTAATTATTATCACAATATATATGCAGTGGTTTTTCAATGCTATCCAAAATATGCATCCCATTGACAAAATTTCATAGCTATATCACATGATTTGTTTCCTCATAACAAGCTATGAACTCTGCTGCCATAGTGGAAGGTGCAATGAGTGACTACTTCACACTCCAACAAAAATAGTAGCTCGAGACAACATGTATACATAGCCAGAAGTGGATCTCTTAGTGTATTGGCAATCCGCAAGATAGGCATCAGAATGCCCAATGATCTCTAAATTATCCCACTTCCGATAGATGAGCATGTAATTTTTTGTTCCCCATAAATACATCATAACCCATTTGGTTGCTTTCTAGTGATCCATTCCAGGGTTACTCAGATATCTGCCTAACATACCCATTATGTACACTAAATCCCAACGCGTACATACTTGAGCATATAAAAGTCTCCTAATAGCTAAAGCATAAGGAACCTTTTTCATTTATACACTTTCAGTCTCATTCCTGGGGAATTGACAGGGACTAAACTTGTCTCCCTTAGCAACAGGAGTATCTCCTTGTGCAAAAAATTTCATATCAAATCTAGAGAGTACCTTCTCGATATAGCTCTTTTGGGATAATCCAAGGATACCCTGAGAATGATCTCGGTGTATCTTAATTCCCAAAACAGAAGAGGCATCCCCAAGATTTTTCATTTCAAAATTCTTAATTAGAAATCTCTTGGCTTCGTGCAATGAGCCTATATCGCTGCTAGCCAATAGTATATCATTGACATAGAGCACAAATAAGTTAATTTTATCATATATAGATTTCTTGAGTTTACAAACCATAGACTTTGGATCAACTGAGATCAACTGGGTCAAAGTTTTCGGGTTGCACTATATACATGGTTTCCTCAATGTTACCATTGATAAAAGCCATCTTAACATGCATCTGATGATGCAACTCTAAATCAAAATGATCTATAACTTCTCATGAGGTTGTTGATTAGGGAAGTCCTCATTGTTGTCTCCTTCAACACTGTCAGTAGGTTGAATAATGTGTGGGAGAGGAATTGATTCCTCTTCAAAGACAACATTCTTATTCTTAACCGTATCTTCCCCCTCAAACAAAACATCCTCAAGAAATCTCACCTATCCCGTTTTCAAAAAAGGACTTAGTTGAGGGATCAAATAACTTAAAACCCCTCAACCGTTCAGTATACCCAACAAAATAGCAGCTAATAGTTCTTGAGTCTAATTTATTTTCAATTAGCCTATAAGGCCTTGCCTCAGCTGGACACCCCCAAATGTGTAAATCTTTAATGACAGGTTTTTAGCCTATCCATAGTTCATAAAGGGATTTATCTACCATTGTACAACGTACTCTATTTAGAATATATACCGCAGTCTTAAGTTCCTCTCCCTAGAATAAATCTGGAAAAGAAGAATGATCAATCATACTTCTTACCATGTCCTTAAACGTTCTGTTTCGTCTCTAGAAATTTGGCAAAAGGTTCTAGACGTTTTTCACCTTATCTATCATATCTGCCATAGTATGCACTGACACAATTAGATTTGACAACTTTAATCTTCTTGCCTAGTTGATTTTCAACTTCCGCTTTGAAGGCCTTAACACGTCCAGAGCTTGAGACTTCTCATGAATTAAATATAAGTACCCATAATGAGAATAGTTGTCTATAAAAGTGATAAAATACTATTAGCCATTCCATGAAGCCGCAGGGAATGGACCTCAAATGCCAGAATGTATCAATTCTAAGACATCTTAACTCCTTTTGGAAGTTAATATCCTTATATTTATCTGTTTCCCCATTATACGCTCAATACAAAAATCACAAACATCAAAGTCTGTGAAATTAAGGGATTGAAGTATTCCATCTGACACAAGTCTCCCTATTCTCCTTTTGGAGATATGACCTAAACACTTGTGCCACAAAATAACGAAATTCTCATCAGTTAATTTTTATTTTACAAGGTTGAATTAAATGAAGCATTGGTGTTTAATATATATAATTATCAATTAAAGAACCAGTTACAACCAAAGTAGAATTTAGAAAGAGAGAAACTTTATTATTTTCAAGTGTACAAGAATAATTGTATTTTTCCAAAACAAAAAATAGATACTAAGTTCCATCTAAAAATCGGTACTACATAAGTCTTTATTAATTCAATAAAATGACCAGTTTCAAAAGATAATAAAAAGGTCCCAATTGCTTCAATTCTAGCTATTTTTCCATCGCCCTGATAGATGAATCTTTCAGCATTATTTATAGGTCGGCTCCACATGCAACCATGCATAGACCTACTTACATGAGTAGTAGCACCTGAATCTACCCACCATGGCTAGGTATAAAAGCCAAATTAACTTCCGAACAAACCAAAATGAGAAGTGTACCTTTCTTTACATGCCATGTGATGTAATTAGAATAATCCTTATTCACATGCCCAGGTTTCTAGAAAAGAAACAAGAAAATTATGAATCATGAACTTGTTTCTTTAGTTGAACTTTAGGTTTGGGTTGTGATGTTACAACTATAGTACCCTTATCATTAGTCCTTTTCCTCTTTATGTTCCTTGAGGTAGATGTACTATGAGCAATTTCAGTTATCTTTTCTCACTTCAACCTTTCCTCTTCTTGCACACAATGTGAAATGAGCTCATTAAGAGTACATTTATCCTTTTGAATATTATAACTCACTATAAACTGTTCATAGTGTGCATGAAGAGATGTCAATAACAGATGCACGAGCAAGTTACAATACAACTCTAACCTTAGTACTTTAAGTTTTGAAGTGATATTAGACATCTCCATAATGTACTCCCGTATGTCCTTTGCCTTTATACTTTATTTGGATAAGGTTAGCTAAAAGCGTACTAGTCTCAGTCTTTTTGTTATTTGCAAAATGTAATTCAATATCTTAAAGGAAACTTTTGGCAGTTACCTCATCGGACATACCGTCCCTGAAATCTTCTAGAATATTGCGCTTTAACGTCATTAGACTTAAACGATCAGAACGATCCCACTTCTCAAAGTTCTCTTTATCCGTAAGAGGAGCGGATTGTTCCTTCCTTATTGCATAGTCTAAATTTATGAAACTAAAAACTATAAGAATGTACTCTTTCCAGTTCTTAAAGTTTGTACCCTTAAGCACATGAATTTAGGTCATGTTGGCAGTAATATTAACAAAATAAGTAGTAACTTAATCCGAAAGAACAAATAAATTACAAAAGCTCCAATTTAAAATTTATGTCATGGAATATTATAATAAAATAAACTGATAAATGCAAGACATAAATTTTATATAACTGTAATGGTGGAATGGTGGACCCATCAATGAGAGACCTAGCACAACATTAACATTTAGTCTTTGTACATAAATATTAACTTGTAATTGGTACTCTTAGTCCAGGAAAAAAATATTGAGAGTAAATCCAGTCAACTTTGGGCTGATTAATAGTACATTATAGAATTCGGTCAAATAACTAACCTTCCTTTGGGCCGATTAATTGTCCACGTGTAAACTATAGAATCATCACATTTTTAATTTTGCATGTATATTTATTATTTAGCCAAATAATAATCTTCCTTTGGGTCGATTATTACCACCAGGAATAATAAATATATTAACATCATTTTTATATCTCAAAATAAATTAATCTATGCAATAGAGGTTACTTTGGCAACGTATTACTTTAATTAATTCATTTCAAGATATAATACAATTTTGGTATTTTTTTTAAGAAAATACCCCGAATGGGAATCAAACTTTATTAAAAATTTGAAACCAAATGATTTTTAATTAAATATGCAAGCATTTGGTACACCTAATTTTATACTTTCCTTAGTTTCAAAAAAAAATATGCATTTGGAAATAATTCTTACAAAAAAAACTGATTCGCAAAGAATTCCCACAAACATTGAGTTAGAATTTATTCCCCAAAAAAACTGAATTGAGTGCTCATTTATTTTTCCAAAACTGGAAATTTTTGAGTTATCACTACAGTGACATAATCAATCTCTTCAAGATCACTCTCCAATTCGCAAAAACACAAAATCAATTTTCAATCGAGTGTTATTAGTATTGACATTATTACCAAAAATGGAAAAAATGCGTTTTTAGGGGTCTAAACGATGTCAAATCTCCGAGATAGGGAAGTGCCCATTATTTTCAATAGGTTTTGTTTATTTCGACGTTTCCAGGTGACCACCAAAATTTCATAAAATTCTGAATAAGAAAACTATGTTGTTGAAAATGTCCCTCGTAATTCTAAATCAAGATTTCAGCAATTCTCATATTAATCTTAAAAAAAGTTGAATTAATCCATCTAAAGCCATTATGAATTAAACCCTTTTGAGGAAAATAAAAAATCACCTTAGATTAACAATGCTTAATCAATTTGGGACTGTGATTATGAAAATTATCACAAATCATACATAAATTCTACATAGAATCCTAAAATCCATATGGGTTGTAACTAGATCATATGTATGATAAATCAAACAAAACCACTTCTAAATTACAATCACAGTACCAATCCCAATAATCTAATATGAAGAATCTCTAATACCACCTGTTGGAATATTAAATAAAATTCATCAACATATTAGATTATCGAAATTACCTTATAAAAGAGCTGTGTACCAGAATCCATAGTGATGATTGAGACTAGGGGGTTGGAGGTCTTCCACAGACTAATCCCTCTCTCTATGAGTTCTCTCTCATTTATGGGAATGAGGAGGAGAGTTTTTGAGTGCATTAGCCTTGGGTATGAGAACCCTTCATTATATTTATAGACATATAATTAGAACCCCATAATTCTAATTAGCTGACTTTTGAGTAACCAATAGGTGACTCTTGAGTAACACGACTCTTGAATAACCAATAGGTGACTTTTGGGTAACCACACATTTCAGATTGAGCTTACCTAATTAGATCACTTCATTTGCCCATTTAAAAATTGAAGCTCAAATATAATTACTATTTTAATATGTGCGCCCACATTAAATTATTTGGTATATATAATATATTCCAACAATTTGTACATGGTTTAGTGACACTTTTAATTTTTTCCCCTTACCCTTTTAATAATTTTATCGGACTTTGAGGTAGGTGAGATTCCACAAACTAATGGGATAAAAAGCATTACTCAGGATACTCATATCTCGTCAAATCGAACAATAATATAATCATATTTACACCTCCTTATTTCTCATCAAGCCAGGCCTAAAAGATTCACAACACAGTTAAAAATTAAGATCTAGAGTAAAAAGCAAATTCAGAATGAGTGATAATATTCCACCTTATAATAAAACTGAAATATTATTTACATAAGAAAAAAATAGAGTAAACTTTCCAATATTCCATGGGTCTTCAAACCGAAAAACTAAAACCCTAATAATCCAACTAATAATTGAAGCTATATAACCTAGTAGTTATTGAACAACTGCAAAAAAGTTAAAAAACATCTAGATGGTATTACTTAGATAGATATCCACTAAAGCGTCTCCCCATCTCTAAAGAAAGAAAAGCGTCGTAAGAAGCGTATTTCACCTGTTGGGGAGTTTAAAACTCATTGTCCCACGTGCCCGTAGCGATCTTATCCGGCTTGAGTTCACCCAAGGACAACATAGAATAAAATACCACAACTATGAATTGTTGATTCCTCAACCATTCCCAACCCTTCCCATTATACTGGGCCACCAAGCCCCCTAAATCAACCGCATTAGACACCACCAACCCGTAGTCTTTGGACAAACTCACGACGTCATGTTCCACGCAGAAGAATGTGTTGTTAGAGTTGATAAGGAAGTCCTTGAGGGACACTCGGGAACCAACTTATTTGGTGATTTGGCGATTTGGAAGACGAGGCAACGGCGATTAACACAGATTTGGAGGGTGGCAACGGTGTTTTTGCAACGCTCAATGGAGAGTCCGATGAGGCTCCTTTTACTTTTACGGGATATGGATGATATCCAGTTGTTCACCATGAAAGGTGTGTGGGTGACGGTGGTGTAAATATTTATCCCTTTTATGTTGTCGTGCATGGATATGATGTTGTAGGTTTCGTGGGTGTCGTGCAACTTGTAGTCTTGTATGCTCAATTTACTTTCGCTGTAAGTGTCCTTAATGGTTGTGTGTCTATCATTCCATTACCAATACATCTTGTCTAATAGAGAGAGAGAGATTGCGTGCGTTTTAGTTAAATAGACTTTATGGTTTACAAATCTTATATAAGAAACACTAAACCTTAACCTGTAGCTAAATCGACCGTATCGAATATTGCATATTACCGCCATATATCTTTATGCATTCTAGCACTTTTACGGTCCTAAATGCCAATATTTAAGATCATTAACCATAAAACCTTGGATTTGGATATACACATGCTTTACAGGGGTTAATTGGGCTTTTGTAGGTATTGGAACGCTAAAAGTGAGGATCCGTTGCATTTCGGAGAAGTTCTGTCGCCGAACGCTACTTCAAGGGAATTTTAGTCAATTCAAATTTCTTCTCCAACGCATGGAAATTCTACGGATGCGTAGTTCATTGAGTTAGCATCGTGTGGCAGCAAACGGTGCATTATTTGGAGTTCGAATGAAGAAGATATGGTCATTTCCGTTTGCAATCATTTCCCCCCTCTTCATGGACCAAAAGTTGCCAAAAACAGAGTGCCGGTCGATCGGCCTTGGACCCCGATCGACCGAGGTTTGAGAATTTTCTTTGGATCGAAGACATAAGGTTTGGACCTGCTCGATCGATCAATAGATGGCCTTGGTCGATCCTCCCAGATATTTGCCACTTCGGTTCCTTTTCTTTTCTTTTCTTTTCTTTTCCGTTCTCTTTTCTTTTCCCATTTCTTTTCTATTTTTAATTCCACTAACTATATAAACCAATTTTGTTGTAATAATCAGATAGTTAGATATATTAGATTTTTGATCGTTTTAGGTTAGGGTTTGAGGGCTTTGAGAGCTCACTTTCTTCCTCACTTGGTTGACAACCATTTGGGTTTGTAAGTTACACTTTTCTTTACCCTCTCCATCAATATAGTTTGTATTTCCTTAATTTCTTTCTTTCTAATTTAGTTTACATGCTTCATTTACATGCTTTTATTTAGTTGCTTTGTAGTGTAGATTTATCGCGTTTATTTACCGCTTTCCTTTACCGCGTTTTGATTATGCTTTCTATCTAAATTAGTCTAGGTTGTATCGGATAGAACTCATTTCAGGTTGACATGTTGCTTTGCTTTGGTGATGGAGTTTACGGGTCTATTTCGGGTGCGTTGTCCTAGTTATTACGCCTAGGGTATTTGACGGGGCATATCATGTATGTTCCGTTGTTACGACCTTGCGTGCATAACTTTCGGGGTATTTGTTGATGCAAAAATCGTATTAGGCTTTTATGGGAATTTAGGGGTGTGACAACTCTCGATTTAAATAACTGTCGAAACGAGATGCATTTGTAATAACTCGTTGACCCATGTAACCATTTTATACTAATTAACTCGGGTGAGAGATATTCAACGCAACGTATAGTTTTTACCGCTTTGTTAATCTAGTTTCAATACACTCGCCTAGATCAATCCTTTCCCTTTCTGCATCTTTTCCTTTTTGTTGTAATTTATCTTTTACGCTTTTATTTGGAGTACAAAACCATATAAATCTAGCAACTCGTCTCTATGGATTTTTGATACCCGGACTTGGTCGTTATACTCACCCATTAAGTGTAGTCATACTCTTAGGTTTTTGTATAGAGATGGTGAGCCGAATATAATACGACCGATGCGTAGGTGATTCTCACACCGTGGCAAAACCCAGGCTATCAAATGGCGTCGTTGCCAGGGATGAGTTTGTTTAAGAATTTATTTGATTTAGTATTTCGTAATATTTTCTTTCTATTTGTATTTTTGCCTAATATTTTTGTAAGACTTCTACATTTGAGCACCCAGAAACTCTTGAATTCATCACGCGTGCATCTACTTTGTGGAATTCTCCCTTTCGAGCCATTTTTGGGGGTAAGCATTTTAATACCCCGTAATTTTATTGATTTTTATTTAAGGGATTAATTAATTTAAATGAGAATTAATTGGGAATTAATCCAGGTATAAATAGTAGCGAGATGTGAGTTGGTATTTGATTATGATGTTAAAATTTAATATTTCTAAGTATGTATGGAAATACATGAGTATTGAAAATATTTAAATTGTCACGAGGCAGAAACACGACAATTTGGAAATTTAGTTAGGACGCGCGTGTCAGTCGCGTCAGGAATAAAATTATATAAATTAAAAAGCGAATTATATTTTTGTCAACCAAATGGTCATTTTGAGTACGCCAACATGTCCGGAAGGGTCGAAATAGTCAGAAAACACTAGCCGGGAGTTTAGTTTGGGTCCCGGGGTATTTCTAGGCCAAACCGGCTACCTGAAGGGGTATTTTGGTAATTTTAAAAATATGAGAATTAAAACCCACGAATTTTAGGGTTAAATAATATATTACTAATGAACCCACTAAGTCCATTATCAGCATTAGGTGAGTTAGAGGGCTACGGGAGTTAAAGGGAGAGTTTGAAGAAGTTCCAAAAGAAACCTCAAACCACCATCACCATCCTTGAGAGTATTCTGTAGAGAAAGGGGATAAATCAACCTTCATTCACCAGCATCAACTCAGAAGAAACAAATCTAAGGCAAGTGTTTTGATGTCGTTATTTGCATTGAATATTTCCTCTATGTATAGTGTAGAAAACTATTTATGTCTTGGAAATTTTGATGAAGAATACCCAATGGAATTATTGTGAAATTTATGATTTTGGGTAGGAATTTGCATGTAGAATGATTATGGACGAATTTAATATACAAAACATAACTTTTGATGACCTGAAATAGGATTAATAAGGAGTATTTTTATGAAATTAAAATTATGGGTTCAAGTTCATAGGGTTTGGAGTAAGAATTGGGGATTTATGATTTTGGCATGTTTAATTATAAGATTTGGCCCAACAGCATGTTAAGGAATGATCTAGGGTGACTAAAAATAGTTTTGAAACATTAAAAACTTATTTGGATAGTCTTAGGGTGGATTTAGAGAAGAGGAGAAAGAAGAAAAATCGAATTTGGAAAATTCTGGGCGCAGTCTGCCATCTCATTAGAAGACCTGCCCAGGTCATTCGAACGTCCTCATTCGAACGAGCTTCTAACGAGATGACAGTACCCCTTCTAACGAGTTGGTAGTTTGTTCGAAGCCTTTCGTTCGAACGAAACTCGTTCGAACAACCTCATTCAAACGAGACTTCTAACGAGTTGACAGAATGGCCTTTTTGGCCTGATTTTATTTCAAATGTCCCGTAGACTTATTTAATGGAGTAATAACCTTCCCTTATTGACTAGTGAGTATATTTGGGAGATTGGAGTACGTTGAGGAGTAAAACTTAGAACCTTGTAGTAAATCGAATGACCCTTATGAATTAGGAAACGAGTGCCTAATTATGACGTGAGAAGAGTTGACAACTCTAATGTATATAAACCGGGGACTTATAAGTGTATGATATTAATGATGATACAAGAACGAGAAGTATGCCTCTATTAATATATTGAGATATCTAAGATGTGCGAATGCTTAGTATATGTAGTTATCTGTGTATAACATACCTACCGTACTTGCTATGATGGAAGGTTGGCGTTCGATCAGGGCCATCTAATCTTTGTGTGCCTACGGGGGGATTTAGATTTGTACCTCGAGGACATAGTCCAGAGAAGGACTTATTGAGAAGTTAATAAGTCTTCTGATCATGGGAGCGTAGGTATGTGTGTGTCCCATGTGATGTGAACTATGTTCGCCTCCATTATGTGTGATTGTTGTCATTTAAAAATGATTCTTGAGAGATTCGGAATGTGTGGTCCTAATGTACGTGATGTAACGGGATTGGATAGCAGAGTATGTGGGCACCGCAGCTTAGCCTCAGGGTGCTAGTGATGTATATTTATGATGAGAATAAAATACTGTAAATTGAAATGCATTGTCATGAATAAATGTGTGTATAAATAATAGTTACGTTTTCGTAAAGATAAAAATGGAAACCCTCTAGTAAGTAGTATTACTAATATGGGAAACTGAGAAGAAATGTAAGACACTCTGTTTAAATGAAGATGTCAAAATTAAATCGTGAATCATATTATAATGTTAGATTTTATATTAGACTAGTTAAGTATGGGAATAACTAGAATGGGTACGGGTACGATAGGAGTGCACAATTAGTTGAGAGGTGAGGAACTCATGTGAGTGCACACACTATCATGTACTTTATATTCACTGTTTAATGATATTAAACACTTGCTATATTTTAAACTGTTTTCACAATCGGGCTCTGACCCGTTTTCTTTCAAATCTATTTTTGTAAAACCTTTTAGGTGCCCAGCCACAAGGACACCAAGCATAGGAGTTCTATTCAGGTGACGTACTGTAGCTGCTGTGAAAGTTACATGACCTTGATAGTAGACGCCTCCATTTTCGATCTTGACTCTATATTATCATACTCTCTCATCTGTTGGGCATGTTTCCCTATTTACTTTTAGAGATACTTTATCTAATTAGTCCTTTCAGATTTTGGGTTGTAATTAATTTAGTGATGCAGACTTGGTATTTGTTTATTTCAGTACTCGGATTGTTGTAAGGTGTATTCCTCCAGATTCATTATTACTTTATGGTTATTCTATTGTGACTATGTTGTGGTGGTTATGTTAGCATTTCATAATCTACTTATTGCATGTAAATTGGATTTTATTAAAAATTGACAACTCACTTTTAAATATTAGGTGGCTAGTAATTGTTAAAACGTTTTTCGACAGTGATGCTATGAACTGAACCAACTTGGCATTTTGTATTAATTTAATAAAGGAGTAGCTACCCGGTATTTAATTAGTCAGGGTGTCACAGGTGGTATCAGAGCATCATGTTCTAGTGTGCTTAGGATCTGTACGACTTATTATGTTTCTGCGTAGCTTTCTTTGATGTAGAGCCCTATATTTTAGGACTGTTGTATTCTTTTATGTATGTTTCGCTTTTCAGCTATTTTGAGATAATAACTGCGAACTTATAAGACTTTACTCTCATTTCAGATGCCTCCACAACATGCACAGCGAGTTCCTAGGGATGCTCAGCCTGAGCCACAGCCTGCACCAGTTCAGGGCACCATCAATGCCGCAGAGGTTGCAGCTATTGTAGCCCAAGTGTTAAATGACGCCCTCGCAGTTGTGCAGCAGGCACCACCTCAGGCGCCGGTAGCCGCACCAGTTCAAGCTCATGCATTCCCATCTTCTTGGGAACGCATTCGTGATGCTTTTCAGAAAGAACACCCTTCGGAGTTTGCAGGTAGCTCCGACGTTGTTGTGTCCAGTCAGTGGAGGAAGGACATTCAAAGGCACTTAAGGATGTACGAGTGCATGGATGTTTAGAAGTAGATACTAGCTACTTTTAAGCTAGTAGGATCAGTGTTGCAGTGGTGGGAGTCCATTACCACCCCGAAGGAGAGAGATGCCCTATCCATACAGGAGTTCTGGGTGCGGTTCGACCGCAAATATTTTCCATCAGTTGTTCACACTGAAATGAGCATGAAGTTAATGAACCTCAAGCAGGAGGGGAAGACTGTGGCCGAGTACGAGGCCGAATTCACTAATATCTTGAACATTTTTCCCGATTAGATTCCGACTGAGGAGAAGAAGATTCAAAAGTATATGGACGGATTGACTTGGAGGATCCGATAACACTTATTGGGAAATCTCTCGTTGGCCACTTACTCTGATGTGGTTAACGCAGCACTGCTTCACTACCAGGATCACCGCTTTCACATGTCTGAGAGTAAGAGATCAGGAGAGTCCAGCCATCAGGGCAGGACATGGGGAAATGGTGCCAGCGGGGCACAATCTGCTCAGGGTCAACACAGGCAGGGTGATCAGGGTTCCCAATAGGGGGATCCTAAGAGATTCAGATCTGGGGATTTCAGGAATGGCCAGGGAGGTTTCAAACATGGCCATCAGGGTCAGAACGGCAACCAGGGCCATCAGGGCAAGTATGGTCAAGGTAGGAATGGTAATGGCCATCAGGGCCGTGGGCAGCAAGGACAGCGAGGGGGAAACTTCCCTAGGAAGTGCTTCGTTTGTGGCAAGATTGGTCACAAATATCAGGATTGTCCTGATAGGGGCAGGGCCCCACCTCTTGCTTTCAGCCATGTGAAAGCGATGATCCTGGCAGTGTAACATTGCAGCGTTGACCACGTCAGAATAAGTGGCCAACGAGAGGTTCCCCAACAAATGCTAATGGATCCTCCAAGTTAACCCGTCCGTAAACTTCTGGATCTTCTTCTCCTCTATCGGTATCTCATCCGGAACAATATTCAATAGATTTGTAAATTTGGCCTCATATTCGGCAACAGTCTTACCCTCCTGTCTAAGGCTCATCAACTTCCTCCACATTTCCGTGTGAACAGCTGACGGAAAATACTTGCGGTCGAACCGCACCCAAAACTCCTGTATCGTGAGTGTATCTCTCTCCTCCACGGTGGTAATAGACTCCCACCACTGTAGTGCAGACCCTACTAGCTTAAAGGTAGCTACTATCTTCTTCTGGACATCGGTGCACTCATACATCCTCAAGTGCCGCTGAATGTCTTTCCTCCACTGACTTGAAACCACAACATCAGAGCTACCTGTGAACTCCGGTGGGTGTGCTTTCTGAAAAGCATCACGTACGCGTTCCCAAGCAGACGGGAATGCATGTGCCTAAACTGGCACGGCTACTGGCGCCTGAGGTGGTGCCTGCTGAACCACGGCTAGTGCGGCATTTACCGCCTGGGCCACAATGGCTGCAACCTCGGCGGCATTCATCGTGCCCTGAACTGGTACGGGCTATGGTTCTGGCGTTGCATCCCTGGGAACCCATTGTGCACGTCGTGGAGGCATTTGAAATAAGAATAAAGTCTATAAGTTCGCAGTTATAAACTAAAAATAGCTGAAGATCGTAGCATATACAAAAGAATACAACAATCCTAAAATATAGGGTTCTACATCAAAGAAAGCTTAGTGGAAACATAATAAGCCGTACAGATCCTAAAGGACACTAGAACCTGATGCTCTGATACCACCTGTGACACCCCGACTAATTAAATACCGAGTAGCTACTCCTTTATAAAATTAAATCAAAATGCCAAGTTGGCTCAGTTAATAGCATCACTGTCGAAAACATGTTTATAATTTCTAACCACCTAGAATTTAAAAGTAAGTTGCCAAATTTTAAATTAAGTCAGGTTATCATGCGGAAAAAGAATTATGCAAGAATAACATAACCATTCACCATAATGAAGAAATGGAATAACCAACAAATAATAATAAGTCCAGAGGAAAACTCCTCACAACAATCCCACAACTGAATTAAATAAAACTGCAGCCTGAATTAATTACGTGCCAAAAGTCTGAAAATCTGAAATATGAAATGTCTCTAATAGAAATGGGCGACATGCCCTACAACAGGTGAAAAATGAATATAGAGTCAAGACTAATTAATCGTCTACTAGCAAGGCCCTGTAACTTCCACAACAGCTACAGCTCGTCACCTGGAGAGAAATCCTATGCATGGTGTCCTTGTGGCTGGGCACCTAAAAGGGTTTTACAAAAAAACAGATTTGAAAGCAAACGGGTCAGAGCCCGAAAGTGGAGAGTATTTTAAAATAGCAAGTGTTTTAATAACATTAAAACAATGAATGCAAAATACATGTTAGGACGTGCACTCACATGAAATACTCACCTCTCGGCTAATTGTGCACTCCTAACGTACCGTACCCATCTAAGCGACATACATATCTAACCAAACCGTAATAAGTTCTAACCCTTACTACTCGATTCTCATTATGCATTCTAGCGTTATCAACTAAATAGAGGGCTTTACTTAAACTCGGATTCTCAATTATTAGCAATACAATTCACTACCGGTTATCCCGTTATATCTTCTCAAAACATTACCATAATTATACTCACAATACTAACATAAAAGTTCTCATTATTTAAGTGTATATCATTCACGTCATAAATATACAATACAAGCACCCCGAGACTAAGCTGCGGTGCACACATACTCTGCTATCCATCCAGGTATATCACGTACATAAGGATCACGCATTCCGAATCTCTCAAGAATCGTACTCAAATAATAGCAAATCACAAAACAATGGAGGCGAAAACAGTCACATCACATGGGTCACGCACATACCTACGCTCCCACGATCAGCAGACTTATTAACTTCCCAATAAGTCCTTCTCTGACCTATGTTCTCGAGGTACCAATCTATATCCCCCCGTAGGCACACAAAGATTAGATGGCCCTAAACGAACGCAAACCTCCCGTGATAGCAAGTATGGTAGGTATGTCATACACATCAAATCATATATACTAAGAATGCACACATCTTAGCTATTAACATATTTATTTTAGTTTTATACTTCTCGTTCTTATACCCACACGCTTGTCCCCGGTTTATGTATACACGTCACCCATTATCCTCACGTCGTAATTAGTTACTCACGTTCTAACCCATAAATATCATTTTGTTCAAACCACACTTCTATGTTTTACTCCTCAATATATCCCAAATGTCCCAACTATGTCAATTAGTCATCAAGGAAATTTCATCTCTACAATTAAGCAAGGTTACAGAACACTACAAATCAAATCAGTCCAAAAGGCCAAACTGTCAGCTCGTTAGAAGTCTCGTTCGAACGAGGCTGTTCGAACGAGAGTTCGTTCGAACGAAGTGGGCATCTAACGAGATCTCGTTCGAACGAAAGGTATCGAACAAACATCCCACTCGTTAGAATTCAAACTGTCAACTCGTTAGAAGCTCGTTCGAACGAGCTCGTTCGAACGACCTGGGCAGGCCTTCTAACGAGGTGACAGTTTCGAGCCCAGAATTTACCTTTTTCGTTTTCCCCAAATTTATTCACCTCTAATCCCATATAAAAATCGTCCCAACAGTATTTTAAGGTTTCTAATCCACATTAAACCTTCATAGGTCATAACTAAACATTTCTATAGGTCCAAATCTTCCTAAACATCATCTAATCATCAAATCTCTCCAATTTTCCCAAATCCCATGAACATGAACCCTAGAAAATTAAAGTCATCCATAGACATAATTAAATCCGATTTTTGGTGATATAAAAAGGTATTTCTATCAGAATAATTACCCTAACACAATTCTACATGCAATCTCCTCATCAAAATGTAAATTTCTAATTCCAATGCAATGGGTTTTTATCATTCTCCAAGAACAAAACAATTATATAAATTTCCTACGCATGGAAGAAACATTCTTTGCAAATAACGTAATTAAACCACTTGCCTCTAATCTTTCTCTGAATTTGATATTGAATCTTGAAGGTTGAATTGTTCTCTCTCTCTCTGCAGAATTCTCTTCTCTCTTTCTCTACAAGTTCTTCTCTAAGGATGACAATGGAGGTGGAGGTTGGTTTTTGGCAAATAAGAAATAGTTTCTTAACTTCTCCCGTAGCCCACTACTTGGATTGGGGTTGGAAATGGGTTAGTGGGTTTAATGATAATTTGTAATTAAAGTCTGATTTTCGTGGGTTTTAATTCCCAAAATTCCAAAATTACCAAAATACCGTTCTAAGTTGCCGGTATGGCCTAAAAATGCCCCGGGACCCAAACTAAACCCCCGGATAGTGTTTTCTGACTATCTCGACCCTTCCGGACGCGTTGGCGCACTCAAAATGACCATACGATTAATAAAAATAAAATTCACTTTTTAATCACAATAATTATATTCCTGACGCGACTGTCACACGCGTCTCAACAAGATTTCCAAATTGCCGTATTTCAATTTCACGACAAATTCAATATATTCAATATTCATATATTGCCATATATACACATTATAATCAAATTCCAACTCACATCTCGTTAGTATTTTATCCGGATTAATTCTCAATTAATTCACATTTAATTTAATTAATCCCATAAATAAATATCGATAAAAATGCGGGGTATTACATACTTCCCCCCTAATAACAGAATTTCATCCCGAAATTCGGAACTAGAAAGTACCTGGTAAGAACAACTCTGGATAACGATTGCGCATCTCATCCTCGCGCTCCCATGTGGACTCCTCGACATTATGATGTTGCCACTGAACACGCACTAACGAAACTATCTTTGACCGCAGTTTCCGTTCGCTTCGGTCCAAAATAGCAATCGGCCCCTCCTCGTAGGAGCTATCAGGCTGGAGATCAATGTCCTCCAAAGCAATGAGCGAGGAAATATGAAACACATCATGAATCCGATGCAAATGCTCCGGTAACCCAAGTCTATATGCAACAAACCCAATCCGCTCGATGATAGGGAATGGCCCCACATAGCTCGGTGCCAACTTCCCTTTCTTCCCAAATCGCATAATCCCCTTCATAGGAGATACTCTGAGTAAAACCTGGTCCCCCACTTGGAACTCCCTGAAGAACCTCTTCGCATCACCATAACTCTTCTGTCGATCCTGAGCTACCCGAATGCGACTCCGTATTAATTCTATCCTCGCCGAAGTGTCCTGAATTACTTTCGGCCCAAGTAGTTTGTTGTCCCCCACGTCCAACCAACATGCTGGGGAACGACAAGGTCTACCGTACAACGCCTCAAATGGATCCATGCCAATGGTGAACTGGTAGGAGTTGTTGTAAGCAAACTCTACCAGTGGAAGATAATGCTCCCATCCACCCCCGAAATTGATGATGCACATACGCAACATGTCCTCCAACATCTGGTTTGTATGCTCGGTTTGCCAATCGGTCTGCGGGTGATACGCCGTACTCAACCGCAATTCCGTGCCCATGGCCTCCTGAAAGCTTTTCCAAAACCGTGAAATAAATATCTTCTCTCTGTCCGACACGATATTTAGGGGCACACCGTGAAGTCTCACTATTTCTGCAATAAAAAGCTGGGCATACTGTCCCGTAGTGTAGTCTGTCCTTAATGGTAGAAAATGAGCAACTTTGGTCAACCTGTCCACAATTACCCAAATGGAGTCGTGACCCCTCTGTGACGTAGGTAACCCCATGATAAAGTCCATGGAGATGCTCTCCCACATCCATATCGGGACCTCTAATGGCTGTAGAAGTCCTACCGGTCTCTGATGATCCACTTTTACCAGCTGACAAGTGGCGCATTTAGAAACAAACCCGACAATATCTGTCTTCATCCCGCTCCACCAATACTGTCGTCTTATGTCTTGGTACATTTTGTCCCCACCTGGATGTACCGCAAATCGTGAGCCGTGCGACTCTGCCATCACCTCGTGTCTCAATTCCTCCCCTTTCGGAACTACCAGTCTGCCATTGAAGCGTAATCCCCTGTCTGAGCTAACGGTATAGGACTCGGCTCCCTCTGCTAGTAATCGAACTATCTGCTCCTGACAGAACGAGTCATCTGCTTGTGCCTTTACCACTCTCGTGACAATCTGCGGTGTAACAGTCATCACCGACATGAATGATCGGGCCTCTGCATCCTGGTGTCCCAACTCCTTCCACTTTGCCTTCCACACCTCTGCCACCTCATCTACTGGGCTCAACATGTCTGCTACCACGTTAGCCTTCCCCGAGTGATATTGGATATCAAACTGATAGTCCTTCACAAACTCAAGCCACCTTTGCTTCCGCATATTCAACTCCTTCTGCGTGAATAGGTACTGTAGGGACTTGTGGTCCGTGAACAATCGAAACTTCTCCCCCAAAAGGTAATGTCTCCAAATCCGAAGGGAAAATACAACTGCCGCCAACTCCAAGTCATGGGTGGGGTAATTCTTCTCGTGAGGCTTAAGCTTACGGGAAGCATAAGCTATGGACTGACTCTCCTTCTATAATACACCTCCAAGTCCTTGCAAGGACGCATCGGTGTAAACTAGATACTCAACTCCCGGTCTTGGCAATGCTAACACAGGTGCTGAGGTCAACTTGTCCTTCAAATCATCGAATGCCAACTGACAGACATCACTCCAGATGAGCGGCACACCTTTACGAGTCAGATGTGTCAAAGGACCTGCTATCTTCGAAAATCCCCGAATAAACCTCCTGTAGTATCCTGCTAGTCCCAAGAAACTACGGATCTCCGTCGGTGTCGTGGGCTGTCCCCACTCCCTCACCGCGGATACCTTCCCCGGATCAACAGATATCCCCCGGTCGAAAATAATGTGTCCCAAAAACTGAACCTCCTTCAGCCAAAACCCGCACTTCTCATACTTTGCATACAACTCGTTCTGACGTAGCGTCTGCAAAACCTGTCTCAAATGCTCGGCGTGCTCCTCCTCTGTCTGGGAGTAAACCAGAATGTCATCGATGAAGACAATGACGAACTGATCTAGGAACTCTCTGAACATTCTATTCATCAAGTCCATAAACACGGCTGGAGCATTGGTCAAACCAAAAGGCATAACCCGAAACTCGTAGGAATCATATCTCGTTAAGAACGCAGTTTTCGAGACATCCTCTTCCCTGATACGCAACTGATGGTATCCTAATCGCAAATCAATCTTTGAGAAGAAAGAAGCTCCTCTCAACTGGTCGAATAATTCATCGATTCGGGGCAACGGATACTTATTCCGTATCGTGACCTTATTCAACTCCCGATAATCCACACACAACCTCAATGATCCATCCCTCTTCTTCACGAATAACACAGGGGAACCCCACGGCGAAGTACTCCTCCATATAAACCCCTGACCCAACAACTGCTCAATCTGATCCCGTAACTCTCTCATCTCAGCTGGAACCATATGGTAAGGTGCGTGAGCAATAGGCCGAGTGCCCGGCGTCAAATCGATCACAAAATCTATCTCTCTACTCGGAGGTAATCCAGGTATATCCTGAAATACATCGGCAAACTCTCAAACAACCGGAATCGAATCAAGTGGTATCACCACTTCCTTAGAGGTCTCCTCCTCTATGTAATACAAGTGAGTGGACGATCCTCCCTCAGGACGAGGCATCGCCACCAAAAACATCTCCTGCCCGGGAATGGCAAAGATAATACTCCTAGTGAAACAGTCAATCATGGCTCGGTACGCAACTAGCCAATCCATGCCAATAATGGCATCATACTCGGTCATATCTAATACTAACATATCCGCGGGTAAAGTAAACCTCCCGATCTCTATACCCACGCCTCTACATACAAGGGAAATCACCGAACCCCTACTCAACGGCGAATCTACGCAAGTAACCGTGCTCTCGGCGGTGTCTAACAACCCAATGATGTGTGCAAATCTCATAGCAATAAAATAGTGTGTAGCCCCCGTGTCAAATAAAATACGCCCCATAGTCCCCTGAATAGAGAACATACCCTTAATGGTTGGTGGATCCTCTGTCGCTGCGACCTGCTGAAGCTGATATACTCTCCCATACTGCAGCTGTCTCTGCTGAACTGGGACCGCTGGAATGGGTGGTAATGCTGCCATCTGTGGTGGTGCAGGGAGGGCGGCGGGAAATATAGGCCTCTGCGGCTCCTGTCGAGCACCCTGCTGCTGCTGCGGGGCCCTGCCCCTATCAGGACAATCCTGGCGTTTATGGCCAGTCTTGCCACAAACGTAACACTTCCCCGAGAAGTTCCCCCCTCTCTGTCCCTGCTATCCTCGGCCCTGGTGGCCGTTACCATTCCTCCCCTAGCCCTGCTGGCCCTGCTGAAACTGCTGTTGACCATTCTGACCCTACTGGTTCTGATGGCCGTTCGGACCCTGATGGCCCTGCCGAAAACCTCCTTGTCCGTGCCTGAAATTCCCCGATCTGAACCTCTTTTGATCCCCCTGCTGGGAACCCTGATCACCCTGCCTCTGCCCCTGAACAGAATGTGCCCCACTGGCACCATTTCCCCCAGTCCTGCCCTGATGGCTGGACTCTTTTGACCTCTTGCTTTCAGCCATGTGAAAGCGATGATCCTGGCAGTGTAACATTGCAGCGTTGACCACGTCAGAATAAGTGGCCAACGAGAGGTTCCCCAACAAATGCTGACAGATCCTCCAAGTCAACCCGTCCGTAAACTTCTGGATCTTCTTCTCCTCTGTCGGTATCTCATCCAGAACAATATTCAATAGATTTGTAAATTTGGCCTCATATTCGGCCACAGTCTTACCCTCCTGTCTAAGGCTCATCAACTTCCTCCTCATTTCCGTGTGAACAGCTGACGGAAAATACTTGCGGTCGAACCGCACCCAAAACTCTTGTATCGTGAGTGTATCTCTCTCCTCCACGGTGGTAATAGACTCCCACCACTGCAGTGCAGACCCTACTAGCTTAAAGGTAGCTACTATCTTCTTCTGGACATCGGTGCACTCATACATCCTCAAGTGCCGCTGAATGTCTTTCCTCCACTGACTTGAAACCACAATATCGGAGCTACCTACGAACTCCGCTGGGTGTGCTTTCTGAAAAGCATCACGTATGCGTTTCCAAGCAGACGGGAATGAATGTGCCTAAACTGGCACGGCTACTGGCGCCTGAGGTGGTTCCTGCTGAACCACGGCTAGTGCGGCATTTACCGCCTGGGCCATAATGGCTGCAACCTCAGCGGCATTCATCCTGCCCTGAACTGGTGCGGGCTGTGGTTCTGGCGTTGCATCCCCGGGAACCCGTTGTGCACGTCGTGGAGGCATCTGAAATAAGAATAAAGTTTATAAGTTCGCAGTTATAAACTAAAAATAGCTGAAGATCGTAGCATATACAAAAGAATACAACAGTCCTAAAATATAGGGCTCTACATCAAAGAAAGCTTAGCGGAAACATAATAAGCCGTACAGATCCTAAAGGACACTAGAACTTGATGCTCTTATACCACCTGTGACACCCCGACTAATTAAATACCGGGTAGCTACTCCTTTATTAAATTAAATCAAAATGCCAAGTTGGCTCAGTTAATAGCATCACTGTCAAAAACATGTTTATAATTTCTAACCACCTAGTATTTAAAAGTAAGTTGCCAAATTTTAAATTAAGTCAGGTTATCATGCGGAAAAAGAATTATGCAAGAATAACATAACCATTCACCATAATGAAGAAATGGAATAACCAACAAATAATAATAAGTCCGGAGGAAAACTCCTCACAACAATCCCACGACTGAATTAAATAAAACTGCAGCCTGAATTAATTACATGCTAAAAGTCTGAAAATCTGAAATCTGAAATGTCTCTAATAGAAATGGGCGACATGCCCTACAACTGGTGAAAACTGAATATAGAGTCAAGACTAATGAAGCGTCTACTAGCAAGGCCCTGTAACTTCCACAACAGCTACAGCTCGTCACCTGGAGAGAAATCCTATGCATGGTGTCCTTGTGGCTGGGCACCTAAAAGGTTTTTACAAAAAAATAGATTTGAAAGCAAACGGGTCAGAGCCCGAAAGTGGAGAGTATTTTAAAATAGCAAGTGTTTTAATAACATTAAAACAATGAATGCAAAATACATGTTAGGACGTGCACTCACATGAAATACTCACCTCTCGGCTAATTGTGCACTCCTAACGTACCGTACCCATCTAAGTGACATACATATCTAACCAAACCGTAATAAGTTCTACCCCTTACTAATCAATTCTCATTATGCATTCTAGCGTTATCAACTAAATAGAGGGCTTTACTTAAACTCGGATTCTCAATTATTAGCAATACAATTCACTACCGGTTATCCCGTTATATCTTTTCAAAACATTACCATAATTATACTCACAATACTAACATGAAAGTTCTCATTATTTAAGTGTATATTCTTCACGTCATAAATATACAATACAAGCACCCCGAGACTAAGCTGCGGTGCACACATACTCTGCTATCCATCCCGGTACATCACGTACATAAGGATCACGCATTCCGAATCTCTCAGGAATCGTACTCAAATAATAGCAAATAACAAAACAATGGAGGCGAACACAGTCACGTCACATGGGTAACGCACATACCTACTCTCCCATGATCAGTAGACTTATTAACTTCCCAATAAGTCCTTCTCTGACCTATGTTCTCGAGGTACCAATCTATATCCCCCCGTAGGCACACAAAGATTAGATGGCCCTAAACGAACGCAAACCTCCCGTGATAGCAAGTATGGTAGGTATGTCATACACATCAAATCATATGTACTAAGCATGCACACATCTTAGCTATTACCATATTTATTTTAGTGGTATACTTATCGTTCTTATACCCACACGCTTGTCCCCGGTTTATGTATACACGTCACCCATTATCCTCACGTCGTAATTAGTTACTCACGTTCTAACCCATAAATATCATTTTGTTCAAACCACACTTCTATGTTTTACTCCTCAATATATCCCAAATGTCCCAACTATGTCAATTAGTCATCAAGGAAATGTCATCTCTACAATTAAGCAAGGTTACGGAACACTAGAAATCAAATCAGGCCAAAAGGCCAAACTGTCAGCTCGTTAGAAGTCTCGTTCAAACGAGGCTGTTCGAACGAGAGTTCGTTCGAACAAAGTGGGCATCTAACGAGATCTCGTTCGAACGAAAGGTATCAAACAAACATCCCACTCGTTAGAATTCAAACTGTCAACTCGTTAGAAGCTCGTTCGAACGACCTGGGCAGGCCTTCTAACGAGGTGACAGTTTCGAGCCCAGAATTTACCTTTTTCGTTTTTCCCAAATTTCTTCACCTCTAATCCCATATAAAAATCGTCCCAACAGTATTTTAAGGTTTCTAATCCACATTAAACCTTCATAGGTCATAACTAAACATTTCTATAGGTCCAAATCTACCTAAACATCATCTAATCATCAAATCTCTCCAATTTTCCCAAATCCCATGAACATGAACCCTAGAAAATTAAAGTCATCCATAGACATAATTAAATCCGATTTTTGGTGATATAAAAAGGTATTTCTATCAGAATAATTACCCTAACACAATTCTACATGCAATCTCCTCATCAAAATGTAAATTTCTAATTCCAATGCAATGGGTTTTTATCATTCTCCAAGAACAAAACAATTATATAAATTTCCTACGCATGGAAGAAACATTCTTTGAAAATTACATAATTAAACCACTTGCCTCTAATCTTTCTCTGAATTTGAGGTTGAATCTTGAAGGTTGAATTGTTCTCTCTCTCTCTGCAGAATTCTCTTCTCTCTCTGTCTACAAGTTCTTCTCTAAGGATGACAATGGAGGTGGAGGTTGGTTTTTGGCAAATAAGAAATAGTTTCTTAACTTCTCCCGTAGCCCACTACTTGGATTGGGGTTGGAAATGGGTTAGTGGGTTTAATGATAAGTTGTAATTAAAGTCTGATTTTCGTGGGTTTTAATTCCCAAAATTCCAAAATTACTAAAATACCCTTCTAAGTTGCCGGTATGGCCTAAAAATGCCCCGGGACCCAAATTAAACCCCCGGCTAGTGTTTTCTGACTATCTCGACCCTTCCGGACGCGTTGGCGCACTCAAAATGACCATACGGTTAATAAAAATAAAATTCACTTTTTAATCACAGTAATTATATTCCTGACGCGACTGTCACACGCGTCTCAACAAGATTTCCAAATTGCCGTATTTCAATTTGACGACAAATTCAATATATTCAATATTAATATATTGTCATATATACACATTATAATCAAATACCAACTCACATCTCGTTAGTATTTTATCCGAATTAATTCTCAATTAATTCACATTTAATTTAATTAATCCCATAAATAAATATCGATAAAAATGCGGGGTATTACAAGAGTGTATCAGCTCCAGCATGCCGCAGTCCCAAAGGATCCACCTACTATTGAGGGTATGTTCTCTATTCAGGGGACTATGGGGCGTATTTGATTTGTTTCGGGGGCCACACATTATTTCATTGCCACGATATTTTCACGCACTATTGGGTTGTTAGACACTGCAGAGAGCACGATTACTTGTGTAGATTCACTGTTGAGTTGGGGTTCCGTGATTTCCCATATTTGTAGAGGTGTGGGTATAGAGATAGGGAGATTTACTTTACTCGCTGATATGCTAGTATTAGATATGATAGAGTACGATGCGATTATTGGAATGGATTGGCTAGTTGCGTACCGAGCCATGATTGATTGTTTCAGTAGGAGTACTATATTTGCCATTCCCGGGCAAGAGATGTTTTTAGTGGCGATGCCTCGCCCTGAGGGAGGATCATCCACTCATTTGTACTATATAGAGGAGGAGACCTATAAGGAGGTGGTGATACCACTTGATTCGATTCCAGTCGTTAGAGAGTTCGCTGATGTATTTCAGGATATACCTGGATTACCCCTAGTAGGGAGATAGATTTTGTTATTGATTTGACACCGGGCACTCGGCCCATTGCCCGCGCACTGTACCGTATGGCTCCAACGGAGATGAGAGAGCTAAGGGATCAAATAGAGCAGTTGTTGGGTCAGGGGTTTATTCGAAGGAGTACTTCACTGTGGGGTGCCCCTGTGTTGTTCGTAAAGAAGAGGGATGGATCGTTGAGATTATGTGTAGATTACCGGGAGTTGAATAAAGTCACGATACAGAATAAGTATCCGTTTCCCCGAATTGATGACTTATTTGACCAGTTGAGGGGAACTTGCTTCTTCTCAAAGATTGATTTGCGATCGGGATACCATCAGTTGCGTATCAGGGAACATGACGTCTCGAAGACTGCTTTCTTGATGAGATATGGTTCCTACGAGTTTTGGGTTATGCCTTTTGGCTTGACCAACGCTCCAGTCGTGTTTATGGATTTGATGAATAGGGTATTCAGAGAGTTCCTAGACCAGTTCGTCATTGTCTTTATTGATGACATTCTGGTTTACTCCCAGACAGAAGAGGAGCACGCCGAGCATTTGAGACAGGTTTTGCAGATGCTACATCAGAACGAGCTATAATAAAAGTACGAAAAATATGGGTTTTGGCGGAAGGAGGTTCAGTTTTTGGGGCATATCATTTCAGACCGGGGGATATCCGTTAATCCGGGGAAGGTATCTGCGGTGAGGAAGTGGGGACAACCCATGACACTGACTGAGATCCGTAGTTTCTTGGGCCTAGAAGGATACTACAGGAGGTTTATTCGGGGTTTTTCAAAGATAACGGGTCCTTTGATACATCAGACTCGCAAGGGTGTGCCATTCATTTGGAGCGATGCCTGTCATTTGGCAATTGATGAGTTGAAGGACAAGTTAACCTCAGCTCCCATGTTAGCATTGCCCAGACTGGGAGTTGAGTATTTAGTTTACACCGATGAGCCCTTGCAAGGACTTGGAGGTGTGCTGCAATAGGAGAGTCATGCCATAGCTTATGCTTCCCGTAAGCTTAAGCCTCACGAGAGGAATTAGCCCACCCACGACTTGGAGTTAGCGGCAGTCGTATTCTCTCTTTGAATTTGGAGACACTATCTCCAGCGGGATAAATTTTGGTTGTTCACAGACCACAAGTCTTTACAATACCTCTTCACGCAGAAGGAGGTGAATATGCATCAACGTTGGTGGCTTGAGTTTATGAAGGATTATCAGTTCGATATCCAGTATCACCCAGGGAAGGCTAATGTGGTAGCAGACGCGTTGAGCTGTAGGCCAGTATATGAGGTGGCTGAGGTGTGGAAAGCTAAGTGGAAGGAGTTAGGAGAAGGATGCAGTGGCCCGATCGTTCATGTCTGTGATGACTGTTACACCGAAGATTGTTACGAGAGTGATAAAGGCCTAGGCAAATGACTCGTTCTGCCAGGAGCAGATAGTTCGATTACTAGCAGAGGGAGTCGAGTCCTATACCGTTAGTTCAGATGGGGGATTACGCTTCAATGGGAGACTTGTCATTCCGGAAGGGGAAGACTTGCGACACGAGGTAATGGCAGAGTCGCACGGCTCACGGTTCACGATACACCCTGGTGGGGATAAGATGTACCAAGACATGAGACGACAGTACTAGTGGAACGAGATGAAGAGAGATATCGCCGTGTTCGTTTCTAAATGTGCCACTTATCAGCAAGTAAAGGTGGACCATCAGAAACCGGTAGGATTTCTACAGCCATTAGAGGTTCCGACGTGGATATGGGAGAGCATATCCATAGACTTTATCACGGGGTTACCTACGTCACAAAGGGGTCATGACTCCATATGGGTAATTGTGGACCGGTTGACCAAAGTTGCTCATTTCCTACCCGTAAGGACAAACTACACTATGGGACAGTATGCCCAGATCTTCATTGCAGAGATAGTGAGACTTCACGGGGTGCCTCTAAATATCGTGTCTGACCGAGACAAGATATTTATTTCACGATTTTGGGAGAGTTTCCAGGAGGCCATGGGTACAGAGTTGTGACTAAGTACGACATATCATTCGCAGACTGATGGGCAAATAGAGCGGACAAATCAGATGTTGGAGGACATGTTGCGTATGTGCATCCTAGACTTTGGAGGTGGTTGGGAGCAGTACCTTCCACTGGTGGAGTTTGCTTATAATAACTACTATCAATTCACCATTGGCATGGCTCCATTTGAGGCATTGTACGGTAGACCTTGTCGTTCCCCAGCATGTTGGTTAGAGGTGGGGGATAGCAAACTCCTTGGGTCGGAAGTGATTCAGGACACTTCGACAAGCATAGAGATGATACGGAGCCGTATTCGGGTAGCTCAGGACTGACAGAAGAGCTATGTTGATGCCAAGAGGTTCTTCAGAGAATTCAAGGTGGGGGACCAGGTGTTACTCAGAGTATCTCCAATGAAGGGGATCATGCGTTTTGGGAAGAAAGGGAAACTGGCACCAAAATACGTGGGGCCATTTCCTATCATCGAGAGTATTGGGCCAGTTGCATACAGACTTGGGTTATCGGAGCACTTGCATAGGATTCATGATGTGTTCCATATTTCCTCGTTAAGGAAATATCTTAGGTATGATTTGTCCCATACTCACATTGCTTTAGAGGACATTGATCTTCAGCCCGATAGTTCCTACGAGGATGGGCCGATTTCTATTTTGGACCGAAGCGAGCGAAAACTGAGGTCGAAGATAGTACCGCTAATACGTGTTCAGTGGCGGCATCATAATGCCGAGGAGTCCACATGGGAGTGCGAGGAGGAGATGCGCGACCGTTATCCAGAGTTATTTTTACCAGGTACTCTTTAGTTATGAATTTTGGGATGAAATTCTGTTATTAGGGGGAAGTATGTAATACCCCGTAATTTTTTTTTTTTTTTAAGGGATTAATTATTTTAAATGAGAATTAATTGGGAATTAATCCGGGTATAAATACTTGCGAGATTTGAGTTGGTATTTGATTATGATGTTAAAATTTAATATTTTTGATTATGTATGGTAATACATGAGTATTGAAAATATTTAAATTGTCACGAGGCAGAAACACGAAAATTTGGAAATTTAGTTGGGACGCGCGTGTCAATCGCGTCAGGAATGAAATTATATAAATTAAAAAGAAAATTATATTTTTGTCAACCAAATGGTCATTTTGAATACGCCAACGTGTCCGAAAGGGTCTAAATAGTCAGAAAACACTAGTCGGGGGTTTAGTTTGGGTCCCTGGGCATTTCTAGGCCAAACCGGCTACCTAAAGGGGTATTTTGGTAATTTTAAAAATATGGGAATTAAAACCCACGAATTTTAGGGTTAAATAATATATTACTAATGAACCCATTAAGTCCATTATCAACATTAGGTGAGTTAGAGGTCTACGGGAGTTAAAGGGAGAGTTTGAAGAAGTTCCAAAAGAAACCTCCAACAACCATCACCATCCTTGAGAGTATTCTGTAGAGAAAGGGGAGAAATCAACCTTCATTCACCATCATCAATTCAGAAGAAACAAATCTAAGGCAAGTGTTTTGATGTCATTATTTGCATTCAATATTTCCTCCATGTATAGTGTAAAAAACTGTTTATGTCTTGGAAATTTTGATGAAGAATACCCAATGGAATTATTGTGAAATTTGTGATTTTGGGCAGGAATTTTCATGTAGAATGATTATGGACGAATTTAATATACAAAACATAACTTTTGACGACCTAAAATCGGATTAATAAGGAGTCTTTTTATGAAATTAAAATTATGGGTTCAAGTTCATAGGGTTTGGAGTAAGAATTGGGGATTTATGATTTTGGAATGTTTAATTGTAAGATTTGGCCCAACAACATGTTAAGGAATGATCTAGGGTGACTAAAAATAGTTTAGAAACATAAAAAACGTATTTGGATAGTCTTAGGGTGGATTTAGAGAAGATGAGAAAGAAGAAAAATCGAATTTGGAAAATTCTGGGCGCAGTCTGCCATCTCGTTAGAAGACCTGCCCAGGTCGTTCGAACGACCTCATTTTAACGAGCTTCTAACGTGATGACAATACCCCTTCTAACGAGTTGGTAGTTCGTTCAAAGCCTTTCGTTCGAACGAAACTCGTTCGAACGACCTCATTCGAACGAGACTTCTAACGAGTTGACAGAATGGCCTTTTTGGCCTGATTTTATTTCAAATGTCCCGTAGGCTTATTTAATGGAGTAATAACCTTCCCTTATTGACTAGTGAGTATATTTGGGAGATTGGAGTACGTTGAGGAGTAAAACTTAGAACCTTGTAGTAAATCGAATGACCCTTATGAATTAGGAAACGAGTGCCAAATTACGAAGTGAGAAGAGTTGACAAGTCTATGTATATAAATCGGGGACTTATAAGTGTATGATATTAATGATGATACAAGAACGAGAAGTATGCCTCTATTAATATATTGAGATATCTAAGATGTGCGAATGCTTATTATATGTAGTTATCTGTGTATAACATACCTACCGTACTTGCTATCATGGGAGGTTGGCGTTCGATCAGGGCCATCTAATCTTTGTGTGCCTACGGGGGGATTTAGATTGGTACCTCGAGGACATAGGTCAAAGAAGAACTTATTGAGAAGTTAATAAGTCTGCTGATCATGAGAGCGTAGGTATGTGCGTGTCCCATGTGATGTGAACTATGTTCGCCTCCATTATGTGTCGTCCTAATGTACGTGATGTACCAGGATTGGATAGCAGAGTATGTGGGCTGCACAGCTTAGCCTCAGGGTGCTAGTATTGTATATTTACGATGAGAATAAAATACTGTAAATTGAAATGCATTGTCATGTATAAATGTGTGTATAAATAATAGTTACGTTTTCATAAAGATAAAAATGGAAACCCTCTAGTAAGTAGTATTACTAATATGGGAAACTGAGAAGAAATGTAAGACACTCTGTTTAAATGAAGATGACGGAATTAGATCGTGAATCGTATTATAATGTTAGATTTTATATTAGACTAGTTAAGTATGGGAATAACTAGAATGGGTACGGGTACGTTAGGAGTGCACAATTAGTTGAGAGGTGAGGAACTCATGTGAGTGCACACACTATCATGTACTTTATGTTCATTGTTTAATGATATTAAACACTTGCTATATTTTAAACTGTTTTCACAATCGGGCTCTGACCCGTTTGCTTTAAAATCTATTTTTGTAAAACCTTTTAGGTGCCCAGACACAAGGACACCAAGCATAGGAGTTCTATTCAGGTGACGTACTGTAGCTGCTGTGGAAGTTACAGGACCTTGACAGTAGACGCCTCCATTTTCGATCTTGACTCTATATTATCAGACTCTCTCATCTATTGGGCATGTCGCCCTATTTCCTTTTAGAGATACTTTATCTAATTAGTCATTTTAGATTTTGGGTTGTAATTAATTTAGTGATGCGAACTTGGTATTTGTTTATTTCAGTATTCGGATTATTGTGAGGTGTATTCCTCCAGATTTATTATTACTTTATCGTTATTCTATTGTGACTATGTTGTGGTGGTTATGTTAGCATTTCATAATCTACTTATTGCATGTTAATTGGATTTTATTAAAAATTGACAACTCACTTTTAAATATTAGGTGGCTAGTAATTGTTAAAACGTTTTTCGACAGTGATGCTATGAACTGAACCAACTTAGCATTTTGTATTAATTTAATAAAGGAGTAGCTACCCGATATTTAATTAGTCGGGGTGTCACAAGCATGTCTTATTCCAATTCTTTTGGTAATCATTATTATAATTCTCAAAATGCCCGTAATCCTATGACTTTCAGTCAATACTTAGAGTCCCAAAAAATTACAAGTTCAAAAATGACTTTGGGAGAGTATAAAGAAAGTTAAAATTTGGGTTATTGGAATTTTGAGGAGGATGATAACGATTTTGGGCCACTATTTCCTTATAATAGCAATTTTGAAACGAATTGCAATAGTTTTTAAAATTCTTATAATAATGAGTTTATGTCCGATGATAATTTTTAAAGTTCCCATTTTCAAGAGTCTGCGCCTCGACCTTTGACTTTTGGCGAGGGCTTGCATATGCTTGAGAATGAGAAAATTGGAAATCGTTATTTAGAAGAAAATCGTTGTTGGGATCATGAGTTCGATTTATTATTTGAATCCGACGATAATTTTTCTTCCGAAACTTTTGAAGTCGAAGAATGTTTTGAACCAAATGAGGTCTTTGTGCCTACTTTGAAACAAATCATTGTCGACTTTCCCCATTACGTAATAGATATTGAAAGTGAGGATGAAAATGGCATAATATCTATTTTCAATGAAATGATTTCTTCCTTGGCCCCCAAATAAGAACATTTCATTGAAAATGATCTTATTTCTTTCGAAACTCAATCTTCGAGCGATTATGATGCATCTCTTGAGTTTGAATTTCTTTCCTCCCCATTTTCATTTTCTGTTATCACACCGTCACAAGTACCCGATGATTCGGTTTCAAACTTTAATGTTTTAAACATTTTCGCCGATGAGGAGTACTTGCTTGAGTCGCCTTCCACGGTCGCATCTTTTCCTTTGTGTGCGCCACCTCCCATTCCAATTTCAAAATCCTTGGTAGGATATTTTTCTTTTCTCGTTACCCACATGTTTTTGTCACCCGTTCAATCCAAATCCTCCCTTGTCCCTCCAAAACTTTTAATTGACGATGGTTCCTTTCTTATGCCTTAAACATACCTTTCGTTGTTTGAAAGAGATTTCTATTTTTTAGAAGGTATTCTCGTATGTGAGGGTACACCGGTTATCCTCCAAAGTCAAATAGTTGTTATGGTGGACCCTCAACTATTTAGACTTCTAGTGTACAGTTAGTGTGAAGCCTAAATAGTAGGTTGTATATAGTTAGCTTTTTATTCTTTCTTTCTTTTGATGTTTTCTTATTTTTTTTTTAGTCTAGTGTAATTATTTAACTTTTTGGTTATTCTTTTTTCTATGCTTGTTACTAACTTGTTTTGTAGAATCATCGGACATGCTCTTTTCGGAGATCGCTCCATTTTGGATAATATCGCTCTTTTCCTTCTTTAACTTGATTCTTAATTCACATTGAGGACGATGTCAGGTTTTAAGTTAGGGGGTGTGGGATATTCTATCCATTCATTGGTAGTGTCCATGTTTTTGCTCACATGTTAGTTACTCAGTATGCTTTTCTTAGAAAAATTAAAAACTTTAAAAAGATTTTCTTTCTTTTTTCTCCTTCATTGGGCATTTTGCCATTATTTCCGATGATAAATTTCAATAATTACCCGATCCAATTGACAACCCAATGATGAATGTTCTCCATTTTAGAAGTTATTAGACTTTAGTTCTCGAATCATTGATATTATGAATAACTTCATGAATTAAACTTTAATCCCATGAGCACATGCCCTTTTCTTGTTATATTGATTTGGTTTAAGATTTTTATAACTCGATAATCTTTTGTTGCATTGTATATACTTACACCGAGTAAGCTTTGTACCTTTCGTTGTTTGTGAGTGTATACACTATTCTTTCCTCTTTGAAAATGTTGCAGTCATTGGTAATCTCTCTATTCTTTCATTTCATCATTCATTAATTGAGTTCATATATGAAATGTGTTACTTGAGCATGATTTTCAAAGTTTGTTTTGACTCGAGAATTGCGTAAACTTTATGAAATGATCATAGGCAATCTTTTTTATATCACCCATATTAGCCTTAACCTCACCTTATATGTTTCCCCTCGTCAACCCCTTTGAGCCTAAATATAGCCTTTCGTTCTATACCCCAAAAATTCCATAACCAACTCTAAATTGGAGTTTTAGCCCATACATATTACCTTCCCTACCTTTTTTTGGAATGTTACTTGCGATTAAATGTTGTTGTCGTGTTACGGTTGCAATTTAAGCATGTGAGAGTGTGAAAAGTAAAGAACATAGTATTTAAAAAAAGAAAAAGAGAAAGCAAAAAGCAAAAGTAAACAAAAGAGAAAAATGAGAAAAAGAAGAAAAGAAAAGAAATATAAAGTTGAAAATGTTGTATATAGTGCAATAAGCTTTTATCGCTCTCCAATTCATATATTTAATGCTTGGAACTTGTTTTCCAATTTTTTATTTTGCCCGCATTTTCCATTATCCCGAATTTTCATCCCCGAACACTTTGAATCCGTATATACATATCCTTTGTTTCTTACCCTTAACCCCAAACCTACATTACAACCCTATTCAAGTCCTATGTGATCTTAAGTAGATGTAATTCAAAGGTTTAAATAGTTTTGATAATATACGAAAATGCATTTTGCCTCTTTTAATGAGTGGTATTTTTCATTGAGATTATAAGTTTTTATTTCCTATGTAGCGTTCTTCATTTGTGACATGTGTGCGTCCTAGTTTCCCTTTACATTTAATCTTTATGCCCACATGTTCCGTGTGTTACCTCCCTGTTTCAAGTGAATTTATTTGATGAGTGTAATGCCCATGAGGATTGAATATATGCTTGCTTTAATGTTTATCTGGTTTATTTAAGTTTTTGCTAAATCACACTTTGCATGTGCTCGCTCCCCTCCCACATTTTAAGGTTTCAATTCTATGAGGTGCATTCTATAATGTTAATGATTCGTACTTTCATTTCAATTCTTCATTCTGCTAATAATGCATATGAAATCTTTTTCGCTTTTGTTGGGCTTATTGCATGTTGGTTTGGGCATATTTTGAGGAAACTATATGATGTTTGTGGGTTTCATCCCTAAAACCCTCACGAGACAACACTCGTCCACTAGGGTAATCTAGGGGTTTAACGGCTTATTGCATATGCTAAACGCAAGCGTGCTCCCTACGAAAGTGGCATTTATATTTTGATGTATTTATACGTCTTGTACTGCCTTTTTTGGACTAGTTTTGTTTGTTTCATTACTAGGGACTAGCACTGTATAAGTTAGGGGGTGTGATTTGTATCGAATATTGCATATTTTTACCCTATATCTTTATGCATTCTAGCACTTTTATCGTCCTAAATGCCTATATTTATGCTCATTAACTAGAAAACCTTGGATTTGAATATATACATGCTTTATAGGGGTTAATTGTGCTTTTGTAGGTATTGGAAAGCTAAAAGTGAGGATTCGTTGCATTTCGAAGTAGTTCCTTCATCGGATGCTACTTCAAGGACATTTTAGTCAATTCACATTTCTTCTCAATCTAACACCCCAAGACTTTTGAGACTGAGAAATTAAATTTTGGGAAAAATAAAATTTAATTAAATTGGAGAATTCTAAAATGTGGAGTTTAAGTCCAAAAATAGAGGACATTTTAAAGTATTCCGGATGATGATTTTGAGGGTACCATTGATCCCGGAAGGGTCGAGATAGTCAAAATGACTGTCATTGGGTTTATTTCGGCTCCGGAATATTTTTAAGTCACTTTGACTCGAATTAGAGTAAACGAGTCATTTAAAGTGTGTATTAACATTTAAAATAGGGTTTATTGTTTTAAAGGATTTAAAGGCTTACGGATTAAGCCTTCTCAATTGAGAGAATAGAGAAAGAGAAAGGAAGAAGGAAAGAAGAAGAAAAGAAGAGAGAGAGGAAGAAAAGTTTGGGATTTCCGGCACAACCGCGACAACGAGGATGATCCAACCTCTATAAAATAGAGGCAAGTGTTTAACCTTGCTAAATAAGTCATTTGTGTATTTTATTTCATAATTTGTGGGTTAAAGAATGGATTTTTGGGTATTAATATCAAAACCTAAAGTTTTGGGTTTAATCTTGAAATCAATGCTTAAAAATGGGTTTAATGGAGTAGAAATGGTTGGGATCAACTTTAGGTTGATTTATTGGCTTAGAATCATGTTGTGATAGAGATTTGGAGGTTAGAATGGAAATTTTAGGGTTTAAATTCGTGGGTTTTGCTGAAAATGGGAAAATCGGCCAAGATAACTGGCATGGTCGGTCGACCGCGCCTAGGGGACCGGTCGACCGCCCTTAAAGGGAAAGCCTACTGCATTTCTTCGTAGGCAAAATTTGGACCCGCGGTCGACCGGGGGTCTGAGACCGGTCGACCGGTCCCCTGTTTTTAGCCCAAGACTTGGAATTCTTTCATTCCCTTTTCTTTTGGAATTTTAATTCCAGGGGCTTTCTTAATGGGCTTATTTAGGAAAGTTATGATATTAGATTAAGGGAATAGGGCACTAGGTCGAATGGGGACTTGCGGGCCTATGTTAAATTGATTTAGGAGGATGGGATGCCTCTTTTAGTAATGAAATGAATATGGAATTTAAGTGAATATAGATATGATGGGAGGTTAAGAACTCATAGAGAGAGAGTTGTGAGGGTATGTTTTGAAATCCTAGGCCAACATTTATGTCGAATCCTTATGAAGATGGGATATTGTTGAGATTACAATTTGGGGCCCAATGAAAGAGAATGATCGCATATCCTTAATGATAACAAATTTAAGGAATAAATCCGAGAGGTCGTAGACTAGGGGATTCATAAAAGTGATTGAACCGTAGTCAAATTCGAGAGCGATGAGATCATATTACCAACTAGAGTAGAGTGTGTAAATCTAGTTGGGGTAGATGTTGTTTATTAATGTGTGATTTACATAGAGGAATTTCCCTAACATATGGGATTATTTTATGAAGTTAAGATTGAGCTCGAGGCTTATAGACTAGTAGTTAGGTGTATACCGATAGTCAAAATTATAACTAGGTTCTTTAATGTGCTCTCGGATATAGATGGTATGTGTAGTGATGGGTTCCAACACAAAATTTTGGGTGATAACCCTAAGGTTGAATATATATGTATATATAAATACATATGATTTTGGGATACTATTCATCATAGGAAAAATGATTGAATATGTTTCAAGTGAGGGATTGTATTCACATATCGAGGTAAATTAAAGGAAATTGTGGTGACGGCTTGTATATTGAGGATTATATGTATACTTAAAGTCGAGATGATATTTACTATGCATATGAACGAGATATAGTTTGTATATATAGATATGTGGATATGGGAATATATGTATATCTATATATCTATATAGATATAACTATATGGATATATTTATGTTATGGACGTATGTGGTATGGATACTTAAGCCTCATATGATGGTTTAATATTTGAGCATATGATTGGATCATATGGATGTATATATATTATGCATGTGAATGATATGTATACTTATTTGGTTAAGCATACCCCGCTCATGATATCATTGGGAAGTTGCGCACGTAGAGGGTGAGCATCCTGGCTAGAAAATCAGGGTGTGGATATTCCCCAGGTCATAGTCATCCCGTGTGTTATTATATGATATATATATGTATTTTTGAGATGAGACGTCTCATTGCCGGTTAGGAGCTATGACCGCTTCCCGGGACGTCATGTGCATGTGTTTACCACGAGATGGGTGTCGTTTAGTCCCACCATGGTGGCCCCAGTATTGCTACGTGAGCCGGGCACTAGGAAGATGATAGCATTGATGCAGTTTTATCGGCGCTATATATAGCCGGGTATTTTATTTGTGCATGGCCTTGGTACATCATATATGGTATGTATACATGGTCATGGGATTGGATGATGGTATATATATATATATGTGGTTAGAATAAAATGCCTATATATATATTTATATATCCTATAGATGAAAGGATATGGAAACTTTGTGGAGTACATCTTGGATGATTATGATGTACTAGATTGATGGGGGTTGATGTATCGTATTTAAGGAATACTTCGGTTACATCATCCCAAGGATATTATTGAAGATTTTTAGTTATTTCCATATTGTAGTTTAAAATTAGTAGTAGTAGTAGTAGTAGTAGTAGTAGTAGTAGTAGTAGTAGTAGTAGTAGTAGTAGTAATAGTAGTAGTAGTAGTAGTAGTAGTAGTAGTATATTTATGTGTGGCATAATGGATCTCCAGGATCGACGTTGACAAGGAGTAGTGTAACGGGGTGGTTCCTTGTTTGGATTTCGCTCTGTGAGACACCCCATGCACGAAACGCAGCGCAACGTTGAAATTGGAGAGAAGTTTTGTCAATAATAATTTTTGTATGCATATTAGTTAGAAATTAAATCATATGTTTCTACCCAAATACATTTGGGTAACTTATTAAGATTTAGAATTAGTTAAATTATAAACCGGAATCCATTAAGCCTAATATGGCATATATGTGTGTAAAAATAATTAAGTGTATATAAAAAGGGGTGGATCCTTATGTTAGGAAGGTAGATCTCGTGGGTATAGGCTAGGCCTATTACAAGTTAGGTTGTCCTTATAAATTGAGGTAATTTTAACTATTAAAATTGAGGACGCGAATAGGTGCGCGCCTTTAGATGATAGGTGAGTTGGGATTCCACGAGAGTGCGATTTCACTTTAATTATGAAATAGTGCACCGATATTTATTATGCACGGTTAACACACTTGCTAAATATTTTTCACAACTCGGGCTCTGACCCGTTTACTTTCCTCTCCTGCCTGTATATATATATATTACTATAGGTGTCCTACCGCATGGATACCGGATGACTTTCTATCCAGAGTCTTGGGAGCCCTGACAGGTGCGGACTGTTGCGGGATGTATCTGGTAGTCGCCTCCTACTTTTAAAATTCTAGGTAGGATTCATGTTGTATATCGGGTTTGTACCCAAGGGATATTTATATAAATGTTTATACTTATTCCATTCCAGTTATTGTATTCGCTGTGACCCGACAGCTTATTCGGGTCTGCTTTTTGTATCACATTCTGTTGTAGTTGATTATATTATTTTATTATAGCATTTCGTTTATCATAGTTCTTTCTTGCATCTTTCTCTTATTTATTAGTAGCTTTATAGTGTTGGGTTGTGTTATGTTGCATGTTTTAATTTATTTTAACATCTCGCTTATATGATATCGGGCAGTTAGTCCTATATTATAGTTTACCGACAGTTGATGTTGAGACTGGACCATCTGAAACTCCTGATTTAATATAGTATAGGGCTGGCCACCCATTATTATTTTAGGCGTGGTGTTACACTTAAGCTCATGTAAATTCCACATATACTTAGTTCGTTGAGTAAGCTTCGCGTGGCCGCAAACGGTGCGTCGTTTGGAGTTCGTATGAAGAAGATATGGTCGTTTCCGTTTGCAACCATTTCCCCCCTCTTCATGGACCAAAAGCTGCCAAAAACAGAGTGCCGGTCGATCGGCCTTGGGACCGCGGTTTGAGAATTTTCTTTGGATCAAGGACATAAGGTTTGGACCTGCTCGATCGATCGATCCTTGATTAGTCGATCGATGCCCTTGGTCGATCGATCGATCCTCCCAAATATTTGCCTCTTCGATTCCTTTCCTTTTCTTTTACCTTTTTTTTTATATTTTTAATTCCATTTACTATATAAACCAATTTTGTTGTAATAATTAGATAGTTAGATATATTAGATTTTAGATAGTTTTAGGTTAGGGTTTGAGGGTTTTGATAGCTCTTTCTTCTTCCTTATTTGGTTGACACGCATTTGGGCAAAAGTTACACTTTTCTTTACCCTCTCCATCAATATAGTTTGTGTTGATACCAAAATTAATATGCTGATATGGACGAATAATATGAAGACACGTGTCAATCAACTTGGCACAATAATAACGAGGAAGTTTCATTTCCCCGACCAACTCATGTTCTCTCCGAGCAACGAGGATACACCGAGGAACTTCAGCACTCCGAGGTACACTAGCGCTCCGAGGAACTCCTGATCAACGAGCAACTAAGGCGGTCCGAACTGCATCTCGGCCGTAGCATTAACTGCCAGATAATCAACAGTTCAATTATTCATTGAATGTTTATCATCTTGACGCACACGCTGCATTAAATGTATTACCATTTCATATGTATATCATTTAATGTATCAACCCTTTCATGTACAGCCTAAGGGCTATAAATACCTTGTATCACCCTCATTCAAAGGGACCGGAATTTCTTGAGAGAACATATACTCGAGAATTCCCAAACACTCAGCAATAACATAACAGTGGACGTAGGCCGTTCTTATAAGGCTGAACCACTTTAAAAATCTTTGTTTCATTTTATTTATCTGTGATTGAATAATTAGAGCTATCTAATTTTTTACATCAACAGATTGGCGCCGTCTGTGGGAACGATTGTTATTATCGTTTTTCACCAAAAATCGTCCATCATCAATGGCGGATAATCCAGAATCTAGCAATCGAAATGCTGGAAATACTGGAAATCCTCAGAATCCCTCTGCACCTCCAGATCTAGCCGGGATTATGACGAATCTGGCTCAAGGACAAACCGCCATGCAAGAAACATTGAGGCAACTCATACAAACCTTTCATGGTGGTGCACCTGCACGTTCAGGACAGCAAAGTGGTCAGAGGCAAACTTATTTACTTTCTTCATGATCCATGCGTACTGAGTCACGTCGTAATGAGGAGTCTGATGATTTCTCTTATCAACCTGGGCGAACCTCGTCAATAAGGGCTACAGATACTGATCAATATATCACTCTCTTTCCAGAAAGACCCAGTGCTTTAGAAAGACTGAGTAGGGTGTCTCCTTTCAGTCGATTAGGCCCTAGGAGGAATAAGAGCCCACCTAAGACCATGTCGAGGAGTTTTCGACAACCATCAGATCTAAGAGAAGGATCAGCACAATCACGACCGGCTGCTCGTCAAGATAGATCTCAAGAAGCTACCTCAGAACGATCAATTGCTCGAACCAATAGGCCCGAGGAAGGAAATGAAGCGTGGAAAGGATCTCTCCAACGGTTGGAGGATAAATTGGGAGAAATGGCCAAAGCAAAGAACCCCCTACAACGAACTTTTGTTCGAGGAACACCTTTTGTACAGGCCATTGTGAATTTTCCTACACCGTCAAGTTCAAAGCACCTGTAGTGACCCCCAAATATGATGGAAAGACAGATCCTGTTCTTCACATAGAGCAATATCAAGCTGCTGCCGACATCTATGTCGTTCCCGACGAGATGAGATGCAGAGCATTCTCAGGAACTCTTACTGGAGCTGCCCAAATATGGTACAACAATCTTCCTAGGGGTAAGATTTCAACTTTCTTTCAGTTGGCCAAATTATTTATTGGCAATTTCTTGTTTTGGAGCAAAGCCAGTAAAACGAGTAGCACACTTGTTAAGTGTTAGACACAAATCTGGTGAGAGTACTAGAGATTACATAACTCGTTTCAATAACGAGAAGCTGGAAGTCATAGATTATGAAGAAAAGACAGCAATCAACGCCTTGATTAGTGGGTTGTTTCCTAATAAATTGTATTACACCTTGGCGAAAGATCCACCTAAAACTATGTCAGAATTGATGGCAAAAGCGGCCAAAATCATGAACGCCGAGGAAGCTATGGCTGCAAAGAAGAATATGGATAAAGACACCAAGGTAGACGTCGACAAGTCTAAAAATAAAGAGCATAAGGGCAATGGCGGTGACAAACGCTCCAGAAATAATAAATAATCATGGGAAGTCTTGAAGAAATATGACAATTATACTCCTTGAAAATGGGTATTCATCATGTCTTGGAAGAAATCAAGAACAACGAGGAGGTAAAATGGCCAAAGAAACTGAAGTCAGACCCTGATTCGAGGAGTAAAGATAAATATTGCGAGTTTCATAAAGATCATGGTCATATGACCAAAAATTGCATAGCTCTTCAGAACGAGATTGAAACACTCATCCGAAGAGGAAAGCTATCAAAATATGTTGATCGGGGAGGTGAAAGAAAAAATAACGACCGGACTAGAGAGAGGTCTAGATCTTCTCGTCGAGCAGAAGAGAAAAAGAAGAGGAACCATGAAGATGATCCAGCTGATGACCCCGACCTTCCCAAGAAACCAAGACAGCCAGAACGAGAGGTATTTTCTATACGTTTTGGGTCATTTGATTGTAATGTCATTACAGGAGGAGATGCAGGAGGAGGAGACCTTACTGCAGAAAGAAAGGCTTACCTTGGAGAGGCTCAAGCTTGTTCATATATTCAGCGAATAAATCTGGCCAAGGACGATCGTCCGAGGAAGGTAAACAAAGAGAAGCTGGTCATTGGCTTTTCAAAAAACGACCTAGCAGGTGTTCTTTATCCTCACGACGATCCTCTGGTGATTAAAATGAGGATGAAGGAAATAGTGATTTCAAGGGTGTTGGTAGACAATGGAAGTTCGGCAGACATCATGTACTATTCATGCTTTGACAGTTTAAATCTGAAATTATCTCAATTGGAACCGTATCACAGACCCCTCCTGGGTTTTGCTGGCGAGAAAGTTTTTCCACTTGGGACGATCAAGTTGGACATATTCATTGGAACTTGGCCTGCTTGTCGAACAGAGAGAATACGCTTCTTTGTGATGGATAAGAATGTGCAGTCAGCCTACAACATCATCATGGGAAGAGTTGGTTTGAAGAAGTTCGAAGAAGTTCCATCTACAGTGCATCAGTGCTTAAAATTCCCAACAAATTTTGGAGTAGGAGTTGTGAAAGGTGATCAGAAAGTAGCTCGGGAATGCTATTATTCGTCTGCCGAGCAAGAGGAACTTGAAGATTCAAGAAAAAAGACTACTACCTACCAAGTGGATGAAGGTACAGAAATTGAAACACTGGATCCTCGAGATGAATCCCAACTTGTAAAAGGACAGGTGGTGGAATCTACAGAAAATATTATTCTGGACGACGAGCACCCTGAACGAGTAACCCAGATAGGTTCTACGTTGGATGCTTCAATAAAACAGGAGTTGATAACTTTCTTGAGAAACAGGAAGAAAACTTTTGCGTGGAGTCATGAAGACATGCCAGGAATAGATCCAAACTTCTTATGTCACGAGCTCAATGTGAATAAGGAGATCAAGCCTGTAAAGCAGAGAAGAAGGGTATTTAGCCCCGAGAAGAATCAGGCTATACAAGAGGAGGTCGAGAAGCTCCAGAAAGCCCAATTCATTGAAGACGTAAAGTATCCAGACTGGTTGGCAAACGTGGTGATGGTAAAAAAGAAAAACAATAAATGGAGAATGTGTGTTGATTTCACCGATCTTAACAAGGCATGCCCAAAGGATCATTTTCCATTGCCCAGAATTGATCAACTAGTGGATGCTACCTCGGGACATGAGCTGCTCAGCTTCATGGATGCTTACTCTGGTTACAACCAAATCAAAATGAAACCTGAAGACAGGGAAAGTACTTCTTTTATTACCCCTAGGGGAACTTATTACTATAATGTTATGCCTTTTGGTTTGAAAAATGCAGGAGCGACATACCAGCGGCTGATGAACAAGGTTTTCACCGAACAAATCAGTTGCAACATGGAAGTCTATGTCGATGATATGCTGATAAAAAGCAAGAAAGCTGCAGATCATCTATTTGACTTAGCTCAGACATTTGATCAACTGGATAAATACCAGATGAAGCTCAACCCGACGAAGTGCACATTTGGAGTACGAGAAGGAATGTTTCTCGGGTACATTGTCAACCAGCGAGGCATTGAAGCAAATCCAGATAAGATCAAAGCTCTTTTAGGGTTGCGATCTCCAACAACAAAGAAAGAAGTGCAGAGTCTTACAGGACGAGTTGCAGCGCTCAACAGATTTGTGTCCCGAGCAACTGATAAATGCCTCCCATTCTTCAAAACACTTCGAAAAACTTTTGAGTGGACTGATGAATGTGAGAAGGCCTTTCAAGACTTGAAAAAGTATTTGGGAGCACCTCCATTGTTGTCCAGGCCAATAACAGGAGAGAAGTTGTACTTGTATCTGGCAGTATCAGAGAATGCAGTCAGTTCTGCATTGATCAGATTGGAGAATGGAGTCCAAAAACCAATCTATTACACAAGTAAGGCTTTCCGAGGTGCGGAAATCAGGTACCCAAAGCTGGAGAAATTGGCATTGGCATTAATTGAAGCAAGTAGAAGAATGAGGCCATATTTCCAGGCCTATACCATCGTCGTTTATACCGACATGCCACTAAGGCAAGCCCTTCATAAGCCAGAAAAGTCAGGGAGATTGATGTACTGGGCCATAGAGCTCGGTGAATATGATATTGTGTATGAGCCCAGATCATTATTGAAAGGGCAAGCTGTAGCAGATTTTATAGCAGAGTTTACATATCCTGATACCCCCGAGGAACAAAATTGCTCACTGACCAACCTGTGGATGTTACAGGATCAACAGACATAAATCCAGACCAACTCCGGTTGGTAAAAGGACTTATGGATGAAGAAAGATCATCAACTTCGAGCTCAGACCAGCTCCGGTTGGTAAAAGAGCGAGAAGAGATGATCGACGAGGAGCAAAAAGTGTCAGCGAAGGATGAAAAGAAGCAACAAATATTTCACCGAGGAACTCTGTCAGATAAGAAATTTGAAGACGGGTTGCCCGTATGGAGATTATATGTAGATGGCTCATCTTGTACAGCAGGTTGCGGGGCAGGAATTGTTTTGAACACCCAAGACGAGATTGACATGGAATATGCTTTGCGATTCCAATTCAAAGCCTCCAATAATGAGGCTGAGTATGAGGCCATGATAGCAGGTCTTAATTTATCAAAGATTATGGAAGCGCAACAAGTGATGGTATTCAGTGATTCTCAATTGATTGTGAATCAGATGATGGGAACATATGCGGTTAAAGGAGAACTAATGGTCAAGTATCATGCGAAGGTGATGGAATTGTTGGCAGAATTTGATGCCATTCAGTTGATCAGAATACCCAGAATAGAAAATGCACAAGCAGGCGCACTAGCCCGACTAGCATCAGCTACTCGTACCGAGCTGCGAAGAACAATACCAATTGAAGTACTGGAAAGTCGGAGCATAGATGAAAACCTGACGATGAATGTTATTACCCTTGATTTAGGACCATCTTGGATGGATCCCATCAGGGTATATATTGAAGAGGGAGAATTGCCAGAGGATAAGCTCGCTGCCAAGAAATTGAAGTATAAAGCTGCTCGGTATGTATTAACTAATGGTATTTTATATAGACGAGGAATTATGGCAGGTTTGCAGAGATGTGTACATCCCTCCGAAGTGAAAGAATTGATTGAAGAGATCCATGAAGGGTCTTGTGGAGCTCATGTAGCAGATCGAACACTTTTGCAAAGGGTAATGACTCAAGGATACTACTGGCCGACGATGAGGGCTGATTGTATAGCCTATGCTAAGAAATGTGACAAGTGCCAACATTTTTCCTCCATCCGACGAACTCCACAAGCATTGTTGACACCAATAACTTCCCCTTGGCCATTTTCCATGTGGGGAATTGATTTGGTTGGACCACTGCCGACCACCCGAGGAAGATTCAAGTACCTCATCGTTGCAGTGGACTATTTTACTAAGTGGGTAGAAGCTGAGCCGCTTATTGATATGACATACGAGAAGGTATACCAGTTCGTTTAGAAGAACATCATCTGTCGATATGGTCTCCCTCATGCCTTCATCACAGATCATGGAACACAATTCGACAACGAGGAGTTTGCTGCCTATTGTCAACAATCAAACATCCTGAAGACCCATTCAGCACCAGGTCATCCTCAAAGCAATGGGCAGATTGAGGTGACAAACAGAACACTACTAAATGGTTTGAAGAAGAGGCTAAGTGAAGCTAAAGCTAATTGGATTAATGAGCTACAATCAGTATTGTGGGCTTACCGAACAACTCCCCGAGCAGCGACTGGAGAATCACCATACATGCTGGCATTTGGAAGTGAGGCTGTAATACCTGCCGAGTTGGGTCTCCCAACACACAGAGTGCTAAATTTCAATTCCCCAGTCAGTGACTTGATGAGAAGATTAGATTTGGACATGCTCGAGGAGGTTAGAGAAGAGGCAGCCATTAGGAATGCTGCTTACCAACAACGCACAGCTCTGTTCTACAACAAAAGGGTGAAGAAATGCGACTTAAAAGAAGGGGATTATGTGCTAAAGAAGGTCATTCAGAAGCACAATAAGCTTGAAGCCAACTGGCATGGCCCTTACCGAGTTACAGAAGTTGTCCGACCAGGAACTTACCGATTAGCAACTCTAGAAGGAGAGGAATTCAAGAATGCTTGGAATGCTGAACACCTTCACAAGTATTATCAATGATGTAAAATGTACAACGGTTCCATCAATATGAATAAAACGATGATGTTTTCACCATTTTTCTCTCCTTTGTTTGAAAGTTTTTCGGGGAATACTAGTGTTGTACACTACGCTGCTCGACAGCAAAAAGAAGACGATAGTTCAGACCCACGACCAACTCCGGTTGGTAAAAGGGCGAGAACAAATGATATACTCCTTTGGTTTCGGTTGGTAAAAGAGCTTGTGGACAAGATAGTTCGAAAGAACTTGATAGTTAGAGCGTGATCAACTTCGGTTGGTAAAATAGCGAGAACAAATTATACTCCTTTGGTTAGGAGGCGTACACTTGCGTGATCAACTTCGGTTGGTAAAAGAGCTTGTGGACAAGATAGTTCGAAAGAACCCGATAGTTCAAACTCATAACCTACTCTGATTGGTAAGAGTGCAATAACAACATTCTTAAAAATGCCAATTTTGGCTAGTTAAGAAACAAAATATGCCAATTTATGTTGGTCGGAAAGTAAAATCATTCCAGAAAATACAAGAATTCCAAACTGAACCAAGTATAGTTGGTCGGTGATCAAAACTGTAATTGGTCGACGAGGATAAATTATCAACCTTGGTTGGTCGGACACATTTTATGAAAAAAATTTACCAAGTATGGCTGATTGGAGATAAAAACCCATCAACTGTAGTTGGTCGACAAACACAATTTAACAACCTTGGTTGGTTGGAAGCATTTTTAACATTTTATAATCATTACTTTATTATTAAGTGATTGAGCAACATTGATGCTTGTAATTTTGATTACTAAGTTGGTTGATGAACAGCACCATATTGTTATCTTTTTAACAGATACATATGCACAAATGTAAAAATGTTTGATAAACACAAAATAATAGCAATACAGATTTGCAAACAGAAAATGAAAGTCTTTCATTAAAATCAAAATAAATTGCAAGCTACATATATGTGCTAACTGTTACATTGAAAAACCTATTCTATCGGTTTCTTTCCTTTAGCTTTTGAAACAGGCTCCTCGCTAGCAGGAGGATCCTCCAGGCAAAGAGGAGAATTAATGAAATTAATATCTCTGAGCATTCTAACGTTCATCACAGAAGGTGTATCCAAGAGATGCTCGGGACGAGATAATTCAATCTGAGAATGAAGACTATAGTCGCCAAGGTATTTTGAAATTAAGCTCCGAGGAATGGCACGAGCTGGGATCCACTCCATGTCTAGTTTATAAGGCGGTATAGGCAAGTCTAGTAGCCCAGGAGCATGATAATCCCATAAGAAATGGCCATGCTCTAGCTTTAACACACCCAGGGCGTTCAACCATCCTTGTTTATAACCTTCGTTATTGGCACTTTCAAGACGAGCATCCAAGTGACAAAGGGCTTCATTGTAGCCTGCCATCCAAACCTCACGAGGTTGTTTGTGAAATTGGAAAGTTATTCTCTCTAGTTGCTCGTGAAGGTTCCTGGCAAAAACATCTTTATCATTCAAAGCAGACTTCATCGCAGTAAGTTGATCTTCCAAAGATAGGTTTTTTTTGGACATTTCAGATAAAGCCCGATCTTTGGCGTTCAATTGGTATGCTTGAGTTTCCAATGTTGACAGAGTACGAGATTCTTCAACATTACGGCTGAGAACTCTTGATCGACTCCGAGCAGGTGGAGAATTTTGCTCCTCGACAACATTTTTAACAGCTCTTCCTCGCCCACGAGACCCTCTTCCTCGTCCCCGAGCAGTAGTAGAAATGCCAGATTTTCTTAACGTATCCAGTTCTTGCCTTAATTTGGCATTCTCAACCTCTAAGAACGAGAAACCTTCATCGGTAACCGGTACTAAAGCAGTGGAAGAGGAAGCTGCAGACTCATACTGTGCCAACTTTTTCTGCAAATTATTGTTCTCTTGTTCCAGCAACTCAGCGATCTGTCTGCAGGCCTCAACTTCACCTTTTAGGGTTCTCTCCTTAACATCGTACCCAACGATGATCTTTTTGTGACCTGTTTCAGAGGAAAGTTGTTGATACCTATTCTCATATTCCTTGTGCAACAAAGCAGTTGATTCATTGTGCTGACTCTGAAGATATTCTAAGGAATAATGAAGCTCCTCAATCAAGTCATAGTAGGCCACGTTGTTGGCCACAGCTCAGTCAAGTAAATCCTTCAAGTACCGATAAGCCTCGATTGCTTGTTCCGAGGCATCATGGCCAAGGATGTCAGCAATTTCTGATACACTCAAATTTGTATGACCAGCTTTAAAATATTTATGGCATTGCTGCATCAGCTTTGTATCATGTGCAGATATCAGTTCCATTCTAGCCACAAACTAATAATGAAAAGAAGACAACAGTCAACAAAAACAAATCATCAACAACAGAGATGAACAAAGATGTATTTTATTAGATCACAAAAAGATTACATTGTTTGATTACAAATAATGAAAGATAGAAATGATACCGAACAACTTCACACCTTTTCCTTGTCTCCCAAGACTTTCTCGGGAGGCTGGGACGAGGAGCTTGGTTGCTCGGTGGTCACAGCAGCTTGATCAGCAGGAGTTTAAATTTTCTCAGGAGGAGGGGGCATGGAAGAAATGTCCTCGTTGGCAGAAGGTAGAGATGCAGGGACTTGATCACCTATGGCCATGGAAGATTCATCAGAGATAGGCTCATCTTCTTCTTCTTCTACAATTGGTGGGGGAGGACCAGGGAGGTGTAGCTGGAATAGCCCAAAGTCGTCTTTGATCTTCAATTCCTGCAGGGCAGCTACCCAGCCATCTCGGAAGTATTTCAACTTCCCGTATTGTACTTAGGATGTCATCGCAGCAATCCCTTTTTCCCATCCTTTATCCCAGCCAGCGCTGAAGGATTTTTTAACTGCGAGCTTTCTTTTCAGTTTCTCCGAGGAGAGCTTCTCGGATAGAAGATCCTCGGAAGTCTTTAACTTCACATCCAATTCTTCTTTTTGGCGCTTTACATCTCGCAGGACGGACAACTCTTCATCTGCCTTCTTCAGCTTATCTTCAAGTTCTCCAAAGTTCTTGAGCTTGTCGTCATATTTTTGATGCTCAATCTCTAAACTTTTCACCTTGTTCTCCAAACTTTTGGAGATCTCAGCCAACTTCACCTTCTCAGCTTCAACTATTGACAACTTTTTCTCCCAGACAACTTTGTCCTCACTATACTGCTGACGAGAATCCTTCAAGGATTGGGTCAAACCCAGCAGAGCATCCTCTACCCCCGACGAGGAGCTGGAAGCTTTAATTGCTTCATCTTTCTTCACGATGTTGTTAAAACAATTCACCAACTAAACAAAGGAAAAAGTGATAGGTCAATACAAAAATACAAGTATTCAAAGAAAGAAAGGAAATTCAGAGTGTGAGAAATTTACTGAAGTAAGGTGACGGGTAGCTAGGGATGTCAGCATATCCCTAGAAATCTTTTCATCAATTTCTTGGACCTCGGGTATGATCCAAGTTTTTACCGAGCTCATGGCAGAGCTCGGAGGAATGATGGTTGGAACACCAACACCACCAGCTGGTAGAGAAGAGATGGTTTCAGTCAGATTGGCAGTTTCAGCCAAATTGACTGAGGACGATTTCCTCAATCTCCTCAAAGGAACTTCAGCAATTTCAACCAAGGAAGAGCTCTTGGTCGGAGAGATAGCAGTCATCTCCACAGGAGCAACCTTCTTGCTCGAAGCCACTGGGGGCTTCTCGGTAGCTTTGGAAGGCGCAACATCCACCTTCTTAGTCCCCTCTGGGACATCAATTTTGATTTTCTTGGCTTCAGCAGCAGAAGTAGTGTCATCAAATAGAGCAGGGGGAGCTCTTTTCTTGCCCATTCTTTGACTTAAAGGGATGTGAGAATCTGAAGAAGAATCCTCTGGAGTTGAGGCTGGCTCAATAGATCTAATCACAGGACGAGCAGTATAAGAAGTCGTATAGCTCCTATACTGCAGCAAATATGATGCATACCTGATGTGCTCGTCTGCAACGTTCTTATGCAAACCCCAGATAAGTTTCAGATGCTTAATATTAACCTCTGACTCTTTTGGAGTTTTTCTTTTACTATTTACTGCAAATAAATACATAATGAAATATCAGTCATACATTTTGTCAAATATGATAAAAGCATAATTTCATAAGTAGAGGAAAATGAGAATAAACCTATCCCATTGCCATATGGGGGGCATTTAGGACCCTGGTATACTGCATCTCCAACCAAGGGGGCATATTGCCAATTTTTAATCACCACCCCATGTTCAAAATAATATCTATTTGCATCAGGGAGGTTAACTACAAGAGCCCTATTTAAAAACCTAGTTTTTAAGTAATAAACATTATCTAAAATAGCCCATCTATAGCAATACATAATCTCAGGAATGACTATACGAGTTCCATGAGTTAGATTTAATTTATACACCCCATTAATTATTCTCCATGAATTGGGGGCTATTTTTGCAGGATCAACGTCAAAGTACTGACATAACTCTAAGCATAAGGGGTTTGGCGAAAAAGAAAATCCACATTCAGCAATGAATAGACTGGGGAACCAATGTCCCTCAGCCAATCGAAAATAATCTAAAGGCTCAGAAAGAACCTCCAGAGTTACCCAGGAAGGAATGGAAAAATCGGAACGAAATTTCTCAACAGACTCCACAGTATAAACCATAGTGAATAAAAGAAATACAGAAGAAAAGAAGAGAATCTTACAGGAAAAAGGAAGAGCTGACAACTAGCGAAGGAAAAGATGAACGCACAAGGGAGAGAGAGAGAACAGAAAGCTTGAATGCAGAAAATTGGAAAAGGTAGAAGACGGTATGGTTACCTAAGAAGTTTAAATACTTTACCTTGGGAAGCTGCGAAGAAAATGATTACACAAAAGAAACTAATACGCCACCGGCGGCTAAAAGGACAAAAATGCACGAAGATCGAAGCACTCATAAAAATTCGAAAAAGGCGGATTCTGTGAATTTGAAAGAAATTCAAATATGAAGAAAAGGCTCCTAAAACCCAGGAAAGTCATTTAATATCGCCATATACCGAGAAAGAATGTTCCATACTCCTCAAAGTTCAAAATATGAAACATTGGGGGCTTCTGTTGATACCAAAATTAATATGCTGATATGGACGAATAATATGAAGACACGTGTCAATCTACTTGGCAGAATAATAACGAGGAAGTTTCATTTCCCCGACCAACTCATGTTCTCTCCGAGCAACGAGGATACATCGAGGAACTTTAGCACTCCGAGGTACACTAGCGCTCCGAGGAACTCCTGATCAACGAGCAACTAAGGCGGTCCGAACTGCATCTCGACCGTAGCATTAACTGCCAGATAATCAACAGTTCAATTATTCATTGAATGTTTATCATCTTGACGCACACGCTGCATTAAATGTATTACCATTTCATATGTATATCATTTAATGTATCAACCCTTTCATGTACAGTTTAAGGGCTATAAATACCTTGTATCACCCTCATTCAAAGGGACCGGAATTTCTTGAGAGAACATATACTCGAGAATTCCCAAACACTCAGCAATAACATAACAGTGAACGTAGGCCATTCTTATAAGGCTGAACCACTTTAAAAATCTTTGTTTCATTTTATTTATCTGTGATTGAATAATTAGAGCTATCTAATTTTTTACATCAACAGTTTGTATTTACTTAATTTCTTGCTTTCTAATTTAGTTTACATGCTTTATTTACATGCTTTCATTTAGTTGCTTTGTAGTGTAGATTTATCGCGTTTATTTACCGCTTTCTTTACTGCATTTTTAATATGCTTTCTAGCTAAATTAGTCTAGGTTGTGTCAGATTGAACTGATTTCGGGTTGACATGTTGCTTTGCTTTGGTGATGGAGTTTACGGGTCTATTTCGGGTGCGTTGTCCTAGTTATTATGCCTACGAGATTTAACAGGGCATATCGTGTATGTTCCATGCTTATGACCTTGCGTGCATAACTTCCGGGGTATTTGTTGACGCCAAAATCGTATTAGGCTTTTATGGGAATTTAGGGGTGTGACAACTCTCGATTTAAATAACTGTCGAAATGATATGCATTTGTAATAACTCGTCGACCCATGTAACCAATTTATATTAATTAACTCGGGTGAGAGATATGCGATGCAACCTATAGTTTTTATCGCTTTAATAATCTATTTTCAATACACTCGCCTAAATCAATCCTTTCCCTTTCTGCATCTTTTCCTTTTTGTTGTAATTTATCTTTTACACTTTTATTTTGGAGTACAAAACCATATAAATCTAGCAACTCGTCTCTGTGGATTTTCGACACCCGGACTTGGCCGCTATACTCACCCGTTAAGTGTAGTCATAAGTTTAGGTTTTTGTATAGAGCTGGTGAGCCAAATATAACACGACCGATGCGTAGGTGACTCTCGCGCCGCGGAAAAACCCAGGCTATCAAATGGCCTCGTTGCCGGGGATGAGTTTGTTTCAGAATTTATTTCATTTAATATTTCGTAATATTTTCTTTCTATTTGTATTTTTGCCTAATATTTTTGTAATAATTCTACATTTGAGCACCCAGAAAAGCTTGAATTCATCGTGCGTGCATCTGCTTTGTGGAATTAGCCCTTTAGAGCTAGTTTTGGGGGTAAGCATGTCTTATTCCAATTTTTTCGGTAATCATTATTATAATTCTCAAAATGCCCGTAATCCTATGACTTTCGGTCAATAGTTAGAGTCCCAAAAAATTACAAGTTCAAAAATTACTTTGGGCCAGTATAAAGAAAGATAAAATTTGGTTTATTGGAATTTTGAGAAGGATGATAACGATTTCGGGTCTCTACTTCCTTATAATAGGAATTTTGAAATTAATTTCAATAGTTTTCAAAATTCTTATAATAATGAGTTTAAGTTTATGTCCGATGATAATTTTTAAAGTTCCCATTTCCAAGAATTTGTGCCTCGGCCTATGACTTTTGGCGAGGGCTTGAATATGCTTGAGAATGAGAAAATTGAAAATCTTTATCGAGAAGAAAATCGTTGTTGGGATCATGAGTTGGATTTATTATTTTAATCCGACGATAATTTTTCTTCCGAGAGTTTTGAAGTCGAAGAATGTTTTGAACCAAATGAGGTATTTGTGCCTACATTGGAACAAATCATTGTCGACTTTCCCCATTACATAATAGATATTGAAAGTGAGGATGAAAATGACAAAATATCTATTTGCAATGAAATGATTTCTTCCTTGGCCCCCAAATAAGAACATTTCATTGAAAATGATCTTATTTCTTTTGAAACTCAATCTTCGAGCGATTATGATGCATCTCTTGAGTTTGAATTTCTTTCCTCCCCATTTTCATTTTTGTTGTCACACCGTCACAAGTACCCGATGATTCGGTTTCAAACTTTAATGTTTTAAACCTTTTCACCGATGAGGAGTACTTGCTTGAGTTGCCTTCCACAATCGCATCTTTTCCTTTGTGTGCGCCACCTCCCATTCCAATTTCAAAATCCTTGGTAGGATATTTTTCTTTTCTCGGTACCCATATGTTTTTGTCACCTGTTCAATCCAAATCCCCCCTCGTCCCTCCAAAACTTTTCATTGACGATGGTTCCTTTCTTACGCCTTACACATACCTTCCGTTGTTTGAACGAGATTTCTATTTTTTGGAAGGTATGCTTGTATGTGAGGGTACACCGGTTATCCTCCAAAGTCAAATAGTTGTTATAGTGGACCCTCAACTATTTAGACTTCTAGTGTACAGTTAGTGTGAAGCCTAAATAGTAGGTTGTATATAGTTATCTTTTTATTCTTTCTTTCTTTTTATCTTTTCTTTCTTTTTTTATTTTAGTCTAGTGTAATTATTTAACTTTTTGGTTATTCTTTTTGCTATGCTTGTTACTAACTTGTTTTGTAGAATCATCGAACATGCTCTTTTCGGCGATCGCTCCATTTTGAATAATATCGGTCTTTTCCTTCTTTAACTTGGTTCTTAATTCACATTGAGGACAATGCTAGGTTTTAAGTTAGGGGGTGTGGGATATTCTATCCATTCATTGGTAGTGTCCATGTTTTTGCTCACATGTTAGTTACTTAGTATGCTTTTCTTAGAAAAATTAAAAACTTTAAAAATATTTTCTTTCTTTTTTCTACTTTATTTGGCATTTTGCCATTGTTTCTGATGATAAATTTTAATAATTACCCGATCCAATTGACAACCCAGTGATGCATGTTCTCGATTTTAGAAGTTATTAGACTTTAGTTCTCGAATTATTGATATTATGAATAACTTCATGAATTAAACTTTAATCCCATGAGCACATGCCCTTTTCTTATTATATTGATTTGGTTTAAGATTTTTGTAACTCAATAATCTTTTGTTGCATTGTATATACTTACACCGAGTAAGCTTTGTACCTTTCGTCGTTTGTGAGTGTATACACTATTCTTTCCTCTTTGAAAATGTTACAGTCGTTGGTAATCTCTATATTCTTTCATTTCATCGTTCATTAATTGAGTTCATATATGAAATGTGTTACTTGAGCATGATTTTCAAAGTTGTTTTGACTCGAGAATTGCGTAAACTTTATGAAATGATCATAGACAATCTTTGTTATATCACCCATATTAGCCTTGACCTCACCTTATATGTTTCCCCTCATCAACCCCTTTGAGCCTAAATATAGCCTTTCGATCCATACCCCAAAAATTCTATAACCAACTCTAAATTGGAGTTTTAGCCCATACATATTACCTTCCCTACCTTTTTTGTAATGTTACTTGGGATTAAATGTTGTTGTCGTGTTGCGGTTGCAATTTAGGCATGTGAGAGTGTGAAAAGTAAAGAAAATAGTATTGAAAAAAAGAAAAAGAGAAAGCAAAAAGAAAAAGAAAACAAAAGAGAAAAATGAGAAAAAGAAGAAAAGAAAAGAAAGAGAAAGTTGAAAATGTTGTATGTAGTTCAATAAGCTTTTATCGCTCTCCAATTCATATATTTAATGCTTGGAACTTGTTTTCTAATTTTTTATTTTGCCCGCATTTTCCATTATCCCGAGTTTTCATCCCCGAACACTTTGAATCCGTATATACATATCCTTTGTTTATTACCCTTAACACCAAACCTACATTACAACCCTATACAAGTCCTATGTGATCTTAAGTAGATGTAATTCAAAGGTTTAAATAGTTTTGATATTCAGTGAAAATGCATTTCGCCTCTTTTAATGAGCGGTATCTTTTATTGAGATTACAAGTTTTTATTTCCTATATAGCATTCTTCATTTGTGACATGTGTGCGTCCCAGTTTCCGTTTACATTTAATCTTTATGCCCACATATTTCATGTGTTACCTCCCTGTTTCAAGTGGATTTATTTGATGAGTGTAATGCCCGTGAGGATTGAATATATGCTTGCTTTAACGTTTATCCAATTTATTTAAGTTTTTTCCAAATCACACTTTTCATGTGCTCGCTCCGCTCCCATATTTTAAGGTTTCAATTCTATGAGGTGCATTCTATAATGTTAATGATTCGTACTTTCGTTTGAATTCGTTCATTCTGCTAATAATGCATATGAAATCTTTTTCGCTTTTGTTGGGCTTATTGCATGTTGGTTTGGGCATATTTTGAGGAAACCATATAATGTTTGTGGGTTTCATCGCTGAAAACCCTGACGAGACGACACTCGTCCACTTGGGTAACCTAGGGGTTTAACGACTTGTTGCATATGCTAAATGCAATCGTGCTCCCTATGAAAGTGGCGTTTATATTTTGATGCATATATACATCTTGTACTGCCTTTTGTGGACTATTTATGTTTGTTTCATTACTAGAGACTAGCAATGTATAAGTTAGGGGGTGTGATTCGTATCGAATATTTCATATTTTTACCCTATATCTTTATGCATTCTAGCACTTTTACTGACACACCCTAACCCAGTTACTTATAATTAAGTTTTAAAGTCAAAGTGAGTCAAACCATGATTAATTTAACCAAACCATAAACAAGAGTTTTAATTTCAGAGTCATCATTGTAAATCCATATAACTGAAAACCTTTTTACAACATCAGAGTATTCACACTTTTACAAACTTGCTTGAAGTAAAATTTTAACTTAATTAAATCATTTACATTTCAACAAAATCTTTGTTTCTCCCATTCCTGACTAACCCAACCCGACTTCCTAGATTTGGCAATGACATCGCGTTTCCTGAAAAATGTGAACATAGGAACCATGAGCAAAATAGCCCAGTGAATGCATCACTACTATACTACTGTATAAATTTAAATGCAATAAATCATGTCCATATAATTATGTATTAACTTATCCGTCTCATTCATAAAGAATGACCAACTTTTCCGAATCACGATTCACATATCCTGTATAAATAGACAATTCTCCCCCATTCCTGGTCGAGGAGTAACCCCTTGTCATTAATAGACAAATATCCCCCATTACGGGTCGGGGAGTAACCTACCATTTCGATAAACTAAAATGAATAGTTTCACATTCATAACATTATGATCATATTCGTAACAGTATACAAATACATCATTCCAGTGAGTACACTCACCTTGGTTGACAACTATGTATTCACGTTTCCTTCTAGTGGAGATGAACTGGGTTAATTAGACCTTACACCTGTCAATCCAACTAAATCAGTACTCAACCTCAATCATAAATATTATCCTAACATAATTATGTAACTTTCCATGACTATACATCAACAATATAATTCCAATTAAGTCACATTCTATAAAACATGAGTAAAGACAAAACAATGGTGCACATATTGATAAAGTTATGAACATTCAACTGTAGGAAATACCTCATAAGGAATTTATAACCAAAGTCAAGTAAACATGAAATTATACTTCTAAATGTATATACACATGAAACATGTACTCAAAGTACCCTTTGTAAGGACGAAATACAAACATTCATTCAAGGGGTATCCAGTATGGCATGAAATTATTTTCCTACATACTTAACCTTCCCATATTTGTTAATTGCACACATACAGGTGTCCAACCTTATCAATATGAAAACATATATGAATATACTTTCCAGCACAAGTGACGGTGTAATTTTCCAAGCTCCCTAGGGCAAGTTATGACTATTTCTTTACAACACAAGAAATCTGCCCTACAAGCTCCTCTATTGTTTCTTCAACTTCCAAGAATTTTCATAATTTTTCTCCGTCATAAGTTTACATGATTTTCAACACACTTTCAGCACACATACTTACTAGTACATTTTTAAAGTTTCATAATATTTGGACTTCATTTGCTATCTCAAAATCTTGACCAAACTCAGGGCATACCGAAATGAAATATACAAATAACAACTATATACCAACTTGAAACCATCACTAAGACCTAATCATAAGGATTTAAATTCTAGTTTTCGGATATGATATGAATATATGAGTCTATTTGCATATCCAATTGGAATTTCCGAATTCCAGTAAGCACACAAAGAGATATGAAAGTTTGAATACAAAGGGTTTCAATACAAAGCAATATGACCTATAATACCACTTATCTCACATATGAACCAATACATATTATCACAAAGGAGGATGGAATTTTAATCAATACTTCATGATTTATATAATGTGAAATAAGTATAATACAATATTAAAACAATATTAACAAATAATTTTACCTTGGAAACACCTTAAGGATTTTCTTGGAATTGTTTTCCTAGATTTTCCTTGTAACCCTTTCTTCCTTAACTTCTACCTCTCTTTACTCAAGCTAATAACACCTACAACTGAACCTGGGGACTTATTTGATGAAGAAATAAGGTTAAGGGAGAGTTTTAAGTCGGCCAAGGCAACCTCCCAATCCATCCAATCAAATCAAAACATTTGGTTTAATAAAAGACAATTTACCACTTAAGGGAATTGACAACTTTGCTCTTTGTTCGTAAATTCGGTATAACTCTTTACTCGGGCATCCATTTTATGATCCGTTTGTTGTGTTACAACACTAAATCACATGTCTAAAACTATCTAGTTTTCACCTCAAGTAATTTATAATGTTATAAAGGTCAAAACTAGTCTCTAACAGGAACATTTCTACCGAAAACAACCAAATTTTGTGTTTGTAAATAATTCGACCTTTCATGATTTATGAAAGTAGGATTATAATAAACAAAATCACTTAACATTAGATATACTAATAGCACATTATTCATATCACATAAGATAAGCATGATTTAAATATAATTTATCATAATTATATTCGAGTTGTCACATTTACCGTCCCAAATGCCTATATTTATGCTCATTAACTAGACAACCTTGGATTTGGATATATATACATGCTTTGTAGGGGTTAATTATGCTTTTGTAGGTATTGAAACGCTAAAAGTGAGGATTCGTTGCATTTATGAGAAGTTCCGTCATCGGATGCTACTTCAAGGAGATTTTAGTTAATTCATATTTCTTCTCAAGCTCATGAAAATTCCACGGATGCGTAGTTCGTTGAGTTAGCGTCGCGTGGCCCCAAACGGTGCGTCATTTGGAGTTCGGATGAAGAAGATATGGTAATTTCTATTTGCAATAATTTCCCCCTCTTCATGGACCAAAAGCTGCCAAAAACAGAGTGCCGGTCGACCGGCCTTGGGACGCAGGTCGATCGCGGTTTGATAATTTTATATGGATCAAAGACAGAAGGTTTGGACCTGCTCGATCGATCGATCCTCGATCAATCGATCGATTCCCTTGGTCGATCGATCGATTCTCCTAGATATTTGCCTCTTCGATTCCTTTTCTTTTCTTTTCCCTTTTCTTTTATATTTTTAATTCCACTTACTATATAAACCAATTTTGTTGTAATAATCAAATAGTTAGATATATTAGAATTTAGATAGTTTTAGGTTAGGGTTTGAGGGTTTTGAGAGCTCTTTCTTCTTCCTCATTTGGTTGACACGCATTTGGGTTTGTAAGTTACACTTTTCTTAACCCTCTCCATCAATATAGTTTGTATTTACTTAATTTCTTGCTTTCTAATTTAGTTTACATGATTTATTTACATGCTTTCATTTAGTTTCTTTGTATTGTAGATTTATCATGTTTATTTACCGCTTTCCTTTACCGTATTTTTAATATGCTTTCTAGCTAAATTAGACTAGGTTGTGTTAGATTGAACTGATTTCGGGTTGACATGTTGCTTTACTTTGGTGATGGAGTTTAAGGGTCTATTTCGGGTGGGTTGTCCTAATTATTATGCCTAGGGGATTTGACGGGGCATATCATGTATGTTCCGTGCTTACGACCTTGCGTGCATAATTTTCGGGGTATTTGTTGACTCCCAAATCGTATTAGGCTTTTATACGAATTTAGGGGTGCGACAACTCTTGATTTAAATAACTGTCGAAACGAGATGCATTCGTAATAACTCGTCAACCCATGTACCATTTTATACTAATTAACCCGGGTGAGGGATATTCGATGCCACCTATAGTTTTTACCTCTTTGTTAATCTAGTTTCAATACACTCTCCTAGATTAATCCTTTCCCTTTCCCTTTCCCTTTCTGCATATTTTCCTTTTTGTTGTAATTTATTTTTTGCGATTTTATTTAGTAGTACTAAACCATATAAATTCTATCAACTCGTCTATGTGGACTTTTGATACCCGGACTTGGGCGCTATACTCACCCGTTGAGTGTAGTCATAAGTTGAGGTTTTTGTATAGCGCTGGTGAGCCGAATATAACATGACCGGTGCGTAGGTGACTCTCGTGCCGCAGCAAAACCCAGGCTATCAAATGAGATCCTTATAAGTCCTAACAATATACCTTATTTATATAAATTAATGGGTCTTAACGGATCTTATTGGGTATTAATGGGTGAAGGGTAAAAAATAACTCGACCCATTAATCATTGTGTCTTATCGAGTTAACTCTGATATTACCCAAAATTATTCAAGGTCAACCATGAACTTATAACTTCATGTCGGTTCGTGTCGTCTTATTGTACCGTGCCTCATTTTAAGATCTTTATAAATATATATAAATGATGATGAGGACTAACAAAATAATGCAAGAATATTAAATAATCAAGAGACGATACCATATGCGGAGGTACCACGTGTCCACACTCAACACTAATAAGGATACGACATGAATGCGATACGTATCCCACATATTTTACACTATACAAACAATAATTTCTTATATGAAATTGTGTTGTGTCTTTATTGATGTTGAGAATGGTACTATATCTCCAAATAGCCATTTAGATAAGTGTAAGCACAAATTAGTAGGCACGTTTTTTTGGAATGTTTAATTAGAATTAAGGGTATTATTAAAAACTGTTGTAAAAAGATTATGTAATAAAGCAAACTGAAAAAAAATAGGTGGCGGTAGTGTATGAAATATCACTCTTGCTTGACAATTGATCTGCTGCATAAATGTTTATCCATTTTTAACTCATAGTTCATTGTTCATATTTCCCAAAAATATCTTTGACAGCTAACCACCTTGTTTTTAGCAAAAACATCATCGAATCTTTAAAAATATCTAATTTCAAATCTACTAGTCCAAAATTTATAAAATTTATATATTTGGAATCTACTCGTTAACAATACAAATATTTGATATTCTTTGACGAAAAAATTAAAAGATAAATTTACTGTTTTTGGAAAACTTTCATTTTTTTCGACAAAAACACCATTTTTTGGGGGAAAAACCTTCTATTTCACCCCCGATGTAAGGACATATTTTATAAGTCCTGTTTACATTAGAGTATGTAGTATACCGTTACAAGCGTCGAAGAATTATTCAAGATCATTTAAGCATCAAGACGGATCCGAATATCAAAGTTCTTCATCAAAGAAGTCGTCGTGAGATTAATTTTGGTAAGGTTGTGTTTAAGTACCTTAGCATTTCACTTAGAGTATTGGGATTATTTTTCATAAAATCTTTTCTACGTGTTGCAGCTGAGTTTTTAATGTTTTTGTCAAAAATATAATTTTTGAAGTTTTTGAGTTGGTGCATCTATTGAGAAAAAGAAAAAGAAAAAGAAAAAGAAAAATATTTAATATTACTGTCGTTCCAATGACAGCCTATGTCATTCAAGACATGGCTTGTCGCGCGAGGTATCAAATGACATTGGATTTCATTCAAACGCCATCCAATCTCATTTGAACAAGTCGCCGCCTTAAGTCTTTTATAAATAGGACTCTCTAACTCCGTTTTTCATAAGAAACACTTTACAAAAACTATATACATTTTTTTGCAAACAGCAGTACGAATTTGTCTTCTCACTTTAGAGGTTTAATCCTTTGTTTTAATAATTCACAAAACATCCCAGTCCTTTAGTGAATTGTTTTGGGACCCAAAATACGATCAAGATGGCATTGCTCTTGTAGAGAGGGTAAATCTGCATCATATGCCTGCGTGACACTAAGGATCTTACTGCATGAAGATTATGTGTTGATTTCGACTAAGGTTCATAGGGAGTGTTGCGGTGTTCCTGGGCTGAGGATAGGATTGCGATTCTTGTGGATTGCTGCGCGTAATTTATTTCTAACGACACCGACCGATGCCTACGGGTATTCGTATATCAAAATCTATTTCATTGTGATACGTGTAAGTTACTTTCAAATTATAGTAAAATAAAAGGTTTTGTCCTTCGGGGATTTTTCGTGAAATTGGTTTCCTTTGCATGTTTATGGATTTATGATTTTAAATCACCTTGATGCATGTGTTAGGCTTTATCTAAAATTTGGGTTTAATTAAGACTGGTTGGTTTGTCACATAATGAAAATTGGATTTATTTGAGAAGCCGCATTATTCTGCTTTAGAACTCTCTCAAATTGGTATCAGAGCGGGTTACACTAATTTATTGTGTGATCATGATTTTTCGCGTATTTTTCCTGATAGAATTTGAGTACTCACATCGTCAAATTGGTATCAGAGTTGGTTGCATTAAGTTATTGTGTTGTGATCCTGATTTTTCCAAAACTAATTTGGAATTTGACTTTCTTAAAATATGGCTTTTGGTGGTATTGATGATTTTAGATGCCAACATTTTGAAAGGGCTAATTAGAAAATTCACTAGAATTCTTGTTTTATATCTTCTGTTGAAAGTAACTCTGAGAGGTGTCATGCTTGTGAGGGAATTGGTCACATGATAAATGAGTGTCCCACAAATTTAAGGAAGAAATTGGAAAAACTGACATCTCATGTTTCTACCCTTAGTGAAAGTGATCCGGAAGAAAAAGTTTTTTATGCATCCAGGCGAGAGCCTCCCACCCGTGTGACTAGTGATGAGAGTGAGGGTGAAAAGAGAGAGGAGGAAGAGGAATAATTGAGTGAGTTGCAAGTAGCCTGCAATAATTTGTATGTGGAAGATTTAAAGATAAAGAAGGCAAACATGAAATTAGAAGATCAGTTGAAAGAACGTGTCTCAGATTGGAACAAAACCGATGTATTAATTGAGGATTTTAAGACACGTGAGAAAATGCTTAGAGAGAAGCTAGAATATGTTGAGGGTGAGAGAGATAGTCTAAGAGGGTTGATGGAGACTATAAAAAAGGATATTTTAGAGTTTGAGTATCCTAAAAGAGTACTGCAGTCTAGGATAGGTGAGCTTGAGAAGAGCTTAAGAGAATCAAGTAAGGTGAAGTTTGATTTGGAGTCTAGGTCTGAAAAGATAGATAAAATTTTAGGCACTCTCCAAATTAAGGAGGATAGGGGTGGTATAGGCTTCGATGATAGTGTTGCACCCATTCCCAAAGCCAACCCCACGTGTGTGAGAGAGCCTCCTAGGATTGTGATAAGAGAAGCACCTGGAGTTATTAAGAGAGAGACACCAAGTAACATCATGAGAAAGGCACCTAGGAATTTTAGGAGAGCGCCACCTAGAAGCTTTAGGAGACGACCCCTTTTAGGTAACGCTCATCGCCCGATTTTCACTTGCATACATTGCGATAGGCAAGGTCATCTTAGGCGTTTCTGTTACAAACTTTTAAATGCACCTAGGAAGTTTAATAGAAAAGTAAATTCGATTCATCAAACCCCCACTTTTTCGTAATTTACATCATTTTATTAAGTATACTATTATTTTAGCACTGCTTTTCTTCTGTTAGCAACCTGCACCTATTGTTTTCTGATAAAATTTTCACTGGGCAGCATTGTTTAATATTTTGGGCAGAGTGTGAAAGTTTAGTTTCCCCGTTCGAGCGAGATCTCATGTCGCGCAAAGCTGTCGTTCTTACGACAAGCATTTTCATTCGAGCGACATTGAGTTTCATTTGAACGACCTGGTTAGTTTTCAACATTTATCTCTTTCATTACCTTGGGTTCATATACTTCTGTTTTAAGTAATACTGGGTTGCCTCCATCAGTTTATATGCAGTTACTTTTGGTATTTATGCTTAATTGATAATACTGCATTGCTCGTTTAATCACACCTTCTTGGATTAATTATTCTTCATGTGATCTACTGTTTTCTAGCATAGGATGAAGCTCATGCTGATATTATGCATATTGCTGGTTGTACTACATTTGTGATATATTTTTCGAAAAACAAAAAAGATTTTCGTTGTTGAAAAATGAAAAAAGATTTTCTTTTTTTTTTTGAAAAATTGAAAAAGACAAAAAAAAATTTGTATTCTGTTAACACCTTATATGAATGCACATTTAGGATGATCAAGTCACAACTTCATTCCATATCTATGTGCTTATTTGATAGTGTTTTGATATGTGTCATTATCTTATTTTATGCTTTATAATGTGTGGAGTCATGAAGATATAATTTGTGATTACTACCTACATGTTTGACTCATATTTGCCTTTAATGCACACTGACACGAATTTGTTTGACTATCATACTTGTTAATCACATATTGGTTGGAGTGTTGTCATATCAATCGTATATTTAAAATGAACCAAATGCGATAAAAACTTGACCATAAAAGTATTACATGTAATAACCGTTTACCATGAGGACTTAAATGCAATAAAATATGATGAGTGATTTATGGAAAGGGCGACGAGAGTGTAAAATTAACTCATCATGAAAGCCACCTTTTGAAAAGAGCCCAAAAAATTTAAAGGAAATAAAAAGATAAATATGCCAAAAAGAGGCCACCTCAAAAGAAATTATAAAGATTATTATTTTTATGAGGGAGTTTGGATAGAAAGAAATGAAAAACGGGGTTGCACGTCCTGACAGCGTCTTGAAAAAGCATTCATAGTTTTAGACATTATTGGTGTGGGAATCCTTTCCGACTTTGATGTGTTGATGGATTGAGTCAATATCATTCAAATTTAACACTTTCAACACCTAAGGATGATCTTGAGATTCATTTGATAGGAGTACACATATACATTGAGCACATATGTTATGTTTGATTGCGTTGATTTGCCTATTGAATTTGTTCACACCCATTCATTCCATTTCCACGATTTGGTAATCTTAGTGAAAATTCATGGTGGGTGATTTTTGTAAATTGTTTTTGTTTGAAAAAAATAAAAAAATCAAAAGTAGTTTGTGGATACATGCCCGTAGTTTGATCCATATAGTGTGTTGTTTGTCGTGACATTCCGTGTTTTGTTTGTTTATTCTTTTCCTTGTCTATTTCGGAGAAATAAAAAGAGGGAGAATGAATTATGGGGGAGTTTTGCATTATGGGGGAGATTTGATTATATTGATTGACATATTTATAACATTTCAAACTAGATGCGTCACGAAGGTATTTGCTTTATCTCATGTGTGCAGGTACAAAAGTGAAGACCATTATGTTGCACACCTTGATGAAAAAATCTTTGATATTTGGAGAATGATGAAGATTTTTGAAAAAGATTTGAAGACTTGCATTTCAAGTACCTTTTCACTTTTGGGTTCATGGGAGGGTATTAAATTTGTATAGGAATTTTGTTTTTAATAATTCAGGTTATTTTTATTTTGTACCGGTATAGACATAGGGAGAGATTTGTAAGGATATATTATATAACAACTGTTTACATTAGAGTATGTCGTATACCTCTACAACCGTCGAAGAATTATTCAAGATCATTCAAGCATCAAGATGGATCCGAATATCGAAGTTCTTCATCACAGAAGTCTTCGCGAGATTAATTTTGGTAAGGTTGTGTTTAAGTATATTAGCATTTCACTTAGAGTATTGGGATTATTTTTCACAAAATCTTTTCTATGTGTTGGAGCGGAGTTTTTAATGTTTTTCGTCAAAAATATAATTTTCGAAGTTTTTGAGGCGGTGCATCTATTGAGAAAACGAAAAAGAAAAATATTTAATATTACTGTCGTTCAAATGACATCATATGTCATTCAAGACATGGCTTGTCACGGGAAGTGTCAAACGACATTGGATTTGGTTCAAACGCCATCTAATCTCGTTTGAATGAGCCGCCGCCTTAAGTCTTTTATAAATAGAACTCTCTAACTCCGTTTTTCATAAGAACACTTTACAAAAACTGTCTACGTTTTCTGTAAACAGCAGTACGAATTTGTCTTCTCACTTTAGAGGTTTAATCCTTTGTTTTTACAATTCACAAAACATCCCAGACCTTTAGTGAATTGTTTTGGAACCCAAAATACTATCTAGCTGAAATTTCTATTGTAGAGAGGGTAAATCTTCATCATATGACTTCGTGTAATTAAGGATCTTACTGCGTGAAGATTCGTTGCTGATTAGGACAGAGGTTCATCGGGAGTGATGCGGTGTTCCTGGGCTGAGGATAGGAATGCGGTTCTTGTGGATTGCTGCGTGTAATTCATTGCTGACAACACCGACAGACTGCGGGTATTCGTGTGTCAAAATCTATTTCATTATAATACGTGTAAGTTACTTACAAATTATAGTGAAATAAAAAGTTTTACCCTTCGTGGATTTTTCCTGAAATTGGTTTCCTTTGCATGTTTGTTGATTTATGTTTTTAAATCAACTTGATGCATGTGTTAGGGTTTATCTAAAATTTGGATTTAATTAAGACTGGTTGGTTTGTCAAATAATGGAAATTGGATTTATTTGAGAAGTCGAATTATTTCGCTGTAGCACTCCCTCAAATTGGTATCAAAGCGGGTTACGCTAATTTATTGTGTGATTCTGATTTTTCACATATTTTTGCTGATACAATTTGACTACTCACATCGTCAAATTAGTATCAGAGTTGGTTGCACTAAGTTATTGTGTTGTGATCCTATTTTTTTCAAAACTAGTTTGGAAATTGACTTTCTTGAAATATGGCTTTTGGTGGTATTGATGATTTTAGATGCCAACATTTTGAAAGGGCTAATTGGAAAACTCACTCGAATGCTTGTTTTATATCTTTTGTTGAAAGTAACTCTGAGAGGTGTCGTGCTTGTGAGGGATTTGGTCACACGATATATGAGTGTCCCACAAATTTAAGGAAGCAATTGAAAAAACCGACATCTCATGTTTATAACCTTAGTGATAGTGATTCGGAAGAAAAAGTTTTTTATGCATCCAGGCGAGAGCTTCCCACCCATGTGACTATTGATGAGAGTGAGGGTGAAAAGAGTGAGAGGAAGAGGAATAATTGAATGAGTTGCAAGTTGCCTACAATAATTTGTATGTGTAAGATTTAAAGATAAACAAGGAAAATATGAAATTAGAAGCTCAGTTGAAAGAACATGTCTCAGATAGGAACAACACCGATGCATTAATTGAGGATTTTTGGACACGTGAGAAAAGGCTTAGTGAGAAGCTAGAATATGTTGAGGGTGAGAGAGATAGTCTTAGAGGGTTGATGGAGACTACGAAAAAGGAGATTTTAGAGTTTGAGGTTCCTAAATGAGTACTTGAGTCTAAGATAGGTGACCTTGATCAGAGCTTAAGAGAATCAAGTAAGGTGAAGTTTGATTTGGAGTGTAGGTCTAAAAATCTAGAGAAAATTTTAGGCACTCTCCAAATTAAGGAGGATATGGGTGGTATAGGCTTCGATGATAGTGTTTCAACCATTCCCAAATCCATCCCTACACGTGTGAGAGAGCCTCCTAGGATTGTTAAGAGAGAAGAACCTAGATTTGTTAAGAGAGGTCCACCTAGTAACATCGTGAGAGAGGCCCCTTGGAAGCACCACCTAGAAGCTTTAGGAGATGACCCCTTTCAGGTAACACTCATCGCCCGATTTACACTTACAGACATTACGGTAGGCAAGGTCATCTTAGGCGTTTCTGTTACAAAATTTTAAATGGACCTAGGAAGTTTAACAAAAAAGTAAATTTGATTCCTCAAACCCCCACTTTGTTGTAGTTTACATTGTTTTATTAAGTATACTACTGTTTTAGCACTGTTTTTCATATGTTGGCACCCTCTAACTACTGTTTTCTGATAAAATTTTCATGGGGCAACACTATTTAATGTTCTGGGCAGAGTGTGAAATTTTAGTTACCTCGTTCGAGCGAGATCTCATGTCGCGTGAAGATGTCGTTCTTACGACAAGCATTTTCGTTCGAGCGACATTGAGTTTCGTTTGAACGACCTGGTTAGTTTTCAGCATTAATCTGTTTCAGAACCCTGGGTTCATATGCTTATGTTTTTAGTACTACGGCATTGCCTCTGTGAGTTTATATGCAGTTTTTTTTTGTATTTATGCTTAATTGTTAATACTACATTGCTCGTTTAATCACACCTGCTTGGATTGATTATTCTTCGTGTGATATACTATTTGCTAGCATAGGATAATGCTCATGCCGATATTATGCCTATTGCTGGTTGTACTACATTTGTGATATATTTTTTGAAAAACTAAAAAGATTTTTGTTTTGAAATTTTTTGGAAAAGCCGTAGAATAGGGAGCCAGGCCAAGGGCTTGCGATTGACTTGAGAAGGCGTAGAATGGGATTTATTTTTGAGAAAAAGAGAAGAAACTATTTTTGGATTTTTTGATGAAGAACGGAGAAATGTTTTTGGAGACAGAACTCAGCATAATTATTATGATTATTATATTCTCACTTGTATTTAATTCTCCTAAATGCAATGTCGGACGGGACCCGAGCCTGGAAAACTGGGGTTTTTAATATATGCGAAGCTATGAATGGACTTGTAACTAGGATCACGGACAGGGTCTCATTTTAATTAGTACGTGTGGACAATCCATTTGATATACCTGATTGTACATGAATTGCCTCACTATAAACCTCATGGGGACGGTACGTGTGAGAGCGAATTCGATATACTCGGCGTACGTGAATGAATTCCCTGCGATACACCTCCCGTCATGACTTCGGTCAAGCGGCATGATGCGGGGGAACCATTCAATATACGTCAAAAGTACTTGGCCAATGGAAGGTGAGAGTCATATCGCTTAGGCTAACTACGACCTGCCAGAACAGCGCCCATCACGAAGTGACCCTCCAGTTACTGGGTAAAATTTGGTCATTAACAATGCTCTTTGGTGATATCGTGTGAATCATGCATGATTCTCTTATTAGTATCTTATGATGAGAATGCTTTTCTTGATTATGCCAAACAGGGAGCAAAGTACAAGTACCAAAGGTACACCAAGTATGGATGGGTGATGCATGCAACATGTGGATATATGTGATCCTAGGTGCACGTGGTATGAAGTGTACATGGAGAATTTTCTACATGTGTGTGAGCAGAAGCATAAGCATGGGATACACATGGAAAAGGGGAACATGCAGATATATGGGAAATATAAACAAATATAACATCCATGTAAATAGAGTCAAGCCCTAAAAAACATACAAGTCCCCAGCAGAGTTGCCACTGTGGCCATCCCCGATCCTCACCGCAGGCGGGCGCGTGAAGAAAGGATCCTCGGGTCCCGCACATCCCTCTCGGGAGAGCTTCGACCAGCGTCGTTTGAGATGAGGTGTAAAAATGTAGATCGATTTAGAGTCGCCAGTCTATTTCACTCAAAACAGAAAAAAGAAAAAAGGGGAAGCCCTCCCGAAGGATAGCATCCAAAGACATACTGGTGCATACGAAACCAAAATGATTCGAGAAGGGTTCGGAGGCTAAGTTACAAAATGGGAAGGTTTTAGGCACCCATTCCGCCCTTGCGTTGTGACACCCCGACTAATTAAATACCGGTTAGCTACACCATTATTCAAATTAATGCAAAATGCCAAGTTGGTTCAGTTCGTAGCATCCATGTCGAAAACATTTTAACAGTTACTAGCCACCTAATATTTAAAAATGTGAGTTGTCAATTTTAATTGAATTCGATTTACATACAACCAAATTAAATTATGAAATACTGATACCACAACCACATCACAGTCACAATAAATAACGATGTAATAAATTGAATCTGGAGGAATACACCTCACAACAATCCGAATACTGAAATAAACAAATACAAGCCTGAATCATTAATTTAATTACAACCCAAAATATAAAATAAAAATTGAGTAAATAAGATGTCTCTGAAGGGAAAGGGGCGACATGCCCTACAGATGGATGAATCTAGAGTAGAGTTAAAATATAAAGTGGAGGCGTTTACTATCGAGGTCCTGTAACTTCCACAGTAGCTACAACACGTCGCGGGAATAGAACTCATATGCTTGGTGTCCTTGTGGCTGGGCACCTAAAAAGGTTTTTACAAAAATAGATTTGAAAACAAAAGGGTCAGAGACCGATTGTGAAAAACAGTTTAAGATACAACAAGTGTTTAATATAATTAAACAGTGAATATAAAGTACATGATATTGCGTGCACTCACATGAGTTCCTCACCTCTCAACTAATTGTGCACTCCTATCGTACCCGTACCCGTTATAGTGATTCCCATATCTAACTAGTCCAATACACAATCTAACATTTCTACACGATTCAAGATTTAAGTTCCAACATCTTAATTTAAACAGAGAGTTTTACTTTCCTTCTTAGTTCCCATATTAGTCATGCTAATCACTAGAGATTATCCATTTTTAACTCTACTAAAATATTGCTATTATTCACACTTACATTTATTCATGATAGTTCATTTCAATTAGCACTATATTATTCTCATCATAAATATACAATACTGGCACCCCGAAACTAAGATGCGGTGCACCCATACTCTGCTATCCAATCCCGGTACATCACGTACATAAGGACCACGTATTCCGAATCTCTCAGGAATCGTTTTCAATAGACAACAATCACACATAATGGAGGCGAACATAGTTCACATCACATGGGTCATGCACATACCTATGCTCCCAAGATCAGCAGACTTATTAAATTCTCAATAAGTCCTTCTCTGACCTATGTCCTCGAGGTACCAATCTAAATCCCCCTGTAGGCACACAAAGATAAGATGGCCCTGATCGAACGCCGACCTCCTCTGATAGAAAGTATGGTAGGTATGTTATACACAAAGAACTACATATGCCAAGCATTCACACATCTTCGGTATCCCATAATATTAATAGAGGTATATTTATCATTCTTATACCCTCATTTCACGTTACACGTTTACAAGTCCCCGATTTATATACATTTAAAGTTATCAACTCTTCTCACGTCGTAATTTTAGTTACTTATACCCTAACCCATAAATGTCATCCAGTTTACTACTTAATCCGAAGTTTTAATCCTCAACGTACTTCCAATCTCACAAATATATCCACTAGTCAACAAGGGAAGGTTAACCCTCAATTATATAAGTCTACTAGAAGTTTTAAATAAAATCAGGCCTAAAAAGGCATTCTGTCAATTCGTTAGAAATCTCGTTTGAATGAGGTCGTTCGAATGAATGGATTCAAATGAACGACTAACTCGTTATAAGGGGTACTGTCATCTCATTAGAAGTCTCATTCGAATGAGGTCGTTCGAACGACCTGGGCAGGTCTTCTAATGGGATGGCAGAATACGCCCAGAAAATTCCCAATTCGTTTTCCTCAATTTTTCTCTTCTCTAAATTCATTCTAAGATCATCCCAATTGCATTTTAATGTTCTTAAACTTCACTAAATCCTCTTAGGTGATTTCTTAACATATTTTTGGGGTCAAACACTCCTAATCAACATGTAATTATCATTAATCCCCAAATATTATCCCAAACCCTATGAATATGAACCCATAATTTTATTATGCCTAGTTACTCATCATAAATCTATTTTTAAATCATCAAAGTTAAGTCTTCGAATACCAAATTCGTCCATAACAATTCTACATGCAATTCCTAACCCAACTTTAGAGTTTCTACAACAATTTCATTAGTTTCCTCAAAATTTTCAAGACAAAAACAGTTTCTACACTAAACATGGAAGAAATATTCAATGCACTTCAAAATATCAAAACACTTGCCTCAGATTTGTTCTTCAGATGTGTTGCCGGTGTTTCAAGGTTGATTCTTCCCACTTTATGGTCACAATCTCTTCCAAAAATGATGGTGTTGGGTGTTTTTGGTTTGGAACTTTGTGATAACTCCTCTCTAACTCCCGTAGCCCACTTCTAATGCTTTTGGTTGGTAATGGCCTTAGTGCCCCCTTCAAAAATATAAATATAAACTCTAAATTTCGTGGGTTTTAATTCTCTTATTTTTAAAATTACCAAACTACCCTTCTAGGTAGCCGGTTTGGTCTAAAAATGCCCCCGGACCCAATCTAAACCCCCGGCTAGTGTTTTCTGACTATTTTGACCCTTCCGGACACGTTGGCGCACTCAAAATGACCATTCGGTTGATAAAAAATATAAACTACTTTTTAATCTAATTAAATTCATTCCTGACATGACTGACACGCGCGTCCCAACTTAATTTTCCAAATTGTCGTGTTTCAGCCTCGCAACAACTTTAATATTTTCAATACTCATATATTACCATATGTACTCAAAAATATACAATTTTTGACATCATAATCAAATACTAACTCACATATCGCTAGTATTTATATCCGGATTAATTTCCAATGAATTCTCATTTAATTTAATTAATCCCTTAAATAAAAATCAATAAAATTACGGGGTATTACATACTTCCCCCCTAATAACAGAATTTCATCCCGAAATTCGGAACTAAAGAGTACCTGGTAAAAATAACTTCGGATAACGCTCGTGCATCTCATCCTCGCGCTCCCATGTGGACTCCTCGGCATTATGATGCCGCCACTGAACATGTACTAATGGTACTATCTTTGACCTCAGTTTTCGCTCGCTTTGGTCCAAAATAGCAATCGGCCTCTCCTTGTAGGAACTATCAGGCTGAAGAACGATGTCCTCTAAAGCAACGTGAGTATGGGCCAAATCGTCCCTAAGAAATTTCCTTAGTGAGGAAATATGTAACACATCATGAATCCTATGCAAGTGCTCCGGTAACCCAAGTCTATACGCAACTGGCCCAATCCGCTCGATGATAAGAAATGGGCCCACATATCTTTGTGCCAGTTTCCCCTTCTTCCCAAAACACATAATCCCTTTCATGGGAGATACTCTGAGTAACACCTGGTCCCCCACCTTGAATTCTCTGAAGAACCTCTTGGCATCAGCATAGCTCTTCTTCCGGTCCTGAGCTACCCGAATACGGTTCCGTATCATCTCTATCCTTGCCGAAGTGTCCTAAATCACTTTCGGCCCAAGGAGTTTTTTTATCCCCCACCTCTAACCAACATGCTGGGGAACAATAAGGTCTACCATGCAACGCCTAAAATGGAGCCATGCCAATGGTTAACTGGTAGGAGTTATTTTAAGCAAACTCCACCAGTAGAAGGTACTGCTCCCAACCACCTCCAAAGTCTAGGATGCACATACGCAATATGTCCTCCAACATTTGGTTGGTCCGCTCCGTTTTCTCATCAGTCTGCGGGTGATATTCCGTACTCAGCCGCAACTCTGTACCCATGGCCTCCTAGAAACTCTCCCAAAATCATGAAACAAATATCTTGTCTCGGTCAGACACGATATTTAGAGGCACACCGTGAAGTATCACTATCTCTGCAATGAAAATCTGGGCATACTGTCCCTTAGTGTAGTCTATCCTCACAGGTAGAAAATGAGCAACCTTGGTCAGCCTATCCACAATTACACATATAAAGTCGTGACCCCTCTGTGACGTAGGTAACCCCGTGATAAAATCCATGGATATGCTCTCCCATAACAACATTGGAACCTCTAACGGCTATAGAAGTCCTGCTGGTTTCTGATGGTCCACCTTTACTTGCTGACAAGTGGCGCATTAAGAAACAAACACGGCAATATCTCTTTTCATTCCGTTCCACCAATACTGTCGTCTCATGTCTTGGTACATTTTATCCCCACCAGGGTGTACCGCGAACCGTGAGTTGTGCGACTCCGTAATTACCTCGTGTCGCAAGTCTTCCCCTTCTGGAACAACCAGTCTCCCATTGAAGCGTAATCCCCCGTCTGAACTAACGATATCGGACTCTGCTCCCTCTGCTAGTAATCAAACTATCTGCTCCTGACAGAACGAATCATTTGCCTGGGCCTTTATCACTCCCGTAACAATCTGAGGTTTAACAGTCATCACAGGCATGAATGATCGGGCCACTGCATCTTGATGTCCCAACTCTTTCCACTTAGTTTTCCACACCTCGGCCACCTCATTTACTGGCCTACGGCTTAACACGTTTGCTACCACGTTAGCCTTCCCTGGGTGATAATGGATATCAAACTGATAATCCTTCACAAACTCAAGCCACCGACATTGACACATATTCAGTTCCTTCTGCGTGAAGAGGTATTGTAGAGACTTGTGGTTTGTGAACAACCAAAATTTCTCCCCCAGGAGATAGTGTCTCCAAATCCGAAGAGCGAAAATGACTGTCGCTAACTCCAAGTCATGGGTGGGGTAATTCTTCTCGTGAGGCTTAAGCTTACGGGAAGCATAAGTTATGGACTGACTCTCCTGTTGTAGCACACCTCCAAGTCCTTGTGAGGAAGCATCGGTGTAGACTAGATACTCAACTCCCGGTCTGGGCAATGCTAACACAGGCGCTAAGGTCAACTTGTCCTTCAACTCATCGAATGTCAACTGACAGGCATCGCTCCAGATGAATGGCACACCCTTGCGAGTCAGATGTCTCAAAGGACCCACTATCTTTGAGAAACCCCGAATAAAACTACTATAGTATCCTTCTAAGCCCAAGAAACTATGGATCTCAGTCAGTGTCGTGGTCTATCCCCACTCCCTCACCGCAGATACCTTCCCCGGATCAACGGATATCCCCCGGTCTGAAATGATATGCCCCAAAAACTGAACCTCCTTCAGCCAAAACCCACATTTTTCGTACTTTGCATATAGCTCGTTCTGATGTAGCATCTGCAAAACCTGCCTCAAATGCTCGGCGTGCTCCTCTTCTTTCTGGGAGTAAACCAGAGTGTCATCAATAAAGACAATGATGAACTGGTCTAGGAAATCTCTGAATACCCTATTCATCAAATCCATAAACACGGATGGAGCATTGGTCAAGCCAAAAGGCATAACCCGAAACTCGTAGGAACCATATCTCATCAAGAAAGCAGTCTTCGAGATGTCATGTTCCCTGATACACAATTGATGGTATCCCGATCGCAAATCAATCTTTGATAAGAAGCAATCTCCCCTCAACTGGTCAAATAAGTCATCAATTCGAGGCAACAGATACTTATTCCGTATCGTGACTTTATTCAACTCCCGGTAATCTACACATAATCTCAACGATCCATCCCTCTTCTTTACGAACAACACAGGGGCACCCCACAGCGAAGTACCCCTTCGGATTAACCCCTGACCCAACAACTGCTCTATTTGATCCCTCAGCTCTCTCATCTCTGCTGGAGCCATACGGTACAGTGCGCAGGCAATTGACCGAGTGCCCGGTGTTAAATCGATAACAAAATCTATCTCCCTACTAGGAGGTAATCCAGGTATATCCTGAAATACATCAGCAAACTCACTAACAACGGGAATCGAATCAAGTGGTATTACCACTTCCTTAGAGGTCTCCTCCTCTATATAGTACAAGTGAGTGGATGATCCTCCCTCGGGGCGAGGCATCGCCACTAAAAACATCTCCTGCCCGGGAATGGCAAAAATAACTCCTACTAAAACAATCAATCATGGCTTGGTACGCAACTAGCCAATCCATACCAACAATTGTATCGTACTCAGTCATCTCTAATACTAACATATCAGTGGGTAAAGTAAATCTCCCTATCTCTATACCCACACCTCTACAAATAAGGGAAATCACAGAAACCCTACTCAACGGTGAATCTGCGCAAGTAACCGTGCTCTCTGCAGTGTCTAAAAATCCCAAAGTGCGTGCAAATCTCGTGGTAATGAAATAGTGTGTGGCCCCCTTATTAAATAAAATACGCCTCATAGTCCCCTGAATAGAGAACATACCCTCAATGGAAGGTGGATCCTGTGGGACTGCGACATGCTGGAGGTAGTAAACTCGCCTGTACTGAAGCTGTCCCTGCTGGACTGGGACTGCGGGGATGGGTGGCAAAGCTGGCATCTGCAGTGGTGCTAGGAGGGCGACGGGAAATATACGTCTCTGGGGCTCATGTTGAGCACCCTGCTGCTGCGGCTGTGGGGCCCGACCCCTATTAGGACACTCCTGGCGCTTGTGGCCAATCTTGCCACAAATGAAACATTTCCCCAGAAAGTTCCCCCCTCTCTGACCCTGCTGCCCACGGCCCTGGTGGTCGTTGCCATTCCTCCCTTGGCCATGTTGGCCCTGATGAAACTGCTGTTGTTGGCCATGCTGGCCGTGCTGACCCTGCTGGCCCTGACGAAAACCACCCTAACCATTTCTGAAACTCTCAGATCCGATCCTCTTAAAATCCCCTTGCTGGGAACCCTGATCTCCCTGCCTATGCTGACCCTGGGAAGATTGTGCCCCGCTGGCACCATTTTCCCCTGTTTTGCCCTGATGGCTAGACTCTCCTGACCGCTTACTCTCTGACATGTGAAAGCGGTGGTCCTGGCAGTGAAGTAATGCTTCGTTAACCACATCAGAATAAGTAGCCAACGAGAGATTTCCCAACAAGTGCTGACGGATCCTCCAAGTCAATCCATCCATGAACTTCTGAATCTTTTTCTCCTTGGTTGGAATCTCATCGGTAAAGATGTTCAAGATATTAGTGAATTCGGCCTCATACTCGTCCACGATCTTCCCCTCCTGCTTGAGGTTCATTAACTTCCTCCTCATTTTAGTGTGAACGGCTGATGGAAAATACTTGCGGTCGAACCGCACCCAAAACTCCTGTATAGAAAGGGAATATCTCTCCTCCGAGGTGGTAATGGACTCCCACCACTGCAACGTTGATCCTACTAGCTTAAAAGTAGCCAGTATTTGTTTTTGTACCTCCGTGCACTCATACATCCTAAAATGCTTTTGAGTGTCCTTCTTCCACTGGCTGGACACAACAACATCAGAGCTACCTGAAAACTACGGAGGGTGTGCTTTCTGAAAAGCATCACGAATACGTTCCCAAGCAGATGAGAATTCATGAGCCTAAACTGGTGCTGCTGCCGGTGCCTGGGGTGGCGCCTGCTGCACAACTGCGAGGGCGACATTTACTGCTTGGGCTACAATAGCAGCAACCTCTACGGCATTCATGGTGCCCTGGAATGGTGTAGGCTGTGGCTCGGACTGAGCATCCCTAGGAACTCGTTGTGCACGTCATGAAGGCATTTGAAATGAGAGTAAGGTCTTATAAGTTCGCAGTTATTATCTCAAAATATCTGAAGAGCAAAGCATACACAAAAGAATACAACAATCCTAAAATATAGGGCTCTACATCAAAGAAAGCTCAGCGGAAACAGAACAAGTCGTACAGATCCTAAGGACACTAGAACCTGATGCTCTGATACCACTTGTGACACCCCGACTAATTAAATACCGGGTAGCTACTCCTTTATTCAAATTAATGCAAAATTCCAAGTTGGTTCAGTTCATAGCATCACTGTCGAAAACATTTTAACCGTTACTAGCCACTAAATATTTAAAAAAGTGAGTTGTCAATTTTAATTGAATTCGATTTACATGCAACCAAATTAAATTATGAAATACTGATACCGCAACCACATCACAGTCACAATAAATAACGATGTAATAAATTGAATCTGGAGGAATACACCTCACAACAATCCGAATACTGAAATAAACAAATACAAGCCTGAATCATTAATTTAATTACAACCCAAAATATAAAATAAAAACTGAGTAAATAAGATGTCTCTAAAGGGAAAGGGAGAACATGCCCTACAGATGGATGAATCTGGAGTAGAGTTAAAATATAAAGTGGAGGCGTCTACTATCGAGGTCCTATAACTTCCACAGCAGCTACAATACGTCACGGGAATAGAACTCCTATGCTTGGTGTCCTTGTGGCTGGGCACCTAAAAAGGTTTTTACAAAAATAGATTTGAAAGAAAACGGGTCAGAGCCCGATTGTGAAAACAGTTTAAAATACAGCAAGTGTTTAATATAATTAAATAGTGAATATAAAGTACATGATAGTGTGTGCACTCACATGAGTTCCTCACCTCTCAACTAATTATGCACTCCTATCGTACCCGTACCCGTTCTAGTGATTCCCATATCTAACTAGTCCAATACACAATCTAACATTTCTATACGATTCAAGATTTATGTTCTGACATCTTAATTTAAATAGAGAGTTTTACTTTCCTTCTTAGTTCCCGTATTAGTCATGCTAATCACGAGAGATTTCTCATTTTTAACTCTACTAAAATATTGCTACTATTCACACTTACATTTATTCATGACAGTTCATTTCAATTAGCAGTATATTATTCTCATCATAAATATACAATACTGGCACCCCGAGACTAAGCTGCGGTGCACACATACTCTGCTATCCAATCCCGGTACATCACGTACATAAGGACCACGTATTCCGAATCTCTCAGCAATCTCTTTCAATAAACAACAATCACACATAATGGAGGCGAACATAGTTCACATCACATGGGTCACACACATACCTACGCTCCCATGATCAGCATACTTATTAACTTCTCAATAAGTCCTTCTCTGACCTATGTCCTCGAGGTACCAATCTAAATCCCCCCCGTAGGCACACAAAGATAAGATGGCCCTGATCGAACGCCGACCTCCCGTGATAGCAAGTATGGTAGGTATGTTACACACAAATAACTACATATACCAAGAATTCACACATCTTCGATATCCCATAATATTAATAGAGGTATATTTCTCATTCTTATACCATCATTTCATGTTACACGTTTATAAGTCCCCGATTTATATACATTTAAAGTTATCAACTCTTCTCACGTCGTAATTTTAGTTACTTATACCCTAACCCATAAATGTCATCCGGTTTACTACTTAATCCCAAGTTTAAATCCTCAAGGTACTTCCAATCTCACAAATATATCCACTAGTCAATAAAAGAAGGTTAACACTCAATTATATAAGACTACTAGAAGTTTTAAATAAAATCAGGCCTAAAAAGGCATTCTGTCAACTCGTTAGTAATCTCGTTCGAACGAGGTCATTCAAACGAATGGCTTCGAATGAACTACCAACTCGTTAGAGGGGTACTTTCATCTCGTTAGAAGTCTCGTTCGAACGAGGTCGTTCGAACGACCTGGGCAGGTCTTCTAACGAGATGGCAGAATACGCCCAGAAAATTCCCAATTCGTTTTCCTCAATTTTTCTCTTCTCTAAATTCATTCTAAGATCATCCCAATCGCATTTTTATGTTCTTAAACTTCACTAAATCCTCTTAGGTCGTTTCTTAACATATTTTTGGGGTTAAATCCTCCTAATCAACATGTAATTATCATTAATCCCCATATATTATCCCAAACCCTATGGACATGAACCCAGAATTTTATTATGCCTAATTACTCATCATAAATCCGTTTTTAAATCATCAAAGTTAAGTCTTCAAATACCAAATTCGTCCATAACCATTCTACATGCAATTCCTAACCCAACTTTAGACTTTCTACAGCAATTTCATTAGTTTTCCTCAAAACTTTCAAGACAAAACAGTTTCTACACTAAACATGGAAGAAATATTCAATGCACTTAAAAATATCAAAACACTTGCCTCGGATTTGTTCTTTAGATGTGTTGCCGGTGTTTCAAGGTTGATTCTTCCCTCTTTATGGTCACAATCTCTTCCAAAAATGATGGTGTTGGGTATTTTTGGTTTGGAACTCTATGATAACTCCTCTCTAACTCCCGGTGCCCACTTCTAATGCTTTTGGCTGGTAATGTCCTTAGTGGCCCCTTTAAAAATATAAATATAAACTCTAAATTTCGTGGGTTTTAATTCCCTTATTTTTAAAATTACCAAACTACCCTTCTAGGTAGCCGGTTTGGCCTAAAAATGCCCCGGGACCCAATCTAAACCCCCGGCTAGTGTTTTCTGACTATTTCGACCCTTCCGGACACGTTGGTAAACTCAAAATGACCATTCGGTTGATAAAAAATATAAATTACTTTTTAATCTAATGAAATTCATTCCTGATACGACTGACACGCGCGTCCCAACTTAATTTTCCAAATTGTCGTGTTTCAGCCTCGCGACAACTTTAATATTTTCAATACTCATATATTACCATATGTACTCAGAAATATACAATTTTTGACATCATAATCAAATACTAACTCACATCTCGCTAGTATTTATATCCGGATTAATTCCCAATTAATTCTCATTTAATTAAATTAATCCCTTAAATAAAAATTACGGGGTATTACATGCGGTCTCTCATGGATGTTTGCTATTTTCCTTTTTATTTTCCCCATGATATGTGTGCATGTGTATGTATATAGTGGAGATAGGAATCCTCGACTTGTATCATGGGAGAGATAAAGCGAGTCATCCTAAGGAAGGTATATAAATAATATTATAAAGATTTACGCGATTACCCCTACGTTGATCGTTATAATGCAACGATAACGCATATGGATTAATACGTCATTAAGAACAAGTATATAGAATATAAGAAAATTGGATTTAGAGAAGATAGAAAATGAGAGAGAAAGTGAGAATAAGAATCGAGTCTTGGGTTTTACCCCGAGACGCCTATGTAGCCTATAAAGGCATCAAAGTTCACGTAGTTCGCATACAAAATGAGGGGTGGGGTTTATCCCATAAATCCAAATGGGGGATCTCTTATTTGTGAGTGTGTGTGTGTGTGTAGAAAAAGTGTTTTTAGTTGTGAGAAAAGTGTGAGAAAAAAATATGAGAATCCCTATTTGGAATTTATGAGCAAACCTTATTTTTTCTTATTTTTTGGGTTTTATTTATATGAGAATAAGGTATGAGCAATAATACTAAATAAAAAGTATATTAGTATGTGTGAGATCAGATAATAAAAGTGCTAAGTAATAAAACAAGTTATTGCAAATTTAAGAGAATTTGAAGAGAAAGTTGAGAAAGTTGAACCTTCTTGAAGATCTTGATCTTGAATGTTGGAGAGCAACCCTTGCACTTGGATGATGGTGGAGAGTGGCTAATTCACCAATTTTGATGAAAAGGATGATGAAAAGTGGAAGTTAGAAAGGGATTTGGATGTTGAAATCGCGCGGTCTTCGAGAGAGGTTTTTGGGATTCGCTGAGAGCGATTTTTATCAGATCCGGGCTCCCTTTGCAAATAAGGTGAAGGCCTCCTTTTATAGGCTTAGGTCACTACCCATCATCATAGACCTGGTCCTGCCTATCGGCACCTGCCGATAGGCAGGGTCTGGAACCTGCCATTTGGTAGTGTATTTCATGCATTTTCAGAAAATTAGCTGCCGAGGGAAAACCGTTGGTCAGAATCGTGCATGGGGTGGACCGTTGGAAAGTTAATTCAGAGACCTTTGAAAGTCCTTTGGACCTCTCCTGGGTTCGGGAGTTAACTTTGGGTCAAATATGACTCAGAAGCGTTTGTCGGTCCATTGGACGGGGAATCATCCGGACGCAAACAGATCGTTCGTCCGCATGGTAAGTCCGAATAATGCACGGGATAGACCATTGGAAATGTTAGGATATGTAATTTAACATTACAAAGAGTTTGACCCGGTTTAGGGAGTTGACTTTGGTCAACCGTCCCTGGAAGCATTCGGTGACCTCTTGGAGTCCAACGAATCGTTCGTCCGCATAGTAAGTCGGAATCACACACGGAGTGAATCATTGGAAAGGGGTTTAAATGACCTTCAAAGATTCATTTAGTCTCGATCAAGCTGAAGAGTTGACTTAGGTCAAACAGAGCCCGGGAGCGCCCGGTGGCCTCTAGATCAAGTTTCGGATGCAAACGGATCGTTCGTCCACATGGTAAGTCAGAATCGCGCACGGGAAAGACCGTTGGAAAGGGATTTTAGTGCCCTTCTAAGATTCATTCAGTCTCGATCTAGCTGAAGAGTTTGACTTTTTGGTCAAACGGAGCTGGGAGTGCCCGATGCCTTCTAAGTCAGTACTCAAGGTATGACCTAGGTTTGTAGTGATGAAGGGAGGTACTAGGGACCTAAGGAGAGTTTATGGGGTAACAGAATGGGGTTTCCACAGAGCCCCTCGACTGGTGAGTTTAGAACAAATGATAATCGTCGAATAGACACCACATGATGCTTTTGATGGAGTATGGCCGATTCAGAGGGCCGAGGCTGATTCTGAGGACCTGAGGGGTATGTCGGGGATGACTAATTTTATGGCTCAAAGCCAAATCTATGGGCTTAAGTGAAGATCTAATAACCAAGGTCAATTTTGATTTAAGAGTGGTGACGACCAAGGACCGAGGTCAATTCTGACATAAGAGTGGTGACGACTGAGGACTAAGGCCATTTCTGACCTAACTCAGGTGATGATCCAAGACCGAGGTCAATTCTGACCTAAGAGTGGTGACGACCAAGGATCAAGGACAATTCTTACCTAACCCAGGTGACGATCCAAGATTGAGGTCAATTCTGACCTAAGAGTGGTGATAACCGAGGATCGAGGCCATTTCTAACCTAACTCAAGTGACGATCCAAGACCGAGGTCAATTCTGACCTAAGAGTGGTGATGACCGAGGACTGAGGTCAATTCTGACCTAATTCAGGTGACAATCTAAGACCTAGGTCAATTATGACCTACAAGTGGTGACGACCGAGGACTGAGGTCAATTCTGACCTAACTCATTTGACGATCCTAGACTAAGGTCAATTCTAACCTAAGAGTGGTGATGATCGAGGACCGAGGTCAATTCTGACCTAACTCAGGTGACGATCAAAGACTGAGGTCAATTTTGACCTAAGAGTGGTGACGATCGAGGACCAAGGTCAATTATGACCTAACTCAGGTGACGATCAAAGACCGAGGTCAATTCTGACCTAAGAGTGGTGACGACCGAGGACCGAGGTCAATTCTGACCTAACTTAGGTGACAATCCAAGACCGAGGTCAATTATGACCTAAGAGTGGTGATGACCGAGGATCGAGGTCAATTCTAACCTAACTTTGGTGATGATCTAAGATCGAGGTCAATTATGACCTAAGAGTGGTGACGATCGAGGACCGTGGTCAATTCTGACTTAAGTCAGGTGACGATCCAAGACCGAGGTCAATTCTGACCTAAGAGTGAATAAAGATTGGATTTTAATTCTGCTGGAGAAAGTGCCTTGTGGTTTTGATCTGAGCTGGGGAGTTGATAGCTAGGGAAGCTTTTGTTTCTTTAGGAGGCCTCAAAAGGGGGAACAACCAATTTTGGTGCTGTAAAAACTCCGCTGGGGGAAGTCATCTGGCGATCCTTAGAGATCCTCCGGGGCTTTTCCAGGAGGAGATTCACTTGGTTTTTGAGTATTCCGCTGGGAAAGAGGGGTTCCACTGAGGGAATTCAAAATTTTCCTGGTGAAAACGTTATAAATCCTTCCTGGTATTTTTAGGAATTTTCTGAGGATTATTCGGGGCTTTTTGGTATTTTCTGGGAATTTTTGTACGAAATTTGAGGGAGGTGCCGGTCGGCATGGTATGAGGGGTGCCATTCGGTAGTGGCACAAACTTTTGGACTTCCTCGAGAAGGTAAGGAGTCAGTGTCGATCGGTATGGTTGGGGTCAGTGCCGATCGGCATAGCGTTTGGCATCCTATATAAAGGGGGCGAATCCCTTCATTTTTTCATAGCTTCTTTGATTTCTCTCTTTCTGCGATTTCTCTGCAAATCGTTCTAGCATTCCGATCTTCAAGAAATGATCGCTTTTGTGAGCTCTGCAGTCCATAGGGAGTGGTTGACCGTTGATGACTGGGAGAATGTGGAGTGGAGGGCCAGAGCGCCTCTTGCCTTGGGGAGTGAGAACTCCTTTGATGCGTTTGAGCCTGCTGCGGATGAGCGAACTTTGCTGCGGGAGCCGTCGTGCCATTGCTCTTCGAGATTGAATACTGACGGTTATGTAAGTAACCTGACCTTTGGCATTCCTTTCTTTTTGGTGATTTTTCTCTCTTTCTTGACTTCTGATGAGATTTTTCCTTTTTACCAGTCTGATATTTCTTTGAAAAACATGCGCGCCCGCGGGACGACAGGGCTCAGGGATGTCTGGGAGCATCTCCCACCTGTGGTACGTTAGGTGATATCATCAGCGGGTTTTGGGAGGTTGGCATCTACGCTGGATGAGATGCCTCCTTCGACATCGGTCCTGTGCGCTTTGGGGGAAAGTTAGTGGGATACTACTCACACCTTTCATTTCAGCTTCGGGGAGATGACTGTGAATCCCATAGATGTGCAGCAGCTGCTGGGGATGGATTGTGATGGAGAGAAGATAGAGGTGGATCGCTCTTTGCGGGTGAGACCGGAGGCAGTGCGTGCGTCACTTGGTGATGTAGCGAGGATAGTTTCTGGGGATTCTATCCGGTTGTCTCTGCTGAAGGATGTTTTGTTGGGCAGGGTGATTGACTTGGAGGACGGGATGCAAGTGAGGCAGATGGCCAGGTTATTTATTTTACTGGTGTTGGGAGGTTTTATGGTGGCGTCAAGCAGCGACGTCGTCCATTTATGGTTCTTACCGTACTTGAGGATGTTTTCGAACATCCCATTATATGATTGGGGGAGTCTGACTTTGGCGACCCTTTACTCTTCTCTGGATGCATTCAGCCAGTGCTGTCGGCAAATCTTTACTGGAGCCACGTACTTTCTTGAGGTATTCTTCAGTTTGCGCATTTCTTTTCATGCATTCGCATTTTCCTTTCATGAATTCGCATTTTCCTTATGCGTCTCTTTTTGTTTGTGAATTCTTATCTTTGACAGACGTGGTTTTATGAGGTGATTGGGTGCAATACCCCGCTGATCGCTATGAAGGATAACACTGTTGGGGACTCCTGTCGATTGTATCAATGGCGTAAGGCTAATCATCACTCGAAGGGATCTCTCTCTCTAGAGGCGGTGCGTCAGGTCTTGAATGACCTAACCAATGGTAGGGTAAGACTCTTTCCATTTTTAGTCTTAATTTTTGCGCCTTCTGATCTTGTATTGATTTATGCCTGCTTGGAGATTTTTAGGTGACCTTTTATCCCTGGGGACATCTATTTAAGATGCGGGGACGACCGGGCTTGCTATCCCTGAGGTTACTGCGCTCGGACAAGTCTTATCTCGATGGGACCTTTATGGGGGATATTGACTTGTACCCTAGAAGATAGATATCCTTGGTACAGGCTATCGATGTGATAGTTCAGACGGTCCTAAAAGACGCAGGCATGTGCCATCCTCTTAGAGACTTGGAATCTATTCTTCGCCTCAATATTGTTTGTGTATTTATGTTAATACAATTCGAGAGTGATTCCGAATGTATTCCCCTTAATATGAGTGATATGGGGCTTTGGATAGTAGAGTATGCACGCACAATAGTTTTATGTGGGGTGCTGTTATTTTATATATATTATACGAGTAGTTAATATATATATGAGATTTGGAAATTTGGAAACTACCTACTTTGATTTGATAAGTAGGACATGGTTGATGACTCAAATAGTAAATACTTGTTTTGTGAAAGTATAATATGTTACTGAGAAACTTTATAAATTAATAAAAAGCTAAAACGAGAGTTGTGCTGCTAATTGGAAACATTCTTTTTAAACAATAATATTGTTCGGTTTTGAAATTTTATGAGTAAATTAAGATACGCTAAATTATTGGAAAGGTTAGTATGATAAAATGATAGGATAAACCGTTGGGAAAGTTAGTGCGATAGGTGTGAACATTAGAAGAGAGGTGAGTATTTCTCAAGAGAGTGACGCACTAATATGTTGTTGCATTGGCCTGTATCAATTTAATTACTTGCTAAACGTATTTTAAATCCAACACACTTTCGGGCTCTGACCCGTTTCTCTCTCTCTCCCTCTCTTTTATATATATGTATGTATTACAGGTGCCCAGCCACAGGGGCGTCTTGCTTAGGATCTCTTGGAAGGAATGCGCTGCAGCTTAGGTGGGAGTTGCAGGTCTCTTGATTAGACGACTTCATTCATTCGGATCCACTCTTAATACTTTCACTAGTTGAGCATGTGTAGCTCTTTCCATTATTCCATTGTTATTGGGACATTTGTATTTCAGTTATTTCCAGTATTGTTACTATGGATTTATTCAGTTTAGTTATGTGATTTTAGATTTCGTATGCTGTCATTCGATTGACGAATGTATTCTATTACTTGGTTTATGTTGCAGAATTTAATGTGGTGTGATTCTTACTTATTGAATGTTGTTAATAAAATAAATAAATCTTTTTCTTTAAATAAAATTTGGATAGTTATGTATGAAAATGGTTTTGACACTTAGCTTAATTATTTAGGGTGTTAAATTGGAAAAAAAAATTTATCGACAGTGACGCTGAGAATGAACCAACTGTTCACCTTGATTTAATTTAATAAAGGAGTGATCGCCCGGTATTTAATTAGGCGGGGTGTCACATTTATGAAGAATACTATAGGACTGGGAACTCGAGGAGGCTGAGGATTTTTTCTACTGGTTGGGAGAGGCCCCAGGTCCAACGGAGGGGGATGATGAATTGAAGTGGTTGTCCGGAGCGAATGAGGTCTTCACAGTGAGGGGGTACTATTTCTTATTGGGTGGAGGTGACAATCTAAGTTCTTATTTCCCATGGAAGCAAGTTTGGATGGTAAAAGGCCCTCTAAAAGGGATATTTTTCGTTTGGACTGCAGCAAAGCAGGCTATTTTTACAATTGAGAAGGCGCTTCATGACTAGGCATTGTTGGCTATGTAAGAAGGCTGAGGAGAAGATTAATCATTTACTTTTGCATTGTAAGGTGGCAAAAGGCCTATGGGAGGTTTTCTTTTCTCTTAGTAGGATCTCGTGGCTCATGCCTGAGTTGGAAGTTTGACATCCTCCTAAAAGGTGGAAAGACGATCGAACAGTGTGGCGTTTGGTTCCATACTGCATTTTTTGGCCCATATGGTACGAGAGAAAATCGAGATGTTTCGGAGGTGTGGAGATGGACCCATCTAGAATCCGATACAATTTTCTATATACCTTATTTGTATGGTATAAAGAACACTTTGTGGCCACGCTTCCTAATATTCTTGAGTTTTTGGAAGTCTTGTATAATTATGTTTAGCTAGTTAGGTTTGTTCCTAGCTCCGTTTGTGATATTTTTCCTATTGTAATGCATACTATCTGTATACGGGTTTCGCCCCTTAGCGGTTTATTTAATATGCATCATTTATTTATCTAATAAAGAAAAAAAATTAAAAAAAGTAGGTGGCGGTAGTGTAGGGGAAAATCCACTATTACTTGATACGATATCTACTGCATAGATTGTCTTCCATTTTTAGCTTTTGCTACTTGTGTTACGCACCTACCAGTATCTTTGTCGCAACTATTATGTTTTCTGTTCATTATAAAAAGATTAAGATCAAACATAATTTTTTTTAGGTCATTGTTCACAGTTCTTTTATGGCAATTAAAATTCTTCTCGTGTAAGTTATAACTAGAGAAGCTCGGGGACGAAGCTACCTTATGGTTGAGGGGGACATGGTCCCCTAAATTTCTTGAGAAACATTCTATTACGTGTACTCTTTATACGCTTTTCGATAGTATTGAAGTGAAATAATACCCCATATGAATGGTCTTTCGCCTATAAAAAGTTGTTGTAATAAGATTACATTAACCATTGTTAACTAATAGGTTTTCTCGTTATTTTCCCCCTTTATTTATTTTTTCTATGTACTCTGATGAAACTAGCTTAATTTTTCTCCTTTGCAGTCTTATCAATATACAATTTTGTAAATTATAAAGGCAAATATTATCACTGCTTAATTAATATCTAACCATTGATGATAATGCCCAGGATTTGTTATTTACTTTAATTTGACAATATCTCTTTCCTTGATATCTGAAGTTCGTAAAATTAAAAATAGGATAAAAATAGCTCTCTTATAAACACATTATAACATGAGAAGTATTACTATTTATGTTGTAATATAAAATAAAATTCATCAACATATTAGATTATCGAAATTACCTTATAAAATAATTATAGTAACTGTGTACCTGAATCCATAGTGATTATTGAGACTAGGGGGTGGGAGGCCTTCCACAGACTAATCCCTCTCTCTATGAGTTCTCTCTCATTGATGGGAATGAGTAGGAGAGTCTTTGAGTGAATTAGCCTTGGGGATCAGAATCCTTCATTATATTTATAGACATATAATTAGAACCCCATAAATTCTAATTAGCTGACTCTTGAGTAACCAATAGGTGACTCTTGAGTAACCAATAGATGACTTTTGGGTAACCACACATTTTTGATTCCATACTTACTACTGATGTCTTTTGAGCTTTCCTAATTAGATTAATTCATTTGCCCATTTAAAAATTGAAGCTCAAATATAATAAGTATTTTAATATGTGAGCCCACATTAAATTATTTGGAATATATAAAATATTCCAACAATCTCCCACTTGGGCTACGTAATAATTACGAATGTAATTATATTCAATAACCTTATGTGCGCACCAAATTTCTTTCTATTCTTAAGACATCTCCCGAATCAATCTCGTCCATCTCCTATACCAGTATGAGACCAAAGCGCCCTTCGTTACATTTATGTGGTAAATCGATCCATCAATGATCACCACACCAAATATATTCAACGACATAGATCAAATATGGATATGTGGCTGAAAATTACATGCAATGTGATCTCATACATACATATTTCCAATTGGTCCTAACTTTATTCTGTAGTGATATCAAACCTTAGTCTTTTAAACCTTATGTTATACCACAATTAAAAGACAATACATTCAGAGTAAACAATAAAATGAAAATATCATCAACTTTATTCTGTAGAAAATTGATACATACATAAAGTATCTGAGTAGTGTCAAATGAAGGAACATTAAACTAAATAGAACTCCCACTAAAGCTTAATATAATCAAACTGAACAATACCCATATGGGTAGTGTGCTCTTGAAAGACCTCGGGTGGTAAGCCTTAGTAAGCAGATCCACGAGCACGGAGTTTGTTATTATATGTTCAATAGACACTATCTTACTCTGAACTCGTTCCTTAACAAAAAGAAATTTAATGTATATGTGCTTAGACTTCAATAAGCTTCTATTGTTATTCGAATATAGAATTGCTGAATTATTGTCACAATATATTTGCAGTGGTTTTTCAATGCTATCCAAAATATACAGCCCAGTGATAAAATTTAGTAGCTATATCGCATGATTTGTTGCCTCATAACAGGCTATGAACTCTACTGCCATAGTGGAAGGTGCAATGAGTGACTACTTAACACTCCACCGAAAATACCACCTCGAGACAATGTGTATACATAGCCAGAAGTGGATCTCTTAGTTTCTTGGCAACCCGCAAGATAGGCATTAGAATACCCAATGATCTCCAAATTATCTCACTTCCGATAGATGAGCATGTAATTTTTTATTCCCTATAAATGCATCATAACCCATTTAGATTGTTTCTAGTGATCCATTCCAGCGTTACTCATATATCTACCTTACATACCCATTATGTACACTAAATCCCAATGCGTACATACTTGAGCATACAAAAGTCTCCTAATAGCTAAAGCATAAGGAACCTTTTTTCATTTATACATTTTCAGTCTCATTCCTGGGGCATTGACAGAGACTAAACTTATCTCCCTTAGCAACAGGAGTATCTCCGTGTGTAAAAAACTTCATGTCAAATCTAGAGAAATCTTCTCGATATAGCTCTTTTAGGATAATCCAAGGATACCCTGAGAATGATCTCGGTGTATCTTAATTACCAAAACAAAAGAGGCATCCCCAAGATTTTTCATTTCAAAATTCTTAGTTAGAAATCTCTTTGTTTCTTGCAATGAGCATATATCGCTGCTAGCCAATAGTATATCATTGACATAGAGCACAAAGAAGTTAATTTTATCATATATAGATTTCTTGAGTTTACAAACTATAGACTTTGGATCAACTGAGATCAACTGGGTCAAAGTTTACGTGTTGCACCATATGCATGGTTTCCTCAATGTTACCATTAACAAAAGCCATCTTAACATGCATCTAATGATGCAGCTCTAAATCAAAATGATCTATAACTGCTCATGAGGTTGTTGAGTTTGCTCTTCTGGAATAATTCTTATATTTTGAGTAGGGAAGTCCTCATTGTTGTCTCCTTCAACACTGTCAGCAGGCTGAATAATATGTGGGAGATGAATTGATTCCTCTTCGAAGACAACATTCTTATTCTTAACCGTATCTTCCCCCTCAAACGCAACATCCTCAAGAAATCTCACATTTCCTATTTTCAAAAAAGGACTTAGTTGAGGGATCAAAGAACTTGAAACCCCTCAAGCGTTCAGTATACCCAAAAAAATAGCAGCTAATAGTTCTTGAGTCCAGTTTCTTTTCAATTAGCCTATAAGGCCTTACCTCAGCTGGACACCCCTAAATGTGTAAATCTTTAATGACAGGTTTTTAGCCTATCCATAGTTCATAAGGGGATTTAGCTACCATTGTACAACGTACTCTATTTAGAATATATACTGCAGTCTTAAGTTCCTCTCCCTAGAATAAATCTGGAAAAGAAGAATGATCAATCATACTTCTTACCATGTCCTTAAACGTTCTGTTTCGTCTCTAGAAATTTGGAAAAAGGTTCTAGACGTTGTTCACCTGATCTATCATATCTGCCATAGTATGCACCGCCACAGTCAGATTTGACAACTTTAATCTTCTTGCCTAGTTGATTTTCAACTTCGGCTTTGAAGGCCTTAACCCGTCCAAAGCTTGAGACTTCTCATGAATTAAATATAAGTACCCATAATGATAATAGTTGTCTATAAAAGTGATAAAATACTATTGGCCATTCCATGAAGCCGTAGGGAATGGACCTCAAATGCCAGAATGTATCAATTCTAAGACAATCCTAACTCCTTTTGGAACTTAATATCCTTATGTTTGTCTGTTTCCCCGTTATATGCTCAATACAAACATCACAAACATCAAAGTCTGTGAAATTAAGGGATTGAAGTATTCCATCTGACACAAGTCTCTCTATTCTCCTTTTGGAGATATGACCTAAACACTTGTGCCACAAAGAAACGAACTTCTCATCCGTTAATTTTAATTTTACATGGTTTCATTAAATGAAGCATTGGTGTTTAATAAATATAATCTATCAATTAAATAACCAGTCGCAACCAAAGTAGAATTTAGAAAGAGAGTAGCTTTATTATTTTCAAGTGAACAAGAATAACTATATTTGTCCAAAACAAAAAATAGAAACCAAGTTCCGTCTAAAAAACGGTACTACATAGGTCTTTATTAATTCAATAAAATGCAAGTTTCAAAAGATAATAAAAAGGTCCCAATTACTTCAATTTTAACTATTTTTCCATCACCCTTATAGATGAATCTTTCAGCATCATTTGGAGGTCAGCTCCACAGGCAACCATGCATAGACCTACTTACATGAGTAGTAGCACTTGAATTTACCCATCATGGCTAGGTCTAAAAGCCAAATTAACTTCCAAACAAACCAAAATGAGAAGTGTACCTTTATTTACACACCATGTGATGTAATTAGAACAATCATTATTCACATGCCCAGGTTTTTGGAAAAGAAACAAGAAAATTGTGAATCCTCAACTTGTTTCTTTTGTTGAACTTTAGGTTTGGGTTGTGAAGTTACAACTGCAGTACCCTTATCATTTGTCCTTTTCCTCTTTATGTTCCTTGAGGTAGATGTAATATGAGCAATTTCAGTTGTCTTTTCTCGCTTCAACCTTTCCTCTTCTTGCACACAATGTGAAATGAGATCATCTAGAGTACATTTATCCTTTTGAGTATTATAACTCACTATAAATTGTCCATAATGTGCAGGAAGAGATTTCAATAACAGATGCACGAGCAAGTTACCATACAGCTCTAACCTTAGTCCTTTAAGTTTTGAAGTGATGTTAGACATCTCCATAATGTACTCCCTTATGTCCTTTACCTTTATACTTTATTTGGATAAGGTTTGCTAAAAGCGTACATGTCTTAGTATTTTCGTTATTTGCAAAATGATATTCAATATCTTAAAGAAAACTTTTGGCAGTAATCTCATCGGACATACCACCCCTGAAATCTTCTAGAACATTGCGCTTTAACATCATTAGACTTAAGCGATCAGAACAATTCCACTTCTCAAAGTTCGCTTTATTCGTAAGAGGAGCGGGTTGTTCCTTCCTTATCGCATAGTCTAAATTTATGAAACTGAAAACTATAAGAATGTCCTCTTTCCAGTTCTTAAAGTTTGTACCGTTAAGCACATGAATTGAGGTCATGTTGGCAGTAATATTAACAAAATAAGCAGTAACTTAATTCGAAAGAACAAATAAATTACAAAAGCTCCAATTTAAAATTTATGTCATGGCATATTATAATAAAATAAACTGATAAGTACAGGACATAAATTTTATATAACTGTAATGGTGGAATGGTGGACCCATCAATGAGAGACCTAGCACAACATTAACATTTAGTCTTTGAACATAAATATTAACTTGTAAGTGGTACTCTCAGTCCAAAAAAAAATATTGAGAGTAAATCCGGTCAACTTTGGCCTGATTAATTGTACATTATAGATCTATAAAATACCTAACCTTCCTTTGGGCCAATTAATTGTCCACGTGAAAACTATAGAATTATCACATATTTAATTTTGCATGTATATTTATTATTCAACCAAATAATAATCTTCCTTTGGGTCGATTATTACCCGCAGGAATAATAAATATATTAACATCATTTTTATATCTCAAAATAAATTAATCTATGCAATAGATGTTACTTTGGCAACGCATTACTTTAATTAATTCATTTCAAGATATAATACAATTTTGGTATTTTTTTTAAGAAAATACCCCGAATGGGAATCAAACTTTATTAAAAATCTGAAACCAAATGATTTTTAATTAAATATGCAAGCATTTGGTACACCTAATTTTATACTTTCCTTAGTTTCCAAAAAAAAATATGCATTTGGAAATAATTCTCACAAAAAAATTGATTTGCAAAGAATTCCCACAAACATTAAGTTAGAATTAAATCCAAAAAAAATGAATTGAGTGCTCATTTATTTTTCCAAAACTAGAAATTTTTGAGTTATCACTACAGTGACATAATCAATCTCTTCAAGATGACTCTCCAATTCGTGGAATCGCAAAATCAATTTTTAATCGAGAGTTATTAGTATTGTCATTATTACCAAAAATGGAAAAAATGCGTTTTAGGGGTCTAAACGATGTCAAATCGTCGAGATAGGGAGGTGCCCATTATTTACAATGGATTTTGTTTATTTCGACGTTTCCAGGTGACCACCAAAATTTTGTAAAATTCTGAATAAGAAAACTTTGTCGTTGAAACGTCCCTCAAATTCTAAATCAAGATTTCAACAATTCTCATATTAATTTTAAAAAAAAATGAATTAATCCATCTAAATCCATTATGAATTAAACCATTTTGAGGAAAATAAAAAATCACCTTGGATTAACAATCCTTAATCAATTTGGGACTGTGATTATGAAAATTATCACAAATCATACATAAATTCTACATAGAATCCTAAAAGTCATATGGGTTCTAACTCGATCATATATATGATAAATCAAACAAAATCACATCTAAATTACAATCACAGTACCAATCCCAATAATCCAATATGAAGAAGCTCTGATACCACTTGTTGGAATATTAAATAAAATTCATCAACATATTAGATTATTGAAATTACATTATAAAAGAATTATAGAAACTGTGTACCTGAATCCATAGTGATGATTGAGATTATAGGGTTAGAGGTCTTTCATAGACTAATCCCTCTCTCTATGAGTTATCTCTCATTGATGAGAATGAAGAGGAGAGTCTTTGAGTGCATTAGCCTATGGGACGAGAACCCTTCATTTTATTTATAGACATATAATTAGAATCCCATAAATTCTAATTAGTTGACTTTTGAGTAATCAATAGGTGACTTTTGAGTAACACGACTCTTGAGTAATTAATAAGTGACTTTTGGATAACCACACATTTCAGATTGAGCTTACTTAATGAGATCACTTCATTTGCCCATTTAAAAATTGAAGCTAAAATATAATTACTATTTTAATATGTACACCCACATTAAATTATTTGAAATATATAAAATATTCCAACAATTTATACATGATTTAGTGACACTTTTAATTTTTTCGCCTTACCCGTTTAACAATTTTATGGGACTTTGAGGTAAGTGAGATTCCACAAACTAACGGGATAAAAAGCATTACTCAGGATACTCATATCTGGTCCAATCGAACAATAATATAATCATATTTACACCTCCTTATTTCTCATCAAGCTAGGCCTAAAAGATTCACAACATAATTAAAAATTAAGATCTAGAGTAAAAAGAAAATTCAGAATGAGTGCTAATATTCCACCTTATAATAAAAATGAAATATTATTTACATAAGAAAAAAAATAGAGTAAACTTTCCAATATTCCATGTGTCTTCAAACAGGAAAACTAAAACCCTAATAATCCAACTAATAATTGAAGCTATATAACCTAGTAGTTATTGAACAACTGCAAAAAAGTTATCAAAACATCTAGATGGTATTACTTAGATAGATATCCAGTAAAGCATCTCCCCATCTCTAAAGAGAGAAAGGCGTCGTAAGAAGCGTATTTCACCTGTTGGGGCATTAAAAACTCATTATCCCACATGCTCGTAGAGATCTTATTCGGTTTGAGTTCACCCAAGGACAAAATAGAATAAAATACAACAACTATCAATTGTTGATTCCTCAACCATTCCCAACCATTCCTATTATACAGGGCCACCAAGCCCCCCAAATCAACCGCGTTAGACACCACCAACTATTAATCTTTGGACAAACTCACGACGTCATGGTCCATGCAAAAGAATGTGTTGTTAAACTTGATAAGGAAGTCTTTGAGGGACTCGATCACCAACTTATTTGGTGAGTTGGCAATTTGAAAGACGAGGCAGCGACAGTTAACAAATATTTGGAGGCTGGCAACGGTGTTTTTACAGCGCTCAATGGAGATTCTGACGAGGCTACTTTTACTTTTACGGGAGATGGACGATATTCAATTGTTCACCACGAAAGGTGTGTGGGTGACGGTGGTGTAAATCCTTACCCCTTCTATGTTGTCGTGCATGGATATGACGATGTAGGTTTTATGGGTGTCGTGCGACTTGTAGTCTTGTATGCTCAATTTACTTTCGCTATAAGCGTCCCTGATGGCTGTGTGGCTATCGTTACAGTACCAGTACATATTGTCTAAGAGAGAGAGAGAGAGAGATTGTGTGCATCTGAGGTAAATCGACCTTATGGTTTACAAAACTTATATAAGAAACACTAAACCTTAACCTGTAAGTAAATCGACCGTATCGAATATTGCATATTTCCACCCTATATCTTTATGCATTCTAGCACTTTTACGATCCTAAATGCTTATATTTAAGATCATTAACCAGAAAACCTTGGATTTGGATATATACATGCTTTGTAGGGGTTAATAGTGCTTTTGTAGGTATTGGATTGCTAAAAGTGAGTATTTATTGCATTTTGAAGAAGTTCTATCGTCGGATGCAACTTTAAGGGTATTTTAGTCAATTCACATTTCTTCTCCATCTCATGAAAATTCTACGAATGTGTATTTCATTGAGTTAGCATCGTGTGGTCGTAAACGGTGCATCGTTTGGAGATCAAATGAAGAAGATATGGTCGTTTCCATTTGTAACTTCCCCCCTCTTCATGGACCAAAATTTGCCAAAAATAGAGTGCCGGTCGATCGGCCTTCAGACCCCGATCGACCGCGATTTGAGACTTTTCTTTGGATCAAATACAGAAGGTTTGGACCTGCTCGATCGATCGATCGATGGCCTTGGTCGATCGATCGATCCCCCCAGATATTTGCCCCTTCGGTTCCTTTTCTTTTCTATTTTTAATTCCACTTACTATATGAACCAATTTTGTTGTAATAATCAAATAGTTAAATATATTACATTTTAGATCGTTAAATATATTACATTTTAGGTTGAGGGCTTTGAGAGCTCTTTCTTCTTCCTCATTTGGTTGACACCTATTTGGGTTTGTAAGTTACACTTTTCTTTACCCTCTCCATCAATATAGTTTGTATTTCCTAAATTTCTTGCTTTCTAATTTAGTTTACATGCTTTCATTTAGTTTCTTTGTAGTGTAGATTTATCGCATTTATTTACCACTTTCCTTTATCGCATTTTTAATATGCTTTCTAGCTAAATTAGTCTAGGTTGTGTCAGATTGAACTCATTTTGGGTTGACATGTTGCTTTACTTTGGTGATGGAGTTTACGGGTCTATTTCAGGTACGTTGTCCTAATTATTACGTCTAGGGTATTTGCCGGGTCATATCATGTATGTTCCGTGCTTAAGACCTTGCGTACATAATTTTCGGGGTATTTGTTGATGTCAAAATCGTATTAGGCTTTTATGCGAATTTAGGGGTGTGACAACTCTTTATTTAAATAACTGTCGAAACGAGATGCATTTGTAATAACCCGTCGACCCATGTAACCATTTTTTACTAATTAACTCGGGTGAGAGATATTCGACGCAAACTATAGTTTTACCGTTTTGTTAATCTAGTTTCAATACACTCGCCTAGATCAATCCTTTCCCTTTCTGCATCTTTTCCTTTTTGTTGTAATTTATCTTTTACGCTTTTATTTAGGAGTACAAAACCATATAAATTCTATCAACTCCTCTCTGTGGATTTTCGACACCCGGACTTGGTCGCTATACTCACCCATTGAGTGTGGTCATAAGTTTAGGTTTTTGTATAGAGCTGGTGAGCCGAATATAACACGACCGATGCGTAGGTGACTCTCGCGCCGCGGCAAAACCCAGGCTATCAAATGGCGCCATTGTCGGGGATAAGTTTGTTTTAGAATTTATTTGTTTTACTATTTCGTAATATTTTCTTTCTATTTGTATTGTTGCCTAACATTTTTATAGGACTTCTACATTTGAGCACCCAGAAATGCTTGAATTCATCGCGCGTGCATCTACTTTGTGGAATTCTCCATTTGGAGCCATTTTTGGGGGTAAGCATGTATTATTCCAATTCTTTTGGTAATCGTTATTATAGTTCTCAAAATGCCCGTAATCCTATGACTTTCGGTCAATACTTAGGGTCCCAAAATATTACAAATTCAAAAATGACTTTGGGCAAGTATAAAGAAATTTAAAATTTGGGTTATTGGAATTTTGAGGAGGATGATAACGATTTCGTGCCTCTACTTCCTTATAATAGGAATTTTGAAACGAATTGCAATAGTTTTCAAAATTCTTATAATAATAAGTTTAATTTTAAGTCTGATGATAATTTTCTAAGTTCCCATTTTCAAGAATCCGCGCCTCGGCCTATGATTTTTGGCGAGGTCTTGCGTATGCTTGAGAATGAGAAAATTGAAAATCGTTATCGGGAAGAAAATCTTTATTGGGATCATGAGTTGGATTTATTATTTGAATCTGACGACGATTTTTATACCGAGACTTTTGAAGTCGAAGAATGTTTTGAACCAAATGAGGTATTTGTGCCTACTTTGGAACAAATCATTGTCGACTTTGCCCATTGCGTAATAGATATTGAAACTGAGGATGAAAATGACATAATATCTATTTGCAATGGAATGATTTTTTCCTTGCCCCCAAAGAAGAACATTTCATTGAAAATGATCTTATTTATTTCGAAATTCAATCTTCGAGCGATTATGATGCATCTCTTGTGTTTGAATTTCTTTCCTCCCCATTTTCATTTTTTGTTATCACACCGTCACAAGTACCCAATGATTCGGTTTCAAACTTTAATGTTTTAAACCTTTTTGCCGATGAGGAGTACTTGCTCGAGTCGCCTTCCACGATCGCATCTTTGCCTTTGTGTGAACCACCTCCCATTCCAATTTCAAAATCCTTGAGAGGATATTCTACTTTTCTCGTTCCCCACATGTTTTTGTCACCCGTTCAATCCAAACCCCCCTCGTCCCTCGAAAACTTTTAATTGACGATGGTTCCTTTATTACACCTTATACATACCTTTCGTTGTTTGAACGGGATTTCTATTTTTCGGAAGGTATGCTTGTATGTGAGGATACACCAGTTATACTCCAAAGTCAAATAGTTTTTATGGTGGACCCTCAAATATTTAGACTTCTAGTGTACAGTTAGTGTGAAGCCTAAATAGTACGTTGTATATAATTAGCTTTTTATTCTTTCTTTATTTTTATCTTTTCTTTCTTTTTTATTTTAGTCTAGTGTAATTAGTTAAATTTTTGGTTATTCTTTTTGCTATGCTTGTTACTAACTTGTTTTGTATAATCATCGGACTCGCACTTTTCGGAGATCGCTCCATTTTGGATAATATCGCTCTTTTCCTTCTTTAACTTGGTTCTTAATTCACATTAAGGACAATGTTAGATTTTAAGTTGGGGGTGTGGGATATTCTATCCATTCATTAGTAGTGTCCATGTTTTTGCTCACATGTTAGTTGCTTAGTATGCTTTTCTTAGAAAAATTAAAAAATTCAAAAAGATTTTCTTTATTTTTTCTCCCTTATTGGGCATTTTGCCTTTGTTTTCGATGATAAATTTCAATAATTGCCCGATCCAATTGACAACCCAATGATGCATGTTCTCGATTTTAGAAGTTATTAGACTTTAGTTCTCGAATCATTGATATTATGAATAACTTCATGAATTAAACTTTAATCCGATGAGAACATGCGCTTTTCTTGTTATATTGATTTGGTTTAAGATTTTTATAACTCGATAATCTTTTGTTGCATTGTATGTACTTACACCGAGTAAGCTTTGTACCTTTCATCGTTTGTGAGTGTATACGCTATTCTTTCCTCTTTGAAAACATTACAGTCATTGGTAATCTATCTATTCTTTCATTTCATCGTTCATTAATTGAGTTCATATATGAAATGTGTTACTTGAGCATGATTTTCAAAGTTTGTTTTGACTCGAGAATTGCGTAAACTTTATGAAATGATCATAGGCAATCTTTGTTATATCACCCATATTATCCTTGATCTCACCTTATATGTTTCCCCTCGTCAACCCCTTTGAGCCTTAATATAGACTTTCGTTCCATACCCCAAAATTCCATAACCAACTCTAAATTTGAGTTTTAGCCCATACATATTACCTTCCCTACCTTTTTTTGGAATGTTACTTTGGATTAAATGTTGTTATCATGTTCCGGTTGTAATTTAGGCATGTGAGAGTGTGAAAAGTAAAGAAAATAGTATTGAAAAAGAGAAAAAGAGAAAGCAAAAAGCAAAAGAAAACAAAAGAGAAAAATGAGAAAAAGAAGAAAAGAAAAGACAGAGAAAGTTGTAAATGTTGTATATAGTTCAATAAGGTTTTATCGCTCTCCGATTCATATATTTAATGCTTGGAACTTGTTTTCCAATTTTTGATTTTGCCCGCATTTTCCATTATCCTGAGTTTTCATCCCCGAACACTTTGAATCCGTATATACATATCCTTTGTTTCTTACCCTTAACCCCAAAACTACATTACAACCCTACACAAGTCCTATGTGATCTTAAATAAATGTAATTCAAAGGTTTAAATAGTTTTGATAATCTGTGAAAATGCATTTTGCCTCTTTTAATGAGCGGTATCTTTCATTGAGATTATAAGTTTTTATTTCCTATATAGCGTTCTTCATTTGTGACATGTGTGCGGCCTAGTCTCCCTTTACATTTAATCTTTATGCCTGCATGTTCCGTGTGTTACCTCCCTGTTTCAAGTAGATTTATTTGATGAGTGTAAGGCCCGTGAGGATTGAATATATGCTTGCTTTAACGTTTATCCGATTTATTTAAGTTTTTGCCAAATCACACTTTGCATGTTCTCGCTCCCCTCCCACATTTTAAGGTTTCAATTCTATGAGGTGCATTCTATAATGTTAATGATTCGGACTTTCGTTTGAATTCGTTCATTCTGCTAATAATGCGTATGGAATTTTTTTCGCTTTTGTTAGGATTATTGCATGTTGGTTTGGGAATATTTTGAGGAAACCATATGATGTTTGTGGGTTTCACCCCTGAAAATCCTCATGAGACGACACTCGTCCACTAGAGTAACCTAGGGGTTTAACGGCTTATTGCATATGCTAAATGAAATTGTTCTCGCTATGAAAGTGCATTTATATTTCGATGCATATATACATCTTGTACTGCCTTTTGTGGACTGGTTTTATCTGTTTCATTACTAGGGACTAGCAATGTTTAAGTTAGGGGGTGTGATTCGTATCGAATATTGCATATTTTTGCCCTATATCTTTATGCATTCTAGCACTTTTACGTTCATAAATGCCTATATTTATGATCATTAACCAGACAACCATGGATTTGGATATATACATGCTTTGCAGGGGTTAATTGTGCTTTTGTAGGTATTGGAATGCTAAAAGTGAGGATCCATTGCATTTTGGAGAAGTTCCGTGGTCGGATGCTACTTCAAGGGCATTTTAGTCAATTCACATTTCTTCTCAAGATCATGGAAATTTAACGGATGCGTAGTTCATTGAGTTAGCATTGCGTGGCCGCAAACGGTGTGTCATTTGGAGTTCGGATGAAGAAGATATGGTTGTTTCCATTTGTAACCATTTCCCCCTCTTCATGGACCAAAAGCTGCCAAAAACAGAGTGTCGGTCGACCGGCCTTGGGACCCCTGTCGACCGCGGTTTGAGAATTTTCTTTGGATCGAATAAAAAAGGTTTGGACCTGTCGATCGATCGATTTTTGATCTATCGATCGATGCCCTTGGTCGACCGATCGATCCTCCCAGATATTTGCCTCTTCGATTCCTTTTCTTTTCATTTCCCTTTTCTTTTATATTTTTAATTCCCCTTACTATATAAACCAATTTTGTTGTAATAATTAGATAGTTAGATATATTAGATTTTAAATAGTTTTAGGTTAGGGTTTGAGGGTTTTGAGAGCTCTTTCTTCTTCCTCATTTTGTTGACACCCATTTGGGTTTGTAAGTTACAATTTTCTTTACCCTCTCCATCAATATAGTTTGTATTTACTTAATTTATTGCTTTCTAATTTAGTTTACATGCTTTCATTTAGTTGCTTTGTAGTGTAGATTTATCGCGTTTATTTACCACTTTCCTTTACCGCATTTTTAATATGCTTTCTAGCTAAATTAATCTAGATTGTGTCGGATTGAACTCATTTTGGGTTGACTTGTTTCTTTGCTTTGGTGATGGAGTTTACGGGTCTATTTCGGGTGGGTTGTCCTAGTTATTACTCGTAGGGGATTTGACAGGGCATATCATATATGTTCCGTGCTTACGACCTTGCATGCGTAATTTTCGGGGTATTTGTTGATGACAAAATCATATTAGGCTTTTATGCGAATTTAGGGGTGTGACAACCCTTTATTTAAATAACTGTCGAAATGAGATGCATTCGTAATAACTCGTCGACCCATGTAACCATTTTATACTAATTAACCCGAGTGTGGGATACTCAATGCAACCTATAGTTTTTACGGCTTTGTTAATCTATTTTCAATACACTCGCCTAGATTAATTCCTTCCCTTTCTGCATCTTTTCCTTTTTGTTGTAATTTTTCTTTTACGCTTTTATTTAGGAGTACTAAACCATATAAATTCTAGCAAGTCGTCTCTGTGGACTTTCGATACCCGGACTTGGCCTCTATACTCACCCGCTGAGTGTAGTCATAAGTTTAGGTTTTTGTATAGAGCTGGTGAGCTGATGTGACAATCCGCGATCCGAGATAAGGGGTGGCCAGCCCGATACTCAAACATAACAGGGATCATGGATGGATATCATCCTCAGCGTCAACAAAAATAAACTGTGTATACGGGAAAACCACCCAATAAATCAGAAAACGGGTTGCCAAATTTTTTGGAAAATTAAAACCAGTTAAGAAAATTAAATTTAAACAACCCAAATCTGATAAGCAAGTGGAATTCCACAAGAATATATATAATACAACTAAAACGAATGTATACAAATGGACTGAATAGGCTGTCGATCCACAGCTACATAGAACACCGTACAACAATTTAATATCTTACTTAACACATTCATTAAACAAGTACAAATGTTTGGGCCACACGCCTGAGTGTAAGACCCGATCATATCTAGAACACAAAGATGAAAATGTCTAATTCAAGGTCCTGTAATAACCCGCAAAATCTTACAGCTCGTCGAAAGTAAAGAAATGGGCACATCAAAACGGGCGTCCTTGCGGGGGAGCACCTGAGCGGATACAATCATATACACAACAAGGAAAGTAAACCGGTCAGGGCCGGGTTCTATATGATCACCAGAAGAAATAAAAAGCATGATAGAAATGAACAGTTATGCAAGAATGATAAGGATGATAATATGGCATGAAATCTAGCATGTTAAACTTACATTACAATTTAAGGAAATTTAACTAAATGATGAAATAAAATGTCATTTACATGAAAGAAAGAAAAGTAAATAACTAAAATTTAAAACCTTTCCTCATTTATCAAATTTCCATTATCTTTTGTATTCCTTAATAGGAATAAAACCATTTATTAACTTCCATAGTTAATTATTTTTCCATATTATTTTTCCATTCCTTAATAGGAATATCATTAATATCAAGTGCTCTTTATGGCACATTAATCTGAATCTCGTGCTCTTTATGGCACGTATCCATCTCTTTATGGAATATACCCATCAAGTCCCACTTGATGCATAAAAGTTATATTCTCATACATATAACGATTCTAAGACCGTCCCTCTGAGTTTCCCCACTGGGCGCGCCCCTAAATGACCATCATCTTCTAGGGCCTATCTATACAAGACAACCTGGGCACCTATCGATACGTCGGGAAGTGACCATATGCCTGCGGGAGAGTCAGGACCACACCCGGAATCCCCTCACCAGCGCAGAAAACATATAAAAACCTCGCATATGGCCTAGGATTATATCCACCCTGCATTCATTAGCCAGGGGGCATCACCAAGCGCGCGAACTTCCCTTTTGATGTCATTTAGAGAGGTGTGTATCAGTAAATTAACATTTACATTTTAAATCTCATTTTCATTTTCAATTTCCATTACCAAATTTTCATTTCCATGTCCATTATCCATGTGTTTGGTTCTTTTTATTTGAACCTGTAATCATTTAATCAACTGGGTTCATTTTTATTTGAACCGATCATCTTTAACACAATTTAGGTTCATTTTAGTTGAACCTATCCTCATTAACATTTGGGTTCATTTTATTCGAACCTATACTCATCGAATATCGACATTAATATTCCTCAAATTACAAGTCCCGACTAAATCTCCAAATGATCATTATGCTCCTACAAATCGCCAAGATTCATAAAATTTTGATAAGCCCTTAAGTCTCCAAGCACGGGCATTTAACTTCCTAACTTCAAAAATTTTGAAAAAAAAGAAGAAATGCCTAACATTTCTTTAAACACCCCGGGAAATAAACCCCAGATGAACCAATTCTAATCTAGGGTGGTGACCAAAATCAACTAATACTCTAGGAATCTAAGTTTACTTCTTTCAAGAAGGTTCCTAGGTCCTAAGCCTAAAGAAAAAGATCAAAAATCAAAAAGGAAAAATGACCAAAAAACTGCATGACCCGAATCGATTCGCCCTAGGGGCCGAATCGATTCGTCCCAGCGAATCGATTCGCTCTGAAAGAAAATCGGTTCAAAAAACAAACCCAAGTTTCTGCAAATGCCGAATTGATTCGTCCTTAACCCGAATCGATTTGGGTACCAAGACCTGGGATTCTGCAACTATGCGAATCGATTCGCCCCTGCGAAAAATCCAAGTTTGGCTATGGAGTTCTAAACTCCAATTCTTCCCCCAATCTCAAAATTGACCCAACCAAGATCATATGCTGCAAAGTTTCTACACCAAAATACCTCTAACTACTAACATTAACATTATTTTATCGTCCAAATCAATCTCCAAGGGTTAATACCCATAAATCCAACAAAACCCTAAAATGTTAAACCATAACAATTCAATAACTATCAAAACTAATTATTCTCCTTAAATCACATAATAGCAAGTAGATTACTTGCCTTGATCATGCAAATGCAGATGTGATTTGGTGTAGGCAATGATCCAAGCTCCAATCTCTCTTTTTCTCCAAAGTTCTCTTCCTCTCTCTACTCTCTCAAGGGCTCATTTGTGTTTTAAGAGAAATGAGGGAAAATAATAAGGCTAGCAAGACTTAATCGGGCCATAAGTTTAAAATGCCCAATTCTAAAATAATTCATACACGATATAATGATACGCAACTACTCATTTAAGCTATAACCAGTCAAAAGTTTACGAAATACCAAAATGAAATATGGCACTTATTTTGACTGTCTCGCACTTACCGGGACTAACTACGCCCTCCAAATTATCATTTGGAAATTTTATAACTCATTTTACTTCCGGTTTCATATTAAACCAAAATGTCATTTTATATCTTATGACACTATAAATCACCACCTGGATATTTTTACCTATTCATCAGGTAATCATACCACCTTTCAGTAAATATTAACCTTTTTCATATTAAATTAATATTTACTCAACATCCATCATTTTATAATTAATTACTACATATAGTAAATAAATATAAAATATGTTATCAAACGTGAGGGTTGTTACATACTCCCCCCCCCCCCCCCCCCCCCCCCTTATGAGGGAATTTTGCCCCTAAAATTCAAGCATACCTCGCAAGAAGAAATGAGGATACTTTAACCGCAGGTCATCCTCGCGATCCCATGTCGATTCCTCGACACTAAGATGATTACAATACACCCTAACCAAGGTACTACCCGCGGTTTCAATCGCCACTCTCCACGCTCTAAAATAGCAACCGACTACATCTCATAAGAACCGTCAAGTTGCATCTACTTCGAAAGAAATGTGCCTAAGGGCACCATCACATCTCTTGTACTTCCATACAGGAGAGATATGGAACACGTCATGAACTTGCTGCAAATGTTTTGGTAAAGCAATTTAATAGGCTACCGGACCCACCTTAACATTTATGGGAAAGGTCCAACATAACGTGGTGCAAGTTTTCCTTCTACTCAAAATGCTTAATGTCCTTCATAGGCGATACTCGCACCAACACTTGGTCCACCGACCTCAAACTCCACATGCCTTCTCCCCGCATCGACTTAACTCTTTCGTCGATCTTAGTTATACGAATGCGATTCCGAATGAGCTCAATATTTGAAGAAGTATCTCGGATCATTCTAGGTCCGAGAGACTTATCATCTCGTACCTCTAACCAACAAGCGGGAGATCCACAAGGCCTATCATACAAGGCTTTTTAAAAACACCATCCCAATAGTGAATCGATACAAATCATTATAAGCGAATTCAACTAGTGGGAGACACCGTTATCGAGTCTTCTCGAAGTCAAGCATGCACATAAGGAGTATATGACCCAACATGTGGTTTACCCTTTTCGGTCTAGCCATCCGTTTGAGGAAGATAGGAAGTACTAAACCTCCAATCGGTTCCCATGGATTCTTGGAAACTTGCCACAAGTGGGAAATGAAAGTCTTGTCTCATTCGGAAACTGTAATCAAAGGCACCCCACGCAATACAACAACCTCTCCATGCCCGGCCACTACTACTGGCGGCGCATAACTTGACACATTTTGTCGTTACTCGGATGCACCGCAAACTTAAAACCGCGAGATTCAACCATTTCTGCCTTTCTTAAGTCCTTCTCATTCGGGACAAAAATTCTCTCATGGAAACGCACCCCACCCTCAAAGTCAATAGAGCAGGGTTATGTTCCCTAAGTCAACAGCTTGTGTATGGGTCTTTAACCACCCTTGTCTCTCCTACGACATCTTGCAGCAAAAATGTTGCTCGCACGAAGGATCAAATTATGCCCAGGAAGTAGTACCTTCTTTCCCATACGACGATCACCCCCATGATGAATTTTAAATTCAAGCATGGGATAATACTACCCACAAGTTTAAACTTATGAGGCGCATAAACAACAGGCCTATGCTTCAGTATTATTACTCCCCATCCTAGCAGAGGCTTGACAATTGAATCCACCCTCGAGCTTAACAACATTGCTCAGGAGTGAGAATCAATTCACCCTTTTTCTTTTCGAAAGATGAGTGCCAACATAACATTCTAACTACAAGAAGCCTCATCTCCTTCGGCCTTAATTACCAAACCTCTTGAAAACTCCCACTTCTCATTACTAGGGAACCAATCCCTCTTAGAGTTAACACAACTTATTCGTGGTCAACTCCCGATAACCCTCCTAACTAACGTCACACAAACTAAAGGCCTTATCCAAACAATCCTAAGGTCTACCTACCTATATCCTATCTAAGTCGTATACATATAATACTAAGTATATCCCTAGTGCCCAAGACCTTTCTCAACTCCCGACATTTGCTCGGCTTCTTGCGTGAGACGTCTCGCCGAAGAGAAATCCAAATAAGGAACCCTCCCGTTACACTACTACCTCGCGTTGTCGGTCATCAAGATATACAGGTCTAAGACACATGTTCGGGACTGAAAGTATTCTACTTATATACATTACCATTTAAATAACCGAAGAGTTAATAAATCAAACATTCACTTTCCATAAAGCCTTATAATATATACCCCACAATATATATACCTTTTCAAATAGCCTTCTTATCAAGGCATAACCCGAAGTCTTAATTCGACTTCGCATCCCAGTCTCCGTCGTATTGTTCTGAGGAGAGAACTGTATACAGTGCTTCTATTTCGTACTTTATTAGCCATCAATCACCCTTCTACGTGATTATCGGCTAAACCTTCCCACCCAACAAAAATAAAATAAAAAATGAAATTAACTAAAAGAAGAAAGAACAACATCTCTCCACTTCCAACGTCGTTGAGGTTCACACGTGGAGCGTCCCGCAAAAGCGGAATCCAAACAAGGAACCCCTCCTATACGCTACTACTCAACTATGCCGGTCGTGGAGATAAGGCATACCAATCACATCATACCCGACCATGTCAAACACGAGTAAATCAGCCTCAAAGCACAAAGTACCACAAGAATCACAAGAAATCCCTTTATGTTTACAAACAAGGAAAATGAGAGAACCATCACTCATAAAACTCAACACTAGTAAAAATACTCTCAGCAGATTTTATCAAATCTGTAGTCTGAGAAGATATCATAAAATAAATGAGCGCGTAACACCCACATCGAATAACACATAACTCAAAAACCTCCGAAATAAAAACTTACCCTTATAGCGAGCGGTGCTAACGAAGCTGGAGGAAGTATATCCTCCTGAATTTGATAAACTCTCCCATACAGTAGCTGTCCCTGCTGCATGGGAACAACCGGATCAGGTACCTGAGGTGGAAACTGAACGTATAGATGCTACGGAGTCCTAGGAAACTGACCCCCAATCAATCGAGGACACTCCATCGAAGTGACCTGCCTCCCCACATGGGAAGCACCGTCCCTTCATATCCTCTCGACCTCGACCCCCATTATTTCTAAACTGGGAGGTGCCTTAGCCCAGATGGTCTTTTCTTCCATGACCACCCCGACCTACATGTTTGTGAAGCACCCTTACCGTGCCTAATGTTATTGCCACCCGCAATAAACCCTCCAAAACATTGACTTTTAGACGAATCTCCTTGCTGAGGGCCTCTCTTTCTGATTACTACCCGAAGGTTGGGATGAGGGAAATGCTCCTCCTCGAATCCCATGTTCTCCAAGCTTTCCTGCTTGCCCCACAACAGTAGTTTTCTTGCTACCCTGTGTATATACCCGATGCTCATGGCAATGGAGTAAGGCTACATTCATAACCTCACAAAAATTTTGTAAAGATGGATTACCCAGCAATTATTACCGAATTCTCTAGTTTAGACCTCCCATAATCTTTGAGATCTTCCTGTCTTCCGGAGCCACTTCATTCGGGACAAAAATCGCCAACCGTGTAAACTCCTCTACATATTCCGCCACAGATCTCACTCTTTACACAACATCCTGTAGATTCTTTCTCATCTCCCTTTGAATTGCGGGAGGAAAATACTTATGATCGAACAAAGTCCAGAACTCGGTGATCGTCATTGTGTCTCTCTGCTTTGGTGTGGTCATCATCTCCCACCAGTATAACGCAGATCCGACTGGCTTAAAAGTGGCAAGGAATTGTTTCCTCTCCTCACTACATTCTATCATTCGAAGGTGGCGTTGTCTGTCCTCTTTCCATTTATTGTCTTTGATAACATTCGTGCCTCCCTCGAATTCCGGGGAATTTCCCTTTAGAAAGGACTCCCATAGGAGCTTGAGCATCATGAGTCCCTGGCAATTGTTGAACCACTGCGGTCATGGCAGCATTAACCGCTTGTGCTGCTATGTTTGCTATATCCACAGCATTAACGGTCCCTTGTGGCGGCAGTGGAGAATCTACCTCCTCCTCTACACCCCTATTACGTCTCACTAGGTGACCCCTCTAGGCGGCATTTGAGATAAAGAAACAATATAGCTAAAATACTATTTGAAACTATCTATCTCGTAGAAGATCGCAAACATAGACAACTACACAGTCCTAATATTAGGCTCTATATCAGAGAACGCTACTGTAGAACGTGACGAATCCACATAGATCCTAAAGACTCTAGAACCTGATGCTCTGATACCATCTGTGACAACCCGCGATCCGAGATAAGGGGTGGCCAGCCCGATACTCAAACATAACTGGGATCATGGATCGATATCATCCTCAGCATCACCAAAAATAAACTGAGTATACGAGAAAACCACCCAATAAATCATAAAATGGGTTTCCAAAATTTTTAGAAATTTAAAACCAGTTAAGAAAATTAAATTTAAACAACCCAAATCTTATAAGCAAGTGGAATTCCAAAAGAATATATATAATACAACTAAAATTCATGTATACAAATGGACCGAATAGGCTGTCAATCCATAGCTACATAGAACACCGTACAACAATTTAATATCTTACTTAACACATTCATTAAACAAGTACAAATGTTTGGGCCACACGCCCGAGTGTAAGACCCTATCATATCTAGAACACAAAGATGAAAATGTCTAATTCAAGGTCCTGTAATAACCCGCAAAATCTTACAGTTCGTCGAAAGCAAAGAAATGGGAACATCAGAACGGGCGTCCTTACGGGGGAGCACCTGAGCGGATACAATCATATACACAACAAGGAAATTAAACTGGTCAGGGCCGGGTTCTATATGATCACCAGAAGAAATAAAAAGCATGATAGAAATGAACAGTTATGCAAGAATGATAAGGATGATAATATGGCATGAAATCAAGCATGTTAAACTTACATTACAATTAAGGCAATTTAATTAAATGATGAAATAAAATGTCATTTACATAAAAGAAAGAAAAGTAAATAACATAAATTTAAAACCTTTCCTCATTTATTAAATTTCCATCATCTTTTGTATTCCTTAATAGGAATAAAACCATTTATTGACTTCCATAGTAAATTATTTTTCCATATTACTTTTCCATTCCTTAATAGGAATATCATTAATATCAAGTTCTCTTTATGGCACATTAATCTCAATCCCGTGATCTTTATGGCACGTATCCATGCTCTTTATGGCATATACCCATCAAGTCCCACTTGATGCAGAAAAGTTATATTCTCATACATATAACAATTCTAAGACCGCCCCTCCGAGTTCCCCACTGGGCGCGCCCCTAAATGACCATCATCTTCCAGGGCCTATCTATACAAGACAACCTGGGCACCTATCGATACGTCGGGAAGCGACCATAAGCCTGCGGGAGAGTCAGGACCACACCCGAAATCCCCTCACCAGCGCAGAAAACATATAAAAACCCCGCATATGGCCTAGGACTATATCCACCCTGCATTCATTAGCTAGGGGGCATCACCAAGCGCGCGAACTTCCCTTATGATGTCATTTAGAGAGGTGTGTATCAGTAAATTAACATTTACATTTTAAATCTCATTTTCATTTTCAATTTCCATTACCAAATTTCCATTTCCATTATCCATGTGTTTGGTTCTTTTTATTCGAACCTGTAATCATTTAAACAACTGGGTTCATTTTTATTTGAACCGATCATCTTTAACACAGTTTAGGTTCATCTTAGTTGAACCTATTCTCATTAACATTTGGGTTCATTTTATTCGAACCTAGACTCATCGAATATCGACATTAATATTCCTCAAATTACAAGTCGCGACTAAATCTCCAAATGATCATTATGATCCTACAAATTCCCAAGGTTCATAAAATTTTGATAAGCCCTTAAGTCTCCAAGCATGGGCATTTAACTTCCTAACTTCAAAAAGTTTGAAAAAAAAGAAGAAATGCCTTAACATTTCTTTAAACACCCCGGGAATTAAACCCCAGATGACCCAATTCTAATCTAGGGTGGCGACCAAACTCAACTAATACTCTAGGACTCTAAGTTTACTTCTTTCAAGAAGGTTCCTAGGTCCCAAGCCTAAATAAAAAGATCAAAAATTAAAAAGGAAAAATGACCAAAAAACTGCAGGACCCGAATCGATTCGCCCTAGGGGCCGAATTGATTCGCTCTGAAAGCGAATCAGTTCGAAAACAAACCCAGGTTTCTGCAAATGCCGAATCGATTCGGCCTTAACCCGAATCGATTCGGGTACCAAGACCTGGGATTCTGCAACTATGCAAATCGATTCGCCCTAGGGACCGAATCGATTCACCCCTACGAAAAAGCCAAGTTTGGCTATGGAGTTCTAAACTCCAATTCTTCCCCCAATCTCAAAATCGACCCAACCAAGATCATATGATGCAAATTTGCTACACCAAAATACCTCTAACTACTAACATTAACATTATTATATCATCCAAATCAATCTCCAAGGGTTGATACCCATAAATCCAACAAAACCCTAAAATGTTAAACCATAACAATTCAATAACTATCAAAACTAATTATTCTCCTTAAATCACATAATAGCAAGTATATTACTTGCCTTGATCATGCAAATGCAGATGTGATTTGGTGTAGGCAATGATCCAAGCTCCAATCTCTCTTTTTCTCCAAAGTTCTCTTCCTCTCTCTACTCTCTCAAGGGCTCATTTGTGTTTTAAGAGAAATGAGGGAAAATAATAAGGCTAGCAAGACTTAATCGGGCCTTAAGTTTAAAATGCCCAACTCTAAAATAATTAATACACGATATAATGATACGCAACTACTCATTTAAGCTATAACCAGTTAAAAGTGCCCGAAATACCAAAATGCAATATGGAACTTTTTTTGACTGTCTCGCACCTACTAGGACTAACTACACCCTCCAAATTATCATTTGGAAATTTTATAACTCATTTTACTTCCGGTTTCATATTAAACCAAAATGTCATTTTATATCTTATGACACTATAAATCACCACCTGGATATTTTTACCTATTCATCAGGTAATCATACCACCTTTCAGTAAATATTAACCTTTTTCATATTAAATTAATATTTACTCAACATCCATCATTTTATAATTAATTACTACATATAGTAAATAAATATAAAATATGTTATCAAATGTGAGGGTTATTACAGCCGAATATAACATGACCAGTGCGTAGGTGACTCTTGCGCCGCGGCAAAACCCAGGCTATCAAATGAGATCCTTATAAGTCCTAACAATATACCTTATTTATATAAATTAATGGGTCCTAACGGATATTATTGGGTATTGATGGGTGAAGGGTAAAAAATAACTGGACCCATTAATTATTGTGTCTTATCGAGTTAACACTAATATTACCCAAAATTATTAAAGGTCCACCCATGAACTTATAACTTCATGTCGGTTCGTGTAGTCTTATTGTACCGTGCCTCATTTTAAGATCTTTATAACTATGTATAAATGATGATGAGGATTAAGAAAATAATGCAAGCATATCAAATAATCAAGAGACAGTACCATATGCGGAGGTACCACGTGTCCACACTAAACACTAATAAGGATACGACATGAATGCGATACGTGTCCCAGATATTTTACACTATACAAACAATAATTTTTTATATGAAATTGTGTTGTGTCTTTATTGATGTTGAGAATGGTACTATATCTCCAAATAGCCATTTAGATAAATGTAAGCACAAATTAGTAGGCACGTTTTTTTGGAATGTTTAATTTGAATTAAGGGTATTATTAAAAACTGGAGTAAAAAGATTATGAAATAAAGCAAACTGAAAAAAAAATAGGTGGCAGTAGTGTAGGAAATAATCACTCTTGCTTGACAATCGATCTGTTCCATAGATTTTTATCCATTTTTATCTCATAGTTAATTGTTCATAGTTCCCAAAAATATCTTTGACAACTAACTACCTTGTTTTTTGCAAAAACAACATCAAATCTTTAAAAGTATCTAATTTCAAATCTACTAGTCCAAAATTTACAAAATTTATATATTTGGAATCTACTCGTTAACAATACAAATAATTGATATTCTTTGACGAAAAAAATTAAAATAGATAAATTTAGTGTTTTTCTAAAACCTTCATTTTGTTCGACGAAAACACCATTTTTTCGGGGAAAACCCTTCTTTTTCATCCCCGATGTAAGGACATATTTTATAAGTCCTGTTTACACTAGAGTATGTAGTATACCGTTACAACTATCAAAGAATTATTCAAGATCACTCAAGCATCAAGACGGATCTAAATATCAAAGTTCTTCATCAAAGAAATCGTCGTGAGATTAATTTTGGTACGGTTGTGTTTAAGTACCTTAGCATTTCACTTAGAGTATTGGCATCATTTTTCATAAAATCTTTTCTAAGTGTTGCAGTGGAGTTTTTAATGTTTTTTGTCAAAAATATAATTTTCGAAGTTTTTGAGGCGGTGCATGTATTGAGAAAAAGAAAAAGAAAAATATTTAATATTACTGTTGTTCAAATGACAGTCTATGTCATTCAAGACATGGATTGTCGCGTGAAGTATCAAACGACATTGGATTTCGCTCAAATGCCATCCAATCTCATTTGAACAAGTTTCCGTCTTAAGTCTTTTATAAATAGGACTCTCTAACTCCGTTTTTCATAAGAAACACTTTACAAAAACTATCTACATTTTCTGCAAACAACCGTACGAATTTGTCTTCTCACTTTAGAGGTTTAATCTTTTATTTTTATAATTCACAAATCATCTCAGTCCTTTAGTGAATTATTTTGGAACCCAAAATACGATCTAGGTGGCATTGCTCTTGTAGAGAGGGTAAATCTGCATCATGTGACTGCGTGTCATTAAGGATCTTACTGCGTGGAGATTCTTTATTGATTTCGACTGAGATTCATAGGGAGGGTTGCGGTGTTCCTGGGCTGAGGATAAGATTGCAGTTCTTGTGGATTACTGCGAGTAATTGATTTCTAACGACGCCAACCGATGCCTGCGGGTATTCGTGTGTTAAATCTATTTCATTGTAATACATGTAAGTTACTTACAAATTATAGTAAAATAAAAGGTTTTGTCCTTCAGGGATTTTTCCTGAAATTGGTTTCCTTTGCATGTTTATTGATTTATGATTTTAAATCACCTTGATGCATGTGTTAGGGTGTATCTAAAATTTGGATTTAATTAAGACTGGTTGGTTTGTCAAATAATGAAATTTGGATTTATTTGAGAAGTCGCATTATTTCGTTGTAGCACTCTCTCAAATTGGTATCAAAGCTGGTTACGCTAATTTAGTGTGTGATTCTAATTTTTCACATATTTTTGCTTATACAATTTGACTACTCACATCGTCAAATTAGTATCAGAGTTGGTTGCACTAAGTTATTGTGTTGTGATCCAAATTTTTTCAAAATTAGTTTGGAAATTGACTTTTTTAAAATATGTCTTTTGGTGGTATTGATGATTTTAGATGCCAACATTTTGAAAGGGCTAATTGGAAAATTCACTCGAATTATTATTTTATATCTTCTGTTGAAAGTAACTCTGAGAGGTGTCGTGCTTGTGAGGGGATTGGTCACACGATAGATGAGTGTCCCACAAATTTAAGTAAGCAATTGAAAAAACCGACATCTCATGTTTCTAACCTTAGTGATAGTGATTCGAAAGAAAAAGTTTTTTACACATCCAGGCGAGAGCTTCCTACCTGTGTGACTATTGATGAGAGTGAGGGTGAAAAGAGTGAGGAGGAATAGGAATAATTGAGTGAGTTGCAAGTTGCCTACAATAATTTGTATGTGGAAGCTTTAAAGATAAATAAGGCAAACATGAAATTTGAAGCTCAATTGAAAGAACGTGTCTCAGATAGGAACAACACCGATGCATTAATTGAGGATTTTAGGACAAGTGAGGAAATGTTTAGTGAGAAGATAGAATATGTTGAGGGTGAGAGAGATAGTCTTAGAGGGTTGATGGAGACTATGAAAAAGGATATTTTAGAGTTTGAGGTTCCTAAATGAGTACTTGAGTCTAAGATAGGTGACCTTGATCAGAGCTTAAGAGAATCAAGTAAGGTGAAGTTTGATTTGGAGTGTAGGTCTAAAAATCTAGAGAAAATTTTTGGCACTCTCCAAATTAAGGAGGATATGTGTGGTATAGGCTTCGATGATAGTGTTTCAACCATTCCCAAATCCAACCCCACACGTGTGAGAGAGCCTCCTAGGATTGTGAAGAGAGAATTACCTAGAGTTGTTAAGAGAGAGCCACCTAGTAACATCGTGAGAGAGGCCCCTTAGAAGCTCCACCTAGAAGCTTTAGGAAACGACCCCTTTCAATTAACACTCATCGCCCGATTTACACTTGCAGACATTGCGGTAGGCAAGGTCATCTTAGGTGTTTCTGTTACAAAATTTTAAATGGGCCTAGGAAGTTTAACAAAAAAGTAAATTCGATTCCTCAAACCCCCACTTTGTTGTAGTTTACATTATTTTATTGAGTATACTCCTCTTTTAGCACTGTTTTTCTTCTGTTAGCACCCTCTAGCGACTGTTTTCTGATAAAATTTTCATGGGGCAACACTGTTTAATGTTCTGGGTAGAGTGTGAAAGTTTGGTTTCCTCGTTCAAGCGAGATCTCATATCCCGCGAAGATGTCGTTCTTACGACAAGCATTTTCGTTCGAGCGACACTGAGTTTCGTTTGAACGACCTGGTTAGTTTTCAGCATTTATCTGTGTCAGCACCCTAGGTTCAGATGCTTATGTTTTTAGAACTACTAGGTTGCCTCTGTCAGTTTATATGCAGTTACTTTTGGTATTTATGCTTAATTGCTAATACTGCATTACTCGTTTAATCACACGTCTTGGATTGATTATTCTTCGCATGATCTACTATTTGCTAGCATAGGATGATTCTCATGCCGATATTATGCCTATTACTGGTTGTACTACATTTGTGATATATTTTTCAAAAAACAAAAAAGATTTTTGTTGTTGAAAATTTTTGGAAAAATACAAAAAGATTTTCTTTTTTTTTGGAAAATTTGAAAAAGACAAAAAGATTTTTGTATTCTTCTTACACCTTATATGAATGCACATGTAGGATGATCAAGTCACAACTTCATTCCATATCGATGTAACTGTTTGATAGTGTTTTGATATGCGTTATCATCTCATTTTGTGCTTTATAATGTGCGGAGTCATTAAGATGTAATTTGTGATTACTACCTACATGTTTGACTCATATTTTCCTTTAATACACACTTACAAGAATTTGTTTGACTATCGTACATGTTAATCACATATTGGTCGGAGTGTTGTCATCTCAATCATGTCTTAAAAATGAACCAAATGCGATCAAACTTGACAATGGAAGTAGTGCATGTAATAACCGTTTACCGTGAGGATTTAAATGTAATAAATATGATGAGTGATTCACGGAAAGGCCTGCGAGAGTCTAAAATTAACTCGTCGTGAAAGCCTCGGTTTGAGAAGAGCTCTAAAATTTAAAGGCAACAAAAAGATAAATATGCCAAAAACGGGCCACCTCAAAAGAAAATATAATGATTATTATTTTTACGAGGGAGTTTGGATGGAAAGAAATGAAAAACGGGTTTGCACGTCCTAATAGCGTCTTGAAAGAGCATTCATAGTTTTAGACATTATTGGTGTGAGAATCCTTCCTCACTTTGATATGTTGATGGATTGAGTCGATGTCATTTAAATTTAACACTTTAAACATCTAAGGACGATGTTGAGATTCATTTGATACGAGTACAAGTATACATCGAGCACATATGTTATGTTTGTTTGATTGAATTTGTTGACACCCATTCATTCCATTTCCACGATTTGGCTATCATAGTGAAAATTCAGGGTGTGTCATTTTTGTAAATTGTTTTTGTTTGAAAAAAATGAAAAATAAAAAGTAGTTTGTGGATACTTTGAGTATTTCCTCTACATGCGCGTAGTTTTATCCATGTATTGTTGTTTTTTTCATGAGACTGCATGTTTTGTTTATTTATTCTTTTCCTTGTCTATTTTGGACAAATAAAAACACGGAGAATGAATTATGAGGGAGTTTTGCATTATGGGGGAGATTTGATTATATTGATAGACATATTTATAACATTTCAAACTTGATGCGTCATGAAGGTATTTGCTTTATCTCATGTGTGAAGGTACAAAAATGAATATCATTATGTTAGACACCTAGATGACAAAATCTTTGATATTTGAAGAATGATGAATATTTTTGAAAAAGATTTGAAGACTTGCATTTCAAGTATCATTTCACTTTTGGGTTCATGGGAGGGTATTCGATTTATATAGACATTTTGTTTTTAATAATTCGGATTATTTTTATTTTGTACCGGTATAGACATAGGGAGAGATTTGTAAGTACAAATTTTATAACAACTGTTTACATTAGAGTATGTTGTATACCGCTACAACCATCGAATAATTATTCAAGATCATTCAAGCATCAAGACGGATCCAAATATCAAAGTTCTTCATCAAAGAAGTCTCCGCGAGACTAATTTTGGTAAGGTTGTGATTAAATACATTAGCATTTCACTTAGAGTATTTAGATTATTTTTCATAAAATCTTTTCTAAGTGTTGGAGTAGAGTTTTTAATATTTTTCGCCAAAAGTATAATTATCGGAGTTTTTGAGGCGGTGCATCTATTGAGAAAAAGAAATAGAAAACGAAAAATATTTCATATTACTATTTTTCAAATGACTACCTATGTCGTTCAAGACATGGCTTGTCGCGGGAAGTATCAAACGACATTGGATTTCATTCAAACGTCATCCAATCTTGTTTGAACGAGCCGCCGCCTTTTGTCTTTTATAAATAGGACTCTCTAACTCCGTTTTCCATAAGAAACACTTTAAAAAAATGTCTACGTTATCTGCAAATAGTAGTACGAATTTGTCTTCTCACTTTAGAGGTTTAATCCTTTGTTTTTATAATTCACAAAACATCCCAGTCCTTTAGTGAATTATTTTTTAATCCAAAATACGATCTAGCTGATATTGTTCTTATAGAGAGGGCAAATAAGCATCATATGACTTCGTGTCATTAAGCATCTAATTGCATGAAGATTCTTTGCTGATTTGGACTAAGGTTCATAGGGAGTGCTGCGGTGTTCCTGGGCTGAGGATAGGATTATGGTTCTTGTGGTTTGCTGTGCGTAATTCATTACTGACGACACTGACCGACACCTACGGGCATTCGTGTGTCAAAATATATTTCATTGTAATACCTGTAAGTAACTTACAAATTATAGTGAAATAAAAGGTTTTACCCCTCGAAGATTTTTCCTGAAATTGGTTTCGTTTGCATGTTTATTAATTTATGGTTTTAAATCACCTTGATGCGTGTGTTAGGGTTTATCTAAAATTTGGGTTTAATTAAGACTGGTTGGTTTATCACATAATTAAAATTGGATTTATTTGAGAAGTTGCATTATTCTACTGTAGCACTCTCTCAAATTGGTATCAGAGCGGCTTATGCTAAATTATTGTGTGATCCTGATTTTTCACATACTTTTGCTGATACAATTTGACTACTCACATCGTCAAATTAGTATCAGAGTTGGTTGCACTATGTAATTGTGTTGTGATCCTGATTTTTTCAAAACTAGGTTGAAAATTGACTTTCTTAAAATATGGCTTTTGGTGGTATTGATGATTTTAGATGTTAACATTTTGAAAGGGCTAATTGGAAAATTCACTCGAATTCTTATTTTATATATTCTATTGAACGTAACTCTTAGAGGTGCCGTGATTTTGAGGGAATTGGTCACACGATAGATGAGTGTCCCACGAAGTTAAGGAAGCAATTGAAAAATACGACATCTCATGTTTCTACCCTTTGTGATAGTGATTCGAAAGAAAAAGTTTTTTACGCATCCATGCGAGAGCTTCCCACCCGTGTGACTAGTGATGGGAGCGAGGGTGAAAAGCGCGAGGAGGAAAAGAAATAATCGAGTGAGTTGCAAGTTGCTTGCAATAATCTGTATGCGGAAGCTTTAAAGATAAAGAAGGCAAACGTGAAATTAGAAGTTCAGTTGAAAGAACGTTTCTCAGATTTGAATAACACCGATGAATTAATGACATGTGAGAAAATGCTTAGAGAGAAGCTAGAATATGTTGAGGGTGAGAGAGATTGTCTTAGAGGGTTGATGGAGACTATGAAAAAGGAGCTTTTAGAGTTTGAGGATCCTTGAAGAGTACTTGAGTCTAGGATATGTGAGCTTGGGAAGAGCTTAAGAGAATCAAGTAAGGGGCAGTTTGATTTGGAGTCTAGGTCTGAAAATCTAGATAAAATTTTAGGAACTGTCCAAATTAAGGAGGATGGGGGTGGTATAGGCTTCAATGATAGTGTTTCACCCATTCCCAAAGCCAACCCGACACATGTGAGAGAGCCTCCTAGGATTGTGAAGAGGGAAGAAGCTAGAGTTGTTAAGAGAGAGCCACCTAGTAACATCGTGAGAGAGGAACCTAAAAAAAATTGGAGAGCGCCACCTAGAAGATTTAAATGATGGACCCATTTAGGTAACACTCGTCGCCCGATTTACACTTGCGCACATTGCGATAGGAAAGGTCATCTTAGGTGTTTTTGTTACAAGCTTTTAAATGGACCTAGGAAGTAAAATAGAAAAGTAAATTCGATTCCTCACACCCCCACTTTGTTGTGGTTTACATTTTTTATTAAGTATACTACTATTTTAGCACTGTTTTTCTTCTGTTAGCACCCTCCAGGTATTGTTTTCTAAAAAAAATGTCACTGGGAAACAATGTTTAATGTTCTGGGCAGAGTGTGAAAGTTTGGTTTCCTTGTTCGAGCGAGATCTCATGTCGTGCGAAGTGGTCGTTCTAAGGACAAGTATTTTTGTTCGAGCGACATTGAGTTTCATTTGAATGACCTAGTTACTTTTTAGAATTTATCTGTTTCAGTACCCTGGGTTCTTATGCTTATGTTTTTTGGTACTACTGGGTTGCCTTTGTCTGTTTATATGCAATTACTTTTGGTATTTATGCTTAATTGCTAATACTGCATTGCTCATTTAATCACACCCGCTTAGATTGATTATTCTTCATCTGATCTACTATTTGCTAGCATAGGTTGATGCTTATCCTGATATCTTGACTATTGTTGGTTGTACTACATTTATGATATATTTTTCAAAAAACCATAAAGATTTTCGTTTTTGAATTTTTTGGAAAAATACAAAAGGATTTTCTTTTTTCTTGAAAATTGAAAAAGACAATAAGATTTTTGTATTATGTTTACACCTTATATGAATGCACATTTAGGATGATCAAGTCACAACTTCATTCCATATCCATGTGACTGTTTGATAGCGTTTTGATATGCTTCATCGTCTCATTTGGTGCTTTATAATGTGTGGAGTCATTAAGATGTAATTTGTGATTACTACCTACATGTTTTACTCATATTTTCCTTCAATGCACACTTACACGAATTTGTTTGACTATCAGACTTGTTAATCACATATTGGTTGGAGTGTTGTCATCTCAATCATGTCTTTAAAAGGAACCAAATGCGATAAAACTTGACAATGGAAGTATTGCATGTAATAACCATTTACCATGAGGATTTAAATGCAATAAAATATGATGAGTGATTCACGTAAAGGGCTGCGAGAGTGTAAAATTAACTCGTCGTGAAATCCACCATTTGAAAAGAGCTCAAAAAATTTAAAGGCAATAAAAAGATAAATATGCCAAAAACGGGCCACCTCAAAAGAAAATATAATGATTATTATTTTTATGAGGGAGTTTGGATGGAAAGAAATGAAAAACGGGTTTGCACGTCCTGACAGCGTCTTGAAAAAGCATTCATAGTTTTAGACGTTATTGGTCTTGGAATCCTTTCTGACTTTGATGTGTTAATAGATTCAGCCGATGTCATTTAAATTTACCAATTTAAAGACCTAAGGATGATGTTGAGATTCATTTGATATGAGTACACATATACGTCGAGCACATATGTTATGTTTCATTTTGTTGATTTTCCTATTGAATTTGTTCACACCTATTCATTCCATTTCCACGATTTGGTTATCTTAGTGAAAATTCATGGTGTGTGATTTTTCAAATTGTTTTCGTTTGAAAAAAATGAAAAATAAAAAGTAGTTTGTGGATACTTTGAGTATTTCCTCTATGTGCGCGTAGTTTGATCCATATATTGTGGTTTTTGTCGTAACACTCCATGTTTTGTTTGTTTATTCTTTTCCTTATCTATTTCGAAAAAATAAAAAGGGGGAGAATGTATTATGGGCGTGTTTTACATTATGGGGGAGATTTGATTATATTGATTGATATATTTATAACAATTCAAACTCGATGCATCACGAAGGTATTTGCTTTATCTCATGTGTGCAGGTACAAAAGTGAAGATTATTATGTTGCACACCCTGATGAGAAAATCTTTGATATTTGAAGAATGATGAAGATTTCTGAAAAAGATTTGAAGACTTGCATTTCTAGTACCTTTTCACTTTTGGGTTCATGGGAGGTTATTCGATTTGTATAGGCATTTTGTTTTTGATAATTCGGATTATTTTTATTTTGTACCGGTATAGACATGGGGTGAGATTTGTAAGGACATATTTTATAACAACTTTTTACATTAGAGTATGTCGTATACAGCTACAACTGTCGAAGAATTATTAAAGATCATTCAAGCATTAAGACGGATCCGAATGTCAAAGTTCCTCATCAAAGAAGTCTTCGCGAGATTAATTTTGGTAAGGTTGTGTTTAAGTACATTAGCATTTCACTTAGAGTATTGGGATTATTTTTCATAAAATCTTTTCTAAGTGTTGGAGCGGAGTTTTTAACATTTTTTGTCAAAAATATGATTTTCGGACTTTTTAAGGCGGTGCATCAATTTAGAAAAAGGAAAAGAAAAATATTTAACATTAATGTCGTTCCAACGACATCCTATGTCGTTCAAGACATGGCTCGTCGCGGGAAGTATAAAATGACATTGGATTTGGTTCAAATGCAATCCAATCTCGTTTGAACGAGCCGCCGCCTTAAGTCTTTTATAAATAGGACTCTCTAACTCCGTTTTTCATAAGAAACACTTTACAAAAACTGTCTACGTTTTCTGCAAACAACAATACGAATTTGTTTTCTCACTTTCGAGGTTTAAATATTGTTTTTAAAATTCACAAAATATCCCAGTCCTTTAGTGAATTGTTTTGGAAGTTGAAATATGATATAGCTGATATTGCTCTTATAGAGAGGGTAAATATACATCATATGTGTAACACCCCCTGTTTTTATTATTTAATTTAATTAATTAATTGGAATATTCAAGAAAAAAATTTGAATTTAATTGTTTTTATTAAATAAATATGTTGGTTATGATTTTAGAAGAATAAAACTTCAAGCGGAATCAAAATCGGATTTAAAATGAAGTTTTTATGAGACTTTTATGTTTAGCTTTAAAAAAAGAGAAAAATATTTGTCACGGTTTAGTCCCTGACTAATAAAAAATTTGATGTTTAGTAAAATGGTATTAAACGAAGTAGAATGGCAATGACCTCGTACCTATTCGATCGATCGACTCTACCCAGATTTGAGGCGGTGGATCGATTTCTTTGTTTACTTTGAATGGGATTAAAACTCCTAATTAGTATATAAGCTTCACTAATCATGGGGGGACTTCTTATAATCACTTTTTCTCAAGTTTTTCTCAAGAGAATACTTCCAAATAATTTTCGTCTCAACCATAATCATCAACCTCCAACACAATCAAGTTTTTGTCACAAGTTTTGGGAGGCTTAATCGGGGTTTAATCAAGATTGATTCAAGAACACTTCTTTGCTAATTTTTTGAGAGGAATCCAGATTTCTAATCTGATTTTCAACACAATCTTCACAAGCATGAATACTTAATTTTTTTCCTTTAGTATTATGCATTTTAAGTGTCGCCTAACACTTAATTACATGTTTTCATAAAAATAATTAGTAACTTAATTTGAAAAAGTGGACACTAACTATGTGGCTGTTTTTATAAAATTTTGTAATCTGAATACTATTCATAACCCTTTGGGTACTTAGGATTCATGAGTGATTTTGGATTTTATTGGTGTAGGGTATATATAGAAAAAACCTAGTTTTGAAATAAATAAAGTTGGGGTGTATAACTCATGTAATACATATAGAAATAATGAAATTTGGTTTTTGATGTATATATGATGAAAACTTGGTATATTAAATTTAAAATAATTAAACGAGATTATTTGGGTATTTTTGACGTTGGGTTAATTAAATTAAAGATTTAATTGAATGGGGATATCATGCATAGTTTTATAAGTTGATTAATTATTCTTGTTAGTGTGACTTGTTGGTATTATTATTTTTCCTTTGTGATGACGGGTTGTTGGGTAATTTTGCTCTCCCAATATTTTAGGATGCCTTCTAGGTATGGGACTAGTGAGGGTAGATTATTGCGTTTTTATCATGTCGGGGGTGGGCTAATTTTTTACTTTATCATCATCACGCAAGTCTAGGTATGAGACTAATTTGAGATTTATGTTAGAAAATCCTCATATACATAGGGTAGGATGTATTGATAAATTGGGGACCCTTAGGTATGGGACTAAGGGGTATTTTGAGGATCTCACATCGATAAAAGGGTGGGATAATTTGAAATTGTGAATTAAAAAAATTGAGAATTAATACCTAAGATAATAAGACGGATATTAAAATATATTGGCGACATAATCAGCGAGGGCCGACAGTCTAAACGGGCCAGTCGAAGTTTTATGTCGTGTCGTGTGTGGAACCTCATCAATCAGCGAAGGCCGACAGTTTAAACGGGCCAGCGAAAGTTTTGACGAGGGGATGTGTATTTTGGTAGAGAAATCACACGAGGCGGGAGGACCGCCATAATAAATTGAGGATATAAGAAAAGTTGGTTAATTAAATTAAATTAATATCGTGGGACTTGGGAAATAAAATCATATTAGTGTGCATTTTTAAATAGGAATTCCTTCTGGTAGCTAGTGATTTATATTTATCACGTTTAATTATCTCGCTTAATTTAAAATAATCTATTGTGATATTTATTGCGTGTAGTGATACTGCATGGATTCAAGGATCCTATTTTAGGGGAGTAGAGTGTATTTTTGCTCGTGGCTTTGGCTCTGACCCATGCGTTGACTAATCCTTTTCAGGATTAGAATTGGAGAAGTTTCATAAGTTTATCGGAGTTATTGCTTGGAGGTGCAGCAGGAGCTGATTACATTATTACTTTGTTTTAGTTTTGACTTTCCTTTCAGTCGTATTTCATTATGAGACTCAGTTAAGAGAGTTATTGGGCCATTCGGTTCCAAAGTTGTTTATGGGTTTTATTTCAGTTAATCATAGATGGATCCTTATTCAGTTTAATAATTATTGGAAATTGGATTTATTTGGAGTTCTAGCATGTGATGGATCTTTTATCGCTCAGTTGGTTGTTATCATTTGAGATTGATTCAATTATTTATCTTATGGACTAATTTATTTATGTCTCATATCGGTCTCATGCTAAGATTAGTATTTATTTAGTTCACGCCAAACTTAGTTTGGCGGTGGTGGCTAGCGACCCCGTCTGTCAAATTTTGCGGGATGTGACAGATGGTATCAGAGCATGGTTTTAGGTCTCATAGGTTAGGATTCCGTTTAGCTTCCGTGTTGGCGATCTTTGATTACCTTTGTTTATTCGTACTTCTTAAGGTAGAGGGTCTAGTATACGTGTTAGATGTGTTTCTTGGATATGTGAAGCTTTGTGCTAAGAACGTCGTAGGCATTGAGATTAGAATTAGTAAGCTTAATGTGAGGATTCTTAAAATGGATTTTGGAGACGATAATTATATTGGAGATTTTAGTATAGATGTTAGGTATCGTATGTATCAATTTTTTATGTTGAGATTTAATTTGAGGACGTTAAAATTTTGATGACTTTCGGATATAGGAACGAGTGGGGGATTTGCGAGAGCGTGGGGTACGCCGTTTTTTTCATAGTTATGCATATGCATATAGGCAATATATATATTATTTTAATGTTCATGGGGTAGGTGTGCATAGGATTGGGTGTATGGGCGCTCAATCATGACATTCTACGGGTAGGCATATGTGATCCTTATTTCCATTTGCGAGATTTACGCGTTCATATGTATGCTTCATCTAATTTCGAGGACGAAATTCTTTGCTAGTGGGGCAGTATGTAACACCTCGTGTTTTTATTATTTAATTTAATTTAATTAATTGGAATATTCAAGAAAAATAAATTTTTGAATTTAATTATTTTTATTAAATAAATATGTTGGTTATGATTTTAGAAGAATAAAACTTCAAGCGGAATCGAAATCGAATTTAAAACGAAGTTTTTATGAGAGTTTTAAGTTTAGCTTAAAAAAAAGTGAAAACATTAGTAACGGATTTAGTCCGTGACTAATAAAAATTTTGGTTTTTAGTTAAATGGTATTAAACGAATGAGGATGGTAGTGGCCGTGTACCTGTTCGATCGATCGATCGACTCTGCACAGATTTGAGGCGGTGGATCAATTTCTTTATAGACTTTGAATGGGATTAGGACTCCTAATTAGTATATAAGCTTCATTAATCGTGGGGGGACTTATTATAATCACTTTTTCTCAAGTTTTTCTCTAGAGAACACTTCCAAACAATTTTCCTCTCAACCATAATCATCAACCTCCAACACAATCAAGTTTTTGTCACAAGTTTTGGGAGGCTTAATTAGGGTTTAATCAAGATTGATTCAAGAACACTTCTTCGTAAATTTTTCGAGAGGAATCAAGATTTCTAATCAGATTTTCAACACGATTTTAAGGCATGAATACTCTATTCCTTACATTTAGTATTATGCGTTTTGAGTGTCGCCTAAACACTTAATTACATGCTTTCTTAAAAATAATTAATAACTTAATTAGAAAAAATGGACACTAACTATGGGGTTGTTTCTAGAAAATCTTCTAATCTGAATAATATTCATAAACCTTTGGGTACGTAGGATTCATGAGTGATTTTGGGTTTTATTGGTGTAGGGTATGTATTGAAAAACCCTAGTTTTGAAATAAATAAAGTTGGGGGGGGGTAAAACTCATGTAATACATGTAGAAATTAAAAAATTTGGTTTTTGATGTATATATGATGAAAACTTGGTATATTTGATTTGAAATAATTAAATGAGATTATTTGGGTATTTTTGAAGTTGTGTTAATTAAATTAAAGATTTAATTGAATTGGACTATCATGCGTAGTTTTATACGTTGATTAATTATTCTTATTGGTACGACTTGTTGGTATTATTATATTGCCTTTGTGACGACGGGTTATTGGGATAATTTTGCTCTCCCTATATTTTAGGATGTCTTCTTGGTATGGGACTAGTGAAGGTAGATTTTCGCGTTTTTATCATGTCGGTGGTTGGCTGATTTTTTACTTTATCATCGTTACGCTAGTCTAGATATGAGACTAAGTTGAGATTTATGTTAGAAAATCCTCTTATACATAAGGTAGGACGTATTGATAACTTAGGGACCCTTAGGTATGGGACTAAGGGGTATTTTGAGGATCTCACATCGATAAAAGGGTGGGCTAATTTGAAATTGTGAATTAATAAAATTGAGAATTAATACCTAAGATAATAAGACGGGTATTAAAATATATTGGCGACATAATCAGCGAGGGCCGATAGTTGAAACGGGCCAGCCAACGTTTTATGTCGTGTCGTGTGTGGAACCTCGTCAATCAGCGAGGGCCGACAGTTTAAATGTGCCAGCCGGCATTTTGACGAGGGGATGTGTACTTTGGTGGAGAAATCACTCGAGGTGGGAGGACCACCATAATAAATTGTGGATATAAGAAAAGTTGGTTAATTTAATTAAATTAACATCGTGGGACTTGGTAATTTAAAATCATAATGGAGTGCCTTTTTAAATGGGAATTCCTTCGTATAGTTAGTGATTTATATTTGTCACGTTTAATTATCTAGCTTAATTCAAAATAATCTATTGTGATATGTGACACCCCGCCTAATTAAATACCGGGCGATCACTCCTTTATTAAATTAAATCAAGGTAACAGTTGGTTCATTCTCAGCATCACTGTCGATAAAAATAATTTTTCCAATTTAACACCCTAAATAATTAAGCTAAGTGTCAAAAACATTTTTCATACGAACTTCCAAATTTTAATTAAAGAAAAGATTTTTATTAATTCAAAACAACATTTCTACAATAGAGAATCACATCACGAAATTTAAATAAAACCATACATTCACCAAACGAATGACAATAATATAAAACTAAAATCATAAACCATCCTGAAACAAATCCCATAAACAATACTGGAATAACTGAAATATAAAAAAAATCCCCAACAATAAATGAAATGATGAAAAGGGCGACACGTGCCCCATAAATGAGAGTAATAAGAGTGGAGTCAATGTCGGAAGCCGTCTACTCAAGGGACCTGCAACTCCCACCTAAGCTGCAGCTCGTTCTTCTCAAAGAATCCTAAGCAAGACGCCCCTGTGGCTGGGCACCTGAAAATATACATATATATACACAGAAGAGAGAGAGAAAAGGAAACGGGTCAGGGCCCGAAAGTGTGTTTGATTTTAAAATACGTTAAGCAAGTATTTAAATTGATACAGGCCAATGCAACATCATATTAGTTCGTCTCTCTCTTGAGAAATACTCACCTCTCTTCTAATGTGCACTCCTATCGTACTAACCTTCCCAAAGGTTCGTTTATCTTAACTTATTCATATGTATACAAAACCGGACGATGACAATGTTTTATAAAAATATAATCTTTCAATCTGAAGTACTCCTCTCGTTTTAGTTTCATTAAATTATAAGGTTTCTCAGTGTCTTCTCATATTTTCACAAAATAAATATTTATAATTGCGTCAACAACTAAGTCCCACTTAACACATTATAGTAGGCATATTAAAGTTTATCACCATATATATATATTAACTACTCGAATAATATATATACAACAGCACCCCAACTAATTTATGGTGCGGGCATACTCTGCTATCCAGTCCCTGTATCGTTCACACAAAGGGAATACAAGTTCGGAATCGCTCTCGAACTATATAAACATAAACAAAACAACGTTGAGGCGAAGCATAGATTCCAAGTCCAAGAGGTCAGTACATACCCACACGTCTCTTAGGACCGTCCGACTATCAATCTAATAGCCCGTACCTAGGATCTCTATCTTCTAGGGTACAAATCGATATCCCCCAAAGGCATCACAGGATACGATTGTCCCAGCGCGGTAACCTCAGGGATAGCAAGTAGCGCGGGTACGTTTTTCACATGAATATAATATATGTACACACAATATATAAAGATACCCATTCCATTATATTAATATAAGTTTCTCTCGTAACCCATAGTCATCACATTTATCTTTAATTTCCCATCATTATGATTACGTATAAGGTTTCGTCTCTAACCTTAACTTGAAGAGTTTTCTCACTCATTACCTAATACTCATGGGTTATAACCTTACAAATCTAAAATTCAGTAAATAACTTTATTTGATTCCAACGTAACTCTCTTACGCACCTCACCCTTAAGTTTCATAAATCTAACAACCTAAAGTAAATATCCCATAATTACCCTCCTCGTTGAAGACTAAAGGTTCTAACATAGGTCCATATACCCTACTGGTCCTCAATATCTCCCAAATCATTTTATTTAGAAAGCCCAAGGTTTATTCCACGATAAATTAATTCAACTAATTAGACAAGGGAAATAATAGGCTGCCAGGGAGGGTCGATCGATCGACGTCTGGGGGTCGACCGATCGAACCTTCGATCGATCGACGCTCTAGGGTCGATCGATCGATCGAGCAGGTCTGTGAAAATTCTGCAGAAATTGCAGTAACGGGATTGCGTAAGTTTCTTCATCAAAACTCATATTTTCCAACTCTAATTGACCCAAAAAGTCTACTGTTAACATCCTAACATAATTCCAGGTATCTTTAACGATTAGCATGCGTATATACATCAATAAACATGGTTAAACAACCTAATATTTCATCTAATCATCAAGAACCCTACAGTTTTCTTAACCTTTGTTCTAATAAGTTTTCTCCAGAAATTCCTTCTAACAAATCATCATAATTTCGTGGGTTAAACATCTACTTCACATATTAATTTCCAGAATAAGGTTCATATGATTTCTACATGCAAATCCCTATTAAAATTGGGTTTTCTTCCATGGATTATACTCTTAATCATTCCTACACTAACATGATTATTGCACCAACGAAAATACGCAAGTTAAACACTTGCCTGGGATTTCAGAGGTCTGGTTTCCTGCTGATATTGGTGTGGTTGCGTTCTCTTCCTCGCGATCTACGCGTTGGTGGTGACGGTGGTGCAAAAGGTGGTGTTTTTGGCCTTGAATCACCTAGCAAGGTCTCTCCTCTCTTCTCCACTAGCCGTCTTAGGGTTCTGAATGATCTAACCCTAAAAGGCTGACTTAAATGGCTGCTAAGGATGGCTGAAATTCGTGGGTTTAATTACCCTAATATGTAAAGTGACCAAAACGCCCTCCCGGGTCACTAATTAAGCCTAAAAACATCCCGAGACCCAAACTAAACCCCCGGGTACACTTTTCTGACTATCTCGACCCTTCCGGACGCGTTGGCGCACTCAAAATGACCATACGGACAACTTATAAAATATTCACTTTTTAATTAACATAATTAGTCCCGACGCGACACGAGCACGTCCCGACTTAATTTTTCCGAAATAGTCATTTAATTCACTTATGACATTCAATATAACCAATATAACATATTACTATGCTCATTAGTAATATTCAACAATTTTTCCATAATTACTAACTCTAGTCACGTTAATAATTATAACATAATTAACATAATTAATTTCCGGATTTTTTTATTGATTAAATCCCCAAATTAAATATAGCATAAAAATACGGGGTATTACATACTTCCCCCCTAATAACGGAATTTCGTCCCGAAATTCGGAAAATAAGGCATACCTGGTAAAAACAACTCTGGATATCTCTCGCGCATATCTGCCTCACGCTCCCAAGTGGATTCCTCCACATTATGATGTTCCCATTGGACCCGCATGAGTGGAACTATCTTCGACCTCAATCTCCTCTCACTGTAGTCTAGAATAGCCACCGGTCTCTCCTCGTAAGAGCTATCTGACTGCAAGTCGATCTCATCTATCGCAATGTGAGTATGGGCCATATCATCCCGAAGGTATCGTCTCAATGACGAGATGTGGAATACACGTGGATGCGATGTAAATGTTCTGGCAAACCCAACCTGTATGCTACTGGCCCAATTCTCTCGATGATGGGAAATGGTCCTACGTACCTCGGAGCCAACTTTCCCTTCTTCTCGAACCTCATGACTCCTTTCATAGGAGATACACGCAACAACACTTGATCTCCCACATTAAACTCCCGGAAGAATCGTTTCGCATCGGCGTAGCTCTTCTGTCTGTCTTGGGCTACCCGAATACGACTCCTGATTATCTCAATCCTCGCGGAGGTCTCCTGGATCACTTCTGGTCCTAATAACTTGTTGTCCCCCACCTCGAGCCAACAGGTTGGAGAACGACAAGGCCTGTCGTACAAAGCCTCAAATGGATCCATGCCAATCGTAAACTGATAGGAGTTATTATAAGCGAACTCTACCAGTGGAAGGTGTGGCTCCCAACCTCCTCCGAAATCAAGGATACACATGCATAGCATATCTTCCAACATCTGATTAGTACGCTCCGTCTGACCATCTGTCTGTGGGTGGTAAGCTGAACTCAGTCTCAACTCTGTACCCATAGCCTCCTGAAAACTTTCCCAGAAACGTGACACAAAAATCTTGTCTCTATCTGATACAATATTCAGGGGCACCCCGTGTAATCTGACGATCTCAGCGATGGACAACTGAGCATACTGACCCGTGGTATAATTTGTCCTTACTGGCAGAAAATGAGCCACCTTGGTCAGACGGTCTACAATCATCCAGATAGAATCGTGGCCTCTTTGTGATGTAGGCAACCCTGTAATGAAGTCCATGGAAATACTTTCCCACTTCCACGCAGGTACTTCCAACGGCTGAAGTAATCCCGACGGTTTCTGGTGGTCCACCTTCACCAGCTGGCAAGTAGAACATTTGGACACAAATTCAGCGATGTCCTTCTTCATCCCACTCCACCAATACTGACGTCTCATATCCTGGTACATCTTATCGCCTCCCGGATGTACTGCAAATCGGGACCCATGAGAATGAGTCATTACCTCATGACGTAGCTCTGCTCCTTCTGGAACCACTAGTCTCCCATTAAACCGCAACCCTCCATCCGAACTAACAGAATAGGACTCAGCACCCTCGGCTAGAAGTCGTACAATCTGCTCCTGACAAAACGGATCTGTGGTCTGAGCCTGTATCACCCTCGTAACAATCTCGGGTGTGACTGTCATCACGGATATGAAAGAACGTGCTACCACGTCCTGGTGACCCAACTCCTTCCATTTTGCTTTCCAGATGTCCGCTACATCGTCAACCGGTCTACGACTCAACGCATCAGCAACTACGTTGGCTTTCCCCGGATGATACTGTATATCGAACTGGTAATCTTTCACAAACTCTAACCATCTGCGCTGACGCATATTCAGCTCTCGCTGAGTGAACAGGTACTGCAGTGACTTATGGTCTGTGAACAAACGGAATTTCTCGCCCAATAAATAGTGCCTCCAAATTCTCAATGCAAAGACGACCGCAGCTAACTCCAGGTCGTGGGTGGGGTAATTCTTCTCATGCGGCTTAAGCTTGCGGGAAGCAAAAGCTATAGCCTTCTCTTCCTACTGAAGTACTCCCCCAAGTCCTCGTAAGGACGCATCTGTGTAAACCAGGTACTCTACACCCAGCTTCGGTAGAGCAAGGACTGGTGCAGAAGTAAGCTTGTCCTTCAGCTCGTCGAAAGCCAACTGACAAGCGTCATCCCAAACATATGGTACCCCCTTGCGAGTCAGATTCGTCAATGGACCCGCTATTTTGGAGAATCCCCGAATGAACCTCCTGTAGTATCCGGCTAACCCCAAGAAACTACGTACTTCCGTCGGTGTCGTGGGCTGCCCCCACTCCCTCACCGCTGACACCTTGCTCGGGTCAACTGCTATCCCCTGCTCAGAAACAACATGGCCCAAGAATTGTACCTCTCGCAACCAGAATCCACACTTCTCGTACTTAGCATACAACTGATGCTCTCGTAGGGTCTGGAGAACCTGCCTCAAGTGTTCGGCATGCTCCTCCTCGGAGTGTGAATATATCAAGATATCATCTATGAAGACGATGACGAACTGATCCAAGAACTCTCTGAACACTCGGTTCATCAAGTCCATGAAAACGGCTGGGGCATTTGTGAGTCCGAACGGCATCACCCTGAACTCATAGGACCCATATCTCGACAAGAAGGCAGTCTTCGAAACATCCTGCTCTCTAATCCGTAACTGATGGTACCCCGACCTCAAATCTATCTTCGAAAAGAAAGTTGCTCCCCTTAACTGGTCGAACAGATCATCGATTCGAGGCAACGGATACTTGTTCCGTATCGTGACCTTGTTCAACTCCCGGTAGTCCACACACAATCTCAGTGAGCCATCTCTCTTCTTCACAAATAAGACTGGAGCGCCCCACGGTGAGATACTCCTACGAATGAAACCCTGACCTAATAGCTGCTCAATCTGATCTCGTAGCTCTCGCATCTCTGTCGGAGCCATACGGTACGGTGCGCGTGCTATAGGTCTCGTATCCGGCAATAAGTCTATAACGAAGTCTATCTCACGACTGGGCGGTAGGCCTGGTATCTCCTGAAACACATCGGAATACTCCCTAACAACTGGGATCGAATCCAAAGGAATCACAACCTCCTTAGAGGTATCCTCCTCAATGTAATATAAATGAGCGGTCGAACCTCCCTCTGGGCGAGGCATCGCCACTATAAACATCTCTTGCCCCGGAATGGCAAAAATAATGCTCCCACCGAAGCAATCAATCATGGCTCTATAAGATGCGAGCCAATCCATACCAATAATCACGTCATGCTCGTGCATGTCTAAGACTAGCATATCTGCAGGCAATACCAAGCCACCAATCTCTACCCCTACTCCCCGGCATATAAAGAATATAAGCGACCCACTCCCCAATGGTGAGTCGACACACGTCACGGTGCTCTCTTCTGTGGCTAACAATCCTAAGGACTTCGCAAAATGCGTAGCTATAAAACAGTATGTTGCCCCCGTATCAAACAAAACTTTACCCATAGTACCATGGATAGGAAACATACCCTCAATCGCGGGTGGTGCCTGTGGAGCTGCTGCCTGGTGGACGTTATAGACACGTCCGTACTGCAATTGCCCCTGCTGCACTGGGGCTACTAGAATGGATGGTAGGGCTGGCATCTGGGCTGGAGCTGGAAGGGCAGGTGGAAAGAGTGGTCTCTGTGGCTCATTACGGGCTCCCTGCTGCTGTGGGGCCCTATCGCCCTCTGGGCAATCCTGACGCTTATGGCCGTGCTTGCCACACACAAAACACCGGCCTCTAAAATTACCTCCCCTCTGTCCCTGCTGACCACGGCCCTGCTGGCCGTTACCTCCACGCCATTGGCCCTGTTGGCCCTGATGTGTACGCTGTTGGCCTTGCTGGCCCTGCTGTTGACCCTGCGGTCGGTGTTGGCCCTGCTGGCCCTGCTGATTAGGCTGACCCTGATGGCCCTGCCTGAATCCCCCGAATCCCTGCCTAGAATCACCTGAACGGAATCGCTTAGCAGGGTCCCCCTGATGGGAACTCTGCTCGTACTGACGAGTCTGTCCTTGAGTTGGTGCCCCACTGGCACTATTACCCCCGGTCCTGCCCTGCTGGCTGGACTCTCCTGCTCTCTTGCTTCCCTGAAGATGGAAGCGGTGATCCTGGCAATGTAGTAGCGCTACATTGAGTACGTCAGTGAAAGTACTCAGGGATAGATTCCCAATAAGGTGCTGACGGATCCTCCAAGCTAACCCGTCGACGAACAGCAAAATTTTCTTACTCTCAGTGGGTGCCTCATCCGGCACAATAGTGAGAAGTCTCGTGAACTCCTCCTCATACTCGGCTACAGTAAGGTTCTCCTGCTTCAGATTTAGCAATTTCTGCCTCATCTCAGTCTGCACTGCGGGTGGAAAGTACTTGCGGTCAAACCGCTCCCAGAACATCTGAATAGGGATCATGTCCCTCTCCTCCAAAGTAGTAGTGGACTCCCACCACTGTAATGCGGTTCCCACCAACTTGAAAGAGGCCAATAGCTGCTTCTGCACTTCGGTGCACTCATACATACGGAGGTGCCGCTGGATGTCCTTCTTCCATTGGCTGACAGTAATAATATCGGAGCTACCAGAAAACTCAGGGGGATGTGCTTTCTGAAAAGCATCCCGAACCCTCTCCCATGCAGATGGAAGCTGTGCTGGTACTGGCGCCACTGCCTGGACCTGTGGTGGAGCCTGCTGAATCACTGCTATCGCGGCATTTACCGCCTGAGCAACGATGGCGGCTACCTCATTCGCATTCATAGTGCCTGGTGCCGGAGCTGCTGGCTGCTCGGCTTGGGCACGCCTATCTTTTGGAGCACGTCTCGAAGGCATCTGAAACATGAACAAGTTTATCAGTCTACAGTTATCAACAAATCTCGAATAGCTGAAGACTTAAACGTAAAAGCAAGAATACAACAGTCCTAACAATAGGGCTCTATAGCAATAACGTTAAGCTGAAAGCGAAAATAAGCCGTACAGATCCTATGGACACTAGAACCTGATGCTCTGATACCACCTGTGACACCCCGCCTAATTAAATACCGGGCGATCACTCCTTTATTAAATTAAATCAAGGTAACAGTTGGTTCATTCTCAGCATCACTGTCGATAAAAATAATTTTTCCAATTTAACACCCTAAATAATTAAGCTAAGTGTCAAAAACATTTTTCATACGAACTTCCAAATTTTAATTAAAGAAAAGATTTTTATTAATTCAAAACAACATTTCTACAATAGAGAATCACATCACGAAATTTAAATAAAACCATACATTCACCAAACGAATGACAATAATATAAAACTAAAATCATAAACCATCCTGAAACAAATCCCATAAACAATACTGGAATAACTGAAATATAAAAAAAATCCCCAACAATAAATGAAATGATGAAAAGGGCGACACGTGCCCCATAAATGAGAGTAATAAGAGTGGAGTCAATGTCGGAAGCCGTCTACTCAAGGGACCTGCAACTCCCACCTAAGCTGCAGCTCGTTCTTCTCAAAGAATCCTAAGCAAGACGCCCCTGTGGCTGGGCACCTGAAAATATACATATATATACACAGAAGAGAGAGAGAAAAGGAAACGGGTCAGGGCCCGAAAGTGTGTTTGATTTTAAAATACGTTAAGCAAGTATTTAAATTGATACAGGCCAATGCAACATCATATTAGTTCGTCTCTCTCTTGAGAAATACTCACCTCTCTTCTAATGTGCACTCCTATCGTACTAACCTTCCCAAAGGTTCGTTTATCTTAACTTATTCATATGTATACAAAACCGGACGATGACAATGTTTTATAAAAATATAATCTTTCAATCTGAAGTACTCCTCTCGTTTTAGTTTCATTAAATTATAAGGTTTCTCAGTGTCTTCTCATATTTTCACAAAATAAATATTTATAATTGCGTCAACAACTAAGTCCCACTTAACACATTATAGTAGGCATATTAAAGTTTATCACCATATATATATATTAACTACTCGAATAATATATATACAACAGCACCCCAACTAATTTATGGTGCGGGCATACTCTGCTATCCAGTCCCTGTATCGTTCACACAAAGGGAATACAAGTTCGGAACCGCTCTCGAACTATATAAACATAAACAAAACAACGTTGAGGCGAAGCATAGATTCCAAGTCCAAGAGGTCAGTACATACCCACACGTCTCTTAGGACCGTCCGACTATCAATCTAATAGCCCGTACCTAGGATCTCTATCTTCTAGGGTACAAATCGATATCCCCCAAAGGCATCACAGGATACGATTGTCCCAGCGCGGTAACCTCAGGGATAGCAAGTAGCGCGGGTACGTTTTTCACATGAATATAATATATGTACACACAATATATAAAGATACCCATTCCATTATATTAATATAGGTTTCTCTCATAACCCATAGTCATCACATTTATCTTTAATTTCCCATCATTATGATTACGTATAAGGTTTCGTCTCTAACCTTAACTTGAAGAGTTTTCTCACTCATTACCTAATACTCATGGGTTATAACCTTACAAATCTAAAATTCAGTAAATAACTTTATTTGATTCCAACGTAACTCTCTTACGCACCTCATCCTTAAGTTTCATAAATCTAACAACCTAAAGTAAATATCCCATAATTACCCTCCTCGTTGAAGACTAAAGGTTCTAACATAGGTCCATATACCCTACTGGTCCTCAATATCTCCCAAATCATTTTATTTAGAAAGCCCAAGGTTTATTCCACGATAAATTAATTCAACTAATTAGATAAGGTAAATAATAGGCTGCCAGGGAGGGTCGATCGATCGACGTCTGGGGGTCGACCGATCGAACCTTCGATCGATCGACGCTCTAGGGTCGATCGATCGATCGAGCAGGTCTGTGAAAATTCTGCAGAAATTGCAGTAACGGGATTGCGCAAGTTTCTTCATCAAAACTCATATTTTCCAACTCTAATTGACCCAAAAAGTCTACTGTTAACATCCTAACATAATTCCAGGTATCTTTAACGATTAGCATGCGTATATACATCAATAAACATGGTTAAACAACCTAATATTTCATCTAATCATCAAGAACCCTACAGTTTTCTTAACCTTTGTTTTAATCAGTTTTCTCCAGAAATTCCTTCTAACAAATCATCATAATTTCGTGGGTTAAACATCTACTTCACATATTAATTTCCAGAATAAGGTTCATATGATTTCTACATGCAAATCCCTATTAAAATTGGGTTTTCTTCCATGGATTATACTCTTAGTCATTCCTACACTAACATGATTATTGCACCAACGAAAATACGCAAGTTAAACACTTGCCTGGGATTTCAGAGGTCTGGTTTCCTGCTGATATTGGTGTGGTTGCGTTCTCCTCCTCGCGATCTACGCGTTGGTGGTGACGGTGGTGCAAAAGGTGGTGTTTTTGGCCTTGAATCACCTAGCAAGGTCTCTCCTCTCTTCTCCACTAGCCGTCTTAGGGTTCTGAATGATCTAACCCTAAAAGGCTGACTTAAATGGCTGCTAAGGATGGCTGAAATTCGTGGGTTTAATTACCCTAATATGTAAAGTGACCAAAACGCCCTCCCGGGTCACTAATTAAGCCTAAAAACATCCCGAGACCCAAACTAAACCCCCGGGTACACTTTTCTGACTATCTCGACCCTTTCGGATGCGTTGCCGCACTCAAAACGACCATACGGACAACTTATAAAATATTCACTTTTTAATTAACATAATTAGTCCCGACGCGACACGAGCACGTCCCGACTTAATTTTTCCGAAATAGTCATTTAATTCACTTATGACATTCAATATAACCAATATAACATATTACTATGCTCATTAGTAATATTCAACAATTTTTCCATAATTACTAACTCTAGTCACGTTAATAATTATAACATAATTAACATAATTAATTTCTGAATTTTTTTATTGATTAAATCCCCAAATTAAATATAGCAGAAAAATACGGGGTATTACATGATATTTATTGCGTATAATGCTACTGCCTGGATATAAGGATCCTATTTAAGGGGTGTAGTGTGTATTCTTGCTCGAGGCTTTGGCTCTGACCCATGCGTTGACTAATCTTTTTCAGGATTAGAATTAGAGAAGCTACATATGTTTATCGGAGTTATTGTTTGGAGGTGCAACAGGAGATGACTACTTTATTACTTTGTTTTAGTTTAGATTTTCCTTTCAGTCGTATATTATTATGAGAATCAGTTAAGAGAGTTATTGGGCCATTCAGTTCCAAAGTTGTTTATGGGTTTTATTTCAGTTATTCATAGTTGGATCTTTATTCAGTTTTATAATTATTGGAAATTGGATTTATTTGGAGTTCTAGCATGTGATGGATCTTTTATCGCGTAGTTGGTTGTTATCATTTGAGATTGATTCAATTATTTATCTTATGGATTGATTTATTTATGTCTCATATCTGTCTCATGCTAAGAATGGTTTTTATTTAGTTCACGCCAAGCTTAGTTTGGCGACGGTGGCTGGCCACCCCGTCTGTCGAATTTTACGGGGTGATACAGATGGTATCAGAGCATGGTCTTAGGTTGTAAGGACATTTTTCTCATGTCCGAAATGTTTCATTTATTTATGTCGTACGCCGCTACATTTGGCACGTCACCTCACGATCTCACATGATGGACTCTATCCGAATTCCGGGAATCAAGCATGCATTATCTCCTCTAATATGTCCCTCATCTGCATCAACGACTTCACGTTCCTTGATTGTAGGCTCGTAATGCAAGTGGAACGCAAGAGAAGTCAAATCAGTGAAACAAGGCATGATAGGGATGTTCAAGGGCAAATTGGTAATTTTACAGCCACCGTCCGGAGGACCGGTGAACTGGAAAGTTGAAGATCTTTCCGCAACAAAGATACTGGAAGAAACGGCACCTCAATCCGAGCTACGGTGAACAAGTTATGGCCCGTTGAAAATGGAGATATGTTCATTGAAAATTCTGGGAATTTTTCTAAGTGTTTAAGCACCTGTTCCTAGCACACTTTCCCGAACCCAGCTTGGAACCGGTTCGGGGGGGCGAACCGGTTCGCAAGGGTACCCGAACCGGTTCGGGGTACCTGTACGCTGGATAGAATTTCAGCAGTTTAAAATCGTGGGTCTCTTCATGTATTTCCCTATAAATACCAACTTCGGGAGAGTTGTTTTGCAAGACTTTAGGAGACGAATTTGAGAGTCCAAATACATCTAGTCTTCATATTTTTGAGTCCCAAGACTCATGTTTTTTATTCACACATCCTTGCCAAATATTTGTGAATCCTTTTGCAACCCAAGAACACAACTTTGGTTTGTTCAACCCTTGTGGAAGAGACCGTTCTTCTTCTTCATTGCAGCCCTACTGGAAAGGGATAATTCCAGCCGCGACTACAGAATCCGATACCCGAGGGTAATTCTTAGTCAACTTGTATTTTCATTGTAATCCGATTGTAAGCCATTTTCTTACAAATTATAGTGAAAATAAATGGTTTTGCCCCTGAGGGGGATTTTTCCTTAATTGCATGTGTTTGAATGTTCTAGCGTAGATTATCAATTTATTCAATCACATACTGCTGCATGTTTAGGGTTTGTTTGTGTTAAAAGGGTTTTATATATAATTTGATCATTTGAACGCGAGCACACACGTTCTTCATAGGTCTCGTAGGTTATGAGTCCGTTTAGCTTTCGCAATGGCGATCTTTGATTCCCTTTGTTGATTCGTACTTCTTAAGGTGGAGGGTCTAGTATATGTGTTAGATGTGTTTCTTGGATATGTGAAGCTTTGTGCTAAGAACATCGTAGGCATTGAGTTTAGAATTAGTAAGGTTAATATTAGGATTCTTAAAATGGATTTTGAAGACAATAATTATTTTGGAGATTTTAGTATAGATTTTTGGTATCGTATGTATCGATTTTTGATGTTGAGATTTAATTTGGGGACGTTAGCATTTTGATGACTTTCGGATATAGGATCGAGTGGGGAATTTTGCAGAGCGTGTGGTACATCGTTATTTTCATATTTATGCGTATGCGTATAGGCAATATATATATTATTTTGATGTTCGCGGGGTAGGTGCGCATAGAATTATGTGTATGGGCCCCCAATTATGGCATTCTATGGGTTGCCATATGTGATCCTTATTTCCTTTTGCGAGATTTACGCGTTCATGTGTATGCTTCGTGTAATTTTGAGGATGAAATTCTTTGTTAGTGGGGAAGTATGTAACACCCCATGTTTTTTTTATTTAATTTAATTAACTAATTGGACTATTCAAGAAAAATAAATTTTTGAATTTAATTATTTTTATTAAATATATATGTTGGTTATGATTTTAGAAGAATAAAACTTCAAGCGGAATCGAAATCGTATTTAAAATGAAGTTTTTATGAGAGTTTTAAGTTTAGGTTAAAAAAAAAGTGAAAAACATTTGTCACGGATTTAGTCCGTGACTAATAATTTTTTATTATTTTTAGTGAAATGGTATTAAACGAAGGAGAATGGATCGATCGATCGACCTATGGAGTCGATAGATCGACTCTGCCCAGATTTGAGGCGGTGGATCGATTTCTTCGTAGAATTTGAATGGGATTAGGACTCCTACTTAGTATATAAGCTTCATTAATCGTGGGGGGACTTCTTATAATCACTTTTTCTCAAGTTTTTCTCTAGAGAGCACTTCCAAATAATTTTCTTCTCGACCATAATCATAAACCTCCAATAAAGTCAAGTTTTTGTCACAAGTTTTGGGAGTCTTAACTGGGGCTTAATCAAGATTGATTCAAGAACACTTATTTTCTAAGTTTTCGAGAGGAATCCAGATTTCTAATCAGATTTTAAACACATTCTTCACATGAATGAATACTTTATTCTATTCCTTTAGTATTATGCGTTTTAAGTGTCACCTAAACACGTAATTACATATTTTCTTAAAAATAATTAGTAACTTAATTAGAAAAAGTGGACACTAACTATGGGGCTATTTTTATAAAATCTTTTAATTTGAATAATATTCATAACCCTTTGAGTACGTAGGATTCATGAGTTATTTAGGATTTTGTTGGTGTAGGGTATATACAGAAAAACCTTAATTTTGAAATAAATAAAGCGGGGGACATATAACTCGTGTAATACATGTAGAAATAATGAAATTTGGTTTTTGATGTTTATATGATGAAATCTTGGTATATTTAATTTAAAATATTTAAATGAGATTATTTCGGTATTTTTGACGTTGTGTTAATTAAATTAAAGATTTAATTGAATTGGACTATCATGCGTAGCTTTATACGTTGACTAATTATTCTTGTTGGTGTGGCTTGTTGGTATTATTATATTGCCTTTGTGACGATGGGTTGTTTGGTAATTTTGCTCTCCCTCTATTTTAGGATGCCTTTTAAGTATGGGACTAGTGAGGGTAGATTATCGCGTTTTTATCATGTCGGGGGTGGGCTTATTTTATACTTTATCATCGTTACACTAGTCTAAGTATAAGACAAAATTGAGATTTATGTTAGAAAATCCTCCTATACATAGGGTAGGACGTATTGATAACTTGGGGACCCTTAGGTATGGGACTAAGGGATATTTTGAGGATTTCACATCGATAAAAGGGTGGGGTAATTTGAAATTATGAATTAAGAAAATTGAGAATTAATACCTAAGATAATAAGACGGGTATTAAAATATATTGGCGACATAATTAGCAAAGACCGACAGTTTAAACGGGTCTGCCGGCATTTTATGTCGTTTGGCGTGTGGAACCTCAACAATCAGCGAGGGCCGACAGTTTAAATGGGTCAGCCGACATTTTGACGAGGGGATGTGTATTTTGGTGGAGAAATCACCCGAGGCGGGAGGACCGCCATAATAAATTGAGGATATAAGAAAAGTTGGTTAATTTAATTAAATTAACATCGTGGGACTTGGGAATTTAAAATCATATTGGTGTGCATTTTTAAATAGGAATTCCTTCTGGTAGCTAGTGATTTATATTTATCACGTTTAATTATCTCGCTTAATTTAAAATAATCTATTGTGATATTTATTACGTATAGTGATACTGCCTGGATTCAAGGATCCTATTTGAGGGGAGTAGAGTGTATTCTTGCTCGTGGCTTTGGCTCTGACCCATGTGTTGATTAATATTTTTCAGGATTAGAATTGGAGAAGTTGCATAAGTTTATCGGAGTTATTGCTTGGAGGTGCGGCAAGAGCTGATTACTTTATTACTTTGTTTTAGTTTTGACTTTCCTTTCAGTCGTATTTCATTATGAGACTCAGTTAAGAGAGTTATTGGACCATCCGGTTCCAAAGTTATTTATGGGTTTTATTTCAGTTAATCATAGTTGGATCTTTATTCAGTTTTATAATTATTGGAAATTGGATTTATTTGGAGTTCTAGCATGTGATGGATCTTTTATCGCTCAGTTGGTTGTTATCATTTGAGATTGATTCAATTATTTATCTTATGGACTAATTTATTTATGTCTCATATCGGTCTCATGCTAAGATTAGTATTTATTTAGTTCACGCCAAACTTAGTTTGGCGGTGGTGGCTAGCGACCCCGTCTGTCAAATTTTACGGGGTGTGACAGATGGTATCAGAGCATGGTCTTAGGTCTCATAGGTTAGGAGTCCGTTTAGCTTCCGCGTTGACGATCTTTGATTACCTTTGTTTATTCGTACTTCTTAAGGTAGAGGGTATAGTATACGTGTTAGATGTGTTTCTTGGATATGTGAAGCTTTGTGCTAAGAACGTCGTAGGCATTGAGTTTAGAATTAGTAAGCTTAATGTGAGGATTCTTAAAATGGATTTTGGAGACGATAATTATATTGGAGATTTTAGTATAGATGATAGGTATCGTATGTATCAATTTTTTATGTTGTGATTTAATTTGAGGACGTTAACATTTTGATGACTTTCGGATATAGGATCGAGTGGGGGATTTGTGAGAGCGTGTGGTACGCCGTTATTTTCATAGTTATGCATATGTATATAGTCAATATATATATTATTTTAATGTTCGTGGGGTAGGTGTGCGTAGGATTGGGTGTATGGGCTCTCAACCATGACATTCTACGGGTAGGCATATGTGATCCTTATTTCCATTTGCGAGATTTACGCGTTTATGTGTATGCTTCATCTTATTTCGAGGACGAAATTCTTTGCTAGTGGGGCAGTGTGTAACACCTCGTGTTTTTATTATTTAATTTAATTTAATTAATTGGAATATTCAAGAAAAATAAATTTTTGAATTTAATTCTTTTTATTAAATAAATATGTTGGTTTTGATTTTAGAAGAATAAAACTTCAAGCGGAATCGAAATCGAATTTAAAACGAAGTCTTTATGAGAGTTTTAAGTTTAGCTTAAAAAAAGTGAAAACATTTGTCACGGATTTAGTCCGTGACTAATAAAAAATTAGATTTTTAGTTAAATGGTTTTAAACGAATGAGGATGGCAATGGCCGCGTACCTGTTCGATCGATCGATCGACCTAGGGAGTCGATCGATCGACTCTGCACAGATTTGAGGCGGTTAATCAATTTCTTTGTAGACTTTGAATGGATTTAGGACTCCTAATTAGTATATAAGCTTCATTAATCGTGGGGGGACTTCTTATAATCACTTTTTCTCAAGTTTTTCTCCAGATAACACTTCCAAACAATTTTCCTCTCAACCATAATCATCAACCTCCAACACAATCAAGTTTTTATCACAAGTTTTGGGAGGCTTAATTGGGGTTTAATGAAGACTGATTCAAGAACACTTCTTCACAAATTTTTCGAGAGGAAACCAGATTTCTAATCATATTTTCAACACGATTTTAAGGCATGAATACTCTATTCCTTACCTTTAGTATTATGCGTTTTAAGTGTCGCCTAAACACTTAATTACATGCTTTCTTAAAAATAATTAGTCACTTAATTAGAAAAAATGGACACTAACTATGGGGTTGTTTTTATAAAATCTTTTAATCTGAATAATATTCATAAACCTTTGGGTACATAGGATTCATGAGTGATTTTGGATTTTATTGGTGTAGGGTATATATTGAAAAACCCTAGTTTTGAAATAAATAAAGTTGGGGGCGTAAAACTCATGTAATACATGTAGAAATTATGAAATTTGGTTTTTGATGTATATATGATGAAAACTTGGTATATTTGATTTGAAATAATTAAATGAGATTATTTGGGTATTTTTGAAGTTGTGTTAATTAAATTAAGGATTTAATTGAATTGGACTATCATGCGTAGTTTTATACGTTGATTAATTATTCTTATTGGTACGACTTGTTGGTATTATTATATTGCCTTTGTGATGACGGGTTATTGGGTAATTTTGCTCTCCCTATATTTTATGATGTCTTCTTTGTATGGGACTAGTGAGGGTAGATTATCGCTTTTTTATCATGTCGGGGGTTGGCTGATTTTTTACTTTATCATCGTTACGCTAGTCTATTTATGAGACTAAGTTGATATTTATGTTAGAAAATCGTCCTATACATAGGGTAGGACGTATTGATAACTTAGGGACCCTTAGGTATGGGACTAAGGGGTATTTTGAGGATCTCACATCGATAAAAGGGTGGGATAATTTGAAATTGTGAATTAAGAAAATTGAGAATTAATACCTAAGATAATAAGATGGGTATTAAAATATATTGGCGACATAATCAGCGAGGGCCGACAGTTTAAACGGGTCAGCCAACGTTTTATGTCGTGTCGTGTCGTGTCGTGTGTGGAACCTCGTCAATCAGCGAGGGCCGGCAGTTTAAATGTGCCAGCCGACATTTTGATGAGGGGATGTGTACTTTGGTGGAGAAATCACTCGAGGCGGGAGGACCACCATAATAAATTGTGGATATAAGAAAAGTTGGTTAATTTAATTAAATTAACATCGTGGGACTTGGGAATTTAAAATCATAATGGTGTGCCTTTTTAAATGGGAATTCCTTCGTACAGTTAGTGATTTTTATTTGTCACGTTTAATTATATAGCTTAATTTAAAATAATCTATTGTGATATGTATTGCGTATAATGCTACTGCCTGGATTCAAGGATCCTATTTAAGGTGTGTAGTGTGTATTCTTGCTCAGGGCTTTGGCTCTGACCCATGCGTTGACTAATCTTTTTCAGGATTAGAATTGGAGAAGCTACATATGTTTATCGGAGTTATTGTTTGGAGGTGCAACAGGAGATGATTACTTTATTACTTTGTTTTAGTTTAGATTTTCCTTTCAGTCGTATTTCATTATGAGAATCAGTTCAGAGAGTTATTGGGCCATTCGGTTTCAAAGTTGTTTATGGGTTTTATTTTAGTTATTTATAGTTGGATCTTTATTCAGTTTTATAATTATTTAAAATTGGATTTATTTGGAGTTCTAGCATTTGATGGATCTTTTATCGCGTAGTTGGTTGTTATCATTTGAGATTGATTCAATTATTTATCTTATAGATTGATTTATTTATGTCTCATATATGTCTCATGCTAAGAATGGTTTTTATTTAGTTCACGCCAAGCTTAGTTTGGTGGCGGTGGCTGGCCACCCCGTCTGTCGAATTTTACGGGGTGTGACAGATGGTATCAGAGCATGGTCTTAGGTCTCGTAGGTTGAGTCCGTTTAGCTTTTGCATTGGAGATCTTTGATTCCCTTTGTTGATTCGTACTTCTTAGGGTGGAAGGTCTAGTATATGTGTTAGATTTGTTTGTTGGATATGTGAAGCTTTGTGCTAAGAACGTCGTAGGCATTGAGTTTAGAATTAGTAAGGTTAATCTTAGGATTCTTAAAATGGATTTTGGAGACAATAATTATTTTGCAGATTTTAGTATAGATGTTAGGTATTGCCTGTATCGATTTTTGATGTTGAGATTTAATTTGAGAACGTTAGCATCTTGATGACTTTCGGATATAGGATCGAGTGGGGAATTTTGCAGAGCGTGTGGTACGTCGTTATTTTCATAATTATGCATATGCATATAGGCAATATATATATATATATATATATATATATATATATATATATATATATATATATATATATATATATATATATATATATATATATATATTATGATGTTCGTGGGGTAGGTGCGTATAGAATTATGTGTATGGGCCCCCAATTATGGCATTCTACGGGTAGGCATATGTGATCCTTATTTTCTTTTACGAGATTTACGCGTTCATGTGTATGCTTCGTGTAATTTTGAGGATGAAATTCTTTGTTAGTGGGGAAGTATGTAACACCCCATGTTTTTATTATTTAATTTAATTAATTAATTGGAATATTCAAGAAAAATAAATTTTTGAATTTAATTATTTTTATTAAATATATATGTTGGTTATGATTTTAGAGGAATAAAACTTCAAGCGGAATCGAAATCGTATTTAAAATGGAGTTTTTATGAGAGTTTTAAGTTTAGCTTCAAAAAAAAAGTGAAAAATGTTTGTCACGAATTTAGTCTTTGACTAATAAAAAAATTTTATTTTTAGTGAAATGGTATTAAACGAAGGAGAATAGATCGACCGATCGATCTAGGGAGTCGATCGTTCGACTCTGCCCAGATTTGAGGCGGTGGATCGATTTCTTTGTAGACTTTGAATGGGATTAGGACTCCTAATTAGTATATAAGCTTCATTAATCGTGGGGGGACTTATTATAATAAATTTTTCTCAAGTTTTTCTCCAGAGAGCACTTCCAAATAATTTTCCTCTCAACCATAATCATCAACCTCTAATAAAGTCAAGTTTTTGTCACAAGTTTTGGGAGTCTTAATTGGGGCTTAATAAAGATTGATTCAAGAACACTTATTTTCTAAGTTTTCGAGAGGAATCCAGATTTCTAATCAGATTTTCAACACGTTCTTCACAGGCATGAATACTCTATTCTATTCCTTTAGTATTATGAGTTTTAAGTGTCGCCTAAACACTTAATTACATGTTTTCTTAAAAATAATTAGTAACTTAATTAGAAAAAGTGGACACTAACTATGGGGCTATTTCTATAAAATCTTTTAATTTGAATAATATTCATAACCCTTTCAGTGCGTAGGATTCATGAGTTATTTTGGATTTTATTGGTGTGGACCTTAATTTTGAAATAAATAAAGCTGGGGGCATATAACTCGTGTAATACATGTAGAAATAATGAAATTTTGTTTTTGATGTATATATGATGAAATCTTGGTATATTTAATTTAAAATAATTAAATGAGATTATTTGGGTATTTTTGAAGTTGTGTTAATTAAATTAAAGATTTAATTGAATTGGATTATCATGCGTAGCTTTATACATTGATTAATTATTCTTATTGGTATTATGATATTGCCTTTGTGACGACGGGTTATTGGGTAATTTTCCTCTCCCTATATTTTATGATGTCTTCGTTGTATGGGACTAGTGAGGGTAGATTATCGCATTTTTATCATGTCGGGGGTGGGCTTATTTTTTACTTTATCATCGTTACGCTAGTCTAGGTATGGGACTAAATTGAGATTTATGTTAGAAAATCCTCCTATACATGGGGTAGGATGTATTGATAACTTGGGGACCCTTAGGTATGGGACTAAGGGATATTTTGAGGATTTCACATCGATAAAAGGGTGGGGTAATTTGAAATTGTGAATTAAGAAAATTGAGAATTAATACCTAAGATAATAAGACGGGTATTAAAATATATTGGCGACATAATTAGCAAAGGCCGACAGTTTAAACGGGTCAGACGGCATTTTATGTCGTGCCGTGTGTGGAACCTCATCAATGAGCGAGGGCCGATAGTTTAAATGGGCCAGCCGACATTTTGACGAGGGGATGTGTATTTTGGTGGAGAAATCACCCGAGGCGGGAGGACCGCCATAATAAATTGAGGATATAAGAAAAGTTGGTTAATTTAATTAAATTAACATCGTGGGACTTAGGAATTTAAAATCATATTGGTGTGTCTTTTTAAATGGGAATTCCTTCTGGTAGTTAGTTATTTATATTTATCACGTTTGGTTATCTTAGTGAAAATTCATGGTGTGTGATTTTTGTAAATTTTTTTGTTTGAAAAAAAAGTAAACTAAAAAGTAGTTTCTGGATACTTTGAGTATTTTCTCTAAATGCGCGTAGTTTGATCCATATATTGTGTGTTTGTCATGCCACTTCATGTTTTGTTTGTTTATTCTTTTCTTGTCTATTCGGGACAAATAAAAAGAGGGAGAATGAATTATGGGGGAGTTTTGCATTATGGGGGAGATTTGATTATATTGATTGATATATATATAACATTTCAAACTCGATGCGTCACGGAGGTATTTTCTTTATCTCATGTGTGCAGGTACAAAAGTGAAGATCATTATGTTGCACACCCTGATGATAAAATCTTTGATATTTGAAGAATGATGAAGATTTTTGAAAAATATTTGAAGACTTGCATTTCTAGTGCCTTTTCACTTTTTGGTTCATGGGAGGGTATTAGATTTGTATAGGCAATTTGTTTTTGATAATTCGAATTTTTTTTATTTTGTAGCGGTATAGACATAGGGAGAGATTTGTAAGGACATATTTTATAAAAACTGTTTACATTAGAGTATGTCATATACCGCTACAACCGTCGAAGTATTATTCAAGATCATTCAAGCATCAAGATGGATCCGAATATCAAAGTTCTTCATCAAAGAAGTCTCCTCGAGATTAATTTTGGTAAGGTTGTGTTTAAGTATATTAGCATTTCACTTAGAGTATTGGAATTATTTTTCATAAAATCTTTTCTAAATATTGAAACGGAGTTTTTAATGTTTTTCGTCAAAAATTTAATTTTTTGAGTTTTTGAGGCGGTACATCTATTGAGAAAAAGAAAAGGAAAAATATTTAATATTACTGTCATTCAAACAACATCCTATGTCGTTCAAGACATGGCTTGTCGTGGGAAGTATCAAACGACATTGGCTTTCATTCAAACGCCATCCAATCTTGTTTGAACGAGTCATCGTACGAATTTATCATAAGAAACACTTTACAAAAAATGTCTACGTTTTTAGCAGACAGCAGTACGAATTTGTCTTCTCACTTTAGAGGTTTAATCCTTTATTTTTACAATTCACAAAACATCCCAGTCCTTTAGTGAATTGTTGTGGAACCCTAAATACGATCTAGATGATATTGCTCTTGTAGAGAGGGTAAATATGTATCATATGTCTACTTGTCATTAAGGATCTTACTGCGTGAAGATTCTTTGATGATTTGGACTAAGGTTCATAGGGAGTGTTGCAGTGTTCCTAAGCTGAGGATAGGACTGTCTTTATTATGGATTACTGCACGTAATTCATTACTGACGACACCAACCGACGCTTGTGGGCATTCGTGTGTCAAAATCTATTTCATTGTAATACGTATAAGTTACTTACAAATTATAGTGAAATAAATGGTTTTACCCTTCGGGGATTTTTCCTGAAAGTGGTTTCCCTTGCATGTTTCTTGATTTATGATTTTAAATCACCTTGATGCATCTGTTAGGGTTTATCCAAAATTTTGGTTTACTTAAGACTGGTTGTTTTGTCAAATAATTAAAATTGGATTTATTTGAGAAGTCGCATTATTCCCCTATAGCACTCTCTCAAATTGGTATCAGAGCGAGTTACGCCTAATTATTGTGTGATCCTGATTTTTCACGCATTTTTACTGATACAATTAGACTACTCACATCGTCAAATTAGTATCAGAGTTGGTTGCACTAAGTTATTGTGTTGTGATCCTGATTTTTTCAAAACTAGTTTGAAAATTGACTTTCTTAAAATATGGCTTTTGGTGGTATTGATGATTTTATATGTCAACATTTTGAAAGGGCTAATTGGAAAATTCTCTTGAATTCTTATTTTATGTCATCTGTTGAAAGTATCTCTGAGAGATGTAGTTGCCTACAATAATTTGTATATGGAAGCTTTAAAGATAAACAAGGCAAACATGAAATTGTAAGCTCAATTGAAAGAACGTGTCTCAGATAGGAACAACACCGATGCAATAATTGAGGATTTTAGGACACGTGAGAAAATGCTTACTGAGAAGCTAGAATATGTTGAGGGTGAGAGAGACAGTCTTAGAGGGTTGATGGTGACTATGAAAAAGGATATATTAGAGTTTGAGGTTCCTAAACGAGTACTTGAGTCTAGGATAGGTGACCTTGATCAGAGCTTAAGAGAATCAAGTAAGGTGAAGTTTGATTTGGAGTCTTGGTCTAAAAATCTAGAGAAAATTTTAGGCACCGATAGGGGTGGTATAGGCTTCGATGATAGTGTTGCACCCATTCCCAAAGCCAACCCCACACGTGTTAGAGAGCCTCCTAGTATTGTGAAGAGAGAAGCACCTAGAGTTGTTCAGAGAGAGCCAGCTAGTAACATAATAAGAGAGGCACCTAGGAATTTTAGGAGAGCGCCACCTAGAAGCTTTAGGAGACGAACCCTTTTAGGTTACACTCATCACCCAATTTACACTTGCACAAATTGCGGTAGGCAAGGTCATCTTAGGCGTTTCTGTTACAAAATTTTAAATGGACCTAGGAAGTTCAATAGAAAAGTAAATTCGATTCCTCAAACCCGCACTTTGTTGTAGTTTATATTGTTTTATTAAGTGTACTACTTTTTCAGCTCAGTTTTTCTTCTGTTAGCACCCTTCAGCTATTGTTTTCTGGAAAAAAATTCACTCGGCAACACTTTTTAATGTTCTGGGTAGAGTGTGAAACTTTGGTTTCCTCGTTCGAGCGAGATCTCATGTCGCGCAAAGCTGTCATTCTAATGACAAGCATTTTCGTTCGAGCAACATTGAGTTTCGTTTGAACGACCTAGTTATTTTTCAGCATTTATCTGTTTCAGTACCCTCGGTTCATATACTTACGTTTTTAGTACTACTGGGTAGCCTCTGTCTGTTTATATGCAGTTACTTTTGGTATTTATGCTTAATTGCTAATACTGAATTTCTCGTTTAATCACACTTGCTTGGATTGATTATTCTTCGTGTGATCTACTATTCCTAGCATAAGATGATGCTCATGTCGATATTATGCCTATTTCTAGTTGTACGATAATTGTGATATATTTTTCGAAAAACCAAAAAGATTTTCGTTTTTGAAAAATTTTAGAAAAATACAAAAAGATTTTCATTTTCTTTTAAATTGAAAAAGTCAAAAATGATTTTTGTATTCTGTTTACACCTTATATGAATGCACATTTAGGATGATCAAGTCAGAACTTCATTCCATATCCATGTGACTATTTGATAGTGTTTTGATATGCATCATAATCTCATTTTGTACTTTATAATATGTGGAGTCATGAAGATGTAATTTGTGATTACTACCTACATGTTTGACTCATATTTGCCTTTAATGCACAGTTACACAAATTTGTTTGCTATCATAATTGTTAATCACATATTGGTCGGAGGTTTGTCATCTCAATCATGTCTATAAAACGAACCAAATGCGATAAAATGTGATAATGGAAGTAGTGAAAGTAATAACCGTTTACCGTAAGGATTTAAATGCAAGAAAATATGATGAGTGATTCACGGAAAGGGTTGCGAGATTGTAAAATTAACTCGTCGTGAAAACCACCGTTTCAAAAGATCCCGAAAAATTTAAAGGCAATAAAAATAAAATTATGCCAAAAAGGTGCCACCTCAAAAGAAAATATAATGATTATTATTTATGTGGGAGTTTGGATGGAAAGAAATGAAAAACGGGTTTGCACGTCCTGACAGCGTCTTGAAAAAGCATTCATAGTTTTAGACGTTATTGGTGTAAGAATCATTCATGACTTTGATGTGTTGATGAATTGAGTCGATGTGATTTAAATTTAACACTTTAAACACCTAAGGACGATGTTGAGATTTGTAACAACCCGCCTAATGGGATACCGGGCGATCACTCCTATATCAAATTATAACAGGAGTTACATATGGATCATTCTTAGCATCACTGTCGAAAATCCATTTAATTACTAATATCCTATTAGGGGAGCGTTAAAATTTTTTAACTTAACTACTCTTTTTAACAACAATAAATAAAACATATACAATTTAATGCGTAAATGAAACTGAAATAAACTAAAATAACCGAACACTCGGTTCAAATTATACAACCATATCGAATGCTGTACTGAAAGAATAAATAAATGCAATTGAGCCATTGGCTCGAATGTTTATACAGTACCTCCTATTTAGAGTACAACGATGGAAGCGGCTACCAAAAATCTGCACGCATCCACAGCTGCTGCAGCTGACGTCTGACTCGAAAGAATTTCCATCCAGGCGTCCTTGTGTCTGGACAGCTATATATATATATAATATATATAGAAAGAAAGGAGAGTAGGTAGACGGGTCAGAGCCCGAATTTTTGAAAATATTTTGCAAGTGCATAAATGCTTTATTTTTTTAGAAAAATAGTTTTTCTCATATTTTTAATTGGTATCGCACTCCCATGAGATACCCCTCACCTCTCCACTAACAATGCACTCCTAGCGCATCCCTCTAGACATCCTAGTCAAGCTATCCTGCTAAACTAGTCTTTCCCAAACCCACTATCAATCCTAGATAGTCCAAGCAATGTACTAAGGGCTAAACTTCACCCCAGTCTCAACGCTATGCCATGTTCGTGTGTGGGGTGTCTCGCAAAGCGAAATCCAAACAAGGAACCCCCCCGATACACTACTATGCGGCACGGTCGATCGTCGAGATCCGTCAGTCCCTCAGTACATAAAGATATATACAAATATATATATACCATAAACATTTATAATATTAGAGCACTAAGGATTAAACTTCTCCCCAGTCTCAACACAATGCCATATTCGTGCGTGGGGTGTCTCGCAAAGCGAAATCCAAACAAGGAACCCCCCCGATACACTAATATGCGGCACGGTCGATCATCGGGATCCATTAGACCCTCGGCACTCGATTTATCCATATGTATTAATCGTATTTTACCATAAGCATCCGGATCTATCTCCCGGACTGAGAGCTCATATATCAAGTATTTATCAATACTTTTCATTTTCTTAAAACTTCCCATTTCCCTTTTTATACTCAGGAAATGTAAATATAAAAGCCAATTCATTATCATGAATTGCTTTAACAAATCATATACTTTTAAAAGCCAATTTTATTATCATAAAAATGCTTTTCCTTTATGTCATCCCATTTCCCTTTTTATACTCAGGAAATGTACCCAAAGCCATTTCCATTATCATGAAAATGCTTTGATCAAATCATGCTTCCACATCGCTTCTTCCATCCGGGAGTGTTACCGAAGCCAAACCTTTATCCCATTTCCCTTTTTATACTCAGGAAATGTAAATTAAATCCAATTTATTATCATAAATTTCTTTAATAAAACTAAGACCGCCCCTCCGGGTTTTCCCACTGGACGCGCCCCTAAATGGCTATCATCTTCTAGGGCCTATCTATATAAGACAACCTGGGAACCTACCAACGTCAGGAAGCGGCCATATTGCCTGCGGGAAAGTCAAGACCACACCCGGAATCCCCTAACCAGCGCAGTAATACAAATGCCCATATGGCCTAGGGACTATATCCAACCTGCTCAACAGCCATGAAGGCTTCACCACAACGCGCACAACTTCCCTTATGATAGCGATTTAGGGAGGTGTGTAACCATAATTTATCAATTATGAAAATCATTTATCTTTCCATTTTGAAAATATTCATTTATATATTTTCAAAATCATTTCCATCATAACATATATATATATATACCTAAATCACACAGTATATACATATCCTATATTTTCCCTCTAGAATATATAACCGGCCATAATGGCCTATATCATCTAGCGATGACCATAATCCCAAAGATTCCCTCCAGGAATCACAACCATGCATTCATATAAGCATGATACTAAGCCCAAAGTATTTTCTTACTTTGATGACTAATAATTACCTTAATCAACTCTTAAAGGTTTATTGGATATCTCCAAATATAATAATTCACTCTAAGTGAATATATACATATATATATTCCCAATTCCTCAAGTCCTTTAGGACATAACCCTCTAATATACTTTAATTTAGAAGGCCCTTAAACTTAAATCTCAAAGAGGAGAAATAATAATAATCTCCAAAATCTTGGGCTGAAAACAGGGTACCGGTCGACCGGTCCTAGACCCCCGGTCGACCGCGGGTTGTAAATAAGCCTACGAAACAAAGTAGTAGGCCCTTTCTCCTTGACGCGGTCGACCGGCCATAGGGGCGCGGTCGACCGGTCACACCAGGTCCTCAAAACTTTAATTCCTCAAATCCTTAATCCAGCAACCCAAATTCCTTTTTGGGGTTTCTTAACTACCCCAAAAATTATCCCGAACATCTACGACATTAATTCTAGACGTAAATTTTCCAATTCCCGATTTGATTTCCGAGTTGATGATTTCAACCCGGAGCTGTCATCTTGTAAAAATCATATCAAATCGTAGAAAAATCATAAAAATACACGGTCAGTGCCCACGCGACCGTATTGAAAAGATATACAACTTTCTTGTTTTGGCCGAAAGCTAAATCATTTATCTTCTTGGCCAAAAATGACCCCAAGGGCTACGGGTTACTATTCATTGTCTCTTCCAAAATCCCAAACTCCATTTTTCTCCATTTTTGTTGTTTCTAACCTCACCCAACAACTCAATAAACATTTAATCTATGTTTTACAACTAACACATCAATTATTTTGGGGTATTAAATCATTTCTCTTAGTTTTAAACCCTAAAACCAGAAAAACCCCAACTTAACCTTTAAACCCATTTTATACTCCACTAACATGGTTTTGACACTAAAAATCATTAAGAGTTTACACTACATCAATGTGTAAACTCATAATCAACTTTTACCCAATTTATTTTAAGGGTTCTAACCCCAAAATCATATTTTTACCAACTATGATATGAGATTAATGCACAAAAGTAAATAAAGCAAGTAAACACTTGCCTCGTGGATAAAATTCGACGACCTCGAGTCGAATCCGGCGGAGTTTGGCCCGAATCTCCCTTTTCTCCCCTCTTTTCTCCTTCTTCTCTCTCTTCTCTCTTTTATTTCTCTTTTCTCCCTCTCTCCCTCTTTATGAAGAAAGAAAAAGGGTTTAAACCTTTAAAACCCAAAAACGACTCGTTTACCCAATTACGAGTTACTTTTACCTCTAAAATTACCCGGAACTCAATTTCGACAATCGGACACTCTTTTCCGACTATCTCAGATATTCTGAGACTCATGGTGCAGTCAAAATTTCCATCCGAGGTACTTGACCGCAAATCACTATTCCAACCCAAAATAATTAAATGCGGTCTTCTACTCAAAATCTTACCTCTTTTGTCGCAATACTCCACGGCGACATATAATTAAATTACTTCGACCTATATAGTCCCAAAATAATTTATAACACCCTTCGAAAATTATTAAATCCTCGAAAATCCCAAAAATTACTATTTCGAGAAATTCTCCAAATTCTAATTTATATCCAATTATGGAATTTAATGGTCTCCAAAAGGACGGGTTATTACAAGATTCATTTGATAAGAGTACACGTATACATCGACAACATATGTTATGTTTGATTGCGTTGATTTGCCTATTGAATTTGTTCTCACCCATTCATTCCATTTCCACGATTTGGTTATCTTAATTAAAATTCATGCTCTGTAATTTTTGTAAATTGTTTTTGTTTGAAAAAATTGAAAAATAAAAAGTAGTTTGTGGATACTTTGAGTAGTTCCTCTAAATGCACGTAGTTTGATACATATATTGTGATGTTTGTCGTGACACTCCATGTTTTTTTTGTTTATTATTTTCCTTCTCAATTTCGGACAAATAGAAAGGGGGAGAATGAATTATGGGGGAGTTTTGCATTACGGGGGAGATTTGATTATATTGATTAATATATTTATAACAATTCAAACTCGATGCATCACGAAGGTATTTTCACACCCTGATGAGAAAATCTTTGATATTTGAAGAATGATGAAGATTTTTGAAAAAGATTTGAAGACTTGCATTTCAAGTACCTTTTCACTTTTGGGTTCATGGGAGGGTATTAGATTTGTATAGGTATTTTGTTTTTTATTATTCGGATTATTTTTATTTTGTATCGGCATAGACGTAGGGGGAGATTTGTAAGGACATATTTTATAACAACTGTTTACATTAGATTATGTCGTATACCTCTACAACCTTCGAAGAATTATTCATGATCATTGAAGCATCAACACGAATCCAAATATCAAAGTTCTTCATCAAAGAAGTCTCTACAAGATTAATTTTTGTACGGTTGTGTTTAAATACCTTAGCATTTCACTTAGAGTATTTTGATTCTTTTTCATAAATTTTTTTCTAAGTGTTGGAGCGGAGTTTTTAATATTTTTCGTCAAAAATATAATTTTTGGAGTTTTTGAGGCGGTGCATCTATCGAGAAAAAGAAAGAGAAAAATATTTAATATTATTGTCGTTCAACCAACATGGCTTGTCGCGCGAAGTGTCGAACGACATTAAATTTTATTCAAATGACATCCAATCTCATTTGAATATTACGAATTTGTCTTCTCACTTTAGAGGTTTAATCCTTTGTTTTTACAATTCACAAAATATTCCAATCCTTTAGTGAATTGGTTTGGAACCCAAAATCCAATCTAGCTGATATTGCTCTTTTAGAGAGGGTAAATCTACATCATATGACAGTGTGTCATTGAGGATTTTGCTGCGTGAAGATTCTTTGTTGATTTTGACTGAGGTTCATAGTGAGTGTTGTGGTGTTCCTAGGTTGAAGATAGGACTTTGGTTCTTATGGATTGTTGCGCGTAATTCAATGTCGACGACACCAACCGACGCCTGTAGGTATTCGTGTGTCAAAATCTATTTCATTGTAATCTGTGTAAGTTACTTACAAATTATAGTGAAATAAAAGTGTAACACCCCGCCTAATTAAATACAGGGTGGCCAGTCCCATACCAAATTAAAACAGAATATAAAGTTGGCGCATTCTTAGCATCACTGTCGAAAATATTTACAAATCACCCAATACCCAATTAAGCTGGTATTAAAAACTTTCCAAATTTTAATTCAACAAAATTTATTTTTAGTTTACGAATAACACTACACATTTTATTCTACAACACTAGTAACCGAACAGATAACACAAAAGAACCTAAATGTAACTGGAATAAACATTCCCACATAATAATCCAATACAATAATCCCAACAATAATAAATGTATTAAAACGACACGAATACAAGACTATTTGACTTAGATAGAAAAGAGATAACTGAATTCCTTTGGGTGACATGCCCTAAATAAAAGAACACTACATAATGTGAATCAAATGAAGAGAGGCATCTAGGAAATACTCCATAGCTCCATAGCTCATCATAATCCTCTAAGGTTGGCGCCCCTTTTGCTGGACACCTGATATAGAAGGTACAATAGAAAAGAGAATATGCAAGGAAACGGGTCAGAGCCCGATGTAAAAATAGTTTTGAAAACATCAAGTATTTAACAAGTGAAATAAAGCATTTATTATATACATGTTAGTATCCAGACTCTCACTTGATATTTTCACCACTCATCTAGAGTGCACGCTTAACGTTTCCTATTAACCTCCTAGTTAATGGTTCCTCATAACTAGTTTCCATAATATGATTCTATCCCATATCATAACCCCGTATGTCCCATACCATACATAGTATAATCATTCATATACGTTTCGCATTAATATGAATTAAGATTTTCAAATATATAAGAATAATGATTCATTAACTTAATTTAATTATTTTTCTCTATTCACCATCATCTACAATTATCACACAGTAGAATGCTATAACCACTATATATACATTCCTTTAATTCATTATATATATATATACATATATAATACGGCACCCCGAGATACAGCTGCGGTGCATGCATTACTCTGCTATCACGTCCCAGTATCGCTGGTCGCCGAATAGGGGACTAAAGGTTCGGTAAGGATTCCTCGAACCACAAATATCAACACAAAAATTATAGGTGAACATAGTTCTCATACCCACGGGTCACGCACATACCTACGTTCCCATAGTCAGCGGACTTATCAACTCACCGATAAGTCTTTCATAGTCCTATGTTCTCGGGCGACAAATAAAAAATCCCATGGATTCATCAGGATATGACTGGCCTCACGCGCAAACCTCCCGTCAATAGCAAGTAAGCTAGGTATGTCATACACATAAATCATCAATCAATCAAATAGGCACTATCATCTACCTATAGATATAATATCAACAAGGTACTCACACTACCCTAAGATAATTCCCATACGTAGCATTATATCTCTTAAATCCTACGTATTAAAATATTATGACTTTATTTATTTAATTCAATTATTCCAGAGTCTCAATCATTACTCAAGGTTTAAATAGGTATTCCTTAATATATTTATTCAGTAAGAAAAAAACTAATATCCTACTGGTCCATATCATCTTATCTCCCGAATTACTACGTAATTAAACTCTCATTTTATTAGGGTTATAACCGATAGTTTCTAATCTCTTATAAACACATCTTCTATCACCTAGGATTAAACCCTCTTATAAACCTAAGGCTACCCAGGTGATTTATTAAACTTCCCCTACTAGACCTATCCTTAATCCTCATGCATACAAATTAGAATCCAACACATGAATCTAGGAACCGAAATTTCTTCCAATTTAATTATCAGAATACTCATCAATTAAATCCCAATCATATTAATTCAATTCTTATCTAAGGCTTACTGATCTTCCCTAAGTCCCATAATATCCAATTTATAATCACCAAAGATTTACAAAAGATTTGTGATAAGAACAAGAATTAAGAAGAAACAACATCATAAATTCTGGGGAGGTCGATCGATCAAAGGTAGGGGTCGATCGATCGATCGCCCAGATATCAGCCCAGATTCTGCAATTCTTATACTACGGGTTTCATAACTTTTGATCATTCCAACCTCCATATTAACAACCCAAATTCCTTATAATCCTTACTACATGATATAGAAACATATGTAAATGATTTCCAATGATCTAAACATCCTAGAATCATCAAGAGTTTGAATTAAAAGCATATATCTATCCTCTTTTTCCAGAAAAGTATATACATGATATCTTCAAGAACAAACCAATGATTCTCATAATTTCTTCAACAGATCGATGATTATTTCATGGATTACTATCTACCTACAACATGAGTTTGATTCCTATATATTTCCATTTTCCATAAATCAATTAACAACTCTATCTTTATCTTAAAATCCTAACATGGACATTATACTAACTAGATTGCAATCATTAAATAACTTGCCTCTAACGAAGGTCTGATCCTTTGGGGTTGTGTATCAATGGTGGTTCTCCCCTTCTCCGATCAACTTTTGGTGGTGGTTAGTGGTGGTGACCTTTGCCCCTTGGTTCTCCTCCTTTCCAAGCAATCTTCTCTTCTCCCAAGCACCCTTTCACTCTCTCCCTAAAAAAAGTGACCTCTCAAATTTTGTGTAAAAGAGAAGAATGAACCTATGTACAACTAATCTCCAAATATTTATAATAATACAAAATCAGAAATCACTATTCACCCCCTATAAAAATGACCAAAATGCCCTTTTGGATTGTCTTTTCATATCCAAATGACTCGAGACCCAAAACCAACATCTGAATAGACTTTTCTGACTATTTCAACCCTTCCGTACGCAACGACGCACTAGAAATGACTATAAGGTTGATAAAAAAAAATAAGTTTCCTATTTAATCTAACAAATTAGTCCCGACACGTCCCATACCGCGTCCGACTAAAAGTTCAAATTACTGAATTAATAACTCACAGCAATATCGATAACGTCACATTCATTTTAATATCCAAAAATTCGGATTTAAACCCAATGAATTAATTTATAATACAATCCAATTAATCCATTAATTTAAAATATAACACATATTAAAAGTCATTAAAATTACGGGGTATTACATACTCCCCCCTTATAACAGAATTTCGTCCTAAAATTCGGAAAGAAAAATCATATTGATAAGGTCAACTTTGAGTATAAATCTCACATCGCAAGTAATCTATGTCATACCACCCATACAGTACATTATCGGAAATCCTTATCGATGTTAGACGCCAAGCCTCACCATATAGTTTCAATTTATCGAGTTTAAACTTTACCCAATCTTCCCTATACCATCCTCGTGACAAACTTCCATTGAAAATGGATATGGTTACCCGCATAATACTCTGATTTACCGCAAAGGTTATAAACTCATATCCTAAAGACCTAACTTACTTTGACTCCCAACGTTTATTAGTTTCATGTGTGGGGTGTCTCGCAAGAGAAATCGAAACAAGTAACCCCCCCCCCCCCCCCCCGATACACTACTATCTAAAGTAGTCGGTCATCGAAACTCCTCAGGTCCTTAGTCAACAGTATATAACTTCTCTAAGGGTTTTATCGATTTCAAATAAATTCCTACTCATCTACTCTCTTATTAAAGACAAGACGATGGCTATAGTAGTCCATTCACTCTTATATACCACAAGTCAATCCATGCCGATAGTCACATCATATTCGAACATGCCTAAAGTAAGAAATTCCGTGATAAAAATTCAGACCCACATGATGACATGTAAAAATAGAGGTGTCACCAACCCCTCGGTGAGTCTACATAAATAATAGTGCTATAGGCTAAGTTTAGTAACCCTTTTGCCCGTACAATATTAATTGCTAGAAATATCAGTATGCACCTCATAACTCCTTAGATAGAAAACATACCTTCATTAGCGGGTGGTGGTTATTGAATCTCTACCTGGTGGACGTTATATACACGCCCATACTGACCCTGTTGCATGGGAGCTACTGGGATGGGAGGTAATGCTAGCACCGAAGCTGGAGCTGGAAGAGCAGCTGGTGGAAACACTGGTACCTGTGGCTCCTGTCGAGCATTTTGTTGCTGAGGGAGTTTGTCTTTATCATGACAATCTTGTCATTTATGGCCATACTTGCCGCACACGAAACATTTTCCAGCAAACTTTCCACTATTTTGTCCCTGTTGACTCCGACTCTACTGGCCATTACCCCATTTTCCTTGGCCCTGGTGAGCCTGCATCTAGCCCTACTGTCCTTGCCCATTACCTCTATACTCAAATAGAGAATCTCCAGATCGTAAACGCTTATCATAATACCCTATCTGGGAACCCTGATCACCCTGACGCTGATGACTCTGTCTTGGATGAATCCCACTAGAACTGCCCCCATTAGTCTTGCCTTGCAGGCTTGACCCAAACCCCCGCTTGACACCCTGAGCATGTAAGCGGTTATCCTAGCAGTGAAGCATTGTAACATTAAGAACATCTGCATAACTTCGTAGTGAAAGATTTCCCAGTAAATGCTGGTGAATCTTATAATTCAACCCATCAGTAAACATTTGAATTCTCCTCTCCTCCGTGGGTACCTCTGCTGGTACCAAATTAGTTAGTCGCGTAAATTCTTCTTCGTATTCTGCCACTGTTTTCTCTCCCTATTTCAAATCAAGTAATTTTTGCCTCATCTCTGTCTGAATGGCGGAAGGAAAGTGCTTCTGATCAAACCATATCCAAAAGTCTTGGGTAGTCACTGTGTCTCTCTCCTCGATAGTGGTCATAGCCTCCCACCATTGCAAAGATGCCCCTACTAGCTTTAATGGGGCTAGTATTTGACGTTGAACCTCAGTACATTCGAGCATTCTCAAGTGCCTTTGGATATCTGTCTTCCTTTGGCTAGCAGTCACGACATCTGATCCTCCCTGAAACTCAGGTGGGTGTGCCTTCTAAAAGGCATCCCTCACTCGTTCCCATTCAGTAGGAAACACTTGCCCTTGCGTGGGTGGCCCAACTAGTGCCTATGCTAGAGCCTGTTGAACAGCAGGTAGAGCTGCATTGACTGCCTGAGCGACAATTACAGCAACTTCGGCCGCAGTCATTGTACCCTGAGTTGGGGCAGACTGAGGTGCACGTTAAGGAGGCATCTGAAACGAGAGTAAACTATCAGTATTTAGCATAACAGAATAGCTGAAGATCGTAAGCATAAATAGAAAAGAAATAATCTTACTCATAGGGCTCTACATCAAAGAACGCTAAGCTGAAAACACAGTAAACCGTACAGACCCTAAAGGACACTAAAACCTGATGCTCTGATACCACCTGTAACACCCCACCTAATTAAATACCGGGTGGCCAGTCCCATACCAAATTAAAATAGAATATACAGTTTTCTCATTCTTATCATCACTGTCGAAAACATTTACAAATCACCCAATATCCAATTAAGCTGGTATTAAAAACTTTCCAAATTTTAATTCAACAAAATTTATTTTTAGTTTACAAATAACACTACACATTTTATTCTACAACACTAGTAACCGAACAGATAACACAGAAGAACCTAAATGTAACTGGAATAAACATTCCCGCATAATAATCCAATACAGTAATCCCAACAATAATAAATATATTAGAACGACACGAATACAAGACTATTTAACTTAGATAGAAAAGAGATAACTTAATTGCTTTGGGCGACATGCCCTAAATAAAAGAACACTACATAATGTGAATCAAATAAAGATAGACGTCTAGGCAATACTCCATAGCTCCATAGCTCATCATAATCCTCTAAGGTTGGCGTCCCTGCTGCTGGACACTTGATATAGAAGGTACAATACAAAAGAGAATATGCAAGGAAATGGGTCAGAGCCCGATGTAAAAATATTTTTGAAAACAAAAAGTATTTATCAAGTGCAATAAAGCATTTATTATGTACATGTTAGTATCCAGACTCTCACTTGATATTCTCACCACTCATCTAGAGTGCACACTTAACGTTTCCTATTAACCTCCTAGTTAATGGTTCCTCCTAACTAGTTTCCATAATATGATTCTATCCCATATCATAAACCCGTATGTCCCATACCATACGTAGTATAATCATTGATATACGTTTCTCATTAATATGAATTAATCTTTTCGAATCTATAAGAATAATTATTCATTAACTTAATTCAATTATTTTTCTCTATTCACCGTCATCTACAATTATCACACAGTAGATTTCTCTAACCACTATATATACATTCCTTTAATTCATTATATATATACACATATATAATACGGCACCCCAAGATACAGCTACAGTGCATGCATTACTCTGCTATCACGTCCCAGTATCGTTGGTCGCTGAATAGGGGACTAAAGGTTCGGTAAGGATTCCTCGAACCACAAATATCAACACAAAAATTGGAGGCGAACATAGTTCTCATACCCATGGGTCACGCACATACCTACGTTCCATAGTCAGTGGACTTATCAACTCACCGATAAGTCTTTCATAGTCTTATGTTCTTGAGCGACAAATAAAAAATCCCATGGATTCATCAGGATACGACTTCCCTCACGAGCAAACCTCCCGTCGATAGCAAGTAAGCTAGGTATGTCATACACATAAATCATCAATCAATCAAATAGGCATTATCATCTACCTATAGATATAATATCAACAAGGTACTGACACTACCCTAAGTTAATTCCCATACATAGCATTATATCTCTTAAATCCTACGTATTAAAATATTATGACTTTATTTCTTTAATTCAATTATTCCAGAGTCTCACTCATTACTCAAGGTTTAAATAGGTTTTCTCAATATATTTATTCAGTAAGAAATCACTAATATCCTACTGGTCCATATCATCTTATCTCCCGAATTACTACGAATTAAGCTCTCCTTTAATTCGGGTTATAACCGATAGTTTCTAATCTCTTATAAACACATCTTCTATCACCTAGGATTAAACCCTCTTGTAAACCTAAGGCTACCCAGGTGATTTATTAAATTTCCCCTACTGGACCTATCCTTAATCCTGATGCATACAAATTAGAATCCAACACATCAATCTAGCAACCGAAATTTCTTCCAATTTAATTATCAGAATTCTCATCAATTAAATCCCAATTATATTAATTCGATTCTAATTTAAAACTTACTGATCTTCCCTAACTCCCATAATATACAATTTATAATCACCAAAGATTTACAAAAGATTTGGGATAAGAATAAGAATTAAAAAGAAACAACATCATAAATTCTGGGGAGGTCGATCGATCGAAGGTAGGGGGTCGATCGATCGATCGCCTAGATATCAACCCAGATTCTGCAATTCTTATACTACGGGTTTCATAACTTTTGATCATTCCAACCTCCATATTAACAACCCAAATTCCTTATAATCCTTACTACATGATATACAAACATATTTAAATGATTTATAATGATATAAACATCCTAGAATCATCAAGAGATTTAATTAAAAGCATATATTTATCCTATTTTTCCAAAAAAATATATACATGATATCTTCAAGAACAAACCACTGATTCTCACAATTTCTTCAACAGATTGATGATTATTTCGTGGATTACTATATACCTAAAACATGAGTTTGATTCCTATATATTTCCATTTTCCAGAAATCAATTAACAACTCTATCTTTATCTTCCAAACATGTAAAATCTCATTTTTAATAACTATCCTAACATGGACATTATACTAACTAGATTGCAATCATCAAATAACTTGACTCTAATGAAGGTCTGATCCTTTGGGGTTGTGTATCAATGGTGGTTCTCCCCTTCTCCGGTCAACTTTCGATGGTGGTTGGTGGTGGTGACCTTTGGCCCTTGATTCTCCTCCTTTCCAAGCAATCTTCTCTTCTCCCAAGCACCCTTTCACTCTCTCTCTCTAAAAAAGGTGACCTCTCAAATTTTTTGTAGAAGAGAAGAATGAACCTACGTACAACTAATCTCCAAATATTTATAATAATAAAAAATCTAAAATAACTATTCACCCCCTGTAAAAATGACCAAAATGCCCTTTTGGGTTGTCTTTTCATTTCCAAATGACCAGAGACCAAAAACCAACATCCAAATAGACTTTTCTGACAATTTCAACACTTTCGGACGCAACGACGCACTCGAAATGACTATAAGGTTGATAAAAAAAATAAGTTTCCCATTTAATCTAACAAATTAGTCCCGATACATCCCATATCGCGTCCGACTAAAAGTTCAAATTACTGAATTAATAACTCATAGCAATATCGATAACGTCGCATTCATTTTAATACCCAAAAATTCGGATTTAAACCCAATGAATTAATATAATACAATCCAATTAATCCATTAATTTAAAATATAACACATATTAAAAGTCATTAAAATTACGGGGTATTACAAAAAGGTTTTTCCCTTCGGGTATTTTTCTCGAAATTGGTTTTCATTGCATGTTTATTTATTTATGATTTTAAATCACCTTGATGCATGTGTTAGGGTTTATTTAAAATTTGGTTTTAATTAAGACTGGTTGGTTTGTCACATAATTAAAATTGAATTTATTTGAGAAGTCGCATTATTCCGCTATAGTACTCTCTCACCCGATGATGGTGCTGCTAGCTCGGATCAGAAAAAATAAAGAATTAGACGAAAAGAAGAGGGAGGATAAAAAAAACACTCCAACAAGAATTCCGACGGCCTCTAGCATGTTGTTTCTGGCAAGTCTGGGGTGGGCTGGGTGGGGATGGGGGTGGGAGTGGGCTGTTAGAGATCGTGGAGTTATGTTTGTTTTTAGAGAGAGAGAGAGAGAGAGAGAGAGAGAGAGAGAGAGAGAGAAAATGAATTTAAAAGGGATATAAGTGAGGAATACATTTTTCTAAATATATGTGATCAATCATGAAAAAAGAATTGGTGCATTAAAAAAAGTCAGTGAATTTCTTGCATAGTTGACCCAAGACCCAATAAATGGAATTAACCCATAATAATGTCAATTTTTATGTGAAAACATGTTATGTCTTTATTAGTGTTGAGCATAAACACGTGAGGCCGTCCACATATGATATTATTTCTCCAGATAAACATTTGGATATTTCCAGGTGTATGCACAAATTTAGTATGCACATTTTTTGGCATGATTAATTTAACATATGGGTATTCTTAAAAACTAGAGTATTATGATTACATAATAAAACAAAATCAAATCCCATCAAGAGTTAGTGAGGAAAACATCAAATATTGTTTAGTAGGGTGGGAGGAGGTGTGAAAGCCCATCAGGGCAGGGGTACGGGAAATAAGAACCTTAAGCTATTCAATAAATATTTATTAGGTAAATGTCTTTGGAGATTTCCTCGCAAGGAGAACAGGTTGTCGAGGAGAGTAGTGGGGGCTAGGGTGGGTTATTCGAATCCTGGGTGGAGTCCAAGAGTGCAGAGGTATGCACATGGGGTCGATTTATGGATGTATATTTCGAAAGAATGGGATGACTTCTCGAAGTACATGAATTTTCGGTTGGGGAGAGGAAATAGAATTAGGTTCTGAAAAGGCAAGTGGGGGAAAATGGTTCACATAAGGAGCAATTTCCATGTATCTATATAGTAGGAGGAGATAAGGATGGTCTGGTAGGGGATCATGTGTCAGTTTTAGATGGCCGTGTAGTTTGGAACCCTAAGTTTCGAAGAAGACTATAGGACCGGGAACTCGAGGAGGCTAAGGATTTTTTCGACTGGTTGGGGGAGGCCCCACGTCCAACGGAGGGGGATAATGGATTGAAGTGGTGGTCAGGAGTGAATAAGGTATTCACAGTGAGGGGGTATTATTTCTTATTGGGTGGAGGTAACAATCTAAGGTCTTATTTCCCACGGAAGAAAGTTTGGATGGTAAAAGGCCCTCCAAAAGTGATATTTTTTGTTTGGACTGCAGCAAAGCAGGCTATTTTGACAATTGAGAAGGCGCTTCATGACTAGGCATTATTGGTTCTGTAAGAAGGATGAGGAGAAGACTAATCATTTACTTTGGCATTATAAGGTGGAAAAAGGCCTGACGCGACTAAGAATGTGTCTCAGAAGTGCGTACTCTTTAGGCTCAAGTGCAATCCTGTTGCGTCAGTAATAAACCCGATAAGTCGGGATCATATCCATAGGGAAATAGGACAACAGAGTTGTGATGATGTTGGATAGACGAAGAAAATACTAACTCTGACTCTAAAGGAAAAGGAAAAGATGATTTGATTTGTGGAACAACTACACTACATGCAATTTTGAAAATAATGAAAGAGATGCAACTATTCTACATTACCTAAAATACTGATGAAGAATGATTTAAAACTTTAAACTATATGATGAGAAAAATAGGACGGGAATACAATCCCCCAACCCTAGTGTATTGCAGATATAAAACTAATCGTAAATTTAAATGATTAATTAGACCCAAAATTTAGGACTCCCAAGCATTACGTATATGAGGTTCAAGCTCGCATCATACTTAATCAGAGGATGAGTAAATCGGTACTGCAATAGTTACACTCGAATTGTATTTTAAAGCATCCCGATTACCCGGAAGCAATCGAGATCTAAAGATCTACAATTTTCGTGTTTCTATGCAATACGGTCATAATCAAACCATTAAATTTAGAGGATTAATTTTATGTACATACATCTACCACATCGGGTTGGTTCATGCATCCCGACCTTAGAAAATCTAGCCTGACATGCTGAAACTAATGAAAACAATTTTTGAATTGCAGAAAACCATGATTAAACTAAGAAAAATTTATAGAATGATGTAAACAGGAAATTAAACAGAGGAAATTACTCACTAATCTTACCAAACACTCAAAGCATTAACTACAATTACTGGTAATCACAGAAATCTGAACAATCTTCAATGCTGGAATTAAAATTATAAGTTATCTCCAAACTAGGGTTTTTCTGAAAATAATGGAAAATCTGATTAATTCTCCGTACTAAGAAGTATGATAAAATGGGTTTAAATACCCTACAAAACTTCAGGAGTTTTAGCTGCACTAGGACTCTCCATTAGAGGAAGATAACAAAATAAAAACTCGACAGTCGGACCGGTTCGGTCCTCCCTCGGTTCGATCTGCTTGGAATCCGGATCGGTTCTTTTAATTCTTGGGTAGATCGATCTGGTGCGAATCAGTTCTTTTATTTTCTTTCAGCTTCGGTTCATCTTCGGTCCGATATTCTCTGGAAATTGGCAATGCGGACTGGTCAGGCCCGGATCGGTCCGGGCTTCCTTTGACTTTTTTGCTTCAGACTTTGACTACTCATAACTTTCACACTGGGACTCCGATTGAGGTGTCGTTTCTTCCTTTGTGCTCATGAACTTGATATCTTCAACTTCTCTTAGATGCCTCATCCGAATTTCGGGTAGAAATCACAATTTTTCCCTTTAAACTTTCCTTCTTTTCTTTCTCGATTCTTTCGATTTATTTCTTTCTTTAATTGACATCAAATACCTGCAAAATTAGTACAAAATACCCGAAAATCGGTGTACTCATTAGGATAAGTCAGTAGCAGGATTATGAGATAAAGTCAAATCGATTACGTTGTTCGAGGTGCTAAAAGTAACTAAATTAAAGGGATAAATTTGGAAGAATTTATACCTAATCAAACCCCCCTAACTTAGAACTTTGCGCGTCCCGAGCAATGTAAAAGAATCCTAGAAAGGCTCAACTCTTGTAAATCATTTTATTTGGATAGAATACCTTTTTCACGGGCAAGCGATTGCATTTAGCATATTCAACAAGCCTTTAAACCCCTAGGTCGCCCTAGTGGAACAGGTTGTGTCTCGTGAGGGTTTGCAGTGAATATACCCACAAAATTCGACTCAAAGAAATTTCAAAATACGCAAAAATTGTATAATTCAAACTTTCTCAGAAAATAGTCATCATCAAGTCATGCTCAATAGTCTCAAATCATAGTGCGTGTGTGCGAAGCCGGAAGTCTAACCGCCAATTTCCACTGATTGATCATTACGGTACTTACCCAAAAATTCGTTTTGATTTCAAATTCTCACGAAATGCTCTCACAAACGAATCTTTCGGATTATGTCTATTCTCTCAGTATGCGTGATAAAAAGAGTAAATGTAATGGACGCAAAGTCACGCATATAAGTAGAAAGACGGAAATTTTATAATGATAGGATCTCATCAACGGATTACGGTTTTAAAAATGGGAGCATTGCCTCTTATTCACACATCTCTTTTATTATCTTTTGGTGTCTTAGCTCTCCACGCGGTAGCCAATTTTGCAATTCGGACTCGGATAGGACTTTATTGGGTTTTAAGGTATATTGGGTAAAATGAAAATGGTAGGGAAGCTTGGAATTGAAAAGGTCATTTATGATGTCCATTTGTGCTTTCTCCGGGCTTTTGCTCATTTTCTCTTCTTTTTCTCTATTTTTTCTGTTTTTCACTTCTTTTCATTTCTTGCTATTTTTGTTGAGCATTTCTATTTTTTTTTTGCCCCTTTTTATGCACTTTTCGGACTTTATTGAATATTCCCTTTTGAAATTCCATGCTACTTGGGTTTTTCGGGGTACCAAACGAAAAGGATCATTGTTATTCGGCTAAATTGGGTTAACAAAGGGATAATTTTTCACGTCTTTTTATGGCTAATATTTTTGGGTAACAAATGATGGCCTACTTCATTGTTCGAATTACGTATTAATTTACTATATGCGTCTCGAGATTAATTAAGTTTAGAGATTTATAGCGCGCGTTTTAAGGCAATACCACACACGTTTTCCATAACCGATCAAAATGAAAGGATTGAGATCCACGACGACTTTTTAGGCACTGAAAAGAACTTTGAGTTAACAATTAACTCGGATAGATTTATAAATTTCACAAAGATGAAAGGCTAGAATCTCACCGGGTTTGTTAATCTCCACACTTATTCGTTAAGTCGTTAATTTTTGCTCAATTTCCATTTTTGGCCAATTTCGACTTTGTGTATTTGAATTTTACAACTTGAGACTTTAATCCGACTTTAAATGATATTTTTGAAATTTTTAAATTCCAATTTTTATTTATTTTGAACAAAAATATTTTTGGGTTTTTCAAAATTTTATGATTTTTTTGAAATTTCTGGGCATTTTTAAAAATTTGTGAAGTTTTAGATATACGCACTTGTGACCCCCCTAACTTAGACTTTTGCATTGTCCTCAAGCAAAAAGGACTAAAATCTAAACAAGGCAAAATGAGAAGTGAGATAAATAAAACAAACAAATGGAGATGCATATTTTTATAAAACATGACTGTGGTACAAAAACAGTAAAGAGCATACAGCATGTGGACAATGGAAACAACTAAAAACTGTCACAACCAAACAAAGCTTCACTGAGGCGATGGTTGGGAAGAGTTGGGCAAATCGGGGCCATGGGGGTCATAGAAGTAGGATGGCAATGATTCGTTGGGGTCCCCTTGGCGTCGGTACAAATCTTCTTGGAAACGAAACATCATGCTGGTATTACGAAGGTAGTCGGTCAAAAAGGTATTGAATCTCGTCTCAAGGGCCGAAATACGGTTAGTGAGGTTGCTAATCGCCCATTCAAAATTCGGGTCTTCTTCTTCTTCGGCTGACTCTTCATCCGCACCTATGTCACCCATCTCTACATCAGCAGCTGCTTCTTCTTCCTCTTCCTCATCCTTACTCGAGGCAGCATCATCCTCGTCATCACTTCCCCGCCTCGCCCGGAGGATGGCTAGCTATTTGGTGCTTTGCGTGCGGGTTCCCTATCCAAAAGGATCGGAAAGGCGAGTACGATCAAGCGGTACCTCAATGCCAGCGTCCTTGAGGATGGAGGTAATCAAACGTGCATATGGAAGTGGTGCTGTACCTTTCTCATCCAGGGTCGCGACCATGATGTCAGTGTATAGGGTGCACGCCAGGTTAATGGAAGTGTTGGGATCGAAGAGGTGGTAGGTCAATGTGTCCTGACGGGGACGCGTCGCTGAATCGTTGGACGTTTGTAAAATGTTTGCACACACTATTTGGAAGGTGAGGCGTGCTTTCTTGTTAAGACGGCCAACGGTGACAGTTTTCCCCCTCCATGCAACATCGGGGGCAATGCACTCCATAATTAGCTCTTTGGCGACCGGGGCGCATTCCTTGGGTAGGTGAAATCTTGAACATCGGGAATGTCGTATTCGGCCAACTTGGCCGTGGGAAGGGCCAACGAAAAAGGGATGACGGTGCTGTCAACATATGCTTGAGATTCGAATTTGTAAGGACATATTTTTAATAAGTCCGTCACAATTAATTATGTCGTATACCGCTACAAGTCGTCGAAGAATTGTGAAGATTGCATCTATAAAAGATGGATCCGAATTATCACTTGCCTTCAACATTCAAGCCCAACAATATGAACTTTGGTAAGATACAATTTTAAAGTTTCATTTACATTTCATATTAATAGTGTTGGGATATTTTTAAAAAGGTTTTAAAAAGCTTTTATATAAAAATGTTTTTTAAGAGGTTCTATAACTATTTGTAAAAAACTGCTTCAGCAGTTAACGTACATCGGTTTCGACACCAAGGTCATTCAAGCGAGATCTCAATCCCGTTCGAACAATAATGGGAAGTCGCGCGTAGTCGTTCGAACGACACGCGATCTCGTTTGCGCGAGATGTCATTCTCGTTCGAGCGAGATGACTTTTTGGCTGACACGTCTGACTTCATCCTTATCTTTGACCGACTCAAATTTCCTATAAAAAGGAGTGTCAGCCTTTTCTTTTAGACATGGAGAACAGTTTCAACTTTAAAGAGTCTTATTCTTTTGAAACTTTTGTGTATCTGCCTAGATTTAATTCAATACCTTTTGGCAGAAAGTTTTTCTCCAACAATTTTAAGGGTTCAAATGTTTTGTTTTTAATTCACAAAATCCCAATTACTTTTATGTGAATTGTTTTGTGGAACCCAAGAACATATTTTGTTTTGTTCATACTTTGTGGGGAGAACTCTACAACCGACAGTTGCGTGTTATTGTGGAGGGAGTCCTTATAAAGTTCACATCTTGTGGAGATGCCGTTTCTCTTCTTTATTGCTGACCACCTGGAGTTCCTGCGGGAGGTTTCAGTCGACGACATAGGAACCGACACATGCGGGTATTTCTGTGTCACACTTATTTCATTGTAATCCGTGTAAGCCGTTTTCTTACAAATTATAGTGAAATAAAAGGTTTTGCCCCTTTGGGGGATTTTTCCTGAAATTGTTTGTTTTATCCTGCATGCTTTATTTTATTGGATAAATCATCTAGATGCATGTTTTAGGGTTTAACTAAAATTTGGGATTAATTAAAATTGGATTTTATTTGAGAAGTCGTAATATTTCCGCTGTAGCGATTCTACAAAATTGGCCCGTCCGAACAAGGGAGCCATAGAAAGATCGGACCTCGGCTGCCCAAACTGCCTCGTACGGTTGATTAAGGAATCGACACCAACCCCTATGCATGAAGAGGGCGGTGATAGAATTGGGCAAACCTGTCCATTGGACAGCGCGCTCCATGTGGAGTTTGCGATCTGGACCGAAGAATCGATTGCACCACCGCTCCTCTTGGTGGGAACGGAATTCACCATGGCCGGAGGGGAGGATTTCGTTGGAGTAGTATTTGATGGGGGCGGGGCATTGGGCCATGATAACAGGGAGAGTTTACTAGAAAATTTAGGAAGAGAGAAGAGAGGAGTGAGGTGGTTGAAGGTGTGAAGAAAAGTGGAGGCTATGGGTGGGTTAGGAGAGGGATGGGTAGGGTTTAGGAAATGGAGGGAAAGGGTTTGGAGGGAAAGAGGGAGTGTATGTGAGAGGGAAATTGAAGGGTTGGTTATGGGGAAACGAATTGGGAGGGAAGGGAAGGGATTGGGGAGAAGGGGGTGCACCTAGGGAATAGGGGAAAAATTATGCAGAAAGCGGACCGATCCGCCTGGGGGACGAACCGATCCGGTCCTTTAATCCTCGAACTTTTTAAACACGGGACCGATTCGGCTATAAAATAAAGGAACCGGTCCTTGGCGGACCGGTCCGGATCAAAATTAAAGGAACCGATCCGGGTTCTTGGACTTAGCTGGATTTTCCCCCTAACTTAATTTCGATCGCTCTTCTTCGAAAGTTTTCAATTCTCATCATTCTCCCTATCAGTTTGGGCTCAAAATTCTCTCGATATCTATGGTCAACGCAACTCTCACTTTCTCGAAACATGTGAATTCTCTCTCCTGAATGTACCCTAATTCAAATAACTCTCACTACTCACACGACTCTCATCTACTATACACAAGAATTCACCCCATATACGCGTTGAGGGTGCGATGACCTCACTGTAGCAGCTCACTCTACCCCGTAAATGGGGTCCGACAGCTAAACAGTGTTGACTTCTTCCAACATGCCTCCAGATATAAGTTTAAGCATTGTTCATTTACTTTGTATGTATTTCCTCCTTTCAAGTCGTCTAACTCAACAGCTCCATGAGGGAAAACATTCTTCACAACGAACGGGACAAACCATTGTGACCGCAACTTGCCCGGAAAGAGATAAAGCCGAGAGTTATAGAGAAGCACTTTTTTCCCAAGAAGAAACTCTTTGCGTCGAATGATGTTATCTTGAGCGAGTTTCATCCTTTCTTTGGAGATTTTAGTATTCTCATACGCATCATTGCATATCTCCTCTAACTCATTTATTTGAAGCTTGTGAGCTTCACCGGCCTTATCCATGGCATAATTTAACTCCTTAATTGCCCAATATGCCTTGTGCTCTAATTCCATGGGAAGATGGCAAGGTTTGCCATACACAAAGCAGAAAAGGGACATGCTGAGCGGATTTTTATATGCGGTACGATAGGCCCATAGCGAATCGTTCAATCTAAGTGACCAATCTTTTCGGGTAGGATTTACAGTCTTTTCGAGAATGTTCTTTATTTCCTGATTCGCTAATTCGGCCTACCCATTCGTTTGTGAGTGATAAGTCGTTCCAACCTTGTGAACGACACTATACTTTCTCATGAGCTTCGTGAATGGCCTATTGCAAAAGTGTGTGCCATTATCACTAATTATCGCTTTCGGAGCACCGAAGCGGGAAAGTATGTGTTCTTGCAGGAACTTAATCACCACTTTGTTGTCATTTATCTTGGTAGCTATAGCTTCCACCCATTTAGAAACGTAGTCTACCGCGACAAGGATGTATAGGAAACCAAAGGATGGGGGAAAGGGCCCATGAAGTCAATGCCCCAACAGTCGAAGATCTCAATAATGAGTATGGGGGTAAAAGGCATCATGTCTCGTCGGGTAATAACACCCATCCGTTGGCACCTATTGCAAGATATACAAGCATCGTTCACATCCCAGAATATTATGGGCCAATAGAGGCCGCATTGCAGAATTTTAGTGACCGTCTTTTTCGTCGAAAAGTGGCCTCCACAAGCTTTCGAATGACAAAATTGGATTACTTTTGGGATCTCATCATCCGGTACACATCGTCGGATGATTTGGTCGGCGCAATATTTAAACAGGAAGGTATCGTCATAGAAAAACATGTGCGACTAAGTAATAAACCTCTTCTTATCTTGCGGTGTCCAGTCGGGAAGGACGGCTCCCGTGACAAGGTAGTTCACTATATCCGCAAACCAGGGAAAGAAGAGGTAGCAAAGAGTTGCTAATCCGAAAAGTATTCGTCTATGGGTATGGGATCACTAGGTACGTCGGACGAAAGCCATGATAAGTGGTCAGCAACGACGTTTTCTACTCCTTTCTTATCTTTAATGGAGAGATTAAACTCTTGTAGGAGTAGGATCCACCTTATGAGGCGTGACTTTGCATCTTTCTTCGCAAGTAGGTATTTCAATGACACGTGGTCGGTGAAGCAAGTAATGGGAGAATCGATAAGGTATGACCGAAATTTGTCAAGGGAAAAGACTACCGCTAGCTACTCTTTCTCGGTAGTGGAGTAATTGAGTTGTGGTTCGATAAGAGTTCGACTAGCGTAGTAGATAACATGAGCATGTTTGTCTATTCTTTGGCCCAAAACAGCCCCTATCGCATAATCGCTAGCATCACACATAAGTTCGAATGGTAAAGACCAATCCGAAACTTGCATGATGGGAGCGGACACAAGCATGGTTTTCATTTTTTCAAAAGCGCTATGCATGATTCCGTCCACTCAAATGGGTTGTCCTTCATAAGTAGGTTTCTTAAGGGTCTAGCGATGGCGCTAAAGCCCTTAATGAACATTCGATAAAATCCCGCGTGGCCCAAGAAGGAGCGCACGTCATTGAGCGGTTTTGGTGGGGGTAGATCGGTTATGAAATCTATCTTAGCTCTATCAACTTCTATCCCCTTAGATGAAACTACGTGGCTAAGAACTATTTTCTCGGTGACCATGAAGTGGCATTTCTCCCAATTCAGCACTAAGTTCTTTTCCACACACCGGGCAAGTACTTTTTTCAGTTTTTCAAAACAAAGATCGAAAGAGGTGCCAAAAATGCTGAAATTGTCCATGAACACGTCAAGTCCTCTCTCGACCATGTCGCTAAATAGGCTCAACATGCACCTTTGAAAGTTCGCGGGTGTATTACACAAGCCGAATGGCATACATTTGTAGGCAAATGTACCAAAAGAGGGAGTGAAGGTTGTTTTATCCTGGTCAAGTACATCTACCTCAATTTGGTTATATCCGCAATAACCATCAAGGAAGCAATAGTAAGGGTGGCCATCTACTCTCTCAAGCATCTGATCAATACATGGCCTTTCCTAGTTCCCGCATTGAGTTTCCGGTAATCAATGCAAACGTGCCACCCGGTGGTGGTACATTGGGGAACTAGCTCTCCCTTATCATTCTCAATCACTGTCATGCCCGACTTCTTCGGGACAACTTGAATAGGGCTCACCCACTTGCTATCTGAGATTGGGTAGATAATTGTAACATCCCGTGTTTTTATTAATTAATTTAATTAAATAATTGGAATATTCGAGAAAAATAAATTTTGGAATTTAATAATTTTTATTGGCTAAATATGTTGGTTATGATTTTAGAAGAATAAAACTTCAAGCAAAATTAAAATCGGAGTTAAAATGGATTTTATATTGATTTTACAATTTTTGTCCCTTATAATTTTTTTGGGTGAACTGCCAGATTTTAGGCATGATCGATCGATCGATGCCTGGGGGTAGATCGATCGACCCTCCCAGAAATGTCAGCAGTAAGCTGTTTTTAGTATTTGTGTAGGATTAGGACTCCTAATCACTATATAACCTTGTTAATCCGTAGGGGGACTTCTCATAATCACTTTTTCTCCAATTTTTCACCAGAGAACACTTCCAAATATTTTTCCTCTCACCCATAATCATTAACCTTTTTCATTATCAAGCTTTTTGTCACAAGTTTTGGGAGGCTTAATTGGGGTTTAATCAAGTTTGTTCAAGAGCACTCGTTTGTTAATTTTTTGCAAGGAATCCAGATTTCTAATCAGATTATCAGCATGATCTTCACAGGCATGAATACTCTATTCTTTTTCTTTAGTAATATACGTTTTAAGTGTCACCTAAACACTTAATTACATGTTTTCTTAAAATTAATTAGTAACTTAATTAGAAAAAAGTGGATACTAATTATGGGGCTGTTTTTATAAAATCTTTTAATCTGAATAATATTCATAACCCTTTGGGTACGTAGGATTCATGAGTAATTTTGGGTTTTATTGGTGTAGGTTGCATGTAGAAAAACCCTAGCTTTAAAATAATTGACTTTTGGGTGCGTATAACTCATAAAATACATGTAGAGATAATAAAATTTGGTTTTTGATGTATATATGATGAAAACTTGGTATATTTAATTTAAAATAATTAAATAAGATTATTTGGGTATTGTTGATGTTGTGATAATTAAATTAAAGATTTAATTGAATTGGACTATCATACGCAGTTTTATACGTTGACTAATTATTCTTGTTGGTATTATTAAATATCATTGTGACGACGTGTTGTTGGGTATTATTGCTCTCCCTATATTTTAGAATGCCTTCTAGGAATGGGACTAGTGAGGGAAAATTATCACGGTTTTATTGTGTTGGGGGTGGGATGATTTTCATTACTTTATCGACGTTACGCTAGTCTAGGTATGAGACTAGGTTATGATTTATGTTAGAAAATCCTCCTATACATAGGTTAGGACGTATTGATAACTTGGGGACCCATAGGTATGGGACTAAGGGGTATTTTGAGGATCTCACATCGATTAAAGCATGGGGTGTTTATAAATTGTGAATTGAGAAATTGAGAACTAATACATAAGATAATAAGACGGGTATTAAAAAATATTGGTGACATAATCAACGAGGGTCGACAGTTTAAACGGGCCAATCGGAGTTTAATGTCGTGTCGTGTATGAAACCTTGTCAATCAGCGAGGGCCGACAGTTTAAACGGGCCAGCCGACGTTTTGACAAGGAGATGTGTATTTTGGTGGAGAAATCACCCGAGGCGGGAGGACCGCCATAATAAAATGTGGTTATAATAAAAGTTGGTCAATTTAATTAAATTAACATCGTGGGACTTGGGAATTTAAAATCATATTGGTGTGCCTTTATAAATGGGATTTTTACGGGTAGTTAGTGGTTTATATTTATCGCGTTTAAATTAGTCCGTTTAATTTAAAATATTCTATTGTGATATTTATTGCGTATAATGATACTGTCTGGATTCAAGGATCCTATTTGAGGGGAGTAGTGTGTATTCTTGCTCGGGGCTTTGGCTCTGACCCATGCGTTGACTAATCTTTTTCAGGATTAGAATTGGAGAAGCTGCATAAGTTTATCAGAGTTATCATTTGGATGTGCAGCTGGAGTTCTTTATTTTATGGCATAGTTTAGTTAGACTTTCCTTTTCAGTCGTATTTAATTATGAGACTTAATTTGAGTTTTATTGGGCCATTCGGTTCCAAAGTTGTTTAGAGGATTTATTTTGGGATTATTTCAGATTTTATTTAATCATTATTGGAGAATGGATTATTGGAGTTAGCATGTGATGGATCTTTTATCGCTTAGTTGTTCACGATCATTTGAGATTGATTCAATTGTTTATCTTATGGACTGATTTATTTATGTCTCATATCTGTCTCATGCTAAGAATGGTATTTTATTTACTCACACCCGGCTTAGTTTTGGTGGCAGTCCACGCCAGAATTAGGCGGGGTGTGACAGATGATATCAGAGCATGGTCTTAGGTCTCGTAGGTTATGAGTCCGTTTAGCTTTCGCGTTGCCGATCTTTGATTCCCTTTGATTGATTCGCACTCCTTAAGGTTGAGGGTCTAGCATACGTGTTAGATGTGTTTCTTGGAGATGTGAAGCTTTATGCTAAGAACGTCGTAGGCATTGAGTTTAGAATTTAGTAAGCTTAATGTGAGAATCCTCTAAATGGATTTTTGAGACGATAATTATTTTGGAGATTTTAGTACAGATGTTAGGTATCGTATGTCTTGATTTTTGATGTTGAGATTTAATTTGAGGACCTTAGCATTTTGATGATATTCGGATATAGGATTGAGTGGGGGGAATTGTGAGAGTGTGTGGTACGCCGTTATTTTCATAGTTATGTGTATGCATATAGGCAATATATATATATATATATATATATATATATATATATATATATTATTATTGTTCGTGGGGTAGATGTGCATAGGATTGGGTGTATGGGCGCCCAATTATGGCATTCTACGGGTAGGCATATGTGAGCCTTATTTTCTTTTTTGCTAGATTTAAGTGTTTATGTGTATGCTTCGTCTAATTTCGAGGACGAAATTCTTTGCTACTGGGGAAGTATGTAACACCCCGTATTTTTATTAATTAATTTAATTAAATAATTGGAATATTCGAGAAAAGTAAATTTTTGAATTTAATAATTTTTATTGGCTAAATATGTTGGTTATGATTTTATAAGAATAAAACTTCAAGCGGAATTAAAATCGGAGTTAAAATGGATTTTATATTGATTTTACAATTTTTATCCCTTATAATTTTTTTGGGAGAACTGTCAGATTTTAGGCATGATCGATCGATCGATCGATGCCTGGGGGTAGATCGATCGACCCTCCTAGAAAACGTCAGCAATAAGATATTTTTAGTGTTTGTGTAGGATTAGGACTCCTAATCACTATATAACCTTGTTAATCCGCAGGGAGACTTCTCATAATCACTTTTTCTCCAGTTTTTCATCAGAGAACACTTCCAAATATTTTTCCTATCACCCATAATCATCAACCTTGTTCATTATCAAGATTTTTGTCATAAGTTTTGGGAGGCTTAATTGGGGTTTAATCAAGTTTGTTCAAGAGCACTCTTTTGCTAATTTTTCGCAAGGAATCCAGAATTCTAATCAGATTTTCAACACGATCTTCACAGACATGAATACTCTATTCTTTTCCTTTAGTATTATGCGTTTTAAGTGTCGCCTAAACACTTAATTACATGTTTTCTTAAAATTAATTAGTAACTTAATTAGAAAAAATGGATACTAATTATGGGTCTGTTTTTATAAAATCTTTTAATCTGAATAATATTCATCACCCTTTGGGTACGTAGGATTCATGAGTGATTTTGGATTTTATTGGTGTAGGTTGCATGTAGAAAAACCCTAGCTTTAAAATAATTGACTTTTGGGTGCGTATAACTCATGAAATACATGTAGAGATAATAAAATTTATTTTTTGATGTATATATGATGAAAACTTGGTATATTTAATTTAAAATAATTAAATAAGATATTTGGGTATTGTTGATGTTGTGAGAATTAAATTAAAAATTTAATTGAATTGGACTATCATGCCCAGTTCTATACGTTGACTAATTATTCTTGTTGGTATTATTAAATATCATTGTGATGACGGGTTGTTGGGTATTATTGTTCTCCCTATATTTTAGAATGCCTTTTAGGAATGGGACTAGTGAGGGAAAATTATCATGGTTTTATTGTGTTGGGGGTGGGATGATTTTTATTACTTTATCGTCGTTACGCTAGTCTAGGTATGAGACTAGCTTATGATTTATGTTAGAAAATCCTCCTATACATAGGTTACGACGTATTGATAACTTGGGGACCCTTAGGTATGGGACTAAGGGGTATTTTGAGGATCTCACATCGATTAAAGCGTGGGGTATTTATAAATTGTGAATTGAGAAATTGAGAACTAATACCTAAGATAATAAGACGGGCATTAAAATATATTGGCGACATAATCAGCGAGGGCCGACAGTTTAAACGGGCCAGCCGACATTTTATGTCGTGTCATGTGTGGAACCTTGTCAATCAGTGAGGGCCGACAGTTTAAACGGGCCAGTCGGCGTTTTGACAAGGGGATGTGTATTTTGGTGGAGAAATCACCCGAGGCGGGAGGACCGCCATAACAAAATGAGGTTATAATAAATGTTGGTTAATTTAATTAAATTAACGTCATGGGACTTGGGAATTTAAAATCATATTGGTGTGCCTTTATAAATGGGATTTTTACGGGTAGTTAGTGGTTTATATTTATCGCGTTTAAATTAGTCCGTTTAATTTAAAATATTCTATTATGATATTTATTGCGTATAATGCTACTTTCTGGATTCAAGGATCCTATTTGAGGGGAGTAGTGTGTATTCTTGCTCGGGGCTTTGGCTCTGACCCATGCATTGACTAATGTTTTTCAGGATTAGAATTGGAGAAGCTGTATAAGTTTATCAGAGTTATCATTTGGAGGTGCAGCTGGAGTTATTTATTTTATGTCATAGTTTAGTTAGATTTTTCTTTTCAGTCATATTTAATTATGAAACTTCATTTGAGTTTTATTGGGCCATTCGGTTCCAAAGTTGTTTAGAGGATTTATTTTGGGATTATTTCTGATTTTATTTCATCATTTTTGGAGAATGGATTATTGGAGTTAGCATGTGATGGATCTTTTATCACTTAGTTATCCATGATCATTTGAGATTGATTCAATTATTTATCTTATGGACTGATTTATTTATGTCTCATAAATATCTCATGCTAAGAATGATATTTTATTTACTCATGCTCGGCTTAGTTTTGGTGGCGGACGACGCCAAAAATAGGCGGGGTGTGACAATAATCCTGGCATCCAATAGCTTAATTATTTCGGTCCTCACCACTTCTTTCATATTAGGGTTTAGCCTTCTTCGTATTTCTCTCGAGGGCTTGATATCCTCTTCGAGATGGATCTTGTGGGTGCAAATTAAAGGACTTATCCCTTTCAAATCAGTAATTCACCAATCAAAATCACTTTGGTACTTCCTCAGAATCTTGAGCAATTTACCCTCCTATTCTTCATCTAGGCTAGAGGAGACAATAACAGGAAATGCCCCCATCCTCTCCTAGGTATGCATATTTAATATGGGAGGGGAGTTTCTTCAATTAGAGGGTTGGAAATTTTTCGTTGGTGGGAACCATGCGTATATCCCTCGGTGGTAACTCCTTGAATCTATAAACCCGACTTACATCTCTCACATCCTCGTCCGATGCTTTCTCATTAAATAACTCTCTCAACTCCTCAACCTCCCTTTCGAATGAGGTGTACGTCCCCTCACTCTTGTGACTCGACACTAAACAGAACCCTAAGTCATCTCCACAATAATTTTCCTCAAAATACTCTTCTACGATCTCGTCTATTAGGTTCACTGTGTGAAGATCATCTTGTTCCCCCGTCTGTTGGGCGATATGGAAGATGTTAGTCTCTAAAGTCATGTTCCCAAAAGTGAGTTGCATTCGCCCATTCCGAGTATTGATGATTGAGTTAGCCGTAGCTAAGAACGGGCGCCCAAGGATGATGGGAACATGGTTGCTTGAGGTAAAGGAGGGCTCCGTGTCCCAAATGACAAAGTCTACCGGGAAGTAGAAAGTGTTAACTTGGACGATCACATCCTCAACTATGCCTCGTGGGATCTTCACGGTTCGATCCGCTAATTGTAGAGTGACCTTTGTGGGCTTGAGGTCACCCAAATCAAGTTGCCTATAGATGGCGTAAAGGAGGATATTGACAATTGCTCCCAAATCAAGTAAGGCTTTCTCAATTTTATTTTATCCAATAATGCAGGAAATGGTGGGTGCACTGGGATCTTTGAACTTGGGTGGGAGATCATTGAGTAGGATGGAACTCACGTTCTGTGCTAGCAATACATTTTTCTTTACCTTCATCCTCCTTTTTACCATCAACAAGTCTTTGATGACTTTTGCATATGATGGAATTTTCTTAATGGCATCGAGGAAAGGTAAATTCAGCTTTACTTGCTTTAGCATGTCTAGCACTTCATCACGGGAGTTTCCTTTATGGGAAGGAATCAACCTTTGAGGAAAGGGTGCCGCGGTGGGTGGTTTCACTACTACCTTGGGCTCACTAGTGTCCTCTTTATCACTCTCCTTCAAGGGGACATCTTCGGCCTCTTTTGTACCGGGCAAAATCTCCTTGTCTTTGATTGTGTTGTGTACGAAGAGTGGTCAGAACTTGACATTGCTCCTGATGTTCTGTCAAGGTGGAGCTAACACTAGTTTGACCTTGGGGTGGTCTTTGGCCCTGGGAAGGAAACTTGCCCTTCTCTTGGATACTCAACGATGATTGCAACTGTGAGATGCGCGTATTCATGTCGTTCATCATGCACTCATGACTAGCATTAGTTGCAGTATAGGTATTAATAAAGTGGCTGGTCGTATCCTCGAGACTTCTCCGCGGTGGAGGGATGTATGTTCCTTGAGGTGGTGGTGCTTGCACATGTCCTTTCATGTGTGGAGCTTGTTGAAAATGCGGTGGTGGAGGAGGGGCAACATGTGAATTAGGATTCATCGCATCATGTTTTTGCCCATAGCTAAAACCAGGGTGGTTTTTCCATGAAGGGTTGTAGGAATTCCTGTGCGGGGCACCAAAATTACCCTTAAAGCCTCCTATGCCACTGACTTGCTCTTGAAGCATCACTTTGTAGGCGGGGATAGTCGAGCATTCCTCCATTGAATGACCCGCCTCACAAATCGCACACACCTTCTCAACAGGGTTTGGGATGGATCCAGTTGGTCCTCTTCCACATTCCTCACGTAGGTCTCGCAGTCCTTTCTCAAGCATATCGAGTCAACTGTTCGCTATAGAATTCCTTTCTACATAAAATAAGTCGGACGCCGATGGAGTGGTGGTCACTATAATAACCCTCCCGTTTGGAGATGATTAAATTCCATAATTAAGTATAATTTGGAATTTGGAGAATTTCTCGAAATAGTAATTTTTGGGATTTTCAAGGATTTAATGATTTTCGAAGGTTGTTATAAATTATTTTGGGACTATATAGGTCGAAGTAATTTAATTATATGTCGCCGTGGAGTATAGCGACAAAAGAGGTAAGATTTTGAGTAGATAACCCGCATTTAATTATTTTGGGTTAGAATAGTGATTTGCGGTCAAGTACCTCGGATGGAAATTTTGACTGCGCCATGAGTCTCGGAATGTCCGAGATAGTCGGAAAAGAGTGCCCGATTGTCGAAATTGAGTTCCGGCTAATTTTGGAGTTAAATAGGCTTGTAAATGAGTAAACGAGTCGTTTTGGGGGTATTAAGGGATTTAATCCTTTTCTCCTTATAAAATGAGGGAGAGGGGGAGAAGAAAGAAGAGAAAAAAGAAAGAAGAGAGGGAAGAGAGAGAGAGGGAAGAAAAGAGGAAAAAGGGGGAGATTCCGGCCGGCCTCCGCGGGATTCGGCTCGAGGACGTCGAATTTTATCCACGAGGCAAGTGTTTACTTGCTTTATTTGTTTTTAAGCATAAATATCTCATATCATTGTTGATATAACAAACCCTAATGATTTTGGGTTGGGTATTCGTGGATAAAACGGGTTTTTGGGAGTTAAAACGAATAAACCCCTAAAAATGGTAAATTGGAGAAACTTAGGTTTTAATTGAAATTAATTGGTGATTCCGGGTTCTAGGATGTTTAGAACCCGTATTATAGGTGTATTTGTAGTTGATTGAAGTTGTAGGCCATTTGGTGAAGAGATGGAAGCTTGGGGGAAGCTTCCATGGCCGAAACAGCTTCTCGGAGAAGAAGCTGCCCGGCTTGATTGATCGATCGATCATAGGGGATCGATCGATCGAAGCCATCGATCGATCGACGGCCATGGGTCGATCGATCGACCCCTGCTGAAAGTTGACAATTTCTCTAGGATGATTTGGATGGTATAGATTCCATTTCATCTTGCTTTGAGGTTAATTAGGTGATAACCTAGAGGACCTTTTTAGGACTTTATGGTCCATAAATTAAGGCAATTTAGGATGGGTAAAGTAAGGGTTTTAAGTATATAACCCTTAATCTATATTTTCGAGGAAAATAGAATAATTGTAGAAATTGATGGATTAGGGTTCCTAAATTATATTGGGGACTTCTAAATGATAAATTGGACTAGAAATAGTTTTGGGGTTCAAGGAATTGAAATCCTTAACCCAATGAATTTCAGGTTGTTCGGGTGAGATAAATCTCGAGGATATTTCTAGTAGGCATACAGGCCTATATAATTATGCTAATAGAAAGCATAATTCTATCGATTATCGCTAAGTGTATCCTAGGAGATAATTAGGATAAACTGGGAATATAGGTATGTGAGATTTCACTTAGAGTGAAGGGTATCATTGGAAATATCCAATAAATCCTTAGATGGGATTGGGGTATATAGTGATTATTAAATTAAGAAATATTTGGGTTTAGTATCATGCTTATATGAATGCATGATTATGATTCCTGGAGGGAATCTTTGGGAGTATTGGTCATCGCTAGATGCTATAGGCCACTATGGCCGTTTATATATTCTAGGAAGAATATATAGGATATGTATATACTGTGTGATTTAGGTATATATATATATGTTATGATGGAAATGATTTTGAAAATATAAAAATGAATATTTTCAAAATGGCAAATAAATGATTTTCATAATTAATAAAATATGGATTACACACCTCTCTAAATCGCTATCATAAGGGAAGTTGCGTTCGTATGGTGAAGCCCCCTGGCTAATGAATGCAGGGTGGATATAGTCCTATAGGCCATGTGAGCGTTTGTTGATATATATTTTCTGCGCTGGTTAGGAGATTCCGGGTGTGGTCTTGACTATCCCGCAGGCACATGGCTGCTTCTCGACGTCTTGCGATGTAGGATCCCAGGTTATCTTATGATAGGCCCTGGAAGATGATAGCCATTTAGGGGCGCGCACAGTGGAGAAATCCGGACGGGCGGTCTTAGAACGCGTTATATTAAAGCAATTCATGATAATGGATTGCTTTAATTACATTTCCTGGATATAGGAAGGGAAATGGGATAAAGGTTTTGGCTTCAGTAACACTTTCCGGATGGAAGAATGGATGTGGAAGCATATGATATGATCAAAGCATTTTTATGATAATGAAAATGGCTTTGAATACATTTCCTGAGTATAAAAGGGGAAATGGGATGACATAAAAAGGTAAAGCATTTTTATGATAATAAAACTGGCTTGAAAAAGAGATATGATTTGTTTAAGCAATTCATGATAATGAATTGGCTTTTAAATACATTTCATGGATATGAGAAGGGAAATGGAAGGTTTTGAGATAAAAATGATAGTATTGATAAATACTTGATATATGAATCCTCAGTCCGGGAGATAGATCCGGATGGTTATGGTAAAATACGTATATGTATATATGGATGAATTGAGTACCGAGGGTCTAATGGATCCCGACGATCGACCTTGCCGCATAGTAGTGTATCGGGGGGATTCCTTGTTTGGATTTCGCTTTGCGAGACACCCCACGCACGAATATGGCAATGTGTTGAGACTGGGGAGAAGTTTAATCCTTAGTGCTCTAATATTATAAATGTTTATGGTATATATATATATTTATATATATCTTTCTGTACTGAGGGACTGGCGGATCTCGACGATCGACCTTGCCGCATAGTAGTGTATCGGGGGGGTTCCTTGTTTGGATTTCACTTCGCGAGACACCCCACGCACGAACATGGCATAGCGTCGAGATTAGAGTGAAGTTTAGCCCTTAGTACATCTGTTGGACTATCTAGGGTAGATAGCGGTTGGGTGATAAACTAGTTTAGCAGGGTAGCTTGACTAGGATGTTTAGAGGGATGCGCTAGGAGTGCACTGTTAGAGGAGAGGTGAGGGGTATCTCATGGGAGTGCGATACCAATTTAAATATGAGATAAAACTATTTTTCTAAAAATAAAGCATTTATGCACTTGCAAAAATATTTTCAAAACTCGGGCTCTGACCCGTTTATCTACTCTCCTTTCTTTCTATATATTATATATATATAGGTGTCCAGACACAGGGACGCCTGGATGGAAATTCTTTCGAGTCAGACGTCAGCTGCAGCAGTTGTGGATGCGTGCAGGATTTTCAGTAGATGCTTCCATTCTTGTAATCTAGATAGGAGGTATTGTATAAACATTCGGGCCAATGGTCCAATTGCATTTATTTATTCTTTCAGTACGTCATTCGATATGGTTGTATATTTTGACCGAGTGTTCGGTTACTTTATTTCATTTACGCATAAACTGTGTGGATGTTTTATTTATTGTTGTTAAAAAGAGTAGTAAAGTTAAAATTTTGACACCGGCCTAATAGGATATTAGTAATTAAATGGATTTTCGACAGTGATGCTAAGAATGATTCATATGAGACTCCTGTTTTAATTTAATATTGGAGTGATCGCTCGGTATCTTATTAGGCGGGGTGTCACCGATGGTATCAGAGCATCAGGTTCTAGTGTCCTTAGGAATCTGTGCGGACGTACTACGCTTTCAGCGTTGCTCTCGATTTGTTATAGAGCCCCAGGATTAGGATTGTTGATTTTTCTTGTGAGATTTCGTTCTCCTGCCATGTCAGAAGATTATAGAAATCTTTTACGCCCTCATTGAGAATCGTGTGCGGAGCTCGGAGGGCAGCAGGAGTTAGAGCTTAGCTGGGGAAGCTGGTAGAAGTTGGGGACGAGGACCGCCGTAGAGGTCACCCCCTTGTGGCAATTATTAAGGATTGTTGCAACGACTACTAAAGTATAGTAGTTATGAGCAACCAAGTACTACTGTGGTAGAAAGTGGTACTCATGTTGAATAACCCCGTGGAGATAAGGGTTCCAAAGGGATCTTACGGATAGTTTTAACCGTGAGTCCCCATGATTTCAGCATGAATGAAAATAATGCAGTTTTGTATTATTCGCATAAGGATCGGCCAGAGGCCGACGGTGAATAAAGAGTATTATGGAGAAGTGAACCTTGTACCTAAGTGAGTTAGGTGCAATGAATATTGAGTCCTTTCCAAGAAGGATGGGCTCACTAAAGAATGGGTATGTTCGAGGACCCCATGGTTGGACATCCACTCGGGGAATTTGTTAAAATAAAGTTGTTGTTATGAGTTTTACCTCAATCGAGGAGGTATATTGTAATACCCCGTATTTTTATGCTATATTAATTTGGGGGTTTTATTAAATTTAATGAGAGTGAGTTATTTAATAAGAATCCGGAAATTAATTATGTTATAATTATTAACGTGACGAGAGTTAGTAATTATATAAAATTGTCGAATATTACTAATGAGCATAGTAATATATGATATGGGTTATATTATAAGTCACGAGTGAATGAAATAACAATTTTGAGAATTTTAGTCGGGACGCGCCCGTGTCGCGTCGGGACTAATTATTGAGATATAAAAGTGAATATTTTATAAGTTGTTCGTATGGTCATTTTGAGTGCGTCAACGCGTCCGGAAGGGTTGAGATAGTAAAAAAAGTGTACCCGGGGGTTTGGTTCGGGTCTCGGGGTGTTTTTAGACTTAATTAGTGACCCGGGATGGCATTTTGGTCATTTTACAAAATAGGGTAATTAAACCCACGAATTTCAGCCATCCTTAGCAGCCATTTAAGTCAGCCTTTTAGGGTTAGAACATTCAGAACCCTAGAACGGCCATTGGAGTAGAGAGGAGAGAGCTCTCAAGGTGATTCAAGGCCAAAACACCACCATTTGCACCACCGTCACCACCAACGCGTAGATCGCGAGGAGGAGAACGCAACCACACCAATATCAGCAGGAAACCAGACCTCTGAAATCCCAGGCAAGTGTTTAACTTGCGTATTTTCGTTGGTGCAATATTCATATTAGTGTAGGAATGATTAGGAGTGTAATCAATGGAAGAAAACCCCAATTTTGGTAGGGATTTGCATGTAGAAAACTGTATAACCATATTCTGGAAATATTATGTAAAGTAGATGATTAACCCACGAATTTTTGATGATATGTTAGAAGGAAATTCTGGAGAAAACTGATTAGAACAAAAGTTAAGAAAACATTAGGGTTCTTGATGAATAAATGAGATTTTGGGTTGTTTAACCATGATTAATGATGGATATACGCATGCTGAACGTTAAAAATATCTGGAAATATGTTATTATGTTTGTAGTAGGAGTTTTGGGACGATTAGTGTTGGAAAATATTGATTTGGGTGAAGAATTTTGGTAAAACCCGTAACTGCACTTCTGCAGGATTTCGCAGACCTGCTTGATCGATCGATCGAGCCTAGAGCTTTGATCGATCGAAGGTTCGATCGATCGAGCCCCAAACCTCGATCGATCGACCCTTCCTGGCAGACTCTTATTTCCCCTTTTTTTAATTAATTGAACATGATTCATCGTGAAATAGCTTTTGGGCTTTATGAATAAAATGTTTTGGGATATAGGAGAGACCAGTAGGGCATATGATTAAGTGTTGAGAACTTTATTATGATATGATAATTGTATTTTAGGGACAATTATTTAAAGGAGGAGGAAACTACGTAATTCAAGTGAGAGATTACGTCAAATACTTATGATAGAGAATAGACGTTTACCTACTGATTTTTGCTACTTGGATGGATAGAATCCACGAGTGTTACGTAACTAGTGAAAAAAACCCTTCGAGTTAAGGCTAGAGACGAAACCTTATACGTAATCATAATAATGGGAAATTTAGGATAAATGTTGTGACTATGGGTAACGGGAGGAACCTATATTAATATGATGAATGGGTATATTTATATGATTGTGTGTACATATATTATATACATGTGAAAAACGTACCCGCGCTACTTGCTATCCCTGAGGTTACCGCGCTGGGACGATCTTATCCTGTGTTGCTTTATGGGGGATATTGATTCGTACCCTAGAAGTTAGAGATCCTAGGTACGGGCTATCAGATTGATAGTCGGACGGTCCTAAGAGACGTGTGGGTATGTACTGACCTCTTGGACTTGGAATCTATGCTTCGCCTCAACGTTGTTTTGTATATGTTAATACAGTTCGAGAGTGATTCCGAACTTGTATTTCCCTTTGTGTGAGCGATACGGGGATTGGATAGCAGAGTATGCCCGCACCATAGTTTAGTTGGGGTGCTGTTATATATATATATTATACGAGTAGTTAATATATATATGAGGTTATAAACTTTAAACTGCCTACTGTGATTTGATAAGTAGAACATGGTTGTTGACTCAAATTATTAAATAATTGTTTTGTGAAAGTATGAGAAGACACTGGGAAACTTTATAATTTAATGAAGCTAAAACGAGAGTAGTGCTACAAATTGAAAGTAACCTTTTTAAAACATTGTCATCGTTCGGTTTTGAAAACTTATGAGTAAGTTAAGATAAACTAAATTATTTGGGAAGGTTAGTACGATAGGCGTGCACACTAGAAGAGAGGTGAGAATTTCTCAAGAGAGTGTCGAACTAATATGATTTGCATTGGCCTGTATCAATTTAAATACTTGCTTAACGTATTTTTAAAATCAAACACACTTTCGGGCTCTGACCCGTTTCTTTTCCTCTCTCTCTCTCTTGTATATATATATGTATATTTTCAGGTGCCCAGCCACAGGGGCGTCTTTCTTAGGATCCCTTGAGAAGAACGAGCTGCAGCTTAGGTGGGAGTTGCAGGTCACTTGAGTAGACGGCTTCTGTTATTGACTCCACTCCTATTATTCTCATTTATTGGGCACGTGTCGCCCTTTTCATCATTTCATTTGTTGTTGGGATTTTGTATTTCTTTTATTTCCAGTTTTGTTCTATGGGATTTATTCAGGATGGATTTGTGGTTTTAGTTCCATTTGTTGACATTCGATTGACGAATGTATTATGTTATTTGGTTTATTGTGGTGTGATTCTTTATTGTAGAAATGTTGTTTTAAATTAAAATAAATCTTTTTCTTTAATTAAAAATTGGAAAGTTTTGTATGGAAAATGTTTTGACACTTAGCTTAATTATTTAGGGTGTTAAATTGTAAAAATTATTTTTATCGACAGTGATGCTGAGAATGAACCAACTGTTTACCTTGATTTAATTTAATAAAGGAGTGATCGCCCGGTATTTAATTAGGCGGGGTGTCACATATATTTGGAGTGACTAGATAAAGTCACGGTATTAGTTAGCCCTAGACTCGTGTGTGTAATTTGAGTTATGGCGGTCACGATAACATAATATCATGTATGCCTATGTGTTGTCCACAGTAGCGGAGTTTTGTTTTCCTTCACTCGTCATAAAGGCGGGTGTTGATATATTATGTATATATATATATATATATATCTGGTTTGGGATACTCGTTTTATATGTCTATACGAGTACGGTGTTATGATAAGTATAATACATTATGGTGTATTTTCGGAGCGATAGCAGGCTAAAAATGACAAGTCTATCGTGTCCATGGTTCCTGGAGGGAACAGGTTATTGTTGCGGTGTCTCACCTAGATATAGGTTGAGTTCACCTTATTTATTGTGGGATACGAAACTTCGATAAGTAGAGGTTTCATTATCGTGATTTAGGTATATGGCGACCTTATATATATAATTTAAGGCCGCAAGATTTGTGTTGAGCTGTAAGATTAAGCTCATTACTATTTGCGTAAGGACTTAAAAATGAGTGCGAGCGCAGGGTGGTATGACTCTTAGTTAGAGATAGGAGTTCAGACCATATTTTTGTTGGATTAGGGGATAGGGATATCCCGGTTGCATGTTGAAATGACGGAACTCCATAACCAACGAAGTCAAGGGTTAATGTGTGGAGGGGTTCCTTATTTGGATTTCGCTTTGCGAGACACTCCACACATGACTCTTAACGGCGTCGGGAGTGGGGAGCTGTTATGGGATGCAAGGATGTTGATTATGTGGAAAGGTCTTATAGTGTGGATGAACCACTATAGACTATGAGCCACATGATGTTGATATACATATGGAAATATTGTGCTAAGGAAAAGCACTAAAGTGGTCCCCTCGCCAAAAGTGGGTGGTTGAGGTTGGACTTAGAGAAATCAATTTGAGGATAATAACCAGCCTTAAAGAAAAGGCAAATTTTGAGGAGATAAATTTTGGGTATTATGTTCGTGACACTTTCTACAGAAAGTGGGCACTTCGATTGATTAGGTTTCCTTCTGTATGGGCAGAAGGATAAGATAGTAGGAATGGGTTCATCGGCTAGCCTAGTAGGATTTAGGATGTCCCGCTTGTGTGCCTTGGGTCGTTATATCTCGATGACCGACTACGCGAGGGAGTAGTGTAACGGGAGGGTTCCTTGTTTGGATTTCGCCTTGGCGAGACGTCCCACGCATGAAACCAAGCAATTTTCGGGAGTTGAGAGAGGCCTTGGACACTAGGGACATAATTAGAATACTCGTTTCACTTAGGTAGGGTAACACATAGATAGTAGCATTGTAGGATGTAGGCTCGATAGAGCTAGCGATGCCAAGGTTAGGAGTTTGGAATTTCGCGGGTTGGAAGGACCCATGGGTGAGTATTACACCGAGGAAAGGAGACCCTTATTGGGAGAGAGTGATACGTGTCAAACGTTTGTAATGTTTGTGCAGATATGCACAAGTTAGAAAGGTGTATGGGCACCTTAATAAGGTGGTTTGGTATACCGCCTAGTTAAGATAGGAGTAGTATATAAGATTGAAATCCATGCCAAGAGGCATTTTAGAGGATGGGTATTAAGTGACGTATTAGAGTCACTTTATGATTGCGGTAGCCGCATAGTGTATGGTTAGGAACCATTAGGTTAGTATCTTTCCCTTGAGGTTTTAGGATTTGTAGTAATCCTAGTTAGAGGGTGTAAGTTGTATCTGAATTTCGAGGACGAAATTCCGTTGTAAGGGGGGGAGTATGTAATAACTCGCCCTTTTGGAGATGATTAAATTCCATAATTAAGTATAATTTGGAATTTGGAGAATTTCTCGAAATAGTAATTTTTGGGATTTTCAAGGATTTAATGATTTTCGAAGGTTGTTATAAATTATTTTGGGACTATATAGGTCGAAGTAATTTAATTATATGTCGCCGTGGAGTATAGCGACAAAAGAGGTAAGATTTTGAGTAGATAACCCGCATTTAATTATTTTGGGTTAGAATAGTGATTTGCAGTCAAGTACCTCGGATGAAAATTTCGACTGCGCCATGAGTCTCGGAATGTCCGAGATAGTCAAAAAAGAGTGTCCGATTGTCGAAATTGAGTTTCGGGTAATTTTGGAGTTATAGGCTCATAAATGAGTAAACGAGTCGTTTTGGGGGTATTAATGGATTTAATCCTTTTCTCCTTATAAAAGGAGGGAGAGGGGGAGAAGAAAGAAGAGAAAAGAGAAAGAAGAGAGGGAAGAGATAGAGAGGGAAGAAAAGAGGAAAAAGAGGGAGATTCCGGCCGGCCTCCGCGGGATTCGGCTCGAAAACGTCGAATTTTATCCACGAGGCAAGTGTTTACTTGCTTTATTTGTTTTTAAGCATAAATATCTCATATCATTGTTGGTATAACAAACCCTAATGATTTTAGGTTGGGTATTCGTGGATAAAACGGGTTTTTGGGAGTTAAAACGAATAAACCTCTAAAAATGGTAAATTGGAGAAACTTAGGTTTTAATTGAAATTAATTGGTGATTCCGGGTTCTAGGATGTTTAGAACCCGTATTATAGGTGTATTTGTAGTTGATTGAAGTTGTAGGCCGTTTGGTGAAGAGATGGAAGCTTGGGGGAAGCTTCCATGGCCGAAACAGCTTCTCGGAGAAGAAGCTGCCCGACTTGATCGATCGATCGATCATAGGGGATCGATCGATCGAAGCCATCGATTGATCGACGGCCATGGGTCGATCGATCGACCCCTGCTGAAAGTTGACAATTTTTCTAGGATGATTTGGATGGTATAGATTCCATTTCATCTTGCTTTGAGGTTAATTAGGTGATAACCTATAGGACCTTTTTAGGACTTTATGGTCCATAAATTAAGGCAATTTAGGATGGGTGAAGTAAGGGTTTTAAGTATATAACCCTTAATCTATATTTTCGAGGAAAATAGAATAATTATAGAAATTGATGGATTAGGGTTCCTAAATTATATTGGGGACTTCTAAATGATAAATTGGACTAGAAATAGTTTTGGGGTTCAAGGAATTGAAATCCTTAACCCAATGAATTTCAGGTTGTTCGGGTGAGATAAATCCCGAGGATATTTCTAGTAGGCATACAGGCCTATATAATTATGCTAATAGAAAGCATAATTATATCGATTATCGTTAAGTGTATCCTAGAAGATGATTAGGATAAACTGGGAATATAGGTACGTGAGATTTCACTTAGAGTGAAGGGTATCATTGGAAATATCCAATAAATCCTTAGATGGGATTGGGGTATATAGTGATTATTAAATTTAAAAATATTCGGGTTTAGTATCATGCTTATATGAATGCATGATTATGATTCCTGGAGGGAATCTTTGGGAGTATTGGTTATCGCTAGATGCTATAGGCCACTATGGCCGTTTATATATTCTAGGAAGAATATATAGGATATGTATATACTGTGTGATTTAGGTATATATATATGTTATGATGGAAATGATTTTGAAAATACAAAAATGAATATTTTCAAAATGGCAAATAAATGGTTTTCATAATTAATAAAATATGGATTACACACCTCTCTAAATCACTATTATAAGGGAAGTTGCGTTCGTATGGTGAAGCCCCCTGGCTAATGAATGTAGGGTGGATATAGTCCTATAGGCCATGTGAGCGTTTGTTGATTTATATTTTCTGCGCTGGTTAGGAGATTTCGGGTGTGGTCTTGACTATCCCGCAGGCACATGGACGCTTCCCGACGTCTTGCGATGTAGGATCCCAGGTTGTCTTATGATAGGCACTGGAAGATGATAGCCATTTAGGGGCGCGCACAGTGGAGAAATCCGGACGGGCGATCTTAGAACGCGTTATATTAAAGCAATTCATGATAATGGATTGCCTTTAATTACATTTCCTGGATATAGGAAGGGAAATGGGATAAAGGTTTTGGCTTCGGTAACACTTCCCGGATGGAAGAAGGGATGTGGAAGCATATGATATGATCAAAGCATTTTTATGATAATGAAAATGGCTTTGAATACATTTCCTGAGTATAAAAAGGGAAATGGGATGACATAAAAAGGTAAAGCATTTTTATGATAATAAAACTGGCTTTAAAAAGAGATATGATTTGTTAAAGCAATTCATGATAATGAATTGGCTTTTAAATACATTTCCTGGATATGAGAAGGGAAATGGAAGGTTTTGAGATAAAAATGATAGTATTGATAAATACTTGATATATGAATCCTCAGTCCGGGAGATAGATCCGGATGGTTATGGTAAAATACGTATATGTATATATGGATGAATTGAGTACCGAGGGTCTAATGGATCCCGAAGATCGACCTTGCCGCATAGTAGTGTATCGGGGGGGTTCCTTGTTTAGATTTCGCTTTGCGAGACACCCCACGTACGAATATGGCAATGTGTTGAGACTGGGGAGAAGTTTAATCCTTAGTGATCTAATATTATAAATGTTTATGGTATATATATATTTATATATATCTTTCTGTACTGAGGGACTGGCGGATCTCGACGATCGACCTTGCCGCATAGTAGTGTATCGGGAGGTTCCTTGTTTGGATTTCGCTTCGCGAGACACCCCACGCACGAACATGGCATAGCGTCGAGATTAGAGTGAAGTTTAGCCCTTAGTACATCTGTTGGACTATCTAGGGTAGATAGCGGTTGGGTGATAGACTAGTTTAGCAGGGTAGCTTGACTAGGATGTTTAGAGGGATGCGCTAGGAGTGAACTGTTAGAGGAGAGGTGAGGGGTATCTCATGGGAGTGCGATACCAATTTAAATATGAGATAAAACTATTTTTCTAAAAATAAAGCATTTATGCACTTGCAAAAATATTTTCAAAACTCGGGCTCTGACCCGTTTATCTACTCTCCTTTCTTTCTATATATTATATATATATAAGTGTCCAGACACAGGGATGCCTTGATGGAAATTCTTTCGAGTCAGACGTCATCTGCAGCAACTGTGGATGCGTGCAGGATTTTCAGTAGACGCGTCCATTCTTGTAATCTAGATAGGAGGTATTGTATAAACATTCGGGCCAATGGTCCAATTGCATTTATTTATTCTTTCAGTACGTCATTCGATATGGTTTTATATTTTGACCGAGTGTTCGGTTACTTTATTTCATTTACGCATAAACTGTGTGGATGTTTTATTTATTGTTGTTAAAAAGAGTAGTAAAGTTAAAATTTTGACACCGGCCTAATAGGATATTAGTAATTAAATGGATTTTCGACAGTGATGCTAAGAGTGATCCATTTGATACTCCTGTTTTAATTTAATATTGGAGTGATCGCCCGGTATCTTATTAGGCGGGGTGTCACAGTCACTTGAAAATTTTGATTTTGATCATTAGAGTCAAATGTATCCCAAGATTGGGTAGTCTCGGCGACATACCTCAGGTGAAGCTCAGCATCATTGGCGTCAAAGTCGACAAACGGACCACTACCCATGGTCTCAACGAGTTGCTTGGAGTTAATGTTCAGCCCATTATGGATAAAGGAAATAATTTGCATTTTATCAAAACCATGATGGGGACACGAGGTAATTAACTCGTTGAAACGCTCGTAGCATCGTTCGAATGACTCATTTTCTAATTATCGAAATGTTTGAATTTGAGCCTTGATAGAATTCGTTCGATGTGGAGGAAAGAACTTCTTGAGAAATTTGGATTGTATCTCGTTCCATGATGAAACCGAGTTTGGAGGTAAAGACCATAGCCAGGTCTTAGCCTTATCCTTTAGTGAGAATGGAAAGAGTTTGAGGCAGAGCACATCTTTTGTGCAAGTTTGATCGCTAAGAGTCTCGTACGCCTCCTCAAATTTCATGATGTGGGCATATGGCTTTTCTGAATCCATTCCATGGTAAGTGGGAAGTATCTGGATCATCCCATTCCTAAAGAGAAATTACCCAGCATTGTACGGGAGTAAAATTCATCCCGGAGTGACAGTGCGCTCGGGATATAAGACGTCTCTCAAAGGGTGATACGGGGCCTCTCACTCATTGGCAGCTGCACTACTATGTTGTGACATGTCTCTCTCTCTCAAAGATTTGGTATCCTCACTTGGTATACTCGGAGTGCTCTCAGAAGTGTGTCCTAAGAGGGAAAACGGGGTGTTATTTGAGATTGAGTGGGACGGTGTGGGAGGTAGAACCCAAAACTGTGGAGCGTTAGGAGTGTGCGAGCTATCAGGGTCGTACTCAACTATCGGGTTTTCGTGAATGTGGGTTGGAGTATTCTGGGAAGTTGGAGTGAGTTCAGAATTTTGCATTAACAACTTATGAGAGATGATGATGAATATTTTTGAGATTTTTCAAATTTTTTATATGTTTTTGGATTTTTATTTTTTGGAAATTTTTGGTCAAAGTTTTAGATTGACTCGATCTAATCCTAAGTTTACCTACTTTCCCAGCCACGACGCCAAAAACATGACGCGACTAAGAATGTGTCTCAGAAGTGCGTACTCTCTAGGCTCAAGTGCAAGCCTGTCGCGTTAGTAATAAACCCGGTAAGTCGGGATCGTATCCACAGGGAAATAGGACAACAGAGTAGAAATGACGTTGGATAAACGAAGAAAATCCTAACTCCGACTCTAAAGGAAAAGGAAAGATGATTTGATTTGTGGAACAACTACACTAGATGCAATTTTGAAAATAATGAAAGAGATGCAACTATTCTACATTACCTAAAATACTGATGAAGAATGATTTAAAACTTTAAACTATATGATGAGAAAAACAGGACGGGAATACAATACCCCAACCCTAGTGTATTGTAGATATAAAACTAATCGTAAATTTAAATGATTAATTAGACCCAGAATTTAGTACTCCCAAGCATTACGTATATGAGGTTCAAGCCCGCATCATACTTAATCAGAGGACGAGTAAATCGATACTACAATAGTTACACTCGAATTGTATTCTAAAGCATCCTGGTTACCCGAAAGCAAACGAGATCTAAAGATCTACAATTGTCGTGTTTCTATGCAATACGATCATAATCAAACCATTAAATTTAGAGGATTAATTTTATGTACATACAACTACCATATCGGGTTGGTTTTGTAGAATGATGTAAAAGGGAAATTAAACAGAGGAAATTACTCACTAATCTTACCAAAGCACTCAAAGCATTAACTACAATTACTGGTAATCACAGAAATCTGAACAATCTTCAATCTTGGAATTAAAATTATAAGCTATCTCTAAGCTAAAGTTTTTCTGAAAAGAATGGAAAATTAGATTAATTCTCCGTACTAAGAATGATAATAAAACGGGTTTAAATACCCTACAAAACTTGAGGAGTTTTAGCTGCACTAGGACTCTCCATTAGAGGAAGATAACAAAATAAAAACTCGACAGTCGGACCGGTCCGGTCCTCCCTCGGTTCGATCTGCCTGGAATCCAGATCGGTTCTTTTAATTCTTGGGCAGATCGATACGGCGTGAATCGATTGTTTTATTTTCTTTTAGCTTCGGTTCATCTTCGGTCCGGGGTTCTCTGGAAATTGGCAATGCGGACCGGTCCGGCCCGGATCGGTCCGGGCTTCCTTTGACGTTTTTTGTTTCAGACTTTGACTACTAATAACTTTCACACCGGGACTCCGATTGAGGTGTCGTTTCTTCCTATGTGCTCATGAACTTGATATCTTCAACTTCTCTTTAGATGCCTCATCCGAATTCTGGGTAGAAATTACAATTTTTCCCTTTGAACTTTCCTTCTTTTCTTTCTCGATTCTTCCAGTTTCTTTCTTTCTTTCTTTAATTGACATCAAATACCTGCAAAATTAGTACGAAATACCAGAAACTCAGTGTACTCGTTAGGATAAGTCAGTAGTAAGATTGTGAGATAAATTCAAATTGATTACGTTGTTCGAGGTGCTAAAAGTAACTAAATTAAAGGGATAAATTTGGAAGAATTTATACCTAATCAAGCCTATGGGAGGTTTTCGTTTCTCTTAGTAGGATCTCGTGGTTCATGCCTGAGACGGTGAGGGGTTTATTGGAAGTTTGACATCCTCCTAAAAGGTGGGTAGAGGATCGAACAGTGTGGCGTTTGGTTCCATACTGCATTTTTTGGCCCATATGGCAGGAAAGGAATTCGAGATGTTTCGGAGGTGTGGAGATGGACCCAACTAGAATTCGATACACTTTTCTATGTACCTTATTAGTATGGTATTAAGAACACTTCGTGGCCACGCTTCCTAATATTCTTGAGTTTTTGGAAGTCTTGTATAATGATGTTTAGCTAGTTAGGTTTGTTCCTAGCTCCGTCTGTGATATTTTTCCTATTGTAATGCATACTATCTGTATACGGGTTTCACCCCTTAGCGGTTTATTTAATATGCATCATTTATTTATCTAAAAAAGAAAAGAAAATGAAAAAAAGTAGGTGGCAGTAGTGTGGGGGAAAATTCACTCTTACTTGATACGATATCTACTGCATAGATTGTCTTCCATTTTTAACTTTTGCTACTTGTGTTGCACACTTACCAGTATGTTTGTCACAGCTATTACTTTTTCTATTCATTATAAAAAAGATTAAGATCGAATAAAATTTTTGTTTTAGGTCATTGTTCATAGTTCTTGCATGGCAACTAAAATTCTTCTCGTGTAAGTTATAACTAGAGAAGGTCGGGGACAAAGCCACCTTATGGTTGAGGGGGACATGGTCCCCTAAAGTTCTTGAAAAACATTCTATTATGTGTACTATTTATACGCTTTTCGGTAGTATTGGAGTGAAATAATACCCCATATGAATGGTCTTTCGCCTATAAAAAGTTATTGTAATAAGATTACATTAACAATTGTTAACTAAAATGTTTTTCTCGTTATTTTCCCCCTTTATTTATTTTTTCTATATACTCTGATGAAATTAGCCTAATTTTTCTCCTTTGCAGTCTTATCAATATATATTTTTGTAAATTATAAAGGCAAATATTATCACTGCTTAATTAATATCTAACCATTGATGATAACACCCAGGATTTGTTATTTACTTTAATTTGACAATTTCTCTTTCCTTGATATCTGAAGTTCATAAAATTAAAAATAGGATAAAAATAGTTCTCTTATAAGCACATTATAACATGAGAAGTATTACTATTTGTGTTGGAATATTAAATAAAATTCATCGACATATTAGATTATCGAAATTACCTTATAAAAGAATTATAGGAACTGTGTACCTGAATCCATGCTGATGATTGAGACTAGGGGTTGGAGGTCTTCCACAGACTAATACCTCTCTCTATGAGTTCTCTCTCATTGATGGAAATGAGGAGGAGAGTCTTTGAGTGAATTATCCCTCGGGACTAGAACCCTTCATTATATTTATAGACATATAATTAGAACCCCATAAATTCTAATTAACTGACTCTTGAGTAACCAATAGGTGACTCTAAAGTAACCAATAAGTGACCTTTGGGTAACCACACATTCCAGATTCCATACTTAATGCTGATGTATTTTGAGCTTACTTAATTAGATCACTTCATTTGCCCATTTAAAAATTGAAGCTCAAATATAATTACTATTTAATATGTGAGCCCACATTAAATTATTTGGAATAAATAAAATATTCCAACAATCTCCCACTTGGGCTACATAATAATTATGAATGTAATTATATTCGATAACTTTATGTGCGCACCAAATTTCTTTCTATTCTTAAGACATATCCCGAATCAATCTCGTCCATCTCGTATACCAGTATGAGACCAAAGCGACCTTCGTTACATTTATGTGGTAACTAGATCCATCAATGATCACCACACCAAATATATTCAACGACATAGATCAAGTGTGGATGTGTGGCTGGAAATTATATGCAATGTGATCTCAGACATGCCTATTTCCAATTGGTCATATCTTTATTCCGTAGTGAGATCAAACCTTAGTCTTTTAAACCTTATGTTATACCACAATTAAAAGACAATAAACTCACAATAAACAACAAAATGAAAATACCATCAACTTTTTTCTACGAAAAACTAAAACATACATAAAGTATCTGAGTAGTGTCAAATGAAGGAACATTAAACTAAATAGAACACCCACTAAAGATTAATATAATCAAACTGAACAACACCCATATGGATAGTGTGCTCTTGAAAGACCTCGGGTGGTAAGCCTTAGTAAGCGGATCCACGAGCACGAAGTTTGTTCTTATATGTTCAATAGACACTATCTTACTCTGAACTCTTTCCTTAACAACAAGAAACTTAATGTATATGTGCTTAGACTTCAATAAGCTTCTGTTGTTATTCGAATATAGAATTGCTGAATTATTATCACAATATATCTGCAGTGGTTTTTCAATGCTATCCAAAATATGCAGCCCAGTGACAAAATTTCGCAGCTATATCGCATGATTTGTTGCCTCATAACAGGCTATGAATTCTGCTTCCATAGCGGAAGGTGCAATAAGTGATTGCTTAACACTCCACCAAAAATAGTACCTCGAAACAACATGTATACATAGCCAGAAGTGGATCTCTTAGTGTCTTTGCAACCTGCAAGATAGGCATCAGAATACCCAATGATCTCCAAATTATCTCACTTCCGATAGATGAGCGTGTAATTTTTTATTCCCTATAAATACATCATAACCCATTTGGATGCTTTCTAGTGATCCATTCCAGGGTTACTCAGAAATCTGCCTAACATACCCATTATGTACACTAAATCCCAATGCCTATATACTTGAGCATACAAAAGTCTCCCAATAGCTAAAGCATAAGGAACCTTTTTCATTTATACTCTTTTAGTCTCATTCTTGGGGCATTGATAGAGACTAAACTTATCTTCCTTAGCAACATGAGTATCTCCTTGTGCAAAAAATTTCATGTCAAATCTAGAGAGTACCTTCTCGATATAGCTCGTTTGGGATAATTCAAGGATACCATGATAATGATCTCGGTGTATCTTAATTCCCAAAATAAAAGATGCATCCCAATATTTTTTATTTTAAAATTCTTAGTTATAAATCTCTTGGTTTCGTGCAATGAGCCTATATCGCTGCTAGCCAATAGTATATCATTGACATAGAGCACAAAGAAGTTAATTTTATCATATATAGATTTCTTGAGTTTACAAACCATAGACTTTGGATCAACTGGGTCAAAGTTTTTGGGTTGCACCATATACATGGTTTCCTCAATGTTACCATTGAGAAAATCCATATTAAGATGCATCTGATGATGCAGCTTTAAATCAAAATGATCTATAACTGCTCATGAGGTTGTTGAGTTTGTTCTTCTGAAATAATTCTTATATTTTGAGCATGGAAGTCCTCATTATTGTCTCCTTCAACACTGTCAGCAGGCCGAATAATGTGTGGGAGAGGAATTGATGCCTCTTCAAAGACAACATTCTTGTTCTTAACCGCATCTTCCCCCTTAAACGAAAAATCCTCAAGAAATCTCACATTTCCCATTTTCGAAAAAGGACTTAGTTGAGGGATCAAAGAACTTAAAACCCCTCAATTGTTCAGTATACCCAACAAAATAGCAGCTAATAGTTCTTGAGTCCAGTTTCTTTTTAATTGGCCTATAAGGCCTTGCCTCAGGTGGACACTCCCAAATGTGTAAATATTTAATGACAGGTTTTCATACTATCCATAGTTCATAAGGGGTTTTAGTTACCATTGTACAACGTACTCTATTTAGAATATATACTGTAGTCTTAAGTTCCTCTCCCTAGAATAAATCTGGAAAAGAAGAATGATCAATCATACTTCTTACCATGTCCTTAAACGTTCTGTTTCGTCCCTATGAATTTGGCAAAATGTTCTAGACGTTGTTCACCTGATCTATCATATCTTCCATAGTATGCACCGCCATAGTCAGATTTGACAATTTTAATCTCCTTGCCTAGTTGATTCTCAACTTCGGCTTTGAAGGCCTTAACACGTCCAGAGCTTGAGACTTCTCATGAATTAAATATAAGTACCCATAACGAGAATAGTTGTCTATAAAAGTGATAAAATACTATTGACCATTTCCATGAAGCCGTAGGAAATGGACTGCTAATGCCAGAATGTATCAATTCTAAGACATTTGAACTCCTTTTGGAACTTAATTTCCCTACGTTTGTCTATTTCCCCTTTATACGCTCAATACAAACATCAAAGTCGGTGAAATTAAGGGGTTGAAGTATTCCATCTGACACAAGTCTCTTTATTCTCCTTTTGGAGATATGACCTAAACACTTGTGCCACAAAGCAACGGAATTCTCATCAGTTAATTTTAATTTTACAAGGTTTCATTAAATGAAGCATTGGTGTTTAATAAATATAATTTATCAATTAAAGAACCAGTCGCAACCAAAGTAGAATTTAGAAAGAGAGTAACTTTATTATTTTCAAGTGAACAAGAATAACTGTATTTGTCCAAAACAAAAAATAGAAACCAAGTTCCATCTAAAAAACGGTATTACATAAGTCTTTATTAATTCAATAAAATGACCAGTTTCGAAAGATAATAAAAAGGTCCCAATTGCTTCAATTCCAACTATTTTGCCATCACCCTGATAGATGAATCTATCAGCATCATTTGGAGGTCGGCTCCACGGGCAACCATGCATAGACATACTTACATGAGTAGTAGCACCTGAATCTACCCACCATGGCTAGGTAAAAAAGTTAAATTAACTTCTGAACAGACCAAAATGAGAAGTGTACGTTTCTTTACACGCCATGTGATGTAATCAGAGCAATCCTTATTCACATGCCCAGGTTTCTAGAAAATACAATTTTGGCAACGTATAATTCATTTCAATATATAATACAATCTTGGTTTTTTTTTTTAAGAAAATACCCGAATGGGAATCAAACTTTATTAAAAAGCTGAAACCAAATGATTTTTAATTAAATATGCAAGTATTTGGTGCACCTAATTTTATACTTGCCTTAGTTCCGCAAAAAAATATGCATTTAGAAATAATTCTCACAAAAAACTGATTTGGAAAGAATTCCCACAAACATTGAGTTAGAATTAATTCCCCCCCCCAAAAAAACTGAATTGAGTGCTCATTTATTTTTCCAAAATTGGAAATTTTGAGTTATCACTACAGTGACATAATCAATCTCTTCAAGACCACTCTCTAATTCGCGGAATTGGAAAATCAATTTTTAATCGAGAGTTATTAGTATTAGCATTATTATTAAAAATAGAAAAAACGCGTTTTTAGGGGTCTAAACGATGTCAAATCGCCGAGATAGGGTGGTGCCCATTATTCCCAATGGGTTTTGTTTATTTTGACATTTCTAGGTGACCACCAAAATTTCGTAAAATTCTGAATAAGAAAACTATGTCGTTGAAAACGTCCCTCAAAATTCTAAATCAAGATTTCAACAATTCTCATATTAATCTTTAAAAAAAAATTGAATTAATCCATCTAAATCCATTATGAATTAAACCATTTTGAGGAAAATAAAAAATCACATTGGATTAACAATCCTTAATCAATTTGGGACTGTGATTATGAAAATTATCACAAATCATACATAAATTCTACACAGAATCCTAGAAGTCATATGGGTTCTAACTAGATCATATGTATGATAAATCAAACAAGATCACACCTAAATTACAATCACAGTACCAATCCCAATAATCCAATATGAAGAAGCTCTGATACCACTTGTTGGAATATTAAATAAAATTCATCAACATATTAGATTATCGAAATTACCTTATAAAAGAATTATAGGAACTGTGTACCTGAATCCATAGTGATGATTGAGATTATGGGGTTAGAGATCTTTCACAGACTAATCCCTCCCTCTATGAGTTCTCTCTCATTGATGAGAATGAAGAGGAGAGTCTTTGAGTGCATTAGCCTTGGGGACGAGAACCCTTCATTTTATTTATAGACATATAATTAGAATTCCATAAATTCTAATTAGCTAACTTTTGAGTAACCAATAGGTGACTTTTGAGTAACACGACTCTTGAGTAATCAATAAGTGACTTTTGGATAATCACACATTTTAGATTGAGCTTACTTAATGAGATCACTTCATTTGTCCATTTAAAAATTGAAGCTCAAATATAATTACTATTTTAATATGTACACCCACATTAAATTATTTAAAATATATAAAATATTCCAACAATTTATACGTGGTTTAGTGACACTTTTAATTTTTTCCCCTTACCCTTTTAACAATTTTATGGGACTTTGAGGTAGGTGAGACTCCACAAACTAATGTGATAAAAAGCATTACTCGGGATACTCATATCTCGTCAAATCGAACAATAATATAATCATATTTACACCTCCTTATTTCTCATCAAGCCAGGCCTAAAAGATTCACAACACAGTTAAAAATTAAGATCTAGAGTAAAAAGCAAATTCAGAATGAGTGCTAATATTCCACCTTATAATAAAACTGAAATATTATTTACGTAAGAAAAAAAATAGAGTAAACTTTCCAATATTCCATGTGTCTTCAAACAGGAAAACTAAAACCCTTAATAATCCAACTAATAATTGAAGCTATATAACCTAGTAGTTATTGAACAACTGCAAAAAAGTTATGAAAACATCTGGATGGTATTACTTAGATAGATATCCAGTAAAGCGTCTCCCCGTCTGTAAAGAAAGAAAGGCGTCGTAAGAAGCGTATTTGACCTGTTGGGGCGTTAAAAACTCATTGTCCCACGTGCTCGTAGCGATCTTATCCGGCTTGAGTTCACCCAAGGACAAAATAGAATGAAATACCACAACTATCAATTGCTGATTCCTCAACCATTCCCAACCCTTGCCATTATACTGGGCCACCAAGCCCCCCAAATCAACCGCATTAGACACCACCAACCCGTAATCTTTGGACAAACTGGCGACGTCGTGGTCCACGCAGAAGAATGTGTTGTTAGAGTTGATAAGGAAGTCCTTGAGGGACTGGGGCACCAACTTATTTGGTGAGTTGGCGATTTGAAAGACGAGGCAGCGGCGGTTAACACAGATTTGGAGGGTGGCAACGGTGTTTTTGCAACGCTCAATGGAGAGTCCGACGAGGCTACTTTTACTTTTACGGGAGATGGACGATATCCAGTTGTTCACCACGGAAGGTGTGTGGGTGACGGTGGTGTAAATGTTTACCCCTTGTATGTTGTCGTGCATGGATATGACGTTGTAGGTTTTGTGGGTGTCGTGCAACTTGTAGTCTTGTATGCTCAATTTACTTTCCCTGTAAGCGTCCCTGATGGCTGTGTGGCTATCGTTCCAGTACCAGTACATCTTGTCTCAGAGAGAGAGAGACAGATTGTGTGCGTCTCAGCTAAATCGACCTTATGGTTTACAAGACAACTTATATAAGAAACACTAAACCTTAACCTCTACGGATTGTAATCCTATATTTTGATGACTTCTAAACTCACACTTGTTTTAGAATTCTTTCTTGACGTTAAATAATAATGTTTACTCACATTTTTATTTTTTGATTCTCCTATGTTTTTGTTTTTGTAAAATGTCACATCATTAAGATACATACTTTTTTTTTTTTGCTTTATCAAATATAAATTTATTTTCTTAAAACTATAATTTTCAAGTTAAAAAAAAACTACCTACTAAAAAAAATATGTTAAAAATTATCTGTGTTAAAATACAAGAGGATAAGACACGAAATACAAAAATACAAAAATTGTTATTAGACTAGTTTTTTTTTAATGCGGACCTTTAAAGAGTTTTAAGAAATACAAAAATTCTCTTAAATGTTGTAAAAAAAAAATTAAGCTTCAAAATTAGGGGTGCCGCTGACCGACCTTTAAAAATAAGAGAATATTGAATAAATGTGTATTTGAGGGACTAAACGAGTTAAAAATAATTAAAAAATAAGGGAATATTTTTTTGCTATACATACCGCTGGCACGGACCGCCGATATATACCGCTGACGTGGACCTTTTTTTTTCTAATATGTTGGTCCGCCCCAGCGGTATGTATAGGTGGTCGGAGCACTTATACATACAAGACCCATTTTTTTCAAATAGAAAAAAAATAGCAAAATGTTTTTTTTACTATTCAAAAAAAATAGTCCGCTCCAGTGGTATGTATAGATTGTCGAACGCCTATACGTACCGCTGACGCAGACCATTTTTTTAAAATAGCAAAAAAAAATATTTTTTAGTTAAGATTTTTTGTGTGGTATTTAAACATTTGAGGGGATGCATAAAAACTTATTTTACTATTTTTAAAAAATGATCCGTATCAACGGTATGTATAAGTGCTCTTTCGAGTTTTTTTTACTATTTATGCAATATAATTTTTTTTAATTATAGAAAAAGCTACCTAATTTTTTTTATTCTCAAATGGGTTTATGAGTTTGTGGCTGATGACATGGCAGTACCATGTCATTAAGTTTGGGTTTTAAGTTTCAAATGTGGGTCGCTATAATATTTTTCCCTATAAATAGGAGGATCCTCACATGTTTTTTGTATAACAATTACACTCAATACTATTGAGAAATAAAATAATCTCTCTCTCAATTCTCTATATGTATTTTATTTTACAACACGTGATCAGCACGAAATCTCTTTATCACTCCTTGGACTTTATCCATTCTAGATCTCGGAAAAGAAAACGAATTCATGGATTTACAATCAGAAGGTAGCTAGTGAAGAATTGGAGATTGCCATAGAATTCTTGTGTCCAACTTTTTACCCACCTCAAAAGTGAAATGACCATCATATGTTACTCACGCCAAGTATAAGGTAAGAAGACTCAATATAAAGGTATAAAGGTATGGACTCTCTTTATTACTTTATGGATTATATTTTATATATTAGTAGTCTTTATCCTAAGTCTACTGAGTTGCCTAATAAAAGAACATGTGTATATTGTGTAAGTCATTTAAAACTTTAAAAGGCACCATGGATTTTTTTAAAATATCTTTTATTTGGTCTTCAATATTTTTTTTAAAGGCACCATGTGTATGTATAGTTGTCGATCCAGTAAACAATGGAGACTTAAAATATTAAAGTTCATTGTAATAGCAACACACTTATAATTATATGTTATATATCACAAAACATATAAATACTAAATACTAATTTTGAAAAAAAAATGTGGAACATATTGCTAGAATCATTTTTAGTTTACGTTAACATATTTATTATACGACCCAAATTTATTAGTAGAATTCTTCTAACTAGTGTATAATTATACTTTGATCTTATAATTTTTTATATGCTAATATTCCCGAGTCACAAAACCTTGCATATTTACAAGTTTGCTATTAAATTTTGGCAATTGTTATTTCATCCTTTTATGTATGCATGAGTTACAATAAAATTAAAATTTGGAACCAGAAGTTTTCTATTATTTTTTAGGACCCGAAGTTCCTAATTATCATTCAAATTTGGGACTTGAAGCTCCCAATACTATATAAAATTTGGGATCTCAAACTCCCAATTACTATTTATGGGGACATAAAGTTTTCATTGGCTATCTACATTTTGGGACATGAAATACCCAAATAATTATTTTAATTTGGGACCTGAAGTTCCCATATATTTTTTTCATTTGGAACGAGAAGATTCCATGCCTTTAGAACCAGAAGATTCTATATACTTTTTATTTGGGACTAGAAGTTCCCAAATTATTTTAAATTTGAGACTCGAAGTTCTCAATTATTGATCAATTTTTGGATTTGACAATGAAATAAGCCACAATATCAAACTTGAAGTTTTGATTATTTTTGTAATATGGCAAGGGATATTAAAAGTCCAATAACAATTATTTATAATTTGGACCCGAAGCACCAATAATTTTGTAATCAAAGATGAAGTTTTAATTATTTATATAACAAAGGTAAGGATATTACATGTTCCGTAAGAATTATTTATTTTTTGGACCTGAAGTTCCAAACAATTTTACCCCTTATCAACCTTGAAGTTTGAATATCATTGAGCAGGACGCTTAACGTCCCTAAATATTTAATGTTGCGTTATGACGTTATCCTTATTATTTATATTTGGGACCAGAAGTTCCCCAATAATTATTAAAAAAAAAATGAAAATAAGCTCGAAGTTTTGATTATTCATAGGTTATGAATTCGAAAATTTTCAAATAATTTTTTTATGATTTGGACATGAAGCACCAAATAGATTATTTTTTAGGATTAATTTCAAAAGCAATTGGATATTTAAACATATCTTTTCAAGTTCTTGGCCTTTTCATTTTCTTTATAAATGAAATGTTTTTTCAAATACTCTATTAATGGTTAATTGTCCCTTTAACTATTCCATTAATAGTTTCACCATTAAATTTTTGTCTCTTGACCTTTCGCTTCATGTAAGTATTAAATTACTTTTAATGTTATTTAATTTTAACTCCTTTTCACATTCTAATTATTTAATGTTCATTGGAGTCTTGGAACTGTGTAGAGAACGTGAAAAATTAGACCCCTCATTTTTTTTCAAAGAGGTTGAATTATTATTAGTCGATGTGAATAAAAAAAATTATTTGTCACTTGTTTGAAAGATTCTTTAAATTTTTACCACTCAATCAACCTGATGTTTCGATAGAAAATGGTCTAGAATTTAATGTACTTTTACATTAGTGATATTGAACTTGAAGTTCAACTAGTGTAGAACCAGAAGTTCTCATATACAAATAAAATAAAAATAAAAACTCCAATTTTTATACATAATTCTCACTAAGCACTTTGTGAGTTATTTTCATATAGGATCTGAAGTCCTATGTTTTTATTTGATAATTTATGTGAACTTGAAGATTCATATACATGTGACATTAAATAGAGAACCTTAAGTTCTCACTACTTTTTACAACGAAATATTTGTCATAATTATTTTAATGGCCCTAGTTATATATTACAAGCCTAAAGTTTCTTAATTTCGATCCTCAAGTCTAAAAAATATTATAAGATTATGAACTTTTGATTCTTTAGTTATCAAACCAAAGTTTTAAACTTTAATTCGGATAGTTTTGTTATCTATCTCATTCTTTGAATATCTGATAATTATCTGATATGATTTTTTTTAATACTTTCACTTCTTAAAGTTTGGTTAACAAAAGCTTGATCATAAAATATTATGTATTGTTCAACATCTATATATTTGGACCCACTTTAAACACTTCATAATCAATCTTTAATTTTAAAAAGTGGCAATTGTGAACGGTCATCATATGATGACATTTGTCTAGCCGAAAATGAACAACTCACTATATTCTGAGAAACCTGAAGTTTTTTCAGACTTGGAATGTGTATAGTAAAACTTTTAACCATAGTTGAATCTAAGGCTCCAAAAGAGCCTATGTGATGTTGTATTGGGTGCCCTCCCATACATATGCGATACATTACATGAAAGCAATTCCTGAAGTAATTTGCTTTGTTTTATGGGTATCAGTATATGAAAATAAATCTTGCAAAGTAATTTTGTATTACTTCTAGTGTTAGAAGACAAAAGCTTACACTATAATTACATTATTCCAGGGATTATACTATACAATATTTAGCATAGTAAAATTGCACTTTTTCATGAGCCTGTAGCTCCATGGTTCAATTAGTTATTATTATACAAAGACCATTTTGGTCACCATAATTTTTTTCGTAAGACATTGCGAATGCAAATTATATTTATCACAAGGGTATATATGGTTCTTACGATTCAAAACCTATTGAACCATTGATAAATATAATGTTTATAGTATATGTGTAATTTTATTTTGATGAGACACTATTCTCGTCGTTAGGGGGGGAGGATAGAACGTACCAGAAGTACAAATTATATTTAAACAGCGGTTCGTTCCTGGAGAACGACAAGAATTATCGTGGAATGCTTCAACTTTGTCTCATATAATCCCTTGTAACGCTCAATGCGAAAATGAAGTGAAAAATTTATATTACAACATCAAAATGTCACATGGACTAGTTGCAAATGTGCTTGCCAAAATAGTTGTCCCAAAAGGATAAAATAAATTCGGCAGCAAATGAATTTATTGCACGCTAGAAGCATGGCAAACTTATAGGTCCTAACTACTTGACTCCGCAGAAGTGGAGATTATATAAAATCATGCCCAAATAATACTCCAGAAGAGGTTATATATAACGCTCCAAAAGAGGCTATGAACAAAAGATCCACTTTCTCTAAAACCCCAGAAGAGGTTATTATCTATGAAAAGACATAAGTCCCTGAAGTGACTATAAAGCCCCTGAAGTTGGCAAAGGTACCTAATATTAAATGATATTAGGTAATATATGTCCCTCATAACCCTCACAATTTTGGTGCCCAAAAGTGCCAACTCAGCCCTAGTGCCCAAGTACAAATAAGACCCATGGGCAAGGTCGAGTAAAAATCATAGCTCAAGTCATACTGTTACTCTGTTAAAATCACACCAGAACCTCATAGTATTCTCTCCTCGCTCTATCTCTAAAGCTAAGTGCCTTGTTCTTTCACTCCTCACTGACAACCATCACTCTAAGGAGTTTCTCTTGAGAAAAGCTACAATTATTGTTGTGAAGTTCATCTCCTTGCAGGGAGTGAGTTCCAGCTTGAGTTTCATTTTTACCAAAAGGAGAAGGTTTCACCAGAAGCTTCTCCAAATGTTCTTGAGAACTTCGAAGGTAGAGTTCATTGAAGTGGATCATGCTTCACCCGATTCAAAATCTTACTAGACCCCGGTCACACTACCCTCTTACATTTGGCGACTCTGCTAGGGAGGTATTCTTGCTTTAATGGACAAAGAAGGTTTCAACATTTCTAAGCAGTTAGTTTTTTATAACATTCTACCTGGGAATGGAACTCAAAGTGAACGACCACCCAGGAGGATGTGTGGGTGATTGGAGCAAGGACACTTGCTCCTCAAGGAGGGTAGCCCAGTTTACCAGCAGTAACTCCGATGATAGGTATGATTCTTATGAGCATGTTTTTTGACTTCTTGAAGAAAATTAATGTAAACCTATCAAGTTTGGGTCAAGGTTGTGTAACACCAGCAGCCGCCCCCTCTAGAGGGGCAACCACCCCAGTAACAATTTCGACAGAAACGATTCTGCAACGAAAGGTGGTGCCAAAGCAGGTTGTGGCACCATCAAGTTCACTAGCAGCTAAGGGCATAAGTTTGGAGGAATCACCCTGCAAAGCTATTACTATAAAGGAGGTCAGGAAGTTGCTATCCTTTTCTCAAAGGGAGGGTCCTCATCTATATAAGGAGTTGTAGGACCCTTACCTATAAGATGTGAACGATAAGCCATACCCGGAAGGGTATATTCCACTAAAATTTATCAAGTTCAGTGAAAAAGGGGAGAATCCAAGAGAGCACGTGAAGAGATTCGTTGAGTACTTAGGAGTGAATGCCAATGATAAAAATCTGAGGTTGAGGGAGTTATCCAAGACCCTCATAGGGAAGGCCTATACATAGTAGTCCCATTTGGCACCCAATAGTATCCCTACATGGGAAGGGATGCACCGGTAGTTCCTTCAAAAGTTCTTTGTAGCCGAGGATGAATTCACACTGAGACACCTAGCGCAAGAGGTTCAGAAGCCTAGTGAGGAGTTAATGCAGTATATCAAACATTTTCGTGAGAAGGCATTAGATGTCCATGAGTATGTAGCACAGGCAAGGCTGCTAAAAATATGTGTTGAGGGAGTCTTGGAGGAATACACGTTGCATTTGATCAACGAAACTAGAAATATAACTTTTACAGATTTTACCAGGGCTGCTAACGATATAGCCACAATAATCAAGCCAAGGACCTCGAGTTGGAGGACACAAGTACCACTGACTTCTAGGAGGTTTAAAATCTCGAGGAGGCAAGCAGTCAACTATGTGGATGGAAATTCGAAGGGTAATAAGGGAGTCTATGGATCCAAGAATAACAGTCTAAGTAACAAGAGAAAGGAGAAGATGCTCCACCACCGCTACCTTGCACCGTAGCAGAAGCTATGAATTGTTATCGTACCTTGGTATGAGAGGGGGTAGTAGGTCTCCCTCACTCGATTGGAGAAATACTAACAACAGCCGATAAAGCCAACCTTAAATATTGTGAACTACACCAACTGGTGCAATACTCCACCAAGGACTATTACTACTTAAGGAGGATCATTGGCGAGCAGGTGGCTAATGGTACTTTAAAGATTCCTCCTGTGGATGTTAATAAAAATCCACTTCCAGCACATCACTTTGGCACTGCCAATATGGTAGTGGCGTATGATGAAGAAGCAACCTAAGAGCTGATGGAGTGAAAGAGTGGTGATCAAATATATGAAGGGTTGGAAAGGTTATCTCTAAGCAGCTAACATATAATTGATTAGAAAGGAAGTGAGAGGAGTGATTCTTCACTCCAGACCAAGAAGAAGATGGAAGTGAAGAAATTGAGAAAGTAAACCTCCCAGAGGACGAAGTGGATGTCATCCTCGCTTTGGATGAAGGGGGACATCCGAGGCTGATCATGTTTGTAATGCCAAGATATATGAGGTAGACCTAGATTCTAAATGTGAAGCCATAGTGAGGATCCCCAAGTTTAAATGGTTCTTCAACTAAATAGGAGTGAAGTATGACACCAAAGTAGTTATCATAAGGAAAGATTTAGAAGTTGTACAGCAACACGGAGACCCCTCATTGAATTAGCAGGGGCCGATTGGGGGGTTGATCAAGAGGTATACCCCTGAAGTGGTACTCTCCGAGGTAGACAGTAAGGTGCATTAATTCCACAACCGCTTGTTGTATGTCACAACTATGACCAACAGAATATTTTTCCCCAGAGCATTGATGGATGGAGGAGCATCCATTAACATTATGCCAATCAATACGTTATACAAGATGGGGATTGATTAGGAGGAGGCAGTGCCTATGCCACTAGTGATATCGAGATTTGACAACACCAGAAAGCAATCTCTCGGATATGTGAATGTAGGAATTAAGATGGGAAATTTCAGTTTCCACATCAAATTCCATGTCATCAATGCTAATACTAAGTATCAGTTGCTTACTGAGAGGGTATGGATGCATACCCATAGCATAGTACCCTCCACCTACCATTAGTGTACAAGGTCAATATCTGAGGCATAAAGATCATCATCAAAGAAACACATAATCCGTTTTCTATTGAGGAGGCCCATTTGGTGAATGTGGCATTCTACACGGAACTGGACGAGGAAAGAAAGAATTCTGCAAGAAATCTAGAAGAGAAGCAGGTGGTTGGAGGAAGTGCCCAACCAAAGAAGTCTATCATTGATCGTCTAGGGGGAGGGTGATCCCCCATACAAAAAAAGGAAAGAGAAAGGTGGAAGAGGTGGTCAAACATCCTCGAACTGGTAAAAAAGTGGTCATGCCCAATGGGAAGGTTATTTACCATTTATAACGGTCTGCGCGGGCGGTGTTCTGGGATAAGGGTACCGACCCGACACTAGAATATTTTGTTATAGATGAATCCCATGTTATTGATCATATCGAGGAACCAGAGGAAGATCCAGAATGTATGCAGGATGGACCCAGGGAACAACTACAAGAGTTAGAGGAGATCAACCTTGAGGTAAAAGGGGGTGAAGGTAGACCCATCCTCATCTCCAAAAATCTGGACCCAAAATAGAAGGAAGATCTCATTGGCCTGCTCCAAGAGTTCACCGACATGTTTTCCTGAAAGTACATGGAAATTCCAAGAATGGATTCAGAGGTGAGCTCTCACAGATTAAATGTCCTTCCCAATAATCTTCCAATAAGGAAAGGAACATGCACGTACAAACATGATCTAGACCTGAATATAAAAGCGGAGGTGGAGAAGTTGTTGGTAGCATGGTTCATCAAGCCTATCCAGCACCCCATGTGGCTTTTCAGCATAGTACTAGTGAAAAGAATGACAAAATCCAAATTTGAATTTGTGTGTATTTTTACGATTTGAATCAGGCATGTCCCAAGGACGCGTTTCCTTTGCCAAGTATAGACAACTTAGTCGATGCTACATCATGCCATGAGATGTATAGTTTCATAGATGGGTACGTCAGCAATAATCAGATTAAGATGGACCGATAGACGTGGAGAAGACTTTCTTTCGCACGCCATTAGGGAACTTCCACTATACAGTTATGACATTCGGGTTGAAGAATATTGGGGCCACACACTAAAGGACCATCATGATAATTTTTCATGATCTATTTCATGAGATACTATAATTTTATGTGGACGATCTAGTGGTGAAATCCAAGAAAGAAAGAAAAAACATGCAGGTTCTTCGGAGAGTGTTCGAGAGGTGCTACAAGTGTAAGATGCGGATGAACCCTTCGAAGTGTGCCTTCGGGGTCACCGAGAGAAAGTTTCTGAGATTTATTGTGAATAGGAAGGGGATGCAAGTAGATGCAAAAAATATGAAAACCATAGTGATGATGCCACCCCTGAAGAGTTAGAGGCGGCTTAAAAGCTTCTTGGGAAAAGTATCCTACCTGAGGAGGTTCATACCTGCACTAGCATAAATGACTCACCCATTTACACCCCTACTAAAGGAAAAAGCCATGTGGACCTGGGGGGAAGAGAAGAAGAAGGCATTTGAGAAGATTAAAGAAATTTTAGCCTCTCCATCCACGATGACCCACTCGAGGCTAGAGCATCGCTGCTGCTCTACCTCACCTCAACAGAAAGGTCCATAGGGGAACTTTTGGCCCAAGAAAAAGAAGAAGTAGAAAAGACAGTGTACTACTTGTCAAGAGTGATCTGTGGAACATAATCTATATACACCAACGTGGAAAGGCACTTCCTATTCTTGGTTTTTATGGTTCAAAAGTTGAGACATTATTTGCTAGCCTTTACAGTTCATATAGTCACTAAGTGTGACCCTATCAAGTACCTCTTAGTGCGGACAGTACTTGTAGGATGAACAACAAGATGGTTTTTGATTTTGTCATAATAGTGCCTAAACCCATCAAGAGTCAAGTAGTAGCAGATCTGTTGGCCCATTTTCCAAGTGAAAACTGTAAGCCCCTAGTGAAGAGTTACCTGGGGAGAATTTCCATGCATGCATAATGGAAGAAATGGAAAAGTGGGTAATGGAGTTCGATGGCTCTAGCGCCCAAGGCACAGGAGGTGGGGGAATCATACTCTCGAACAACAAGGAGAATATCACCCTTTCTTTCAAATTAGACTTCAAATGCTCAAAAAATGAGGCTGAGTATTAAGCTCTTATTTTGGGTACGTTGGAAGAACTCCGAAGGGGCATGAGAGTATTGTGCATATGGGGGGACTCTAACCTGGTGGTGAAATAGGTTAATGGGGAGTTTTCTCTCAAATATGCTGACTTGTCACCCCACAGATACATCATCCATAGGTTTCTAGGATAATTCTTGGAATTAACTGTTGAGAGATATGCAAGAACAATGAACAGGCACCCTGACTCGCTAGCTACGATAACACAGAAGTTAGACATGGATAAGGTATAAGCCACAATCACAGTGTGGCGGAGGATAGTGCCTACCATAGTGAAGTCTTTATTCCCAAGTAATGAGCCAAAAGACTGGAGGCACCTAGCTGTGAAGCAACTAGAGACAAGAGAGGGGACGATGAAGATATTGGAGTTAGCTAACTACCACCTGCTACAGGGAACACTTTACTTCAAGAGCCCTGGAGGGTTCTTGGCAAGGTGTGTTGGAGAACAAGAAGCTAAAGAGAGGTTGGCCGAGATACATGAAAATCATTGAGGGGACACATATATCCCACTTTACTGACGATTGCAGCGGGGGGCTACTATTGGCCCACCATGAGCACAAAGGGTGCTCGTCTGTAACAAGGTTGTTTAAAGTGCCAAATTCATTTTGACCAGCCAGCAGAAGCCAATTTTATGGAGGCCAATGAAGATTGGAGGCAACTGTACATAGTGTATCTAAAAGACGGTGAGTTGCCCATAGGGAGAGCAGATGAAATTTATCTCTAGAAGAGGGTAGCACGTTTCTACTTAGTGAAAAGAGATCTCTATAGGAAAGGCTATAATGAGAAGGTGATGAAGTGCATAGCTAAGGAAGACACAGATAGAGTGTTGAAGGAATCCTATGAGCCCTCCCACATGGGAGGTGCCAAATTGTATGATCAGTTGATGATGCTGGGGTATTATTCGCCAACCATAGAGGTTGATTCCATTGGTTATGTGAAGAAATGTAAAGCTTTTCAAGTACATGGAAACATGGTGCATGTCCCTTATGTCAGCTTGTAAATCCTAGCAACTCACTATACCAAAACTGTCAATCTGGCACACTTAGACAAGGGGAATTTAGCACGGTTTTAAATTGTGCCAAAATTTGGCACTGTTTTTTAAAATTCTGGTATAGTTTTAAACTGTGCCAAAATTTGGCACAGTTTTAAAATGTGCCAAAATCGTTCCAAATTAAAATAAATAAAATACTAAAATAAAAGACTTTTTATTCAGCTCACTCTCCCGCTCACTCTTCACCCAATTCTCCCTCATGCTTTTCACCTAATCCTCGCTTTCTCTTTGAAAACAAAATGATCCGGGCTCTCTCTGCGTCACTTTCTCTCTGCGCTGACGGTTACGCTGTCCAGACCTCCACGTCATCGTTCATACCTCTCCGGTGCAACACCGATAAGAATTTATAGATAAAATCATTTTGAGTCAAATGATTTCTCATAACCAAACCAAAACTCTATAATCTGATATGTATTTTCACCAAACCAACAAAATGGGTTTTGGTTTTTGTGGAATTTGAGTGGGATGAGGAAACTATAATGAATACTCAGTTTATGCATAGTAACTAACTTTGTTATTTCATTTATACTTTGCTGAAAAGAATGTATCCCAAACAGGACAGGGCATGTATATTGGATTCAAAGCCCTAGGAAACTATATGCAGTTGTTTTTAATGTTCGTAATGCCTTACAGAACGCTTGAGGTTATTAATTCAATTTTCTTTATCTATTTCTAAGCTTTTTGAGATTGTTAAAATAAGTCAAGGGCTAATGAAAGACACACAATTCATTAAAAGCTACAAATAAACGTGTGAGTGTGTTGGCAGTGTCTACTTTTGTCAAATGGCTTAAAGTTTAGAAGTTTGATGTCAGTGAGGACTCGTTTGGAAACTCAATTCCAAGGATTGGAATTGGAAGGACAATTTCAATTCCGTGGAATTAAAATTGGACTTTCAATTCCATTTTTATTGTTTGGAATTAGGTTACCAAAAGTCTTTATGGAAATGGTTTCCAAGATCTGCTGTGAATGTCTTTTTGTTTTGCCACATTAGCTCACACTTGTAACATCTCTTTTTGACTTTTGCCCTTCTTTTTTATCTAAGCCTACAAGGTGGTCAGTCAAATCTTTTTTGGTCAAACGATTTACACCAAAGCATTTTTGATTAAAATCTGAGATGTATTTTATTGATATGTTGCTCGGTGCAATTTCTAAGAAATTCATCTCTTGCCAACGAGATATCAAATTATTAATTTCTAGAGTGGGACATTGCTTTTGCTTGGATTTTTACACACAGAATTCTCTCGAATTCATTAAATTAGAGCTATGATTTTAGATTTCAATTATCCCTCTCTCGCCCTGCTTATCTTTTGGTGGGATTTGTGACTCCTGATGTGGTTTGTTTTGGTTTAATGGTTGATTTCTTCGTATAAAGGCTGCTTGTGGGATGTGTGGTTGATTTTGTCTTTGTTTCAATGTTCTTGGGGGGTCGGAGGATGTGTCATTAGGGTATTGTTTGTTAAGGGTTGTATTGATGCTTTTTTGAAAGATCTCTTCGAGATTGTTTATTTGGCAAGGAGAGTTTGTTGATCTTTAGTTATTTCTTCTTCTCATATGATTGTTTAAGATGCGGTTTATTTTTTATTATGGGAGTTAATTTTTAGCCATTGGTGTAGAAACTTGTTCCTCTATTGGCTTGCTAACGAGACAACAAGTCTTGGTGTATTTTACTCCATGTTTGCGTCTTTTATAGTTTTTCAGATTCTCATGAAAATGTCTTTAGAGTAATTCGAGTAGGATACCAATAGTTCGAGTTCGAGCTACATGTAAAAAAAATTGTTTGATATTTGTTCCTTGAATTGTCGATGAGTTCAGTATTAAATTGGGGCTTAGTATTTTCAGTCCATTTTTTGGATAATCTGTTTTGTAATGTTTTTTTTTACATATTTGTTATTGAGAACCCTCTGATTTGTCAAATGTTTAGTACTTTTATACTCTATATATTGAATATTCCCCGTTTAGACTTTAGTTCGCTGTTTAGTGCATGTATATTATAAGAATGTTTAGTTTCCTGTTCTCGTATGTTGCAATTGCAGTCCCCTTCTGGTTCTACATATATTATAAGAATGTTTATCGAGAGTGGTCATGATTTGAATCGTAATAAAGGCTTAGGGCTATAGGAATGGTTTAAATAATAAAGATGAATTGTTTGTGTAGTGTAATGATAATATAGATACATAATGGTTGAGGGAGGACTTACAAAAGCAGAATTCACAAAATGCTGGCGAACAACATGGAGAACACCTTACATCATGAAGTTGGCCTTATCAACCGGTATAGGTTGTCTCCTCTTTGGTTATAACACAGGTAACTTAAAGACACCTTATCCTTTTTATGAACACTATGTTTTAAATTTATGTGAAAGACGTTGACACGCTGAATGTTAATAATTTATGCCAGGTGTATCAGTTCTGACATTTGTGTCCTTTGAAATCAAATAGGTGGTATAAAGAATTGCTTACTAGTTTCACTTGAAGTATAAGTCAGTTTTTTATTTAAGGCGGACGTTGTTAGCTTTTTTTTTCTCCCCATCCCCTTCGGATCTCTTTGGAAACATTAGTTTATGTAGATTCATTTCTTTTCCAATATATCTATTTGTTCATTTACACCTATATTAATGTCCAAAAACAATTATTCCATTATATGATATGAAACTCAATGATCCTTGGTTAATGTTTGGACATGTCTTAGAGCAATTTAATCGAACTAGTAACCTCATTTTAGCACCATCCAACTACTTGATCTTTTCAGCATGAGTGAAAACCCATCCAACTGCTTGAATTTTTTAGCACGAGCCCCCAAATATCCCCGTAAGAGGCACTAACACCTCGCACGAAACCAATAATATAACTCGTAAGAATTAACCATGTAGTCACAGGGCCTCTCGGTTTGAGAATATGATGATAATTCAAAAATATAGAGATTAGACTTTGAAAGAAGTCGTTGAAGGGTGAAAACCCAAACCAACCCTCAAACGACCCCGTAAGAGGCACTAACACCTCGTACGGGACCAATGTAACTCGTAGGAACTGACCACGTAGTCACGGGACTCTTGGTTTGAGAATATGATGATAATTAAAAAATATATAGATTAGGCTTAGAAACAAGCCGTTGAAAGGTGAAAACCCAAACCAACCCCCATACGGCCCCGTAAGAGGCACTAACACCATGCACGGGATCAGTCTAACTCGTACGAACTGATCGCATAGTCACAGGCCTCTCGTTTGGAGAATATGATGATAATTCAAAAATATATAGATTAGGCTTAGAAATAAGCCGTTAAAGGGTGAAAACCCAAACCAGCCCCCATACGGCCCCATGAGAGGCACTGACACCATGCATGGGACCAATGTAACTTATAGGAACCGATTGCGTAATCACATGCCTCTTGTTTGGAGAATATGATGATAATTAAAAAATATATAGATTGGGCTTAGAAAGAAGTCATTGAAGGGTGAAAACTCAAACTAGCCCCTAAAGGACCCCGTAAGTGACACTAACACTTCGTACGGGACCAATGTAACTCGTAGAACCTAACCACGTAGTCACGGGTCTCTTAGTTTGATGATATGGTGATAATTTGATAATATATGGATTAGGCTTAGAAATAAGCCATTGAAGAGTGAAAACCCAAACCAACCCCTAAGAGGCCCTATAAAAGGCGCTAAAACCTCCCATGGGACTAATATAACTCATAGGAAATGACCGCGTAGTAATGGGACTCTCGATTTGAGAATATCATGATAATTTGAAGATTTATAGCGTAGGCTTAGAAATAAGTCGTCGAAGGGTGAAAACCCAAAGTAGCCCTCAAACATCCCCGTAAAAGGCACTAGAACCTCCCATGGGACCAATGTAACTTGTAGAAACTGACCGCGTAGTTACGGGCATCTCGATTTGAGAATATGATGATAATTCAAAAATATATATATATATATATATATATATATATATATATATATATATATATATATATATATATATATATATATATATATATATATATATATCTGGCTTTGAAAGAAGCCGTTGAAGGGTAAAAATCCAAATCAGCCCCCAAACGACCTCGTAAGAGGCACTAACACCTTGCACGGGATCAATGTAACTCATAGGAACTGACAACGTAGTCATAGGCCTCTCGATTTGTGAATATAACAATAATTCAAAAATATATAGAGTAGGCTTTGAAAGAAGCTGTTGAAGGCTGAAAACCCAAACTAGCCCCCAAACGACCCCGTAAGAGGCACTAACACCTCATACAGGACCAATGTAACTCGTAAGAACTGACCACATAGTCACAAGCCCCTCGGTTTGAAAATATGATGATAAGCCAAAAATATATAGATTAAGCTTAAAAACAAGCCGTTGAAGGGTGAAACCCACCGGCCCCCAAGTGGTCCTGTTAGAGGCACTAACACCTCCCACGGGACCAATGTAACTCGTAAAAACTGACCACGTAGTCATGGACCTCTCGATTTGAGAATATGATAATAATTTGAAAATATATAGCTTAGGCTTAGAAATAAGCCATTGAAGGGTGAAAATCCAAACTAGCCCCCAAACGGTCCCTTAAGATGTATTAACACCTTGAACGGGACGTATATAACTCATACGAACTGACCGCGTAGTCATGGGCCTCTCGATTTGAGAATATGACAATAATTTGAAAATATATAAATTAGTCTTAAAAACAATTCGTTGAAAGGTGGAAACCCAAATCAGGCCCCAAACGGCCCGTAAAAGGCACTAAACACCTCATACGGGACCAATGTAACCCGTAGGAACTGACCGCGTAATCACGAGCCTCTCGGTTTGAGAATATGATGATAATTTGAAAATATATTGCACGGGACTTATATAACTCATACGAACTGACCACGTCGTCACGGGCCTCTCGATTTGAGAATATGACAATAATTTGAAAATATATAAATTAGTCTTAGAAATAAGCCGTTGAAAGGTGGAAACCCAAATCAGCCCCCAAACAGCCCCGCAAAAGGCACTAACACCTCGCACGGGACCAATGTAACCCATAGGAACTGACCGCGTAGTCACGGGCCTCTTGGTTTGAGAATATGACGATAATTTGGAAATATATAGATTGGGCTTGGATACAAGTCATTGAAGGGTGAAACCCCAAACCATCCCCCAAACGACCCCGTTAGAGGCACTAACACCTCGCACGGGACCAATGTAACTTGTAGGAGCTGATCAGGTAGTCATAACTTGAGTAAGATTTTCATTTCGAGAATATAATAATAATTATAACTCCTATATGTAATTTTTTAGCTTGAGTAAGCTTTTTATATAAATTACTTGGTTATTAATATCATCTCTTTTTTGTATCCTATTTTTTTTTTGCAGGATAACATTTTATCGTTGGCATTTATTCACATGGAGCACACGGAGTAGTCAATGATTAACAATAAGGGGATTATTTATTTAATGTCGTTAATATTCAGGATTCTATTATTTTGTGTTATGGCCGTGCGGGCTTTTATAGTTTTATTGTTTACTTTTATGGCCATGCGAGCTTTTGTAATTTTATTGTTATATTTTATGGCCTTGTGGGCTTTATATTACGCAGGTTTTATATTAGCAGGTTTCAGAATATATAGAAAATAGAGGAAACTCTGACCAATTTTTTTTGGTCTGTGAACTATTAAAGTCTTGTAATATTTTGAAGTTTGTATGTACATTAGTTTATCAACAACATGTGAGATTTGCAATTTGTGAATTTTCTTGTTTTCAAATAATTTTTTTTCTTTTATCCAAAAAATTGGCACAGATCAAAATCGTGCCAAAAGTGTATCAAATTTTGGCACGGTTTTGAATTGTGCCAAAATTTTATCAAAATGTACTCAATCTGGCACAGTTCAAAACTGTGTCAGAAATATCAAATTCTGGTACGGTTTAAAAGTGTGCCAAAGTGTTCCTGTTTGGTTAAATCTGACACACTTTTAAATCGTGCCAGAAAGAAATGGCCATTTTGGAACACTTGATTCTGGAACAGTTCAAAACCATGCCAGATTTGATCTGGCACAGTTTTAAATCGTGCCAGACTGTTGTTTTTGGTGTAGTGGCTCCCTACCCCTTTCACACATGGGCATTTGATTTGGTGGGAAAGATTAGCCCAGCCTCTCATGGAAAATATTTAATCATTGTAGCTACGGAATTGTACACCAAGTGGGAAGAGGCCATTCCTCTAAGAAGGGTGAGTGCCCCAGTGGTAACCTAATTTATCAAGGAGTATATCATATGCAGGTTTGGTATACCCAAGGTTATTCTCACAGATAATGGGAAACAGTTCGTATACAAGGAGATGACACTTCTCACTGATAAGTATAAAATTGTGCATAACAACTCAACCATCTCCTACCCAAAGGGAAATGGCCAAGCGGAGGCCACCAATAAGACCTCGATCAATATCCTGAAAAATATGCTAGAAGACATGATAGAGGCATGGGATAAGAAGTTACCCATGGTGTTATGGGACTACCGCACTTCGAAGAGAAAAAAGACCGGGTTTACTCCATTCTCACTTGTGTATGGGACTAAATCTATCCTAGTGGTGGAACTGGCACTACACCAAATTCTGTAAATGTTCACGGTAAAGGGGTTACGGTTCCCATCTGTAACCAGCTGGTCATGGCCCTAAACCGTGACCATAGACAAAATGGGCATGACCAAATCCATGACTCAGTGTGGTCATGGTTCATCTTGTAGGTGGTCAGGGCTATAGACCCTAACTCCTTCGGGTCACAACTCTAAGCCATGGCCATGTCTTAACCATTATGGTGCCAAGTTTCCCTCTAATTTTGTTCAGGGACGAGTCACTTCCCTTAGCCGTGACCACAAACCCCAATACACAAGGAGATGATCACGACTTAAGTCCGTGACCATTAAATTATATGAGTCATGACTTTAGGCCGAGACCATGGCCTTATTTCCACGATGACGTGTTAAAAATAAAGGGGTCACGTCATATGGTCACGACCCTAAGTCGTGGCCATGGTCTTTATACTTAAAAAATGCATAATAGTTTTTTATTTTTCTCAAAAATTTCGAAACCCTCATTTTCCTTCCCTCTCTCCGGAGATTTCATCTCTCTCATGCTCTCAATCTCAATCTTAAAGGTAATCTCAATATTCTCCTTGTTATGTATTTATGTGCCTGTGTATTTCCTTGTGTGTGCGTATTTCTGTGTGTGTGTATTTCTCTTTGTGTACACGTGTATGTATATGTGTGTGTATGTATACGTGTGTGTATGGTGTGTATGTATGTAGGTGTGTATGCATTGTCATTGTGTGTATATTGTAAACATGCATGTGTGTGCGTATTCTAGAAAAAAAATACATATACATGACTAATGTTGGTTTAAGTTTCAAACTAGGCCAATTTTAATTTAATCGATATTGTTGGTTTAAGTTTGGGGATGAAATATAAAAATATACATCTCCATTAATATTGATGATAAATTCGGGATAAATTTTAGGGGCTTTGTAAAATTAAGTCCCAAAAATGCATAATCTATTAATTGTAGGGGTAATGTTTGTAAGGGATTAGTTTTATGACTAATGTTTGTAAGGGTTAATTTTAGGGATTATTGGCTTAAATGACAAAAGTAGGTATTCAAAACCTAATAAATTAACAGTTGATGACTCATTAGACCCATAATTTATAGGAATCATATTCAAGCCCTCGTACATAATAACTCGTTAATGATTCATTAGAGCCAATATTTATAGGAATTATAATCACGCCCTCGTTCATTTTTCTCATGAAAAATGAGTTACGGTGCTAATAAATGGCAACAAGAGTGGGAAAGGTTAGAATTGGACCACACGCATACATCTTTCATTAATGAACCTCATTAAGGGGGGACTCCGATTTATTGGTATGGGAATAAGTAGATCGGACAATTTTACTACCTTGTAAACCGTGGAGTTCATCACCAGTAAGAGTACTTGTTCGATCGTATTCTGTTTTCCTTGCCAGAATGTTGGGATAAAGTTGTACGATACATATTTGGCATACATAATCCTGATAGACCACTAACCTTGCTTACGCTGTTAGAGAAGGCAGAAAAAAAATTCACCCATTATTGATAGAATTACGTACAAAGAGCATTGATGAAGAATGTGATGTATCACGACATATACACGTCAAACTCAATCTTGTCAATAGGCTGAAGAGGATGAGATTTTGAGTTCATGTCATCTATGCATCCATTATAGATACGATTCCTCCTAATTGGGCACGTGAAAAAATCTATAGGTTTTTAAAAATAAATCCAGACTGGATGGAGATCAGACACATTGAACTTTTGCTAAAGTCTTACATGAAAGGGTAGATTATAATATATGGTCAAAAAATTTATTTTGTGAGTTATATTTTCATATTGAACTTTGAAATTATGCATCTATTATTACAGATACACATTTAACTTTTATTTTTTTGTAGATAATGTTGGGCGGTAATGGAAACAACGCTCTAACCAACAACGTGACACAACCATAAGAAGAGATCTCATCACCAATTGGTGAGCAATACTCAACTCCATAAACTTTTCACTCCCCTACTCCAAAAACTGTTCACTACTCTACTTCGAGTTACAGTAGGTAAGGTACTCCCACTAACCCAACAGACACGCCCAACGTCCTTGAGAAGAAGCCCATTGGGTTCTCTTTATTGGGAAATAACCCCACGGGGGATAAGAATCACATTCAACATTTTAAAGCCCAGTGTTTGTCCTTGTAAAAAATGAATGTGGAAGTGGGAGGAGCTGATAATTGGAACGTCGTAGATAAAGCTATTAAAGATGACATCTACAAGCAACTCAGCAAATGGTTTTAATTTTACCCAAACTCAAAAAATAAGGTGCTTTATCAGGTTGCTGAATAACTTCGAACATACCGGAGAGACCTTAGGCAAAAGTATTTCCCTAAGGGAGCATCGTGCTCCAACATTTTAGCGCTCAAAGAAAAAATCCCTTCGAACATTGAATTTCCAGTCCATTCGAACTTTAAATTGTTTAGAACCGTGCTCTGAACAGTCTTTGGAGTTTTGTCTGGACAGTCTTTGGACCAGCGAACACACGTAGTCTCTCATGAATGAATACATGGCTTTTTACAACTATAGCAAATGTTCCCATTGTTGATTTTAAATGGTGGAGTTCGATTTTGTTGAGTAGAATAAGAGGTAGTGTTTGTAAGGGATTAATTTCAAGGTGTAGGGAACTCAACATTACAAGGTAGCCTCATATGAAGATTAACAACTTAACGAGGGCTGTGAACCTCTAAATCTTTCTGTGAGGCCACCTCTTTTGTTCATAACGGAGGGGTTGGGTTGCTACTATAAATTGTTCAAAACTTTGGGGTTATTGTCGAGCCAGGTCAGCAAAAACTGCTTCCCCATCCTTCGTCTCTTGAGCATAAGTTACCCTCTGAGGCCACATTTAAGTTCCTTGGAATGTTCGATATTGGTGGTTCTTGACAAAGGACACACTACCCGTACTGAGAGGATTCATATTTGGAATACTCTATCAAACTCTAAATGGGAAAATGCATCATATTATCCGGGACACCTTTTCAGAACAATTTTAATGAACTCTACAACATGCTGCATTTAGCAAGGCCAAAAACGTAAATTTTCTTGCCAAATATGCCTTTTGAGGGCGAAAACCAAAAGCACCTCCCAAACATCCCCTTGAGAGGTGCACACACCTTGCACGGGATCAATGTAACTCCTAGTAATCTATCGCATGGTTACAGGTCCCCCAGTTTGAGAATATGATGATAATTTGAGAAAATCCATACTTAGGCTTGCTATTAGAGGGTGAAACCCTTTAGCGCCCCCCAAGAAGCCCCTTTAAAGGAGCGATCACCGTGCACGGGACCAATGTAAATCATAGGAGTCGATCGCATTGGTCACAGGATCCACGGTCTGAGAATATGACGACAATTAAAGAAAATCCACACTTAGGCTTGCAAACATGCCGTTAGAGGGGAAACCCCTTAGCGCCCCCCAAACGGCTCTTTTATGGGAGCGATCACCGCAAACGGGTTCAATGTAGCTAATAGGAGTCGATCGCATGGTTATGGGACCCCCGATTTGAGGGCACAATCCAAAATAAAGAATATCCACACTTAGGCTTGAAAGCGTGCCGTTGAGGGATGAAACCCCACAACGACCCCCAAATAACCCCGTGGGTGGCACCAATACCTCGCTCGGGACCAATGTAACTCGTAGGAACCGATCGCATGGTCACGAAACCTCCGGTTTGAGAGCATGACACACATTTGTGAATATCCACACTTAGGCTTAAAAGCATGTCGTTGGGGGTGAAACCACTTAGCGCCCCCCAAACGGCCTCGTGAGCGGCGCCAACCCCTTGCACGGGACCAATGTAAATCGTAGGAGCTTACCGCGTGGTCACAATACCCCAGTTTGAGGGCACATCCCAAAACAGATAAAATCCATTCTTAGTCTTGAAAACGTGCCTTTGGGGGGTGAAACCACATAGCTCCCTCTTAACGGCCCCGTGATCACGCGGTCGGTTCCTGCGTGTTGTACAGCTCATTAAAATATTTTTAGAAAGGAGTCCCGGATAATATGATGCATTTTCTCGTTTGAAATTTGAGAGAGTATTCCAAATACGAATCCTCTATTGGAGTGTCTTGGATTGGTGGATCTTGATGAAGGCCACACTCCCCGTAATGAGAATATCTACCATTACGGGGATTGTGGCCTTCATCAAGATCCAATAAGCTCTACAACACACTTTAGAGGAGTCGTATTTGGAATACTCTATCTAACTCCAAATGGAAAAATGCATCATATTATTCGAGACACCTTTCCTGAACAATTTCAATTAGCTCTACAACACGCTGCATTTGGCCAGGCCAAAAAAGATAGATTTTCTTGCCAAACAAGCCTTTAGAGGGAGAAACCCCAAAGCACCTCCAAACGGCCCCATGATTGGTCCCAACACCTCGCACTGGTCCAATGTAATGCATAGGAATCGATCGCGTGGTCACGGGAACCTCAGTTTGAGAGCACGGCCCAAAATAGAGACAATCCACACTTAGGATTGAAAATTTATTGTTTGGGTGCGAAATGCCCTAGCGCCCCCATACAGCCCCGTGATCGGCGCCAACACCTCGCACAGTTTTAATGTAACTCACATGAACCGATCGCGTCTTCATGGGATCGGGACCCTCATTTTGAGAGCACGACCCAAAACAGAGAATGTCCACACTTAGGCTTGAAAGTGTGCCATCGGGGGGCGAAACCCCTTGGCACCCTCCAAACGTTCCCGTGAGTGGCGCCAACACCTCGTACGGGACCAATGTAACTCGTAGGAACCGATCGCATGGTCACGGGACCTTCGATTTAAGAGCACGTCCCAAAATAGAGAATATCCACACTTAGGCTTAAGAACGTGCCGTCGTGGGGAAAAACCCCTTAGCGCCCCCCACACGGCCCCGTGAGCGGTGCCAACACCTCGCAAGGGTCCAATGTAACTCGTAGGAACCGACCATGTGGTCACGAGACCCTCGGTTTGAGATCACGACCCAAAACAAAGAAAATCCACACTTAGGCTTGAAAACGTATCGTTGGGAGGGAAAAACCCCTTAGCGCCCTCCACACGGCCCCGTGAATAGAGCCAACACCTCGTACGAGTCCAATGTAACTCGTAGGAACCGACTGCATGGTCACGCGACCCTCGGTTTGAGAGCATGACCCATATTTTAGAATGCCTACACTTAGGCTTCAAAACATGTCGTTAGAGGGCAAAGTCCCAGAACGCCCCCCAAATGTCCTCGTGAGTGGTACCAGCACCTCGCTCGGGACTAATGTAGCCCATACGAATACACCGCATGGTCACGGGACCCTCGGTTTGAGAGCATCATCTAGATTTCAGAATGCCTACATGGGTCCCTTAATCGCGTGGTCACAGGACCCCCAATTTGTGAGCACGAGACCCCCGCAAGACCACCCAAGGAGAAGTTACAGCAACTGACAGATTAGCCTCCCGATTCGAGAATTTTTTTTATTATTAAAACTGGTCACATCCCAAATTCATGACTATATTTTCTGTACGATAAGCTTGGGCACAACCCAAAGTCATGACTAAGTTGACTTCTACATAAAACATAGTCACAGCCTAAAGCCGTGATGAAGATTAATCATAAGAAAAATGATCACGGCTTAATCCGTGACCAGGTTTAATTGTACACAAAACATGATCACGTCTATGGGTCATAACTAGATGGTTTTTAAATTGGGTGATGGCCATGGGTTTGGGCTGTGACCATACTTATAAATTGAGTCAGGGCTATTGGCCATGACCATGTCCGTGACTATCAGAAGTCCATGACCAGAGCAGTGGATCAGGGATTTAGGCCATGACCACCCAAATTGGTCATGCCCAATTCGATCACGGACCAAATCCATGAACCCCACTGCCTGGTCAGGGATAAAGTCCGTGACCAACCACTCAGTTTGGTATAGTGTGGCAGTGCCCTCAGATATGGTCGCTCTAAGAAATGGACTCATCCCTGACCCACGACACGTGCAGATGGAAGCGTTGGATGAGCATTGATCGGGCGGAAAAAGTGTGCGCGTGTAGAGTGCACAGTCGTCGTGTGTTTCTCCGCCGCAATACAAAAGAAACCTAAGCTACTACTACACTTGACAAGCAAGCAAAGCGGTAAGTCGGGTATCGTAAATCCACAGGGAGTGATTGAATTTTAGATGTTAATTGTTTTAATTACTTCAGGAATAAAAGTGTAAAATAAATAAATGAAAAGGTGAATGGGTGGTTGTCGTGACAGAAGAAAAAGAGAAGTTACGCTAAATTAAAGTAAAGCGAGGATCGGGATCGCGTCCTACCAAACGAATCGAAACAACTACAGGCTCGAAAGCAATTTAATCGAGCATTTTCAATTAAGCATAAACATCACGCAAGAAGGAATTTAACCCAAAGTTGCGAGATAAAACATTTAACTGAAAAATGGTCACACGCGGATTAAATTCGAATAATCGCTATAAACACTAACGTTGCATGACAAAGAAAGTTAAACGCATAATAATCCGACTTTAATACGCGAGGTTTCAATTAAATGCAATTTTACACAAAACCTAGTTTTCGGAACTCGGGGCCCGAAAATGGCGGAAACGCAATCCCGACCCTATTTATCTAGGGATGCATGGTAAATTAACTAAATTAAACTAATTAAACTAGAAAAGCAATAAATAAACACAATAAACCTAATTAGAAAGCATGTAAATCTATCTAGAAAGCAAGGAAAGAATTGAAAACAACTAGATTAATGGAGAGGGAAGATGAATAGTTAATCTTACAACCAATTAGTGTGTCAATCCAAGAGAGGAAGAAGAAGAACCAATCAAAACCCCAAACCCTAACTAAAAACTAACCTAAAATCGTATATATGGCTGGTCTGGTGCTACAAAACCAAAATTTGGCTTATATAGTAAGTTAGAATAAAAATAAAGAAGAAAGAAAAGAAAAGAAAAATATCTGCAGAAAACAGGGGATCGATCGATCGACCCATTTGGTCGATCGATCGATCAAGGGAAAATTTCAAAAATCCTGAAAGGTCGATCGATCTACCATAATCGTCGATCGATCGATCAAGCAGGGCAGAAAAATGCAGCAGCAGCCCCTGCTTCTTTTCTTCCTTCTCCTTCTCCTCTTTTGTTTCCCTTGGTTTTCCTCCGCTGAAATCGCTGTAACTTCTTCGTTATGTATCGGAATCGCGCACCGTTCGCGGCCACGCGAAGCTAGCGAGGAGGGCTACAACTTCCGTGAGATGTCGGGCCAGGTACCCAAGCTGTGAAAAGACTAAAATGCCCTTGAACGTGCGATTGCGTACGAAACTTCACCGGAATGAATCCGAACTTCATACTTAGCATCCAAATACCTACAAAAGCTCAATTAACCCCTGCAAAACATGTTAACATAGAAATTCGAGGGTTGTCTGGTTAACGAGCATAAATATAGGGATTAAGATACCCGAGAGGGCTAATAACGCGTAGGTTAACGTGTGAAATACGCAATATTTGCGTCGCATCACACCCCCTAACTTACACATTGCTAGTCCCTAGCAATGAAATAGGATGAAACAAGAAAAACAAGTAAACCAAAAGCAGGAGAAGTACAAAAGTATGGTATAAAAGCAATAAAAAGATAAGGTCACTTTAGGGGGCGAACGATTGCATTTAGCGTATGCAATAAGCCGTCAAACCCCTAGGTTACCCTAGTGGACGAGTGTCGTCTAGTGAGGGTTTTCAGAGATGGTACCCACAAACATCACATGGTTTCCTCAAAATATGCCCAACCCAACATGCGACAAACTCAACAACAAAGAAAAAGATTTCAAACATGTTATTAGCATATTGAACGAATTCAAGCTAAAGTCCGTTGTTATTAACAAGTTGAATGCACCTCATAGAATTGAAACTTTAAAAGTGGGAGGGGGGAGAGCAAATGCAAAATATGATTTGGCAAAAAACTTATATAAATCGGATACTAATCAAAGCAAGCATACATTCAATCCTCACGGGCATTACGCTCAACAAATGAATTCACTATGAAAAGGGAGGTAATACACGGGACATGCGGGCATAAAGAGTAAATGTAAATGGAAACTAGGCCGCGCACATGTCACAGAAGAAGAACGCTATATATAAAATGAAAAACTGTAATCTCAATGAAAGGATATCGCACACTAAAAGAGGCGAAATGCATTTTCACAGATTATCAAAACTATTATGACTTTTAAATTAAATGCAGCCTAAGATCACATAGGACTTTAATAGGGTTATGATGTAGGATAGGCTAGGGTACGAAATGAAAGGTATATGTACGGATTCAAAATGTTCGGGATGAAAACTCGGGATAATGGGATAATGCGGGCAATATCAAAATTGGAAAAATAAGTTCCAAAACGAGCATTAGATATATCATCGGGGAGAGTAATCAAAGCTTATTGAACTATATACACAACATATACAACTTTCTCTTTCTTTTTATTTTCTTCTTTTTCTCATTTTTCTCTTTTGTTTTCTTTTGCTTTTTGCTTTCTCTTTTTCTTCACTTTTTTCACATCACTTTTCTTTTCTTTACTTATCAAACTCTCATATGCCTAAAATTGCAACCGCAAATCATAACAACATCATTCAATCCCAAGTAACATTCCAAACAAAGGTATGTAAGGTGTATGTATGGCTAAAACTCCAATTTGGAGTTGGTTATGGTAATGGGGTTATGAAACGAAAGGCTATATTTAGGCTCAAAGGGGTTAACTAGGGAAACATATAAGGGTGAGGTCAAGGCTAATATGGGTGATATAACAAAGAATGACTATGATCATTTCACAAAGTTTACGCAATTCTCAAGTCAAAACAATATATGAAAATCATGATCAAGTAACACATTTCAAGTATGAACTCAATTAATCAACGGTCAAATGAAAGAATAGAGAGATTACCAGCGAATTCAACGTTTTCAATGAGAAAAGAATAGTGTATAACACTCACAAACGACGAAAGGTACAAAGCTTACTCGGTGTAAGTATATACAATGCAACAAAAGATTACCGAGTTATAAAAATCTTAAACCAAATTAATATGACAAGGAAAGTGTATATGCTCATGGGATAAAGTTTAATTCATGAAGTTATTCACAATATCAATGATTTAAGGACTAAAGTCTAATAACTTCTAAAATCGAGAACATGCATCATTGAGTTGTCTATTGGATCGGGCAATTATTGAAATTTATCATCGAAAACAAGGCAAAATGCCCAACAAAGGAGAAAAAAGAAAGAAAATATTTTTGAAAATTTTCAAATTTTTCGCAAAAAGGCATACTTAGTAACTAAATGTGAGCAAATCCATGGACTACACATGAAATGGATAGAATATCCTACACCCCCTAACTTAAATGTTGCATTGTCCTCAATGCGCATTAAGAACACAACACAAAGAGAGGAAAATAACGATATTACCCAAAATTGGAGCGATCTCCATAAGCGCGAGTCCAAAGGAATCTACAAAACAAGTTAGTACCGAGCATAGCAAAAACAAATAACAAAAAGTTAACTAATTACACTAGACTAAATTAAAAGGAAAGAAAAAAAATAGGAAAGAAAGAAAATTAAAAAGCTAACTATTTACAACCTACTATTTAGGCTTCACACTAACTATACACTAGAAGTCTAAATAGTTGAGGGTCCACCCAAAAAGGGATTTGACTTTAAAAGATCAACGGTGGACCCTCCAAAGTGAACATGCCTCCCGAAATTTATGAATTCCGTTTGAACAACGGAAGGCATGTGGGTGGTGAAAAAAGAGAACCATCGCCAATTTGAAATTTTGGGCGGACGATGGGGGATTTGGATAACAAGGGGGAAAGGTACACTAGAGATCCAAGAAAAATAGATTCATCTCCCAATGATTTTTCAAATGGAATGGGAGATGGTGCACACATGAGGATAACATCCATCGAAAACAAGTCCGGCAAGGAGTCCTCATCGGAAAAAAGTGTAGAAGTTTTAAAAGTTTCTACCGACTCATAGGAATCAACCGGTAATTCTAATGGTTCGATCACGGAAAACGAATATGGTGATGAAACAAATTCAATCTCAATCGACTCATCGTCGGAAGGAGATTGAATTTCGGGGGAGAGAGATGCACACTCGATGAGAGATTCTTTGAAAAATTGAGGTGAAACACAAGTTTCCACCTCCTCGTTGTTTTGTGCAAAAGAATTCATCTCATCGCAAAGTGCTCCAAGTCTCATTCCAGCATCATTTAGGCTTTCCAAACCTTGGGAGTAAAGAAGCAAAGTTTCTTCCAAAGTAGGCTTCCTCGGCTCAAGAGCCTCGGACTCCTCATTTGGTTGAAACTCGTCTTCGAAAGTAATGAAATAAGAATCGTCATTGGATTCGAATAATGAATCCAACTCAAGCTCCCAATAACGATTTTCATTCCGATAAATGTTTTCAAGTCTTTCATTTTCAAGAAAATCTTGAAAATGGAAAACTTGAAAACTATCCCCAAAGTAAGAATCATTAGAATGACCGCTATAACTATAATAGTAGGACATGATTACCTCGTTGTTTATAGATGGAGAATCCGATCAAGAAAGTGAGCAACCGCGAATCAAAGTTTCTTAGCGCTCAAATATGCTATCCTGCAAAAAAGGTTAAAACAAAGAATACAAATACAAAAGGAAAAATACTACGAAATAATAAAACAATTACTATCTAAAACACACTCCCCGGCAACGGCGCCATTTTATGATCGGGCGGAAAAAGTGTGCGCGTGTAGAGTGCACAGTCGTCGCGTGTTTCGCCGTCGCGATACAAAAGAAACCTAAGCTACTACTACACTTGACAAGAAAGCAAAGCGGTAAGTCGGGTATCGTAAATCCACAGGGAGTGATTGAATTTTAGATGTTAATTGTTTTAATTACTTCAGGAATAAAAGTGTAAAATAAATAAATGAAAAGGTGAATGGGTGGTTGTCGTGACAGAAGAAAAAGAGAAGTTACGCTAAATTAAAGTAAAGCGAGGATTGGGATCGCGTCCTACCAAACGGATCGAAACAACTACAGGCTCGAAAGCAATTTAATCGAGCATTTTCAATTAAGCATAAACATCACGCAATAAGGAATTTAACCCAAAGTTGCGAGATAAAACATTTAACTGAAAAATGGTCACACGCGGATTAAATTCGGATAATCGCTATAAACACTAACGTTGCATGACAAAGAAAGTTAAACGCATAATAATCCGACTTTAATACGCGAGGTTTCAATTAAATGCAATTTTACACAAAACCTAGTTTTCGGAGCTCGGGGCCCGAAAATGGCGGAAACGCAATCCCGACCCTATTTATCTAGGGATGCATGGTAAATTAACTAAATTAAACTAATTAAACTAGAAAAGCAATAAATAAACACAATAAACCTAATTAGAAAGCATGTAAATCTATCTAGAAAGCAAGGAAAGAATGGAAAACAACTAGATTAATGGAGAGGGAAGATGAATAGTTAATCTTACAACCAATTGGTGTGTCAATCCAAGAGAGGAAGAAGAAGAACCAATGAAAACCCCAAACCCTAACTAAAAACTAACCTAAAATCGTATATATGGCTGGTCTGGTGTTACAAAACCAAAATTTGGCTTATATAGTAAGTTAGAATAAAAATAAAGAAGAAAGAAAAGAAAAGAAAAATATCTGCAGAAAACAGGGGATCGATCGATCGACCCCTTTGGTCGATCGATCGATCAAGGGAAAATTTCAACAATCCTGAAAGGTCGATCGATCGACCATAATCGTCGATCGATCGATCAAGCATGGCAGAAAAATGCAGCAGCAGCCCCTGCTTCTTTTCTTCCCTCTCCTTCTCCTCTTTTGTTTCCCTTGGTTTTCCTTTGCTGAAATCGCCATAACTTCTTCGTTATGTATCGAAATCGCGCACCGTTCACGACCACGCGAAGCTAGCGAGGAGGGCTACAACTTTCGTGAGATGTCGGGCCAGGTACCCAAGCTGTGAAAAGACTAAAATGCCCTTGAACGTGCGATTGCGTACGAAACTTCACCGGAATGAATTCGAACTTCATACTTAGCATCCAAATACCTACAAAAGCTCAATTAACCCCTGCAAAACATGTTAACATAAAAATTCGAGGGTTGTCTGGTTAACGAGCATAAATATAGGGATTAAGATACCCGAGGGGGCTAATAACGCGTAGGTTAACGGGTGAAATACGCAATATTTGCGTCGCATCAAGCATAGAGATAAGGTAAGGGAGAACTTCAAAGTTTACACCCAGCAGCTGTCCAGAACTTATGAAAACCTAGTCAAGCCAAGAGAGTGTAAGGTGGGAGAATTGGTCCTCCGAGCGTCTACTCATCACCTCCGCAGCATGACAGTGTCAAAGTTCAAACCCAACTGGGAAGGCCCCTTTGTGGTGAGAGGGGTAGGGAAGTCAGGTTACTATCAGATTTTAGAGCCGTAGAGCGACTGCCTCCAATCCATCAATTTCAAATAGTAAAGAGGTACTATGCCTAGTTTTGCTAAATTTTCGTTTCTGTAATAGAATCTGAGTGGTTTGCTCTCATACCATAAAAGTTCTTTTTTTTTTTTGAAAAAATGATAGAGCCATACCATCTTGTAAACAGTACACAATAACAAAGAAATGAATAGCAACATTTTTTTTTATCATTATTGATGTTTGTTTGACTACTTATCTACTATGAGGTAGACCCAATAGAATATTTTTTTTCCATAAATGCTCTCTACTAGGCTAGAAGAGGGTGCATGGAAAAAAAGAGGAACTTTGCTCATTACACTTGGTGGGGGGGGGGGGGGGGGGGTACATCCATCCTAAGAGAGAGTATATTGAGTAAAGTCCTCCCAAACATAACAAACAATTTTTACTTTTTTTGTCATCTGACCAGTGGGAGGACATCATCCAAGTAATAATAATAAGAAAAAAAATTAGCCTAGAGAGCAAGTTTTAACCTTTGTTCTCAAAGAAATGATTTGCTTGAGAAGTTCAATAGAAATGTGGGGGGGGGGGGGGGTGGGGGGGGGGCAAACCCCCCCCCCCCCTCTCCAGTGTTTTGAGACCATGAAAGCTCTTAAGAAAAATATAGAGCAAAGACTTATAGACTAGGGGATAGTTAATTAAAAAAAAAGAATCAGTTATAATTTACTTCTTCTATTTGAAAGATTCTTTTGAAACAAAACCTAAAGGAAGGAGCTGGGGTCACCCCTACTCCAAGCTATTCCTTAGGAACACATAGGAGCACCCCCACAGATAGAGGGGGCAACTCCAAAATAGTAACCTACCCCGATAACATGCAAGCACCTCGCAGTCATAGGGGCTGGTGCTTAAAAAAATATGTATATATATAACTTGGTCATATTAATGAAAATACCCCACAGTATATGGGGTAGCCTAAGCTAATCAAATGCTCACATAATATTAGAGCGGGTCTTAGTAAACATATTCCAAAGTATATGTAGAAGCAAAAAAAAAGTGCAAGAGAAGCAAAATAGTGTTTTTCTCATTAATAAATGACCATTCCTTTACATATGGAAAACAAAAATAGTGCAAGACAAGAAATAGGCTATCCACTAGAAATAATAAAAAACAAGTCATCGCGGCTAAGGACACCACCAGCATATGATGGACTATCCTCTCGCACAAACTCTTCCTCCAACCTGGATATCTTGACCTCACCCTCCTGGTCACCAGACTCAAGTCTGTCAAGACAGAACTGACAGAATGCAATCTGGGACTGAAGTGATGCAATCTGTCTCTGGATCCTAGCCGCCTCAGTGTATCCCTGATCGATCCTAGTATGTCTAGATGTGTGAAGTCTCACCATCGTCCGAAAAGGAATTCTCAAAAAATGATGAACTCGAGCATCAAGTCAATCTAGACGAAAATGATAGAACTACTGCAAGTCACGTAAAGCATCCAAGAACAATAAGTGGAGGCACTAGCCAGCTCAGGTGGAGAAGTAGCCAAGAACTCATGAATATGGATAGAAAGAGCCTTAAAGTTAAACACCGTGAGTCTATCAATGTGAAGTACACTATGAGATGTGAATGTCTCGGTATGATGCTCTAAAATCGAATCTAGGACCTGGCATTCATGTGTCCTGAAGGGTACTGTCCGCTCCTCGGGCCACAGTCTACTCATGAAGGCTGCAGGAGCCTCTACCTCAGTGTCAACATCGAAATGTCATGACTCTATCTCGGAGGGGAGCAAAGAAGACTCCCCATTAGAATCAACATCTTTGGCTGTAGGAGTGGACTTAGAACTGTGATCCCCCTCATCAGCTACCTCAGTGGACCCACTAATAAGATCTTAAAAACAAGTGTTCATTATGAGTCAAAAGATAAGGAAGATAATGACAACTGCATCTAGATTTTGGAAAGAGCTATGGTAGAGAGCTTACCCTAAAACTCAAGGGGGTGTGTATGCTGCCGCCAGTCTGAAAGAAGTCAGCCGAATGGGGGATTCCGCCAGGCTAAGCATAAGAAATAGTAATGAGAAATATCAATAAGACTCACAAGTAAGAAATTGGGCAATAGTAACTTGGGTATGACAGTCAAATGATTGGGGAGTGCACAACACAACATTCTTTGTCTGCTCGATAGTTACCGTAGTTGCCACCTCATTCACCTGGAAACAATGAAACAAGGGTGAAGGTGAGATAACTTGCACAATATAAGAAAGAATAAAAAGGAGGAAAAAAAGAAAGAAGGTATGCCAGTATAATACCTCTCTCATAGTCACCTCTCCAACATGCTCCACAGTTACCGAAGCAGCTGCCTCACTCACCTGGAAATAATGAAACAAGGGTAAAGGTGAGAGCATTTTAACAGTATAAGAAAGAAGAAAAAGGAGAAATAGAAAAAGAGATAATGCATGCCAGTATAATACCTCTCTCACATCCATCTCTCCGATATGATCCATAGCTATCGGAGCAACTACCTCATAGCCTAGAAATAATGAAACAAGGGCAAAGGTAAGCATACTTACACAGTAAAAGAAAGAAGAAAATATAGGAAGTGGCAATAGGGAAAGGTATGACAGTTTAATACCTCTCCAGCAGCTATCACCCCAATGCGTTATGCAGTCACTGGAACGATCCCAACACTAGCTGGAGAACAGAGAAATAAGTAAGTGTTAACAAACATTTACCCAGTATAAGTATATTTTTCCTTATATATATATATACACACACTAATAAAAAAAAGGTACACCTAAACCAAGTATTTACCTGGATAGCTTCATCTGAAGTGCTAGCGAGAGCCCCACAGTAATGGGGGCGGAACTAGTAACAAGTTCCACAGACCAAGGAACCCAGGCTATGTTAGCCTGGTGATAAAATTTGAATAAAATGTTATACCAGATAAAACATTGGTATAGAAATGACTACCCTCATACGAGAAATATATGATACCTGAGTAGTTCCCTCCACAGCAGTTGAGGGGGGAGCTGCAAGTGCTTCTGAAGAGGCTGTCTCCGCAAAACTTTCCGCAAGTGTGTTAGATAAAGAAGCTTCCACAAAACTAGCCTATAAATAAAGAGAAAGATGTAAGAGTTAGTAAATCGCTTAACTCATGAAAACAAACATATAGAAAAGTCTAGAAATTCATAACAGAACTGGTTATCGGGAGAGGCGCTATGACAGGACTCTCACTGAAGGTAACATGGCAAGGTGAGTCATCTGCAGTAGGGGCTACTGAAGGAATAGTAGTAAGCGCCACTGATGAAGTAGTATCATAGGATAGATGAAAGGAAAGAATAAATGGGCTTATCAGTATAGGCTAGCTAGAGAAATAACAGGTAGGAGGATAATAAAATACCTGGGCCCCATCTAAGTGTGACACCCCGACTAATTAAATACCGGGTAGCTACTCCTTTATTAAATTAATTCAAAATGCCAAGTTAGTTCAGTTAATAGCATCACTGTCGAAAACATTTTAATAATTACTAACCACCTAGTATTTAAAAGCAAGTGCCAAATTTTAAGTTAAGTCTGATTAACATGCAGTAAAAGAATAATGAAAGAATAATAACCACTCACTATAATCAAGTAATGAATAACCAACAACATAAATATGAACCGGAGGAAAACTCCTCACAACAATCCCACAACTGAAAAATAATACTACAAGTCTGAATCCTGAATAATTACATGCCAAAGGTCTGAATAACTGAAATAAATGAAATGTCTCTAAAAGAAATGGGCGACATGCCCTACAACTGATAACTGATGAATATCGAGTCAAGATAGATGAAGCGTCTACAAGCAAAGTCCTGTAACTTCCAGAATCAGCTACAGCTCGTCACCTGAATGAGAATCTTATGCATGGTGTCCTTGTGGATGGGCACCTAAAATGGTTTTTACAAAAATAGATTTGAAAGCAAATGGATCAGAGCCCGAAAGTGTAAAACATTTTGAAAACACCAAGTGTTTTAATAACATTAAAACATTAAATGCAAAATACATGTTAGGACGTGCACTCACATGAAATTCTCACCTCTCGACTACATGTGCACTCCTAACGTACCGTACCCATCTATAAGACATCCATATCTAACCAACCCGTAATGAGTTATACCCCTTACTACTCGATTCCCACAATACATTCTAGCGTTATCAAATAAATAGAGGGCTTTACTTAAACTCATATTCTCAATATGTAATACATTTCACTATCGGTTAACCCGTTATGTTTTCTCAAAACAATACCATAATTTTATTCACAATGTTAACATGAAAGTTCCCATTAATTAAGTGTATATTATTCACATCATAAATATACAATACAAGCACCCCGAGACTAAGCTGCGATGCACACATACTCTGCTATCCATCCCGGTACATCACGTACATAAGGATCACGCATTCCGAATCTCTCAGGAATCGTTCAGATATCAACATCACAAATAATGGAGGCGAACACAGTCACATCACATGGGTCACGCACATACCTGCGCTCCCACGATCAGCAGACTTATTAACATCCCAATAAGTCCTTCTCTGACCTATGTTCATCGAGGTAACCAGTCTAAATTCGGGCAACACAAGGATTAGAGGGACCTAAGAGAACGCGAACCTCCCGTGATAGCAAGTATGGTAGGTATGTCATACACATAAAATCAATACATATACTAAGTATTCACACATCTTAGTAATCACCATAATATATATTGGTGGTGTACTTCTCATTCTCGTACCGACATATAATACTACACACTTTATATGTTCCCCGGTTAATATAATAAATTAGGCCGTCAATAATTCGCACATCGTAATAGACTCTCACGTCCTAATTCCTATATTCCCTTAGGTTCAAACTACACTTCTAGGTTTGACTCCTCATTATATCCCAAACATCCCAAATATATCAATTTATCATCAAGGGAAAGCTATCTCTACCTATACACAAGGTTACGGGGCACTCGGGATCAAAACAGGCTAACAAGCCTAAACTGTCAACTCGTTCGAAGTCTCGTTCGAACGAGGCTGTTCGAACGAGAGTTCGTTCGAACGAACTGGCCTATCTAACGAGGTCTCGTTCGAATGAAGTTATCGAACGAACTTCACCCTCATTAGAAGTCAATGGTCAACTCGTTAGAAGCTCGTTCGAACGAGTTCGTTCGAACGACCTGGGCAGGTCTTCTAACGAGCGACCAGATTCGAGCCCAGATTTCTTATTTTCATTTTTCCCATCTCTCTACACCTCAAATCTCATCCAAACATTACTCCAACGATTTTTAAAGGTTCCTAATCGTCCCTAAACGTCCTTAGGTCATATATTAACATGTTTGGGGGTGTTAATTCATCCTAACATCATTCAAATATCAAATTTCTACATATTTTCCCCAATTTCAAACACATGAACCCTAGAATTTATAAATCATCAAGGAGCCTAATTAAATCCGTTTTTGGTTTCATACTAATTGTGATATCATCAGAATAATCATCAACTACAAATCTACATGCAATTTCCTCATCAAGAATGTAATTTCTATTTCCAATTTAATGGGTTTTTCATTAACTTCCAAGAACAAATCAGATTTTTATCAATTCCTACACATGGAAGAAACATTCTCTATAAAAAAGAAATTAAATCACTTGCCTTATTGGAATCTCTGATTTGATGACGAATTTGATGAATGGTTCTCTCTCTCTCTGCAGAATCCTTCTATCTCTCATTCTACAAGCTTTCTTCTCCAAAGTTAATGGTGGCTAGGGTTTGTGCTTTAGAAATTCTTTTGGAACAAGTTTCAATAACTTCCGTAGCCTATTTGGGTATTAGTGGGCTTAGTGGGTTAATGCCAAATCAGATATTAATTCCCAATTTTCGTAGGTTTTAATTCCCCAAAATTCAAAATTACCAAACTACCCTTATACGTTGCCGGTATGGCCTAAAAATGCCCCGGGACCCAAACCAAACCCCCGGCTAGTGTTTTCTGACTATTTCGATCCTTCCGGACGCGTTGGTGCACTCAAAACGACCATATGGTTAATAGAACTAAAATTCACTTTTTAATTAAAAATTATTTCCCCGACGCGACTGTCACACGCGTCTCAACAAAATTTCCAAATTGCCGTATTTCAATCTCACGACAAATTTCATAATTCAATATTCATATATAATCATATATGCACATATAATCAAATACCAACTCGCATCTCGCTAGTATTTTTAATCCGGATTAATTTCCAATTAATACGCATTTAATTTAATTAATCCCATAAAATAAATATCACAAAAATACGGGGTATTACACTAAGGAGGAAGAGAGAAAAATGACCACTAGTGCAGCAGGGGCTGTGCTGATGACCTACTTATCATAAAGGCATCAGAAGATGTTATTATCGTAACTACGGAAGAAGAATATACCAATATCTGAATAGAAGAAAAAACCTGTGAACTAGGCTCAATAGTTGAGGCCACGGTGAATACTATCCCATGAGGGATTGGCTGATCAAAGGCCTACCATCCATAAATATGTGGACCCAGGGGACAGAAATCCTCCTTAATGGGGATAACCTCGGAACAGTAGTTTTAAGAAAGGGATGAGCCCTTCCTACAGAAGAAAGATACAGGGTCCTAAGGAATGAAAGGGGGCCAAGAGAATAAACAGACCTCTGAAAATGAGGTAACCAGAGGCTTAACTGTAGAAGTGCCTAATGCTGAAGCATGAGAAGAATAAGGGGAAGGGCTAGAAGGCACAATCCTCTGCAATCTAAACAGATAGATAACACAAAGGAAAAGAGTTTAAAAAAAGAATAATGATACCGACCACTTAAAGGAAAGTCAAAGAATACTTGAGCACCACGTGAAGTCAAAGAAGGGACCCTGGTGCTAGTAGGATGTAAATATGAAAGGTGCAAGGAAATAACAATATATAACATTTAGCAAGGAAATGTAAATTGTGACTACCAGAGTTTTAAAGGCCTCTGAAGGGAGTAACAACCCTCTCTGAAAAGGCCTCGAGAAGAAATATGCATAAAATTCCTCTCTCACTGGAAATGAGCATGAGGAAGTGGAGGATGTGAAGGGCCACTCGTCCCACCAGAAGCACCTTATGAAAGCATTGCAATAAGAGAATTAGTAAACAAGTCAATGATGAAAAGAGAAGAAAAATCATATACATAAAGATCCCAGGTAAAGAAATACTTACAGTAGTGGGACGCACTGTCTGACTATATGGAAGGGTTCTAGTACTGGAGCTAACCCCCGAAGGAGAATGTGGTATCTCATCATCGCTGGAAGACTCCCTCGAAACTGATAACAAAGCGTAAGTGTCAGTAGTGCTTTCACTATGGAAATCCAAGCCATCCACATCATCCAAAGAAAAAACTATGATCATTGTAGGAAGGTGTGCTTCCATAGTCAACTAATTCATCTTCCAATGAGGGGGAGGGGAAACCATAAGGTGAAACTCCGTGAGAACCAATTTCACTAAGTAAAGAATGTTCAGATATAGCACCTTCTGCAACAGGAATAGATGTGACTTGTTTTTCCCGAGAAGAGAAATTGAGACCCTCATAACCTCTCTCTATCTCATAGTCCTATAGGTCTCCTCTAATCTAAAATCATTGGTATCGGACCCCTGGTCCAGTGTGGAAGGAGCATCAACATCAATATCAACCCCCTTCTTCCTCTTGGAAGCTCTGGTCCTCATAGGAGAAGGGGGAGGGAGCAGTAGTAATAACAGGAAAGAAGTTAGACATATCCGTGTTTGGGTGCTTTATCTTACTTTCCACATGATCTCTTTATTTTCCTTTACCTTTGGATTAGCCTATAGATTTAGTGGGAGGCACCTCGGTTTGCTGAGGCCGGGTGGACTCATCAAGGAGTGGCTTCACTAGGATGGGAGTAGTCTCCTCAAAAGGCATCTTAGTTGTGGTGCTAAGATGTTAAAACTCTTTCTGGGTTCGTCTGATTAAGAATTGGGCCTTAACGTACTTAGTGGTAGTGGTCTCATGGGGAGGCCTAGCCACACAGTTTTTAATAAGGAGAACCTGCCACTACCAAAGCAAGAGCCAAAAGGAAGTGAATGAAGGAAGGTGATCGCAGGAAGGCATATACATTCCCCCCAATTGGTGTACCCTATGCAGAATTCCTTGAAAGGTAAATTTTCTACATTCCTCTAAGTATAACACTGAAGAATCGCTGCACGAGGGGTAAGAAGGGGTGTGAACACCTTGGTCATAACCAAACTGTCTTCTCACGCTCTCTAAGTGATAGAATTCAACACATTGACCTAGCTCTGCCAAAGAAGGGAGGAGACCTGGTAATAGCATCGTCACTACATTGATATACGGAAAGGAAGAAATAAAGTCAACATCAAAAGGGCAATAAAAAGTGCCATCGTCACCCGAGAAAGAAAGCCAGCTAAAAATGCCATTAGGGTGTTTGTTGTAAGGGAAAAAATATAAATCCTCAATAGCATCAATCGAAGGACCCGGGGACTTCTTGGGGCCTTCTTATGCCACCTCAAAAGATGAGCAACATTATTGTGGCAAACCTGTGCTTGAGGGACAAAATGGGGAAAATGCTCAAATAAGAAAGCCATCAGGAGAAGAGATTTGGAAAAGTTAGCGGCATCATAAAGACCTCAATATCTCTCAACATCTATATAGTAACGATCCATCCAGGAATAAAGATAACCAATAACTAAAGAAGTGAGAAGTACTGACCTCGCTCATGACAGCCTCAAAACTAATTTAAAAAGGAGCTCATGAGAAGAGAGTCTTCGAGTTTACTCGGGAACAAGAATCAACTCAGAAACGTAACCAGGAAAGTGGATAAGTGAGAGGAAGAGTGAATCTTGGGACCATCCTAACTTTTGAGGGATCTGCTAAAATTCTACTCTTTCGACGACAACTGAAAATCTCTAAACCAGTACCTCTGCCATTTGGTGAAAGAATGTTTGGTAAGTCCAGTTACATTTATAGACACATATTTCGAACACTCAACGAGTGCTACCTGAAACTCTTCCACCATCTTCTGCTCAAGGGGATCCTTATAGCCATCGGTAAAAACATGTTTCCCCAAAGAAAGTTGGGTCATACAGCTTGCAGACATCCTCCATACTAACAGTAAGCTCTCCCCATCCAGTTACAAAAGTATGAGATACCCTACTCTACCGAGACAATAAAAGGTTGAGGGTGGAGTTGTGTTTGTCCATAGTACAAGACCTCAAACTATCAACTGCAGTAAAGAGGCTAAGTCCCTTAAGGGTAGCCTTATAAGAAGGAACATCCAGAATATGGTCAACCCATGCAGCCCACTCCTCTAGGGCACCCCAACAGCTTTTATTTCAAAATTAGAATAAGGGAAGTCATCGCGATCAATCCTAACTCTGAGAATAGAATCGGCAAGAATAATAGGAGAATTAGTAGACTCACTTAACCCCGGATGGGGTCGCTCGATAACATTGGCAACAAACTTCTCCTTAAATTCAACAAGATAAGCCATGAAATTATCACTTGACCCCAAAAAAGGTGCACATTGATAGAGGCCAAAGTCCCTTCCCTGACGGGTGCGCATATAGTCCTCTTAATCTCGAGGAGAGGATGAATTAGTTGAGGAACTAGCAATAGCTACTGGTTCAAATGAGTAACCCACTGAGATAGAAGATTCAAATGAGGAACCCACTACATTGGTAGAATTTATTCATGGCAAGGAACCCCCTTTCTAAATAACTATCGCGAGGAACCCTCTTCAGTATCGTGTGGTTGCAAGGAACCCCCATTAGTAGGAAATCTTGCGAGGAACCCTCAATGGAATGAATTCCAGATAAGGAACCCAAGCACAAGGAACCCCTGAAAATAGCAAGTGAAAATGAGTAACCCCCATTAGTAGCTACTCTTACGAGGAACCCTCAGTGGCGTGAACTCCAAACGAGGAACCCATGCTTGAGGAGCCCCTATCAATACCATAAAACTATGAGGACCGCCCCTACATTAGTAACAGCCCTTGCGAGGAACCCTCTGAGGCATGAACTCCAGACTAGGAACCCAGAAGTGAGGAACCCTCCTTAATGGCATGTGGTCACGAGGAACCCCCAATAAATTCAGTTCCAAGAGAGGGACCTATGAGTGAGGAACCCTCCTCTATTACAGTAAGTGGTGAGGGAGCCATATAGGTCCTCGCCCCCAGATTCAACCCATCATCAATAGACATCCTCACTACAGCAGATTCAAAAACCAACCATTCAGAAGAAATGACCCCCAGTGGCAAGGAACTCGTGGTAACGTCGTTAACTAAAAATGAAATAAAATGGGTAGAAGTGACGGAATCACCTTGTGCAGTGGTTATTGTGGTGGTGCCAGTGGCCACCACCGTAGATATAGAAATAGAGATAGGTAAAGAGCATATCACGATGGGAATGACGGTGGCATCAACATCCGAAGAAGCAATAGGCAATGATGAAGACATTGATTGTATTTTGAAGAAGCTTGAAAGAAAAGGTTATGGAGTCTTTGGAAATTCTCTCACTAGACAACTCAAATCTCTACGAATGTTTTAAGAAGATGGTAAAAGTAAAAGATTTTATTCAAAATATTAACTTTTATATGAAAATGGGCAAACGTGTGGGAATACCAAAAGGTTGGCATATTTTTTCCCCCAATGATGAGATGATAGTTCCCTTACTGGCACGTGTCTTCTCGAGACCACAAAACCAAGAATGAAGGGACCGTACATTTAATGACCCTAAGGATAATGATGAGGAACCCTAGGGTCACTCAAAAAAAATATTATTAAAAATTGATGTTATGGCGTACAATGTCCTTTGGTTTTCCCAACACAAAAGACTTTTCATGAGGGGCTAATGTAGAAGGGTGCTTCAAGACTACCCAGTATACATTTTGGGGCGAGGGAACCCCCACAATCTCCAGAAAATATTAGGCGAGGAACCCTCAAGGCCCTCCTCCCAGCTTCTAGAAAATATTGGGGCGAGGGCCCTCAAGGCCCTCCCCCTCAAATTCTAGAAAATATTGGGGCGAGGGATTATCAAGGTCCTCCCCCTCAACCTCTAGAAAATATTAGGGCTAGGGACCCTCAATGACCTACCCCTAAAATTCTAGAAAAAATTGGGGTGAGGGACCCTCAAGGCCCTCCCCCTCAACTTCCAAAATTTTTGGGACGAGGGACCCTCAAGGCCCTCCCCCCCAACTTCCAGCATTTTGGGCGAGGGACCTTCAAGTCCCTCCCCCTCATCTTCTAGAGAATCTTGGGCGAGGGACCCTCAAGGTCCTCCCCACCAACTTCCAGAAAATATTTGGGCGAGGGACCCTCAAGGCCCTCCCCCTCAACTTCCAGAAATTCTGGGGCAAGGGACCCTCAAGTCCCTCCCCATTAACTTCCAGCATTTTGGAAGAGGTACCCTCAAGGTCCTCCCCATCAACTTCTAGAAAATAGACCAGAATGAGAGAGTGGCTACCATGAGTAACTCCTCATCATGAAAAGTCGTTATTTTAAAGAACAAAGGTACTAACACTTACTTTCTAGTACAGGTAGCCTAGTTGAGCTCGCAGGGCATATATAGGTCAGTTGGGATATATTGGGAGTTTTGGCTTGGCGGCTAAGGAAGAGGGTATACTGAGCAAGCTCAACCACTTAACACTTTAGGATTGAGAAAATACTAGTCAGAAGACCATAGGGTTTTACACAACTCACACCTAGTCATAACTGAAATGAGCAACCAAGAGGTTACTCACTAGAAATGAACTTTCCTTATAAAAAAATATTTTTTTAGAGAAAGGGGTCCTCAACCCCCCCTCCCCCGAAGAGAAATAGTTTTGGAGCGGGTGGTCCTCGAGGCCTCCTCTGTAAAGTTCACAAAGTTTGTACCAAAAGTTTCCATTTTTAAAGATATTTAGCAAATCAGATATTTTATCTCCATTAGGAGACATATTTTCTTTTGACTTTGGCTCACACCAGGTGGCACCTGTCACAAGACACATGCGGCTGCACACAGGTACGGACAAATGGTACATTTCAGACTTTGTCCCTCACCAACCCTCTCAATTTTGGTGCCCAAAAGTGCTAACTCAGCCATAGTACCCAACTATAAATAGGACACCTGGGCAAGGTCAAGTAATAATCATAGCTCAAGTTATACTGTTACTCTGTCAAAATCACACCAGGACTTCGTAGTATTCTCTCCTTGCTCTCTCTAGTGCCTAAGTGCCATGTTCGTTCACTCCTCACTAATAACCATCACTCTCAGTAGTTTCTAATGGGAAAAATTACCATAGTTTTGTGAAGTTCATCTTCTTGCAGGGAGTGAGTTCCAGCATGAGTTCCATTTTTACCAAAAGGAGAAGGTTTCACCAAAAGCTGCTCCAGAAGTTCTTGAGAACCTTGAAGGCAGAGTTCATTTAAGTGGGCCATGCCTCACCCGATTCAGCATCTTACCAGACCCTAGTCACACTACCCTCTTATAGTTTCTGAGTTTCAACACCGATTTGTTTCACTTTCTGGGTTTATTTAACATACGGACTATTCTTGAGTTTTAGGTTCATAAACGAGCCAATCTGTTTGGTAATAAAAATATCTAAATAAATTTTGAAATCGATTTTGGATGCTGATTTCGAAATCGATTGGAGAGTTGAGTTCTTATCTTGTTTTCAAACAATCTGATTAAGTGTAATGAGTTTGGGTTTGGGTATTTCTAATATTTGGGTTTGAGTTTTCTAAATGATCTTGTTTTACATAAAAAGGATTTGAGTTTTGATATACTCAACCTAAAGTTGTTGGATCAAAAATCAATCTAAGATCTGAGTTTAAATTCTCCGATCTGATTTCAGTTTTGGAACCTACATTATCCATTTTTGTGTTTAGGAAAAAACGAGCTGAGTTTTTTTTAAACAGTCTTAGTTGAGTTTTTTTTTACGATCCGTTGAGTGTTTTTTTTAAAACAATCTAAGTTTTTGGTGACATGTAAAATGATTTTGTTTTTTAAATATTTGTTCAATATTATTTAACTTGCATGAAGTTATATGTATTGTTGTTTACGAGCATTGAATGTTTATTGGAGTTTTCTTCTTTAACAGTTGTACCTTTAGTAATGTTATGTGCTAGAGTTATTATTATTTTTTATCATACCTGTATAATTTTAACTTATTTTTTACTTTAATGTTAGGACATTTACTTAGTGAAGTAATTTGGTAGAGTATTTAGTTAAGTAACTTTTTAATTAGTTAATTAATTTGTTGGCTCTACCATTATCGGTGCCCAAGCCCGGATGTGAAACAAGGTGCGTTAATGTCAGGTTGACAGCCGATTGTAAAATTCATGTCAAATATTGATAATGGATTCTCTAGTTATAAGTAGAAATACAAGTAAAAATAAATTACATAAAATTAGATTTGGTAAGTGGACTTTAGGAACACTAACTGGCAAGTGCAAAGAACTTATGGATACCTTAAAATGAAGGAAAATCAATATAGCATGCCTACAAGAAACTAAATGGAAGGGTGAAAAGGCTAGAGAGATAGGAGAAGGTTATAAATTATTTTACTTGGGAGGGAGAGATAATCGCAGAAATGGAGTGGGTATTATTTTTTATCACTATATGAAAGATATGGGGGGATAGATTAATGAGTATTAAGATAATATTAGATAAAACAATATTGAATATCATACGTACTTACGCGCCCTAAGGAGCTTTAGATGGAAATATGGCCTCATTCTTCTACTTGCTTCAATTAATGCCAATGCCTATTTCTCCAGCTTTGGGTACCTGATTTCCGCACCTCGGAAAGCCTTACTTGTGTAATAGATTGGTTTCTTGACTCCATTCTCCAATCTGATCAATGCTGAACTGACTGCATTCTCTGATACTGCCAGATACAAGTACAACTTCTCTCCTGTTATTGGCCTGGACAATAATGGAGGTGCTCCCAAATACTTTTTCAAGTCTTGAAAGGCCTTCTCACATTCATCAGTCCACTCAAAAGTTTTTTGAAGTGTTTTGAAGAATGGGAGGCATTTATCAGTTGCTCAGGACACAAATCTGTTGAGCGCTGCAACTCGTCCTGTAAGACTCTGCACTTCTTTCTTCGTAGTTGGAGATCGCAGCCCTAAAAGAGCTTTGATCTTCTCTGGATTTGCCTCAATCCCTCGTTGGTTGACGATGTATCCGAGGAACATTCCTTCTCGTACTCCAAAGGTGCACTTCGTCGGGTTGAGCTTCATTTGGTATTTATCCAGTTGATCAAAGGTCTGAGCTAAGTCAACTAGATGATCAGCAGCTTTCTTGCTCTTTGTCAGCATATCATCGACATAGACTTCCATGTTGCAACTGATTTGTTCGGTGAAAACCTTGTTCATCAGCCGCTGGTATGTCGCTCCTGCATTTTTCAAACCAAAAGGCATAACATTATAGCAATAAGTTCCCCTAGGGGTAATAAAAGAAGTACTTTCCCTGTCTTCAGGTTTCATTTTGATCTGGTTGTAGCCAGAGTAAGCATCCATGAAGCTGAGCAGCTCATGTCCCGAGGTAGCATCCACTAGTTGATCAATTTTGGGCAATGGAAAATGATCCTTTGGGCATGCCTTGTTAAGATCGGTGAAATCAACACACATTCTCCATTTATTGTTTTTCTTTTTTACCATCACCACGTTTGCCAACCAGTCTGGATACTTTACGTCTTCAATGAATTGGGCTTTCTGGAGCTTCTCGACCTCCTCTTGTATAGCCTGATTCTTCTCGGGGCTAAATACCCTTCTTCTCTGCTTTACAGGCTTGATCTCCTTATTCACATTGAGCTCATGACATAAGAAGTTTGGATCTATTCCTGGCATGTCTTCATGACTCCACGCAAAAGTTTTCTTCCTATTTCTCAAGAAAGTTATCAACTCCTGTTTTATTGAAGCATCCAACGTAGAACCTATCTGGGTTACCCGTTCAGGGTGCTCGTCGTCCAGAATAATATTTTCTGTAGATTCCACCACCTGTCCTTTTACAAGTTGGGATTCATCTCGAGGATCCAGTGTTTCAATTTCTGTGCCTTCATCCACCTGGTAGGTAGTAGTCTTTTTTCTTGAATCTTCAAGTTCCTCTTGCTCGGCAGACGAATAATAGCATTCCCGAGCTACTTTCTGATCACCTTTCACAACTCCTACTCCAAAATTTGTTGGGAACTTTAAGCACTGATGCATTGTAGATGGAACTGCTTCGAACTTCTTCAAACCAACTCTTCCCATGATGATGTTGTAGGCTGACTGCACATTCTTATCCATCACAAAGAAGCGTATTCTCTCTGTTCGACAAGCAGGCCAAGTTCCAATGAATATGTCCAACTTGATCGTCCCAAGTGGAATAACTTTCTCGCCAGCAAAACCCAGGAGGGGTCTGTGATACGGTTCCAATTGAGATAATTTTAAATTCAAGCTGTCAAAGCATGAATAGTACATGATGTCTGCCGAACTTCCATTATCTACCAACACCCTTGAAATCACTACTTCCTTCATCCTCATTTTGATCACCAGAGGATCGTCGTGAGGATAAATAACACCTGCTAGGTCGTTTTTTGAAAAGCCAATGACCAGCTTCTCTTTGTTTACCTTCCTCAGACGATCGTCCTCGGCTAGATTTATTCGCTGAATATATGAACAAGCTTGAGCCTCTCCAAGGTAAGCCTTTCTTTCTGCAGTAAGGTCTCCTCCTCCTGCATCTCCTCCTGTAATGACATTACAATCAAATGACCCAAAACGTATAGAAAATACCTCTCGTTCTGGCTGTCTTGGTTTCTTGGGAAGGTCAGGGTCATCATCTGGATCATCTTCATGGTTTCTCTTCTTTTTCCCTTCTGCTCGACGAGGAGATCTAGACCTCTCTCTAGTCCGGTCGTTATTTTTTCTTTCACCTCCCCGATCAACATATTTTACTAGTTTTCCTCTTCGGATGAGTGTTTCAATCTCGTTCTGAAGAGCTATGCAATTTTTGGTCATGTGACCATGATCTTTATGAAACTCGCAATATTTATCCTTACTCCTCGAATAAGGGTCTGACCTCAGTTTCTTTGGCCATTTTACCTCCTCGTTGTTCTTGATTTCTTCCAAGACATGATGAATACCCATTTTCAAAGGAGTATAATTGTGGTATTTCTTCAGGACTTCCCATGATGATTTATTATTTCTGGAACGTTTGTCACCGCCATTGCCCTTATGCTCTTTATTTTTAGACTTGTCGACGTCCACCTTGGTGTCTTTATCCATATTCTTCTTTGCAGCCATAGGTTCCTCGGTGTTCATGATTTTGGCCGCTTTTGCCATCAACTCTGACATAGTTTTAGGTGGATCTTTCGCCAAGGTGTAATACAATTTATTAGGCAACAACCCACTCATCAAGGCGGTGATTGCTGTCTTTTCTTCGTAATCTATGACTTCCAGCTTCTCGTTATTGAAACGAGTTATGTAATCTCTAGTACTCTCACCAGATTTTTGTCTAACACTTAATAAGTGTGCTACTCGTTTTACTGGCTTTGCTCCAAAATAGAAATTGACAATAAACAACTCGGCCAGCTGAAAGAAAGTTGAAATCTTACCCCTAGGAAGATTGTTGTACCATATCTGGGCAGCTCCAGTAAGAGTTACTGAGAACGATCTGCATCTCATCTCGTCAGGGACAACATAGATATCGGCAGCAGCTTGATATTGCTCTATGTGAAGAACAGGATCTGTCTTTCCATCGTATTTGGGGGTCACTACAGGTGCTTTGAACTTTGACGGTGTAGGAAAATTCACAATGGCCAGTACAAAAGGTGTTCCTCGAACAAAAGTTCGTTGTAGGGGGTTCTTTGCTTTGGCCATTTCTCCCAATTTATCCTCCAACCGTTGGAGAGATCCTTTCCACGCTTCATTTCCTTCCTCGGGCCTATTGGTTCGAGCAATTGATCGTTCTGATGTAGCTTCTTCAGATCTATCTTGACGAGCAGCTGGTCGTGATTGTGCTGATCCTTCTCTTAGATCTGATGGTTGTCGAAAACTCCTCGACATGGTCTTAGGTGGACTCCTATTCCTCCTAGGGCCTAATCGACTGAAAGGAGACACCCTACTCAGTCTTTCTAAAGCACTGGGTCTTTCTGGAGAGAGGGTGATATGTTGATCAGTATCTGTAGCCCTTATTGACGAAGTTCGCCCAGGTTGATAAGAGAAATCATCAGACTCCTCATTGCGACGTGACTCAGTATGCCTGGATCGTGAAGAAAGTAAATAAGTTTGCCTCTGACCACTTTGCTGTCCTGAACGTGCAGGTGCACCACCATGAAGGGTTTGTATGAGTTGCCTCATTATTTCTTGCATGGCGGTTTGTCCTTGAGCCAGATTTGTCATAATCTCGGCCAGATCTGGAGGTGCAAAGGGATTTGAAGGATTTCTAGCATTTCCAGTGTTTCGATTGCTAGATTCTGGGTTATCCGCCATTGATGATGAATGATTTGTGGTGAAAAACGATAATAATAAATCGTTCCCACAGACGGCGCCAATCTGTTGATGTAAAAAATTAGATCGCTCTAATTATTAATTCACAGATAAATAAAATGAGACAAAGATTTTTAAAGTGGTTCAGCCTTATAAGAATGGCCTACGTCCACTGTTATGTTATTGCTGAGTGTTTTGGGAATTCTCGATTACAAGATCTATCAAGAAATTCCGATCCCTTTGAATGAGGGTGATACAAGGTATTTATAGCCCTTAGGCTGTACATGAAAGGGTTGATACATTAAATGATATACATATGAAATGGTAATACATTTAATGCAGCGTGTGCGTCAAGATGATAAACATTCAATGAATAATTGAACTGTTGATTATCTGGCAATTAATGTTATGGCCGAGATGCAGCTCGGACCGCCTTAGTTGCTCGTTGCTCAGGAGTTCCTCGGAGTATCCTCGTTGCTCGGAGAGAACATGAGTTGGTCGGGGAAATGAACTTCCTCGTTGCTATTGTGCCAAGTAGATTGACACGTGTCTTCATATTATTCGTCCATATCAGTATATTAATTTTGGTATCAATAATAAAGAAGGAAGGCAATGATCACTCGAGGGAGCTCCCACGAAGACCTTCTGCAAACATTCCTTGAACGACCCCCTCGAAGGCCAAAGTTATTTGAATGATGATATCTTGTAATATAGAGTATAATGTATTTGATTATGCGATTCATTTATTAAGAAAGCTTTCTTTATAATATGGGTGAAGTTGTTCGGTACCCTCGAGGGGTTATGCCTGGCAGGGCATAGGAGAGCTCACATTCTCTATCGAACGATCTCCTCTTGGGAACCTCGTAGGGACATGGTTTAGAGGATTAAAAGCATGGTAAAATTGAGAATGCAATAACTAACCCTCTTGGAACACTTGGGAAAGACTTCATCTAGTACAAATGGTTGCTCGAGCCACTTACAGCCAAGCAACCATGATTCAAACCTATTCAGGGTAACCTCCTCGAGGGACCCCAATTTTGTTTCTTTAGCTCAGAAATAGGTCTTAGCTAACAAAAAAAATATTAAATCCCTTAATACCACTTCAAGTTATACATCATCTGTATGATTGAAGTGATCACACATCTAGTGGGGTCAGTGTTCATCCACTTTATGACATCATATCATCAGACATTCAGGAACTCGAAATCATAGCACTCAATTGAGATTATCCTTAGGATGACAGACCTAGGCCACCAAACTTAATTTAATAGACGTTCTAAGGCAAGCCTTTGAGTTGTCACGTCACGTCCCTTATTAATGCCACCATGCTTCTAACAGGTTAGGCGGTTTCCCTCCAAATTATAATATCCCATGCATTTAATGCAGTATCTTGGATATTAATGCCATGATACTTTAGAATTTAATGCTGATCAATCACATTCAATACCAATAAGGTTACTCGAGTAATATTGCCTTTATATAAATAGTTCAACCAAATAGTTTACGAGCACAACAATCTTGATATCGAATTGTTGTTGGATTTTCCTCATACACGAGAGCTTACGTGAGAGAACATTTATTTTCCGAACATTCTCCTTACATCCATTAACACCCATATCATTGAGCATTAACTGAGTTTGAGGTTCCTGCCTTGCCTTTATTATGCTCTGAGTGCTTACTCTTTCTCCCTCTGACCAAGTTACTTGTTGGTCCCATTTGTTTACTGTGTCCCAATGCATTTATGGTGTAAAGATCTTATTTAATACTAGCTTGAGTATTTAATGTTGTTGTCTCTCTCTAACTTATATTTACGATCAATATTTAATATTGTCCTGTGCATTAATCACGATCTTGATAAGGGGTTATGCCTCGCTTGGTACTAATTGTATTCCAAGAACCCACTTCTTACAATATATATATTTTATGCACGCACGTATAATTTATATGCATGTGTTTACTTTGCATGTGCGTTACTTTTTTACTCTTTTAAAAAACAAGTTTACCAAAAGCACAACAATATTTAATAACAAAAAAACTAAATTTAAATTATGTATTTAAAAATAGTTTTCTGACTACATAACGAAACGGGCCCTTAGAGTTCGGCCACTATTATTTCTTTTATTTTATATTTAATTCCTAATAATTTTACATTTTGGAATTTCATTCCCCGCATGACTTTTAGTTAGAGTTTTTAATAGGCATATCATATCGAAATTGTGTTGTGTTTAAGACATATATTAAGGAGTTATGTATTTTGACCAAATGGTTGCATCCAAATATATTTCTCTAAGTTATCAAATAATCATTGAGGTTTCATGCCTTGGTCCTACCCTCAATGGGTCACGACTTGAATTTCTCACATTATTATTATTATTATTAATTATTAAAAATATCAAATTAAGGAAAGCTTACCCGCATCCAAATATTTTATGAGTTTAAATCACATTTTAAAAAAACAACAAAAGGTAGTATTCTAAATACTATTTTTTGCTTTTTGAACTCAGAATCTTTCATTCTCTATATTTAATTCATTTATACATTAATATATAATACTAATACAATAAATACTATGTGTATAATTATAATAAATAAAAATTATGTACGTATATGTACATAAAATTACGTATATGTACGTATTATTAAAATACATAGTATATTAAGATCTATATGTTTTATAATATTATCAATATATACATGATACTTATATGTAGTTTTATGCATGTTTGTAATCATATAAAATATGCATATAGTACATATGTATTAAATAATATTATAAATCCATATATGTATATCGTTTTACTAGGTATATATATATATATATATATATATATATATATATATATATATATATATATATATATATATATATATATATATATATGTGTGTGTGTGTGTGTGTGTGTGTGTGTGTGTGTTATGTATTATGTATTATGTATGTATGCATGTATGTATGTATGTATGTATGTATGTATGTATATGTTTTTGTATCATGCATGTATGTGTGTATTATGTATATATGTGTGTGTATATGTATATATTATGTACACATACATGTATAATATATATACGCATGTTTACCCTTCAAGTGTGTTAGCTTTTACTATTTAAAAAAATAAGTTTACCAAAAGCACAACGATATTTAATAACACAAAAAACTAAATTTAAATTATGTATTTAAAAACAATTCTCGAACAACATAACTAAACGTTCCCTTAGAGTTTGGCCACAATTAATTCTTTCATTTTATACTTAATTCCCAATATTTGAACTATTTGGAAGGTGCTAATGGGCATGTCATATCGAAATTGTGTTGTGCTTAAGGAATATATTAATGAATCATGTATTTGACCAAATGGATAAATCCCAATATGTTTCTCTAAATTATCAAATAATCATTGAGGTGTCATACATCAGTCTTACCCTCAATGGGTCACAACTTGACTTTCTCAAATAAAATATATTATTATTAAAAACTATCAAATTAAGGAAAGCTTATCCTCATCCACGATCTATTTTGGTACTTGTCCATTAATTAATGCTTAGCATTTTAATCAATTCGTTAAATCCACAAGAGATAATTAAGCGTGAACATAATGAAGACCACAATGTATTATTTGAATATTGTAACTATTTGATAATTATATACATAACCATTCATTACTCAAATACATCATAAAATAAATTATAACTACGAGTACACACACCTAACATATTTGTCATTATTACATTTACTAAAATGAAAAGAAAAATCTCTTAGTCTAGTGTGAGTACAATTATTATCACAATAAGAAATCTAGAAAGTAATATCAAGATGAAAAACAAATGATCACACACCCAGCACCAAAGATACGTGGTTCGGCAACTTGCCTACATCTACGGAGAGGGTACTGTTCTCTATCAGTGTCTCTCAAATAATCGAAGTTACATTCTTTTACCCCAGGTCAGGGTTTACATTTTATAGTTATGAAAATTAGTGATTAAATTGTACAAGTAACTCAATCAACTTGTGGATAGCTCGTAGGTATTCTTGAATATCTCCCGAGATTGTTGGTAACCGATTTGAGTCTATCTCTATACATTTGAGCACATGTCAAATACAAGAATCTAAAATAAATATCTTAATTGGGTAGGGCAGTCCACTTTGCGCACTGGGTTAGTCGGCTACATTTTTGGGCTTGAATAAATAAGCCCCCACAATTTCCCCTAAAATCTTTGGGCTAAAATGTTGGGCCAATAGATTTTAAGTGAGTTCAAGACCCAAGGCCCGAACTTTTAAAACCGTCATGGCATTTTTGTAATACTCTTAAATAAGTGGGGGTACGCTGGTCCGAGCAGATATATGAAGCGCTAGGATCTTTATTGGGAACTGCACTTGATCATTAGTGAGAAGTTCAAACTGGTTTTATCACTTTCAATCGTCATTTTTCCAATCGTTTCCTCTTCTTGAACTCGCGTTTTATCCTCTCTCTGACCCTTCATATTTTCAGAGCTTTCTTCGATTATTTTTACTTGTAAGTTCCTCTAATCTGCTCCTTTTATTCACCATTTTAGTTAGACTTCTTTGTTTCTTAAAATCTTTTCTTCATGCATCTTCTTAATCGTAAAATTGTTGCGGAGTTTAAAAAATCATATATTATTCCTGAGTGGGTGGAAATCGACTGTGTCCCTATGCCCAGAGATGTCCGGGACATAGAAGATGGACACTGGATCCACATTTTTCTTGTAGTTCAGGGCGGATCAACTTATTACCCAAACCCTTTATTGTTGAAATTCTTCAGTTATTTTGAGGTTGTCCCTTCTCAATGTTCCCCAAACACTTGGAAAATAGTGAACGGGGTACATAGAATAAATGAATTATATGGGACCAATTTAAGGCTCCCTGAAATTTGTTACTTCTATGTCTGGTCATGCACTACCAATGGTGTTCTGTACCTGAAGGCCAGGAAAGCTAAGAGGCTTTTGGTAGTAAACATGCCTAACTCCTACAAAGGGTATTGGGAGTAGGGTTTCATTACCAGGATTGGGCAATATCCTCCCATACCTGAGGGCGAGAGGTATCGAGGTCATTTCACTACACCAAAAATAGGAATCTGGCACGGTTTAAAACTGTTCCAGATCAAATCTGGCACAGTTTTGAACTGTGCCAGAATCAGGTGTTTCAAAATGGCCATTTTTTCTGGCACGGTTTAAAAGTGTACCAGATTTGACCAAACAAGAACACTTTTGGCACACTTTTAAACCATGCCAGAATTTGATATTTCTGGCACACTTTTGAACTGTGCCAGATTGAGTATATTTTAGTACACTTTTGGCACAGTCAAAACCATGCTAAAATTTGATACCCTTTTGGCACGGTTTTTAACTGTGCCAAATTTTTGGATTAGTAAAAAAAAATAAGTATAAATAAAATTACCCAAAAAATCGGAAACTTTTTCATTATTTTTCGTACATTTATAAACCTAGTAATTTAAAACCTATTTTAGCATAACAAAAATTCAATAATAATACAAAGCCCGCACGACAAAAATAGTACAACAACAATACAAATAGTCTGTAACACTAATACACATCAAAACAATAAGCCCAATAAAAATTAATTGCTTAAATTCCATTAATAGAAAATTCATCTCAATACATATGAAATTCATCTCAATACATGAGGCAATTTGGGAAATCTAAGAATTGTTCATCTCAATACATATTTTTTACCACGGAATGTTCTAACTTAGAAGTCAATTTTTGGATAGACCCATCATGAGAAAATCGAGTATATCTTCTCTAGAAGTGATGAGTCCAATTAGTCTTTCACCAACACTTTCTAGGGATGAAGAAATAATCTGAAAGTAAGAAGAGAAGATTTTTAGTTTGAAAAATGAATCCATTAAAAATAAAACTGAGAAGAAAATAAAAAGTCAAAAGCCGGCATAATATTAATGCTACTGTGAATCAACACTGCACAAATGAATTAAACAAGTATGTCAGGATGATCCAATACTTCATATGCTCAAATTAACACTGCATATGCTCAAGTCATCCATTGAGTGTAACAAAATGGCGTATAATTTTGGGACAGAGGTAGTATAGTTGTTTGATGAACAACTGAGAAAGAGGATGCTGTGAGAGCATAATGAATTAGAATTATTAAGATATATATAGATGGTTGCAACATATTATAAGGTCATAGATGTGTCAACTTAAACACCAATAAAACCATCGTCTCTGGAGGTTCAAAACCAATACATAACACGCTATGTATTTGGTGAAAAAATGACCATTGTTGGAAGTGTGAATCAATTTTCTTGGGGTTAATTACTAATTTTGGAAACATTCACAGACTTTTGAATTAATGGACACAATTTTTTATCCAAACTTTAATGTTTCCAAATTAGTCTTATGGTTCTTAAACAGTGAACACCAAAATATATTTTGCCTAGGCAAAATAGATTTTGGTCCTGATTTGTTTTCAACACCCCCTACCTGGTCAAAACCCAAACACACGCACACACTCCCCACCTGCTCACACCCCCATTCCAAAACCTACACACCCCATATACAAATTGCCCCCACTCATCTTCCATATACCAGCTACACTCTCATCCAACCAAATACCCAAACTCCCTACCCCTGCTACCCAACCAGAAAACCCATACCTTACAACCTCGCGCCCGTATCCCTGCTTCCCCTACCCATTGTCACCCACAACCATACCCCCGTGTGACCCTACCAGCCCCAAACGCACCTCCTACATAACTACTTAACCCCCTACTGATACCCCCCGTTGATACCATACATGTCCACCCTACAACCTACCAAATATTCATACATGCTGATACCCCCAGCTTATGGTTATCACCAACAACAAGGGGTTGTTTCTTGACCCCTAAGACGAACACACATTTGCGACAATACAGATTCATTTAGCTGGCATGATTACATGAACTCGCTCACAGTGTTCAACTCTTATAGCCTATAAAAGCCATAAAATTAATGAAGGTTTGTCATTCAGAGAATTCTCATTTCGAGATAACACATAAATAAAACAACAGAGTTTAATTGAAATCAAACACAACTACATTATTAATATTCTAACATGGGGGTAGATAGTTCAGACTTTAGATCCTTCAACTAACAAAAATAGTGTTAAAATGTATATCTATAGAATGTACTATACCACAATAAAGCTGGGATATAAGAAAATTCAAGTCTTATTTACTATCTGTAATTATATAATGAAGTGAATAAATTAGAAGAACATTAGGGCCTCTACAAGTGACAGCATTACAAACAATACAATAAATGTAAGCAAAATGAGGGTGACTATTAGAACTAAAATTTGATTTGGAAAAAAGACACATCAGAAGACACCGCTTCATCAAATAAAGTTTTCTAAATCGAGGTCATATTATAATTAAACTTTAAACAAAATTGTTTAGTGCGAATAATGTCCTTTACACTACATTTGAAACATAGATACAAATTAGTTATGAGCATTTAAATTAACGTTGAAGGACAAAAAAAAGAGCAGCAACTTGGGTGCTTCAAAGAAAAATCAGAAACAACACCAACCTGTTCTGGGTCAGAGTACAGGACAAACCCAAGGGCTAGAATAGTAGTCCTCAGAACATCATCGCTCACATCTGATACAACAAAGTACATCAGTTAGTGGATGTCCTTGTTGTTTGTTGTCCCATTGTATGCCAATGCCAATGTATAAATGCCACCATAACGTAGAATAGGGTCTTGATCCCGAGTCATCTATTCAATTAAGGTGTCTACTTCTTCTCTTCCATATACTGTGAGGGCTTTCCCCAATGCCAATCCCCTACAATGTGAAAATTTTAAATGAGAAATAGGAAACACTGTAATAATCATATACTATGAGGGTTGTTTCCAATGCCAATTCCCTATAATATGAAATTCTAAAATAGATGTAACTATTATAACAGTTATATGTGTTAAAATAGATATAACTGTTATAATTGTTATAACAGATATAACTGTTATAACAGTTATATATGTTTTATAACACCCATGACATTTTTTTAATGCTCAATGGACTCAATGCACGTTCATTTTCTGTTATAGTAGGGTACAAGAACGTAGATTTCATTTTAGTATCTGAATTCAATAATTACGTAATCAAAAACATAGATTAGTATCTAAATTCAACTACTGATTTGAATGATATGTCACCTATTATAGAGGCTTTCCAAGTTGAAGAATAATCTTTAAAAAGTGGTCATGAAACAGACATTTGAATTGGAGCATGATTTCCCAAGTAGAAGGACTCTTTAAGCAGTTGAAATTTTTATATTTCACTTTCATGAATTTAGACCACAAAAAAGAGTTTTCATGCCATTTCCACCAGTATTTCAAGTCTGTTGGTTTAGAGACATCATATAGGTAGAGATACCTAAACATCTAGCCTCCTTATTTTTGCAAATTTCTGACCAGTAAACCCAGTGGTGCTTCCAACCATGTGATTCATCACCACCCTAAAAAAATTTAGTAAATAATTTATGAATATGATTAATGACTGCTTTGGGAGACTTTGAGGCTGATAGAGTACGCTAGAGCTAAGAACATGTTTGATCAGGGTAAGCTTTCCACCACTAGAAAATAGATTATTTTTTGAATAAGAGCGGCAAAGTAATCTATCTTCATATTTCCATAAAACAATAAAAATCCCAAATATGTTAGCGGCTGGTTTTAAAGTTTAGACCAACATTATAAGCAATATATATTCTTCTAAATCTAGGGGGAAAATGCTGAGTAGTGGATGATGACTTATTAGAATTAATTATCTGGCCAGTATCAAGATCACAACACTTAAGGAACTGCCACTAGGTAAAGGACTTCCATAAAAGGATTGCCACTAGGTAAAGAGAAATTCATAATAGTCTCATTCCTGAACTGATAATCCAGACCTCTTGATAATAGCTCAGCAAATAGCGCAAATAAGGAAGGATAAATGGGGTCTCATTCCTAATCTCATAGATGTTATATATGCCAAACGAGATAGTTGGTGGTGGAGCATGATTATAGAAGCATAAATTCTAAATATAAGTAGAGATTTTGCATATTTGTACCATAGAGGGAAATACTTCGAAGCAAGGTGGCGTAGGTGGAAGAGGATCTTGTGGAGAATCCTCTTGTCCGCATCCTTCGTAACCGTATATGTACCTCACAAGAAATAAAATTAAAAATTAATAACTAAATGTTAAATTGGAAAATATAGATGTTAGCGTCCAACATAAATTAAACTAACCTTTCTTTAAGTGATCCATAATCGAGTCCCGAATGCTCATTTTACTGAAGCTATAATCATCATCCATGATAAAAATATTTGATGCAAAGAAACAAAGGATGTGATAATAATATTTTATCCCAACACCACAAAAGTAAATATAATATGCAAACAAACAAAAAACAAAGATAGCAGTTATATTGTCAGAAGTGATAGTTACTTTTACACTTGCGACTACAATAGTGGATGCAATACCTAATTAGCACCAAGACAACTATTTTAACGATGTAAGAGCTCCATGTTCATCAAACACATTACCACAAAAGTTATAAAAGTTGACTCAATTACATCATTCGTCGGTGTCACCAATGGGAGGACAAAGGTCATCGAGCCAATACATAATTCCATTTTTACCAACATCTTCCAAGTTCTCACAATGAGCTTGTTTTCCACCCCAAACTGGATACTTGGGCACTTTGATGTCATCGAGTAAAACTTACACTTCATTCTTTCTCAACGTACGGAAGTGAACGGTCGAGGAGGCTCCTGGTTGCTTTTTCCTCCCATAACCAACAAGTTCACGCGTATGGGATAGTATTTTGCATTCAATTAGAGAGGTGAAATTTGGAACCTCGAATGCAGGGGAGGAAAGAGAACACGAAGGAGCCGCAGTGCCTAAAGTAGGTAAGTCCTGAATGTTGTGTCCAACACATGAAAATTTCCCAGTTTTGAAGTCAGTAATGAATTCTGATAATGAGGACTTTATCCCCTCTATGTCACTCCTTAGGTGATCAACATGATCCTTCCAATTTCCGATGTCCTCTTTCACCCTCTTTAAGCATTTCTCTAGAAAATGCTGACCTTAATATAGCGGTTCGCAAAATTGTGGACCCAACACAATGAACACGTCCTCACGTATACTTTCCAAAAACCTCAAAAATAGGCCCGGCATCCAAGGTCTCCTCCTGACCACTCGCTTTGTATACATCTAGAAGCAATTGAATTTGGTCATGTACAAAAATATATTAACATTAGGTTTGATAATACGATACTTTTTTTAGACAAAACGAACATCAGAAAATTTAAATTACCACAAATATTTTATCATGAGGGGCATAACCACCTCCTTTGACTATATGAGTTGCCAACCACAATTCAGCACAAGTGGGTGCACGCCCATGCTTCTTTCTCCAATTCTCTGAAGCTTGGGCATAACCATGACGACCCGTGTTATGAGTTATATTTCTCACACAATTTTGTTTAGTCTCTTTGTTCTTTCTTTGCAAAGTTTTTTGAACCTCTAAAGCTTCATTATTGCAAAACACCTCCCAGTCCTCAGATTTGACATTTCGTGGAACTTTATCCTTCCACTTTCCAACATCACCATCCTTCAAATTAACCCTTAGCTTTGACTTGAACTTTTTCCAAGCATCGTTCGCTTTTTTCATAAAAAATTTCTTCTGACTTTTGTGCACATCTAGGAACTCTTTCTACAATATATGAAGAAATAAAATTAAAACATCACATAATTGAATTTACTAACTATTACATTATTTGGAATAGAAAGGAATAGTATACCATTATTGATGACCAAACTGAGTTCTTATATCGCACATCCACTTGTTTCCAACTCGTATAAGAAATGGGAACATGTGTCCTTGCTAAGTCTCCCAACCTGGTTGAGAGTGTATATGAATATTCACCAACTAGAAGGCCGTGCTCTTTAAATTTTAATTTCTTAGCGGAAGAGTCATCACCTACTCTTGAAGCACCTGGAGCAACCTTAGAACGAGCGGTTGATATAGGTGTCACCCCATTTATTGACAATTGCGAAGTATCACCAATATGAGACATTTATCTGGAAAAAAGTGACTATTGGACACCAAGATAATCAGAATAAACATTACAAGAATATGTGTTCAAATAGACACCAGTATAATACATGTTCAAACATCAGTAAACATAGAATTATAAGTTCAAACAACCACACCTGTATTAAATGTTCAAACAACAATAAATTATTAAATGTTTACAACAACAACAAACGGAATAAATAGAATATTACCCGTTCAAAATAACAAAAAATATAATATTGCATATTCAAAAACAAGTTCAGAACTAAATCATTGCACTAGAAATCCATGTCCAAAAGCTCCAATAATTTATCATTTTCCTCGAGAATGGAGTCATACATCGTAAGGTCAATATCAATCGCATCTATTTCTTTTGTCAGTCTCTTGGGAGAGTGTAAAATAACTGACCACCCCTACAACTTTACATCTTGACAATAAAATACTTGACTGGCTTGAGATGCAAGGATGAACGGATCATCGTGAATGGTATTTTTACTCACGAGATTACTAAGATTCACCATCACAAATTTTGAGTTGGGTTCAACTTTATAAGCATTCTTATCATCAACATCCACCCAATCACAATAAAAGATAGTATGTGTGAACTCAATGTAATTGAGGTCGAGTATTTGTCTAATAACTCCATAAAAGGTTGTCATAACCCCCTTCTTATTAAATTCCTTAGTGGATACACCACTACTCTGAAAGTTATGATTCTCTTCATGTCCAGAAGTATAAAAGGTGTACCCATTGCATTGAAATTTCTCATAACTGGTAACCCTATGGAGCGGACCATCAGCATATGGAAAAATTCCCATATCATTAAATCTTGAGGCCTATAAGGAATTGATAATTTTTTAAAGTTTCATTAAAAATAATTACGGTTGATAAAAAAGTACATGTATAAATAAAGACTTGCCTCGTTCCTTAGTCAAGGGATGAAATCATAAATTCTATGCCTCGATTGAGTCTCAGTTACCACTAATTTTCTACAAGAAATTAGTTTTAAAATTAAAAAATATCACATTACAATCAATTAATATGAATTAACATAGAACTAAGTGTGTACCTTCTCCATTCATCAACACCATCGCATTGAGATAAAACCCATCTTCGCACTTGCTCATATTGTACATTATTTAAGATCATGTAATACCCCGTAATTTTATTGATTTTATTTAAGGGATTAATGGAATTAAATGAGAATTAATTGGAAATTAATCCGGGTATAAATACTAGCGAGATGTGAGTTGGTATTTGATTATGATGTTAAAATTTAATATTTTCGAGTATGTATGGTAATACATGAGTATTGAAAATACTAAAGTTGTCGCGAGACTGAAATACGATAATTTGGAAATTTAGTTGGGACGCGCGTGTCAGTCGTGTCGGAACGAAATTATTTAAATTAAAAAGTGAATTTTATTTTTATCAACCTAATGGTCATTTTGAGTGCGCCAATGTGCCCGGAAGGGTCGAAATAGTCAGAAAACACTAGGCGGGTGTTTAGTTTGGGTCTCGGGGCATTTTTAGGCCAAACCGGCAACCTAGAAGGGTATTTTGGTAATTTTAAAAATATGGGAATTAAAACCCACGAATTTTAGGGTTAAATAAAATATTACTAATGAACCCACTAAGTCCATTATCAGCATTAGGTGAGTTAGAGGGCTACGGGAGTTAAAGGGAGAGTTTGAAGAGGTTCCAAAAGAAACCTCCAACCACCATCACCATCATTGGGAGAATTTTGTAGAGAAAGGGGAGAAATCAACCTTCATTCACCAACATCAATTCAGAAGAAACACATGTGAGGCAAGTGATTTGATATTTTTAAGTGCATTGAATATTTCTTCCATGTTTAGTGTAAGAACTATGTTGTCTTGAAAGTTTTGAGGAAAAACTAATGAAATTGTTGGAGAAACTCTAAATTTGGGATAGGATTTGCATGTAGAATGACTATGGACGAATTTAGTATTCGAAGACTTAAATATGATGATTTAAAAATGGATTTATGATGAGTTATTGGGCACAATCAAATTCTGGGTTCATGTTCATAGGGTTTGGGGTAATATTTGGGGATTTATGTCGATTACATGTTGATTTGGAGGATTTGACCCCAAAAATATGTTAAGAAATGACCTAAGGCGATTTAGAGAAGTTTAAGAACATTAAAATGCGATTGGAATGATCTTAGGGTGAATTTAGAGAAGAGAAAAATTGAGAAAAACGAATTGGGAAATTTTTGGGCACAAATTGCCATCTCGTTAGAAGACCTGCCCAGGTCGTTCGAACGAGCTTCTAACGAGATGACAGTATCCTTTCTAACGAGTTGGTAGTTCGTTCAAACCCTTTCATTCGAACGAACTCGTTCGAACGACCTCGTTCGAACGAGACTTCTAACGAGTTGACAGAATTTGATTTTATTTCAAATGTCCCGTAGACTTATTTAATGGAGTAATAACCTTCCCTTATTGACTAGTGGATATATGTGGGAGATTTGAGTACGTTGAGGAGTAAAAACTTAGAATCTCATAGTAAATCGAATGACCTTTATGAAATAGGAAACGAGTACTTAATTACGACGTGAGAAGAGTTGACAACTTTAATGTATATAAACCAAGGACTTATATGCGTATGATATTAAATGATGATACAAGAACAAGAAGTATACCTCTATTAATATGTTGAGATATCTAAGATGTGCGAATGCTTAGTATATGTAGTTATCTGTGTATAAAATACCTACCGTACTTGCTATCACGGGAGGTCGACGTTCGATCAGGGCCATCAAATCTTTGTGTGCCTACGGGGGGGGATTTAGATTGGTACCTCGAGGACATAGGTAAGAGAAGGAATTAATGAGAAGTTAATAAGTCTTCTGATCATGGGAGCGTAGGTATGTGCGTGACCCATGTGATGTGAACTATGTTCGCCTCCATTATGTGTAATTGTTGTCATTTGAGAACGATTTCTGAAAGATTCGGAATGTGTGGTCCTAATGTACGTGATGTACCGGGATTGGATAGCAGAGTATGTGTGCACCGCAGGTTAGCCTCAGGGTGCTAGTATTGTATATTTAAGATGAGAATAATATACTGTAAATTGAAATGCACTGTCATGTATAAATGTGTGTGTATTTAATAGCAACGTTTTCGTAAAAATAAAAATAGAAATCCTCTAGTAAGCAGTATTACTAATATGGGAAATCGAGAAGAAATATAAGACTATGTTAAATGGAAATGCCGGAATGAAATCGTGAATCATATAGTAATGTTAGATTTTATATTAGACTAGTTAAGTATGGGAATAACTAGAACGGGTACGGGTACGATAGGAGTGCACAATTAGTTGAGAGGTGAGGAACTCAAGTGAGTGCACGCACTATCATATACTTTATATTCACTGTTTAATGACATTAAACCACTTGCTGTATTTTAAACTGTTTTCACAATCGGGCTCTAACCCGTTTGCTTTCAAATCTATTTTTTTGTAAAACCTTTTAGGTGCCTAGCCACAAGGACACCAAGCATAGGAGTTCCATTCAGGTGACGTACTGTAGCTGTTGTGGAAGTTACAGGACCTTGACAGTAGACACCTCCATTTTTTATCTTGACCTATGTTATCAGATTCTCTCATCTGTTGGGCATGTCGCCCTATTTCCTTTTAGAGATACTTTATCTATTCAGTTATTTCAGATTTTGGGTTGTAATTAATTTAGTGATGCGGACTTGGTATTTGTTTATTTCAGTACTCAGCTTGTTGTGAGGAGTATTCCTCCAGTTTCATTATTATTTTATGGTTATTCTATTGTGACTATGTTGTGGTGGTTATGTTAGCATTTTGTAATATACTTATTGCATGATAATTGGATTCTATTAAAATTGACAACTCACTTTTTAAATATTAGGTGGCTAGTAATTAAAAAAATGTTTTCGACAGTGATGCTAAGAACTGAACCAACTTGACATTTTGAATTAATTTGAATAAAGGAGTAGCTACCTGGTATTTAATTAGTCGGGGTGTCACAGATCAATTCTTTACTTTTACCCAATGGTCATTGGCATTCTGAGTCATCAAACTCATCATCAAGAAAATCCTCAAGATTCCTCTTATGAATTCCTTCACCTCTTTTCGATATGTACTCCATGGAATACAAAGAAGCTTCATGTAACAAATATGCATTAACAATGCTCCCTTCAATGTACCTCTTATTTCGTAACCACTTTTTATATCTTACCAATTCTCTCTGAAATAACCACATCGCCCGATATCTTGGTGGCCCAGCTATCAAAGCTTCATCAGCTAAATGGTGCATGAGGTGGATCATCACCACAAAAAAGGCAGGTGGAAAATAAATTTTAAAGACACAAAGTGCCTCAACCAATGCATTTCTAGCCTTTAAAAGATGTTCCCCAAATATCACTTTGGCACACAACACATTAAAGAATATGCTTATCCAGTGTATAGCTTTAAACAATGGCTTATCATCCAGAAACGAATGCATAAGCAACACAGGAAGTAACTGTTGCATAATGACGTGATAATTATGGGACTTGAGATTGGTAAATCCAGGTGGATCGAGGTTAACATTGTTGCTGAAATTTGATGAAAATCCAATCGGTACCTTTAATGTTTTTAGTGTACGAAAAAAGGCTTCTTTCTCTTCCTTTCCTAATGCGAAAGGTGCCTTTGGCATAAGCCTTTTGTTACTGTCTTCAACATCTTTCATCCATAATTTCCTTTTAAGATTAAAATGAACTTTCAAGTCTTCATGGGCTTTGACCGTATTTTTATTTGATGAACCTTTCACCGAGAGTATTGTACCTAAAAGAGTCTTTGTGACATTCTTTTCAACATGCATAACATCTAAATTATGTCTAATATCATGATCCTTCCAGTACTCTAAGTCAAAGAAAATTTACCTCCTTGAAAAACCCTCGGTACCCGCTAGATTCTCATCGTCACCCTTACTTGGATAATCATCGTCTTCCATTACGACATCCTCCTTCTCCTTACCCTTCCCCTTACCCTTCCCCTTACCCTTTCCCTTCCCCTTCCCCTTCCCTTTCCCCTTTACCTTTGCCTTTCCCTTTTTGTCTCCCTCTCCCTCTCTTTGAACACCTTCTCGAGCGATACGTGACACTATCTGCTCAACTTCTACACTTGTTAACTTTCTTGGAGCCATAGCATCCTCTATTTTACCATTAAATGTTTGCTTTGATGTGTCAAACCTGTAAGGATGGTCTTTAGGAAGGAACATACGAGATCGTTGGTAACAACATTTCGTTGAATTAGAAAGATATTGAGAAGGTGTATTTGTAGAACAAATAGGACACCCATTTTAACCTTGAGTTTAACAACCTGCTAACATCCCATAAGCTGGAAAATCATGTATACCCCTCATCAACATGGCTTTTAACTAAAATTTCTCATTTTTGTATGCATCCCAAGCCTCAACTCCAGACCATAAGATCTTTAAGTCATCAACCAACGGTTGGAGGAAGACATCAATATTACTTGATGGTGACTTTGGTCCAGGAATCAATACAGACAACATTGAAAACTCACTTTTCATACACATTGATGGAGGAGGGTTGAGAGGTTGAATTATCACTGGCCAACAACTATACTTACGACCAAACATGTTATTCGGGTTGAAACCATCAATTACTATTGCAAGTTGAATATTCCGCGGATCTTTTGCAAAATCTCTCCACATAATGTTTGAATTTACCCATTCTGCTGAATCTCGGGGATGACGCAAGAATTCCATACAAGATCTTGCACGAGCATGCAAATCATTTTCTCTGCTATCCATTTTATGGTATACAACCGTTTTAGCCTTGGTATTAGAGGGAAATGTCGCATTACCTTCTTAGGAACCATAAAGTACGTTTTTTCCCATTAGTATTCTAAATTTCTACCCCGTCCTCGTCTAGAAAAGTAAACCTGTAGCATAAAGAACCACATTTTATACATCTAGTAGAATTTTCATGCTCTTTCCAAAATAGCATACAGTTGTTAATGCATACGTCATACTTAACATAATCCATACCAAGATCTCTAACGGTGTTTTTTATTTATGTATAACTAGTTGTCAAGTTGTTCTCTTCAGGATGTAGTTCATTTAACAATCTAAGAATTCCACCTGTAGCAACATCCGATAAATTGAATTGTGTTTTCAAATCATAAGAGAATACATTGTGGTATGATGCGAAGAACCAGTAGCTGAGTGCAATGGCTCCTGTACGAGTTGATGTAAACGATCATACTTCTTGCTTTTGTATTTATGTGTGTGATAATCATTGGGAACCTCAAAAGTTAGGGGGGGGGGGGGGGCTTCATCACTGCCTACACAACTAGGTTCACTAGGTTCCGCTTCACCCATAAACATCTCACAAGTATCATTCACAAGATCATTCAAAATTGGAATATTGTGCACATCAGCGTGTTCTGTCGGTGTCACAGATTGCGGTAGTGGTTGGTCTTGATCAACAAATAATGTCTCACCATGAAAATTCCATAAGGTATAGTTCATGTCCATACCATATGTCAATAAATGAACGAATATATCATCTATAACAACATGTCCTTTCCCATTTCGACAACGTCTACAGGGACATGAATGTTTAGCATTCGAACTTTTACTACGCACATAATGTAGAAACTGTAACTCCCCATCTCTATATGTATCGGTCTCGATATTTTTCTCATTTATCTACTATTTGTTGATTCCTGACGACATCCTGATAAGTTTAAAGAACACACATTATAATATAAACGCTTACTGTAAATATATTTAAGTTTGTTCAAGTGTAAATATGTATATATTTGAGCTCCTATATTTCCTCCATCTCCTCTACAGGGTAAGGGTCATATCCCATTCGAAAATTCATATTTTTTATTGTTCATAATGTCTCATGCCATGTCCTAATCTAGAAAATTTCTCCAGCATCTCGCTACAGTTCTTCAAGTACACAACTTAAATTGGGAGTGTTCATGTGTTACTTAAGTTTTTCAACCAAGAAAACACAAAACACTACATCAATCTAGTATGAACTCAAATAACATAAAGAGATGCCAACGAATTTTTCAAAATAGGACATGCATAAACATTATGTACAATACAAACTTTTGCATTTCCAAACTGTCCAAAAATGGGACAATTCAAGAGTTCTCACCATAGTCATAGTGAGACCTCTTGAACGGGTCTAAGGTTTTTTAACATGTGTAACATCATTATTGAATGTTTAGTATTAATGTCTACTTACTATTGAAATAGTTTTTTTTTGCTTTTTCTGAAATTGTCAACACATAATCTCATTATTTAATTAGTGGGGTGTTTACTTATCAATTTGTTATTTTTACATTATTATTGAATATTTAGCATCTAGTTTTTATTAAAACTCCGTAACCTATACGAATCAGATCAAATAAGCATTTTAATTAAAAGGGTAAGAACATAAAAATATAATTTACCACTAAAAGATTCCAAGGTCCATCTAAAAACCAATGATTTATTTTTTTTCATTATCAACATTCAATTTTCACCCAAAACTCACACATTAAAAAAAATATTTAAAAATGTAAATATAAAACCCTAAAAAGCAAATACGAATCAAATCATGCATATCATAAACTCTAGGATCAAAACTTATACCTAACTTAGGTTAAAAAAGTATAGATGCTTTAGACAAATACCTGATTGGGATGAGTGGAGTGAGAGAACAATGCAGTGACCCGACCGTCGACCTAGATAAAGATAATGGCCACCGACCGCTGACCTAGAGGGCGAGAGAGTGAGCTCCGACCTAGAGAGTGAGATCCAAACGTCGACTTAGAGAGAGAGTGAGTTCCGACCTAGATAGCTAAGAGAGAGGGAGCGGGAAATATGAGCGGGAACAAGAGAGAGAGCGGGCTTGGCACTGTGAGGAGTGTAATGTTTTTTGGGGGTATTATATATTTTAGTAAGTGTACTCAATTTTGGCATACTTTAAAACAGTGCCAAATTTTGGCACTGTTTTAAAGTATGCCAAATTGCTATTTTTGGTGTAGTGTTTGTTCCCTAACTGGGGGAGGATCACATAGGTCGTTGCCTCTTTTTTTTGTCTAATTGCTAAATTTTTATCTATTATTTATCTTTCTTGTCTCCTGACCTGTGTTTCTTCATTTTTTTACAATTAGTAATAAGAACCAAGAACCTGCTCTTCGAGAGCTAAGAGTTGTTAATATTCTCAAGGCTTGGAGGGTTAAAAATAGATTGCCTGATGGTGAGCACCCTCGTATAGCATCTTACTTAGTGGAATATATAAATACTTCTTTCAGTTTCATTTCTCGATCGGTGGATAAAATCCCTAATGTAGACCTTTCGGAAGAGGAATCCGATGACCCATCTGGGCCAACTGAGGTAGAAGAAGAGGATGAAGAGGAAGAAGAATACGAAGAAGAATAAGAAGAAGATTGTCCCCCTTGAAGAGGAGACTGTTGATCACGGGTGCTGAAGATCAGACCCTGCTATTCGACAGGGTAAAGATTCTAAAGAAGGCAGAGAGGGACTCCCCTAGGGTTAATGGTTCTAGCTCAGGAACCAAGGGGAAATATAAGGAAGCAAAGTAGAAGAAGAAGGGGTAAGAGAAGAGAAGGGAAGAAGGAGAGCAAAATAAGAACTAGGCCCTCAAATCCCCAGCTAAATGCTCTCTCTCTCTCTCTCTCTCTCTCTCTCTCTTATAAGGGAGCCAGCAACACCCCATCCTTTGCCCTTAGCTTATTGAAGGGGGAAGTGCTCTCGGCCGACTACGAACACTCATTATGGTTGGGGTCAGACCAACTAGCCCTTAAGTCTTCACAAGCGTCTACCTTGGTAAGTATCCTCCCTTTTTCTTATCGTTTCTCTCTATTTAGCTTTCGTGTACTAATTTTTCTTCTTTATGCCTTGAAATTTTTGCAAATTTCATTACACTCTTGTATAGTCACGTCAAGCCATCTAAGAAGAACTAGGAGTTGAGTGATGTCCTAAAGAAGTCCCAAAAGAACTTAGTTAATGCTCGGTTATACAATTCAAGGAGTTGAATATGCTGAAGATGAACATGAGGCTGGTCATATATGTGGGAGTGGAGCTAAATTTGTATAAGACCCTTTGACAATTTCTAGTGATCCAATTTCAAGACTTAGAGACAAACATTTTAAGGAAGCACTTATTGGGCTAATCGAAAAGAATTGGGCTAATTCTGAAAAGATGAAGACCGATATGGGACCAAATGATAATCAAGGCTTAGTCCACGTCATTAAAGCAATTTGGGGAGCTAATTAGCATTCAAAAACGTGACCATCATGTTCACACCATAAATGGACATGGATTTATCTATTTTCAAGGTTAATAAATGGGGGATGAATCTATTCCTAGCTTTAAATACATTGAACATGGTCATTTAGTCTTATTTTGTGGGTTTCCAAGTCCAAGTGGCCTAAAAAATGTGGGAACTTGTTTACTTTGACAATTGTGTTGTTTTAATGTTGTATTTATTTCATTTCTTATTCTTGGAGGGTTGTTCCAAGTATAAATCATAAGAGCTACGAATTTTATAAGCATCTTTTGACATAAACTAATATTATTGTGAGGTATTATGTTCCTCTTAGTTCTTAAGAAAACCTTATGAACTTATCAAGTTAATCTTGTGGCGTTCAAACAACCAAACTTATCACCTTGATTCGTGAGATATTCTTGGGTTTCTTGGTGTGGCATTATAATCCTTCGTAGTTTTGGTTCTTATCTTTCTAGGTTACGGGTCAAAGCTCAACAAACTTTGTCTATATGATCTTAGGGTTATTTAACCATCATTGTTATTGGGTTTCATCACAATTGTTGGTGAGGTTCATATCATTTGGTATTAAAGCCTATTTCAAAGGCAAGTTTGACTATTTTTTTATTTTCTTATTTCCTCCTTTAAAAAAAAGAAGAAAAAAACCAAAAAAGAAACAAAAAAAGTGTTTTAAGAGGTGTGAAAAAATATTGAAACAAAAAAGTTGTATGCGTTCTTTTCTTTTTATATTGCTGAAACCTTAAAAACTATGTGATTCATTCACTTTTTTCCTCTCGCAATCAAATTCCTTACCTATCAATGAGTTTTAGTTGATCCTCGATCTGAATTGCTGTAGGTTAATTTGAATATGTTTATTGAGTTCGATTAAGAACTAAAGAGGACACAAAAGAGTGGAAAAGGTAAGAGAGTGTGAGATCATAAGAGGGTAAAGGACATTTTGAGTGAAAACACGAGTGTGAGTGAAACACGTGAGGGAGTGCTTGTGAGGTTTCTAATCTTATTTTGCAGATTCTAAACATGTACAATATTCAAGGAGGAGACACAACTGAAGAAGTTCATCAACCATCTGTTCCAAACCTTCAGATACAAGCATTGTTAGGGGAAATGAGGCGTATATTGAGGCATGAATTATATACTATTCAAAAGAGGTTGGATAGGGTAGAAGCGGGAACGCTTAGGGGGAAGCAACAAGACATTCCTAATAGGCAACAAGGAGATTGAGTTCCATGGGGAAATATTGAGGAAGAAGTGGAGTTGGAGGAGTTTGATGTGCCATATGTGAATCGGGGCAGGTTTGGGCGTGGTTATGAGCATAGAGATGTTAGGATGGCTAAACATAGGAGGGATAATGATTTAGGAAACATAAAGATTAAAATCCCATCTTTCCAAGGTAAAAATGATCCTGAAGCTTATTTGGATTGGGAAACTAAAATGGAGATTGTGTTTGATTAACACAATTATTCAGAGATGAAGAAGGTTAAGTTGACTGCAATTAAATTCATCGATTATGCCGTAATTTAGTGGGATCAATTACTGATTAATAGGAGGAGGAATAAAGAGTCACCCGTTGACACTTGGGAGGAGATGAAAATGATTATGAGAAGGCAAATTTACCCAACCACTACTATAGGGGCTTGTTTCAAAAATTGCAATGATTAACTCAAGGTTCCACGTGTGTGGATGATTATTACAAGGAGATGGAGGTAGCTATTATCCAAGCTAATGTGGAAGAAGATCGAGATGCCACCATGGCTAGGTTTTTGCACGATTTAAATCGTGAGATTGCTGATATAGTCGAGTTGAATCACTATGTTTAGTTCTCTGATATGGTGCATCAAGTCATAAAGGTGGAGGTATAACTTAAGCGGAAGGGGTTAACAAGGAAAGGAACACCTGTGGATACCAATAACACATGGATGACAACCACTTAAAGGGATGAGAATTTACAAAATAAGCTAAAATTTGAACCCTTTCAAGAATGCCAAGTCAGCGACAACAACAACTTTAGGTAACACCGATACTTCTACTTCTAAAACACGTGATATTAAGTGTTTTAAATGTAGGGGATGAGGTCACACAGTCAGCCAGTGTGTTAAAAAAGGCAATGGTGATTAATGCGCAAGGAGAGCTTGAATCGGACAATAAAGAAGAAGTAGACGATGACATGCCACCTTTGGAAGACGTTAATGATGAGCAAAATGTTGTTATTGGATGTTTATTAGTGGCAAGACGAGTTCTCAACGTGAAGTTTAAGGAGGAAGAATGTAACCAAAGGGAGAACTTGTTCCATACTAGGTGCTTTGTAAATAACAAATTTTATAGCATTATTATTGATGGTGGGAGTTGCACACATGTGGCTAGCACTGATTTGGTGGAGAAATTGGCATTAACAACCTTGAAACACCCCCTCCCTTATCGACTTTAGTGGTTGAATGAATGTGGTGAAATCAAGGTGACAAGGCAAGCGTTGGTGGAATTATCCATTGGAAAATATGAGGATGAGCTGCTTTTTTATGTGGTTCCTATGCACGCATGCCATTTATTATTGGGGAGGCCATAGCAGTTTGACCAAAAGGTAGTGCATAATGGGTTCACAAATAAGTATTCTTTTACTCTTAAAAATCAATCTATCACTCTTGTGCCCTTAACACAAAAAGAGTTCATGGAAGACGAACTAAAGTTACAAAGGTCAAATGAAAAGAAGAGAGAAAAATAAAGGAAGGCCAAAGTTGAGAAAAAAGAAAATGAGATAAAAGAAGTTTAGAAAAAAGAAAATAAGATAAAATAAGTTAAGAAAAAAATTCTGAAAAAAAATAAATAGGTGAAATTCAATTACATTTAAAAAAAATTGAGATCAAGAGAGCATTATTTTCACATCAATCTCTTATCGTACTCATGTACAAGGAGATTATTTTATTCTAATGATTTGGTCGATTAATTATTGAGCAATATTGTTTCTCTTTTATAGGAGTTTGAAGATGTCTTTCCTGAAGACGTACCTCATGGCTTGCCTCCAATTAAAGGAATTGAACATCAAATTGATTTCATACCTGGTGCATTAATTCCAAACCAACCTGCCTATAGGACTAATCCAAAAGAAACAAAGGAGCTTCGGAGGCAAGTAAGTGAATTAATGGAGAAAGAGTACAGGCGAGAAAGCATGAGTCCTTGTGCAGTTTTGGTGCCGCTAGTTCCTAAGAAGGATGGGACATGGAGGATGTATGTTGATTGTCGAGCCATCAACAATATAACGGTAAAGTATCTTCATCCCGTTCCTAGATTAGATGATATGATGGATCAATTGCATGGTTCTTATGTTTTTACAAAAACTGATCTTAGGAGTGGATATCATCAGATTAGGATGAAAGAAGGTGATGAATGGAAAACTTCCGTTAAAACTAAATATGGCTTGTATGAGTGGTAAGTAATGCCTTTTGTTTAAATAATGCTCCTAGAACTTTTATGCGTTTGATGACCCATGTTTTGCATGCATTTATTGGTTGATTTCTAGTTGTATATTTTGATGATATCTTAATTTATAGAAAAAACTTGGAACAACATGTAGTGCATTTTAAAATTGTTTTAGATACGCTAAGGAAAGAAAAATTGTTTGCTAACCTCAAAAAGTGCACCGTTTGCACGAAAAAACTTGTGTTTCTTGGCTTTGTTGTTAGTGCTAAAGGAATTAAAGTGGATGAGGAAAAGGTGAAAGTAATCCAAGAGTGGTCTACGCCTACAACAATCAACCAAGTGAGGAGTTTCAATGGCCTAGCTAGCTTTTATAGGCGATTTGTGCTTGATTTTAGTAACTTGACCGCCCCTCTCACTGAAGTCATCAAGAAAAATGTGTTGTTTAAGTTGAGAAAGGAACAAGAAAAGTCATTTAATCTGATCAAACAAAAGTTAACTCATGCATCTTTGCTTATTACTCATGCACCTTTTCTTATTTTACCTAACTTTACTAAAACATTTAAAATTGAGAGTGATGCTTCAGGAATAGGTATTAGAGTTGTTTTGATGCAAGAAGGTCATCCAATTGCCTATTTTAGTGAAAAGTTGAGTGGCGCGGCCCTAAACTATCCCATGTATGATAAGAAGATGTGTGCTATGGTGAGGTGGTATTCATTGAAACATTTCCTTACGTGATCAAATATAAGCGAGGTTAGGAAAATGTGGTGGTTGATGCATTATACAGAAGGTATGCTTTACTTTCCATTTTAGACACAAAATTGCTTGGTTTTGAATACATTAAGGATTTATATGCGCAAGATTCTAATTTTAGTGATGTGTTCAATGCATGTGGAAAAGTGGCATTTGGAAAGTTTTAAAGGCAAGCTGGATTTTTATTTCGAGAAAATAAATTATGTGTGCCGATGTGTTCTTTACGTGAATTACTTATGAGAGAAGCTCATGGTGGTGGTTTAATGGGTCATCTTAGTGTAGCTAAGACTTTAGGAATTTTACATGATCATTTTTTTTTGCCTCATATGAAACGTGATATGGAAAGAATTTGTGAGAAATGTATCCCCTTGTAAATAGGCCAGATCAAAGTTGAAAACCCATGGTTTATACACCCCCTTGCCTATACCTCATGAAACTTGGATTGATATTTCTATGGATTTTGTTTTGGTCTTACCTAGGACTAAGAGGGGGGGAGATTCAATTTTTATGGTTGTATATAGGTTCTCTAAGATGGCACACTTCATTGCATGTAATAAAACTGATGATGCATCACATATAGATCATTTGTTTTTCAAGGAAATTGTTTGTAATACCCTGTATTTTTGTGATATTTAGTTTATGGGATTAATTTAATTAAATGCGTATTAATTGGAAATTAATCCGGGTTAAAATACTAGCGAGATTCGAGTTGGTATTTGATTATATGTGCATATATGATTATATATGAACTTTGAATTATGAAATTTGTCGTGAGATTGAAATACGGCAATTTGGAAATTTTGTTGAGACGCGTGTGACAGTCGCGTCATGGTATATAATTATGATAATTAAAAAAAAACAAAGTTTAATTCTATTATCTGTATGGTCGTTTTGAGTGCGCCAACGCGTCCGGAAGGGTTGAAATAGTCAGAAAACACTAGCCGGGAGTTTGGTTTGGGTCCCGGGGTATTTTTAGGCCATACCGGCAACGTATAAGGGTAGTTTGGTAATTTTGAATTTTGAGGAATTAAAAGCTACGAAAATTGGGAATTAATATCTGATTAGGCATTAACCCAGTAAGCCCACTAATACCCAAATAGACTACGGAGGTTATTGAAAGTTTCCTAAGACAAAACCCTAGCCTCCATAGCCACCATTAGAGAAGAGCTTGTAGAAAGAGAGAAGAGGAGAAATCTGCAGAGGAGAGAGATCCATTCATCAAATTCGTCATCAAATCCAGAGTTACCATTAAGGCAAGTGATTTAATTTCATTTTTATAGAGAATGTTTCTTCCATGTGTAGGATTTGATAAAAATCTGATTTGTTCTTGGGAGTTAATGAAAAACCCATGTAAATTGGAAATAGAAAGTACATTTTGATGAGGAAATCGCATGTAGATTGGTGTGTAATGATTATTCTGATGATATTACAATTAGTAGGAAACCAAAAACGGATTTAATTCAGTTCTTTGATGATTCATAAATTCTAGGGTTCATAGTTTTAAAATTGGGGAAAAATATGTAGAGATTTGATATTTGAATGATGTTAGGATGAATTAATACCCCCAAACATGTCAATATGTGAACTAAGTATGTTTAGGGACGATTAGAGACCTTAAACAATTGATAAATTGAGGTTTGGATGAGATTTGGGGAGTAGAGAAGTTGGAAAAACGAAAATCAGAAATCTGGGCTCGAATCTGGTCGCTCGTTAGAAGACCTGCCCAGGTCGTTCGAACGACCTCGTTCGAACGAGCTTCTAATGAGTTGACCATTGACTTCTAACGAGGGTGAAGTTTGTTTGATGAGATCGTTCGAATGAGATCTCGTTAGAAACCCCACTTCGTTCGAACGAGATCTCGTTAGAAGACTCATTTCGTTCGTTCGAACAGCCTCGTTCGAACGAGACTTCGAACGAGTTGACAGTTTAGGCTTTTTAGCCTGTTTTGATCCCGAGTGCCCCGTAACCTTGTATATAGGTAGAGATAGCCTTTCCTTAATGAGTAATTGATATATTTGGGATGTTTGGGATATAATGAAGTAGGACATGAGTGTCTATTACGATGTGAGCTATTGACAGCCTAATTAATTATATTAACCGGGAACATATAAATGGTGTAGTATTATATGTCAGTACGAGAAGAGATATATACTAATATATTATGGTGATTACTAAGACGTGTGCATACTTAGTATATGTATTGATTTTATGTGTATGACATACCTACCATACTTGCTATCACGGGAGGTTTGCGTTCGCTTAGGGCCCTCTAATCCTTGTGTTGCCCGGATTTAGACTGGTTACCTCGATGGACATAGGTCAGAGAAGGACTTATTGGGATGTTAATAAGCCTGCTGATCGTGGGAGCGCAGGTATGTGCGTGACCCATGTGATGTGACTGTGTTCGCCTCCATTATTTGTGATGTTGTTATTTGTGAACTATTCCTGAGAGATTCGGAATATGTGATCCTTATGTACGTGATGTACCGGGATGGATAGCAGAGTATGTGTGCACCGCAGCTAGTCTCGGGGTGCTTGTATTGTATATTTATGACGTGAATAATATACACTTAATTAATGGGAACTTTCATGTTGTTATTGTGAACATAATTATGGTAATGTAGTGAGAGAACATAACGGGTTAACTGATAGTGAATCATGTTACTAATTGAGAATCTGAGTTTAAGTGAAGCCCTCTACTTATTTGATAACGCTAGAATGTAATATGGGGATCGAGTAGTAAGGGGTAGAACTTATTACGGTTTGGTTAGATGTGTATGTCATGTAGATGGGTACGGTACGTTAGGAGTGCACATGTAGTCGAGAGGTGAGAATTTCATGTGAGTGCACGTCCTAACATGTACTTTGCATTTAATGTTTGAATGTTATTAAAACACTTTCTATTTTCAAAATGTTTTCCACTTTCGGGCTCTGACCCATTTACTTTCAAATCTATTTTTGTAAAAACTATTTTAGGTGCCCAGCCACAAGGACACCATGCATAGGATTCTCATTCAGGTGACGAGCTGTAGCTGTTTGTGGAAGTTACAGGACTTTGCTTGTAGACGCTTCATCGATCTTGACTCGATATTCATCAGTTATCAGTTGTAGGGCATGTCGCCCATTTCTTTTAGAGACATTTCATTTATTTCAGTTATTCAGACTTTTGGCATGTAATTATTCAGGATTCAGACTTATAGTATTATTTCCATTTGTTGGGATTGTTATGAGGAGTTTTCCTCCGGATTTCTTATTATTGTTGTTGGTTATTTCATTTCTTCGTATGGTGAATGGATTATGTTGACTCTTCCATTATTCTTTTATTGCATGTTAATCAGACTTAACTTAAAATTTGGCACTTACTTTTTAAATACTAGGTGGTTAGTAATTATTAAAATGTTTTCGACAGTGATGCTACTAACTGAACCAACTTGGCATTTTGAATTAATTTAATAAAGGAGTAGCTACCTAGTATTTAATTAGTCGGGGTGTCACAGGTGGTATCAGAGCATCGGGTTCTAGTGTCCTTTAGGATCTGAACGGCTTATTATGTTTCCGCTGAGCTTTCTTTGATGTAGAGCCCTATATTTTAGGACTGTTGTATTCTTTTGTTTATGCTACGTTCTTCCGCTATTTTAAGTTTATAACTGCGAACTTATAAACTTCATTCCTATTTCAGATGCCTCCACGACGTGCACAAAGGATTCCCAGGGATGCAACGCCAGAACCACAGCCCGCACCAGTTCAGGGCACGATGAATGCCGCCGAGGTTGCAGCCATTGTGGCTCAGGCGGTAAATGCCGCACTAGCTGTAGTTCAGCAGGCACCACCTCAGGCGCCGATAGCCGCGCCAGTTCAGGCTCATGCATTCCCGTCTGCTTGGGAACATGTACGTGATGCTTTTCAGAAATCACACCCTCCGGAGTTCGCAGGTAGCTCCGATGTGGTAGTTTCGAGTCAGTGAAGGAAGGATATACAGCGGCACTTGAGGATGTATGAGTGCACAGATGTCCAGAAGCAGATACTAGCTACTTTTAAGCTAGTGGGATCTGCACTGCAGTGGTGGGAGTCTATTACCACCGTAGAGGAGAGGGATACTCTCACTATTCAGGAGTTTTGGGTGCGGTTTGACCGCAAGTACTTTCCGTCAGCTGTTCACACGGAGATGAGAAGAAAGTTGATGAGCCTCAAGCAAGAGGGTAAGACTATGGCCGAGTATGAGGCCGAATTTACTGACCTGTTGAATATTATTCCGGATGAAATACCAACAGAGGAGAAAAAGATACAGAAATTCAAGGACGGGTTGACATGGAGGATTCGTCAGCACTTGTTAGGGAACCTCTCGTTAGCCACTTATTCTGATGTGGTTAAAGCTGCATTGCTCCATTGCCAGGATCACCGCTTTCACATGGCTGAGGGCAAACGATCGGGAGAATCTAGCCATCATGGCAGGACTGGAGGAAATGGTGACAGTGGGGCACAATCTGTTCAGGGGCAGAGGCAGGGTGATCAGAGTACCCAGCAGGGGGATCACAAGAGGTTCAGGTCAGGAAATTTCAGGCACGGACAGGGAAGTTTTCGGCAGGGCCATCAGGGTCCGAACGGCCATCAGCACCAGCAGGGTCAGAATGGTCAACAGCAGTTTCAGCAGGGCCAGCAGGGCCAGTGGAGGAATGGTAACGGCCACCAGGGACAGAGAGGGGGAAACTTCCCGGGGAAGTGTTTCGTTTGTGGAAAGACTGGCCATAAATGCCAGGATTGTCCTGATAGGGGCAGGGCCCCGCAGCAGCAGCAGGGTGCTCGACATGAGCCACAGAGGCCACTTTTTCCGCCAGCCCTTCCAGCTCCAGCCCAGGTGCCAGCCATTCTAGCAGTTCCTGTGCAGCAGGGACAGTTACAGTATGGACGTGTCTATAACGTCCACCAGGCAGCAGCTCCACAGGCACCACCCGCGATTGAGGGTATGTTTCCTATCCATGGTACTATGGGTCGGGTTTTGTTTGATACGGGGGCAACACATTGCTTTATAGCTACACATTTTGCGAAAGCCTTAGGGTTGTTAGCTACGGCAGAGAGCACAATGACGTTTGTAGACTCACCATTGGGGAGTGGGTCACTTATTTTCTTTACATGTCGAGGAGTGGGGGTAGAGATTGGTAGTCTGGTATTACCTGCAGATATGTTGGTATTAGATATGCATGTTCACGATGTGATAATCGGTATGGATTGGCTCGCTGATTATAGAGCCATGATTGATTGCTTCGGTGGGAGCATTGTTTTTTCCATTCCGGGGCAAGAGATGTTTGTAGTGGCGATGCCTCGCCCAGAGGGAGGCTCGACCGCTCATTTGTACTACCTAGAGGAGGATACCTCTAAGGAGGTTGTGATTCCTTTAGATTCGATCCCAGTTGTCAGGGAGTATTCTGATGTGTTTCAGGAGATACCAGGCCTACCCCCCAGTCGAGAGATAGACTTTGTTATAGACTTATTGCCAGATACGAGACCTATAGCACGCGCACCATACCGTATGGCTCCAGCTGAGATGAGGGAGTTACGGGATCAGATTGAACAGTTGTTGGGTCAGGGGTTTATACGGAGGAGTACTTCACCGTGGGGTGCCCCTGTGTTGTTTGTGAAGAAGAGAGATGGTTCACTGAGATTGTGTGTGGACTACCGAGAGTTGAATAAGGTCACGATACGGAATAAGTATCCGTTGCCTCGAATCGATGACTTATTCGACCAGTTGAGAGGAGCTTCTTTCTTCTCAAAGATTGATTTGAGATCGGGATACCATCAGTTGCGTATCAGGGAGGAGGATGTCTCGAAGACTGCGTTCTTGTCGAGATATGATTCTTACGAGTTTCGGGTTATGCCTTTTGGTTTAACCAGCGCTCCAGCAGTGTTTATGGACTTGATGAATAGAGTGTTCAGGGATTTCCTAGATTAGTTTGTCATTGTCTTCATCGATGATATTCTGGTTTACTCCCAGACAGAGGAGGAGCACGCCGAGCATTTGAGGCAAGTTTTGCAGACACTACGTCAGAACGAGTTGTATGCAAAGTATGAGAAATGCGGGTTTTGGCTGAAGGAGGTCCAGTTTTTGAGACATATTATTTCCGACCGGGGGATATCTGTTGATCCGGGGAAAGTATCCGCGGTGAGGGAGTGGGGACAGACCATGACACCAACGGAGATTCGTAGTTTCTTGGGCCTAGCAGGATACTACAGGAGGTTCATTCAGGGATTCTCGAAGATTGCAGGTCCTTTGACACATCTAACTCATAAGGGTGTGCCATTCATCTGGAGTGATGCCTATCAGTTGGCATTCGATGAATTGAAGGATAAGTTGACCTCAGCACCTGTGTTAGCATTGCCGAGACCGGGAGTCGAGTATTTAGTTTACACCGATGCGTCCTTACAAGGACTTGGAGGTGTATTACAGCAGGAGAGTCAGGACATTGCTTATGCATCCCGTAAGCTAAAGCCTCACGAGAAGAATTACCCCACTCATGACTTGGAGTTGGCGGCAGTTGTATTTGCCCTTCGGATATGGAGACATTATCTTTTGGGAGAGAAGTTTCGGTTGTTCACAGACCATAAATCCCTACAGTACCTATTCATGCAGAAGGAGTTGAATATGCGACAGCGAAGGTGGCTTGAGTTTGTGAAGGACTACCAGTTTGATATCCAGTATCACCCGGGGAAGGCTAACGTGGTAGCAGAGGCGTTGAGCCGTAGGCCAAAAGATGAAGTGGCAAAGGTGTGGAAGGCCACGTGGAAAGAATTGGGACACCAGGATGCAGTGGCCCGATCATTCATGTCGGTAATGACTGTTACGCTGCAGATTGTCACGAGAGTGGTAAAGGCACAAGCAGATGACTCGTTCTATCAGGAGCTGATAGTTCGATTACTAGCAGAGGGAGCCGAATCCTATACCGTTAGCTCAGACGGGGTATTGCGCTTCAATGGGAGATTGGTAGTTCCGGAAGGGGAGGAATTGCGCTACGAGGTGATGGCAGAGTCGCACGGCTCACGATTCGCGGTACATCGCGGTGGGGACAAAATTTACCAAGACATGAGACGTCAGTATTGGTGGAGCGGGATGAAGAGAGATATTGCCGAGTTTGTTTCTAAATGCGCCACTTGTCAGCTAGTAAAAGTGGATCATCAGAGATCGGCAGGAATGCTACAGTCGTTGGAGGTCCCGATGTGGATGTGGGAGAGCATATCCATTGACTTTATCACGGGGTTGCCTACGTCACAGAGAGGTCACGACTCCATTTGGGTGGTTGTGGACAGGTTGACCAAAGTCGCTCATTTTCTACCCGTAAGGACAGACTACACTGCGGGACAGTATGCCCAGCTCTTTATTTCAGAGATAGTGAGACTTCACGGTGTGCCCCTAAATATCGTGTCTGACCGAGACAAGATATTTGTTTCACGGTTTTGGGAGAGTTTTCAGGAGGCCATGGGCACGGAATTGCGGTTGAGTACGGCGTATCACCCGCAGACCGATGGGCAAATCGAGCGTACAAACCAGATGTTGGAGGACATGCTACGTATGAATATCATTGATTTTGGGGGTGGATGGGAGCAGTATCTTCCACTGGTGGAGTTTTCTTACAACAACTCCTACCAGTTCACCATTGGCATGGCTCCATTTGAGGCGTTGTACGGTAGACCTTGTCGTTCCCCAGCATGTTGGTTGGAGGTGGGGGACAACAAACTACTTGGGCCGGAAGTGATTCAGGATACTTTAACGAGGATAGAATTGATTCGGAGTCGCATTCGGGTAGCTCAGGACAGGCAGAAGAGCTATGCTGATGCGAAGAGGTTCTTCAGAGAGTTTCAAGTGGGGGACCAGGTTTTGCTCAGAGTATCTCCTATGAAGGGGATTATGCGTTTCGGGAAGAAAGGGAAGTTGGCACCGAGATATGTGGGACCATTTCCTATTATTGAGCGGATTGGACCGGTTGCATACAGGCTTGGATTACCGGAGCATTTGCATCGGATTCACGATGTATTTCATATTTCCTCGTTAAGGAAATATCTTAGAGACAATTTGGCTCATTCTCATATTTCTTTGGAGGACATCGATCTCCAGCCGGATAGCTCCTACGAGGAGGGGCCGATTGCTATTTTGGACCGAAGTGAGCGGAAACTGCGGTCAAAGATAGTTCCGTTAGTGCGTGTTCAGTGGCGACATCATAATGTCGAGGAGTCCACATGGGAACGCGAGGATGAGATGCAAGAACGTTATCCAGAGTTGTTCTTACCAGGTACTTTCTAGTTCCGAATTTCGGGACGAAATTCAGTTATTAGGGGGGAAGTATGTAATACCCCGTATTTTTGTGATATTTAGTTTATGGGATTAATTTAATTAAATGCGTATTAATTGGAAATTAATCCGGGTTAAAATACTAGCGAGATGCGAGTTGGTATTTGATTATATGTGCATATATGATTATATATGAACTTTGAATTATGAAATTTGTCGTGAGATTGAAATACGGCAATTTGGAAATTTTGTTGAGACGCGTGTGACAGTCACGTCATGGTATATAATTATGATAATTAAAAAAAAACAAAGTTTAATTCTATTATCCGTATGGTCGTTTTGAGTGCGCCAACGCGTCCGAAAGGGTCGAAATAGTCAGAAAACACTAGCCGGGAGTTTAGTTTGGGTCCCGGGGCATTTTTAGGCCATACCGGCAACGTATAAGGGTAGTTTGGTAATTTTGAATTTTGAGGAATTAAAAGCTACGAAAATTGGGAATTAATATCTGATTAGGCATTAACCCAATAAGCCCACTAATACCCAAATAGACTACGGAGGTTATTGAAAGTTTCCTAAGACAAAACCCTAGCCTCCATAGCCACCATTAGAGAAGAGCTTGTAGAAAGAGAGGAGAGGAGAAATCTGCAGAGGAGAGAGATCCATTCATCAAATTCGTCATCAAATCCAGAGTTACCATTAAGGCAAGTGATTTAATTTCGTTTTTATAGAGAATGTTTCTTCCATGTGTAGGATTTGATAAAAATCTGATTTGTTCTTGGGAGTTAATGAAAAACCCATGTAAATTGGAAATAGAAAGTACATTTTGATGAGGAAATCGCATGTAGATTGGTGTGTAATGATTATTCTGATGATATTACAATTAGTAGGAAACCAAAAACGGATTTAATTCAGTTCTTTGATGATTCATAAATTCTAGGGTTCATAGTTTTAAAATTGGGGAAAAATATGTAGAGATTTGATATTTGAATGATGTTAGGATGAATTAATACCCCCAAACATGTCAATATGTGAACTAAGTATGTTTAGGGACGATTAGAGACCTTAAACAATTGATAAATTGAGGTTTGGATGAGATTTGGGGAGTAGAGAAGTTGGAAAAATGAAAATGAGAAATCTGGGCTCGAATCTGGTCGCTCGTTAGAAGACCTGCCCAGGTCGTTCGAACGACCTCGTTCGAACGAGCTTCTAACGAGTTGACCATTAACTTCTAACGAGGGTGAAGTTCATTCATTGAGATCGTTCGAACGAGATCTCGTTAGAAAGCCCACTTCGTTCGAATGAGATCTCGTTAGAAGACTCAGTTCGTTCGAACGAAGTCTCGTTCGAACAGCCTCGTTCGAACGAGACTTCGAACGAGTTGACAGTTTAGGCTTTTTAGCCTATTTTGATCCCGAGTGCCCCGTAACCTTGTGTATAGGTAGAGATAGCCTTTTCTTGATGAGTAATTGATATATTTGGGATGTTTGGGATATAATGAGGAGTCAAATCTAGAAGTGTAGTTTGAACCTAAGGGAAAATATGAAGTAGGACGTGAGTGTCTATTACGATGTGAGCTATTGACAGCCTAATTAATTATATTAACCGGGAACATATAAATGGTGTAGTATTATATGTCAGTACGAGAAGAGATATATACTAATATATTATGGTGATTACTAAGACGTGTGCATACTTAGTATATGTATTGATTTTATGTGTATGACATACCTACCATACTTGCTATCACGGGAGGTTTGCGTTCGCTTAGGGCCCTCTAATCCTTGTGTTGCCCGGATTTAGGCTGGTTACCTCGATGAACATAGGTCAGAGAAGGACTTATTGGGATGTTAATAAGCCTGCTGATCGTGGGAGCGCAGGTATGTGCGTGACCCATGTGATGTGACTGTGTTCGCCTCCATTATTTGTGATGTTGTTATCTGTGAACTATTCCTGAGAGATTCAGAATATGTGATCCTTATGTACGTGATGTACCGGGATGGATAGCAGAGTATGTGTGCACCGCAGCTAGTCTCGGGGTGCTTGTATTGTATATTTATGATGTGAATAATATACACTTAATTAATGGGAACTTTCATGTTGTTATTGTGAACATAATTATGGTAATGTAGTGAGAGAACATAACGGGTTAAATGATAGTGAATTATGTTACTAATTGAGAATCTGAGTTTAAGTGAAGCCCTCTACTTATTTGATAACGCTAGAATGTAATATGGGGATCGAGTAGTAAGGGGTAGAACTTATTACGGTTTGGTTAGATGTGTATGTCATGTAGATGGGTACGGTACGTTAGGAGTTCACATGTAGTCGAGAGGTGAGAATTTCATGTGAGTGCATGTCCTAACATGTACTTTACATTTAATGTTTGAATGTTATTAAAACACTTTCTGTTTTCAAAATGTTTTCCACTTTCGGGCTCTGACCCATTTGCTTTCAAATCTATTTTTGTAAAAACTATTTTAGGTGCCCATCCACAAGGACACCATGCATAGGATTCTCATTCAGGTGACGAGCTGTAGCTGTTTGTGGAAGTTACAGGACTTTGCTTGTAGACGCTTCATCGATCTTGACTCGATATTCATCAGTTATCAGTTGTAGGGCATGTCGCCCATTTCTTTTAGAGACATTTCATTTATTTCAGTTATTCAGACTTTTGGCATGTAATTATTCAGGATTCAGACTTATAGTATTATTTCCATTTGTTGGGATTGTTGTGAGGAGTTTTCCTCCGGATTTCTTATTATTGTTGTTGGTTATTTCATTTCTTCGTATGGTGAATGGATTATGTTGACTCTTCCATTATTCTTTTATTGCATGTTAATCAGACTTAACTTAAAATTTGGCACTTACTTTTTAAATACTAGGTGGTTAGTAATTATTAAAATGTTTTCGACAGTGATGCTACTAACTGAACCAACTTGGCATTTTGAATTAATTTAATAAAGGAGTAGCTACCCGGTATTTAATTAGTCGGGGTGTCACATTGTTAAGTTATATGGCATGCCTAGGACCATTGTTTCTGATAGGGATGCAACATTTTTGAGTTACTTTTGGAAGACTTTATGGGGGGAAGTTGGGAACCAAGTTGTTGTTTTCTACTACTTGTCATCCACAAATTGATGGTCAAACTGAAGTAGTGAATATAACTTTGTCTTCTTTGTTGCGTGCTATCATTAAGAAAAAATTGAAAACATGGGAGGACTATTTGCCACATGTTGAATTTGCACACAATAGATGTATACATTCTCTAACTAAGTTTTCACCATTTGAAATTGTTTAAGGGTTTAATCCATTGTCACCTTTGGATTAATTCCTTTACCTTTGAGTGAACAGGTAAACCTAGTTGGAAAAAAAGGCTGAATTTGTAAAGAAGATTCACAAAAAGGCTCAGATGAACATTGAAGGGAGGACTAAACAATATGTCCATCAAAATAATAAGGGACCCGTGAAGGTAGCGTTTAAACCAAGAGATTGAGTTTGGTTGCACTTGAGGAAGGAACATTTTCCAGAGAAACGACGTTCAAAAATCCTACCTCGAGTGATGGACCATTTCAAGTTTTGGAATGCATCAATGATAATTCATATAAGCTTGACTTTCTAGGTGAGTACGGTGTTAGTAGAAGCTTTAATGTTGCTGATTTATCTCCTTTTGATGTAGGTAATTATTTAAGGACAAATCCTTCTCAAGAGGGGGAGAATGATGCAATTCAAGGAGCTGAATATGCTGAATATTAACATGATGGTCATATATATGGGAGTACAGCTAAATTTTCACAAGACCCTTTGAGAATTATTAGTGGTCCAATTATAAGACGTAGAGCCAAACATTTTGAGGAAGCACTTATTGGGAAAATCCAAGGGAATTGGGCTGATTCTGAAAAGATGAAGTCCAAGATGGGAACAAATGATAATCAAGGCTTATTCCACATCATTAAAGAAATTTGGGGAGCTAATTAGCATGGAAAAATGTGACCATCATGTTCACACCATAAATGGGCATGGATTTATCTATTTTTAAGGTTAAAAAATGGGGGATGAATCTAGTCTTGATAGTTATCTTTAAATACATTGAACTTAGTCATTTAGTCTTATTTTGTGGTTTTCCAAGTCCAAGTAGCCTAAAAACATGGGAACTTGTTTACTTTGACAATTCTGTTATTTTAATGATGAATATTTCATTTTTCATTCTTAGAGGGTTGTTCTAAGTATAAATCATGGGAGCTACGAATTTTGTAAGAATCTTTTGACATAAACTAATATTATTATGAGGTATTTTGTTTTTCTTGGTTCTTATGAAAACTTTCTGAACTTATCAAGTTAATCTTGTGGCGTTTAAACAACCAAACTTATCACCTTGATTCGTGAGAGATTATTTGGTTTCTTGGTGTGGCATTTTAATCCTTTATAGTTTTATTTATTTTCTTTCTAGGTAACGAGTCAAAGCTCAACAAACGTTGTCTATATGAACTTAGGGTTCTTTAATAATCATTGTTATTGGGTTTCATCATAACTGTTGGTGAGGTTCATATCACTAAAGTTGGCTTCGAGGAGGAAAATGAGAAGGCGAAGAAGGCCTTGGCCATTTTGAAGGTGGCCAACAACCTTGTGGTTGTTGACAAGGAGAGGATGACAAGGGAGAACCTAATCTGGTTGGGATGGTCCAGAAGCTAGAGGGAAAGATCCCAATCATAAAGGATAACAACTATACAGATGACTAGAATACGACCTACGATGATACTGAACTCCATATTGCCTATGCTAAGAAACTTATTTCAAAAAATGGGACCAAGCCTTGGGTGAAGCAGGAGTCCCACCAGAGTCCCGCCTGTACAAGCTTCATTACCCAAGGCCTTTTCTCATTGATTCGGAGGATCTTCCTGTTGATCACCCAGCCGAACAGGCTGGAGAAGATAAAAATGAGGTCGAGGTGGTTGCCGATCAGGTGGGGAAATCTGCCAAGAAGGGAAAAGAGCCAGAGACCTCTGAGCAGGTAAAAGAGTGAAGCCCTATAGCTATAGGATATTTTCCTTATTTTGTTCTTGTATTCTAATTTCTTTTTTTCTTCGTTATAATGGCTCTTGCCCCTCTTTTGAACTATCAATGAAGAAAGACTTTTCTTTTTGCTGATGCTCTCTGTACTTGTTTATTTTCTTTGCTATATATAGCTTGTTGTTATGGATGACTATACATATTCTTCCTCAAATCTTGGGAAGGTTCTAAGCCCAGGTGTGAGTGGGCAAACTCTTCAGGCCTTTTTAAAGTTCTGCAAACAATTGAAGGCAAGAACAATAGCATTCAAGGACCAATTCAAGTTTGTGGCCAAGTTAAAGGATGACTTTCAGGTCATAAAGGAGATTAGTTTCTCTGTGCAGGAGAAAATAAATAATTTGAGGTCCTAGCTAGCAGTAAGCAAGGATTTGGTCTAGGTGGACAAGATGATTCAGGGCGAAAATTATTCCCTAAAGAAGGAGGTTATCGAGATGAAAGAGGACATCCTGTGAAAGTATACCATTACAGCTAGTTTTCAAAGAGACATTAAGAGGCTCAGGTTATTGTTCAGGAAGGGCCCTCGAGCGGCGTGGGTGGTAGGCTACGACAAAGGTTGGCAGGATGCTCCAGTGAGGTTGCAAGAAGCCCAGGATGTCATATATAAGCATGGGGGTTGAATTCTCTTATAGTGTTGAAGAAGCTAAGAGAGTCTTAGTTATGGTACATGTATCAAATGGATTGCCTAGCCTATCACCGACCTCCCTTTGGGAAGGATGAGAAATGGGTTCCCATAGATGTTATTCCCCAACATCTGCTAAATGACTTTGAGGTGGATCCAAACATTGAAGAAGAGTTCACCCCGAATCCCAATGATGGCCGAAGAAGATAAATAGCAAACTTCTTGGCTCGCCACCCCTGAACAGTATGTGCCCTTATATAGCTCTTGTAATATTTTGTATCCTTATACTCTTCAGGCTTTTGTCGAAATGAATAAAGTTTGTCTATTAACTATAGTCTATCTTGGGGCAGTTACCGACTAGATAGAGTTAATAAATATTTCTTCATTTTGGACGTTTTCTTACCTAAAAGAGTTGGAATCTATGGTGATTATTATTATTCAACACAAAGAGATAAGAGAAGCACAATCACCAAGCAGAATAAAGGATACATAATGCCAATCACACAACAAAAGATGTACGTGGTTCAGCAAAGGTGCCTACGTCCACGGTGGTGCAGTCAGTATTATTTCTATACACTCCGGAGAGCGATTACAGAGAATACAATGTGTCCTTTGCCCCGGACCTAGGGTTTATTATATACATGTTCACTTCAGGGAGTGGGGGTGTTGGAATCCCCCACGCTTTCCATCTTCTCCTAGAACCCCTCTTAATGGGAACATGGGAGGAGAATAAATCATAATCGGTTAAGATATGAGGGGTCTGGACTTTGGGCCGCCACAATTGGGCTACTCGTCCAGGCCCATCATTCTAATTTTGGGTACCCACAATTGCCCCTAAGTTTGTTGGGCCATACTTTGGGCTCAATAAATTTAAATGATTTGTCATAATGGGTTATTTGTACACCGTGCAACTCTTCCCAAGGTTCGAGGACTGAGTTTAGGCGGCACTTGCTTCGTGTTCTGTGCATTATGATTAGTAGCACTCAAAAGCTATCCAGAGCAGTCATTTCTCGACCGTCGTTTCAACCTTCTCTGTACTCTCCCATTTTCTGTGAGCTCTAGTGATTCACGTTTTCTTCTCCTGGTGTCCATTCTTATTGCCTTCGATCTTCCTTGTCATTTGGGCTCGTGATTCTTCATCGTTCGAGTCAAACTTTCATCTTGTAAGTTTCCTGTGCCTTCTCTCTGTATTTTCTCTTTGAATTTGTAGTTTTTTAGGGCTTTCCAATGGCAAAGATCGGTAATAGGTCGGTGTCTAAGTTTAGGAAGTTTTATAATATCCCAAAGTGGGTAGAGATTGAGTGTGTCCCTCCCCCTAGAAATGTTAGAGAGATGGAGGGTGCCCATTGGATCCATGTCTTGCTGTTTTCCCAAGGGGGACTTACTTTTCCTCCCAACAACCTATTCTTGCACTTCTTTGGTCATTTCAACATTGTTCCTACACAGTGTTCGCCCAATGTGTGGAAGATAATCAATGTTGTCCATAGAATAAATCAGTTATATGGTACCAAGTTAGGGCTCGTCGAGGTCTATTTTTGCTATTCTTTTTATCGAACTAGTTCTAGTGTTCTCTATCTCAAAGCCAGGAGTTCTGCCTCGATCCATTTGGTGAAGTAGTCAGTTGCGACCAATAGATACTTGCGATTATCGGCAGCGGTAGGAAGTGGTCCTATAATGTCCATTCCCCATTGAGCGAATGGCCATGGGCTTGACAGTGATTTTAGGTCGCTAGCAGGTTGGTGGACCATAGGAGCGTGAAGTTGGCATTTTAGGCACTTGCGAACATACATCGCAGAGTCCCTTTGCATATATGGCCACCAATAGCCTTCCTTCATTGCTCAGAAAGCCAGAGATCTTCCTCTAATATGGATTCCATAGATTCCCTCGTGAAGCTCATGTAGAACCTTCTCTACATTCCTTGGGTGAACGCATTGAAGGTATGGACCGGAAAAGGATCTCTTATATAGCTTGCCCTCTGGCGATAAGTGAAAGCGAGCAGCTTTGACTCTTATCTGGTGAGCAATCTTCTTATCGTCTGGGAGCATGCCATCTTTTAAATAGTTCCTTAAAGGGTCCATCCAGCTGGGTGCTGACTCCACTTGGAGTATCTTCTCCACGTCTGGAGGTTTTCTATTGCGGTTAATGCTCAGATGAGAGAGGAAATTGATGGGGATTGTTCTTTTTAAGTCGGAATCGACTGCTGAACTCAGGGCTTCTAGGGCGTCAGCATGGCTGTTCTGTCCTCTGGGAAACTATTGGACATTAATTTCTTCGAAGCAAGTCATTAGTCTTCTTACTAAGGCGAGGTAAGCTTCCATTCTTTTGTATTTTGCATTGTAGTCTCCACTTATCTGATTGGAGACTAATTTGGAATCGCCGAACACCTGTAAATGCTTTGCTCCCAAAGTGTGCACCTTCTGGAGGCCAGCTATTAAGGCTTCATATTCTGCTTCGTTGTTAGAGGCTGCAAATCCAAGCCTGATTCCTTGTTCAAGGATTGTATCCACTGGAGTAATGAGGACAATGCATATTCCTGCCCCATTTGAGTTGGAGGCTCCATCAATGAATAATTTCCAGATTCCTTCTGTCGCGAGGTTCCCCCTTTTTTCTGTTGTTGAGATTGGTTGCAGGGCTGCTTGCCTGTGAATTCGGCTATGAAATCAGCAAGGACCTTCCCCTTGATTGCGTTCCTTAGTTGAAATTAGATATCAAATCGTCTGAGCTCAACTGACCATTTAGACAGTCTGGCCGATAAATCTGCCTTCCTAAGGATTGCTTTAAGGGGGTGCAATGTAAGGACGATGATGGTGTGGGCTTCGAAATAGTGCTTCGATTTTCTTGAAGCCACTATTAGTGCAAAAAAGAGCTTTTCCAGTGGTAGGTACCTCTGCTCGGCGTCTAGTAAGGTCTTGCTCGCGTAATAAATGGGGTGCTGGATCCCTGCAATTTCACACATTAATGTGGAGCTGACAGTGTGGTTGGAAATGGAGAGGTATAAGTACAAAGAATTTATTCGCTGTGGTATGACGAGCAGTGGTGGGGAGCTAAGGTAAACCTTGAGCTCATCCAATGCCTGCGAGCAATTCGGGTTCCATTCTACCATTTTGTTTCCCTTTAGAAGCTGGAAGAAAGGCTTTCACTTCTCGGAGGACTTAGAGATAAAGTGATTTAAGGCAGCGAGCATACCGGTGAGCTTCTGTACGTCTCGGATAGTTTGAGGAGGTTGTACCCTGTTTATTGCATCGATCTGGTCTGGGTTAGCCTCGATGCCTCTCTTACTGACCAAGTACCCAAGAAATTTTCCTGACTAGACACCGAAAGAACACTTGCTCGCGTTAAGTTTCTTTCGGTACTTCCTGAGGATTTCGAAGGTGCTTGACAGGTCTGAGAGGTGGTCTTCTTTCTTCTTGCTTTTAACGAGCATATCATCGATGTAGACCTCCATGGTGTTTACCATGTGGTCCTTGAACATCTTGGTGACCAGCCGCTGGTAGGTCACCCCTGCATTTTTTAGCCCAAAGGGCATAACCTTGTAGCAATATAACCCAACCGTGGTTATGAATACTGTTTTGTCCTGGTCTGGGGTATACAGAGGGATCTGATGATACCCTGAGTATGCGTCCAGAAAACTCATTCTCTCGTGAGCTGCTGTGGCGTCTACTAGTTAATCAATTTTGGGGAGGGGGAAACTGTCTTTAGGGCATGCTCTATTGAGGTCAGTGAAGTCGATTCAAACTATCCACTTCCCTTTGCTTTTTGGAACCACTACTGGGTTGGATAACCATTTGGGGAATTATCCCTCCCATATGGATCCTACATCCAGCAGTGTTTCCACTTCTTTTTCCACGGCTTTTGCCTTCTCGGGTGCAGTTCGTCGTGCCTTCTGCGTGATTGGTTTGATGGTGGGATCGACGTGCAGCTGATGACAAACCATACTAGGATCAATTTTGGGCAGCTCGTATGGTTCCCATGCAAAGACGTCTATATTATTTCTTAGCAGGGTTGTCAATTCCTTCTTCTCCTGATCTGTGAGAGAAGCTCCAATGAAGAAGATCCTGCTGTCATCGCAATCTCTAGCTGCAATTTCCTCCAGGTCCTCGATGACACGTTCATAGGGGAGGAGCCTGGTCTCCTCTACTCAGGGCCTTCCATATTTTAATTGCTATTTCGAAGGTATTAGACCTCCTTGTTCTTCAACCTTCTCGCTGGACTTGTCGGCCTTCTTCTCTAGTTTTGGGTGGATGGCTGCTATGAAGCATCTTCTTGCCATCGCTTGATTGCCATGGATCTTCATTACTCCTCGCTTGGTCACATACTTGAGTTTATGATGGTAGGTAGAGGAGACTGCCTTCATTGCGTGTAGCCACCCTCTGCCAAGGATAGCCTGATATGGCGAGTCAATGTTGACCACCAGAAATTCGATCATTTTAGACACGTTTCCTGCTCTTACTGGCAGCACGATCTTTCCCAAGGGCATAGTCATCTTTCCAACGAATCCAACTAAAGGGACAACAACTTCCTTCAGGTCGGCAATGCTTAATTTCAATTTTCTAAACAGGTCGAGATACATTACCTCAGACGAGCTTCCTTGATCGACGAGCAACTTGACGATGTCATAGTTTACTATTTTGAGAGTAATGATTAAAGCATCATGATGTGGGTTTCTCACTCCCACCAGATCATAATCTGTAAATACGATATCCTTACTATAGTCGACGTCATCTGCTCGCCGATGCTTTCCTGACTATGTTTTGTTTAGATCAATCTGAAAAGCTTGCATCACTGCTGTAAGCTTTTTTACCTCTATTCGAGCTGAATTTCCCTGAATCTACTTTACGTTAGATACCCTATGAATTACTGTGAATTCATGTCCGGTATCATCTTCAAGCACGTTATCGGTCCTTGCTTCTCTATGGGCAGCAACTTTCTCTGCTTTCTTTTCCAAGAATTTGCTCAGATGCCCGGACTGAGGCAGCTGTTCGAGGTGGGACTTAAGAGCCTTGAATGCTCATTTTTGTGCCCTCCTTCTTTGTGAAAAGCGTATCTCAGTGCATTGTTTCTCTTCGAGGGATCTCCTCCCATCTTCCTAGGCCACTTGATGAATGGCTCATCTTTGATTTTTGCAAGAATTTTGTAAATTGGTTCTCTGAAGGCTGTGTTTACTGCCTGAAATGCCTTTGACACATCATTGTTGCCTTCGTTCTTGGAGCCATTCTTGCCCCCATTCTTTCCTCCTTTTTTCTAGTTTTTTCATTTTGTCACTGCCCTTGGCAGCGAGCTTAGCTCGACCATTTTCCCCTGTGCTGGGGCGGGTCATATCTTCCACCTTGGCGTATTTCTCGATGCGGGCCATTAAGTCGTCGATGGTCATGGCTTCTTTCTTCATTAGTGACTAGTACAGAAGGGAGAGCTGGGTAGCCCAATTTTGAAAGAGGCCACTGCCACTTGCTCCGAGCAGTCCTCGACCTCGTTGAATAACTCCCAGTACCTCTTCGCGTAGTCTCAGAGGGTCTCTTGAGGTGTCTTTTTCATTGTCAGCAAAGCATCCATCCTTTTGGAATGGGAGCTACTGGTAATGAATCGGGCCGTAAAGAGCTCGGCCAGGGACTTGCAACTCCTGATGGACCGATGGGGGAGACTTTCGAACCATTTTTGCACCACGTCATGCAGGCTCGAGGGAAAGATTCGACACATTAGTGCGTCTAAATTATTCCAGAGAGTCATGGCCTGCCGGTACTGCCTGATGTGATCAATGGGGTTAGTTTTACCATCATAAATCTTGAACCTTGGAATAGCAAACTTTTTAGGGGCTTCCTCTTCTTCTATTTCCCTCGAGAAAGGTGATTTCATCTAAGTTTTGAGAGCTCACCTGGCAAGTTCTCTGGTCGATCTGGTACCATGATGTGCAGGGTATTGGTCAATCTCCCTTCGGACCAGGCTTCGTATGTTTTCGTTGCTGCGATCTGGGCTCCTGTGATTGCAAGCTAGTTGCAGTTGCTCGAGCAGGTCATCCTCTGACTCGTTTCCCTCAGTTTTCTCAGATCTGCGCCTAGGGCTCCTTCCTCGGCTACGAGACTTGCTCACCTGAGGGATAGGAGTGCGGTATGGACGTCTCTTGGTACCACGATATAGTTCTTTCTCCATTCTTTCTAATATTCTTTTGAGGCGAGCATTCTCAGCTTCGTGCTTGTGATAAGATTCCCTTTGCTCGTGGAACCTCGCCTCATATGCATCAATTAGCCTGGATATCTATGTGGACCTCGCTGGTCCTTGGCTTTCTTTTGAGGCTGGCCTTTCTAAGCAAGCCATCTGATCTGAACGCCGAATTTTAGATCTAATCCTGCGAGGAGCAGGTGGTTCCTGGATATCCCCTGCCTGGGGAGCATTACTACTCTGACCAGACATTTCGAACTCTTTTCTGGGTGTGAGCTTTCTCAAAGAAGATAAACGTTTCCCACGGATGGCGCCAATTGTGGTGACAATTATTATTCAGCACAAAGAGATAAGAGAAGCACAATCACCAAGCAGATTAAGGGATACATAATGCCAATCACACAACAAAAGATGTACGTGGTTCAGCAAAGGTGCCTACGTCCACGGTGGTGCAGTCAGTATTATTTCTATACACTACGGAGAGCGATTACAGAGAATACAATGTGTCCTTTGCCCCGGACCTAGGGTTTATTATATACATGTTCATTTCAGGGAGTGGGGGTGTTGGACTCCCCGACGTTTTCCATCTTCTCTAGAACCCCTCTTAATGGGAACATGGGAGGAGACTAAATCATAATCGGTTAAGATATGGGAGGTCTGGACTTTGGGCCTCCACAATTGGGCTACTCGTCCAGGCCCATCATTCTAATTTCGGGTACCCACGGAATCTATTAATCATTTACGATTTTTGCCAACCAAATAATGTTGGTAATCACTTTTGGCCTTTCGCTGACTAAATGCATTAATAACTAATGTTAATCATTTAGGCTTTTCACCGACTAAATGAATTAATATCAAATGTTAATCATCCTTCCATTATAATATGACTTAGCAATATCATTCCACCTACCTTACCTTTTAAGTTATGTCGTCACACTCCCTTAGGCCTAGGAGAGATGATGGAAAGAATGCACCTGGTCAATGGGTCATCCACCCGATCAGGATTATAGCGACCAACATAATTGGCGACCATCCTCAGTTGACTTTTTGCCTAAGGATCCCCTGTAGGTCTTTATTTGTCACCGGGGCAACTTGTGAGGTCCTTTGTGTTTTATATGACAAAGACTTAAGGATTCTAGTAATTGAAATAAACTTAAAACTTACTGTAATCAGTATGAACCCTGCTCGGTGTGAGGATACTCCTTAATTGAAATAAGTTTAATAACATATTGTAATCTAAAGGGATTCTATTTTGTGCAAGGAAGTTCCTTGGTCGAAGTATGCTAAGCATCTTACTGTAACCAAGTGTGGTCCTGCTTAGTGTCCAAAAAATGGATCTGTTACGTGGAAATGGTGAGTAATATCAAGATACATATGTAACACCCCGTAATTTTGAGGATTTAATATTTAATTATTTTTGGGAGTTATAAAAATATTTAAATTAGAGTAACTTAAATTCATGAGTTGGAGAATTTAATTGAGTGAGCCGAATTATTTATAATTGGCGACTTTAAGTTTAATTATTCGAATTAATGTGTCACATTTTGGGGTCAAAATTTGGATATGTCAAAAAGTATTTCGAATGGCAATTTCGAGTGCGCAGTTGCGTCCGGATGGGTCGAGATAGTCAGAAAAGAGTACCCGGAGGTAGTAATTGGGTCTCGGGGTATTTTGGGCATAGTCGGGCCCACACGGGGGGAGTTGGGCCTTTAAATTAGGCCCACATGGCCAAAAACGGGATTCAATATTTTTAACCTAATTGAGAGATTAGGGAACGACAGTCAACACAACTCTAAACCTAGGATTTGAGAGGAAATTTGGGGGAAAGCAAATCAAGAGCCAATTTGGGGATTTTGGAGCCAAATTAAGGGACTACACCAACGGATCAGACACTACGAACGATTCCAGGCAAGTGGTTAACTGTTGTGATTTCTAAATTGATGATAATCAATTCATATCATAGTGATGTGTAAACCAAAATTCGTTTTGGGGATAAATGGGTGCAAAAATGGGGTTTTGTTCATGGAACTATTGAATGAGATTCAAAGTAAAAATTGTTGTGTTGTATATCTCTGAGTATGGATATCTGATTTGAATGAGAATCAGGAATATAAACTGGTGGGATTTGGATTTGGAATTTGTTTGGTAGAACAAAGTTGATGAATTTTAATGGAAAACCCATTTCGAGAAATTATGAAAGTAAGTGGAGAAAATTGTGTATCTTAAGATCCCTATGATGTGTGGGATGTGAATTAATCATGTTTATGTGATGGGGTGATGTGATTAGAGGTTTAAATTAAGGTTTACAAACCTTGGATTTCGTTAATGGTGGAATTCAGTGGGGAAGGAGAGCTTCCCAGGTATGATTGATAGATCGATCGGCCATCGATCGATCGACGGTCGAAATTCTTTGCCAGGTCGGGTTGTTGGGTACCCTTGTTTTATTTTTTGGATTTTGGGTATAATTTTATTTGGTGAAAAATTATAGAGAAATTAATATCTAGGAGCTCAAAAGATAGCTATTAGGAATGTGCAATCTAAGTTAAGAGTTGAGACTTAAAGTGAAAATTTCGGCTGAAACATATACAATTTAATTATGGACCAAGTGGGCGAGTCCGGGTATGTTAGTAATTATAGGTAAATATAATTAGGAAATTATGGAGATGAATGTGAGACACATTGTGGGCGAATATGTGGGAATGAAATTATGAGATGTAAAATGGACCAAGTGAGCGAGTCCGGGTATGTTGGTAAAGTGACATCAAAGTATTAAATTAATTATTGATAGAGAGTAATTAATTTGGAGTCGGAACATAGACTCGAGAAATATTAAGTTACGGGCCAAGTAAGTGAGTCCGGGGGTAATGGTTGGGTGACGTCAAGTTATTAAATTAATGGATGTGATAATTAATGAAGGTAGAGTCGAAGGGTAGACTCGGAAAAGTATTAAACTAATTGATGTTGTAATTAATTAATTTAGGGTCGGGTTGTAGACCCGAAATTTGGTATAAATTAATTAATGTGTAAATTAATTAATTGGGAGTCGGACCGCAGACTCAGTTTGGTATGAATTAATTAATGTGTAAATTAATTATATTAGAGTCGGACCACAAACTCGGATTTTTATTGATTAATTAATGTGTAAATTAATTATATTAGAGTCTGATCACAGACTCGGATTTGTGATGATTAATTAATGGGTGTGTTAATTAATTTAATAAGAGTCGGATTGTAGACTCGGGTAGGTATTAAATTTATGGGTGTGTTAATTAAGTTAATTAGAGTCGGATTGTAGACTCGAGGAGGTATTAAATTAATAAGTGTGTTAATTAATTTAATTAGAGTCGGATTGTAGACTCGGGGATGTATTAAATTAATGGATGTGTTAATTAATTTAACTAGAGTCGGACCATAGACTCGGGGAAAGCATTATATTAATTGAGGCATGATATAATTATATTAGAGTCGAACCATAGACTCGGGAAGATGATAAATTATTAAGTGAGAAAATTAATTACGTTGAGTCGGGCCACAGACTCAGGAAATTACAGGCAGTGTACGGGATTTTGAGTACACGGTAAAGCCGGGGTTTATATTATATATATACGGTGTAGTGATAGTGTATATATACACGTATATATATTGTGTGTGATATTAAATTACAGGCAGTGTACGGGATTTTGAGTACACGGTAAAGCCGGGGTTTATATTATATATATACGGTGTAGTGATAGTATATATACACGTGTATATACTGTGTGTGATATTAAATATCAGTGACTAGATATTTATTCAATTTATATACTCTAATTATATCAAGGGAGGTTGCGCGATGTGGGTGAATCCCCTAGCTTGAGGAGTAGGGCGAGTATATCCCCAGGTCATAGTGTCTGGTATATATGGGTGAGGGATTTATCTCGCTTTCAGGGAAGGAATATGACCGCCTCCACTACGTTTATATTTTGGGAAAGTTGGTGAGAGATTCCAACTTGGGGAACTAGGTTTTTTGAGCACACCTAGTGAGATAGCATTTTAGAGTGAATCATCCGACGAGGGTATACTCGAAGGGATGGATATACGTATGTTATATGTGTGGATGTTGTGGTAAAGGTACGTATATAATGGTAGTAAATATTATATACAGGTAATAATACAGTGTGTGATGTATTTACTTTATATAACTTGTGACACAGTTATATGCTACTATTTAAGAGGAATTAATTAAGTTAATTGTGAGATAACTTATAATTCAAGAATCATTATACTCGGGTTAGAGTAGTATGGCAAGGGAAGGTTATACCAGGACTAGTTGGATGGGGTAGTACAACTAGGTGGGGTTAAGGTAATCGGTAGGTGTGCACAATAGTGGAGGGGTGAAAATGTCCACAAGGGAGTGCGACACTAACATAAATATGAAGCGCATTCATGCATTTTAATATACTGCAGTTAATTCACTTGCTAACTATTTCCAAAATGTTTTGGGTTCTAACCCTTGCTATAAAACTATTTTCAAAACCTTTTAGGTGTCCAGCCACAGGGATGCCAGGATTGATATTCTATTCCAGGGATACGGAGCTGCAGCATATGTGGATGCTAGCAGGAGTTTGGATTAGACGCATCATTCATTCATTCCTAGAGTAGGAATTACTTATCAGTTTCAGTTTTATTTAGGGCATGTCGCCCAGACTTTCAGTTCAGTTTTCAGACTTATTTTATTCCGGTGTTGGATAATTGTATTGTATTATTTCACTTTGGTGGCCGGTGGTTTATTCGGCAAGTTGTGTAATTAATTATTCAGTTGAGTTTTATTCAGTTGTGTGAAGGGTTTATATTTATTTTCTCATGTACTGCTTTGTGTAATTAAAAAGTTAAAATTGGCACCATCTTTTGGAATACTAGGTGGTTAGTAAGTTTAAAAAGTTTTCGACAGTGATGCTAAGGATGAGCCAACTGAGATTCCTGTTTTAATTTGGTATAAGACTGATCACCCGGTATTTTATTAGGCGGGGTGTCACAACATAACATAAAATTGAGACAATCAAGATGTGAAAAAAAGATGTGAGAGCCAATGGGCCTTTGTTTATTAAATAATAACTTAATCGAAACATAAGTCTAAAATGAAAGTTTGCATAAACTATATATGCTTAAGAAGACTAAAAATAGAACTTTTAAGGTTGGTACCATTCCATGCTCTTAGTATCTCTCTGACCTCTAGCGTTTCTAGGTGATAAGCTCCTTAAAGATCATTCATAATTATCTTGAAAGGTCCTTTCCAGTTTGATCCCGGTTGATGGTCTATTGCACTACCGAGGACTTTCCTCAGGGCATAATCTCCTGACTGGAATTTCCTCGAATTGACTTTCTTATTATACTGCCTCTCCAGTTACTGCTGATATGAAGCCATCTTGATCATGGCTTGCTGTCTTCATTCATCTGCTAAGTCAAGGCCAGAGCATAAGGCATTGTCATTTAGCCCTTGGTCCACTAAGTTGGTTCTCATGGTAAGTAGCCCTATTTCAAGTGGGATGATGACTTTCATTCAGCATGTGAGTGTGAAAGGTGTTTCCCCAATAGATCTTCTTGTCATGGTATAATAGTCCCAAAGGATGTGAGGGATATCGTCCACCTAAGCACCCTTTGCTCTTTCTAGCCTCTTTTTCAGACCGTCAAGCATTATCTTATTAGAAGCCTCTGCTTGATCGTTGCTCCGGGGGTACACTATCGAGCTAAAGTGATGCCTAAAGTCATGTTCATTGTAAAATCTTTGGAAGAAAATACTCTAAAACTAGTGTTGTTGCCGGTAATGATAGCTTTTGGTACCCCAAAGCATATTTTGACGCTCTTTCAGATGAACCTTATCATATCGACATCATAGATATTTGCTAGTGTTTTTTCATCTACCCACTTGGTAAAGTAATCTGTACCGACCAACAGATACTTATGATTCCCAATGTGGTAGGTAGTTGTCCCATAATGTCCGATCCCTATTATACAAATGGACAAGGACTTGTCAAGGATTTTAGGTAGCTAGTTATTTAATGAACAATAGGAGAGAACATCTCATATTTTTCACATCTCTGATCATAGATACTTATATCTTTTTGCATGTGTGTCCACCAATAGCCTTCTTTGATTACTAAGAATGTTTATGATCTTCCTCCTACATAAATTCCATAAATACCATCATGCATCTCGCTGAGAACCTAGACGGTGTCTTGTGGGTAGACACATTGGAGGTAAGGACATGTAAAGGATCTTTTATAGAGCTTCTCCCTAGACCAAGATACAAACGATTTGCCTTCACCCTTATTTGGTGAGATAACTTCCTATCATCTAAAAGCGTGTCATTTTGCAAGTAAGAAGTGATGGGATCTATCCAACTAGCAGTTCTTTTTATGAGAAGGATCTGCTCAACGACCATTTTCTGGTCAATGCTAGGCTGAGCGAGGAACTCCACTTAGATATTTTTTTTGAGATCATAGTCCACTACTGAGCTTAGTGTTGCTAAGGCGTCACCATGACTATTTCTCCCTCGAGGGAACTACTAAATTTGGACTTCCTCAAATCCTGCCATAAGCTACGGTAGGCTGCCATCCTATTATCTTTTACATTAAAATCTCTGATCACTTGTTTGGAGACCAATTTAGAGTAATCGAACACATTGAGGCACCTTGCTTCCAATAGTTGAGCTTTTTGTAGGCCAGCTATTAGTGCTTCGTATTCAGCTTCATTATTGGAGGCTTCAAATCCTAACCTAATTCCTTATTTAATGACAACGTCTTATGGTGTGACGAGGATGATTCTTACTCCTACCCCCTTAGAATTGAAGGATTCATCCATGTATAAGATTTGGTCCTTGGGTTGTGCTTATTTTATTATTGATTAATCCATCATTTATTGGTCAATCGGCTTGTCCCTCGTGAATTAGGCAATGAAATCAAACAAGACTTATCCCTTAATCATTGTCCTTTGCTGAAAGTGAATATCAAAATTTTTGTGTCGATCGACCCCTTTGGCAGTCGTCTAGAGAGGTCGATTTTTCAAAGGACAACTTAGGGGGGACGAAGTGATTACCATTATTGAGTGGGATTAAACGTAGAATTTTAGCGTCTAGCTTCTCCAAAGGCATGTAGTGTTGCTCTACATCCAAAAATGTCTTGTTGGCATAATATACGAGGTACTATCTATCGAGCCGAGCTAACAGCATGGTCTGATACTATGAGGTAGAGGTACAGGGGATCTCCATCATCGAGGATTTCCAATAAGGGTGGTTCCCTGAGATAGGACTTGATCTCCTACAATGCTCTTGAGAAAAAATTATTCCATACGAGACCTTATCATTCTTTAGTAGCTAAAATAACGGTCAGCAACATTTCGAGGACTTGGAGATAAAGCAGTTGAGTGCTTTAAGAATTCTAGTAAGATTTTGAATATCTCGTAATGTCTTTGGGGATGGACCTTGTTGATCGCATCAATATGATATGGATTGACCTCAATCCCTCTTTAATTCACTAGGTAACTTAGAAATTTTCCTAACTGGACACTAAATGAGTAATTTCTTGCATTGAGTTTCATCTGATACTTCCTGAGGATTCTAAAAGTTTTGGCCAAATCCTTAAGGTGGTAATCTTTGTCCTTGCTCTTGACTAACATGTCATTGATGTATACCTCCATGGTGTCTCCCATCTGCTGCTTGAACATCTTCCTGACCAGCCTTAGATAAGTTAACCCTGCGTTCTTTAGGCCAAACGACATGACCTTGTAACAATATGGACCTTTAAGAGTTATAAAGGAAGTTTTCTCTTGGTCGGGGTTGAACAACGAGATCTGATGGCACCCTGAATAAGCATTCGGAAAACTCATTCTCTCGTGAACTGCCATATCATCAACTAGTTAATCAATCTTAGACAGTGGGAAACTATCTTTGGGACAGGCTCTGTTGAGGTTTGTGAAATCAATACAGACTCTCCAGCTATCGTTGCTCTGTCATACTACCACTTAGTTCGATAACTATTTAGGGAACTGAACTTCCCTAATGGAGCCTGCATCCAGAAGATTTCCAACTTCATTCTCCACTTATTTAACCTTTTTATGGGGCTATTTGGCGTGCATTCTAAGTGATTGGATTAAAGGTTGGGTCAACATGGAGATGGTGGCAGTATATATCGGGATTAATTTTGAGAAAATATACGACTCCCAAGAAAAAAAATCCAAATTGCTTGTAAAAAAGGCAACCAGTTCCTTCTTTTCGTGATGTGTAAGAGTGGTTCCAATTAGAAAATTTATATCCGATAAGTTATTATCGGCACCAACTTTCTCCAGGCTTTTAATGACCCTATTAGTGGTATGAATCCTGGTCTCTTCCACCTATGGTTGGTCGTACTATAGGGGATATTTAGAGGGTGTGACCCCAGTTTGGATTCCTCTAGATTGTCCTTTGGCTCCTTTTTCTTCTCCTTTCAAGGGAGAATGATGAAAATGAAGCATTTCCTTACAGTGTCTTGGATGCTACAAATATCGACCACGCCTCGATTGGTGACACACTTGAGCTTCTGGTAGTATGTAGATGGTATAACTTTCATGGCGTGCATCTAACCTCTGCCTAGGATGGCATGATATCGAGACTCTATGTCCACTACTAAGAATTCAATTAGCTTTGAAATATTGCTTGCCCTGATCGACAGGACTATCTTTCCCAATGTCATCGTGATTTTTCCACGAAGCTAACCAATGAAATTGTGGCCTCCTTGAGGTCGGCTAAGTGAAGCTTCAACTTGTGTAACAGATCTAGGTAAATCACCTCTGACGAGCTTCACTAGTCTACCAATAATTTGTCAACGTCCTAATTTATAATTATGAGGGTGATCATGAGTGCATCATGGTGCGGAGATCAGATCTTCCTTTATGAAGATGATATGTTTGGTGTAGTCAACATCCTCTGGTCGCCAGTTCTTGCCAGCTTAGCTTTTTATAGGGTCAATCTAGAAGGCCTCCATAATAATTGTGACCTTCTTTAGCTTCATTCACACAGCGTTCATTTGGGTATGCTTCAGGTCGAATACTCCATTAATTATTATGAACTCCTGTCTCATATCGTCATCAAGGACATTGTCCGATTTCTGGTCGTCATTGGTTGTGACCTTATCAACTTTCTTTTCTATGTATTCGTTCAAATCTCCATCTTGGGCCAACTCTTCCAAGTGCCACTTCAGTGCTTTGTAATTCTCTATCATGTGGTCGCCATCCTTATGGAATGCACATCTCAACACGTTATTCCTCTTTGTAGGGCCTCCATCCATTTTCTTGGGCCAAGATTTTGTAGATTGGTTCTTTGAAAAATGTAACCTAGAACGCCTTTGAAGGATCGAACTTACTCCCATTCTTAGAGACATTATTTCCCCCGTTCTTGTTCCCTTTCTTGGGAGTGTCGCTTTTGTCTCCTCTTTAACTTATTTTTGCTCAATCGTTCTCCCCTGGGGTAGAGTGAACCACGTCCTCAACCTTGGCATATTTTTTGATACGTGCCATGAGGTCGTCAGTAATGCTCACCACTTTCTTTGTCAGGGACTGATGTAGTAGAGATATGGTCAGAAGACCAATCTTGAATAATGCTACAACAACTTTCTCTGAGCAATCCTCCACTTTATTTAAAACCTCCCAATATCTCTTAGCATAGTCACGTAGGCTCTCTTGTAGCTATTTCTTCATTACGATCGATGAATCCATCCTTTTAAGGTTGGAACTACTAGTTAAGAAACGAGAAGTGAAGGCCTCTACTAGGTCCTTGAAGCTCTTGATCGGCCTGTGGGGTAGATTCTCAAACCATTTTCAGCTACGTTATATAGGCAATAAGGGAAGATTCAACATATCAAGGCATCATTGTGGCTCCACAGGGTCATCGTTTATCTGTACTGCCAAACAAGGTCTATGGGATTTGCCTTTCCATCATAGATTTTGAATCTGGGAATGGAAAATATATTTGAGGTTTCCTCTTCTTCAAACACCCTTAATAAAGGGGATTTCATCTGAGTGTTAAGATCTATTCTGGCTAGCCCTCTGTGGATCCAGCCCCTCGATGGGTTGAATACTGGTCCATCTTTTTACGGACTAAAATTTTGATGTCCTCATCCGGACGATCATTACTCCTATGGTGCTTACCTGATCGACCATGCTCTAATCGATCACACTTTGACCTACCGCGCTTAGATCAATCATGGTCGTGCCTTGAGCTCCTTCATCGGCTGCGAGTCATGCCCGTTTGAGGACTAGGAGACCTATCACAATGTTTCCTATTATCTCTATAGAGATGTCTATCCATCCCTTCAAATTGCCTCTGTAGGCGAGCGTTCTCTCCCATCTGTAGGCGTGTGGCCTCATCTTACTCTTGAAGCCTAGCTTCATAAGCGTCGATCAACCTAGAGATCTGAGTAGATATAGGTGGTCCCTGACTTTCCTCATAAGGTTGCCTCTCTTAGTAAAACCTAGGATTTGATGATTGACGAATCTCTGACCCAACCCTAAGTGGGACTGGATCATCCTGCATGTTGCCAACTTGAGGAAGGTATCTTATGTGGTGAGACATCACGAACTTTCTTTCGATAGCTGCTTTCATAGGAAAAATAATTGTTTCCAAAATATGGCGTCTATTATGAGTGGAAGAATTATCACAATAAAAAATCTAAAAAGCAATATCAAGATGAAAAATAAATGATCACACACACTACACTAAATATATGTGGTTTGACAACTTGCCTACCTCCAGGGAGATGTTACAGTTTCCTATTAGTGTCTCTTAAATAATCAAAGTTACATCCCTTTGGATCGAGTTAGGGTTTACATTTTATAATTTTGAGAATAAGTGATTGAATTGTACAAGTAACTCACCCAGCTTGTGGATAGCTCATAGGTATCCCTGAATATCTCCCTGAGATTGTTGGCAATCGATTTAAGTACATCTCCATGCATTTGAGCATGTGACAAATACACGGATCTAAGATAAACATTTGAGTTGGGCCGAGCAGTCCACTTTGCATGCTGGGCTAGTCAGTTATGTTATTGGGCTTGAATATCGTATTTATGCCTCAATCTCAAAACTCCAATAACTCTTCAATCTCTAACCAATCCTCAGCATCTAACTTGTGTAATGAAAGGGTATAAAGGGATGATATCTCAATTTTTTTAGCAAAAGATATACTCAATTCCTCATCCAAAATGTACTAATATGTTGTCATCTACACCTAACTAATAATATCTATGATGACAGGAATTGAATAAATAATAGTATGAAATAATTAATGCATGGAACTAGAGGAAATAATAACAAATGTAAAGAGAATATAACTACCATCCTCTTGATCCCAAAACCCCCATATGTGAAACGAAACCTTTTCTCAAGTGGAATTTGTCAACCTAGAATGTAGATATCAATGGAGACCTTAGCCTTTTCCAAGTCTTTTCTACTTCAATCATCCATTGAAATTTTCTCCTTCACGGACTCCTAAAGCATTGGTAGAACCTACACTCTCCATATCCTTTCCAGGATGTTTTTTTAGTCATTCCACAATGCTCAGCCATCTCTCCTACCCACTTCCAAGAGGAGTGTCTTTTGCGAACAACTGTAAGCTCTATGGTTTATGCCAAGCCCTACTTGGGACATTAGCAAAGAACTATCCTTGCATGTTACTATAAGCATAAAGAAGAGGGTGCTCAGAGCTAACCCTTCAGACCTAACAATGAAGAAGAAATCAAGAGTCATTTCCAAGATGTTGGGTGGGCCCAATAAAATGCAATGTTAAGACAAATTAATAATATAAAAGGGAACAAAGAGAAAGATGAGGAACACAATGAACCTCCATTATGTACGCGACCTTAATGAAGGATTTATAACTTCTTTTTCTCAATAACAAAGTTTAAAGTAATAAAATGGGTATTTTTACCATAAACATTTGTTATATCTCATCTTTTAAAGATCAAAGTCCCTAAACCTTAAATCAAGGTTTAAGAACAAAATAAACCCTTCAAGAATCCTAATCCTAAACAACCACATGTAGATGATTTATCATGTTAGCTACACAATTAGGCCAAGGTTAGCAATTTAAATTATTACTGATAAAAGGAATATGTTTGATTCCAGAGTTAAAACACATTACAACAAATTCATAAAATTTCCCACCTCAATTAACAACAACACAGAATCTAGGGTTTAACTTAAAAAGTAAGACACGAAGGGGGACATTTTACCTTTAGGGACAAATATGACATCAATCACTACTCATAAACTTCCTCTGCATCTATTCTATTTCTAACCATAATCCTCTGTATATGCCCTTCCTGTGGTCGTGGCCTCAATTGGCTCTCAGCAGCCTCCTCACTTAAAAATCTTAAAATTGATTTATAGTATGTCTCTTTCTCAAATACTGGAAACATAAAAATGTGTTCTAGGCTCCCCCTACCCCCCCTCTCTTCCTCCTCTATGAGGGAGAGGGTAAGGACTACTTCCTTTCTCTATATTCTCTTGAATACATTTCTTTTGGCATATGTAAAATGTTCTCTCTTTAGTGAGAGTTTTATGTCTCTCTTTAATGAGAGTCTTGTCCCTCGTTTTGGTATGTTTATGTGTGGAAGATTTTCTTTATTTGTGTACTTCTTTCTCTTACTAGAGGATTCGTGCCGTGTCTCTTTGCCTCCGCTAGAGTTTCTATCAAAGTTACCATTTCTAGTGTCTCCCCCGGTGAGTTTGGGCTGAGAACCAGTGCCATTTTTCACATCTATGAGTGGTTGTCTTATCTATATCATATTTTCCTCCTATCATAGATATTTCCTCCTATCATGGAGACAGGCTTAAGTGGAACTTAGCTAGGGTACCCCCATTTTTATAAAGGTAATTATACCAATTGGTCGTTTTCTCCCAAATGTATGGTGTGTATTTCCCATACCCTATTTTATGGGTAGTCAGAGAGTCCGTTGTATCGAATTTTTATACCGTTGTAGCAATTTTTTATGTTCAGAAGTCTTTTTATATTATGACGTGTTACCTTAATTGTGCCTCTTTTTTAGGGCTTTTGTGTTGTATCTTTGTTTGACCTATTGCGTCATATATTTTGTATTTCTTGTTATTTAATTAATGAGAATTGCATTTTATTCAAAAAAAATGTGTGATAAGGAATTGTGTTTATAGTTATAAGGTGGAACCTAGGTTTCCCAAAATATCACCTCATTGCTTAAAATTTCCCCAACTTTGAACTTTTAGAAGGCCCAATACATTATCCCCAAGCTATAATTATAATGGCATAACTCATCAATTCGCATCACGCATTTTTTAAAATATGAAGGGCACAACCTGTCTTTATACCTTAGCCCAAACTCTCCAATGCTAACAAAGTCCTCAAATCACACCAAATATAAGACCAATTCCTTGGTCGTCAAGAGGCCTCGACCAAAAATTCATAGTTTGTGACGTATTAAGTAAAAATTACCTAGTATATAGAAATAATATGGTCTTATTTTAATACAACACTTAAGGGGTTTCTTAAGGGTTAGGTCTTATTTGTAACATTCTACCCACCTTAAGGAAATTATGTCCTCATAATTAAGTATAGAAATAAAAAAACTTGTACCTTAGAATATACGAAGATATTTTTCCTAAATTGTTGACTCTAGTTCCTAAGCGCCTTCTTCTATGGCCTGATTCCTCCATAACACTTTTACAAAGGGGATAATTTTTCCTCAACGCATGTTTTTTTAATCCAAGAATTGGAGTGAGATTTCCTCATAATTTAAGCCTTTGTGTACTTCTAAATGCATATGAATGATTATGTTGCCTAAATCTCCAAAGATTTTTCCTCATAATTGAAGCCTTTGTGTACTTCTAAATGCATATGAATGATTATGTTGCCTCAATCTCCAAAGATATTTCCTTAGCCCGGATACATGGAATACATTATGCATGTGGGCTAAATAAAGTGGCAAAGCAAGTCTATAAACAAGGTTTCAAACATTCTCTAGTAAATCTGAAGGCCTAACATATTGCAGAATTAATTAATCTTTATTTAAAAACCTCGACACTTATTTTAATGAAGAAAATTCAAGGGACCACATGGTCCTCGGCTTCAAATTATGATTGTCTCCTTTTTTATATTAAATCGACTTTTTTCTTACTTTAGGTAGTCTGCAGCCTTTTACACTATAACAAACTCGTATCATGGTTGAATTGATAGACAGGTAGTTATGTTCGATATCTTCACGGTGAGTAATGACCCATATATTAATGATTTTCACTCTTCCAATATTGAGGCCTTTTCAACTCAAATAGTGAGACATGTGGTTAGTGATACTTAACCCTCATTATCACTAGTTTGTATATATGAGTTTAAATAAAAACCTATACAATCATGCTCGATGGTTAATGTAGGGAAAATATCAGTGGTTGTAGAGTGGGGTTCTACAAAAGTCGTAGATTAAGTAATTATCTAAAATAAGAGTGCCAATTGTTTAGGATATAGTTGATTTCATCCCAATGAGGACGCTTGGATCCTTAGAGGTGAAATGTAATAGAATTTCATGATGGTTAATTTGAGATCCAAAATTACATCCTACTGCACCTGTGTGAGTAAGGGTCCATATATGTAATGATTTAAACTCTTTTAACATCGAGGTCTTTTCAACTCAACAAGGCATTTGGTTGGTGATAACATATTTCAAGGGTATAGATCTCATAATCCCCAATTTGTACATATGATTTCAACTAAAAACCCATATCGTTTTGTGTGATGCTTAAACTGGGGACAATATTATTGGTGGTAGAGTGGGGTATCACACATATATTGTCTTATCTTAGCCGGAGTCACTTCCCACCACATTTCAGTGGTGGTAGAGTGGGGTATTACACATATTTCGCTTTACCTATTGCATCCTAGCATAAAGGACTATTGATATCATTCCACAGCAAACCTTATAGGGTTCCATATTGATGTTGTGTTATTAATTATTGTTGTAGATATATTCCACCAAAGGCATGTGATCTTACTATATATTACGGGTTTCTAAAGAATAATATCTCATAATATCCTCCAAATTCTTATTAATCTTATGTCTTTTACCATATATTTGAGAATGAAAAACCAGAGTGAAGTTTAGTAGTGGGCCCGTTACATCCTAGAATTTTTTCCAAAATCCTTAGGTAAACGTAGAGTCACGGTATAAAATAATGGTTAACGGAATTTCGTGGAGCCTAAAAATTTCATTAATGAAGATTTTGGCTAACTGTTTCACTAAATATGTGGTTTTCATGACCAAAAAATTTATAGTTGAGTTAAAAAATTTACAATCACCACGTAAATTATAGTCTCCCTTTAAATCTGTGACATTACTATAATGAAGCACATAGAGATATTTTTCCATTTTCATTTTGGGAATGGTAGAGGATGAAGTAAATCCACGTATTTTTTATGATCAACCTTTACTTGTTAAAAAAACAAATACTTGTCCGTATCCTTTTTCTTCAAGTTTTCCTAACAAAAAAATTCATTTAATTTATGGTACATCATAGTTCTCCCCGGTTGAATGGGAAGCTATTACATGTGTACTCCTCCCAGGACCTCGAATTTCAATTCATCGTTATGAAGCACACATAGTTTGTATCCAAATATCAAGGCTCTATTTTTATCAACTATGAAGTCTATATTCTGACTCTTTACCAATTGACCCCTAAGTTTTTATAACTATGAGACCTCAACTTAAGCAACCCTCTCCTTTCAATTAGAATTAGTTTCAATTTAAGTGGATGCAAATGTACATATAGACATCCTTTCACTTTAATTACCATTAATTCTAAGTGTAAAAAATGTTCCTCTTCCTTGTTAAGTTTATTGCATTAATAAAATTCTTCCTAGTTAGGGCATCATTCACAACATTTGCTTGGTCGTGGTGATACTTGATGGAACAATCATAATCCTTAATGAATTATATCCACCGTATTTTCCTCATATTCAATTTCTTTATGGTGTATAAGTAGGTCAAGCTTTTGTGATCTTTATAAATCTCGCAAGTCTCATCATATAAATAGCAAAATATTTGCACACCTCTCATTTTTTAACCAAAGGTAATGTGATAATAATAAGATCTTTACCTCTGACCTAGTAAACAATGAAGTATCAATTGTACCATAAGTGGAGGAATTAGAAACTAAAAATTCACTCAAACACCCATACCATGATTTAGGTGATTTTTATAAACAATATGATTTTTTCTTTAATTAAAAAATATGGTTGGGAAAATAGGATTTTTAACGACAAGTTTAGGAAAAACAAGGGTTTCAAAACGTGAAAGTTGTGTTATAAACCATATAATTATTTAGTTAACTTTTTAAATCCATTTGAAGAGTCTTTAAAAAAATTTAAAATGCAAAGGCGAGTGACATGTGACTAGATTTGAATATAAAAATTGGGGCATAAGTTTTATAAATATCAACAACATCCTTTTGATTTTAGATTTGAACCACTAATCTATACTTGTTACTAGTGATCATTTTGGGTTCGTATTTCTTATTTCTATACATCCATTTAGTTCCAATGATTGAATGATTTTACGGTTTCAAAACTAGAGTCCACACATTATATTTTTCAAATTGGCTTAATTATTTTTGCATTACCATGAGTTATACTTTTAGGATTCATTGATATTATTTGGTTTATCTTGAGAATTGTAGGCGTACAAAGTGAGGATATATTTGATGATCATTTATCAATCTCTAACTTTTGGGTAATTTAAGTCGATTTTTTTCCTCATTAGGGAAGGTTTATGCAGAAATCTTAGGATCATCATATGTTGCGAGAGACTTATTGCCAATATTCACACTTTGGACTAAATGACTTATAGCCTAAATAATATCATCATCATCATCATCATCATCATCATCATCATCATCATCATCAAATATTATTGCTAAAAATATAGGGATTATACTCACTAAATTAAATATGGATGGATTCTTTAAAAACTAAGATCCCCAATATTAAACAATATATGCTTTTTTATTTATAGAGTACCCAATAAATTCTTTTATTGGATTTAGGGTCAATTTTTTTTATTGATTCTCTTTATCATTTCGTATAATACAGCTTCAACCAAAGAATTTTAATGTATCCAATACATCGATTTTATTATTTTAAACATCATAAGGTGTCTTATTTATAATTTTCTAATGATAACTGAATTAATAACATATCAATTGCTATTACCAATTTTGGCCAAAAATATTATGGTTATTTATACTCATTCAACAATGTCAGAGATATCTCTTACAAGGACCTATTTTTCTTTTCCACAACTCAATTATTTTAGGGGGTTCTAAGTGTCGAGAGATTGTGATTACATCCGTTTTCGATGCAATGACTCTCAATGCATTGGTTATCAAATTCTCTTTATCAATCAGACTCAATAAACTTAGGGGTTTAAATTCTTCATTATTAAATTTTTTAAGAAAGTTAACAAATAGGATACGAGTTTCATTTTCATGGTTTAATAATGTAAGAGTATTTTTACACTCAAGTGCCTCCCGTAATAGTGTTGTTTATAATTCCTTGATTAAAACGCTCTTTGATTCTTATCATAGAGGGATTCGAAAAGCTTAATTCCTCAAGGTTTCATATAGGATCATTCATGTTGTTGCCTTGAGTATACCACTTTGTACGAAAATATATTAAAATGTAAGACATACCCTACATCATATGTTTTATCAAATTGAAAAATAATCATATTGAACTTGTGGTTTGTGAGATTCCCAAATATAGTAGAAAATATAATTTTTGTATAGAACTTATCTTAAAATATTCGTATTGTGTATTTGAATATTCACTTATGAAGTTGAAACATGATGATCTAAGTTTTTCTATTTTTTCTAGAGTGAAGCTTGTATTTGTTGCCCACTAACTTTTGAAGAAAAACTTGGTAAAATCACTAGCCTTTTGACCAACGTTTGCACCTCACTACACTTAAAGGTTAATTAACTGCATTGAATCCTTGAATTTGCTTCACACAAAGCATGTCTAATTCCATATGAGAGTGACTAAGGTGATGTTACCATGACCAACTGCAATAATTCATTGATAATAATCATTTCACATTTTTATTTTATATATCATTTAAATCAAGAGAATAAATTAAGCTTTCTGAATTCCTCTGTGATTTTGAAATATAGTAAAGTAATCTAATCACACACACACACACAAGAGAATAAATTTTTAGAGTGGTTCAGCTGTAAAATAGCCTATATCCAATATGCATTGTATTTAGTACAAATAACTCAGTTGGTGTGCATATAAGTGATTCGATTTGTCCCTCCAGCTGAAGGAATATTTCGTATTTATAATAGTCATGAACCCTAGAGATAAAATGACATTATGCTACCTGGCATTTACATTTGTGTACAATAAATGAAACTCTTGGAATTCAGTGTTGGTTGGCATCCCATCCGAGTAATATCTAGTATTCTTAATGGTTGGAATTCAGGAATTGGTCAGCCATCCAGCCAACTAAGTAGCTCAGATGTCGATCAAGGTATCTAGTCGTCCACATAGGAGGATAGGTGTATATTTATCATTGGTCCACATAGGAGTGTAATTTTTACATGCAACAAAAGCGCCAATACTCCATGCTTGATGATTGATCGAAAGTGTGGAGTATTTAGCCCAAAAAATTACTCAGCGTATTGCTTTGAGTTTGTGGTCGGCAGCCGGCCTCCCATACTTGTAAAAATTTCACTAGTTTTGTTTGATAATGGAATTTTGTAAATAATTCTAACTTTTTTGAACCATCAAAGGGCACGATGGTCTTTTGAAGCTTTGGGAGGCGTGTAGTAGGCGGTAGTTCAATCGTTCATTCAGTTAATCATTTCATTTCCATTTATCGAGGTAACTTATAAATAGGCACGCAGTTTCCTTCCTTTCTTTACATCTCAAACTTTTTGAACTTATCATTTCTTTCGTCTTCAAGCTTTTTCTGTGCGATCATTTTCTGCCATTTTTTTTCAATTTTTACAATCGTCTTAGATCCCATGTAAGCCTTATTTTCCTTTTTCTCTGTTTTATCATCTTTTCTATATTTTCACCATGGTTCACATCGTAGATGAGAGTTCATTAGATAAGTTTAGAGAGAGAGGAAAATCCCAACTTGGGTAGATTTAGAGATAGCCAAGGGTCCTATAGATGTTTATTCTCTCCCAGAGGGTCACTGGATCCCCACTTTATTCATAGCTGAGTATGGAATCACCTTTCCATCAAACCCTTTTTTTTTAGTTTTGTTAATATTTTGATGTAGTTCTTCCCACAGTAGCAACCAATATTTGGAAGGTCATAAATAGTTTGAATGAACTTTATGGAACCCATATTGGGGTCTTAGAGTTGATGTTCTGCTATAAGTGGGTTATTATTGGAGAAAGTACATACTATTTAAAGACTACGCAAGCCAATAGGGCTTTAGTAGTGAATCTACCATATTACAATAAGGATTATTGGGATTATGGTGTAGTTGTAAAGAACTGTAAACATGTTCCCCTCCCTATTGGAGTATCTTATACTGGTCTCAGATGTCCTCAATCAGGACGTGGCATAGTTTGTAATTTTGTTGATTATTTTTCCTATTTTATTATGCATTTCTGACATTTGCCAACTAACTTTGTAGTTTCTTTTTAATGCAGAGGAAAGTAGGAAGAGGTGTCCTAAAGAAGGGGAAATTAACCTCGAAGTGCTTAAGTTTCAGTAGGGATTGAATCAAAGTATTGGAGAAAAGTACCCTCGAATTGCCTCTTTGCTATTGGAATATAAAAGTTCCATCACTTCCATTGTTGCTCGACTAACAACTATTCTGATCCAAGTTGCTGTCAACCTTGAAGAGGATCATATACCTACCTCTTCAGCTACTAAGTTTGTTGGTGATGATTTCATTCAGGAAGAAACTTCTTCCTCATTTAAGTCTTTTAACATTTCTGAGGTACCACTTTCTCCTTCCACAGACATGACTAAGAGGAAGATTCCTAACTTGATGGGTGGACCACACTCTCCTCCATCAAAGAAAAATACTGATGCTAGTAAAAAGTCAGTTGAGAAGAAATCCCAACCCAGTGATAAAAGGCCTATTAGAAATCCCAAACCAGTGATAAAAGGCCTCTTAGTGCTCATGAGACTCAAACTACTGAGTCTCAGATTAAGAGATTAAGGAGAGGTTTTCCCGACTCTCAGAAATATGCTCAGAAGACTCAAGTTGACCAATAAATGTTGGTTGCAAAGAAGAACTTGGTTGACCAACAAAAGTTGGTAAGAAAAATTCAGGCTAACCTAGACATTGGGTCAGCCTTTGTTGCTATTAATCCTTAATTGTCCAGGGGTCCGATCAAGTCTGGAACTCTTCCTACTGATAGAGTTGCATCATCCCACATGCCCAAGTCTAAGCTAACAAATAGAGCTTGCTATAATTTGGCACTGGTAATTATCTTTTCTTCTACTTTTTCTTCATGTTGGTAAATTTTCTCTAACTTCTAAGGTTTCCCCCTTTTTGTAATTTTTGGTTGACTTTAACCAAATGATGGAGAAATATGTTCAACTGAGGTCTTCTCCTAGTAAAGTGAAAGAAGCTTTTGAAGGCTTAAAATAATCCTTAGAGGCTTCCTGACATGCTTTGGAGACAAAGTAGAAATCTTGGGAAGACGATTTGAAGAAGGCCAATGATCACACTACTGTTATTGAAGGCTAAATAAATGCTACCGATGAAAGAGCTAAAGCTGTCGAGAAGAAGTTGATCCATGCTGAAGGCAAGTCCAAGACTTTTAAAAATAAGCTCTCAGAAGTCACAACATGAGTCCAAAATACAGAAGATAAATTAGTTGGCTTGACTTCTGAGGTGACTTCCACGAAGGCCAAAGGCAAAGATACCTTTGATAAAGGTTGGGAGAACGTCCTCTTTACCGCTTCCACTCAAATCAAGTATGCTAAGGAACTATCTTTTAAGGATGGGTGGTCTGAGGTTGTAAAGGTAGTTAGTACTGAAGAAAACTATGAACTCTTCTAAAGGCATGACCTTAATACTCCTCCTAACCTAGATGAGGAGTTTGATGACTAAGAGGCGTCCGACGAGTCTTCAATGGTGTAAAATGCCAATGCTGACAAACATGATGATTCTAACCAAGACCAGGCTCAGGACAAGGAGAAGTTTTAGATCCTTTTTAGCAAGTTTACTTTTTGTCTTTTCTGTCTTGATGATGTATCAGCCCTTGTACTTCAATGATTAATCAATGAAAGAATAACTTTTTTATCTCACTCTGTATGCCTTTTAATGATCTTGATTTCTTACTGATTTACTATTTTTTGTATTGTCTACTTCTATAGATTTTTCCCATAAACTCATATATTTGTAACTTTCCAATTTGATGCTAGGAGGAGGTCCATAATTTTTGTTGAATTTGACCTACTTAAGAAGAGTAAAAACCTTCTGGAGGCTAGTCATGTTCCTATCTCTAAGGAAGACTTAGCAAGGTTTCTCGGCCCAAATGTCTCCGACTAAGTCAAGGAGTCATATATCGATATTCACTGCCTTTTTCACAGGGTTGTATCTAATAACGCTGATTATTACGAAATGATTGAGCAGCTGAGAGAAGATCACAAATTGTCCTTGGCTTTGCTTCACTCCGATTATAAGGCAAAGTATAAATCCCTAAGTGAAGCAAATGCCTTTGATAAAAAACTACAAGTAATCACTTATGCTATGAATAAGAAAGAATTAGCTCTGAAATAAGATTTGGAAAATGCTCGATCTATTGCTGCTATAATGGAGAGGGAAAATAAAGTCTTGAGGAATAAACTTGACAGTCTAACGAGAGAAACCACTACTGGTCTAGATGAGGATGTTTCCTTTTTAGAGGCTAAAAATGGCAGGTTGCTGGAAGAATTAGAGGCTTTGCAGAAAAAGAAAACCAAAACTGGATCTAGTGAACAATCAAGGCAAAATATAATTGCTCGGCCTACTGTTAATGAGGAGAGTGTAACAACCCAAATTTTTTTAAATGAGAATTTTTAAATTAATTTTGGAAATCGAAGAAAAATGAAATTTTGGATTTTATAAATTTTATAATTTAAAATGTTGGTTTTTATATTTGAAAAATAAAGTTTCAAACGGAATTTGAATTGAATTAAAATGAAGTTTTAATTGAATTTTTATTATATAGAAGAGTCCTCAAAACATAAAACTCTCTAAGAGTCCTCAAAACATAAAACTTTCTACAAGAAAACAAATATTTAAAAATATTGGACCGTCGGATCGAGTTGAATTTTTTTGTGCACCTTTCTATCGTCTTCAGCTAATTCTCCTCCAAATTTCATTAAACTCCAATCATCCGATCATCCTGAATAAATTTTTTAGTGTTTGTATATGATTAGAACTCTTTTCTTAATCAAACTCTTAATCCTTTATATATCAACAAATTCGTGGCTTGGCTTTTCAAATAACTTTTTCTCAAACTTTTCAACTAGAAGACGTCTCCAAAATTACTCCCTTTCATCTACAAACCATAGCCCCAAACTTATTCAAGATTTAAACCTTAGATTAGAAGGCTTATTTGGTGTTTTCTCGAGTTTGGGCTAGAAAGAGATTTGATTATTTTCACAAGAGGAACGTGATGATGTGACCTGATTTTTTAGGCTGAATATATGTGATGATTTTGAGGTACGGGACTTACACAATATGCTCCTAAATTCTCTCGAGAGTATTTTGTTTTGATTTCTATGTCGATTGAACTCATATTGAATTGTGATATTCTTTGAAATCTGAAATAATTATTGGAATCTAAATTTGATTCATTGTGATATGTATTATATTATGATTTGAGAATAGTGTCATGAGATTTTAATATGGCACGAAGAATGGACACCCGCCAAAAGTCCAAAATTCGGATATACTTAAGAATGCATAGGCACGGTGAGGTGAGGCCTGGTGACTCATTGATGTGTTGCTGAGAAATTAATATTGGTACAATGCTTGACTATTACATTTGATTCGTATATACAGATTTGTAGTGTTGAAATTTATTCATCGTGCTAATTAATTTTTAGCATCTATTCCTGTCATATTGTGTACTTTCCCGTATTTTCTTTTAGTTGGAAGGTTAGCACGGATTGGGACGCTATGGACTATCTTGGAGAAATATTTTAGAGCATGTCTTGGAAGATTTTTTTTTGGATGTATAAACTAGTGGTGTAATTTCAGTGGGAGACTTGGATATTTTGTATCTGAGAGAAACTTGATTGTAATCTTTATTGTGGAAATAAAGAAATTGTGGAGTTGTTATATTTATATTATGGACATTTAGATGCTCTATACTTGTTGATAGATGGATTTAGTTTAGTTTTATAGTAGTAGTATTCCGCGTTCTCTTTTCGGGGTGCGGGATTTTACAGATGGTATTAGAGCTTAGGTATATGACAACTCTCGGGTCTTGGGTTTTGGGTCTAGCATGCAGGTTAGAGAGGTTTTTTGGAGATAGAAAGTTTTGGTGATATGTCGTGTTATCCATCGAGATTATATGTGAGGTATTTAAAGTTGATTTTTGGAGACAAGATTTATTTTTGGAGATTATTGATGTGGCCTGATTTTTTAGTATTAGGCTTCGTTGAATTTCGAGGACGAAATTCCTTATTAGTGGGGAAGTATGTAACAACCCGAATTTTTTTAAATGATAATTTTTAAATTAATTTTGGAAATCGGAGAAAAATGAAATTTTGGATTTTATAAATTTTATAATTTAAAATTTTGGTTTTTATGTTTGAAAAATAAATTTTCAAACGGAATTGGAATCGGAATTAAAGTGGAGTTTTAATTCAATTTTTATTATATAGAAGAGTCCTCAAAATATAAAACTCTCTGAGAGACCTCAAAATATAAAACTCTCTGCACGAAAAAAAAGTATTTAAAAATATTGGAGCGTCCGATCGAGCTAAATTTTTTTGGACAGCTTCCTCTTGTCTCCGGCTAATTCGTCTCCAAATTTTATCCAATTCCAACGGTCCGATCGTCAGGAATAATGTTTTTTGCATTTGTATCTGATTAAAACTCTTTTCTTAATCAAACTCTTAATCCTTTACATATCAACAAATTCGTGGCCTGACTTTTTCAAATCACTTTTTCTCAAACTTTTCAACCAGAATACCTCTCCAAAATTACTCCCAAGGGTTATGAATGTTATTCATATTAAGAGATTTCATACAAACAGCCCCAATTTTTATGTGTCCACTTACTCTAATTAGATTGATAATTGGTTTTAATAAAAATATGAGATTAAGGTTTAGAAAGTACTTAAAATGCATAATACTAAAGGAAAAGAGATAGTATGCATGCCTGTGATTTAGATGAAGAAAATCTGCTAGCATGGTTGGATTTCTCTCGAAAAATTAACAAAGAAGTGTTCTTGAACAAACTTGATTAAACGTCAATTAAGTCCTCCAAAACTTGTGACAAAAACTTGATTATGATGGAGATTGATAATTATGGAGGAGAGGAAAAACTTTTGAAAGAGTTCTCTAGAGAAAAACTTGAGAAAAAATGATTATGAGAAGCCCCCCTACGGATTATAAGAATTAAATACTAATTAGGAATTCTAACCCAACTCAAACTCTATAAATAAAAAGCTGATCTGCGCCAAAAATTGGTAGGTCGATCGATTAACTCCCAGGCTCAATCGATCGATCGAGCAGGTCTGACGACATTTCCCCTTAAAAATCCCTATAAGACAAAAATAATTAAAAACTCAATAAAAACTCCATTTACAATCCGATTTCAATTCCACTTAAAGTTTTATTCTTATAAAATCATAACCAATATATTTTACTAATAAAAATCATTAAATCCAAAAATTTATTTTTCTCAAATATCCCAATTAATTAATAAAAACACGGGGTGTTAGAGAGAGAGCCAAAAGAACCTTGGATGAGAAAGTTGTTCAACTTAAAGAGAAAGATAAGGCCATCAAAAATCTTTAAGATAACGTGGACCGACTTACTTTACATTTCCACAAATAACCCAGGGATGTTTGGATGGATGGATAGATGAAGCTTTGACTTATCTGGATGTGCATAAGGAACAAGCCAAAATGAAGGTTGGTTAAACCTGCTCGCCTTGTTAAAGGTTCCTAAAAATGATGAATTATGGCATTGTTATATTCTAGGAATAATGGACTACCCTGATCTTGCTTACTCAATTGACTTCAATTGGATTCTTCCAGATGCTATTCCTCAGAGTCTTATTAGGAAGTATGTTGGATATTTTGACCTTGAAGGAGAAGTGGAGTATGTTCATCTTCAGCACATTCTTGATCCAACAAGTGGCATTAGAAGATTTAGGAGGTAGCCTTTTGGTTCTATTAATGATTCGAGCACCCTTGATGATCCTCCTCTTAAGATGAGGAAAGCTGATGGAAAGCGTCCAATGGAATGATTATATACCTTTTGTACTACATTTTGATCAATGACTCCTATTGTAATACATTTTGATCAATGAAATGAAGTTATTTTGGATTGAGTTTTCTTTATTCAAGCTTTTAATTGATATTAGTCTTTTTGCTGACTAGATAACATGTATAATGATTAGTTAATTAGGTTGTAGACTAAATAACCTGTCAAATGTTTAATATATGATTCACGTTTGAATTATTTATACGACCTTAGATTCAGCTAATGCACTTATATTAAATTGTAAATATCTTTATTGTACTAAGTCGTAGTGTTAGTTATCCGTAGCTACCAAGTGTATTAGGAAGTATAATTATTCCAATGTTGTAACTAGGTCAGGTAAAATCTCTAATTAAAAAATTTTACTAGCTTCTTATTCATGACTTGCCGAGGACAGGTCACATATGAAGCTTAACTTTTCTTAAGTTGGAAAAGTTTGGAAAAGTTTAAACCATGAACTTTGGCAAGGAACTCTTCGAAAACTTTTCTGAAGTTGAAAAAGTTTGGAAAAGTTTGAACCATGCTCTTTAGAGAATAACTTTTTGGAAACTTTTCTGAAGTTGGAAAAGTTTAAACCATGATCTTTAGCAAAGAACTTTTTGGAAACTTTTCTAAAGATGGAAAAATTGAATTAAAATTACTCAATAATTAATGGGTTAAGGTGTAGCCACCATACTCCGAAAAACAAAACAAAAAAAGGATGTATAATGGAGAAAACCCTGAAATTTTATTAACTTGAATAACTAATTACATTAAGAATATAATTTTTAAAAACTAAATTACTGATAGTAATTGCGCAGATGGTCTGCATTCTAAGGATTCTTGAAGTCTTTTCCTTCTAGAATTTCCTAGTAATAAGCTCCTAGTCAGATAACTATCGAGATACAATAAGGACCATGCCAATTAGGCTCTAGATTATTTCTCTTTTGGATTGCTTTCTTGAGTACCAGACCCCCTGCTTCAGGTTGGTCGGCTTGACCCTTCGATTATAAAACCTTAAAGTTCTTTGTTAGTAAGTAGCCATCCAAATAGCAGAATTTTCTTAGACTTATTCTATCATGTCCAGATCTAGTCACATCATGAGATCACTCCTGGATGAATCAAAGTTCAATACCCTATGATTAGGCATACCTATTTACACTGGTACTACTGCCTCTGTGCCAAAAGTTAGCATGTATGGGGTTTTCCCCGTTACTGTTCTGGGAGTAGTACTATATGCCCAAAGGATGCTGTGGATTTCATTACTCCAATTGCCTTTAGCCTCATCCAACCTTTTCTTCAACCCATCTAGAAAGGTTTTGTTGGGGATTTATGTCTGGCCATTGGATTATGGATGCTTAGGTGTTGAATGAAATTTCTGGATGTCCGATTAACTATTGTACTCTTCAAATTCTTCATTATCAAATTGAGTGCCATGGTCTATCATAAAGGCATAGGGCATGCCATACTTGGAAATTGTTTTCTTAGATATGAACTAGATAACCCTATGATATGGCATATCAGTCAAAGGCTCAGCCTCCACCCATTTGGTGAAGTAATCAAATACTACAACCAGATATTTGAACCTTCCCTTGGAGGTTGGCAGTGGTCCGATCAGGTCAATTCCCTAGATAGCGAAAGTCCATGGAGAAGTGATGGTTGATAAATTTTCTCCTAGTCTTATATGGAGGGTGGTAAAATTTTGGCACTTATCACACTTCTTGGTAAAAGCAAACTGATTAAGGGTGAAAAGTAGCGTGTGTCAAACGCTGATCATTGTTTTCTATTCACCGCCTTAATACAAAAACCTAAATTATGACTACACTCTTTTAAGGGAGTATAGCGGCTAGTCCGGGTATCGAATCCACAAAGACGAGTTGCTAGAATTTAAATGGTTTATTACTTCTCAATAAAAGTGTAAAAGATATTTTTCTAACTAAAAAGAAATAAAAGATAAACTAGGCATGAGTGTATTTAAACTAAAATTAACAAAGCGAATAAAAACTATAGGATGCGACTAATATTCCTCAAATCGAGTTAACATGTATAAATGGTTACATGGGACTGCGAATTATTAGGATTGCATCTCGTTTCGTCAATTAATTAAATTAAGAGTTGTCACACCCCTAAATTCGCATAAAAGACTAATAAGATTTTGGCGTCAACAAATATCCCGGAAATTACGCACGCAAGGTCGTAAACACGGCGCATACATGATATACACCGTTAAATTTCCTAGGCGTAAAAACTAGGACAACGCACTCGAAATAAATACGTAAATCTCCATCACCAAAGAGAAGCAACAAATCAACCCTACGTGAGTTCAATTAATCGCACCCTAATTTAAATTAGTCCCTACGCATATTAAATGACATAAATAAATTAAGTAATTAATTAAAGCACAACTAATTAATTTAACACTAATTAAATTAGCTACACAATTAATCTAGGTAAGAAATAATAAAGCATGAAATAAATAAAGAACAAAGCTTAAAGTAGAGGAAGAAGACAATGAATAATAAACTAGAACTTACATTAATGGATGAATTACACAAAGAAAATGGAGGAGATGGGAGGTCTCCACCAAACTCCCAAATATTACAAACCCTAACCTAATCTAAGAGAGAGAGAAAACTAGAGATAAAAACTAGATATTATGTGTGTCCTCCTAAAATAAACACCAAATATGGTATTTATACTAAGTTACAAAAAAGAAATAAAAGAAAAAGAAGAAAAGAAATAAAAAAGGGATAAGGTTCTAATTATGGAACAAAAGAAAAAGATAAAAGAAAATAAAAAATAGAAAAGTGGCAACAGATATTTGGATAAAAAACAGATCACCGGTCGACCGGATGTGGTGACCGGTCGACCGCGGAACAGGGGAGATCAACACTGTCTCGGACCAAAGGCAAAAATCGAATTACCGGTCGACCGCCGGAGCGTGGCCGGTCGACCGGCTGCGCTGCAACTCCAATTCACACAACGCACAGCACACTCCATGGCACAAAACATCCCATTCATAACCAACAAAAACCCGAGACCCACTTTGTTCGAAAATGGCCAAAAACCTTCGTATGGTGAGCCAAGAACCATTTCGTGTTGGATCGTAGCTGCAAAATTGGCAAAAGCCAAAGACCCACTTTTAAGCTCCATTAATGGCCAAAAGCTCCATCTCCATCTATGGCCAAAGCTCAATCTCCAAAAAAGTGACCAAAAAGATCCATTTGCGCGTGTGGTCAATAATCATGCACCAATTTCGGACGAAAGGCTCGAATTTCGGGCGAACCCAAAACCCGAGCAAAACCCGAGCCTAGGGCCAAATCGCCATCTTCATTTGCTGCTAAAAACGTTTTTGGGACATAGATGGAATTAATGAATTTGTTATTAAAGAAGAAAAGGGACATGGATGGAATTATTTAAATTGTTAATGAATCCTTATAATTCTTTCCGATTAAAGCTCCGTGTTTTCTTCGTTCGGACTCCGATTCGAGCACCGTTCGCGGCCACGCGAAGCTTGGCCCGAGGGCTACAACTTCCGTGAATACTTCGAGCAAAAATCCTAAAGTATAAAATTACGAAAATGCCCCCGAACGTGCGAATCGCGACGAAACTTAGTCGGAACGTGCTCAAACTTCATACTAAGCACTTTAATACCTATAATAGCTCAATTATACCTCAAATAACATTTTAGCATATAAAACCGAGGTTGTCTGATTAACGAGCATAATTATAGGCATTAAAGTACTCGAGGGGGCTAAAATGCATAAGTATCGAGGGTAATTAAATGCATAATTTGATACGAATTACACCCCCTAACTTACACATTGCTAGTCCCTAGTAATGAAATTCAACGCAAGAAGAACTATAAGAAAATCACAACATGTATATATGCATCAAAATATAAATGCCACTTTCGTAGGGAACACGATTGCATTTAGCATATGCAATAAGCCGTTAAACCCCTAGGTTACCCTAGTGGACGAGTGTCGTCTCGTGAGGGTTTTCAGGGATGATACCCACAAACATCATAAAGTTTCCTCAAAATATGCCGGAACCAACATGCGACAAGCCCAACAAAAGAGAAAAAGATTTCATATGCATTATTAGCAAAGTGAATGAATTCACGAAAAAATTCGAATCATTAACATTATAGAACGCACCTCATAGAATTGAAACCTTAAATGTGGGAGGGGAGCGAGCACATGCAAAGTGTGATTTGGCGAAAAACTTATATAAACCGGATAAGCATTAAAGCAAGCATATATTCAATCCTCATGGGCATTACACTCATCAAGCGAATTCACTCAAAACAGGGAGGTAACACACCGAACATGCGGGCATAAAGAGTAAATGTAAATGAAAACTAGGCCGCACACATGTCACGAATGAAGAACGCTATATATAAAATGAAAAATTATAATCTCAATGACAGATACCGCTCATTAAAGAAGGCGAAATGCATTTTCACAGATTATCAAAACTATTTAAACTTTTAAATTACATCAACCTAAGATCACATAGGACTTTAATAGGGTTGTAATGTAGGCTAGGCTATGGTACGGAATGAAAGGATGTATATACGGATTCAAAGTGTTCGGGATGAAAACTGGGGATAATGGGAAAATGCGGGAAATATCAAAATTGGAAAACAAGTTCCAAAAGGCATTGAATATATCATCGGGGAGAGTAATCAAAGCTTATTGAACTATATACACAATATTTACAACTTTCTCTTTCTTTTGTTTTCTTCTTTTTCTCATTTTCTCTTTTTTTTTTTTTTTGCTTTTTGCTTTCACTTTTTTCACTACTTTCTTTTCTTTACTTGTCAAACTCTCATATGCCTAAATTGCAACCGACATCAAAACAACATCATTCAATCCCAAGAAACATTCCAAACAAAGGTATGGAAAGTGTATATATGGGCTAAAACTCCAATGTAGAGTTGGTTATGGGAATGGGGTATGAAACGAAAGGCTAATATTTAGGCTCAAAGGGGTTAACGAGGGTAAACATATAAGGGTGAGGTCAAGGCTAATATGGGTGATATAACAAAGAGGGCCTATGATCATTTCCTAAAGTTTACGCAATTCTCGAATCAAAACAATATATGAAAATCATGCTCAAGTAACACATTTCAAGTATGAACTCAATTAATGAACGGTCAAATGAAAGAATAGTGAGATTACCAACGAATTCAACGTTTTCAATGAGAAAAGAATAGTGTATACACTCACAAACGACGAAAGGTACAAAGCTTACTCGGTGTAAGTATATACAATGCAACAAAAGATTACCGAGTTATAAAAATCTTAAACCAAATCAATATAACAATAAAAGTGCATGTGCTCATGGGATTAAAGTTTAATTCATGAAGTTATTCATAATATCAATAATCGAGACTAAAGTCTAATAACTTCTAAAATCGAGAACATGCATCATTGGGTTGTCTATTGGAACGGGCAATTATTGAAATTTATCATCGAAAACAAAGGCAAAATGCCCAAAAAAGGAGAAAAAATAAAGAAAATCTTTTTGAAATTTTTGAATTTTTCTAAGAAAATCATACTAAGTAACTAACATGTGAGCAAAAACATGGACTAAATAAAGAATGGATAGAATATCCCACACCCCCTAACTTAAAACTTGACATTGTCCTCAATGTAAATTAAGAACCAAGTCAAAGAGAGGAAAAGAACGATATTACCCAAAAGTGGAGCGATCCCCATAAGAACAAGTCCAAAGAATCTACAAAACAAGTTAGTACCGAGCATAGCAAAAACAAATAATAAAAAGTTAACTAATTACATTAGACTAAATTAAAAAGGAAGGAAAAAAATAAAAAGAAAAAATAAAAAGCTAACTATATACAACCTACTATTTAGAATTCACACTAACTGTACACTAGAAGTCTAAATAGGTGAGGGTCTACCATAAAAACGATTTGACTTTGGAGGATAACCGGTGTACCCTCACATACAAGCATGCCCTCCAAAAAATATGGATTCCGTTTTAACAACGGAAGGCATGTGTAAGGCGGAAGAAATGAACCATCGCCAATTAAAAGTTTTGGAGGGACGATGGGGGGTTTGGATTGTACGGGTGACAAAAACAAGTGGAGACCGAGAAAAGTCGAATATCCTCCCAATGATTTTGAAGTTGGAATGGGAGGCGGCGCACACAAAGGCAAAGATGCGATCGTGGAGGGCGACTCGAGCAAGTACTCCTCATCGGCGATAGGGTTTAAAACATTAAAGTTCAAAACCGAATCATCGGGTACTTGTTCCGGTGGGGTAATAGCGAATGAAAATGGGGATGAAAGAAATTCAAACTCATGAGATGAATCATCATCGCATGAAGTTGGAATTTCAAAGGAAATAATATCATTTTCAATGAAATGTTCTTCTTTGGGGGCCAAAGAAGAAATCATTTCATTGCAAATAGATATTACGTCATTTTCATCCTCACGTTCAATATCTATTACGAGATGGGCAAAGTCTAGAATGGCTTGTTCCAAAGTAGGTACAAGTACTTCATTTGGTTCAAAACATTCCTCGACTTCAAAAGTCTCGGAAGCAAAATCGTCGTCGAACTCAAATAATAAATCCAACTCATGTTCCCACGAACGATTTTCTTCCCGATAACGATTTTCAATTTTCTCATTTTCATACATACGCAAACCCTCACCGAATGTCATAGGTCGAGGTGCGGATGCATTAGAATGGGAACTTTGAAAATTGCCATCGGAGTTAAACGAAAACTCATTATTATAGGAATTTTGAAAACTATTGCAATTCGTTTCAAAATTCCTATTATAAGGAGGTAAAGGCCCAAAATCATTGTCATCATCATCAAAATTCGAATAACCTAAGTTTTGACTTTCGTTATACTCGCCCAAAGTAAAATTTGAATTTGCAAATTTTTGGGATTCTAAGTATTCACCGAAAGTCATAGGTTTGCGAGAATTTTGAGAATTATAACAAGGATTACCGAAAGAATTGGAATAAGACATGTTTACCCCCAAAATGGCTCAAGTGGCGAATTCCACAAAGTAGGTGCGCGCGGAAAGAATTTGAGCGTTTCTAAGTGCTCAAATGTGGAAGTCCTGCAAAATATTAGCAAATAATACAAATAGAAAGAAAATACTATGAAATACTAAATCAAATAAAGTCTAAAACAAACTCATCCCCGGCAACGGCGCCATTTTGATTAAGGGTGAAAAGTAGCGTGTGTCAAACGCTGATCGTTGTTTTCTATTCACCGCCTTAATACAAAAACCTAAATTATGACTACACTCTTTTAAGGGAGTATAGCGGCTAGTCCGGGTATCGAATCCACAAAGACGAGTTGCTAGAATTTAAATGGTTTATTACTTCTCAATAAAAGTGTAAAAGATATTTTTCTAACTAAAAAGAAATAAAAGATAAACTAGGCATGAGTGTATTTAAACTAAAATTAACAAAGCGAATAAAAACTATAGGATGCGACTAATATTCCTCAAATCGAGTTAACGTGTATAAATGGTTACATGGGACTGCGAATTATTAGGATTGCATCTCGTTTCGTCAATTAATTAAATTAAGAGTTGTCACACCCCTAAATTCGCATAAAAGACTAATAAGATTTTGGCGTCAACAAATATCCCGGAAATTACGCACGCAAGGTCGTAAACACGGAGCATACATGATATACACCGTTAAATTTCCTAGGCGTAAAAACTAGGACAACGCACTCGAAATAAATACGTAAATCTCCATCACCAAAGAGAAGCAACAAATCAACCCTACGTGAGTTCAATTAATCGCACCCTAATTTAAATTAGTCCCTACGCATATTAAATGACATAAATAAATTAAGTAATTAATTAAAGCACAACTAATTAATTTAACACTAATTAAATTAGCTACACAATTAATCTAGGTAAGAAATAATAAAGCATGAAATAAATAAAGAACAAAGCTTAAAGTAGAGGAAGAAGACAATGAATAATAAACTAGAACTTACATTAATGGATGAATTACACAAAGAAAATGGAGGAGATGGGAGGTCTCCACCAAACTCCCAAATATTACAAACCCTAACCTAATCTAAGAGAGAGAGAAAACTAGAGATAAAAACTAGATATTATGTGTGTCCTCCTAAAATAAACACCAAATATGGTATTTATACTAAGTTACAAAAAAGAAATAAAAGAAAAAGAAGAAAAGAAATAAAAAAGGGATAAGGTTCTAATTATGGAACAAAAGAAAAAGATAAAAGAAAATAAAAAATAGAAAAGTGGCAACAGATATTTGGATAAAAAACAGATCACCGGTCGACCGGATGTGGTGACCGGTCGACCGCGGAACAGGGGAGATCAACACTGTCTCGGACCAAAGGCAAAAATCGAATTACCGGTCGACCGCCGGAGCGTGGCCGGTCGACCGGCTGCGCTGCAACTCCAATTCACACAACGCACAGCACACTCCATGGCACAAAACATCCCATTCATAACCAACAAAAACCCGAGACCCACTTTGTTCGAAAATGGCCAAAAACCTTCGTATGGTGAGCCAAGAACCATTTCGTGTTGGATCGTAGCTGCAAAATTGGCAAAAGCCAAAGACCCACTTTTAAGCTCCATTAATGGTCAAAAGCTCCATCTCCATCTATGGCCAAAGCTCAAGCTCCAAAAAAGTGACCAAAAAGATCCATTTGCACGTGTGGTCAATAATCATGCACCAATTTCGGACGAAAGGCTCGAATTTCGGGCGAACCCAAAACCCGAGCCTAGGGCCAAATCGCCATCTTCATTTGCTGCTAAAAACGTTTTTGGGACATAGATGGAATTAATGAATTTGTTATTAAAGAAGAAAAGGGACATGGATGGAATTATTTAAATTGTTAATGAATCCTTATAATTCTTTCTGATTAAAGCTCCGTGTTTTCTTCGTTCGGACTCCGATTCGAGCACCGTTCGCGGCCACGCGAAGCTTGGCCCGAGGGCTACAACTTCCGTGAATACTTCGAGCAAAAATCCTAAAGTATAAAATTACGAAAATGCCCCCGAACGTGCGAATCGCGACGAAACTTAGTCGGAACGTGCTCAAACTTCATACTAAGCACTTTAATACCTATAATAGCTCAATTATACCTCAAATAACATTTTAGCATATAAAACCGAGGTTGTCTGATTAGCGAGCATAATTATAGGCATTAAAGTACTCGAGGGGGCTAAAATGCATAAGTATCGAGGGTAATTAAATGCATAATTTGATACGAATTACAAACACAGTCTTCTTTCATCATCGTCCAATGGAAACCTTGCATTTCTATTCTTTGTCTTAGAGATCTCCCAATTGTGTGAGCTCCACATGAGCCTTCATGCACCTCTTTGATAAAATCATTTACTTCATTTGGATAAACACAACGAAGTAGGGAAATAATGTATCCTCGCCTGTATAAGATACCTTTTCTAACACATAAGTGGATGCTTTGTATCTCATATTCTTAGTTTCCTTCTATTCGGAAGACAGTGTTCCTCTTTCGATGTACTCTCTAATTGGGTCCATCCTTGAGGGACATAACTCCATAGAGATGACGCTGATTTCCATCCCATCAATGCTTCTATGGGTGAGAATTTCCACTAAGATTGTTCGCCTGAGTTCTATTTGGGTTGCTGAAGCAAGCCGAGCAAGAGCGTCTACTCAGGCATTCTCTAGTCTAGGAATCCTTACCATCCTGATTGAAGTGAATAAAGAAATAACCTCCATTTCTTTTTTATGATATCTCATCATAGTTTCCCCTTTGACGCCATAAATTCTCTGCATTTGATTGACAATTAGCTGGGAGTCGCTAGGCACCAACACTTGGTTGGCATCCAATGAGGAAGATAATTCTAATCCAATGATCAATGATTCATATTCGGCCTCATTGTTGGAAGCCTTGAATTATAATCTTATCGCATATTCCGTATCCAAGTTATCCGGAGTGTTGATGATGAGGCATGCTCCACTTCCAGTGGCGCATGAGGATCCATCTACAAACAATTTCCATATTTGAGTGTACTATGTGAAATCTTCTTTTCCCAATACTCCATTTTTGAAATTTTTTTCTTACTCTATTAAATTCTTTCTTGAACAACCAACAATTCTAGTTAATCGTACAAAATCTTTGTTTTCTTTTGAGTTAAGGTCTCTTTCGAAGAAGTCTTCTTGGCAGACAAACTTGGATTATGTTGCACCTCTACATATGTGAATTCGGATATGAAGTATGTGTAACACCTCGTATTTCTACGTATTTTTAAATTAATTAACTCAAAAATTAATTAGGAAAATACATTTTATTTAAATTACTTGAGTGAAGTAATTTAATGGGATTTAATTAATAAATATGATTATTAAATATTAATCGAGAGATAGATACTAATTAATATTTCAATGAAATTTACTAGTGTGAATAGTAAATAATAAATGATTATCATTACACGACATAACATGTGATATGTGTGTATTCTAGTTTATCTCACCAAGAGTCACGTGTAGACTATTTTGAGGTGAGGAATGAGAAAAATATTTTAGAGGTCATGAATGATTTCGGATGGGTCGAAATAGTCGGAACAGTGTACCCAGGGGTATAGTTTGGGCCCCGGGTTAATTTTGGACCAAACCGGCACCTATTAAGGGCGTTACGGTCATTTTTCTAAAAGAGGTCAAGGGACCTACAAAATGTAGATCCATATATCTGATATTTAAAGATTGGGATTATCACTCATAATACAAAAGATTAGAGAGGCCATTAGAGAAAAGAGAGAACCATTTTCCCAAAGCCTAAGGAGAGAATTGAGAAAGTGGTGAAGGGTTTCTTGCACCTTAAGTCAATTGGAAAAGAAAATTTGAGAAGAATCAGTCAATCATCAACAAAAGAATCACGAATTCAGATCAATCAATCTAAGGTAAGTGTTTATTACAAATTGAATTGAAGTTATAATACCCTTGTGTAGGGATTTCATGAATAGGTTATTTTTATTTCAAAACCTTGATGAAGAGTATCAATTGATTTCATGTTGGATAAAATTGCATGTATTTTGGGTTTATATCTGTAGAGGATTGTAAATAAGAAGATTTTGGATTGTTAATACAGATTTAAAATTGGATTTTGAATGGAATTTAGTGGATGAACACAAAAATAGTTTATGAAGAGTTTTGTGGGTTAATTCATTCTTGATTGTTTTCGGTAAAGTTTTAATGTGTTTGAAATGTTAGAAATCATCCTAACTCCGGTAGAAATAATTAGGAACAATCGATTATGAATTTGGTGAAGAATTTAGGAAATTTCGATATAAAAAAAGGGTAAAAACGCTCCTGCGAAATAGAGAACTGAGTTGTAGAAAAATGGATCGGTCCAGTCCTAGTGAGCGGATAGGTCCGACCTTAATAGAAAAATGAACCGGTCCAGTCCTGGGAAGAAGATCGGTCTGGTGCTCTGAAATTTCTAAAATCTTTCTTTTTCTCTTGTATTCCTAAACGGACGTGGTGGGGGAATACTTATGCACTTGTGTAAATAATATTGGGAGATATATTATTCTATAGTAGGCCTACGAGGGGAGTACGAGAGTGAAGTAAACTCGTAAATAAATGGTAAAGTACAGGGAATATTAGAGATAATAATATTTCCTACTAGTTTAAATAATTTGGTTGTGTGAATACCTATTATATTGATACTTATACTGTGTGAATACCTAAAGTATGCTTAATTTTGTATTGGGGTCGATGATTATCTGTACCAATACATGAAAGCTCGATTTAGGGTCGATGATGATCTGGACCAAATCGAATTTAAAAGATATTTGGGTCGATGAGTATTTGGACCAATATACGTATGTATAACATTTACTTTGGGGTCGAGGGATATCCGAACCAATGTAAATGATAGGATGATTGGGGTCGATGATTAGCCGGACTAGTCATCCTTATAGTATATATTATGTGAAATATATATACTTCATGATATTCTACTTATGTGCGAAAGTAGACTTGCAGATGATATATATAGTAAATTAAGTTGAGAGAAACTTAATTTCAAGATTAAAAATAGATTGGGAATATCTATAGTAAATTCAGTAGTGAAACTTACTTATGGAAGTCGAATGATAAATCTAAAATTCTTTATGAATTAAGTAGTGAGACTTAATTATAATGATTAAATATAACACATGTGGATGTTTTATGAAAACTAAAATACGCGTGGATGTTAATAATAAAGTGTGTTGTGTGGGCGGTATGGGAGAATAGACCATTGATAAGATCGGTTACATACTTTAGTCGAGATAGCTTGGGTATGATCGCTAGGTGGGCTAAGTATAGGACGTTAGGTGTGCACATTAGAAGAGAGGTGATGAGACTCAAGGGAGTGTTGACGCGACTGAAAATGTGTCTCAGAAGTGCGTTCACTCTAGGCTCAAGTGCAAGCCTGTCGCTCAAGTAATAATCCCAGTAAGTCGGGTATCGATCCTCAGGGAAAAAAGACAACGGAGTTGTGACGACGGGATTTGACGGAGGAATCCTAACTCTGACTCTAAAAAGAAAGGAAAAATGATTTGGTTTTGGGAATGATTATAACTAAATGCAATGATGAAATTATGATAAGATGCAATTATATTAAATTACCTAAAATATAAATGAAAGATGATTTGAAACTTTTGAACTAAGTGATGAGGAAAACAGGACGGGAATACAATCCCCCAACCCTAGTGTATTGCGGTTATAATACTAATCGTAAATTTAACTGATTAATTTAACCCAGAATTTAGTAATCCCATGCATTACGTATATGAGGTTCAAGTCCGCGTCATACTTAATCTGAGGACGAGTAAATCGGTATTGCGATAGTGACACTCGAATTGCATTCTAAATCATCCTAGTTACCCAGAGGCAAACGAGATATAAAGATCTACAATTGTTGTGTTCCTACGCAATACGGTCGTAATCAATCAGTAAATTCAGAGGATTAATTTTATACTCTTGCAACTAACACATCAGGTTGGGTTCATGTATCCCGACCTTAGAAAATCTAGCCTAACATGTTGAAAGTGATGAAAACAGTATTGGATTTGCAGAAAAACATGATTAAACTATGGAAAATTAATGGAATGATGTACAACAGAATTAAAAAGAGGAAATAACTCACTAATTTTTTTACCAAAGCAATAACAACAACAATGAAGAACACAGAATTCTGAATTAACCTTGAATCTTTTGAATTAAACTGGAAATTGTATCTAAACTAGGGTTTGCTGGAAAAGAAAGGAAAAATCTATTATTCTCCCTAAAATCTCCGTCAAAATAATAAAATTAAAATGGGTTTTTAAACCCTACAATAATTCAGGAATTTCAGCTGTACTAGGACTCTTTTAGGAGAATATTATATTTGCAAATCTCGATACCCGGACCGGTTCGGGCCTTAAGAAGACCGGTCTGCCTCTTAAGCGGATCTGTTCTTTTTATTTTGGGGCGGACCAGTCCGGGGGCGGACCGGTTCTTTTATTTTCTGCCTTCTTCGGTTTGCTTTCGATCCGAGGTCTACTGGAGTTTGCACAGCGGACCGGTCCGAGGTAGGGGCGGACTGGTCTGCCTATTTGACTTTTTTGCTCAACTTTGACTGCTAATATCTTTTGTTCCGGGACTCCGATTGAGGTGTCGTTTCTTCCCATGTGCTCGTGAATGTGATATCTTCAACTTCTCTTTAGGTACCTCATCCGAATTCCAGGTGGAAATTACACTTTTTCCCTTTTGACTTTCCTTCCTTTCTTTCTTAATTCTTCCAGTTTTCTTCTTTCGTTTCTTGACATCAAATACCTGTAAAATCACTACGAAATATCAGAAACTCGGTGTACTCGTTAGGATTAGTCAGTAACAAGATTATGAGATAAAGTCAACTCAATTACGTTGTTCGAGGTGCTAAATGTAACTAAATCAGGGGATAAATTAGGAAGAATTTATGCATAATCAAACCCCCCTAACTTAGAACTTTACGCGTCCCGAGCAATGTAAAAGAATCCTAGCAAGGCTCAATTCTTGAAAAACATTTTATTGGGATAGAATACCTTTTTCGCGGTCAAGTGGTTGCATTTAGCGTATGCAACAAGCCTTTAAACCCCTAGGTCACCCTAGTAGGACACGTTGTGTCTCGTGAGGGTTTGTAGAGAATATACTCACAAAATTCGACTCAAAGAAAATTCAAAATATGCAAAAATTGTGCAATTCAAACTTTTCCAAAAAATAGTCATCATCAAGTCATATGTACAAGTCTCAAACCGTAGTGTGTGTGTGCGAAGCCGGAAATATAACCGCCAATTTCCACCGATTGATCATTACGTTACTTATCCAAAAAATTCGCTTTGATTTTAAATTCTCACGGAATGCTCTCTCCAACGAATCACTCGGAATGTGGCTATTCTCTCGGTATGCGTGATATAAAGAGTAAATGTAATGGACGCAAAGTCACGCATACAAGTAGAAAGACGGATTTTTTTTTATAATGATAGAATCTCATCAACGGATTACAGTTTTAAAAACGGGAACATTGCCTCTTTTTCGCGCATTCAATCTCTTTTATTATCTCTTGATGTATTAGCTCTCCACGCGGTAACCAATTTCGCAATTTAGACTCGGTTAGGACTTTTTTGGGTTTTAAGGTATATTGGGTAAAATGAAAATGGTGGGGAAGGTTGGAATTGGAAAAGTCATTTATGATGTCCATTTGTGCTTTTTTCGGGCTATTGCTCATTTTTTTTCTCCTTTTTCTCTATTTTTTTTGTTTTTCACTTCTTTTCTTTTCTTGCTATTTTTGTTGAGCATGTCTATTTTTTTCTTGCCCCTTTTTATGCACTTTCTGGACTGAAATTCTGAATTTTTTTTCCATTTTTCACAATTCCGGGCTATTTGGGTTTTTCGGGTTGTCAAACGAAAGGGAAAATCTATTCGGCTCAATTTGGGTAGCAAAAGGGGTGATTTTTCATGACTTTTTATGGCCAATATTTTTGGGTGACAAACGAGGGCCTACTTCATTGTCCAAAATACCAATTGCGTTACCATATGCGTTTCGAGATGAATTTAAGTTTAGAGATCAATTTTGGCACGTTTTTCAAAGTAATATCACACACGTCTTTCATAACCGATCAAAATGAAAGGATTGAGATCGTCGACGACTTTTTAGGCGCTGAAAAGAACTTTGAGTTAACAATTAACTCGGATTGATTTAAAAACTAGGAAAAAGTGATAGGCTCGAATCTCACCGGGTTTGTTAATCTCCACACTTATTCATTAAGTCGTTAATTTTCGCTCAATTTCCATCTTTAGTCAATTTCGGCTTTGTGTATGTTGGATTTTACCAATTTGAGACTTTAAACCGACTTTTAATGATATTTTTGAAAATTTTGAATTCCAATTTTTATTTATTTTGAACAAAAATATTTTTGGATTTTTCAAAATTTTATGATTTTTATTTTTGGAAATTTCTGGGCATTTTTGAAAATTTGTGTAGTTTTAGAAATACGCACTTGTGACCCCCCCTAACTTAGACTTTTGCATTGTCCTCAAGCAAAAATGACAAAAATCTAAATAAGGCAAAATAATAAGTGCGATAAATAAAACAAACAAATGGAGAAAATGCAGTTTTTATTACAAACAAGAGTGTGGTATCATTACAAGGATAAGCATACAAACAGTGAACAGGAAAAACAAATAAAAAGCTTCCAGAACCACATCAAGCTTCACTGGGGTGGGGGATGGAAGGAACCAGGAACGTCGGAGACATAGGGGTTATGGTAATAGGATGGCAGTGGCTCATTAGGATCCCCTTGTCATCGATAGATGTCCGCTTGGAAATGGAGAACTATGCTCATGTCGCGACAGTAGTCGGTCAAAAAGTTATCGAAGTTCGTTTCAAGTGTCGACATTCAGTTTGAGAGGTCACTTCCCGCCCACTCAAAATCTGGATCATCCTCCTCGTCCGCCGACTCCTCTTCCGGACCAATATCCCCCATCTCGACATCCGCCCCGGCTGCCTCTTCTTCCTCGTCGCTCTCGCTCGAGGCATCCTCTTCTTCACTATCACCACCCCGCCTAGCCCATAGGACAGCTAGCTGTTTGGCACTCTTGGTGAGGGCCCTTGTCCAAAAAGACCTGGAATACGAGTATGATCGAGCGGCGCCGCTATGACAACATCCTTAAGGATGGAAGTGATCAATTGGGCATAGTGAAGTGGGGTGGTACCCTTCTCATCCAAGGAGGCATTGATGATATCGGGGCCATGAAAATATCCTTGTCGACCGGGGGGACGTTGCATGGATAGGTGAATTCTTGAACGTCTGGGACGTCATACTCATCTAACTTGGCCGTGAGACGGGCCAAAGAAAATGGGATGACATTCCCATCCACGTAAGCTTGGGCCTCGAATTGGCCCGTCCGAACTAGGGTTCCATAGAAGGAGCAGACTTCGGTTGCCCAAACGGCTTCGTAGGGTTCGTTGAGGAATCGGCACCAGCCCCGAGCCATGAATAGGGCGGTAACGGAGTTGGGCAGCTCGTCCCATTGGACAGCGCGCTTCATATGGAGTTTGTAGTCCAAACCGAAGAATTGATGGCACCATCACTCCTCTTGGCGGGAGCGAAATTCGCCATGACCGGAGGATTGGATGTCGGTGGAGTCATACTTGGCGGGGGCAACGTGTGGAGCCATGGAAATAAGAGGGATTTTTTCTTGGAAAATTAGTGAGGGAGAAGAGAGGATTTGGTTGAAGGTGTGGAGGAAAAGGGAGGGTTTGAGTGTGTATTTATAGGTGAGAGGGTGAGGGGAGGGGTTGGAATTGGAGGGAAAGGGTTTGGAGGGAAAAGGGGGTGAATTTGGGAGGGAAAGGTTGAGGTTGGGAGTTGGTAAAAACGGATTGGAGGGAAGGAAGAGGATTGGAGAGAAGGGGGTGAATATTGGGAAGGGTTAAAAACAGATCTGCAGAAGGTGGACCGGTCTGGGGTAGGGGCGAACCGGTCCGGGTACTTTAATATTTAGAAATTCAATAAGCGGACCGGTCCTTTTTAAAATTAAAGGAACCGGTCCGGGGGCGGACCGGTCCGACCTTAAATTAAAGGAACCGGTCCGGCCCAGGGTTTTTGGGTTGGATTTTTTCCGAACTGAATTTCAATCTCTCCTCTCCGAAAATTTTCACTTTCAAAACGTACTCCCCATCAATCTGGACTAAAACCCTCTTGATTTCGCTGGTCAACGCCCTTTGACTCGATACTCCCAAAACACATGAATGCTTTCCCGAATGAAAACTAGTCCTATCGACGCTCACAACACACACGACTCTCACCCCATACGCGTCGGGGGTGCGACGACCTCGCTGTAACAACTCACTCTACCCCGTAAACGGGGTCTGACAACCAGACGGTGTCGACTTCTTCCGCACACACCTCTAGATATGGCTCTAGGCGTTGTCCATTTACTTTGAATGTATTTCCCCCTTTTAAATCATCTAATTCAACAGCTTCATGGGGGAAAACATTCTTCACTACGAACGGGCCAGACCATCGTGACCGCAATTTGCCCAGAAAGAGATGAAGCCGAGAGTTATAAAGAAGTACTTTTTTCCCGGGATGAAACTCTTTGCATCGAATGATGCTATCATGAGTGAGTTTCATCCTTTCTTTGGAAATTTTAGCATTCCCATACGCATAATTGCGTATCTCTTCTAACTCATTGATTTGAAGCTTGTGGGCTTCACCGGCCTTATCCATGGCATAATTCAATTGCTTTATCACCCAATACGCTTTGTGTTCTAGTTCCACGGGAAGATGGCAAGGTTTTCCATACACAAAGCGGAAAGGGGACATGCCGAGTTGATTCTTATATACTGTACGATAGGCCCATAGCGAATCGTTCAATCTAAGTGACCAATCTTTTCGGGTAGGATAAACGATCTTTTCAAGAATGTTCTTGATTTTCCGATTCGCTAGTTCGGCCTTCCCATTCGTTTGTGGGTGATAAGTCGTTCCAACCTTGTGAACGATGCCATACTTTCTCATGAGCTTTGCGAATGGCCTATTACAAAAGTGCATGCTATTATCGCTGATTATCGCTTGCGGTGCACCGAAGCGGGAAAGTATGTGTTCCTGCAGGAACTTTATCAGCACTTTATTGTCATTCGTCTTGGTACCTATATCTTCCACCCATTTAGAAACGTAGTCTACCGCAATAAGGATGTATAGAAAACCAAAGGACGGGGGGAAGGGACCCATGAAGTCAATACCCCAACAGTCGAAGATCTCAATGATGAGTATGGGGGTAAGAGGCATCATGTCTCGTCGAGTAATGGCTCCCATCCGTTGGCAACTATTGCAAGATTTGTAAGCATCGTTTCCATCCTGGAATATTGTGGGCCAATAGAGGCCGCATTGCAGAATTTTAGCGGCCATCTTTTTTGTCAAAAAGTGGCCTCCACAAGCTTCCGAATGACAAAACTGGATGACTTTCGGGATTTTGTCATCCGGTACACATCGTCAGATGATTTGGTCGGCGCAATATTTAAAAAGGAAAGGATCATCATAGAAGAACATGCGTGACCAAGTAATAAACCTCTTCTTATCTTGCGGTGTCCAGTCGGGAGGGACGGCTCCCGTGACAAGATAGTTCACTATATTCGTAAACCAGGGTAAAGGAGAGGTGGCAAAAAGTTGCTCATCCGGAAAATATGCGTCTATGGGTATGGGATCACTAGGTACGTCGGACGAAAGCCAAGATAAGTGGTCGACAATAACGTTTTCTACTCCTTTCTTATCTTTGATGGAGATATTGAACTCTTGTAGGAGTAGGATCCACCTTATGAGGCGCGGCTTGGCATTTTTCTTTGCAAGTAGGTATTTCAAAGCCGCGTGGTTGGTGAAGCAAGTAATGGGAGAACCGATGAGATATGATCGGAATTTATCAAGGGAAAATACTATCGCTAGAAACTCCTTCTCCGTGGTAGAGTAGTTGAGTTGAGGTTCGGTAAGGGTTCGGCTAGCGTAGTAGATGACATGAGCTTTCTTATCTTTTCTTTGGCCCAAAATGGCCCCGATCGCATAATCGCTTGCATCACACATAAGTTCAAATGGTAAGGACCAATCCGAAACTTGCATGATGGGAACGGACACAAGCATGGTTTTCAGTTTTTCAAAAGAGCTTTGGCATGCTTCCGTCCACTCGAATGGGGTATCCTTCATAAGTAGGTTGCTTAAGGGTCTAGCGATGGCACTAAAGTCCTTAATGAACCTTCAATAAAACCCCGCATGACCCAAGAATGAGCACACGTCCTTAAGAGATTTTGGTGGGGGAAGATCAGCTATGGAATCTATCTTTGCCCTATCAACCTATATTCCCTTGGATGATACTATGTGGCTAAGAACTATTCCCTCGGTGACCATGAAATGGCATTTCTCCCAAGCACTAAGTTCTTTTCCACACACCGGGAAAGTACTTTTTCCATCTTTTCTAAACAATGATCGAAAGAGGTGCCAAAAACACTGAAATCGTCCATGAACACTTCAAGTCCTCTCTCGACCATGTCGCTAAATAAGCTCAACATGCACCTTTGAAAGGTCGCGGGTGCATTACACAGGCCAAATGGCATACGTTTGTAGGCAAACGTACCAAAAGGGAAAGTGAAGGTCATCTTCTCCTGGTCAAGTACATCCACCTCAATTTGGTTATATCCGTAATAACCATCAAGAAAGCAATAGTAAGGGTGTCCCGCAACTCTCTCAAGCATTTGATCAATAAATGGAAAGGGGAAATGGTCTTTCCTATTTTTCGCATTGAGTTTCCGGTAATTAATGCAAACGCGCCACCTGGTGGTGGTACGTTGGGGAACCAGCTCTCCCTTCGCATTCTCGATCACTATCATGCCCGACTTCTTCGAGACGACTTGAATGGGGCTCACCCACTTGCTATCCGAGATTGGATAGATAATCCCAGCATCCAATAACTTGATAATCTTGGTTTTCACTATTTCTTTCATGTTGGGATTTAGTCTTCTTTGCATTTCTCTAGAGGGCTTGACATCCTCTTCGAGATGGATCTTGTGAGTGAAAATCAAAGGACTTATCCCCTTTAAATCAGCGATACACCAACCAAAAGTACCTTGGTGCTTCCTCAAAATTTTCAACAATTTACCATCCTGCTCTTCGTCTAGGCTAGAGGAGACAACAATAGGAAATGTATCATCCTCTCCTAGGTATGCATATTTAATATGGGAGGGGAGTTTCTTTAATTCAAGGGTTGGAAATTGGTCACTGGAGGGAACCGTGCGTGTATCCCTTGGAGGTACCTCCTCGAATCTAGAAACCCAATTGACATCTCTCGCGTCCTCGTCCGATGCACTCTCATCGAGTAACTCTCTCAACTCCCTAACCTCCCCCTCAAAGTCGGTGTATGTCCCCTTTCTCTCGTGTCTCGTCGCTAAACAGGACTCATAAGTGTCGTCACAGTAATTCTCCTCAAAATACTCCCCTACTATCTCATCTATGAGGCTCACCGCGTGAAGATCATCTTCCTCCCCCGTATGTTGGGCTATGTGGACGATGTTGGTTTCCAATGTCATGTTCCCAAAGGTTAGTTGCATTCTCCCATTTCGAGTATTGATGATTGCGTTAGCCGTATCTAAGAATGGGCACCCAAGGATGATAGGAACATGATTACTCGAGTTGAAGGAGGGCCCCGTGTCCCAAATGACAAAATCTACCGGGAAGTAGAAAGTTTCAACTTGGATGATCACGTCCTCGACTATGCCTCATGGGATCTTCACGGTTCGATCCGCTAATTGGAGAGTGACCTTTGTGGGCTCGAGGTCGCCCAAATCAAGTTGCCTATAAATGGAGTAAGGGAGTATATTTACGCTTGCTCCCAAGTCAAGTAAGGCTTTTTCGATTTTGTTTTCTCCAATGATGCAAGAAATGGTGGGTGCACCGGGATCTTTGAATTTAGGCGGGAGATCATTTAGTAGAATGGAGCTCACGTTTTGTGCTAGAAAGACATTTTTCTTTGCCTTCATATTTCTCTTTACCGTCAACAAGTCTTTGATGACTTTAGCATAAGCTGGAATTTGCTTATTGGCATCGAGGAAAGGTAAATTTAGCTTTACTTGCTTTAACACTTCTAGCACATCTTCACGTGAGTTTCCTTGATGGGAGAGAATCAACCTTTGATGAAACGGTGCCGCGGAGGGTGGTTTCACTAATACCTCTGGTTCACTAGCGTCTTCTTTATCACTCTCATTCAAGGGGACATCTTCGGCCTCTTTCGTGCCGGGCGAAATCTCCTTGTCTTTCGTTGTGTCGTGTGGAGGAGGTGATAAATCAATGACTCTCCCACTATGAAGAGTGGTCACAGCTTGACATTGCTCCTGATGTTCAGTGGAGGTGGAGCTAACACTAGTTTGACCTTGGGGAGGTCTTTGGCCTTGGGCAGGAAAATTGCCCTTCTCTTGGACACTCAGCGAGGATTGTATCTTTGACAGACTTATATTTACGTCGCCAATCAGACGATCATATTTAGCATTGGTTGCAGTCTGGCTTGTGATGAATTGATTCATGGTATCCTCGAGAGTTCTCCGCGGTGGCGGGATATAAGATCCTTGAGGTGGTGGTGCTTGCACATGTCCTTGCAAGTGTGGAGCTTGTTGAAAGTGTTGTGGTGGAGGAGGGGGAACATGTGAAGGAGGGTTCCTTGCGGTATGTTGTTTCCCATAGCTAAAATCGGGATGCTTTTTCCACGAAGGGTTGTATGAATTCCCGTGCGGTGCACCGAAATTACCCTTAAATCCTCCTATGTCACTGACTTGCTCCTGAAGCATTACTTTGTAGGCGGGTATAGTCGGGCATTTCTCAGTTGAATGACCCGCCTCATAAATAGTACACACCTTCTCGACGGGTTTTGTTATGGATCCAGCCGGTCCTTTGCCATATATCTCATATAGGTCTCGAAATCCTTTCTCAAGGGTCTCCAATCGACTATCCGTCATAGAGTTCTTATCTACGTGGAATAGGCCGGACGCCGACGGAGTGGTGGTCACTTGACAATTTTGATTTTGAGCATTAAGATTAGAAGTATCCCAGGATTGGGTAGTCTCGACGACATACCTCAGGTGAAGCTCAGCATCGTGGGCATCTAAATTGATAAACGGACCATTCCCCATGGTTTCAACAAGTTGCTTGGAGTTAAGATTCATCCCATTATAGAGAAAAGAGATGATTTGCGTTGAATCAAATCCATGATGGGGGCATGAATTAATTAACTCGTTGAAACGTTCATAACATCGATGAAATGGCTCATTTTCAGATTGTCTGAACGCTTGAATTTGAGCCTTTATGGAGATTGTTCGATGTGTTGGGAAGAACTTATTGAGAAATCTCGATTGCAACTCGTTCTAAGATGGAATAGAGCTCAGAGGTAAAGACCATAACCAGGTCTTAGCTTTATCTTTGAGCGAGAAAGGGAAGAGTTTGAGGCGGATCACCTCTTGTGTGCAGGTTTGATCATTGAGAGTATCGCACACATCTTCAAATTCCCTAATATGGAGGTATGGATTTTTAGAATCCATACCATGGTAATTAGGTAACATCTGGATCATCCCGTTTTTAAAGCGAAATTTCCCGACATTATACGGGAGTATAATGCATCCTGGAGTGACAGTGCGCTTGGGATATAAATATTCTCTCAACGGGCGGTACGGGGCCTCTTCCTCACCAGCAGGTGCATTACTGTGTTGTGACATCTCTCTCTCACTTAACGACTCGGTGCTCTCACTTGGTGTGCTCAAGTTGTACTCGGGGGTGTGTCCTAAGAAGGAAAACGGAGTGCTATTTGAGATTGAGTGTGACGGTGTGGGAGGTGGGATCCAGAACTGTGGGGTGTTTGGAGTCTGAGGGCTATCGGGGTTATACTCAACGATAGGATTTTCGTGAATGCTGGTTGGAGTATTATGGGGTGTAGGAGTGAGTTCAGAATTTTGCATTAATGGCTTATGAGAGATGATGGTGAATCTTTTTATGCTTTTTGAATTTTTTTTTAATGTTTTTGGATTTTTGGAAATTTCTAGTCAAAGCTTTGGATTGACTCGATCTAATCCTAAGTATACCTAATTCCCCGGCAACGGCGCCAAAAACTTGACGCGACTGAAAATGTGTCTCAGAAGTGCGTTCACTCTAGGCTCAAGTGCAAGCCTGTCGCTCAAGTAATAATCCCAGTAAGTCGGATATCGATCCTCAGGGAAAAAGGACAACGGAGTTGTGACGACGGGAAAAGACGGAGGAATCCTAACTCTGATTCTAAAAAGAAAGGAAAAATGATTTGGTTTTTGGAATGATTATAACTAAATGCAATGATGAAATTATGATAAGATGCAATTATATTAAATTACCTAAAATATAAATGAAAGATGATTTGAAACTTTTGAACTAAGTGATGAGGAAAACAGGACGGGAATACAATCCCCCAACCCTAGTGTATTGCAGTTATAATACTAATCGTAAATTTAACTGATTAATTTAACCCATAATTTAGTACTCCCAACCATTACGTATACGAGGTTCAAGCCCGCGTCATACTTAAACTGAGGATGAGTAAATCGGTATCGCGATAGTGACACTTGAATTGCATTCTAAATCATCCCGGTTACCCAGAGGCAAACGAGATATAAATATCTACAATTGTTGTGTTCCTACGCAATACGGTCGTAATCAATCACTAAATTCAGAGGATTAATTTTATACACATGCAACTAACACATCAGGTTGGGTTCATGTATCCCGACCTTAGAAAATCTATCCTAGCATGTTGAAAGTGATGAAAACAGTATTGGATTTGCAGAAAAACATGATTAAACTATGGAAAATTAATGGAATGATGTAAAACAGAATTAAAAAGAGGAAATAACTCACTAATTTTTTTACCAAAGCAATAACAACAGCGATGAAGAACACAGAATTCTGAATTAACCTTGAATCTTTTGAATTAAACTAGAAATTGTATCTAAACTAGGGTTTACTGGAAAAGAAAGGAAAAATATATTATTCTCCCTAAAATCTCCGTCAAAATAATAAAAATAAAATGGGTTTTTAAACCCTACAATAATTCAGGAATTTCAGCTGTACTGGGACTCTTTTAGGAGAAGATTAGATTTGCAAATCTCGATACCCAGACCGGTCTGGGCCTTAGGCGGACCGGTCTACCTCTTAAGCGGATCGGTTCTTTTTAATTTGGGGTGGACCGGTCCGGGGGCGGACCGGTTCTTTTATTTTCTTCCTTATTTGGTTTGCTTTCGATCCGAGGTCTACTGGAGTTTGCACAGCGGACCGGTCCGAGGTAGGGGCGGACCAGTCTGCCTATTTGACTTTTTTGCTCAACTTTGACTGCTCATATCTTTTGTTTCGGGACTCCGATTGAGGTGTCGTTTCTTCTTATGTGCTCATGAATGTGATATCTTCAACTTCTCTTTAGGTACCTCATCCGAATTCCGGGTGGAAATTACACTTTTGCCCTTTTGACTTTCCTTGCTTTCTTTCTTGATTCTTCCGATTTTCTTCTTTCGTTTCTTGATATCAAATACCTGTAAAATCACTATGAAATACCAGAAACTCGGTGTACTTGTTAGGATTAGTCAGTAGCAAGATTATGAGATAAAGTCAACTCAATTACGTTGTTCGAGGTGCTAAAATTAACTAAATTAAGGGATAAATTAGGAAGAATTTATGCCTAATCAAGTGTGCATGAGCCTAACATGTGTAATCAATAACCTATTTTAATTGCGATAAATTACTTGTTAAATGTTTTCAAACTGTTTTGAGTACTAACTCGTTCTATAAAAGTGTTTTCAAAACCTTTTAGGTGTCCAGCCACAAGGGCGCCTTACTTGAGTTCCTTCCATGGATTTGGAGTTGTAGCATTGTGGATGCTGACAGGATCATTGAGTGGCCGACTCTTTCATTCAGATCTAGCATAGGATCTCATTCTTATATTTTATGTGTATAGATGTTTTCAGTTGACTCCATTACAGTTCCATATTTGTATTCATTTTACTTTATAGTTGAATTGTGGATTTCCGCTTGGTTGTGGTTTTAGCTAAAGATTTATTCACCTTGACTTAGTTGCTTTTACATATTAGTGTTATTTTGGATTCTAGTATCTTGTGTATGTTATTTTAGTTTTCAAACTATTTTGTTATCCTATTTTATTTGAAAGGTAAAATTTGGCGCCGGTTTAATTATCTTAGGTGGTTAGTAATTAATTTGTTTCTCGACAGTGATTCTAAGAATGGACCATATGATAAACATATTTTAATTTAATAAAGGCCTAATCACCTGATGTTTAATTAGACGGTGTGTCACAGTCTGCCATCTTGGACTTTTATTGCCATTATGGGTTCATAAATAATTTCATACTCTCCCATTTCAACTGTCCAAGATATTAACCTTCCAAACTTTTTCGATTTATGTAGTGCCTATCGTAAAGGCAAATCTGTGTAGACGACAATGGTGTGAGCTTGAAAATATGGTCTCATCCTCCTCGAAGCTTCAATGAGAGCTAATGCTAACTTCTCCGGAATGGATATCTGATTTATGCTCCTCGAAATGCATTGCTAGTATAATAAACTGGCCTTTGAACTTATCCATCCAGTCGGATCAAAGCCGAACTGACAGTTGATTTTTAAACAGCCAAGTATAGATATATTTTTTTCCCGAAATTAGTCGGGAAAGGAGTGAGGGAGAGACCAAGTACTTCAAATCTAAGAATGCTTTCTCAAATTCTTAATTCCACTCAAAGGTGTTTCTCAGCACCTTAAAGAATGTACGACATTTATCAGTTGCTCAGGAGACGAAACGGTTCAATGCAACTACTCTTCGTGTTAATTTTTGAACATCTTTCTTGTTGGTCAGGGACTGCATTTCAAGCAAGCTTTAATTTTGATTGGGTTTGCGTATATTCCCCTTTGATTAATAATGTACCCTAGGAACATTCCTTCTTGTACACCGAAGATACACTTGGTTGGGTTGAGGTTCAATTTTATGTTTTTCTAGTTGATCAAAGGTTTGATCCAAGTCCGTAATGTGGTCGGCAGTAAATATACTCTTGGTGAGCATATCATCTACATATGCGTCCATGTTTTTGCCAATCTGGTCTTTAAAAAACTTATTCACTAGTCTTTGATAAGTGGCTCTAGCATTCTTCAACCCAAAGGGCATGACATTATAACAATAAGTTCCTCCACTGGTAATAAAGGATGTGTACTTTCCTTTTCTTCAGGTTTCTTCTTAATCTAATTATAACCAGAATATACGTCCATGAAACTGAGTAATTCATGACATGTTATAGCATCAACCAGTTGATCAATCCTTGGTAAAGGATTTGTCATTCTTTTTTTAACCACGACCACATTAGCCAACCAACTTGCATACTTAACATCTTCAATGAACCGTGATTGATGTAATTTTTCCACTTCTTTTAGGATTTCCATATACTTCTAATAGCTAAAAAATCTTCAGTTTTACTTGATCGACTTGGAATTTGGACATATATTAAGCTCATGGAAAATGAAATTTGGATCAATTCTCGGCATATCTTTTTGGCTCCAAGAAAACACATTTTTCTCTATCTAAGGAATGTAATTTATTCCTGTTTGAGAGAGGGATATATTCTAGAACCGATATGTGTAGTTATTTCTGGCTTCTCACCGTTCAGTACAATGACTATTTCTTCCATAACTTTCCCTTTACCAACTTTTCTTTTTCTCGACAATCCAGAGTGTCGTTGTGGAAAGTGGTTGTGCCCTTCATTTGGATTTCTTATTGGTCAGCTAAAGTATAATAACATTCCCTGGCTTCTTTCTGATTGCCATTTACTATGCTAACTCCATAATTTGGTTGAAATTTCATCCATTAATGCATTATGGATGACACAACCTCTAACTACTTTATTCCTACTCTTCCTAAGATGATATTATAAGTTGATGGGACATTTTCATCTAACACAAAGCAATAAATTCTCTCTCCTACTCATTGGCCAGGTGCCGACTAAGACTTCCAGTTTAATTGTTCCCAATGGGTATACTTTCTCTCCTGCAAATCCTTGAGATATTTATGGTATGTCTGTCTTTTATCCCTGAGCTTTGGAAACAGTTATAGAACATTACATCAGTTGAACTCCGTTATCAATCAGTATCCTTGCTACTCTATCATGATGAACCCTACATGTGATAACTAACAGATCGTCATAAGGATAAAGAACCCCACTTAGATCAATTTTGGATAATTCGATCACCAGCCTATCTTTGTTGACTTTTCTTGGCCAACTATCACTAGATTCAGCCATATCAATCTGCCTGACAGTTGGGCAGTCCTTGGCTTCATTTAAGTAAGCTTTCATTTCTACAATGGCTTCTCCTCCTTTAGCATCCCCTCTTGTAATGAAGTTGCATCGAAAGGATATCATGCCTACCTCCACCTCTGGTTCATTAGGCTTCTCCGATAGGTATAGGTCTTCCTCAAAATCATTATTATTTGCTCTTTTATTATCTTTCCTTGCTCGAGGTAGAGATTCAGATCTCCTCTAATCATTTCAGTTGCCATTTCGATCAATAAATTTTCTCAATTTCCCTTGCTAAATAATATTTCCAATCTCATTCTTCAGTGCAATGAAGTTGTTGGTGTTGTGCCCATGATCCCTGTGAAAATCACAGTACTTGGACTTATCCCTCTTATTGGGGGGTGTCTTCAACTTTCTAGGCCAATTTAATTCTTGATTTCCCTTGATTCCCTCCAGGATATGGTGAACACCTTTGTTGAGGGTTGTATATTCATCATACATCTTGATACTATCAACCTTTTTGTATTTTTGTTCCTTCTTGAACGAGTTAGATTTGTTTTTTTTACTTTCACCCTTGATCTCAAGAGTTTCCTTGGATTCCATAGCCTCCTCGACATTCATTATCTTTCCAGCCTTAACTATTAATTCTGGCATGGTCTTTGGAGAACTCTTAACTAAAGCATAGTAAAGATCTTTAGCAAGCAATCCACTCATAAGTGTTGTAATGGTTGTCTTCTTGTCAAAATCCATCACCTCTAGTTTTTCATTATTAAAACGTGTAATATATTCTCTAGTGCTTTCTCCTGAATTTTGTTGCGCGATCAAGAGATGAGTGACACTCTTGATTGACTTAGACCCAAAATAAAAGCTATCTATGAATAATTAAGCTAACTGATAAAAACTAGAGATTTTACCTCTTGGGATATTATTATACCAGGTTTGGGCTGGCCCTGTGATGAACTGGAGAAAGATCTACATCTCATTTTTTCGGGCACTGAGTAGATGTAGGCAGCAACTTGATATTGCTCTATGTGCAGGACTAGATCAGTTTTCCCATCATAGTTGGGAATGGCCACTGGTGGTTGAACTTGGAAGGGGTATTCCACAATAGCCTCAATAAAAGGTGAGCCTTTAACGAAATTCCTTTGTAATGGATTCTTGATTTTGGCCATTTCACCTGGTCGATCTTTTAATCGATGCATGGATCCCTTCTAGGGATGTTCTTTTGGGTTAGATTTGGCCTAGGTAGATTTAGCGGCATTACTTTGTCTATGTGTTAAAGTCTCCTCTTTAGAGGTTTACTGAGCACACACAGAGCCCCTCATACTGGTCGCAGATCTTGTGGAACCTTCTCTGTATTCACAATGATCCTCATGTTCCCTATGATGTCCTCTAGTTATTCGGGGACATAAATGATCAAAATTAAACTCCTTTCTTAGCCTCTCCATGACACTTGGTCTTTCTTTAGAAAAATATCTTCCATCATCATAATACGTTGATCGGAATGAACAAGTTACTCCAGGACGGTATGACCTATCATGAGAAGAAAGAGAATGATAACTCATTTCATTTCTAACCGGTGGAGGTGGCATATCCCTTCTAGAATTATAAGACTTAGCTTGCATAGTGCGGGATAATTGCTTAATAGATTCTTGCATGGCTTCTTCTCCTCTATTAAGGTTGATCAGAATTCCCTATAAATCTGCTGCACTAGGAGGAGCAGATGAAATGATGGCATTGCCTTCATTTCTAGCATTATTTTCTGGGTCAGTCATTTCTTTAAAAGTAAAGAAATGAAACAAATGGTAGAGAACGATGATAAACAAAAGTTCCCACAAACGACGCCAATTTGTTGATGTCTAAAAATGGACTCAATCTAGATTTATAATCACAGATAAAATATATTAAAGTAAGCCAATCACATACACATTAGAGATGATATTTTTAGAGTGGTTCAGTTGTAGATTAGCCTACGTCCACTGTTGGTTGTATTTAGTAGGGTTACAATTACCTCAGTATGGTGTGCATGTGAGTGATTCGACTTGTCCCTCCAATTGAGGGAATATTTCGTATTTATAATGGTATTGAACCCTAGAGATGGAACGCCTTTATATTATCAGGCGTTTACATCTGTGTAGAATAAATGAAATTCTTGGAATTTAATGTTGGTTGGCATCCCATCCGAATAACTTCTAGTATTCCTGATTGTTGGCATTCTGAAATTGGTTAGTTATCCAGTCCACTAAGTAGCTCTGATGTTGATCAAGGTAGCTAGTAGACCATGTAGGAGTACAAGTCTACATTCATCATTGGTCCACGTGGGAGAGTAATTTTTACATACAACATCTACCTTTGTACCCCCAATAATAGGTTTAATCTTTGCTTCCAACATTAAATTTCTCAAGAGTTTTTGTATGATAATTAATTTTATTTTTTAATGTATCATTTTTATTTTCAATAAATTATGAAGAATTCATTTTTTGTTTCCAAAATATTTTGCTTCTGTTTTCAATTTTTAATTTTCAGTCATGAAGCTAGCTGTTTCCTTCAAAATATTTCATTTTCGTTTTCCATGATCTTGTTTTTGAAGTTAATATTTCTATGTTTTTGTTGGAGAAAATTATTCTTTGAAAAAAACGGACTAAAAGCAAATGGTGCTCATTATACTCATCGACATCAATTCTATAACTATTATTAGTGCTATGAGATGAGAATCTGAATAGTACCTCATTTTCTTCTTTTTTTCATTAGGAAAAAGTAGTGACTTATTTCTCATTGCTATAATCATCACTTGAATTTCTTTCCTCAGTGTCCTTAATAAATACTCTCTCTATCTCTCTCTTTGACGTGGGGAAAAAATATTGGAGGTGACTTATTACCTTTAAACTAGTTGAAAACCCGCACGATGCGCGGGGTATACATTAGGATACGCAAAATTAAAGAAACCATGGGTAATACTAATAAATGATAGAATGAACTTGGTAATAGATAAAAAAATGCATAGCACTTATGATAACTAAACGTTTAAACATTAATGTAGAAATTCTTTGAAGTACAGATACGTCATTTGATGATCAAGTTGACACAGAAGAATTTCAATCTAAAGCATCATCTTTTTCCTTTCATGCATGTTCCTGCAATTAAGTAAGGAGAATTATAGGTAAATAACATTTGTGATTATTCAATTGAAAAATTATATAACTATTTAGTTGGGGTTTTATTTGAATTACCCCGTGACTCTCTTTCTGTTTGAACTTTCTTCATTGTCAATGGTACGAGGCATGTTATTGTGTGTAGTTTATGGTGGAATTCCCTATGCCTCTTATATTTCAAACAAAAAGAAACTATATACTTCTTGGGACTTCTATTAACCAAGATCTCACCAATGCAACCACATATTAGTCATAAGTGATATGTGGTAGTAGTAGTAGTAAAAGAAGGAATTATATCAGTATAAAGGAAATTGAGATGTCAATGGAAAAAAGTGATGATAAAACGTTATTATTTCAGTTCCTAGCTTTCTTTGTTTGCTGAAATATTTTACAACTCACAAAATAGTAAGATGTTGAAAAATGTTGACATATTTGAAACTAAATTTTTTGTTTGTATGAAATAAATATTTTTGGATGCAAAAGAGATTAAAATATAATCTTAAGTCAAAATTTCTTTTTTTCCCATTAAACATTTAGCATTAGGATAAACAGAGTCTTAAAAATACAAAACTTTCTCTTTGATTTCACCTTTAAACATAATGACATATTAGAATAGTATTTAAGAGCAATCACCGATGGAAAATACACACCTGCTAACTAAATAGTAACGTAAAATCAGTATTTAATTGAGAGACCAAGAAATCATGAGGATAAAAATAAATAAAACAAAAGCATGATGGAATAGACCACATTACCTGCCATGTAGTTAAATAACGGTTATGATTCATCTATTAGTTGTGTATTAATCATAATTGGTGATTATTTACTTATGTCAAATAACATATTCATTTTGGATCTACACTGTTATTTGTTTATGACCCATTGATTAGGAGTACAATTAAATGATTGTAAATATAAGTAATATGCTCAAAATTATTATAATCTCCTTTATAGTTGGTTTTTAAGATCTTTCATGACATTTTAATTTATATTTGATACTTTTGAGTGTTAAACTTTTTCCATAAAAATTTGAAGTGATAATTTCACAAGACACAGTAGGCTTAGCATATAATGGGTATGGGCCAAATAATCTGAAATTGTCCTATGGTACATAAACAGATTAAACTCAATGAGCCAAGAAATGATAAAACTGACAGAAGCTCGTCAATGGGAATACTACAACAGATTGCATTAAATATTGGAAGACACGTCTTATATGCTACCTGTCACTTTCTTGTTCAAGTAATTTTGGTTTCAAATTTCAATTTCAATCTTTTTTGAGTTTGGTTATTCTTTGAAAAAATAGATAACAAAGAAAGGGCGAGTATGTAAATGTTTTAAGTATACCCAAAAATAGAAAATTATCTGTCAAATGATCAAATTACGTACTGATAATATGGACTCATCTAAAATGAAGAAGTGTGAGAGAAAAAAAGGTAACTGGAGAATCTGCTTCTAGAAGACCTTTGTGCATTTTGATCTCCAATCAATCGTGAGCCAGAGGTGACTATCGACGATTATTTGCGGGGGGGCGTAGGCGGTGGTCGTGCAAGAAGGGTGGGGAAAATCTTTCTTCGCACCACAAGGTTGAATAGAGTAGACGGCAACGTAGATTGAGGGTGTTGCTTGGGTTTGAAAGGGAGAGGGAATTGGTTTATGAGTCCGTTATGAAAAAATGGCAGCAAAGGTTAATATATACTACTGTTTTTTAAATATACATATAAAAGTGTTTTTTGTAAATATGCGATCCACTTACACATTGTTGCAAGTGTAATGAGAAAGAAAGATAAATTAGATTTCTCTATATTGCTTGGAGGTATAGTGAATAAGATCTAATAGGCATATGCATCTGTGTTTGAAGTTGGGTTAGAGACTTAAGTTGACATAGCTCATCTCTGATTGAAGGATATTGCTATGTAGTCTTTGGAAAATATGAAGACTCTTGTTTTTCCCTGGCACACCAAAACAAAAGGGGAGAGACGGAAACAATATGATCATATGCCTGTTCTAGAGGTACCATTTTAATAACACAGCAAAAAAGACTAAGAAGCTATGAAAATGCAGAAGACAAGAGATGTTGACCTGCTTATGACTGTTTTCATGGGAATTTTAACTTTTTCTCTCTTCATCAGCCTAAGCAATTGGGGTGAGTTATCATCAGAATATACTCAATTGCTTTCCCAGCTGTTAACATTTTATTCCTTAACTTATCGGACGAGTGTTTGAAAGTAACCCAAATAGATTCCTTTATAAAACATTCAAGCATACCGTGTATCAATTTATCTATATTATATGCATGTGTATGAACTATTCGTGTGCGTGTGAGAGAGAGATAGAGAGAGAGAGACCTCTTGTGCTAGTTTACTGATGCCATTCTGCTTCCAAGTTAATTTTCTTGTCGTTTCAGGTCCACGGGCTCTCCCACCAGGCATTTTCCTGAAAAAAGTGCAAATTATAAACATAATCTACAGAGATAACATAACCAACTTCTTGGTTAATAATATAATTAAACCCCCCAAATCATTCCTAGCTTTGAATCATCACGCACTGTGCTCGTTTTGGACTATATATACTAAATCCACAATTGTTCATGCAAAGTAATATACAACAAAAATCACAAAATACCAACTGAATATTCTGGAGATATCAAAAAGCAACCTACGTGATCTGACCCAGAACTAAGTTCACATGCAAATTTTTGGGCATGGATCAGGACAATGATTTACTTGAGAATTAAGCATGTTGGTGTGCGTAATATCCGTCCCTGAGCCTAATGTTCCCTCTTTGGGATGTAACAGGCAGAAAGTGTGATAATCATATCTTAAATAGTTGTTTGTAATGAATTATCAATGTCTAGGATACCCCAAGCAGTTATTAATGATGCACTACTGGCTAAAGTTATAAATTAATAAAGGAAAAATTATTGATCAAAGTATCCACTTAAAACATAAAACTCATTTGAAATATTTTACATAATTTAAAGTATTATATAGATAAAATATAAAGAAATGAATATTGTATATCATATCTCATTTTGACTTTTGGTTTTGTTGTTCTTGGGATATCCTAAACATTTGCCTCATAATGAACAGTACTACATCGTAACATTTGCAGCCATGTTAAACAACCCAAAAAAAATTGGACTACCTTTTGTTTTTAAAAAATCTTAAACTGTAAAATGTGTGTATTCAATTGACTTACCAGAGAATCAAGCATGTCGGTGTACGTAATATCGGTACCTGAGCCTACCGTTTCTGCTTTGGGTTCTAAAGGGAAAAAAGTGGGATAATCATCTCTAAAGCAGTTATTTGTAATCTTGATTATCACATGACTTATTAATACACATCAGTTTATAGATATGTGTTTAGTTTATGAAATGATATCATGAATTATTGCATAATTTATTTTGAAATACAATACAAAAAACGTAATAAAACTATTGCAGTTATACGTTAGCCGTATAAATTTAGTATAAAAAAGGAGCAGGGAGTACATTACGATTATAACGCGAAAATTGAATTCAATGTTTAAAGAACTAAATATATGAATCTAAAAACGGTGCCTATCATTGCATTTGGAAACAATAGGAAAATAGTTTGTAAGATAGGTATATACTTATGTTGTTGTGTGGATATGCCATTTCATAAAAATTATGTCATAGATGAAAAATAAAAGTGCGTTCATAAAATGCATATCAAGCAATGTGGATAGGAGGAATCATTTTTTTCTGTTAAGGTTCGATGTACGACGTAATGTAAATGGAACATCATAATAAGTTGTAATTGGATTAATTCAATGTACCTTGATTATCGGAGCTTATAGATAACGACCGAATTCAAAAGGAATGAAATGCTTGCACATGGTAGAGAATGTTTGTAGTAAGATATAGGCTTTAAATGGTATAAAATTGTAAGGATTTTTACATTGAGTGGGTACTTGATGTAAAATCAATGAAATCGAAAACTTACTGTTATTAGTAGGTAAATATGTATGATAAAGAATGCGATAACATTAAATTGATTAGTACATACGCCTAAGCATCTCATCAATTGCATAACTTAAGGACATATTATTAACCATATGTTATCACATTCATACAGAGGTACATATTCCAAATAATGCGATTTCATTGGTATTTACATCATATCGCTAACAGGTATTTAAGAGTTTCATTATAGAAGAATTTTATAAATTTAATTAATTTTATCACCTCCTTAAACATGTACTTGATTTCATGAATTCTTTTCTAAGATGCATACTATTACAATTTGAATCTTTAGTAGGTATTTTATAATGTTATCACACTATTAAACAGTTGAATATGCTTAAAACCCTTATGTACTTACATCAATTATTAAACTTGTATTTATGAATTTAGAAGTACATATGCTTAAGAATCTCATGAAATTCAAAACTTGTGTAGAAATGGTTTACCATTTGTTATTACATTCCTAAATAGGACATATGTTGTACAATGCGGTAATGTAGAAACGTATAGTACATATACCTAAGAATTTATTTATTTGAGAAAATTTAAGTGAAAACGGTTAAGCATATGTTATTACATTATTAAACATGTACATATGCATACAAAGGAAACAAAGGTATAACATTCTTTAGGAACCATTATGAAATTCTAAATGAAGAATACTATTTCAATTTTAATATTTCAAAGGAATTTAATAATGAACAAATTGAATAAAACTACTTATTCTGCTAACTGTTATGACGCAAAGTAAAACAGTATGGGGTGTTTATATGTCATATAATGTTAACTGAAACGTTTTACAAACTACATGTGCCCATTGGTTCAAAAAAGTATATGAAAGCAGAATGAAGAATATCATAACTTTTAAAATAACTTACAAATGGTTGACCAACTGTTTTCAAATTATAAAACATTTTTATTATAACAGTACATTCTGAGAATGAACAACTAAGCATATTAGTAAGAATAGTATGCATTAAGCCATTTCATTTGTACATGCATCCATATAAAAAATATGATGGAAAATATGATATCATGATTTATTTTGAATAAATTTACTATAAGAATTTAGGGTAAAGAAATTTTGTTTTCCTAGAGGTCAATTATATTTCGTATTCTTGTATACCAAAGTTTCTTACTGTTTTGTTTAGGTAAGGATAAAGATTGAAAAAGAACAATTTTTTAGTGGAATTTTTATAGCTTCCAAACGAATATAGGTGCAGTTGTCAGTTGTTTAGCAAATGCTTAAATGTCTCCAAAATAACAAATAAAAAGACAAATGGCATAATCTAGCTATGCCAGCAACACTATCCCTTATATTGAACATCATCATACTTCAGAAACAGAGACCTTCTCGGAAATACTGGAGGTTGCAAAGCAAAAGGACAAAAGGGAGGGTTGGATTTTTCATCCCAGTTTATAAAAATTAGTTTCCTCACAACTTGATGTCAATTACAAGTTTATGGCATGGCACATGCTATGCTACTACTTCATGTGACTGTAAGTGTCATGGACTTGCACTGTAATTTTCTTGAAAATAGGATTCCTTATGATTCTGAATGTAGCAGAAAGCCATTATCTATGTTTGTCTACACATTCCAGCCTCTCTCTACAGCTTCTTTCTTCAATTCTTCAATTCACTTCCAATTTTAACACATGTTGCTTCAATTTTTTTATTTTTTTTACAAATCTCCTTCCATTGTGCCGACAAAGCATTACGCTCATATGCACCATTTTGTTGATATTTCCATTCACGATTCACCACTTATATATTTTCATTTAGTTTTGTAGCTTGTGTCACTGGTTGTGTTATTTCCAGAAGTCACCACCAGGATTTGACATAAGATCCAAATTTTCTAGCCTGATTACTTGATGTTGGAGCAAACTTTGAGCTTTTTGAAGTGCTTGCCTCCAAGAAACTTCATCATTCCGTTTGTTCATAGATGGCATGTCAAGTCCATATCATGACATATCAAGGGGAACTGGTGGCTTCCTAGCTCTCACCCTCTCATACTCCAGAGAAAGCATTGGATGATTTTGGAAGTTGAAGTTGGGAAAGGGAGGGAGGTCTTTGAGAAAGTTGGAGGGTTTTTTGGAGCTCCTACGCATCTCTTCTTCGATCAAGTGATCCACTTCTACTTTCACGTTGGGGTCCCCATATTCATCGTCTATGTATGGAAATGCATCAATCACTTCTACCCCAGTGGACCACGATAGTCGAGACGAAGGAGGGGCTTCCAGCATTAAAATCTCTCAGTTTGCATTGTCTGCCATCGCTATTCTTGGCACTTCCAAAACACCTCTATCTCTCTTTTACGCTAACTACTTATTTTTTTTTTATTGGGAATGAACAATTAAGCATAGTATTCATAATAGTATGCATTCATCCATTTCAATTGTAGTTGAATCCGTAGCAAAAAATATGATCGAAAATATGATGTGATGAACTAATTTTAATACATTTACTATAAGAATTTACTTTAACGAAAGCAGTTTTTCATAGAGGTTAATTAGCATTCGTATTGCTTGTATACTAATGTTTTTCCCTGTTTTGTATACGTAAGAATTGAGTTAACCTTTCCATTCTTGTATACACAAATCTCTATAATGAACAGGTTCAATATTGACAAAAGGAAATTGTTATTCTTTACAGAGGAATTTAAGGTAGTCCAAGATCTCCAATTTCTTTCACACACTTAACATGTCAGATTATGCATCATTGGTTAATGTAGGTTGATTATTGAGTTCTTGCATGTGATTAGTTAATTTTCCCTATATTTTAACATATATGTAATAATGGCTAGTACTTCTACTACAGTCTCAAGTTGAAGCGAATGACCTTATGAGTCTGGGTAGAATTATTTGTTCACTGTTCTAAGAAAAATCTTAAACTTAGGAAATGCATTCATTAACAATAAAATTAAGTAACTGTAATAAAACACAACTGCAGGGGAGTAAAGCAATTTTCATATATATAATAACTAAAAAAAGTATATTTAATAAAAAAAATCAAAGGGAAAAACAAACAAACATTTAACATGCAAAATTTAATGTGACCCAAATTTGTTTTGCAATTAGCATGAAATAGTTAATCGAAAATAAAGCAAAGAGAACAAAAAACAAAAATCTAGCATGCAATGTTCAATGCAACACATTACTTTTAATTTTTTTTAAACACATAAAAATAAAAATAAAAGATGACAGGGGAATGGAAAATACCTTCTTCCCAAACCCGATTCATTGCTCAGCAAAAAATATGCTTCAAACAATAGATCTATATAACAGACATTCATTAAGTATTTCATTGACCCAAATAAATTATGAAAGTAGTTGGAAAAAGAGGAATGTAGCAAAGTAGGATTGATTATGAGGTTACCTGAAGATTAATGCATAATAGTGTCCTTCAAATATTCCAAATATATAGGTTGTGAATAAAACTTTACATATTCCATAAGAATGTAAGCACGGGTAGAAATGGGAGAGAGATGTTACATTCATGCGTATATCCGTGGACATTTTTCATCACGGTGTACAGGGGAGATGATGTAACAACCCTCGATTCTAGGGGGGCACATTTTATACTAATCTTACCGCATAAGGTAATTATATAAAATGTGGGGACTGGAGTAAATATTAATTGAATGAATTAAAAGTTAATATTTACTAGATTGATGCATATTTACTGTATGTGAAAGTAAATATCATCAGGTTGCATGTTTTATAGTGTCATGTATTTTAAATGACATTATGGTTAAAATGAAATTGGAACTGGAAATAATTTATAAAACTTGTCGGATGCTAGTATAGAGGGTGTAGTTAGTCTCGGAAGGTGCGAGACATTCAAAATAAGTGCCATATTGCATTTTTGGGTTTCGGGCACTTTTACCTGGTTTTAGTTTAAACGCGTATTTGGAGTCATTTTAATGTGGTATTAACCACTTAAGTTGGAGACTTTAGACTTAAGCCACGATTTTAGTCTTCTAAACCCCCTTATTTCCCCATTTCATACCAAACACAAGAGAGAGAGAGAGAGAGAGAGAGAGAGAGAGAGAGAGAGAGAGAGAGAGAGAGAGAGAATGGAGAAAAAGGAAGAAAAGAGAGGGATTGAAGATGGATTGTTGCTCCTACCTCAAAGAAATCTGAATTTGCAAGTCTAAGGCAAGTTTTCTACTTGCTAATATGTGATTTAAGTTGAATAAATTGTGTGTTAGTTATGAATTTGACATTTATGGTTTAAATGTATAAATTGTGGGATTTTAAACCCTAATCTTGATTCATGTTGAAGAAATTGTGGGTTTTGATGGTTAAAAATCATGTAGATTAGTTTGGGGTAGATTTTTGTTGTTAGATGTGTAAGAAAATGAAGAGATTTGAAGTTTGGAGAATTTAGGGTTCTTAACCCATCGAAGCCATTCTTGGCAAATTTGCAGGACCGAATCAATTCGGCCCTATGGCGAATCGATTCGGTAAGGGGTAGCTTCCAGGTGTGTATAACCCGAATCGATTTGGGTTAAGGCCGAATCTATTCGGTCAATTGCAGAAAGTTGGTTTTGTGGTCCGAACCGATTCGCTTTTTGGGCGAATCGATTCGTTTTCCTGCTATTTTTTTGTTGTTTTTATAACTCAATTTTGACCCTTTTTCTTTAGGGTTAGGACCTAGGAACCTTCTTGAACGAAGTAAACTTAGAGTCCTAGAGGTATAGATGAGTTGGGAAGCTACCCTCAAGTAGAATTGGTTTATATGAGGTTTTTCTAGGATTATGCCTATTGATGTTAGAGTACTTTTTCTTCTAGTTGATTATTATAAAACTAGGAGATGTATTATTATGTTTGGGAGACTTTAGAAGCTCAATGGAGCTATGTTAGTCTTGATGGTTTATAATACCTATTAATGAATCTTGGGAGAATAAATTGGGGGTTCATTTATCCTTTGAGGATTGTAATGACGATATAAAATAGGTATGGTTCCGGATAAAAAAGGTGAACTATTTACGAAGCGTAAAGGGTTATGGTCTCAATAATAATGAAATATACATTTGCTAAAATGTAAATGGAATTGGAAATGGTAAATGGAAATGGAAATAATGATGGTAAATGATAATTTACTTAATCATTAATATGATAAATGATGATTTGGTTAAACACACCTCTCTAAATGACATCATAAGGGAAGTTCGCGCGCTTGGTGATGCCCCCTGGCTAGTGAATTCAGGGTGGATATAGTCCATAGGCCATATGAGAGATTATGTTATATTTTTTACGCTGGTGAGGAGATTCCGGGTGTGGTCTTGACTCTCCCGCAGGCATATGGCCGCTTCCCGACGAATTGCGATAGGTGCCCAGGTTGTCTTGTATAGATAGGCCCTGGAAGATGATGGTCATTTAGGGGCGCGCCCAGTGGGGAAACTCGGAAGGGCGGTCTTAGAATCGTTATATGTATATAAATACAACTATTCATCATCAAGTGGGACTTGATGGATTATATGCCATAAAGAGCATACTGAAGTGCCACAAAGAGCACAGTATAATGCCATAAAGAGCATTTAATGTTGATTATATTCCTGTTAAGGAATTGTAATGCTAAGATGGGCATGTAATTGAAGTAAAAGCCATAAAGAGCTTAAAATTAAAATTATACTTTCCTGATAAGGAATGAAATGCTAGTAAAGAGCATAAAGGTTGAAATTATGAGTTCCTAATAAGGAACAAAATTATGAAATTGGAAGCTTTTAAATTTATGTTACTCATGCTTTTCTTTTTTGTCTTAGCTTATGTTTTATATCTGTGTAAATAGATTTTATTCTTTCTAGCATGATTTTTATTCATAACTGTCATACTCTTTATTCATCTGGTATCATATAGAGTCGGGCCCTGACCCGTTCATATTTCATGTTGTGCTTGCATCTTGTATTTGCTCAGGTACACCACTGCAAGGATGCCTGATTTGAATTCCGATCCCGGTGTCTTTGACGAGCCGTGATGATTTGCGGGTATTACGGGGAATTTTGAAATAGACATTGTCATTCTTGCACTCTAGACAGGATCAGGTCTTTTTACTCGGGCGAGAGGTCCAGGCTTTTGTACTTGATTAATGTAATGTATTATATCAATTTATCAAAATTGTGTAACAATGTTGTATGTATCAGCAGACCGATAACATATTTGGTCCTCTTATTTGTCACTTGTTAATATAGTAATATATATACATCTTTGAGGTTTCCCCTATCTTTTCAGGATTTGGGTTGTTTGTTTTCTTTTATTAACTTTAAAACCAAAATTTTGGCAACCCGTTTTCTGAAATTTTGGGTGGTTATCCTGGATACTCTATATCTTATTGTGATGCTGAGAACGATTCCATCTATGATTCCTGTTATATTGGAGTATTGGGATGGCCACCCCTTATTTTGGTGAGCGGGTTGTTACAGATGGTATTAGAGCATCAGGTTTCGAGAGTCCTTAGGAATCTGTGTGAACGCCTTAAGTTTTCCGCGTTGCTTTTGACTTGACATAGAGCCTTAGGATTAAGATCATTGGTTTCTTTAGTGAGACCTCGTTCTTCTGCCATGAGGTAGAATCTATAGAATCTTTTACGCATTCGTGTGAGAATAGTAGGTCGATTGAAGAAAGGCGTTATGAGAAGGATTTGTAAGGACTGTAAATTGTGGTCGGGGATGAGGACCGCTTTGGAGGTCGCTCCCTTTCTGTAGCACTTCCTTGTCTTGCTACTACAACTACTAATTACAGTTGATGTAGTTTCCCAAGTACCGCTAGAAGTAGAAAGTGGCACTAAGCTTGGGATTTCAAGCGATGATAAATTAAAGAGGAGAAGCGCCCTGAAGTAGGATGGAGGAAAATCCTTCACCCATAGGGGTAGTGTTGTGGTGGTGAAAATGTGGTCACTGTATTAGTGGGTGCTGGAAGTTTGGCCCCTAGAAAAGCCCGGTGGATACTTGCAACAGTAAGTTTCACTGGGATAACTGGACTGAGGAGAAGGTGGATTCTCGAATGTTCACATAATGCTCGGTTAAAGGCCGACAGTGAATAAAGTGTTGTACGGTTAGGGAGACCGTGAACCATAAAATGATAGGCTCCAGAATAAGTGTCGTTAGCACTTCTAATGGGGTAATGATCATGAAACCCTTTTGGTGGACATCCTCCTGGGGAGGTTTCATTGAACTAAGGAAGAGGAGGCCGAGAGCGTGTCCTCTTTTACTGAGAAAGTAAGAGGGACTGCGTGGGAAATTGTTGTCGGCCAGAGTCAGAACAAGGGCTATGATGTGGAGTGTAGAACCACTCGTTTTAAAATTTAATAGAGTGGAAAACAAGGGCCAGGATAAAGTGCCTAGTTGGGGAATGGTGGAAGTAGTACTTGGTTCAGATAAGAATCGAGTACGGTGTCTGAGAACCATTGGAGTTGTCCGTAGTGTTTAGCAAAAATGTTGGTGGGAATTCCACCTTAGTAGTTGGTGGTGTATCCCCCACGATAAGATAGAGTAGTATTGTGGTTGCTCTCGATTCGGGTGTGTATATTGAGCTTGTAGTTGTATTGACGCTATTATAGGAAGAGTAATTATATGACTTCCTTGGTATGGAAGTTCTATTTTTTTCCTCACTCGTTATGAAACGAGTGATGATATTCTAGATATACATGTGATATACGTGTTATTTGCAGTATGTGCTACTTGGTTTGAGTGTTTTATTGTTTGTTTGCATTATATGCGGATGTTATGACGTATCTCCACGTCCAACAAAGTTAAGTAGTAATGCATAGGAGGGGTTCCTTGTTTGGATTCCGCTTTTTTGGGACGCTCCACGCGTGAACCTTAACGACGTTGGGAGTGGAGAGATGTTACTTTTCCTTTCTCTTATCTTATGTATGGTATGCGAGTAAAGATATTTTGGTTGGTTTGGGGTGATAGCAAGCAAATAAAATTATAAGGCTATCTTACTTCTAGTTCAAAATGGAACTAGTTGTTCTATAATTTCTCTCTTGGATATAGGTTGAGATTTTATAGAGGTGGATCGAGGTAGGTAGGAGATTTTGTTATTCGTTTAGTTACCCTGTGTGAGTGTTTGATTATTTGTTTGTTCTGTTTATGCATGTTACGCTTATCTCCATGATCAACTAGTTAAGTAGGCATGTGTCGAAGGGGTTCCTTGTTTGGATTTTGCTTCAGCGAGACACTCCGCCGCATGAACACTTAACGATGTTGTGATTGGAGAGACGCTATCCTTTTCTTTCTCTTTTACTTTATTTATTTCATTGTTAGAAGTGGGATTGGAAGGATTAGCCGAGAATCACGTAGAAGAGTGATTAAGGGCTATTAAAGTGCGAGATAGAAGCACTGTATATAGTTCTCTCCTCTGATCAATGTGAGGGAGACTGTGATACGAAGTCGAATTGAGACTTAGGGATTGTGCCTTGATAAGAAGGCCATGTTTATGTAATGGGATATGTATTTGAAAGGCTTCACAGGAAGTGAATGTCTGATCAGTTAAAATCTTTAATAATGCTATGGTAAAGCCTAGAAGTAGAATCTTATTAATAGGGTTGTGAATTTGTATTTTATTACCGATCCCGATCATGTGTCTTAGATCGTCATATCTCAACGACCGACTATGCGAGGTAGTAGTGTAACGGGAGGGTTCCTTGTCTGGATTTCTCTTCGGCGAGACGTCCCATGCACGAACCCGAGCGAATGTCGAGAGTTGAGAAAGGTCTTGGGCACTAGGGATATATTTAGTTATATATATCTATAACTTAGATAGGGCCTATATAGATCGACTTTAGTACTATTGGGATGTTAGGTCTTTAGGGTAGGAGACGTTAGTTTTGGAAGGCTGTAAGGAGTTGACTACAAATAGGTTGTGGGTTAACTCTAGGAGGGATTAAGTCATTAGGAATAAGATTTATGGGGTCTCGAGAGGTTTGGTAGGTGGGGCCGAAGAAGATAAGGCCTTTCTTGATTTGAATGTTATGTTGATAACTTAACTTTCGGGGAGTTGAATGGATGAATGTACTTCTACTCCCGAGTCCATGTTGTTAAGTTCGGGGGTGAACTTAATGGATAAGTCTCTGCCACATGTGGGAAGTAATAATACTGGAGCATGGACCCGTGGTCTATGCGTCACACAAGCTTAAACTGACGGGAAGTATTATTTCCTGCTTGAATTAAAATTTATTGCGGTGGAAATTGCCTTAAAGAAATGGAGGCACTACTTCCTGGGCAGAAATTTAGTTTTTCTCGCAAGCAACAAGTGGTTGCAGTATGTCGGGGGAGAGAAATTGAGTTATTGTTTAGAGTTCTTAAAGAACTATCATTTGGGTATTCTCATTCGCTAAGGAAAAGCGATTGGGGTGGTAGATGCGTCGAGTAAGAAACCGTCGTAGATATTTGTGTTGGCATGGGTAGCCAAATGAAATGAGCATGACTCGGAAGACTCTGTAGCGAGAGCATTCCGGTCTGTGATTGACCATTGCACCTACTCTTGCGAACAAGAGTATCGGTAAAATGAAAAGGGGTATATTCATAGAAGTTTGCATTAAAGTGCCGGGACAGTTATGGTCATGATCCTATTTGAGAAAATTGTTGATCGTTTGACCAGACTGTTGCATTTTCGGCCATTATGGATGGACTACATATAGAAGTGTACAACCCATTCTTGATGGAGGAATGGTAGAACCGTAGGAGGTGCCTATTAAAATAGGGTGGACCGAGACTAGATATTCGTGTCGGAGGTTTGGTAAAAAAAAAGTTTCCATGAAGAAATGGGAACCGTATGGAAATGGCGTATATCCTACCACCCTAAAGTGGATGGATGTGTGGGAGGAAATGGACTTAGGGCCGAAAGGCATATCTCGAGCGGGCGCCTTAGAATACATAGAAGATGGGAGAAGTAAGTATATGGATAGAGATTTCCGTACAACGATTGGGCTATTGAATGGCCTTATGGACATTTCCTAAGGCATGGCATCGTGAGTGGCCTAGCGTGGTTGGTTGAGTAATTCGCATACTCATTGGATGGAACCAACGGGTAATATGTTCCTTGGACTTAGAGTGGTCTCGTGACATTTCTTTAAGAAGGTAAGCTATGTTGGGGTTAAACCAATTAGCGTTGGTATAAATATCCCCGAGGAGGGAGTAAAGCGGTCCATGCCGAGTTGTGTGGGTATTTCCTTCCGTTCTAAGATGGTAGAATCGATAGCTAGTGAGGAACGCTTTGTGCTATGCTAGAGCACAATTGATGTAGGCTGAGATCGATAAAGTCGACCTTAGTCCGGGTCCATTTAGGACGATTGTGATAACGAGGGGTTTGTTTAGGAAGGTGGAATCCTAGTTTAGAGTAGTGTACCCTTAATGAGATTTGGGTATGCCCGAATTTGGGGGAAATATTCCCTCATAAGGGGGGAGTATGTAATAACCCTCGATTCTGGGGGGCACATTTTATACTAATCTTACCGCATAAGGTAATTATATAAAATGTGGGGACTGGAGTAAATATTAATTGAATGAATTGAAAGTTAATATTTACTAGATTGATGCATATTTACTGTATGTGAAAGTAAATATCATCAGGTTGCATGTTTTATAGTGTCATGTATTTTAAATGACATTATGGTTAAAATGAAATTGGAACTAAAAATAATTTATAAAACTTGTCGGATGCCGGTATAGAGGGTGTAGTTAATCTCGGAAGGTGCGAGACAGTCAAAATAAGTGCCATATTGCATTTTTGGGTTTCGGGCACTTTTACCTGGTTTTAGTTTAAACATGTATTTGGAGTCATTTTAATGTGGTATTAACCACTTAAGTTGGAGACTTTAGACTTAAGCCACGATTTTAGTCTTCTAAACCCCTTATTTCCCCATTTCATACCAAACACAAGAGAGAGAGAGAGAGAGAGAGAGAGAGAGAGAGAGAGAGAGTCAGAGAATGGAGAAAAAGGAAGAAAATAGAGGGATTGAAGATGGATTGTTGCTCCTACCTCAAAGAAATCTGAATTTGCAAGTCTAAGGCAAGTTTTCTACTTGCTAATATGTGATTTAAGTTGAATAAATTGTGTGTTAGTTATGTATTTGACATTTATGGTTTAAATGTATAAAATGTGGGATTTTAAACCCTAATCTTGATTCATGTTGAAGAAATTGTGGGTTTTGATGGTTAATAATCATGTAGATTAGTTTGGGGTAGATTTTTGTTGTTAGATGTGTAAGAAAATGAAGAGAATTGAAGTTTGGGGAATTTAGGGTTCTTAACCCATCGAAGCCATTCTTGGCAAATTTGCAGGACCGAATCAATTCGGCCCTATGGCGAATCGATTCGGTAAAGGGTAGCTTCCAGGTCTGCATAACCCGAATCGATTCGGTTTAAGGCCGAATCGATTCGGTCAATTGCAGAAAGTTGGTTTTGTGGTCTGAACCGATTCGCTTTTTGGGCTAATCGATTCGTTTTCCTGTTGTTTTTGTGTTGTTTTTATAACTCAATTTTGACCCTTTTTCTTTAGGGTTAGGACCTAGGAACCTTCTTGAACGAAGTTAACTTAGAGTCCTAGAGGTATAGATGAGTTGGGAAGCTACCCTCGAGTAGAATTGGTTTATATGGGGTTTTTCCGGGATTATGCCTATTGATGTTAGGGCACTTTTTCGTCTAGTTGATTATTATAAAACTAGGAGATGTATTATTATATTTGGGAGACTTTAGAATCTCAATGGAGCTATGTTAGTCTTGATGGTTTATAATACCTATTAATGAATCTTGGGAGAATAAATTGGGGGTTCATTTATCCTTTGAGGATTGTAATGACGATATAAAATAGGTATGGCTCCGGATCAAAAAGGTGAACTATTTACGAAGCGTAAAGGGTTATGTTTTTCAATAATAATGAAATATACATTTGCTAAAATGTAAATGGAATTGGAAATGGTAAATGGAAATGGAAATAATGATGGTAAATGATAATTTACTTAATCATTAATATGATAAATGATGATTTGGTTAAACACACCTCTCTAAATGACATCATAAGGTAAGTTCGCGCGCTTGGTGATGCCCCCTGGCTAGTGAATGCAGGGTGGATATAGTCCATAGGCCATATGAGCGATTATGTTATATTTTGTGCACTGGTGAGGAGATTCCGGGTGTGGTCTTGACTCTCCCGCAGGCATATGGCCGCTTCCCGACGAATTGCGATAGGTGCCCAGGTTGTCTTGTATAGATAGGCCCTGGAAGATGATGGTCATTTAGGGGCGCGCCCAGTGGGGAAACTCGGAGGGGAGGTCTTAGAATCGTTATATATATATAAATATAACTATTCATCATCAAGTGGGACTTGATGGATTATATGCCATAAAGAGCATTTAATGTTGTTTATATTCCTGCTAAGGAATGGTAATGCCAGGATGGGCATGTAATTGAAGTAAAAGCCATAAAGAGCTTAAAATTATAATTATACTTTCTTGATAAGTAATGAAATGCTAGTAAAGAGCATAAAGGTTGAAATTATGAGTTCCTAATAAGGAACAAAATAATGAAATTGGAAGCTTTTAAATTTATGTTACTCATGCTTTTCTTTTTTGTCTTAGCTTATGTTTTATATCTGTGTAGATAGATTTTATTCTTTCTAGCATGATTTTTATTCATAACTGTCATACTCTTTATTCATCTTGTAATCATATAGAATCGGGCCCTGACCCGTTCATATTTCCTGTTGTGCTTGCATCTTGTATCCGCTCAGGTACACCGCCGCAAGGATGCCTGATTTGAATTCCGATCCCGGTGTCTTTGGCGAGCCGTGATGCTTTGCGGGTATTATGGGGCATTTGGAAATAGACGTTGTCATTCTTTCACTCTAGACAGGATCAGGTCTTTTTACTCGGGCGAGAGGCCCAGGCTTTTGTACTTGATTAATGTAATGTATTATATCAATTTATCAAAATTGTGTAACAATGTTGTATGTATCAGCGGACCGATAACATATTTGGTCCTCTTATTTGTCACTTGTTAATATAGTAATATATATACATCTTTGAGGTTTCCTCTATCTTTTCAGGATTTGGGTTGTTTGTTTTATTTTATTAACTTTAAAACCAAAATTTTGGCAACCCGTTTTCTAAAATTTTGGGTGGTTATCCTGGATACTCTATATCTTATTGTGATGCTGAGAACGATTCCATCTATGATTCCTGTTATATTGGAGTATTGGTCTGGCCACCCCTTATTTTGGTGAGCGAGTTGTCACAGACGAATGGAGGATTGAAGGGGTAGAGAAGGTGGATGGTTGTTGATTTTGGGGAGATCGGATGGTTAGCTTTCAAAGTTCGGGTACCGTGATGAGAATACAATAGGAGTTGCGTTAATGGAAATTAATCATTAATGAGAATTAAAATCTCTAATACTATTGTATTAGAGGTATAATATAGATAAGAAATAACAACTATCATTTTCGTGAAATAAATTTGTTTGTTATCGGCTCACTTTGCTAAAAAAAATCCGTAATTTTAATAAAAAGAAAAATTCAAAAATCTTTGACCCAATTCTCTTCGATATCACGTAAATCTTTGACACAATTCCGCTACCAATAGAAACAACTTCAACTAACAAAAAGAAAAATTCTCATAGTCTCTACACTAACTCTCTTGAAAGAAATTCTTTTGCATTATCAAATTATAATATACAACTGACTTCTTCATTGATATACAAATCTCAACAAAAACCTATTGACGAAGTTTCATCAACTAATCATTAACACCCCCAGCATTACAAATAAATCTATAAAAGAAAAGAGTGTGCTCCAACATTGAAAATTCAAAAACATAAAATAACTAATATCTTTATAGTAAAAGAACTTGTATATTTAAAAAATTAATATATGCAATACAATAATATACAAATCAAAAATTAAAAAACAAATTAGAGATTTTAAGATGGCATACCTATAAAGGTGTTCCTTAATGGGATCATCCATAAATCCGCATTCTCAATTTCAAGAAACTACAGAGGTAGGCAAATAAAATAAAATTGCTGTCAACACCCAAATATTAACGTCAACCTGTTAAAAAAAATTCACTTGTTCTTGGCCAGGTCAAAATAGAAGAACATAGGGTGGTCTGACCCACATGTTTTAAAACCGCGATTCATTAAAAAAAATGAATGAATAATAATGTTGAGAATTTTGAGTGGAGTACTGATTTTGATCAGAGGGTATCAAGTCGGCTTGGGAGTTTTTGGTCTCCCTTCTCAAACTCGGCAATAACCCCAACTTCGACTCAGCCTAAAAAATAATTCCAAGACAGTACCCAAACCTATTATTCAGTAAAAAAATTTGAATAAATCATGTTTGTGTTACCTCCATTTATTAACTCCCCCATCAAACCAAATAACTATAATAACTTCGGATGGTACCCAAACCTATTATTGAGTAAAAAAACTGGATAAATCATGTTTACGTTAAAAGGTATGGTTTTGAGATATTTTGGGCGTGGGATGAAATTACTCTAAAAACTTGTATACTGAGCCCTAAATTAATTTTTATGTAGAAAAGAAATGGATTAAAAATAGGAGGCTCACCTGATAGTGTTGTCAGTCCCAATTTCTTTCAAACTAAAAAAATTAAAGTTGAGATCTTGCTTACCAAGAACCAAATGGCAGAGAATTAAGGAGATAAATCTCATGGAGTTAAAGGTTTTTATTAGCAGAGGGTTCTTCATTAAAGAAGGAAACGGCTGTGATTTCTGTATATGTGAAAAATAAAACATAAAAGTCGTAAAATCAGACACACAACCCAAATATCAAACAATCGGATAGAAAACCCAAAAATGAACCATATATACAAATCGAATATGAACTAAAAACATGAATATTACCCTAATATGAACATAAACCAATATCAGAATAAAACTCAACAATCTAAACCCTAATTAGAGAGATGTAGAGAGAGAATGACAATATAGCAACATAGGTTTCAGAGATTACCTTCGTGGTGGAACAATGGTGGTGGTAGCTGATGAGTTCGAGACAGCACAAAGATGAGGGGAAGTGGAGGAGTTTGGTATGTGAGATTGGGGATTGAAAATAAATTATACAAATTGAATCAATTAGGTTGAGCATAAAGAGGGCAGCCCATGGAGGAGAGAGAATGTGATAATGAGGCGGTTCAGATAGTGAGATAGAGACGTCGTTTGAGAAGAAATGCATGTTTAATTTGTTCTCCGTATTAGATGCCACGTGGACACTCTCAGCATTGAGAAGATTTAATGCCTTGTATAGCATTTTATAGTAGTATAGAGATTTGAAATACATTACCCTCCCCGTGTCCACTTTTTTTGGCAAAATATGATTTAATTAACCGACAAAAGCCCAACAAGGAACAAAGAAGACGCATAACTAAACTTTGGCAATGGGCTGCAAAGAATACAAGTAAAACCAAACCAACAAGACCTAAACACAAATAAATACATACTCAACTGACCAAACCAAATTGTCTCAAACAACAAAGAAACAAATATACAAGGGCCCAAAACAAAATACCACACACAATCTCTAACCTGGTCCAAGAATGCATGGGAATCCACACATCACATGGGCAACATATCAAAACACGCTTATATAGCACTGTTGAAAAGACCAAATGGAAGCATCTGACAACAACATAATAATTTTGAAACATCAAAATTATACAATCTCATCTTCAATAAGAAAGATAGAGAGAGAAATCTCTCACCAAAATACACTCAAGCCAAACCCTAAGGCTCAGTTTGGTTACGCAAATTGTTTGATTATGTAAATTGGTTCATTGTGAATTAGTGAATTGTAAATGAGTGAATTTGAAATGAGTTAAATCCAATTTTACACAATGTTTGGTAATTTAAAATTGATGTTAAGGTTCTATGAAAAAAAAGTAGAAACAAATCAAGAGAGAGAGGGGGAGGGAAAATAGAGAGGGGGAAGGAGGGGGAGAGGGAGAGGGGACTTGCACTTTATGTGACTTTTATTTCAAATGGATTCATTCCACGTTTTTTGTGAAATGATCAAATTTCAGATTTTGTACATGAACTAAAATGAGGCAATTAATGAATCTTTTCATTAATGATACCAAACACAATTAATGGATCAATTTGTAAATGCATCAATTTATTAATGATCCAATTTATAATTTTGGAACAACCAAACACGACCTAACTCAACCAAACTTCTCTCACAAACCAAAAACCCAGATGACAAGAGCTGAAGGAGAATTAGACAAAAGTCATACTTCATTGAGACCACCAGGAAACTTGACCATAAGATGAGCTTCACAAACTTCCAAAGAAAGAATAACCTCGGGCCAAGTCACTATAGAACTAAAACCACCAGATCCAAAACCAACATATCTGAAATCCAACATGCAACAACCTAAAAAAAATCATCAAGATGGAAACTTTAGTCCATCACCAACGTCCATCCCAAAGAAGCCAAACCACAGAAGGAGCATGAAAGCTAAATTTGAACTGGGAAATAACAGATCTCAGAAGAATCACTACAAAAACTCCATGCAGAACCAGAATAATACATACTAGAGGGAAAACACAAACAAGGGAATAACACTGAGAGGAACCACATCAATATCATTATATAGAACTAGATCAAGGAAAATACTTGGACACACGACCAAAATACCAAAACTCAGAGTAATCTCCATCATAGAACACCACGCAAAATCATATCCACTTCACATACAGACAACTGCAACAAGGAAAATCCACTTCAAATATAGATAACTTCAACAACGCAAATCCACTTCACATATAGCCATCAGATAAGAATCGGGTCAGAAATCCCCCACTTTTTAAGTATTTCACTATTACCATCATTCTTTTTTATTTTATTTGATCTGCATGTACTTTCCTTGACCATTCTTTCAATTTTAGTACAAATATTGTCCACGCAAACATTATTATTCTTAAAAATATTATCATTCCTTTCCCTCCATATTTTGTACACTGTAATAGATAAACATAGCTTCTGCGTCAAATTCTTAAACATATTTTTACCATTATTCATATTATTCACTTCGTCTTTAAAGCTTAGAGCATCTATAGTGGCGTAAAGTAGCGAAAGGTAGTTTTACAAATGAAAAAGCAGATTTACTTTTCGTATATGGGAAGCTTTTACAATGGTGATTCAATTAAATTTGTATATAACGTTCCAACGAACATCAGATGTTCGTAGGAAATACAAGGCATTCTTCTTACGAACAACATTAGTTTGTAGGAAATGATACGAACTAATGTTGTTCATAGGAACCTAGATATCTACAGAAAAATATTATTTATATTTGTTACAAACTTCATTTGTCCGTAAGAATTCTTACGATAAACTGAAGTTCATAGGAACCTTTACAAATCCTGCTACCGTTTTGTAAATTTGGAGAACCCTTGAAAATCCGTATCCAGAATTTGTCATTTTCAACCCACCATTGCAGCCCTTCAGATTTTTAAACTTACATTTTTTCTTGGACTCTAACATCCCCATTGCAGATGCTCTTATAATGTTACTAGTAAATCCATTATTGAACAAGAATTCCCCGAAATCTGTTGATAAAAATCACACTTAAAGAACAAGATATTTCTCTTTTCCATCGCTACACCATAAAGCACACATAAATTATCATTGATAATCCCCCATATTTTCAACTTTTCTCTAGTCGACAACTTGTCATGATATGCAATCCCGAGGGTAAAGGTACACTCAGGAATTCTTTTAGGGAACCTAATTGATTTAACCTATGCAACAATTTTTTTTCTACCTTAGATTACCATATGTGTCTTTATATTTGAATTTACCATCCTTAGCAATCACCCAATTGACCCAGTCTTTATTGTTACACTGTGGAATGATCATAGTTCTCGATAGGTCCACCAAATCATTAGAAATAGGTCTAGGGAATTCCCAACCGTTTTCATTAATAAACTTAAAACCTTTGATCATCACATTACAAAATTCATTATAAACAATTTTTTTCCCATAGTAATTAATAATAGTGTCATTTTCATGTCAGTTATCAATCCCGAAAAAAGTCCCATCACCCTTTTCAATATGATATTTAATAAAGTTCATATCTTGCTCTCTTATTCTCCATAATTTTCTCCATGTCCATACTAAATCTGCAAATAGTTTAACCGACCATGAATATTCTTATTTGATGATAATAGAATGCACCCATTTAACCCAAATGGAATCCTTCTTTATTACAAGATCCCATATATGTCTCATCATACAAGAACTATTCCACACAACCAAGTTTTTAATCCCTAACCCACCTTCTTCCATAGGATAACAAACATCTTCCCGTGCAACTTTAGTGCTTGTTTTCTTAAGGTCAACACCAGACCAAATAAACCTCCTTAACACCTAATCAATGTATTTAATGACCCTCTTAGGAAGAATAAAGATATTAATCCAGTAAACATTAATACTCCTAAGAACATAAATACTCAATTGGATCCTCCCTGTATATAATAGACACCCATTGGTCCAAGTCTTAATCTCGCTCGTTAATTTCTCTACAAGAATTTTATAATATTGATCCTTGAGTATGGTAAAAATAAGAGGATAACCTAAATACTTGATAGGAATCTTCCCAACTTTCATACCCGTAAGATTTGTCAACCTAACCTTTTTTTCCTCATTAACTCCGGCAAAAAAGATCTCACATTTTGTATCACTAGTCCCTAATCTAGAATTTTCGCATCCGTAATTCCATGCTTTAATGGTAACCAAGGAGTAATGATATAAAATGAATAATTGAAGGAAAACGGAAATTAAATGGCTTATAGGGGGATTTTCAGCATCTTATTACATCCATGAGTCTACATCAAACTAAAGTACATTTATTTCAACACGCCATTTATAACAGGAAACTATAGAGAACATAAAGGAATCGCAGGAGCCGATAAGTGGCAGTATAGATATTCCAGTGGGGACTATCATCCTTGTCTGCTATCGCCCACACGTATGTTACTAAAAATAATTTTGGGGCTAAAACTAAATAAAAATCCATAGGTGCGGGTGGTATTTCCCCTTCTTTGGGCTTATCGTCCATCTGGAAGGAAAACAATTGAGTAGACATGTTAAATAAATAATTATGTTAATATAGAAGGTGTGAGAAAATGTGATGTTAGAGTGGAATTGGGATTAATAATGCGGATAATATAATTGGAAACGAAATGAAATATCATAGAACTGAAAATGGTATACTGGAGTCTACTGATATGTAAAAGAAAAATATGGTGAAGCGTAACTATATATGTTGTGTATTGAGTTACAAAGATAAGGGATCATACTATAACAAGATAACCCATAAATTATCAGTTATAGGGACTGCAACTGTCTAGTCATACCATTACAATATCATCCAAAACCTTTGGACATGCAATACCATATAGTTAGGGAATAACAAAATAGCTTGGCACACTTAGTTAGAGTGGCACTCATACATTTGTAGTAAATAAAACTAGGCACTCACCATGTGAGTCTTGCATGCCAATTAGAAGTGTCATGGTATACTAGGGTCTAATCCTTGAATCGTAAGGTATGCTACTAGGGTTTCACTTATAATGGGTATAAATTACAGGGCGTAATGTAATTAAGTTTAGTAGGATGCAGGGTCATACCACAATTAAGGGGTTTAAGGGAATTCAATTGCACTCACTGAATTCATAGGTTGTAGGGTTTTGTCGAGTTTCAGGAATAATTGGGATATATATAGAATCAATATTCACGATAAATATGAACTACACAAAAGAATTCGTAATTTAAAACATGAGCTCAAAATTATAACAAAGTGATACAACAATCCAGTAATGTGTAACGACATAAGCTCAATTGTTTAATGTTGAAATGGAATCACCTACTTTGTAAATATGAGTTACGATTTTGTGCTTCTAACTCACGATAGTGGACTGGATAGTCTGAAACCACGGAGAATATAAGTAGGTAGTATAGGTGTAAAATAATGTTTATAGGATGCTTATGGGATGAAGTGGAGTGATAATTTAAATAAGGTTTCAATGTAGAGATACTAATATGGTATAAATGTATAATTTCAAAAGTTTAAAGTGTAATATTTTTCCTAATTTCCATTTTGATTTGGGTAGTGGAAGGAGACAAATTGGCTATATTAGGAATTTAAGAAAAAGATTTAGGGTTTTTTGAAATACTTGGAAAACTGGTCAGGGCATTGTCTGTAGAGTAAAAGTTAAATTAGTAAACCTTAAATCTGTTTTCTCGAGATTATGCTTTTGAGGAACCCAAGAAATGTGATGAAATATACCATTTTGTTCAGAATTTAAAACTTAAAATTTTGGGGAAAAATCAGATTTTTCTAGTTGGGGATACACCCTCATGTGCTGGGTTAAACCTTTCACGTGCCTGGTTTGACTCCCACTCATGCGCATATGACTCACTTCATCTTCAAACCTTGACCTATTTATTTTAGGGTTTTAAACGTTTGACTCTATATTTGAAATGTTTTAGAATACCATTTAAGTCGGTTTCTGAATGAAAGTTGTGTAATTTTTTAAGATGACTCCAACCATATAAGTTTTAAAGATTTTGGTTGATTCGAGCTATTGTTTTAACCTGAACATAAGTGATTGAAACCTATGATTGGTATTTCGGGATAGTGATGGTTGTGTTCTATGTTGAAAATGAAATCAACCAGGTTTGGTTTGAAGGAAGGCCCGAATTTTTTAAACTTCAATTTGGGGTATAAAAACTTAGTTTAGGTTCAATCAAAAAATTCAACTAGGTTCCTTAGAAACAGAGCTTAAGTTTCCTTACTTTAAAACTGGTTCAAAGTCAAGGAGGCAGAATTCACCATTAAAGCTCAAACTTCAATGGAGTTTTCTAGTTTTAAGCTTGTTCAGTGTCATACACACGTTAGAACTTACATGTAACTTCATATATTAACTCTAGGCAAGTGTAGAAATATAAATAAATGAAAGAAAAAAGAGTTCATACATAAAATGATAAAGATGCATAAAAGCTCAGATTTTTACGTTGGAATTGCTCTGAGCTGGGTGAGTATTTTACCGAGGTAATTTGGTCTATTTATAGGGTTCGTGAGGGTGGTCTGATTAGTAAAGAAAGGGGTGGTTTTTAACTTGGTTGAGCTTAGGTTTCAAGAAGGGCCTATGTGGATACATGTGGGTACAAGTTTTTACTCGTGTGGTACATTTCCATATAAGCATCCAGCTAGTCCACATCATCAGGGTAGAAAGTATAAATAAGTTTAGTTCTTATTTTTAGTCCTTGGGTGCTTTAGTTCATATTTTCGGGCTTATAGTTTACTTTTTGACAGTTTTAGGTGATTATGTGTAATTTTTAAAATTTAGGGGGTTATTTCATGATATTCCTACAAAATATATATTACTTGGTCAAAGTTTGGGTTTAAGTTTGGATTCAATAGGTATCGTAAAGTATATATTAGCATGATTCTTTGTTTAGGGGTATTTTGATAATTTGGAAAATTTTGAGGATTCCCTAGGAATTTTAGGGTTTTAACGGGACTAATTTCCTATGTTGGTGAGTTATTACAAGAAAGGTGTTTAAAATCCTCGAGAACTTTATCAACTACCATCGTAGAGTTTTGATCAGCCTTAGCCATAATAAATAAGTCATCAGCAAACATCACGTGAGAAAAGTTTAAACAACTACAATTAGGATGAAATGTGAACAAACCTCTACTAACATCCTCATAAAGAATCCAAGAGAATGCTTTCGTCATAATTAAGAATAAATACGGGGAAAAAGGATCCCCCCGTCCTAATCCGTTGGTTCCTTTGAAAGTTCCATTAACTCCTTCATTAATACAAACAGTAAAATTGGTTGTCATCACACATTCTTCTATCCACTGCATGACTTTTTAAGGAAAATCCAAAGATTTTAAAACATCCATTATATAATCCCATCAAACAGAATCATAAGTGATTACAAGGGGGAAACTACGACGTAAGAGTCACTTACTCACCGCTCTTTTGTTTCGGCTCCCATCGCTATACAAAAAACCTAAACTATGACTACACTCTTTTAAGGCAGAATAGCGGCCAGTTCGGGTATCGAAAATCAACACAGACAAGTTGTCATAATTTAATCGGTTTACTATTTCAGAAATATAAGTGTAAAAGGTAATGTTAACAAAAATAAAAGATAACTAAGAGAAGATTATTCTAGGCGAGGGTAAATTAAATTAAGATTAACAACGCGAATAAAACTATAGGTTTCTCTAGATATCCGCCACCCGAATTAATTGGTATAAATGGTTACATGGTTTCACAAGTTATTAAGATTGCATTTTGTTTCGTCAATTAATTAAATCAAGAGTTGTCACACACTTAAATTCACATAAAAGCCTACTAAGATTTTGGAGTCAACAAATATCCCAAAAATTACGCACGCAAGGTCATAAATATGGAGCATATGTGATATACCCCGCTAAATCTCCTAGGCGTAACAACAAGCACAATCCATCCAATTTAAATGAATAAAACCCAAAACCATAGTGAAGCAACCCATTAACCCTAGGTGAGTTTAATCCAACACAACCTAAATTAAATTAGCCACTACACATAATGAACTACATAAATTAACACAACTAATTAATTAAAGCCAACACTAATTAAATTAACTACAATAATTATCTAGGCTTGAAATAATTAACAAAGCAAGAACTGAAAGGAATAAAGCATAAAATAGAGGTAGGAGACAATAAATAGTAGAGGAGCTTACATTAAATGGGTACAAACCCAACACAAATGGAGGAGAGGGGTGATCTCCACAAATAAACCCCAAAGTACTCAAACCCTAGAGCTAAACTAACTAAGAGAGAAAAATGAGATAAAAATTAGATATCCTATAAAAATAAACAAAGGGGGTCTTTTATAATAAGTCACAAAAAAGGAATAAAAGAAATAAAGAAAAAAAGAAAAGAAAAGGAGAAACAAATCTCGGCCAAAGAAAAACAGGGGATCGATCGACTACCGAAGCATGACCGATCAACCGGTGAGAGAGGAAAAAGCACACTATCTCCAACTCAAGGTAAAATCGAAAAAATCGGTCTACCGGTCGATCAGCGGCAACAAAAAATCTCACCCACCTGCTGCTTTTTTCAATGGATCTTCCACCTTCCATAAACCAACTGCAATTTTAATGGCCAAAACCCAAAATCATCTATGAATTTGCGAAGCCAATACCTCCAAATAGTTTGTGACCAAAAACCACCATACTCCACCATTAATGGACATATGTTGCCAAGACCATAACCCTCCATGCTTATATGGCCGAGACCATCCACGAATGTAGAAGACCTACTTCCATGGTTCCTTTTTTTATTTCATTTGGGAAAAACCCACCACATGCCTTTATGCCAAAATGCCAAGACTTGGTGCAAATTTGATTTAATGGCCAATACCCATTTGCGTTCAAGTCGAGACCAGTTGCGATTCATCAAAAACCAAGACCATGCAATTGAATTAGCACAAGACCAGTTGCAATTTGGTGTATGGCCAAAGACCCATAGAAATCGTTTAGGGCCTGCAATTTGGGCAAAACGGATAAAGGACACATGGAAATCATTAAATTGTTTTGTGTTGTTATTTATTAATTAATCCCCATATATTTCTTCCCCTATAAAAGGACCGTAACATATTTGTTTGGATTCTGATTCGCATTGTTCGCAGCCATGCAAAGCTTGGCTCGAGAGCTTCAACTTCCGTAAATACTTTGGGCAAAAATCCCAAAGCCCCTGAATGTGCGATTTGTAATGAAACTTAACCAGAATGCTCCCAAACTTTACACTAAGCAGCATAACTCCTACAAAAGCTAAATAATACTTTGAATAACATGTTATCATATAAAATGGAGGTTGTCTACTTAAAGAGCCTATTAATAGGAATTAAAGTAACCGATGGGCCTAAAATGCATAAGTTTCGAGGGTATAAAGTGCTATGATTCGGGACGAATCACACCCTCTAACTTACACATTGCCCATCCCTAGCAATGAAATTCAATGCAAGAAAAACTATAAGAAAATCACATAATAGGAGAAATGTACAAAAGAGATAAAAGCCACTTTCACGGACGAACGATTGCATTTAGCATATGCAATAAGCCGTTAAACCCCTAGGCTACCCTAGTGGACGAGTGTCGTCTCGTGAGGGTTTTCAGGGATCAAACCCACAAACATCATATGGTTTTCTCAAAATTTATTCCCAATCACATGCGATAAGCCTAACAATAGCGAAAAATATTTCAAACATGCATTAGCATAGTGAATGAATTCACACAAAAAATCGTATTATTAACATTATATAATGAACTTTGTATAATTGAAACCTTATAATGTGGGAGGGGAGCGAGCATATATAAAGTATGATTTGGCAAAAACATAAATAAATCGAATGTTAAACATTAATATTCCAATCCGTACCAAGAATTACACTCTACAAATGAAATCACTTTGAAATGGGAGGTAATACACGGGACATGTGGGCATAAAGAGTAAATGTAAATGGAAACTAGGCCACACACATGTCACAAATGAAGAACGTTATATAAAAAATGAAAAACGTTAATCTCAATGAAAGATACCGTCCATTAAATAAGGAGAAATGTATTTTCACAGATTATCAAAACTATTTAAACTTTTGAATTGAACCACCCTCGAATCACATAGGATTTTATAGGGTTTTAATGTAGGTTTGGGGTTAAGGTTATGAAATGAAAGGGATGTGTACGGATTCAAAGTGTTCGGAGATGAAAACTCGGGATAATGGAAAATGCGGGCCATTTCAAAAATTAGAAAATAACTTTCATAAAAGGCATTGAATATAACAATGGAGAGAGTAAACAAAGCTTATTGAACACTATACACAACATATACAAATTTCTCTTTCTTTTCTTTTCTTCTTTTCTCACTTTTACTTCTGTTTTCTTTAGTTTTCTACTTTCTCTTTTTCTTCTCTTTTTCACTTCTTTCTTTTCTTTAATTTTCTCAATCTCACATGCTTAATTTCAACCACATAAATCGAATATCATTCAATCCCAAGTATTATTCCAATCAAAGGTACAAGATGTGATATATATGGTTTATAACTCTAATACAGAGTTGGTTATGGGATTTGGGGTTATGAAATGAAAGGCTATATTAAGGCTCAAAGGGTTTAACAAGGAAAAACATTTAAGGTGAGGTCAAGGTCAATATGGGTGATATAACAAAGATGGCCTATGATCATTTCCTAAAGTTTATGCAATTCTAGGGTCAAAACAAACTTTGAAAATCATGCTCAACTAACACATTTCAAAAAATTAACTCAATTAATCAATGATCAATGAAAGAATAGATAGATTACCAACGAGTGTAATGTTTTGAAAGAGGAAAGAAAAGTGTATAAAACTCACAAACGAAGAAAAAACCCAAAGCTCACTAGGTATAAGTATATACAATGCAACAAAAGATTATCGAGTAAAAATCTTAAACCAAATCAATGAAGCAAGAAAAGTGCATGTGCTCATGGGATTAAAGTTTAATTCATGAAGTTATTCATAATATCAATAATTGAGGACAAAAGTCTAATAACTTCTAAAATCGAGAACATGCATCATTGAGTTGTCTATTGGATCAGGCGATTATTAAAACTTATCATCGAAAATATAGGCAAAATTCCCATCAAATGAGAAAAAAGAAAAAAAAAATTAAAAATTTTAATTTTTTACAAGAAAAGAAAATCATGCTTAGGAATAAAATTTAATCAAATCAAAGAAACTACCCATGAATGGATAGAATATCCCACACCCCCTAACTTAAAACCTGACATTGTCCTCAATGTAAATTAAGTAGCAAGTTCAAGAGAGGAAAAGAGCGATATTGCCCAAAATGGAGCGATCTCATGAAAATACAAGTCCAATGATTCTACAAAACATGTTAGTACCAAGCATAGCAAAAACAAATAACAAAAACTTAAATTAATTACACAAGACAATAAGTAAAAAAAAAAGCTACTATGTACCACGTACAATTTTAACTTCTAACTAACTATACACTAGAAATTAAAGTTTTTTAGGGTCTACCCAAAATACAATTTAACTTTGTAGGATCAACGGGGGGACCCTCCCTTTCATGCATACCTTTTGAAAAATAGGAATTTCGTTTCAACAACGGAAGGCATGTGTAAGGCGAAAGAAATGAACCATCCCCAATTAAATTTTTTGGAGGGGGGATGGAGGATTTGGATAAAATGGGTGACAAATACACAAGGCGGCCGAAAAAATAGAATTTTCTCCCAAATATTTTGAAATTTGAATGGGAGATGGTGCACATGGAGGTAAAGATGCCTTCATGGAAAGCAACTCGAGCAAGTACTCCTCATCGGTGAAAATTTAAACGTTTTAAAGTTTAGAACCGATTCATCGGGTAATTGTATCGATTCGATAATGGAGAGTGGAAAGGGGGAGGAAATAAATTCAAACTCAAGAGATGAGTCATAATAGCTTGAAGATTGAGTTTCGAAGGGAATAAGATCATTTTCAATGAACTATTCTTCTTTGAGAATCATGTAATAAATCATTTCATTGCAAATGGATACTACGACCATTTTAACCTCACTTTCATCCTCTACTATACCATGGGCCAAGTGAAGGATGGTTTGTTCCAAATTAGGCATCAATTCCTGATTTGGTCTAAAACATTCTTCGACTTCAAAAGTCTCGGAAGAAAAATCATCGTCAGATTCAAATAATAAATTCAACTCATGCTCCTAACAATGATTTTCAAATTTCTCATTTTCAAGCATGCGCAAGCCCTTACCAAAGGTCATATGCCGAGGCGCGGATTCTTGAAAATGCAAAACTTGAAAGTCATCATCAGAACTACAATCAAAATCATTAACATAAGAATTTGAAAGCTTGTGACCCCAAATCGAAATGATCATTCCCAAAATTTCCATAACCCATAGTTTGACTTTCGTAATACTCACCCAAAGACATTTTTAGAATTTGCAATTTTTTGGGCTCGTAAGTATTGACCAAAAGTCATAAGTGTAGGGGTATTTTGGGAATTATCATTACGATTACTAAAAAAATTGGAATATGACATGCTTACCCCAAATAAGGTTTGAGATGGAAAATTCCACAAAGTGATGTGCAACCGAGAAATTCAAGCAGTTCTTAGTGCTCAAATGTAGAAATCCTACAAAAATTGTTAACAAAAAATACAAATAGAAATAAAATATTACAAAATACTAGATCAAATAAATTCTAAAACAAACAAATCCCCGACAAAAGCGCCATTTTGATTAAGCAAGTTGTCGGAATCAAAGCACTAAATCAATTAAGATTCAAAGAAAATCATTCCCGACAACAGTTCCATTTGATCGATTCGGGTTTTGCCCTGGCACAAGAGTCGCATGTGCATCGATCGTTTGTTATGTTCAGCTCATCAACTCAATATAAAGATCTAAAATCTTGACTACACTCTTTTAAGGGAGTATAGAGGCCAGTCCGGGTATCGAAAATCCATAGAAACAAGTTGCTAGAATTTAATCGGTTTACTATTTCAGGAATTAAAGTGTAAAAGGTAATGTTAACAAAATTAAAAGATAACTAAGAGAAAATATTATTCTAGGCGATGATAAATTAAACTAAGATTAACAAAGCGTATAAAACTATAGGTTGCGCTAGATATCCCTCACCCGAGTTAATTGGTCTAAATGGTTACATGGGTTCACAAGTTATTAAGATTGCGTCTTGTCTCATCAAGTAATTAAATCAAGAGTTGTCACACCCCTAAATTCGCATAAAAGCCTACTAAGATTTTGACGTTAACAAACACCCCGGATATTACGTAAGCAAGGTCATAAATACGGAGCATACGTGATATAGCCCGCTAAATCTCCTACACATAACAACAAGGACAACCCAATTGAATTAAATGAGTAAAACACATCACCATAGCAAAGTAACCCATTAACCCTAGGTGAGTTCAATCTAACACAACCTAAATTAAAATATCCACTACACATAATGAACTACATAAATTAACACAACTAATTAATTAAAGCCAAAACTAATTAAATTAACTACAATAATTATCTAGGATTGAAATAATTAACAAAGCAAGAACTAAAAGGAATAAAGCATAAAATAGAGGTAATAGATAATGAATCGTAGAGGAGCTTACATTAAATGGGTACAAACCCAACACAAATAGAGGAGAGGGCTGATCTCCACAAATAAACCCTAAAGTACTCAAACCCTAGAACTAAACTAACTAAGAGAGAAAAATGAGATATAAACTAGATATCCTACAATAAGAAACAAAAGGGGCCTTTTATAGTAAGTTACAAAAAAGGAATAAAAGAAATAAAGAAAAGAGAAAAAAAGGAGAAACACATCTCGACCAAAGCAAAACAGGGGACCGGTCGACCACCGGAGCATGACCGGTCGACCGGTGAGAGAGGAAAAAGTGCACTATCTCGAACTCAAGGAAAAATCAAAAGAATTAATCGATCGGTGGGGCTGGGTCGGTCGACCGGCGGCAGCAACAAAGCTCACCCACATGCTGCTCTTTCTCAACGAATCTTCTACCTTCCATAAACCAACTTTAATTGCAATGGCCAAAACTTAAAATCAGTTATGAATTTGCGAAGCCAAGACCTCTAAATTGTGTGTGACTAAAAACCACCATACTCCACTATTAATGGACATATGTAGACAAGACCATAACCCTCCATGCTTACATAGCCGAGACCATCCACGAATGTAAAAGACCTACTTCCATGGTTCCTTTCTTGATTTCATTTGGGCAAAACCCATCACATGACTTTATGCCAAAATGCCAATACTTGGTGCAGATTTGATTTAATGGCTAATAGGGGTGCACACGGTTCGGTTTGGATCGGTTTTGGTACTAATTCGAGAATCGAACCGAGCTAGGTCGGTTCTAAATTTTTGGAACCGGAACCGAACCGACAATTATGCAGAACCGAACCAAACCGAACCAACGGTTCTCGGATCGAATCGATTTTCGGTTCCAAAGTCCTATTTCAAACTTAGTAAAATCTTAATATTAATGTATTTCATAAATAATTTTTTTAAGTTCAAAATTAATTTTGATTCTCAATAACATTAGTTAATAACTCAAGTAATCACAAAAATATAAATTACAAGTATTAAATATATAAAATAAATATATATGTAATTATAAATTGGTTTGGTCCCGGATTGGTTCAGATCGGATCGGTTTTCGGATCGGATTGTTTTTTTTTTCCCTAGAACCGAGAACCGAATCGAAGTATCGTTTTTTTTTGGGAACCGGAACCGAACCATTGAGCAAAAAAAACCGATCCAAACCGAACCAATGCAGTCGGTTTGGTTCAGTTTATCGGATTTTCGGTTTCGTTGTGAACCCCTAATGGCCAATACTCATTTGCGTTCAAGCCGAGACCAACTACGATTCATAAATAAACAAGACAATGATACTAAATTAGCACAAGACCTAGCTATGATTGGGTGTATGGCCAAAGACCCATAGAAATCGTTCAAGACCTGCAATTTGGCAAAATAGATAAGGGTCACATATGGAAATTACTAAATTATTTTGTGTTGTTATTTATTAATTAATCCCCTTATATTTCTTCCCCGATCAAAGGCCCGTAACATATTCATTTGGATTCTGATTCGTGCACCATTTATAGCCACATGGAGCCTGGCCCGAGAGCTTCAACTTTCATGAATACTTTGGGCAAAAATCTCAAAGTGTGAATTGACGATAATGCCCCTGAACGTGTGATTTGCGACAGAACTTAACCAAAATGCACCTAAACTTCACACTAAGCACCATAACTCCTATAAAAGCTCAATAATACCTAAAATAACATGTTTGCATATAAAACGGTGGTTGTGTTGTTAATAAGACTAATAATATGAATTAAAGTACCCGAGGGGCCTAAAATGCATAAGTTTCAAGGGTATAATGTGCTATGATTCAGGACGAATCGATAAGATTTCGTCAAATCAATATTCATATCACATATAGGCGTACCAATATCCCTATGATAACCTTTCACCACTTCTTGCATAAGTAGCTCATTATTAGTACCATTCCTTCCTTGAATAAAAGTAAAATGTCTGTTATTCACTAAATCTGTTATGATCCCTCCAAGTCTTATCACTTTGAAATTATTTTGTATGTATTATTAGAGTATGAAATAGATCTGAAATCTTTCATAATACTAAGGATGGAAAATTTAGGGATTAATCTAACAAATGTAGTATTCCATTCCTTTAATATCCAATCATTATTAAAAAAGGACAACACAGCTTCACTAAGATCATTACCAAGAATCTTCCAATTTCTTTAAAATAATCCGTTATTATAACCATCAAGCCCAGTGGCATTTTTAGGATTAATATTGAATGGATCATCTTTAATATCATCCTTAGTTACAGGGGCTTGTAAAATTTCTCTTTGAGTTTCATTCAAACTTCTTCGTCTAATACTTTTAAGTTTTTCATAAGCAGAATTTTTTCTTCCAACATCATCACCAAATAACTTTTTTTTAAAACTCATAGTTTCATCCTGAACATCTTTCTTCCCATTCCAAACATTACCATATACATACTTAATAGTAACAATTTTATTTCTACTGGTGTGGCATTTGACTTTTTTTATGAAAAAAGAAATATTTTTATCTCTAATATTAAACCAATTTATTATAGATTTTTGCCAATAAAAGTCTTCCTCTATACTTCTTATCTTTAAATACTCCAGTTGACATTTCCTCTTAGCATTAATTAAATTTCCATTACCGCTATTACCCATGAGGCTTTCCTTAATTCTATCAAATCCAAATTTCTTGGCATTAACTCTGAAAAATATATTAGAATAAAAACTCTTATTTAAGTATCTGAAGTCCTTTTTACGCAACTTTAATATTTTAGCAACAATTAACATAATATTCCCTTCAATGTGGGTCTCCCAACCTTTCTTCAATATATCTTTAAATGAATTATCCTTATCTAGAAATTAAAGAACTTAAAAGGTCTATTAATCTTCTCCCTTTCCATTTGAAAAGTTAACACCAAAGGAGTATGATTAGAAACCCCATGAAGATCTGCTTGAACCTCACATTCCATGTAAGAATTAAGCCACACTTTATTATGTAATACTCTATCAACCCTTATTTGAATATTGGCCTTTCCCCCTACCATTACTCCAAGTAAATCAATTACCCCTAATCGAAAGATCATCAACAAGAATACTCTCAATATAATCATTAAAATCCCTAGTCTCATTCCAGTCCACTCCATTTCCACCAATTCTTTCATCACTTCTCCTAACAGTATTAAAATCACCTCCAATATACCAAGGATCGTTATCATGGTATGGAGATATTCACTCCAAATATCTCCATAAAGAATTCCTAAGGTTTCTACAATTTTCTCCATAAACTCTAGAAAAAATAAAGGACTTATTATGATTTCTAAATTTGATTCTAACAGTCAAAGATTGATTCGTACTACTAAACTCCTAAACTTCAAACATGTTCGGATGACAAGCTGACCATACTCTACCAGGACTACTAATAGAAGTATTATGGATTAAACTACATTGAAAGAAGCACATATCCTTAATATTACTAATATTATTCGTCCTGGCCTTTATTTCAACTAGACACATAATACTAATATTATTATACCTAATGTACTTATTCACCTCCCTTTATTTGTGAGGAACATTTCATCCCCTAATGTTCCAAATGACAAACTTGATCATGTTTTAGCCTTATAGTACTCTTCTCGCCTCTCTTCACTTCCTTACTTGTAAAATTAGTGTTCTTTTTGCTTGTTGACAGATTACTATTCTGCATGACTACTACCTTCCCCTGATAACTCAATTGATTAAGACTTTTACCTTAATTTATTTCAATAACTAAGTTCCCTTGATCATCAAGTAGCAGCACTTTAAAAAGTCATCCATAGTAACACCGTCTCTAATTGGACTATTGTTTATCTCAGTATGACTAATTTCTCTAACTTCATGCACCTCATATTCTATTACAGCTGGTAAGGGTTCAAATTTTCCTCCATCCATATCATTATTACAAATTATTGTTCCCAGGCTTGTTGTATCAGTATTCTTCTCTTCATTCAAAACCTTTATGAACATATTACTAGGCCCAGCCTCCTATCTGCCTCTACTATTTATTTAATCATTAATTTTCTTCCACACTTGACTGGCTTGTTATACATTTTTACACACCTCATCTTTATACCCAAAAACTTTGCATTTAGTAAACCTTATTAAGACCCATTCATATTCAACACTTAGCTTAGTTTACCCCCCTCATTATCATAGATGGTATACTGTTTGAAAATTTACTCCATGTGTTTATTTCTATATAGACCCTTCCATAAGTCAGTCTCTCTCTCCTAGTTGTCATTCTATTTATGAATAGAGTCTTTTCAATCAGATTAGATAATTTTTTTAATACTGAGTTAGATCATAGGTGAATCTTTAGCCCTGGAAACCTGACCTAAATTGGTAATTTTTACATCCCTTCCTTTTCTAAATTCGCATTTGTACTCCATATTTTATAATCAGTGGCCTATTACTAAAAGTCTAAGACCCAAATTGCATCACTTGAAGATGTGCATCCAGAGTATCAAAAGCAATAACAAAACCCCATTGTTTTAAGCATGGAAATCTCAGAGATACCATATTTGTTCCATTTACGCATCACATAACCTTTTATAGCACTAAAGGACACTTTCAACCCAAAGACATAGACAACTATAACATGTTTCCATCTTTGTATTTCTCTTTCCACCTCAAATGGATCAATTTTAACACATATGCTCACTTCTTCATCTTTGCAACATGGCATAAATTGTAATTTATCACCAGAATTTCTATCACAATTGGATGAAGCAACTGTTGCACATGATTTTTTTTGTTACTAACATTTGTTTGAGTGCCTTGTTTCAGCATATCTCCATCAACATCAATATCCTTCTTACTTGAAACCAAGAATTCAGGGAATCAGTCTTCAAATCAAAGATCATCAGATATAATTGGTTCTTATCCTTCTTGATGCTCAATTTCATTAGATCTACAATTAGCAATAGAAAATCTAGGTTTTCCATGATTAGATCCAGGTATATTATTTTAAATCCATGATTCACCATTTCAGTTCCCTTCAAATAATTTAAAACCCTACTAATTTCTCTAATGAACAGTCGTTGCGCCAATAGTGTTATACAATATTTTCACTTCTCCAATGAATAATCTTATACCCTGATTTCTACTAATTGTACCCCCAGTGTTTTTTAAATCCAACTTTTGGTTTGAAATATTAGGAATTAAAAATTTATCTTTCTTTGTAAATTGATTACGCTGTTTCCTTATAATGTTCTAGTTAATCCCTATATATTTGTTTACAAATCTATGGGAGGTCCTCTATCCCTAGGGCATCTTCTCATCCTTCCATGGTGACACCTTGATGCCAAAGGAATGTAGGGAAAACAAGGAGTAATAAAGAGGAAATTATATAAATAAAAAAGGCAGAGAAAAGAAAGATAGAGAGAAATAAAGAAAGAAAAATCCCCCTTATCCACTTTACTTCTTTTGTTGATTTTTTTATACCCTAAGCTTCTTCCATATTTTGGGGAAAAAGTCACTTCTTCATCGTTGTCAACACTTTGATCTTTATACAAATAAATTACTCTTATTCCCTTTATCTTGTTTTTGTACTTCCTTATGCTCTATTTCAAAAGTGATGAAGGAGCTAACGACTTCCTTAATTACTTTATTTTTTGTGAATGACTTCTTTCATAACCAACCATTTATTTGTATCCCATTCCTTTGACCTAATTTTCTAACAATTTCATCATTCAAAGTTTACTTTCCAAGATTTATCAATCTATTCACAATGTTAGTAAAATGAGCATAGATGTTAAGAATTATTCTTTCAAATTCATTTTGAAAAGTTCATAATTATGAGTAAGAATGCTAACTTTATCTTCATTAACATGACTTGTACCCTAATGAGTTTCTTCAGGGTTTCCAATAGTTCTCTTCATGACTTGCAACATGAAATTCGATTATATTAATTTATATCAATGTCATATTGTATAATATTCATATCATTAACATTGATTTGAATTATCTTGATATCCTATTCATTATATTCAATTTCCATCTTAGAAACTCTTGCTTCATGTAAAGGTTTAATGGGAACATAGAGTCCATTTACAATGACCATCCATGTTTGATAATCATAAGCTTGAAGACAAACTTTCATTATAATTTTTTAATATCTTAATTATTTCATGTACTGAGAGGATTTCTATTTGTGGATTACCCTTAACCCATGATAGAGTAAATAAATTTTTTTCATGAACTATCAATTCGTAAATTTTTCACAATAAATCAAGTAATTGGTTCTAGTACTAATTATTATCCAAACAATACCCATGAGAGATGAATTAGAATTTTATTAATAACAAATGGAAAATAAAATTTTGCCTAAATTTTATCTTTAGTTGATGTGATATTTAACGATTAGAAACTAACAATAATGAAATTAGCAACAATTACATATAAGGGGTGAAGGAGATTTAAGAGACACCATCATTTTTGTTGTTATTTAACAAAACAGCATATGTCTACATCCATGCCTCAAGAAGGGGATTAACAAACTTTAGTAATCATAATCTATTAATTGCGGGAGAAGATAAATATTCATTTACAAGATCTATAGTCGAGCTTTGATATTTACATGCAAACTCATATCTTTATGTGGTGAAGATACAACCCTTATAATTGTTTAAATAAGGTTTATGTAAGGACCAAATTTCCAATTAAGTCTTAATGTAGTTTTGACTTATTCTCGGAACAAAACTTGTTTGTTTCATAGATAGATTTTATATTGTCTGATCACATGAGTCTATGACGTATTGAAGACTTATTGAAGATGATGCGGCAAAGATACAAAGATTCAATCATGCCAAAGTTTAATTGGTGCAATTTCTCGTCTTCAAGGTTTCATTGCATTCCGAGATCACACAGGTATGAATGCATAATGTTAATGAAACTCGGAATTTATTTTATAAAAATAAGGATGTTATTTTCTTCAAAGAAAAAATGTTTTAAAATGTTTAAATGTTTTCACATCAGCTAAAGGACGAATTTGTGTTGGATTAGAGTTGGTTTTAAATAAAACTCTTTAAAGTTGATCAGTTTGGAACTCTATTTGACGACGTCGTTCAAACGACTTTAGATGTCGTTCGAACGATATGCACTGTCGTTCGAACAACATGTCATCTCGCTCGAACGAGATTTGCACCGACTTGAATTTTTTATTTAAGTCAGGTCCTAGTCCTTTTTCTCGATGTGCATGTAGAACGAATTCTTTTTTCAAATAATATATTTTTCTGCACATGTATTTCTAAGGTTTCAAAGTTTTAAACACATCCTTAGAGTTTGCAAAGATCTGAGCCTTCATTAGCATAATGTTTATGTGATCCTTGCTGCACCAAGTTGAGTTTTGTTCATTATTGAACACTTGTGATTGCTGGATTTGCATTGGAGAAGCGACTGACATCGTGTTCAACATCGTAGACAACTCAAGCCATATGGGTGGACACCAAGACATTCGTGGAGTCGAGTGTTGTGTATGAGCATCGTGGAAGACGTTATCTTTGTGTGGGAACTATTAAAGAACGATAGAAGATTAGAAGGAACATCAAGACCCATGGGGCATTGAGTAAGACTAATCTGTCTTTGTAAAACCATTATTCATAGTGATTGTCTATCTTGGGCCGTCCGAGATTTTTTTCCATTTTGGGTTTTTCCTCGTACATCCGGCGTTATGAGTACTCTTTACTTAATTTTACTTGCCTATCACCTAGATGCATATTTAGGACTTAAACAAGATAAAATTGGCATAGTAAAATTGTGTCACAACTTGGTTTGATAAAATTGAAAAAGAGTTTTTCATATAAAGAGGAAGTTGGTTTGCATTCATCCTCAACTTAATTCCGCTCAAGAAAAAAAGTGTTTTTGTTTAAAGTTATATTTTTTGGGACCTTCAAATTGGTATTAGAGATAGAAATACATTTTTATTGTGTTGGATCCCTTTTTGCTTGTAAGGATGAATTTTGGTAATTTTGACAGTTTTCGTACTCCTGTCTCTGATGGCACTAATTATGCTTATTAGAAAATGTGAATGAGACGTGCTTTAAAATCCATTTATGAGCGTGTATGGTTAGCTGTTGAAAAAGGTTGGTTACCACCTGTCACACAAGAAGGTGAGGTCACTAGTTTGAAACTCGTCGAGTCATGGACTGAGACTGAACATAGGCTTTCACAGTATAACTCTAAAGGTCTGCACGTTATTTCCTCACATGCCACACCTGAAGAATATAATCGTATCATTACTTGTGAAACTTCGAAAGAATCTTGGGATACACTTGCACTCACTCACGAGGGCACAAGCACGGTTAGGGCGTCTAAGTTGCAAAATCTCACTACACAGTTTGAGACGATTAAGATGTTAGAGAGTGAGAAGTTTGATGAGTTTTATACTAGGTTGTCCACTATTGTTAATTCAGCATTTAACCTAGGTGAGAAGATTCCCGATAACCGATTAATTAAGAAAATATTGAGATCATTGCCGAGTAGGTTTGATGATAAAGTGACCGTTATGAATTCCCTTGGTATGCTTAACTCGTCGAAACTAGAAGAGGTCATTGGTGACTTACAAACCAATGAACTCGATATGTTTACCTCCAAGCAAGTGCCAAAGAAAGAAAAGGACATTGCTTTGAAAGCCTTGAAGGAGGAAACTAAAGTTTTGAATGACGAATCTGACTCCGACTTTGAGGATGTCGTCTTCTTGGCAAGAAAGTTCAAAAAGTTTCTTCAAATTCATAAGTAATCGAAAGATGCCAAAAAGTTTGAGAAATTCAAGAACAAGGGAGACTCCACCCCTAGGGATAAAAGTGAAAAGCCTACGAGAGATGAGTCTGATAGGTGTTTTAGGTGTGAGGGGTATGGTTACAAAGTTAAGGAGTGTCCCACTAGACTTAAGAAAGAGGGAAAGCAACCAATTGCATATAATGCCACCTTAAGTGATGGTGATCCAGAAGAGGGAGAGGAGTCCCCAATTGAGCATAACTTTATTGCATTTATGGCATATCATGTGAGCGATGACGATATATCTTCCCACGAGGATACCCATGTGCATGACACATCCCAAGCTGTTAAGAGTGCTTCCCAAGAGGGTGAGGGTGATGAGAGCGAGGATGAGGAGATCGACATACGAGAGCTGCAAGTTGCATTTTGAGAATTCTTTAAGGAGACAGTGAAGGTGAAAAGGGAAAACTAGAAATTACAAGCTAAGTTGAAAGAGCGTGTCGTAGAAAATAATGATGTTTTGATTGAGGGTCTTAGGGAACGGGAGAAGAAGCTTAGGGAGAAGCTAGAGTACGTCGAGAAAGAGAGAGACACCCTTATAGGTTTGATGTAGGCTTTGAAAAAGAAGATGCTAGAGTTTGAGGACTCTAGGCGTCTACTCAAATCTAGGATTAATGAGTTGGAGGAGAGTTTGAGAGACTCGTCTAGAGTTAAGATTGACTTGGAGGCTGGAAGTGATCAAAGTTGGCTAGGATGATGCTAGGCACCATCCAAATTAGGAGAGATAGGGGAGGCATTGTCTTTGATGATCATGTTGTTCCCATTCCCCCCGCACGTGTGAGAGAGCCACGTAGGAACGTTAGAAAAGGTCCACATGTTGATCACTTTCCATACCATCTCTACACTTGCACGTTTTGTGGTAGGAAAGTTCACCTTATAAAGTTTTTCTATGACCTTAGGAATTCTCCTCGAAAGTTTAAGAAGTTTAGGAATAAAGTTGCCCTGATTCCCCCCACCCCCATGCATCGTTACACACCTAATTGGGTTAGGAATTCGGATTTGGTAGCTTTAGGAATAAAACTTCATGGTTCTCATTTGGTTTCACTTGATTCTTCTCATACTAAATCTAAAGGTTGAGTGTGTTACCATGTTTATCATTTTGTATTTTATTTTTCATTTATTGCATCGTATTTGAAAATACAAAAAGATTTTTGGTTTTGAAAATTTTTGAGAAAAACACAAAAAGATTTTTCTTTTATTTGAGTCAAAATATTTCGAAAAAGGCAAAAAGATTTTTGATTTTTTTTTGTGTCATGAGTTAACATATTTGATGTGGCATATTGGTGTTCTTGGACCCCCCTTCCTCCCATTATCCAATGGACTAGGACTTCTAGTCATTTTTATCGATGCTTAGAATGATCTTAACCAATTTATTATGGGGTTGTTTCGAAGTTGATATGCATTTTGATTCGACTTTGTATATATGCCATCTTTGAACACATGCACGAGTTTATATGAATGTTTGGCTACTCTTGAATATTTGAGTTTGGTGAAACGTTCTTATCTCAATTTTGTCATCTATGCTTAAGTAGAATTAAGGAGGAGTTGTGCATGTAATAACCGTTTACACGTGAGCATTTTAATTTAAAAATATGATGAGTGTATGGGAAGGGCTGTGAGAGTGTAAAATTGACTCGTCGTGAAAGCCACCGTTTAAAAGAGCCCCGGAAAATTAAAAGGCAATAAAAAGAATCATATGCAAAAATTGGGCCAAAGTAGTTTAGTTCATTCAAAAGATTATATGGTATATTATTGAGGGAGTTTGGATAGATTAAAAATTTAAACGGGTTTGCACAAAGAATCCTATTATTGAAAATTCGTGTCACGACGCTACTGTTTGTAGAATAGTCAAAATTTTGGATTCATGTGCATGATGTTTGTTTAGTTTATTAAGCTCCTTCTTTAATAATCACATATGGCAATAATAAAGTTTGACGATAAATTGCTATTGATTAGAGCTTCTTGATCGTTTCGATGTGTTGGAATTGTGATTCATTTATTTTAGTTCATGCACATACACTCCATGTTGATGTTTAGGCACATCGATACTATGTTGGCATGTTACTCATATTTGTTTGTTTTGAGTTTTTAGTTTTGCTACTATTTTGTTATTGTTTCACAGTTTTGAGCCCCTTTCAGTTAGAATTTTTAGGATACTTCTTCACTGGGCAACACTGTTTAATTTTCTGGGGAATTTATGAAAAGTTTGATAATGCCGTTCAAACGACATATTGTTTCATTTGAGCAATGTCGCACCTCGTTTGAGCGACATCCCTGGCTCATTCGAATGACAACCCTAGTTGACCTACTTTGACTTTTCAGGTTGTACTTTTATTTCAGTACCCTATTTCATATTGATTCATATTTTAGTACTGGGTTTCTGTTTATGCAGTTTACTTTGATTGATTTGATATTTTACTGCATTGGTTCGTTTATCACACCTGCTTAGACTGATATATTTTTTTGTGATTCAATGTTTGCTAGCTACTGATTTGACCTTGATTAATCATATTTAGCTGGTTGTTTCATGTTTATATAGATATTCTTCATAGTTGATTTATTCAAATTGGTATAAGTTTTGCTAAACTTATTTATCTTTTCACCGGATTGTCTATTCAAGACAAAAAGGGGGAGATATGTCTATGATGTAGGGGGAGAGTTTTGTGAGTTTTATGTTGTTTTATGTTCACATATTGGTATCATGATTGCACAAAAGTCGTTTCATCTATTACACGTAATGGTATCATGTTTACTCACATAACAAATATTTTGGATTAAAATTTTTATATTAATTTATATCATTTATTCCTACATACTTCACTAGGTATTTGTCAATTTTATGTGAGTAGGTATGCTTAAAGAGATACGAGATTTCAATTCTACATCACATTCAGACATTCGTGATAGTTTCATGCTTGCTGGTCCATTATTGAAGAACCTTATCCTAGATGTATTTTTCATTTTGGGTTTTATGGGATGGGATTTAGGCATCATACGTCTTGACGGCCCGGCTTAGGCATTTCACTATTGGTTTTGTCCCTGAATAGTCAAAGGGGGAGATTTGTAAGGACCAGATTTCCAATTAAGTCTTAATGTAGTTTTAACTTATTCTTATAACAAAACTTATTTGTGTCATAGATAGATTTTATATTGTCTGATCCCATGAGTTTATGACGTATTGAAGACTTATTGAAGATGGTATGGAAAAGCTACAAAGATTCAATCATGCTGAAGTTTAATTGGTGCAATTTCTCATCTTCAAGGTTTAATTGCATTCCGAGATCACACGGGTATGAATTCATAATGTTAATAAAACTCGAAATTCATTTTATAAAAATAAGGATGTTATTTTCTTCAAAGAAAAAATGTTTTTAAAATGTTTAAATGTTTTCACATTAGATAAATGACGGATTTGTGTTGGATTAGAGTTGGTTTTAAATAGAACTCTTTAAAGTTGATCAGTTTGGAACTCTATCTGACGACGTCGTTTAAACAACTTTAGATGTCGTTCGAACGAGATGCATTATCGTTCGAACGACGTGTCATCTCGCTCAAACGAGATTTGCACCGACTTGAATTTTTTATTTAAGTCATGTCCTAGTCCTTTTTCTCGGTGTGCGTGTAGAACAAATTATTTTTTCAAATAATACATTTTTCTACGCATGTTTTTCTAAGGTTTCAAAGTCTTAAACACATCCTTAGAGTTTGCAAAGATCTGAGCCTTCATTAGCATAATGTTTATGTGATCCTTGCTGCACCAAGTTGAGTTTTGTTCATTATTGAACACTTCGGATTGATAGATTTATGATGGAGAAACGACTGACATCGTGTTCAACATCGTAGACAAATCAAGCCTTATCGATGGACACCGAGACATTCGTGGAGTAGAGTGTTATGGACGAGCATCGTGGAAGATGAAATTTCTGTGTAGGCACTATTGAAGAAGAGTAGAAGATCAGAAGGATCGTCAAGACCCATAGGGATCGAGTCATTGAGTAAGACTAATCTGTCTTTGTAAAACCATCATTCATAGTGATTGTTTGGCTTGGGCCGTCCGAGGTTTTTTCTAATTTTTTCCTCGTACATCCGGAGTTGTGAGTACTCTTAACGTTATTTTACTTGCATATCACCTAGATGCATGTTTAGGACTTAAACAAGATAAAATTGGCATAGTAAATTTGTGTCACAACTTGGTTTGATAAAATTGAAAAGGAGTTTTCATATAAAAAGGAAGTTGGTTTGCATTCATCCTTAACTTAATTCCGCTTAAGCAAAAAGTGTTATTGCTGAAAGTTATATTTTTTGGGACCTTCAATTTATAATAGTACACACTCAAGATAATGAATAATAATCTCTACTTGTAGAAATATGTATAAGAACTTGAGCAACATATAAGCTTGATGAATAATGATGTTCAAGTTAGTAAAATCAATAACATCATATAAAACGATATGTAACAAATGAATGGAATAGATATTAATTTGAAGATAGTAAATAAGTTTCTTCTCTATTTTATCTTGTAGAAGATTTGAATATTTGATAAAGAAGTTCAGTTTCTATATCAATAAAAACATTAAGTTCAATAGAAATTTGTTTTCTTATTTCTTACAAATATGAGCAGTGCTTGTCATATGATAACTTCCCTAGATTCCATGAGCGACTATGCAAATTGCGTTAACTAATAGTCATGTAGAAATTTGTGTAGAAATATTAGGCTCCTATTAACTTTGCATGAATTTGAACATTTCATATTGTATTGGTCAGGCTCCTATGAAAGAAATATGTAAGTGCATAAGTGGTATGGGACTTGGTAAATCCTTAAACTCATAGGAGTGTCAAAGTCAACAATTAATTTTATTTAGTCGACTACATCATTTTAGAAACTAACTCCTCTTTCTGATAACCAAAAAATAATAAAATAATTTAATCTTGCTTCATCGAATTTTATAGAAATTCATGGAGTTTACGAAAGGGATTTTATTCATACAAATATTATCTTATAAATCATGTGTGAAGGACGTATTTTTCGTTATGGTAAAATTACGATTTGTTTGCACGAGCATTAACCCATATAAATTTAGCAACTTCAATCAAAACACAAGTTCACAAATATTATATACCTAACACTCAAATTATACAAGTGTTCACTCAAAAAATTTACAATTATGAGAAGATCATGATGAGTGATTTTAATTGGTTTTTATCCCTTTTATTTGTTCTTATGGATTTGATGATGTCTTTAATAATGTTTTTGTATTGATTATGGACTTCTCACTTTTGATTGATTTTTAAGTCTCTTGACCCAATATCATTTAAGTTGATTCTTGATCTCTATCATTAATTATTAATTCTAACGATAAATATGCACATATTCAATATATTAGTATTAGGGTTATTCCACCTGAGCCCCCTGAACTTTACCCCATTTCACTTCACCACCCAAACTTTTATTTTATACACTTAACCCCCTCAAATTTCAAAACACCCTTAAGTAACTCCTACCATTAACACTATTAATGTTTTGTATGGAAAAATAGGCATGCTTTGGACACATGAAGTAATTTTTTAATAAACTAAGGATAAAACTCAAAAACCTATATCCGTCTTTCTCTCTCTCTCTCTCTCTTTACTATCTCATCCTCAACCCTACACCCCGATCTTAACAAACCTACCCCCAACCCTATCCCCACCATTCGCCACCACCCTGGTAACCCAATGTTCTAACCTCTGGCCAAAAAAATAATTCTCTCTCTCTCTCTCTCTCTCTCTCTCTCTCTCTCTCTTAGGTTCTAACGGGTGAATTTTTTAGTTATAGCTGCTGAGTTTGAGGATGTGGATGTATTTTAGAATTTTTTGTGGGTTCGAGATTTGTCTTTGAATATTTTGAGATTTGGGGATGGGCGGGAGTTGATTTGAGGGTGTGAAGGGGAGTTTTGACTTCTCGATTTGAGATTGTGAATGATTTTTTTTGGATTTATTTGTGGGTTTGAGATTTGTTTATGGACCTTTTTGTATTTGTTTGTGGATTTGAAAATGTGGGTGGAGTTTTTTCAGATTTATTTGTGGGTTTGAGATTTGGTTATGGACCATTTCAGATTTGTTTGTGGGTCTGAGAATATGGGTGGAGTTTTTTCTTCAATGGAAATCCCTTTTTTCTTGTTTATTAAAAAAACAAATTGTGGAAACATGTTATTTTTCTTATTCACCCAAACATTTTTACTTGTTTTTACTTAATTTCCAGAGTTTTTGATCGAATTTCTATCATTTCTTCCCAGATTATTTTTTTCATAATGTTGCCCACATAGTTTTTGGTAGAAAAATGTTTATTTTCTATAACACCCCGTTTAATTAAATACCGGGTAGCTACTCCTTTATTAAATTAATACAGAATATCAAGTTGGTTCAGTCTTAGCATCACTGTTGAAAAACATTTAATCAATTACTAGCCACCTAATATTTAAAAAGAGAGATGTCAAATTTTATTAATTATGTTAACAAATAAACAAGAATTTATTTATAAACCATCAATCGCATAAACAATTTCATATAAATGCTCAAAGAGATGAAATCAAATAAGTCTGGAGTAAACACTCCAATAATAAAGATGACGGAGTAAATAATGTCCCAATAAAAGAGTCTGAATAAATAATAAACCAAAAACTGAAATAATGAAAGTCTGCAACTACAACCTCTAAATAAGAAGGATAAAATGAGAGCGTCTACTACCAAGATCCTGTAACTTCCACAGTAGCTACAGCACGTCATCAGAATGGAACTCCTATACTTGGCGTCCCTGTGGCTGGGCACCTAAAATGTCTTTACAAAACAAAAATAGATTTGGAGGAAAACGGGTCAGAGCCCGATGTGAAAACAGTTTAAAATTTTAGCAAGTGTTAAAATTACAATTAAACAACACATATTATAAACACGTTAGCTGCGTACCCTCGCATGGGTTTCTTACCTCTCAACTACTGTGCACGCCTAACGTATGCCTTTAACCCATCCTAGTTAAGCCACTATCTAATTAGTTTTTACCACTCCTGCCTTCGCATTCTAACATAGAGTATCTACACGTAACCCCCAAATAAACCATATTTATAACCCATGTTCACATTCATTAAATTACTTATCTCAAGTGTTAATTAAATTCTCATTCTTAACCCATTCAAAATATCTTAGTTATTCACATCTACTAAGCAACACAACTGAACAATCTCAAGGGCATGAATACACATCCGTAATAACATCTCATGCGAAATTAAGGCACCCCACAAGGATAGAACCTACGATGCCCTCATACTCTGCTATCGAAGCCTGTTACATCACGTACATGAGGATCACAAGTTCTGAATCACTCATGAACCGTCTAAATACAAATCACACATATTGGAGGCGAACATAGTTCACATACCCATGGGTCACGCACATACCTGTAATACCCCGTATTTTTGACAATAATTATTTTGGGATTAATTAATTAAATGCGTATTAATTGGAAATTAATCCGGGGTATAAATACTAATATGATGCGATTTGGTATTTGTTTATGTACATATGAGATCATATATGTATTTGGTATTATGAAATTTGTCGTGGGATTTATATACGGCAATTTGGAAATTTTGTTGAGACGCGTGGGACCGCCGCGTCACGGTATAGTATTTTGATATTAAAAGTGAATTTAAAATCTATAATCCGTATAGTCGTTTTGAGTGCGCCAACGCGTCCGTAAGGGTCGAGATAGTCAGAAAACACTAGCCGGGGGTATAGTTTGGGTCCCGGGGTATTTTTAGGCCATACCGGTAACTTAAAGGGTATTTTAGTAATTTGGTATTTTTGGGTAATTAAAAGTGACGAAAATTGAGAGTTGTAATCTGATAAGGATTGACCCCAACCAACCCTTATTAACCCAACAAGCTACGGAGGTTTATTAAATTAGGTTTTCATAAGTTTCCCCAAAGCAAACCCTAGCCACCATAGCCTTTTTGGAGAAGAAAGCTTGGAGAAGGAGAGAGAGAGAGAGGAAACTCTGCAGAAGCTTCATCAAACCAACACCAAATCCGGAATCAAACCAAGGCAAGTGACTTTATTCCCATTTAATTACTGAGAATGTCTTTTCCATGTTAGAAAATTCAGATTTATGGTTGTTCTTGATGAAATATGAAAATCCATGTAGTCTAGATGATAAAACTTGAGGAATTTGAGAAGGATTGCATGTAGAAGGATAGGTAAATGCTTAATCTGATGTTAATACATGATTTGGGTGAAAGAAAAACGGATTTTATTTGATGAATTGAAGGTTCCAAATTTTAGGGTTCATGTTCATAAATGAATTGGGGAAAAGTTTAAATAATTGTAAATTGATTGATGATTTGGGTGAGGAAATCCATACAAACGTGATAGGATGTGGTTATACTATGTTTAGAATTGTTTAGAGACTTTAAAACAATCGTTGGGATAAATTTTAGAGGTGATTTGAGGAGTAAGAATGGTGAAAAACGATTTTTGGGAAATTCTGGGCCGAAACTGGCATCTCGTTAGAAGCAGCCCCAGGTCGTTCGAACGAACTCGTTCGAACGAGCTTCTAACGAGTTGACCAGTCGCTACTAACGAGTGGGGATTTCGTTCGATATCTCGTTCGAACGAGATATCGTTAGAAGGGTCAGTTCGTTCGAACGAACTGGGATCTCGTTCGAACAGCCTCGTTCGAACGAGACTTCTAACGACCTGACAGTCCAAACTCGTTCGAAGCCTCGTTCGAACAAGACTTCTAACGAGTTGACAGTTTGACCCTTTTTGGACTGTTTTGACTTTTGGAGTTCCGGGAACTGGTTCAAGGGTAGAGTTAGCATTCCTTTGATGATATAGTGATTGATTTGGGACTTTTGGGTTATTGAGATGAGTAAATCATATACTAGAGTTATATTCATTGAACCATTTGGGTTGAGACGTGAGGGTCTACTACGATGTGAGGATGAATCATGGCGCGTATAATTACAAACCGGAATAGTATGAATTATGATAAGTATAAGCTAGTACGAGTATGCAATATGTACTACGATTAAAATACGGTATTACTAAGATGTGTGTTTACTTAGTATTAGTATATGGATTGTGTGTATGACATACCTACCATACTTGCTATCACGGGAGGTTGCGTTCGCTTAGGACCCTCTATTCCTTGTGTGCCTACGGGGGGGATATAGACTGGTACCTTGATGAACATAGGTCATAGAAAGACTTATTGTGATATTAATAAGTCCGCTGACCATGGGAGCGTAGGTATGTGCGTGACCCATGTGATGGTGACTGTGTTCGCCTCCACTATTTGTGATTTGTGTTATCTGGACTATTCCTGAGAGATTCGGAATATGTGATCCTTATGTACGTGATGTACCGGGATGGATAGCAGAGTATGTGTGCACCATAGCTTAGATTGCGGGGTGCTTGTATCGTATATTATATGATGTGAATAATATACATTAAATTAATGGAAATCCTCATGTTAATGTTGTAAAAATATTACGGTATCGTTTCGAGATATATAAGGAGTTAGCTGATAGTTATATAAATGGCATAGTTAGTAACTGAGTTTACATTAAACCTCTATTAAATTTCGAGCGTTGTTATGTTAAATTAACCGTGTAAAATGGGTAGAACCTTTGGTAGTCTAGCTAGTTACGTTGTCACTTAGCTAGTGGAAAGGGTAGTTATAGATGGGTACTTACGTTAGGAGTGCACAGTTAGTCGAGAGGTGAGAATTTAATGTGAGTGCACGTCCTAACATGTACTTTGCATTTAATGTTTTAAATGTTTTTAAAGCACTTGCAGGTTTGTAAAATGATTTCCACTTTCGGGCTCTGACCCATTTGCTTTCAAATATATTTTCTTGTAAAACTATTTTAGGTGCCCAGCCACAAGGACACCAAGCATAGGATTCTCATTCAGGTGACGAGCTGTAGCTGCTTGTGGAAGCTACAGGGATTTGCATGTAGACGCTTCTATCTTTTGGATTCCAGAGTCACCATCTATCAGTTGTAGGGCATGTTGCCCAATTCTATTAGACATTTTTACATTTCAGTTTTCAGACTCTAGCATGTATTGCTCAGTATTCAGTTTTAGTTATTTATTTCAGTTTACTTATCAGTTGTGGGATTTGTATTGAGGAGTTTTTCCTCCAGAGTTTATTTATACTTTGTGATGGTTATTCGTTTTACTTCAGTATGGTGAATGGTGTTATTTAGTTATTCATTACTCTTGTTGCATGTTAATCAGACTTAAATTAAAATTTGGCAACTTGCTTTTTAAATACTAGGTGGTTAGTAATATTAAAATGTTTTCGACAGTGATGCTATTAACTGAGCCAACTTGGCATTTTGAATTAATTTTGTAAAGGAGTAGCTACCCGGTATTTAATTAGTCGGGGTGTCACAGGTGGTATCAGAGCATCAGGTTCTAGTGTCCTTTAGGATCTGTACGGCTATTATGTTTCCGCTACGTTTTCTTTGATATAGAGCCCTATGTTTTAGGACTGTTGTACTCTTATTGTGTATGCTTCGTTCTTCAGCTATTTTAAGTTTATAAACCGTGAACTTATAAACTTTGTTCTTATTTCAGATGCCTCCACGACGTACACGACGAGTTCCCAGGAATGCAATGCCCGAACCACAGCCCGCTCCAGTTCAGGGCATGTTGAACGCCGCCGAGGTTGCTGCTATAGTAGCTCAAGCGGTAAATGCTGCGATTGCCGTAATTCAGCAGGCACCGCCTCAGGCGCCAGTTGCCGCGCCAGCACAGGTTAATGCATTCCCGTCTGCTTGGGAACGTGTACGAGACGCTTTTCAGAAAGCGCATCCGCCAGAGTTTGCAGGTAGCTCAGACGTAGTAGTCTCGAGCCAATGGAGGAAGGACATACAGAGGCATTTGAGGATGCATGAGTGCACTGACGTTCAGAAATAGGTACTAGCTACTTTCAAGCTAGTGGGATCTGCACTACAGTGGTGGGAGTCTATCACCACCGCGGAGGAGAGGGATACCCTCACGATTCAGGAGTTCTGGGTGCGGTTCGATCACAAGTACTTCCCATCCGCAGTTCATACAGAGATGAGGAGGAAGCTGATGAGTTTGAAGCAGGAGGGCAAGACAGTGGCCGAGTATGAGGCCGAGTTCACTAACCTGTTGAATATCGTACCAGACGAGATTCCAACAGAGAAGAAGAAGATAGAGAAGTTCACCGACGGGTTGAATTGGAGGATCCGTCAGCATCTGCTAGGGAACCTATCGTTGGCCACGTATTCTGATGTGGTTAACGCTGCATTATTGCACTGCCAGGACCACCGTTTTCACATGGCCGAGGGCAAGCGGTCGGGGGAGTCTAGCCATCAGGGCAGGACCGGAGGACATGGTGCCAGCGGGGCACAATCGGGTCAGGGGCAGAGACAGACTGAGCAGGGCTCCCAGCAGAGGGATAACAAGAGGTTCCGGTCAGGGAACTACCGGCAGGGACAGGGAGGTTTCCGCCAGGGCCATCAGGGTCCAAACGGCCATCAGGGCCAACAGGGGCAGAATGGGCAGCAGTTCCATCAGGGCCAGCAGGGCCAAGGGAGGAATGGTAACGGCCACCAGGGCCGGGGACAGCAGGGGCAGAGGGGAGGGAACTTCCCAGGGAAGTTCTTTACTTGTGGCAAGACTGGCCATAAGAAGCAGGATTGTCCTGATAGGGGCAGGGCCCCACAGCAGCAGCAGCAGGGTGCTCGCCAGGAGCCACAGAGACCTATGTTTCCCGCCGTTCTTCCTGCACCGCCACAGATGGCAGCTTTGCCACCCATTCCAGTAGTCCCAGCTCAGCAGGGGCAGCTACAGTATGGACGTGTCTACAACGTTCACCAGGCTGCAGTTCCACAGGCACCACCCGCGATCGAGGGTACGTTTCCTATCCATGGCACTATGGGTCGGGTGTTATTTGATACTGGTGCTACACACTGTTTTATTGCTACACACTTCGCGAAAGCTTTAGGATTGTTAGCTACGGCAGAGAGCACAGTGACGTGTGTCGACTCACCATTAGGGAATGGGTCACTTATTTTCTTTATATGCCGGGGAGTCGGGGTAGAGGTTGGTGGTTTGGTATTACCTGTGGACATGTTAGTATTAGACATGCATGTTCACGATGTGATTATCGGTATGGATTGGCTCATTACATATAGGGCCATGATTGACTGCTTCAGCGGGAGCATTGTTTTTGCCATTTCGGGGCAGGAGATGTTTATAGTGGCGATGCCTCGCCCAGAGGGAGGATCGACCGCTCATCTGTATTACATAGAGGATGATACCTCTAAGGAGGTTGTGATTCCTTTGGATTCGATCCCGGTTGTCAGAGAGTATTCAGATGTGTTTCAGGAGATACCAGGCTTACCACCCAGTCGAGAGATAGATTTCGTTATTGATTTGCTACCGGGTACGAGACCTATAGCACGTGCACCGTACCGTATGGCTCCAGCTGAGATGCGAGAGCTACGGGATCAGATAGATGAGCTGTTAGGGCAGGGCTTTATTCGCAGGAGTACCTCACCTTGGGGCGCTCCAGTTTTGTTTGTGAAGAAGAGGGATGGTTCACTGAGATTGTGTGTGGACTACCGAGAGTTGAATAAGGTCACGATACGGAATAAGTATCCGTTGCCTCGAATCGATGACTTATTCGACCAGTTGAGAGGAGCTTCTTTCTTCTCGAAGATTGACTTGAGGTCAGGATACCATCAGTTGCGTATCAGGGAGGAGGATGTCTCGAAGACTGCGTTCTTATCGAGATATGGTTCTTACGAGTTTCGGGTTATGCCTTTCGGCTTGACCAACGCTCCAGCAGTGTTTATGGACTTGATGAACAGGGTGTTCAGGGATTTCCTAGATCAGTTTGTTATTGTCTTCATTGATGACATTCTGGTTTACTCTCAGACAGAGGAGGAACACACCGAGCATTTGAGGCAAGTCTTGCAGACACTCCGTCAGAACGAGTTGTATGCAAAATATGAGAAGTGCGGGTTTTGGCTGAAGGAAGTCCAGTTCTTGGGTCACATTATTTTCGACCAGGGAATATCTGTCGATCCGGGGAAGGTTTCAGTGGTGAGGGAGTGGGGACAACCCACGACACCAACGGAGATTCGTAGTTTCTTGGGTCTAGCAGGATATTACAGGAGATTTATTCAGGGATTCTCGGAGATAGCAGGACCTTTGACACATCTTACTCGTAAGGGTGTGCCATACATCTGGAGTGATGCCTGTCAGTTGGCATTCGATGAATTGAAGGATAAGTTGACATCAGCACCTGTGTTAGCATTGCCGAGACCGGGAGTTGAGTATTTGGTTTACACCGACGCGTCTTTGCAAGGACTTGGAGGTGTATTGCAGCAGGAGAGACAGGCCATAGCTTATGCTTCCCGTAAGCTTAAGCCTCATGAGAAGAATTACCCCACACATGATTTGGAGTTGGCGGCAGTGGTATTTGCCTTACGGATTTGGAGGCACTATCTTTTGGGGGAGAAGTTTCAGCTGTTCACGGACCACAAGTCACTACAGTACCTGTTCACGCAAAAGGAATTGAATATGCGGCAGCGTAGGTGGCTTGAATTTGTGAAGGACTACCAGTTCGACATCCAGTACCACCCGGGTAAGGCTAACGTGGTAGCAGACGCGTTGAGCCGCAGGCCAGCAGATGAGGTGGCAGAGGTGTGGAAGGCCAAGTGGAAGGAATTGGGACACCAAGATGCAGTGGCCCGATCTTTCATGTCTGTGATGACCGTTACCCCGCAGATTGTCACAAAGATTGTACGGGCACAGGCTAATGACACGTTCTGTCAGGAGCAGATAGTTCGATTGCTAGCAGAGGGAGCCGAGTCCTATACCGTTAGCTCAGACGGGGGATTACGCTTCAATGGGAGGTTGGTAGTTCCGGAAGGGGAAGAATTGCGGCACGATGTGATGGCAGAGTCGCACGGCTCACGGTTCGCGGTACATCCCGGAGGGGACAAAATGTACCAAGACATGAGACGACAATATTGGTGGAGCGGTATGAAGAAAGATATCGCTGAGTTTGTCTCGAAATGCGCCACTTATCAGCTTGTAAAAGTGGACCATCAGAGACCAGCAGGATTGCTACAGCCATTGGAGGTTTCGGTGTGGATGTGGGAGAGCATATCCATGGACTTTATCAAGGGGTTGCCTACGTCGCAGAGGGGTCACGACTCCGTTTGGGTAATTATGGACAGGTTGTCCAAGGTCGCTCACTTCTTACCCATAAGGACTGACTACACTACGGGACAGTATGCCCAGCTTTTCATTTCAGAGATTGTGAGACTTCACGGTGTGCCCCTGAATATCGTGTCTGACAGAGACAAGATATTTGTTTCGAGGTTTTGGGAGAGTTTCCAGGAGGCCATGGGCACGGAATTGCGGTTGAGTACGGCTTATCACCCGCAGACCGATGGGCAGACAGAGTGCACCAACCAGATGTTGGAGGACATGCTACGCATGTGCATTATTGACTTCGGGGGTGGATGGGAGCAGTACCTTCCACTGGTGGAGTTTGCTTACATCAACTCTTATCAGTTCACGATTGGCATGGCTCCGTTTGAGGCATTGTACGGCAGGCCTTGTCGTTCCCCAGCATGTTGGTTGGAGGTGGGGGACAACAAATTACTTGGGCCAGAAGTGATCCAGGATACTTCGGCAAGGATTGAGTTGATTCGGAGTCGCATTCGGGTAGCTCAAAACAGGCAGAAGAGTTATGCTGATGCGAAGAGGTTTTTCAGGGAGTTCCAAGTGGGGGACCAGGTTTTGCTCAGGGTTTCTCCGATGAAGGGGATTATGCGATTCGGAAAGAAGGGGAAGTTGGCACCGAGGTATGTGGGGCCGTTTCCTATTATTGAGCGGATAGGACCGGTTGCGTATAGACTCGGGTTACCGGAGCATTTGCATCGGATTCACGACGTGTTCCATATTTCCTCGCTGAGGAAATACCTTAGAGATAATTTGGCTCATTCTCACATTGCTGTGGAGGACATCGATCTCCAGCCGGATAGCTCCTGCGAGGAGGGGCCAATTGCTATTTTGAACCGAAGCGAGAGGAAACTGCGGTCAAAGATAGTCCCGTTAGTGCGTGTTCAGTGGCAACATCACAATGTCGAGGAGTCCACATGGGAGCGCGAGGATGAGATGCGCGAGCGTTATCCAGAGCTGTTTTTAGAAGGTACTTTCTAGTTTCGAATTTCGGGACGAAATTCAGCTATTAGGGGGGAAGTATGTAATACCCCGTATTTTTGACAATAATTATTTTGGGATTAATTAATTAAATGCGTATTAATTGGAAATTAATCCGGGGTATAAATACTAATATGATGCGATTTGGTATTTGTTTATGTACATATGAGATCATATATGTATTTGGTATTATGAAATTTGTCGTGGGATTTATATACGACAATTTGGAAATTTTGTTGAGACGCGTGGGACCGCCGCGTCACGGTATAATATTTTGATATTAAAAGTGAATTTAAAATCTATAATCCGTATAGTCGTTTTGAGTGCGCCAACGCGTCCGGAAGGGTCGAGATAGTCAGAAAACACTAGCCGGGGGTATAGTTTGGGTCCCGGGGTATTTTTAGGCCATACCGGTAACTTAAAGGGTATTTTAGTAATTTGGTATTTTTGGGTAATTAAAAGTGACGAAAATTGAGAGTTGTAATCTGATAAGGATTGACCCCAACCAACCCTTATTAACCCAACAAGCTACGGAGGTTTATTAAATTAGGTTTTCATAAGTTTCCCCAAAGCAAACCCTAGCCACCATAGCCTTTTTGGAGAAGAAAGCTTGGAGAAGGAGAGAGAGAGAGAGGAAACTCTGCAGAAGCTTCATCAAACCAACACCAAATCCGGAATCAAACCAAGGCAAGTGACTTTATTCCCATTTAATTACTGAGAATGTCTTTTCCATGTTAGAAAATTCAGATTTATGGTTGTTCTTAATGAAATATGAAAACCCATGTAGTCTAGATGATAAAACTTGAGGAATTTGAGAAGGATTGCATGTAGAAGGATAGGTAAATGCTTAATCTGATGTTAATACATGATTTGGGTGAAAGAAAAACGGATTTTATTTGATGAATTGAAGGTTCCAAATTTTAGGGTTCATGTTCATAAATGAATTGGGGAAAAGTTTAAATAATTGTAAATTGATTGATGATTTGGGTGAGGAAATCCATACAAACGTGATAGGATGTGGCTATACTATGTTTAGAATTGTTTAGAGACTTTAAAACAATCGTTGGGATAAATTTTAGAGGTGATTTGAGGAGTAAGAATGGTGAAAAATGATTTTTGGGAAATTCTGGGCCGAAACTGGCATCTCGTTAGAAGCAGCCCCAGGTCGTTCGAACGAACTCGTTCGAACGAGCTTCTAACGAGTTGACCAGTCGCTACTAACGAGTGGGGATTTCGTTCGATATCTCGTTCGAACGAGATATCGTTAGAAGGGTCAGTTCGTTCGAACGAACTGGGATCTCGTTCGAACAGCCTCGTTCGAACGAGACTTCTAACGACCTGACAGTCCAAACTCGTTCGAAGCCTCGTTCGAACGAGACTTCTAACGAGTTGACAGTTTGACCCTTTTTGGACTGTTTTGACTTTTGGAGTTCCGGGAACTGGTTCAAGGGTAGAGTTAGCATTCCTTTGATGATATAGTGATTGATTTGGGACTTTTGGGTTATTGAGATGAGTAAATCATATACTAGAGTTATATTCATTGAACCATTTGGGTTGAGACGTGAGGGTCTACTACGATGTGAGGATGAATCATGGCGCGTATAATTACAAACCGGAATAGTATGAATTATGATAAGTATAAGCTAGTACGAGTATGCAATATGTACTACGATTAAAATACGGTATTACTAAGATGTGTGTTTACTTAGTATTAGTATATGGATTGTGTGTATGACATACCTACCATACTTGCTATCACGGGAGGTTGCGTTCGCTTAGGACCCTCTATTCCTTGTGTGCCTACGGGGGGGATATAGACTGGTACCTTGATGAACATAGGTCATAGAAAGACTTATTGTGATATTAATAAGTCCGCTGACCATGGGAGCGTAGGTATGTGCGTGACCCATGTGATGGTGACTGTGTTCGCCTCCACTATTTGTGATTTGTGTTATCTGGACTATTCCTGAGAGATTCGGAATATGTGATCCTTATGTACGTGATGTACCGGGATGGATAGCAGAGTATGTGTGCACCATAGCTTAGATTGCGGGGTGCTTGTATCGTATATTATATGATGTGAATAATATACATTAAATTAATGGAAATCCTCATGTTAATGTTGTAAAAATATTACGGTATCGTTTCGAGATATATAAGGAGTTAGCTGATAGTTATATAAATGGCATAGTTAGTAACTGAGTTTACATTAAACCTCTATTAAATTTCGAGCGTTGTTATGTTAAATTAACCGTGTAAAATGGGTAGAACCTTTGGTAGTCTAGCTAGTTACGTTGTCACTTAGCTAGTGGAAAGGGTAGTTATAGATGGGTACTTACGTTAGGAGTGCACAGTTAGTCGAGAGGTGAGAATTTAATGTGAGTGCACGTCCTAACATGTACTTTGCATTTAATGTTTTAAATGTTTTTAAAGCACTTGCAGGTTTTTAAAATGATTTCCACTTTCGGGCTCTGACCCATTTGCTTTCAAATATATTTTCTTGTAAAACCATTTTAGGTGCCCAGCCACAAGGACACCAAGCATAGGATTCTCATTCAGGTGACGAGTTGTAGCTGCTTGTGGAAGCTACAGGGATTTGCATGTAGACGCTTCTATCTTTTGGATTCCAGAGTCACCATCTATCAGTTGTAGGGCATGTTGCCCAATTCTATTAGACATTTTTACATTTCAGTTTTCAGACTCTAGCATGTATTGCTCAGTATTCAGTTTTAGTTATTTATTTCAGTTTACTTATCAGTTGTGGGATTTGTATTGAGGAGTTTTTCCTCCAGAGTTTATTTATACTTTGTGATGGTTATTCATTTTACTTCAGTATGGTGAATGGTGTTATTTAGTTATTCATTACTCTTGTTGCATGTTAATCAGACTTAAATTAAAATTTGGCAACTTGCTTTTTAAATACTAGGTGGTTAGTAATATTAAAATGTTTTCGACAGTGATGCTATTAACTGAGCCAACTTGGCATTTTGAATTAATTTTGTAAAGGAGTAGCTACCCGGTATTTAATTAGTCGGGGTGTCACAGGTGGTATCAGAGCATCAGGTTCTAGTGTCCTTTAGGATCTGTACGGCTATTATGTTTCCGCTACGTTTTCTTTGATATAGAGCCCTATGTTTTAGGACTGTTGTACTCTTATTGTGTATGCTTCGTTCTTCAGCTATTTTAAGTTTATAAACCGTGAACTTATAAACTTTGTTCTTATTTCAGATGCCTCCACGACGTGCACGACGAGTTCCCAGGAATGCAATGCCCGAACCACAGCCCGCTCCAGTTCAGGGCATGTTGAACGCCGCCGAGGTTGCTGCTATAGTAGCTCAAGCGGTAAATGCTGCGATTGCCGTAATTCAGCAGGCACCGCCTCAGGCGCCAGTTGCCGCGCCAGCACAGGTTAATGCATTCCCGTCTGCTTGGGAACGTGTACGAGACGCTTTTCAGAAAGCGCATCCGCCAGAGTTTGCAGGTAGCTCAGACGTAGTAGTCTCGAGCCAATGGAGGAAGGACATACAGAGGCATTTGAGGATGCATGAGTGCACTGACGTTCAGAAACAGGTACTAGCTACTTTCAAGCTAGTGGGATCTGCACTACAGTGGTGGGAGTCTATCACCACCGCGGAGGAGAGGGATACCCTCACGATTCAGGAGTTCTGGGTGCGGTTCGATCACAAGTACTTCCCATCCGCAGTTCATACAGAGATGAGGAGGAAGCTGATGAGTTTGAAGCAGGAGGGCAAGACAGTGGCCGAGTATGAGGCCGAGTTCACTAACCTGTTGAATATCGTACCAGACGAGATTCCAACAGAGAAGAAGAAGATAGAGAAGTTCACCGACGGGTTGAATTGGAGGATCCGTCAGCATCTGCTAGGGAACCTATCGTTGGCCACGTATTCTGATGTGGTTAACGCTGCATTATTGCACTGCCAGGACCACCGTTTTCACATGGCCGAGGGCAAGCGGTCGGGGGAGTCTAGCCATCAGGGCAGGACCGGAGGACATGGTGCCAGCGGGGCACAATCGGGTCAGGGGCAGAGACAGACTGAGCAGGGCTCCCAGCAGAGGGATAACAAGAGGTTCCGGTCAGGGAACTACCGGCAGGGACAGGGAGGTTTCCGCCAGGGCCATCAGGGTCCAAACGGCCATCAGGGCCAACAGGGGCAGAATGGGCAGCAGTTCCATCAGGGCCAGCAGGGCCAAGGGAGGAATGGTAACGGCCACCAGGGCCGGGGACAGCAGGGGCAGAGGGGAGGGAACTTCCCAGGGAAGTGCTTTACTTGTGGCAAGACTGGCCATAAGAAGCAGGATTGTCCTGATAGGGGCAGGGCCCCACAGCAGCAGCAGCAGGGTGCTCGCCAGGAGCCACAGAGACCTATGTTTCCCGCCACTCTTCCTGCACCGCCACAGATGGCAGCTTTGCCACCCATTCCAGTAGTCCCAGCTCAGCAGGGGCAGCTACAGTATGGACGTGTCTACAACGTTCACCAGGCTGCAGTTCCACAGGAACCACCCGCGATCGAGGGTACGTTTCCTATCCATGGCACTATGGGTCGGGTGTTATTTGATACTGGTGCTACACACTGTTTTATTGCTACACACTTCGCGAAAGCTTTAGGATTGTTAGCTACGGCAGAGAGCACAGTGACGTGTGTCGACTCACCATTAGGGAATGGGTCACTTATTTTCTTTATATGCCGGGGAGTCGGGGTAGAGGTTGGTGGTTTGGTATTACCTGTGGACATGTTAGTATTAGACATGCATGTTCACGATGTGATTATCGGTATGGATTGGCTCATTGCATATAGGGCCATGATTGACTGCTTCAGCGGGAGCATTGTTTTTGCCATTCCGGGGCAGGAGATGTTTATAGTGGCGATGCCTTGCCCAGAGGGAGGATCGACCGCTCATCTGTATTACATAGAGGATGATACCTCTAAGGAGGTTGTGATTCCTTTGGATTCGATCCCGGTTGTCAGAGAGTATTCAGATGTGTTTCAGGAGATACCAGGCTTACCACCCAGTCGAGAGATAGATTTCGTTATTGATTTGCTACCGGGTACGAGACCTATAGCACGTGCACCGTACCGTATGGCTCCAGCTGAGATGCGAGAGCTACGGGATCAGATAGAGCAGCTGTTAGGGCAGGGCTTTATTCGCAGGAGTACCTCACCTTGGGGCGCTCCAGTTTTGTTTGTGAAGAAGAGGGATGGTTCACTGAGATTGTGTGTGGACTACCGAGAGTTGAATAAGGTCACGATACGGAATAAGTATCCGTTGCCTCGAATCGATGACTTATTCGACCAGTTGAGAGGAGCTTCTTTCTTCTCGAAGATTGACTTGAGGTCAGGATACCATCAGTTGCGTATCAGGGAGGAGGATGTCTCGAAGACTGCGTTCTTGTCGAGATATGGTTCTTACGAGTTTCGGGTTATGCCTTTCGGCTTGACCAACGCTCCAGCAGTGTTTATGGACTTGATGAACAGGGTGTTCAGGGATTTCCTAGATCAGTTTGTTATTGTCTTCATGGATGACATTCTGGTTTACTCTCAGACAGAGGAGGAACACACCGAGCATTTGAGGCAAGTCTTGCAGACACTCCGTCAGAACGAGTTGTATGCAAAATATGAGAAGTGCGGGTTTTGGCTGAAGGAAGTCCAGTTCTTGGGTCACATTATTTCCGACCAGGGAATATCTGTCGATCCGGGGAAGGTTTCAGCGGTGAGGGAGTGGGGACAACCCACGACACCAACGGAGATTCGTAGTTTCTTGGGTCTAGCAGGATATTACAGGAGATTTATTCAGGGATTCTCGGAGATAGCAGGACCTTTGACACATCTTACTCGTAAGGGTGTGCCATACATCTGGAGTGATGCCTGTCAGTTGGCATTCGATGAATTGAAGGATAAGTTGACATCAGCACCTGTGTTAGCATTGCCGAGACCGGGAGTTGAGTATTTGGTTTACACCGATGCGTCTTTGCAAGGACTTGGAGGTGTATTGCAGCAGGAGAGACAGGTCATAGCTTATGCTTCCCGTAAGCTTAAGCCTCATGAGAAGAATTACCCCACACATGATTTGGAGTTGGCGGCAGTGGTATTTGCCTTACGAATTTGGAGGCACTATCTTTTGGGGGAGAAGTTTCAGCTGTTCACGGACCACAAGTCACTACAGTACCTGTTCACGCAAAAGGAATTGAATATGCGGCAGCGTAGGTGGCTTGAATTTGTGAAGGACTACCAGTTCGACATCCAGTACCACCTGGGTAAGGCTAACGTGGTAGCAGACGCGTTGAGCCGCAGGCCAGCAGATGAGGTGGCAGAGGTGTGGAAGGCCAAGTGGAAGGAATTGGGACACCAAGATGCAGTGGCCCGATCTTTCATGTCTGTGATGACCGTTACCCCGCAGATTGTCACAAAGATTGTACGGGCACAGGCTAATGACACGTTCTGTCAGGAGCAGATAGTTCGATTGCTAGCAGAGGGAGCCGAGTCCTATACCGTTTGCTCAGACGGGGGATTACGCTTCAATGGGAGGTTGGTAGTTCCGGAAGGGGAAGAATTGCGGCACGATGTGATGGCAGAGTCGCATGGCTCACGATTCGCGGTACATCCCGGAGGGGACAAAATGTACCAAGACATGAGACGACAATATTGGTGGAGCGGTATGAAAAAAGATATCGCTGAGTTTGTCTCGAAATGCGCCACTTATCAGCTTGTAAAAGTGGACCATCAGAGACCAGCAGGATTGCTACAGCCATTGGAGGTTTCGGTGTGGATGTGGGAGAGCATATCCATGGACTTTATCACGGGGTTGCCTACGTCGCAGAGGGGTCACGACTCCGTTTGGGTAATTGTGGACAGGTTGTCCAAGGTCGCTCACTTCTTACCCGTAAGGACTGACTACACTACGGGACAGTATGCCCAGCTTTTCATTTCAGAGATTGTGAGACTTCACGGTGTGCCCCTGAATATCGTGTCTGACAGAGACAAGATATTTGTTTCGAGGTTTTGGGAGAGTATCCAGGAGGCCATGGGCACGGAATTGCGGTTGAGTACGGCTTATCACCCGCAGACCGATGGGCAGACAGAGCGCACCAACCAGATGTTGGAGGACATGCTACGCATGTGCATTATTGACTTTGGGGGTGGATGGGAGCAGTACCTTCCACTGGTGGAGTTTGCTTACAACAACTCCTATCAGTTCACGATTGGCATGGCTCCGTTTGAGGCATTGTACGGCAGGCCTTGTCGTTCCCCAGCATGTTGGTTGGAGGTGGGGGACAACAAATTACTTGGGCCAGAAGTTATCCAGGATACTTCGGCAAGGATTGAGTTGATTCGGAGTCGCATTCGGGTAGCTCAAGACAGGCAGAAGAGTTATGCTGATGCGAAGAGGTTTTTCAGGGAGTTCCAAGTGGGGGACGAGGTTTTGCTCAGGGTTTCTCCGATGAAGGGGATTATGCGATTCGGAAAGAAGGGGAAGTTGGCACCGAGGTATGTGGGGCCGTTTCCTATTATTGAGCGGATAGGACCGGTTGCGTATAGACTCGGGTTACCGGAGCATTTGCATCGGATTCACGACGTGTTCCATATTTCCTCGCTGAGGAAATACCTTAGAGATAATTTGGCTCATTCTCACATTGCTGTGGAGGACATCGATCTCCAGCCGGATAGCTCCTACGAGGAGGGGCCAATTGCTATTTTGGACCGAAGCGAGAGGAAACTGCGGTCAAAGATAGTCCCGTTAGTGCGTGTTCAGTGGCAACATCACAATGTCGAGGAGTCCACATGGGAGCGCGAGGATGAGATGCGCGAGCGTTATCCAGAGCTGTTTTTAGAAGGTACTTTCTAGTTTCGAATTTCGGGACGAAATTCAGCTATTAGGGGGGAAGTATGTAATACCCCGTATTTTTGACAATAATTATTTTGGGATTAATTAATTAAATGCGTATTAATTGGAAATTAATCCGGGGTATAAATACTAATATGATGCGATTTGGTATTTGTTTATGTACATATGAGATCATATATGTATTTGGTATTATGAAATTTGTCGTGGGATTTATATACGACAATTTGGAAATTTTGTTGAGACGCGTGGGACCGCCGCGTCACGGTATAATATTTTGATATTAAAAGTGAATTTAAAATCTATAATCCGTATAGTCGTTTTGAGTGCGCCAACGCGTCCGGAAGGGTCGAGATAGTCAGAAAACACTAGCCGGGGGTATAGTTTGGGTCCCGGGGTATTTTTAGGCCATACCGGTAACTTAAAGGGTATTTTAGTAATTTGGTATTTTTGGGTAATTAAAAGTGACGAAAATTGAGAGTTGTAATCTGATAAGGATTGACCCCAACCAACCCTTATTAACCCAACAAGCTACGGAGGTTTATTAAATTAGGTTTTCATAAGTTTCCCCAAAGCAAACCCTAGCCACCATAGCCTTTTTGGAGAAGAAAGCTTGGAGAAGGAGAGAGAGAGAGAGGAAACTCTGCAGAAGCTTCATCAAACCAACACCAAATCCGGAATCAAACCAAGGCAAGTGAATTTATTCCCATTTAATTACTGAGAATGTCTTTTCCATGTTAGAAAATTCAGATTTATGGTTGTTCTTGATGAAATATGAAAACCCATGTAGTCTAGATGATAAAACTTGAGGAATTTGAGAAGGATTGCATGTAGAAGGATAGGTAAATGCTTAATCTGATGTTAATACATGATTTGGGTGAAAGAAAAACGGATTTTATTTGATGAATTGAAGGTTCCAAATTTTAGGGTTCATGTTCATAAATGAATTGGGGAAAAGTTTAAATAATTGTAAATTGATTGATGATTTGGGTGAGGAAATCCATACAAACGTGATAGGATGTGGTTATACTATGTTTAGAATTGTTTAGAGACTTTAAAACAATCGTTGGGATAAATTTTAGAGGTGATTTGAGGAGTAAGAATGGTGAAAAACGATTTTTGGGAAATTCTGGGCCGAAACTGGCATCTCGTTAGAAGCAGCCCCAGGTCGTTCGAACGAACTCGTTCGAACGAGCTTCTAACGAGTTGACCAGTCGCTACTAACGAGTGGGGATTTCGTTCGATATCTCGTTCGAACGAGATATCGTTAGAAGGGTCAGTTCGTTCGAACGAACTGGGATCTCGTTCGAACAGCCTCGTTCGAACGAGACTTCTAACGACCTGACAGTCCAAACTCGTTCGAAGCCTCGTTCGAACGAGACTTCTAATGAGTTGACAGTTTGACCCTTTTTGGACTGTTTTGACTTTTGGAGTTCCGGGAACTGGTTCAAGGGTAGAGTTAGCATTCCTTTGATGATATAGTGATTGATTTGGGACTTTTGGGTTATTGAGATGAGTAAATCATATACTAGAGTTATATTCATTGAACCATTTGGGTTGAGACGTGAGGGTCTACTACGATGTGAGGATGAATCATGGCGCGTATAATTACAAACCTGAATAGTATGAATTATGATAAGTATAAGCTAGTACGAGTATGCAATATGTACTACGATTAAAATACGGTATTACTAAGATGTGTGTTTACTTAGTATTAGTATATGGATTGTGTGTATGACATACCTACCATACTTGCTATCACGGGAGGTTGCGTTCGCTTAGGACCCTCTATTCCTTGTGTGCCTACGGGGGGGATATAGACTGGTACCTTGATGAACATAGGTCATAGAAAGACTTATTGTGATATTAATAAGTCCGCTGACCATGGGAGCGTAGGTATGTGCGTGACCCATGTGATGGTGACTGTGTTCGCCTCCACTATTTGTGATTTGTGTTATCTGGACTATTCCTGAGAGATTCGGAATATGTGATCCTTATGTACGTGATGTACCGGGATGGATAGCAGAGTATGTGTGCACCATAGCTTAGATTGCGGGGTGCTTGTATCGTATATTATATGATGTGAATAATATACATTAAATTAATGGAAATCCTCATGTTAATGTTGTAAAAATATTACGGTATCGTTTCGAGATATATAAGGAGTTAGCTGATAGTTATATAAATGGCATAGTTAGTAACTGAGTTTACATTAAACCTCTATTAAATTTCGAGCGTTGTTATGTTAAATTAACCGTGTAAAATGGGTAGAACCTTTGGTAGTCTAGCTAGTTACGTTGTCACTTAGCTAGTGGAAAGGGTAGTTATAGATGGGTACTTACGTTAGGAGTGCACAGTTAGTCGAGAGGTGAGAATTTAATGTGAGTGCACGTCCTAACATGTACTTTGCATTTAATGTTTTAAATGTTTTTAAAGCACTTGCAGGTTTTTAAAATGATTTCCACTTTCGGGCTCTGACCCATTTGCTTTCAAATATATTTTCTTGTAAAACCATTTTAGGTGCCCAGCCACAAGGACACCAAGCATAGGATTCTCATTCAGGTGACGAGCTGTAGCTGCTTGTGGAAGCTACAGGGATTTGCATGTAGACGCTTCTATCTTTTGGATTCCAGAGTCACCATCTATCAGTTGTAGGGCATGTTGCCCAATTCTATTAGACATTTTTACATTTCAGTTTTCAGACTCTAGCATGTATTGCTCAGTATTCAGTTTTAGTTATTTATTTCAGTTTACTTATCAGTTGTGGGATTTGTATTGAGGAGTTTTTCCTCCAGAGTTTATTTATACTTTGTGATGGTTATTCATTTTACTTCAGTATGGTGAATGGTGTTATTTAGTTATTCATTACTCTTGTTGCATGTTAATCAGACTTAAATTAAAATTTGGCAACTTTCTTTTTAAATACTAGGTGGTTAGTAATATTAAAATGTTTTCGACAGTGATGCTATTAACTGAGCCAACTTGGCATTTTGAATTAATTTTGTAAAGGAGTAGCTACCCGGTATTTAATTAGTCGGGATGTCACAATACCTACTCCCCCATGGTCAGCTGACTTATCAACTCACAAATAAGTCATTCGCATCCCTATGTCCTTAAAGTACCAGCCTAAATCCCTCCGAAAGCAAACAAGGATAAGAGGGTCCTTTTCCAAAATAAAACTAACCTCCCGTGATAGCAAGTATTGTAGGTATGTCATACACATAAGAAATCCATACACTAGGCATTCACACAACCTAAGTAATCATATATCAGTATAGATGTTCACACATTTCATCTAGTTAGTTTCATATGTAACAAGTTTACCCCGAACATTACACATAATATACTTTTCATTTGATAACTCTCTTGCCGTATCAATTTGAGTACTTAAACCTATCTCAAAAGGTTACCAGGTCTCTTATTGGTTTCTAATGTCATCTCAGTACTTGAAACCCCTCCGTTGCTGCCCGTAATCTTATATTATCATTAATTCCCATTATAGTTTTAATTCGAACGCTTTCTAATCGTACCTCACTCGGTAAACCCTCGTAAGCAATAGCAATCAATTCCATAAGTTATAACATTCTCCCATAATAACTAAGATCCTACTGACTTTACCTAAGTCCCAAAATATAATATTAATCACCCTAATAACCAACATCGGCTTTGGAATAATCATTAAACCTTAAAGACAAACAATTGTCAAAAATCAGAAGGGGTCGATCGATCGAAGAAAAGGGGACGATCGATCAATGGTTCGATCGATCGACATTCTTGAGTCGATCGATCGATTAAGAAGGTATCAGCCCAGAAATTCTTAACAGTTACGGGTTCTCCACTTTTTTGCACCTCAAACTCTTCATTCTAACGTCCAAAACTCACAACTAAATATACTAATCAACCTAATAACATGTTTACGTCATTCCCCACGTTTTAGATTCATCAAATCAACCTATAACATCAATTACTTGAATCAAAATACCCAATTTACATATAAAAACCTAGTTTTCCTATTTCTTCAAGAACATCACAAAATTCAATCAAATTTCATATTTCTCTACCCATAAATCATAAATTCGTCGTTGTTATCATCTCCAACATTTACTACATGCAAGTCCTATCCAGATTATGATTTTAAACCTTTCAAATCCATTCAATTTTCATTTTTCATGATAAATATTCAAATCTATAACAACATGTAAACTATATGCTTTGAATCTTTGCAAGATAAATCACTTGCCTGTAATATGTTGCTTCTGATCTGTTGATGATGTTAAGGGTTGGTTCTCCTCCTTTCTCCGGCCATAATTCCGTCAAAAATGGTGGTGGTGGGTGGTGGTTTTGGTTTGGAAACCCTTTTGCAACTTTCCTCTAACTCACGTAGCCCACTCTCTTATTTTTGGCTGATAATGGCCCTAATGGCTTTTCTAATAATATACAAATAAACTCTAAATTTCGTGGGTCTTAATTCCTTAATTTTTAAAATTACCAAAATACCCTTCCGGGTTGCCGGTTTGGCCTAAAAATGCCCTGGGACCCAAACTAAACCCCCGGCTAGTGTTTTCTGACTATCTCGACCTTCCGGACACGTTGGCGCACTCAAAAGGACCATATGGATGACATAAAATAAAATACTTTTAAATCCATTAAATTGGGTCCTGACACGCGCGTCCCAACTAAATTACCGAAATTGACATATTTTTAACTCACGATAATTTTAATAAATTCAATGAGCACATATTACCATAATCACTCAGTTATATTCAACAACATCATAATAACCAAATACTAACTCTCGTCTCGCTAGCATTTAAATCTGAATTAATTTTCCAATTAATAAATCCCAAATTAAAAGCAATTCCATTTAATTAACCTCATAATCAAAAGCCATAAAAATACGAGGTATTACATACTCCCCCCCCCCCCCCCCCTAATAACGGAATTTCATCCCGAAATTCGGAAAAGTAAGGCATACCTATAAAAATTAGGTATCCTCCAGTACTCAAAACAAAATATAAGGAAAGGCTCAATCATTAAAGCCCTCGCTTCACAACAAGCTTGTTTAACATTCTTGATACTTTATCAGATTACACTTCAATAAATGCATGTCACGTTGTGCTCTTACTAAATAACATTCGAATAAAAATATCCTATACATTATTGGCCGCATTATCTCAATATTATTGTGAGTCCGCACCTCACTTCCTGTCAACTCTCGTGTTTATCAAAACACCAAAATCCCATCCTGGAAGAAATTATAAAACATCGGACTACTCTTGTCCATTCTTAGAATCTCTATTTCCGGCATTGTGAGTTTTTACACAAGGGAAAGCCAGTCACGACTGTTGGTGGTTATCCCATTTTAGTCATCGAACTCTAACTCCTGACTGATCCAAAACTCTGATAATTCGCTCACCTCTAAACATCTAGAGAAAGAATAATATGGTTTATCCCCACAAAACCTCAGTAAGCACCTTGTCCACTATGAATAGATACGAGTGCTTTCACCGAACTCTACCATTAGGTAATATCTTCTCCCCCTTACCACAACATACCTCACTTACTAGCTATACCCGTTTTGGAAATGAAATGGTCGCAATGAATCCAAAATTGCTTTCATACAGTTCCACCCGTCATCAATCACCTTGCGCCTACTCCTCGGACTATAGATGATATAACCTTTTTAGAACGAAACGTTAGCTCCCCTAATTGCTGATACCCCATGTTGAAGGTGGATTTTGGGGTTCTCATCATTGTTCTGAAAAATACTGCATAGGACTACGTACCGACGTGCTCACTATCTAATAGTGTAAATCACCCAAGGATATAACACTTCCTCACCTCCTGGACAACCTTTCCCACATATTCGAAGGAACTCGTTACTTATCTATAAGTTGGCAATCTCCTCAAGGAAATTTTCCAACTTAACTCTTCCATCACTAGAATCGTCGGCTTGATACAAAATAATCTGGTTGATCATCTTACCCCAACCGATCTACTACTTACTATTCCTTTCAATGCCGACTTCCACGTATAATTTTTCCCGTTAAGTGATATTTAATGATCTTCTTCTTCTTCTCTCGACGTATACCAAAAGTTTCGACCCTTGCACTTTTCGCCACTTTGTGCACATCTGTACTCTTTATACCTTATTGACATCCTCATTCTATTTACTCTTGACCCTCAACATTTGATTGGTCAGAATTCTACTCCAAATTGTCCATAATAGTTAAATATATGTCTTCTCAAGAGATACCCCCTATTAAATGGATTTCCACTGCCTTTTCACCAAATTCGGACGTACTACACTGATTACACATGATATTCATTAACACATTTTCTTACGACGTTTAATTGCATAAGTAATAATCTCACCCATCTATGTCCCTTCTTCCGGCGATTACTACATTAGCAAACCAAGATGTCTACACCCCTTATAACCCAATCATACGGTTTTATACATTATCTACGCTTCATACGTATTTCAAACTCTTTATTGTCGCTGCATTTACAACGTGTCTATACCACTTGGGCGTTCTCAATCACTTCTGAATTTGAAATCCTAAATCCTTCTTAACCTCAATGCATCCTTTAACTCGAACAAAAACCAAAATTATCAGTACTTCTTCACTAACAACTGGCTCTACTGGCCTTACATCGTATTTTATCCTTGTTAACTTCCCGTTATAACTACTTACTTCCATAATGATCGAGGTATCGAATTCATGGAATAATGGTCAAACATCACCCTACTACCAACCTTACGCCAAGTTTCATGCGTGGGATGTCTCGCAAAGCAAAATCTAAACAAGGAACCCCCCCGATGCACTACTACCTAACATTTTTGGTCATCGCGATCCATTAAACCCTCAATCCATAACCTGTACCCCTATATTCCCATCTCTTAACAACAAAGTTACATCTCCTTTCGCAATTTCACTTAAATAAGGAACTCCTTTAGAAAGACACTTTCTCTTGACATTGATGGTAATCACATTTCATATACATAGTGCAAATATAATCGGGGCTCTCAAAATCCCGTCCCCAGACACACAACTATGAGTTTAAACTCCCAAATCACTAAAGGGTGATAAAACAATACACTCTTCTTATTACGACATCCTGAGCGTTAATTATAATCTCCAACTAAATCTTTTCACTGACTAGTAAACCAATTACATACGGATTATACCAATTAAATCCCTATGCATACCGGGATTAAATATCTGACACTATTATAACTTTTGAAATCTCAATAATATATATATATATATATATATATATATATATATATATATACGTATATACAAAAATACCATTGCGAGCCCGGCCCTCTCGCAGATGGGGCCTCGCCAAAACACAACATTCTACCCCAAGGTAGTAACCTCGATAAACTTGCAATACCAGCACACTATCGGTATAAGCATATTATAAAACCATAATTAGGATAATATCATACTCGTGTAACACAACACTAAAACGAGTAATTTTAATAAAGTATATACCGCTATCAATATCCCCATTCATCCTCCGCAGATGATAATAAAGGTAACCCCACACTACCAGGGAAAATATTCACATAAATAATAAAATTGTCTAAATACTCACTAAACTCGTCTCTCATGCAAATATAGCAACAATAAAAATGTAGTAACTCGTTCGTATCACATACAACACGCATCATTATCTGAGGATATAACTCATACTTCTATTCTGACAATCGTCATGTCTGCTCAAATGGTTCCTGGACTCAACACACCTGTCCGTACCAAACCAAATATTTCAATAACTGTTGCCCTTGCCAGGCACAATACCTTTATCCCTACACTTTCATCGGGAAACATTTATAATGCACGGGTTTCACTCCCCACAAAATACCTCTACGCATACTCCACTTATCTTCGGTCACACTGACCATGTTAAGGTGGTCTTTCTCTCGGACGTTGGTAGTCTCGGCTCTGATGAATACCTCCATTGTTCCCTTAGCTTGATGGACCTAAGGAACACGCTACTAGTTTCCACATCTCCTAATGAAATCACCATCGCTCGGTAATAATTAAGCTATCCGAATCATTTTAACGGGTTCTCCGTTTGGTCTTCCCCTTGTGGTGCTTCTCCAATACCATTTTCCCAGTCTTACTCTATAGAAATTTTTTGATTCTTGCATCTCCCCACCCAAGGAAACGTTTACCTCCAAATTAACACTACGCGACATTATTACCATCTGCATTGACCGTCCAAGCAGAATTCCCCAGAAGAGCTAACAATTCTTCTTGTATGTAAATTCTCCCTTTAATATCCTCTTATCCATTTCACCTACTTCACCCGCTGTAAGGTTCTCTACATAATTAAATTTCTCCTCACAAAGTGACCTCTGTCTGGCGCTCTTGTGTGAGTTCAGAATAACATTCGCCTTTCACCCTAGACATCTGATGAAGGAACTTATGGTCAAACCATACGTGTATGCCTTCTCTTGACGTCACATTCCACTTCTAAGTGTGGCGATTGCCTCTCACCATTGAAACTCCGCTTTTACGAGCCAAGAAAAAATTTACCCTAATTTTTTGTTTTTACTCCCGATTGTCCATACCCCGACATATGTCCAAGCCTTTGGATATATTACGTTCGTTTGGCCAGTACTCTCCATGTCCACATTTCTAGAAATTTCACTGTTGGTTCTCTTCAATGTTTCGCCTAACACTTTCTCTCCCATTCCAACCTTGCTGGGTGAGTCTAAATTGACCCCAGTTCTACTATAGTTGTACCTAGAAGTCACAAGTCGAGCCTTAGCCGTCTTTACCGTCCTGGACTTCCGTGCCATAATATGACTAACTTCACCTACTGTCATCCTTCTTTAATAAATCAAGTAACCTCAACTATCTTTGCCTGACGTACGGCATTGTTCGGCTCACGAACACACTCGAATGCAAATAAGATTCACTATCATATACATCATAGCAGGAGAACGAAATCTCACCAAAGAAATCAACAATCCTAACACATAGCGCTCTATATCAAAGAAAGCTACGCTGGAAGCATAATAAGCCGCACAGATCCTAAAGGACACTAGAACCTGATGCTCTGATACCACCTGTAACACCCCCGTCTAATTAAATATCGAGTAGCTACTCCTTTATTAAATTAATATAGAATATCAAGTTAGTTCAGTCTTAGCATCACTGTGGAAAAACATTTAATCAATTACTAGCCACCTAATATTTAAAAAGAGAGATGTCAAATTTTATTAATTATGTTAACAAATAAACAAGAATTTATTTATAAACCATCAATCGCATAAATAATTTCATATAAATGCTCAACGAGATGAAATCAAATAAGTCTGGAGTAAACACTCCAATAATAAAGATGCCAGAGTAAATAATGTCCCAATACAAGAGTCTGAATTAATAATAAACCAAAAACTGAAATAATGAAAGTCTGCAACTACAACCTCTAAATAAGAATGGGCGACATGCCCTAATGGATACAAATGACTCTGAAGGAATCAAGGATAAAATGAGAGCGTCTACTACAAAGATCCTGTAACTTCCACAGCAGCTACATCACGTCATCAGAATGGAACTCCTATGCTTGGTATCCCTGTGGCTGGGCACCTAAAATGTCTTTACAAAACAAAAATAGATTTGGAGGAAAATGGGTTAGAGCCCGATGTGAAAACAGTTTAAAAGTTTAGCAAGGGTTTAAATTACAATTAAACAACACATATTATAAACACGTTAGTTGCGTACCCTCACATGAGTTTCTTACCTCTTAACTACTGTGCACGCCTAACGTATGCCTTTAACCCATCCTAGTTAAGCCACTATCTAATTAGTTTGTACCACTCTTGCCTTCGCATTCTAACATAGAGTATCTACACGTAACCCCCAAATAATCCATATTTATAACCCATGTTCACATTCATTAAATTACTTATCTCAAGTGTTAATTAAATTCTCATTCTTAACCCATTCAAAATATCTTAGTTATTCACATCTACTAAGCAACACAACTGAACAATCTCAAGGACATGAATACATATCCGTAATAATATCTCATACGAAATTAAGGCACCCCACAAGGATAGAACCTACGATGCTCTCATACTCTGCTATCGAAGCCCGGTACATCACGTATGTGAGGATCACAAGTTCCGAATCATTCATGAACCGTCTAAATACAAATCACACATATTGGAGGCAAACATAGTTCACATATCCATGGGTCATGCACATACCTACGCTCCCATGGTCAGCTGACTTATCAACTCACAAATAAGTCATTCACAGCCCTATGTGAGTAAGGTACCAGTCGAAATCCCCCCGAAGGCACACAAGGATAAGAGGGTCCTTTTCCAAAATAAAACTAACCTCCCGTGATAGCAAGTATGGTAGGTATGTCATACACATAAGAAATCCATACACTAGGCATTCACACAACCTAAGTAATCATATATCAATATAGATGTTCACACATTTCATCTAGTTAGTCTCATACGTAGCAAGTTTACCCCGATCATTACACATAATATACTTTCCGTTTGATAACTCTCTCGCCGTATCAATTTGAGTACTTAAACCTATCTCAAAAGGTTACCAGGTCTCTTATTGGTTTCTAATGTCATCTCAGTACTTGAAACCCCTCTGTTGCTGCCCGTAATCTTATATTATCATTAATTCCAGTTATAGTTTTAATTCTAATGCTTTCTAATCGTACCTCACTCGGTAGACCCTCGTAAGAAATAGCAATCAATTCCATAAGCTATAACATTCTCCGATAAAAAATAAGATCCTACTGACTTTACCTAAGTCCCAAAATGTAATATTAATCACCCTAATAACCAACATCGGCTTTGGAATAATCATTAAACCATAAAAAGATAAACAACTGTAAAAAATCAGAAGGGGTCGATCGATCGAAGAAAAGGGGTCGATCGATGGTTCGATCGATCGACATTCTTGAGTCGATCGATCGATCAGCCCAGAAATTCTTAACAGTTACGGGTTCTCCACTTTTTTACACCTCAAATTATTCATTCTAACGTCCAAAACTCATAACTAAATATACTAATCAACCTACTAACATGCTTACATCATTCCCCACGTTTTAGATTCATCAAATCAACCTATAACATCAATTACTTGAATTAAAATACCCAATTTATATATAAAAACCTAGTTTTCCTATTTCTTCAAGAACATCACAAAATTCAATCAAATTTCATAATTCTCTACCCATAAATCGTAAATTCGTGATTGTTATCATCTCCAACACTTACTACATGCAAGTCCTATCCAGATTATGATTTTAAACCTTTCAAATCCATTCAATTTTCATTTTTCATGATAAATCTTCAAATCTATAAAAACATGTAAACTATATGCTTTAAATCTTTGCAAGATAAATCACTTGCCTATAATATGTTGCTTCTGATTCGTTGATGATGTTAATGGCTGGTTCTCCTCCTTTCTCTGGCCATAATTCCGTCGAAAATGGTGGTGGTGGGTGGTGGTTTTGGTTTGGAAACCCTTTTGCAACTTCCCTCTAACTCACGTAGCCCACTCTCTTGTTTTTAGCTAATAATGGTCCTAATGGCTTTTCTAATAATATACAAATAAACTCTAAATTTCGTGGGTCTTAATTCCTTAATTTTTAAAATCACCAAAATACCCTCTCGGGTTGCCGGTTTGACCTAAAAATGCCCCGGGATCCAAATTGAACCCCCGTCTAGTATTTTCGAACTATCTCGGACCATCCGGATACATTGGCGCACTCAAAATGACCATACGAATTACATAAAATAAAATACTTTTAAATCCATTAAATTGGGTCCTGACACGCGCGTCCCAACTAAATTATCGAAACTGTCGTATTTTTAACTCACGACAATTTTAATAAATTCAATGATCACTTATTACCATAATCACTCAGTAATATTCAACAACATCATAATAACCAAATACTAACTCTCGTCTCGCTAGCATTTAAATCCGAATCAATTTTCCAATTAATAAATCCTAAATTAATTTAATAAATCCCAAATTAAAAGCAATTCCATTTAATTAACCTCATAATCAAAAGCCATAAAAATACAGGGTATTACATTTTCCTTTCTATATTTTTGCAATATTTAATTTTTGTATTTTTCAAAATGATTAAATATATTATGTGTAATTTCTAAATGTTTAACTATTATTCAGTCATTTTTAGAATTATTAATTATATAATTTTTTGTGACTTCAACTAAATTTAAAATATTTTTTTTGACTTCCACATTTTATAAAATATTATTTCAGTTTACACAGAGTTTTAAAAATGCTTATTAAGATGTTCACATATTTTTATAAACTTTTAATATATTTTTATAATGTTTTCGTAGATTTTTTATAAACTTTTTTTTATTAATTTTCATTGTTTTCATATAATTTTTTGAATATATATATATATATATATATATATATATTCAATATTTTCCTATATTTTTTTAATTTATAATATTTTCATTTATAATAAATATTTTCTATTACTTGTAGATTTTTTAAGAATCTTTTTTGTATTTTCTCGATTTTGATATTCTTTTAGTATTTTCCAAATTTTGATAAAGGATATTAATTTTTAGAATTTTAAATTTTTTTATAATTTCTCAATGTTTTAAATATTTTTATAAATTTTCCAAAATTTTAAAATAATTTTATTATTTATGTAATTTTTAAAATGTTTTTAGTCTAGTTCTTAAAAAAATTAAAAATATTCATGTTAGGACAAAAATATCCTCAACTTCCCTCATGTGCATGGCACGTGCCTTATTTTTACTCCAAAAGGTTAATGGTGTTAATGGTGGGAGGTTACCATAGGTCGTTTCGAAAGTTAAAGGGCTTATGTGTAGAAAAAAAGTTTGAGTAGTGAAGCTAATTAACCCTATTATTATTGTTATGATTATCAAAATGGTTAAATTATTCTTATGTATTATTTTATATTCACTTTATAATAATTTACAACAATTTATTGCAATGACACATCATTGAATGCAGTTTAATTCTTTTTTATTCATAACGTACTCGTTTAAGATATCTAAAAGTAAATCTAACTCTTAATTTAATATTGAAAATTGTAAATGAGGAAATAAAACATATTGAATAAACTTGAACAAAGTCTCCTCATTTGCTCTTATAAGCTTATAGAAGTGTGTTGCATAATGCCTCAACTGTCTCGATTTGTGATGAAATTATTGAATATGCATAGTGGGTTGGCAAGGAAAATGAATATTTTCAATTATTTATTCATGGTAATTTCTGACCATGAAATAATTGAATTAACAAGGGAAACATTATAGAAACAATGAGCGCGTATATGTCAGTTATTAGGCATGTGTTGCTTATCAACATTTACTTATCGTGTTGTCTCCCTTCGAAAATTGTTCAAGATCAAATTATAAAATAAACATGTAACCCTTTCAAGTTCAAGTTTTATCTATCATCAAACAATTTAATTTTTGTATAACCACCAACTTGTTTATGTCCAATTGTTAGACGTAAACTCTTTCTTTTCCTCTAATTATGGGATGCCAACTTCTTTTATGATACAAGTACCCTCATTAGAGATTTCCTTCCTTTTTAAAGTTTAAGCAATCAAGAATAGTTTTCCCTTAAAATTAGTCACTAATGTCACATTTAGAGATGCTTTAATAAAACATTCCAGCTAAAAAGGAAACCTAAAGGGAAAAAAATCAATAGATTCTTTCGGTGGCAGTTCTTGCTATCCTTAGAGTGTTACGGACTAGATTGGGATATAGATTAATGCTATATATGGTTCAGAAGAAATATGTTGGCTGGGTTGGAGGAGGTTAAAGATGATGTATGAGGTGGGTTAAGAGTAGGAGATAAGGTTGTAGGATTGGGAAAAGTGAGAAATTAGTGAACGATGTGCATCTAAGACAACCTTAGGACATTAGGATGGAAGGATAATGTTGTCGATTGTCGTAGCGCAAGTTGACTTTATGCATATCTCCACTTTAACAAGTTTCACTAGGATTCATTGGTGGAGTTGCTTTCTTGGGGGGGGGGGGGGGGGGGGGGGGGTCCACCCCAGCATTTAAAAAAATATTAATAAAATATAACGGTAACGTTTTGTTTTAAAGTTGAGGATACAAACATGTAAATTTTACCTTTAAAATTGTAAACATGTAGCAAACTTTGAGACACTCAATTCACTTTCCACTTGTCATTTCACTCTCTTATTCATTTTTAAGCATTTCTCTTTCTCTCTCTATCTGAGATCTTATTTTCTCTCAAGTTCCTTTCTCTCAAAATCTCTCAAACGGCCCTCTCATTGTGAACTTTGGAAGGTAATATTCTTATACATTTAGTTTTTTAGGGATTCTTTATGTTACATTTTTTGTTATTTTTTTATTTTCAACTTAATATAACATGTTACCAGTAGCATATTTTTTCCAATTTAGTAATTGATTGAATTGAATGGCATAGCATATTGACATTAACTTTGAGCACTTACTTCAAGTAATTTTGTTGTTGTTTTATATTAGGGTTTGAATTAACTTTATTGTTATTTAGGTTAGGGTTTGAAGGTAATTGATGTTATATGTAAGATTCGAATTAATTTATTTTGGTTGTTGTTTATGAATTTGCAACTTGAAATGGTGAATGGATAATTTGTACTAATTCTTGAATTTAGATTTGCTTTTGTGGTTTCTATTGAGGTATTTATCCTAAATTTTAGAATTATAATTTTGTTTTCATTTTGACATCATGATAAATGTGAAATAACAAATATTAAGACATTATTTCTTATTTCGGCTATGGAAAATTATTTTATACATTTAAGATCTAACCCTTTATGGTTGGTAACGTTATTTTTTTGTTATTTTTTATTTTAGGTTTGTAACTTATTACTTGTTCGATTTTACTAATGTAACAACCCCCCCTTTTGAAAACGATTAAATTCCATAAATAAATATAAATTGGCAATTTGGAGAATTTCCTAAAATAGTAATTTTTGGGATATTCGAGGATTAAATGATTTTCGAGGGATGTTGTGATTATTTTTGGGACTATATAGGTCGAAATATTTTAATTATATATCGTCGTTGAGTAAAGCGACATGAGGTAAGATTATTAATTGGAAAACCCGCATCTATTTATTTTGAGTTGGAATAGTGATTTGCGGTCAAGTACCTCGGATGGAAATTTCGACTGCGCCGTGAGTCTCGGAATGTCCGAGATAGTCGGAAAAGAGTGTCCGATTGTCGAAAATGAGTTTCGGATAATCTTAGAGGTAAAAGTAACTCGTAATTGGGTAAACGAGTCGTTTTTGGATTTTAAGGGGTTAAACCCTTTTCTTTCTATATAAAGAGAGGGAGAGGGAGAAAAGAGAGAAAGGAAAGAAAGAAAAGAGAGAGAGGAAGGAGAAAGAGGAGGAGAAAATGGAGATTCGGGCCAAACTCCACCGGATTCGACTCGGGATCGTCGGATTTTATCCACGAGGCAAGTGTTTACTTGCTTTATTTATCTTTTTTCATAAATATCTCATACCGTAGTTTGGTATAAACAAACCCTAAAGGTTTTGGGGGGGATTATCGTTGATAAAACGGGTTTTTCGAAGTTAAAACAATTAAACCTCAATAATATTTCAATTTGTGGAACTTAGGTTTTAAATTTAATTGGTGGTTTTGGGTTCTAGGATGTTTAGAACCCTTAATATATGTGTATTTATAGTTGGTTGAGGTTGTAGGACGTTGGGTGAGGCGACAAAAGCTTGGGAGAAGCTTTAATGGCCGAAATCGTCTCGGAGAAGACGATGAATAGTAACCCGTCACTTTAGGGGGCCTTTTTGGCCAGGAAAAGAATCGATTTAGCTTTCGGCCAAAACACGAAAGTTGTAGATCTTTTCGATACGGTCGCGTGGGCATCAACCGCGTATTTTTCTGATTTCTCTACGATTTGATATGATTTTTACAAGATGGCAGCTCGGGGTTGAAATCATCAACTCGGAAATCAAATCGGGAATTGGAAAAATTACGGCTAGAATTAATTGCGTAGATGTTCGGGATAATTTTGGGGGTAGTTTAGAAACTCCAAAAATGAATTTGGGTTGTTGGATAAAAGGAATTGAGGAGATTTAATTCGGGAGACCTGGTGTGACCGGTCGACCGCCCCCCTAAGGCCGGCCGACCGCGTCAAGGAGAAAAGGCCTACTGCTTTGTTTCGTAGGCTTATTTGTAACCCACAGTCGACCGGTACCCTGTTTTCAGCCCAAGATTTTGGAGATTAGGATTATTTCTCCTTTTTGAGTTTAAAGTTTAAGGGCCTTCCAAATTAGAATATTATGGAGGGTTATGTCCTAAGGACTTGAGGAATTGGGAATATATATATATATATATATATGTGTGTGTGTGTGTGTGTGTATTCACTTAGAGTGAATTAGTATAATTGGAGATATCCAAATGAATCCGTGGATGGGATTTTGGTATATATTACTTATTAAAGTAAGAATATACTTTGGGTTTAGTATTATGCATATATGAATGCATGATTATGATTCTTTGAGAGAATCTTTGGGATTATTGGTCATCGATAGATGGTTTGGCAAGTAGGGCCATTATATATATATTCAGGTAGGAATATATGGTATATATATATACTATGTGCTTAAAGTATATATATGAATTAAGATAAATGACTTTTGAAAATGTAAATATAAATGTTTTCAAAATGAAAAGGTAAATGATTTTCTTAATTAATAATGTATGGATACACACCTCTCTAAATCTCTATCATAAGGGAAGTTGCGTGCGTATGGTGAAGCCCCCTGACAAATTAACGCAGGGTGGATATAGTCCTATAGGCCATATGAGCGTTTGTTGTATTTTTCTGCACTGGTTAGGAGATTCCGGGTGTGGTCTTGACTATCCCGCATGAATATGGCCGCTTCCCGACGTCTTGCGATGTAGGATCCCAGGTTGTCTTGATGTTAGGCCCTGGAAGATGATAACCATTTATGGGTGCGCACGGTGGGGAAACCCGGACGGGCGGTCTTAGAACGCGTTATGTTAAAGCAATTCATGATAATGGATTGGCTTTAATTACATTTCCTGGATATAGGAAGGGAAATGGGTTATATGGTTTGGCTTCGGTAACACCTCCCGGATGGAAGAAGGGATGTGGAAGCATATGATATGATCAAAGCATTTTTATGATAATGAAAATGGCTTTGAATACATTTCCTGAATATAAAAAGGGAAATGGGATATTTTGAAACGGGAAAGCATTTTTTATGATAATAAAACTAGCTTTAAAAAGAGATATGATTTGTTAAAGCAATTCATGATAATGAATTGGCTTTTAAATACATTTCCTGGATATGAGAAGGGAAATTGAAAGTTTTGAGAAAAATGAAAAGTATTGATATATACTTTGTATATGAATCCTCAGTCCGGGAGATAGATCCGGAAGTATATGGAAATATGTATATATAAATGGATGAATCGAGTACCGAGGGTCTAATGGATCCCGATGATCGACCTTGCCGTATAGTAGTGTATCGGGGGGGTTCCTTGTTTGGATTTCGCTTTGCGAGACACCCCACGCACGAATATGGCACTGTGTTGAGACTGGGGAGAAGTTTAATCCTTAGTGTTCTAATATTAGTATTTCTTGTGGTATAAATATTTATTTATATATATATTCTGTACTGAGGGACTGGAGGATCTCGACGATCGACCGTGCCGCGTAGTAGTGTATCGGGGGATTCCTTGTTTAGATTTCTCTTCGCGAGACACCCCACGCACGAACATGGCATAGCGTTGAGACTGGGGTGAAGTTTAGCCCTTAGTACATTCCTTGGACTATCTAGGATTGATAGTGGGTTGGTGATAGACTAGTTTAGCAGGATAGCTTGACTAGGATGTTTAGAGGGATGCGCTAGGAGTGCACTGTTAGAAGAGAGGTGAGGGGTATCTCATGGGAGTGCGATACCAAACTTAAATATGAGATAAAACCTTTTTCAAAATAATAAGGCATTTATGCACTTGCTAAATATTTTCAAAACTCGGACTCTGACCCGTTTATCTACTTTTCCTTTCTTTCTATATTATATATATATAGGTGTCCAGACACAGGGACGCCTGGATGGCACTTCCTTCGAGTCAGACGTCAGCTGCAGCAGCTGTGGATGCGTGCAGGATTTTCAGTAGGCGCTTCCATTCTTGTAATCTAGATAGGAGGTATTGTATAAACATTCGGGCCAATGGTCCAACTGCATTTATTTATTCTTTTAGTACATCATTCTATATGGTTGTATATTTTGACCGAGTGTTCGGTTACTTTATTTCATTTACGCATAAACTGTGTGGATGTTTTATTTATTGTTGTTAAAAAGAGTAGTAAAGTTAAAAATTTTGACATCGGCCTAATAGGTTATTAGTAATTAAATGGATTTTCGACAGTGATGCTAAGAATGATCCATATGAGACTCCTGTTTTAATTTAATATTGGAGTGATCGCCCAGTATCTTATTAGGCGGGATGTCACAACTAATTACTTAATATACTTGGATTGCATGACATGGCAAATTGACATTAAATTTGTTTTTTTTGTTAATGTACTAGGTGCATTTGTGTTATTGTATCTAAGATTTTAACAATGAGTTCTAGCTTGCATTACATGACTCCCCGCCTTTTAAAAAGGTTGGGAGACTTTAAATCTCGGTAGAGGGTCCCCATTAGGAAACTCGTTGTTGAAACTGTTAGTGTTCATCGACTCTTTAGGATCTACTTCTGTTAGTTTCTTTAATAAATCCTACTTTTAGGGAGACGTTATTTGTTTCCTAGTCACTTACCACATTAATAGGCATGTATTGTAAAATGTGGCTGCGGTTTATTTATTTTATGTTATTCTTGCCAGGCTATATATAGCTAACCCAGTTGTTTAATTCAGTAACAAAGCATTTTTTTAATCTGCTTGTGTTCACTAGACAAAAACAAATAATTCTTAACATTTAATATCAGAGCTACATCACCGTGGCCTGACTGAAATCAAGAAGCACCATTTTTCTAAGGTGTTTATTGATGAGAATATGGAGATTGAGAGTGGATTTTTACAACTAGTGATCCCGAGATTCAACGATCATTAGGATCACTCATGTATGCTCATGGAGAATTTCATGTGGTCGAAAGAATATTAGAGTGTGGTGGAAGATGGGATTCATGTAGCATCTGAAGGAGTTCTACTCACTGAATCAAAGAAGAAGGTGATTGATGATGCAAGGTTTAAGGATATGAAGGCGAAGAATTACCTCTTTTAGGCTATTTATCGATCGATCCTGGAAACCATGTTGAATAAGGATACATACAAAATCATTTGGGATTCATTGAAGCAGAAGTAAGGGAATAACACGAGTGCAGTGAGTGCAAAGGAAAGTTATCCAAAAGGAGTTTGAGATATTAAACATAAAGGTGGGAGATTCCTGTGAACGAGTACTTTTCTCGTACTCTTATTGTGGTCAATAAGTTGAGAGGGACAATAAGAGAAATATGGACGATGTAGGAGTCCTCGAGAAGATTCTGATATCCATGACTTCAAGTATGATTACTTGGTAAGTTCTATTAAATAATCAAATTATTTAGATTCTCTTACCATTGATGAGTTACAAAGTATCCTTCTAGAATGTGAGAAACTAAATCTCATGCTGTGGAAAAGCAAGCATTGAATATTAATTTTGAAGATTATGTGGGAGAAATAGGACAAGGTTGTGGCATTATTCGAGGATGTGGAAGAGGATAATGCAAGCATAACTTTGACAAATCCACTATTGAATGATATAATTGTCATAATCTTGGACATTTTCAGTATGAATGTCCAAAGAAAGAGACAGAGGTAAGAGCAAACTGTGTGGAAGGTAGTGAAGAAATGTTGTTGTCAGCGTACATGAATGATAAGGATGGAAATAAAGAATAATTGTGCTTTATTGACTTTGGATGTAGCAATCACATGTGTGGTAAGAGGGAATTTTTCTCAAATTTTGAAGAAAATTTGAAGGAGAAAGTGAAACTGGGAGATAATTCACATATGGATGTGATGGGTAAAGGTGATGTGTGAATATTGGGGAATGGTGTTATATATATTAATACTAGCGTATTCTACTTTCCATGATTAAATAATAGCGTGATAAGCAATTGTCAGCAAGCTGAGAAGGGACTTGCAATTCTCATACAACAAGGAACATGGAAATTTATCACCCTGAGAGAGGACTAATTATGGAGACTACAATGTCCTTGAATCGAATGTTCAAGTTATTTTATCCTACACAACGGAACCAAGAAGCTTGTTTCTATTCTTTCATGAAAGATTGCCTGGTGGAGAAGCAACAGAAAGATCCATTTCCCATAAAAGTCACATGGAGAGCTTCTCATATTCTTGAACTAGTGCATGCCGATATATGTGGACCAATCAGCCCTATGTCCAATAGCAACAAAAGGTACATGATCATTTTTATTGATGACTATATACATAAAGTTTGGATTTATTTCTTAGCTGAAAAGTTAGAAGCATATATAACTTTCAAGAAATATAAGAATCGTGTTGAAAAAGATACAGGTTCGAGTATAAAAGGTGTTCGTACAGATCATGGGGATGAGTTCACATTTTTAATTCACTAATTTTTGTAGTGAGAATGGTATTCGAAGGCAACTAATAGTGGTATACACTCCTTAACAAAATGGTGTTGCAGAGGGAAAGAACCGAATTATCATAAATATGTTTCGAAGTATGATTTGAGGGAAGAAGATTCCCAAAACATTCTAGCCTAAAGTTGGGAATTGGACCGTTTATGTTCTCAGTAGGATTCTAATTGAAGTGAAGAACAAAACTCCAGGAGAAGTTTAGAGAGGATTCAAATCATTAGCGGCTCACTTCAGGTTGTTTGGGTGTGTATCTGATTATAGAAGGACGAAGCTTAATGACAAGAGTGTAAGATGTACTTTACCTGGAATCAATGACGAGTTAAAGTCATATAGGTTGTATGATCCCATTTCTCTAAAGATTATAGTAAGTTAAGATGTGGTGTTTAAAGAAGATAGCAACTGGGATTGGGGCAAAAAACATGGGGGAGTTATTTTGGCTACTTGAATTGGGGAGATAGTGACAAAGAACCAGATTCAACTACTAGAAATGGAGTTGAAGCTGAAACTGACGAATATAATAGTACTGAGAAAAGTGAAATCAGTGTCTCGAATGGGTTAAATGGTGGAAATTCATCTAGTTCAAGTGAAGGACCTTCACTTGAATCTCGTAAACAAAGGGTAAGTAGGAAACCAAATTAGATGGGAAATTATATAAGTAGTGAAGCTTTATATGAGGAAGAAAATATGTCATATTTATCCATGTTTGCAACTAGTGATCCAGTTTTATTTGAAGAATCAACAAAAGATGGAAAGTGGAGAGCAACGATGGATGTTGAGATCAAAGCTTTAACAAAAAATGATACTTGGGAATTGATGGATATGCCTACTGGGGCAATGAAGGTTGGTGTGAAACAGGTGTATAAGACGAAGCTTAGTGAAATGGTGAGGTGGAGAAGTAAAAAGCTCGTTTGGTTTCAAATGTTTACACTTAAAAGCATGGCATGGATTGCAGTGAGGTTTTTTCATCTTTAGCACGTTTGGAGATAGTTTAACTAGTAGTTTCTCTTGAAGCTCATAAATAGTGGATGATTTTCTAGTTAGATGTAAATTTATCCTTACTCCATCGAGAAGTTAGTGAAGAGGTTTTTGTCGAGCAACCTCCTGGTTATCAGAAGAAAGGTGATGAACATAAATTATACAGGTTAAAGAAATTTTTATACGAACTAAAATAAGCTCTGTGAGCTTAGTATAGTCAGAAAGATTCATATTTTATGAAGCAGTGATTCGATAAGTGCCCTTATGAGCATACTTTGTTCATCAAAGTAGCATAAGGAGGTAAATTTCTAATTGTTTGTCACTATGTTGATGGCTTAATTTTTATGGGCAATAATGAGCATATGTTTGTGGAATTTAAACATTCTATGATACAAGAGTTTGACATGATAGAATGTGGAAAAATGATATATTTCCTTGGTATTGAAGTAATGCAAAGAGTGAAAAGTATTTTTATCTGTCAAAGGAGGTATATGCAAGAGGTGTTGAAAAGGTTTGATATGGATAAATGCAATTCAGTTCATAATCCAATTGTTCCAGGTTGGAAACTCATTAGAGATAAGAGTGAAATAAGGGTGGATAGTAGTCTATACACGTAATTAGTTGGGATTATAATGTTTTTTACTGATACTCGACCCGAAAATATAATTTTGGTGAGTCTTTTGAGTAGGTATATGGATCATCATATATATCTTCATCTTCAGGACACTAAGAGAGTAACGAGATATCTGAAAAGGACCTCAGATTTTAGGATAATTTTAAGGAAGAAAGGAGATGAGAAGTTAGTTACCTATACAGTTAATGACTATGCTGGAGATTTGGATGATAGAAAGAGTACTTGTGGTTATGTTTTTTCTATTAAGTTCAGGGGCACTTTCTTGATCATGGAAGAAACAACCAATAGTCACCTTGTCCACCACTGAAGCTGAGTTCGTTACAGCAACTTTATGTGCTTGTCAATGAGTTTGGGTAAGGACGATTTTGAAGAGTTTTAATCATTCCCAAAGTGGTAGTACAATAGTTTTTTGTGACAATAACTCAACTATTTATCTTTAAAATAATCCTATATTACATGGTCAAATCAAGCTTATAGATGTCAGTTTTCATTTCCTTTGAGAACTTACTAAAGATGGACATGTAAGGTTAGTCCATTATCACACTCAAGAACGGGTTACAAACATGACAGCCAAGCTTTTGAAGCTTGATATGTCTGTGACACTGAGAGGTCTGTTTGGAGTCTGCACAGATCAAAGTATAAGCTGAATGAAACTGGTATTTAGTTTAATGTTAAAACGGTCAATGTTGAACGAGTCTTTAGGATCTGCTTTCGTTACTTGCTTTAACAAATCTTATTATTTAGGTGGAAGTTATTGGTTTCCTAGTCTCTTACTGTGTTAATAGGCATGTATTGTAAAGCGTGGACTGCAGTTTATTTCTTATTTGCTATTCTTATAAGGCTATATATAGCCAACTCGGTTGTTTAATTCATTAATAAAAAGCATTCTCCTTACTTGCTTGGGTTCACTAGACAAAAATAGAGAGTTTTTAACACTCATTTTCTTTCTTCATAAATAAAAATTACTTTTGTTGGGATTTATTCCTATCTAGATTTACTTTTAAAAATGTGTAAATGAATATGCAAAGCCACTGTTGGGAAAGGATATAACAAATCAATTACACCATGTCACAAAGTTTAAAATTATTCTTTCAAGGGTTACCTTACCTGTATAAGGGATATCAATGTCTTTACTTAATCTATCAAATATCCAATACATTAAACTCTCCTCTACACCGCACATATCCCACTCCATCCCCCCGAAAACTTTGGAGGTTGAAAGCTAAACAGGCCCAAATCGGCCAATCACGTATTATTTTTTTGGTTCCCAAAACCCCACCATCGTCTCTTAATCCCTGAAGGTACACATGATGTGTCATTTTCACACTATCAACAACTATTCTCAACCTTCCTTGATCACCCTTTATAGGAGAAAAATACTCATCTCTGTAATACCCCGTATTTCTGAATATTCCAAATAATTCTATTTAATTAGATTGGAGAATTAAATGAGAAAATTACGGCTTAATTTAAATTACGTAAGAGTAGTAATTTAAAGAGTTTTATTTAAAAATTGTAATTATGGAATATTAATCGAGAGATAGATACCGGTTTATATTGCCTCATTTTATTTACTTAGTGCGAGTGGTAAATAGTTACTTAACGCGTGTAGACCGTGTTGGAATGAGAACAAGTAATATTTTTTAAGTGACTCAAATGATAATTTAGAGGTCACCGATGAGTCCGGAAGGGTCAAATTAGTCAAAATAGTATACCCGGGGGTACTAGTTGAGTCCCGGGATAATTTTGGACTAAACCGAGACCGTTCGGGGGCGTTTTGGTCTTTTAACATAAGAGGGTATGGAGACCTACGAAATTGAGAGTTTTATATCAGCCGTATGATAGAGGAATTAGGGTTAGAACACCCATGACAACACCAATACCATTTGAGAGAAGAGAGGCACAACTTTCTAAGGCAAAAGGAAGAATTGGGAAGGATTCAAAGGGATTTTCACTATCAACTTGTTGGGGAAGAAGGATTGAAGGATGAAGATCATCAATCATCAACAACAACCACGAAATCAAACCCTACTGATCATAAGGCAAGTTGTTTATTGCAAAAATTATAAAGTTATAATACCCATGTGTGGGGTTTTTGAATAGTGTTGTTTAAATCATAATTTTGATTGGAGAAAGATGATATTTATACATGTTGGGATAGGAATCGCATGTCCAATGATTTACCTTATGTAGAGGATTAAGATTCAGATTAGACTTGATGATTTTTCAGATTAAAATCTAGATTTTGAATGATAATATGGGAAGAACACCATAACTAGGGTTTCAAGAAATTATGGATTTTAATTCATTATTTCTTTAAAGTAATTGGAGTTTTGATGTATTTGACACGTTAGAAACTGTCCTAGTATATGTGGAAATATGTTAGGATCATTGAGTCAAAGTTTGGTGGACTATAATGGAGTTTGAAGGTTTGTCAATGGAGGAAAAATCTTAACGAAGAAGACAACTGCGTCTGTCCCTGTTCGATCGATCGATCGATCTCGAACTATCGATCGATCGACTATGTCGATCGATCGAACCCAGCCGTCGGTCGATCGACGCAAGCTGTTTCCCAAAAATTTTGTGTTTAATTCTTCGTTGAGTTCGGGAATGAATGAGTATTCTAAGATTTACATTATACTTATATGGGAGTGAGAATAAGACCAGTAGGTATATTGTTGAGGTCCGATAAGGCCATTGGGTGTAGGGCTTGGATTACGGACCGAGGAGAATAATCCGATTTAGTAGAGTATCGGGGATTTCGAAAATTGAGTTACGGGGCGATGTAAATTCAATTTAAGTAATAGACCAGTAGGGTAAGAAATAACTACTGAAATTATATGTAAGGGGTAACTAGGACCCTTAGAGTTGTGTGAATACTCAAATAAATACGATTAATAAGATAAATCGTAAAGCGAATATTGTACGGTAGATATATGAGATTAAAATATTATGTACGTATATGATTAATAGGTCGGGCGTGAACCTACTGAATTATGTGATCTTTTAGGTAGAGAGATTATACCTAAATTAATTATGTTAGGGTCGATGAGACATTCCGAACTAACATAAAGTTATTATATGTTTGGGGTCGATGAGAAATGCCGAACCAAACTTTGAACTGGTGTCGCGATGAGAGAGTCCCGAACCAGAATATGTGTGTATATATATATTTTTAAAAATAGTTGGGGTCGATGGATAATTCCGAACCAACTCTCACTTGGGGTCGATGAATCATTCCAAACCAAGAGATCTTTATTTGTGTATATAAATAATTGGGGTCGATGTATCATTCCGAACCAATTCTTACTTGGGGTCGATGAATCATTCCGAACCAAGAGTCCTTTACATGTATAAAAAGGGCAAAATAGCAATGACTGATATTTAGTATATATTGTGTGTGAAATATATATACTTGATGATATCCTACTTCCGTGTATTAGTAGATTGATACATATTATGTATTTAAAGATACATACTGAATTGGTAAGTTAAGTAGTGAAACTTAATTACTAAATGCACCTTTAGATAGAGAAAATCTATTTAGTAATTTAAGTAGTGAAACTTAATTACATAAGTGGGAAGTCAACAATTGTGAGAATTGTAGTAATTTTAGTAGTGAAACTAAATGGGAAGTCTTGAAAAATAACATAGATGAAATGTTACTTGAGAATTAATTAACATACGCGAGATGTTATTGAAACGGTTGTACTGTATCGGCGGTACTGGAACTTGGGTACAGATAAGTTCAGTTGACTACTTTGGTTTTAGTTAGCTTGGGAGGTATGGCTAGATAAACTAAGTGTAGAACGTTAGGTGTGAACAAAAGATGAGGGGTGAGTAACTCAAGAGAGTGTACGAGAACCTAACATGTGTAATCAATAACCGCATTTTATATTGTGATAAACACTTGCTAAATATTTTCAAAATGTTTTGAGTACTAACTCTTGCTATAAAATATTTTCAAAACCTTTTAGGTGTCCAGCCACAGGGATGCCATGTATGATGATTCCATTCCAGAGACTCGGAGTTGTAGCACAGTGGATGCTTACAGGATTTTGACTAGACAATATCTCCCATTCAGATCTAGTACAGGATCTCACACTCTTCTATGCATGGACTTGTGGTCCGGTATTAGTCTCAGATGTTAGTTTCAGACTAGTGGTTATTCTATTGTTGTTTGGGATTTTTAGCCGATGGTTTATTCGGTAATACTTTTGTTATGTTGTACTTTTATTTTGTTGTTTGAATTATAGTACATGATTGTTTGTACTTTGTTCCACATGGTTGATTTATCTGTTTTAAGAAAGATAAAATTTGGCACCGATCTAATTTTACTTAGAGGATTAGTAATTAAAAAGTTTTCGACAGTGATGCTAAGAATGAACCATTTGAGAAACCTGTTTTAATTTAATAAAGGCCTGATCACCCGATGTTTAATTAGGCGGGGTGTCACAGATGGTATCAGAGCATCAGGTTCTAGTGTCCATAGGATCTGTACGGCTTACTACGTTTTCAGCGTATCGTTTGATTGATATAGAGCCCTATCTTAGGATTATTGTACTCCTCTACGTACGTAGTTTACGTTCTCCTGCTATTTAGTAGATGTAGTTTTATACATACGAGTTCGATTGGGCATGGTACGTCGAACATGGAGGTAGGACCAGCATTGGCGTTAGAAGGACTGCAGGAGGGAGGAGCTCCGCATAAAGCATGGGGTGTTCGAAGATGGTAATTATAGGAGAGATGACCATTGTTGAGGTCACTCCTACTGTGTAATGGAAGTAGATGCCACAAGGGTTGTTGAGGCATTGTAGGCATTTTCCAAGTATCGCGACAGCAAAGAGGGATGCTAATCTAGACCGCCCAATGCAGTGATAATGGGAGTAGGTCTGAAGAAAAATTTGATGAGAACGAGCCGTAAAAATGTGATAAAACGGCGACTGTGCATGTTAACCAATGGAAGTAGTATGTCCAGAGGTTTTGGCATTTAGGGTGGAGTAGAAATACTCAGAAGTGAAAATTTGAGTAAATTTTTAGGCAACGTGGCGGGGATACCAATCACCGCATCCGGACCGAGGGTCCGTATACAAATGGAGAGACCTTACGCATAGTTTAACCGCAAAGTTCTCCAATGATGATTCAGAAGCGAAGGGAATGTGAATATATAAACCTCTCACGTGAAAGCCTGGTAGAGGCCAATCGTGAGAGAGAAATTTATCCATTGGGATGAACTTGTACCGATGAGATAGGTATAAGGAAAAAAAAGAGCCCTTGAGAGAATGGACTCTCGAGTTGTAATTCGTAATTTTTGGTAAAACTCTTCTTGAATGACTTATGTATATGAAGACAGTATGGTACTTCTTACAAGGATGAGGTAAATACTCCTAGGTGGGCGGAGCTAAGGGAGTTTAGGGATTTAGTCAAAGAGTAAGACTGAAAGAGATGGGGATGGTGCAAGCCATAAGTGGAAACCCACTAGAGGATTTAATGATTAGATTCTAAGTCGGGACTGTTAAGCCCCATAGTGCGTTCCTCTTGGTCAGCAGAACTAAGGGAACCAGGATGATAGTGCTCAAAATTGAGGCTACCAAGTCCGAGAGGAGGGATACCCCAAACCGGTCAGTGCGGCATGGAGTAAAGGGAATTTTTGAAAAGATATCTAGTGTGGTTGTAGGGCCACGCGTTTTATTTTAGCTTGAAGTTATTTGAAGAAATAATAACTCCGTTAAGCTTTGCATTCCGGAGAGGACAAGCTTGTTATGTCCGGAAACCATCTAAACCACCAGAGCGATGGATAAGAAAGTATAGGGGTTTTAGCCTCGAGTGAATGGAGTATATGACGATTCCTCACCTGAAAAAGGGTCGAGTTGTCATTATTCATCAATATGTGAGAGACTTCGGAGATTATGAACATCTCATAGTAATTGATTTCGGTGTGTGGGAACCTAAATGATGTGAGTCAAGGTATGTAGTATGACCGCTGAGCGGAGAGATCAAGCTCGCCGGTGTAATTAGTGCTAAAGACTTAGTGATAGTATAAGCGCGGTGCCACTTGACTCCTTTAGAAATATTGGAGAATGGTTGCATATATTGTCGAGGAATCGAATTTGAGCATCTCGACTATGTGTTGTTCCGATAATGCTTAGTAAGAATACATGGGGAGAAGTCCCTTGTTTAAGTTCGGTTGTGAAAGGGAATACGACTGAATTTTTATGCACGTCAGGAGAAGAGACATTGTTAGATGCTAGGGCATCAGTGGAGCCGGTAGTGTTGTGGAGAAACACTGAAAGGCTTACCTCACCACGAAGGGATAAGTAGGACTTTGTGGGCAAGGATTTGATTTTTGGTCTATAGGGTATTGAGAATACCCACAAGATTGTAGTCACGTCGTGTAGACTAGGCTAGAGTTGAAGAAAAGCATGTTATGGGTGCGACATTTGCAATGTTTTTGCAAATGTACCCGGAGAAAAGGGTGTATGGGCTCCCTAATCAATAGGATTCCTTAGACATCCAAGATAGAGGGATGCGGAAAATTATTGTGTACACCGGTGGGGAAATTAGAAGACAAGTCGTATCGATGAAATGGGTTGAACGTTATGGGAGATAGACGATGATCCAAGATTATATGTGCTGAGAGATCCAGTACACCCTATGGGATGAAAGTTGATGGGAAACCGTTCAAAGGTTATCTCTTGATATGGGAGACCTAACTGTGGTGAAGAAGTAGCGCAAGGTGCTACTTGACTGAGTGTTGTGAGTGACTTACGTGTTACTAAAATGTTGATTCTTATAAAGTAACCAACCCAAAAAGTGCGCCAATTGCGAAGAGTGCACGGATTGTAAAGTATAATAAACCCGGAGAGAAAGGGGAATAGAGTACCACTTGAGGAAACATGACGTAAGTGGGAAGCGGTGTTGAGGAGAGACATAGTGAGATTGTCTCCAGATACACCTCTAGTTAATAGACAAGATAGACTCAAAATGAACAACCGGAATGTGGTAGTGAACCCACATTTCCAATGATGGAATGAGGAGACAGACTTATAAATTATTGATGGGTTGTGAACATCATAATTAAGCCAACATTTCGTTGGGGGTAACGAAATGGGGTGACCGGGATGGATTAGTATGTAGTTGAAAAGGGAGAGTGCACTGTGCCGCTCTACATGATTGTGAATCAGGATGAAATCCTAAAATTCCACCCTGTGAGAGATGGTCAGGAAGGAATAGAGATAAAGTTTTATTTTGAGTACGTTGTGTTACCTACGACTCAATGTTAGTGAGAAAGAATGATGATACGCCCTTATGATAATGGAATTTTGGAGAAGCCCACTGATCAATTCATAGGTTGAATGTATGCCTATAAGAGCATATTTATAGGTAGAGTGAGTGCCTATATGGACTGTACATGAGGATTAGGTTCGTGGGTACCGATTACGAACAATACATGTACTTTGAGGTGTGGTTCGAGGAGACATTTCGAACTTTTAGTCCTTAATGCGTGATATGAGAAAATTCTATTGGAGTGTGGCATTTTAAGGTATATGAAATGTGAAATATATGGCTCGCAAATTGTCTACTCATGTGCGATGAGATATATATACATATATTGGTGCTCGAGATGTGATCCCGAGACAAGTAATTAATAACTATTGGTGATCGAGGTGGAATTCCGAGCCAATGACCCCAAAAGTGTTATAGAAGGGGGGTGATTATAAAATAAGTGTTGATAGTATATGTTATGTGTACAATATATATATACCTATTGATTTTTCTACTTATGTGCGATAGTAAGTGTGCTAATCTCTGTATTGGGGTCGATGATGTTCCGGACCAATACATGAGGAATCGATTTGGGGTCGATGATTTTTCCGAACCAAATCGATGATAAATATTGGTATCGACGGAAGGGCTGAACCGACATGTGCATTACATTTACCTTGGGGTCGATGGATTCCCGGACCAATGTAAATGATAGGATTATTGGGGCCGATGATTTATGCCGGACCAATTTTCCTTAAAGTATATATTGTATGTGAAATATATACCTTATAATATTCTACTTATGAGTGATAGTAGACACTTAGATGTTATATAGAGATATACATCAAATGGGTAAATTAAGTAGGGAGAAACTTAATTTCAAGAATTAACGTTGGATTGGGAAAATCTATGGAGAAATTAATTAATGAGACTTAATTATGATATAGGCGGCATGGGTAACATGTAATAAGAATTTATAATGAAGCAAGTCATGTACTTGGGGCGACCGTTAGGATGTTATGATTTAGTATTGGGTATTAGAGGATGCAATTATACTTAAGGTCCTTAGCCTTAATACCAGCCTTATCCTAATTTCGAGGATGAAATTCCTTTGCAAGGGGGGAAGTATGTAATACCCCGTATTTCTGAATATTCCAAATAATTCTATTTAATTAGATTAGAGAATTAAATGAGAAAATTACGGCTTAATTTAAATTACGTAAGAGTAGTAATTTAAAGAGTTTTATTTAAAAATTGTAATTATGGAATATTAATCGAGAGATAGATACCGGTTTATATTGCCTCATTTTATTTACTTAGTGCGAGTGATAAATAGTTACTTAACGCGTGTAGACCGTGTTGGGGTGAGAACGAGTAATATTTTTTAAGTGACTCAAATGATAATTTAGAGGTCACCGATGAGTCCGGAAGGGTCAAATTAGTCAAAATAGTATACCCGGGGGTACTAGTTGAATCCCGGGATAATTTTGGACTAAATCGAGACCGTTCAGGGGCGTTTTGGTCTTTTAACATAAGAGGGTATGGAGACCTACGAAATTGAGAGTTTTATATCAGCCGTATGATAGAGGAATTAGGGTTAGAACACCCATGACAACACCAATACCATTAGAGAGAAGAGAGACACAACTTTCTAAGGCAAAAGGAAGAATTGGGAAGGATTCAAAGGGATTTTCACTATCAACTTGTTGGGGAAGAAGGATTGAAGGATGAAGATCATCAATCATCAACAACAACCTCAAAATCAAACCCTACTGATCATAAGGCAAGTTGTTTATTGCAAAAATTATAAAGTTATAATACCCATGTGTAGGGTTTTTGAATAGTGTTGTTTAAATCATTATTTTGATTGGAGAAAGATGATATTTATACATGTTGGGATAGGAATCGCATGTAGAATGATTTACCTTATGTACAGGATTAAGATTCAGATTAGACTTGATGATTTTTCGGATTAAAATCTAGATTTTGAATGATAATATGGGAAGAACACCATAACTAGGGTTTCAAGAAATTCTGGATTTTAATTCATTATTTCTTTAGAGTAATTGGAGTTTTGATGTATTTGAAACGTTAGAAACTGTCCTAGTATATGTGGAAATATGTTAGGATCATTGGGTCAAAGTTTGGTGGACTATAATGGAGTTTGAAGGTTTGTTAATGGAGGAAAAATCTTAACGAAGAAGACAACTGCGTCTGTCCCTGTTCGATCGATCGATCAATCTCGAACTATCGGGTCGATCGATCGAACCCATCCGTCGATCGATCGACGCAAGCTGTTTCCCAAAAATTTTGTGTTTAATTCTTCGTTGAGTTCGGTAATGAATGAGTATTCTAAGATTTACATTATACTTATATGGGAGTGAGAATAAGACTAGTAGGTATATTATTGAGGTCCGATAAGGCCATTGGGTGTAGGGCTTGGATTACGGACCGAGGAGAATAATCCGATTTAGTAGAGTATCGGGGATTTCGGAAATTGAGTTACGGGGCGAAGTAAATTCAATTTAAGTAATAGACCAGTAGGGTAAGAAATAACTACTGAATTATATGTAAGGGGTAACTAGGACCCTTAGAGGTGTGTGAATACTCAAATAAATACGATTAATGAGATAAATCGTAAAGCGAATATTGTACGGTAGATATATGAGATTAAAATATTACGTACGTATATGATTAATATTTCGGGCGTGTACCTACTGAATTATGTGATATTTTAGGTAGAGAGATTATACCTAAATTAATTATGTTAGGGTCGATGAGACATTCCAAACTAACATAAAGTTATTCTATGTTTGGGGTCGATGAGAAATGCCGAACCAAACTTTGAACTGGTGTCACGATTTGAGAGTCCCGAACCAGAATATGTCTATATATATATATTTTTAAAAATAGTTGGGGTCGATGGATAATTCCGAACCAACTCTCACTTGGGGTCGATGAATCATTCCGAACCAAGAGATCTTTATTTGTGTATATAAATAATTGGGGTCGATGTATCATTCCGAACCAATTCTTACTTGGGGTCGATGAATCATTCCGAACCAAGAGTCCTTTACGTGTATAAAAAGGGCAAAATAGCAATGACTGATATTTAGTATATATTGTGTGTGAAATATATATACTTGATGATATCCTACTTCCGTGTGTTAGTAGATTAATACATATTATGTATTTAAAGATACATACTGAATTGGTAAGTTAAGTAGTGAAACTTAATTACTAAATGCACCTTTAGATAGAGAAAATCTATTTAGTAATTTAAGTAGTGAAACTTAATTACATAAGTGGGAAGTCAACAATTGTGAGAATTGTAGTAATTTTAGTAGTGAAACTAAATGGGAAGTCTTGAAAAATAACATAGATGAAATGTTACTTGAGAATTAATTAACATACGCGAGATGTTAGTGAAACGGTTGTACTGTATCGGCGGTACTGGAACTTGGGTACAGATAAGTTCAGTTGACTACTTTGGTTTTAGTTAGCTTGGGAGGTATGGCTAGATAAACTAAGTGTAGAACGTTAGGTGTGCACAAAAGATGAGGGGTGAGTAACTCAAGAGAGTGTACGAGAACCTAACATGTGTAATCAAAAACTGCATTTTATATTGTGATAAACGCTTGCTAAATATTTTCAAAATGTTTTGAGTACTAACTCTTGCTATAAAATATTTTCAAAACCTTTTAGGTGTCCAGCCACAGGGATGCCATGTATGATGATTCCATTCCAGAGACTCGGAGCTGTAGCACAGTGGATGCTTACAGGATTTTGACTAGACGATATCTCCCATTCAAATCTAGTACAGGATCTCACACTCTTCTATGCATGGACTTATGGTCCGGTATTAGTCTCAGATGTTAGTTTCAGACTAGTGGTTATTCTATTGTTGTTTGGGATTTTTAGCCGATGGTTTATTCGGTAATACTTTTGTGATGTTGTACTTTTATTTTGTTTTTTGAATTATAGTACATGATTGTTTGTACTTTGTTCCACATGGTTGATTTATCTGTTTTAAGAAAGATAAAATTTGGCACCGGTCTAATTTTACTTAGGGGATTCGTAATTAAAAAGTTTTCGACAGTGATGCTAAGAATGAACCATTTGAGAAACCTGTTTTAATTTAATAAAGGCCTGATAACCCGATGTTTAATTAGGCGGGGTGTCACAATCTCCACAATTTGAACCGCCCTCTGTTTACACTTCTCCCAATTATCGAGCCTCAGCCAGTAGGCTCATTGTAAGAGCACGTTTTATAATTGCTCAAGTTAGATTTTATTTGGATTCTCTCGTTACAGACCATTGCACCTTCATGACTATTTCTAAGTATTTGAATGCAAGAAGTTGATGAGATTTTGGAAGATTGAATATTATTCGTCTTAACATCATTCTGAAGTGGTATGAAGTGGTTCGGTAAAGTCTTTGCTTATCCAGGTGATTTTTAAATTAGAGTTTACTTTAAAGGTTTTTCCAAAAGTTTAAAATAAATTTTGATGACATGTAAGAATGAGATTCACAGGTCATTCGAACAAGTTACAACAGTGTTGCTAGAACGAGATTCCATTGTTCAAACGAAATATGGGAGGATACCTTTTGTTCAGTTCTAGAATGCCATTCGATGTTTCTTTGGAAGTCGTTCAAACGAGATTGGGTACATCATTAGAATGAGGTTCCCTTGTTCGAATGAGATAATTTTTTGTCAAGCACTGGAATGTCATTCGAAGTTACGTTGGAAACTTGATCGAACAAAAATGGTACGTCGTTCGAACAAGGTACCTGGTCGTTAGAAAGAGCGTGCAAGTTTTAATTTTTTTAGTTAAATCTGATCGAAATTTCTAATGCTTATCCTTTTGCAACCAACTTCCTTATAAATGGATATGCTGGATTAGAATTTTAAAGAACTCTTTTTAACACTTTTCCATGCCATTTTAGAGTTCCTTTTTTTTTATCAAACTCTGCCATTTTTCTTCCAAACCCGTTGCAAAATTTGGAGATCACTTTACCAAATCAACAAGAACATAATTCTATGCTCATGAACCATTGTAGATTTCATCTCTACTACTGATTTGTGGAGAAAAGGCTCTACTACTGAAGAAGAAGGTTGATCAGTGGATAGCAAGGAAAGACTTCTTCCTGTAGACGGTGTTGAACTGTGCCATTGTTGTATAAGACTTGAATAAGTGCACATTATACTTAGTGAGCTAAGTAGCCTGTAAGTCATCTAGTGTATGTCAATTCTTGTACATTGTTGAAATAGAGGTTGTGCCCGAAAGGAACTTTTCCTTACTTCTTCACATGTTTACTTGTTTGGTTTGGCTTAATTAATTTGGACTTCATCATTGCGTGCACACTAAATTAATTCAAGACAAAATCTTCTATAATTTGAATTGGTGTGTGTTTGGCCTAAGATACGAATCAATCCATAGAATTCGCATTCTCAAATTGGTATCAGAGCAGGTTGCAATAAAATAATATGTGATCTTTTTTATAAAAAAAAATTGTATATCAATGTTTTTTTAAATTGGTGATCTTTAAAATTTTGGACTTTATGGATAATTTGTACAATACGATGCATATTTTTATGGGTTAAATTATGCGTATTGGAAAACTAGGATGAGGTTTGCCTTAAAATATATTAATGAAAGAGTCTGTCTTGTTTGTGAAATTGGGTGGACACCACCCACAGTGACCAATGCCAATGTAATAGGTCCAAAACTTGTCTCTTCTTGGAAAGAAGATGATTTCAAATGGTGTAATTTTAACTTGCGGGTTTTAAGTGCTATTTCTGGAGCTATCATCCCTGATGAGTTCCACCACATCATGACTTTCACCATGTCTAAAGAAGCTTGGGATACCCTCCATCTCACTCACGAGCATATCAATGCTGTAAAAATTTCTAAGCTACAAAATCTCACCACACAGTTTGAGACTATTACCATGCCAGAGTCTGAGTCATTTGATGAATTTTATGCACAATTGTCTGATATCATTAAATCTAGTTTCAATTTAGGTGAGAAATTTTTTTAGATGCGTGTAGTTAAAAAGATCTTGATACCACTTCCGGTCTATTTTATTCCTAAGGTTACTGTGCTTAATTCAATAGGAATATTAGGTATGCTTACATTAGAAGAACTCATAAAAGACCTTTAAACCTATAAGATCGACATGTTTCCCAAAACTATTAAACCTAAGTAAAAGGTAATTGCATTAAAAGCTCGATTTAAAAGGAAAAAGGAAGTGTCGCCTGACTTCGAGTAAATTCTTGATCTGGATTATTTAGCCCTTTTTGCAAAAAAATTCAAAAAAATTCTCAAACTTAGAAAAGAAAATATTTCCAAAGAAAATAAGAGTTTTGAGAAAGACGACATAAATCAGGTAAGAAATTTTTTGAAAAAGAAATAAAATATTACCTAAAGAAAGATGAAGATAGATGTTATGAGTGCGAGGGTAAGGGTCACAAAGCTCACGAATGTGCTACGAGATTAAAGAGACAAGGCAAAGGAAAAGTTGCATTCAATGCCACGCTTTGTGAAAGAGATGTCGAGTCAGTGGATTCCAAGGACGAATCATTGTGTGGACATAACTTCACTGCGTTCAGTCATGTTAGTACATCTAGTGCACCTCACGTCGAGGAGGAAGCTGTTAAACATGATGACCTCTATAACGAGTCTAGTCATTTCGAAGAAAGTGATGGAGATGACGCTTTGAGTGAGTAAGAATGTGACCTTCAATGTGCTTATGCTAATCTTTAAGCTGAGTCCTTTAAAATGAAAAACCAAAACAAAGGTTTAGCACTTAGATTTTTATCTTTAGAAAAGAAGTTGAAAAAGGTGAGAGAAAGAGATTCCTCGGTGAGAGTTTCTTTGAGATAGAGAGATATGCATTTTAGTAGAGAGGGAAAATGGTGACTCTCAAACAAAGTGGATAGTCTTACGAGAGATCTTAAAGCATTTGTGGAGACTTGTGAGAAACTTTAAGACCTTGTATCCCAACTCGAGAAAGATCTCGAACGTGCTCGAAAAGTCAAGATTACTATAGAGGATACATTGAAGGAGGTTAGAAAGACGATCCTTGGTCCCTCTTTAGGTTTTAGGGAGATGCGAGGAATAAGTTATGATAATGCATTCATATCCCATGCTGCACCAGAATTGGTTCCTAAGTTTGTAGTGGATCTTTATAGGCCTCTACCTAACCCACCCAAAAGATTTTAACCTACGAAAGATAACCAATGTAGTAAGATGAGAGGTCACCTTAGGGAATTTTTCTACAAGTTAGGTAGAACAAAACATATACATACTCCCGTGTCCGCTATACCGACTTTTCTAGTCTTAGAGAGTAATTTGAGCTCCTAGTCGTGACTTCACAAAGCTAAATGGAAGAATTTTAACAAATGTTTATGCCATTTGAAAACACTTATAATGCTTCGACTAGAGCCAATAATGATAACGGCCAACAAAAGGTTATCTCCACTTGGTTATCTAATTAAGACGACAAATTCCTTGTTGTTCAGGTCACTCTGAAGGTTCAAAATACTTCACAATGGTATATTGATAGTGGTTGCTTTAGGCACACGACCGATGACATATAATTTTTTACCTACCTTGAGGATCGGAAGGAAGGCAAAGTCACGTTAGGAGGTGGGAGTAGTTTTAGTATTTTAGGACGTGGATGTGTTGAGATACTCAGATTTCCTAAACTAGACAATATGTTGTATGTAAAAGGGTTAATAGTGAACTTAATTAGTATAAGTCAATTATGCAATGCAAACTTTGCGATAAAGTTTGACTAGTCCGAATGTAAAGTATATGATCAATCCGCTAAACTTTTACTACTAGGAGTCGAGATCGAAGATAATTGCTATGGGATCATTCCCAAGTCCTCCTTTGTGTGCAATAGTGCCACGGTATCCTATATGGACCTTTGGCATAAACAACAAGGTCATGTGAATTTTAAAGATCTTGAGAGATTAGTGAAAAAGGACCTAGTTTGTGGCTTATCATCACTTGAGAAACCAACTTATCGATTTATGGACCTTGCCAATAAGGAAAACAAATTCGATGTCCCCATTGGAAGTTGAATACCATTACCAGCTCACATGTTTTCAAGTTGATTCACATGGATCTTATGGGTCCTACTCGCTTGGAGAGTTTAGGTCTTAATAGATACATTCTTGTGATGATCAATGACTTTTTTGGATACTCTATTGTGGGATTTGATAGAGAAAAGTCCAATGCAGTTGCGTTCCTAACAACTAAGTGTCGTATCCTACAAAATCAATACAGTGTCACTATTAATTGGATGCGTAGTGACAAGAGCACTGAATTTAAAGAAGACGAAGTGGATAGCTATTGTGATGTAATGGCCATCAAACATGAGTTTTCGATCATTCGTACTACTCAACAAAATGGGATAGTTGAGAGGAAGAACTGGAGGATAAAAGAAATGTCTAGATCCATGCTTCTTGGGAGAAATGTGCCTAGATATTTTTGGGCAGAGAGGCGGTGAGTACCGCATGCCATACAGTGAATAAGGTATATCTTTATCCTCATACGCTACACATGCCTTATGCATTGTGGACAGGGAATAAGCCCAACCTATCGTATTTCCATGTCTTAAGAAGTATTTTCTATATCTTGAGAGATAGACAAAACTTAGCAAAGTTTGACTCCCAGAGCGATGAGGGGATATTTTTAAGTAATTCTTCATAGAATAGGTCTTATAGGGTGTTTAACCTTTCAAGCTCTAAGGTTATAGTGTCAATAAACGTCCATTAGAGGCGATGATCTGTCAACATGTATTGACCCTAACCCCAAGTATAAGGATGATGCACCCCCTAGTGACGATCCCATTCTTCCTCATACTACCCTAGTGTACCCAACTCTTGATTTAGAGGATCCACCCTCTTGGATTTGAAAGAGTCGTGATCCTTCTGCTAAACTTGTTAATCCCATGCTAGGTGTCAAGACTCGCGCTCAACTTGAGAATGTAGTTAGCTAGTTTGATACACCTCCTTAGTCGAGCTGAAGAATATGAAAGATGAAATCAAGGACGAGCATTAGATATCCACTATGTAAGATGAGTTGTTTTAGTTTTACAAGAACGATGTTTGGGATTTAATCCCCCGACATAATGAGACTAATGTGATAGGTACCAAGTGGATTTAAAAGAATAATATGGATGAGAATAGTATCATAGCTCGCAATAATTCTAGGTTTGTCGCTCAAGGATACACACAAATTGAGGGTGTAGACTTTGAGAAGACATTCATTCCTATTTTTAGGCTTGAGTTCGCCTGCTTACTACTCTCCATAGCATGTCATCTGCGCTTCAGGTTATATAAAACGAATGTCAAGCGTGGCTTCATTAACGACGTTCTGCAGGAAGAAGTTTACGTGGAATAACCGAATGGGTTTCAGGGCCCAAAGCACCCCTTTATGGTTTGAAGAAAGCACCCCGTGCTTGGTACGAGAGGCTCGCTTCCTATATATTAGCTCTGACTTCAAGAGAGGGGGAGTGGATAAGACATTATTTATAAGGAGATAGAGTGTTGTTATATTAGTTGCCCAAGTCTATATGGACGACATATTTTTTGGATTCACGTGCTCCAGACATGCTCACACTTTTGAGGAGGAGATGAAGAGTGAGTTTGAGATGAGCATGGTTGGTGAGATTATGTTCTTCCCAGATCTCTAGGTGCATCATCTAGAGGATGGGATATTCATATCTCAATCCAAATATGTTCGGAACCTAGTGAATAAGTTCTAAGCACTCACGTACCCCTATGAGTACATTGACTATTCTTAAAAAAGACAGTTTAGGCAAGAACGTAGAGCAAACCCTTTATAGGAGCGTGATAGGTAGTCTTCTCTACTTGACAACTAGTCTTCCCGACATTACCTTTAGCGTTGGAGTATGTGTGCGATACCAAGCATCCCCGAAAGGGTCTCACTTGATCTCACTTAAACATATCATCAAATACGTGAATGACACTCTTTCCTATGGTATTTCATATTCCTTCGATACCAATGATCGTTTCTCCGCCTATTCGAATACCGATTGGGTCAGGGATATTGATGGTTGTAAGATCACCTCGGGTGGGTGTTTTTACTTTGGGAGTGATCTTGTCTCTTGGTTAAGCAAGAAGTAAAACTATAGATCTTTGTCCATAGTGAGGGTTGAGTATATAGCCACCGGGAGTTGTTGCACGCGAATCATATGAATGAATCAAATGTTGTAAGATTATGGAATTTCATAAGGCGTAACGACTATTTCGTGTGATAATATGGGTACGATCCATATATCCCCTAATCCGATCCAATATTCTTGTATAAAGCACATTAGGATACGTGTGCATTTTATTCATGATCTCATTGAGGATAAGGTCGTGTCCTTGAGCTTTGTTAGCACCGAAAGTTACTTAGACGATATTTTCACGAAACCTTTAAATGTACCTAGATTCGAGGATCTTAGGAAGTCTTTGGGTATTTTCTCCGTTAATTGAGTTCGGGTATTTTATCTAGTATAGGATATTTATCATCTTCATATATTATATTACTATTGCTAGATTGTATTATCATTGTGTTAATATGTTTTTCTTTTTGATATATTTTGAAAATTTCAAAATGAGTTTTGTTTTTATGAAAAATTTTGAGAAAAAATATTTAAAAAGCTTTTTGGTTTTTAAGAAAAAGTTTGAAAATTTGAAAAAGATTTTATTTTGATAAAATTTTGAAAAAGACAAAATGATTTTTGTATATTCATTTTTCACTATATATGGATGAACATTTATTATATTCGGATCATCCCTACATTCCATTCATTCACGTGGCTTTTTAATAGTGCTTTGAGACATGACTTTGTTTCGTTAGGGTGCTTAATAATGTGTGGATAACATTTCGTTGATCATTGATAATTACTTTCTAAATGTTAGACTCTTTATCGCCTTTATTGCACACGTGCATGAACTTTTTGAACATTTTACTTACTTGTCATGTGTCGAATATGATGTTCTCATCTCAATTCTACTTAATAACGAGCCAAATGTAAAAAGAGATAAGTTGTTCTTGTAGAACCATTGCCCTAATTTCGTTTCACGAAAAATATTGATATATGTTAAGCAATGGAAAGGGACTATGAAAGAGCAAAATTCTCTTTGCATTAAAAGCCACCATTTGCAAAAAGAGCATAAAAAGATTAAAGGCACATAAAAACATAAGTGCCAAGGCCATTTATTTTATATTCATTGATTCTTAGTTATATATGAGCATTATGATTTCTTCAAAATATTTTACAGTGAATTCTTATAAATGTTAGATTTTGAGGGAGTCATAAAGTAGAAGACCGATGGGTTTTCACAACAGACTCTTTTGAAAAATATTAAATAGTTTGGTGTTATTATTTTGAGAATCATTTAAATTCATGGCATATTGCATAAGTTGAGTCAATTTCATTTGAGTTCAACATTTTACACCTAAAGTAGAAATTTTCTTTCTTTCTTTAGAAGTATCTCATGACTTCGTGCACCTATGTTATGAATGTTTATGTTGATTTGCCTATCGAAAATGTTCACACAATTTCAATATGTTATCACGATTCGGATATTTTAATGTTATTCTATGGTGACGATGTGTTTTTGTACCTATATGTACTTTTTATACCGTATACTTTAAAATTTTTGAAAATCTTCAAAAATAGTTGTTTGATAAGGGGAGAAACAAAATATGCCTTTCAGATTATCATTACATGTGCGTTATTGATTATCTTTATGATGGTATCTTGCTTCTTTATGTTATGCTTATTATTGATGTTTAGATTCTACTCCTTTGTCTATTACGGACAAAAAGGGGGAAAACAAAAAATCCATCTGCGTCACAGTATTTCTTTTGTCTCATATGTGTATGTCATTCCACCTTGATGATGATTTCTTGGACCGCACAAGATGATGATTTTTCGGTTGAAGACTAATACATTTATGCATTTTCGTTTCTTAATTTGGGAAGGCATTAGTTGTATCAGTCTTAGGGGTCAATTTGGGTTCGATTAGTGTTTTGTACCAGAATAGCCAAAGTGGGAGATTTGTAAGAGTAAGTTTTATAATTTCTCAATTTAGTTTTTATTTGTCTTCTCTTATTACACATCACTGCACGTTCATGGCTACTTCCAAGTATTTGAAGACAAGAAGTTGATGACATTTTGGAAGATTGCATATCGTTAGTCTTAACATTATTTTGAAGTGGTATGAAGTGGTTTGATAAAGTATTTATTTATTAATACAATTAAGATTATAATTAATATAATGGAAATAAAAACAAAAGGCTTTTATTTAAGAGATGACTGGCATCTTATTACATATTAGAGTATGGAAAAAATATACATCTTATATGTCTGGTGTACATAAATATATAACATTGAGGGACACTGGTAATTCATAAGAGCGGATAGGATGCAGTATAGATATTCCATTCAGGCTTGCCATTTTTTTCTATTACTTCCCACACGATGTAACTGCGAATATTGGCAGAGGTAAAAGTGAATAGAGTTCAAAGGGGTGGGCGATAATTAATCGTCTCTGGGTTCATTGTACATCTGGAAGGAAAATAATTAAGCAAACACGCCATGTAGATACTTTTTATTTCTATACCAGATGGTAGTGATAATAAGATTTTGAAGGGTTAGTAATATTTTGATTTTCTACCTGTTAAAACAAGATGAAATATCATAAGACGTTCAGGGGTATACTGAATGCTTTTGATTTGTAAATAAATAGTATGGTGAAGATAAAATATCAGGTTAAGATAACTTGGTTCAACAATAACTCGATAACCCATAAATTATCGGTTATTAGGTTTCAATAGCGCAGACATACCATGATAATATTGTTCAAGACATAAAAAAATGAACAGGTAAATCCAATTAATTAGGAAATAATCAAATAACTCGGCATGCTTTTCTAGAGACACACTCATACGTAGAGTAAATGTAATAACAAGGCAGTCAACATCTGAGTCCTTCAGGCCAATTATATTTATTGTGGGTTCAACGGGTCTAATCCCTGGATTATATGGTATGCTACTGAAGATTTCATTTGTAAGAAAACTTAATTATAGAGTTCAATGCAATTAACAACATCTTGTCGAGTGGTTCACGATTCAGGGCTTAGTAACAATCGGACCGATAGATATATAAGGAATCAATAATATGGGGAAAGTTTGAAGTACTCAAAAGATTTCAGTATAAAATTTAAAGTTCAATAACATCACAAGGTGATATAATAATCAGTACTTTGAAAGACAACAGTTCAAATGATTAATATTAAAATATAAATCACCTACTTTGCGTATTTTGATTTCGGTTGAAGTCCGACTATTTTGCGGGTAGACTAGGTAGTCTGAAAGCATAAAAAATGTAAGTATGTGATATAGGTCTTAAAATAAAATGAATAAAAGGTACTAAAAGATAATTTAAGTAACCATTCAGTGCATGATAATTTTAAAAGGTTTAAAGTAAATTTTTTAAAACTTTAAAAAAAATTATTTAAATTTATTTATTGAGAATTAGGTGTGGTGATAAGAGATAATTTAGGTCTAATTATACTTAGGTACATATGGAAAAAGTTTGGGTTTGATTTGAAATACTTGCAAATTTAGCAGGGGTTTAAGTGTAATTTAAGAAACTTTATTTCAAACTTTTAAAACTGATTTCCATGGAAAATGTTTTCCTATAATCCAAACAGGGTGCTATTATATATCAATTTATTCAGAATTGAGAAATCGCTTATGTGTATGATACTGATTTGAATAGTTGCGCAAATTCCAATCGCAAACTTATTTAATTAGAGTCAATTTATGAATCAAATCAATTCAGCCCTTAAACTCAAATAGCAACGTGCGTGCAAGTGTCAAACCAACATAAATAAAGATGCGACACAAATTTCAAGAACAATCCCCTCAGGACAAAACCTTTTTATTTCACTATAATTGTAAATCGTAACTTACATCGGATTACAATGAAATATAGTTTGACACTCGAATACCTGCAGGTGTCGGTCGATGTCGTCAGCAATATGTCCACACGCAACGAACCTACATGAACCGCAGTCCAGTCTTCAACTCAGGAACACCGCAGCACTTCCTAATAACACGCAGTCACAAAAAATACGCCGTGACTCACTCCACAATAGCACGCATCTCTCGGTTGCAGAGATCTCCCCACAAAGTATGAACAATAGCAAACTGTGATTTTTGGGTTCCCCAAAACAAGTCACACAAAGTAATTGGGATTGTGAATTGCAAAAACAAAAGTTATGAACCCTCAAATATGGTTCGAGAATAGAAAAATGTATTCTGTCAAAAACCAGTGTTTCTCCACTTGAAAATAAGTAGCCAGACACCCTTATTATATAAAAATCAAGGCGGTGATGTGTCGGCATAAAACAACTCTTGTTCGAACAACAGACGACGTCGTTCGAGCGACACTCCATCTCGTTCGAATGAGATGTGATGTCATTTGAACGACAGTCACTGATCCCCTTAAAAAGGACTTTTAAATTTTTAAATAACTTCGAATCCTCAAATCTTAAAACTTTTTACGGGATCAGGAAATATTTATCAAAAACTTTTATGATAAAATATTTTTGAAAAATAAAAATCATTTTAACTTTTATAAAAAATATCCCAGCACTTTTAATGTGAAATGTAAATGAAACTTAAACACATTTTACCAAATTCATCCTTGTTGGGCTTGGATGTTGAAGACTTCTTAAAATTCGGATTTGCCTTGTGTAGATGTAATCTTCTCAATACTTCGACGTCTTGAAAATAATTTGTAGTGGTATATGACGTACTAATTGTGACAGACAATGTCGTTACAAATATCGCCCTATGTATATGCCTGTACAAAATAAAAATATCTGAATTATCAAAATCAAATGACCTATACAAATCTACCCTCCTAAAAACTCAAAAATGGAAAGATAAACTGACAAGTCTTCAAACTTTTCAAACGATGCTTCAACAATCAACTCTTCAAAAACTCCAAGCTTTTCTCATCAGGGTGTGCAATCCAAAATCTTCAATCATACCTACACATATGAGATAAATCCAAAACCTCGTGACGTATCGAGTTTGAAATGATATAAAGCATAATCAAATCTCCCCCATACATAAACTTTGAAATGATATAAAGCACAAACATGAAAGCATAATCAAATCTTTCCTATACGTAAAATCCCCCATAATATCATAATTCATTCCCCCCCTTTTTATTTGTCCGAAATAGACAAGGAAAAGAACAAATCACATAAAGAAAATTGGGGTGTCACGGAAAACAAATCACACAAACCATTTTTGAATTTTCAGATTTTTTATACAAAATGCAAAAATTGATGTTACAAAAATCACACCATGAATTTATACTAAGATAACCAAATCATGGATACGGAATGAATGGGTGTGAACAAATTCGATAAAAAAATCAACTCAATCATATCATATGTACAAGATGCATAAGTGTACTCCTAATGAATGAACATTAAAAATAGTCCTTTGGTGTAAAATTGTTGAATGATATGACATCGTCTTAATCATACCAACAAACCAAAGTATAAATGATTTCCACACCAATAACGTCCAAAACTATGTAATGCTTTTTCATGACTTTCAAAGACATGCAAATCGTAGAAAATTCCATCCAAACTCCCTCATTAAAATATAATTCTTTTTATTTTTCTTATGAGGTGATGAAACTAAAAACCTATTGGCCCATTTTTAGCATAATTTCTTTTTATTGCCTTTCAATTTTTCGGGATCTTTTAAACCTCATTAGACCCCGAATAATTTTAAATTCCTCACTTTTTTAGCTCCGTTTAAATTATGTCTTAATCGCAAATAATAAATGAGTACCTTTTGTAGCCCTTCCCTGTTTTTCAAAATAAAACACACAAATCTCACAAGCGGTTTATAACATGCACTACTTATTGTCAAGTTTTATCGCATTTGGTTCGTTGTATAGACAGAATTGAGATGGAAACACTCAACCAACATGTTATAGACAAGCACAAAAGTCAAACAAATCCATGCATGTGTGCAATAAGGACAAACAGAGTCAATCATGTAGGTAGTAATACTATATCATCTCAAAGACTCCACACCTTGTAAGGCACATGAATAACACAATATATTATCTCAAAACTCTATCAAACAGTCACATGGATATGGCATGAAGTTGTGACTTGGTCATCCAAAATGACAATTCGTATAAGATGTAAACAAAATACAAAACTCTTTTTGGATTTTTCAAAGTTTTATAAAATAGAAAATATTTTTGTATTTTTCGAACACTGTTCAGGAACTACCCAGTAGTACCAAATAAAATATCAATATGAACCAGAGGACTACATGCAAAATTCTCCAGGGGTCGTTCGAACGAAGCACTATGTCGCTCGAATGAGAAGGGTTCTCGCGAGAAGCAACTTCGCGCGATAACAGAAGTCGCTCGAACCAAGGCTTATCTCGTTTGAACAAAAAAAATTCACAGTTTCCCAGAATGTCAGGCAGTTTTGTCCAGTGAGAAAATTTTGTGAAAACAGTTCTTGGAATGGGCAAACGTATCTAAAACAATGCTAAAATAGTACCAAAAAAAATGCTAACAAAGTATAAAACAAATAGTACATACTAGCAATAGGCAAAAGTGTCATCATGAAGATCATCCTATGCTAGCAAAAATGTCTAAACTTCATCCAGTAGGTGCGGTGGAGTTTCCCAAAGACGGTGACATATTTTGAAACAACTCCATCAAATCGTGTGAAGTCTTGACCAAATACTTTACTTGCTCTCGAATATGTGCTCTTTATCATTATGTGCAAGCAAAGTATCATGGATGGGTGCATGTGTACGAACATGTGTAGGAGCAAAACCCAATTTAAAACAAAACTCCCTAAGGTGTCCTCTCTTTTGCAATAGGACCGAACATAAATCGGCCTAGGTACACCTCTCTTAAAATGTCTCCTACGCACTCTCCTAACAGGTATGGTACGCCTAGGTGGGTTGGGCCAAGACTCATGTGAATCCAACTCTAAAGTAGGAACTGGCTTGGGTGCAACAAAAGAAGTAGACGCACCGTAATGACTTATTCCTAAACTCTCACCATTCCCAAAAATAGGATTGAGAACCATCTTTCCCACCTTCTTAGATGCGTTCTCCAAAGTGACTTTAGACTCCAGGGCATGCTTAAGATATGTTTCTAATTGTGACACGTGGGCTATAAGCTCGCTATTTTCCCTATTCAAAGCAATCAACTGCTCACTCAAAGAAACCTTCACTTTCTCGAGTTATTAAACTAGCAATCTTTTCCCTCAAACTAGCAATCTTTCATCTTGAGACCCAACTTGTTATTAATTTTTTTAGTCTTTAAGGTCTCAGCGTACAACTCTCGAAACACAATCTAAAGCTCGCTCTCATCATCACTAGAACACTCTCTCTCAGACTCGCTAGAAACACTCAAAACTACCTTGGGGGTATCATGTGCACAAGTGTCCTCATCATCGTGGGAGAAAGTGGGTGTGCTCTCGTGACGGGCTAAAAAGGCAATACACTTTCCTTGTGAAGACTCATCCTCGGAATCATTCACATCTTCCTCACTATCACTCAAGGTTGCTGGCATAGCAACTTTCTTGCCCTCTCTCCTAAGTCTAGTGGGACACTCAAATGACTTGTGCCCTTTCCCCTCACACTCAAAACATTTTAAATTTTCAAACTTTTCTTCACCCTCTTTCTCTTTCTCTTTCTCTTTCTCTTTCTCATCGCTTTCTTTAGCCTTGTCTTTCTTTCTATTTTTTTCCAAAAAAAATTATTTGGAAGAATTTTGTTTCGAAAACTGGAGAATTTTTTTTAAATTCTTTGCAAGCAGGGCCATGCCAAACTTAGACTCGTCCTCAGACTCGGACTCATAAAAAACTCACTTTATTTTTATTATCTTGGGTTTAAGCGTTATCGCTCTATCCTTAGGTTTGATAGTGTCGGGAAACATGTCAATTTCGTACGTCTGTGGGTCCAACCAACTCTTCTAATTTCAGACGATTCAAATTTCCTAAGGCATTCAAAACAGTCACTTTCGGGATAAAACGTTTAGGCAGCGATCTTAAAATCTTTTTAACCACTCGTGCATCAGGTATAGGCTCACCTAGGTTAAAACTAGTATTGATAATGTCGGACAAACGTGCATAAAAGTCGTCAAAACACTCAGCCTTTAGTGTGGTGATGGTTTTAAATTCAGTGGTCAAATTTTGAATTTTAGACTCTTTGACCGCGTTAGTGCCCTCGTGGGTGAGTTGCAAAACATCCCAAGCTTCTTTAGACGTGTTGCACATCATAATATGTCGGAACGCGTTAGGGGTGACGTGTGAAAAAATTACATTAAGCCCACGTGAATTATAAGTGTTCCACCTAAACTCATCCTCAGTCCAGTCTGGCACAGGTTTTAAATTTTTGACATTATTTATGGTGACAATGGGGGGTTCCAACCTCTTTCACAAATGACCCAAACTCTCTCATCAATTGATTTTAAATGTGATTTCATTCGGGCTTTCTAGTAAGCATAATTAGACCCGTCAAAAATTGGCAACAAACTATATAAGTTTTCGTTTGGAAACATTGCGACAAATTTTTAAAAATCAGATTTTTCAAAAAATGTCAATATCACACTATTTTTGCAAAAAATAAGAATACGCGATAAATTAGTGTAACCTGCTCTGATACCAATTTGATAAATCCCTTATGTGTATGATACTGATTTGAATAGTTGCGCAAATTCCAATCACAAACTTATTTAATTAGAGTCAATTTATGAATCAAATCAATTCAGCCCTTAAACTCAAATAGCAACGTGCGTGCAAGTGTCAAACCAACATAAATAAAGATGCGACACAAATTTCAAGAACAATCCCCTCAGGACAAAACCTTTTTATTTCACTATAATTATAAATCGTAACTTACATCGGATGACAATGAAATATAGTTTGACACTCGAACACCCGCAGGTGTCGGTCGATGTCGTCAGCAATAAGTCCACATGCAGCGAACCTACACGAACCGCAGTCCAGTCTTCAACTCAGGAACATCGCAGCACTTCCTAATAACACGCAGTCACAAAAAGTCCATCGTGACTCACTCCACAATAGCACGTATCTCTCGGTTGTAGAGATCTCCCCACAAAGTATGAACAATAGCAAACTATGATTTTTCGGTTCCACAAAACAAGTCACACAAAGTAATTAGGATTGTGAATTACAAAAACAAAAGTTATGAACCCTCAAATATGGTTGGAAATAGAAAAATGTATTCTATCAAAAATTAGTGTTTCTCGACTTGAAAATTAGTAGCCAGACACCCTTATTTATATAAAAATCAAGGCGGTGATGTGTCGGTATAAAACAACTCTCGTTCGAACAACAGACGACGTCGTTCGAGCGACACTCCATCTCGTTCGAATGAGATGTGACGTCATTTGAACGAAAGTCACTGATCCCCTTAAAAAGGAGTTTTAAATTTTTAAATAACTTGGAATCCTCAAATCTTAAAACTGTTTACGGGATGAGAAGATATTTATCAAAAACTTTTATGATAAAATGTTTTTGAAAAATAAAAATCATTTTAACTTTTATAAAAAAATATCCCAACACTTTTAATGTGAAATGTAAATGAAACTTAAACACATTTTACTAAATTCATCCATGTTGGGCTTATGTGTTGAAGACTTCTTGAAATTCGAATTCCTCTTCTGTAGATGTAATCTTCTCAATACTTCGACGTCTTGAAAATACTTGTAGCAGTATGTGACATAATAATTGTGATGGACAATGTCCTTATAAGAATAAAAAATAAAAATATTGGAAAAAATTAGAAATTCTGATTGGGGACGCGCTCTCACGTTCGGGGTCTAAGTCTGGACATGCCTGGTTTGACCACCACTATCGCGCGTGAGTTTCACTCGCCTTCAACCTTTGAAATTTGACTTTAGGGTTTGTAAATATTTGATCTTAATTTCCAAACGTTTTAGTATTCATCTTAACATGGTTTATAAATGAAAGTTGTTCAGGATTCAAATATGAATCCAGCCATACCAAATTTAAGGATTGTGGTGGTGTAAATCAAGCTATTGGGTTTTTTGAAAAATCGTGAAAATTTAACCTTTCGAATCTGTTTAAAATTTATGGTTTTGGTTCTCGTATGATAATGGTGTTGTTTTTCATTCAAAATGGAATAGATTAAACATGGTTTGAAGAATTTTGGTGGAGTGAATATTGAGAATTTCTTCTCTAAATGTTTCTGGGCCAAAAAATTCATAGTTGAATTGGGTGTATTAAACGTGGTTCGTTTTCCAATTAACACATATACAAGATCCTAAGAACTTAAGCTTCACTTTCCCCACTTTAAAACTGTTTCAAAGTCAGGGAATGGAAATTCACCATTGGAGCTCAAAGTTCCAATGGAGTTTTCAGAGTTTAAGCTCTTATACAATATATACACGTTGGATATCTCATGTAAACACGTTTATACAATATAAGAACATGCAGAAACATAACAGCAATGGAAAATTATGCAATCACACATAAAATCATAGAAATGCCAAAAACTCTCAAACTTTAAATTAGGATTTCTCTCAACTGGAGTGTGTTCAACTGAAGGGGGGGGGGGGAGAGTATTTATAGGGTTGGCCTAGGATAGTAGATTGGTGGAATTTTAGGTGGCGTTTGGGCTGAGGTTACACAAGTTCCAGCTTTAATTTCTTGGAGGCTTAAATGCGTATCACTTGTAAAGCACATGTTATAAGCCATGTTGTTCGGCCAACAGGTTCCAGGTCACTAGGGTAAAAAGTGTAAACAAGTTCTAGTTTTAGGTTAGGTCCTTGAAGAGTTTTTATGTATAATTTAAGGACTATAAGGTATTGAATTAAAGTTTAGGGGCTTTTATGTAATTATTCAAACTTAAGAAGTTAACTTGGATAATTTCTGAAAAGTATAGATCCTTAGGTACAATTTTAATGAAAAATTAAAATGTAATAGCATACGAATAGGTCAAATAAGATGATTTTTAGTCTAAGGGTATTTTGGTAATTTAAGAAATTATAGGGCTATTCTTTGGAATTTATTGTAATAACTGGGGCTATTGACTAATTAAGAGTAATTTGTTACATTATTTCTGCCAAAAGAAAATTTCATCCTCAAAATTACCTGTAAATAGTGCAGGGTATTAGTGTCTCATTGTAGTTTTTGGTTCCGAGGTTGCTTCTTCACTTCCATGATGTTGCCAGGAACTTCGACTAAGGGTATGTTTTTACATCGGAGAACTCTCTCTTATCGATCCAAAATTTTAATAGGAACTTATTCAATCTCATGGTTAGGTTTAATATTCATATGTTTCCAGGTAATGATATGTTTGGCGTCGGGAATGTATTTTCGTAGTTGTGATACGTGAAACACATCGTGAATATGAGAGAGCTTAGAAGGTAAGTCCATACGATAAGCTACTGAACCAATACGTTCTAAATTTTTCAAGAGGCCGATATAGAGAGGAGAAAATTTACCTTTGATTCTAAACCGTGTTATTCCTTTATGCAAAGATAATCATAAGAATACTTGGTCGTTAATTTGGAATTCCCATGGTGTTTGTCAGGTGTTAGCATAACTCTTATGTCGACTATGGGCTACATGCAATCTTTCTCGAATAAGGCGTATCTTTTCTGTGGTTTTGGTGATAATTTCGAGTCCAAGAAGATGATTTTCGCCAGATTTGTTCCAGCATAGTGGTGAACGACAAGGGCGACCATATAATGCTTCATAAGGTGTAGTTTGAATGCTAGTTTGATAACTGTTGTTATATGAGAATTTGATTAAGGAAAAATGTTGGTTCCATGAGCCTGAAAAATCTAACGTACATGCTCGTAGCGTATCCTCTAGGGTTTGAATTACTCGCTCTGATTGACAATTAGTTTGCAGGTGAAAAGATGTACTTAAGTGGAGCTTGGTTCCTAAAACAGTTTGTAATGTTTGCTAGAATTTTCCTATAAATCTGGGTCTCGGTCGGATACAATAGAAATAGGTTCACCATGTAATCGTATGATTTCTTTGATGTAGAGTTTACTCAACTATTGAAAGGAGTTTGTGGACTTGACGGGTAAAAAATGAGAAGATATTGTAAGACGATCAACGATAACCCATATTGAATTAAAACCTTGAATTATCCGGGGTAATCCGCTGACAAAACCCATAGTGATATGGTCCCCCTTCCATTCGGGAATAAGGAGTGGTTGGAGTAAACCATTGGGATGTTGGTGTTCAATTTTCACTTGTTGAAAGGTTAGACACTTGGCTACGAAGTGTACAATATCTTTTTTCATGCCAGGCCACCAATAATGTTTCTTAAGATTTTGGTACATTTTTGTGCTACCAGGGTGAATCATAAATTTAGAATGATGAGCGTCATGTAAAATCTTGTCTCAAAGTGCTGGGATAAAAGTAACACATACCCGATTTTTAAACTGTATTCCACGTACTAGATCTAAGGTCAAATCTCGCTCAGAGCTTTTCTCTGAGATAGTAAGAACTCATCTTGATCTTGAATATCTTTGATTTTCTGGTGAAGAATGGGGCGAACAATGATATTATGTCATGACATTTTGGTGTTTGAAGGATTTTGTTACAAATTAAAGTCTCCAATAGTTTCTAGAAATATAAACATACTATGAAGACTTCCTTGGTTTTTAAGGCTTAAAGCATCAGCAACTATATTATCTTTACTTGTATGGTAGATTAAATTAAGTTTTTAATCTTTTAACAATTATATCCATCGTCGTTGGTGAAGATTAAGATCCTTCTGGGTGAATATATACTTTAGGCTTTTATGATCAGATAAAACTTGAAATTCTTCTCCGTATAGGTAGCATCTCCAAGTTTTCAAGGCAAAAACAACGGCTACCAATTCCAAGTCGTGTACTGGGTAGTTACATTCATGATTATTTATTTATCGAGACCCATATTCTTTTACTTTCCCTTGTTGCATTAGGACACAACCGAGTCCATGTCGAGAGGCATCAGTGTAAACGATATTACTTGAAGGAATGGTTAGGACAGGGGCAGTGGTTAATTTCTCTTTCAGAATGCTAAAAGCTTGTTCACAATTTGGATTCCATGTGAAACGAACATCCTTTCTGGTTAATTTGAGTAAAGGTACGGCTATTCGAGAAAATCCTTCGACAAAATGTCGATAATATCCGGCAAGTCCTAAAAAACTTCATAGTTCGATAATGGTTATAAGTTCAGGCCATTCACTTACTGCGGTGGTTTTTACCAGATCTACTTGTATTCATGTTGCTATAACTAAATGTCCCAAAAATTTAACTTCTTTCATGATGAAATTACACTTGTTGTGCTTTTCATAGAGTTTATGCTTTCGAAATGTCTCTAATATAAAACGCAAATGATTCTCATGCTCGACTTGGGTCTTATAATAAATTAGGATGTCCTCGATAAATATGATTATAAACTGATCTAGGATGGGTCATATTATTCTGTGCATAAGGTCCATGAAAGTAGCAGGGGCATTGGTAAAACCAAAAAACATAACTAGAAAATCAAAATGACCATAACGGGTTCGAAAAGCCATTTTTGGTATATCCTCCTCCTTCACACGTAATTGGTGATATCTCAATCATAAATCAATCTTGGAAAATACTTTCGCTCCTCTCAATTGATCAAATAAATCACCTATTCGTGCCAAGGGGTATTTATTCTTTATAGTCACTTGATTAAATTTTTGGCAGTCGATGAACAACCGAAATGATCCATCTTTCTTTTGCACAAATAACAGCGGGGCTCCCTAAGGATATGTACTAGGTCGTATAAATCCTTTACTAAGTAAGTCATCCAATTTCATTCTAAGTTATCGTAATTCTAGAGGGGAAATACAATAAGGAGGTATGGAGATAGGGGAAGTGTTTGGTAATAGATTGATAAAAAAAAAACTCAATTTCTCAGGGTGGAGGTAGTCCAGGTAAATCTTCAGGAAACACATCTTGATATTGATTCAAAATACGAGAGAGAGAATAATTGGATTTATCATTTAGAAGGAAAAGCAGAGATTGGCAAGGGCATCTTCCTTAAAAAGAAAATGGGGTTTTGTGAGGAGGATGGAAGGTTATTGTTTTTGTGTGGCAGTCGATGTGGGCGTGATTTTGGGATAAGACATCCATTCCTATAATTATATCAAATTTGGTTAGGTCAAGGATAACTAAATCCAGAATTAATGTCCTGGGTCCAAAATGTAAAACATGTGAGGTACATATTTTATTTGTAGTATCTATCTTTCCTATTGGCATACTGATAATAAGAGGGCGTCTTAATATTTTATAAGACAATTGTAAACTAGTTAGGCATTTTTTACTAATGAAGGAGTGCGTGGATCCAGAGTAAAATAATACATGTACTGAAATATTAGAAAATGAAAGATTACCTTCAATCATATTGTGGGAATTTGGATTTTTTTCTAGGAGATGTGGAAAGTTTGGATTGGGATTCTTAATAGCGAATTCTTGCTTAACATATTGGGAGTTTAATTGTGGCATACGGGGAAAAGTATTGGTATGACGTTTGAAAGGAGGTTTCATGAATTTAGGGGAAGTAGATGGAGGAGTCACTCAGACTTTCGTACATTGGGATCTTATGTGTCCCACTTGATTACATTCATGACAGCTCATGAGAGGTCTATTAGTGTTATGTTAAATTTAACTAAAGGTTTTGCCATCGAGATTCCTATTATATGGGTGATTACTTTGATTCGGTTGGTTTCTGATTGCATAAGGACAACGGGGAGGGTTAGTAATACGGATTGGATTATTAATTATGGGATTTTTCTCCATGAGTTAGGATGTCTCGACCATACGGTTGAATTCTCAAATCTGCAGAGGGGTAATAAAGGACTTTATGGTTTGGCGAAGACCTCATTCGAAATGCTTGCATTTTTTTGCTTCAGTATCCACATATTCTTGAGCATAGTGAGATAGTTCTGTAAACTTGGCTCCATATTGGGCCACAGTCATTTGTTGTTGTTGTAGAATCAGAAAATCTACAGTCATCGGATCCCTTACTATTTCTGAAAAATACTTATTGTAGAAGATTTCTTCAAATTGTGCCCATGTTAGTTCAGTTACATTTTTGGACTGTGAAATGGATTGCCACCAAAAGTCAGCTTCTCCTTTAAAAATATAGGAGGCTAATTTAACCCTTAGTTGGGGAATAATTTCGACTTCGTCTTGTACTTTGAGGGTTTGGCGAATCCATCTTTCGGCTTCCACTGCACCAGGTTTTCCAAAAAATTCAGGGGCTTTTGTCGTAAAAATTCTTTGAGAGCATTCATTCTTCGAGTTTCATCTGAGATAGGACGTAAAGGTATGGGTTGTTGTTGTTGAGTTAAGGTAATCATTTCTAGAAGGCAACGTAAGATTTCTTCCGAAGTGATTGGAGTTGACATTTGAGGGATAAACTGTTCTTCTTGGGTTCCACTAGTAGTTTCACAGGTAGTAACCATCCTATGTCAATAATAATACAATAAATTAATCATACATCGATGTAGAAAAACTCACCATACATTAATACATTCAGATTCTTTGTTACATAGTGAAAAAGAGAAAAAAAAATAGTAGCAAATATACATAGGGTTAGTCCTATTTTACACATAAAAAACATTTTTTCTAGTTCATTCGGTGATGGTGGGATTCTTAATGTGCACACAAACTTTTATTTACACACATCATCCCTTGGTTATTAACTTAATCCATCTGGGGAACTACTAGCTCATAATTGGGGTCATCGTCTTCAAAGCGATCAGAGTCATCGGATGAGTCGTGAGATATGGTAGTGGTAGTGGGAGTAAACATTGTGGTAGCAGTGGAGAGTGACCCATAATTGATGGGGGAAGTAGGAGGAGTTACAGTGACTTCATTAGGTGGTACCACGTCCCATGCGAGGTGAATTGCTTCCTGAAGGATTTCTGGGTCTTCCGATAATCTTTTGGCCTGTTGAGATGCTTGATAAAACGATCGATAAGTAGACTATGTTTGATCTCTTGGGTTGCAATTGCCCAATCTCTATCAATACTTCTGATATGTTGGCATAGTTTGGCATAACCCACGTCTCTAATAGCTCTTTCAAAACTCAAATGAGTAGACTCACGAATATCAAGATATATGTCATCCCAGATGTTCATGACTGCAAAACGGTATAATAATAAAATAAGAATATATTAAAAATACAAATGTTGAGTGAAAGTGGAGATGAAGATATCCCTTATTGTCCTGCAAAGGCATATAACCTGGTTAAAGCTCTGATACCTTATTGTCGCATTCTTGAACGTGGATGGGTAAAGTAAGTAATATTAATACAATTAAAATTATAATTAATACAATGGAAATAAAAACAAAAGGCTTTTATTTAAGAGATAACTAGCATCTTATTACAGATTAGAGTCTAGAGAAAAAAATATACATCTTGTATGTCTGGCGTACATAAACATAAAATATTGAGGAACACTTAACATCCGATAGGTTGCGGTATATATATATTCCAATGAGGCTTGCCATCTTTTTCTGTTACTGCCCACACGTATGTAACTACGAATATTGACGGAGGTAAAAGTGAATAGAAGTTCAAAGGGGCGGCCAGTAATTGGTCGTCTTCAAGATCGTTGTCCACCTGGAAGGAAAATAATTAAGAAAACATGCCAAATAGATAATTTTTATTTCTATACAAGATGGTAATGCTAATAAGATTTTGAAGGTCTAGTAATATTTTGATTTTCTACCTGTCGAAACAAGATGAAATAGCATAAGGTGTTCATGAGTATATTGAACACTTTTGATATGTAAATAAACAATATGGTGAAGATAAAATATTAGGTTAACAGAACTTGGTTCAACACTAACTCGATAACCCATAAATTATCGGTTATTAGGTTTCAATAGAGCAGACATACCATGATAATATCGTTCAAGACATAAAATTTTCTTGAACAGGTAAATCCAATTAATTGGGAAATAACCAGATAACTCGGCACGCATAGCTAGAGCGGCACTGATACGTAGAGTAAATGTAATAACAAGGCACTCAATATTTGAGTCCTTCGGGTCAATTAGATTTACTAGGGGTTCACCGGCTCTCATCCCTGGATTGTATGGTATGCTACTGAAGATTTCATTTGTAAGAAAACTGAATTGTAGGGTTTAATGCAACGAACAACATCTTGTTGAGTGGTTCAGGGTTCAGGGCCTAGTAATAATCGAACCGGTAGATATCGAAAGAATTAATAATATGGGGAAAGTTTGAACAACTCGAAAGAGTTCAGTATAAAATTTAGAGTTCAATAATATCACATGGTGATATATTAATCAGTACTTTGAAAGACAATAGTTCAAATGATTAATATTAAAATATAAATCACCTACTTTGGGTATTTTGATTTTCATTTGAAGTCCGACTATTTTGCAGGTAGACTGGGAAGTCTGAAAGCATAACAAATGTAAGTATGTGATATAGGTCTTAAAATAAAATGAATAAAAGGTACGAAAAGGTTTAAAGTATAATTTCCAAAACTTTAAAAAAATTATTTAAATTTATATATTAAGAATTAGGTGTGGTGATAAGAGATAATTTAGGTCTAATTATACTTAGGTACCTGTGGAGAAAGTTTGGGTTTGATTTGAAATACTTGCAAATTTAGCAGGGGTTTAAGTGTAATTTAAGAAACTTCAATTCAAACTTTTAAAACTGATTTCCATGGAAAATGCTTTCCTATAATCCAAACAGGGTGTTATTATATATCAATTTATTCAGAATAAAAAAATAAAAATAATCCTTTACTGAAATGTTCCTTAAATTTTTACCTTCGGTTGAATATTTTGGGGAAAGTTGATGAGATTAATTTAGACCACATTATTGAAGCTTGGTAGTAATATTATGTTGAGGCTTACTATAAAGCCCCTGAGTCCAGTAGGTGTTGACTATGTACTTTGCATTTTTGTTCTATGGGAAATTGATGGCCCTTGATCCCTTTTTTAACATCAGTTTGGGGACTCAAAACTCCATTTAAGGAACTTGAGGTCGTAAAAAATATTTTTATCATCAATATCCCCATACTACTACTTTCATGTCATGGAAAGGGCAATCCTTTACATAAGACATCCGAAAAAATGCTTTTGAGAGCATTGAATTATAGATCTTTGAACCTCTAGATTTTTTAAGAACTGAGGATAAGAGCCTTCATATTATTTTAAAGTTGGATTATTTAGGGTGATCAGTCCTACAAACCTTTCAAAATTAAGGCTTGGGTCCTTAGAATTGTTACCATTTCTCAAGTTCGAGGTTTTTAGGCCATAGAAGCGTGAAAGTTAAGGATAAAATCCTTATCTATGGTATGTTGATCTTAAGTCTTTGTGGAACTACGACTGAAATCCTTAAAATTCTTAAATACGTATTAAAGGCATGGAAAGATTAAAATTGTTAGAGTTAAGTATGAAAGACTTATAAGGCTTTATGGAACTATGATAGAAATCTTTAAAAGTCCTAAAGATTTGTTAAGGGCCTGGAGACCTCAAAATTATTGGAGATAAGGATGAAAGTCCATCAACTCCCAAAATTTTGTTACGCCTAGGATCTGGTGACCTCAAGGATTTATGGAAATAAGGCTAAACCCTTAAAATTCCTAAAATTTTATTGAGTTAGGATCCCTAAGTCCTAAGAATTATTGGAGTTAAGTATGAATGTTCTACAACTCCCATTAATTATTATGCCAAGGTCTGTTGACCTTGTTATGCCTAGGTTTGATGACCTTAAGGCTTTGTGGAACTAATGCATAAATATTTAATATTCCTAAAAGTTTGTTAAGGTCCAGGACCTCAGAAATGTTGAAGCTAAATATGAAAGCCTTACAACTCCCAAAACTTATTAAGCCCGGGATTTGCTGACCTCAAAAGTTTATGGAACTAAAGATGAAATAAATTAGGGATATAAATTAAACTTAATGATATATCCAACAACATTCTTTTCATTTTATTATATGTTAGGACTACAATACTAACAGTATCTATTCAAATGATAAAAATTCCAAGGGTGAGTGAGTTCGCTTTAGACTTTATCTTTGAGGTAGCATCAACTCGGTCTTGTGATTTTAATGACTACATAGGGGTATTCCCATTCTGGGCCTAGTTTTCCTTTGTTCGGCCTACTGGTTTCTATGATAACCTCTCTTAGAAAAAAAATATACCACTCAAAATTCTTTGTCGCAGACCTTCTTGTTGAAGTAGGCCGATAATTTCTTCTTGTACCCTACGATTCCTATTAACACCTCAAACTCAATTAAGGTACGCCTTAGGAGGCCTTCATTTACTACAATTTCAAAATAAGTCACCCTCTATTGATATCAGTACATAAGTTCCAAATGATCGGGAGAAAGGGTTCCTCATAGGGGACCTTAAACTGTGGTTCTTTAGGCCCATAAGATGATAGAAAATTCCTCTACTGAGTGGAATTTTCCAACCTCCTCCTTAAGCTTGAAAAGATGGTTTTGTTAGTGTATAAATGACCTCTACTTGTCCATTCATCTGAGGATGCCCAACTAATAAATAATGGTCACTAATATTGGCATTTGAATAAAACTCGTGAAAGACTAGGTTGTAAAAAAAATAGTTGTCTGAGATGATGGCCATGGGCAAACCAAAGAGGTAGATATTATTCTTCCATTATGTGATTCCAGCTAGCAGCTCCATCTCAACCCACTTTTCAAAATATTTCATTTCCAGTATACATAATTTGTCTTGGCTTATGTTAAGGGGAAGGTTCTACCAGGTCTACCTCTATAGTTCAAATGTCCATGGACTTAACATGGGAGTATCTTCTTTGGAATGTTTACAAACCTCTAACACTTTTCAAACGAGGGTCAACGCCGTACCAAAATGCATTCATGGATTTTGTCTAGGATATGTTTTTCTTCTTGAGGTCCTAAAAACCTTTGTAGAGAAGAGTTATACCAACATTTAAATAGAAATCTTTGGCTAAGGTAGTTTTACGATGCTAAACTTTAGGTGTTTGGCCTGAAGCTTATCTTCAAGTAGTTGACAATTGAAAAGTGATTCTCTTATCTTCATTATCTAGTCTATAATTTGGTCAACTGATACTGAATTTATTTAAAGCTTGATAATGGTCAGTTTCTCAATGGTTGCGACGAGAACATCAGAATCAATCTCACCAGATGAAGTCATCCTTGCTAAGTTTTTATCAATTGAGTTCTCAGCTCTTGGTACCATCCTTATAATGAAATTCTAGATCATATGGAAGATATATTGGGACCTCTTCAGCAATCAAGTCACATAATGACTGCACTTTAAAGGGGACCATTGGTTGGTACTTAATGTCAAGCTCTTGTAGCTCTACTGACAATTGTACCAGCCTTTCTAAAGTGTCTATATTTGTAAGACCTGCCTTATGGATTAACGAGACATCATGCTCATTGAGAGGGCTTGAAAATAGGTTATTCATCTGTCTTGAAAATAGGGTCTTTAAGGAGGATAAGAGTTTTTATCGAGTCAACTAAAATGTTTATCCTCGACAAGAGATAGCAATATTTTGAGTAGACTTTATTGAGGTCACTAACTTTTACACACATTCTTCTGTTCTTATTAGTCTTTGAGATAAGCACAATGTTGAATATTTGTGACATGTTCCTTAGTATCCTTTTGGTCCTCACGTACTTCTCCCACCCCAAAATTGGTAGGGAGGCACAATGACATTCTCTATGTTAACACCACAACATCTAATTTATTGAGAGATGGTATTCCTAATATGACATTGTAGTATGTTGGGAGATCTACCACCTAGAATTAAATCCATATGGTAGTTCAATAATCTTCAACCCTTCAATAATGGTAGGGTGCGTGTTTTTATATGAGGTCTCTCTCTATTGAATACCACTAGAGGAGTTATGATAAGTATGATCCCCTTCATCATCAATGCCATGGTTTTGTTTCCATCCATGAACATGTCGGTTTAACTCCCAGTGTTAATATACCCAGAGCATATTTGCATTCCCCATAATCATTACCAACAAGAGATCATCGCAATGAATTAGGACTTTTGTGAAGTCAGTTTCTGGAATATCATCAGGGGTAGCTTTGTTTTGGTGTGGCTCATAAGGTTGATCTTCCCCATCCTATAAAGCCTCCTAAGATGGTGTGAACATTAACTAAAGTTAATTTTCTTTACTTAACTTTTTCCTAAGCTTTTGTCTCCTTGGCCACAAACTACTTGAAATAGCATCTCTTTATAACCTCTTTAATGTATTTTTTTTAGACAATAGCATTATTGGTGTTATGTCCATGGTCCTTGTGGAAGCGAAAATATTTTGCCATGTCTTTTTGTCTTTCTTTTCATCAAGGTCCTCATGGGTCGAGGATCGAGTAGCGTGTTTAGAAATTCTATTGCTATGAATACATCTTATCACTGAGATGACTTCTTCTTCAAATGTAATGAGGAGTGAAATACTTAGACTTTGAAGCTCCTAATCTCTTTCCTTTCTCTTTGGCTTTTGCTTTCTCAGGTTAGGTCTTTCCCTAGTGAGAGAACACATTTTTCCTCTTTCCTTGTTGATATTGAGATGGAGGGGAAAGTCTCCTTTTGCTAAAAGACCTTACCAATGCCTCAGAGGATATTCTTACAATGAAAGTTGCAATACATACTGCCTCATTGAGGTCATCTACCTATAAGGATTCATAGTTAAATCTTTTGCTAAGGGTTCTAACAAAATACAAAAGTAGATAGTTTGTGCATCTTTTAGGCTCCAATGAAATGACCCACGAAGGTTCTGGCTTAGATTGATGATGTTTTTCATTGTTCCCGACTTGAGCTTTGCAAAATAATACCAAGTTGTTCCCTTCAAGGGGAAGCTCTACTTAACACCTCGCCTAGGGTATCTTGGAGTAAGATGAGAAAATTGTAGGGATCTTTGGTTCTATATAGTAGTTCCTCCCCCCCCCCCCCCCCTTTCTTGGGATCATGGTTCTTGTTTCCTTCATCATTAGTTGAGTGGTAAGATGAGGGCTCAAGGGATGGTGCAAGAGATGGTAACCATTTTAATATAATAGTTCATTGTGCTTGGGGCTCAATTTTCTAAACTTCCATTTCCCTCATTTTTTACCAACCGAGCTTTGGTTTCCATGACAAACAATCTAGAGTAAGAGATATTTTAGGTAGAGATCACTTTAGAGAATAATCTTTTTACCATAGATGGCGAAAAATAGACGATGCTAAAATTGAATTAGGACCTTAGCCTCACTAAATAATCTTCCTTGGAGGAGGAAGTTAAGGTGTGTTTAAGTTAATAATAATAATCCCGTGGGGATACCTATGTCCACTATGAAGGTGTTTCATATTTGTATATTCCTGATAACAGTGTAATAACAACATAACCAACTCTAGGTTTTGGCTAAGGTGGATGAGGTATCCTAAGGTCTTTACAATGAACAAAAACCTCTAATAAGTGATTGATTGATTAATCAAAGTATTCTCCACTCACTTAAAGCTCGTAGGACTAAAATAACTCTAAATCACACAAGTGTTATGACAGGAACCTATTATTAGGGTAGGAAGTGTTCCTTTATCTATACAAATATGAAGTATGGACGATATATGCTTTTACCTTTCCCAAGACTTCTATGTATGGGAGACAATTGCTTAGTACCGGTGAGAAGTGAGATAGTGTTTAGGGGAGAGCTATTGGTCATGAGTGGTGGTTGGTGATGGCATTAAATGACATTTAATGTGATGGGGCAGGCTGCAAAGAGTGAGTGAGGATTAGTAGAACAATGAGTTTACCTTTAAACTAACCCATCAGATTAAGTGGACGCCTTCTTCCTTGTTTATAGTGAGCATTCATTACCTAAATTTTATGGGAAGGATGTATTGTTGGTACCACAACCCTGAACAAGTGGGCCTTTACCCAGGTGAAGTATGGGGAGTTACTTGAGCTTGATTCATGTGTAGTGATGATAAGTTCAACCTTTGCCAAAATGTTCCTTAACTTTGTACCAATGGTTGAGCCTATAGGGAAGGATAATAAGACTCTGAATGGCCAAATTGAGCTTTTTGAGGGTGTTGATGTCTTTGAATCTTGGTTTAATCCACAACACTGATTAATGAAGATTAGTATGAATATTGTTTCCTCATTGAGGTTACAAAAAATCCTTTGAGGCCAATAGATGTTGACTAAGTGATTTGAATTGTTGCTGAGGTTTGTGAGAATGTATATGAGGGCCCTTCATCCCTTTTCTGGCCTTAGCTTGGGGGCTCAAGTTCTCTTTAAGAATATTGAGGTCAAGAATCATATCACCCCACCTTTTCAAAATTATTTCATGTGAGTCAAGATCAATAGCTTTATTTTTCTTACTGATATTAATATCCAAGTAACCATGTGGTACAAAACTATGAACGCAAATATATCAATAAATAGTCAATTAACAACCAACATAATAACTTAATCTAATAAAGAGATTATTGTGGAGTATATTAAAATATTCAAACACTTAGAGGATCATATACTTAGTATCTCATTACCTCGCAGGTCCACATTGTCGTCAAGACCTGCCGAACATCAACTCAGGATGTTATTCCCAACAGTCGATACAAATGGGACAATACATCCATACCCCATGCAATGTCTCAAAAATTTTCGAGTTTCTTCAATGATTGTAGATAATACATGAGAACAATATTATCGGACTTGTTCACAAATAACAAACCACCAATCAGAAGAAAAAAAAAAGCAAATAACCACATGCACACCGATGAGTGTGCTTCTATATCGCCCCCTCTCCTAATTTCTTCACCTTATCTTTGCATTATTGCATGAGCCAGGCTACATGGACATAAAACAACAACTTACATTCACTTTCCTCCTCCTCCTCCTTACATCCTATATATTTTTTCAAACTCTTAATCATATCGATCCGGCCCTCACTCTTATGAATCATTTTACCATACAAACACTTCCCCTCAATCGATATCTTCCATAAATAGTAAACATCATCTAGTGTAATTGTCATCTCCCCGAATGGCATGTGGAAGGTATTACCTACTCTTTTCCACCTTTCGATAAAAATACATATCGTAATGTGATCAATGTAACGATATGAATGCTTGACCAAACTCCATTACCCTAACTCTTGCACCAACTTAACGACATGCGGGTCTTCTTTCTCAATGTCCCATTCTGATTTTTTTGTAGCAATATTGATGAGATTTAGGATTTATTTTAGTATTTTGTTGCATTTTTAATTTCGTTGTAATTTTCTTTTATTTAGTTGTCCTCTATTATTGTTATTTTTTGTGTTGTATTATAAGGATAGTAGGTGGAGGTTTCTTGAAGGGACAACGTAGGTATATTTTGTAAAAGAGGTGTGCCTAGGTCATGTGACATCACATTGGCCTAGGCCTACTTCCTTATTTAGGTTATGAATGCCTCCTTCTAGATCCTTCTATACTTCCCTATAAATGTTCTCTTATGTCATTAATGCAAATCATTCTACTCTTATTTTAAATTGAGTATTTACTCTCTTGTGTGCGTGTCTTTTTGTATTGCCATTGACAATTCATTTTACGTCAATTGGTATCAGAGCGAGGACGCTCCACACTTTTGTTATTGTTATGTGAAAAAATAGTAAAAGTCAATCTCTTAATGGCATGAGGAATCTCAAAAATGCCGATAGAAGAAACCTCGATTAAAAGAAGACAAAGTGATACTACCAAAGAAAGTTTATCTCCTCCTCTATGAACACATTCATCCTGCCATTGTTGATCCACCTAGTGTCCGCCTCTCAAGGACCTATCCCGTATCAAAATCCAACCGCGAACCATCCCCTCTCTCCACTATTATTGAAACTCATATACACCTCCCAGGCAAGGTCACAGTTGATCCTACTTCCCATCAGAATTAGAACCCCCATGTTGGAAGCCTCATCCAAGCATCCGACCACCCTTCATGCTTTCCTACCCAACCCAACAGAGCCCCATATACCCTAGTACCCCTCTTCGGCAAAAACCTCTGGCCATTTTTGTTCCTTAAACCCTGACCTAGCCTCTCTCTCCACAGTCATTCCCCTACCTTTGCCGAATCACTCAACCCTCCCTTTTCCAGATAACCCGACCCCATACATCGCAGGCCTCCCCTCCTATTCCCAAATCCATCCCTACTCCCATGAACCTCCGACTAACTTACCTCCCCACCCTGACCCCTCATCTATAAGAATAAACCTCGTTATTCAACTACTGCGTACTCGACCCTGGCGACCCACCACCTTTGCTACACCTTACCCAATCTGAACCATGGCTCTCCACCCCCGAGCATGTCTAGCCACCCCGGTCAATTTGTTTTGGCCCAACATACCACCAATCTGACTTGACATGTACCCACCAGGACCCTTATAATTCGGATACCCTTTGGACCCAACCGATTGTATACTCCCTGACAATCGACCCTTCCGCCACCATAACCTCGTTCCCCAACTCGATTTCATATGGGATACCCATACCGCGATATTCACCCTCATCATCCCGCAAGACTCCATCCAAGATTGTAACCGACAATTAAAGAAATAGCTCCACTAACACTTGAACTTTGACAAACCACGTATCTAATTCGAGCAATATTAAGGTGGAGTTCACTCACCTAAAACTTCCTCCCTTTATGGGGATGGTAAGGTCCTAATGCCTATCAAGTGACAAACCGACACTTTTCCATTTTATTCTCTCAATACCAAGTTCACACCCTTCATGCCATTGGAAGATCTCCATTTCTTCTTGTGTCATGAGCATGGCCATTTATAAATACCCTCTTATGTCATTAATGCAAATCATTCTACGCTTCTTTTAAATTGAGTGTTTACTCTGTCGAGTGCGTGTCTTTTTGTATTTTCATTGACGGTTCATTTTACGAGTATATGAATTTTATAAGGCCTCATTCTTAATATTGATCCCATATTTCATAAAAAATATGGATGTTAAAGTGTCTTAATATCTCGGGATTTTTTGGCATTGAACCCTCGAGATATTGGGAGTTACCCATCTTTGGGGTTTTTTTCCTTTCTTTGTTGAGATTTTTGTAACACCCCATGTTTTTATTAATTAATTATTTAATTAATTCAAAAATTAGAAAAAAAATAAATTTTGGATTTAATTATTTTATAATTAAATATGTTGGTTTTTATAAATAAAAATGAGGTTTTAAGTGGAATTTAAATCGAGATTAAAATTTGAAAATTATAACTTTTTGTATAAAAATCGGGGGAGGATCCGAGCTAAGGAGGATAAAAATAATATTTTTGAAATTCGACCGTCCGATCGAGCTAAACTTTTCACAGCAGCTCCGTCTTGTCATTCGCTGTAACATTCTAAAATTTCAAGCCATTATGACGATCCGATCGTCTGTAATAATTTTTCGAGTGTTTGTATTTGATTAGGACTTAAATTATTTTTGGTATATACACAAAGTGATGGGTTTAGGACTTTTAAAAACACTTTCTTTTAAAACCTAAGAGAAGCAATCTCCTCTTTTACATCTTCTTTCTCCCTCAAACCTTAACTCCATTGGAGAGCTATTTTCAATCCTAGTTTTGAAGTTTTAAATCGGATTTTCTCAAGATTGTTCAAGAACGTCTCTTTGTTAATTTTTTGAGAGGAATCCAACCGTGTAGTCAGAATTTCTTCATCTTAATCTCAGTCATGACTACTCTATTCCTTTCCTTTAGTATTATATGTTTTAAGTGTCGCATAAACCCTTAATCATGTATTTTCTTAAAAGAGATTAGTGACTTAATTAGGAATAATGATAAAAATTTTGGGACTGTTTTTATAAAATCTTTCAATATGAATAATATTCATACCCCTTGGGTACGCAGGATTTATGAGTAGATTTTGGATTTTATTGGTGTAGGTTGCATGTAGAAAAGCCTTTGTTTTGATTTAAATGAATTCGGGGGCGTATAACTCATGTAATTTGTGTTGAGATAATGAAATTGGAATTATGATGTAGTAATGATGAAATCTCAGTATATTTAATTTAAAATAATTAAATGGGATTAATTGGGTGTTTATGACGATGTGAAAATTAACATAAGATTTAATTGAATTGGATTATTATGCGTAGTTTGGTACATTGATTAATTATGCTTGTTTGTGTGACTTGTTGGTATTATTAAATTTCCATTGTGATGACGGGTTGTTGGGTAATTTTTCTGTCCCTATATTTTAGGATGCCTTCTAGGTATGGGACTAGTGGGTAGGCCTTTTGATGATTTATGCCTTCTAGGTATGGAACTAGAGAGGGTAGATTATCGCGATTTTATCATATCAGGGTGGGCTGATTTTCGGTATTTTATCGTCGTTACACTAGTCTAGGTACGTGACTAGGTCGAGATTTATGTCAGAAATTCATCCTATACATAGGGTAGGACGTATTGATAATTTGGGGGGTATTTTGAGGATCTCACGTGTGACATCCCACCTACTAAAATAATAGGTGGCCAGCCCAATACTCTAATAATCACAGGGATCATAGATGGTCCATTCTCAGCATCACTGTCGATTAAAATAATAGTATGAGATAACCACCAATCATTTTAGAAAACGGATTGTCAATAAAAAGAAAATTTGTAAATAAAAGAAAACAACTTAGACAATCCCATTTACAAAAACGGTGGATATCAAAAATCGATAAATAAAGAATGACAATATAATAAATAATCACCGAATAAGCTGTCGGTGAACAGACCAATACAAATAGTTACACCGAGTATTACAATTCAATATTTACAATATAATAAATGAGTGCAAGACTTAGACGAATACGTCCGAATAAATAACTGAATACAACTAGAGTACAAGGGAAAGAAGCGTCTAAACAAGTAACCTACAACATCCGCAATATGTCGTAGCTCCATGATAACCGGAATGGAAATGTAAATACGGGTGTCCATGCGGTAGAGCACCTGTAATGGCAAAGAGTACGTGTAGAAACAAGAAATATAGATGGGTCAGGGCCCGGTTTGATATGATTCCCATGTGAATAAAATGCATGACAGTTGCGTAATTCTCTCGCAGTTAACAATAACATTTATCACCTCTCAATCTAAAAGCAACCTAGCGCAATATCAATGATGATGCTAGTTAAACAAAGAACAGAAGGCTAACTTCTCTCCAGTCTCAACACTACGCCCTTATTCGTGCGTGGGGTGTCTCGCAAAGCGAAATCCAAATAAGGAACCCCCCGATACACTACTACTAGGCAAGGTTGATCGTCGAGATACATTACACCCTTTCCTAATTAATCTGAGTACTAAAGGCTAACTTCTCCCCAGTCACAACTGAAACACCGTGTGATATCGATTCGATTCGCAAATTAATAAGATGGCACACTTATTTAATTAGAGTCTATTAAAACAGCCCCTACACATGCATCTAACCAAGATAAATCATTCAAGCCATGCATGGTAAAATAAAGACGAGCAATTGAGGAAAAAAAACCTTTCGGGTAAAAACCTTTTATAACACTTTGAAAAGTTAACAAGACCTTTGACTTACATACAATCCTGATAATCGCCCACAAGACTATACTGCACGGTGCCTTCAGAAAACCTTTAAAGATACGAGAGACAGCGAAAGTACCCTCCAGGTGTCGGTTCGTCATCTTCGGCTCGTCCACACGTAGAATGACTACGCTCGGTATCCACCGATCAAAGTATGGAGATACCTTCTCCACAGAGGCTAAACAAATACACAAGATGTGTTCTTGGGTTACCAAAAAGATTCACAAAGGTTTGGAAGAATTGTGTGAATCAAAACATGAGTCTTGGGACTCAAAAAATATGAAGACTATAGGTATTTGGACTCTCAAAAACGTCTTCTAAAGTCTTGCAAAACAGCTCTCCCGAAGTTGGTATTTATAGGGAAATACATGAAGAGACCCACGATCTTAAAATGCTGAAATTCTATCTAGCGTACAGATACACCGAACCGGTTCGGGTACCCTTACGAACCGGTTCGCCCCCCCGAACCGGTTTGGGTCTGGGTTCGGAAAAGTGTGCTGGGAACAGGTGCTTAAACACTTAGAAAAATTCCCAGAATTTTTAATGAACATATCTCCATTTTCAACGGGCCATAACTTGTTCACCGTAGCTCGGATTGAGGTGTCGTTTCTTCCAGTATCTTTGTTGCGGCAAGCTCTTCAACTTTCCAGTTGACCGGTCCTCCAGAAGATGGCTGTAAAATTACCAATTTTCCCTTGAACATCCCTATCACGCCTTGTTTCACTGATTTGACTTCTCTTGCGTTCCACTTGCATTACGAGCCTACAATCAAGGAACGTGAAGTCGTTGATGCAGATGAGGGACATATTAGTGGAGATAATGCATGCTTAATTCCCGGAATTCGGATAGAGGCCGTCATGTGAGATCGTGAGGTGACGTGCCAAATGTAGCGGCGTACGACATACACAAATGTAACATGTTGGACATGAGAAAAATGTCCTTACAAATCTCCCCCTATGTCTATGCCGGTACATACATGAAAAATCCGAATTATCAAATATGAAATTGCCTATACAAATCTACCCTCCCATGAACCCAAAACTGGAAAAGGTACAAATGAATAGTCTTCATCGTTTGTTCTACAAATCTTCAGGAATCTCAAATCTTTTCTCATCAGGGTGTGCAATTCAGAGATCATCAATGTAGTACCTACACACATGAGATAAAGAAAAAATACCAAGTGATGTATCGAGTTTGAAATGAGATAAACATAGATACCAATATATGATAAGCATAAGTCAAATCTCAAAAACTCCCCCAAAATTCAAACTCCCCCAAAATAAGATAATTCTTTCTCCCCCTTTTTATGATGTCCCCAAATAGACAAATGAGAAGAATGAATCAAATAAGCAAAATCGGGGTGTCACGGTATACAAAAAAAATACAAACTATTTTTGATTTTTCAAATTTTTCATACAAAGATAGGATACCAATATGAACAAATATGATACAAAAATCACACCATGGATTTAGACTCAAACAACCAAGTCATGGAAACGGAATGAATGGGTGTAAACACATTCGATAGGTAAATCAACTCAATCAATCATATGTGCACGATGCATACGTGTACTCCTAACGAATGAACATCAAAGGTATCCTTAGGTGTAAAAGTTTGTTGAATTTAGATGACATCGTCTTATGCAAATCAACAAATCAAAGTCAAATGATTTTCACACCAATAACGTCCAAAACTATGTAGCGCATTTTTAAGCATTTCAAGGACGTGCAAACCCGTTTTAAATTCTCCAACCAAACTCCCTCGAATATATTATCTTTTAGAGGTAATCTAAATTCTCAAACTTTGGAGAATTGGTGCAAAAACCTAAATGGCCCATATTTTGGCATGAATATCTTTTTATTGCCTTTAAATTTTTTCGGACTCTTTTAACCTCTTTGGACCTCGGATATTAAAATTCCTCCATTTTTTAGATCCTTTTTAACGGTGGCTTTTCCGCAAAGGATAGAAAATTACCTTTCGCAACCCCTCCCCGTTCTTAAACAAAGCACACAATCTCACAAAACGGTTTTTATATGCACAATTTCCTTATAAAAAATTATCGCGCTTGGTTCGTTTTAAGGACAGGATTGAAGTGAAAACACCCAACCAACATGTGATAAGACAAGCACAATAATCAAACAAATCCGTGCATGTGTGCAATAAAGGAAACATGAGTCAAACATGTAGGAAGTAACACTTAATTACATCTTAATGACTCCAAACATTATAAAGCACATGGATGAATTGACCTATTGTCTCAAAACACTATCAAATAGTCACATGAAAATGGAATGATGTTGTGACTTGGTCATCCAAAGTGTTCATCCATAACCGGTGCAAACAAAAAACTAAAATCTTTTTGGATTTTTCAAAATTTTTGTCAATATAAAATCTTTTTGTATTTTTTCAAAATATTTCAAAACAAAAATATATACAAAAAAGATACATACTAGCAATAGGCAAACAATGACATCATGAAAATCACCCTATGCTAGTAAACAAGTCAAACCTCAATCATTAGGTGCGGAGGGGTTTTCAAAGGTGGTGACAACTTATGAAAAACCTCCATCAATTCTTGTGAAGATTTGACTAAAAACTTAACTTGCTCACCTAAATGTGAAAACTCTCTCATGTAGTCTCCGGGAGCATGTAATGTATCATGTGTGGGTGCATGTGTGCCAGAAACACGTGTAGAAGCAAAACGTGACACATACCCCAACTTAAAGCAAAATTCCCTAAGGTGTCCTCTCCTCTTGCAATGTGAACAAACATAAATAGGCCTAGGAACACCTCTCTCAAAAACTCTAGGACGCACTTTCCTAATAGGAATGGGACGCCTAGGTGGGTTAGGGTGAGACACATGTGAAACTGTCACTAAAGTGGGAACCGGCTCGGGTGCTAATTGGGAAGAAGAAGCACCGTCATGACTTATTCCTAACTTCTCACCTTTACCCTTATGAACCACCTTTTCAACCTTCTTAGGTGCGTTCAAAAAATTGACTTTGACCTCTCGGGCACGTTCGAGATCACTCTCGAATTGGGATACACGTGTCGTCAGACTAGACAACGTGTCGGCCAAATCACACTTCTCCTTTCTCAAAACCTCCTTCTCTTTCTCCAAATCTAAAACCCGACGACCTAAATCCCTATTATACTTCTTTGTTTTCAAGGTCTCGGTGTACAAATCTCTAAAAGCTTTTTGGAGTTCACTTTCATCTTCACTTTCACTCTCACTTTCTCCTTCACTTGAAGCGCTCAAACCATCACTATCACATTCGTGTGCACTATTGTGGGACAAGGTGGGTGTGCTCACACGACTAGAAAAAGCTACAAACTTCTCACCACTAGTCTCATCACCCTCATATTCACTACTATCACTAAGTGTGGCGGGCATAGCAGTCTCTTTCCCCTTTTTCCTTATCCTAGTAGGACACTCTCTAGCTATGTGCCCTTTCCCTTCACACTCAAAGCACCTGATCTCATCCTCCTTATCACTATCTTTGGCCTCCTCTTTCTTTTTATTTTTCTCAAAAAAATTCTTTTTATTGGAAGAATTATTTTTGTTCATGTTGAGAAATTTTTTAAAATTTTTCGCAAACAAGGCCATATCATTAAAATCAAAATCTCCCTCAGAATCGGACTCACAAACTTTTTCTTTCTTTTTCTTAAAATGAGTCTTTAAAGCAATGCCATTATCCTTAGCCTTAATGGTTTTGGAAAACATATCAATCTCATAGGTTTGAAGATCTCCTACAAGTTCTTCCAACTTAAGTGATTTCAAATTTCCCAAAGAGTTCAAAACAGTGACTTTAGGAATAAAGCGTTTTGGGAGAGATCTCAAAATCTTTTTAACGACACGCGTGTTATCAATTACCTCACCCAAATTAAAACATGTGTTAACAATGTCTGATAAACGTGCATAAAAATCATCAAAGCATTCAGACTCAGACATGGTGATAGTCTCAAATTGGGTGGCCAGATTTTGTAATTTTGACTCTTTAACCGCGTTCGTACCCTCATGTGTCAATTTCAAAACATCCCAAGCCTCTTTAGACGTGGTGCACGTCATAATTCGGCGAAACTCATCAGGAGAGACAGCTCCAGAAATAGCACTCAGACCACGGGAATTAAAATTGGACAATTTATAATCATCTTCAGTCCATGCTGACACGGGTTTTAAAGAGGTGATGTTATTAACAGTGACCGTGGGAGGAGTCCAACCATTTTCGCAAAGCAACCAAACACGCTCGTCAATAGATTTTAAAATCGATTTCATACGAGCTTTCCAGTAGGCATAATTAGACCCGTCAAAAATAGGCATCTGATTATATAAGTGCTCCATAGGAAAAATTGCGATTTTTCACAAAACAATTTTTTTTTAAAAAAAAAAAAATCAATATCACACGATTTTGCGGAAAATATGAATACGCAATAAATTAGCGCAACCCGCTCTGATACCAATTTGAAACACCGTGTGATATCGATTCGATTCGCAAATTAATAAGATGGCACACTTATTTAATTAGAGTCTATTAAAACAGCCCCTACACATGCATCTAACCAAGATAAATCATTCAAGCCATGCATGGTAAAATAAAGACGAGCAATTGAGGAAAAAAACCCTTTCGGGTAAAAACCTTTTATAACACTTTGAAAAGTTAACAAGACCTTTGACTTACATACAATCCTGATAATCGCCCACAAGACTATACTGCACGGTGCCTTCAGAAAACCTTTAAAGATACGAGAGACAGCGAAAGTACCCTCCAGGTGTCGGTTCGTCGTCTTCGGCTCGTCCACACGTAGAATGACTACGCTCGGTATCCACCGATCAAAGTATGGAGATACCTTCTCCACAGAGGCTAAACAAATACACAAGATGTGTTCTTGGGTTACCAAAAAGATTCACAAAGGTTTGGAAGAATTGTGTTAATCAAAACATGAGTCTTGGGACTCAAAAAATATGAAGACTAGAGGTATTTGGACTCTCAAAAACGTCTTCTAAAGTCTTGCAAAATAGCTCTCCCGAAGTTGGTATTTATAGGGAAATACATGAAGAGACCCACGATCTTAAAATGCTGAAATTCTATCCAGCGTACAGGTACACCGAACTGGTTCGGGTACCCCTGCGAACCGGTTCGCCCCCCCGAACCGGTTTGGGTCTGGGTTCGGGAAAGTGTGCTGGGAACAGGTGCTTAAACACTTAGAAAAATTCCCAGAATTTTCAATGAACATATCTCCATTTTCAACGGGCCATAACTTGTTCACCGTAGCTCGGATTGAGGTGTCGTTTCTTCCAGTATCTTTGTTGCGGCAAGATATTCAACTTTCCAATTGACCGGTCCTCCGGACGATGGCTGTAAAATTACCAATTTTCCCTTGAACATCCCTATCATGCCTTGTTTCACTGATTTGACTTCACTTGCGTTCCACTTGCATTACGAGCCTACAATCAAGGAACATGAAGTCATTGATGCAGATGAGGGACATATTAGTGGAGATAATGCATGCTTGATTCCCAGAATTCGGATAGAGGCCGTCATGTGAGATCGTGAGGTGACGTGCCAAATGTAGCGGCGTACGACATACACAAATGTAACATGTTGGACATGAGAAAAATGTCTTTACAACAACACTATGCCTTTATTCGTGTGTGGGGTATCTCGCAAAGTGAAATCCAAATAAGGAACCCCCCCCGATACACTACTACTAAGCAAGGTTGATCGTCGATATACATTAGACCCTAAGTACAATATTGCCATATATAGTCATCTAATTTAATTTCCTTTTAACATAGTACTAAGGGATAAACTTCTCCCCAGTCACAACACTATGCCCTTATTCGTGTGTGGGGTATCTCGCAAAGCGAAATCCAAACAAGGAACCCCCCCGATACACTACTACTAAGCAAGGTTGATCGTCATGATCCATTATACCCTCAGCACATAATTTATATATATAAATGAGAGGTCAACATACATAAATGTTACAACATTTTATCAAATGTTTACCAAACAATTTTATCTGGTACACTAGTTCATTTCATGGTTCCATTCCTTATCAGGAAATATAATCATAGTTTTTATGCTCTTTGTGGCGTTTCATTGTGCTCTTTATGGCACTTTGAAAAAATACCTTCCTTATCAGGAATATCATCATCATCAAATGCTCTTTGTGGCATTTCATTGTGCTCTTTATGGCACTTCGTACATTAAGTCCAACTTGATTTAGAATAGTTATAATCATATATATATAACAATTCTAAGATCGCCCGTCCAGGTTTCTCCACTGTGCGCGCACCTAAATGGCTATCATCTTCGAGGGCCTATTATTTAGACAACCTAGGATCCTACCAAAATGTCGGGAAGCGGCCATATGCCTGCGGGGTAGTCATAACCACACCCGAAGTTACCTACCCATCGCAGAAAAATATACAACAAATGCGCATATGGCCTAGGGACTATATCCACCCTACATTCATTAGTAAGGGGGCTTCACCACAACGCGCGAACTTCCCTTAAGATAGCGATTTAGAGAGGGGGTGTATCCATACCTTTTAACATTTATGAAAATCATCTTCCTTTTCATTTGAAAACATCCATTTTTACATTCTCAAAATCATTTGTACATATTTATTAGTATAACATTTAATAATATTTATTTCTTATTCTTAAAGTCATATTTTATTAATGACTTAAGACCCGAAGTGCCAACAACCTCAACTTGTCCCCAAGACTTCAATATAATATCATAAACCATTTAAAATGAATCTCCCTCAAGGAGTGTCTCCCAAATGTCTCAACATTAATAGTTTATCTTCAATTTATCTTTCGGTTAATCTCCTATTTCATTCGGACACCAACCTATACACTTTAGCCCTCGGGGTAAGCCCAATCATCCCATTAATCTTAGGACATTAGTCTACCCAAAATCCACCCTCTTGGACTCCCCATACTTCCCAAAGGAAGGCCCCTAAACCTTGGACCGAAAAGAAAAAAGGATAAAAATCAAACTAAGAAAATCTCACAAAAATTGGGGAACCGAATCGATTCGCCCCTTGGGCCGAATCGATTCACCCTTGCGAATCGATTCGCTAAACAACCGAATTGATTCGGTGAGCAAAACTGACTTTCTGTAATTGTCCGAATCGATTCGGTCTGCCAGACCTATAGCCTATCCCTTATCTGAATCAATTCGCCCCTAGGGCCGAATCGATTCGGTCCTGAAATCTTGCCCAGTTTGGGCTACGGGTTATATGAACCCTAGAATCCCAAAACCTCATATCTTTGATTTTATTCAACACCAACAACATCTAATTCTCCCAAATCATTTCTACACCATTAATAACTAATAGTTTATCCTCAAATCAAATTAAAACTAAGATTTAAGGCTTTAATCACCAAAATCAATAAATACCCATTTAGGGTTTAAATCTCCAAAACTTAACTACACATGCAATTTATCACATTAAATCACATCTAGCAAGTAATAAACTTGCCTCGAGGTTCGTAGTCTCGGATCCACCTCCGGTAGCAACAGAAATCCGGCCCAAATCTCCATTTTCTCTCTTTTCTCAATTTCTCCCAACTCTCTCTTCTCTCTCTCTCTCCTTTGGCTTTTCTCACAAATGAAGAAAGAAAAAGGGGTGGGGGAACTTAAACGGGTCTTAAAACAAAAATTCCCTCTTTTAATTGCTAATACACCATTAAAATAACTCGTATCTACTTAATTGAGTCATAACGCGTTAAAAGTGCCCGAAACTCAAAAATACAACATGGCACTTATTTCGACTATCTCGACTATTCTAAAAACCACCGTACCCCCCCTATTATGGCATTCAGAAAGACGTGAACTATTTTTAAGTTCTAATTTCATTTTATTTAATTAATTTTACCCAACTTAAAGTATAGGTCATAACCGTCGTTTTACATACAACGACGCAATACATCACAATATAATGCTATTTACCTTCTCATACGGTAAATAGACAAAACATAGTAAATATTATCCCTTAATATCACTGGAAACAATATTTACTCCAACTTCCCCTATTTTATAGAATTAGCCCATTGGGCAAAATAGTATAAAATAGCCGCTCAAAAGCCTGGGTTGTTACATCACGTCGATAATAAGGGTGGAGGGAATTTGTAAATTGTGAAATTGAGAAATTGATAATTTAATACCTAAGATAATAAAATGGGTAGTAAAATACATTGGCGTCGTTAATAACGTGCAGGACTGACAGTTTAAATGGTTTGGTTCGTTATTGCGACATGTGGGTGTGTGACGTCTGAATAACGTGCAGAGCTGCCAGTTTAAATGGGTTAGATGGCTATGAAGATGTGTCATGTGTGGAATCTCGTGCATAACGTGCAGGGATGACAATTTAAACGGGTTGGCTGGCTATGGCGAGGGGAATTGCGAGTGGTGTAGAATTTATTGCGAAATTACCGTAATGATAATATAATTGAGATAAATGATAACTTTGGGTTAATTGAATTCAATTAATACTTTGGGGAAGTGGGATAATTAAAATATATTGGTGTGATTTTTATAAGAATCTCTGGGGGTAGTTAGTAATTTATCTTTCTCGCGTTTAAATTACTCGTCTAATTAAAATACTCTATTGTGATATTTATTGCGTATAATGCTATTGTCTAGGTTCACGAACCCTATTTGAGGGGAGTAGTGTGTATTCATGCTCGGGGCTCTGACCTCGTGCGTTAACTAACATTTTCAGGTATTAATACCTGGGTAGCTGCATAGGATTTTTGGAGTTATCATTTGGAGGTGCAGATAGAGTCTACTTTATTTTTATTTCTTTATTTATCTTAGACTTTCTTTTCAGTCGTATTTTATTATGAGACATCATTTAAGTTTTTATTGGGCCATTCGGTTCCAAAGTTGTTAGAGGATTCAATTGGATTTTTTTTACAGTTAGTTATATTTAGTTTTTAATTAAATCATGATCGGAGATTGGATTTATTCGAAGTTTTATCATATGATGGATCTTTTATCGTTTAGTTGTTATTATCATTTGGGATTGATTCAATTATTGATCTTGTGGATGGATTTGTTATGTCTCATAGCTGTCTCATGCTAAGCATGGTATTTTATTTACTCGCATCTGACTTAGTTTTGGTGGCGGACAACGCTAGAATTAAGCGGGGTGTGACATTTTTACTAGGATTCATTGATGAAGCACCCATGTCATTATCTTCATCCTCACTAGTAGCATCACAACTCTCCTCAACTTCCTCAACACCAGCACTAACTTCCTCACCACCAGCTTTTTTACCATCACACTTTTTTCAGCAACCTCACTCTCACTAGTCTTCTTCTCATCACCAGCCTCCTCCCTATCATCAGTTACTTTATCTACTTACTCCTCCCTATCATCCTCACTTACTTACTTCGCTTCCTCAACCGTCTTATCATTAATATGTTCTTTGTTCATCTCTAACTCTTTCTCACCACCCTCTTTGCTATTTTTATTCCTTGGTTATTCATCACTATAGATGCTTGTACTCATTGATTTCCTAACCTCATTCTCTTCAGTCACTTTTTCCTACATATCACCCAACCTCCAATTCTTTTCAGAAGATGTAGGATCCTTCCTAGTTCTTCTCATATTTATTCTACAAAAAAAAGACAATAAAATAAATTAATAAATAAAAATGAATTAACCAAATGTTGAAAATCATACATGATGTAACCAAATGTTGGAAATCATATATAAAGTCATGGTGGCTTGCAATCGTGGTAACAACTAAACCACGGTGAATTGTAAACGAGGTGGTAACAACTAAACCACGTTCAAAAGGCATCATACCATAACTTACAGTGTGTTGTAATAGTCGAAAGTGATGAGTCATGGTGATAAATAACCATAACTATCACAAACATAGTCACAAGACATTGTAACTTAATGAAATATACGATAGGGTTTCAACGTATATAGATCACCATAGTGTGACAACACACCATGAATCCAATAAATATATGTGAAATAAAATCCATGGTGATGACATTGTTTCATATGAACGAGACACGACCACCACACATCGTAAATGGTCATATCCTCTGGTGATGGGTGGTCGTGGTTACAGTTCGGGTCAGGTGTTTTCACCTCAGTCGTTTCTTACTTTCTCTGGGATTTAAGGTCACATATGGTTCCTTCAAAGCTTTAGTTTAGTTTATAATACAAGTGTTATGGTTTTAAAACACATAATAACTTAGTGGGTCTTACAATATGTAATGTGTGGTTTAAGGTTTACATACAAACAAATTATGTTGCAACTTAACATGATTTAAAGTGAATGGTTAGGATTTACATGCCAGAAAAGTTTGCAAGCTTCAACTTCTAAGGTATATTTATTTGGTGTGGGAGGAATGTATTAAAAATACAGAGTGTGTTTTTAGTTTAGAGAGAGTTGAGGGAAAATGAGAAAATGTGTCAAAATTACTATATATATGGTTTAAATATTTGTGGTGTAACTTACTTTCGTGTTTTGAATAAGATTTTAGTTATTTTGTGATGGTGACTAGAGATTATTTTGATTGGGAGAATTTTTTTAGGTGAAAATAACAACTCCTTTTTTTAGAATAAAAATCGGGACCTATGATTGGGAACAAAAAAAGTTTAGCCTTCTATTCCAAGCAGAAGTAGCTTAATTTGTTCATAAAAAAGGTGGGGGAGGTTTGGTGTAGGGGAAACTAAATTGTGGATCGCACAAGATAAGGAATTGATAAGGAGTTGGGAAAAGGTTACAAAACAATCTAGGGTTTTGTTGCATTTTGATGTTTCGGTACATTTCAAAATGGTTGAAACAAAGAAGAGTACAATTAGAAACCCAAAAGAGTTAGAAATGATAGTTTTCTTATAGGGGTTAGAAAAAAGTCAACCTAAAACTTTCATCCCTATATCATTGTGTATTGCGTATTGTGCGATATGCATATCCTATCTTGATATGCAAAGTACACTTAGGATATAATGCATTCGAAATATAGAGGTGTGATTTAATATCATAAAACATTTGTATTGTGTCCGAATACATATTGTGTATTGCATAATGCTAACAACTATGCCCAACCATTCTCATTTGTAGTATATGTTATAAAGTACTTTGAGAATGCTAAATTCTTTAGAAATTCCAAACGTATTTAGACCGCGAAAACTTAGTGGTACGCTTGTAACTTTCTAGTCTTAGGGTGGATCGCGGACTATATAGGTTTAAGCCGAGGCCTATAGTGAGTTAAGAGACAAACTTGGCATGATTTCGATATGGTAAAGAATTTTGAATTTCCATTGGCCGAGGCCTTGACTAAAGTCGGGGATTTATTGAATATGAGTAGAAGTGGAGGATCAATGCCATAGATCAATCATATTATAATTTTGGAAACAAGATTAGGAATTTTTAGAAGGTTTAAAGCCAAGGACATTTTGGAAAAGGTGGTACTATTTTGAAAACCTCTAGGAGCAAACACAATACTATGGATGGGATCTTTGCGCTCATTTTCTTAGGTTGGTAAAAGAGTGGGAGGGGAAGGTGGAGGCAGAGAAAGGCCGTGACCAAGGAAAAATAGGGGCAGATGACGATCGTGCTAGTGAAGTGGTCATCGAACTTAATCCTATTCTTCACTGTCTTCTCCATTTATTGTTATAGAAGTAGACTAAAACCATACTTTATGTAATGATGTTAGTTATGGATTTATTCTTATGACAAAATCAGTTATTCCTATTTTAATGAGAATTATGCGAGGACATAATGTTTGCAGTATTTTTTATATTGTTGATGTCTTTTATTCTGCCCAGTAGGTGTTTTGGTGTGTAGAGTACGACTTATAGGATTAGATCACTAGCTCTTATGGAATATAAGTTTTATCGTTCACAATCTTATATGGAACTGGACACACCATCAGTAAGACTGTAGCACAGTATTTTAGTAGGTCTATCTTGAGTACAAGAAACTGTATAGTTTCAACTTATTCTGCTAGTACACTTTGTGTGTATTGAACGGGATGAATTTGAGGTCATCGTTTTTATACTCTTTTTATAAGACAATGTACACCTCGTGATTATTAGGTTATTTAAGGATCTTAATATGGATATGATTGATGTATACAAGCACTAGTTATTTATTACTTTGACTTATCGGGTGAGATTCATTATTAGATCAATAATCTTAATAAATTGGGTAATGGTGATTAGTGTACGGTGAAAGTCTTTTATGGATGGAATCCACGTCTCGGTATAGAGATTGGTGATACCCCCAAGATACTTATAATTTTTGTATGTGTCAAACCCTACAGCTGGATTATGTTAATCCGACACTAAAAATAAGTTAAGTTGGACCACTCAAGGACTTAAAGAAGTTAATCAAATAAATTATCAGTAATTTATTTTATTAACGGGTATCGGTAACCTTAACGTGGGGAGACTTAAGTAATTAATAATGAGGAGCTCGAAATATAATTTTGAGTTAAGGAGTGGAGTTGTAGTTATAATTATTTAGTGGTATTAATTATAATTATGGAACTGAGATTAGGATTCGGGAAGGATTAGATTTTCTCAAGTCTATTAGGAACCACATCATTATTTCTCTTTAGGGTCACTAATGTAGCCTATATATATGCACCTAAGTCTCATTATTTCTTAACCTAGTCGTCACTCTTGGATACTCAAAAGACCCAAGTTCATACTTGTGATAAAGAGAGACAGTGGAGAAGAAATAGGAGACAAGAAGGTGGTCACGAAATAGGATCCCACCCTCTACTCGTGGTTATCCATATCGAGATTACAATAGAAGATCGTAAGGTGAATCGAGCCATCATATATTTTGTTCGTGATAAAGCAAGATCAAATTAAAGAGATCTCGTGGGTAAATCCTAAATCTGCCTTGTAGGATTTCACATATGTGTAGTTTTTTCTTTGTAGTTCGATCTATACGTATTTTCAATAGACCCTTATTTCCTTTAATTTATATCAAAGCCTTTTATTGTTCATCTTTATTTTAATTGCGAGTCAAGGCCTGTTTTATATTTATCTACTCTTTTTTCAACTGATTGAGGATGGTTGGGGTTGGGTTATGCGAGGATCTTAAGGTTTTCTTAGACTTATTCATTTTTGGGTTAGGCTGGGGTTTCCATCTCTAAAAGCCAAAGACGTAACTTATTTGTGGTAAAATTATCCATATACTCAAAAACCCTTGGTACTTGATATAAGCAGTTGTGTTTCTTCCCTATAATGGTTAAGAGTTAAGATGTGTGCACCATTGACTTTTTTATTTCTTCCCTATAATGTTGCATCTATTATATATTTTTCATTATGAGTTCTATATTATTCTTGTCAATTTATTGTTGATCTTTGGTAAATATTTGCGATGCGCAAGCTTGTTGTAATTTTCAGGTATAGCATGTGGGTTAAATTCCTTATTGAGACATTTGAGTGTTCATTCTTTTAATTTCCATAAATTCATCAACTTATGAAGGTTACATGTTTGAGGCCTAACGTGCAATGATGGTTTTTTAAATATTTATATCTTTATTTACCATATTTTTCCTGTTAGAGGCCCAGGAAATTTAACTTCATATGTAAATTCAAAACTGATGTAATGAAAGATATATTTATGGATAAGGACTTATCATGTTATTTAGTTATGTTATCTAACTAATATAGATTGTCGAATTAAGTGTGTGTGTGTGTGTGTGTGTGTGTGTGTGTGTGCGTGCGTGTGTGTGTAGACGAATTCTTTTCCATTATTAAAAATGGTAAAAATTGAATATTTTGACGAATTCTTTTATAGATTATCTCCATAGTGAGATCATTTAAGAATCAAAAATTGAATCCAAAACTGAGTGAGAAGAGGTGAAATCCAAACAGGATAAATATGTGCCATTTTGGCCATTAAAACTTTCGACTATCATCTCACCCACTTTTGGATAAAATATTATGATCATTATTTTTAAAGATCTCAAAAAATTCAATTTTTACTATTTTAAAAAAATAGTTCGCGACATCTTAGTTTCGCACCTACTATGGCCTATATATATATATATATATATATATATATATATATATATATATATATATATATATATATAGGGACACGTGTGGTGGGTGGTTTTCATAAAGGCAACCTCGAGCTTACCCCAGCCAAATTTGAGGATGTTGAAAGAGCATTTCCACCACGACTGAGGCTTGTTACATGATTTTCTGAATGAGATAATATAGCAGAACCTGGAAGGATAATTATGTTTCCATTAGCGGATGAATTTTGTGGACCTGAGCTTGGATTTAAAATGTTTCCACTGACCAATCCAACTGTCTGTTGACCACCTATAAAATTAGGGTCTAAACGATTAAGTTCTAGGGACAGTTGAAGGCTCCCCCTTGGGTAGTGTTGCTGGTTGCAACCACACCTGATCTCCAGCAAAACACATCATGTCAAGTGCAAAATATTTGCGATATATTATACCAATCCAATAGGAGCCACACAATACAACAATGCTCAGCAGTAGCAGCGACAACAGCAACCATCATTGTCGCATAATAGTTGGGGCACCAGGGTTCACTCCAGGACAAGATGAAGCAGGAATAGTGTTTGTGGTTGAACTGCTTGGCGAGGTCCCTTGAGATAGAATGTATACACTCTCCTTTGAGATGGGATAAATAGATGGTGTGACAGCAAGGATGCCAAAAATAGGAGCAGTTCATGTAGGTCGTGTAGCTATAGAAAGTGCGTGAAATGGCCCAACTGTGAGGTGAATATAGTCCAATAGGATGCCTCGTCAATTCCATTAATGAATAATTTTGAAAATTAGTAAAGAACACATTCAATGTATATAATTTTTACAGCAAACAACATAAGAAAGAAAGGAAAATTCTACAAAAGTGGGTCATGATAAACTCGATTTGGGAAAAATATATATGAAATTATTACGCAGACATCAATAATAGATCAAAAGGGAACTATCACCAAAAACTTCTATATGCTTCTCAATTTATCAACATGCAGAGGAGGTCCATTATTATTTCACTTGCATAAGCCCTTTTAACATAGGACAAATTCAAAAAACTTAGGTGTGTTCTTCAATTTCCCTAAATAGTATCCAAACTAAAGTTGTAAAATTTACGAAAGGTCTCTAAATGTTAGCGAATGTTGTGAAGGAATTTTATAGAGATTCACACATTCCAGTTGTGGAGAGAGGAGGGAAGTAATCAATGAAGATTTAAATGGTTGGCAATCGAAAATCATTAAGGGCTTTAGTCAGTTCAGGGATGTTAATAAAAGGGAATGATGAGGAGGCCATTCTCCTTTTTTACAAAGTTAAACGAGAGTGGAGGGGGACAAGGAGGACAAGTCAAGAACTCCTAAGTCCCAGAGCAGAGGAAACTCAAGAAATTGTGAACGATATGTTGGATTTAATTGCTTATGAAGCTGAAAATTCTTTCTTGAAAGGTGAGAGGGGCGGGCCAAAGGTTTCGATAAGAGAAAGTAATTAGTTTGGTTATCCAAAGGTGGCAGTTGGATATTATTTGTTTATAATAGACCAAGATTTGTTCTCTGGTGATTTTTAATAGGATCAAGGAACTTTTACTGATAATAACGATAATTATAAGAAAACGATGAACAGGTAATCCATCAACTCGAAACTAACAAGATGATAGGAACAACAATTCTAAAGATAGGAGATACAGTAACTCTTAGTGTTTTTCCATTTTTATAATTCGAGTGGAGGATACAGACTAGTGGGAAATATGGGAGTTGGAGAGACTTAGTGGTATCGTGGAGGATCCTTGGTGTATTGGTAGGGGCTTCAATTTTGTGCACTTTCTCTGATAGCCGAGTGGAGGGGATGGTTGATACTCCAAAGTTATGCGAGAGTTCTATGGTTTTATTTATGAGTTTGGTGGATATATCAATGGAAGGTCGGAGGTTCACTTGGTCAAAAGATTAGGAGAGACTTTCTCTTAGCATATTAGATTATTTCTTGTTTCTCATGGGTTGTTCACAGAGGAGGAGGAGGTTGTTATTTGATTCCATTTCGGAGGAGAAGAAGCCAAAATTGGAGGAGATTTTATAAAAGGAGGAGGTAATTATGTAGTTACACTTTATGTACGGGGACATCCCTTGTCCCGAATCATTATACGATGGATTTCTTCCAAGCTTAATGGGATGAAATGGCGATGCTCAACGATTTCCATTCCAAGGGTCTGTTTTAGTTCTTCAATTATTGCTTTTATTCTCAATAAAGAAATATTCAGGAGTTTAGACCCATCAGTTTAGCTTTGTGAGTGTGCATAAGATGTTAGCTAAAATTCTATCCCGAAGGATTTGAGTGGTGAATTCATACTCTCAAAATGCCTTTGTTGGGATAGGAAGTTTTTATGAAGTATTGATAGTCAATGAGTACGTGGAGGCTGGTAAATGGACTATAATCCGGGGTTTAAATAGATATTGGAGACATTGAGAAAGACTTGCGATTATGTGAACTAATTTTTTATGGAGGATGGGCTTTAAGGCGAGGTGGAGGCAGTCGATTGTTAGTTGAACTTTTTCAATAATATTCTCGTAGTTTCCTTTCATTGAAGGACTTTTTTAGTAGTTCCAAAGGTTTTTGTGAAAGAGAGTGATAAAATAGCACGGGGTTTATATGGACTTATTTCGTATCTTAGGCCAAACATACAAAGAAACTTTTTAGAAAATTTTATCTTGATTTAATTTAATAATTATGTAATATAAATAAGGATGCCAAATTCCAAACTAAACAAGCAGAAGAAGTAATTTGAGAAAAAAAAATCCCTTTTGGACAAAACCCTTTCAATTTAAAACTATTTAAGAAAAATAGGCACGTGATGACTTAAAAACTACTTGGACATCCACTAAGTATAATGCGATAGAGTCATCAATCCTTAAACAGAAAATGATGGAGTCCAACACCCCCCTTGGCAAGAAACTCTTGCCTCAGTATCCACCGATCAGCCTCAGGAATCTCAATTAATTTCTTCTTCATCCATAGACCTTTGACTCCAAATTAAATTATTGAGAAATATTTATGAGGGTTCTTGAACATGTAATTTGTTCTTCTTGACTTGGAAAGGTGATCCTCAAAAATCCAAGGGGTTTAGATGAAAAAGTATAGAGTTTAATCACAAAAGGAAAAATGGCTCTCTCAAAAGTCTAATCCCTTATCTCTATTTATAGGGAAAGTTGTTGCAAAGAGATAGGCATTACAGATTTGAAAAGATATGTTTTATAAAATCAAAACATGCATACACGTTCGAGCGAACAGTCACCTCATTCGAATGAAGTACCCTATCTTCTTCAATCTCATTTCCAATGAAACTTTGGATGACATTCTGAAGCTTGCCAGAAGGCGTCACTTCAAAAATCATTCAAATGAAGGAACCTCGTTCTAACGAAACTATGCAACTCCTTAGAATGACATATCCATCTCGTTCTAATGAATTACCAAATTTTGAAAAATTTCCTTAATTTCAAAACATTTTGAAAATTTTTAAATGCTAACTCTTTAAAAATTACCCCTCTATAATTAGGAACTTTACTAAACCACCTCATAACTCGTTTGAATTTCATTGTGATGAACGATCTTCAATTTTTCAAATGCCATCAATATTTTCTCTTTGAATACTTAGAAGTAGTCATGAAGATGAAGTGAGGTGTAAAAGGATGAGTCAAATAAAATAAAATTCAGCAATTATAAAACTTGCTCCTACTTTGGCTATTCATGTATAAAAAAAATGAAGCAAAATTGACCCCTAAGACTAATACAACTAATGCCCTCTCTTGGAAAAATAAATAAACTCCCCTCAATTTGTTCTCCTTTTTTTGTCCATAATAGATAAAGAGTAAGAAACTAAACATGAATAGCATTAGCATCACCCGATGAAGCAAAGATATCATCACGGCGATAATCATTAAAGCACATGCGATGAAATTCTAAATGGCATACCAACATTTTTTGAAATTTTTCAATTTTTTTACCTCTAAGAGCAAGGAATAAATTGTATAAATACAACACACTATGGAATAACACTAAAATATCTTAATCGTGAAAGAGGAATGAAATTGTGTGAACATTCTCCATGGGCAAATCAACAAAGTCATTCAAAATATAGGTGCACGAAGTCATGACATACTTTTAAATAAAGAACTCAATTTTAACCTTAAATGTAAAAATGTTGAACTTAAATGAAATTGACTCACTTATGCAACATGCCATGAATTTAAATGCTTCTCAAATCAATAATTCCAAACTATTTAAAGCTTTTTAAGAGAGTCCGTTATGCAAACCCATTGGTATTCTACTTTATAACACCCTCAAAATCTCACATGTATAAAAATCCACTCTCAATTTTGAAGATATCATAATTCTCATATGTAGCAAAGCGTCATTGTAAAACAATTATGGCCTGGGCACTTTTATTTTTGTGTGTCGTTAATCTTTTAATCGCTTTTTGAAAATGGAGGCTTTTAACGCAAAGAGAATTTTTCTATTTCGTATTCCATTTCCATTGCTTAATATATAACAATCTTTTCAGGAAACAAAAATTCAAACAATGGTTCTTACAAGCACACCATATCTCTATTTACATTTGGTTTGTTATTAAGCATGATTGAAATGAGAATACCGTATTTGACATATTATAAGGATCACAATGCTCAAAAACTTTGTTCACGTGTACAATAAGGTGATAAATAGTATAGCATTAAGTAAGTAATCATCAATGAACAACGAAATGCTATCCAACCATTATTAACCACATTAAAGAAACTAAGCCATGTCTCAAAACACCACGAAAAAGTCACATGTATAGATGGAATGTAGGGGTGATAGGAATATCTTAAATGCACATCCATATAGTGAAAAATTAAAGCACAAAAATCTGTCTTTTTCAATTATTTTATCAAAAATAAAATATTTTTAGAATTTTCCAAACTTTTTCTTAAAAATAGATTTTTTTTTGTTTTTTAACTTTTTCTTAAAACAAAAACATAGAAATACAATCTAGAAATAGGGACAAAAATATGAACATGATAATCACCCTATACTAGATAACGGCCATAACCTCAATCATTAGATTGAGAGGAGATCTCGAAAGGAATAGACATCCTTTGGAATTCCTCCATCAAACATTGTAAAGTTTTGACCAAAAACTCTACTTGATCTCAAAAACTCTCAAAATCTCTACAATCATGTGTTGGAGTATGAGTAGAATCATGTGTGGGAGTGCATGCAAGGATAATGTGTGAACTCGTATGGTAGCATATCGAGAAAGATGCGGATGTGAAATTATCCCAAGCTTGAAAGAAAATACCCTAAGGTGATGTCAAATATATGTAAAGGGAACAAACATAAGCCGTCTTGGATGTACCTTGATCAAAACACCTCGTGGGTGTTCTCTTTCGTGCATTCAATCTCCTAAGTGGTTTAGGACGAGGGCTATAAGGATCCATCACAAACTCGGAATCGGATCGGGTGAGACATTAGAAGTGGATACACCATCATAACCTATACCTTACCCCTCATTAAAACCAAACACGGGAGCGAGGTGTATCTATATAACCTTCATAGACGTGTCCTTTAAAATGACGTTGACCTCCACAGCACATTCGACATAATTCTTGAGTTGGGATATACGGGCTGTAAGTTTCTTATGACTATCCAATGAAGCTTGAATATCTCTCTATCCACAATTTTGGTCAAATTGGTCTTCTCTTTACCAATCACAATCAACTGCTCACATAAAGAAACTTTCACTTTATCGAGTTGACTCAGTGACGCCTCACATTCTCTCAAAACTTTCACTTCCTTGTCGAACTCGAACAAAATAAGAGTCAAACTTCTATTTTGATTTTTGGTTCTCAAAGACTCTTTGTAAATTTCGTGATAGGCACGTTGAAGTCCATCTTCGCCCTCACTTAAATTCTCCTCATCATTATCATTCTCTCCAGAATGGTTTGACAAATTGTCAAAGCTATCACATTTTGAATGTACTCATTGGCATGGGACAAACTAAAAGTACTAGCATGACTTTCCATGAGCACCCTAAAATTTAGTTCATGTGGTGATTCATCCTCGGTATTCACCAACTCGGCGTCACTATCTCTAGGAATGGCTTTGTATTTATATTTGCCTTTGCCCTGTCTCTTTAGCCTAGTGGGACACTTATGGGCTTTGTGTCATTTCCCCTCATATTCATCTCACTTCATCTTCACTGACATTCATGCTCTCATTGCCATTTATATTTTTCTCAAAACTTTTGTTTTCTTTGGAAAAAAATTCCCTTATTAAATTTGAGATTTTTTTTTTAAATTTTTTGCAAAGAAGGCAAGATCCTGTAGCTCAAAATCAAATTCGAACTCAGAATCAAAAACATTTCCCTTTTTCTTTTCAGTATGAGCTTTAAAAGCAATCCCTATTTCCTTTTTCTTTTCAGTTTTAGGAAACCAATTGATTTTATAAGTTCGAAGGTACGAGTTAATTTAACCTAAGATTATTTAACGTTCCTAACAAACTAAGGACAGTAACCTTAGGGATAAATCGAGATGGCAAGGATCTCAAAATCTTTTTCACGACTCTCATCTTAGGAATTATCACACCTAAATTAAAACTAGAGTTGACTATGTCCGATAAATGCGCATAACACTCATCTAATGACTCAGTCTATAGCATGGTAATAGTCTCAAATTGTATCGTGATATTCTGAAACTTAGAAGCTTTCATAGCATTGGTACGCTCGTGATTGAGTTGGAGGATATCCCACGCTTCCTTATATGTGGTTCGCGTCATGATACGGCAGAACTCGTCAGGGGTGAAGGCTCTAAAAATGCCTCTTAAACCGCGAGAGCTGAAAACTCTATTTAAATCCATTATCCTTCCAATAGGTGATGGGTTGAGACTTATAACATCCCCATTAGTCATAGTGAGTGGTGTCCACCCTTTTTCACACACAAGCCAAACTCTTTCATCAATAGATTTTAAAATCGACCTCATTATTTCTTTCGAGTAAGAATAATTTTAACCATCAAAAATTGAAATCCTATTATACAAATTATCCATTTTAACACAATTTAAAGATAACATAGAAAATTAATATAACCGACTTTGATACCAATTTGAGAAAACAGCACGGGATTTATAAGGACTTATTTGTATCTTAGGCCAAAAGCACAAAGAGACTTTTTAGCAAATTTTATCTTGATTTAGTCTAGTGATCACGCAATATAAATAAGGAAGCCAAATTTTAAACCAAATAAGCAACAGAAGTAATTTGAGAAAAAAATCCCTTTTGAACAAAACATTTAATTTTAGCACTTTTTAAGAAAAGATATACATGTGATGATTTACAGACTACTTAGATATCTAATGAGTATAATATGGTAGATTATTCAATCTTTCAACAAAAAATGATGCAGTCTAGTACCACCCACGACAAGCATCTCTTGCATCGATTTCCACCGATCATCCATAATAATCTCAATTACTTTCTTCTTCAGACATAGAGTCTCGATTCCACAATTCAACAGTAGAGAAAGACTCTACAAGGGTTCTTCAACATGGAATTTGTTCTTCTAGATTTGAAAAGTGATACTAAAAAATTCAAGGGTTTTGGATGAAAAAGTATAGAGATTGATCATAAAAGGAACTTAAAAATGACATTTTTAAAACTCTAAAATGTCTCTCTCAAAAGTCTAATCTCTCATATCTATTTATAGGAAAAGTTGTAGAAAAGAGATAGGCATTAGAGATTTGAAAAGATATGTTTCAAATAATAAAAATATGCATACTCGTTCGAACAAACTGGTACCTCGTTCAAACGCAGTAACCTATCTCGTTCGATCGTGATCTTAATGAAACTTTGAACGATATTATATATCTTTCCAAAAACCATCACTTCTGAACTCATTCAAATGAAAGAACCTCGTTCTAATGAAACTTTGTAACTCGTTCGAAAGACATTCCATCTCGTTGTAACGAATTAGCGAAATTCAAAAAAATTCTTTAAAATATTTGTAAAACATTTTGAAAACTTTTAAATGCAAACACTTTAAATATAACCCGTGGATAATTAGTAACTTTAACAAATCACCTCATAACTCTTTTGAATGTTGTTTTGATAAAGGAGATTCAATCTTTCAAATGTCATCAACTTCTTCTCTTTGAATACTTGAAAGTAGTCATGAAGGTAAAGTGGGGTGTAACATAATAAGCCAAATAAAATAAAACTGAGCAATTATAAAACTTGCTCTTACAAAGACCCCTTGTCCTCATTTTTATGCATTTTGGTAATGGACACCCTTAGTGGAGGGAAAGATTTAAGATTATGCACTTAGTGGTGGAGGCACTGAGGTGTCAGTCTCCCATTTATATTTGAAATTAACATGATGTTTTGCATGGTAGAGGAGAAACTGTTGAGGCGCTGAGACTAAACTTGACATTTTTTATAAAGATCTGTAAGAAAATATGGTATTATTCCGAGACCGTGACTAATATAGAGTATCTAGTAATGTAGAGGATCAAAGAGGAGTATTGGATTATAGAATTGGCTTCTTGCCTACTTTTGGAGAGAACTCTAAGCACGAGCCATAAGGAAACATCTAAATAGAACCGAGTGCTGCAAAAAATAGATGAGGGGCTTATCTCTTGAGTGGGTTGGACTTTGACTTATATTAAGAGTAGATTGACTATTACTCAAACCTAATTTCTTTCAATCGTGGTGATTATGATGCAATTAGGAAGAGGTTGGAGATGTCTCTGAAGGAACATCCTTGGACGGACTATAGACAGGAAAGACTATGAGTAGGAGCACAATTATATCCAGGGAGGATAGGAAGATGTTTGAATACCCCTAGTTGATTAGTCTCACTTTAAATAAGCCTTTCTTAGAAAGTTATTATGGTAATATCTTGTGGTGGAGGGAGTTAATTTGCCAAATTTGGAGAGGGTGGTGAAGGTTGGGACAGTCTTAGACTTGCGTATGAGGAGGGGCTATGGAATAATATTATGAGGAGTTAGAATAGGTGTAGTAAGTCCATATCTTTCAAAGTGGTGGATGGCGCTAGAATGATATATTGACAGGATACATGGTGTGGTAATATTCTTTTGAAGGAGAGATTCCCTGAGTTATATTGTATTGAGGTGGATATGGGGGTTATAATAATGGAGTATGTTGGTTAGGGTTGGGGGAGATATGGAGTCTATTATGTAGGTGCAATTCAATGTTTGGGAGTTGAAAAGGGTAAAGGTATGGTGTTTAAGGAGGGAGCTAGTGTCTCGAGACATGGAAGAAATGAGATCAGGTGGAAAGGTAATATGAAAGGGGTTATTCATAGTGAATTTTTTTATTCCCTTTTCAAGGAGAGATATTTTTCGTGGATGGTTTGGCTCACGAGACTTCCTTTAAAAGCATTGTTCACTTGGAAAGCCATTATAGGGGGAAATATTGACCAATGATAACTTGAGGATGCATAGTAAGGAGATCCTCAACTATTATCACATGTGTAAGTGTGAGGCTGTGAGAAACATTGTTAGCTTTGTGGGTAATGTTAGTAGTGCAGGAAGCCATGGTGGGGAAGACTAAATGAGACACTTGGGATTTTTCACCCCTATATCTAATGTTAATAGCATAGAAAGGGGGGAAGAGGTGTTTTGAAGAGTTAAAGGCTTAAGTGCTTTCAGCTCAGCTGAGATGTTTTCTAAGTTGTGCGACTTAGTTATTATGTAGCACAAATACTTCAAAAATTAAAAAAAAAAGTATCGGAGACGGACATAACCGTAATACGACATCAGAATCTCGCATGCATAAAGGAGAAAGGAGTATCTAAAAATGTTCTTCTATTGTGACCAATCGAGACTAATCAATTGCAAGAAAGCATCGAGTGCTTTACTTGAAGCAATGAGTGAATGAGTGGACTGTGGTGAGTGGGTCGGGATTTTTGTAGGTCGCGAGCTGTATTGGTATGTATCCAATACTTCAAATCCATAATATCTAATCAAATTGATAATTTTGACATTTGGATATGGCTAGGATAAAGCCCGATACCTTACGAATACAAGGGGGATAGCAAGGATACGACGAGGTTAATATTATCCTTTTGTCATAAACATGAAGGTCAACTTGTAATTCTATTTTTTTTAAATGGGATCAATTTATAATTATTAAAGGTTAAATTATTAAGGTCGCATTTATTTTTTCATCTGAATCTGAAGTATCTTAAAAGTCTAAATCTAAAATCTAAAATCTAAAATATGAATCTAAAAAATATGTTTGCTCATGTCTGAATTGACCTCTGAATGAATTTATATAGACTAATTCAAATTTCAGATTCAGACCTCAGAGGTGCATTTACCTCATAATCATTTAGAGTAAAAAATTAGCCATTAGGCTCTTAATCATTTAAAAAACAAACACTATTGAGTACCTCTTAAGTTTGAATGGTTCGATACAGACTTAAGAGGTAAAAAACAAACATTACCTAAGTCACATATATGTATACACAAATAGTCAAAACTCAAAACTATAATTTAATTATTCTTACTAGTGGACGCGTTAAATTGCTTTCCAAATCAAATTTTATAATCTATTTCTTCTCATTATGTTAATAGTTTCAATAAATTTTCAACTGATATGTATCATTGTTTCCTCTTATTTACCTTGTTAGTGTAAAACGAATAGAGTTTAAGGAGATTAAAATTAACATCTCCAAATGCCAACAATTGTCTCATGTATTTAAAGGCTTTCCCATTAAGATTTCTTTAATACAACACGACACATATATTTTCATCTGATATGTATGATAAGATAAGAGTATAAGACATGTTAACACCATTTGGCAAGAACATTGAGATCTCTGACAAACATAACCCTAGAGGAACAAAGTTGGCATAAGGCTTGGGTTATGTGGATTTAGAAAGAGAGTGAGAATAACTAGAATTCATCCATGTCCATGAGGATGCCACTTGGGTGGGTTTTGAAACACATTTTCCATCGCTAAAATTCATTTTGAGGGTCAAACCTCAATAAATAAAATTTATAAAGTTTAAACTCAATTACAAAAAATTAATGGGGTCAAAGTCTAAATAAGCCATAACAATTTCGTGTATTCAACTTTCAAGAATAAAAATAAGAAAATAAAAATTTTAAAATTGAAATTATTTTTCGATTTGTTTTGCATAGTAAAAAAATTAAATTAAAGTGTCTTGAAGAGATAAAGAAAATAAATAGTGAATTGGTCATTTAATGATGTACAACGAGGAAAATTTAGGATTTTAATAAATATAATGTAATACCTCGTATTTTTATGGCTTTTAATAATGTGATTTATTAAATAAAATTGCTTTTAATTATGGGATTAATTAAATTAATTTGGGATAATTAATTGCAAATTAATTCGGATTTAAATAACTAGCGAGACGAGAATTAGCATTTAAATATGATTATAATGTTGAATATTGCTGAGTGATTATGGTAATATGTGATTATTGAATTTATTAAAATTGTCGTAAGTTGAAAATACGACAGTTTCGATAATTTAGTTGGGACGCGCGTGTCAGTCGTGTCAGGACCCAATTTAATGGATTTAAAAGTATTTTATTTTTATGTCATCCGTATGATCATTTTGAGTGCACCAACGTATTCGAAAGGGTCGAGATAATCCGAAAACACTAGTCGGGGGTTTAGTTTGGGTCCCGGGGCATTTTTAGGCCTAACTGGCAACCCGGGAGGGTATTTTAGTCATTTCTATTTTTGGTGAATAAAGACCTACGAATATTAGACTGAAATTATCAGCTAACACTTGAGTCCCTTCGGGTTTTGACAACCAAAAATCATCATGGCAGTTAGAGAAGAAGAGAGGAGAAGTTCCAAGGGTTTTCCATGGCCATAACCACCACTTAGAGGCTTTTTCCACTACCGTCACCACCACCGGGTAGATCGGAAAACAAGGATCATCCCCATACTATCTACTTCATTGGATCAGAATCTCTATTTCAGGCAAGTGATTTATCTTGCAATAATTTATGGCATATACTTTACATGATAGTTTAAGTTTGATGTCAATTTATGAATAATGGCAAAAACATGAAATTAGAGACTTAATAATTGATTTCGGGTAGGTTTGCATGTAGTGGTGATTCTGGAAATGTTTAATGAACGAAATTATAAATTAAGGGTTAAGAATCACGGAATTTAATTGAGGATTATGATGATTATGGAAGAAGTAGTGAAGAATTAGGGTTGTAGTGAAATTGATGACTTTTGGTCCAAGAAAATGATGTTATACTATAGTTTAATGATTCTTGAACGTTAGAACTTGTGTATATATGTTGGTTTAAAGATTAGTAAACTTTCTTGGGAGATTGGGACGTTGTAATGGAGGATTTGGGGTGTAAAAATGGTAAAACCCGTAACTGTTTAAGAGAAATTTGGCCTAAAACCTGCTTGATCGATCGATCGATCCAAGAATGTCGATCGATCATTTTCTTCGTTCGATCAACCTCTCCTGATTTTTGGCAATTGTTTCCCTTTTAGGTTTAATGAAAATTCCAAAGCTGATATTGATTCTTAGGGTGATTAATATAATATTGTGGGACTTAATTAAGCTCAGTGGGGTCTTAGTTATTGCCCGAAAAATGTTATAACTTATGGGATTGAACGTTATAATTATGAGCGGTTACCGAGTGAGGACTGTTTGAAATCTTTCAATTTGGGACTGAAAGCATAATGAAAGATAATGTAAGGGTATGAACACTAGCAGAGAGATTTTATATTTGCTGAGATAGAGGCCTAGTATTCAATTGGGATAGGTATAGGTACCCGAATCCGTATGACGAGACTTGTCGCATTAAATAAATATTACGTAGAATATTCGGAACGTAAATATTGTGGATGAGACTTAATATATAGGGGAGGAGTATACCCATATTGAAATTGTATATATACTGGTTGTGTGATTTTCTAGTATATGGATTATTGTGTGTATAACATACCTACCATACTTGCTATCACGGGAGGTCGTTCGTAAGAGGATAGTCTGGTCTCGATGTGACCTTCAGAGGGACTTTAGATTGATACCTCAGAATATAGGACTTGGAAGGTCTTATAGCTAAATGGATAAGTCTGCTGACCTTGGGAGCGTAGGTATGTGCTTGACCCATGGGTATGTCAACTATGTTCGCCTCCACTATGTGTCATTTTCATTGAAACAGTTCCTGAGTGATTCGAAACTTGTGATCCTCACGTGCGTGAAGTACCGGGATTTGATAGCAGAGTATGAGGGCATCGTAGGTTCTATCCTTGTGGGGTTCCTGATTTGTATATGAGATGTTATACTAGTGCATATACATATGCGTGTGATAGTTTTGTTGTGTTGCTTAGTAGATGTGAATAACTAAGATATTGTAATGGACTAAGAATGTGAGAATTTAATTCACACTTGAGATAAGTAATTTAATGAACGTGAATATGGGTTATGAATATGTTTTATTTGGGTTGTACGAGTAGATACCCTATGTTAGAATGAGAACGCAGGAGTGGTGTAGACTAATTAGCTAGCGGCGTAACTAGGATGGGTTAAGGGTCTACATCAGGCGTGCACATTAGTTGAGAGGCGAGAAATTCATGTGAGAGTACGCAACTAACATGTTTACTATATGTGTTGTTTAATATTGTAATTTAAACACTTGCTATATTTTAAAACTGTTTTCACCTCGGGCCCTGACCCGTTTTCTTCCAAATCTATTTTTCTTGAAAAACCTTTTAGGTGACCAGCCACAGGGACGCCAAGCATAGGAGTTCCATTATATTATTGATGTGTTGTAACTGCGGTGGAAGTTATAGGTTCTCGGTATTAGACGCCTTCACATTTTGTACTTGATTCTACTCGGGGTTACTCATCTATTAGGGCATGTCTCCCATTTCCATTTAGAGATAGCATTCTCAGACTTTTAGTTTTATTTCAGATGTTGGTTTATTTATTCAGACTCTTGTATCGGGACTTTATTTTTACTCTGGTATTATATTGGAGTGTTTACTCCAGACTCAGTTTATTTCATTTCGTTGATTATTCATTTGAGATTGTTTATGCAAATAATGGTTGTTGACTTGATTACTTGGATTATGTTAATTTAATTAGTAAAATTTGGCATCTCTCTTTTTAAATATTAGGTGGCTAGTAATAAATTAAATGTCTTCGACAGTGATGCTACAACTGAACCAACTTGATATTCTGTATTAATTTAATAAAGGAGTAGCTACTTGGTATTTAATTAGACGGGGTGTTACAGGTGATATCAGAGCATCAGGTTCTAGTGTCCTTTAGAATCTGTGCGGCTTATTATGCTTCCAGTGTAGCTTTCTTTGATATAAAGCCCTTTGTTTATGATTTTTGATTTCTTTGGTGAGGTTTGGTTCTCTTGCTATAATGTATATGATAGTTAATCTTATTTGAATTAGGGTGTGTTCGTGTGCCGAACAATGCAGGATGTCGTGCGAGTTGGGCAGACAGCAGGAGGCAAAGCTCAATTGAGGTTATAAGGTATATTCAAGAAAGATGACCGTAGTTGAGGTTACCCCTATTATGGCACGGAGGGCCAAGAAGGTATAGACAGTTAAGGCACAACATATGACTTCAGGTATCACTATAGTAGAAAGTGGGGTCATATTAGACTCACGCAACACGGTTGGTGTTGATGTAAAAAATTAGATCGCTCTAATTATTCAATCACAGATAAACAAAATGAACAAAGATTTTTAAAGTGGTTCAGCCTTATAAGAATGGCCTACGTCCACTGTTATGTTATTGATGAGTGTTTGGGAATTCTCGATTATCGGTTTAATCCAGAAATTCCGGTCCCTTTGAATGAGGGTGATACAAGGTATTTATAGCCCTTAGGCTGTACATGAATGGGCCGATACATTAAATGAGAATACATATGAAAGGGTAATACATTTAATGCAGCGTGTGCGTCAAGATGATGAACATTCAATGAATAGTTGAACTGTTGACATTCTGGCAATTAATACTACGACCGAGGTGCAGCTCGGACCACCTTAGTTGCTCATTGCTCAGGAGTTCCTCGTCGCGCTAGAGTACCTCGGAGTGTTGCAGTTCCTTGGTATATCCTCGTTGCTCGGGGCGAACATGAGTTGGTCGAGGAAATGAACTTCCTCGTTGTTATTATACTCCGTAGACTGACAAGTGTCTTCGTATGATTCGTCCACATCAGCATATTAATTTTGGTATCAACAGAAGCCCCCAATGTTTCATATTTCGAATTTTGAGGAGTATGGAACATTCTTTCTTGGTTTATGGTAATATTGAATGATCTTCCTGGGTTTTAGGAGCATCGTATTTGAATTCATTTCCAAATTCAAAGAATCCGCCTTTTTTCGAACTTTTAAGAGCGCTTCGATCTTAGTGCCCTTTTTGTCCTTTTAGCCCCCGGAAGTTCAATAGTTTCTTTTTTGTAATCATTTCCTTCGCCGCTTCCCAAGGCAAAGTATTTAAACTTCTTAGGTAACCATACCGTCTTCTTCTTTTTCCAATTTCCTGCATTCAAGCTTTTTATTCTCTCCTTCTCTCTTATGCGTTCATCCTAGTTTTCGTTCGTTGTCAACATTCATCCTTTCTTCCTGTAAGATCTTCTTCCTTTCTTATGTATCTCTTTTATTCAATATGGTTTATATTGTGGAGTCTGTTGAGAAGTTTCGTTCCGATTTTTCCATTCCTTCTTGGGTAACTCTGGAGGTTCTTTCTGAACCTTTAGATTATTTTCGACTGGCTGAGGGGCATTGGTTCCCCAGTCTATTCATAGCTGAATGTGGATTTTCTTTTCCACCAAACCCATTGTGTCTTGAGTTTTGTCAGTATTTTGATCTTGTCCCTGCAAAAATAGCCCCCAATTCATGGAGAATAATTAATGGGGTGCACAAATTAAATCTAACTCATGGGACTCGTATAGGGATCCCTGAAATTATGTATTGCTATAAATGGGCCACTCTAGATAATATTTATTACTTAAAAACTAGGTTTCTGAATAGGGCTCTTGTAGTTAACCTCCCTGACTCAAATAGAGATTATTTTGAACATGGGTTGGTTATTAAAAATTGGCAATATGCCCCTTTAGTTGGAGATGGAGTATACAACGGTCCTAGATGCCCCCCATATGGCAATGGGATAGGTTTATTTTTCATTTTATTTTACTTATGAAGTTATGCTTTTATCATGTTTGACAAAATGTATGACTGATATTTCATTATGTGTTTGTTTGCAGTTGATAGTAAAAGAAAAACTCCAAAAGAATCAGAGGTTAATATTAAGCATCTGAAACTTATCTGGGGTTTGCATAAGAACGTTGCAGACGAGCACATCAGGTCTGCATCATATCTTCTACAATATAAGAGTTACACAACCTCTTATACTGCTCGCCCTGTTGAACCAGCTTCAACTCCAGAGGATTCTTCTTCAGATTCTCATCTTCCTTTAAGTCAAAGAATGGGCAAGAAAAGAGCTCCTCCTGCTCTTTTTGATGACATTACTTCTGCTGTTGGGGCTAAGAAAAGCAAAACTGATGTCCCAGAGGGGACTAAGAAGGTGGATGCTGCATCCTCCAAAGCTGCCGAGAAGCCCCCAGTGGCTCCGAGCAAGAAAGTTGCTCCTATGGAAGTGATTACTATCTCTCCGACCAAGAGTTCTTCCTTGGTTGAAGCCGCTGAAGTCCCTTTGAGAAGATTGAGGAAATCATCCTCAACCAATTTGGCTGAAACTGTCCCTTCTCTACCTGCAGGTGGTGTTGGTATCCCAACCATCATTCCTCCGAGCTCTGCAATGAGCTCGGTAAAAACTTGGATCATACCCGAGGTCCAAGGAATTGATGAAAAAATTTCTAGGGATATGCTGACATCCCTAGCTACTCGTCATCTTGCTTCGGTAAATTTCTCACATTCTGAATTTTCTTTCTTTCTCTGAATGCTTGCATTTTGTATTGACTTTGCTGTTTTTCTCATCTTTCAGCTGGTGAACTGTTTCAATAATATCGTGAAGAAAGATGAAGCTATTAAAGCTTCAAGCTCCTCGTCAGGTGTAGAGGATGCTCTGCTGGGTTTGACCCAATCCTTGAAGGAATCTCGCCAACAGTAGAGTGAGGACAAGGCTGTTTGGGAGAAAAAGTTGTCTGCAGTTGAGGCCGAGAAGGTGAAGATGGCTGAGATCTCCAAGAATTTGGAGGATAAAGTAAAAGGTTTAGAGGTCGAACATCAGAAGTATGATGTCAAGCTCAAGAACTTTGGAGATCTTGAAGATAAGTTGAAGAAGGCAGAGGAAAAGTTATCCGCCCTGCAAGATATCAAGGTCCAAAAGGAAGAATTGGATGTGAAGCTCTCCTCGGAGAAGTTGAGAAGAAAGCTCGCAGTTAAAAAATCCTTCAGCTCTGGCTGGGAAAAAGGATGGGATAAGGGGATTGCTGCGATGACATCCCAAGTTCAATATGGGAAGTTGAAATACTTCCGAGATGGCTGGGTAGCTGCCCTACAGGAATTGAAGATCGAGGATGATTCCGATCTATTCCAGTTGCACCTTCCTGGTCCTCCTCCACCAATTGTGGAAGAAGAAGAAGATGAGCCTGCCTCTGATGAATCTTCTATGGCTATAGGTGATCAAGTCCCTGCCTCTCTTCCTGCTGCCAACGAGGATATTTCTTCCATGCCTCCTCCTTCTGAGAAAATTTCAACTCTTGCTGTTCAAGCTGCTATCTCCTCCGAGCAACCAAGCTCCTCGTCCCAGCCTCCCGAGAAAGTCTTGGGAGACAAGGAAAAGGTGTGAAGTTGTTCGGTATCATTTCTATCTTTTATTATCACTTGTAATCAAACAATGTAATCTTTTGATGATTCAATAAAATACATCTTCGTTCATCTCTGTTGTTGATGATTTGTTTTTGTTGATTGTTGTCTTTTTCTCATCCTTAGTTTGTTGCTAGAATGGAACTGATATCTGCACATGATACAAAGTTGATGCAGCAATGCCACGAATATTATAAGGCTGGTCATACAGATCTTAGTACATCAGAAATAGCTGACATCCTTGGTCATGATGCCTCAGAACAAGCAATTGAGGCTTATCGGTACTTGAAGGATTTACTCGACCGAGCTGTGGCCAACAGTGTGGCTTACTATGAATTGATCGAGGAACTTCATTGTTCCTTAGAAGATCTCCAAGGTCAGCACAATGAATCAATGGCTTTGTTGCACAAGGATTATGAAAATAGATACCAACAACTTTCTTCTGACACAGGCCATAAAAAGATCCTGGTTGGATACGATGTTAGGGAAAGAACTTTTAAAGGTGAAGTTGAAGCTTGCAGGCAGATTGCTGAGTTGTTGGAACAGGAGAACAATAATTTGCAGAAAAAGCTGGCACAGTATGAATCTACAGCGTCATCTTCCACTACTTTAGTGCAAGTTACCGATGAAGTTTTCTCGTTCTTAGAGGTTGAGAATGCCAAATTAAGGCAGGAACTGGACAACTTAAGAAAATCTGTTATTCCTGTGACTGCTCGGGGACGAGGAAGAGGTTCTCGCGGACGAGGAAGAGCTGTTCAAAATATTGTCGAGGAGCAAAGTTCTCCAGTCGCTGCTCGGAGTAGATCAAGAGTTCTTAGCCGCAATGTTGAAGAAGCTCGTACTCAGTCGGCGTTAGAAACTCAAGCATTCCAATTGAACGCAAAAGACCGAGCTCTGTCTGAAATATCCAAAAAAAATCTATCCTTGGAGGATCAACTTACTGCGATGAAGTCTGCTCTGGATAATAAGGATGTTTTTGCCAGGAGCCTTCACGAATAATTGGATAGATTAACCTTCCAATTCCATAAACAGCCCAGGGAATTTTGGATGGCAGGGTACAATGAAGCCCTTGTTCATCTAGATGCTCGGATTGAACATGCCAATAATGAAGGTTATAAGCAGGGGTGGTTGAACGCCCTGGGTGTACTGAAATTGGAGCAAGGGCATTTTCTATGGGATTATCATGCTCCAGGGTTATTAGATTTGCCTGTGCCACCTTTCAAATTGGACATGGAATGGATCCCAGCTCGTTCCATTCCTCGGAGTTTAATTTCAAAATATCTCGGCGACTATAGTCTTCATTCTCAGACTGAATTATCTCGTCCAGAGCATCTCTTGGATACACCTTCTGTGATGAACGTCAGAATGCTCAGAGATATTAATTTCATCAACTCTCCTCTTTGTTTAGAAGATCCTCCTGCTGGCGAAGAACCTGTTTCAAAAGCTAAAGGGAAGAAACCAATAGAATAGGTTTTTCAGTGTAATAACTAGAACATATGTATAGCTTGTGTTTATCAAACATTTTTACATTTGTATATATGTATCTGTTAAAAAGATAACAATATGATGATGTTCATCAACCAATTTAGTAATCAAAATTACAAGTATCAATGTTGCTCAATCACTTAATAATAAAGTAATGAGTTATAAAATGTTTAAAATGTTTCCAACCAACCAAGGTTGTTAAATTGTGTTTGTCGACCAACTATGGGTTCTTATCCCCGACCAACCATACTTGGTGAATTTTTTTTTTTTAAAATGTACCCGACCAACCATGGTCGATAATTTATCCTCATCGACTAAGTATAGTTGATCACCGACCAACTATACTTGGTTCAGTTTGGAATTCTTTGTATTTTCTGGAATGATTTTACCTTCCGACCAACTTGTTGGCCTATTTTCAAAATGATATCGTTCTTCCCTCAACCGTAGTTGATTATTGAACTATCAGGTTCCTTCGAACTATCTTGTCCACTAGTTATCTTACCAACCTTAGTTGGTCACACTAGTGTACGCCTCCTAACCAAAGGAGTATATTTTTGGTTCTTTCGAACTATCTTGCCCACTAGTTATCTTACCAACCTTAGTTGGTCACGCTAGTGTATGCCTCCTAACCAAAGGAGTATATTTTTTGGTTCTTTCGAACTTTTTGTCCACTAGTTATCTTACCAACCTTAGTTGGTCACGCTAGTGTACGCCTCCTAACCAAAGGAGTATATTTTTTGGTTCTTTCGAACTTTTTATCCACTAGTTATCTTACCAACCTTAGTTGGTCACGCTAGTGTACGCCTCCTAACCAAAGGAGTATATTTTTTGGTTCTTTCGAACTTTTTCTTTTTGCTGTCGAGCAGCGTAGTGTACAACACTAGTATTCCCCGAAAAACTTTCAATAGAAAGAAAATGGTGAAACATCCTCGTTTTATTCATAATGAAGGAACTGCTTTACATTTTACATTACTGATAATACTTGCGAAGGTGTTCAGCATTCCAAGCATTCTTGAATTCTTCTCCTTCTAGAGTTGCTATTCTGTAAGTTCCTGGTCGAACAACTTCTGTAACTCGGTAAGGCCCATGCCAATTTGCCTCCAATTTATTGTGCTTCTGAATGACCTTCTTTAGCACATAATCTCCTTCTTTTAAATCGCATTTCTTCACCCTTTTGTTGTAGAAAAGAGCTGTTCGTTGTTGATAAGCAGCATTCCTAATGGCTGCCTCTTCTCTGACCTCCTCGAGCATGTTCAAATCCAGTCTTCTCATCAAGTCGCTAACTGGGGAATTGAAATTCAGCACTCTGTGTGTTGGGAGACCTAACTCGGCAGGTATTACAGCCTCACTTCCAAATGCCAGCATATATGGTGATTCTCCAGTCGCTGCTCGGGGAGTTGTTCGGTAAGCCCACAATACTGATTGTAGCTCGTTAATCCAGTTAGCTTTAGCTTCACTTAACCTTTTCTTCAAACCATTTAGCAATGTTCTATTCGTCACTTCAGTCTGTCCATTGCTTTGAGGGTGGCCTGGTGCTGAATGGACCTTCAAAATGTTCGACTGATGACAATAAGCAGCAAATTCCTCGTTATCAAATTGGGTTCCATGGTCTGTGATGAAGGCATGAGGGAGACCATATCGACAGATGATATTCTTCCAAACGAACTGGTATACCTTCTCGTACGTCATGTCGATGAGGGGTTCAGCTTCTACCCATTTAGTAAAATACTCTACTGCGACGACGAGGTACTTGAATCTTCCTCGGGTGGTCGGCAATGGTCCTACCAAATCAATTCCCCACATGGCGAATGGCCAAGGGGAAGTTATGGGTGTCAATAATGCTTGTGGAGTTCGTCGGATAGAGGAAAAACATTGGCACTTGTCACATTTCTTAGCATAGGCTATACAATCAGCCCTCATCGTTGGCCAGTAGTATCCTTGAGTCATTACCCTTTGTAAAAGTGTTCGACCTGCTACATGAGCTCCACAAGACCCTTCATGGATTTCTTCAATCAATTATTTCACCTCGGAGGGATGTACACATCTCTGCAAACCTGCCATAATTCCTCATCTATACAAAATACCATTAGTTAACACATACCGAGCAGCTTTATACTTCAATTTCTTGGCAGCGAGCTTGTCCTCCGGCAATCCTCCCTCTTCAATATATGCCCTTATGGGATCCATCCAAGATGGTCCTAAATCAAGGGTAATTACATTCATTTTCAGGTCTTCATCTATGCTCCTACTTTCCAATACTTCAATTGGTATCGTTCTTCGCAGCTCGGTACGAGTAGCTGATGCTAGTCGGGCCAGTGCGTCTGCTTGTGCATTCTCCATCCTCGGTATTCTCACCAATTGAATGGCATCAAATTCTGTCAGTAACTCCATCATCTTTGCATGATATTTGATCATTAACTCTCCTTTAACCGCATATATTCCCGTCACCTGATTCACAATTAATTGAGAATCACTGAATACCATCACTTGTTGTGCTTCCATAACTTTTGCTAAGTTTAACCCCGCTATCATGGCCTCATACTCAGCTTCATTATTAGAGGCTTTGAATTGGAATCGTAAAGCATATTCCATGTCAATCTCATCTGGGGTGCTCAAAACAATTCCTGCCCCGTAACCTGCTGTGCAAGATGAGCCATCTACATATAATCTCCATATGGGTAACTCGTCTTCAAATTCCTTATCTGACAGGGTTCCTCGGTGAAATATTTGTTGCTTCTTTTCATCCTCCCCTGACACTTTTCGCTCCTCGTCGATCATTTCTTCTCGCTCCTTTACCAACCGGAGCTGATCTGAGTTTGAAGTTGATGATCCTTCTACATCCATAAGTCTTTTTACCAACCGGGGTTGGTCCGGATTTATGTCTGTTGATCATGTAACATCCACAGGTTGGTCAGCAAGCAACTTTTGTTCTTCGGGGGTCTCAGGGTATGTAAACTCTGCTATAAAATCTGCTATAGCCTGCCCTTTCAATGATGATCTGGGCTCATACACAATATCATATTCACCGAGTTCTATCGCCCAGTACATCAGTCTTCCTGATTTTTCTAGCTTGTGAAGGGCTTGTCTCAATGGCATGTCGGTATACACAATGATGGTATGGGCCTGGAAATATGGCCTCATTCTTCTACTTGCTTCAATTAATGCCAATGCCAATTTTTCTAACTTTGGGTACCTGATCTCTGCACCTCGGAAAGCTTTACTTGTGTAATAAATTGGTTTCTGGACTCCATTCTCCAATCTGATCAATGCCGAGCTAACTGCATTCTCTGATACTGCTAGATATAAGTACAACTTCTCTCCTGTTATTGGCCTAGACAACAATGGAGGTGCTCCTAAATACTTTTTCAAGTCTTGAAAGGCCTTTTCACATTCATCAGTCCACTCAAAAGTATTTCGAAGTGTTTTGAAAAATGGGAGGCATTTGTCAGTTGCTCGAGATACAAATCTGTTGAGCGCTGCAACTCGTCCTGTAAGACTCTGCACTTCTTTCTTTGTTGTTGGAGATCGCAATCCTAAAAGAGCTTTGATCTTATCTGGATTTGCTTCAATACCCCGCTGGTTGACAATGTATCCGAGAAACATTCCTTCTCGTACTCCAAATGTGCACTTCGTCGGGTTGAGCTTCATCTGGTATTTATCCAATTGATCAAATGTCTGAGCTAAGTCAACTAGATGATCTGCAGCTTTCTTGCTTTTTGTTAGCATATCATCGACATAGACTTCCATGTTGCAACTGATTTGTTCGGTGAAAACCTTGTTCATCAGCCGCTGGTATGTCGCTCCTGCATTTTTCAAACCAAAAGGCATAACATTATGGCAATAAGTTCCCCTAGGGGTAATAAAAGAAGTACTTTCCCTGTCTTCAGGTTTCATTTTGATCTGGTTGTAGCCAGAGTAAGCATCCATGAAGCTGAGCAGCTCATGTCCCGAGGTAGCATCCACTAATTGGTCAATTCTGGGCAATGGAAAATGATCTTTTGGGCATGCCTTGTTGAGATCAGTGAAATCAACACACATTCTCCATTTATTGTTCTTCTTCTTTACCATCACCACATTTTCCAGCCAGTCTGGATATTTCACATCTTCAATGAATTGGGCTTTCTGGAGCTTCTCGACCTCCTCTTGTATGGCTTGATTCTTCTCGGGGCTAAATACCCTTCGTCTCTGCTTTACAGGCTTGATCTCCTTATTCACATTGAGTTCATGACATAAGAAGTTTGGATCTATTCCTGGCATGTCCTCATGACTCCATGCGAAAGTTTTCTTCCTATTTCTCAAGAACATTATTAACTTTTATTTTATTGAAGCATCCAACGATGAACCTATCTGGGTTACTCGTTCAGGGTGCTCCTCGTCCAGAATAACATTTTCTGTAGATTCTACCACCTGTCCTTTTACAAGTTGGGATTCATCCCTGGGATCAAGAGTTTCAATTTCTGTACCTTCCTCCACCTGGTAGGTAATAGTCTTTTTCCTTCATTCTTCAGGCTCTTCTTGCTCGGCAGATGTATAATAGCATTCCCGAGCTATTTTTTTATCGCCTTTCACAACTCCTACTCCGAAGTTTGTTGGGAATTTTAAGCATTGATGCACTGTAGATGGAACTGCTTCGAACTTCTTCAAACCAACTCTTCCCATGATGATGTTGTAGGCTGACTGCATATTCTTATCCATCACAAAGAAGCGTATTCTTTCTGTTCGACAAGCGGGCCAAGTTCCAATGAATATATCCAACTTGATCGTCCCAAGCGAAAAAACTTTCTCGCCAGAAAAACCCAGAAGGGGTCTGTGATAAGATTCCAATTGAGATAGTTTCAAATTCAAACTATCAAAACATGAATAGTACATGATGTCTGCCGAACTACCATTGTCCACCAACACCCTTGAAATCACCACATCTTTCATCCTCATTTTGATCACCAAGGGATCGTCGTGAGGGTAAAGAACACCGGCCAAATCGTTTTTTGAAAAACCAATAACTAGCTTATCTTTATTTACCTTCCTTGGACGGTCATCCTCGGCAAGATTTATTCGTTGAATATATGAGCAGGCTTGGGCCTCTCCGAGATAGGCCTTTCTTTCTGCAGTAAGGTCTCCCCCTCCAGCATCTCCTCCTGTTATAACATTACAATCAATTGACCCAAAACGTATGGAAAATACCTCTCGTTCAGGCTGTCTTGGCTTCTTTGGAAGATCGGGGTCTTCATCTGGATCATCTTCATGATTTCTTTTCTTTTTCTCCTCCGTCCGACGAGGAGATCTGGAACGATCTCTGGTTCTATCATCATTCTTCCTTTCACCTCTGCGATCTACATACTTTGACAACTTTCCTCTTCGGATGAGCGTTTCAATCTCGTTCTGAAGGGCTATGCAATTTTTGGTCGTTTGGCCATGATCTTTATGGAACTCGCAATATTTTGCCCTATTCCTCAATTCAGGATTGGTCCTCAGTTTATCTGGCCACTTGATTTCTTCGTTATTCTTGATTTCTTCTAAAACATGATTAATACCCATCTTCAATGGAGTATAATTATCATATTTCTTCAGGACTTCCCATGACGTCCTATTATTCTTGGAGTGCTTGTCACCACCATTACCTTTTTGCTCTTTCTTCTTAGATTTGTCAACCTCCACCTTGGCTTCTTTATCCATATTCTTCTTCGCAGCCATAGCCTCCTCGGCATTCATGATTTTGGCTGCTTTTGCCATCAACTCCGACATAGTTTTAGGTGGATCTTTGGCCAAAGTATAATATAACTTGTTAGGCAACAATCCACTCATCAAAGCAGTGATCGCTGTCTTTTCTTCGTAATCTATGACTTCCAACTTCTCATTATTGAAATGAGTTATGTAATCTCTAGTACTTTCACCAGGCTTTTGTCTAACACTTAACAAGTGTGCTACTCGTTTTACTGGCTTTGCTCCAAAACAGAAATTACCAATGAACAACTCGGCTAACTGAATAAAAGTCGAAATCTTACCCTGAGGAAGATTGTTGTACCATATCTGTGCAGATCCGGTAAGAGTTCCCGAAAATGCTCTACACCTCATCTCGTCGGGGACAGCATATATGTCGGCAGCAGCCTGGTATTGTTCTATATGAAGAACAGGATCTGTCTTTCCATCATACTTAGGGGTCACTATAGGTGCTTTGAATTTCGATGGTGTAGGAAAATTCACAATGGCCTGCACAAAAGGTGTCCCTTGAACAAAAGTTCTCTGTAAGGGATTCCTTTCTTTAACCATTTCTCCAAGTCTATCCTCCAATCACTGAATGGAACCCTTCCATGCTTCATTTCCTTCCTCGGGCTGCTTAGTCCGAGCAATTGATTGTTCTGACGTAGCTTCCTGAGATCTATCTCGACGAGTAACTGGTCTTGATTGTGCTGATCCTTCTCTCAAACCTGATGGTGGTCGAAAGCTTCTCGATGGGGCTCTAGGCGGACTCATATTTCTCCTTGGTCCTAACCGACTAAAAGGAGATGCCCTGCTTAACCTTTCCAAGGCGCTAGTTCTCTCCGGAGAGAGGGTAATATGTTGATCTGTATCCGTAGCTCGTATCGATGAAGTTCGCCCAGGTTGATAAGAAACATCATCAGATTCTTCATTACGATATGAATCAGTACGCCTGGATCGCGATTGCCCACGATCACTCCTTTGCCTTGAATGGGTAGGTGCACCGCCGTGAAGAGTTTGAATGAGTTACCTCATTGTTTCTTTCATGGCGGTTTGTCCTTCAGCCAGATTCGTCATAATTCCAGCCAGATCTGGAGGTGCAGATGGATTTGGGGGATTTCCAACATTTCCAGCATTTCGATTACTGGATTCTGGATTATCTGCCATTGATGATAAATGATTTTTGGTGAAAAACGATGGCAACAGTCGTTTCCCACAGACGGCGCCAATCTGTTGATGTAAAAAATTAGATCGCTCTAATTATTCAATCACAGATAAATAAAATGAACAAAGATTTTTAAAGTGGTTCAGCCTTATAAGAATGGCCTACGTCCACTGTTATGTTATTGATGAGTGTTTGGGAATTCTCGATTATCGGTTCAATCCAGAAATTCCGGTCCCTTTGAATGAGGGTGATACAAGGTATTTATAGCCCTTAGGCTGTACATGAATGGGCCGATACATTAAATGAGAATACATATGAAAGGGTAATACATTTAATGCAGCGTGTGCGTCAAGATGATGAACATTCAATGAATAGTTGAACTGTTGACATTCTGGCAATTAATACTACGACCGAGGTGCAGCTCGGACCGCCTTAGTTGCTCATTGCTCAGGAGTTCCTCATCGCGCTAGAGTACCTCGGAGTGTTGCAGTTCCTCGGTATATCCTCATTGCTCGGGGCGAACATGAGTTGGTCGAGGAAATGAACTTCCTCGTTGTTATTATACTCCGTAGACTGACAAGTGTCTTCGTATAATTCGTCCACATCAGCATATTAATTTTGTTATCAACAGTTGGATTGGGAGAAAGTCTGAAGAAATATTTAAGGGAACCAGCAGTGGAAATTCTAGAAATGCGAAAATGGCGTGTGTTAGCCAATGAAGGTAAAATATCAAAAGTCTTGGGTATATGTCGGAGTAGCAAGTCGGGAATGAAAATTTAGGGTAAGATTTTTCTTGGCTCATTAGAGCGAAGTTTCAATGGTGAGAGGCAACCACCACACTTAGAAGTGGAATGTTTTATTAAGAGAAGGCGCATAGGTATGGTTTGACCATAAGTTCCTTCATCAGATGTTCAAGATAAGATGAGAATGTTGTTATGAACTCACACAAGAGGGTCGGACATAAGTCACTTTGTGAAGAGAAATTTAATTAATTAGCAAACCTTACACCAGATGAAGTAGGTACAATGGAGAAGAGGACATTAAAGGCGAAAAATTAACTTACAAGAAGAATTGCTAGCACTTCTGAGGAATTCTGCTTGGATGGTCAAGGCAGATGGTAACTATGTCGCGTTTGGTTAATATGGAGGTGAACGCTTCCTTGTGTGGGGAGTTATAAGAATTGAAGAATTTAGTCAGAGATTAAGACTGGGGGGGAACGGTGTTGGTGAAGCATCACAAAGGGGAGACCCATCAGGGGACCCACTTAAATTATTCGGATAGTTGAATTTTTATCGAGTGATGGTGATTTTAGTAAGAGTGGTTGAAGCCAGTAGAATGTTCCTTAGGGCCGTTAAATCTAAGGGAACAACGAAGGTAGTCATCAGAATCGAGACTACCAACATTCGAGAGAATGACAACCTTAACATGGTCAGTGTGAGTGATACATCACGAATATTGCATATTTGGGCCCTTTATCTTTATGCATTCTAGAACGTTTACGTTCTTAATGTCTATATTTATGCTCGTTAACCAGACAACCTCTAATTTGGACATATATATGTTTTGCAGGGGTCAATTGTGCTTTTGTAGGTCTTGGAACGCAAAAAGTGAGGTTCGGTTGCATTTCGGAGAAGTTCTATCATTGAAAGATACTTTAAGATCAATTTGGTCTTTTCAAACTCACTATTTTTTATGTAATGAAGTTACCAACATGTATATCATCAAATTATCTTTCTGTGGCCACTGACCGTGCGTCATTCTGACTCCGTATGTGGAAGTTATGGCCATTTCTGAAAGGTTTTGGTATTTTCTTCTACTTCAAGGGAATTTTGGTAATTTCATACTGCATAATTTGGAGGGTTTCAAAACAGAATCATGTACATAATTGAATTATCTTCGCGTCATTTCTGACCACGCCTCATTTTGATTCTGTATGAGGGAGTTATAGCCGTTCCCGTGCAACGCATCAAAATTGGTTCAAAGAGGAAAAGTGGGTTGTCTCCAGCCCAAGGAAAATTCCAAAACTGCGGTCGACCGGTCCCAAAATAGAGGTCGACCGCTCCCATCAGATATGGATGAAATTTGACTTATTTTGGGTGTTTTGACTTGGTTTTGTTGGGGGATTTTTTTTGGGTATAAATAGAATGTTGGGGGCTTTTTTTTGAGGATATATTTCATTTTAGATAGGATATTTTAGGGGTTGTTCTTGGGAGATTCCCTCTCCTCTTTTCTCATTTATGTAAGTAAACTACTATTTATTATCTCTTTCCAATAATACATGATTTGATTACTTGATTTCTTGCTTTGTAGTTACTTTTCTTTCTTTGATTAATTAGTTGTTGTAGTTTATTTCTTATTTTCCTTAGTTAATTATTTGTCTTAAATTAATTAATTTATACATTCTTTTTAATATGATTTCTAGCTAATTTAATCTAGGTTGTGTCGGATTGAACTCATTTGGGGTTGACATGTTGCTTTGCTTTTGGTGTTGGTATTTACGGGTCTTTTTAGGGTACGTTGTCCTAGTCATTACGCCTAGGGGATTTGACAGGGCATATCATGTATGTTCCGTGCTTACGACCTTCTGTGCGTAATTTCCGGGGTATTTGTTCACACCAAAATTATATTAGGATTTTATGAAAATTTAGGGGCGTGAAAACCCTTGATTTAATTAACTATTGAAACGAGTCGCATTTGTAATAACTCGTCGACCCATGTAACCATTTTATACTAATTAACTCGGGTAAGGGATATTCGACGCAAGCTATAGTTTTTACTCGCTTTCTTAATCTAGCTTTATTTTCCCTCGCCTAGATTAAACATTTCCCTTTTTGCATCTTTTCCCTTTTTGTGTATAATCATCTTTTACACTTTTATTTAGGAATGTTAAACCTTATAAATTCTAGCAACTCATCTCTGTGGATTTTCGATACCCGACTTACCGCTATACTCACCTGTTGAGTGTAGTCGTAATTTATATTTTTGTATAGTTCAAGTGAGCCGAATTCAAAATAATTGGTGCGAAGGTGACTCTCGCGCCGCGGCAAAACCCTGTCTATCAGTGAGCGGAGATAAGTGGAGTATGTGTAAAGGTATTTTGTGAGGAGTAAAACCTGTGCGTTAAAATTTTTTCGAAGCGAGTAGAGGAATAAAGGGTATGGTGCCTAGCAAGGGAAATAGTTATTGAAATTTTCGATTTGGTACGGACAGGTGTGTTAAGTCCAGGAAACATTTGAGCAGCCAGGGAGATTGGTAAGATAGAAGTATGAGTTATATCCTCAGATGATGATGCGTCTTGTGTGTGTCAGGAACGAGTTACTACATTTTTATTATTGCTATGTTCACATGGGAGTCGAGTTTAGTGCGTATATCGGCAATGTTATTATTTATATGAATATTTTCCTTAGTATAGTGGGATTACCTTCAGTGTTATCCGCAGAGGATGAATGGGTGTATTGATAGTGATATATACTTTATTGAGATTACTCATTTTAGTGTTGTGTTATACGAGTATGATGTTATCCTAATTATGGTTTTATAATATGCTTAAACCGATAGTGTGCGGATATTGTAAGTCTATCGGGGTTACTACCTTGGTGTAGAATGTTTTGTTCTGGCACGGCCCCATCTGCGAGAGGGTCGGACTCGTGTTTATATATTTGTATATATGTATGCATATATATATATATATATATATATATATATATATATATATATATTACTGAGACTTCAAAAGTATAATGGTCTCGGATATTTGTTCCCGATATGTGTAGGGACTTTATTGATATAATTCAGAGTGTATTTGGTTTATTGTTCAGCAGAAAGATTTAGCTGGTTATTATAATTAACGCTCAGGATGTGGTAATAAGAAGAGTGCATTGTTATATCACCCTATAGAGACGTGGAAGTTAATACTCCTATTTGTATGTCTGGTGACGGGATTTTGAGAGCCCCGTTTATATTTGCATGATGTTTATGGAATGTGATTACCCTCAATGTTAAGAGACAGTGTCTTTCGAAAGGAGTTCGATGTTTAAGTGTAACTGGGGAAGGAGATATAACTTTGTTGTCAAGAGACGGGAATATAGGGGTACATGTTATGGACTGAAGGCCTAACTAATTCTGATGACCGACAATTCTAGGTAGTAGTGTATCGGGGGGTTCCTTGTTTGGATTTAGCTTTGCGAGACATCCCACGCATGAAACTTAGCGTAAGGTTGGTAGTAAGGAGATGTTTGGCCATTCGTCCATGATTTGGGTACCTCGATCGTTAGGGAAGTATATAGTTATAACGGGAAGTTAAAGAAGAAATTACGAAATAAGGCCAGTAGAACCATTTGTGTGGTGAGGAAGTATTGATAATTTTGTTTTATTTTAGCGGGTTGAAGGATGAAATGATGTTTAGGAGGATTTAGAATTTCGAATTCAGGGGTGATTGAGAATACCCAAATTAGTGTAGCCATGTTGTAAATGAAAGGACAATAAAGAGTTTGGAGTACTTATGAAGCATATGTGATGTTTAAAACCCGTTTGTATGATGTATAGGGTGTATGGACACCTCGATTTGCTGGTGGCAAGATCGCCGGAAGAAGAGACATAGATGGGTGAAATTATTACTTGTAAAAATAATGAAATGGAAGTGGTAGAGTGGATTAAGCGTCATGAGAAGGACAACAATCTATAGATTCATGTGCAATCAGAGTAGCACGTCCAGGATTGGGTGAAGGGCAGTAGGAAGCCATTTAAAAAGAGGGTATCCCTTGAGAAGACAAATATTTAACTATTATGAACAGTTTAGAGTGGAGTTCCACCCGATCGAATGTTTAGGGTGGCTTACGCGTAAATAGAGTGGGGATGTCAATAAGGTATAAAGAGTCCAGATGTGCACAATGTGATGAATAGTGCACGGGCCGGAACCTTTGGTATACGCCAAAGGAAGAAGAGGGTTATTAAGTACCACTTAATGGGAGGAGATATAAGTGGAAGTCAGTGTTGAGCGGGACATAATTAGTAGTCACCACGAGCACCACTTATAGATAGAAATCAGTTGGAGTAAGGGTATTAACCATAAACTTGGTGTCGAGCCGACGATTCCAGTAGCAGAAGAGTCAAGATGGTAAATTTCTTTGATGGGTTTCAATCATAAAGATGAGTAACGAGTTCCTTAGAATGTGTGTAACGAATTGTCAAGAAGGAAAGAAATTATTATATTCGTGGGTGATTTACACTATTAGATAATGACCGCACCGATATGAGGTCCTACCCAGCATTAATCCGGATGAGGATGAAATACCCGGAACCCACCTTCGATATGGGGTATAAGGAAGTAGTGGGAATATTTTCATTTTGAGAAAGTTGGATCATCTATAGCTCGAGGAATAGGCGACTGACGACTAGTGGAACTGTATGAAAGTAATTTTAGATTCACTACGATCAAATCATTTCTAGTAAGTGAAGTATAATATGGTAATGGGGAGACGATATTACCTAATTGGAAAGTTGTGAGAAAGCACCCATACAAATTTATAGTGGACAAGGTGCTTATTGAGGTTTGTGTGAATAAACCTTACTATCCTCCCTCTGGATGCTTAGAGGTGAGAGGATTATTCGAGTTTTCAATCAGTCAAAAGTTGGAGTCCAATGACTATAATGGGTTAACCATCAACTGTCTGAAGTAGCTTTCCCTTGTGTAAAATTCACAATGCTGGGAACAGAGATTCAAAGAACGGACAAGAGTAGTGTGATGTTTTATGGTTGCTCCCAGGAGGGGAGTTTTGTGTTTAAATAAACGCGGGAGTTGATACGAAGTAAGGTACGAACTCACAATAATATTGAGATAATAAGGCCAATGATGTATAGGCTATTCTTATTCGACTGTTGTTTAGTAAGAGCACAATGTGAGGTGCAATTATTGAGGTGTAACCCTATAACTAATAAAGTGTCAAGATTGTTCAACGAGCTTGTTGTGAAGTGAGGACTGTAGTGATTGAGCCTTTCTTTGTATTTTGTATTGAGTACTGGAGGATACCTAATTTTTCCAGGTATGCCTATTTTCCCGAATTTTGGGATAAATTTCTGTTATTAGGAGGGAAGTATGTAATACCCCGTATTTTTATGGCTTTTAATTACGAGATTTATTAAATAAAATTGCTTTTAATTATGGGATTAATTAAATTAATTTGGGATAATTAATTGGAAATTAATTCAAATTTAAATAACTAGCAAGACGAGAGTTAGTATTTAACTATGATGATAATGTTGAATATTGCTGAGTGATTATGGTAATATGTGATTATTGAATTTATTAAAATTGTCATAAGTTGAAAATACGGCAGTTTCGATAATTTAGTTGGGACGTGCGTGTCAGTCGTGTCAGGACCCAATTTAATGGATTTAAAAGTATTTTATTTTTATGTCATCCGTATGATTATTTTGAGTGCGCCAATTATCCGAAAGGGTCGAGATAGTCAGAAAACACTAGCCGGGGGTTTAGTTTGGGTCCCGGGGCATTTTTAGGCCTAACCGGCAACCCGAGAGGGTATTTTAGTCATTCCTATTTTTGGTGAATAAGGACCTACGAATTTTAGACTGATATTATCAGCCAACACTTGAGTCCCTTAGGGTTTTGACAACCAAAAAGCATCGTGGAAGTTAGAGAAGAAGAGAGGAGAAGTTCCAAGGGTTTTCCATGGCCATAACCACCACTTGAAGGCTTTTGCACCACCGTCACCACCACCGGGTAGATCAGAAAGCAAGGATCATCCCCATAGTGTCTACTTCATTGGATCATAATCTCTATTTAAGGCAAGTGATTTATCTAGCAATAATTTATGGCATATACTTTACATGATAATTTAGGTTTGATGTCAATTTATGAATAATGGCAAAAACATGAAATTGGAGACTTAATAATTGATTTGGGGGGGGGGGGGGGGGGGGGGGTTTGCATGTAGTTGTGATTTTGGAAAAGTTTGATGAACGAAATTATAAATTAAGGATTAAGAATCACGAAATTTAATTGAGGATTATGATGATAATGGAAGAAGTAGTGAAGAATTAGGGTTATAGTGAAATTGATGACTTTTGATCCAAGAAAATGATGTTATACTATAGTTTAATGATTCTTAAACATTAGAACTTGTGTATATATGTTGGTTTAATGACTACTAAACTTTCTTGGGAGATTAGGACGTTGTAATGGAGGATTTGGGGTGTAAAAATGGTAAAACCCGTAACTGTTTAAGAGAAATCTGGACAAAAACTTGCTTGATCGATCGTTCGATCCAAGAATGTCGATCCATCGATGATCGATCGATCGATAATTTTCTTCGATCGATCGACCTCTCTTGATTTTTAGCAATTGTTTCCCTTTTAGATTTAATGAAAATTCCAAAGCCGATATTGATTCTTATGGTGATTAATATAATATTGTGGGACTTAATTAAGGTCGGTAGGGTCTTAGTTATTGCCTGGAAAATGTTATAACTTATGGGATTGAACGTTATAATTATGAATGGTTACCGAGTGAGGACGGTTTGAAATCTTTCAATTTGGGACTGAAAGCGTAATAAAAGATAATGTAAGGGTAGGAACACTAGCATAGAGAATTTATATTTGCTAAGATAACCTTAGGAACAAATGGGAGATCTAGTATTCACTTGGGATAGGTATAGGTACCCGAATCCGTATGATGAGACTTGTCGCGTTAAATAAATATTACGTAGAATATTCGGAATGTAAATATTATGGATGAGACTTAATATATAGGGGAGGAGTATACCCATATTAAAATTGTATATATACTAGTTGTGTGATTTTCTAGTATATGGATTATTGTGTGTATAACATACCTACCATACTTGCTATCACGGGAGGTCGTTCGTAAGAGGATAGTCTGGTCTCGATGTAACCTTCAGGGGGACTTTAGATTGATACCTTAGAACATAGGACTTGGAAGGCCTTATCGCTGAATAGATAAGTGTGCTGACCTTGGGAGCGTAGCTATGTTCGTGACCCATGGGTATGTGAACTATGTTCGCCTCCACTATGTGTGATTTTTATTAAAACGATTCCTGAGTGATTCGAAACAGTGATCCTCACGTGCGTGATGTATCGGGATTCGATAGCAGAGTATGAGGGCATCGTAGGTTCTATCCTTGTGGGGTGCCTGATTTGTATATGAGATATTATACTGGTGCATATACATATACTTGTGATAGTTCTATTGTGTTGCTTAGTAGATGCGAATAACTAAGATATTGTAATGGACTAAGAATGTGAGAATTTAATTAACACTTGAGATAAGTAATTTAATGAACGTGAATATGGGTTATGAATATGTTTTATTTGGATTTTACGAGTAGATACCCTATGTTAGAATGAGAACGCAGGAGTGGTACAGACTAGTTAGCTAGCGGCGTAACTAGGATGGGTTAAGGTTCTACGGCAGGCGTCCACATTAGTTGAGAGGCGAGAAACTCATGTGAGAGTACGCAACTAACATGTTTACTATATGTGTTGTTTAATATTGTAATTTAAACACTTGCTATATTTTTAAATTTTTTTCACCTCGGGCCCTGACTCGTTTGCTTCCAAATCTATTTTTCTTGTAAAACCTTTTAGGTGCCCAACCACAGGGACGCCAAGCATAGGAGTTCCATTATATTATTGACGTGGTGTAGGTGTGGTGGAAGTTACAGGTTCTCGATATTAGACGCCTTCACATTTTGTAATTGATTCTACTGAGGGTTACTCATCTGTTAGGGCATGTCGCCCATTTCCATTTAGAGATAGCATTCTCAGACTTTTAGTTTTATTTCAGATATTGGTTTATTTATTCAGACTCTTGTATCGGGACTTTATTTTTACTCTGGTATTATATTGGAGTGTTTACTCCAGACTCAGTTTATTTCATTTCATTGATTATTCATTTGAGATTGTTTATGCGAATAATTGTTATTGACTTAATTACTTGGATTGTGTTAATTTAATTAGTAAAATTTGGCATCGCTCTTTTTAAATATTAGGTGGCTAGTGATAAATTAAATGTTTTCGACAGTGATGCTACAACTGAACCAACTTGATATTCTGTATTAATTTAATAAAGGAGTAGCTACCTGGTATTTAATTAGATGGGGTGTTACATATAACGGCTTGCTCAGTTATTTGACTGTTTCTGTCCATTTTGAAAAGTTCATAATTATGATGTTAACTTTATCTTCATTAACATGACTTGTACCCTAATGGGTTGTTTCAAGGATTTCTAATATTTTCCTTGATGATTTGCAAAATAAAATTTGATTATATTCATTTATATCAAGTGAACATTGCAAAATATTTGTATCATTAACATTGATTTGAATTATCTTGATATCATATTCATTATATTCAATTTCAATTCTAGGAACTATTATTTCACCAAAAGGCCTGATGGGAAAATGGGTCCATTTACAATGAACATCCATTTTTTCAAAACCACAAGCTTGAGGGCACACTTTCATTATATTTTTCAATATATTAATTATTTCCTCTAAAGAGAGGAGTTGTATTTTTGGGTTACACTTCACCCATGATAGACTTAGCTAGAAAAATTTGTCATGAACTTTTCAATTCGTCAATTTTTCAGAATAAATTAAGTGCTCTACTCTTGTACCAACTATTACCTAGACAATACCTACGAAGGGGTGAATTAGGTTCTTATAAAAAATGGAAAGTAAAATTTAAGTCCATATCATTAGTCAATGTGTTGTTCAATGAACATTTAACAATATTGAAATCAATAATAATTAAACAGAAGGGATAAATGATATTGAAGAGATGCCGTCATTTTTATTGTGATTCGGCAAATACAAGCAAATACAACCTATGCATATTTTTACATCTCAAGGCGAAAATTGAAAAACTTTAGTAGTAACAATCTATTGATTGCGAGAGAAGATAGCTCTTCATTTACAAACTCTACAGTAAAGCTCTAAGCTTTATAACAAAACTCATATCTTCTTGTGGTGAAGATACGACCCTTACAAGGGTTTAAATAAGGTTTAAAATAATACACACTCAACAAATGAATAATAATAGTTTCTCACACCTCAATGAATAATGATGTCTAAGTTGGTAAAATTAATAACCTCTTATATAATGATTTGTAATAAATTAATGAAATGGATATTAATTTAGGGCTAACTTTCAATACGTTTGGTCGGTAAATAGAGCATACCAATAGTAAATCAATTTTAATATACTAAAACCAAAATTACCATTTGTACCGGTTGGTATAACCTAACGTAACTCAAAACCAAACCTCGCGATTTGTGATAATATCGATGTTTTTGGTAAATTACGAAATAGCAAAAAAATTCAAAAAGATTTCATCAAGTAGAAAACCGTACCATGACCAAAATAATTGAAAGTCAAAATTAAAAAATTAACTTTAGGCTTGCTCATTACATCTTGTCCAACTACTATTTGAAAATATCCAAAACTTTCAAAATAAAAGAATTTAAAAAAAAATATGAGACTACATTATTTTTTATTTAGTCAATTTTTTAACCAAAATAATGAAGTTTACCAAAGCTTTAAACTTGGAACAGTTGGCCAACCCATTATTTTTTTCGACTTAGTGTTTAATATGTATTAAAACGTGTATTTATAGCAAATGAGGAGAACCAAACCTTTTAACCCAACCGATGTGGGATACTCACAATAGAAAAAAATAAACAAAATAAGTAATTCTTTCATTTGCACCTCAACTATCAGATTCTTTCATTTGCATGAACTCGTTCATTTTTCAAGTCAATCTTGATTTATATTACCCAAAAGATCCTGACAATCTTAACAGACAATTTGGTAGCCAACTAAGATTGGAGTTGTTGGGTTAAATTCTCCAGCTTTTATTTTGTTTATAAATATCACAACATTTCCATTTTACCCAAATAGTATATTAAAACATTATTTTCTATTTTTTTCACCCAATTAATAATATAAATCAATAACTACAGTATAATTAGATTTAGTATCTTTAATATATCAATCGTTAATTTGGACTATAGTTTTGATATTTAATTTTGGTACAATTATTTTGGTAAATCGATTTTTTAGATGTATAAACCACAACCAATTACAAAAAAAATTGGTAATTTCGGTTTTGGTAATTTGGGTTGTATCACTGTTTTCTAGTGGCTTTTATGATGGATTATAATTTTTATGGCATAGTTATAAAGAAAAAATACTTAGTGACATGAATCATCTTTATTGAATTTAAATACCTACAAAAGTAACCTATATACTTAATGATAAAATTTCATAATGTTCATAGCATTCCATGACCTAATATTTGTTGTGTCATCTAAATCCTCCAAGCGACAAGATCCGCCTCCTTCTTTTGACACTATCCGATATGAACCTTGCTAATTCGATGCGATCTTTGCATAAGAGGTCTTCTTGGAACTCTCCGGCAATAGTTTATTGAGCACCATATCACCAGCATGGAACTCTCTAACCTTGACCTTCTCTTCGTGTTGCTTAGTAAACTCTTGTTGGTATGATCCAAAGTCGATGAGAGTTTGACCTCTTCATTCCTATGCTAGATCAACTATTATTTATGTACATACGTGTTTAAAAATATTAGGCACCTATTCACTTTGCACGAATTTGAACATTTGATATTGCATTGGTTAGGCACCAATGAAAGAAATGTTTAGGCGCATAAGGGGTATGGGACTCGATATATCCTTTTAAATCATAAGAGCATCAAAATCGACAATTAGTTTTATTTATTCGACTACATCCTTTTAAAAAGTAACTCCACCTTGAGATAACCAAAAATTAATTGAAGAATTCGATCAGGCTTTTTCAAATTTTATAGTATTTCATGGAGATTATAAAAGGACCCAACCCTTCATGGGTAGGAAATCCTTTTAAAAAATGGATTTTATAAAATGGAGTTTGTTAATGATGTAAGTGTAATACCCTGTCCCAATAATTCAATTAAATTTTATATAAATTATACTGAAGTGGGGTTAATGATAATTATAGGAAAATTATGGCTAAAAGTGAAGAAAAAGGAAAAAGGGGCTCTTTCTAATGACAAGGCGATGTCATTACAAGCGAGATGGGGATATCGCGTGAAGGTTGTGAGATGCAAGTCTTCAAACGATATGCCACTGCATTACAGTCCCTGATCGCATTAAGCTAAAGTTCGAACGAGGTTGACATGTCGTTCGAATGAGGTTCATGTCGTTCGAACTATGTGCCTTGGAATTGTTTAGATCGGTTTACCCTTGTACGTTGTTACATTTCTGGCCCTTAGATCTTTGAGTTGTCGAGCTCACATTAGCCCAGATTGGTCAAAATGGGATTTAAGGTGTTTGGAGTGTTTTATAAGGGTGTGTTTAGTTTATTTGGGGCATTTTAGAGTTAGTAGAAGATTGGAGAGGGAGAGAGAAGGTGGCGAAGACCTCCACCATTTTTAAGTCTTCCATCACCATTTCACCACCATTTTATATAGTATTCCACAACGTTCAAGCCTACAACACCTATTTCCACCATTGTTGAAGTGGAGCTACTAATTTTAGAGAAGTGTTGGAGGATTATTGGAGAAGATGATGGGAAATTTCATGGAGTTTGAAGGGGTTCTTAGTTTGGGAGCACAAATGGAGCAATTTGGAGGATGCATTTGGTAGACCCTTGAGTCTACCTTTGGAAATGGCGGTTGCTCCTCGTACATCAACCTTTCTACCACATTTTGGAGTCCTTAAAGGTGGTAAAATCTTACTCCTAGTATTAAGACTCCATTTGGGTTATTTACAGTCTTGTAGTTAAATTACATTGGATTAAATGATGAAATAATGTGTAGAAAATAATAAATATTTTTACGGAATAAAAATAATGGTGAAATTGTTATTTATTGGAAATAAAGAATGAATAAATATTTCAAAGTCTTGAAATATTAAAAGTTAGTATTTTAAGAAAATTGTGTATTTTCTAGAAAGATTGATGTTAAACATTTCATGAAATAAAATGTTTGAAAATAATTATTTATTTTGGTAAACATTGGTGAAATAATGTTGCTTGCAAAAATGAAGATTTTATGAAAATGAACATTTGTTGAGTTTGAAGATAATTAAATGTCTTTTATACCTTATGATGAATTTCTAGAATGAAAATATGTTTAAACCAATTGATGGGATTTTAAGGTTTAAAATCCATCTTCTCATGCATATAAACTTGTAGTATTTGGATAATGAATGTATAAACAAGTTTAAAGAATATTTTGTTTGGTTCCTTGTCTTAAAGTGTATGAAAAGGGGGTTAAAAGTGTGATAAGTACAAACTTATAAGACTACATGTGTTGATAAAAATAAATGGAATTTTCTTATAAAAGTAGTCTTTAAGTGAAACTAGATTTCTTGAATGAAGAAATTAAAGAAATGTCTAGTTTGAAAAATGGTTAATAAAGGTGTTGAATAAGTATTAATGGGTAAATATTAGGAAGTTGGTGTATATTACTTAATAATATTGTGAAAGACTAACAATTATGAAATTGGAAAGGAAATAATGAGATAAAGATGTTTTCAATTAAGAAGAATATTACTCCAAGGTTAAAAGCGTGTTAAGGTGTTAAAACACTTAAGAAGTTAGTGTGGGTAGCTTAATAGTGTTTTGAAAAAATTAACACTTGCAAAAATGGAGTAAAAGATGAGTTTGGAAATAAATGGGTAAAATGATAATTTTAGTTAAAGTGGAACATTTTTATGAAATAAAATGTTGAAAAAGGTGATGCACAAAGTGGTTCTAAATGAATATGACTTTTAGAATAAAATTAGGGTTAAAGTGTAAACGAAATGAGATGGTAAATTTCAAAGTGTAACACAAGTTGGTGCGAAACCCCAGATTTTGGCCTCGGTCGGATAAAAGGAAAGGGAATAATGTGGATATTTGTAAAATGTTAAATCACATGTAAAGGAACTTGGATGACACAGGAATAATTAAGGAGGGCCCGTAGATTTAGGGTAAAAGACTCAAAACAACTAGCCATAGCATATGGTGCGCATAGCCGGCGGTGTGGAGACCATTAAAGTATGCGATTTTTGAAAGATTCCGAGAAGAGATAAAGAAATAAGGAACATATCAAGAAATGGATTGTGTGGTGAAATATGTTAATACAACCTAACTTTAAGGAATTAATATATGTTCTGGTAATGGAGACATAGACAAGTAAATGAGTAAATCTATTAATGTTCATAAGGTAAGGAAAAAGGCAAAGTTAGTGGATAAATGGGTGGTCAAACTGAAAAGCTGTTACTTAAGTCGTTTAATTCAAGATTAAAATGTCTAAGTAACTCCAAACTATTTTTTTGGGAAACTCTTTTCTTTAAATCAAACAGATTAATCACAAGATGTGTTTAATAAAAAATATCTGTGAGATATGATCAAGATTATGTAACTAGTTTTGAAAAACAAAACTAAAACTGTTTAAAACAAGTGAAATCAGCACACCAACAAGAATGAGATGAGGAGATGTAGAAAGATTAAGTACACATAGTTTTTAACGTGGTAAGACCTCACCCAACTGAGGAAACATCCATGGTGACTTCTAAGTCACAAACCAAAAATCCACTAAAATAAAATATACAAGTTACAAACTATTTAACACACATGCAAACAAAATAGACCTATACATGTTTAGAATATGTACCCACTGGTTTGATTCTAACTTCTCTGTCGTTCTTATGTTGATGTGGCTTTCTCAGCTTGCTAACTTCTCCACACTTTGTTCCAGCTTTACGTCGACCCTTGACGTTTCAAGATCTTATAGCCAAAACTTCTTGTGTTGTGGTGTGACAAGTGTTTGTCACTGTGTTCTAACACATGCATGCACACACGCACACTTATTTATACAAACAAGTCCTATCAAATTACAAAAATATCTAAATGATAAGGTTTTCAGTTTCTCTCTTCTTTAGAAACAACAGACTTTCTTGATCTTTCAAATTAACCCAGAATCCAAGGTTACCTTACTCGAAAGACGGTCAAGGTCTTAAACAATTTCAGAGGGTTTTGAAACTGTTTTTGAAATTATAAACCACCGATTGCGATTCCAACTAGATCAAAAGTCTTGTTTCATAAGAACTAGAAACGGAAAATAAATTTGTTGATTCTTGAGTTGTGAAAACCATTTACAGAAAAAAATAATCAACAACTATGATTTCTCAAGATGAGAAACGAAATAATGCAGATCTAAGTGTAATATGACATAAAATAGCAAGATCTACAGATTCTATAAAAAGAAATAGATATCAAACTTAAAATGTCTAAGTTGGTTAAAAGATCTCAAACTCAGAGGATTCAAACCACGAATAGGCTTCAAACCATCTCCAAAATAACTCTCAAACAATCAGGTTTGGTTTTGGATCTAAAATGAGTTTAGGGTTCGAAACGAGATTAGGAATTTTTTTCTCTCTCTAGTTTCTCTCTCTTTTTCTCTCTTTTCTCTCTCTCTCTCAATTTGACGAACTGGCAAAAGTTTTTGAAATACAGAGGTTCAACCTCCTTTTATACTAGGCAAGGAAGGTTCGAGAATATCATCTCAAATCTAATGGCTGAGATTTGGTCTTTGGCTGTTAACTCGCATCAAATGGTTTAACAACAGCGGTGGATTAAACGCTTTCTGATTGTTCTAAAGAGGGTTCACATCGCATGCAGAACGTTGAAAAAAAAGATCCAAGGGCTGAGATTGCGCACAGGTTCTGAGTCTAACAACAAACATAAATCAAGCCTTCATAACGTTGACAGGTGTAAGGCTCAGATCAACTAAAAACGTGTATGCAAACTTAATTACACACACACCCTCAAATCTCAAGTGCTTTTGGATTCTACCCAACCAAACATTCAGGTAAGAAATGATAAAATCAGTATTACCAAAATGACCCTAAATGTTTTAAAACCCAACTTTTAATTTCTTAAAAACCATTCAAAAATTGTTTAAAAAATCTCAAAATTAGTAAACACTTATTTAAAAAGGAATTAACTCACACACAAGAAAATGATGCAATATATAATATTTATGCAATCGTAGTGTGTGTGATGGTTGAAAATTTACTTTTAAATGAATTAATTGAGGCATCAGGTGAAGAATCTGAGGTTCTTTAGTATCTAAGGGATGGGACTCAAATTTTGTCATAATTTCCAAACTAGATGAGCACTTATACAATGTAGACTCTAGTAAGTCAATAGTATAAGGTGCTTCATGTGACACCCCGACTAATTAAATACCGGGTAGCTACTCCTTTATTAAATTAATACAAAATGCCAAGTTGGTCCAGTTAATAGCATCACTGTCGAAAACATTTAAATGATTACTAACCACCTAGTATTTAAAAAGTAAGTTGCCAAATTTTAAGTTAAGTCTGATTAACATGCAATAAAAGGATAATGGAAGAACAACATAAATCCATTCACCATAACGAAGAAATGAAATAACCAATAATAGTAATAAGACCGGAGGAAAACTCCTCACAACAATCCCACAACTGAAAATAATAAAACAAGTCTGAATTCTGAATTAAGTACATGCCCGAAGTCTGAATAACTGAAATAAATGAAATGCCTCTAAAAGAAATGGGCGACATGCCCTACAACTGATAAATACTGAGTATAGAGTCAAGATAGATGAAGCGTCTATAATCAATGTCCTGTAACTTCCACAAACCGCTACAAGTCGTCACCTGAATGAGGATCCTAAGCATGGTGTCCTTGTGGCTGGGCACCTAAAATGGTTTTTACAAAAAAAAATAGATTTGAAAGCAAACGGGTCAGAGCCCGAATGTGGAGAGTATTTTAAAAATAGCAAGTGCTTTAATAATAATTAAAACAATGAATGCAAGATACATGTTAGGACATGCTCTCACATGAAATACTCACCTCTCATCTAACTGTGCACTCCTAACGTTCCTGTACCCATTCATGTGTTTTCTCATAACTGTAACAACCCGCCTAATAAGATACCGGGCGATCACTCCAATATTAAATTAAAACAGGAGTCACAAATGGATCATCCTTAACATCACTGTCGAAAATCCATTTAATTACTAATATCCTATTAGGTGGCCGTTAAAAACTTTTATCTAACTACTCTTTTTTAGCGCACAAATTAAAACATTCACAATTAAATGCGTAATGAACTGAAATGGAAATGAAAGGAACTAAAATAACCGAACACTCGGTCCAAATATACAACCATATCGAATGCTCTAAAAGAATAAATAAATGCAGTTGGACCATTGGCCCGAATGTGTATACAGTACCTCCTATCTAGAGTACAAGAAGGGAAGCGTCTACTGAAAGTCCTGCAAGCATCCACAGCTGCTGCAGCAGACGTCTGACTCGAAGGAAGTTCCATCCAGACATCCCTGTGTCTGGACACCTATATATATATAGTATAGAGAAGGAAAGGAGAGTAGACAAACGGGTCAGAGCCCGAATGTTTTGAAAATATTTTGCAAGTGCATAAATGCTTTATTTTTAGAAAAATAGTTTTATCTCATATTTAAATTGGTATCGCACTCCCATGAGATACCCCTCACCTCTCCTCTAACAGTGCACACCTAGCGCATCCCGAAAAACATCCTAGTCAAGCTACCCTGCTAAACTAGTCTAATACCCAACCACTATCTAACCTAGATAGTCAAATAGATGTACTAAGGGCTAACTTCACTTTAATCTCGACGCTATGCCATGTTTGTGCGTGGGGTGTCTCGCGAAGCGAAATCAAAACAAGGAACCCCCCCGATACACTACTATGCAGCAAGGTCGATCTTTGAGATCCGCCAGTCCCTCAGTACAGAAAGATATATAATATATATGTACCATAAACATTTAATGATATAAGAGCACTAAGGATTAAACTTCTCCCCAGTCTCAACACAGTGCCATATTCGTGCGTGGGGTGTCTCGCGAAGCGAAATCCAAACAAGGAACCCCCCCGATACACTACTATGCGGCACGGTCGATCGTCGGGATTCATTACACCCTCGGCACCCAATTTATACATATACATACATCTACAATATACTTCCGGATAATATAAATATCTCCCGGACTGAGGATTACTTGATATAAAGTATTTATAAATACTTATCCTTTTCATTTCAAAAACTTCCATTTCCCTTCTCATATCCAGGAAATGTATTTATAAAAGCCAATTCATTATCATGAATTGCTTTAACAAACCATATACTTTTTGAAAGCCAATTTTATTAACATAAAAATGCTTTTCCTTTTCAAAATATCCCATTTCCCTTTTTATATTCAGGAAATGTATTCAAAGCCATTTTCATTATCATAAAAATGCTTTGATCATAACATATGCTTCCACATCCCTTCTTCCATCCGGGAAGTGTTACCGAAGCCAATTTATATATAACCCATTTCCCTTCCTATATCCAGGAAATGTAATTAAAGCAAATCCATTATTATGAACTGCTTTAATAAACGCGTTCTAAGATTGCCCGTCCGGATTTCTCCACTGTGCGCGCCCCTAAATGGCTATCATCTTCCAGGGCCTCCAAGACAACCTGGTATCCTATATCGAAAGACGTCGGGAAGCGACCATGTGCCTGCGGGATAGTCAAGACCACACCCGGAATCTCCTAACCAGCGCAGAAAATATAACAACAAACGCTCACATGGACTATAGGACTATATCCACCCTGCATCATTAGCCAGGGGGCTTCACCATACGAACGCAACTTCCCTTATGATAGCGATTTAGAGAGGTGTGTATCCTCATTTTTATTATTTATGAAAATCATTTGTCTTTCCATTTTGAAAACATTTATATAATATTTCCAAAATCATTTTCATCATATCATATATACTTTAATCACATAGTATATACATATACCCTATATTCATCCTTGAATATACATAAATGGCCATATTTGCCAACTATATAAAGCGATGACCATTAATCCCAAAGATTCCCTCGAGGAATCATAATCATGCTTTCATATAAGCATGATACTAAACCCAAAGTATTTCTTTACTTTGTGCAATACTAATTACCTCAATCATCTCTTAAAGGTTTATTTATCCTCAAAACCCTTATTTAGGAATCCCCATAAAAATCCTAAATGGTAATTCAACTCCCCATACTCTTAAAGGGAGAAAACTAGAAATTCTGGCCTAAGCGAATCGATTCGCCCCTTTAGCGAATCGATTCGGATGGGCGAATCGATTCGGTTCCCAATCCGAATCGATTCGGAAAGTATTCTGCAAACAGGTCTGTAAATGGCGAATCGATTCGGTCTGTACCCGAATCGATTCGGCCCATTGCAGAAACCCAATTCCCCCTAGGCAAATCGATTCGGCTTGTACCCGAATCGATTCGGCCTGTTCGAGGGTCACAGTTTGGGCGATTTCTCAAACTCCAAAATACCCAAAAACCAATCCAAATTCATTTTTATGGTTTCTACTCTACACCAAAAATCATCCCAAACATCTACACAATAATTTCTATCCTTTATTTTTCCAATTCCCGATTTGATTTCCGAGTTGGTACTTTCAACCGGGAGCTGTCATTTTGTAAAAATCATATCAAACCAACGAAAAATCAGAAAAATACGCGGTCGGCTCCCACGCGACCGTATCGAAAATATCTACAACTTTCGTGTTTTGGCCGAAAGCTAAATCATTTATCTTATTGGCCGAAAATGACCCCAAAGGCTTCGGGTTACTATTCATTATCTCTCCCAAAATCCCAAACTCCATTTTTGTTGTTGTCTAACCTCACCCAACAACTCAATAAACATCTAATCTATGTTTTACAACTAACACATCAATTATTTCGGGGTATTAAATCATTTCTCTTAGTTTTTGAATCTTAAAACCCCAAACCCTAGATTTGACATTTCTCCCATTTCAATTCCATCTATTACTCCATTAACATGGTTTTAATACTAGAAATCATTAAGAGTTTACACTACATCAATGTGTAAACTCATAATCAACTTTTACCCAATTTATTTTAAGGGTTCTAACCCCAAAATCACATTTTTACCAACTATGATATGAGATTAATGCACAAAAGTAAATAAAGCAAGTAAACACTTGCCTCGTGGATAAAATGCGACGACCTCGAGTCGAATCCGGCGGAGTTTGGCCCAAATCTCCCTTTTTCTCTCCACTTTCTTCCTTCCTCTCTCTTTTCTCTCTTCTCTTTTCTTTTCTTTCCCTTTCTCTTTCTTTTTATAAGAGAAAAGGGTTTTAAACCCTTAAAACCCAAAAACGACTCGTTTACCCAATTACGAGTTATTTTTACTTCTAAAATTACCCGAAACTCATTTTCGACAATCGAACACTCTATTCCGACTATCTTGGACATTCCAAGAATTATGGCTCAGTCGAAATTCTCATCCGAGGTATTTGACCGCAAATCACTATTCCAACCCAAAATAAATAAATGCGGGTTCTCTACTCAAAATCTTACCTCTTTTGTCGCAATACTCCACGGCGACATATAATTAAATTATTTCGACCTATATAGTCCCAAAATAATTTATAACACCCTTCGAAAATTATTAAATCCTCGAAAATCCCAAAAATCACTATTTCGAGAAATTCTTCAAATTCCAATTTATATCCAATTATGGAATTTAATGGTCTCCAAAAAGGACGGGTTGTTACACTCCCCCCCTTACAACGGAATTTCGTCCTCGAAATTCAGATGCGACCTACACCACCAATCTTAGGATCACTTCAACTCCTAATACCTTAAGGGAAACGATACTGACCCAACGGTTCCCAACCATACACTATGCGGCTACCGAAATCATAAAGTGACTCTAATACGTCACAGAATACCCATCATCTATAATGCCTATCGGCATGAATTTCAACCTTATATACTACGCCCATTCTATTTCAGGCGGTATATAAACAAACTTACCAAGGTGCCCATTCACCTTTCTAACTTGTGCACATCTGCACGCTCGTAGAGAATGTCTGACACGTAACACTCTCTCCCAATAAGGGTCTCCTCTCCTCGGTGTAATACTCACCTATGGGTCCTCCGAACCCGCGCATTTCAATACTTCTAACCCTGGGCGCTGCTAATACTAGCGAACATATATCCTAAAAATGCTACGATCTAAGCGTTACCCTACCTACACGAAACTAATATAATCCTAAGTATGTCCCTAGTGCCCAAGGCCTCTCTCAACTCCCGACAATTGCTTGGTTTCATGCGTGGGACGTCTCGCCAAGGCGAAATCCAAACTAGGAACCCTCCCGTTACACTACTCCCTCGCGTAGTCGGTCATCGAGATATAACGACCCAAGGCACAGAACGGGACGTCCTAAATCCTACCAGGCTAGCCTACGAACGCATTCCTACTATCTTATCCTTTCGCCCATACAGAAGGAAACCTAACTAATCAAGTGCCCACTTTCTGTAGAAAGTGTCACGAACATTTCACCCAAAATGTAGCTCCTCAAAACTTGCCTTTTCATTAAGGCCTGACTATTGTCCTCAAAAAATTTCTCTAAGTCCAACCTCACCCACCCATGTGTGGCGAAGGGACCACTTTAGTGCTTCTCCATAGCACAATATTTCCATAAGTATATTAACATTATGTGGTTCATAGCCTATAGTGGTTCATCCACACCATAAGACCTTTCCACAAGATCAACATCCTTGCATCCCATAACAGCTCCCCACTCCCGACGCCGTTAAGAGTCATGTGTGGAGTGTCTCGCAAAGCGAAATCCAAACAAGGAACCCCTCCACACATTAACCCTTGACTTCGTTGGTTGTGGAGTTCAGTCATTTCAACATGCAACCGGGATAACCCTATCCCCTAATCCAACAAAAGGTGATATGAACTCCTATCTCTAACTAAGAGTCATACTACCCTGCGCTCGCACTCATTTCTAAGTCCTTGCGCAAACCAATACTGAGCTAAATCTTACCGCTCAACAACAATTTTGTGGGCCTTAAATTATATCTATAAGGTTGCCACATATACCATCCAAAATAAGGAAGCCTCTGCTCATCGAGGTTCCATAAATCCATAATAGCAAAGGTGTACTCAACCTGTATCAAGGTGAGACACCAGAATAACAACCTGTTCCCTCCAGGAACTGCGGACACGATAGACTTGCCATTATTAGCCTTCTATCGCTCCGTTACACCATATATCGTATACGTATATATACAAAATATAAGCACCCGCCTCTATGGCGAATGAAGGGAAATAAAATTCCGCTATTGCGGAAAACACATAGTCATACATTAAAATGTTATTGAGACCGCCACAACTCAAAATACACACACGAGTCTAGGGCTAACTAATACCGCGACTATATCTAGTCACGCCAAATACTCACACCATATACCTCTGCTGAACCTTAGGCGAATAATTCCCAAAGCTGCATTTTTCTCATTCTGCTGATTCATGGGGACTCACGGTTAGAACTATCCGTAAGATCCCTTTCTAATCCTTATCTCCACGGGGAAATCCAACTTTAGTACCACACTCTATTACGGCGGCACTATGGTACTCGTAACTACTATGCTTTAGTAGTCATTGAGATAATTCTTAACAATTACCATAGAGAGAGTGACCTCTACTAAGGTACTCATCCCAACCTTCTACCAGCTGCACCAGCTAAGCCTCACCTCCTGCTGCCATCCAAGCTCCGCACACGATTCTCAAACGAGCGCGCAAAAGATTTCTATAATCTCATAATATGGCAGGAGAACGAAATCTCACAAGAGATATCAACAATCCTAATCCTGGGGCTCTATACAAATCGAGAGCAACGCTGAAAGCGTAGTACGTCCGCACAGATTCCTAAAGACACTAGAACCTGATGCTTTGATACCATCTGTAACAACCCGCCTATTAAGATACCGGGCGATCACTCCAATATTAAATTAAAACAGGAGTCACAAATGGATCATCCTTAACATCACTGTCGAAAATCCATTTAATTACTAATATCCTATTAGGTGGCCGTTAAAAACTTTTATCTAACTACTCTTTTTTAGCGCACAAATTAAAACATTCACAATTAAATGCGTAATGAACTGAAATGGAAATGAAAGGAACTAAAATAACCGAACACTCGGTCCAAATATACAACCATATCGAATGCTCTAAAAGAATAAATAAATGCAGTTGGACCATTGGCCCGAATGTGTATACAGTACCTCCTATCTAGAGTACAAGAAGGGAAGCGTCTACTGAAAGTCCTGCAAGCATCCACAGCTGCTGCAGCAGACGTCTGACTCGAAGGAAGTTCCATCCAGGCATCCCTGTGTCTGGACACCTATATATATATAGTATAGAGAAGGAAAGGAGAGTAGACAAACGGGTCAGAGCCCGAATGTTTTGAAAATATTTTGCAAGTGCATAAATGCTTTATTTTTAGAAAAATAGTTTTATCTCATATTTAAATTGGTATCGCACTCCCATGAGATACCCCTCACCTCTCCTCTAACAGTGCACACCTAGCGCATCCCGAAAAACATCCTAGTCAAGCTACCCTGCTAAACTAGTCTAATACCCAACCACTATCTAACCTAGATAGTCAAAGAGATGTACTAAGGGCTAACTTCACTTTAATCTCGACGCTATGCCATGTTTGTGCGTGGGGTGTCTCGCGAAGCGAAATCCAAACAAGGAACCCCCCCGATACACTACTATGCAGCAAGGTCGATCTTTGAGATCCGCCAGTCCCTCAGTACAGAAAGATATATAATATATATGTACCATAAACATTTAATGATATAAGAGCACTAAGGATTAAACTTCTCCCCAGTCTCAACACAGTGCCATATTCGTGCGTGGGGTGTCTCGCGAAGCGAAATCCAAACAAGGAACCCCCCCGATACACTACTATGCGGCACGGTCGATCGTCGGGATTCATTACACCCTCGACACCCAATTTATACATATACATACATCTACAATATACTTCCGGATAATATAAATATCTCCCGGACTGAGGATTACTTGATATAAAGTATTTATAAATACTTATCCTTTTCATTTCAAAAACTTCCATTTCCCTTCTCATATCCAGGAAATGTATTTATAAAAGCCAATTCATTATCATGAATTGCTTTAACAAACCATATACTTTTTGAAAGCCAATTTTATTAACATAAAAATGCTTTTCCTTTTCAAAATATCCCATTTCCCTTTTTATATTCAGGAAATGTATTCAAAGCCATTTTCATTATCATAAAAATGCTTTGATCATAACATATGCTTCCACATCCCTTCTTCCATCCGGGAAGTGTTACCGAAGCCAATTTATATATAACCCATTTCCCTTCCTATATCCAGGAAATGTAATTAAAGCAAATCCATTATTATGAACTGCTTTAATAAACGCGTTCTAAGACCGCCCGTCCGGATTTCTCCACTGTGCGCGCCCCTAAATGGCTATCATCTTCCAGGGCCTCCAAGACAACCTGGGATCCTATATCGAAAGACGTCGGGAAGCGACCATGTGCCTGCGGGATAGTCAAGACCACACCCGGAATCTCCTAACCAGCGCAGAAAATATAACAACAAACGCTCACATGGCCTATAGGACTATATCCACCCTGCATCATTAGCCAGGGGGCTTCACCATACGAACGCAACTTCCCTTATGATAGCGATTTAGAGAGGTGTGTATCCTCATTTTTATTATTTATGAAAATCATTTGTCTTTCCATTTTGAAAACATTTATATAATATTTCCAAAATCATTTTCATCATATCATATATACTTTAATCACATAGTATATACATATACCCTATATTCATCCTTGAATATACATAAATGGCCATATTTGCCAACTATATAAAGCGATGACCATTAATCCCAAAGATTCCCTCGAGGAATCATAATCATGCTTTCATATAAGCATGATACTAAACCCAAAGTATTTCTTTACTTTGTTCAATACTAATTACCTCAATCATCTCTTAAAGGTTTATTTATCCTCAAAACCCTTATTTAGGAATCCCCATAAAAATCCCAAATGGTAATTCAACTCCCCATACTCTTAAAGGGAGAAAACTAGAAATTCTGGCCTAAGCGAATCGATTCGCCCCTTTAGCGAATCGATTCGGATGGGCGAATCGATTCGGTTCCCAATCCGAATCGATTCGGAAAGTATTCTGCAAACAGGTCTGTAAATGGCGAATCGATTCGGTCTGTACCCGAATCGATTCGGCCCATTGCAGAAACCCAATTCCCCCTAGGCGAATCGATTCGGCCTGTACCCGAATCGATTCGGCCTGTTCGAGGGTCACAGTTTGGGGGATTTCTCAAACTCCAAAATACCCAAAAACCAATCCAAATTCATTTTTATGGTTTCTACTCTACACCAAAAATCATCCCAAACATCTACACAATAATTTCTATCCTTTATTTTTCCAATTCCCGATTTGATTTCCAAGTTGGTACTTTCAACCGGGAGCTGTCATTTTGTAAAAATCATATCAAATCAAGGAAAAATCAGAAAAATACGCGGTCAGCGCCCACGCGATCGTATCGAAAATATCTACAACTTTCGTGTTTTGGCCGAAAGCTAAATCATTTATCTTCTTGGCCGAAAATGACCCCAAAGGCTGCGGGTTACTATTCATTATCTCTCCCAAAATCCCAAACTCCATTTTTGTCCATTTTTGTTGTTTCTAACCTCACCCAACAACTCAATAAACATCTAATCTATGTTTTACAACTAACACATCAATTATTTCGGGGTATTAAATCATTTCTCTTAGTTTTTGAATCTTAAAACCCCAAACCCTAGATTTGACATTTCTCTCATTTCAATTCCATCTATTACTCCATTAACATGGTTTTAATACTAGAAATCATTAAGATTTTACACTACATCAATGTGTAAACTCATAATCAACTTTTACCCAATTTATTTTAAGGGTTCTAACCCCAAAATCACATTTTTACCAACTATGATATGAGATTAATGCACAAAAGTAAATAAAGCAAGTAAACACTTGCCTCGTGGATAAAATCCGACGACCTCGAGTCGAATCCGGCGGAGTTTGGCCCAAATCTCCCTTTTTCTCTCCACTTTCTTCCTTCCTCTCTCTTTTCTCTCTTCTCTTTTCTTTTCTTTCCCTTTCTCTTTCTTTTTATAAGAGAAAAGGGTTTTAAACCCTTAAAACCCAAAAACGACTCGTTTACCCAATTACGAGTTATTTTTACTTCTAAAATTACCCGAAACTCATTTTCGACAATCGAACACTCTTTTCCGACTATCTTGGACATTCCAAGAATTATGGCGCAGTCGAAATTCCCATCCGAGGTATTTGACCGCAAATCACTATTCCAACCCAAAATAAATAAATGCGGGTTCTCTACTCAAAATCTTACCTCTTTTGTCGCAATACTCCACGGCGACATATAATTAAATTATTTCGACCTATATAGTCCCAAAATAATTTATAACACCCTTCGAAAATTATTAAATCCTCGAAAATCCCAAAAATCACTATTTCGAGAAATTCTCCAAATTCCAATTTATATCCAATTATGGAATTTAATGGTCTCCAAAAAGGACGGGTTGTTACAATAACTATCTAATTCCAAAGAGTTTCTAACACTTCTACTCGGTTCACATTTAATTTCCAACCTTAATAATTAAATAGAGAGTTCTACTTTAATTCTCGGATTCCCAATTATTAACAAAACCATTTATTGATATCTGACCCCTTTTATCTTTTCATAATATCACAATTACTATACCCCCAATTTAACATAGCAATTTCCTTTTCATTTAACCGTATATTATTCACATCATAAATATACAATACAAACACCCAAAGGCTAAGCTGCGGTTCACACATACTCTGCTATCCATCCCGGTACATCACGTACATAAGGATCACAAATTCCGAATCTCTCAGGAATTGTTGGAATAAACACCACACACAAAAATGGAGGCGAACATAATTCAACATATCCATGGTCACGTACATACCTACGTTCCATAGTCAGCTGGCTTATTAACTCACAAATAAGTCGTTCTCTTGAACTATGTCCTCGAGGTACCAATCTAAATCCGGGCAACACAAGGATAAGAAGGCCCTAAGCGAACATAACCTCCCGTGATAGCAAGTATGGTAGGTATGTCATACATATAAAAATCATATACTAAGCATTTACACGTCTTAGATAATTCAGTATTACTAAAGGTATACTCTACATCCTTATACCATTATTCCAAATTTGTATATTTTACGTCTCCCGTTAATATAAAAGTTAAACTGTCGACACGTCTCACGTCATAGTTTCTTATACTTAAAACCTATCTAAAATAGATTATTAAGTTCCTATTATTCCCACGTATAACATCTTTATTCCTAAGGTCCTTACTTCTGCCCCAAACCTCATTTCATCAAATTATTCAAATTTACACTATTAACCCAAATATTAACTCACTTATCGAATTTCATTAGTTTAGGATAATTCCTCAAATTTAATTCTAATTAAGGTCCAAATTTCATAACCATGCCTACTGGTCTTCCTTAAGGTTAAGGGTATTAATATGGTCTCCAACAATATTATCCAAGGGTTAACATCATTAAAATTTAAATAGGGAAGAACTTTACTCATTCTTGGAAGGTCGATCGATCGACCTTTTCCTTCGATCGATCGATGGTGGTCGATCGATCGACTGATGAATGTCGATCGATCGAACGCACCAGATATGGTTACGGACTGCTTCGTTTTGCAGTTTTCAAATCAACCCAAAACACCATTAACAAGCATGAAACTCTAAGATAACGTTATAATATCATCATACAACCATCCTACAACAGTGTTAACGTTCTAAAACCAATAATTCATCATTCAAAGGCTTTGTATGGGTCAAATCTTCATCAAGAATTCCAGATTTCTATTTCTTTCAAAAACATTAATAAACTTCTTCAAAAATCCATTTTTAAATCATCCAGGGTCATAATTCTGAGTTCATAATTCGTCCAGAATGTTTTTACATGCAGTCCCTAACATAGTTCATAGTTTTAAACTTCCAATTCATGGGTCTATATCATCTTCCAAGATAAATTCGATAATTCCTAAACATGGAAAAGCATGGCATTGAATCAATTGTAATTAAACCACTTGCCTTAATTTTTCTCTGAATTTGATGTTGAATCTTGAAGGCTGAGTTGTTCTCCCTCTCTCTTTCTGCAGAATTCTCTTCTCTCTCTCTCTCTCTACAAGTTTCTCTAAGGATGAGGACAATGGAGGTGTGGTTGGTTTTTGGCAAGTTGGGACTATATCTTAACTTCTCCCGTAGCCCATTAAGTCCCTTAGTGTAGTTAGTGGGTTTAGTGGATAAAGAATAAGTCAGATTTTTGTTTCTAATTTTCGTGGGTTTTAATTCCCAGATTTCCGAAATTACCAAAATGCCCCTATAAGTTACCGGTATGGCCCAATAATGCCCCGGGACCCAAACTTAACCCCCGGCTAGTGTTTTCTGACTATTTCGACCCTTCTGGACGCGTCGGCGCACTCAAAATGACCATACGGGTGATAAAAATAAAATTCACTTTTTAATTCAAATAATTATATTCCTAACGCGACTGTCACGCGCGTCCCAACAAAGTTTCCCAAATTGCCGTATTTCAATCTCGCGACAATTTCAATATTTCCAATATTCATATATTGCCAAATATACACATTATAATCAAATACTAACTCACATCTCGTTAATATTTTTATCCGGATTAATTTCCAATTAATACACATTTAATTCAATTAATCCCCAAAATTAAATATCACAAAAATACGGGGTATTACACTTCAATCTCCCCCTTTGGAAATATGAGACAAAATCTCCTTTGAGTCAACTAGGACTCGTAGGGATACGAAAAAATAAGAAAAACCTATTCCTATACAAAAATTCTATCTACCCATATCCTTGAAAAAGAAAATTACATAACTCAACTAATTGCAAACCAATACCCTAATAACATCTGTTGTAGACAAAGGTAAAGATTCCTGCAAATAAGACTAAGATCAAGCTTTTTAATCATATGAATAAGAAAAAATAACTCATAAGACTCAAATTTCTCCCCCATTTTGTCTCAAATGGACAAAGGGAAAAAAAATACTTAAGTCACACGAGTTTATTCAGCACAAATCATGCCAATCGATTTTCATAAAGAATGAAATCTGTTGTAATCCAAAGGCTTAGTAAACATATCAGCGAGTTGCAAATCAGTTGTAAGATAATTAATTTCTAATTCCTTAGTCTCAACTAATTCGCATATAAAATGACGTCTAATTTTTATATGTTTTGTTCGCAAGTGTTGAACAGGATTTTTAGAAATACTAATCGCGCTTTGATTATCACAGTAGAGATGCAGTTGCTTTTCTTGAATGCCATAATCATTTAGCATTTTCTTAAGCCAAAGTAATTGGGCACAGCAGCTACCAGTAACTATGTATTCAGATTCCGTTGTAGATAATAAAGTGCAGTTTTGTTTCTTACTACTCCATCCTACCAAATTGTTACCGATATAGTAACACGCTCATGATGTGCTCTTACTATCATCAGTACACCCTGCCCAGTCGGCATCAGTGTATCCTATTATAGTACTAGGAGTATCATTGGTGTACTAGAGTCCTAAATTTAAAGTGCCTTTTATGTATTTAATGATTCTTTTTACATATACTAAGTGGCTCTCTTTAGGATTATTTTGATAACGGGAACACATGCAAATTGCGTACATAATATCAGGACGCGAGGCAGTAAGGTATAGTAATCTTCCTATCATACTACGATATAGAGTAGGATATATGGATTTTCCACTCTCATCTTTAGATAATTTGACCGTGGTACTCATGGGAGTTCTAGATTCTTTGTCACTTTCAAGCCCGAATTTTTTAACAATCTCTAAAGCATATTTCGATTACAAAATAAATAAACCTTCTGAATTTTGTTTGACTTGAAGACCCAAGAAAAATTGCAACTCCCCTATAAGAGACATTTGAAATTCTTTATGCATAATTTCATAAAATGATTTAACTTCTGAAGGGGAAGTTGATCCAAAAATAATATCGTCGACATATACTTGAGATATAATAATATCTTTGTCAAAATGTATGACAATTAGAGTTTGATCATTTTCGCCTCTCTTAAAACCTTTATCTAAGAGAAAGTTGGAAAGTCGTTCATACCAGGCTCTTAGCACTTATTTCAGACCATACAACGCCTTTTTAAGACGATAAACATGATTTGGATACTGAGGGTCAATAAACCCTTTGGGTTGTTCAACATAGGTCTCTTCAGCCAAGATTCCATTAAGAAAGGCTAATTTTACATCCATTTGGAAAAGTGTAAAGTGCAAGTAACAGGTTATGGCAAATAGAAGACGAACAGATTCCAAGTGAGTAACATGAGCAAATGTCTCGTTAAAATATATTCCTTCAATTTGAGAATATCCTTGATCCACTATTCTAGCTTTGTTTCTAATGATTATCCCACTTTCATCATATTTATTTTTAAATTGCCAACTTGTGCCAATAACCTTTTTATGATCAGGCCTAGGTATAAGATACCAAACATCATGAATGACAAATTAAAGAAGTTCTTCCTGCATGGCAAAAATCCATTGAGGGTCATTCAATGCTTCATTTACATTCTTTAGTTCCACAAGGGAAACAAAACATGCATAATGAGCATAGTTTATTAATTGAGATCTTGTACGAACAGGTTCACAATGGTTACCAACAACGTTATCTATGGGATGATCTTTAGTAACTCAGTTAGGTACTTCAAGTTTCTCAATTGGTAAAGAATCATCTAATTCTGGAGAGTCATTTTCAGACTCTTCCACAATAGTTGGTTCTCCAGTCTTAATCTCAACAGTAGTGTCACATACAATAATGTTTATGGATTCCATTAAAGTCTTTATACGAAGATTATAGACACGGTATGCTCTACTGTCGGGATAATATCCTAGGAAGATATCTTATCTCCACTAGCTTCAAATTTGGATAAGAGTTCTCTATCTTTATAGACGTAACATGTACTACCAAAATTTATAAGGTATTTAATATTGGGCTTCTTACCATACCATAGTTTGTAAGGAGTTTGTTTAGAATTCTTCCTAAGATAGACCCTATGAATAATGTGACACGCAGTATGAATTGATTCTTCCCAAAAATATTTAGGTAAACACTTGGCATGAATCATAACACATGCCATTTCTTGAAGGGTACGATTCTTTTGCTCAGCAATTCCATTTTGTTGAGGAGTCTTAAGAGCACTAAATTCATGTTTGTAACTATTATAGTCACAATACTCTATAACACCTATATCTATGAATTCTCCTCCTCTACAACTACGAATTCTATTTACTTGATTGTCCTTCTCATTTTCAATACGACGTAAGATTTTCAAAAAAGTTCTGAAAGTGTCTGAATTTTGTTTTAAGAAGGCCACCCAAGTAAACCTGGTGAAGTCATCTACCATAACTAGAATGTAACTGTGTCCACAGAGACTAATAGTACGAGAAGGACCCATTAGGTCCATATGGATGAGCTCCAAGGGTTTAGAGGTAAGGATATCTTTAACTTTCTTATGAGGTGCCTTAACAATTTTTCCTTCCTGACATGATCCACAGACAATGTTAGAGATAGGTTTTATCTTTGGAATTCCTCTAACTATTTCTTGTGAAGACAATCTACTAAGGTTACCATAATTTATGTGACCCATCATATTATGCCATATTTCATTGTCATCCATTCTGGCAATGTTACAGACTTCAGTACTGTTCTGGACAGTATAACAATTGTTGAGAGTCATGAGTCCTGTAATTATGCACTCACCTTTTTCATCTAAAATCTTGCAATTATTCTTTGAAAAGGTGACAATATGATTTGAGTCACAAAATTACGAGATACTAAGTAGATTAGCCTTAAGACATTTTACTAGAAGAACATTTTCAAGCACAGGCATTCCTTCTTCTTGGAGTGTTCCTTTACCAATGATTTGAGATGATACACCATCACTGAAAATAACTTTTCCTCCAGTAAAGCTAGTTTTATTTAAAAGTTTGTATCATCCCCAGTCATATGTTTTGAACACCCATAGTCTAAATACCAACCAGAAGGAGTGTGTTCAGCTTTTAAAGCAGTAATCACAATGTTACACTTCATATGGGGCAATAGCTCATCTTTTCTAACCCAAATATCTCTTGTTTTTATTTTGCGCATATTTGCTCTCATTTGATAAAACTTGCGAGCATTAGATTTTTGTTGAAAAATATTTTGTGCATGCATTTGAGTTTTATGGAGGATATGAACGTTTGGTTTAGAAAAGTGCCTAGGAATACTTCTTGTAAATGATCCTTTAGGTCTGGTCTTTCTCTTTCTATAGTTAGAGTTTTTATCTGGTTGTTTAGGCAAAACATAATTGTTACGAATTCTCCTAGAGTAGATAAAGTTTTGGTATAAAGGAGTATTAAAGACAAGATTAACTAAACGTCTAGAGTAGCATCCTTCGAAAGAATGTCCGTATATGTCACAGTAAGAGCAATACAAATTTCTTAAAGAGGGTATCTCCTTAGGAAAGTCTCTAAGCATTGGTTTCATGGGATTTTGATGTTGAACCTAATTCCTAGGGAGTACAGTCTGAAATGCAGAATCACTCTTCCTAATCGGAGGGTAGACGTATTTAGCTTTAGGTAGACTATCACACTTAGAGTGACTTGATTCCCCAATATCCAACTTTCGTTATTTTTTTATCAAACTCATCGTTTAGGGATTGAAAATATGGACATGTTTCCATAGGTTTTTTGCCACCTGACACAAACTTGATTGGTTCAAAGTTTTTAATTTATGTCTTTGAATTTTGGCAAAATCCTATTCCAGTTCTATCATTAGAATTGGTTTTTGAATCAGCAATAAATTCATCAAAACAATTGGAGTTATTTTCAAACTTATCAAATTTTTCAAAAACAGTTGTTGTTTTTTCCTTAGCTCGTTCCAATTCTAATAACGTCCCTTTATATTTTTTCTCCAGAGTTTCATTTGTTTCAATCAATATTTTTAATTTTTGATCAAAAATTTTGATTTCATTTTCATGAGTTAGACATTGGGTAGTATACTCTTCAGCGTTAAGTTTAACCATTAGACTTAGGTTTTCTAGTTTCTTAGTGATGTCTTTCAAAATCTTCTCTAGTCTAGAGTTTTTCTTGAGAGTTTTGTCAAAAGTGTGTGAACATCAGGGAGGTCTTCAGTGTCCGAATCACTAAGTGTAATGTGTGAAGTGGACCCTAAGGATTCAATTCTTGAACTCACACACACATTGACATCGTCATTATCGCTTTCCCTTTGAATCACACACCCCGTTGTAGAACTAGCAATGTTATCAGAAATTAGAGCATCTAAACTAGTAGCAGCATGATTCATAACAACAGAAGTAGAGCTATTAGCATCATCCTCATACTTAGGCACATGCATATCATCATTATAGATTATCTTAGCAAAGAAAGACATGCAGGGATCAAAAACATCAGGTGACTCAGGTTCCTCATTATCAGAGTCACTTGAATCATCCCATGTATTGCAAATGTTGGCCCTAGTATGTTTATTGGTCGTGTTCAAGTTAACTCTACAATCTTGTGCTATATGACCTAATTTTCCACATCTAAAACATTCAATATTCTTAAAATCTTTCTTAGGTCTCATATGAATGTCCTTGTGATGTTTGTCTTGACCTTTCTTATGAGGTTTGTGCTTAGCCTGAGTTGGATAATTTGGCTTGCCTTGTCTGGATGCCATTTTATTTCTAAATTTCACAATCTTCTTAAACTTCTTTGACATCAAGGCAATCTGATTATCCAAACTATCTATATCACACTCCTCGTCAGAATCATTATTGGGAATACTAAGCTCAAGTTTTATCAACGTAGAAGAAAAATTCAAGTTGGAACTAGTCTGTTTCCTATGGGACTGGGTTAATTGTTTCTTGAATTCTAGTTTCATTTCCACAGTTCTCATTTTACTACTAGGTAATTCAGGAGTGAGATTTTGATCACTCATTTCCTCAATAGCATATCTTTTGTTATCAAATTTCTATGGCAACGGCCTTAAAATTTCGAAACAATTTCATGTCTATCATAAGTTATCCCATTATAATCTAAATTGTTCATAATGTCAGTCAAATTCATGTAAAAGTCATCAAATGATTCAGAGTCTGACATGATTAAAGAGTTATACTGCTAGATAAGCATCTGTGTGTTATCAGCCTTAACTCTAGTGTCACCTTTATGTGCAGTAACTAGTGTATCCAAAGCTTCCTTAGAAGTGGTACAAGATGATATCCTTTTGAACTCATGTTCATTTATAGACATAAAAATGGCATTCTTGCCTTTGTTATTGTTCAGAGAAGCTTGCTTCTCTTCTCGAGTGAATTCACTTAATACTTTCTAAATCCTCTCATTGCTTACTTCAGTGGATGGTTTAGTAGGATAAGTATATCCATTTTCAATAATGTCCCAGACATCATCTCCCAAAGTTCCTGGTATGAAAGCAACCATCCTTACTTTCTAGTAAGGAAAGTTGTTTCCATCAAAGAGAGGGGGTCTGGACAAGTTACCAAATCTTTTCGATTTCTCGTCCATTGTTTGATTTTAAGAAATCAATTTCAGAAACACAAGATATTTAAAGAAAATTTCCAAAGCTCTGATACCAATTAAAAAGTTGTTACTTAAGTCGTTTAATTCAAGATTAAACTGTTTAAGTAACCCCCAACTATTTTTTTGGGAAACTCTTTTCTTTAAATCAAACATATTAATCACAAGATGTGTTTAATAAAAATATCTACGAGATATGATCAAGATTATGTAACTAGTTTTAAAAAAATAAACAAAACTATTTAAAACAAGTTAAATCAGCACACCAACAAGAATGAGATGAGGAGATGTAGAAAGATTAAGTACACACAGTTTTTAACGTGGTAAAACCTCACCCAACAGAGGAAACCTCCACGATGACTTCTAAGTCACAAACCAAAAATCCACTAAAATAAAATATACAAGTTACAAACTATTTAACACATACGCAAACAAAACAGACCTATACTAGTTTAGAAAATGTACCCACTGGTTTGATCCTAACATCTCTGCAGTTCTGATGTTGATGGGGCTTTCTCAGCTTGCTAACTTCTCCACACTTTGTTCCAGCTTTACGTCGACTCTTGACATTTCAAGATCTTATAGCCAACACTTCTTATGTTGTAGCGTGACAAGTGTTTATGACAGTGTTTTAACACATGCATGCACACACGCACACTTATTTATACAAACAAGTCCTATCAAATTACAAAAATATCTAAATGATAAGGTTTTCAGTTTCTCTCTTCTTTAGAAACAACAGACTTTCTTGATCTTTCAAATTAACCCAGAATCCAAGGTTACCTTGATCGAAAGATGGTCAAGGTCTTAAATAATTTCAGAGGGTTTTGAAAATATTTTTGAAATTATAAACCACCGATTGTGATTCCAACTAGATCAAAAGTCTTGATTCATAAGAACTAGAAACAGAAAATAAATTTGTTGATTCTTGAGTTGTGAAAACCATTTACAAAAAAAAAAAATCAACAAATATAATTTCTCAAGATGAGAAACGAAATAATGCAGATCTAAGTGTAATATGACACAAAATAGCAAGATCTACAATTTTTATAAAAAGAAATAGAGATCAAACTTAAAATGTCTAAGTTGGTTAAAAGATCTCGAACTCAGAGGATTCAAACCACGAATAGGCTTCAAACAATCTCCAAAATAACTCTCAAACAATCAGGTTTGGTTTTGGTTCTGAAATGAGTTTAGGGTTTGAAACGAGATTAGGTTTTTTTCTCTCTCTCTTTCTCTCTCTTCTCTCTCTCCCAGTTTGACGAACTGGAAAAAGTTTTTTAAATGCCGAGGCTCAACCTCCTTTTATACTAGGCAAGGAAGGATCGAGAATATCATCTCAAATCTAATGGCTGAGATTTGGTATTTAGTTATTGACTTGCATCCAACGGCTTAACAACAGCGGTAGATTAAACGCTTTCTAATTGGTCTAAAGAGGGTTCATATGGATTGGGATGAAGCGCAAGCAAAACGTTGATAAAAAATATCCAAGGGTTGAGATTGCGTACAGGTTATGAGTCTAACAACAAACACGAATCAAGTCATCATAATGTTTATAGGTGTAAGGCTTAGATCAACTAAAAAATGCGTTTGCAAACTTAATTACACACACACACTCACGTCTCAAGCGCTTTCGAATTCTACCCAACCAAACATTCAGGTAAGAAATGATAAAATCAATATTACCAAAATGACCCCAAATGTTTTAAAACCCAACTTTTAATTTCTTAAAAACCAATTAATAATTATTTAAAAAATCTCAAAATTAGTAAACACTTATTTAAAAAGGAATTAACTCATGCACAAGAAAATGATGCAATATATAATATGTATGCAATCGTAGTGTGTGTGATGGTTGAAAATTTACCTTTAAATGAATTAATTGAGGCATCATGTGAAGAATCTGAGGTTCTTTGGTATCTAAGGGATGGGACTCAAATTTTGTCACAATTTCAAAACTAGATGAGCACTTATATAATGTAGACTCAAGTAAGTCATGAGTATAAGGTGCTTCACAAATAACCTAATTGGTTAAACCCATAATTAACACAATAATGTGTTGTAAAAGGTTTTCAAAAGCTAAATGAGTATTTTCTAACACGGTTTTTGCGTGTATTAAAAGGGTGGTTTCAACGAAAATACTAATGTGTATTGGTTAAAATAAAAAGGGTAATTTGTATAGGTATAGAGTGTTAGAGTCTTCTAATGTGTATAGGTATAGCGTGTTAGAGTCTTCTTTCTATCGTTTAATACTATATTGCGTTTGTATATTTTCCACTAAGCATTTGGCTCACTCCCTCGCTTTATTACGGTAGGTTGGGAGCAGTTTCGTATTTTGAAAGAATTATACAGGTAAGTACTTTCTTTAATATTACATTAGTAGCTTTGTATGCTTGGACTTCGGGATGCTCCCCGTGGGTCCTCGCGTAGTTTAATTTGAAATTGGAATCGTATGCTAAACAAGTGAAATGTCAATTAAAATAAAGCTGAACTACCAACATTATATAGGTTGTTTCATTACAGTTAACACCTAACGCTCGAGTCAGACCGGATTGACTACGGATAACCCATAATTTTGGGTCGGGGCGTTATAGTAAGAGAGTAGTTTGATTGAGTAAATACCATATTTTGATATGTATTTGACTTGGGCAACTTTGGTGGAACTTATGTATCCACCATAGTCATAATTAAAGTCAGCGTAGTTTATGGGTTCGTAGTATTCGCCAAAAAATTCATTGTGGTGCTTCTCAGAGAGATGAGAGGTGGTAGACTCGAACAACCTCTTTGTTTTAACTATAAATTCATGGTTTCTACCATGATAATGGTGGAGAGAGGGAGATATTGTATCTCTTCTTCCAAAAAAAACCGCAAAACTCTTATTCCTTTTATAACGAAGAAAGGCCTTTTTATATCCAAATAAACCAAGTGGGTTGCCACATGTAGGTTTCATTGTGGAGACATGTGTCTAAAAACTTGTAGTGACATGTCCTAATTTGGATGTCATGTGTCTCTTAATATATGTTGCACCATAAACACTAGAATATTGTCTACTTGATGTATAAATAATATACAAATACGTGCAATATGGTGGATGGGAACAATAATACCCCAGTCTTATAAACGCATGGTCTTTATCAAGATTAATCATATGTAATTTCATTTAACAATTAAATAAGAGACTTATCATCAAACCCCTCCTACATTTTCCTCCTCATACACATATTTGATGTGTTGATGCTCGATTAAAATGTATCGACTATGTGTATGAAACACTTTTGGTCAGTTTTAATATGTTCTTTGAACCTATCGATAGTGGGTGTTGATCTTATATCTCATACTTCAATTTAATGATATACTTCGATCTCATATCTCATATCTCATATCTCATATCTCATATCTCATATCTCATATCTCATATCTCATATTTTTGATCTCATGGGTTATTCCAACAGACTTCTTGGTCATTCTGTTATGCGAATGACATACTTTTAGTTTTTTAGTTACCACAACTTTTGTTTGGAGGAGTATTTGGGGGTTGCACACATTCCTCTCGAATCAACATGTATTCGTAATTTTATTGTGGTTATTCGTAACTCTGTTTTGCCAGAATAAGCTTATGTTAGTAAGACTGGAAATTACAATTTCCCTCATTTTGGGCAAGATTTCGTGCATACACATGCTGGTGACGTGCTCCATTTAGGCAAGATTTTATGCATGTGAATGTTGGTGACTCACCAAGATCACGACGAGATTTTTATGAATACCCATGTTAGTGACTCGTCCAAATCACGATGAGATTTTACTATATACACATGCTAGTGATGCGTCCAAATCGTGATAATATTTTTAGTGCCTAAACATGCTAGTGACTCATCTAAATTAGGATAATATTTTAGTGAAGGCACATGCTAGTGACTCGTCCAAATCACGATAAGATTTTTAGGGCTTACACATGCTAGTGACTCGTCCAAATCACGATGAGATTTTTAGCGCACACATGTCAGTGACTCATCCAAATCACGATGAGATTTTTTAGGGCATACATATACTCCAAATTACGATGAAATTTTCTAGTTCATACATATGTTGGTGACTCGTCCAAATCATGATGAGATTTTTTAGCGCAGACACATGTTGATCACTAATTCAGATCACAAAGAGATTTTTAGTGCATACACATACTACAGACTCGTCCAGAATAAGATGAGATTTTTAGTACATATGCGTGTTGATGACTCTCTCAATTTAGGCAAGATTTTGTCCATACACATGTTAGTGACTCGCTCAATTTATGAAAGATTTAAATAATCACATGCTTGGTGACTCACCCTGCTTGAGCGAGATTTTATAAATGCGCCTGCTTGACGACTTCCCCTGCTTGGGAAAGATCTTGAATAAGGCTTGGAGACTCACCATGTTTGGGTGAGATTTTGAAAAAGGGTCTGCTTGGTGATTACCCTCTTTGGGTAAGATTTTGAATAAGCACCTGCTTGGGAGAGATTTTGAAACAATGCCTCCTTGGCGACTTACCATTTTTAGTAGATTTTCTTTATAATATAACGCATCGTTGAGGGGACTTACCACAATATTGGTAAGATTTTAGTAATATAGTACATCTCTGAATGAGACTTACCACTTTATTGGTAAGTTTTTTTGAAATGTGATGCCATACGTAAAGGATGGATAAGATTTATGTTGTTAATTTCTGAGTGACAACTAGTTGATCAATCTAAAAATGTTGTGTAAGCAACTTGAAGAAGCTTTAGTAATGGCCGGGCAATATCATGGTACCCGATTTGCCTCTTTTTATTTTATTTATCGAGAGATAAATAAAATAAAACATATACGCAGGTACTATTTTGTACCACGTCTCGTCATAAGTTGTCTGTATCATAACTTCTCTTGTAACGTGTCAACTCATGACTTACGAAGGTCTGCCAGTAATAAAATGCTACTGTGTGGCTCAATGTTCGACTCATTCAGGGGCCTTTACAAATTAATGTATTTGTTCTGACATAATAATATAATATTGCACCTGACTAGTGAAAATATTCAAGCGCAATTCTCATCTTGCCACCTTTGTTTTATTTTATGTAATAAAATATAATAAAAATAAACTCAAGTACGGGGATATTTATGTGATGAATCATAACCACCATTCTAGTAGGTGTATGTAATAACCCGCCCTTTTGGAGATGATTAGATTCCATAATTAAGTATAATTTGGAATTTGGAGAATTTCTCGAAATAGTAATTTTTGGGATTTTCGAGGATTTAATGATTTTCGATGGATGTTATAAATTATTTTGGGACCATATAGGTCGAAATATTTTATTTATATGTCGCCGTGGAGTATAGCGACAAAAAGGGGTAAGATTTCGAGTAGAACATCGCATTTAATTATTTTGGGTTAGAATAGTGATTTGCGGTCAAGTACCTCGGATGGAAATTTCGACTGCACCACGAGTCTCGAAATGTCCGAGATAGTCGAAAAAGAGTGTCCGATTGTCGAAATTGAGTTCCGGGTAATTTTGGAGTTAAATAGGCTCGTAATTGGGTAAACGAGTCGTTTTTGGGTTTTTAGGGGTTAAAACCCTTTTTCTTTCTATATATAGAGGAAGAGAGAAGAGAAAGAAGAAAGAAGAGAGGGAAGATAGAGAGAGGGAAGAAAAGAAGAAAAAGGGGGAGATTTCGACCGGCCTCCACGGGATTCGGCTCGAGGACGTCGTATTTTATCCACGAGGCAAGTGTTTACTTGCTTTATTTATTTTTGAGCATAAATATCTCATATCATTGTTGGTAAAACAAACCCTAATGATTTTGGGTTGGGTATTCATGGATAAAATGGGTTTTCGGGAGATAAAACGAATAAACCCCTAAAATTGGTAAATTGGAGAAATTTAGTAATTAACCAAAAATATTGGGTGATTCCGGGTTCTGGGATGTTTAGGACCCGTATTATAGGTGTATTTGTTGTTGGTAGAAGTTGTAGGACATTGGGTGAGGAGATGGAAGCTTGGAGGAAGCTTCCATGGCCGAAACAGCTTCTCGGAGAAGAAGCTGCCCGACTTGATCGATCGATCGAGCCTGGGGGATCGATCGATCGAAGCCTTCGATCGATCGACGGCCATGGGTCGATCGATCGACCCCTGCTGAAAAGGGACAATTTTCTTAGGGTGATTTGGATGGGATAGATTCCATTTCATCTTGCTTTGAGGTTAATTAGGTGATAACCTAGGGGATCTTTTAGGACTTTATGGTCCATAAATTAAGGTAAATTAGGAGGGTACAGTAAGGGTTTTTAGTATATAACCCTTAATCGATATTTTTGAGGAAAATAGAATAAATTGTAGAAATTGATGGATTAGGGTTCCTAAATTATATTGGGGACTTTTAAATGATTAATTGGACTAGGTATAGTCTTTGGGGTTCAAGGAAATGAAATCCTTAACTCGTTGAATTTAAGGTTGTTCGGGTGAGATGAATCCCGAGGATATTTCTCGTAGGCATAGAGGCCTATATAATTATGCTTATAGAAAGCATAATTATATCGATTATCGTTAAGTGTATCCTAGGAGATAATTAGGATAAACTGGGAATATAGGTATGCGTTGATTTCACTTAGAGTGAAGGGTATCATTGGAGATATCCAATAAATCCTTAGATGGGATTGATGTATATAGTGATTATTAAATTAAGAAATATTTGGGTTTAGTATCATGCTTATATGAATGCATGATTATGATTCCTAGAGGGAATCTTTGGGATTATTGGTCATCGTTACATGCTATAGGCCACTATGGCCGTTTATATATATATTCTAGGAAGAATATGTAGGATATGTATATACTGTGTGATTTAGGTATATATGTATGTTATGATGGAAATGATTTTGAAAATATAAAAATGAATATTTTCAAAATGGAAAGATAAATGTTTTTCATAATTAATAAAATATGGATTACACACCTCTCTAAATCGCTATCATAAGGGAAGTTGTGTTCGTATGGTGAAGCCCCCTGGCAAATTAACGCAGGGTGGATATAGTCCGATAGGCCATGTGAGCGTTTGTTGATATATATTTTCTGCGCTGGTTAGGAGATTTCGGGTGTGGTCTTGACTATCCCGCAGGCACATGGCCGCTTCCCGACGTCTTGCGATGTAGGATCCCAGGTTGTCTTATGATAGGCCCTGGAAGATGATAGCCATTTAGGGGCGCGCACAGTAGAGAAATCCGAACGGGCGGTCTTAGAACGCGTTATATATTAAAGCAATTCATGATAATGGATTGGCTTTAATTACATTTCCTGGATATAGGAAGGGAAATGGGATAAAGGTTTTGACTTCGGTAACACTTCCCGAATGGAAGAAGGGATGTGGAAGCATATGATATGATCAAAGCATTTTTATGATAATGAAAATGGCTTTGAATACATTTCCTGAATATAAAAAGGGAAATGGGATATTTTGAAAAGGTAAAGCATTTTTATGATAATAAAAGTGGCTTTAAAAAGAGATATGATTTGTTAAAGCAATTCATGATAATGAATTGGATTTTATATTTACATTTCCTGAGTATAAAAAGGGAAATGGGAAGTTTTGAGAAAATGATAAGTATTGATAAATACTTGGTAAATGTATTCTCATTCCGGGAGATAGATCCGGATGTATATAGTAAAATGTATGTATATGTATAAATCGAGTGCCGAGGGTCTAATGGATCCCGACGATCGATCGTGCCGCATAGTAGTGTATCGGGGGGGTTCCTTGTTTGGATTTCGCTTTGCGAGACACCCCACGCACGAATATGGCATTGTGTTGAGACTGGGGAGAAGTTTAATCCTTAGTGCTCTAATATTAGTATTACTTGTGGTATACATATTTATTTATATATATATTATGTACTGAGGGACTGGCGGATCTCGACGATCGACCTTGCCGCGTAGTAGTGTATCGGGCGGGTTCCTTGTTTCGATTTCGCTTTGCGAGACACCCCACGCACGAACATGGCATAGCGTTGAGACTAGGGTGAAGTTTAACCCTTAGTACATTTCTTGGACTATCTAGGGTAGATAGTGGTTGGGTGATAGACTAGTTTAGCAGGGTAGCTGGACTAGGATGTTTAGAGGGATGCGTTAGGAGTGCACTGTTAGAGGAGAGGTGAGGGGTATCTCATGGGAGTACGATACCAATTTAAATATGAGATAAAACTATTTTTCTAAAAATAAAGCATTTATGCACTTGCAAAATATTTTCAAACATTCGGGCTCTGACCCGTTTATCTACTCTCCTTTCTTTCTATATATTATGTATATATAGGTGTCCAGACACAGGGACGCCTGGATGGAAACTTCCTTCGAGTCAGACGTCTGCTGCAGCAGTTGTGGATGCTTGCAGGTTCTCGGTAGACGCTTCTTCTTTGTACTCTAGATAGGAGGTATTGTACAAACATTCGGGCCAATGGTCCAACTGTTTTTATTTATCCTTCGCACGTTATTCGATATGGTCGTATATTTGAACCGAGTGTTCGGTTATTTTAATTTATTTCATTTTCATTTCAGCTCATTTACGCATTTAATTGTGGATGTTTTATTTTGATCGATAAAAAGAGTAGTTAGATAAAAGTTTTTTAACGCTCACCTAATAGGATATTAGTAATTAAATGGATTTTCGACAGTGATGCTAAGAATGATCCATATGAGACTCCTGTTTTAATTTAATATTGGAGTGATCGCCCGGTATCTTATTAGGCGGGGTGTTACAGATGGTATCAGAGCATCCGGTTCTAGTGTCCTTAGGAATCTGTGCGGACATACTACTCTTTCAGCGTTCTTCTCGATTTGTTATAGAGCCCCCGGATTAGGATTGTTGATTTCTCTGTGAGATTTCGTTCTCCTGCCATGTTAGAAGATTATAGAAATCTTTTGCGCGCTCCTTTGAGAATCGTGTGCGGAGCTTGGATGACAGCAGGAGGTGAGGCTTAGCTGGAGCAGCTGGTAGAAGGTTGGGAAGAGGACCTTAGTAGAGGTCACTCTCCCTATGGTAATTGTTAAGGATCTCGGTGGCGACTACTAAATAATAAGTAGTTGTGAGTACCGCAGTACCGCTGAAGTGGAGAGTGGTACTAAAGTCGAATTCCTCATGGAAATTGAGGGTTCAAAGGGGATCTTACGGATAGTTCTAACCGTGAGTCCCCATGAATCAGCAGGATGAGAAGAATGCTGTTTTGGGAATTATTCGCCTAAGGTTCAGCCAGAGGCCGCCGGTGAAAAAAAAAATATTATGGCGAAGTGAACCTTATACCTAAGAGAGTTAGGTGCAATGAATATTGAGTCCTTTCCAAGAAGGATGGGCTCACTAAAGAATGGGTATGTTCGAGGACCCCGTGGTTGGACATCCACTCGGGGAATTTGTTAAAATGAAGTTGTTGTTATGAGTTTTACCTCAATCGAGGAGGTATATTTGGAGTGACTAGATAAAGTCACGGTATTAGTTAGCCCTAGACTCGTGTGTGTAATTTGAGTTATGGCGGTCACGATAACATAATCTCATGCGTGTTTATGTGTTTTTTTCGGAATAGCGGAATTTTATTTTCCTTCATTCGCCATAGAGGCGGGTGTTGATATATTGTGTGTGTGTATATATATATATATATATATATATATATATATATATATATATATATATATATATATATATATATATTTGGGTTGTGATACTCGTTCTATATGTCTATACGAGTATGGTTTTATGATGGGTATATATGTATTGGTAATTTCGGAGCGATAGCAGGCTAAGAATGGCAAGTCTATCGTGTCCATGGTTCCTGGAGGGAACATGTTATTGTTGCGGTGTCTCACCTAGATATAGTTTGAGTTCACCTTATTTATTGTGGGATACGAAACTTCAATGAGTAGAGGTTTCATTATCGTGATTTGGGTATATGGCGACCTTATATATAAAATTTAAGGCCGCAGGATTTGTGTTGAGCTGTAAGATTAAGCTCATTACTATTTGCGCAAGGACTTAAAATGAGTGCGAGCGCAGGGTGGTATGACTCTTAGTTGGAGATAGGAGTTCAGACCATTTTTGTTGGATTAGGGGATAGGGATATCCCGGTTGCATGTTGAAATAACGGAACTCCATAACCAACGAAGTCAAGGGTTAATGTGTGGGGGGGTTCCGTGTTTGAATTTCGCTTTGCGAGACACTCCACACATGACTCTTAACGGCGTCGGGAGTGGGGAGCTGTTATAGGATGTAAGGATGTTGGTTTTGTGGAAAGGTATTATATTGTGGATGAACCACTATAGGATGTGAGCCACATGATGTTGATATACATATGGAACTATTATGCTATGGAAAAGCACTAAAGTGGTCCCCTCGCCACAAGTGGGTGGGTGAGGTTGGACTTAGATAAATTGATTTGAGAACAATAGTCAGGCCTTAATAAAAAGGCAAATTTTGAAGAGATACATTTTGGGCAGTATGTTCGTGACACTTTCTACAGAAAGTGGGCACTTCGATTGATTAGGTTTCCTTCTGGATGGGCGGAAGGATAAGATAGTAGGAATGCGTTCATAGGCTAGCCTAGTAGGATTTAGGACGTCCCGCTTGTGTGCCTTGGGCCGTTATATCTCGATGACCGACTACGCGAGGGAGTAGTGTAACGGGAGGGTTCCTTATTTGGATTTCGCCTTGGCGAGACGTCCCACGCATGAAACCAAGCAATTGTCAGGAGTTGAAAGAGGCCTTGGGCACTAGGGACATACTTAGGATTATATTCGTTCCGTGTAGGTAGGATATCGCATCGACTTTAGTATTATTTAGGACATAAGTTCGTTAATGTTAGTGGCGCCGAGATTAGGAGAATTGATTTCGCGGCTTGGAAAGACCCATAGGTGAGTATTACACCGAGGAAAGGAGACCCTTATTGGGAGAGAGTGTTACGTGTCAGACGTTCACTATGGATGTGCAGATGTGCACAAGTTGGAAAGGTGTATGGGCACCTTGGTAAGATGATTTTATATACCGCATAGTATATAAGGTTGAAATTCATGCCAAGAGGCATCATGGCGGATGGGTATTAAGTGACGTATTAGAGTCACTTTATGATTGCGGTAGCCGCATAGTGTATGGTTAGGAACCATTAGGTTAGTATCTTTCCCTTAAGGTTTTAGGATTTGTAGAAATCCTAGTTAGTGGGTGTAACTTGTATCTGAATTTCGAGGACGAAATTCTGTTGTAAGGGGGGGAGTATGTAATAACCCGCCCTTTTGGAGATGATTAGATTCCATAATTAAGTATAATTTGGAATTTGGAGAATTTCTCGAAATAGTAATTTTTGGGATTTTCGAGGATTTAATGATTTTCGATGGATGTTATAAATTTTTTTGGGACCATATAGGTCGAAATATTTTATTTATATGTCGCCGTGGAGTATAGCGACAAAAAGGGGTAAGATTTCGAGTAGAACACCGCATTTAATTATTTTGGGTTAGAATAGTGATTTGCGGTCAAGTACCTCGGATGGAAATTTCGACTGCACCACGAGTCTCGGAATGTCCGAGATAGTCGGAAAAGAGTGTCCGATTGTCGAAATTGAGTTCCGGGTAATTTTGGAGTTAAATAGGCTCGTAATTGGGTAAACGAGCCGTTTTTGGGTTTTTAGGGGTTAAAACCCTTTTTCTTTCTATATATAGAGGAAGATAGAAGAGAAAGAAGAAATAAGAGAGGGAAGAGAGAGAGGGAAGAAAAGAAGAAAAAGGGGGAGATTCCGACCGGCCTCCGCGGGATTCGGCTCGAGGACATCGGATTTTATCCAAGAGGCAAGTGTTTACTTGCTTTATTTATTTTTGAGCATAAATATCTCATATCATTGTTGGTATAACAAACCCTAATGATTTTGGGTTGGGTATTCGTGGATAAAACGGGTTTTCGGGAGATAAAACGAATAAACCCCTAAAATTGGTAAATTGGAGAAATTTAGTAATTAACCAAAAATATTGGGTGATTCCGGGTTCTGGGATGCTTAGGACCCGTATTATAGGTGTATTTGTTGTTGGTAGAAGTTGTAGGCCGTTGGGTGAGGAGATGGAAGCTTGGAGGAAGCTTCCATGGCCGAAACAGCTTCTCGGAGAAGAAGCTGCCCGACTTGATCGATCGATCGAGCCTGGGGGATCGATCGATCGAAGCCTTCGATCGATCGACGGCCATGGGTCGATCGATCGACCCCTGCTGAAAAGGGACAATTTTCTTAGGGTGATTTGGATGGGATAGATTCCATTTCATCTTGCTTTGAGGTTAATTAGGTGATAACCTAGGGGACCTTTTAGGACTTTATGGTCCATAAATTAAGGTAAATTAGGAGGGTACAGTAAGGGTTTTTAGTATATAACCCTTAATCGATATTTTTGAGGAAAATAGAATAAATTGTAGAAATTGATGGATTAGGGTTCCTAAATTATATTGGGGACTTTTAAATGATTAATTGGTAAGGTATAGTCTTTGGGGTTCAAGGAAATGAAATCCTTAACTCGTTGAATGTAAGGTTGTTCGGGTGAGATAAATCCCGAGGATATTTCTCGTAGGCATAGAGGCCTATATAATTATGCTTATAGAAAGCATAATTATATCGATTATCGTTAAGTGTATCCTAGGAGATAATTAGGATAAACTGGGAATATAAGTATGTGTTGATTTCACTTAGAGTGAAGGGTATCATTGGAGATATCCAATAAATCCTTAGATGGGATTGATGTATATAGTGATTATTAAATTAAGAAATATTTGGGTTTAGTATCATGCTTATATGAATGCATGATTATGATTCGTGGAGGGAATATTTGGGATTATTGGTCATCGCTAGATGCTATAGGCCACTATGGCCGTTTATATATATATTCTAGGAAGAATATATAGGATATGTATATACTGTGTGATTTAGGTATATATGTATGTTATGATGGAAATGATTTTGAAAATATAAAAATGAATATTTTCAAAATGGAAAGAGAAATGTTTTTCATAATTAATAAAATATGGATTACACACCTCTCTAAATCGCTATCATAAGGGAAGTTGCGTTCGTATGGTGAAGCCCCCTGGCAAATTAACGCAGGGTGGATATAGTCCGATAGGCCATGTGAGCGTTTGTTGATATATATTTTCTGCGCTGGTTAGGAGATTTCGGGTGTGGTCTTGACTATCCCGCAGGCACATGGCCGCTTCCCGACGTCTTGCGATGTAGGATCCCAGGTTGTCTTATGATAGGCCCTGGAAGATGATAGCCATTTAGGGGTGCGCACAGTAGAGAAATCCGAACGGGCGGTCTTAGAACGCGTTATATATTAAAGCAATTCATGATAATGGATTGGCTTTAATTACATTTCCTGGATATAGGAAGGGAAATGGGATAAAGGTTTTGACTTCGGTAACACTTCCCGGATGGAAGAAGGGATGTGGAAGCATATGATATGATCAAAGCATTTTTATGATAATGAAAATGGCTTTGAATACATTTCCTGAATATAAAAAGGGAAATGGGATATTTTGAAAAGGTAAAGCATTTTTATGATAATAAAAGTGGCTTTAAAAAGAGATATGATTTGTTAAAGCAATTCATGATAATGAATTGGCTTTTATATTTACATTTCCTGAGTATAAAAAGGGAAATGGGAAGTTTTGAGAAAATGATAAGTATTGATAAATACTTGGTAAATGTATTCTCATTCCGGGAGATAGATCCGGATGTATATAGTAAAATGTATGTATATGTATAAATCGAGTGCCGAGGGTCTAATGGATCCCGACGATCGACCGTGCCGCATAGTAGTGTATCGGGGGGGTTCCTTGTTTGGATTTCGCTTTGCGAGACACCCCACGCACGAATATGGCACTGTGTTGAGACTAGGGAGAGGTTTAATCCTTAGTGCTCTAATATTAGTATTACTCCTGGTATACATATTTATTTATATATATATTCTATACTGAGGGACTGGCGGATCTCGACGATCGACCTTGCCGCGTAGTAGTGTATCGGGGGGGTTCCTTGTTTGGATTTAGCATTACGAGACACCCCACGCACGAACATGGCATAGCGTTGAGACTAGGGTGAAGTTTAGCCCTTAGTACATTTCTTGGACTATCTAGGGTAGATAGTGGTTGGGTGATAGACTAGTTTAGCAGAGTAGCTGGACTAGGATGTCTTGAGGGATGCGTTAGGAGTGCACTGTTAGAGGAGAGGTGAGGTATCTCATGGGAGTGCGATACCAATTTAAATATGAGATAAAACTATTTTTCTAAAAATAAAGCATTTATGCACTTGAAAAATATTTTCAAACATTCGGGCTCTGACCCGTTTATCTACTCTCCTTTCTTTCTATGTATTATGTATATATAGGTGTCCAGACACAGGGACGCCTGGATGGAAACTTCCTTCGAGTCAGACGTCTGCTGCAGCAGTTGTGGATGCTTGCAGGTTCTCGGTAGACGCTTCTTCTTTGTACTCTAGATAGGAGGTATTGTACAAACATTCGGGCCAATGGTACAACTTTTTTTATTTATCCTTCGCACGTTATTCGATATGGTTGTATATTTGAACCGAGTGTTCGATTATTTTAATTTATTTCAATTTCATTTCAGCTCATTTACTCATTTAATTGTGGATGTTTTATTTTGATCGCTAAAAAGAGTAGTTAGATAAAAGTTTTTTAACGCTCACCTAATAGGATATTAGTAATTAAATGGATTTTTGACAGTGATGCTAAGAATGATCCATATGAGACTCCTGTTTTAATTTAATATTGGATTGATCGCCCGGTATCTTATTAGGCGGGGTGTTACAGTGTATCATTCTCCAAAACATAATTTTGATTGAGCACACATCGTATTAAATCGTAGGGTGTATATAATCTCAAAGGTGAACCATGAGTGGTAAAACATACTCAAATATTTCATAAATGATTAATAATGTGTAAATATGATGTACATACATAGAATAGCATTTGAAAATGTCATAAAATACTCATACAAAGATTCATCATGCTTCCTCCATCTCATTTAAAATAAAGTAAATATATATATATACGATATTTGATTAATATATAAAGCGTCTTGGATTATCGATAAAACTCATGAAATTATCATGTTAATATGGGTAGTGCCATATGGCAATGGTACATATATCAGAATAAATATTTTCTCATAGTGAAAGAAAATTAAGTATGCACACATTTTTACGTGTTTGGGATGTTTGAATCAAAGATAAAATATTATCGCAAGGAGATATATATCCAATTCATCTTACAAGATTACTCGGTTAATTATGGATAGTATAAATATGGTTTTACATAATTCGGATGCGTCATATAGTTTCAAGTATTCGGATGTGTCATATAGTTTCAAGGCGTCAATGTATTCTCTTATCAAATGTCATAACAGAGGAATCGTGTGTATATATGGTGGAAGAAACATATAAAGTAGACACATATCAATGTCCGACACACTTTTGTAACACGCGTCATAATTAAGAGAGCACATTACGTTTAAGTGCCCAATTTCATCTCATATACATATTTACAGACATAAAGTATAAATGAAATAAATCATGTTTATCGAGTGCCAACACAGCTTTTGCGATGAATCATTGTGTATTTACACATATACAAGTGTGTCTGCTAAAAAATTTATCACGAGAAAAAAATTATATTTCTCATTCTGAGATTTATTGTTGAGAAATATTAATAATCTGCCTAAATCGTAAGAAGACACTATTAATCATAAACAATTGAACATAACTTATTAGATAAAATTTCCTAAATAGTAACATATTAGATAAAATTTCCTAAATAGCTCCCCAACATTCATGAGACTTGGGGTGTTTTGGTAAAAGGGTTTATACGGTTGTGTCGGTGTACTATTAATAGTATACACACTTTTTCCAAAACTTACTAAAAGAAATGTCACTCAATCCAAGTTTCTACATCAGTCAAACAACTATAAGGGATAATTTTAAGTCTCTAATTTTATCTTCCCATTATAGTTCTGAGTGGCAACCTGGGCCCCTCATCACTGTTAACTTATGTGTACATGTTTACGTATGGAAGCCTTAACTGATCCTTGTTGCTTGTATCAATGTAAGTCAATTTATGTCAAAATACTCTTTGACACGATGCTAACTGTAGGAGAGTGACAAGCTAAAGTGTACCTTCTTATAAAATAGCCTTATAAAATGTAAAGAGTTTTCATATCATAAATCATGTCGTATAAAATTTATAAAATCTGTAGCTAATATAGAAGTTGAAAAAAAATATTTATGTCACCAACTATCCCAATAGTTCATAAGAACTATACCAAAATATTGAAAGATATATGGCTATGTGTGAATATACATCATCTCTATGTCACATGTGGTCATTCATTTGTTAATACAAGTGGTGTGTTAGTTTTCAATACCCAATGGTGGATTGACCAAATTTTATGTCGGATCTGCCCACCCCCAAGAAGATGGTGTGTCGGGGTTAAATCCATGATTAATCAAAGGACAAAAATATGGTTGCAACTGGTTCGTTGGTACGAATCATGGTGATTTAAATCTCAAATGGTAGATCAATTTTAAATCTCATACTTGAGTCGATTTTTGGAAACCCATATGTAAACTCACATGACCTCAGTTTGTACTCCTATCTTTGCACCTCAATATTACTCAAAAGGATCCATATGTTGTATCGGTTTGAAATATCTATACCAAACTATATGTTGTGTCACTTTATCCCCTAAATGGTCGATCGAAGTTAATTTGAATCACTTATTGTTTAGATTTATGAGATAACCAATTTACATAATAAAGGAGGAAGAAGAAGAAGAAGAAGAAGAAGAAGAAGAAGAAGAAGAAGAAGAAGAAGAAGAAGAAGAAGAAGAAGAAGAAGAGAGAGAGAGAGAGAGAGAGATAAATCAGTACAAAGGAATGAATTAATTTCGTCATTCATCTCCAACCACATTATATTTATAGCAAAAAGTTTCAATATTTACACATATTTCCTTACAGAATTAAATTACATAATTGAATTGTTATAAATAAAGCCCTCATACCACCCTCAGGTTGGTGCAAAGATATCTATCAGACCCGTCTTGAATAACATTTTGTTCAAGGTAGTTTTACTCATACACTTAGTCAAACAACATCCACTTGATCATCTATGTTGACATACGAAGTATAAATGATCCCAAGACAATGTTTTTCCTTAATGAATTTCATATCAAGTTCAAAATGCTTGGTCCACTCATATTGAACACTGTTTTGGGCACTAATGGCATCCTTATTGTCACAATACATGATCATTGGCTCCCATAACGGGTATCCCAACTTATTTAACATAGTTCGTAACCATAACAACTCAGAAATTTCATGCGCCATGGACATAAACACAACCTATGCACTGGATTTAGCTATTACAGATTAGTTTTTGCTTTGTCGAAAAACAAGATTACCACCAGCAAATGTGCAATATCCTAAAGTTGATCATCGATCAGTCACGAACCCTACCCAAGAAGCATCGGTATACGCTTTGATACACAAATGACCATATATCCAAAATAATATCCATTTACCAATGAACTCTTGTTGTAATGAAGAGCATTATACATTTCCTCGAGGTGAGAAGATCGTGGAATATGCATAAACCTACTAATTACACTAACAACATACATTATATCTAGACGAGTGGGAGATAAGTAAATTGGTCTCCCAGCAAAACATTGAAATCTCCCCACACCATTAATAAACTCTTAGTCCTTGTCATTTAGCTTATGGTTCTGATCAACGGGAGTATTAGCGGGTCTATATCCAAGTTGACCTCTTTCAATGAGCATATCTAATACATACTTTCGTTGAGATGTGAACGCTCCTTTCATGAATCTACACACTTCAATTCCAATAAAGTATCTCAGTAATCCAAGGCCTTTAACCTCAAAATCTATTCCCATGAAAGACTCACTACACCATATACCGTACATGGTCACGATTTTGGACCGTGACCATGGCCTATGATTTACGATTTTGGACCATGACCGTATTAAGGGTGATAAAATTATGGATCACGATCCAACACCATGACCCTGTATGGGGGTCATGGTCCTATGGGGGACATAAGTGTTAATTGGTTTGTCACGGTTTGTGACCATTACCCAATGGTCATAGCTCAAAATTGTAACCCAGTCTGTGACCATTAAAGGGGCATTTAATTATGGTCACGGCTCAAAACTTTGACCCCAACTGTGACCATTTAAAAATATAAATATATGGTCACGGTTCAATACCGTGGCCATATATTTATAATTTTGAATGATCACAATTTTGGTCACAGCTCAAAATCGTGAAATTTTTTTAAAAACAATGCATCTAAAAAAAACCTTTACATTTTTCTAACCTATATAAATTTCCAAAAGTAACTATTAAGACATTACGACATTCATAAATCAAAAAATAATTTTACAACACAAATTAACTAACTAAAGCAATCAAATTATTCAATGCAAATAATAATACAATGCATGCTTGAGGGAATATGATAGTAACATCATGATAACTTCATCGAATGCAGTTATTATTTCTTTCTACGAAACATATGCAATATGTTTAAAGTGTTCCTTCTCTAACTAGGCCTACAAACAAGATTTCAAAATGTTCCAAGTAATAAGTAAGAAAGGACTTGAATCCAAAGCTAAAAATAGATGTGAATGTATATAGAATAATAAAAATGAGTGGGATTAATGATAGAAGTGTATTATAAACAAGCTAAAAAGGGAATAATAACACTAAAATATGAAAAATAGCATAAATGGGACTAGTAAAGCATAAAGGATATTACGACGCAACAATAGTTTTGTCTAAGTATCCTTGAATAGTTTCTTGGAGGTCGAAACCGTTCCAATGCATCTGGGGTTCCTATCTTCATAACAAAACTACGACATAACCTTGTTAGGCTTCAAATCTCAGATAAATTCGACTAGTTAGACCCTCGAGAAACTATACAAGGGTAGTCAGATAAAAAAAGTAAGATTAGTAATTAATGAATATAATAAGATGTAAGAGAACTAAATATACGATCAAAAAGAAGAAATACAAACGTAAATAATACAAGGGTTGTTCCAATACATACGATACAAATACGGTTATCATACAAGGGTTAACCAAATGACAATAATATAATGTTTCAACGCACAATCCTCGTCTAAATTAACTAAAAGAACCGTCAAATTAGGATTGTCATCAAGTGAAGGCTGGAACTTTGTGGGGAATTTAATGCATTTGTGTAACACCCCTTAATTTTTTAGCTGTAAAAATCTTTGTTAAATAAACAATTTAAAAAAAATAAATTTTTGGAATCTATGTAATTTTGGTATGTCAAAATGTTTGTTTTTATATATAAAAATAAGGTTTTATGTGGAATTTAAATCGGGATTAAATTTGGAAATTATAACTTTTTGTATAAAAATCGGGGGAGGATCCGACCTAAGGAGGATAAAAAAAATTCAACAGTCCGATCGAGCTAAATTTTTTACAACAGCTTCGTTCAATGTCAGCTACACATACTAAAATTTTAGCCAATTTCGACGGTCCGATCATCCGTAATAAATTTTTGAGTGTTTGTGTTTGATTATGACTCAAACTCGTTTCGGTATATAAACCTAAAGTGACGGGTTTAGGACTTTTAAAACACATTTTATCCTTCTCAAAAATCAGTAGCCTCTTCCATTTTCATATTCTTTTATCTACAAAACCCTATCCCCATTTAAACTAAGATTCAGCCCATGATTTGAAGGCTGATTTAGTGTTTTCTCGAGTTTGGGCTAGAACGAGTTTTTATTGTTTCTAGCGAGGAAGGCAGTAATATGATCAAAATTTTGAGGAAGAATCTTATGAGCTTCTTGTAATGATTTTAAGGTATGGGATTTATGTAATATGCTCCTTGAGTCTCTCGGGAGTAGTCGTTTTGTTCCTCATTTATTTGTACTCATATTGTTGATATCATGACTTTTATTGGAATCTAAAATATTAATTTGATTCGAGATATTGTATTTGTTGATGGGCATGGTGTCATGATTTTTTTTATATGAAATGGAGAATGGTAACTCACAAATAGTTCTAAAGTCCAATATCCAAGATGAGGCTTTACGAAGCTTAGGTGAGGTGAGGTGAGGCCTGGTGACCTATTGATGTTTTATTGAAAAATTAAATTGGTACAATTCCCAGCTGTCGTATTGGACTTGAATTCAGATTCGTATTGTAGCATTTTATTCACCGTTGTTGTTTTGAGCATCTATTCTTGTCATATTGTGTATTTCCCCAAATTTTTCTTTTAGTGGCAGATTAGATTGGATTTAGACGCAGCGGATTTTGAAGGATTTTAGAGCACGGCGTTGGTAGGATTTAATTCTTTTGTATATTTTGGCAGTGCAATTTATTTGGAGAGATTAGTATTATTTTTCGAGTGGAAGTTAATTGTAATTATGTTGGAAGTGTAAATTTTGGATTCGTTATATTTATTTTTGTGGAATATAGATGCTTTATACTAATTGTTGAGGATACAGTTTAGTTTTAATCGTAGTAGCACCTCCTGTTTTGCGCGGGGTGTTACAGATGGTATTAGAGCTTAGGTATGCGACAACCCTCAGGTCTTTGGGTTTGGGTCTAGCATGCGGGTTAGATGTGTTTCGTTGGAGATAGGGAGTTTTTTTAAGGACGTGGTAGGCATCGAGATTAGGATTAGCAATCTTGATGTGAGGATTTTTAGAATTGATATGAGGACTTTAGTGTTGTGATGATTTTTTAGACCTAGAATCGAGTAGTGATTTGTGAGAGAGTGCGTGGAAAAACATGCATGTAGGACTAGCTGTATGGGCATAATCGTGATTTTTATGGGTAGGCATTTGTGCACCGTATTTTATCTTAAGCGTTAGGCATCATCGAATTTCGAGGACGAAATTCCTATGCTAGTGAGGAAGTATGTAACACCCCATAATTTTTTAGCCGCAAAAATCTTTGCTAAATAAAAAATTTCAAAAAAATAAAATTTTTGGAATCTATTTAATTTTGGTGTGTCAAAATGTTGGTTTTTATATATAAAAATAAGGTTTTCAAGTGGAATTTAAAGCGGGATTAAATTTGGAAATTATATCTTTTCGTATAAAAATCGGGGGAGGATCCGACCGAAGGAGGATAAAAAAATAAAAAATTCAACCGTCTGATCGAGCTGAATTTTTTACAGCAACTCCGTCTCACTACAACATACTAAAATTTCAGCCAACTTCGACGGTCCTATCATCCGTAATAAATTTTCGAGTGCTTGTGTTTGATTAGGACTTAAACTCTTTTTGGTATATAAGCATAAAGTGATGGGTTTTGGACTTTTAAAACACATTTTAGCCTTCTCAAAAATCAGTAGACTTCTTTATTTTGATCTTCTTCCATCTACAAAACCCTAGCCCCATTTAAACTAAGATTCAACCCATGGTTTGAAGGCTTATTTGGTGTTTTCTCGAGTTTGGGCTAGAACGAGTTATTATTGTTTTCGTGCGAGGAAGGAAGTGGTATGATCACAATTTTGAGGTAGAATCTTATTAGTTTTTTGTGATGATTTTAAGGTACGAGATTTACGCAATATGCTCCTTGAATCTCTCAAGAGTAGTCATTTTTTTCCTTATTTATTTGTACTCATATTGTTGATATCATGACATCTATTGGAATCTAAAATATTGATTCGATTTTAGATATTGTATTTGTTGATGGGCATGGTGTCATGAAATTTTTTATATGAAATGGAGAACGGTCACCCACCATTAGTCCAAAAGTCTAGTAGCCAGGATGAGGCTTTACGAAGCTTAGGTGAGGTGAGGTGAGGCTTGGTGACCTATTGATGTGTTATTGAAAAATTAAATTGGTATAATGCTCGGATGTCGCATTGGACTTGAATTCAAGTTCATATTGTGGCATTTTATTCACCGTTATTATTTTGAGCATCTATTCTTGTCATATTGTGTACTTTCCCATATTTTTGTTTTAGTGGCAGGTTAGCGTGGATTTGGACACTACGGATTTTGGAGCATTTTAGAGCACGACATTTGGAGGATTTATTATTTTTGTATAGCTTGGCAGTATAATTTATTTGGACAGCTTAGAATTATTTTTCGAGTGGAAGTTGATTGTAATTATGTTGGAAGTGTAAATTTTGGATTCGTTATATTTATTTTTGTGGAATATAAATACTCTATACTAATTGTTGAGGATTTAGTTTAGTTTTAATCGTAGTAGTGCCGAGTATTTTGCAAGGGGTGTTACAATTTTCTTGAGTATTCAAACCCATTTATGCATGTATAATAACAGACCAATTGTCGTTGTTTATTCACTTAGAGCAGAATATCTTCTTCACATTTTAAAAGACACAAATAAAGGCTCGTCGATCAAACAATCTTTAATCATCATCTTAGATAAATCTAACATGACAAATTTTGAGGCAAGATAAACTTTAAAACCATTCGTGGTATCCTCCACCTTCACCCAGTCACAATAGAAGACGATTTCTTTTACGTCTAAGTGATTTAGTTACAGGATTTATTGGACCATCCTATAATTGGTTAGCACCATGTCCTTTGAATTTTTATCGCTTTTGCTAGCTACACAAGAAGTCGAGGAAGAAATTGATATACCGATGTCTTGTGTCAGCATTTTTTCTCGCATGGGTAAAAGGCAAAATCAAAACCATTGACGCGTAATTTTTTAATCTCCTTCACATGAAAACTAGGACCTTTAACTAGGTGTATAAACCTTGAAGAGACATCACCTTTCTTCAAAAGTTGCATTTATTAATGGATTTGTATTAGGTTGTGGTTTACAGCACATATATAAATAATCACAACAGAAGATGTGGTAATTAATTATTTTCATACCCATGCCCTAAAATTAATTTTCTTCTGATTTCTGGACATTTTGCGCTCACAATTCATGAACGTATTCATAAAAGTTTAGAGATTAGATGGTGACGTAGAGAATACAAGTAATAAAATAAATAAAAAATCATATGTGCAGTTACTTACTCTCTCCAATCTTTAAATTTTTCTTGAGATTTGAAGACATAATGAGCTACTTGATCGTATTGCAAATTGATGAGTCTCGCCTCTTTAAGGTTCTCGAAAGGAATTTTCATCCTCAAACACTTTAGGTTCCTCTATCACCCATTCTCCATGAGGATTGAACCTCCTAAGCCATTGTTCTAGCATATGTTACCGGACCAATAATAATGATTTTGTTCTTATGTATTCGTCCCTAATTGAACCTCCAATATACTGTGTATTTTTAACGTAGCCTTTGAAGATTTTCATCAAGCACTGAAAAGGATACATCCAGTGATGCCTGATGGTTCCGCAAAATAAATCATCATCGCATAAATGCAATTGCAGGTGGACGATGATGTCAAATAATAATAGAGGAAAATACTTCTCCAAGACATAAGTCACCTCGTTTAAAGTGGATGTCACAACCTTACTATGCTTCCAGTTTACCACTTTTACACACAGTAAGGTGAAGCACAAGCTAATCTGTAAAATTTCCCTACGGAGATCTTTATGCTCCGAAAAGCAATTCCTAAAAATGGAGGGATTAATTGGATAATGACTTGTCTGTCATGAGACATGCACGGTTTCAGGTCATTTGTTTGGTAGCTTACAACCCTGCGAAAATTATCTAACTAACCACTCGGATTCTTTAAGTTGAACAATGTGTCTAAAAGGATATTTTTCTCACTATTAGTCAAGGTGAAAGCACCCGTGGGAATAAAAGAAAATCCAGTTTTACGTTCAGTTTTCAACCATAAATTTTTTTTCATCTCCTTTAGATTGCGATGCGCCCTCTCTCCATTTTTCGAATGAGATCCACCAAAACATGTTTGTACTAAATGTTTTGCAAAATTCTTCTCCGTATCCATCACATCAGTTACATGCCTGACACGTTTCTCTTTCTAATACGGTAATTCAAATAAGATTGACTATATGGACCATGCCTTCATTTTATTAGGATCTTGCATATCTTCCCTAGCTTTATGCTTCTAGCCTATAAACTGCAAAATATTTTCTTATAAACCTATTCCTCGAAGTCGTAGCCTTAGCCTTCTCCTCAACTCGATAACTTGAAGGCCGAGCAAGTTTCGCACTGCGCTCTTGACTGACATGTACAAAATTAGGCTTGTCATTACTAAAAGGGTGACTACTCAGTGAAAATATGCAATGACTGGTATAACTCATTATTCCACTATAATATAGCCAAGTGAATTCAGTTTCCTCCCCACAGAAGGGACATCCATAATAACCATGAACATTACAACCAAAAGTCCCATAGGCATGAAATTCATGGATCGCCCACATAACCATTGCTTTAAGTTTGAACTCCTCACCCGTGTGAGTGAAAAATTCTCTCTCGCCTTCATCCTACAACTCTTTAAGTTCTTTGATTAATAGAGCTAAAAAATAACAATATCGTCATCGGGAGTCTTTGGCTTGGGTATCAACAACAATAATAATGTGAAATATTTTCTCATGCACAATGTTAGAGGGAGACCTACAGGCTCCATTAGAACTGGATAATAACTTTAATTAGTGCTTAAATTATCGAAAGGGTTAAACTCGTCGGTTGAAAATGCAAGACAAACATTGTGTGCTTATTTTGCAAATTCAGGGTGTCGAGCATTTGAAAGTTTCCATATGAGTGAATAAACCGCATGACGCATAACATTCTCAACCACCTTAACTCGAGCCTTCCATGTCATGAACTCTTCTATCATCAGTATAGTGAAAAATCTTTTTCACCGTGGCCAAAGGGGAAAATAATTTAATACCTTTTGTGGAACTTGCGAGCACTTATGAAATTTTGAAGGTTTGTCTCTTCCACTTTCACAAACCATATATCTTAGCTCGTTGCATATGGGACATCCATCCTTCAGTTCATGTTCATTACGGTATTATATGCAATGATACTTGCATGCATGTATAGATTTGTGCTCCAAACCTAAATCCTTCAAGCTCTTTTTCTTGCTCGTATAAATATCTGGTAACATGTTTTCTATCGGGAGAATGTCTTTATCCCAATTAAGAATTTTAGTTATGCTATTGTAATAACCCTTACTTTTGAGTAATTAATTTTATATTAATTTACCATGTGAGGTAATTATATAAAATATTGGATAATTGAGTAAATAGTATGTTAACCGATTTAAAAGATAATATTTACTAGATTTTGGCATATTTACTGTTAAGTGAATGTAAATAGCATCATATTACGTTTTGTAGTGTCGTTGTGCTTAAAACGGCATTTATGGTTTAAAATGAAGTTGGAACATAAAATGATTTATCTTATTCCAGATGCTAATTTAAAGGGTGCAGTTAGTCCCGAAATAGTCGAGATAGTCAAAATAAGTGCCATATTGTATTTTTGGGTTCCGGGCACTTTTGACAGGTTATGACTCAATTATGGAGTTACGAGTCATTTTAATGGTGTATTAACATTTAAATATGTGAATTAATTCTAAGTGTCTGATTAAGTCTTACAACCCCTCTTATTTCCTATGTGTATGCTTCCTAAACCTAGAGAGAAAGAGAGAGAAAGAAAATTTGGGGAGAAAGAAGGATAATTGAAGAGATTGGGTTTGATATTGCATCTACCGGGAGAGAATCCGAGAATACAACCTTAAGGCAAGTCTCTTGCTTGATAATATATGGTTAAAGTGAATAAATTATAGTGATAGTTGTGTATTGGGAACAATTATGGGTTTTTATGAATTTTTAGTGTTTGAACACTTAAATATTGTTTTAGATAGATATTGTGTTGATTATACTAATTAGTATTTATGTAGGATTGTTTTGGTTGGATAATTGATGGATGGTGTGGACAAAATGGAGGAGAAATTAGTTTGGGAAAATTGGGGTTATTAGAACCCATAGCCGAAACTGGGCATTCTAGCCTAGGCGAATCGATTCGCCCCTAGCAAATCGATTCGCTAAAGGGGTTGGCTACAGGTCTGTGTTGGGAGAATCGATTCGGCAGTAAGCAGAATGTTGGGTCATCTTGACCGAATTGATTCGGCCAATCCGAATCGATTTGCTTTCAACACCAAATTGATTCGGCCAGGGCGAATCGATTCGGAAGGATGGTCTTAGAATCGTTATATGATGTGATTATAACTTATTAAAAATGGAAATTGAGATTGATGGTATAGTATTTTATGAAATAAAATGGCTTTGAATAAGTTTCCTAATGAGAAAAGGAATGGTAAAATGAAATTGTGTAAAACAGAAATGGAATCTCATTAAGTAAGATTTTATCTATATTCTCATGCATAAATGAATTTTAATCATTGTCCTTGATATTGCGCTAGGTTATGCTCTTAGATTGAGAGGTGAGAATTCTTATTATTATTTGTGGAGAGCGAGATAAGTTTATTCCTGATGATTAATTATTCATAATTGTCATGCACATTATTCACTTGGTGATCATATTAAATCGGGCCCTGACCCGTTTATATCTCTCTATTTTGCATGAATCTTATATTCGCCCAGGTGCTCTGCCGCAAGGATGCCCGTATTGATCTTTTTTATCCCAGTGTCCTTGAGCTATAACACTTTGCGAATGTTATGGGATACCTATTATAGACGCTTCCATCTTTTTGTATTCTAGTTATGATTAGTTACACATTCAGGCATGTTGCCCAAGTTTTGTACTTGTATTATATAATGTGATATTGTACTTTAATACTCGGTGTAACTATCTTGTAAAGGTCTGTTAATCGACAGCTTATTCGGTTATTTTGATGTATATGGTTGCTGATTTAATATCTATCTTTATTCTTACCCACCTTCTTTTAAATTGGAATTGTTTAAATGTTTACATTAACTTATAAAATAAATTTTGACAATCCGTTTTCTAAAACAACTGGTGGTTATCTCTTATACTTATTTGTACGACAGTGATGCTAAGAATGGACCATCTATGATTCCTGTAATTATTGGAGTATCGAGTTGGCCACCTCTTATTTTAATAAGCGGGTTGTCACAGATGGTATCAGAGCATCAGGTTCTAGAGTCTTTAGGATCTATGCGGACTTATCATGTTCTACCGTAGCGTTCTTTTATATAGAGCCTTACTGTTAGGACTGTTTTGTTTGTCTATATTTGTGATCTTCTGCAAAGATAAATTATTTTAAATAGTATTCTAATTCAGTTATTTCTTCATCTCAGATGCGCCTAAGAGAGGTCGCCCTGTGAGAAGAAATAGAGTTGCATAAGATAATGTATAACCTCCACCGCCACAGTAAGGAACTATTAATGCCGCTGAGGTAGCCAATATTGTCACCCAAGCGGTCAATGCTGCGATAACTGCCGCAGTTCAATAATTTCCCCACGCCCAACAACCGAGGGTTCTGGAGGTGCAAGCCCCTGCGGGACCTTCTCCGTGGGAAAGAGTCGGAGAATATTTCTTGAAGGGTCATCCCCCAGAATTTCAGGGTGGTTCTGACGTGAAAGTAGCTAACCAATGGAAGAAGGATATGCAATGCCATCTTCACATGGTAGACTTTAGTGAGGAACGAAAGTAAATACTTGCTAGTTTTAAGCTAGTTGGAGCAGCCTTACACTGGTGGGAGTCGGTGACAACGCCAGAACAAAGGGATGCCATGACTATAACTGATTTTTGGGTTTTGTTTGACCGAAAGTATTTTCCTCCCACGGTTCAAAAGGAGATGAGGAGGAAAATTCAAGATGTAGTTCAAGGTGAACGTTTGATGGCAGAGTATGAGGAGGAATTCACTCGTTTGGATAGTTTTATGCCGAATGAGGTAACTCCGGAGGAAAGGAGAATATCAAAGTTTATAGGAGGCTTACATTGGAGAATACGACAACACTTGCTGGGAAATCCAGCTTTACAAACATTTGGGGATGTGATGAATGTCGCATTACTTCATTGTCAAGATCATCGTTTGCATGTACAAGGGAGTAAGAAAGTTTCAGTTATGGGGGAATTGAGTAAGCTGGGAGGTAATGGTGCCAGAGGAGAACTACCCTCGTCTCAATCATCGGGTAGTAAACAAAAGGAAAGGGACACCCAGCTAGGGGATTTGTCCAAAAGATAGCATTTCAGGGGATTTAATGTCGATAGTAGTAGTTTCAAGCACGGTGAGGGTGCCCAGCAATAGCAGCAGGTAGGTCAGGCAGGTTCGGGGGTAACAATGGGAGTCGAGCCCATTCGGGCCAAGGCTTTGGGCAGTTCAAAAATAGTAGAGGTCGTAATGAGGAAAATATGGCGGGTCATTATTTTTAATGTGGGGAGCCGGGTCATTATAGGAAATCGTGTCCACAGTTGATTGGGGGACAGTTTCCTAGAATTCCACAGCATGAGCAGGCACAGCTACCGCCACTAATACCTAATCCCGTCATCCCTCCACAACAGGGACAATTACAGTATGGGTGTGTTTACCATATACAGGATATTGTGCTTCCTCCAGCCCCTCCAGCGCCGTCAGCTATCGAGGGTAAATTTCCCATTCATGGGCATATGGGTCGTGTATTGTTTGATACGAGTGCGACACACTCGTTTATTTTTAGAAGTTTTTCTCAATCTAATGAGCTAATTAAATCTGCATAAAGTACTTTTACTAGTGTCGAATTCTCTATGGGTGATGGTTCTCTCATTTTCTTTAGTTGTAAAAGAGTAGAAATAAATTTTGGTAATTTATGTTTTGAGGCCGATTTACTCGTTCTTGATATGGTCGGGTATGATGTTATCTTGGGCATGGATTGATTAGTGAAATACTGTATGATAGTAAATTGTTATGGAAAGAGTATAATCTTTGCCATTCCGGGAAAAAAATGTTTTTAGTGGCTATGCCTCTTTCAGAGGGAGGTTCTAGCACGTATTTGTATTGCATTGCGGAGGAGACTTCTCGTGATATAGTTTTTCCTTAGATTTGATTCCCATTGTTAGAAACTTCGAAGATGTTTTTTAGGAGATACCGGGTTTACCTCCAAGTAGGGAGATTGAGTTTGTGATTGACTTAGCACCGGGAACGTGACTGATTGCTAGGGCTCCGTACTGTATGGCTCCTATGGAAATGAGGGAGTTAAGAGACCAGATTCAGAAGTTATTAGAACAGGGGTTTATTAGGCAAAGTACGTCGTCATGGGGTGCTCCTGTTTTATTTGTAAAGAAGAGATATGGTTCCCTCCGGTTGTGTGTTGATTACCGGGAGTTGAATAAAGTTACCATCAGGAATAAATACCCACTACCTCGAATCGATGATTTGTTTAACTAACTAAGAGGAGCATCGTACTTCTCTAAAATAGATTTAAGTATGGGGTATCATCAGCTGCGGGTTAGAGAGCAGGATGTGTCCAAAACTGCATTCTTAACTAGATATGGGTCCTATGAGTTTTTGGTCATGTCTTTCGGGCTAACCAATGCTCCTATAGTGTTTATGGACCTTATGAATAGAGTGTTTCGAGACTTCCTGGACCAGTTTGTTATCGTGTTTATTGATGACATCCTAGTGTATTCTCAAAATGAAGCCGATCATGTTAAGCATTTATGGTTGGTCCTGCAGACGTTGAGGGATCATTAATTGTATGCCAAGTTTGAGAAGTGTGGTTTTTGGCTACGGGAAGTACAGTTTTTAGGTCACATTATTACAGTTGAGGGCATTTTGGTAGATCCAAGTAAAGTTGTCGCGGTGAGGGAATGGGTCAGCCCACGACACCTACAGAGATTTGCAGTTTTCTGGGTTTGGCTGGCTATTACCGTAGATTTATCAAGGGTTTTTATAAGATTGCTAGCCCTTTGATAAATTTAACTCGAAAAGGAGTGAGGTTTGTTTGGGATGATTCTTGTAAACTAGCTTTTGATGAGTTGAAAGATAAGTTTACTTCTGCTCCAGTACTTGCGTTACCGAAACTGGGGCTCGAATATTTAGTCTTTATGGACGCATATCTGCAAGGGTTGGGAGGTGTGTTACAGAAAGAGCATCGGGCTATTGCTTATGCTTCTCGCAAACTAAAGCCCCATGAGAAGAATTATCCAGTTCATGATTTGGAACTTGCTGCAGTGGTTTTTGCCTTGAAGATATGGAGACATTGCCTCTTGGGGGGGAAATTTAGTCTTTTCACAAACCACAAATCGTTGCAATATTTATTCTCACAGAAGGATTTGAATATGCAACAACGTCGATGGTTAGAGTTTGTGAAGGACTACCAATTTGATATTCATTATCACCCCGGTAAGGCTAATGTAGTGGCGGATGCGTTGAGTCAAAAACCCAAAGGGGAGTTAGCAAGGGTATGGAAGGCTAAATGGAAAGAACTTAGTTAAGAGGACGCGGTGGCAAGGGCATTTATGTCAGTATTAACCGTTATGCCTACGATAGTGGCAAGGATTGTGAAAGCTCAAGGAAGGGACAAAGATTGTCAAGAACATTTACGTCAACTGTTAACCGAGGGAGAGGAATCCTACTCCATAAGTTCTGAGGGTGGGTTATGTTTCCACGGGAGACTTGTTGTTTGGGATGAGGTGGATTTGAAACGAGCCGTAATGACGAAATCTCATGGGTCCAAATTTGTAGTACATCCTGGTGTAGACAAAATGTACCAAGGCATGCGCCTTCAATACTGGTGGGTGGATATGAAACGGGATATTTCTGAATTTGTTTCCCAATGTACTACTTGTCAACTAGTGAAAGTAGACCATCAACGACCGACGGGATTGTTACAACCCTTAAAAATATCGGTATGGAAGTGGGAAAGCATCTCGATGGATTTCATCATGGGATTGCCAACGTCACAAAGCGATCATGATTCTATTAGGGTGATTGTTGATTGTGTAACCAAGTCAGCACATTTCTTACCAGTACGTATAGATTACAATACGGCTTGTTATGCTCGGCTATTTATTACGTAGATTGTTAGACTCTATGGGGTGCCCATTAATATAGTCTCCGATCGAGACAAAATTTTTGTTTCCCATTTTTAGTGAAGTTTCCAAGAGGTGATGGGAACCGAATTGAAGTTGAGTACCTACTATCACCCTCAAACAGATGGACAAATGGAAAGAGTCAACCAGATGGTGGAGGACATGCTCAGAATGTGTGTACTGGACTTTAAAGGGGTTTGGGAACAATACCTTCCCTTGGTTGAATTCGCATATAATAATTCATACCAATTCACAATAGGTATGGCACCTTATGAAGCATTATATGGTCGACCATTTAGATCACCTACTTGTTGGTTAGAAGTAGGGGATAATAAATTTCTTAGACCTGAAATGATCCAAGATACTTCCTCAAAGATTGAACTTATTCGCAATCGCATCCGCATCGCTCAAGATCGTCAAAAGAGTTATGCTGATGTGAATAAAAGGCATGTCTAATTGGAGGTTGGAGATTAACTTTTAGTACGGGTATCGCTAATGAAGGGCATAACGTGATTTGGGAAGAAAGGAAAGCTTGTGTCGCGCTATGTATGCCCTTTTCCCATTATTGCTAAGATAGGCCCAGTAGCTTATCAACTCGCCTTACTGGAACACTTACAACAGATTCATGATGTGTTTCATGTTTCATCCTTGAAAAATTACAAGAGGTGTGAAGAAGCTCACTGGTACATTCCTTTAAATGATATCAAATTGCATCCCGATATTTCATACGAGGAACAACCAGTTGCAATCTTAGATCACGAGGAGAGTAGGCTAAGATATAGAGTGGTGCCCTTGGTTCGGGTCCAATGGGGACCTCACAATGCCGAGGAGTCAACATGGGAGCATGAGGATGATATGCGAGAAAAGTATCCACATCTCTTTTTACAAGGTACGCCCAAATTTTCAGGGTAAAATTTCCTTATAAGGGGGGAAGTATGTAATAGCCCTTACTTTTGAGTAATTAATTTTATATTAATTTACCATGTGAGGTAATTGTGACACCCCGCCTAATTAAATACCGGGTGATCACTCCTTTATTAAATTAAATCAAGGTAAACAGTTGGTTCATCCTCAGCATCACTGTCGATAAAAATAAATTTTCCAATTTAACACCCTAAATAATTAAGCTAAGTGTCAAAACCATTTTCATACATACTTTCCAATTTTTAATTTAAGAAAAAGATTTATTTATTTAAAAACAACATTTCTATAATTAAGAATCACATCACAGTAAACCAAGTAATATAATGCATTCGTCAATCGAATGTCAACATATGAAAACTAAAATCACAAATCCATACTGAATAAATCCCATAGAACAATACTGGAAATAACTGAAATGTAAATGTCCCAACAACATTAAAATAATGGAACGGGCGACACGTGCCCAATAAATGAGAATGCTAGAAATGGAGTCAATAAAAGAAGCCGTCTACGCAAGTGACCTGCAACTCCCACCTAAGCTGCAGCACGTTCTTATCAAGGGATCCTAAGCAAGACGCCCCTGTGGCTGGGCACCTGAAATATATACATATATATACAAGAGAGAGAGAGAGAAAAAGAAACGGGTCAGAGCCCGAAAGTGTGTTTGATTTTAAAATACGTTTAGCAAGTACTTAAATTAATACAGGCCAATGCAATAACATATTAGTGCGACACTCTCTTGAGAAAACCTCACCTCTCTTCTAATGTGCACACCTATCGCACTAACTTTCCCCACGGTTTTTTTAATCATTAAACGCACTAGTCTTTCTAAAAGATTTAACTTATCTTAGATTACTCGTAAGATTTACAATTCACGATTCCAATTTAAAAAGAATGTTCCAAACAGTAACCAAAGTTCTCCATTTTAACTTTATAAAATCAATAAAGTTTTACAGTGACATATTATACTTTTTCAAAACAAGTATTTAATAATTTGAGTCAACAACCATGTCCTACTTATCGAATCACAGTAGGCAGTTTCAATTTCTAAATCTCATATATATATTAACTACTCGTATAATATATATAAAATAACGGCACCCCACATATAGCTATGGTGCGTGCATACTCTACTATCCAAAGCCCCATATCACTCATATTAAGGGGAATACATTCGGAATCACTCTCGAATTGTATTAACATAAATACAAAAATAATATTGAGGCGAAGAATAGATTCCAAGTCTCTAAGAGGATGGCACATGCCTGCGTCTCTTAGGACCGTCTGAACTATCACATCGATAGCCTGTACCAAGGCTATCTATCTTCTAGGGTACAAGTCAATATCCCCCATAAAGGTCCCATCGAGATAAGACTTGTCCCAGCGCGGTAACCTCAGGGATAGCAAGTAGCGTGGGCATGATTTTCACAAGCATATAATATATGTACACACAATCATATAAATATACCACTTTATCATATTAATATAGGTTCTTCTCTTCACCCAAAATTATACCATTTATACTTAATTTCACTTTTATAGAATTACGTATAAGGTTTCATTCCTAACCTTAACTCGAAGGGTTTTCTCACTTATTACCTAACACTCGTGGCCTATATCCTCACAAATCTGAAATTCAGTAAGTGTCTTTATTAGGTTCCAACGTAACTCTCTTACGCACATCACCCTTTGAAATTATGAATTTACCAACCCTAAAGTAATTGTCCCATAAATACCAATCTAGTTGAAGTTTAAAGGTCCCAACATTCATTCATATGCCCTACTGGTCCTCAATGTCTCCCAAATCATTTTATCAAGAATGTCCAAGAATTATTTCACGACAATTTGAATTTAACTCATTTAAAGAGGAAATTAGGAATCTGCCAGGAGGGTTCGATCGATCGAAGCTTGGGGCTCGATCGATCGAACCTTCGATCGATCGAAGCTCTAGGCTCGATCGATTGATCAAGCAGGTCTGCGAAAAATTTCTGCAGAATGCAGTTACGGGTTTCACTAAACTTCTTCATCCAAAACTATGTTTTTCCATTCCAATCGTCCCAAAAATCCTACTACTATCATTATAACAATATACCAGATGTTTATAACGTAAAGCATGTGTATAGCTAACATTAAACATGGATAATTAACTCAAAATCCCCTCTAATCATCAAGAATTCTAGAGTTTTTCTTAATCAAGGTTCTAATCTGTTTTTACCATAAATTCCTTCTAATATATCATCAAAATTTCGTGGGTTATATTCCTCTACATCTCAAGGGTTCCAGAATTTCCATATAATCAAAACTACATGCATTATCCTAACACAAATTGAGTTTTCTTCCATAGTTTCCATCTCTAAACAATCCTAGACTAATATGAAGATTGCATTAACGAAAATACGCAAGTCAAATACTTGCTTGGGATTTTTGGTATGCAGATTCGTGGCTGATTTTGGTATGGTTGCGTTCCTTGTCTCGCAATCTACGCGGTGGTGGTGGTGGCGGTGCAATCCGGTGGCTTTTTGGCCTTGAATTGCCTTGGAGCTCTCTCCTCTCTTCTCCAATGGCTGTCACTTGATTTCTGGATATTCTAACCCTAAAAGGCTAACCTAATGGCTGATATAGGTTGCTGAAATTCGTGGGTTTAATTACCCAATAAGGTGAAATGACTAAATTGCCCTCCCGGGGTACCAATTAGGCCTAAAAATGCCCCGAGATCCAAACTAAACCTTCGGGTACACTTTTCTGACTATCTCGACCCTTCCGGACGCGTTGGCGCACTCAAAACGACCATACGAATAACTTATAAAATATTCACTTTTTATTTAACAAAATTAGTCCCGACGTGACACGGGCACGTCCCGACTTAAATTTCCGAAATAGTCATTTAATTCACTCATGACATTCAATATAACCAATATAATATTTATGACTTTGCTCAAAAGTAATATTCAACAAATTTCCCATAATTACTAACTCTCGTCACGTTAATAATTATATCATAATTAATTTCCGAATTTTTATTAAATAAATCATTCACATTAAATTTAATAAATCCCCAAATTAATATAACATAAAAATACGGGGTATTACATACTTCCCCCCTAATAACGGAATTTCGTCCTAAAATTCGGAAAATAAGGCATACCTGGTAAAAACAACTCTGGATATCTCTCGCGTATATCTGCCTCACGCTCCCAAGTGGATTCCTCCACATTATGATGCTCCCACTGGACTCGCACAAGTGGAACTATTTTCGACCTCAATCTCCTCTCACTATAGTCTAGAATAGCCACTGGTCTCTCCTCGTAAGAGCTATCAGACTGTAAGTCTATCTCATCTATCGCAATGTGAGTATGGGCCATATCATCCCGAAGATATCGTCTCAACGACGAGATGTGGAATACATCGTGGATGCGATGTAAATGTTCTGGCAATCCCAACCTGTATGCTACCGGCCCAATCCTCTCGATGATTGGAAATAGTCCCATGTACCTCGGAGCCAACTTCCCCTTCTTCCCGAACCTCATCACTCCCTTCATAGGAGACACACGCAATAACACTTGATCTCCCACATTAAACTCCCGGAAGAACCGTTTCGCATCGGCGTAGCTCTTTTGCCTGTCCTGGGCTACCCGAATACGACTCCTGATTATCTCAATCCTTGCGGAGGTCTCCTGAATCACTTCTGGCCCTAGAAACTTGTTATCCCCTACCTCGAGCCAACAAGTTGGAGAACGACAAGGCCTGCCATACAAAGCCTCAAATGGAGCCATACCAATCGTAAACTGATAAGAGTTATTATAAGCAAACTCTACCAGTGGAAGATGTGGCTCCCATCCTCCTCCAAAATCGATAACACACATGTGTAGCATATCCTCTAACATCTGATTAGTACGCTCTGTCTGTCCGTCTGTCTGTGGGTGGTAAGCCGAACTCAACCTCAACTCAGTACCCATGGCCTCCTGAAAGCTTTCCCAGAAACGTGACACAAAAATCTTGTCCCTATCTGGCACAATATTCAGGGGCACCCCGTGTAATCTGACAATCTCAGAAATAAACAACTGAGCATACTGACCCGTAGTATAATTTGTCCTCACTGGAAGAAAATGAGCCACCTTGGTCAGACGGTCTACAATCACCCAGATAGAATCGTGGCCCCGCTGTGATGTAGGCAACCCTGTAATGAAATCCATGGAAATACTCTCCCACTTCCACGCGGGTACTTCCAATGGCTGAAGCAATCCTGACGGTTTCTGGTGGTCCACCTTCACCAGCTGGCAGGTAGAACACTTGGACACAAACTCAGCAATGTCCTTCTTCATCCCACTCCACCAGTACTGTCGTCTCATGTCCTGGTACATCTTATCGCCTCCCGGATGTACTGCAAATCGGGACCCATGAGAATGAGTCATCACTTCATGACGTAACTCTTCTCCTTCTGGAACCACCAATCTCCCAATAAACCGCAAACCTCCATCAGAACTAACAGAATAGGACTCAGCACCCTCGGCTAGAAGTCGCACAATCTGCTCCTGGCAAAACGAGTCTGTGGTCTGTGCCTGTATCACCCTCGTAACAATCTCGGGTGTGACTGACATAACGGATATGAAAGAACGGGCTACTGCGTCCTTGTGACCCAACTCCTTCCACTTTGCTTTCCAGATGTCCTCTACATCGTCTACCGGTCTACGGCTCAACGCATCAGCAACTACGTTGGCCTTCCCCGAATGATATTGTATTTCGAACTGATAGTCTTTCACAAACTCTAACCACCTGCGCTGACGCATATTCAGCTCTCTCTGAGTGAACAGGTACTGCAGTGACTTGTGGTCTGTGAACAAACGGAATTTCTCACCCAATAAGTAGTGCCTCCAAATCCTCAATGCAAAGACGACCGCTGCTAACTCCAGGTCATGGGTGGGGTAATTCTTCTCATGCGGCTTAAGCTTGCGGGAAGCAAAAGATATAGCCTTCTCCTCCTGCTGGAGTACTCCTCCAAGTCCCCGTAAAGACACATCGGTGTAAACCAGGTACTCCACACCCGGTCTCGGTAAAGCAAGGACTGGCGCTGAAGTAAGCTTGTCTTTCAACTCGTCGAAGGCTAACTGACAAGCGTCATCCCAAACATATGGTACCCCCTTGCGAGTCGGATTCGTCAATGAACCCGCTATTTTGGAGAATTCCTGAATGAATCTCCTGTAGTATCCGGCTAATCCCAAGAAACTACGCACTTCTGTCGGTGTCGTGGGTTGTCCCCACTCCCTCACCGCTGACACTTTGCTCGGGTCAACTGCAATCCCCTGCTCATAAACAACGTGGCCCAAGAACTGTACCTCTCGCAACCAGAATCCACACTTCTCGTACTTAGCATACAACTGATTCTCTCGTAGGGTCTGAAGAACCTGCCTCAAGTGCTCGGCATGCTCTTCCTCGGAGTGTGAATATATCAAGATGTCATCTATGAAGACGATGACAAACTGATCCAAGAACTCTCTGAATACTCGATTCATTAAGTCCATGAAAACGGCTGGGGCATTTGTGAGTCCGAACGGCATCACCCTAAACTCATAGGACCCATATCTTGACAAGAAGGCAGTCTTTGAAACATCCTGCTCTCTAATACGTAACTGATGGTACCCCGACCTCAGATCTATCTTCGAAAAGAAAGTTTCTCCCCTCAACTGGTCGAACAGATCATCGATTCGAGGCAACGGATACTTATTCCGTATCGTGACCTTGTTCAATTCCCGGTAGTCCACACACAATCTCAGTGAACCATCTCTCTTCTTCACAAACAAGACTGGAGCGCCCCAAGGTGAGGTACTCCTATGAATGAAGCCCTAACCTAACAGCTGCTCTATCTGATCTCGTAGCTCCCGTATCTCTGCCGGAGCCATACGGTACGGTGCGCGTGCTATAGGTCTCGTATCTGGCAGTAAATCTATAACAAAGTCTATCTCACGACTGGGCGGTAGGCCTGGTATCTCCTGAAACACATCGGAATACTCCCTGACGACAGGGATCGAATCTAAGGGAATCACAACCTCCTTAGAGTTATCTTCCTCTATGTAATACAAATGAGCGGTTGAACCTCCCTCTGGGCGAGGCATCGCCACTACAAACATCTCTTGCCCCGGAATGGCAAAAAAAATTCTCCCACCGAAGCAATCAATCATGGCTCTATAAGCTGCGAGCCAGTCCATACCAATAATCACATCATGCTCGTGCATGTCTAAGACTAACATGTCTGCAGGTAATACCAAGCTACCAATCTCTACCCCTACTCCCCGGCATATAAAGAAAATAAGTGACCCACTCCCCAGTGGTGAGTCGACACACGTCACGGTGCTCTCTGCTGTGGCTAATAACCCTAAGGACTTCGCAAATGTGTAGCTATAAAATAATGCGTTGCCCCCGTATCAAACAAAACCCGACCCATAGTACCATGGATAGGAAACATACCCTCAATTGCGGGTGGTGCCTGTGGAGCTGCTGCCTGGTGGATGTTATAGACACGTCCATACTGTAATTGCCCCTGCTGCACTGGAGCTGCTGGAATGGCTGGTAGGGCTGGCACCTGGGCTGGAGCTGGGAGGGAAGGTGGGAAAAGTGGTCTCTGTGGCTCATTACGGGCTCCCTGCTGCTGTGGGGCCCTATCACCCTCTGGGAAATCTTGGCGCCTATGGCCATGTTTACCGCACCCAAAGCATCGGCCTTTGAAGTTACCGCCCCTCTGACCCTGCTGTCCATGGCCCTGCTGGCCGTTACCTCCACGCCACTGGCCCTGTTGGCCCTGATGTGCACGCTGTTGGCCTTGCTGGCCCTGCTGCTGACCCTGTCGTCGGTGTTGGCCCTGCTGGCCCTGCTGATTAGGCTGGCCCTGATGGCCCTGCCTGAAACCCCGAATCCTTGCCTAGAATCACCTGAACGGAATCGCTTAGCAGGGTCCCCCTGATGGGAACTCTGCTCGTGCTGACGAGTCTGTCCATGAGTTGGTGCCCCACTGGCACTATTACCCTCGGTCCTGCCCTGCTGGCTGGACTCCCCTGCTCTCTTTCTTCCCTGAAGATGGAAGCGGTGATCCTAGCAATGTAGTAACGCTGCATTGAGTACGTCAGTGAAAGTACTAAGGGATAGATTTCCAATAAGGTGCTGATGGATCCTCCAAGCTAACCCGTCGACAAACAGCAAAATCTTCTTGCTCCCAGTGGCTGCCTCATCCGGCACAATAGTGAGAAGTCTCGTGAACTCCTCCTCATACTCAGCTACAGTAAGGTTCTCCTGCTTCAGATTTAGTAATTTCTGTCTCATCTCAGTCTGCACTGCGGGTGAAAAGTACTTGCGGTCAAACCGCTCCCAAAACAACTGAATAGGGATCGTGTCCCTCTCCTCCAAAGTAGTAGTGGACTCCCACCACTGTAATGCGGCTCCCAGCAGCTTAAAGGAAGCCAATAACTGCTTTTGCACGTCAGTGAACTCATACATACGGAGGTGCCGCTGGATGTCTTTCTTCCATTGGCTGACTGTAACAATATCGGAGCTACCAGAAAACTCAGGGGGATGCGCTTTCTAGAAAGCATCCCGAACCCTCTCCCATGCGGATGGAAGATGTGCTGGTACTAGCGCCACTGCCTGAACCTGGGGTGGAGCCTGCTGAATCACCGCTATCGCGGCATTCATCGCCTGAGCAACAATGGCGGCTACTTCATTCGCATTCATTGTGCCTGTTGCCGGAGCTGCTGGCTGCTCGGCTTGGGCACGCCTATCTTTCGGAGCACGTCTTGGAGGCATCTAAAACGTGAACAAGTTTATTAGTCTACAGTTATTATCAAATCTCAAATAGCTGAAGACTTAAACGTAAAAGCAAGAATACAACAATCCTAAAAATAGGGCTCTATAGCAATAAAGTTACGCTGAAAGCGAAATAAACCGTACAGATCCTATGGACACTAGAACCTTATGCTCTGCTACCACCTGTGACACCCCGCCTAATTAAATACCGGGCGATCACTCCTTTATTAAATTAAATCAAGGTAAACAGTTGGTTCATCCTCAGCATCACTGTCGATAAAAAATAATTTTCCAATTTAACACCCTAAATAATTAAGCTAAGTGTCAAAACCATTTTCATACATACTTTCCAATTTTTAATTTAAGAAAAAGATTTATTTATTTAAAAACAACATTTCTACAATTAAGAATCACATCACAGTAAACCAAGTAATATAATGCATTCGTCAATCGAATGTCAACATATGAAAACTAAAATCACAAATCCATACTGAATAAATCCCATAGAACAATACTGGAAATAACTGAAATGTAAATGTCCCAACAACATTAAAATAATGGAACGGGCGACACGTGCCCAATAAATGGAGTCAATAAAAGAAGTCGTCTATGCAAGTGACCTGCAACTCCCACCTAAGCTGCAGCACGTTCTTATCAAGGGATCCTAAGCAAGACGCCCCTGTGCCTGGGCACCTGAAATATATACATATATATACAAGAGAGAGAGAGAGAAAAAGAAACGGGTCAGAGCCCGAAAGTGTGTTTGATTTTAAAATACGTTTAGCAAGTATTTAAATTGATATAGGTCAATGCAATAACATATTAGTGCGACACTCTCTTGAGAAAATCTCACCTCTCTTCTAATGTGCACACCTATCGCACTAACTTTCCCCACGGTTTGTTTAATCATTTAACGCACTAGTCTTTCTAAAAGATTTAACTTATCTAAGATTACTCGTAAGATTTACAAGTCACGATTCCATTTTAAAAAGAATGTTCCAAAGAGTAACCAAAGTTCTCCATTTTAACTTTATAAAATCAATAAAGTTTTACAGTGACATATTATACTTTTTCAAAACAAATTGAGTAATCAAAACTACATGCATTATCCTAACACAAATTGAGTTTTCTTCCATAGTTTCCATCTCTAAACAATCCTAGACTAATATGAAGATTGCATTAACGAAAATACGCAAGTCAAATACTTGCCTGGGATTTTTGGTATGCAGATTCACGGCTGATTTTGGTATGGTTGCGTTCCTTGTCTCGCGATCTACGCGGTGGTGGTGGTGGCGGTGCAATCCGGTGGCTTTTTGGCCTTGAATTGCCTTGGAGATCTCTCCTCTCTTCTCCAATGGCCGTCACTTGATTTCTGGATATTCTAACCCTAAAAGGCTAACCTAATGGCTGATATAGGTTGCTGAAATTCGTGGGTTTAATTACCCAATAAGGTGAAATGACTAAATTGCCCTCCCGGGGTACCAATTAGGCCTAAAAATGCCCCGAGACCCAAACTAAACCCCCGGTTACACTTTTCTGACTATCTCGGCCCTTCCGGATGCGTTGGCGTGCTCAAAATGACCATATGAACAACTTATAAAATATTCACTTTTTATTTAACAAAATTAGTCCCGACGTGACACGGGCACGTCCCGACTTAAATTTCCAAAATAGTCATTTAATTCACTCATGACATTCAATATAACCAATATAATATATATGACTTTGCTCAAAAGTAATATTCAACAAATTTCCCATAATTACTAACTCTCGTCACGTTAATAATTATATCATAATTAATTACCGGATTTTTATTAAATAAATCATTCACATTAAATTTAATAAATCCCCAAATTAATATAACATAAAAATACGGGGTATTACAGTAATTATATAAAATATTGGATAATGGAGTAAATATTATTTTAACTGATTTAAAAGATACTATTTACTAGATTTTTGCATATTTACTGTTAAGTGAATGTAAATAGCATCATGTTATGTTTTATAGTGTCGTTATGCTTAAAACGGCATTTATGGTTTAAAATGAAGTTGGAACATAAAATGATTTATCTTATTCCAGATTCAAATTTAGAGGGCACGGTTAGTCCCGAAATAGTCGAGATAGTCAAAATAAGTGTCATATTGTATTTTTAGGTTCCGGGCACTTTTGACAAGTTATGACTAAATTATATTGTTACGAGTCATTTTAATGGTGTATTAACATTTAAATATGGGAATTAATGCTAAGTGCCCGATTAAGTCTTACAACCCCTCTTATTTCCTAAGTGTATTCTTCCTAAACCTAGAGAGAAAGAGAGAGAAAGAAAATTTGGGGAGAATTGAAGAGATTGGGCTTGATCTTGCATCTACCGGGAGAGAATCCGAGAATACAATCTTAAGGAAAGTTTCTTGATTGCTAATATATGATTTAAAGTGAATAAATTGTATTGATAGTTTTGTATTGGGAACAATTGGACAATTATGGGTTTTTATGAATTTTTAGTGTTTGAACCCTTAAATATTGTTTTAGATAGATATTGTGTTGATTATAGTAGTTAGTATTTATGTAGGATTGTTTCGGTTGGATTATTGATGGATGGTGTGGACAAAATGGAGGAGAAATTTTTTTGGGAAAATTGGGGTTATTAGAACCCATAGCCGAAACTGGGCATTCTGGTCCAGGCAAATCAATTCGCCCCTAGCGAATCGATTCGCTAAAGGGGTAGGCTACAGGTCTGTGCTGGGCGAATCGATTCGGATTATCCGAATCGATTCGATAGTAAGAAGAATTTTGGGTCATCTTGACCGAATCTATTCGGCCTATCCAAATCGATTCGCTTTCAAGACCGAATCCATTCGGCCAGGGCGAACCGGTTCGAAATTTTTGCTGTTTTAGGATATTTTCTAACTTAGTTTGTAACACTTTTCTTGTAGGTTTAGGACCCAGGAACCTTCTATTATGAAGTAAAATAGAGTACTAGAGTCTTATATTAGGTATATAACTACTCTAGATTAGAAAGGGGATAATTGAGCATATTTCGGAGATTACTCAAAAGACATTAGGGTAGTTTATCCTTTAGCAAGTTAGTTTGAGACTAGGAAAAGTAGGATTACATAATTTTGGAATTTTAGAGACTCAAATGAAGATTATTATACTTGGTGGCTCTGAGTAATGACGTTAACTCTCAGAGACTAAATTGGGTATTATTAAACATTGAGGTTTATAATAATGACATTAAACGCTTATGGCTCTAGATAAAAACGTAATGCATATTTTAAAATGGGAATAACATGTGAATGATAATTTTCATATACACACCTCTCTAAATTCTATCATAGGGGAAGTTACGCGCATGAGATGAAGTCCCCTGTCTAGTGAATGCAGGGTGAATACAGTCCTCGGCTATAAGACCGGTTATTATTATATTGTGTGATTATTATTCGAAGTGAGGTAATTTTGAGTGTGGTTATGACTCACTGTCGAAGTTAAATGGCTGCATCCCGACGTCATGCGATGTAGGAGGCCCAGGTTGTCTTGGTGATAGGCCCTGGAAGATGATAGCTATTTAGGGGTGCATCCAGTGGGGGAACCCGTAAGGATGGTCTTAGAATCGTTATATGATGTGATTATAACTATTCTTATTAAAAATGGAAATTGAGATTGATGGTAAAGCATTTTATTAAATAAAATGGCTTTGAATAAGTTTCATAATGAGAAAAGGAACGGTAAAGTGAAATTGTGTAAAACGGAAATGGAATCTCATTAAGTAAGATTTTATCTATATACTCATGCATAAATGAATTTTAATCATTGTCATTGATATTGCGCTAGGTTGTGCTCTTAGATTGAGAGGTGATAATTCTTATTATTATTTGTTGAGAGCGAGATAAGCTTATTCGTGATGATTAATTATTCATAACTGTCATGCACTTTATTCACTTGGTGATCATATTAAACTGGGCCCTGACCGGTTTATATCTCTCTGTTTTGCATGAATCTTATATTCGCCCAGGTGCTCCGTCGCAAGGATGCCCGTATTGATCTTTTCTATCCTAGTGTCCTTGAGCTATAACACTTTGCGGATGTTATGGGATACCTGTTATAGAGGCTTCCATTTTTTGTATTCTAGTTATGATCGGTTACACATTCGGGCGTGTTGCCCAAGTTTTGTACTTGTATTATATAATGTGATATTGTACTTTAATACTCAGTGTAACTTGTTTGTAAAGGTCTGTTAACCGACAGCTTATTCGGTTATTTTGATGTATATGGTTATTGATTCAATATCTGTATTTATTCTTACTCACCTTCTTTTAAATTGGAATTGTTTAAATGTTTACATTAACTTATAAAATAAATTTTGACAATCCGTTTTCTAAAATAATTGGTGGTTATCTCGTATACTTATTTGTACGACAGTGATGCTAATAATGGACCATCTATGATTCCTGTAATTATTGGAGTATCGAGCTGGCCACCTCTTATTTTAATAAGCGGGGTGTCATAGCTATTACCTGAGAAACAAATTGAATCTTCAAATTATGCAAACCGATCATTGTGTAGAATACCTAGTGATCTTCTTCGACATCTTTATATAAAGGTCTAGCAGCATCAGCTTTCAACCACATGTCCTCTCAATCTTTGGGTAATTCTGTATCAATTTATTCATTGTCTTGGTCAAAAATCACATTATCTGTATCCGTAGGATGATTGTTTTTATGGTGGTGGACTCCATAAGCATCATCAATTAGGTCGGTTAAAGGACGATGTGTTGGTAATCGTTCACTACTTCCACCCGATGGGGTTTCGTCAAGCAGTCGGGTACCAGTAATTCATTTGGAACATACCCCACATTAGTAAATACAATTCAACGTCTTCCAAAGATTCAATTTTTTATTCATACAATAATTGCACGGACACGAAATCTTGTCACTTTTAAGATTTCTATCTCATATTTAATTATCCGTATAAGATCATTATTTTCATCGTTCTGCGTTTACATTATATATGTCTTATACCTCTACAAACGGCGAAGGAAGTTCATATTCATACATTCAAAAAGGCAGACCTGAATATCAATTATCTTCAACAACGACCATCTACGAGATTGATTTTGGTAAGGATTGTATTTAAGTTTAGTAAATATTTTACTTTAGTATTGGAATATTTTTTAAACTGTTTTAAATCAAAATGAGGCATTTTCTAAGTTAAAATATTTTTTGAAAGACCTATAGGCGAGCATTAAAAAATAATATTTTTCGCTTCAATTGTTCAAATCACAAAGAAATATCGTTCAAACGACCCCTTCTATCGACATCACATGTCATTTCTTAGGACATTACTTAGGTCATTCATTGTTTTCTTCAAATGACCACATACGATTTTGCATTTATAATGTCGTTACTAGGGTCATTCAAATGACATTACAGTGTCGCTGAAACGACATAGCAAAGTAGTTCTAATGACCTGTGTTGCCTCAAGTTTTTTATTTGGCTATAAATACCTATTTTGTGAGACTTTTTCATTTAAGACTTTTGTTGTACGTGAACTGCATATATGCAGACTTTTAGTCTTCACTTTTTAGGGAAAATTTAGGTTTTTGATTCACACAAAACATCCCATATACTGTTGTGAATTGTTTTGGAACCTAAAGCACATATTTGTCGAAGTTTCTCTTATAGAGAATATTTTTCTACTGCTGGAGTGATAGTTCTTTCTGGAACTATTGCTAATGACTACGGTCATTGGGGATGCTCATGGGTATTCACTGCAGAAGGAGGAGTTGCAGTTTTTGAGGTTCTTGAGGTAATATTTGTTGGTTCTAGGTTGTGGTCTATATATATTTTCTGAGGGAAATTCATTGCAGATTTTTTTATGTAATTGTAAGTTGCAATTTACATTTAATAGTGAAATAAAATGGTTTTCCCTTCGGGGATTTTTTTTGAATTTGATTATCCCTTGATTTGTGATTGCATGTTTGATTTATTCACATAAATGCATGTTTAGGGTTGAATATAATTGCATTGAAGATTGAATCTAACTAAATAAGTTTTAATTGGAATTTCATAAATAATTGATATCATGGTTGCTGATGCATTGGCCAATCATGGTTCTAATATTGAATCCTTGAAGATTTTTCATAAATCTCAAGAACTCCCACATATTGTTAGAGGTGCTTATAGGCTTAATAATATGGGACGTTGCTACATTAGATCTTCTTTTCAATTAATTCAATAGGTGTCTTTCTAATTATAATGGGGATCATTATCTATTGTAAGCCACTTTGAGAGGCATTTGCTCCCTTAATAAATTTATGTCTGGGGGTTTAATCCCTCTTCCATAAAAAAATTGATATCATGCATTCTCAAATTGGTATCAGAGCTCTAGCTCGGGAATTTTACCTCTTCAAATTATTATCATATTAGGTTTCACTAAATTACCATGAGATCATTTGCCTGCAAAATTTTTGTGATATTAATCATTTTGAAAATTTTGGTTTTTGAAAAATCGCAATTTTTTCGATGGATAACTTATACAATCGTATGCTCGTCTTTGATGGCATGAACTTTGCCTATTGAAAAGCTCACATGAGATCTTGTTTAAAGGCTATTAATGAATATGTCTGGCCCATTTGTGAAAGAGGGTGGACTCCTGCCACTATCACCGTTAAAAATGTCATTAATCCCAAACATATGTCTGATTGGACTGAGGATGATTGTAAATGGACTACCTATAACTCCCGTGACCAGAGTGCTATTTCTGGAGCCATCACCCCTTACGAGTTCCATCGTATTATGACATGCACCACGTCTAAAGAGGCATAGGATATCCTCAAATTGGCACATGAAGGTACCAATGAGGTTAAGGCGTCGAAATTACAAATTTTGACTACCCAGTTTGAGACTATCACCATGTTAGAGTCTGAGTGTTTTGACGAGTTTCATGTGAGGTTGTCAGACAGAGTTAACACGAGTTTTAATTTGGGTGAGAAAATTGATGAGACGAGAGTTGTTAAAAAGATTATGAGGTTACTCCCATCCCGTTTTATTCTTAAGGTCACTGTTTTAAATTCATTAGGGATATTAGATCCACTTAGGTTAGAAAAACTCGTAAGGACCTTCAAACTTACGACATCGACATGTTTTCCAAAACCATTAAGCCTAAGGATAGAGGGATTTCACTTAGTTCCCAGTCTAGAAAAGGTGAAGAAGTGTCTAAGAAGAAAGAGAAGAAAAAGAAAGAGAGAGTTTGTGAGTCTGAGCCAAAGGGAGAGTTTAATTTTGATGATATCGCCTTGTTTGCTAAAAAATTTAAAAAGTTTCTCAAATTTTATAAAAGAAAATTCTTCCAATGAAAATATTTTTACAAAAAATAAAAAGAAATAGGATGAGGCGAGATGTTTTGTGTGCGAGGGAAAAGAGCACAAGTCTTTTGAGTGTCCCACTATGTTAAAGAGAAAGTGCAAGAAGATTGCTAATACCGCCACTCTTAGCGATAGTGACATCGAGTTGGATGATTCTCGGAATGAATCACAACATGGAGTGTGCATTGCTTTCATGGCTAGTCACGTGAGCGCTTCTAGTTTATCCCACAACAATGAGGACACTTATAAACGTGAGAGCCTCGATGAGGTTTCGAGCCATTCGAGGTATAGTGAGTGTGAGAGTAAGAGTGGAAAGTGAGGGTGAAAGAGATCTCAAAAAAACATTTAAAGAATTATACACTGAGACTTTAAAGACGAAGAAGTTGAATAAATAGTAAGGTCTTAAGGTGTTAGATTTGGAGAGAGAGAGAGAGAAGTTTTGAGGAAGTGTGAGGCATCAGCGAGTAAACTCGAGAAGGTGAAGGTTTCTTTATGTGATCTTGTCTTAAGTTGGAAAAAGAGTGAACTTGAAGCCTGTGTGTCCCAACTCGAGAGAGATTTCGAATATGCTCCGGAGGTCAAGGTTATTATAGAGGACACATCTACGAAGGTTAGAAAGATGCCTTGGTCTTGCTTTGGGTAATATTAAGAGATTAGAAATAGGTTATTACGGTTCGTTTACTTCTCATGTTGCACCCGAGTCGGCTCCCGAGTTTGTGATAGATCCATATGGCTCTCAACTAAACCCACCTAGGCGTCCGTTTCCATGTAGGAGAGCGCATCCTAGTCATTTTGAGAAAGGGGTTCCTAGACCCGTTTATATTTGTTCCCATTGCAAGAAGAGAGGACATCTTAGGGAATTTTGCTTTAATGTGGGTAGTGTGTCTCTTAGTTTTTTACCTTGTTATGTTACTACACGGGTTCCCACACTCACACCCACATGATAGTTTGCATGCTCTTGCACATCACATGAGAGATTTTGAACATTTTAGAGAGCAAGTTGAGTATTTTGTCAAGACTTCACATGATTTGATGGATGTTTTTCATAGGAGGTCACTACCTTTGGAAAACTCCTCCGGACCTAATGGTTTAGGTTTAAACTTGTTTGCTAGCATAGGATGATTTTCATGATGATATTTTATGCCTATTTCTAGTATGTATTACCATTGTATCCATTTTGATATTTTTTTGAAAAACACATTAAGATTTTTATTTTTGAAAAATTTTGGAAAAATGCAAAAAGATTTTCTATTTTTTTGCGCAAAATCTGAAAAAGCCAAAAAGATTTTATTTTGATAAAAAAATTTGAAAAAACTCAAAAAGTTTTTTGTATTTTGTTTACACCGTTTAAGGATGGACATTTAGGATGACCAAGTCACAACATAATTCCATTATCTATATGACTATTTGATAGTGTTTTAAGACTATACATCATTTTATCCATGTGCTTTATAATATTTGGGGTCATTAAGATGTGATTAGCGATTACTTTCTATGTGTTTGACTCATGATCTTCTTTAATGCACACTTGCACGGATTTATTTAATTATTGGACTTGTCTATCACACGTTGGTCAAAGTGTTTTCATCTCTATCTTATCTTTAAAACAAACTAAATGCGATAAAACTTGACAATGAAAGTAGTGCATGTAATAATCGTTGCCCGTGAGGAATTTGTTTAATAATAAAAAAGGTCTATGAAAGGAGAAAATATCATTTGCGTGAAAGCCACCATTTAAAAAGAGCCTAAAAAGTGTGGCATTGTAAAAAGTAGCCAAGGCCAAATAGTTTAATTTGATATGATCATTCAAAAGAAAAGAATAGAATTGAACAATATGATCATTATTATTTATGAGGGAGTTTGGTTGGAAATCATAGGGTCTGCATGTCTTGACAAATTTTTGAAAAATCATTACATGTTTTAGACGTTATTGGTGTGGAAATCATTCTAGACTTTGATTTGTTGATTAGATTGAGTCGATGTCATTTGAATTTGACATTTTTACACCTAAGGACGATTATGAGTTCATTCGTTAGGAGTATCCATATTCATTGTGCACATATGTTATGTGTGTTTGAGTTGATTTTCCTATCGAATATGTTCACACCCTTTCATTCCATTTCCACAATTTGGTTGTCTTAGTGTAAATTCATGGTGTATGTTATTTTGTAAAATTATTTTTGCTTGAAAATTTTGAAAAATCAAAACAAAATCGTGGAGCCTTTTGAGTTTATCCTTGCTTGAGCTTAATTGATATATATTTTCTTTGCTTGTCGTGACACTCCATATTTATTTTGTTTAATGTTTTCCTTGTCTATTTCGGACAAATAAAAAGGGGGAGAATCAATTATGAATTATGGTGAAGAATTGATTTACTTGATTTGATTTGTGTTTATTTCATCTCAATTGCATCACGAATGTATTTTTTTTATTGTGTGTAGAACTTTGATGATCATTTGGAAAGAACACAAAAGAAGAGCAAGGAAAGAAAAGAGGTTTGAAGAGATTTAAAAGTTGAAGATTTTTTAAGAATTACATATTTAGTATCTTTCCACTTTTGGATTCATAGTAAGGTATTAGATTTGAATAGGACTTGTATCGATAATCGGATTGTTTTTATTTTATACCGGCAGAGACATGGAGGAGATTTGTAAGGACATAATTTCTATCATCCTGCATTTACATTGTGTATGTCATATACCGGTACAAATGTTGAAGGAATTTCACATTCATACATTCAAGAAGGCGGATCTGAATATCAAGTATCTTCAATAACAGTCATCTACGAGATTGATTTTGCTAAGGATTGTGCTTAAGTTTCGTAAATATTTTACTTTAGTATTGGGATATTTTTTTAAACAATTTTAAATCAAAATCAGACGTTTTTCTAAGTTAAAATATTTTTTGGAAGACCTGCAGTAAGCATTAAAAAAATAATTGCTTCAGTCATTTGACGACATCACATGTCATTTCTTAGGTCGTTACTTAGGTTGTTCCTTATTTGCTCCAAATGTCCACATATTGTTTTGTATTTTACAATGTCGTTACTAGGGTCGTTCAAACGACATCGTCTTAAGTTTTTTATTTGGCTATAAATACTTATTTTGTGAGACTTTTTCATTAAGACTTTTGTTGCATGCAAACTGCATATCTGCAGTCTTCAATTTTTAGGGAAAATTTAGGATTTTAATTCACACAAAACATACCATATACTTTTGCGAATCGTTTTGGAACCCAAAGCACATCTTTGTCGAAGTTTCTCTTATATATATTTTTCTACTGCTGGGTTAGTAGTTTTAGGAGCTATTGCTGACGACTGAGGTCATTGAGGATACTCATGGGTACTCACTACTAAAGGAGGAGATAAGGTTCTTGAGGTAATATTTATTGGTTCTAGGCTGCGGTCTATGTGGATTTTCAGGAGGAAATTATTTGCAGATTTCCCTATGCAATTGTAAGTTGCGATTTACATTTAATAGTGAAATAAAAGGTTTTGCCCTTTAAGGATTTTTCTTGAATTTGATTGTCCTTTGATTTGTGATTGCATATTTGATGTACTCATATTGATACATGTTTAGGTGTTAATAAAATTGGATTAAAGATTGACTCTATTAAATAAGTTTCAATAAATTGGAATTTTGCGAATTATATAAAAAATTGATATCACGCATTCTCAAATTGGTATCAGAGCTTTAGCTTGGGATTTTTACCTCTTCAATCAGATACTATATGACTCTCTCTCATCCTCTCTTTTTATTATGGGAAAGCCATTAAATAGTCTTTAAAATTCAAGTCACCTATATAAATAAGTTGAAACGAAGGTAATGATAGATACAAGATCTCTCAGTTTATAATTCAATCAAATTCATTCAACCCAAGCAATTTCAAGTAAAATCACTTAATTATTCAGCAAATATGGCATAAAACCAAACAAGTTAATATGCCATAAACCAAAACATGCCCCATTCAATTAAAATATTACAAATTTGTTCCAAAACAAAACATTGTTCAACTCCTAGTCCTGACCAACAAATGAAATACCTAGGAAATATAGTAATTTGGATAATATTTCAATAGAGGCCCTTTATCGGAGTGAACATGCACAGTCTCGTCCTCGCAGCCATCACATATTGTATCAACCAATATATGAGCATCACACACCACCAAAGGGCAAATGTGGACAAGTGTTTCGACATTTTTGGAAATAATAGCGCATATGCCAAGCACCCTGTTATTGTACAAGTCCCTTATGTAGTACTCCTCGCAATAATCATAGTGCACGAAATGTTGTAGGAGGAGGCATCTGGGAAGGGAGTGATGCAGGAGGAGGCATCTGGGAAGGGAAACCTTGAGGCATAGGATATGGGAATGTTTAACGAGCCATCTGAGAGGGGAAACCATATTGTTGAGTGAACAATTTGTAAAACCCCTTGATTTCATTTGTCGAGATTGTCACGTTATTTCTACCTAACTCCCTTCAAAACTCTGACACCTCTCCTTTTGCCCTAGTCTATTCTTCCTCCTGGATCGACAAATGACTCCTCACCAAAGAGATCTCATCCAATAGAGGTGCAGTGTGCTATATTTTTTTACTTGGCATACGAGATACCACACCTCTTGTCCCTCCTAAGTACCTTGATTATGGTATCTACTTCAAGGTCATAGGGGTTGCATTCAGACCAGCTACTCGACATGCATTCTATAACATAATATTATATTTAAAACTATAACTTTAACATTATTTTATTATAATGTATATATATATATATATATATATATATATATATATATATATATATATATATATGATAACTAAATTCAAATTCACCAGAGTCAGAGCTAATTCGTTTAGGAATATATTGATCTTTTTTTTGTTGGTCATGCAAGAACAACTTAACCCGATTAGGGTCTTTACCTTCTTTTGGAGTCCCCTTGTTTTGGGTCGCCCATTCACCCTTCAGATCATCAAAGGATTTTCCCTAAGCCTATGAAAAATAACTTTCGCTGACCTATCAAGTTTATTTTCTCCCTCTTAGTCAGTTTTCCCTCCCTGACCTCATTCTCTACGAAGTCATTCCATTAGTCAATGGCATTTTAATATTTGGGAGAACTCTATCCTTCAACCCTAAAATATCATAACTCTTTGCCCCTTTGGAGAAAAATTCTTTCAAACATTCTTCTCATAGGTTTTCAATTGAACATGTACTCGGGAAAGAACCTTTGACTTCTAACAGGATGGCAATTCAAAACTCTTATAAAGTTTTTAGCACATGCCCTCCTTTATGGCAGGATCAACCTTCTTGAAGTTGTTTGAGCCCCTGATGCCTACAGTCATCTTTCCTAGAGATAAACAATGGTTTTTAAAAATGGAAGTCATATTTTTATCGGTAAGATTATTCCCAAATGCGGAGAACCTAATGGAAATCTTAGGGTTTGATGGTTATTCCTCGATAGCGGGAGGAGAGGTGTAAGATTAAAAGTGGTTGTTGAGTTTGATGACTCAAAATTGGAGTGGTAGACTAAATCTCTGACGGAGTAGAGTATTGACAACTTGGAGGTGATGATAATTGGGGTTCGGGTGTAAGAGAGCGCCCAGTTGGTGATGTTCCACTATTTAGTTAATTATTTCCATTCATGTTCGACATTTTGTACAATTAAAAAATAGCAAAGAATGTAAGAAAGTCATATTTATTACTATATATATGTATAAACCTTTTCAACAGCTTTTAAAACATGCTCGATATATCTGATTTCCATCCAATCGGTATTACTTTTTAAAAATCTACGAAATTTTGCATGAGACCAACTAGGCAGAAGCGTATATATGATTGGCATATAAAGGTTAATGACATAAAATCGGAATTATTTCTTCTTTAACTTATTTCCAAGATCATTTTTAATGTGCGTATGTCATGAGATAACATACTATGGGTGAAATGCTCTTTTTATAGATTTATATCCATAATGGATGAATACTTTCAGACTTTTTTAATAGTGTTACCAACATTAGTGCCTTATCGAGATTATGAAGGCAAAATATATTATGTACTGTCGCATCCCAGTATTCTAGCAAGGAAAACAGAATAGAATCGAACAAGTACTCTTAAGAGAGATCAAATCCACGATTTGTATGGAAATTAAACTGTTCAATTTTCTTATTCCCATTCTTGTAAATAGTAGCTCCCTCTATATGGCGAGCACTAATGAAACATGTTGTAGTTGGTCAAATTGCACCCTCTCGTACTCTTGCTAAAAGAATTTACTATTGTGAGTCATTTTTTAGAATATATAGAAGGAGGGTGTGAATAGGAGTTCTAGAAGTAATGGCTCGAATTAATCCTAACCTAATTATGGTTTTCCTACCGGTCAATCATACACAATAAGTTAGATTTAAATTCATTTGAATTAAATTAAGCCTAAAATTACTACCTATCCACTAATTGTATAAGCCTTTCCATCGATTTGGGTTTACATAAACAGCAATCACTTAAGGTAGGGGTGAACATGGCCACAACAAGTTAACCAAACAAATTTATGCATTAATATGCATCCACAAGGTATCAACGATTCCAATTTAAGTTCATTTTAATTAAATTAATCTTAAATTACTATATGTCTACCAAATGTGCAAGCCCTTCCACCAATTTGTGTTCACCCAAATAACAACCACTGAAGGAAGTGGCGAAGACGGCCAAAACATGTTAACCAAGAAGTTAAAACTATACGTAAGAATGGTACATAAATGAAAAGATAAGTACAATTACCTAGAAAAAAATTATCTAGAAGCAGTTGAGCTTTAATAATTATTCTCCAGATGCATGCGTACATTGATCGAGAAGAAAACGTGTTAACATATTATTCAATTTAAAATGTTACCAAATGATTTTATTTTAAACATGCAATTTATGTATCTCATCAATTTCTCAAAACTTTGAAGTTCTATTCATTATATATACTTCTATGTGTATATATAATGCGCATGTGAGTCGATGTATATGTATTAACATGAGTGTGTGTGTGTGTGTGTGAAATTGCCCTACTTTATTGCCTTAATTTTGAGACTTTATTTTTTCCTACAATATTTTAGTGTGCCTTATAGTCTTATTAATTTTATTTAGTCTCATATTTGTTATTTAAAAATTATATTTATTTTCGTAAATATTTTCAGATTTTGTTATGTCATTTTTATATTTTTATTTAATAAAATATTTATTTTTGTTTATTTGTTTATGTTTAAACATATTGTGTAATAAAAAAATTTAATTTGTTTCTTATAAAGGTTTAGACAAAAATTGAAATGGCTGAGTTTGGTTTGGTTTGTGCCGTTGATTTTAGCTGGTGGTTTGGTTGGTTTTAGGCAATCAAGGTCTGAGTTTTGGTCTTCTCGAGACCTGGTATTGGCGTGTATGAGACGTTTTGCTGTCTTCCTCGTTTTAGCCCATTTTCCCCTCCTATTCTTGTGGCTTTTTACGCATGGGTTCTTCCCTTTTTTCCTTGCCCTATATACCCCCAGTAGACCTTGTGATGTTACGGTTTTACCCTTTGGGTTTGTATTTATTATTTACAAATCGGTGCCATTATATATTTGGTATATATTTCAAGCGATGGGGTTATTTTTAGGTTAGGGTTTTCAAAATCAATTCTCAGCCAACATCTTTTCTCTCTTTACTTTCTCTGTCTACATTTTACCATTGTTGAGAGTTTTTTATCGTGTATTATCTTATGTGTTTAGTATAATTTTTTTTAGAGTTTGTTTTGTTCCATTTTCTCTACCCATACTTCTTTACATCTTCTTCGATCCGTGTATACATACTGAGTTGAAGAAGTTGAGGGGCTTTGCATTTTGTGGGTTCAGAAGTTGTTTACGAGTTTGGGAGTTTTTACACAACCGATCATGGTTGCTGGACTTTGGCTTTGTGTGGATCATGTGGGTTGAAGAGCTTTGTTTTGATGTTTGGTTTTGGGAGTCTCTTTCTTATCGATCCTCTTTCTCCTAAAAGTCATTGTTGGCTTTTTTTGTGAGTTGGCTTCTACATCCTCTCTCTACAATAGTTATATATACATATATCTCTATATATACGTATTTATATATATCTATATAATACTTATAAAACGATAGTATTAGAAGTTAATATAGAGGAGTTAATAAGTAGGAGTGAACACTTACGATTTTTAAACGAATCACTTTCTTCCACGGGAAAAAGCAATGACACATTTCTCTGTTTGAGATCCCCAAAAATTAGCCCTTTGGTATCCCTCTCTCTTCCTCTTCCCCACTCAATTACACACCCACTCCCCTACCAAGAGCCTCTCTTAAACCAAGACCTCATTTACTCATACCCACTCTCTTAGACACGGAACCAACGCTGGTTTTGAGATGGAGTGTTGTCGCTGGAAGTGTTCGGGTAGGTTTTGGTTTTGTGAAGGTGTCCATCAAGGAAGCAAAGTACTGTTTGGACACCTAGAAGTGTCGCTGGAAGTATAGCATATTTTCATCTGGATTTGCTTTCTTATGGATTGATTTATCTTATTTCTTGTTTTTTATGTCTATATAATAGCATAAATCTTAGTTTTATGGGAATTTAGGTGATGAGCAACTCAGTCAGAAATGGAAGAAAAGTATCTGTTATCGCAAAAATTATCCATCTACGAGGACCAATCAGAAAAGGACACATGTCATCCTACGTGGCAATATTCGACACCCAGGAGAGTTGGTCAGCATACGAGGAGAGTTGGTCGGCCCCCGAGGAGAGTTGGTCAGTACCCGAGGAGAATTAGTCGGCACCCGAGGAGAGTTGGTCGGCCCCGAGGAGAGTTGGTCGGCCCCGAGGAGAGTTAGTCGGCACCCGAGGAGAGTTGGTCGGCATACCAACCAGGAAGATCAAAGGATAACTATGCATTTAATGTGCATTAATGAAGATGACAGCGCATTTAATGAGCCTTAATGTACATTTATACTGTATTAATAGATGACAACACATAGCATACCACGCAATTCAACAATTAGATTCGTTGAATGTAGACATAAATGTCGACATACAATGAATCTCTTTATTTCCCATCACTATAAATACATGTATCCCCTTAGCCAAAAGGGAAGAGATCCGGGAGAACCTAGAAACACCATACACAAGATACACATCCTTTCTCTCTCTACACCTTATGGTGCTATTGTAAACCCCTGGGAATAAAATAACAGTGGACGTAGGCTTTATTCATAGCCGAACCACTTTAAAAACCTTTGTCTCTTATATGTTTGATGTGAATGTTTATCTTCATCTTCAATCTCATCCTTGTCATTTATCTGCTGTTGACGCCACTAAAATGACAGTGGTCATTTTCTGTCTTCAACAGATTGGCGCCGTCTGTGGGAACGTGTTACAAGCATTGTTCTCCATCAAAAGCTAAGTTTTTATTTTCTCTACGTATAATCAATTATACATACATCTTTTGATTCAATCATCATTTTTATGTTTATATACATAAATTAATTATCCAATTTTTATCTGCAAAATATTGCATATCATGATTTTAAAATCATAACTGTTAGATTAATTCTTATTTAGAAATCTGAAAAATAATGGATTTCATAAATCATAACTTTTTGCTTGATTCTCAAGTTTCAATTTTATATCATGGAGTAAATATTTTAAATGATTACATATACCAATATATATGACGGTGGTAAGATTTGATAATTTTCATTATAAATTTTGTAAGTTCTTTGATGACTATTCAAATTCCCAACATATTTTTAATCAGAGAATGGGAAAAGGTTAAAGACAATAAAAAGTTTTCTCATGGAAATCATGACCCAGATCTACTTTCTCTCTCTTCAAGTTTGAGTCTCTTTGCATTCATTTTTATGAACTATATACTTAATTTGGTTCATCTTCTATCTATGTCAATAAAGTCTCATTGATTGATTTTTGATATAAATTTGGTAATAACTTCGATCATTCAGCATATTTTTATCTCTCCAAATAGGGAATATGAAGGGACCAATATAAAAAATAATTTTCTCTCACTTGAAAAACCATTACCCACCTCTTGTAAAAAATAAAAATAAAATAACAATCATGACCGTATCAAGACTCTGGGCACAAATTTGAGATGTTGGCTCCTCGTTCATCACATGGTTTCTTTGTCAAAATCACACGATCTAGTGGATTAGATAATTATTCATTTAATTAACATTCTTAATGCTTAAATTTTACATCGAATGTTATTTTTCTGATCTAAGGATTCGAGATATTCTGGTCAGCCATCTATATTTTTGGTCGGCATCATCTTGGGCCATCTTTTATTAAAGGGAAGCTTAAACAGACCATTTTGTTTGTCGGAGATAAGATGTGAAGATCCATCAGCAACGTTGAAATAATTTTATCCAACTACGAGGTATCTTATTGTTGGTCGGAGACTCATATTGTAGCTCAGGGGAACCAATTGCAGGTCGACGATCATCTACTTCTTGATCGGTGACATCTCAGTCTTGTTCGAAGGGTCCAATTTACTGGTTGGCAACTATCAAACCATCCGCTTCTTGGTCGGCGACATCTAATGTTGTTCGGTGACCATCCAACAGCTAGTCGGCAATATCAATGCACCATTTTTATTGATCGGCGAAATCGCTCTGCTGGTCGGGGACCATTTGCTTCTTGGTCGGCACCATATATTCTACATCCTGAGACGTCCTCAAATGTTGGTCGGCAGCAGTAGAATCTTGGGGGCTCGGGCAGCCTATTAAAAATTCATAGGGACGAGATTCAATCCTGATGAAAGCTCTCGTAAACCTCTGGAAAAGTAGTATTGCTCGACATCGGGTAATTGTGCCTCGACATATCAGCCAACATATATTATTTCATTTTTTGAAATTAATATTTTTATTTCTCAAACATATACCTATCATATATTTATTGAATGATTAAATTATTCTCACGACTGATCAATTCAGCCTACACAAATGGTAGAGCAAGATATTAATTTTTGCAGGTACAAGACTCAACGCCGACGAATGCTCGGAAACAATCTGGAAACTATTACCATTTCACCTCAGCGAGGCTTATATATTTTATTATTACTCGGAGATATCGGCTCAAGCACAAATTATTCTATATCCCTTGGGATTCATATTGTATATTCATCTCAACATGGAACTCGGCGAGATACTTATTATCATATTCAACTCCGAGAACTATAACATTTATTATATGTCACCCCCAACGGATAGGTTGTCGGGGTAATTCTTATTTATATGCAGGCCCAGCAAAGTTCTCCGCCATATTCTTATGTTCTGGAAAATATTATTCTTATTCGGCATTATGCAATTGTGCCTCGACAAGATACTTATTCAGCTTTGAGGAGAATTACAACATTCGTTGTATTTCACCCCCAACGGATGGTTGGTCGGGGTAATTCTTATCTATATTCAGGCCCGGCAAAGTACTCAGTCATTTTCTTATATTCTGGAAAATATCATTCTTATTCGGCATTATGAAATGTTGCCTCGACAGATCAGCAAGACAGTTTATTATTATTCTAAATCATTCTTTATATCTATTTGGATGCATATTCTATTCTTATTTCAGCATGGAGCTCGACAAATATTTATAATCATATATTCAGCTCCAAGGATGTCTCCAGGATATATTATCTTATTCCCAACAATCTGTTGGTCAGCTCCAAGGATGTCTCCTGCATTTATTATATCTTATTCCCAACAATCCGTTGGTCAGGTTCGAGGAAGTCTCCATCATTTATTATCAAAAATATATTCCTAAAAATGCCAACTTATGTTGGTTAGGAAGTAAATGTATTCCTCGGAAAGTAAAACTATTCCTAAAAATGCCAACTTATGTTGGTTAGGAAATGTATTCCTAAAAATGCCAACTTATGTTGGTTAGGAAGTAAATGTATTCCTACGGGAAGTAAAACTAAGTATTCCTAAAAATGCCAACTTATGTTGGTTAGGAAGTAAATGTATTCCTACGGGAAGTAAAACTATTCCTAAAAATGCCAACTTATGTTGGTTAGGAAATGTATTCCTATGGGAAGTAAAACTAAGTATTCCTAAAAATGCCAACTTATGTTGGTTAGGAAGTAAATGTATTCCTACGAGAAGTAAAACTATTCCTAAAAATGCCAACTTATGTTGGTTAGGAAATGTATTCCTAAAAATACCAACTTATGTTGGTTAGGAAGTAAATGTATTCTCGAAAACGCCAACTAAGGTTGGTTGGGAAGTAAAATTATTCCTAAAAATGCAAACTAAGGTTGGTTAGGAAGTAAATCTATTCCCAAAAATGTCAACTCAGGTTGGTCGGAAATAAGAAGCTGTCAACTACAGTTGGTAGGAAACATTTTATGAGTATGTGAAAGTGATCAAGGAAAAGGCATTCAAAGTTCACATTCCACACTTGGGGGATTCTATTATAGATATATTTCTTCATTTGGCAGCACATTCTTATAACATCATGCAGTCGAGCATCAAATTCAACTCCACAAACTCACACGGTCGGGGCCCCGACTAATTATCATTCAGAAGTTGTTTTTCTTGCTCATGAATTATTTTTTATATTGAAGTTCAGGAGGTATATTTAAGTTCAGGAGGCTATTGAAATTCAGGAGGAATATTGAAGTTCAGGAGGAATATTGAAGTTCAGGAGGTATATTGAAATTCAGGAGGCGGATTCAGAAGTTCAGGAAGCGCATTCAGAAGTTTAGGAGGCATATTCAGGAGTTATTATGCACATACTATTGAAGTTCAAAAGTCAAATTCAGCATCTACAGCACTGAGATCTTTACTACTACTGTCCCGACCAACATTGAAGAAGAAGTTGTATGAAAATGTTTCGAAGTCCACCACTAGCTTGGTACTAATCAGGTTGAAGAGTTGGGTTCAAAAGCTAGTATGTTACTCGACAAAGTATTCAGAGGATCATAAATCAGAAGAATCAAGCACGTGAAGTTAGCACTCAGTTGCTCGGCACAGGAGGCAGTTGGTCGGCTAGCAAACCAATCAACATACTTGAAGATTATGACAAGCTATAAGCTGCATACTATGGCATGGCTGCATCCAAATTCCCAGGGGTGATACATAGCACACGGAGTTCCTCAAAAGAAAGATTAGCAACCATCGATCAGTCTGCATCATATGTCGTTCAGGAGATAATGCACTTTATGTTGAACAAATCAAGAAGGTAGATCAAGAATTTCACGAGCACCGAGCAACACTGCAGAATAAATACTCCATCCTTTCAAGTAAACCATCAAGCATGGAGCATTGGGGGCTTCTGTTAACGCAAAAATTCTCCATCTACGAGGACCAATCAGAAAAGGACACATGTCATCCTACGTGGCAATATTCGACACCCAGGAGAGTTGGTCGGCATACGAGGAGAGTTGGTCGGCCCCCGAGGAGAGTTGGTCAGTACCCGAGGAGAATTAGTCGGCACCCGAGGAGAGTTGGTCGGCCCCGAGGAGAGTTGGTCGGCACCCGAGGAGAGTTAGTCGGCACCCGAGGGGAGTTGGTCGGCATACCAACCAGGAAGATCAAAGGATAACTATGCATTTAATGTGCATTAATGAAGATGACAGCGCATTTAATGAGCCTTAATGTACATTTATACTGTATTAATAGATGACAACACATAGCATACCAAGCAATTCAACAATTAGATTCGTTGAATGTAGACATAAATGTCTACATACACTGAATCTCTTTATCTCCCATAACTATAAATACATGTATCCCCTTAGCCAAAAGGGAAGAGATCCGGGAGAACCTAGAAACACCATACACAAGATACACATCCTTTCTCTCTCTACACCTTATGGTGCTATTGTAAACCCCTGGGAATAAAATAACAGTGGACGTAGGCTTTATTCATAGCCGAACCACTTTAAAAACCTTTGTCTCTTATATGTTTGATGTGAATGTTTATCTTCATCTTCAATCTCATCCTCATCATTTATCTGCAGCCATTTTCTGTCTTCAACAGAATCTATATTATATGTTTGTATATTTTCATCTGTGGGTTGATTGCCATTAGAGATGAGAAAAGTCCACCCAGAAGGAGATCATTATTGATGTCCCATTGTCATTAGAGAGCTTCAGTCAGCTTATTGCTAACGGTATAATCCCCTGCGCACTTGTACTCCATCAGGTGTATCTCATACTAATGTGTTTTTTAAGAAGCAGGTGTTTTTATTTTGAGTTGTTTTGGGTTTTACTTGAGTTCATCTCATCTTTGTATATATAACTGTAAATGATGACAAAGGGGAAAGAAATGCTTTGCTTTGTTTTGGAAAAGGCCACTGCGGCTACCTCACCCGGGTCTAAAGCCGCATCCCAGGTCCCAAATTATCAAAACAATGATGGTAAGTTTCTTAATGAAAAACAAATTTTAGACATTTAAAAAAAGATTTATTTTATTGTATCTATCAACTTTATTAGTACATACATCATACTTCATGTTGAAATTTCATTTTATTTTATACTTCTTATGTTCTGAATTAAAAATTCACTGTTTTTTTTGCATGACACAAATTAGGAGTTTAATTTTTTAGGAGAAAAAATTAACAAATCAAGTTTTATAATAATGAACAAAAGTTAATTTCAATTCTTGATTAACTGTATCTTTACTTTATACAAAATAAAATCACGAACTCTTAGTATATTACTTTTAAATATAAGTTTGGAAGATACAAAAAAGCTGCACTCTAACATGGAAATGTGGTAACATAACTTTTATTGTAGTAATGGACAATTTTAAAAATCTGTTATTTCAAGTACCACATGCCTTAACCAAATTTTCTATTTCTTTGTAAATAAAAGTTCCTTCATTTTCTAATATTGTTTTACTATAAAAAAAACTCTTTTATAAAGATTATAAATAAAAAAGTTTTTAAAAAAATCAGATTTTAATTCGTAAAAATTAATTTTTTATTTATAAAGAGATACTTTATAATAAAAAAATTATTTATAAAAAAGTCACTTTATAGTGAAAATGTTTTTTAAAAAATAAATTTTTGTACTTAAGAAAAAGGACAGTATTTACAAAAAAGTTCTTTTTCTATTAGTTTTTTATTTATACAAAAACACCACTTTTAACTTTTTTTTTAAAAATTTCTTAAAAAAAATTGTATTAGAAAATAATTATAAAGAAATCATATTTAGACTCAACTTCATTGTTTATAAAGTTATAAGGGCACCTTAAATAGTGCATGAAAGAAACTAACGAGTTTGTAATGTTGTTGAACATTTGGGGTGCCGAATTCTTTCCCAAAAACATTATAATTTTATCTGAAGAGTTAGAATTCAATAGCTAAGTTTGGAGATAGTCGATTTGTTTTCTCCCTTTTAAAAATTTATCGTCTTCTACAATTACGCCTGCGCATTGTGCGGGTTCGATGCTAGTATATATATATATATAAATATATATATGAAATCTGCTAATATATACATATTGTCATATATAATTTTTTTTGTTTCATTTTGTTGGTTTGGTGTTATCCCTGATTCAGATCGTTGTGGGTGCGTATTTTTTCTTTGATCTATTGTGTGTGTGTTTTAGTGTTCAACTATGTGTGCATTTTAATGTTTAACTGTGGTTGCATTTTTAGTATTAACTCAGTGTTAACTTTGACTAAAACTCAGTGTTGACTCAAACTAAACTCTGAGTTAACTCGGACTTAAATTGGACGTTACTTAACCAACTCAATTTAACCTTGGACTTTACTCGGACCTAATCAGTGTGTTAACTCGGATCTAACTATCCATTTAACTCGGTAATTAACTCATGTTTAACTAAGTGTGAGTTTATCTTGGACTTAACTGAAATTGGGTTTGGGTTGTTTTAATATCGTGTGTGGTTAATTTATTTTAAGACAACTCTATGGGTAACCTGAATTTTCTTAACTGATTAAAACATATTTTAAAATCAGATTATTTTTATGTGTGTTTTGGCCTGTGCAAAAACCTACTTAGGAGTGTGTGTTTGAATTTGTACCTACGTTTCATGTAGTCACTGATTGGTATTTTTTCTTGTCAATTAAAACAGACATAAACTGGAGTGTGTTTAGTCTCATTTTATAAACAAGATAATTTTTTTATGTCTTGATTAAAGCAAACTTTATAAATTAAATCTGTATGTTGCACAACTTCACGGGGTCTCAGATTTGAGTGTGTGGTTGTGCGTGTGTAGTCACTATTACATGGGTGCTATTGGATTGACTGGTTTTCGGTCAAGTTGGGATGTATTTACACTAGGCTGGTTGTACGGGTTGTATTTGCTTAGTTTAAATCATTGTAAACTTGTATACTGTAATTTGTTTCTCGTAATTGGTAATAGTGGACTTAGGTGTGTGAGTTGTCCTGGGACTAGGGACACGGGGTTTTCCACCACGATGGTTTCCTCGAGAATAAATATTGTGTCATTATATACTTTTCCTCATTCCATTCTGATTATCTTTATTTGGACAACATCATCACAAATCCGTTTTTATTTGTGTGCATGCATTCAACGATTTTAAGCAAGTTTTGAATTGAGTTTAAAAGAGTTGAGTTTTATTTATTAACTAAAACACATTAGGGTGTTTAGGTTATTTCAAGTCGTATCAGTGCTTCAGGACTCACTTTTTAAAAACTTTATTCCGCAAATATCCCGAACCCTTTTGTTTTTTTTAAATATTAACTTTTTATCATGGGTGACCATAAGGGGTCTTCCGTACGTCCTCCCGTGTTTGATGGTGACAATTTCTCTTGCTGGAAAGTAAGAATGGTTGCGCACCTCCAACACTTGGAGATGAGGTATGGGATACGGCTGAAACTAATTTTTCATCTCCTACTAAACCTGGTGATGATGATACTGAATTTTTTGTTCGAAAATCCCTTTCAGAATGTTCAAAGAGGAAAAGTTATGCTCACAATCTAATAACAAAGGCAAAAATATTATTTTTCAAGTGATGGATGTAACTGAATTTAAAATAATTTCAGCCTGCTCTACATCTAAAGAGGCTTTAGACATTTTAATGACTACCCATGAAGGAGACTCTAGAGTTAAAAGGGTCAAGTCCCAAATGCTAGTTAGATTTTATGATTCTCTCTACATTAAAGATAGTGAGAAATTGATGATTTTTATTTAAAATTGCAAGATGTTGTAAATCAATCACATGTTAATGTTGTCATTTATGCCGATTCTGAAATATGTGATAAAATCCTTAGGTCACTTCCTAAGAGTTTTGATTTAACTGCCCACACTATAGCTGATAATTTGGATAGTTATACACCTCATCTCTTGTGTAGAAAACTTAAAACTTATGAATATCAAAATACTTTTTGAGATGAGCAAAGAGGGAAAGTAGTTGCACACACCGAAACTCAAAATGTGCTTAATTTTAGAACTGGTAAAAATAGTTTGGCTTTTGTATCCTCCCTGTCCAATTTAACTGAATCTGAAATCTGTTTAGATTCTTTGGATAATGAAATTTCTTCTTGACTAAACACTATAAGAAATTGGTGAAGTTTAGGAATAAATTTGCATCAAAATAAGGGCAACCTAGTTATTCCGATAGACCACATGAAAAATATTTTGAGAAGAAAAGCTTTGAAAAATCTGGACCCAAAAAGGATTTGAGCCACATTCAGTGCAGTAAGTGTAATGAATATGGTCACTATGTTGATAAGTGCTTTTCTAAATCTAAATGGGAACCTTCAAATAAAGAACATTTGTCTAAAACATGGGATGATAGCTCGGATAATGATAATGAAACACTTTTGATAATCTTATGGCATTTACTCCCGCATATACTTTCATATCGGAGGACATCTTATAACTCATCTAGTCTATCTGATATTTTTTATTTGTGTGAAGATAATTGTGATTTGGACTTTGTAAATTTATCTCACATTTTCCTGCTCAAAATCACCCCATGGCTTCTCTTTTTAACAGTGTAAATATTTATGCTGATTTAGATGAATTTGATATGCCTGAGGTTCCTTCAAATGTTGAAGAGTGTGCGTGTGATATTTTTGAAAATGACATACTTGATAAAGGCACACACTTAGGTGAAGGTAATGCTAGGCTATTAGCTAAAATTGACGCTTTAAATAGTCAAATTAGACTTATGTCTGAAGAATCTACCTTTCACATCGAAAAATTGAAAAAATATGTTGTTTTACTAGAAAAGAGGACTGCCATGCCATTTGATTTGAATCACTCTCTTGAGACTAAAAACAAGGAAAGTTTGTCCAAATTTGATGAATCTCAAGACGAACTCAAGTCTGTTTTGAATAAATATAACGAGTGTCAACAGGAACTTAAATATACCTCTAGAAAGTTAAATAGTTTTTGGAATGCTAGTGATGCAGTCAAAACTATTGATAAAAATACTTGTTATGATCCACCCAACTCTTATCTTGATTTTGTTCCTACAAAAGGGCTTGGATTCGAGGGCGAGGAGTTTGATGTAACCAATTTTGTTAATTCAAAAGAACAATTTTCCGAGTATAATGAAATTAGGATGTCTTACAAACATGTTAAAAATGAATGATGTTCTACCTCCTCTAAACATGTGTTTAAATGCAGTTTTTGTCATAAAAGTGGACGTTTGAAAAAATTATGTTTTAAGAAATTAGGACAGAATAGACCTAATTTAGGCAAAATAAGGCAAACTCAAAATGGAAAGAAATTTCAAACTACTAAGCCTACTTTTCAATGTGGTTTTTGCTATATCATTTAGAATCTTTCCGTTTTAAAAAAGGCAGACTTGGCTAACTCTAGACCCGCTCACAATCATGTTGTCCCCACCAAACCTGTTTATAGGAAGAAAAAAATTGTTGTGATTTTTGTCATAAAAATGGTCACTTAATTGAATTCTATTATAAAAAACTGCAAACTCAAAACAGGCTAGCTCGATTTTACAGTAAAACTGAACTAGTTAAGAAGCCCACTTTGTCCCACAAACAGCCTTTTCAAATCAGAACTGATTTTTCTAAATCTAAGGGTGCTTGGGTGGAGAAATCTGATTCAAGTACCGCATTGAGATGTAATGTTATTTTATCTGCACTAAATGCTATAAAACTCTCAATAGTACTTAGATTCAGGCTGCTCTAGGCAAATATGACGGGGGACGAATCCAAATTTACCACCTTAAAATCTTTAATTGGTGGTGTTTTCACTTCTGGTGATGGAAAGATGTCCCACATCATAAGAAAAGGGTCTATTATAACTGATGGGCTCCCTAACTTAGAGGAAGTTTTACTTTTTGAAGGATTAAAAGTAAATCTATTGAGTACTAGTCAATTTTGCGACACTGATCATGCTGTTAATTTCTCCAAATCTGATTGTAAAATTTTAAACCCAAATAGGAATCTTATTTTCTGTGGTACTAGGACTTTAGACAATTGCTATGCTGTTAAACACGATCATGAATCTGAAAATTATTTATCATCTAGGATGATTGATTTAGACCTGTGGCATGAAAGATTGGGACATTTAAACTATGATAGTTTGTCTAAGTTGACTAGTCAAAATCATGTTCGTGGCGTTCCCAAATTAACGAAAGTTAAAAATTCTATTTGTGGTATGTGTCAAATTGGTAAAATTCATAAGGCACCTCATAAGAAAGTGACTGATATTTTTACTACTCACCCTTTGGAATTATTGCATATTGACTTAATGGGTCCCTCTAGGACAATTAGTTTATGTGGTAATTCTTATATTCTTGTTATTGTTGATGATTTCACTAGATTGACTTGGGTTGCTTTTATGAAAGAAAAATCAGACATCTTTAATCATTTTTTCAAAATTTTGCTAAAAATAGAAAATGAGAGAGATACTAAAGTCACTTGTATTCGTAGTGATAAAGGTGGGAAATTTAAGGACTCGGGTGTTATAGACTATTGTATTGGGAATGGGTATCAACATGAATTTAATGCTCCTAAGACACCTCAACAAAATGGTACTGTAGAAAGAAAAAATCAAACCATTTAAGAAATGGCTCGTGTTTTGATTTATGCTAAGAATTTACCAAAATATTTTTGGGTTGAATCTAATCAAACAGCTTGTCACATAATTAATAGGGTTTATTTAAAGAATAATACTAAACAAACACCCTGTGAATTATGGTACGGTAGACAACCAAATATGAAATATTTTAGAGTATTTGGTAGTGGATGCTATGTGTGTAAGGATCGTGAACACTTGTCTCAATTTTATACTAGGGGAGACAAGGCTTTTTTTTAGGATACTCACAAAATAGTAGGGCTTATAAAGTTTATAATACGAAAACTAAGTCTATTATGGAATCCATTAATGTTTTGATAAATGATTGTGTTGCCCCTTTGATAGATATAGCTTGGAATCATTACCCGTTGAAAACATTTCGTCAAATGATTTATCAAAACAATCAACAGATAGTGACTTGGACTCCCTTCCACCGGAAGACCTTGATGTTCCAAATTGGGCTAGGGAAAATCATCCTAAAAAGAACATTTTGGGTGATATTAAAGAACCAATTAAAACTAGAGATCAAACTTTAAATGCCTTGATGTCTTCCTTTGTTTCTCTAGTAGAACCTAAAAATATTTAAAAAAAATGCTCTTGTTGATGAATCTTGGCTCCTTTCCATGCAAGAAGAATAGGTCAATTTAAGATCCATGGTGTGTGGTATTTAGTTCCTAGTCCTACTCATACTAATGTTATTGGAGCTAAGTGGATATTTAAAAATAAATGTGATGAAAGCGGAAATGTTTTGCGTAATAAAGCTAGACTAGTAGCCCAAGGGTACTCCCAAATTGATGGGATTGATGTTGATGAGACATTTGCCCCGGTTGCTAGAATAGAGTCTACTAGACTTTTACTTTCCATTTCATGTCTTTAAAATTTAAATTGTACCAAATGGACGTAAAATCTGCATTTTTAAATTGGTTTTTAAATTAAGAAGTGTATGTTGAACAACCTAAAGGTTTCGTTGATCATTTTCTTGCCGATAACATTTTTAGATTAAAGAAAGATCTGTATGGGCTCAAACAAGCGCATCGTGCTTGGTATGAGCTCTTACTTCCTTTCTCTTAACTCATGGCTTTAATCGAGGGGGAGTAGACCAAACAATGTTTGGTAAAAGAAACACAACTTGTTTCCTTATTGCTCAAATATATGTTGATGGCATTGTTTTTGGGTCTACATCTCATCAAGAGGCTGAAATTTTTGCTAACATTATGAAATCTGAATTTCAAATGTCTATGATTGGTGAGTTGCAATTTTTCTTGGGATTATAAGTTTCCCAAAACTCAGGCTGCATTTTTATATCTCAAATTAAATATACTACTGAATTGGTTAAACATTTTGGGTTAACTAATGCAAAAAATTCTAGGACCCCTATGAGTTCCAACACAAAGATATCTGAAGACTTATCGGGTAAAAAGGTTGAAGCCACACTTTATCATAGTATGATTGGTAGCCTTTTTTATTTGACGGCCAGTCAACCCGATATAATGCGTAGTATGTGTGTGTGTGTGTACACAGGCGCGCTAGATATCAATGTGAACCTAAAGAATCTCACATGTTTGATGTTAAGAGCATATTGAAATATGTTAGTGGTACTTTAAGTTTTGGTATTGTGTACACATTTGACACAAATTCTAAAATAATTGGGTATACGAATGCCGATTGGGCCAGTTGTGTCGATGATAGTAAAAGCACTTCCATGGCTGATTTTAGTTAGGACACAACTTAGTCTCTTGGTCATCTAAAAAGTAGAATTATGTGTCCATTTCCTCACCGAAGCCGAGTACATCGCTGCTAGTAGTTTTTGTGCCTTGCTTTCATGGATTAAACAAAGGCTCAATGACTATGGTATGATTGAACCTACTGCACTTATTTTATGTGATAATCAAAGTTCCATTAGTATTTCAAAGAAACCTATTTTTCACTCACGTACCAAACATATCAAAATGCGTGAACATTTTATTAGAAAAGTTGAGAAAAAGGAAATTTGTATCGAATGTCTTAACATTAAAGACCAAATAGTTGATTTATTTACTAAACCTTTGGATAATCATAGATTTGAGACGGTATGAATGTCTATTGGTGTGTGCGCGCGTTTCTAACCTAAGTTGATTTATGTTTTCTCCCTTTGTCCCATTGAGATAAATAGGGGGAGAATTTGAGACTTGGTCGTTTAGGATTTCGTTGTTAGTTGAATTATGTACTTTTTTCATTTTCTTTAGGACTCAAAATATTGTTAGTTGAGTTATGAATTTTTTTTTTAATTTTCTTTAGGACTCAAAATGTAGTTAGTTGAGTTAAGTATCCTGTCTCAAAGTTTTGTTTGTCTTAAAATTGGCCAAAGGGGGAGATTGAAATTGCCCAGCTTTGTTGTCTCAATTTTGAGATTTATTTTTTTTCCTACAACATTTTAATGTGCCCTATAGTCTTATTAATTTTATTTAATCTCATGTTTGTTATTTAAAAATTATATTTTTTTTCGTAAATATTTTCAGATTTTATTATGTCGTTTTTATATTTTTATTTTATAAAAAATTAATTTTATTTATTTTTATTTGTTTGTTTTTGTTTAAACATATTGTGTAATAAACAAACTTTAATTTGTTTATTATAAAGGTTTAAACCAAAATTGAAATGGCCGTGTTTGGTTTGTTTTGTGCCGTTGGTTTTAGCTGGCAATTTGGCTGGTTTTAGGCAATCAAGGTCTGAGTTTTGGTCTTCTCGAGACCTGGTATTGGCGTGTCTGATACGCTTTGGTGTCTTCCTCGTTTTGACCCATTTTCCCCTCTTGTTCCTGTGGCTTTTTATGCATGGTTCCTTCCCTTTTTTCCATGCCCTATATACCCCCAGCAGCCCTTGTCGTGTTACGGTTTTACCCTTTGGGTTTGTGTTTATTATTTACAAATCGGTGCCATTATATGTTTGGTATATAGTTCAAGCGATGGGGTTATTCTTAGGTTAGGGTTTTCAAGATCAATTCTCAGCCAACATATTTTCTCTCTTTACATTCTCTCTCTACATTTACCATTGTTGAGAGTGTTTGATCGTGTATTATCTTGTGTGTTCAGTATAATTTTTTTTAGAGTTGTTTTGTCCCATTTTATCTACCGATACTTCTATACATCTTCTTTGATCCGTGTATACATATTGAGTTGAAGAGGTTGAGGGGTTTTGCGATTTGTGGGTTCAAAAGTTGTTTACGAGTTTGGGAGTTTTTACACAACCGATCATGATTGCTAGACTTTGGCTTGGTGTGGATCGTGTGGGTTGAAGAGCTTTGTTTTGTTGTTCGGTTTTATGGGTGTCTTTCTTCTCGATCCTATTTCTGCCAAAAAACATTGTTGGCTTTCTTTGTGAGTTTACTTTTACATCCTCTCTCTACAATAGTTGTATATATATATATGAAATCTGTTACTTACTTTTATATACTGATATATACATACTGTCAAATAAAGTTTTTTTTATTTTTCTCGTTTGGTGCTATCCTTGATTCAGATCTGTGTGGATGTGTATTTTTTCTTTGATCTGTTTTGTGTGTGTGTGTGTGTGTGTGTGTGTTAATGTTCAACTGTGTGTGAGTTTTAGTGTTTAAATGTGGCTGCATTTTTAGTATTAACTCAGTGTTAACTTTAACTAAAACTCGATGTTGAACTCGGACTAAAATTCGGTGTTGACTCAAACTAAACTTTTTGTTAACTCGGACATAAATTGAACGTAACACGAACTAACATAGTTTAACCTTGGACTTTACTCGGACCTACTGAGTGTGTTAACTCATATCTAACTAGCCATTTAACTCGGTAATTAACTCATGTTTAACTAAGTGTGAGTTTATCTTGGACTTAACTGAAATTTGGTTTGGGTCGTTTTAATCTCATATGTGGTTAATTTATTTTAAGACAACTCGTATGGGTAACCTGAATTTTCTGAACTAATTAAACATATTTTAAAATCAGATTATTTTTGTGTGTGTTTTGGCTTGTGCAAAAACCTGCTTAGGAGTGTGTGTTTGAATTCGTACCTACCTTTCACTTAGTCATTGATTCACTACACCAAATCTGCCAAATTGTCATGGTCAATGACCTTGACAACTTCAACTTGTCAAGGTCAATGACCGTGACAATTCTGGGCGAGACAACTTTTTTTGTCACGGTCATGTCATGGTCATTGACTGTGACAAAATCGTTATAATTGTCACGGTCGTGTCACGGTCAGTGACCGTGACAAGTTTTGTCACGATTATAAATTGTGACAAGTCCGTGACATTTAATACAAAATTATCACGGTCATTGACCGTGACAAGTCCGTGGCAACTTTCTTAGTCAAAGACTTGTCACGATCAATAACCGTGACAATTCTGGGCAGAATTGAAAAAAATCTGCTGGGCAGTATGGCCACTGCCACTGCCCAGCAGTATATTTGTACCTGTTATAGCAACGTTGTACCTGTTCAAACATCATATATCCAAATAAACTAGAGATAATGCAAATATACATTCAAAATAAAAATAATATGCATCACGATATAATCCAAATATAATTCAAATGTACCAACTTAAAAACAATTCAATTGTACCAACTAAAAATAATACAATTCAATTCAAATAATGTCAGTACATGTCTTGGGTAAGGTTAAATTCGAGGAGGTGAATAGGCCAAACGATATACGAATTGACACACCCACTGATATACATCATGCCGCATTGTTCGCGCAACCACAACGGGGAGTTCTCCTTCCCGGGTATCACATGCGTGACGATCACCTTGGACTCGGTGTCTTGAAGCTCACGTCCATGAACTAGTCCACCCTGGACGATATTCAGGTTCCTCAACCCCCGCCCTATCCGCTAGACCTCAAATATGTCCAGTATAAACACGCTCGACCAACCAAGCGTCGACATCGGTCGGTCAAAGGGAGCCAAATAGGGAAGTGGATCATCAAAGTATGCACGTGTCGGCGATGAAGTAGCGAGGTCCACATCCTCGTCATCCCGCACCTCATCCTCCCGCACCCCCTCCCCCACCACCTTCTCCTTCCCTTTCCCCTTGCGTTTTTCGCCACCCAATGAACGCTTCATGAATGAGGACATATCTTGGACCGTCGCCTCCAAACGGGACAGCTTCGCGTCATGCAAGCCCACCATTTGAACCAACCCGGTGTCGCTCGTCTCCAATCCGATGATCCTAGATTTGTCCACCCGCGAGATCACCCCCCTTGTCCTCCCCTTGCGATCAGAGCCAAGCACTTGGCTGAGGGTGTCTGTGGACAAAGATGCCTTGCCGGCATCAGACTGCGACTCATGCACTTCTTTAAGCTTTGCCTGAAATGACAAAAAGCACATGATTAGTAAAATAAGTAAATTAAAAAATTATAAAGTAATTAACAAAAAGTAAATTGTCGGATTACTTACAATCGTGCCGCGAAGCTCGGGGACACCTCCTTGTCCTTCCCCTTCTTTATCCGAAGAGCCACATAAGTATGTGGCCTACCACCAGGGCCACTCCCTGTCCCCTGAAATAAAATAAAGTAAACTTAGAATCGGCCCCGCAAAGTAAAATAATGCAGAATAATATATTTCTGTAGTTATAGAAAAATTAAATCTTACCATCATCCTATGCTCCACCTCGGCGTAAGACGTTCGGTCGGAGTAGTGCACGTCCATCTTTTTTGCCCCGTTTTCCCTCCCTGATTGTCTAGATGCCAATTGTCGCTCCCCGATCTCATTGTCAACGAACTTTTTCCATTGTTCCAATGAGATCGGCTCCTTCAGCGGGACGGATTCACGCCTTTGGATAATGGACTCTCGTGTCTTCCCAAAGTATCGGGTCTGCATATTTTTCTTCCACGTCTTGTGTTGCTCCCTCGACTGCTCCAAGACGGAATCGCGTAGCTTTGGATCCAGACTGAATTGTTCCTGTTCAACAAATACAATGTTAGGTTCAAATAAATATAATGTAAATATAAAATGAAATTGAAATCGAATATGAAATATTCATATGAATATAAATTAAATATAAATATAAATATAAATACATTACCTGTAATGCCACCCAAACAGCTAACTTGAGCTCATATAGCACCTCCTTCCAACTAATCTACCCCAGACCGATGATTGTCTTTACTAGCTCGAGGGATATCGCTAATATCCCGACTTATTCTCTATGGCCATCCCCAATTTGCCATATTTGGGGAGCCTAGGGGCCGAGGAGCCCTCATCGCCTCGACTACCACCGAGCCCAGACGACATCATCATAACAAGCATCGTCATCCTCGCCTTAATACCTGAAGTAGACATTTGCAGTAAAAAAATGTTATTAGTATATATCAAAATGAATTAAAAGAAGACATGCAAATAAACTAACAATTAAAATATACAATTAATAATTTACTAATTTACAATGAGGGGCAATCCTACTTTCATAATTAATCATATATTAATTTACTAATTTACAATGAGGGGCAATCATATATTAATTTACTAAAAAAATTAATAACCAATCAATTCGTTTACAAGGGGCATTACACACGAATATCCACATACACGCACAATACACACACATATACACACACGCGCACATATACACACACACGTGCGCACATTCACACACACACACGCAGCCACCCACCCCTACCCCACCACCCACCCACCCATCCCTGCCCCCTCCCCCCCCCCCCCCCCCCCATCTCCAATAACTCCTCCTAAGGGTGAGTTCAAGTATGTTTCATTTAATTTCAAGTAATTTTAAAAAAAAAGTTGAAAAATCTCACACCCATATGGACAATAATCCAGTGGTCATGCCACTTTTAAAACTAACCAACCCAACATTGATCCACTATAATCCAATAGCAATGTCAACAAAAAAATGTGTATCCCGTACTCCTTCTAGTTCAGCTACTCAATTAATTCATTTCATCAATTAAACTAACAATTAAAGTATAACAATTATTAATTTACTAATTTACAATGAGGGGCAATCCTACTTTCATATGAAATGGGCACTAATTATTAATTTACTTTCATATAAAACTATACAATTAAAGTTACAATTAAAGCTATACAATTTATTAATTAAAGTTATACAATTGTTAAGATTGCCCCACCACGCACACATCCCACCCCACCCCACCCCTACCCCACCACCACACACACCTCAATTCTTAATTCTAAAATAACAGCATCTATCTCATAATAGGTACAAGAGTGAAACATCCCCACCCCCACCCCCACCCCTACTACCCACACACACGCACACTACACAAGAGTGATACAAAGTAATTTTTAAAAAAAAGTTGAAAAATCCCACCCCCATATGGACATTAATCCAGTGGTCATACCACTTCTAAAATTAACCAACCCAACATCGATCCACTACAATCCAAACGTAACAACAAATGCGTATCCCGTACTCCTTCTAATTCATCTACTCAATTAATTCATTTCATCAATTAAACTAACAATTAAAGTATAACAATTATTAATTTACTAATTTACAATGAGGGGCAATCCTACTTTCATATGAAATGGGCACTAATTATTAATTTACTTTCATATAAAACTATACAATTAAAGTTACAATTAAAGCTATACAATTTATTAATTAAAGCTATACAATTGTTGAGATTGCCCCCCCACACACACCACCACCACACACACCTCAATTCTAAATTCCAAAACAACAGCATCTAGCTCATAATATGTACAAGAGTGAAACATCCCCACCCCCACCCCTACTTCCCACACACACGCACACTGCACAAGAGTGATACAAAGTAATTTTTAAAAAAATTGAAAAATCCCACCCCCATTTGGACATTAATCCAGTGGTCATACCACTTATAAAATTAACCAACCCAACATCAATCCACTACAATCCAACCGCAACAACAAATGTGTATCCCGTACTCCTTCTCATTCATTTACTCAATTAAATCATTTCATCAATTAAACTAATAATTAAAGTATACAATTATTAATTTACTAATTTACAATGAGGAGCAATCCTACTTTCATATGAAATGGGCACTAATTATTAATTTACTTTCATATAAAACTATACAATTAAAGTTACAATTAAAGCTATATAATTTATTTTATTAAAGCTATACAATTAAAGTTATTTCGAATCTCAACAATTATCTGTTAATGAGGGGCAATCCTACTTGCATATGAAAGGGGCAATACATATTTTATTAATCAATTTGTCCATTTCAATTGTTGAGATTGCCCCACCACACACACACCACCACAAACACACCACCACCACCACACACACCCCACCCCCTCCACCACCCCACACACGCACACGTACACGCACACACACCACCCCACCCCACCCCCTGCCCCCTGCCCCCACCACACACACATGCACACACCTACACACACACACACATACACCCCCCACCCCCTGCCCCCACACACACCCCACCCCCTCCACCACCCCACACACGCACACGTACACGCACACACACCACCCCACCCCCTGCCCCCTCCCCCCACCACACACACATGCACACACCTGCACACACACACACATACACCCCCTGCCCCCCCACCCACCCCACCACACACACACGCACACATCTACACACACACACCACCACCACCATCTGTCCCCCACCCAACCCCCTGTACCTCCCCTCCCTAACCCCCATGTCCCTCCCCCTTCCCCCACCACACATGCACACACACACATGTACACACACACCCCACCCCCACCACCCCCTGCCCCCTCCCCCCACCACACACTACCACACACATGTATACACACACATACACACACATATAGAAATGAAAGAGAAAGAGAGGAAAAAACATACCTTAGAGAGAGAGAGAGAGAGAGAGAGCTCGAAATCGCTTAGAGAGAGAAAGAGAGGGAAAACCAAAAACGGTGGGGAAAAAATAAAGCATAGGATTTTTTTTACTGAACAAATTGTCACGGACGTGTCACGGTCCTTGACCGTGACAATATTATAAGGTTTATCACGGTCACTGACCTTGACAAGTGTCGTTATCAGGGTCTTGTCATGGTCAATGACGGTGACATACATTGTCACGGACTTATCACGGTCAATAACCGTGACAAAAAATGCGTATTTTTTTATCAAGGTCATTGACCGTGACAAGACTAGCCGCTGGAAGGGTTCCAATTTACCCATTTTAGTGTAGTGATTGGTATTTTTTCTTGTTAATTAAAATAGAAATAAACTGGAGTGTGTTTAGTCTCATTTTAAAAACAAGATAATTTTTTTATGTTTTGATTAAAACAAATTAAATTTGTGTGTTGCACAACTTATCAAGGTCTCGGGGTTGAGTGGGTGGTTGTGCGTGTGTAGTCATTATTACCTGGGTGTTATTGGGTTGACTGGTTTTCGGTCAAGTTGGGTTGTATGTACACTAGGCTGGTTGTACAGGTTCTATTTTCTTAGTTTAAATCATTTTAAACTTGTGGACTATAATTTGTTTCTAGTAATTGGTAATAGTGGACTTGGGTGTGTGAGTTGTCATGGGACTAAGGACACAGGGTTTTCCATGATGGTTTCCTCAAGAACAAATACTGTGTCACTATCTACTTTTCCTCATCCCATTCTGATTATATTTATTTGGGCACCATCATCATAAATCCATTTTTATATGTGTTCGTGCGTTCAACAGTTTCAATCAAGTTTTGAATTAAGTGTAAAAGAGTTAGAGTTTTCTTTATTAACTAAAACACGTTAGGGTATTTTGGTTATTTCAGTGTGTGTGTCTATGTTAAAATATATGTTAGATTGTATGAATATATATACGATTGTGTAAAAGTATGTGTGGGTGGGTGGGTGGGTGGGTGCGTGGGTGGGTATGTTTGTGCACACGTATATGCGTATATATATGTGCGCATTTGTGTATATGTGTATTTGTATATGTGTGCACATGTGAGTGTGTATTTTCTAATCACTGGAGATGTTTATTATGGGTGTTTGGGTTATTTTTTATATTTGTGAATTTTGTTGGCTTAAAGGGGTTAATGTAACTATAAGGCATTAGTTTGTAAACTCGAGAGTAGGATGGGTTGTTAAGTGGAATTTTGGGGAGTTTAGAGGTTTAGGCTTATTGGTCGGAATTTATTTTAGTCATTGTGTTGAACGAGTGAGGTGTATCTTTTGGGTGAGATGAGGATTGAGTTAAGAAACCCTAGAGTAGGGTAGTTATCATATTCAATGGTTTTATATAAATTAGGTGTAGATTGATACCTAGCCGCAATTCCTTGGAAGATTGGGCTAGGGCTAAAGTATATTTAATATAGTTGACGTGCGTGCTTTAGCATATGGTAGGATGAGACTATACCTAGATTTGGGAACCCGAAGGGTTTGGGTTAATGTATCTTGGAATGAGTATAAGGTTATAGACGTGTTATACCCTTTTTATAGATGGAGACACTTAATGTGACCTGATAGCAATGGGTCGGAATGTGTATGATATTTATACACTGTATTTAAGGTCATTCTTAGGGGGGTGAGGTACAGTTCCGTTAACATGGGAAATCATTCGACGCCCAGTAATGAGCATACGAGCATATTGATCCCATTGCACATAATTTGTTTCATCCAGTCTAACAGTTGTAACACACAAACCTTAATGATGATCGTTGTTATTCCCCGTCACGAGATTCAAACTAGTAAAAGAACTAGTTGCTCCTTATTTATTTTTTGAGGTAAACATTTTTACAAACAATTTCTGGGCACACACCTCTCAACAAACAACAAATACCAACTGTGCAGAGAACTAACTCTCTAACAAAAACACAAGAATCACTAACATGCAATAACTACTGTTATGGGTATCCCCAAACATCATATTAATGGCCCAAAATGAAGAACGCGGTAGATTTGAACTTTTAACTAGTAACAAAGTAGACCTTACATGAACAATGTGAGAACAATGAGACTCAAAAGGAAAACATGCAGATCTGTCCATATCAAGTCAAAATATAGTGATCCAAAACTTGTGATTCAAAAAAGGATATAGAGTTGGATCTGCAAAATATGTGGATGGGATTAACACTTCTCACTTCCATAAATACCTTTGAACACCCTAGGGTTTATATACTTAGCTCTATGGATTCAACTCCATACCCTTGAGATTTACACACCATGCTCTGATGCCATGTAAAATTTATTAGATAAGAAGAAGAAGAAGAAGAAGAAGAAGAAGAAGAAGAAGAAGAAGAAGAAGAAGAAGAAGAAGAAGAAGAAGAAGAATGAATGAATGAATGAATGAATTAGGTCATTCATCTACCACCATATTCTATTTATAACATAAAGTATCAATATTTATACATAGGTCCCTACAAAATTAAATGACATAATCAAACTTCTACAAATAAGCCCCTCATAACACTATTATCTGTCGATTTCACCAAGGTTAATAGGATTTTAGTCCTTGAGTTGTGTACGTTTGTATAACAGTGGTGTGTTAATCTCTGTTTGAACGACCGTGGTAAGTCGGTTAATGGTAAATTAATTTGTATCCAAATCAAACCTTGGTATATTTGTTTATACCAAGGTTCAAAAAGGCTCGAGGTGTGGTCTAGGCGTAGAGGTCAAGCCTCAAACTTAGGAGCCTAGGCTCGCCTAGGTGTATAAAGGCATTTTCCTTTTTTTATTATTTTAATTATTCTTAGGCTAGTAATATAATAAAATAATATATACCTTAAATTTTGAAAATATATCCGTATGTTTGGTAGCCATCTTTATCACATGCATGCTCCATAATCAATATATAAAATGTATTTCTCAACATTTAATAAGCAATATACAAAATGTATTTTTCATAATTCAATAATCAATATCAATAATCATTCTATAATCAATAACCAATACAAAATGATTCAATATAAGAAATGTATTGTCACCATTCAAATGAAACATATAGACTTTTAATCGGAAGTCGGTGGGCAATGTTAGCCTTTTTTTGGACGAGAGGCAGAGAGGTTTGGGATATTGTTTATTTTTTAATTGTTTTAGATGAGATGTTGGTTCGGTTTTGTAAAAAATAGTCTTTAAAAGGCAATATCGTTTCACTAAAGCGTTTTTTTTAAAGTGTGCCTTAAGCCTTTTACCAAGAAGAAGACGTAAAAGTCTTAAGGCGAAGCATTTCTCCCAAGTCTTAAGCCTAGGTGCGCCTAAGCTCACCTTTTAGAACACTGTTTATACCCATATATGGTGAATTGAATTTTTTGATTTCTTAGTTGAATCACTTCTCAAATTTCATGATCGGTCGGTGTGAGATCAATTGGCGTGAGGTAAAACAGCCTGAGGTGTGTCGAATTTCAACTTTGACTCTAGTTGAATTTAATCATCTTGAGGGTGTCAAACGATCAATATCATATTTATATAGATAGTTTTTGTTAGTTTTAACAATAAATAACCATGTTGATTTCGAATACTCAAGGTGCATCAGTTTTGGTTAATACAACCATGGTGGGTCGGTTTAATGTACCATCTTTTGTTGTGCTCTATCAAAAAAAAGGTTTATCGGCTTAAATGGCTTATCAAAGGAGTAAACGGCATAACCTATGGCTAGAGTAGGTATGTGGTCCACCATTTTTTACAACGCTGGAGCAATTTTCAATCGAAAGTCTATCGATGATAATGGCAAGGAGCGTTTACAATCCTTGAATTTCCTTGTAGATGGCTTTGAATACTTATACCATGTGTATTGAATTTGAGAATATTGTTTATGAAAATACTATCCATGGATTCCATGGCTTTATGGTAGTTTAGAAGCATGCATAATATGTGTCATATTGTCCTTGTTATCTAACAGCTGAAAGTCACGCTACTTCTAAAAATTGTAAAATTATTTGAACAATCATTCAAGTGTATAATATTTGAGCTTTGTTGTTTCCATTTAATGTGGTTGACATTTGTTGTACTCACATCACAACTTTTCATAAAGTCACGCTAACTTTTCCTTTTACATTAAATGGCATTTTCACTTTAGTGTCCTGTCTCTTCATGAATAGGAAATAATAATATACTAAGGGCCTCTTATTGGGTCACTTCTCTTGTCATTAGCTTAGACCAAATGGTCAATCAATTAGATTGAGAAATATAATTTTGTAGCAATCGAATCTCAATGTCATAAGTATATATGCACATAAGCAAGTTAGTAGGGGGAAATAAACATGATGTTTTAATGCCTATGGGGGTAATCTGAGGTCAATTGATACCATAGCAAATATATCCTACTTGCATTCACACCAGAATGCCATGTGTGAAAATACACATGAGTTTTGGTGATTCTACCCATAAAATTTTATGCAGACATAGATTATACATCCTCTTGTGAAGATATTGATATTTAAAGCATACTTTTGAACAAAAATCTCAACAAATATATACATATATCATATGATTTTTTTATGTAAAACATATAAGATCATAAAATAGACAGATCAGATCTATTATCTTAAATGACATTGAATGCCTCTCTCATATGTTGGAGAAGAAATTTGCTTTTGTCAACCTCTATTCTCCATCTCCATCCACTTTCTCGATCACGAATGAGGCGTTACATCCTAAAAATCATGAATACCTCCCCAGTGGTGTTGCCAAATGTAAAAGAGTAGTTTGATTGGAAAAATACAGAATTTTGGTACGTATTTGACTTGAGCAACTTTGATTGCGCCTACTTATTCGCCAAAGTCAACATCAAATCAGAATAGTTCGTGGGTTCGTATTATTCACCGAAAAACTCATTGTGTTGGTTCTAGTAGAGGTGAGAGGTGGTGGACTCGAGCATCCACTTTGTTTTAACTTTAAGTGCATGGTTTCTACCATGATAATGATGGAGAGAGGGAGCTATTATACCCATCGTTCAAAACAATCCTAAAAATTTTTATTCCTTTTATGAAGAAGAAAGGCCTTCATATATCCAAATAAACTAAGCAGGCTACCACATGTCAATTTTATTGTGGAGACATGTGTCCAAAACTTATGGTGACACATGTCCTAATTTGGATGCCATGTGTTTCATAATGTATGATGCACAATTAACACTAGAATATTGTCTAGTTGATGCATAAATAATACACAAATATGTATGATATGTCGAACGAGTACAATATTACCTCAGTCGCATAAATACGTGGACATTTATCAAGATTAATCATCTCTAATCTCATTTAATAATTCAATGAGAGACTTATCGTTAAACCTATAAGGACTTATTTTATAAGCCATGTTTACAATAGAGCATGTCATATATCGCTACAACCATCAAAAAATTATTCAAAATCATTCAAGCATCAAGACGGATCCGAATATCAAAGTTGTTCATCAAAGGATTCTCCGCAAGGTTAATTTTGGTAAGGTTGTGTTTAAGTACCTTAGCATTTAACTTAGAGTATTGGGATTATTTTTCATAAAATATTTTCTAAGTGTTGGAGCGAAGTCTTTAAATGTTTTTCCTCAAAAAATATAATTTTTGGAGTTTTTGAGGCGGTGCATTTAATGAGAAAAAAAAAAAGAATAATATTGAATTTTATTGTCGTCGTTCAAACGACATGGCATGTCGCGCAAAGTATCAAACGACATTGGATCTCATTCGAATAACATCCAATCTCAGTTGAACGAGTCGTCGACTTAAGTCTTTTATAAATAGGACTCTCCAACTCCATTTTTCATAAGAAAACCTATGCAAAAACTATCTACGTTTCTGCAAAAAGCAGTACGAATTTGTCTTCTCTTTTTAGAGCTTTAATCCTTTGTTTTCAATTCAAAAAACATCCCAATCCTTTAGTGAGTTGTTTTGGAACCCAAAATACGATCTTGTTGATCTTGCTGTTATAGATAGAGGATAAATCTACATCATATGGTTGTGTGTCATTGAGGATCTTGCTGCTTGAAGATTCCTTGCTGATTTGGATTGGGGTTCATAGCGAGTGCTGCGATATTCCCAGGCTGAAGATAGGACTGCGGTTACTATAGGTTTTCAGCGTGTAGATCAATTATTGATGACACCGACCGATGCTTTCCGGTATTCCTGTGTCAAAAATTATTTCATTGTAACCGTGTAAGTTACGATTTACAATTATAGTGAAATAAAAGGTTTTGCCCTTCGGGAATTTTTTTCTGATATTGGTTTTCTTTGCATTCTTATTGATTTTATGTTATTAAATCGCCTAGATGCATGTGTTAGGGTTTAACTAAAGTTTGGGTTAATTAAAATTGGATTTATTTGACAAGTCGCATTATTCTGCTGTAGCGCACACTTCTCACAAAATGGTATCCGAGCAGGTTACGTTAATTTATCGTGTGATCCTGTTTTTTGCACGCACTTTTGTGTCAAAGCCTGTTGCATTAAGTTATTGTGTTGTGATCCTGATTTTTCAAAACCGGTTTGAAAATTATTTTTCCTAAAAATGGCTTTCTTTTCGATGTTAACTTTTTGAAAAATCTAATTGGAAAATTCACATAAACTCTTACTTTAAATCTTTCATTGAAAACGATTCTGAGAGGTGTTCGTGTTGTGAGGGTGTTGGTCACACGATAGATCAGTGTCCCAAAAATTTGAAAAAAAAATTGAGTAGACCAACATCTCATGTTTTTACCCTTAGTGATTCGGAAGATGAAGTTTTTTATGCGAGAGCTTCCCACCCGTGTGATTATTGATGATAGTGAAAGTGATGAGAGTGAGGATGAAAGTGTAGATGTGCGTAACTTGCAAAGGATTTCAAAGAAATTTATGTTGAATCTTTGAAAATAAAGAAAGAAAATTTGAAATCGAAAGCTCAATTGAAAGAGCGCGCCTTAAAAAATGATAATGATGTTTTAGTTGAAGAACTTAGGGCACGTGAGAAAACTTTGAAAGAGAAGCTAGGATATGTCGAGGAAGAGAGAGATAGTCTTCGAGGGGTGATGGAGGCTATTAAAAAGAAACTTTTAGAGTTTGAGTATTCTAGACGTTTACTCGAGTTCTAGGATAGATGAGCTTGAGAAGAGTTTGAGAGAATCAATCAAGGTAAAATTTGATTTGGAGTCTCGGTTAGAAAAGTTAGATAAAATTTAGGGACTATCTAAATTAAAGAGGATAGGGGTGGTATAGGCTTCAATGAGAGTGTTTCACCCATTCCCAAAGCCAACCCCATACGTATAAGAGAGCCTCGTAGGGTTGTTAGGAGAGAGGAACCTAGGGTTGTTAAGAGAGAGGCACCGAGGGTTGTAAAGCGATATCCGCCTAGGAATTTGAGGAGAGCGCCACCTAGGAATTTGAGGAGAGCGCCGCCTTTAGGTAACATTCACTGCCAAGTTTACACTTGCACACATTGCGGTAGGCAAGGTCATCTTAGGCATTTTTGTTACAAACTTTTAAATGGACCTAGAAAGTTTAATAGAAAAATAAATTCGATTCCTCAAACCCCCACTTATCGTTACAAATCTATTTGGGTTAGGAAATAGGATTTAGAGGCTTATGGTCTAATTGTTCACGACTCTCGTTTTCTTGCACGTGATTCACCCCATGTGAGGTCTTTTGGTTGATTGTGTGTGATATTTTTCATACGCTATTTGTGCTCCATAATATACTCTTACTAGTGTTATGACTCACTTTGTTGTAGTTTTATTAGTTTAGCTATTATTTTTTCACTTTTTTGGATCTGTCAGCACCTTCCAGGTATTATTTTCTGGAATTTTTTTCACTGAGCAACACTGTTTAACATTCTGGGGAATCTATAAAATTTTGATTTTCTCGTTCGAGCGACTTCCAATCTCGCGCGAAGCCTTCTCATGAGATATTATGTCGTTTGAACGATAGAGAGTCTCGTTGGAGCGACCTGGTTAACTTTGACCATTCTGTTTGTAGTACCCTGTGTTCTTTGGTTACATTATTTGCTATTTTCAGTTTATATGCAGTCAATTTTAGTATTTATGCTTAATTGCTAATAAAGCATTGTTCGTTTAATCACACCTACTTAGCTTGACTATTCTTTGTGTGATTCACTGTTTGCTAGCACAGGATGATGCTCATGGCGATACTATGCATATTCGTAGTGTGTACCATGTTTGTATTTATGGTTTTTGTTTTTGAAAGTTTTTGGAAAAATACCAAAAAAAAATAAAAAAAATTTGAAAAATTGAAAAAGACATAACGAGTTTTGTATTTTGTTTTACATTGTATATGAATGGACACTTAGGATGACCGAGTCACAATTTCATTCCATTTATCCATGTGACAATTTGATAGTGTATTGAGACAATATAATGTGGCATCATATGCTTTACAATGTTTGGAGTCAATCAGATGTTATTAGTTAGTACTTCCTATATGTTTGACTCATTATTTCCTTTAATGAACACAAGCACGGATTTGTTTGATTATTGTACTTATCTATCACCTGTTGGTCGAGTATTTTCATCTCAATCATGTCCTTAAAATGAACCAACTGCAGTAATACGAGCATAATAAAAGTAGTGCATGTAAAAACCATTGCCCGTGAGGAATTTGTTTATATTTAGAAAAATGATGAGTGACACGGGAAAGGGCTACGAGAGTGTAAAATTGACTCTGCGTGAAAGCCACCGGTTGAAAAGAGCCCGAACAAAAATTAAGGCAATAAAAAGATGATATATGCCAAAATTTGGAACAACAGGTTTTTTCTAAGTTGAGAATTTAGTACCTCATTAGATATAAAAAATTGCAATATTTTATATGAGGGAGTTTGGATGGAAAATAAATCAACGGGTTTGCACGTCCTTTTAAAAGTTCTCAAAACGATACTAAATAGTTTTGGACATTATTAGTGTGAAAATCACTTAGGCTTTGATTTGTTGATTTGATTTAGTAGATATCATCTAAATTCAATAATTTTACACCTAAGGATATTTTTTATGTTCAATGGATAGGAGTACACATATGCATCGTGCACATATGCTTGATTGAGTTTTATCACCGATTGAATTTGTTCACACCTTTTATTCCATATCCATGATTTGGTTGTCTTAATGTTATTCATCGTGTGACTTTTGTAAATTATTTAAAAAATGAAATATCAAAAATAGTTTGTGAATCTTTTGAGCATTTCCTCTTCATGCGCGTAGTTTGATCCATATTTGTGATGTTTGTCGTGAGACTCCATGTTTTGATTGTTTATTATTTTCCTTGTCTATTTTGGACAAATAAAAAGGGGGAGAACGAATTATGGGGGAGTTTGCATTATCGGGGAGATTTGATTATATTGATGGAGATTGATTATTGATTGATATATTTATAGCACTTCAAACTCGATGCGCCACGAAGGTGCTTTGTCTCATGTGTGTAGGTACAAAAGTGAAGATTATTATGTTGCACACCCTGATGAGAAAAGCTTTGATATTTGAAGATTGATGAAGATTTTCGAAGAAAATATTGAAGACTTGCATTTCAAGTACCTTTTCACTTTTGGGTTCATGGGAGGGTATTAAATTTGTATAGGCATTTTGAGTTGATAATTCAGATTGTTTTTATTTTGTACCGGTATAAACATAGGGGGGATTTGTAAGGACATATTTTATAAGTCATGTTTACATTAGAGTATGTCGTATACCGCTACAACCATCGAAGAATTATTCAAGATCATTCAAGCATCAAGATCGATCCGAATATCAAAGTTATTCATCAAAGGAGTCTCCGCAAGATTAATTTTGGTAAGGTTGTGTTCAAGTATTTTAGTATTTCACTTAGAGTATTGGGATTATTTTTCATAAAATATTTTCTAAGTGTTGGAGCAGAGTCTTTAAATGATTTCGTCAAAAAATATAATTTTCGGAGTTTTTGTGGCGGTGCATTTAACGAGAAAAAGAAAAAAAAGAAAAATATTGAATTTTACTGTCGTCATTCAAACGACAGCCTATGTCGTTCAAACGACATGGCATGTCGCGCGAAGTATCAAACGTCATTGGATCTCATTTGAATGACATCCAATGTCGTTTGAATGAGCCGCCGCCTTAAGTCTTTTATAAATAGGACTCTCCAACTCCGTCTTTCGTAAGAAGACTTGTGCAACAACTATCTATGTTTTCTGCGAAAAGCAGTACGTATTTATCTTCTCTTTTTAGGTTTAATCCTTTGTTTTCGATTCACAAATCATCCTAATCCTTTAGTGAATTGTTTTGGCACCCAAAATACAATCTTATTGATCTTTCTCTTGTATAGAGAGGATAAATCTACATCATATGGCTGCGTGTCATTGAGGATCTTGTTGTGTGAAGATTCTTTATTGATTTGGACTGAGATTCATAGGGAGTTATGTGGTATTCCTGGGCTGAAGATAGGACTACGGTTCTTGTAGGTTCATTGCGTGTGGATCTATTGTTGACGACACTGATTGATGCCTGCGAGTATTCGTGTGCCAAAAACTATTTGATTATAACCGTGAAAGTTACGATTTACAATTATAGTGAAATAAAAGGTTTTTCCTTTCGGGGATTTATTCCTGATATTGGTTTCCTCTGCATTCTTATTGATTTTATGTTATCAAATCACCTAGATGCAATTGTTAGGGTTTAGCTAAAATTTGGGTTAAATAAAATTGGATTTATTTGAGAATCGCATTATTTTGCTGTAGCGCACACTTCTCACAAAACCTTTCCTACATTTGCCCTCTCGTACACATAGTTGATGTATTGAAGCCTAGCTAAAATATATCGATCGTTTGTATGAAACACTTTTAGTCGCTACAAGTAGTTAGAGAAATAATTGATCATTTGCACAAGTGGTTGAACAAAATTACCCTCATATGCCATGTCATACATGGTTAATTTTTAGTCCAAAAATTTAACACCACTAGTGCTAGGTGGTTGTGACATCCCGATTATTAAAATAACGGGAGGTCAACACTTACAAAAATAAAAGCAGGAATCGCATCTGGCTCATTCGTAGCATCACTATCGAAATCAATTAATTACTAACCACCTATTATTAAATTAAGATGAGTGTCAATTTTAATCTTTATTAACAACAACATACTCAACCCACAATATAATTAAATAACCAAAGTAAATCAACTGTGTTGATGCCAAAAATTATCCACTACATGGACCAATCAGAAGTGAACATGTGTCCACCTACGTGGGCCAAAGTCATAGTAAGCAAGAAGTAAATATGTCGACCAATACATGGAATGTCGATCAACATGATAGCGAAGGGTCATCATACCAAGGGTCATACAACACGTGACTTCGTCACAGTTATTATGTAAAGATGTAAATGCTTAATTATATAAAAGCATTCCATCCCTTGATATTCCAACCCTTGACCTCCAGGTTACTATAAATATATTGTATCCCTTTCATCAAAGGGACGGTCGAACAAATTCTAGGTAATTCTTATCTACTAAAATACCTAGTTCTCTGTAACCACAAACATTAATAAAATAACAGTGGACGTAGTCTTTCTTCCATATCTGAACCACTTTAAAAATATCTTTCTTTATGTATTGTTACATATTTTATTTGTGATTAGAGAATTAGATCAAGTCTAGTTTTTTACATCAACAAACCGGCTCCGTCTGTGGGAAGAGTTTTATAATTATTGTTCTCACTCTTACATACTCTTGTTCGAAGAACGATGACTGACTCTGAGTCCAACCTTAGAAATGAAGGTAAGCCGCTTGTTCCATCTGCTCTGCCTACAGTAATAGATCTAGCTAGAATCCAGGACAGTATTGCCAGAGGAAAAGAGGCCATACAAGAAATGATGAGGCAATTAGTTCATTCACTATAAGTGGCTCCCTCTTGTAGAAGAGAAATGTCACCTCCACCTCCAAGATCCATCAGACATAGTTACTCTAGGTCTTCACGAGACACCTCTTATCGTCCAGGAATAAGTTCATCATTCAGGTCAGGTCCACATAACCCTATGATATCCATTATTTCTCTCCTGAAAGGCCAAGTGTCTTGGAAAGGCTAGCAGAGCTTCTCCCTTTGATCATTTATGGCCACGAGAAAATAAAAATCCTCCTTGTGCATTATCCAGGAACACTCAACATCCAGCCGAACAACATGAGGCCTCAGTCAGATCAAGATCAAGCATCCGACGATATGTACGTGTTGAGCAGACCTCTTAGGAGGAGAGTTCAGCGCAAACACATAGTAAGCAGAGTTGAGCTGCTTCGCATAAAACTGAGGCGAGTAATTCGTCCTGGAAAGGGTCAATCCATAGGTTTAAATATCGGTTGGGTAAAATGGCAAAAGCCAATAATCCTTTACAGTAGAGTTTTGTTAAGGGATCCCCCTTTGTTCAGGCAATTGAGGATTTTCCTACTCCATTAATATTTAAATCTCCTGTGGTCACTCCCAAAGTTGATGGTAAGACTGATCCAGTTCTCCATATCGAGCAATATTAGGATGCAGGTGATATTTATTCAGTCCCTGATAAAATGAGGTACAGAGCTTTTTCAAGTACTATTTTGGGTTCAGTCCAAATATGGTATAATAACCTGCCCCGAGGATAAATTGCCACCTTCAATTAGCTTGTTGAGTTATTCATTACCAACTTCTATTTTGGATCTAAGCCAGTGAAAAGAGTAGCTCATTTTCTAAGTGTAAGGCAGCAAGTGGGGGAAAGTCTCAGGGAATTCTTCACACGCTTTAATAATAAAAAGTTAGAGCTGATTGATTACCAGGAGAAAACAGCCATCACTGCTCTTATGAGTGGCTTGCTTCCCGAGAAACTATATTATAATTTGGCTTAAGATCCTCCAAAAACTAAGGCTGAACTCATGGCAAAGGCAGCAAAAATAATGAATAATGAGGAAGCTATGGCCGCAAAAAAGAGTCCAGCCACAAAGCCTGATAAGAAGGAGCAGAGGCCGAAGAAAGAAGACAAGCTCAAAAAGTATGGACACTACACTCCATTGAGTGCTAGCATTCACCATATCTTGGAAGAAATTAAGCGCAATGAGGATTTGCGATAGTCTGAGAAGTTAAGGGCGCCTCTTAACAAAAGGGATAGATCCAAATATTGTGAATTCCATAAGGATCATGGTTATACAATGAATAAATGCATTGCTTAGCAAAATAAGATTAAAACCCTCATCCGTCAAGGAAAACTCAATAAATTTATTGATTGGCGAGATAGCAGAGCACCTAGAAGAAGGTCAAATTCTCCATGCAAACCTAGAGATGATAGGAAGAGAAATCATAAAGACAATTATGACGAGGATCCAAGCCTGCCGAAGAACCCTAAGCAACCAGAACATGAGGTACCTATGATCAATTTTGGTTCTTTTGAGTGTCATATGATTATAGGTGGCGATGCAGGAGGAGTTGATCTTTCCATACTTGAATGAAGCCTATGCTTGCTCTTATATCCAGAGGATTAATCTGAATGAAGATGATCGGCCAAGGAAAGTTAATAAAGACAAATTGGTGATTGGGTTTTCAAAAAATGATCTCTCTAGGGTACTTTATCCCCCATGATGACCCATTGATTGTCAAATTTAGAATCCAATATATTATCATCGCGAGAGTTTTTATTGATAATGGGAGTTCAGCCGACATTATGTTTTATCCTTGCTTTCAGAGTTTGAACTTGAAGGTCGGCCAACTGGAACCCTATCATAGACTATTAATAGGATTTTCTGGTGAAAACATTTACCCTTTGGGAACAATTAATCTAGAAGTGTTGATCGAAACTTGGCCAGTAAGTTGCATAGAGAAAATAAGTTTCTTCGTGATGGATAAGAACTTTTAATCTGCCTATAATGTAATCCTCGGTGGGGTAGGATTGAATAAGTTTGAAGCCGTACCGTCGACAATCCATCAGTACTTGAAGTTTCCAACTCATTCTGGGGTAGACCAAAAGGTGGTTAGAGGGTGTTACTACTCATCAGCCGAGCAAAAAGATTTGATTGAATTGAAGAAGAAGAAGAAGAAGAAGAAGAAGAAGAAGAAGAAGAAGAAGAAGAAGAAGAAGAAGAAGAAGAAGAAGAAGAAGAAGAAGAAGACTATAACTTACTAGGTGGATACTATTGAGCCTAATGGTGAATTTGAGGTTGAAACCCTACATCCACGAGATGAAACAGAGTTGGTCAAAGGATAGATTGTGGAAGCCATTGAAAACATCATTCTGGATGACGACAAACCAGAAAGGACTACACAAATTAGCTCAACATTGGATCCCATGCTTAAATAGGAGTTTATTATGTTTCTGAGGCAACGGAGACATGTATTGACTTGGAGCCATGAGAATATGCTTGGGATTGATCCCAACTTCCTTTGTCACAAGCTCAACGTCAGTAAGGATGCCAAACCGATCAAGCAGAGACGTTAGGTTTTCAGTCCTGAAAAGAATCAAGTTATCCAAGAAGAAGTAGAGAAGCTGCAAAAAGCTCGATTTATTCAAGATGTAAAGTATCCAAACTGGTTTGTCAACATTGTAATGGTAAAAAAAACAATGATAAATGGAGGATGTGCATAGATTTCACTAGTTTGAATAAGGCGTGCCCAAAAGACCATTTTCCCTTGCCCAGAATTGATCAGCTAGTGGATGCTACATCAGGACATGAGCTTTTAAGCTTTATGGATGCCTATTCTGGTTATAACCAGATAAAAATAAAACCTGAAGATTGGGAAAGTACAGCCTTCATCACCCCTTGAGGAACTTATTCCTATAATATAATACCTTTTGGTCTCAAAAATACAGGCACAATGTATCAAAGGTTGATGAACAAGGTCATCGAAGAACACATATGCAAAAATATAGACATTTATGTGGATGATATATTGACGAAGAGCAAGAAAGATTTAGATCACATCTCTGAACTCAGTCAGACGTTTGATCAGTTGGAAAAGCATCAGATAAAGCTGAATCTGACCAAGTGTGTGTTTGGAGTACAATAAGGGATGTTCCCCGGCTTCATAGTTAATCAAAGGAGAATTTAAGCCAATCCAGCAAAGATAAAAGCTTTGATCGAAATGCAGTCGTCGACTTACAAGAAAGATGTACAGAGGCTCATTGGAAGAGTTGCAGCCATAAACAGATTTGTGTCCCGAGAAACAGAGAGGTGCTTGCCATTTTTCAAAGTGTTGAGAAAAACTTTTGAGTGGAATACAGAATGTGAAGAAGCGTTCCATGAGTTAAAGAAGTATCTTGGATCACTACCATTGCTCTCCCGACCAGTTATGGGAGAGATATTGTACTTATACTTAGCCGTTTTTGAATTCAGCAGTGAGTTTAGAAACCAGTAGCATTCATAGGAGCTGAAATCAGGTACCCACATTTGGAAAAACTATCCCTAGTACTTATTAAGGCTTCTAGACGTATGAAACCTTATTTCCAAGCACATCGTTGTGTATACTGATTTTCCTCTTCGATAATCTCTCTACGAACCTGAGAAGTCGGGAAGATTGATGTATTGGGCAGTAGAATTGGGAGAGTATGACATTGTCTATGAATCTATATCTTCATTGAAAGGCCAAGATTTGACGGATTTAATTATTGAATTTACTTATCTAGAGGTTCCCGACCAACAGAGCTTGTCTACCGAGCAGACTTTGAAAGAAGAGAGCTCACCTCAAAAGTAAGCCGAAGTAGCTGTCGACCAACTTGAGTCGCCCAGAATTCAGGAAATAGCCCAAAAATATGCAGAAGAGAGTAGAAAGATATTCCATCATGGATCATTGATAGTAGAAAGATTTAATGATGATGTTCCGTTATGGAATTTGTATGTGGATGGATCTTCATGTGCTACCAGCAGTGGAGCAAGTATAATACTTATTACTCCTAATAAAATTGATATTGAGTCTGCTCTTAGGTTTTAGTTCAAAGCATCAAATAATGAGTCCGAATACGAAGCCTTGATAGTTGGCTAAATTTAGCTCATTCATTAGGCGCTGAGCAAGTAGTGGCGTGTAGTGATTCATAGCTGGTTGTTAACCAAGTGTTGAATTTGTATAGAGCCAAAGGAAATTGATGACCAGATATCTTACCAAGGCCATGAAAGTCATTGCCAAATTTCCAGTAGTCCAAATGAATAGGATACCAAGAATAGAGAATGCCCGAGATGATGCACTTTCTCGGCTAGCATCAGTAATAAGAATTGAGCTCCGAAGAACAATCCCAATCAAGCTCCTGGATAATCGAAGTAATAATGAAGACTTAATGGTTAGTTTCATTACTATAGATCTAGAACCTTCCTGGATAGATCTCATCAAAGCTTATTATTGATGTAAAAAAAACTAGATTTAACCTAATTCTTTAATCACAGATAAAAATAAACAAGACAAAAGATTTTTAAAGTGGTTCAGCCTCGAAAGAATGGCCTACGTCCACTGTTTATGTTATTGCTGACTATTTGCAGAATTCTCGATAATAGGTTTACTAAGGAATTCCCTCTCCTCCTAATGAGGAGGTTACAATGTATTTATAGCCTTGAGGCGATACAAATGAAAGAATAATACACAGCTGTCCAATAGGCGTATGCGTCTGTGTGATAATAATGAGCATTTAATGCGCAGTCATCCTCTTGATTATTCGGATATGAATGCTCTGTACGAGATGCAGCTCGGACTGCCTAAGCTGCTCGGATCGCCTAAGTAGCTCGGTATACATGAGTTTCTCGATACAGTAGAGTTCCTCGGAGAACACTTGTTTCTCGGAGCGCCTGAGTTGGTCCGGGAGGTTGAGTTCCTCGGAGTCAATGTGTTGTTCAAAAAAATATTTGCGAGTGCCATGTAGATTGACACATGTCTCCACATAATTGGTCCACGTCAGCAGAATAAATTTGGTATCAACAGAAGCCCCCAATGTTTCGTAGTTTGATGTTGAAGAAAAGTATGGAACATTCTGCTGTTCAGATTTTCGGTTTGTATGGTTTCTAGGAAAGCATTCGTTGTATACAACTCCTTTATAAATGCACAGTATTAGTCTTTATAAATATTTTGAATTCCCATAACCGCTTCGTTTTTTGTGCCCTTTTCTTCTTTTTAGCCGTCGGATACGCAATCATCCATCCTGGTAATCATTGTTTTTCTCTATTCCCGAGGTAAAGTATTTAAACGCTTCAGAAAATTTGATCGTCTTTTACTTTTTCAAATCTGCATCTTAGAACTTCTTTGCTTCCTATCGATCTTGTGCGTTCATTTCTTCCATTGTTCGTTGTCAACTGATCCACCCTTTTCCTGTAAGATCTTCTTCCTTCTTTTTTATTTTCTCTGTTCATCATGGTTTACCTTGTTGAGTCGCTTGATAAGTTTCGCTCTGATTTTTCTATTCCTTCATGGGTTACTTTGGAAGAACTTTCTGAACCTTCTGACTATTTTTGTTTGGCTGAGGGACATTGGTTCCCCAGTCTCTTTGTGGCCGAATGCGGCTTTTCTTTTCCTCCAAATCCTTTATGTTTGGAGTTCTGTCAGTTTTTTGATGTTGTTCCTGCAAAAATAGCGCCAAACACTTGGAGAATAGTTAATGGAGTTCATAGGTTAAATCCAATTCATGGAACCCGTTTAGGAATTCCAAAAATTATGTTTTGTTATAGATGGGTTGTCAGCGATAGTACTTTTTATTTAAAAACTAGGTTTTTAAATAGGGCTTTAGTTGTCAATCTCCCAGATGCCAACAGGGATTACTTCGAGCATGGAGTTGTTATGAAAAATTGGCAACATGATCCATTAAATGGAAATGATGTGTATCAGGGTCCTAGATGCCCTCCCTATGGCAATGGGATAGGTTGTTTTCATTTTATTTTATTTTTGAGATTGTGTGTTCTTTGTGTTTGATAAAATGCGTCATTGACATTTTAATTTTTATTTATTTGCAGTTGATAGCAAAAGAAAATCCCCCAAAGAGACTGATGTCAATTTGAAGCACTTGAAACTTATCTAGAGTTTGCACCAAACCGTTGCTGACGAACATATCAGATCAGCCTCGTACTTGTTGCAGTACAAGAGCTACACTTCGTCTTTTACTGCTCGTCTAGTGGTGGGTGACATCGACCCATTAGCAGCTTCTGAGAGTTCTACCCCTTAATCACATATTCCCCTTAGTATTAGAATGAAGAGAAGACGAGCTCCTGCCTTCTTTGACAAATCGGACTCTGCCAATATAGAGGCCAAGAAAAACAAACAGGATGTCCCCGAGGAAGGGACGAGAAAGATTGATGCACCCCCTCCAGTTGCTGCTAAGAAGGTTGCCGAGAAGCCCCCAGTGGCTCCGAGCAAGATTGTTGTTGTTTCTTCTCCCAGTGAGGTTATCGTTATATCACCAACCAAGACAACATCCTTGGTTGAGAATGTTCCTGCTCCTATGAGGAGATTGAAGAAAAGTTCCTCGGATAAACTGGTTGAATCTATCTCTCAGCCTTTAACTGCTGGAAGTGGTATTCCCACTTTTGTTGCTCCGAACTCTGCCATGAGCTCGGTGAAGTCTTAGATTATCCCAGAGATCCAGGGCATTGAAGACAGTCTTCCTCGTGACAGGGTCACTTCATTGGCTGCTCAACATATTGCTTCAGTAAGTATTACTAGTATAAACTTTCATTTTTCAATGTTATGTCCTTACACTGACTTACAATTATTTTCTTTTCCCAGCTGGTAACCTGTTTCAACACTATTATGAAAAAGGATGAAGCTATTAAAGCTTCGAGCTCCTCGGGAGGTGTGGAGGAAGCTTTTGTAGGTCTGACTCAGTCCTTAAAGGACTCTCGTCAGAAATATGAAGAAGATAAAAAGGCCAGGGAAACACGACTCAAGTCCATCGAGCAAGAAAAACACCGTGATGTGGAGGCCTCCCAGAAGTTGGAGAGGAAAGTGAAAGAATTTGAGAAGAAAAATAATGAGCTTGAGGAGAAGCTCAAGAGCACTGAAGATCTTGATAACAAGCTTAAGAAATCTGAAGAGGAAGTTGTTAAACTTCGTGACGTTGATCGTCAAAGGCAGGAGATAGAAGGGAAGATGAAGGCTACCGAGGAACTTCATACTGAGAGAATTTCCTCAGAGAAACCCAAAAGAAAACTTGCAGATAAAAAGTCCTTTAGCACTGGCTGGGACAAGGGATGGAATAAAGGTCTAGCTGTCATGTCTTCCCAGATGGAGTTTGTTAGTGTTAAGACTTCAGGGATGGATGGATTCCTGCTCTGCATGAGTTAAAGGTCTCTGAGAGTTCTAAACTTTTTCAACGCCATGTTCATGGTCCTCCTCCCTCTCCTGGATAAGAAGAAGAGGACGAAGCTGCCTCTGAAGTGTCTTCAATGATGATTGGCGATCAGGTCCCTACTGTTGAACTTCGCTACGAGCAGCCCCAGCCAACCAACATGTCTACCGATCAACTTTCTCTGCCCTCCGAGCAACCTACTTCTTCGTCCTAGCCTCCCGAGGAAGTATTAAGAAGAAAGGAGAAGGTTTAGAGTTGTTCGGACCTTTCTCTTTGCTTTTTATTTTTTTGTTGAATGTAATTTTGGGCTATGTACTTCTCTTTGTGATATAATAAAATTCGAACTTTCGGCTGTTCATATTGACTTTTTCTTCTACTTGCTCTGTTTGCATCTTTATTGATTCTTTCTGTCTTTTTTCTTTACTAGTTTATGGCTAGAATGGATCTCTTATCAGCCCACGATACTGAACTGATGAAAAAATACAATGACTACTTCAAGGCTGGCCATGCTGACTTGACTGAAGCTCAAATCATCGACATCCTTGGTCCAGACACTTCGAAATGAGCAGTCGAAGCCTATCAATATTTGAAATGCTTGCTCGACCGTGCAGTTGCCAACAATGTGGCATATTATGAGATGATTGAAGATCTCTGGGGTATAATCTAGGAACTTCAGCAACAATACAAGGAATATTCTGCCCTTTTGCATCAGGGGTATGAGAAAAAGTATCAGCAACTAAATGCAGACAAAGGATATGATAAGTTAGTCGCTGCTTATGATATTAAGGAGATGACTTTGAAGACCGAGGTTGAAGAGCATAGGCAGACCGCGAAACTACTGGAGAAGGAAAACAATAACTTGCGAGGAGAGATATCCTAACTGAAATCTGCAGCATCCACCTCGGGAGCCTTCGTCCCTGTCAATGACGAAGGTTTCTCGTTTTTGGAGGTTGAAAATGCCAATTTGAGAGATGAATTGGAAACTTTAAAGAGAATTGGACCCTCTACATCTGCTCGCGGACGAGCAAGAGATTCTCGAGGACGATAAAGAGCTGCTCAGGTTACTATTGAAGAGGCAAGAACTCAAGCATCTTTGGATAATCAAGCATTCCAGTTGGTGGCGAAGAATCAAGCATTAGTTGAGATGTCCAAAAAGATTTTGAACCTCGACGAGCAACTCTCTTCACAAAGCTCTGCCTTGGAGAATAAAGAACTTTTAGTGAAGAACCTCCACGAGCATCTAGAGCGGTTGACCTATCAGTTTCACAAATAGCCCAGAGAGTTTTGGATGGCTGGATATAATGAAGCCAATTATCACCTCGATGATCGGATCCAGAATTCAAATAACGAGGGTTACAAGCAAGGATGGCTGAATGCGCTGGGGGTGTTAAAGTTGGAGCAGGGCCATTATTTGTGGGACTATTATGATCCTGGGTTGCTTTATTTGCCAATGCCTCCATTTAAGCTTGACATGAGTTGGATTCCTGCTCGGACAATTCCTCAGTGTCTGATCTCAAAGTATCTTGCCGACTACAGTCTTCATTCTAATTTTGAGATATCTCGCCCGGAGCACTTACTTGATCGGCCATCAGTAATGAATGTCAGGATGCTCAGAGATCTTAACTTCATAAATTCTTCTTACGCCTTAAATGATCCTCCTGCTGGAGTAGAGCCTGTTTCAAAGGCAGAAGGGAAAAAGCCAGTAGAATAGGATTTTTGATGTAATATGTAATTTGTCCTCTATGTAATATGTTCTGATTTTAATGAAGGAACTTTTGGTTTTCTCTGCAATCTTGATTGTCATTATTTTATAAAATATCTATTTTATTCTCTGATGAATGTGTATGTACATCTTGTAAGGAAACAAAAATGTCCTGTGTTATTTTAAATTGCCGACCGACTGGAGTTGGTCAAAATTTATTGTTGACCATTCTGAGTTTGTAATAATTATATGACGATCAACCGGAGTTGGTGATATTTTGTTTCCCGACCAACTTAGAGTTGGTGGTAATTTGATATGCCATAAGTAAAGAAATTTTGTTTTATTTTTTTATTATAGTGACTAATCACTTTTTAATTATAAGCCACAAAATGACTTCCATCCCATGATATTGCTTAAAAAATTATTACCGACCAACCGGAGTTGGTGGATTTTATTTTACCGACCAACCGTAGTTGGTGGACCGACCAACCGTAGTTGGGAGGGTTTGTTTTACCGACCAACCGTAGTTGGTGGACCGATCAACCGTAGTTGGGGGGTTTTATTTTACCGACCAACCTTAGTTGGTGGACCGACCAACCGTAGTTGGGAGGGTTTATTTTACCGACCAACCGTAGTTGGTGGACAACCGGAGTTGGTGATATTTTATTTTACCGACCAATCGTAGTTGGTGGACCGACCAACCGTAGTTGGGAGGGTTTTATTTTATTTTACCGACCAACCGTAGTTGGTGTACCGACCAACCGTAGTTGGGAGGATTTTTTTTCTGAACTTGATGCGTAGTGTGTAGCACTAATACTCCGAAAAAATTTCATTAAAAGGAGAGAATTGGATAAAAACTTCAACACTTTATTCATACTGAAGAAAAGTTCATTTACATAGGAATCCCCACTACTAATAATACTTGCGTAGATGTTCTGCATTCCATGCATTCTTAAATTCTTCCCCCTCCAAGGTTTCAATCCTGTAAGCTCCTGGACGAACAACTTCTGTTACTCTTTAGGGTCCATTCCAGTTAGCTTCCAATTTATTGTGCTTTTGAATTACTTTCTTTAGCACGTAGTCTCCTTCCTTCAAATCACACTTTTTTACCCTCTTGTTGTAGAACAGAGTTGTTCATTGTTGGTATGCAGCATTCCTGATAGCTGCTTCTTCTCTAACGTCCTCGAGCATATCCAAGTCTAATCTTCTCATCAAGTCACTGAAAGGAGAATTGAAATTCAGCAATCTGTGTGGGGGGAGGCCCAGCTCGGCAGGTATAACGGCTTCACTTCCAAATGCCAGCATGTATGGAGATTCTCCTGTTGCTGCTCGTGGTGTAGTACGATAAGCCCACAGCACATAATGTAGCTCGTTAATCCAGTTTTCCTTCGCATCATCCAGTCATTTTTTCAAACCATTCAGTAGCGTTCTGTTCGTCACCTCAGTTTGTCCATTGCTCTGGGGATGGCCTGGTGCAGAGTGGGTTTTCAATATGTTTGACTGATGACAATATGCAGCGAACTCCTCGTTATCAAATTGAGTTCCATGGTCTGTGATGAATGCATGAGGAAGACCATATCTACAAATGATGTTCTTCCATATAAATTGACACACCTTGTCATATGTCATATCAATAAGGGGTTCACCTTCTACCCATTTAGTAAAATAATCCACAGCGACTACGAGGTACTTGAACCTTCCTTTGGTCGTTGGGAGTGGCCCGACCAAGTCTATTACCCACATGGAAAATGGCCAAGGGGAAGTAATGGGTGTTAGCAATGCTTGGGGAGCTCTTCGGATAGAGGAGAAGCGTTGACCTTTGTCACATTTTTTGGCATAGGCTATACAATCAGCCCTCATCGTCGGCCAATAATATCCCTGGGTCATTATTCTTTGCAAAAGCGTCCGACCTACTACATGAGCTCCACAGGACCCTTCATGGACCTCTTCAATCAAATCTTTCACTTCGGAGGGATGCACACATCTTTGCAGACCTGCTATAATTCCTCGTCTATATAAAATGCCATTAGTTATTACATAACGAGCAACTTTAAACTTCAGTTTCTTGGCCGCGAGCTTATCAGTTGGTAAAACCCCTTCTTCAAAATATGCCCTGATGGGATCCATCCAAGATGGTCCTAAATCAAGGGTAATAAATTTCATCATCAGATCTTCTTCGATGCTCCTGCTAGCCAAAATTTCTATTGGGATTGTTCTTCGTAGCTCGGTGCGTGTGGTTGAGGCTAACCGAACTAAAGCATCTGCTCTTGCATTTTCCAATCTTGGTGTTCTAATTAATTGCACAGCGTTAAAGCTCGATATAATCTCCATTGCTTTTGCATAATACTTGATCATTAATTCTCCCTTTGTTGCATACACTCCCAACATTTGATTTACGATCAACTGTGAGTCACTGAATACAATGACCTGCTCTGCCCCCATGGTTTTTGCTAAACTAAGACCTGCAATCATAGCTTCATATTCAGCCTTATTATTAGAAGCCTTGAATTGAAAGCGTAGAGCATACTCCACATCGATTTCATCCGGGATGTTTAAAACAATCCCTGCCCCACAGCCTGTACTGCAAGATGAGCCATCCACACACAGATTCCATATAGGTACTTCATCCTCAAATTTTTTATCGGATAGAGTTCCTCGGTGGAATATTTTTTGCTTCTTTATATCTTCCCCTAGCACTTCTTGTTGCTCTTCGACCATCTCCTCTTGCCCGTCTACCGATTTAAGTTGGTCGGGGTTTAAGTTTAATGATCCTGTAACATCCACAGGCTGGTCGGTATTCAGCTTTTGCTCCTCGGAGGTGTCAGGATAAGTGAATTCTGCGATAAAATCTTCTACTGCTTGCCCTTTAAGCGACGATCTAGGCTCATAAACTATATCATATTCACCAAGTTCTACTGCTCAGTACATCAATCTCCCTGATTTATCCGGTTTATCAGCTTGCCTCAACGGCATATCGGTATACACAACTATGGTATGAGCCTGAAAGTATGGCCTCATTCTTCTACTCGCTTCGATCAACGCTAGTGCCAACTTTTCCAGTCTTGGATATCTGATCTCTGCTCCTCGGAAGGCCTTGCTAGTGTAATAAATTGGTTTTTTCACTCCATCCTCCATTCTTATCAATGCCTAGCTAACTGCATTCTCCGAAACTGCCAGATACAAGTACAATCTTTATCCCATCACTGGCCTGGACAACAATGGAGGTGCTCCCAGGTATTTCTTCAACTCTTGAAAGGCCTTCTCGCATTCATCATTCCACTCGAAAGTCTTTCGGAGTGTTTTGAAGAATAGTAGACATCTATCAGTTGCTCGTGATACGAATCTATTAAGTGCTGCAACTTTCCCTGTGAGACTTTGCACTTCCTTCTTCGTCATTGGAGATCGTAGTCCCAATAGAGCCTTGATATTTTCAGGTTTTGCTTCAATTCCTCGTTGGTTGACAATATACCAGAGGAACATGCCTTCTCGTACTCCGAATATGCATTTGGTAGGGTTCAACTTCATTTGATATTTATCTAGTTGATCAAAGGTCTGGCCTAAGTCAATTAGATGATCAGCAGCTTTCTTGCTCTTCGTCAGCATATCGTCAACATAAACTTCCATGTTGTAACTGATTTTCTCTTCAAACACCTTGTTCATCAGCCTCTTATATGTTTCACCTGCATTTTTCAATCCAAAAGGCATAACATTATAACAATAAGTTCCCCTAGGGGTAATAAAAGAGGTATTCTCCCTGTCCTCAGGCTTCATCTTAATCTGATTGTAATCAGAGTAGGCATCCATAAAACTCAGCAATTCGTGCCCCGAGGTAGCATCCACCAGTTGATCGATTCGGGGCAGAGGAAAATGATCCTTTGGGCATGCCTTATTGAGATCGGTGAAGTCTACACACATCCTCCATTTGTTATTATTCTTCTTCACCATAACCACATTAGCTAGACAATCAGGATATTTGACATCCTCAATAAAATAGGCTTTTTGGAGCTTCTCTACTTCTTCTTGTATATCTTGGTTCTTTTCGGGGCTGAACACTCTTCTTCTTTGTTTTACTGGCTTGATTTCCTTGTTCACATTGAGCTCGTGACATAAGAAATTTGGGTCTATCCTTGGCATGTCTTCGTGGCTCCATGCAAAAGTTTGTTTTCTACTTTTTAGAAACGCTATCAGCTCTTATTTTATTGATACATCTAGTGAGGCACCAATTTGAGTTGTTCGTTCTGGATGCTCATCGTCCAAAACAATATTTTCAGTAGTCTCCATGACCTGACCCTTAACGAGCTGAGACTCATCTCTTGGGTCTAAAGTCTCAATCTCTGCATCTTCTATCTCATCAACCTGATAAGTAGTATTCTTCTTTTTGTATTCTTCACGATCTTCTTGCTCGGCAGACGAATAGTAGCATTCCCGAGATACTTTTTGGTCACCCTTCACAATTCCTACTCCAAAGTTGGTTGGAAACTTTAGGCATTGATGTACAGTAGATGGGACTGCTTCGAACTTCTTCAAACCTACCCTTCCCATGATGATATTGTAAGCTGATTGGACATTTTTATCCATCACGAAAAAGCGCACTCTTTCTGTTCGACAAGCAGGCCATGTACCGATGAACATATCCAACTTAATCGTCCCAAGTGGAAAAACTTTCTCGCCAGTAAAACCGAGGAGGGGCCGATGATATGGCTCCAACTGGGATAGCTTTAGGTTCAAACTATTAAAATATGGGTAGAACATCATACCTGTCGAGCTACAATTATCCACCAAGACTTGCGAAATCACTACTTCCTTCATCCTCATTTTGATCACCAATGGGTCATCATGAGAATATAGCACACCTGCGAGGTCATTCTTAGAGAAACCAATGACCAGTTTATCTTTGTTTACCTTCCTCGGGCGATCATCCTCAGCTAGATTTATCCTTTGAATATATGAACAATCTTGAGCCTCATTGAGGTAAGCTTTCCTCTCTGCAGTAAGGTCTCCACCTCATGCATCTCCACCAGTAATAACATTGCGATCAAATGATCCAAAACGGATAGAAAATACCTCACGTTCTGGTTGTTTTGGTCTTTTGGGGAGATCGGGGTCGTCTTGAACTTCATCCAGGTCTTCTTCATGATTTCTCTTCTTATCTTCTTTTGTTCGTCGAGGAGATCTAGACCTCTGCCTTGCTCGGTCGTTTCTTTTTCCACCATTTCGGCGATCCATATACTTGTTCAATCTTCCTCGCCTGATGAGCTCTTCAATTTCATTTTGGAGAGTTGTACAGTTTTTGGTCATATGACCATGATCCTTATGGAACTCGCAATATTTGGATTTATCCCTTTTGTTAGGATCTGTCTTCATTTTTTCAGGCCATTCTAACTCCTTGCTGTTCTTGATCTCTTTCAGAACATGGTTTATATCTACCTTCAAAGGAGTATAGTTTCCAAATTTCTTCAACTGTTCCAATGCTTGCTTTGCTTTTGACTGCTTGTTACCACCATTATTCTTCTGATCCTTCTTCTCAATCTTCTCGGCCTCAACTTTGGTCTCCTTAGTGTCCATGCTCTTCTTTGCAGCCATAGCTTCCTCGGCATTCATGATTTTAGCTGCTTTTGCCATTAATTCTGACGTGATCCTAGGTGGATCTTTGGCCAAAGTGTAGTACAATTTATTTGGCAATAGTCCACAGTAATTGTTGTCTTTTCCTCGTAATCAATAACTTCGAGCTTCTCGTTATTGAAACGAGTAATATAATCCCTGGTGCTCTCACCTGCTTTTTGTCTAACACTTAACAAGTGTGCTACTCGTTTAACTGGTTTTGCTCCAAACAGAAGTTTCCAATAAAGAGCTCGGCCAGTTGAAAGAAAGTTGCAATTTTTCCTCGAGGAAGATTTTTGTACCATATTTGAGCAGATCCAGTGAGAGTTCCTGAAAACGCCCTGCATCGCATCTCGTCTGGAATAGCATAGATATCGGCAGCAGGTTGGTATTGTTCTATATGAAGGATAGGGTCAATTTTTCCATCATATTTAGGAGTCACAACAGGTGCTTTGAACTTTGATGGTGTGGGAAAATCCACAATTGCTTGGATAAAAGGTGTCCCTTGGACAAAAGTTCTTTGTAGAGGATTTTTGGCCTTAGCCATTTCCCCTAGTCTATCCTCCAACCTCTGAATACATCCTTTCCATGCATCATTTCCCTCCTCGGGCCTGTTGGTCCGAGCAACTGATCGTGTTGAATTTGCCTCTTGGGATCTTTCACGATGAGCAGTTGGTCGGGATTGGGCAGAACCTTCCTTTAAATCAGAGGATCGTTGAGAGTTCCTCGACACCATCCTAGGGGGACTTTTATTCCTCCTAGGACCCAAACGATCAAAGGGAGAAACTCTACTCAATCTTTCAAGAGCACTGGTCCTTTCTGGAGATAGAGTGACATTTTGTTGAGTGTTTGTAGCTCGTACCGAGGAAGTCCTTCCAGGATGATAATAAGGATCACTGGATCTCTCAGTACGATATGAATCGGTGCGTCTAGAATGAGATTCTTTTGGGAGTGACGTTCGTCTAGTTCGTGAAGAAGGCAATCGGGTATTTCTCTGAATGCTTCGTTGCCCTGACTGGGCGGGTGCTCCACCCTGGATAGTTTGCATGAGTTGTCGCATGGTTTCTTGCATGGTGGTCTGGCCCTGAGCCAAATTAGCCATTATTCCATCCAGATCTTGGACACTTGGAGGAGTGGATGGATTTGGGGGGTTTCCAACGTTTCGATTACTGGATTCAGGATTATCAGCCATTGGTGATGAATTATTTTAGTGAAAAATGATAATTACAGTCGTTTCCCACAGACGACGCCAATTTGTTGATGTAAAAAAAATAGATTCAACCTAATTCTTTAATCACAGATAAATATAAACAAGACAAAAGATTTTTAAAGTGGTTCAGCCTCAAAAGAATGGCCTACGCCCACTGTTTATGTTATTGCTGACTATTTGCAGAATTCTCGATAATAGGTTTACCAAGGAATTCCCCCTCCTCCTAATGAGGAGGTTACACTGTATTTATAGCTTTGAGATGGTACAAATGAAAGAATAATACACAGCTGTCCAATAGGCATATGCGTCTGTGTGATAATAATGAGCATTTAATGCGCAGTCATCCTCTTGATTATCCGGATATGAATGCTCTGTACGAGATGCAGCTCGGACCGCCTAAGTAGCTCGGTATACATGAGTTGCTCGATACAGTAGAGTTCCTCAGAGAACACTTATTTCTCGGAGAGCCTGAGTTGGTCGGGGAGGTTGAGTTCCTCAGAGTCAATGTGTTATTCAAAAAATATTTGCGAGTGCCATGTAGATTGACACATGTCTCCACATAATTGGTCCACGTCAGCAGAATAAATTTGGTATCAACACTTATATTGAATATGGAACCCTACCACCCGATCCTAAAGAAGAAAAGAATCTTCGATATAAAGCAGCAATGTATGTATTGGACAAAGGAGTTTTATAAAAAAGGGGATCGACGATCTCCATATAGAACTGTGTTCATCCAATGGAGGTGGAAGATTTGATCAAAGTAGTTCATGAAGTATCTTGTGGAGCTCATTCAGCTGGAAGATCTTTGCTCCAACGCATCAACACTCAGGGATATTATTGGCCGACCATAAGAGCCGATTGTACAGCCTTTGCAAGAAAGTGTGGTAAGTGACAAATATTCTCTAGCGTTCATAAAATACTTAAATCTGCTTTAACACCAATAATGTCACCATGGTCGTTTGCTATATGGGGAATTTACGTGCTCGGCCCACTGACGACCACCAAAGGCAGGTTCAAATACTTAGTTGTTGTTATAGATTACTTCACCAAATGGGTGGCAGCAGAGCCATTGATTGATATGCCTTATCAGAAGGTGTATCAGTTCATCTGGAAGAATATCATCTGCCGATATGGTTTACCATATGCGTTCATCACAGATCATGGCACCCAGTTTGACAGCGAAGAGTTTGAAGCATACTGTGCCCAATCCAAAAGCTGCATTCTGCACGAGGTCATCCTTAAAGTAATGGTCAAACAGAAGTGACTAACAAAACTTTACAGAATGGACTGAAAGAGAGATTTGATTCTGCAAAGGGCAACTGGATTAACGAACTACACTCTATTCTTTGGGCATACAGAACAACGTCGAGAACGATAACTGGAGAAACATTATACATGCTCGTGTTTAGGACTGAAGCAATGGTACCATACGAGATCGTCCCCAGTTAGTGACTTGATGAGGAGGTTAGATCTCGACATGTTAGAGGAGGTATGTGAAGATGTAGCTCTAAGAAATATTGCCGACCAACATCGCACTGCTCTCTTTTATAATAAACGGGTCAGGCCGACTAACTTGAAAGAGGGTGATTATGTTCTTAAGAAAGTTATCCAGAAGAATAACAAGCTCGAGGCCATCTGGCATGGACCATACCGTATCTCATTTGTCATCCAACTAGGGACATATTGGATAGAAACTTTGGAGGGTGAAGAGTTCAAAAATCCTTAGAATACCGAGTATCTTCGGAAGTATTATCAGTAATTCAAAGGATGTCCATTATTGTATCTCTCTTGCTTTAATTTCAGTATCAATAAGAAGTTAATTTCAGTCTCCTCATTTTTTGTTTTTTTTTCGAAGTATAGTGATGATATGACATTCCCCCAAAACAAAGACAACTTCTGACCCAGTTAAAACAGGATTACAACCCTCAGTACTTGGTCGGCAATATGAAAAATAATAAGAAACAAGTCAAAATAGGAATATAAATCCTCAACACTTGGTCGGCAACAATAATTTACTTCATGTATGACTTCGTACAAACAAAATCATGAACAAGAGGTTGATTACTTCATGTATGATTTTGTATAAACAAGTCAAGAACAAGAAGTGTAAAACTTCGTATAAAACTAAAAAAGTTATAAAGAAGTTTTACTCGATTAAGTTAAATGTAGGAAGACATGTAAAAATTCTTAGATAATGGAATATAAGCATACATTCCTCATACACTTGGTCACCACTGATAATTAATGCTATATTTGGATCAAGATATTTAAGTTCATTAGTAGAATCAATGGCATAACAACTGGTAACTAATACTAAATTTGGATTGATATATTTTAAGTGTATTAGTAGAACCAATGACATTACAATCACAAGTTAACTGAATGATTAAAATAATCATAAGTTGACAAAAATAAGCACATTTTATTCATACACACTGTATTACATTCAAATGAATTACAAAATACAAGATAGTCATTCAACTGGACGTTGTCCCTCAGCTTTGGAAGATGATTGCAATTTTTCCATACCCGCAGGAGGATCATCCAGCGTATAAGAAGAATTGGTAAAGTTGAAATCCTGAAACATCCTTCTGTTGCTGCTACTCGGCCTGTTGGTTAGATGAGGAGGTCAAACTATTTCAAGTTCATCTTGTAACTCATAATCCCCTAAATATTTCGATATCAAGCATTGGGGAATTGACTCAACAGGAATCCAGCTGACATCCAACTTAAACGAAGGTTGTTGGCAGTGTAAGAAACTGGGATCATGCCAATACCAGAGTTTTCTATCTTAATTAACCTTTATCACAGTCAAGCAATTTGTCCAACCCCATTTATAACCTTTACGATGAGTTTGAGCAAGGTGATCATCTATAGGGCCCAAAGCTTCATTGTAACCATCCATCCATACCTCTCTAGGTTGTTTGTGAAATTGGAAAGTTAATCTTTCAACTTGATATTGAAGCTTCTTCAAAACTTCATCCTTCACCTTCAACTGAGAGGATTAATCGGCAAAGGCTTTGTCTTTAGCTTCCAATCATGTGGACAAATCGATAATAGCTTGACTCTTCGTCTTCAGTTGGGCAGCTTGATTAGCTAAAGATTTCTTGGTCCTAGTTTCTTCTACAGATGGTTGGCTAGCTCTTTGTTTAGAAGATGATGCAGGTTTAGATTTTGTCAATGCTTCAAGTTATTCCCTCAATTTGGCATTTTCTTTCTCCAGAAAAGAGGCACCTTCATCGATAACAGCAGCAGAAGACTATTTTAAGGCCCGAAGTTCATCACTCAGCCTATTATTTTCCTCTTCCATAAGTTTAGCAATCTCTCTGGCTTCATCAACTTCGCGTTTCAATAAGAACTCCTTCATGAATGCAGTGGCATATTTTTCTAGTTTCTCCTCAAAACCCCAACCTTCACTCAAGGCCTTATACCTGGCTTCGTAGTTGGCATGCAGAAGAGGATTGATTTCATTACGCTCTGTTTGAAAATATTCAATCATCAGAAAGTATGCAACATTATTGACCACAACTCGGTCAAGAAGAAACTTAAGATAAGTGTAGGCATCCTTGGCCTGATCGGAAGCATCTACGCCAAGCAAGTCTATTAACTCTTCAACAGTCAAGTCCAAATGATCGGCCTTAAACAGATTGTTGCAGCACTAAGTCGAAATCAGTGCAAGAAATTTGTTTCATCTCGGCCAAAAATTAGAAGGATAATGCAACAATTGATCAACAACAAAAGAAAATGGAAAGATAACAAGGCAATTGAAAAAAAAGTTCTTTTATTAATAAAAGATAATTATACAAGTACATCAGAAGAAAATAAAAAGGAAATCCAAAAAAGGTGGAAAATATAAGAGGCCAAGCAAGTCTACACCTTCTTTTTATCCTTCCCCACATCAGGGATCTCTTGCACAGTAGGAGGGATAACTGAAATATTTCCTTGGTCAATAAGAGGGGCAGTAGAGGCAACAGTTAAGTAAGATTCCCCTGAACCAGCTTCATCTGCAATCTCATCATCAAGGTTCGGTGGGGGACCTGGATAATGCCTGAGGAAGAGTTCAGAATCCTCATAATGTCGCCGACCAACATTCCTAGAAAAACAAATTTGGCATTCCCAACTTAAGCAGAAGTAGCAGAGATAGATTTATCCTAGCCTCTATTGAAGGAATCTTCCCTAACCTTCTTCCTCTTGGCGTTCTCAGCAGAAAGGTATGTGGTCAGCTTGGCTACTTGACCTTCAGCAGCCTTTCCTCTACGCTTAGCTTTAATAACAGCCAAGTTAGCCACAACCAAAGCATTATCAGCCTTTTGTCGATCTTCTTCAGCAGTTTTGAGTTTTTCCTCACATGCCTTTTTCTCAATTTCTAAATCATGTTGGGATTCTAGCAAAGACTGCCTCAAACCTTCAAAGGCTTCTTCTACTTCGCCCGAGGAAGAACGTAGTTGATCGTCCTTCTCCATCATTTGGTTATAGTCAACCAAGAACTGCAAGAAAAAGTCAAGTTAATACAAAACTAAAAAGGCATGAATAGAATTCGACCAATGTCAAAAAGTGAAAACTTATCGAGGCCAGGCTTTGAGAATCCCTTGCTGATAATTGAGATAGGAACATTGAAGCAACAGTAGCTCTGTGGTCAGGGATTGTGCCATACTTGATCAACTTCTTAGCCAAGATAAGACTAAAGGCTACAGATGATCTAGTAACAGGTGGAACCACGCTGATCAAACCTTGTTGATCAACATCAATAACTTTCACAACCTACTTATCAGCAGGACCCCTCCTTAATCTCTTCAAAGGGGATTCATCACCCTTTTCGACTGGGGGCTTTTTTCCAACATCATTCTTCTTCTTCTGGGCAGCAGTATCAACGGGTTTCTTGGCCCCAGTTTCATAGTCATCTTCCAAAAGGTTGGAGATTTTTCTCTTGCCTATACTGATGGCAAGTAGAAGAGTGGAGTCAAGAGAGGTGGAAGTACCGACTTCAACAACAACTCCAGCAGATTCACTAGCAGTGGAAGTAGATACTGGGTCTTTCTCCAAGTCAATTAAAATTGATGGAATGCTAACTGTTGGTCGGGATACGAAGGAAGTGATGGAGATCTTATATTCCAACAAAGTAGATGTTAATCGGGGGTGATCCTTTCATGTTCTTTGGTTGAGATCCACAAGAACTTGAGTTCTTCCAAATTAAATTCACCCATCTTGGGAGACTTTCTCTTACACTCCTCTGCAACAAAGCAACAAGCAATTATATTTAGTACACATCAGAAAAGAAACCTATCCTATTCCCTGATTGAGGGCATCTTGGGCCATGATAGGCTATTCAACCATCAAGGGGGGCATGTTTCCAATTTTTAACTACTAAAGCATGATTCCAATAATCTTTATTGGAGTCGGGCAGATTCAAGACTAAAGCTCTATTAGTAGCTCTGGTTTTCAAATAATATGTATTTTTCCCTGCAATGAACCATTTGTAACAGAACATAATCTCCGTAATCCCAATATGGGTCCCATAGAGTTCGTTCAATCTATTTGCACCATTAACAATTCTCCAGGTATTGGGAGCCACTCGTGCCGGGACAACATCAAAATATTAGCAAAAATGAAAAATAAAAGGGTTTGGGGGAATAGAAAAACCACACTCTTATATAAACAAAGTGGGAATCCAGTGACCTTCATCCAAGGAATATACATCTAAAGGGCCATGAGGGACTACTAATTCGACCCAAGATGGAATTTTATGATCAACCCTAAATTCTTCTAAAGGCTCGTCGTCAACTACATAAACCATGGTTCAAAAGACGGAAACGAGGAAAAATAAAGAAAAGAAATAATTCTTACAGAAGATTAAGGATTCATCAAGAACTATCAAAAAGAAAGGAGGAATGATGGCAAACGATCACACAAAAACTCAGAGAAATCTGCTACAGTTCGAAAATTTGGGGGTAAGGAAGAACTTGGAAAAGCTCCTGCATTTTATAGATTGCCTCAAAAACGGCGAAAGAAATGATTAAATGTACCAAGGATTAACATTCCAACAGCTTCATAAATCAAAAGGTTATAAATACTCATTTGCCCTTTGGCGGTTCGTTAAAATTCAAATTATTTGCAAAAATACCATTTTCAAACAGTGCCATTAAATTTTACAAGTGTGGGAGGTCGGTTGCCGACCAAGCATCATGAAAATACTCTGAGGTACTTCTAAAATCAAATGCTCCAAACTTTCACACAAGCGCCAAGCATGGAACATTGGGGGCTTTTGTTGATGCCAAAAATTATCCATCTACGTGGACTAATCTGAAGTGAACACGTGTCCACCTATGTGGCCAAAGTCCTAGTCAGCAAGAAGTAAATCTGCCGACCAATACATGGAATATCAACCAACATATGGAATGCCGACCAACATGATAGTGAACCATCATCATACCAAGGGTCATACTACACGTGGTTTATGCAACCAATCATCACAGTTATTATGTAAAGATGTAAATGCTTAATTATATAAAAGCATTCCATCCCTTGATATTTCAACCCTTGACCTCCAGGTCACTATAAATACATTGTATCCCTTTCATCAAATAATAGAATACCTAGTTTTCGGGATATTCTTATCTACTAGAATACCTAGTTTTCTGTAACCACAAACATCAATAAAATAATAGTGGACGTAGGCTTTCTTCCATAGCTTAACCACTTTAAAAATCTCTTTCTTTATGTACTATTACATATTTTATTTGTGATTAGAGAATTAGATCAATTCTAATTTTTTACATCAACAAGCAGTGACAATATAAAGCTAAAACATAAGTCTATTACATGCTAAAATATTACATGCCAAAACCTTAACCGAATAAACCATCAGTTGAAATAATATTCATACAAATAAAAAGAAATAAAAATAAATCGTCTAACTTACGCAACATGCCTGGAAATGAAACTAAACTTATCTAGAATGTGATGAAAGAATCGGCTATAACAATATCCTGCAACATCCACAAGTGTTGCGGCTCCAGGACCTGATAGAACGATCAAGCTTGGCGTCAGTGTGACTGGACACCTAAAATATTTTAAAAATAGATTTGATACAGAGCCCGCCCAAAAACCTATTAGAAAATATTTTGCAAGTAATTAAAATGCATCTTTAATTATGCTCATTCTTTTAGATTTTAAATTGGTGTCACACTCTCTGGAGGCATAACTCACCTCTCATCTAAAGTGCGCACCTAACGTTTAGGTTAACCGCCTAGTCATGCTACCCACCTACCTAGTCTCATACCCTTCTTAATTTTATATGCTATCTCATCACCGCGTATTTTACCGAATTAATTCCAATATCCATTAATAATTATAATTCTCAATTACAATTTAATATCAATAACTTTCACTAGTTATTAACCACTTCAATTAATAATTTTAATCTATTCATTTAAATCATTAACTTTCACGAGTTAATTAAACATTTTTCACGCTTAATGTTTAAGCCGTCCATATTTCTTCACATTAATATACACAATATTCACATCATAATAAACATAAAAAAAAATGTACATATATATCACGCACTATAAACGTATACTCAAAAATATACTTCCTCAATCCTTGAAAAAATTCGAGACGGAATCACCTACCGCACCCGAAAATTAAACGTATTGGAGGCGATTATAGTACTGAGCCAATGAGCATAATCATACCAACATTACCCCACTCGACTCCAACCTTATCAAGTGTGGCACTATGATCTAGGGTCGTTACTTAGCCTGCTTTTACTCTCCAGGGGAACGTCCACGTCTCGCAACCTCCATTAATAGCACTCACTAGAATGGTATGTTTAATTAATTATATCAATCACACAGATATAATAATACAATATATACTGTCTCTGTACCAGTATATATTTTCTTAAAATTTTGATTATATCATTCACACCGATATAATAATACATATATATACTGTCTCTATACTCGTATATATATTCTCAATATTTCATTTAACCGTGCTTATCACTAGTGGCACAAATAAATCATTTTCATAATATTGTTTACTCACAAAATTCCATATAGTCGTGCATATCACTCAGGTCACATATAAATCATTTTCACAATATTGTTCATAACCACAATTAATTAATTATTCACTAAATTAATTAATCAAATTCTCACAATATTGTTCATAACTATAATTAATTAATTAGTCACTAAATTAATTAATTAAATCTCACAATACATTTCTGGACACATATCACTCACCGCGCATCACTATATTTCCGATTTTTCATCCAAATTCTATTATTTATATTCGAATAAAATTCTTCCCATTTATTTTAAATTGCATCCTCGATAAATCTCAATAGTTTTAACCCATCACCTCAATCCATATTTTTTTTTTCCAGAAGTTCATAATTGTCCTTGGACACTTAATTCGATTCCCGAATTAACCATTTAATATTTTCGAAAAAAACAGCATCGCTATTTGTAATAGGGGGTCTGAACTGGTTCGGCTATGGGCTGAACCGGTTCGCCCCTGGAAATCTGTTCAAATTTTTTTCAAATCCGAATTTCACAAATTTCAACCTCAAACATGATCACCAACATAATTTATTTCAATATTAAGTACGTTTGATAAATTTTATATCAATGCGACTCATCACTGCACATAATCATCATCTAAACATGTAACTTTCACGGGGATAAATATCATCTCTACAAGTTATATCACACTTTCAATCACAAATTTTCTCTATATAAATCCAATTATATAAGAACTCATAATCCCAAAGTTTCATAATTAAAATTTTATCTAATCATTATATGTCAAAATCCATTTGCATAATCATTTCTCAAAAAATTCCAAAGTTGACATGTGAATCTCATCCCAAAAATAATTTTCTCAATTTTAATATGATAGAAATTGAAAGCATAATTATTTAGCACGACAATCACTTGCCTTAACCGTTCATAGTGTCTGAATTTTATGAAGAGGGCGATGAATCTCCTTCAATCCCTTCCCAAATTCTTCAATCCCTTTGTGTTCTTGAATTGTTCTTCACTTTATTACTTGAACCCTCGTAATTCCTCTCTAATTCTCCTCACTTTTTCTCTAACTCTTGGTAACTCTCAACTAAACCTTTAGAATATGAGAATGACCTTCCCTTTTCACCCAACCTTTCATTTTATAAGTCTTAATCCCAAAATTGACTTTTCACATGCCAATAAAATGGCCAAAATAGCTTTTAATTAATCCAAACTAGTTTAAAAAGCCCCAAAACCCAAACGTAGCCTCTGAGTACTTAAATTTGACTATTTTAACCCATTCTGAATCAACCGTACACTCGAAATCACCATCCGAGTCACTTAACAATATTTTCCCATCTCAACCCTCATTAGGGGTGTGCAAAAAAACCGACCGAACCGAAATCGGCGATTTTTTTTAGCCTGTTTCGGTTTGCGATTTAAGGATTTAAAAAAATGACAATGTCGGTTCGGTTGGCGGTTTAGACGAAGAAAAAAACGATTCGAATCGAACCGACATCAATATTTATATTAAAAAACCCTTAAATATCTTTTATTTTTATATCCGAAAACCATTAACCAACCTCCAAAACTGACCAAAATCAAAAACCAACGTAAAAAAAATCGACCAAAACTGAAAATCTATTAAAACCGAACCGAAACCGATCTGAACCGAAACCGATCTGAACCGAAACCGGCGGGTTTTTTCATCGTCGGTTCGGTCTCGGTCTGATTTTTTCCAAAACTGAACCGATCGGTTCGATTTGAATTGCGGTCCAAAACCGAACTGAACCGACCGTGCACACCCCTAACCCTCATAAATAAATTCCCAATTAAGATATTAATAATTATTATCGTGTTTACTCACTTACGACATAATTCAATTTTATTTACTATCACGCACTATTAAATAGAACATAATTAAATTTTATTTACCATCACACACTAGTAAATATAAGGTCACTTAAATATTAATTCATTTCACACCCAAATTAATATTTAATAACTTTTCATTATTTCTTGATTTAATTAAACCATGACTCACCAGCATAATTTAAATGTCCAGTTTAATATATATAATCCAATTCAATATATGTATAAAACTACGTGGTATTAAAGTGGTAAAGTGATATTTTTTTATAAGTAAGAGGAATTTAAGCCTAGAAAATAAAATTATGGGAGGTAAAGTGAAAATAAGAGCAAATTTAGAGGGGCCGAAGTGTAATTAACCCTAAAATTAACGTGTAATAATTTCACGAAAAATTTTCATACGCATGAGGCATAGACCTTATAAATATCCAACTTTTTAATTTTTGAATAACCCCCGACTTGTTTGAATAATGATGAGACCCAAAAATATCCTCCAAAACCTCCCCCAAAATGCATCAAGTGTTTGTACTGTGTGTGAACCCCACCCTAATTCAAAAACAGTTAATGCACTTTGAAAGATGTTGCAGTACTCAGACTTGTTTATGTCGAGTGTTAGACGTAAACTCTTTCTTCATCACTAATTGTGGGATGCCAACATTTACGTTTCTCAAGTACCAGCACGAAAGCCTGACATCATTTACAAAGTTTAAGCAATCAGTACCTTTTCGTATACTATTTTCCCTAATCTGGTACACGGTTGATAGTTTTCCCTTAAAACTAGGTCACTAATCTCACATTTGGAGATGCTTTAATAAGTCTTTCCAAGGAAAAAAAAACAGAGTCAACACATTCTTTCGGTGGCAGTTGTTGCTATCCTTCAATGGCATTGTTGTTCATGATGTGCAACAATTAGCATTACTGACTAGATGAAGCTTGCGGAGATGAGAAACGTGAGAAAATAAGTGAACAGTGTTCTAGGGTCTAAGACAAGCTTAGGGAAAGTAGGGTGGAAGGCTCACCGGGAGTAGCACGCTCTCATTCTAGAGAGACTTATGTTGTCAATTGCCATAGCATAAGCAAACTGATTTTATGCATACCTCCACTTCAACAGACTTCACTAGGATTTTTTTCCAGTGGTACATGTTATATCTACTATTTATAAATAACAATTGTACAGAATTATGAATTATTAATATAATTACAGAATTAAAATAGAATTACAGAAATGAAACACTTACTTGAATTTGCAGAAATAATATAAGAATAAAAGAAATAATTCGAGCCCTGTTAGGAACAGTCTCCTTAAGACAATTTATTCCCTCCAATGTGCTCCGAGGTTGATGAATATTGTCTCCCAAGATAGAACGAATTTTCCAATTAATTATGTAGCACGACAATAATTAATTACAACGAACTCAAATTATGTGTCTCATACTCAACAACAATGCAACAGATGCTATGCAGAAAAAGAATTTTCTGAAACGGATATGGCAGGAATTTTCTTGAAGAAATATGACAGCAATTCTGAAGGAGGAAAATTTTTCATTATTTAAAAACGGAGGGAGGCATCTGTATTTATAGCAAAGTAGGTGACGGTTGACAAATAACTATCAAAAACAGTTAAACGAATTAACTGTTGGCATTAATTAATTAATTAATTTCGTAATTAATTAATAATTAAAGACCAGAAAGTTAAATAAATTCGGCCCAAAAATGTAGGAGATTTTTATAAGCCCAAGCCCGAGCCCGAGCCGAACCGGCCGGACGCGCACGCGCGTGTGGAGTTTTGACCGAAAGTCAACCTGTGCATAGCTTAGGTCATCTCCCCTTCAAAGAGTTGGGATACCCCAAGGCATCCAAGTCTTAGTCCATACTTGGGGTGTTATTAACTCATCAAATTTCCACTACTGTTCCAATGTGGGACAAGAGTTAAAACACACCCAATTCATTAACTTTCATTGCTTTGTGAGTCACTTTGGGGACATATTTATCATTCATAACTTATTGAAATTGGACATATGAATATACTACGTTAATCTCCTTGCGGAGGTGAACGCGTTCGTATATGGTCCCACGATTTTCGTAGTTTGGGTCCCACCTAAATTTGAGCTCAAAGTTGCTCAAAATTCTGTCCAGAAAATTCTGGACAGCTTTCTAAAACCCAATTCAAGTCCAATTTTCCAACAATCCCCCACATGAATGATATATCGCTATAAATAAAACAAAACAGATGCTAATGCAGATGCAGACACAAGTTGAGTAAAACTGAAGACTTATTGCATCGGGAGATGTAGCCTAGTGCCCTTGAACTTTCCTTAGTGATATACTATCAGATTTACTTGATTAATCAGTAGACTTCACGTCCTTGAACCGTCAACCGTTTTTGTAAACCTAGACAACAGTATTCACGCAACAATTCTTCAACACAATTGGTTCTCACGTTTGTGTTCATTTTGGCCATGAACACCACTTGGTTCCGTGAGTATTTTAGAGAATATGCCTTTCATTATTCTCATAGAAGTGGCCCCCTTCTTACTCACGTTGGTGACTTCCATAAAGAGTATCCTGCAATACCCCACTTAGACGTACTAAGATATAGATGTCATTAAAAACATAACTTATCCTAATTTCGATGCAGATGTGCACTGTCTCATCTTTGGAATGGATAGGATTAAATATCCTCCAGTGCTTACTGAATACAACGTAGTTCGGTTTGCCCATTGAACCTAGATCTTGGGATCTCCAGCCAGCTAGGTTGGGTTGCCACTATATTGATTCTTATTTATTTATAGGCTTTAAACCCATTCCTCTCGATGATCTTTCAACTTGCTCTCGGTTTAAACCTTTCGTTAGTGGATCCGATATATTATCTTTTGACTTTACATAGTCAATTGAGATAATTCCGTTTGAGAGAAGTTGCCTAACGGTATTGTGTCGACGACGAATATGTCGTGACTTTCCGTTATACATGTGATTTTGTGCCCTTCCAATCGCTGATTGGCTATCGCAATGTATACATATTGCGGGCACAGGTTTAGACCAATTTGGAACATCCTCTAAGAAATTTCGAAGCCATTCAGCTTCTTCTCCAGCTTTGTCTAGTGCAATGAATTCAAATTCCATTGTCGATCTAGCAATGCACGTTTGTTTTGAGGATTTCCAAGATACGGCTGCACCTCCGAGGGTAAACACATACCCACTCGTAGACTTAGAGTCTTTTGTATCGGATATCCAATTTGCATCGCAATGTCCTTCAAGAACAGTTGGATATTTTGAGTAGTGCAATCCATAGTTTTGAGTATATTTTAAATAACCCAAAACTCTCAATATTGCTTTCCAGTGATCTCTTCCTGGATTACTCGTAAATCGACTTAGCTTACTTATTGAGTATGCTATGTCCGGTCGCGTACAGTTCATGATATACATTAAACTCTCGATAATACGAGAATATTCTAGTTGAGATATGCTTTCACCATTATTTCTTGCTAGATGTAAATTTACATCTACAGGTGTCTTGGTAGGACTAATATCATACTTCTTGAATTTTTCAAGTACTTTCTCTATGTAATGAGATTGGGATAATATAAGTCCATCCGATGTTCTAGAAATTTTAATTCCTAATATAACATCGGCGATTCCCAAATCTTTCATGTCAAATCTACTACTCAACATTTGTTTTGTAGTTTTGACAATTTCCAAGTTACTACCCATGATAAGCATATCATCAACATAGAGGCATACAATGACATATCCATTTTGAATGTATTTAAAGTAAACACATTTATCGCATTCATTAATTTTGAAACCATTTGATAACATTGCATTATCAAATTTTCCATGCCATTGTTTAGGTGCTTGTTTTAATCCATATAGTGATTTAACAAGCTTACATACTTTTCCTTCTTGTCCGGGAGCTTTGAACCCTTCAGGTTGCTCCATATAAATTTCCTCATTTAGTTCACCGTTTAAGAAAGCAGTTTTTACATCCATTTGATGTATTTCAAGTCCATTAATAGCAGCTATTGCTATTAACATCCGAATGGACGTTATTCTTGTTACCGGTGAATATGTGTCGAAGTAATCCAACCCTTCCCTTTGCCTATAGCGTTTAGCTACAAGTCTAGCTTTATATTTATCAATTGATCCATCGGCCTTCAATTTCTTTTTGAAGATCCATTTATAACCTAACGGTTTTAAACCTGGTGGAAGATCCACTAGTTCCCATGTATGATTTTGTAATATGGATTCAATTTCACTATTAATTGCTTCTTTCCAATTGGAAGCATCGGGTAAGGATATAGCTTCTTTATACGATTGAGGTTCATTTTCTAACAAATATGTTAGAAAATCTGGACCAAAAGAAGTCGAGGTTTTTGTTCTTTTACTACGTCTTGGTTCATCCTCTATTGATTCAATAGGTTGATGAGTACCACTTGTAGTAGCTTGATTTGTCCTTTTAGAAGGACCAGATTCTCGGGTCATGTTATACGGGAATTCATTTTCAAAAAATAAAGCATCCCTCGATTCAATAACCGTATTTACATGAATATCCGAAATCTCAGATTTACAAACTAGAAATCGATATGCACTGCTATTAGTAGCATAACCGATGAATACACAATCCACGGTTTTTGACCCTATTCTTACCTTTTTTAGGTTTAGGAACCATCACTCTGGCTAAGCACCCCCACACTCGTAAATATTTATAGGAAGGTCTTCGACCTTTCCATAATTCATAAGGTGTCTTATGAGTCTTTTTGTGAGATACTTTATTGAGAATGTAATTAGCAGAAAGTAAGGCTTCCCCCCACAAATTTTGTGGAGCTCCTGAACTGAATAACATTGAGTTCATCATTTCTTTCAAAATACGATTTTTGCGTTCAGCAACACCATTCGATTGAGGAGAATAAGGAGCTGTTGTTTGATGAATAATCCCATTTTCAGAACAAAATTCCTCAAATGGATATTCATATTCACCTCCTCTATCACTTCTAATAGCCTTTATCGTTTTGCTTAATTGATTCTCAATTTCATTCTTATATTGTTTAAATGCATTAATAGCCTCATCTTTACTGTGTAACAAATATACATAGCAATATTTTGTGCAATCGTCAATAAAAGTAATAAAATACTTTTTTCCACCTCTAGTTTGAACAAATTTTAAATCACAAATATCGGTGTGAATTAAATCTAAAGGTTCAGTTATCCTTTCAATAGAATAGAAAGGTAATATTGCTAATTTAGATTCCACACAAATTTCACATTTATGATTTTTATCAATATTAAATTTTGACAAAAATTCCAAGTTAATTAATCTACGCAATGTATCAAAATTAACATGTCCTAATCTAGCAGGCCAAATATTAGATGACTCAATCAAGTAAGAAAAACTAGCAATTTCATTCATTGAAACAAATGTTTTGGGGGTTACAGTAAGAACATTAAGTTTAAAGAGCCCCTCATTTAGGTAGCCCTTTCCTACATACATGTCATTTTTAGACAACACAAAGCAATCAGACACAAACACAAGCTTGAAACCATTTTTAGTCAGGAGAGATCCAGAAATCAGATTCTTTCGGATATCAGGCACGTGAAGGACATTGTTGAGAGTAAGTTCCTTTCCAAAAGTCATTTTCAGAGTTATCTTTCCTTGTCCCACCACCTTCGAAGTGGAAGAATTTCCCATAAAGAGATTTTCTTCATTTTCCAAAGGCTTATAGGTGGTGAACATCCATTTGTTTGCACAAATGTGTCGTGTGGCTCCAGTATCCACCCACCATTCCTTGGTATTTCCAACCAAGTTACATTCAGAGACCACGGCAGAAAGATTCATATCCGCCAAATCATTGACGATATTCACACCCTCAGTTACATTTTATTGAGGGTTGTTTCGATTTTGCTTCTTCGGCTTACGACACTCGCTTGAGCGGTGTCCAGGTTTACCACAATTGTAGCATTTGCCTTTGAACTTTTTCTTGTTATGTTTGGAAGTGTCTTCCCCATCATACTTTCGTTTGTTTTTCTTAGGACCTTCAACAACATGGACCTTCGTTTCCATCGGATTCTTCCCACTTTTCTTTTGAGACTCACGGTTGTCTTCTTCGATTCTAGCCTGACCACCAACTCCTCCACATTCATCTCCTTACGCTTGTGCTTGAGATAGTTTTTGAACAAAGTCCAAGATGGTGGCAACTTTTCAACAATTGCAGCAACTTGAAAAGTTTCACTAATTGACATTCCTTCAGCATGAATGTCGTGGAGGATCACTTGGAATTCTTGCACTTGCGAGATCACTGATTTAGAATCAACCATTTTGAAGTCCAGAAAACACCCGGCGATAAATTTCTTCATCCCAGCATCTTTAGTTTTGTTTTTCTTTTCCAAAGAATTCCATAATTCCTTGGATGTTTTGATCGTGCAATAGACATGGTACAAAGTCTTGTCCAAGTAGGCCAGAATATAATTCCGGCATAGGTAGTCCGAATGCTTCCAAGCATCGACAGCAGCAGCCTTTTCAGCGTCATTTCCCTCTTGAATAGAGAGGCAATCTTCATATACAAACCTGCCCAGTTGGCAGGTAGTGAGATAGAAGTACATTTGTCCTTGCCAACGTTTGAAGTCAGCCCCAATGAACTTTTTCGATTTTTCCCCGTGTGGCATAGATACGGGTGCAGTCACAATTGTGTTGGTGACAATCAGTTTCGTAGGAGTAGTGTTCGTACTTTGTGATTCCATTTCTGTTACAAAAACAGAATTTTTATCAATGATAAAATTCATATATAATGAATTAATCAAAACAGAATACAAAATTCTGTACACCAATTTCCTCCAAATATAATTTACAATAAATGAATTCCAAAAGAATCCCAAATAATAATTCAGAATTAAACAATAATTTAAACAGAATTCCGTACAAAACAGAATTAAACTATAAAATCTGTATCTCACTAATTTTTAATAATAAAAAGAATTCCGTACAAAACAGAATTATAATTTTATGATTAAAATTTTTACATAAACAGATTTTCAGAAAATTCACAAATAAAATTTTATTTTCTAAAACAGAATATAAATACAGTATAGAAATTAATTTCTGTACCAAAACTGTTTTACTAATTTCTGCAATAAAGTAATAAATTAATTCAATTTTTCTGTCAAAACAGATTTATTTTCAACAAGTAAATTTCTGTAAAAAAAAAAAATTTGTACACTACAAAACAGTAGAAGTTGTTAAATTGTCTTAAGATTGTTATGTCTACTATTTATAAATAACAATTGTACAGAATTATGAATTATTAATATAATTACAGAATTAAAACAGAATTACAGAAATGAAACACTTACTTGAATTTGCAGAAATAATATAAGAATAAAAGAAATAATCCGAGCCCTGTTAAGAACAGTCTCAAGACAATTTATTCCCTCCAATGTGCTCCGAGGTTGATGAATATTATCTCCCAAGATAGAACGGATTTTCCAATTAATTATGTAGCACGACAATAATTAATTACAACGAACTCAAATTCTATGTCTCATACTCAACAACAATGCAACAAATGCTATGCAGAAAAAGAATTTTCTGAAACAGATATGATAGGAATTTTCTGGAAGAAATATGACAGCAATTCTGGAGGAGGAAAATTTTTCATTATTTAAAAACGGAGGGAGGCATCTGTATTTATAGCAAAGTAGGTGACGATTGACAAATAACTATCAAAAACAGTTAAACAAATTAACTGTTGGCAATAACTGTCAATAGTTTATTAATTAATTAATTAATTTCGTAATTAATTAATAATTAAAGACCAAAAAGTTAAATAAATTCGGCCCAAAAATGTAGAAGATTTTTATAAGCCCAAGCCCGAACCGAGCCAAGCCCGCCGAACGCACGCGCGCGCGTGGACTTTTGACCGAAAGTCAACCCGTGCATAGCTTAGGTCATCTCCCCTTCAAAGAGTTGGGATACTCCAAGGCATCCAAGCCTTAATCCATACTTGGGGTGTTATTAACTCATCAAACTTTCACTACTCTTCCAATGTGGGACGAGAGTTAAAACACACCTAATTCATTAACTTTCATTGCTTTGTGAGTTACTTTGAGGACATATTTATCATTCATAACTTATTGAAATTGGACATATGAATATACTTACGTTAATCTCCTTGCGGAGGTGAACGCGTTCGTATATGGTTCCACGATTTTCGTAGTGTGGGTGGTCCCACCTAAATTTGAGCTCAAAGTTGCTCAAAATTCTGTCCAGAAAATTTTGGACAGCTTTCTAAAACCCAATTCAAATCCAATTTTCCAACAGTGCAATATTCTAAGGCTCTTAATTTTCGGGAAAAAAAATAAACAAAAAAGGAAAAACTGAAAAATTAAAGATGCAGTAACAAAAAACTGTATGCATGTAATAATGAGCTCTAGCTTACATTACATGTCCCGCGCCTTTTACAAAGGCGGGCAAGGTTCAAATCTCGGTAGAGGGTCCCCATTATGCAACTCGTGTTCTTTCTTCATAAATAAAAGTGACTTTTGTTGGGATTTATTCCCATCTAGATTTACTTTTCAAAAACTCTACATGAACAGGCAACGCCACTCTTGGACTTGTTCCCGTTCCCTCTAGTGTTTATGCTTTAATATACAGTTTCATAACTAAGGAATAGTACACACAAGAAGCGGAACAAAAATACACAGTTATAACGCCAACCTGACATGAAACTCTCCCCCACTCGCTTTGTTTTCTCTCTTTTTCTTCTGGGGTGGGGAGGCTTTGTGGGGAAGGGTATAACAAATCAATTACACCACGTTACAGAGTTTAAAATTATTCTTTCAAAGGTTACCTTACCTGTACAAAGGGATATCAATGTCTGGACTTAAGCTATCAACTAGCCAATACATTAAACTCTGCCCCACCACCACCATCACACACAGCCCAGCCCAGCCCCTCAACATCCCCCCCCCCCACCCACCCACACACCCCCTCCCAAGCGAAAACTTTGGAGGCCGAAAGCTAAACAGCCCTAAACCGACCAATCACGTATTAGTTGTGTTGGTTCCCGAAACCCCACCACCGTCTCTTAATCCCTGAAGGCACACATGCAGTGTCCTTTGCACACTATCAGCAACTATTCTCAACCTTCCTTGATTACCCTCTGCAGGAGAACAACCACTCATCTCCACAGTTCGTACCACCCTCTGCTTACACTTCTCCCAATCATCGGGCCTCAGCCAGCAGGCTCGTCCCCCATGGCTTCCCTCCATTCCCATAAAAGACACGCTCGAGTTTTCACCAAATGAATACCTCAACCTCACAGAAACACAGTAGGGCAACCAAGCGGCCCCACCAGCTGCGTTTATGTGAGGTATGTGAGCAGGATCAAGAACAACGGTCAACCCAAAGTCAACCGAGTTATGAGGACGGTCGTAATGTATGTTGCTCTTGGATGCGGACGAGCGCTCGAAGTTACCGTCCATATTTAATCCAGAATGGTTTTCGAGGCATAATTCGATGCGGGACTTTTGTGCGGGGGCGATATCCCCACCACCCTGTGACTGAGCTAACCCTTTCTTCCACGCTATAAGTTTTAAGAACTCTCTTAGAACAGAAATGGGTAAGGTGAGGAGAGTGATGAATGAGGCGACGCGAGAAGCATCGTAGGGCTCTGATGCTACACGGCGGCTGAAGTAGTCGCATATTTCCCCGATTTCAGATTGAGTTAGTTCCTCTTGAGCAATGGTCGGGTTTTGCTGTTGGTGTTGCTGTGAATGATGAAACCGTTTCACACTGAGAACTTGGAGGAGGAGTTGAACTCTGTGCACACTAACAGCAAATACGTATCCCCTGCATAAAGATATTTTATTAAAATCAAGATGAGTTTGAGATAAAAAATAAATAAATAAATAAAATATAGCATGTCGAGCATTGCATTACACTAGAGGTGGGGGAAGCTGCTGAACTATGCAACATTTGCAAGAAACCCGCATATACTATTTTTAATGAAAACAACTATACATTTGTTGATGACCCCATTCCGAAGAATTTTTAGCACATAATCAATGGCCAAAATTAAAACTTGCTAGAATGTCTCGAACTCGATTCATTGATTTTAAAGTGGGACCTTATTTCGGGACATAGGGAGTATAAAGAGGAATAAAAAGAAAGTGAAGTAAGAATTAAATCTTTGGACATCCCATTATAACACAAGCGACATTTTCTCCCCTCATTCATTATGGTTTATCTAAAGGTTGTCTATTTTCTACAACATTTTCCATTAAAGCCTTAAAAGCTACAAACAATAGTATCTTCATATGAAGATAATGGGATCCTCCAATACTCCTAGAAACACGATTGTTGGAGAGTAAATATATAAATAATAAATAAATGGTTAAAAGCATGTCAAGCATTCACAGATAGCTTTTAACATGGAACATAAAGTGACTACAGAAAGGCAGGGAGATAAGAGTGCTGTAGTAATATATGCACTACTAGTATATTTTCTTTATCCCAAATCAGGTCACCAGTGGGTTGTGTTAGGTAGCTGACAGCCACCGTAAAACTTTGTCAAATTTTTATGAATCGGTTGAAGTCAACATTTGAAGAAAATTTTGAACTTTCATGTTCAACCTTCACGTCACAAAAGCGACATGACATGAGTTAGTTTTCCTTCTCTCGGTTTCCTGATTGCTCTGATTGCTATGATGACCTCTCTTAGAACCAAATCTCCCACTCGGAATTCTTTCTGGCAGACCTTGTTGAAGTAGGCAGATAATTTATGCTTGTACGCTGCCATTCTTATTAACGTTGGTTCTCTTTTCACCTCAAACCTTGGGCCTTTTCATTTGCTGCAACTTCAAAAGGAGCCACCATTTGAATAAGGACTTCAACCTCTGCCTCAGTTCAAAAAAATAGGGATAAATGTTTCCTCATGAGGGACCGTAGATTGTGGTTCTGTAGGCCAATAAGATGTTAGGAAATTCCTCAACCCATTGGCATATTCCAACCTCTTCTTTAAGCTTGCGAAGATGGTTTGGTTGGTGTCTTAGTGACCACCACTTGTTCATTCATATGAGGATGCCCAAGTAATAAATAATGGTCACTGATGATGTAATTTGAACAGAATTCTGTTGCATGAGACGATGATTCTAAGCAAACCAAAGTTACTTGTCTTCCTCTGTGTGTAGGAGGATAGTGTGACTGGGGCTGGTAAGATACTGATGTGGGTGAGGCGTGACCCACTTCAATGAACTCTGCCTTGAAAACCTTCCGTTGCTTACTCGAAAAGATGCAGAATGGGACTAATGTAGAGGGGTGCTTACTCATTTGTCCAAATAAATGAGCGAGTGGGTCCATATGGTGAGGGGGGCCTCATCACAAGCAGCCCCCCTCTAAAGAGTACTCTCGCCAAGACAAAAGAGGACTTAATTGGACGAGGAGGCCCACCATAAGGAGCTCCTCGTCCCCAAAGCTTGAACAACCTCCTCGCCCCAAGATGCTCAAAAATCACATAAAGGAAGTTTGGCCGAGGAGGCCCACTATGAGGAGCTCCTCGCCCCCAAAAGTCCAAAGAACACATAAATGAGGTATGGGCCAAGAAACCCACCACGAGGAGCCCCTCGTGGTCAAAGCCTAGAACATAGAGGAAATGAATGAAAAACAAGGAGGGACCTTATCAAGCAGCTTCTCATCCTACACTCGAGCAACAAGACCCCAGTTGATATAACACGGAAATGGGAGAAGGGTGAAAAGGACTATCCAGAAGGATCCCTCTACTCCCAAAAGAGTTACTTAAAAGAACTAGTGGACGAGGAGGTCCACCTAGAGTGACCTCCTCCCCAAGACTTGTTAATCAGAAATATATTAAAAGTACTGATATTTTACTTTCTTGTACAGGTACCCTAGTTGAACAAGCAAGGCTCAAAAAGTCAAGTTGGGATCTCTTGGGAGTTTTGGCTTGGTGGTTGAGGAACAAGGTTTGTTGAGCAAGCTCAACCACTTAGCACTTTAAGATTGAGAGAATACTAGTAGAAAGACCCTAAGGATCACCTGGTCCTTGCACAGTCACACGCAGTCATAATCAAAGTAAGCAGCCAAGAGGTTGCTTGCAAGAAATGAACAGTTTATAAAATAATTTTAGATAAAGGGGGTCCTCAAGACCCCACTAAAGTTTCATTTATTTTAGAGAAGGAGGTCCTTGAGACCTCCCCTCAAGTTCATAAAAGATTTTAGAGGGGGGCCTTGAGACCCGCTTCAAGTTTACAAAGATTTTAGAGGAGGTGGTCCTTAAGACCCCTTTCAAGTTTACAAAGTTTGTACAACAAGTTACCATTTCAAAAGATATTTACCAAATCAGATATTGTCATTCATCACAGACATATTTGCTTTTTGACTTTGGTTTACACCAAGTGGCACCTGTCAGAGGGGACAAGCGGCTGTACACAGACAGGGACAAATGGTACATTGCAGACCTTGTCCCTCACCAACTCCCTCAGTTTTGACGCCCAAAAGTGCCAAATCGGCCCTAGTGCCCAAGTATAAATGAGACCCCTGGGCAAGGTCAACTCACAATCAGAAACTCAAGCCATACCATTACTCTGTGAAAATCACAACAGACCACCTAGTATTCTCTCCCTGCTCTCTCTCTCTAAGTGTTGAGTGTTTGTTTCTTCACTCCCACACTGACAGTCATTATTCTCAGGAGATGCTTCTGAGAAAAGTTACTATTATTGTTGTGAAGTTCATCTTCTTGTAGGCAATGTTTTAAAAGGCGTGGTGAGGCTCGCCTCGAGGCTCCGCTTCAAGGCAAGGCGGGAAGAAGCAGCCTTGAGGCTTACGCCTTTGGATATATGGTTGAGGCTTATGCCTCATAAGGCTGAGGCTTGCGTCTTGGTGCGTTCCCCCATGAGGCGGTTGAAGCTTACACCTCACTCATTGTATGGTCAAAGTTGGTCAAATGTTAAAAAAAAAGTCGCGTGAAAAAAACAACAGGGGACTAAATTTATTTAGTGTATGACCTAAACCTATCGCACCACATAAACATCCCTCACTCTTTTGCAAGTCCTAACCGGAGACCAAATTTCTTTCTTCCACCGGAGACCAAATTTCTTTCTTCCACCGGAGATCAAATTTCCTTCTTCCGACCTCAATCAACTGGTAATTTATCTTCCTTCTTCCTTTTCAGCATTTAAAACTTCTTATTGATCTCTTTATTTTTTTCGTGTTTTTCTTAGTTTTTGAAAGTCGGGGACTTTTTTTCTTTAATTCCATGGATGATCCTTTAAGCAATGGGGATGGGGATGAAGCATATTATCCATTTTCTCGGCCATTGGATACCAAAGATTTACTACTTATTATATAGTGATGATTTGATGATCCATTGCTAGATACATTGCATTTGGTTATGGTTTGGTGATGGTGATGATGATGATGACTATCTTGTCCTTGAGGAATATGATTTTAATTATGAGTTTCTTTTGTCTTAACGGTAGAATATGTATTATGATGATGATATGATGGTGTCATTGTTTATATTGTGTTATGGGATCAACTTTACAAATTTTATTTTCATGATAGATTTGATACATACTCTGTTCCGCATATAATTATTATTTTTATATCATTCTTAGTGATTTTTTGGAAAACATTGAGGTTTACGCCTCGGTCCGCCTCGAGTCTTACGCCTCGCCTCACAAAGACAAAACGCCTCAACTCCGCCTCTCGCCTTTTAAAACATTGCTTGCAGGGACTAGTTATAGCCTTGGTTCCATTTTTACCAAAAGTCGAAGGTTTTACCAGGTAATGCTCTTGAAAACCTTGAAGGCAGAGGTCATTGAAGTGGGTCACGCCTCACCCGTTTCAGTATCTTACCAGACCCCCGTCACACTACCCTCCTACACTGTGATTGTAGCTAGCGGCTCCGCCTCAGCCCACTTTGTAAAGTGGTTTACGGCCATTATGCAAATATATTTTGGCTTTTACTGAGGGGGAGGGTTTACCCAAGTCTACCCCCATTGTGCAAATGGTCATGGACTTAAATGGGAGTATCTTCTTTGTTGGTTGCTTTGGAATGTTTGCAAAATTCTGACACTTCACACGGAAGAACCAGAGCTTTGGGGAAGTATACCCTCATTATGCAAATGGTCATGGACATAACATGGGAGTATCTTCTTTGTTGGTTGCTTTAGAATGTTGGCAAACCTCTAACACTTGTCACACCGCTGAACTAGAGCTTTGGCTTCTTTTTCCAAAGATGGTCAGAAGTAGCCTTGCCTCAAGACTAAATAGGTTAATGTCCTTAGGGTCAGTGAGGGTACCACAATGCTTTCATGGATGTCAAGGAGATGGTTTGCTTCCTCGGGTCCTAAACACCTTTGTAGAGAAAAGCTAAAGCAACGTTTAAACAGAACTCCTTGGCTGAGGTAGTACCACGATGCCAGACTTTAGGTGTTTAGCCCTTTTTCGGGTAGTTGACCATTGCTAAGTAAATCTCCTATCTGCATTGTCCAGTCTAGAAGTTAGCCCTTTTTGAGTGCGCAGCAATCCACATAAGCTGCAGCTGCACACCTGTAGGAAGGAACAAGACTGGCGCCCCTGTAGTAGGATACCTAAAAGGTTTTTGAAAATATTTTATAGCAAGGGCTAGAACGCAAAACATTTGAAAATATTTAGCAAATGTACTTAAATGCACGAAATTAAAATGCAAATGCTCTTTATATTTAAATTAGTGTCGCACACTCCCTTGAGTACACCTCACCCCTTTACTAATGTGCACGCCTATCGAAACTATAAATGGCCCATCTAGCTAACCCTCCGTAACTAGTCTTGTCTCATATATCTCACTATTTCCCACTATCCCAACTCGAGTGAGTATCGTATGCATTTTATGGGTTATTAATCACATTAACCTATTTAAATCATTTCCTATTTAATGCCATATAACATTCTCACGAGTTATATCCTTTATACCATTCACATCATGTATACGAGTTATAAGTTATATTTCACACTAACTTATTTACATCCATATCCAACTTGATACCATATAACCATTTCACAAGTTATATTATTTATACATTTCACACCATGTATACATATTCGTATATAATTCTGCACTATATATACGGATCCATAACTCAACATTCATACTAACTTATTTAAGTTATTTCTCATTTAATTCCATATAACCGTTTCACAAGTTATATCATTTATATATTTCACACCATGTATATATATAAATTCCGTATATAATTTTGCACTATATATACGCAACATATCTCAACATTCACACATGTCGGATATACAATGCTATCACCGAACGCATAGGAGGCGGCTATAGTTCCAGCCGAAAGTGTTCGCTCCATACCATAACGGTCCCACCCCTCTAAGTCATAGACGCTATGGCCTGGGGAATATACTCACCCTGCATTCGCTAGCCATCGCGCAACCTCCTATAATAGCATTAATAGTGGTATGGTTTTACTATATATATTATTCACACAAATATATATATATATAAATCATATATGTACTACACATCGATATATATATAGGAATCCAGGATAATGGAGTATTATGCTCATACCCAATCCTAAAACATTTGAGTATACGGTCCGATTTCATGTTAATTACTTGAACATTAATTAATTCCCATTATCGTGGCGTAACCCCTTTCAAGTATACCCAGACTTTCTATCTCTCGGTCCGAAATTCAATATTCCCAATTCAATGTTCAATTTCATCCAATTAAGTTTCCCCCACTTAATTAACAAGGTTTCAATCACTCAATCATAAACCTTAACCTCTCCAATTTAATTAATCCTCTAATTAATCCAAGGGTAATTAGTCACACCTATCAAGGCAATCTCCAACGGAATAACTAAAACATATTTCTTAAAATTTGCCCCACGAATCTGCCAAGATTTTTAAAAAGCCATTTTGAGGCATTCTGGAGCCATTTTTGGAGAAAAGGTATCAGAGAACAAAAGTTAGAAAACGCGATTTTCTACATGGCAATGCAGACAGAATCGCCATTAGAGCAGTAAATACCTCAATTTTGTACAGATTTCTTCATCAAAACTTTTCAAGACTTGTCCTAAATCCATTCTTTTGTTATCACGAATCTAGACATAATAATTTCATCAATTCAATCATCAATTGCATCAATTATCAAATCCTCTGCAGATTTATAACCCTCATTAAAAGAAAACTCCAATTTATTCAAGAACAAACCCTAGAATTCAATTGAACTCACCTCTCTTAATATGAAAAGATAGACGCAATTTAATAATCAAAATTTAAACCACTTGCCTCAAATGAAGATCCAAAGCTTTGAATGAAGGTGTTGAATTGAAATTGAAGCAATCTCTCCAAGATCCCCAAGTTCCTCTTTTCTTTGGCTCTCTCCCTTTAGCTTTTTCCTTCTTTAGTCTTCTAATGTGATTTAATGTTGCCCCCCTTACCCATTTGGGGTTAAAAACCCTATTCACGTTTTTGGCCCTATGGATCGTATAAAAAGGGTCCATACTATCTATATGGAGCTCAAACATATCTAATTAGGCCCTGACATCCAATATATGCATATGACCACTCATTTCGGATTATTTTGACCCTAACGGACTCAACCGCGCACTCAAAATCACCATCCGGAATAAATTTCTAAAATTAACTCTCACCCGTTAACTTATTTAAATATATTCACATTTAAATATTCCCATTAATTAATTCTCATTAATTCACGACACAAGTGAATTACTAATTACTGAATTAATTAAATAAAAATAATAGCCCAGAAATTATGAGGTGTTACATCAGGCCAAAGACCTACCACCATGGCCTCATCCTCTGCCTCATTGTCACCTCATTATTAGAAGCTTTAAATTTAAAATGCAACACATGTGAAATTGTACCTCCTTTTTATATCAATACTCCACTCCCTACCCAAAGGTGTTGGGAGGATCCATCCACATGCATCACCCATTGTGGGAGGCTTGGGTCCAGATTCTGGTATAGAGGAAGTTTGGCTATGAAGCACGGACACGGACACACGTGTCGCATCCGACACAACACGTACACGCCGACACGGCAAATTCATAAAATTTAGGAAACGACATGGCGGGGAGATGGCGACAAATAACTAATTTTTATATTTTAAAAAGACATTAAACAACATATTAATTCTAAATCTTCTAAACAAACAAAAAAATCATCCAAATGTTTGTGTCAACTGTTAACAAATATTTGATGTTAACACCTAACCCTTTATTGATATTAAAGTGTTAATTATGACGAGAGGGGGTGTTAACACAATTATGAAAAAGAGAACACAGTAAAAGAGGGGGAGAAAGAGAGTTACCTGTGAAAAACTTAAATGTAAAAGGATTAAAACCGTAATAACTATTGAAAAAACTCTAATGAACCATTAAAAAATTAATTTTGTAAAGTGGCCCTCATTTTTTTTAAGTTACTTTTTTTTTGCTCCAGCCGTGTCCCTCTCGTGTCCTCGTGCCCAGCCTTTTTTTAATGTCATATTTGTCTGACAACACGTGTCCATGTTGTGTCCTTTGAGTGTATGACACTCATATGGGACCTCCAGGGAAGTGTCCGTGCTTCATATTAGTTTGGGTTCCTTGATGGCCTCTGTAGTTCTGAGTTCCTCCCCATCACCCAAGTTGTTAAATTCAGCTATGAAGTCATCTAATGCATGGGCTTTAAGGGCGGTACTTGATGTCAAACTCTTGTAGATCTACTGACTATTTTACCAACCATTCTGAAGTGGCTGGTTTGTGTAAGACCTGCTTACGAGCTGATGAGTCATCATGGTGATTGAGTGGGCTTGAAAAAAGGCCCTTAATTTGGCTTGAAAATAGGGTCTCCATGGAGGATAAGAGTTCATGTCAAGTGAACCAGGGTGTCAATCCTCGACAAGAGATGGCAATCTTTCGAACAAGCTTTGTTGAGGTCACTAAAGTCTATACACATTCTTCAGTTCTTGTTGGGCTTTGGAACAAGCCCAAAGTTGGAAAACCTTTCTGGGTATTGGACCTTGCGAATAAAATTGGCTTACAAGAGTTTGTCAACCTCATCCACAAAACCTGTTCTTTTGTCGCACAGGCATGTGGTTAGGGTTCGCACATAGATGGGGGAATTAATCGTTGGACATGTCTGAGTGGCGCCAAGCAAATACCTCTTTGCTCCCCTTCAGGAATTCAATTAACATCTTTATGAGGGAGTTGCAGTTTACACTGATTTGTACCACATTTGTAGAGATGGATGTTGATGCAAACATTGTTGAGATATTCAAACTGTTCTTCCTCTTCATCATGCGGATCCAAGGTATCCACATTTAACTACTCCATATTTGGGTTGTTTTCGCAGTGTTATTCCCCTGCCTTCGACTTCGAGACCTTTGCTGATGCCAGCAAAGCATTAGGGAGGACTTTTGTTGTTTTAACCACAGGCCTTAGGGATCTTAGCCAGTATTCTCCAAGTGATCTCTTCTTTTCATGTTTGATAGTTGTGCCGTGTTCCCTACTATCCTTTTCACCCCCATATAATTCTACCACCCCAGAAGGGGTAGAGAAGCACAATAGCATTTTCCTTATTGACACCACAACATTCAGTTTGTTGAGAGATAATACGCCTAATATGGCATTGTTAGCTGACAAGAGATCTACCATCAAGAACTAGATCCATATGGTGGCACTGTTTTAAAAGGCGCGAGGCATAGTTGAGGCGTTTTGTCTCTATGAGGCAGGGCGTAAGCCTCGAGGCGGACCAAGGTATAAGCCTCGACTTTTTTCCAAAAAAATCACTAAAAATGATATAAAAATAATAATTAAACGGGGAACAAAATATGTATCACATCTATCATGAAAACAAATGGGGTAAAGTCAATCCCACAACACAATATAAATATTAACACTATTATGTCATCATCATAACACATATTCTACCGTCAAGACAAAAAGAAATCCATAATTATATATATTGCAGGAAAAAAAAGTCACAGAGGGAGAGAGAAAAAAGTCAGAATATATATATATATATATATATATATATATATATATATGTATACATAGCAAATAAACAAAAAAATAAGACAAATCGGCACACATAAAATATGATAAACACGAAAATTACCTGCGGTTTTAGGTTGAAAGGGATGACCGGATTCAAAACAAAGGAATGGTAAGGATGTGCACTCGAGCCAGGGTTTGAATAAACCAGTATATACTCACGTGACTTTTTTTTATTAAAACATTTGACCAACTTTGACCCAATATGAGCAGTAAAAAACGAGTCTTAAGCCTCAACCGCCTCAAGGCGGAAGCCTCGAACACCAAGAGGCGTAAGCCTCAAGGCCTTCTTCCCCCGCCTCGCCTCGAGGCGCGGCTCAGTTCGCCATTTAAAACATTGTATGGTGGTGCAACAATCTTTAACCCTCGAATAAATGGTTGGGTGATTATATGCCTGTAGAAGAGTTACGATAGGTATGAGGTCGTTTGTTGTCAATCACATGGCTTTGTATGCATCCATAAACACGTCGGTTGAACTCCCAATGTCAATGTGTACCCTGTGCATCATCGCATTTCCCATAATCATTGTGACCAATAAGAGGTCGTCACGACGAATAACGAAGTCAGCTTTTGGAAAGATCATCATGGGCACCTTTGTTTTGGTGTGACTTGCAAGGTCGATCTTCCCTATCTTACAAAGCCTCCTATGATGGTGTGAACATCAACTAAAGTTAGTTTTTCTTTAATTTGACATTTTTCTTGAGCTTTTGTTCCCTTCCTCTTGGCCACAAATTAATTAAGGTAGCATCTCTTGATGATCTCTTCAATGGTTTATTTTTTACAGAAGCATTATCGGTGTTGTGTCCATGCTCCTTGCGGAAGCGACAACATTTTGCCTTGTCTTGTCTTTCTTTTCTTCAGGGTCCTCATAACCGAGTTTCGAGTAGCGTGTTCAAAAACTCTATCGCTAAGAAGACATCTTATCGCTACGGTGACCTCTTCCTTAAATGTAATGAAAGGAATGAAAGGTTTAGCCTCCAGAGCTCCTCATCTCTTTCAAGGTAGCCTCCAGAGCTCCTCATCTTTTCCAAGGCGAGAGAACACATTTTTCCTCTTTTCTTGTTGATATCAGGATGGAAGGGGAAGGTCGCCTTCGTTAAAAGACCTTAACAACGCCTCTGGGGTGAGTTTTGCAATGAAGTTACAACACATATTGCCTCATTGAGGTCATCTACTTGTAAGGCTTCATGGTTAAATCTTTTGACGTAGTTCCTGTGGGTTCCTGATTAGTTTGTGGATTTTTTGGGCTCCAATGAAATGGCCCACGAAGGATTTGGCTAGCTCGATCAAGCTTTTGATGGTTCCCGACTTGAACTTCACAAACTCGTGCCTAGTTTTTCCCGTCAAGTGAAATCTCTACCCAACACCTCGTCTAGGGTATCTTGGAGTAACATGTATGGTCGACGGGAACCTTGGTCCTTAATGGTAGTTTTCCCCATCTCCTTTCCTTGGATCTTGATTATGGTTGCCCTCCTCATCGATTGAGTGGGAAGAGGAGGGAGTTCGGGATGGTGCAGGAGGTGGAAACCTTTTTTAATACAACGATCAGTTGGACTTCGATCTCAATTTGTCAAGCTTTCATTTCCTGCATTTTATATATTTATATTTATTAAGAATATAATAAGGTGACCTACCGGGAAATAGGTCGTCTTAAAATAATTAGCGAGTTTTGATTCGGAGGGGAAACCTAAAAGTCGACGTAGTTTAAAATTATAACATTTGTTTTTCTAATTATTTTCCTAACGCATTCGGAGTCCCAATATGGTCCAAAAATATCTTGCATTTTTTTACCAATTAAGCTTTGGTCGTCATGATTAACAAAGTAGAGCAAGAGAGCTTTTGGGTAGAGCTGACATTAGAGAAAAATCTTTACCATAGACAGCTTCAAACTGATGATGCTAAAAATAAGTTAGGACCTCAACCTCACCAAATAAACTTCCTAGGAGGAGGAGGTAGAGGTGTGTTTAAGTTGATAATAACAATCACGAGGGATACCTACATCCAATATGAAGGTGTTTCTTACTTTTATATTTTTTATAACAATGTAAAACAAACATAACCACCCTTAGGCTTTGGCTAAGGTGGATGAGATAGCCCAAGGTCTTTATAATGAACAAAAAAACTCTAAGAAGTGATTAATTGATTACTCTAAGCATTCTCGACTCACTTAAGGCTCGAGAGACGAAAATCACTTTAAGGCGCACAAATATTATGCCTGGAACCCAATATTAAGGAGGAAGTGGTCCTTTCTCTCTACAAATATGGAGTATGGAGTATATATGCTCTAAACTCTTCTTCGTTTTTCTCCGATCTTGTATACCTTTCCCAAGTATTCTATATATAGGCGGCTATTCTATATATAGGCGGCAGTTACTTAGTACCGGTGAGAAGTAAGGTATAATTTTGGGGAGAGTTATTGGTCATGAGTGGCGGTTGGTGATGGCATTAAATGACATTTAATGGGATAGGGCAGGCAGCACAGAATGAGTGAGGATTAGTAGAACAAGGAGTGTACCTTCTCACCAACCCATCAGATTGAGTGGATGACTTTTTTCTTGTTTATAGTGAGCATTCCTTACCTAGATTTTATGGGAAGGATAATAAGTGGGCTTTTACCCATATGAAGTCCGGGAAGCTACTTGAGGTTGATTCGTTTCTGGTGATGACATGCTCAACTTTTACTTTTTACTAAAACGGTCCCTAACTTCATACCAATGGTTGAATCTTTGGGGAAGGCCGATGAGCCACTTCTGGCCTTTGAATGGCCTAATTGTGCTTTGTGAGAGTGTTTAGGTCTCTCTGGTACAAAGCATAAAAAAATAGTAAAGTTTAACAAATGTATAGAGAACACAACATAATCAGTTATACAACCTACTACGATTTAAAATCAATTTTAGACATGATAACATCGTTTAATAATAAGATGTTTTAAAGAGATACGAAAAGTAAGAATAGAGGGCAATAAACAATATAGACTTTAACTTTTAAATTTCCCACAAATCATAAGACTCGAAGCATAAAGAGAATCATAAGATAGTGCCTTGCAAGGTAGTCTTTCTATCATCACATCCATATATACGTACTTGAAAAGATCATAAGACTATATATATATATATATATATATATATATATATATATATATATGTGTGTGTGTGTGTGTGTGTGTGCAGGCTCCAGTTCATACCAAGTATACATACCGTAGTAAAAAGATTATTTTTGAGTTGAGTTTATTTGTGTGGTATTTAAAACATTCAAGGGACCCATATAAAAATATGCTCAAAATAACTTTTTTAGCTATTTTTAAAAAATCGGTCAAACTTTCACACCTTTTAAAGCACTTTAAACGCTGTGAGTGACCGATTTTTTTAAAATAGAAAAAAAAAAATATTTTGAGCTGATTTTTTTTATATGGGTTACTTGAAATGTTTAAATACCACATAAAAATAATTCTAACTCAAAAATATTTTTTTTTATATTTTAGAAAATAGGTTTTCGCCAGCATGTATACTTGGTATGTATGCTGTATGAGAGCCGCTCTCTCTCTCTCTCTCAATATATATATAAAGCAATCTATTATCACCCCATTTGGCAAATTTACAATAATTTCATCTTAAATGCAATTTATATCACCTCGTCTTTTACAATGATTTCATGTGGGTCAAGATCAATATTTTTCTTGACGATATTTTCAAAAAATTAATATCTGAGTAACCATGTTGTACAAACCTACTAACACAATTATATTGTCAAATCGTCAATTAGCAACCAACCTAATAACTCAAACCATTGAAGAAATTATTGGGGAGTATATTAAAATATTCGAACACTTTAGGGTCAGATACTTAGTAGCTCAATACCTCGCAGGTCCACATTGTCGTCATGATTTTTTTTTCTTTAAGAACTGAAATCGTGAGTTAGGATTGGGAACCAAAAAAAAGCCATGTCACAAAGGAATATTCTTGGGTATGCAATAGCCACGTCAGCCCTAAAATTTTACTATAAATAGAGCACTAGGTACATATTTATTGAGGATGACATAACAAGCACTGTTATGCGGCACAAACTCCCACAAAAAGTTATCATCTCCTTCCTCTCTCTCGGATTGAAGTGCTTACTGCTCCTCTCTCAAATAATCATTACTCTCAAGAGTGTTCATTCCTCTTTTATTACAGAAAGTTTGTTTGTGTAATAGAAAGGTTATGCATTCAATCACTAATTCATTATTCTTGTAACCAAAATCTCATTATTATAAAGGAAAACTTTACTTTTGTCTTTGTTCTTGCTCTTAAAAGATTATTCTCTTAAAGAAAGTCTTCCACTTATGTTGGTGATGCCTCACTCATTCAAAAAATGCATAGGCTCCAATACCATTACCCTCCTACAGACTCGAAGCATAAAGTGAATCATCAAATAATGCCTCACAAGGTAGTCTTGAAATCATAAGAATATATATATATATATATTGATATACATAATAATAATAATAATAATAATAATAATAATAATAATAATAATAATAAAAATAAATAAAAGCAATCTATTATCACCCCATTTGGCAAATTTACAATAATTCCATCATAAATGCAATTTATTCACCCCGTTTTTTCAAAATGATTTCAAGTGGGTCAAGATCAATAACTTTATTTTTCTACATTTCCAAGAAATTAATATACAAGTAACCTATGAAGCACGGATACTCTCGGAAGGTCGCGAATTTTTGTTGGACACGTATAGGATACGGGATACGTTAGGATACGTTAGGATACGCGAATCCTAGAGTATCCTAATTTTTATTTATTTGTTAAATGGCCAGGATACGTTAGGATACGCTAGGATACGATGGGGATACGTTAGGATACGTTTTGGATACGTTTTTAGGATACGTTTTTTTATTTTTTTTATTTTTTTAACTATGTTTTTTTAATTTTTTTTATTTTTTTTAACTGTGTTTTTTTCATTCTTTAATTATTTTTCTTCCTTCACTATGCTTTTTTTAACTGTGTTGTTTGTTTTTCATTCTTTGCTTGTGCTGTATTGTTTTCTGATTTTTTTCTTAACTTTTTTTATGTTTTCATTCTTTTTTTTATCTATGTTGTTTTTAACTGTATTGTTTTCTTTAACTGTTTTCACTCTTAGCTGTGTTATTTTTAACCTTTACATCTAACTGTTTGAATCCTTTTTTATGGTACTTGATGATGTGGTTGACGGAGATGATGATGCCGTTGATATTGGGTCTACTTAGTGATTGAGATACTACGAAGCCGGGATGCTCTCAGGAAGCTTCTCTCTATCTTATTTTATGCTAAGGATATTATCTTTTATTTTTGCGTTATGTTTTTGTTGGAACAACCTTTTATGTTAATGATGTTTTATTGTAATGGTGTTTGTTTGGTGACAACAATCATCATATTTGAGCACTTGAATATAATGGTGTTTAATGCTTTAGTTTCATTTTATCAAGTTTATCATTAATGTATATAAAATAAATAATAAACATTTAACGTATCCTAGTGTATCCGTATCCTACATTTTGGAAAAATCACGTATCCCGTATCCCGTATCCCGAATCGAGTCGTATCCCGTATTACGTGTCGAGTCCGTGCTTCATAGCAAGTAACCATGCGGTATAAATGGGCTAAAAAGGAAGTTAAGAAAATGATAAGAGATGCTAAGTTAAAGGCGTACGATGATTTTTATACAAAATTAGGAACACAAGAAGGTAAAAAAATATTTATAAGCTTACTAAACTCAAGGACAGAAAAACAAAATATTTCAATAATGTTAAGCGTATTAAAAGTGATGATTCAATAGTCCTAATCAATGATGATGAGATTATGAAAAGATGAAAAAACTACTTCGAGAGGTTATTGAATGGAGATTAAGAGAGTAGATTAGATATAGAGGAACTTAGGGAGACTCGAGAAAATATATTTTTTCGCAAAATTAGGACAACAGAGGTTAGGATTGCTCTAAAAAGGATGAAAATAAGGAAGGCTTTAGGACCAAATGGTACCCCTATTGATGTTTGGAAGTGCTTAGGGGAGGAAGGAGTGTCTTAGCTTACAAAATTATCTAATAGAATTATAATGACTAAAAAGATTCCCGATGAATACAGTAAGAGAATTTTAGTACCTATTTATAAAGATAAAGGAGACATACAAATTTGTTCAAATTGTCGTAGTATTAAGTTAATGAGTCATAGAATGAAACTTTAAGAGAGAGTGATTGAATATAGATTGAGATTGAAAATAACGGTATCTGAGAATCAATTGTTTATTCGTAGGAGGTCAACAATGGAAGCAATTTATTAATCGAGGAGATTAATGTAGAGGTATATGGAGAAAAAGAAGGACCTTCATATGTTTTTTATAGATTTGGATAACGTTTATGCTAGGATACCAAGAGATATAATATGGTGGGTTCTACATAAAAAATGAGTGACTCATAGATATATTGATGTGATCAAGGAAATGTATGATGGGGTCATGATTATAGTAAGAATATCAATTGGAGAAAGTAGTGAATTTTAAATTAATGTAGGTCTGCACCAAGGTTCAGCACTAAGTCCTTATCATGTTGCTCTTGTTATGGATGAGTTGACTAGACAAATACAAGATGAGATGTTATGGTGCATGCTATTTGCAGATGATATTGTTTTAGTGGATGAGATTAAGACAGGAATTAATGCAAGATTGGAATTGTTGAGAGAAACTCTAGAAACAAGAGGATTTAAAATAAGCATGACTAAAATAAAATATGTGGAGTGCGATCTTAGTAGTAATAGGAGGACAAGCGGGGATGCGATGAAATTCGATGGTTCAGAGATACCTAAAATGACCATTTTCGTTATTTAGGCTCAATTATCCAAAAAGATGGAGATATTAGTGATGATGTTACTCATAGGATTAAGCAAGTTGGGTTAAGTGGAGAAGTACTACCGGCGTATTGTGCGATAGGCGTATACCTTTGAAGTTAGAAGAAAAATTTTATAGGATGGCCATTAGACCCGCCATGTTATATGGGACAGAGTGTTGGGCAACCAAAAACAAACTGTGTAGAAAATGAGTGTGGCGGAGATGTAAATGCTAAGATGAATTTGTGGTAAACTCGAAAGGATAAAATTAGAAATGAACAAATTCGTGAAACGGTAAAAGTAGCTCCTATAGAAGTTAAATTAAGAGAAAATCGACTTAAATGGTTTGGACACGTCAAGCATAGACCAATGGATGCCCCCGTAAGGAAGAGTGATTTAGTTAGTATTGATGGTAACGCAAGGGGTGGAGGTAGGCCTAAATTGACTTGGTGGGATATTGTAAAAAAAAGGATATGATATCATGTGGTTTAACCGAAGATATTGCACTGAACCGAATGGAATGAGATAATAGGATTCATGTAGCCGACCCCAAATAATTGGAAAAGACTTTGTTGAGTTGAGTTACGTATATTAAAATATTCAAACATTTTTAAGAGTCAGATACTTAGTAGCTCAATACCTCCCAGGTCCACCTTGTCGTTAAGACCTTTTTTTCTTTTGAGAACAAAAATCATGACCTAGGATTAAGAACAAAATCAAAGTTTGGCCTCCTCTTCCAAGCAGAAGCAGCTTAATTTGTTCATAAACAATGCTTGGGGGGAGGTTTGGTGCAGGGGGAGAAAATGGTGGTTCGTACAAGATAAGGAATTGGGAAAAAATTACAAAAAAAGGGTAAAAAAAAAATAGAGTTTTATTATGTCAAGATGTTTCGGTATTTTTTTCGAGAGGCTTGAAACAAAGAAGCGTACAATTAGGAACCCAAAAGAATTTGAAGTTAGAGGTTTTATCTAGCGGGTCATGAAAAACCCAACCTAATAATTTCAACTCTATATCGTTGTGTATTGCGTATTGTACAATACGCATATCGTATCGTGATACGAAATCATACATTTGGGATATAAAAGCATTTGCAATATAGAGGTGTAATTTAATATCATAAAGATGTGTATTGTGTCCTGATACATATCGTGTATTGCACAATGCTAACAACTATGCCCAACCATTCCCTTTTGTAGTGGATGTTATAAAGTACTTCGAGAAAAAAGAAAAAACTGTAACGATCCAAACCTGAATGCTTGAGAAATCCCAAGTGTTTTTAGGCCTCGGAAACCTTAGTGGTAGGCTTGTAACTTTTTAGTCTCAAGGTCGCGGACTATGTAAGTTTAAGCCGAGGCCTATGGCCAAGGGTTGAGAGACAAACTTGGCATGATTTGAATACAGTAAAGAATTTGAAAGTTCCCATGGTCGAGGCCTTGACTAAAGCCGGGGACATTTCGAGTCTGGGTCAAAATGGAGGATTAATGTCGGAGATCAACCAGGTTATAATTTGGGAAGCAAAATTGGGAACTTTTAGATGGTTTTAAGCCAAGGACATTTTGGAAAAAGTGGTATTACTTTAGAAAATCCTAAAAGCAACCCCGATAATATGAATGGGAGAAGAGGCGGATGATGATCATGCTACTGAGGTGGTCATCGAACTAAATCATATATCCTCGTTGTCCTCGCCATTTAAATCCTAGTTTCTTATGTATTCTCCATATGAGATGAGCCCGAGTTGTAAATGTTGAAATTTGCACTAACTCTGATATTCATGTCAAAGCCTTTTAATACTCATCTTTATTTCAATTGCCAGTCGACGCCCATTTAATATTTATCTACTCTTTTTCCCAACTAATTGAGGATGGTTGGGGTTGTTCAAGGTTCTTAAGGTGTTCTTTGAGTTCTTCATTTGTTGAATTAGGGTTGGAGTTTTGATCTCTAAAAACCAAAGAGATAACTTATTTGTGGTCAAACTATCCATATGCTCAAAAACCCTTTATGTTTAACATAAGCAGTTGCAACTCCATTTGGCGGTGGACACGAGGTATTCTTATTTTCTTTATGCACCTCTTGTACTTAAGAGTGACGGTCGCGATATTTTGGGGACAGTAACAGTTTGCCAAGCCACAACATCTTGGGCTTGCCTCCAGTCTTCTCGGGATTAGCTCATCCTATGTTTTGGGCTTGGGGTGGGAGGTTAGGCTAATTTTGGACTAGCGTCATGTGAATAGCTCAGCCAACGGAAGGCTTACCCTAGTCATGAGCAGGGGATGATCCCGGTAAAGACCTTAAGAACACGCTAAGGTGAGTGGAGATATTCTGACACCCCATGAGACCGCGGATTTGGTTTCCTATGTATTCTTCATATGTGGAGTTGGTTTCCGGACGTTGAAAAGCCTCAAGTCAAAACTAGGGTCTTACTAATAGACATCTCTTATGGATCGATGGATGCCCCTTGAGACAAGTTTCAATTGAGTGGAAAGGGTTGCGAGTTTGGGAGTGTGCAGCATTTACATTTGTGTTTCTACCCTACAATGTTGCATCTATTATATCTTTTTGATTATGAGTTCTATATTATTCTTGTCGTTTATGGTTGAGCTCTGTAAATATATGCGGAACTCAACCTTGTTGCAATTTTCAGGCATAGCAGGTTGGCTAAATTCCTTGTTGAGTCATTTGAGTAGACCTGGCAAAATGAGGCACGACACGACAACACGACACGAAATTATAAGTTAATGGGTTTAGTCTTATCGGGTTTGAGTCATTAAGGGGCAACGCGGTAGATCCGTGTAATACCCCGTACTTTTATGGATATTTATTTATGGGATTAATTAAATTAAATGTGAATTAATTGAGAATTAATCCGGATAAAATACTAACGAGATGTGAGTTGGTATTTGGTTATAATGTGTATACATATGATGTTATATGAATATTGAAACTATTGAAATTGTCAAGAGATTGAAATACGGCAATTTGGAAAATTTTGTTGGGACGCGTGTGACAGTCGCGTCAGGAATATAATTATTTAAATTAAAAAGTGAATTTTATTTTTATCAACCGTATGGTCATTTTGAGTGCGCCAACGAGTCCGGAAGGGTCGAAATAGTCAGAAAACACTAGCCGGGGATTTAGTTCGGGTCCCGGGGCATTTTTAGGCCATACCGGCAACTTAAAAGGGTAGCTTGGTAATTTTGGAATTTTAGGAATTATGACCAACGAATTTTGGGAGTTTAAAATAAGGAAATTAATGACCCACTAACCCATTACCAGCACTTAGGTGATTAGAGGGCAACGGGAGTTTTAGAAGAAGTTAGGAGAGGTTCCCAAAAGAGAAGACCCTAACCTTCATCTTCAACCTTCAACCTTGGGAGAAAAGGAGAGAGCAACCTTCATCAATTCAACACCAAATTCAGAGAAAAATCCAAGGCAAGTGGTTTAATTACGTTAATTTCAAGCGAATGTTTCTTCCATGCTTAGACATTTATGAAAATTGCATTGTTTTGGGAGATTTATAAAAAAAACCATGAATTTGAGGATTAAAACTATAAACCATGTTAGGAATTGCATGTAGACATATTCTGGACGAATTATGAATCCAAAATATAACCCTTGATGATCTAAAAACGGATTTAAGAAGAGAATTATTATTGTTCTTGAAAGAAATAGAAAACTAGGGTTCTTGATGAAGTTTTGATCCAAATAAAGCCCTTGGTTGATGATTTATTGGTTTTAGAACGTTAACAATGTTGTAGGATGGTTGTATGATGATATTATAACGTTAGATTAGAGTTTCATGCATTATAATGGAATTTTGGAGCGAAACTTGGACTGCAAAACAAAGCAGTCCGTAGCATAACTGGTGCGCTCGATCGATCGACATTCATAGGTCGATCGATCGATCGAACATACAAGGTCGATCGATCGACCTTCCCAGAATGAGTAAAATTTTCCCTAGTTAAATTTTAATGATGTTAACCCTTAGAAAATTATTAATGGAGATTTTATGAATATCCTTAGACTTAAGGAAGACCAGTAGGTATGGTTATAAAATTTGGACCTGAGTTAGAATTCAATTTGAGGAATTATTATGAAATCTAAAAAAATTCGAAGAGTGAGATAATATTAGGGTTAAAAGAGTAAATTCGAATAATTTGATGAAATGAGGTTTGGGGCAGAAGTAAGGATCTTAAGAATAACGATAATTGTGGATTAGGACGTGAGTAACTATTACGATGTGAGAACAAGTGACGGCTTAAATATTCGTATTAACGGATATTTGGGATATATTGCGGAGTAAATTATAGAAGTGTGATTGGAACCAAATAATATTTGTGGATTAGGACGCGAGTGACTAATCACGTTGTGAGAATAATTGATGACTTAAATACATACGAACCGAACATATGAAAGGTGTAAAATTATAAGTTGGTATGAGAATAAGAAGTATACCACTAATAAATTATGGTAATTACTAAGATGTGTGCATGCTTAGTATGTGTATATGATTTTATGTGTATGACATACCTACCTTACTTGCTATCACGGGAGGTTTACGTTCGCTTAGGGCCATCTAATCTTTGTGTGCCCGGATTTAGATTGGTACCTCGAGGACATAGTTCAAGAGAATGACTTATTTGTGAGTTAATAAGTCAGCTGACTATGGAGCGTAGGTATGTACGTGACCATGGATATGTTGAACTATGTTCGCCTCCATTTTTGTGTGTTGTGCTTATTCTAACAATTCCTGAGGGATTCGGAATTTGTAATCCTTATGTACGTGATGTACCGGGATGGATAGCAGAGTATGTGTGCACCGCAGCTTAGCCTCGGGGTGCTTGTATTGTATATTTATGATGTGAATAATATACGGTTAAATGAAAAGGAATTGTTATGGTTCATTGCGAGAATAATTATAGTAACGCCTCGATAAAGCTAAAAAGGGATAACTTGCTGTGAATTGTTATGCTAATAATTGAGAATCCGAGTTTAAGTAAAGCTATCTATTTAAGTGATAACATTGGGAATTCATATTGTGAATCGAGTAGATGGGTTAGAAACTTATGTCGGTTTAGTTAGATATAAATACCACTTAAATGGGTACTGTACGTTAGGAGTGCACGATTAGTCGAGAGGTGAGTATTTCATGTGAGAGCACGTCCTAACATGTATTTTGCATTCATTGTTTTAATGTTATTAAAGCACTTGCTGTTTTAAAATACTCTCCACTTTCGGGCTCTGACCCGTTTGCTTTCAAATCTACTTTTTGTAAAAACCTTTTAGGTGCCCAGCCACAAGGACACCATGCATAGGATTTCCATTCAGGTGACGAGCTGTAGCTGCTTGTGGAAGTTACAGGGCCTTGCTAGTAGACGCTTCTTTTGTCTTGACTCTATTCAGTTTTATCCAATATCACCCGGGGAAGGCTAACGTGGTAGCAGACGCGTTGAGCCGTAGGCCAGTAGATGAGGTGGCAGGGGTGTGGAAGGCAAAGTGGAAAGAGTTGGGACACCAGGATGCAGTGGCCCGATCGTTCATGTCTGTGATGACTGTTACACCGCAGATTGTCACGAGAGTGGTGAAGGCACAAGCAAATGACTCGTTCTGTCAGGAGCAGATATTTCGATTACTAGCAGAGGGAGCCGAGTTCTATACCGTTAGCTCAGACGGGGGATTACGCTTCAATGGGAGACTGGTAGTTCCGGAAGGGGAGGAATTGCAACACGAGGTGATGGCAGAGTCGCACGGCTCACGGTTCGCGGTACATCCCGGTGGGGACAAAATGTACCAAGACATGAGACGTCAGTATTGGTGGAGCGGGATGAAAAGAGATATTGCCGTGTTTGTTTCTAAATGCGCCACTTGTCAGCTGGTAAAAGTGGATCATCAGAGACCGGGAGGACTTCTACAGCCATTAGAGGTCCCGATGTGGATGCGGGAGAGCATATCCATGGACTTTATCACGGGGTTGCCTACGTCACAGAGGGGTCACGACTGCATTTGGGTAATTGTGGACAGGTTGACCAAAGTTGCTCATTTTCTACCCGTAAGGACAGACTACACTACGGGACAGTATGCCCAGCTTTTTATTGCAGAAATAGTGAGACTTCACGGTGTGCCCCTAAATATCGTGTCTGACCGAGACAAGATATTTGTTTCACGGTTTTGGGAGAGTTTTCAGGAGGCCATGGGCACGGATTTGCGGTTGAGTACGGCATATCACCCGCAGACCGATGGGCAAACCGAACGTACAAACCAGATGTTGGAGGACATGTTGCGTATGTGCATCGTTGATTTTGGGGGTGGATGGGAGCAGTATCTTCCACTGGTGGAGTTTGCTTACAACAACTCCTACCAGTTCACCATTGGCATGGCTCCATTTGAGGCGTTGTACGGTAGACCTTGTCGATCCCCAGCATGTTGGTTGGAGGTGGGGGACGACAAACTACTTGGGCCGAAAGTGATTCAGGATACTTCGGCGAGGATAGAATTGATATGGGGTCGCATTCGGGTAGCTCAGGATCGGCAGAAGAGCTATGCTGATGCGAAGAGGTTCTTCAGGGAGTTCCAAGTGGGGGACCAGGTTTTACTCCGAGTATCTCCTATGAAGGGGATTACGCGATTTGGGAAGAAGGGGAAGTTGGCACCGAGATACGTGGGACCATTTCCTATCATCGAGCGGATTGGGTCGGTTGCGTATAGACTTGGGTTACCGGAGCATTTACACAGGATTCATGATGTGTTTCATATTTCCTCGCTAAGGAAATATCTTAGAGATGATCTGGCTCATTCTAACATTGCTTTGGAGGACATCGATCTCCAGCCCGATAGCTCCTACGAGGAGGGGCCGATTGCTATTTTGGACCGAAGTGAGCGGAAACTGCGGTCAAAGATAGTTCCGTTAGTACGTGTTCAGTGGCGACATCATAATGCCGAGGAGTCCACATGGGAGCGCGAGGATGAGATGCGCGAACGTTGTCCAGAGCTGTTTTTACCAGGTACTTTTTAGTTCCGAATTTCGGGACGAAATTCTGTTATTAGGGGGGAAGTATGTAATACCCCGCATTTTTATCGATATTTATTTATGGGATTAATTAAATTAAATATGAATTAATTGAGAATTAATCCGGATAAAATACTAACGAGATGTGAGTTGGTATTTGATTATAATGTGTATATATGGCAATATATGAATATTGAAAATATTGAAATTGTCGCGAGGCTGAAATACGGCAATTTGAAAAATTTAATTGGGGCGCGCGTGTCAGTCGCGTCGAGAATGAATTTATGAGATTTAAAAATAAATTATTTTTCTTTTGACCAAATAGTCATTTTGAGTGCGCCAACGTGTCCGGAAGGGTCGAGATAGTCAGAAAACACTAGCCGGGGGTTTAGTTTGGGTCCCGGGGCATTTTTAGGCCAAACCGGCAACCCAAAAGGGTAGTTTGGTAATTTCGGAAATTTGGTAATTAAAACCCACGAAAATTAGACTTTAATTATAACTTATCATTAAACCCACTAACCCATTTTCAACCCCAATCTAAGTAGTGGGCTACGGGAGAAGTTAAGAAAATATTTTAACTTGCCAAAAACCAACCCCCACCTCCATTGTCATCTTGTGAGAAGAACTTGTAGAGAGAGAGAGAGAGAGGAGAATTCTGCAGAGAGAGAGAGAGGAATTCAACCATCTCCAACCAACAACAAATCTGAAGAACATAAGACAAGTGATTTAGTTACAATTAATACAATGAATGTGTTCTTCCATGTTTAGTGTAATTATCGAATTTTGTCTTGGAAAATTGATATAGACCCATGAATTTGAGGATTAAAACTACGAAACATGTTAGGAATTGCATGTAGACATATTCTGGACGAATTATGAATTCAAAATATAACCCTTGATGATCTAAAAACGGATTTAAGAAGAAATTTATTATTGTTCTTGAAAGAAATAGAAAACTAGGGTTCTTGATGAAGTTTTGATCCAAATAAAGCCCTTGGTTGATGATTTATTGGTTTTAGAACGTTAACAATGTTGTAGGATGGTTGTATGATGATATTATAACGTTAGATTAGAGTTTCATGCATTATAATGGAGTTTTGGGACGATTTGAGGACTACAAAACGAAGCAGTCCGTAGCCTACCTGGTGCAATCGATCGATCGACATTCATCAGTCGATCGATCGACCACCATCGATCGATCGATGTTCAAGGTCGATCGATCGACCTTCCCAGAATGAGTAAAATTTTCCCTAGTTAAATTTTAATGATGTTAACCCTTAGAAAATTATTATTGGAGACTTTATGAATATCCTTAGACTTAAGGAAGACCAGTAGGTATGGTTATAAAATTTGGACCTTAATTAGAATTCAATTTGAGGAATTATTCTAAAATCTAATGAAATTCGATGAGTGAGATAATATCAGGGTTAAAAGAGTAAATTTGAATAATTTGATGAAATGAGGTTTGGGGCAGAAGTAAGGACCTTAAGAATAATGATGTTATATGTGGGAATAATAGGAGACTTAGTAATCCCTTTGAGTTAGGTTTTAAGTACAAGAAGCTATGACGTGAGATGTGTCGACAGTCTACATTATATATTATCGGAAGACTTAAAAATGCATAAAATTGGAATAATGGTATAGGGATGTAGAATATACCTTTATTAATATTAAGATATCTAAGACGTGTGAATGCTTAGTATATGACTTATGTGTATGACATACCTACCATACTTGCTATCACGGGAGGTTTACGTTCGCTTAGGGCCATCTAATCTTTGTGTGCCCGGATTTAGATTGGTACCTTAAGAACATAATGCTAGAATGACTTATTTGTGAGTTAATAAGTCAGCTGACTATGGAGCGTAGGTATGTACGTGACCCATGGATATGTTGAATTATGTTCGCCTCCATTTTTGTGTGTTGTGCTTATTCTAACAATTCCTGAGAGATTCGGAATTTGTAATCCTTATGTACGTGATGTACCGGGATGAGATAGCAGAGTATGTGCACCGTAGCCTAAACTAGGGGTGCCTATAAGGTATATTTATGATGTGAATAATATACAACTAATGTTCAATGAAATACTTAGTAAAGTAACGATGTGTATACTTGTGCTATTTTAATAGAGATTAAAATGAGAACTCCACAAAATTAAAAGGTTGTTATTAGGGAATTAAGGCCCATACATGGTATACTTTAATGACATGAATGAACCCTTAAACCTATAAAGTGAAGCCAGGTTCTGTATTAGACTAGTTAGTTAGTAGCATAACTAGTACGAGCTATGGATGCGTTAGGAGTGCACATTAGTTGAGAGGTGAGGAGCTCATGTGAGTGCACGTCACTAACATGTATTTGATATTCATTGTTTAATTGTCATTAAAGCACTTGTTGTTTTTAAAATACTCTCTACTTTCGGGCTCTGACCCGTTTGCTTTCAAATCTATTTTTTTTTTGTAAAAACCTTTTAGGTCCCCAGCCACAAGGACACCATGCATAGGAATTCTATTCAGGTGACGAGCTGTAGCTGTTGTGAAAGTTACAGGGCTTGACAGTAGACGCCTCTTTTCTAGTCTTGACTCCATATTCAGTTTCATCATTTTAGGGCATGTCGCCCATTTCTTTAGAGACATTTTATATTTCAGTTATTCAGACTTTGGTTTGTATTTAATTCAGGATGCAGACTTGTTTTATTTATTTCCATATTGGGATTGTTGTGAGGAGTATTTCCTCCAGACTTATTATTATTTGTTGGTTATTCTATTGCTTCTTTATGGTGAATGGTTATGTTATTCTTTCATAATTCTTTTATTGCATGTTAATCAGATTTAATTTAAAATTTGACAACTTACTTTTTAAATACTAGGTGGTTAGAAATCATTAAAATGTTTTCGGCAGTGATGCTATTAACTGAACCAACTTGGCATTTTGTATTAATTTAATAAAGGAGTAGCTACCCGGTATTTAATTAGTCGGGGTGTCACAGGTGGTATCAGACTAATTAAATACCGGGTAGCTACTCCTTTATTAAATCAATACAAAATGCCAAGTTGGTTCAGTTAATAGCATCACTGTCAAAAACATTTTAATGATTACTAACCACCTAGTATTTAAAAAGTGAGTTGCCAAATTTTAAATTAAATCTTATTGACATGCGAAGAAAGAAACGTAAGAGAATAACATCACCATTCACAATGAAATCTCAATAAGGTAACCAACAAATAATAGAGAGTCTGGAGGAAATACTCCTCACAACAATCCTAATATGGAAATAAATAAAAACAAGTCTGCATCCTGAATTAATTACAAACCAAAGTCTGAATAACTGAAATATAAAACGTCTCTAATAGAAATGGGCGACATGCCCTACAAATAATGAACACTGAATAGAGTCAAGACAAAAGAAGCGTCTACTAGCAAGGCCCTGTAACTTCCACAAACAGCTACAGCTCATCACCTGAATGGAAATCCTATGCATGGTGTCCTTGTGGCTGGCACCTAAAAGGTTTTTACAAAAAAAGTAGATTTGAAAGCAAACGGGTCAGAACCCGAATGTGGAGAATATTTTAAAAACAACAAGTGCTTTAATAACATTAAAACAATGAATGCAAAATACATGTTAGGACGTGCTCTCACATGAAATACTCACCTCTCGACTAATCGTGCACTCTTAACGTACAGTACCCATCTAAGTGGTATTTATATCTAACTGAACCGACATAAGTTCTAACCCAACTACTCGATTCACAATATGAATTCCCAATGTTATCACTTGAATAGATAGCTTTACTTAAACACGGATTGTCAATTAATAGCAAAACAATTCACAGCAGGTTTTCCCTTTTTATCTTTATCAAGACGTTACTACAATTATTCTCGCAATTAAACATAACAATTCCTTTTCATTTAACCGTATATTATTCACATCATAAATATACAATACAAGCACCCCGAGGCTAAGCTGCGGTGCACACATACTCTGCTATCCATCCCGGTACATCACGTACATAAGGATTACAAATTCCGAATCTCTCAGGAATTGTTAGAATAAGCACCACACAAAAATGGAGGCGAACATAATTCAACATATCCATGGTCACGTACATACCTACGCTCCATAGTCAGCTGACTTATTAACTCACAAATAAGTCATTCTCTTGAACTATGTCCTCGAGGTACCAATCTAAATCCGGGCACACAAGGATTAGATGGCCCTAAGCGAACGTAAACCTCCCGTGATAGCAAGTATGGTAGGTATGTCATACACATAAAATCATATACATATACTAAGCATGCACACATCTTAGTAATTACCATAATTTATTAGTGGTATACTTCTCATTCTCATACCAACTTATAATTTCACACCTTTCATATGTTCGGTTCGTATGTATTTAATTCATCAATTATTCTCACAACGTGATTAGTCACTCGCGTCCTAATCCACAAATATTATTTGGTTCCAATCACACTTCTATAATTTACTCCGCAATATATCCCAAATATCCGTTAATACAAATATTTAAGCCGTCACTTGTTCTCACATCGTAATAGTTACTCACGTCCTAATCCACAATTATCGTTATTCTTAAGCTCCTTACTTCTGCCCCAAACCTCATTTCATCAAATTATTCGAATTTACTCTTTTAACCCTAATATTATCTCACGACAATTTTAATATTTTCAATATTCATATACTGCCATATATACACATTATAATCAAATACCAACTCAACTCACATCTCGTTAGTACTTTATCTGGATTAATTCTCAATTAATTCACATTTAATTTAATTAATCCCATAAATAAATATCCATAAAAGTACGGGGTATTACATACTTCTCCCCTAATAACAGAATTTCGTCCCGAAATTCGGATAAGTAAGGCACACCTGGACAAATTAGGTATCCTCCAGTATTAAAAACAATTATAAAGAAAAGCCCAAATCACTAAAACTCTCGCTTCACAATAAGCTTGTTTAACATACTTGATACCTTATCAGAATAATCTTCGATAAATGCACCTCACGTTGTGCTCTTATTAAACAACATTCGAATAAAAATAGCCTATACATCATTAGCCGCATTATTTTTATTAGTATTGTGAGTCCGCACCTCACTACTAACTCCCGCGTTTATCAAAACTCCAAACTCCCATCCTGGGATGAATCAATAACACATCTGACTATACTTGTTCATTCCTTGGAATATCCCGACGTTGTGACTTTCACACAAGGTTAAAATACATTCGGGTGGTGTTTCACAAAATAATTTTCGGCACCTTATTCACAATAAATTAGATACGGGTGGTTTCACTCAGCTCTACTATTAGATAATATTTTCTTCCCATTACCACAATGTACCTTGCTTATTAGTTTTTCGATTTGGAAATAAAAATATCGAAATGAATTCAACATTCTTTTATACAGCCCACCAGTCGTCAATCACCTTGCGCCCACACCTCGGGCCATAGGTGATACAGCCTAGTCCAAGTGAAGCGTATTTCCACTACTTCTTGTTAACCCACTTTAAAGGTGGATTTCGGGGATCTCCTCTTAGTTCTGAATAGTACTGTATCGAACCATGTACCGTCGTGTTCACTATCTAATAGTGTAAATCACCCCAAGTATATAACAATCTCTCTCCTTCTGGACAACATGTCCCACATAATCGAAGGAACTCATTACTTATCAATAAGTTGGCTACCTCTCAAGAAAAATTCTCTAACTTGACCCTCCCATTCTTGGAATCGTCGTCTTGATACAGAATTATTTGGTTGATTATCTAACCCCAACTGTTCTACTACTTACTATACCTCTTTCAATGTCGATATTCACATAAACTTTTCCCCGTTAAATGATATTTAATGATTTTATTCTCCCGACGAATACCAAAAGTTTTGGACCTTTACACTTTTCACCACTTTGTGCATATCTGGACTTTATACCTGATTGACATCCTCATTCTATTTACTCTTGAGTCACCCTCAACATTCGATTGATCGGAACTCTACTCCAAATTGCTCATAATGATTTATTCGCCTTCTCAAGAGATATCCTTTTATTAAATGGCTTTCTACTGCCTTTTTTCCAAATTTGAACGTGCTACACTTACTACACATGTTCACTTACACCTTTTCTTATGACGTTTAATCTCATAAGTAATAATCTCACCCGTCTATGTTCCCTCTTCCTTTGATTTACACTTTAGCAAATCAAGATGTCTACGCCCCTTATAACCCAACCATACGGTTTTTAAACATTATATACGCTTCATACAAATCCCAAACTCTTTATTATCACTGTAAATACAACGGTGCTATACCACTTGGGCGTTCTCAATCGCCTCTGAATTAGAAATCCTAAATCCTCCTTATCCTCAATGCGTCCTTCAACACGCCGTGGCGAAACCAATATTATTAGTACTTATATCGTAATTTACTAACAACTGGCTCTAATGGCCGTATATCATAATTTACTCCTTGTAACTTCCCGTTATAACTATGTACTCCCATAACGATAGAGGTATCCAAATCCTGAACGAAGGGCCACACATTTCCTTACTACCAACCTTACGCTAAGTTTCATGCGTGGGGTGTCTCGCAAAGCGAAATCCAAACAAGGAACCCCCCCGATACACTACTACCTAACATTGTTGGTCATCGGAATCCGTTAAGCCCTGTCCATAATATGTACCCCTATACTCTCGTCTTTTAACAACAAAGTTTCATCTCAGTTCGCAATTATACATAAACAAAGAACTCCTTCTGAAAGACACTTTTCTCTTTACAGTGATGGAAATCACATTTCATATACAACATGCGAGATATTTGAGACCCTCAAATTCCCGTCCCCAGACACACAACTATTAGTATAAACTTCCAAATCTTTAACGAGTGATAAAACAATGCACTCTTTTTGTTACGACCTCTCTATCGTTAATTATAAAAACCAAATAACTCTTTGTTGACTAGTAAATCAATTACATACGACTCATAATAATGAAATCCCTACGCATACTGGGATTAAATATCCGAGACCATTATGCCTTTGAAATCACAGCAATATTTATATATATACACATATATACAATAGTACAATTTTGAGCCCGGCCCTCTCACAAATGGGGCCTTTCCAGGACCAAAACATTCTATCCCAAGGTAGTAACTTCGATAATCTTGTAATACCAGCACACTATCGGTACAATTATATAAAAACACAATAATTAAGATCATATCATACTCGTATAACACAGCACTAAAATGAGTAATTTCGATAAAGCATAAACCGCTATTAATATACCCATTCATCCTCCGCGGATGACAATAAAAGTAACCCCCACACTATCAGGGAAAATGTTCTTATATATAATAAATTTACTGATACTCACTAAACTCGACTCTCAAGTGAAAATTCAATTGTAACAAATGTAGTAACTCACTCATGCCACAAATAACATGCATCCTCATCTGAGGATATAACTCATACTTCTATCCTAATAATCGTCCCGGCTGCTCAAATGGTTCTGGACTTACCACACATGTCTGTCCCAAACCGGATATTTCAATAACTGTTGCCCTCGCCAGGCACCATACCTTGATCCCTACTCTTGTATCGGGAAAAATTTTATAACGCACGGGTTTCACTCCCCACAAAAATACCTCTACACATACTCTACTTATCTTTTGTCTCACAAATCATGTTAAGGTGGTCCATCTCTCGGACGTTGGTAGTCTCGACCCAGGCGACTATCTCCGTTGTTCCCTTAGTTTTGACGGCCCTAAGGAACACGCTACTAATTTCTACATCTCTCACTAAAATCACCTTTGCCCGGTAGTAATTCAGCTATCCGAATCATTTTAACTGGTTCTCCGTTGGGTCTTCCCATTGTGTTGCTTCACCAACACTGTTTTCCCCCGTCTTACTTTATATAAAGCCTTCGATTCTTGTATCTCCCCCACCCGGGGATGTTTACCTCCAAATTAACACTATGCGACAATATCATTTGCTTTTAACCGTCCAAGCAGAATTCTGCCAGGAGGACTAGCAATTCTTCTATGTAAATTTTCCCTTTAATATCCCCTTCTCCGTTTCACCTACTTCACCCGGTGTAGGGTTCACTAAATAATTTTATTTCTTCTCACAAAAAGACCTCTGTCTCGCCCTCTTATGTGAGTTCGGAATAACATTCGCCTTTCAACCTGAACATCTGATGAAGGAACTTATGGTCAAACCATACGTGTACACCCTCTCGACATCACATTCCACTTTTAAGTGGGTTACTTGTTTCTCACCATTGAATCTCCGCTCTTACGAGTCAAGGAAAAATTTCTCTAAATTTTCACTCTCAATTGGTCATATCCTGACATATGTCCAAGCCTTTGGATACATTGCGTTCGTTTGGCTAGCATATGCCGTCTTCGCCTTTCGAGTATTGCTATTGCTGATTCTCTTCAATGTTACACCTAACTCCTCTCCCATTCCAACCTTGTTGGATGTGTCTAATTTGACCCCATTCCTACTATAGCTGTACTCGGAAGTCTCAAGTCGCGACCTAGCCTTCTATATCATCCAGGACTTCCGTGCCATAATATCGGTGACTTCAACTACGGTCATCCTTCTTAAATAAATCGAATAACCTCAATATATATTTGCCTCCTGCTGTTCACCCAACTGTCTTCGCCTGACGTACTACATTGTTCGGCACACTAATACACCCGATCGCAATACGATTCGCTATCACATATATCGAAGCAGGAGAACGAAATCTCACCAAAGATATCAACAATCCTAAGCATAGGGCTCTATTTCAAAGAAAGTTACGCTGGAAGCATAATAAGCCGTACAGATCCTAAAGGACACTAGAACCTGATGCTCTGATGATTTACACCATTAGATATACTTGGGATGATTTACACCATTAGATAGTGAACACGCCGGTACGTGGTTCGACGTAGTATTATTTAGAACTGGGATGAAATCCCCGAAATCCACATTTAGGTGGGGCGACAATAAGTAGTGGGAAATAACGATTCAAACTGAGGGTTGTATCACCTATAACCCGAGGTGCAGGCGCAAGGTGACAAACGACTGATGGATTGTATGAAAGAAATTTTGGATTCATTACGATATTTTCAATTCCAAATCGGGTATAACTAGGGAGGTATATTGAAGTCATGAGGAGGAGATATTACCTAATGGTAGAGTTGGGGGAAAAGCAACCGTGTCTATTTATGGTGGACAAGGTGCTTACAAAGGTTTGTGTGACACCAACAGGCTGAGGTGGTTTTCCCTTGTGTAGAAGTCACAACGTCGGGATACTTAAAGGAATGGACAAGCGTAGTCAGATGTGTTATTGATTCATCCCAGGATGGGAGTTTGGAGTTTTGATAAACGCGGGAGTTAGTAGTGAAGTGCGGACTCACAATACTAATAAAAAAATAATACGGCTAATGATGTATAGGCTATTTTTATTCGAATGTTGTTTAATACTAGCATAACGTGAGGTGAATTTATAGAAGATTATTCTGATAAGGTATCAAGTATGTTAAACAAGCTTATTATGAAGCGAGGGTTTTAGTGATTTGGGCTTTTCTTTATATAATTGTTTTGAATACTGGAGGATACCTAATTTTTCCACGTGTGCCTTACTTATCCGAATTTCGGGACGAAATTCTGTTATTAGGGGGGAAGTATGTAATACCCCGTACTTTTATGGATATTTATTTATGGGATTAATTAAATTAAATGTGAATTAATTGAGAATTAATCCGGATAAAATACTAACGAGATGTGAGTTGGTATTTGATTATAATGTGTATACATATGATGTTATATGAATATTGAAACTATTGAAATTGTCACGAGATTGAAATACGGCAATTTGGGAAATTTTATTGGGACGCGTGTGACAGTCGCGTCAGGAATATAATTATTTAAATTAAAAAGTGAATTTTATTTTTATCAACCGTATGGTCATTTTGAGTGCGCCAACGAGTCCGGAAGGGTCGAAATAGTCAGAAAACACTAGTCGGGGGTTTAGTTCGGGTCCCGGGGCATTTTTAGGCCATACCGGCAACTTAAAAGGGTAGTTTGGTAATTTTGGAATTTTAGGAATTATGACCAACGAATTTTGGGAGTTTAAAATAAGGAAATTAATGACCCACTAACCCATTACCAGCACTTAGGTGATTAGAGGGCAACGGGAGTTTTAGAAGAAGTTAGGAGAGGTTCCCAAAAGAGAAGACCCTAACCTTCATCTTCAACCTTCAACCTTGGGAGAAAAGGAGAGAGCAACCTTCATCAATTCAACACCAAATTCAGAGAAAAATCCAAGGCAAGTGGTTTAATTACGTTAATTTCAAGCGAATGTTTCTTCCATGCTTAGACATTTATGAAAATTGCATTTTTTTGGGAGATTTATAAAAAAAACCATGAATTTGAGAATTAAAACTATAAACCATGTTAGGAATTGCATGTAGACATATTCTGGACGAATTATGAATCCAAAATATAACCCTTGATGATCTAAAAACGGATTTAAGAAGAGAATTATTATTGTTCTTGAAAGAAATAGAAAACTAGGGTTCTTGATGAAGTTTTGATCCAAATAAAGCCCTTGGTTGATGATTTATTGGTTTTAGAACGTTAACAATGTTGCAGGATGGTTGTTTGATGATATTATAACGTTAGATTAGAGTTTCATGCATTATAATGGAATTTTGGGGCGAAACTTGGACTGCAAAACAAAGCAGTCCGTAGCATAACTGGTGCGCTCGATCGATCGACATTCATAGGTCGATCGATCGATCGAACATACAAGGTCGATCGATCGACCTTCCCAGAATGAGTAAAATTTTCCCTAGTTAAATTTTAATGATGTTAACCCTTAGAAAATTATTAATGGAGATTTTATGAATATCCTTAGACTTAAGGAAGACCAGTAGGTATGGTTATAAAATTTGGACCTGAGTTAGAATTCAATTTGAGGAATTATTATGAAATCTAAAAAAATTCGAAGAGTGAGATAATATTAGGGTTAAAAGAGTAAATTCGAATAATTTGATGAAATGAGGTTTGGGGCAGAAGTAAGGATCTTAAGAATAACGATAATTGTGGATTAGGACGTGAGTAACTATTACGATGTGAGAACAAGTGACGGCTTAAATATTCGTATTAACGGATATTTGGGATATATTGCGGAGTAAATTATAGAAGTGTGATTGGAACCAAATAATATTTGTGGATTAGGACGCGAGTGACTAATCACGTTGTGAGAATAATTGATGACTTCAATACATACGAACCGAACATATGAAAGGTGTAAAATTATAAGTTGGTATGAGAATAAGAAGTATACCACTAATAAATTATGGTAATTACTAAGATGTGTGCATGCTTAGTATGTGTATATGATTTTATGTGTATGACATACCTACCATACTTGCTATCACGGGAGGTTTACGTTCGCTTAGGGCCATCTAATCTTTGTGTGCCCGGATTTAGATTGGTACCTCGAGGACACAGTTCAAGAGAATGACTTATTTGTGAGTTAATAAGTCAGCTGACTATGGAGCGTAGGTATGTACGTGACCATGGATATGTTGAATTATGTTCGCCTCCATTTTTGTGTGTTGTGCTTATTCTAACAATTCCTGAGAGATTCGGAATTTGTAATCCTTATGTACGTGATGTACCGGGATGGATAGCAGAGTATGTGTGCACCGCAGCTTAGCCTCGGGGTGCTTGTATTGTATATTTATGATGTGAATAATATACGGTTAAATGAAAAGGAATTGTTATGTTTCATTGCGAGAATAATTATAGTAACGCCTCGATAAAGCTAAAAAGGGATAACTTGCTGTGAATTGTTATGCTAATAATTGAGAATCCGAGTTTAAGTAAAGCTATCTATTTAAGTTATAACATTGGGAATTCATATTGTGAATCGAGTAGATGGGTTAGAAACTTATGTCGGTTTAGTTAGATATAAATACCACTTAGATGGGTACTGTACGTTAGGAGTGCACGATTAGTCGAGAGGTGAGTATTTCATGTGAGAGCACGTCCTAACATGTATTTTGCATTCATTGTTTTAATGTTATTAAAGCACTTGCTGTTTTAAAATACTCTCCACTTTCGGGCTCTGACCCGTTTGCTTTCAAATCTACTTTTTGTAAAAACCTTTTAGGTGCCCAGCCACAAGGACACCATGCATAGGATTTCCATTCAGGTGACGAGCTGTAGCTGTTTGTGGAAGTTACAGGGCCTTGCTAGTAGACGCTTCTTTTGTCTTGACTCTATTCAGTTTCCATCATTTGTAGGGCATGTCGCCCATTTCTATTAGAGACATTTCATATTTCAGTTATTCGGATTGTTGGCATGTAATTAATTCAGGATATACTGTTTTATTTATTTCAGTGGTGGGATTGTTGTGAGGAGTTTTCCTCCGGACTTATTATTATTTGTTGGTTACTTTATTGAGACTTTATGGTGTATGGTTATGATATTCATTCATAATTCTTTTATTGTATGTTAATCAGACTTAATTTAAAATTTGACATCTTACTTTTTAAATACTAGGTGGTTAGTAATGATTAAAATGTTTTCGTCAGTGATGCTGTTAACTGGACCAACTTGACATTTTGTATTAATTTAATAAAGGAGTAGCTACCCGGTATTTAATTAGTCGGGGTGTCACAATCCGTTATCATAACGGTCGTGTTTGGGTTTGTACTCTTACACGATTAAACCCGTTTATACCCATTATCACCCATTAGTGGTATCGGGTTTTATTGGGTCGTGTGAACCGAACTAATATTACACCCATTATAATATTACACCCTAACTAATATTACACCCATGAAGACCAACGGGTACTAACGGGTACTAACAGGTATTAACGGGTATTAACGGGTAATTAGGGTCACCCAACCCGTTACCCGTTAATATTAACGAGTGTTAACGGTTCGGGTCGTGTACCCGTTAATATTAACGGGGCGCGTTTGGGTATTATCATTGGGCCCGTTAGTCTTAACGGGTCGTGTACGGGTTAAAAGTGTTTTCACCCGTTAACCCGTTAACACGACCCGTTGACAGCTCTACATTTGAGTATTCATACTTTCACTTTCCATTATTCCTCACATTAAGAAGCATGCAGGTTCGAGGCCAAATGTGCAATGATTGTTTTTAAGATATTTCTATCTTTATTTACTGTATTGTTTATGTTAGAGGCCAAGAGCTTTAACATTAGATGTAAATTCAAAACTGATATAATGAAGGATATATTTATGGATGAGGCTTATGTATCTAGTTATCTAGTTATATTATCTAACTAGTGTGTGTGTGTGTGTGTGTATCTAGTTATCTAGTTATATTATCTAACTAGTGTGTGTGTGTGTGTGTGAGAGAGAGAGAGAGAGAGAGAGAGAGAGAGAGAGAGAGAAGAATTCTTTTACCACTTTTTAAAATGGTAAACAATTGAATATTTTGATGAATTCTTTTGTAGATGATCTCCATAATGAGATCATTTAGAATAAAAAAATTCAATCCAAATTCCCTCCTTTTCCAACAATCCTGTATTTTACATATCCATACGATTGAGTCCTTGGGTTTCCGAAATAGTGTAAAAAGAAGTGCTTCGAATCATTGCTATTTGACTCGGACCTGTTCTAAAAAAGTCGAGGTATTTCGAATGTTTTTTGACACGGACAAAGATAGAACATAACGATTAATCTAGCGACATAGAATTTAGATTTATTTATTATTTATCTATTTATCACAATTATTTATTATAGTCTTAGATATTAGATATATTATTAGTATAGTAATAGTAAATGTATAGTAAATATTTTTCTATGCAATATTTGTTTGTTTTTGAATTCAAATGACATTTGAAATTCTTTTTCTGAAACTTCAAAAGGTCCAATAATGTATCTATATTGGACCTTTTGAGGCAATTATAGATCCTGGGAGGCAATTCTGATTGGTCAATAAAAATCGATTTCAATGCTTTTGTTTGTTGGTTTTTTCTTAGTTTAGCCAATTTCTCATGAAGAGATTTCAAGAGAAACAAGAGATATAAATGATTCAATGATCTGATCAAATAATATTACTATGGTTCGAGAGAAAGTAACAGTATCTACTCGGACACGTGATTGGATAGAATTTTCTAATGAATATTTTTGTAGATGTCAAAAAATTCGATTTTCTCTTTTAAAAAAATAGTCCGCACATGGGGTCCATGCCGTCTCAGGTCCGCACCGATATATATATATATATATATATCAATGTTGTTGACGTCATTTTTATTTGAGGCAGGAGTGGATTTATGGGCCGAGGTCTTAGTTTAAGGCCTCTCTGCCTCGACCTGCTTAACTTTGCCCGTTGATCAATTAACTTGACCTACCACGCCCTGAAAAGGGCAGGGACGGGGCCTGAAAAAAACAAACATCCAACCAATGAACCCTCAGACATGTTCACGACCTCCATTGGGAGCCATCTCACCCAAATCCAAACACATGCAGATATTCAAGAAAAAATTATATCAAAGGATGGAAGAAATATAAAATGGGAGTCTCTATGATGATATTGAAGAACTTATCAAAAAGAGGTAAATACTATGAATATTAAACTGCTGTGAATAGATGAATTAAACATTATTGACTTACCCAACAAAGAATCGCAAGGCTGGCTGCTCCTGGTCCAGATTTAACAATGCACCTTCATTTTCCTTGAGAATCGATCCCAGAATCTCTTTCAAAAGATCTGGTAACTGAGCAAATAGCCACAGTACTCCAAGGTATTTAAGAATACCTCTAAGAACCTTCTTGAGAGCAACGAGTGGAACCCATCCACCACCATAGCCTCCATCATCCCCAAGTCCAATAATAGCTGTATTCAATTCTCCTCTTACATGTGCAGGGACACCTGTGGCAGGTGGTCTACGTAAAGGCAACCCCGAGCTTACCCCAGCCAAATTTGAGGATGTTGAAAGAGCATTTCCACCACGACTGAGACCTGTAACTTGATTTCCTGAACGAGATAATACAGCAGAACCTGGAAGGATAACTCTGTTTCCATTAGCGGCTGAAAGCTGTGGACCTGAGCTTGGACTTGAAATGTTTGGAGTGCCCAGTCCAACTGTTTGTTGACCACCTGTAAAGTTAGGGTCTAGACCATTGAGTTCTTGAGCAACATGCTCCATAATAAAAGGTCGAAACTGCGGACATGGTAATGATCCTCCAACTGAAGGCCCCCCCTTGGGTGGTGTTGCTGGTTGCAACCACACCTGATCTCCAGCAAAACACCTCATGTCAACTGCAAAATATTTGCGATATATTATACGAATCCAGTAGGGGCCACGCAGTACAACAGAGACATCAATTGGCAACAGTGAGCTAGGAACAATGCCCGGGCCACCTCGCCCAGCAGCGGCAGCAACAGCGGCAGCCATCATTGCAGCACCTGCAGCAGTAGGCGTACCAGGGTTCACTCCAGGACCGGATGAAGCCTGACTAGTGTTGGTGGTTGCACTGCTTGGCAAGTGCCCTTGAGATAGCATGTATCCACTCTGCTTTGAGATGGAAGAAATAGATGGTGTGACAGCAGGGACACCAGAAACAGGAGCAGCTCGTGCCGGCCGTGTAGCTGCAGCAAGTGCGTGTAAGGGCCCAGCAGTGAGGCGAATGCAGTCCAAAAGGGATGCCACTTCAGCTCCATTAATGAAATCTTCTAGAAACTGGTAAAGAACGAAAACATTCAGTGCATATAAATTTTATCACAAACAGCATAGGGAAGAAAGGAAAATTCCAGAAAAATAGATCATGATAAACTTGAATCAGGAAAAATATACGTAAAATTATTATGCAGAAATCAATAACAGATCAAAAGAGAACTGGCACCAAAAACTTCTATTTGTCTCTTAATTTAATAACATGCAGACGAGATCCATTATCATTTCACTTGCACAAGCCCCTTCGACATAGGACAGGTTCAGAAGACTTGGGTGTGTGTCTTTAATGTCAGCAAACAGTATCCAAACCAAAGTTTTTTAATTTGTGCAAGGTCACACAGCACTTCTGCAAGTAATAATACAAACAAGAACTAAGCATCCCACACATCCTGCAAAATTTGACTCCTCACAATAAACAGTGCTGCTGCCACTGATTAAGGAGCCTGAAGATATATTGGTAGTTCTTAATTAAATAATAAAGACCAAGAACAAAAAAACAGCTCGGGGGGGGGGGGGGGGAAACGAACCTTAGTATGAGGCCAAAGCTGATCAGGAGAAACATGCATCGTGCATCCATCTTTGCCTGATTCCCATTCAACAACAAAGCGAGCGAGGACCCCTGACCCAAAACTAAACCACAAACTCATCAGGCCAACTGCCTCAATTCTAAATGCCCTCCTCATTTGTTCTGAAAATCTATCAGCCACCTCAATAGCACCTTTCGCTCCAACTAGTGCTTTAGCATCGCAGTTTGCACTGTTCTCTTCCAATTTCTCATCTGACCTCACACCAAGCAGTTTCCGCATTCCAAGGGCAAACATTCTAGCATTAGAGAGCCTTTGAATATCTGCCACTAACTTCTTGATGCTATCAGCCTCGACAGAGTTATAACTCAGAACAACTCCTTCTGGATCATGACGAATATGTGAATCTATGTCAGATGTATTCGCAATCCGAACGCCACAACCCCATGGAGTATTATTGCCTCCCTTTTGAAGCTCCCACAAGTCCCTAAAGTGCTGGTCATTAATTTTAACATCCCAATACATGCTTCCAGGTCGACCAAGCCGCAAGCATATGCATTGCCACGTATCACCCCTGGCAAACGGGAGTCGGAACCATAAGTTTGAGGACGCATTTCTTAAACCAACTTCTTCAACATATAGGATGTCAAGTGCCTCCATTTGACTAGTTAGCCGGGCATGTTTAATACAAAGTGAGCAGTGGCTGACCACGTGAAGAAGAGCTGAAACATATATACTAGAGGGTGCATTGCCTTTATTTGCCTCAGATATAAGATTCGCATAACTGTATCCTTCAATTCGACCAACCGTTTCCGATGAAATGAATGTCTGCAATGAAGGCTGTTGAGTGAGAGCTAAATCTGTGATTTTTCTTCTCTTGCAAGATCCTTCATTGACAAGGCATTGGAGTGAAGGGACTAGATTTAGCATATCTGACACCGTACGCTTTCCTAATGATTTATCATGTCTTGATGAGTTTCTTGACCAATTAGCTTTTTCCATAACTGCAGAAACCTGAGGGCCAGTTGGTTGGGGTGGAGATAATAATCGAGCTGACCGATTTCCGGTTAGAGTCAACTGATCTTCATCCATTGCGGTATAAGAACCAACCTCAGCAGAATGTGGAGACCTAAGAGAAGCTAAATCTTGATCGGACTTAGAAACTGGTAGTTTCTTCACAGGTGTGTTCCTTCCTGAGTTAGAAGATATTAAACTGGCAGAACCGGACTGTATCAAACTCTTCATATTGCTCGATGAATAAGTGGAACCATTGTAAGTGGGGGCGATACTATGTAGATTCATAGGAGAAGAGCCAAAATGCGAAGCAGGAGAACTATTGAACGTTGAAGTTATACCCTGAACAGAAAAAGAAGGCGCAGATGACCCTCTCTCGAGCTCAAACACTTCATCCACGATTGAAGAAAAACTTGATGAAAGACCAGAGATAATCTTAGAACCTTCAAGGCTGAATTCAGAAAGGACACCACGTTCAGAAGTCTGGCTAGTCGCCACATCATTCGCTGAAAATGATAGCTTTCCACAGCCAAGAAGGCTCAAATTGAGTTCATCTTCGAGCATTTGCATTTGACCAATGTCAACATCTTTTATGCGAAGCACTTGATTCGAGTCACCAAATAATTGAGCTTTTCCTGACAGATCTGGCTGAGTCTCTAGTAATTTAAAAAGTGGTTTAAAATCCTTGTCAAGCTGAATCAACAAAAAATACGAACTCCCACATTCTGGGAATCCCATAAGTAACACACTCGAACCATTTGATATGTTCTTAGGCAACTTCACTGCAGAAAACCCGTTTTCATACACCTGCAATAATTAAATGGTTGTTCTTTGTAAAATATACTCACAGAATACATCTAACACATCATGTAACCAAGCAAACCTCCAAGATTTAATAGCTCCCAATCAAGGAAGCTCCCAAACCCAAAAAAATTAGATATGTGATATATTGTTAATGAGTGTATCAAAATTCTAAATGCCATTGTGTGGACCATTAAATCTGGGCCAACAGTAGTTGTTCACATGACATATAGCTAAATTAAATTTCGTAATATTACAAGCCCATTTTTTGTTCATGACAAGTATAATATACTTTCTGATATTCAGTATATCAAATTAAATATTTACTGAAAGAATTCGGAAAGAGCGAATAAAGTACCCAAGTACATAGAAGATAACATTCTAAAAGGAAGAGAACGAGTGTAACTGTGTCAAAACCTCCTATTTGATTTTTTTTTTCTTTTTACAATACAGTTACATAAACCCTTTACCAGTTTTCACTGCCTCACCATGTCAGTTTTCTCCTTATACAGAATATTAAAGCAGTGTCGTCAAGGTCTAACCAAGTCTAGCCCAGGAAAAGCTAGGAGGGTCCCGGGCACCATTCGATATTTAAAGCTGATCCAGATTGACCTGACCACAAATAAAGTTTCAAGAACACACCTACCTACGCTAACTTTCCCATCAATCACCATCTGATATAGATATTTAGGACACTTACCACTCAAAAATAACATTTTAGATTTACCAACAAGCTGACATCAAAGGTTGATATTTCAGTAACTTAATACCAGCCAGGATTCACCCTCTATCTCAATTATCCAGTTCTTTATATTATAAATGCAATGTACTGTGAGGGACTTCTTGTAGGATGCAAAATATATTCCAACATGTTTGGCTTTTCTCACCAACACAAAGCACCCCACCCCCCTCTTCTTCTCTTCTATGTGCAATCTATTAACAGTCTCAACATTGAGTATACTTTATAAATTGCAGTAAATCTGAAATGATTTGCTAGTTCTTAAAAAGTGAATACTCAAATTAGATATTATATCATATGTTTTGATTTGTATGAGAAGCCGGGGGAATTAATTATATTTTTTATTATATTTTCAGGTTTCTAGTTGGTACAATAGGTTGATGGTAATATTCCCTTAATATTCTAGTGTCACCTCTTTAGACATTTTACCTTTTAGGGTTATATTGACTAACAAGATAACTTAACCTATAAATGAGGCCGCTCGCCACCCATTGTAATTACTATCATTACTTTTTGAGATGAATGAGAAGTAGAGATAGAAAGTGGCAGGTTCCCTATAATTAATTGTTTGTGTGTAGTTTGGATTAATCTCTCCCGCTCCCCACTACACACCATTTTGAAATAGATAATGTTCTTTCTCCCTTTTTGCTCACTTTTATTGGCTGATACAACAGTTATAGTCTTGTAAAGCAGTCTTCAATGACTTTGAATGTATCGTTTCTAAATTCTAGTGGACTTCTACAATTGCAGTTCAACCTTTAACAAGGAGGAAACACTACAGTAGACACCAACAACTTATGACTACAGGTAGATTTTAGCATTTCTAAAATGGAAAATGTATTATATATTGTTTCTTATGTCTTCCACAGTTTGTGATATAAAATGGTTAATAGTAACATTTCTAACGTGTATACCTGGTGCAAACTGCCCTAATGAATTCATAAAAATGAATATGCAAGCAAATCAAAGTTGAATGCTTGGAGTTTTCCGACCCTCAAGTCAAAAAAGGAAGGGACAAGAAAAGTATATTTACCTCGAGGCCTAAGAACCTGCCAATACATGCAAATAAATGCAAAATACTTTTGCTTCTCAAGCTCATAAAAACTTCAGCTGCAGTCATACTTCCCTGGTTTAAAGCTTCTTCACATTCTACCAGTGCTGAAGATGTAAGGATATTCCTCGATGAGTGAAGAAGAAAGCGTCCATTCCTGAAAGTCAAAAATAGATGGAACAAACAAAACTAAGGCTGTTGTTTGAACAATATAGCGAACCAACCTCAGAATCCTTAAGAGACTGTTAGCTTTTGAAAAATAATAAAAAGACTACTTGTAGCAATTTGACCAAAAGAAATTCAAACAGAAGAAACGTTTGAAAGCACACCGTCAGCACTATACATTAACAACAAAACTACAATTAAGCCACAATTGAACACAAAGTTCAATATATAAATTTCTTCAAAAAAATGTGACTACTCATACCAATATTAGACATGCATGGCACACAGTTCAATGGAAGTGTCTGAGCATACGTACAGACACTTCCTGCTACATGCTACATATTTCTTAAGCATATGGATGATAAGAAATATACCTTTTATTTTTGTCAAGTGTTTATAGTTTGAGTCAAAGACTGAGAAGGAAGTTCCAAAATTCAGAATCAGGGGTAGCGACTCATTCATGGGTGTCCTTTGTGATGCTTAACCGTACTAAGAAGGAAATGAGATATATTAAAATGTGGCATCAATATTTCAAAAAAATAAAGGTGGGTTTCAACGCCTTTTGACCTAGAGGTGGAACAAAGCATAAGACTAGACTAAAACTGACGGAAACGATGTCAATGGCACAGAAACACGAGACAACTCACAAAATATCTATTAATTGAATTCTTTCCCCAAATGGGGTATTACACTATTTATAGGCCTAAAGGAAGGATCTAGAAAGGGGCCATTACTTGCTCACTAAGGAATGCTACATCACCAAAGGTCTACACCATGACATTACATGGCCTACAACATTCTTATTTACATAATACCCTAAATAGCCCTAACTAATCCCTTTAACTTCAGCTAAAATGGAAATACTAAATGCCAAAATTGTCCCCAAAAAAATTTATACATACATATATATAATTCACGTCACATCCCCTCACTTAAGACTAAGCTCGTCTTTGAGCTTTTAAAATTTGGAGACGTGTCTAAATTCTGGAAATATGCAGACCAAATAAAATAGTCCCCAAATCTGTTGTTAGATGGTCCAAATGAAATCAAACTTATTTTCTGTTGGGCTAAAACTGCACAGGCCTTTTCCCTTTATTGTTGTAACCCAGTTCACTTATATATATATATATATATATATATATATATTGTTTATCAAGCAGCCCAGAAATGTAGACCGACAAGAGTTCGTCCCAAGTTGGCTTTAGTTGAATAAGCCCAACCCAAACTCTCTTATTTTCTAACTTTAGGGCTGCGAAGAAACCCCCGCAGTCCCAAGAAAACCCAGCAGCCATAAACAACTTGTAACCAGCAGGACATGCGACCATTTGACCGGAACCAGCGAGGGCCTCCAACGGGGACCTCCGGTGGTTCGCCTTCCTCCTTCACAATCTTTCTACTTCTCACTCCAACATCTCTCTGATTTCGAGCCAGAAAACATGGCCACCTCGGTCGAATAGCCTCCTAGGGATGCCAAACCCCATATATAACCATCCACGGACATCAGCGGACAAGAAGGTCACCGTCAAGTGTCGCAGGGACGTTTGGAACGAAAACAGAGTCGATTTGTTCGATTCAGGCCCTTCTTGGTGCGAGCAATTACTTTTTCTCACCTTGTTGGAACCCTAGGTTGAATTTCAACCCATTTTTATGTTGTTGATTCTTTTGTCGTGGTTTTGGCTTAGGGTTAGGGTTTTCAGTTGGTGGGAAAGTAGGTGGTGGAATGGTGAATGAGGTGCTGAAATAGCTGGGATTGGTGGTGGTAGGTGGTACTACTAGCAGCCATGAGGGACTCTAGCTTGCACAAAATCGAGCCAACTTGTTTCTCCAATAAAGTGAGGTGTTGGTTGATCCAACGTAAGCATTTTAACTCGGCACCATTTTTGCTTTGTTTACTATTTCCTACACAACAAAGGGTGGAGCGACTAAATTTTGATACCAATTGCCAGGAACGATGTCAATGGCACTCAAAGAAAACACTAACACATCAGAGAAAATTCTCAAAATGTCCATTAAAAACTCTCAAAATATCTATTAATTGAATCGTTTCCCCAAATGGGGTATTACACTATTTATAGGCCTAAAGAAAGTATCTAGAAAGGGCCCATTAATTGTACACTAAGGAATGCTAGCATCCATGTGATGTCATTAATGACATCATTAAAGCTCCCCACCATGACATCACATGGCCTAGAACATTTCTATTTACATAATATCCTAAATGGACCTAACTAATCCTTCTAACTACAACTCAAATAAAATAAAAAAGAAAAAGAAAAGAAAGGAATATTTTACAAAAAAATAAAAAGAAAATGCCAAAATCCCCCCCCCCTAACTCAACCCCCAAATAATATGTATATAATTCTCATCGTAAACCAAAAAAAATCACAAATATTAAAAAGAAATACTAACTTAAGTCATAAAAACATTGTATCGTCACTACAATCCAAGTATTATGCAGCACTAAATAATACATGTACGAGTGCAGCTTTTTTTTTATAAGTAAAAATACATATACAGCCTTGCAAGTATAGTTTACTTATGCGAGTATATTAAGTATAAATTATAGAGTCGAGCTCTCCAACATACCTAGGAATATGTGCCTAGTTTATGGGGGTAAACGACTGAATATTTTTATAAAAAACGATGAAGATGATCTCCTCATGGAGATCATATTCAGCGAATTTCATCAAAAAAATTCAATCATTTCTTGTGTGAATGAAAATTGGATATATATGTGTATTTTTGGTCGTTGAAACGTTAGATCATCATCTCATCCACTAAATGGTTGAACTCTTTTATGAAATTTGGTGTAGATCTTACAATGAAAAGAACAACAATATCAAATTTCATCAAAAATTCACTCATTTAGCCCCCAAACATGGAGTTATATGTTCTTTAGGTATGTTAAATGAGGTAGCTTAGTGAGTTCACTGATATATTACGGTACATAGTATATACAAAAATGTATATATAAATTTTATATAGTACATATATGAAGTTACTAGTGTGTGTGTGTGTGTGTGTGTGTGTATTGCAGGTAAATATCATAGTATATATGTATTATAGAGTAAATATATAGATTAAGGTACGCAGTTACAAGCTATGAAGCATGGACACTTCTCCGGAGGTGATGTACCCGTGTCGGACACTCCAGATACTCCTACACACGTGTACGACACTTCGCGGACACGTGTCCGACACTCCACTCGTCGTGTCCGACTTATTTGACATTTTAAAGACGGCGGACACTTTGCGGACGCTTCTCGGACACAACTAATACACTCCACGGACACGTCTGGCCGCCAAAAACTAATTAACTTTAATAAATTTTAGGGTCATCATGTAAAAAGTAAATCTTTTTTAAATTTATACATAATAAGAATTAAAGTTAAAAATGAATGAAGTTAGTCTCTAACTCGGTTTCAATGCATACTTTTAATTTACGGTTTAATTGGTATTATGAAATATTTAACCATGTTAATTTTGATAAATGATCAAATGCGGGCTCAAATAGTGGAATTTAAAATGGACTCCTCAAAACGTCGTTTTGCATTAAATTGAAGAAAAAAACATGCTCATGTTAATGCAAAACAATGTCGTTTATAGGACCCGATATATATATATATATATATATATATATATATACATGTATGTATGTGTGTATGTATAATTTTTAATATATTTATTTTTCGCCGTGTCTCTGCCGTGTCGTGTCCTAGTTTTTTTTAGATTTGTCGTGTCCGTGTCGTATCGGACACGACACCCGTATCCGTGTCCGTGCTTCATAGGTTACAAGTGTATATATACTTCAGGTAAATATCATTGTATTTATATTCAAAAGTATAATTTATGTAGACAGTACATATACCCAGTAGGACAGATTACATAATCAGTCAGACGAGGGAAGAGAAGAGAAGAATACAGCTATATAGGAATATTACATAGTATAATACAGATGTCCAGGTGTTGCAGACTATATATATATATAAATTATAGATTATATATATTACATGTGTATGTCAAAGCATATATATTCCAGAGTATATATATATACTAACCCGGACAGAGTATATACTCAGTTAAACACGAGAAATAGCACAGAAAAGACGAGAACAAGACTTATCTAAGGTTGTAGGTTAGTGAAACCAGAGGCTTAGCCTCCTAAGCCTCGAGTTGGAGAGCCCCAAGGCATAAAACTCAATTGAGTGAAGCGTAAGCGTCTAATAGGGAGTAAGGACCCTGAGGCTTAAGCCTCAAGGCTACTTCCCACGCACCGTTCCGAAGCGAGCCTCCAGGAGTAAGCCTCGGACGATTTTTAGAATATTGTGTGGCACTGGATGTAACTGGAAATTATTTAGGGTTTGATTTTAAGTTTTTAAGATTTTATTATTTTACGTTTGTCCTTATCTAAAACTTATTTTTATAAGTACCCAAATTAGTGGGATTTGACTGTGTTCCCATGTTGGGTTATAGTATTGGCTGATATATTGAAGGCGTTAAGTAAATATACAGTATTGAATGGATTACAAGATTTATTGCAGAATTTCTGATCCTCGAATTCTCTTCATTTCCCCTTTTCTATCGCTTTCCCTCTTTTTCTTTTTCTTCCTCTTCATCCTCTTTATCCACCAAGTCCTACATTGAATGGTGTCACTGGTGAACCTTGTTTGGTTCACATTCAAAACCAACAAATTCGTACCTTTTAACCAAAAATTCTTCGGCTTCAACAACTGTTTCTCGTCATTGCCTCTAACATGGTACCCATCCTTGAGTCATCAAGGTGTCATTGCCTCATCAACACCCTGCTCCATCATAATGCCTCTCCCGAAAACTCAGATCAAGGAGTCTTCATGATCAACTTTTGGCCAATAGAGACGAGCATCCCACCTACCCAAAACCATTCAATGTACCATTGCAACTCCCTCAACTTTGTTACTGACCTTGTCGTTGATATCTACTGAAAAGTCGACAACCCTTCTTTCACCGCTTATGATTTAAGAGTTGGCAATCTCTTATATGCGGCTGCTACAGATCGTTAAGGTAATGGTCAAGGGTTTAGGTAATTTAGCATTACTTTGGGATATATTACTTTAGCGGTTGATTGAGAATTTTTCTTAATCTGATGGTTTAGTTTAGTTTCTAATCATTGTTTTGGCTTTGCCTATATATTATAGGCTAATGCAAGGGGAGCACAGTCCGGTCCAGTTTTAGGCTATGTTTTGTTCCAGACCAAATTATTCAGTCTTTACTTTTTCTTGACCGAGACCTGACCAAATTAATAGGGTGACCAAACCGATTTTAACGGTCAAAAGTATGTTTATGTTGGTCTTAATCGATTTTGAGAGAGAGAGAGGGGGGGGGGGGGGGGAACAGCATCAAGTCGGCAGAAAAATCCAGAAAAAGACAGCATCAAATTGATACGACAACATTAATACTCAAGTTAACTGAATCCAGAAACTTTTCAAAAAAGAATGCTCGATTCCAGCAAGGCAGAAAATCGTCAACCAAAAAAAAAAAACTTATAAAAATTTGTTCATGAAAAAACGTTTAGTATCAACTCATCATCTAATTAAAAATTCAAAAAAAGGCCCATTTGGTACATCATCTTCCTCCAAAATCAATTGCATTAAACTCAAAAATCATATATGCAAAGGTGAAAAAGCAATCACCTGAGTGGTTTAGTGCTAATCTTTCATTTCAAATTTATGGGTGAGATAGCGATGCCTATGCCGTAGCAATGCTACTTGAGAGAGATGAGAGAATTGAGAAATGAGATGAGAACGAACAGTGAAATCTATTTGGTAGCAGGCTGGCAGCAACGCAACAGTGTGGGCAGCGACGAACTGAAGAGTGACAGCAGCATAGAGTGATTCGAGAGAAGAAGCTGGAGAGCGGAGATGGAGAGTCTGAAAGAGATCTAGGGTTAAAGGATTTTATTTATAGGTTAGATTTAGGGTAAGACACACAATTAAGCTACGCCAAATATAATTTAAGTGTATATATATAATCCAATTGGCCGGTCCAAGGCCAAATTTGAACACCTATGTCCGAGACCGAACTGAAATAATTCAGTCCTAAAAATCGACCCTGGACCATAACTTAATAAAAAACAATATATTTGGGCCAGTCTTGTCGGGTAATTCGACCCATTTGGGTTAATGCACACCCCTAGATGGTTTGTTTAGCTTTTGATGAATTGAATGATGACTTCCAGCTGTACTACTCATCTCTCTCAGTTCCCTCTCGCATTTTTGTTCCCTTCTCGTGGTTCAAAAATGTGGTTTCTACCAATGAATCGGTCACTTGATTTTCAACTCCGTATCGATTCAGGCAATAAGCGACGTTAAGCTATTAAGAGAACCATACAAATATTATAAGGAATTTCTTTTAAAAAAATGGAGAGCAACAAGATGAATCGATTAGATATGCACAAATCATCGTCTAATACATATAGTGTTGTTTTGGTAATGTTCACACCTGATTCACTCGACAATTTTATAACAATTAATATTATAATGCTGAATAAATTATAATGTATGATGTATAAACACACACACACACACATTTAAATTTAATATTAGGATACTATATGCAGACTACAAAATTAAAAATTAAGTCGGACATAAAACTTTAAAGGTACTGTTGATGTGTCCCCTAGGGTCATACATTAACAACCCATACATCGAAGGACGAGAGAGAGACAACAGCAGACAGGTCATTAGAAAAAAACATAAAAACACGAATACCCTTCATCCCTTCCATATAGAAGTTGTTAACATGTTCACATAGGGCACACGTTAACAAAATGAAATACCCCGTATTTTTAATAACTTTTAAAATGGGATTAATTAGAATTAATTGTGATACAATTGGAAATTAATCCGGATTTAACTATTACTCGAGAATAAAGTAATATGTGATTTATGTTGAATATTACTTAGTGATTAAAGTAATATATATGATTATGAATTGACAATTGATTATGACTTTATAAACTTGTCGCGAATTATGTGTACGACAATTATGGGAATTAAGTCGGGACGCGCATTTGAGTCGTGACGCGCATTATAATTAAATGAAATAAAAGTGAATTATTATGTCATCCAAATGGTCGTTTTGACTGGGCCAAAATGACCGGAAGGGTTCAAATAGTCGAAAAAGTCTACTTGGATGTTTGATTTGGGTCTCAGGGCACTTTAGAACCGAAAGGACAACCCGGAGGGGTATTTCGGTCATTTTACAAGGGAGGTGAATAGTATGCACGAATTTGGGAGATTATTTATAAGTCAAAAGGGTTTAGACTATTGATTCATTCTACAAACTAAGCGAAAAAGAAATTGAGAGGGAGTGAGGAGTTTCTCAGGGGAAAGGGAAGAGTCATTATGGGAAAACCAAGAGCCAAAAGTCATCACCACCAACCACCAACGGAAGTTGACCGGAGAAGAGAAGAACCGCCAGCGGACAATCATCCCCAACGGATCAGACCTACAATCTAAAGGCAAGTGATTAATTATTGCAATCATAACTTTTATATTGTCCATGTTAGGATAGTTAGGAAAATTCTGAAAAGTTGCATGAAACAAAGATAAATTTGTGATAATTTTAAACGGATATTTGAAATGGATATTATCTAGGAATGATCTCTTTTGAGTATAGAATAAACTCCATGAATTTTATATTATCTTGTGAAGAAATCTGGGATTTACACTCTTATTGATGATTAAGTCAAAAAAAAAAATTAGAGTTCTTGAAAATAAAATGGAATTTGAGTAAATTGATTCATGTTAATGATGTTTAAATCATTTTGGATACGTTAGAACTTATCCATATATGAAGGTATATGATCTGGATATCATGAGATTAAATTGGGAATCATTTGGTGAAGAAAAAATTGGAGTTTATATGATGTTCATGGATAAATATAAAATATGAGTTTTCTGGAAATAGTATGTTTTAAATCCAACCTTCTTGATGATTTTAGGTGGTTTGATTATTAGAAATCATTTATATATTTATCATATGGAATAAATATTAGGGAGTTTGGGATTATTTGATAAAGGTTTTGATGATTAAAAAGTATGAAACCCGTAGGAAAAATAATGCAGAAAACTGGGCAATATCTGGTCCATCGATCGATCTGACTCAAGACTGTCGATCGATCGACAGATCGATCGATCGACCAGAATCATCGATCGATCGACTCCCCCTGAAAATGTGAAATATTGTTCTTTTTAATTGTTGATTAAATCCCAAACTTTGAGGAATTTTGATGATGATTAAATGAACTTAATGGGACTTAGGGAAGCGCAGTAGGATATACTTAAGACCCGGAAAATATTATTTTGGGATTGTGAATGAAGGGAAATTAACGAGTGTTTAATTAAACGAATTATTTTGGAGAATTATATTACTTGGGGCTTCAACCGGATAAATGATAATTTAAGGTTAGGACCAGTAGTAAGAGAGGCATAAATTACCGGTATAACCTTAGGTATAATTGGGATCAACCGTAAGAGGTGGAATAAAGGGCTCAGAATGAATTAAGGGTTATCGAGAATTAAACCTAATTAAAGATGAGTTTAATTCATAGAATTTCGAAAGTTGTGAGGACAGGGACAAGTAGGGTGTAGACATTTACCTACTGAATTAGGTTAAGGAATACTTATTTAATCTTCGAGTAATGAGTGAGGCTCCGGAATATAAAATAAAGAAGTAAAGTCATAATCTTTAATACGTAGGATTTGATTAATAAAAATATTACGTATGGGAATTATCATATGGTTGTGTGAATGCCTTATGAATGTTATATTTACATAGGTGTGATGAATAACTATATTATTATTTGTATGTATGACATACCTACGCTGCTTGCTATCGGGGTGGAGGTTTCGCGTTGTGGACGGTCTTATCATGTGCGCCCATTTGGGAGGATTTTAGATTTGTACCCTGAGCATAGGACCTTGGAAACGTGCTATCGGTGTAATGATAGTTTCGACGGTTGAATGGAAGCGTAGGTATGTGCGTGACCCATTTAACTGGGGAGTATGCTCGCCTCCAATATATTTGTGTTATGATATGATTTGTGAGAGACGGCGAATCAATAGTCCTCTATACAGTGACATTATGTATCAGGACATGATAGCAGAGTATGCATGCACCGCAGCTGTGACTGGGGAGGTGCCGTATTAGTATATATATAATTAGTGTGATATTATATATATAAATTGTGATGTAATCTACTGTGTGACATTGTAGATATAGAGATGTAATCTTCTGATATTGTAGATTAAAAATATAAACTGTGATTTAATCTACTGTGTAATGTTGTAGATTGAAGTAAATAATGAAATTTGAATTGAAATTAAGTAAGTGAACACCTAATTCCAAGGTTGTAGCAAGGCTAGTTCATATTCAAGAGAAATGAATATGAATAATTATATTACCAGACATACAGGTTTACGATATGGGTTAGAATTATGTTGTGGAAACTAGTAAGGAAGGAACCTTAACTAGGAAGATAATAAGATACGATAGGTGTGCACTCTAGATGAGAGGTGAGAATTCTCAAGAGAGAGCCCGAGAAACTAACATGTACATAATAAATGCTTATTTGTAATTGTTAAGCACTTGCTATTTTTAAAATCTTTTACAATCGGGCTCTGACCCGTTTCCTTGCATATTTTCTTCTCTACTATATCTTGTACATCAGGTATCCAGCAGCAGGAATGGCCAGTATAGATTATGGTTGTTCCGATGGATTATAGCTACTAGCAGAGATGTAGATTTTGTTTAGACGCTTCCTTTCTGTTGATTTACTCATCTGTAGCGTCTACTTCATTTAGGGCATATCGCCCTCGATTCTAGAGGTTGTAATTACTTATGTAAGCATTGTGGATATCAGTTTTATTTAGTGTAAATGTTATAATTTAACTGGAAAGTTATTCCAGTCACATTTATTCTTGTTATTCTTGTTATTCTTGTTGTAGTTAATTCAGTTGTGACGTGTTGTTGTATATTATTATTCCATGTCGTGGAATGGTTTTAATTAAATTAAAAATGGAAACAAAATTTGACACTTAGCTTAATTAACTATTAGGTGATTAATAAAGAAATTGTTTTCGACAGTGATGCTGAGAATGAACCAATTGGATATTCTGATTTAATTAAATAAAGGACTGATCACCCGATATTTAATTAGACGGGTTGTTACAGGTGGTATCAGAGCATCAGGTTCTAGTGTCTTTAGGATCTGTGCGGCTTATTACATTTCAGCGTAGCGTTCTTTGATATAGAGCCCTATTATTAGGATGTTGAATTCTTCGGCGTATTTCGACTTACGTTCTCCTGCCATGAAGTATGTGAGATGTAATGCTTATACGAGCTCGGTCGGGCATCGTGCGCTAAACAAATGGGGGCGACTAGCAAGAGCCGTTAGAAGGGCAGCAGGAGGAGGACTCAGCCAAAGATAAAGTATTTTGGAAAATGGTGTTGGAGATAGAAACCATCATAATTGTTGTTTAGGCTGAGAACATTAAGGAAGTCGCTTGGGAGCTGTAGTTTCCCAAACACCATCACAGTTGATGGTTATGCCACCTTGCACTGTATGTGAAAGGTGAGTGAGTCGGAAGGACTCTTGTGAAGGAAGAAATTCAAAGACAATTGTGAAAGGTGAAGTGTAGTAACACTCGGGATTTGAAAATTTTCTAGTAAATTTTTTCTAGGAAGAACAAACTTAAGTGATGAGAGTTAGACATCACCTATAAAGAACATGTGTGGAGCTGGAATAAGAATTTTAGGTATGGTTCGATAGTGAAATCGTTCATTTGATGTTTTAATCAGGGTATGCATGGAATTTCGAAACTTATCTCTTATGGGCAAGAAAGAGAGAAGTAACTTGTTTAACAAACTCCTTATCCTAGGAAGAATAGGGTACATAGAAGATGAATAGAGTTCATTGTGTGAAAGGACTCGTAAGTGAAATACTCTAGTGTGAGTGGAAATCTGACGAAGACGACTAGGATTAACGTCACCAAGAAATTTGATAATGCTTCCAAATGAAGGGGAGCTAGAAGGGTTAGGAAACCTAGCCGAAGGGCAAGATTGAATTCAATATTGTTAATGAAACGTCACCGGAAGGTGCACCCAGTAGGGGACCCATTTAAAGATACATGATTAAACCCCTACTTAGTGGCGATGAAATCAGCCAAGACTAGTGTAGTCGACAATGTATCCCATAGGACCCGTAAAGCCAAAAGAATAATGGGAATAGCAATTGGGAGTTAAGATTGATAGCTCCAAGAGAAGGACGTTCAAATTGTCAGTAACGAGGAAATAGTAAGCGAAATTACCCTATGTGTAGAGAGAGAGACTACTAAGTGAGATCGATAAACTTTGGGAATAGTAAACCATACCAATTAGGCATAACAACTGGAGGAGTGAGACTTCTAGGGGAGTCATTGGGTTTAGGCCCAGGAGATTTACGACCCAAGAGTGGTAGGTTTAAATAGGACCAGTGGTGTCCTCGGTAATTGTAGCGTGCCGTATTTCAAGGTCGGCGGGGTCCAAGAAGAAAAAAAAAAGGGTGGTCAGTAAGACCATAATTGATGCCTAGATATGTTGGGCCAACGTTTCAATAATGGGTGTGTAAATCACAGGAGTGAATAAATTGTCCACGACGGGTGGGTACAACTATAGGATGAAATCCTAGATGTATAACGGGTGCAAGTGATCGTGAGTTGTATTTGACCGTGAGAAGTGCATGTAAGGACCCTACGTGATCAGGAGAGACTGGTGAAGTTTTATTTCATCCTTGTGAATAAAGGATTAATTCTAGTGACATGGTGTGTCACAACAGACATATATAAATTAAAAACCCTAAATTCACGTGCGAGTCGAGGTTAGTGGAAACGATAATTTTAACAGTCTGGTTACAAAAGTATTTCTCGTTGATAGCGGGACTTTTTGGTGTCGCCCATGAGTGAACTGGGTGGGTCCTAAGAGTATATTTTGTTATTATAATTTTCTATTGCTTTGAGTAGCATAATAGAACTTATTACGGTGATATGTAGTGATAAGTAACCAAATGATTTAACGATAGTAGATTGAGTGATAAGACTATCGTGCTGGATACTCTGGGGAGAGTAAAATTAATCTTGTACGGCGCCAACTGAAATAGGGTTGGGCCTATATTTCATGATATCATAGACCTTAGTGAGAATGTTGTCTAGTTATATGTGTGCGTAGAAATTTATTTTACTGATGTGACTTAGGATATATATTATGTTTTTGTCGAACAGCGAGAAATAGCTCATTATATATTGCGCCGAGAATTTGGGATAGTGAGAGCATCATGGTTTATGTTATTTTTAGGGATATATAAGCATGGACTAGTATACTTTTATGTCAACATATAGAAATTATGGGAAGGTACAAATTATGAACTGAGGGCCATTACGGATCTCAACGACCGACTATGTTAAGTAGTAGTGTATCGGGGGGGTTACTTGTTTGGATTTCGATGTGCGAGACATCCCACGCATGAAACTAGCGAACGTCGGGAATGGGAGAGAAGTTTGGTCGATAGTACATAAGTTCGTACCTTAGTCATTTTAAATATACAAAAACAAATTTAGAGTTGATAATTCTATTATGACTTAAGAGTCGCCTAGTCCTAGTAACATAGAGTGATTAAGTTATGACTAGTGGGGTGATTGAGTGTACCCCTACCATATCAGTATGTCAAGTGAGAAAATGGATTCAAGAAGAGTATATGTTATTTAAGCAACAATGCGAGAAATATAGGGTGTATGGGCGCCCTAGGTAATTGAATCTGATATGGTTCCCCATTTTGGAGATATGGGATAAGGAAAATAAATATAGAGGTTTAGATATCGGGACTTGAATGTTCGATCATTTATGACGATTAGAGATATAGTCGGTAGAATAACAAATGTATCAGGCTAACATGACTATGGTAATAGGATTTAAATGAAGAGATGTTGGCTAGATTCCTCTTGTAGCGGGCCACCTATCTGTTGGAATTAAGGTGGATCATTCGAAACCAGCAGAGGTTTCTCCAACTGTTAGGGATTTCTAAGTAGTATTGGGAGAGTATTCGTAAGGATTTTATCGCGAAGATGGTTCCGATCCTATATGGGTGCTAGTGGATCAATTGATTAAAGTAGATCACGTTATGCCAGTTAGGGTTGATTATACTACGAGACAATATGCTTTTCTTTTCTTTTTTTATAACCCTGAACCTCCACACAAGCAAGCCCTTTGGACTCCCTCGTGCAAGCTAAACAGGGGGGACACTGCGCATGACCACCTCTCACACGAACCGCGCTTAAATACTGGCATACCCGTGGGGAATCAGACCCAAAGCCATACGGATAACCCGCACCGCCAGAGCCCGCCCTTACCACAGGCTAGGTAACCGCTGGGGGGATCGAACTCGTGACCTATGGCCAACCGAGCGAAACCATGGTTCAAAGTACCAGCCGAGTTGACTCGGAATCGGCAAGCCACGATACGATTCCGCATCACGAAACGAAAAAAACATAGAATCGTTTGATATCGGTTAAACTCGTCGATATATTGGTCGATCTGAGTTAACTCGCCGAGATATCAGCCGAGAAAAAGAAACTCGGGCGATACATGAATGATTAAACAGAAAAAGTGACGAATGGACAAAAAAGTGAAAAATAATTCAAAGAATCTTCAATTTACTAACCTTTTGCCGCTGATTGAGAGGAGGAGACGAGTCTGGGTCACGAGTTGCTAAAAAACAACAACTTTCGACTATAAAGGAAGCCACATCTTCTTTACCATAGCCCATAGCCCATAAAACCCTTGTTTTTGCCGGAGAGGAAGCCCAATTTTCGCCGGAGAAAGAAGCAACGTAGCCTTTCAGGCAAGAATCTCTCTCTCTCTCTAGTGTTGTCTTTGAGAAGGGCTTTGTTTTTTGGTTTGAGAAGGGCTGTTTAAACCTAAAAAAGTAGCGTGGGCTTTGTTTTTTGGTTTGAGAAGGGCTGTATGTTTTGTTCTTTTGGTTTAATTAGCGTGTGTTTTTTTCAAAGGATATAAATGTTAGCCTTAGTTATTTAGGTTATTTAGGATATAAATGTTGTGCGTGTGTTTGTGTTGTAAGTTACAAAAAAATGTTTAAGTGTTTGGGTATTTAGGTGTTTAGGTGTTTGCTTTTAAAACAGTTTAGGTGTTTAGATTTGTGTATTTAGGTATTCACAAAAAAAAAAAAAAAAAAATGGGGGGTATTTAGGTGTTTGTGTTACAAAAAAATGTTGCTTATCCTAAATGTTACAAAAAAAATGTTATTTTTTCAAAAAAAAAGTTACAAAAAATGTTGTTTTTTATAAATGTTATTTTTTCAAAAAAATGTTATAAAAAATGTCAACTCCTGCTCAAAAAACATTTTTTCAAAGAAATCTTATTTTTTAATACACATTTAATTCAAACATTTTTATTTTGTTTCAAAAAATCGCTCAAACACCCATTTGACCAATTTTTTAGTGTTTTTAAAAAATATAACTGTACTTCTTCAAAAAAAAGGAAGCAATTGTTAATTTTTTAGTAGAGTAAATTTTTTTTTTTAAAAAGTTGTGTTGATAGATAATACTTGAACATTCCATTTTTTAACTCTATTTTTTTGATGTTATTTTGTAGAATGGCTCCAAAACTAGATATTGTTATTTTATAAAAACAAATGTTATACAAAAATGTTATATGAAATGTTATTTTTTTATAAAAAATTATTCAAATATTTTCGAAAAAAATATGGATCAATTATAAAAAATGTTGTTGGCTTTTTAAAAAAAGTTGTGTCGGTAGATAATACTTGAACATGTCATTTTTTAACTCTATTTTTTGGATGTTATTTTGTAGAATGGCTCCAAAATTAGATATTGGATGGGAACATGGAACTGCTATTGGTGGCGATAAGAGGAAGGTTGCTTGCAATTATTGTGGCAAGGTTTGTAGTGGTGATGTTACAAGACTAAAAGAACACTTGGCAGGTGTACAAGGGAATGTCGAACCTTGTCGTCATGTACCTCGGGCGATAGCAACTAATATTAAAAAAATTCTTACAGATGGTATGAGCAACGGGCCCTTCAGAAGAGGAAGAAGGAGAAACAAGTAGAGAATTTGCGAGAGCAAACAAAGTACTATGATGAAGATGATGCCAGTGAAGATAGTGATGACGGTAATGAAGATGATATCACCCCTTTAGAATTAGCACAGTTAAAAGCTGCTATGAAAGAAAGTCAGAGAATGGCAGGAGAACAACATAGACATTCAGCAACTGGGAAAGACCATCCACATCTGGGCTTAAGCGACCGCACGTGTCACGATCGTGGTCATTGAAACCGGGGGTTGAATTGCCTGCTCGAGGGATGGACCCTTCCACGTTTCGGTCGAGGAAGTCTACTCAGAAAAACTGTGAAATCCATGTTCTCTAAAGATGGAGTGAAGAATGTTGGGAGGGCTATTAGCAAGTTCTTTCATTTTAATGCTATCCCGTTTCATGCTGCTGATAGTGGACCTGCCTATCAACATATGATTGATACGATTGCTACGGAGGGTCCGGGGATTAAAGGTCCAAGTGGTTATCAGATTGGAGGTGTTTACTTGGATGATGAGGTAGAAGAGGTGGATGCGTACATCGCAACTCTAAAGGTGAAATGGACCGAGTATGGTTGCACAATCATGTGTGACAGGTGGAGTTCAAGGACGAAGAAGCCTATCATAAACTTCATGGTATACTGTGATCGTAATATGATATTTCACACTTCTGTTGACACGACTAACAAAATCAAGTCGGCGGATTATATTTTTTCTCTTATGGAGGAAATTGGCGAGGCTCACGTCGTACATGTTGTCACTGATAACGAGCCAAATTTTAAGGCGACTGGCGCATTATTAATGGGAAAAGGAGACACTTATTTTGGTCACCTTGTGCAGCACATTGTCTTGATTTGATGCTAGAGGAAATTGGAAATATGAAGTCAATCAAGTCGGTATTGAATGATGCCAAATCAATTACCTCGTTCATATATAAGTGTCAAAAAGTTGTGAATTTAATGAAGGAGTATACCAGAGATAGGGAGTTGCTAAGGCCAGGCATTACGAGATTCGCTGCCGAGTTTATTGCCCTTGAGAGTCTCATTCGCTATCAGTCTGAGTTGAAACGAATGTGTACCACGAATGAATGGCGTGAATACAACCGTGAGAGGACCCGAAGGAGTGTGGCCACTAAATTGTCGGATTTAATTCTAGCAGATCGATTCTGGCAACGGACTGCCGAAGTTGCTAATATTATGGAGCCCTTAGTATTGCTTTTGAAGATCGTAGACCAGGATAAAAAGCCTACACTATCTATCATTTACGAAGGGGTGGATAAAGCAAAACTAGCAATCCAGGCAACTGTTAGAAACTGAAAGAAGTATTGGCAGGTGATCGATGGAAGATGGGAGAGACAATTGCACCGAGACTTGCATGCCGCAGGATATTTCTTGAATCCGATGTTTCAGTATTCATCTAATTTTTCAAGCCATCCCGAGATAAGAACCGGACTTAAAGAGGTCATCAAAAGGCTAGAGCCAGACGTACAGAAACAGGCCTTGGCAATAAATGAGGTATCACATTTGTTTCCATCGATTTATATTTATTTCATATATGTATTGTTTCTAAATTGATTTGTTTGCCTTTTAGGTTAAACTCTTTACGGATAAGAGAGGGGAGTTTGGCTCAGAAGCAAGCAGTCAAATCTTCTCTTCCTGATGAGTGGTGGAAAAATTACGGTGAGGATGCACCCAATTTTAGGCGCATTACTATCAAAGTACTCAGTCAAACATGCTCATCTTCGGGTTGTGAGAGAAATTGGAGCACATGGTCTCTCATCCATACAAAACTTCGCAACCGATTGGCAATAAAAAAATTGCATAAATTGGTGTATGTGCATTACAATTCGTGACTTAAAGTTAGGAATTTGATGTACATGCGAGATACCGAAGATTTCTACAATCCAATAGACTTGAATTTAATATTTGAGGAGGATGACATATTGGATGAGTGGACCCGAGTGAATGATGAAGGGGTCTTACCGACCGATGACTTAGGCTGGTTGGATGAAGTTATTCAACAAAGCGAAGGGGAAGGACGACGGGGGGGTCACAATCAACCGGCACCGGTCAGTGTTCTTTCCAGTTCTGATGATGATCATGGTGGTGATGATAGTTGGCAAGATATTCCTGGTACTTATGGTAATCATGAAGATGATGACGACGACGATGATGATCAAGGTGGTAGCAAGGGAGATGTTAATAGGGGAACAGCAAGTGGTAGCCGACAAAGGAGTGGAGTTGGTGGTAGCCACCAAAGGGGTGGTTCTTACAATACTGGTACACAGCATGATGGTGGTATGACATGGGCACAAGGAGATGAAAACTATTATGCCACGCAAGACACAGATCGTGGTTATCGCCCGGGATTCAGTGAACAATGAAGGTATTTAGACAATTTAACGAGATTCCCTAGTAGTGACGAGTATTCAAGCGGATATGATCAGCAACGTCTTGATGATCAACTACGGGCAATGGGTTTAATGACAGATCATGCATACCGCGGTGGAAGACATAGTATCTCTGGGAGTGGGAGTGGGAGTGGGAGTGGGAGTGGGAGTGGGAGTGGGAGTGGCACAGATAATTATGGTCCGGCACAACTTTCAAGATACAGGTGGCTATGATCGTTATAGAGACCATTATGGATCTACTAGTAGAGGCACAACAGGTGGTGATTATTATGGATATAATCAAGGGACGCAATATGTTGGGTCTTCAACTAATAGTTCTGGGTATAGAGGTTTTGGATATTATCATCGTCAACCACAATTTCCAAATTATGGACCATCTAGCCAGTCATCCCAGCCATCTGAGCAGCAATATGGTTCATATTTCTTTCCTTACCCAACTGAAAAAAATTACCCCTATCCAAATCCGTATGATCGATACCGCAACTAGATAGGGAGATGAAAATGATGAAACAATCTAATCATTCCTATTTATCTTCCATACAAATTTTTTATCTAAGCTTATGGGACATTAGATTGTTTTCAATATTATTATTGGTTTACTATGCAATATTGAATCTGACAACTCTGTCGCGCTTCAGTATAACCAGTTCTACAATGCAATGCAATTTCGGAATTTTTACGCTCTCCAAATAGCGTATCTTTGCGTATCCCCCGATACCGCGACCAAGTTGAAAATCGGGTGTCCGGTACCGGGACCGATACCGAGACTTTGAACCATGAGCGAAACCCTTACCACTGGACCAAGCCAGGGTGGTTAATATAACCGAGATAGTGAGGGTTCCATAGGGTACCGTTTAATATTGTGTCCAATTAGGACGAGATTTTGTCTCCCGGTTTCGGAAGAACTTTCACGAGGCATGGGGTACCGAGTTGTGAATGTGTATGATCTATCATCCGCAGAATAATGGGCAGAGACTAAGCGGGAAAATCTGATGTTGGAAGATAAATTACGTTTGTACCCTTGAATCTTAAGGGAGGACGAGAGACGTACGTTCCACTAGTGAAGTTGGTGTACTATAACTGTTATAAGTTTACTGTTGAGCATGGTGCCAATTGAAGTATGGTACGATAAGTCTTATTGTTTCTCCTACTTGTGGGATAAAAGTGAGGAACCAAAACTATTGCGAATAGTAGAGATGATTTGAAATTTATAGTATATATTGTGTGTAAAATATATACTGCACAATTAACCTACTTGTGTATGGTAATCGCAAGACGAGATGGTATTTATCTAAAGAACGGTTAATCTATTTAAGTTCATATAGTAGAAGGTTAGATAGTGAATATCTAAAATAAAGTATAAGTAGTGAAACTTAAACTGTAAGGCTTGGACAAGAACGTACGTGATAGGAAACCTGGGGTTAAACTGATCATAAGTAAGGTGTTCATTATTGGGGGTATTCGACAGCGTACTGTGTGGGCGGTACAGAGTAGTCTACTTGAGAGCGCAAGTATGTGATGCGCAATACTTATCCAGAATTGTTCTTGCCTACTATACTTTTGTTTTCCGAAATTCGGGACAAAATTCCGTTGTAAGGGGGGAAGTATGTAATACCCCGTATTTTTAATGACTTTTAAAATGGGATTAATTAGAATTAATTGTGATATAATTGAAAATTAATCTGGATTTAAATATTACTCGAGAATAAAGTAATATGTGACTTATGTTGAATATTACTTAATGATTAAAGTAATATATATGATTATAAAATTTACAATTGATTATGACTTTATAAACTTGTCGCGAATTATGTGTACGACAATTATGGGAATTAAGTCGGGACGCGCATTTGAGTCGTATCGGGATTATAATTAAATGAAATAAAAGTGAATTATTATTATGTCATCCAAATGTCGTTTTGACTGAGCCAAAGTGTCCGGAAGGGTTCAAAGAGTCGAAAAAGTCTACTTGGGTGTTTGATTTGGGTCTCGGGGCACTTTGAAACCGAAAGGACACCCCGGAGGGGTATTTCGATCAATTTACAAGGGAGGTGAATAGTATGCACGAATTTGGGAGATTATTTATAAGTCTAAAGGGTTTAGATCATTGATTCATTCTATAAACTTAGAGAAAAAAATTGAGAAAGTCAAGAGTTTCTCTGCGAAAAGGGAAGTGTCATTATGGGAGAACCAAGAGCCAAAAGTCATCACCACCGGAAGTTAACCGGAGAAGAGAAGAACCACCAGTGGACGATCATCCCAACGAATCAGACCTACAATCTAAAGGCAAGTAATTAATTATTGCAATCATAGCTTTTATATTGTCCATGTTAGGTTAGTTACGAAAATTCTGAAAAGTTGCATGAACAAAGATAAATTTGTAACAATTTCAAATGGATATTTGAAATGGATTTTGAGTATAGAATAAACTCCATGAATTTTATATTATCTTGTGAAGAAATCTGGGATTTACACTCTTATTGATGATTAAGTCAAAAAAAAAAATTAGAGTTCTTGAAAATAAAATGGAATTTGAGTAAATTGATTCATGTTAATGATGTTTAAATCATTTTGGATACGTTAGAACTTATCCATATATGAAGGTATATGATCTGGATATCATGAGATTAAATTGGGAATCATTTGGTGAAGAAAAAATTGGAGTTTATATGATGTTCATGGATAAATATAAAATATGAGTTTTCTGGAAATAGTATGTTTTAAATCCAACCTTCTGGTTTGATTATTAGAAATCATTTATATATCTTGGTTTATCATATGGAATGAATATTGGGGAGTTTGTGATTATTTGATAAAGGTTTTGATGATTAAAAAGTACGAAACCCGTAGGAAAAACAATGCAGAAAACTGGGCAATATCTAGTCCATCGATCGATCGACTCAAGACTGTCGATCGATCGACCAGAATCATCGATCGATCGACTCTCCCTGGAAATGTGAAATATTTTTCTTTTTAATTGTTGATTAAATCCCAAACTTTGAGGAATCTTTGATGATGATTAAATGAATTTAATGGGACTTGGGGAAAGGCAGTAGGATATACTTAAAACCCGAAAAATATTATTTTGGGATTGTGAATGAAGGGAAATTAACGAGTGTTTAATTAAACGAGCTATTTTGAAGAATTATATTACTTGGGGTTTAAATCGGATAAATGATAATTTAAGGTTAGGACCAGTAGTAAGAGAGGCATAAATTACAAATATAACCTTAGGTATAATTGGGATTAACCTTAAGAGCTGGTATCGAGAATTAAACCTAATTAAAGATGAGTTTAATTCATAGAATTTCGGAAGTTGTGAGGACAGGGACAAGTAGGATGTAGACATTTACCTATTGAATTAGGTTAAGGAATACTTATTTAATCTTCGAGTAATGAGTGAGGCTCCGGAATATAAAATAAAGAAGTAAAGTCATAATCTTTAATACGTAGGATTTGATTAATAAAAATATTACGTATGGGAATTATCATATGGTTGTGTGAATGCCTTATGAATGTTATATTTACATAGGTGTGATGAATAACTATATTATTATTTGTATGTATGACATACCTACGCTGCTTGCTATCGGGGTGGAGGTTTCGCGTTGTGGACGGTCTTATCCTGTGCGCCCATTTGGGAGGATTTTAGATTCGTACCCTGAGCATAGGACCTTGGAAACGTGCTATCGGTGTAATAATAGTTTCGACGATTTAATGAGAGCGTAGGTATGTGCGTGACCCATTTGGCTGGGGAGTATGCTCGCATCCAATATATTTGTGTTATGATATGATTTGTTCGTGAGAGACGCCGAATCAATAGTCCTCTATACAGTGACATTATGTATCAGGACATGATAGCAAAGTATGCATGCACCGCAGCTGTGACTGGGGAGGTGCCGTATTAGTATATATATAATTAGTGTGATATTATATAAATATAATGTGATGTAATCTACTGTGTGTTATTGTAGATATAGAGATGTAATCTTCTGTGTGATATTGTAGGTTAAAAACATAAACTGTGATTTAATCTATTGTGTAATGTTGTAGATTGAAGTAAATAATGAAATCTGAACTGAAATTAAGTACGTGAACACTTAATTCCAAGGTTGTAACAAGGCTAGTTCATATTCAAGAGAAATGAATATGAATAATTATATTACGTATGGTATGGGACATACAGGTTTATGATATGGGTTAGAATTATGTTGTGAAAACTAGTTAGGAGGGAACCTTAACTAGGAAGATAATAAGATACGATAGGTGTGCACTCTAGATGAGAGGTGAGAATTCTCAAGAGAGAGCCCGAGAAACTAACATGTACATAATAAATGCTTATTTGTAATTGTTAAGCACTTGCTATTTTTAAAATCTTTTACAATCGGGCTCTGACCCGTTTCCTTGCATATTCTCTTCTCTACTATATCTTGTACATCAGGAATCCAGCAGCAGGGATGCCCAGCATAGATTATGGTTGTTCCGATGGATTATAGCTACTAGCAGAGATGTGGATTTTGTTTAGACGCTTCCTTTATGTTGATTCACTCATCTGTAACGTCTACTTCATTTAGGGCATATCGCCCACGATTCTAGAGGTTGTAATTATTTATGTAAGCATTGTGGATATCAGTTTTATTTAGTGTAAATGTTATAATTTAACTGGAAAGTTATTCCAGTCACATTTATTCTTGTTATTCTTGTTGTAGTTAATTCAGTTGTGACGTGTTGTTGTATATTATTATTCTGTGTCGTGGAATGATTTTAATTAAATTAAAAACGGAAAAAGTTTTTGACACTTAGCTTAATTAACTATTAGGTGATTAATAAAGAAATTGTTTTCGACAGTGATGCTGAGAATGAACCAACTGGATTTAATTAAATAAATGACTGATCACCCGATATTTAATTAGGCGGGTCGTTACACAAAACTGAAATTTTACATAAGCATTTTTTTATTTTATGTAACTAATTTACTGTATATGGTGGCTCCAGTAGTTGATCGACGCGTTGAGTTCCAAGCTAGTCATGGCATTAGTAGGTTGATCTTGCAGCTGATGGACCAAGAAAAAGCCAATTAGGAAAGATCGCCAGCCAAATTTGATTGCTTCAACAATCTGATTGGGTAAGTAAAAAGGGTTTATATATATGCATACAAGGATAGTCTAAATTAATCCTTATATTTGGATGCAATTTTGAATAGAATGGTAGGTTCTAAATCACATGACTTGTATGGAAACGTAATCATGAGATGGATATAAAGGCAAATTTTAAGTGAAACAATTTGTAAAACATTTGGGTGTTTGTTTTGAGAATGTCAAAATATGGGTCTAGGAAATATTTCTCAGTGACCATTAGTCGATATTGACGTAATAAATAAAATGAACGGGAGAATGTTGTTTTCCAAGCATTTTTACTCCCAACTCAGATCTGAGAAGATTTATCCTGTTGTTTAGATATTTATTGCTTTGAATCCATAAGGCAGTACATAGCTTAGAACCAGATAATATGATTAGAGAGGGGGGTGGGGTGTTGGATATGAACCATTTTTGGAGGGATTTTCGGCCGGCAGAATCACTGTTACACATTCTTTCCACGCAAGAAATCCCAAAGCATCTATTAAGTATTCCTTCTCTTGGGACTTTTCTCTTCTTTACTCATGGGATGTTTCTTTAAAAAAGAATTTCAATGACCAAAAGTTCAATGAATCCTTGAGTTGTCTAACCTATTGCAAAGGGTCCATACCCTGCATGGTTCAATGGATAGGAGAGATGAATTGGGTTTTCCTCAGGGCTGTTTTCATGTAGATCCTACTTTATATACCTAGCTGACTTATCATCTTTCCCATCTTTGAACCTCACAAAGTTATATGGAAGGCTGTTGTACCTTTGGAAGTGCAGATCTTTAATTAGTTGGCTGCAAAAAAAAGAAATCAACACATGTGACGTGTTTTTTTTTTCACAAACAAGAGTCCCCATATCAGGTGGTCCCCTCATTGATGCATTCTCTGCGAGAAGGAAGGGAAAAAACTGATTTTACGACATTGTTCTTTCACCCGATTTTTCTGCAATAAACCTTTCAAGTCTTTCAGAGGGGGGGAAGTGATACCTAAAAGCTGATGAGAGTTCACTATGATATCTTGGTTGTGGGGAAAAAGGAAGAGGCTAAATGCCTTTGGAGATGTATTTGCTTTTGGTGGCATGCCTAGTATGATCGGAGAGGAACTCTAGGATCTTTGAGATAAGGAAGAGTTATAGGAGATAATTGAATTTGGCACCTTTCTTTGGGCAGCATCATCATCTTCGAAGGAATTCACGGGTCAAGGAGTTATTCTTTGCTCTCATCTCCATGAAGTAGCTATGTCGTTCGCTGAATACAGTTTCTACGTTATTTACTTTGTACTGATCACGTGTCGACACCTTGTCCTCACTCTTACATCTCTTTATGTTGTGTTATCAATAAAAGTGTGTTTCTAATAAAGAAAATATTAAATGAAATTAAATACAATATTTTTGGAAATATCTATGTTGACATATATGCACATAATAGATGTATAATAACGGCGTAGGGACCTCTGGAATCTGAGGCTCCGTTTGATAGAAAGGAGGGAAAATGACGAAAGATATACTTTCCATCCACAAGGGAAGGAAACCCTCTTTCCCTCATTTTTTTTGGTTGGAAGGAGGGAAAGTAGGATAGAAAGGAACACTCCAAGGATGGAAAAGTTTAAGTATATGTTTTACCCATATGCCTATATCAAACACTTTGATTTATTTAATTGTGTTAATAAGAAGGTTATAGTAGTAATTAATGCTACCTTCACCCTGTTTCCTTCGACTTTTCCTCCAATTTTGGAGGGATACAATTTGGTGGTGGGCTCCACTTTTGCTTTCTTTACCAAACAAAGAAAGTTCCTTCCACTTTTCCTTATTTATTTTCCTTCTTTCCACATTTCCACTTTACCATAAGGTGAAGGTCAGTGACTCAGCGCTTAAGCTCATCAAGGGACTTCAACAACCATGATTAAAGCAATGCATAAGTGTCCAACCAGAATCAATAATAAAACATTATTCACAGTACATCAGCTAATATATTAGTCATACAGAAGCTCATAACTCAATGCCATTGGCAACTTTCCATTTGCAAACAAGATATTATTTATTGAGAATAAAGGAAAAAAGGAATAATATTTTATTTACCCCAAAGTTTAGAATAATTAATTAAATAAAGTTTCTATTAACACCAGTTTTGGCATTCAGCCAGCTGCCACCTAAACTTAGATTAACAACTTAACAAATACAAGAGCCATAAATTATAAACTTTAAAAGACAGCTAACTCGCATGGGTTAAAAAGGAAAACCTTATGTTTATTCCGAGGGTAAAAAATGATGAACCATAGGCGCGAACCCGTAGAACTTCCTTCCCTTCGGCACTTGATTTATTTTCCTTCTGCAGACAAAAATCAGGTGAAGTAAAACCAGTTCATGTACGGTAATAATCACCAAATCTACAAACGAAGAAAAAATGGAAGGAATATGCTCTTGAACTACAAGAAACTAAAAGCAGAAACAAACTTAATAAGAAAATAGTTATGGAACATAGTATCATCTTCAGGAACCATATATCCTGACTGATTGAAAATAAGATTTGTGTATAGAAGTCATGCATAACGTATCACGTATTATCATATAGAAAACAACCCTAAGAGCACAAGATAATCATCTCATAAAAGACTAGCCATTTAAACAGTTTGGCTGCCATTCTGAGAGGTCATATAAATGCGGGAACGACTTACCAATACCATTGTCTAAAATCATAATATGTTAATTACATAGCTTAATGTGTACCTCCTGTGACATTTTAATAAATCTTACATAATTACACCAAAGAAGAATTTACAAAGGTAATGACTTTAAGTCCCTGTTATATAACTAAATGACTGCGACGCAAACCAACCATACCCATCTCCAAGTGTGCTTGATTGCAGCTATATATGCCAACAGAGGATAGCCGGAGACAGCCACAAAAAGGGTTGACAGTGTCTCATTGAGTTCCATTTGATATCTAAAATGCCTAATAACACGATCTGGACAAGCATATTTCATGTACCTTCATGCTCTTTACTACCATATTGTTCATCTCACCATTATATACAACAATCATACTATAACAAACCATTCAATATCAGTGTCATGTTAATGGAGATTAATTTAGTTGATGACTGCAGTGCGGTTACCGAATCATACCTCATGAGTCCGATGACCAATTTAGCAGGTTGTAAAGCTACTGGCATCTTTGTATTAATCTAAAATTTACCGCAGTAGGTTTTGCAAACATGAGAACAAGGACTTCTTCTTTTAGAAGTAATTTTAGCTAGGAAAGTGCGAACTGAATGGATGGCTTTTTCCTAGAAAACAACTCCAAGAAAATCAACGAAATGAGCCCATACTTATCAATCCCAAGAAAATCAGAGATGGCGCCCATAGTTCTCAACCCCAAGAAAATCAATTAAATGAGCCTTGTATTGCAATGGGCCCAAATGAAACGTAGCTCCTTATCGGCTGTTATTACCCCCCAAATCTTTTAAAATTAGCACCCATAAAAGACTCGATGTGACCCAGCTGGAGACGGACACATTTTTATCAGAGAACACATTTCAATGAAGATGCTGAAAAAATTTATACAGAATAATAACAAATAAATAAATAAATAAAAGGAAAACATTTGAGGACCAACAGTCCTCCAAAAAAATCATAATATAATAACCCCTGATTCAAGACAAAAACTGCTCAAAAACTCACAAAATAGAATAAAGCCAACTAAAGGATAAAAAAAAAAAATATATATATATATATATATATATATATTCCAAAAAATGGAGACAAAATTTGCGGCTGAGAATTAAATATTTCTCCCATAGAGCCTCCTTTTCAACCCTTTTATCTTAAATATTTCATGTGTTCCTTTTGTTCCAAATTAGCCAAAGCAAAGTCATGACTGCATATCCATAAATGTTAGTGTTTCTTCTTTCTACGATGGCTTACCACCTCCCTCAAGAAAACCTCTCTAGCTTCTCAGAAGAGCAGCCACTATCCCAAATTCCCTCATCACTTTCCACCAAATAACTGAAGCATATTTGCAAAGAACCAACATATGATCTAGATTTTCGCTTGAGTTGGAGCATAGCACGCACCAATGGGGGGGCAATTGGGGCTTCTAGCTTGGATAAATGGATTACTGTTTAGTTATTTACTATTCCATGCGCCATTAGCCATGAAAAGACCTACACTTCTGAGGGAATACGGAATACCGGTAGTTTGTATCATCGTTGTAGTTGTCTCGATGCAGACAGAAGAGTTCAAGCCCATACTGCTAGAGGGAGCTCCTCGTTGCTAATCGTTGCTATGGGTATTGCAGCTCCTTCAAACAGTGATATCAACACTCTGGCATCATATTTTTGTAATTTAATTGGTAGCCACCCGTCGATCACGCTCCTCTTAACACTTGTTAAACTTCTTCGCGTAATTCCAAAAATGTATATTGATCAAAATTTGATTCCGATTGATCTCGAGTGTTGTTCAGACTCACGAGTATGTTACACTAATAAACTACACACACAACAAGAGTGAGTGTCGCTCTCTTACCAATTTGATTTAAACCAAACACATAGCGGAAACCTTGGACACGCACTAACAATCAAGATATTTCTCTCTCTCAAATCATATTTTTTATCAGAAATGTAATTTCATTAAACTAGAAAAGAGAATACAAGGAAACGGGGGAAGATGTCCCCAAGGACTATATAGCAAAACCCTAACACAAAAGCAATACAAGAAACGTCGTGTTAATAATGCTATTTGCCCAGCTCAAAATCAGCAAGTAAAAAAGGAAAATTTTCAAAAACTTTGGAAGAATGGGCCCATGAAGTGGCCATAATTTCACTCTCCCAGACCGCTTCTTTCTCCCTATTCGTTTCTTCAAAATTTGCTGCATTTCTTTCACACCAAACTATCCAGAAGATGGCCACAACAATACATTTCCACGAACATCTTCTATTTTTCTTGTGCCCGTGATTCACCTTTTCCAAAGAAATTATGTGTTTTGCCTTTCTAAGCACCCCCTCAATACCAAATTAAGACAAAATCTTACACACGAAACGAGTGAAGGGGCAGTGGATAAGGAGATGAACAGCGTCTTCCTCAGAATTGCGGAATAAAACACACCAATTTGGTGAATAAAAAAGGTGAGAGTATCTCCTTGTCTAAGACCCTCGAAGCCCCAGCCAGCCCTCACCCCCACCCCACCCCACCACCACCACCACACACACACACACAAACGCAAACACACACACCAAGGCTTCCCATTGAGAAAAATGGAAAAATTGACGAAGCTAACTCATCCTCGAATCCAAGTCCTCCATTTATCCAAAAACCTTTCTTTTCCAAGACATAATCAAGGAAATCCCCATTTCCATCATCTTAGACTTTCTCAAAATCAATTTCAGGAACCACCCCCTCTCTTTTCTTGGTTCAAGCTTTTGTTTAATCCTCGTGAACGCTCCTTAAAACTTCGAGATGGAATCACTCAAGACTGACAAAACCTTTGCCTGCCAACACCTTATACAAGCAAGTGACTGTAAACTTATCGATCGATAGACCTTTAACTTCAAAACTGGTGTTTCTTTGGAATCAAGCAAATATAAGTTCCATTAACGCATGCATTCACCACTCCGCCTTCATGAGTTTCATTTCTCAAATGACCATTGATTTCCCTTTTCTCGTGAATTTAAAACCCTCTCTTCCATACACATTACTCTTCGCCCAGCACTTTTTAACATTATCTTTAAAATCCTTGTTGTAAGGACATTGTCCGTCGCAATTAATTATGTCATATACCGCTACAAGTTGCTACAAGTCGTCGTAGGATTGAGAAGCTTACATCTACAAAGACGAATCCGAATTTCAAGAAGACTTCAACATTCAAGCCCAACAAGGATGAATTTGGTAAAATGTGTTTAAGTTCCATTTACATTTTACATTAAAAGTGTTGGGATATTTTTATAAAAGTCAAAATGATTTTTGAAATGATTTTAAATGGTTTTTAATTTTTCAAAATCATAAAAGGTTTGGATAAATGTTTTTGATTCCGTGAACAATTTCAGTTTGAGGTTTCCAAGATTTTTAAAAGACTAAAGTTTCTCTTGGATAAGTGACTGTCATTCAAACGACGTCGTCCCTCGTTCGAACGACAGTGGTTTATGCTGACACGTCACCGCCTTAAATTTTATTATATATAGGGAGTCAGACTACCCCGCAGTGGCGAGAGCCTCGTGCACTGGGTTTGTCCTTTTTATAGGGAGTCAGACTACTGATTTTCGTGTAGAGAAATACTGATTTTCACATAATACGTTTTTATACTATTCTCCAACCATTTGAGGGTGCATAACTTTTGTTTTACAATTCACAATCCCAATTGCTTTAGTGTGAGTTGTTTTGTGGAACCCAAAACATAGTTTGCTATTGTTCATACGTTGTGGGGAGATCTTTACAACCGAGGGCTGCGTGCTATTGTAGAGTGAGTCTCGACGGAGTTTATGACTGCGTGTCATTAGGGAGTGCTGCGGTGTTCCTGGGTTGAAGACTGGATCGCGGTTCATGTAGGTTCGCTGAGTGTGGACTTATTGCTAACGACATCGACCGACGGTTGCGGTGTCAAACTGTATTTCATTGTAACCGTGTAAGTTGCGATTTACAATTATAGTGAAATAAAAAGGTTTTGCCCTGAGGGAATTTTTCCTAAACTTTGTGTCGCATACTTTATTTATGATGGTTTGACACTTGCACGCACGTTGCTATTTGTGTTTAAAGGCTGAATTGATTTGATTCATAAATTGACACTAATTAAATAAGTTTGTGATTGAAATTTGCGCATCAATTCGAATCTTTATCACACGTAAGGCATTCTCAAATTGGTATCAGAGCAGGTTACACTCATTTATCGCGTATTCCTATTTTTTGCAAAAATTGTGTGATATGGATTTTTTTGAAAGTTCGTCGCAATGTTTCCAAACGAAAACTTATATAGTCGGTCGTCAATTTTTTACGGATCTACTTATGCTTACTGGAAAGCCCGAATGAAATCTCATTTAAAAGCAATCGATGCGAGAGTTTGGTTAATTTGTGAAAGAGGTTGGACTCCTCCCACTGTCACCGCAAATAATGTCACGAATTTAAAATCTGTGTTAGACTGGACTGAGGAAGAGTTTAGGTGGAGCACTTGTAATTCACGCGGGCTTAGTGCAATTTCCAGACAGGTCACCCCTGACGAGTTCCGACGTATTATGACGTGCACAACATCTACAGAAGCGTGGGATATTTTGCAACTCACCCACGAGGGCACTAACGCGGTCAAAGAGTCTAAAATTCAAAATTTGACCACTCAATTTGAGACAATCACTATGTTAGAGGCTGAGTGTTTTGACGATTTTTATGCACGTTTGTCTGATATTGTCAACACGAGTTTTAACCTAGGTGAGTCTATACCTGACGCACGAGTGATTAAAAAGATTTTAAGATCGCTACCTAAACGTTTTATCCCAAAAGTGACTATTTTGAATACCTTAGAAAATTTGAATAGTCTGAAATTAGAAGAGTTGGTCGAAGACCTACAGACATACGAAATTGACATGTTTCCCGACACTGTCAAACCTAAAGATAGAGGGATAGCGCTTAAAGCCCAATCTAAGAAAAAGAAAGTGAGTTTTTGTGAGGACGAGTCTGAGTTTGACATGGCCCTGCTTGCAGGGAATTTTAAAAAAATTCTCCAGTTTTCAAAACAAAATTCTTCCAATAAAAAAATTTCGGAGAAAAACAAAAAGAAAGACAAGGCCAAAGAAAGCGGTGTGAGAGAAAAAGAGAGCGAAGAAAATTTTGAAATTTTGAAATGTTTGAGTGTGAGGGGAGAGGGCACAAGTCGTTTGAGTGTCCAACTAGGCTTAGGAGAGAGGGCAAGAAAGTAGCCATGCCAGCCACCCTTAGTGATAGCGAGGGAGAAGAGGGAAATGAGGACGATGAGTCCGGTAAAGGTTTAGGACATGGTATGTGTGTTGCCTTTTTAGCCAGTCACGAGAGCACACCCACTTTGTCCCACGACGATGAGGACACTTGTGCACGTGATACCCCCGAGGAGGTTTTGAGTGTTTCTAGCGAGTCTGAGACTAGTGATGATGAGAGTGAGCTCCAGATTGCGTTTCGAGAGTTTTACGCCGAGACCTTAAAAACTAAAAAATTGAATAACAAGTTGGGTCTCAAGGTGAAAGATTTGGAGAGAGAGATTGAGAGTTTGAAGGAGTTTAAGGCAAAAGCAAGTTAACTCGAGAAAGTGAAGGTTTCTTTGAGTGAGCAGTTGATTGCTTTGTGAATAGGGAAAAGAGTGAGCTTATAGCCCGCGTGTCACAATTAGAGACAAATCTTAAGCACGCCCTGGAGGCTAAAGTCACTTTGGAGAACGCATCTAGGAAGATGGGAAAGATAGTTCTCAATCCTTTTTTGGGGAGTGGTGAGAGTTTTGGAATAAGTCATAACGATGTGTTTATTTCATTTGTTGCACCCGAGCCGGTTCCTACTTTAAAGTTAGATTCACATGACTCTCGATCCGACCCACCTATGCGTCCCGTACCTATTAGGAGAGCACATCCTAGAGTTCTTGAGAAAGGTGTACCTAGGTCGGTTTATGTTTGCTCCGATTGCAAAAAGAGAGGACACCTTAGGAAGTTTTGCTTTAAATTGGGTTATGTGTCACGCTTTACTTCTACACATGTTCGCACACATGCACCCACCCATGATACTTTGCTTGCACATAATGATAGAGAGTTCGTACATATTCGAGAGCAAGTAAAGTTTTTGGTCAAGACTTCTCATGATTTTATGGAGTTGTTTCAAAAGATATCACCGTCTTTGGAAAACTCCACCGCACCTACCGATTGAGGTCTAGACATGTTTGCTAGCATAAGTTGATTTGCATGATGTTATCTTATGCCTATTGCTAGTATGTACCATGTGTTTTATACTTTGTTAGCATTTTTGTTTGCTTTTCTTATTTTTGGTACTGTTTTAGCACTGTTTTGGATCTGTTGCCCATTCCAGAAACTGTTTTTACGGAATTTTCCCACCGGACTAAACTGCATTATTTTCTGGGATTACTTTGCTCTCGTTCGAGCAAGATCACATGTCGCGCGATGTTGTCGTTCTAACGACAACTATTTTCGTTTGAACGACATAATTGGGTTTTATGGATTTATCTGTTTGCAGTCCTCTGTTTCATATTGTTATATTATCTGGTACTGCTGGGTTGCTTCTGAAGTGTTCGAAAAAATACAAAAAGATTTTCGGTTTAGAAAAATTTTGAAAAATCCAAATAGAGTTTTGCATTTTGTTTGCACCTTATATGAATGAACATTTAGGATGACCAAGTCACAAACTTCATGCCATATCCATGTGACTATTTGATAGTGTTTTGAGATAATATATTGTTTCATTCATGTGCTTTACAAAGTTTGGAATCTTTGAGATGATGTAGTGTTACTACCTACATGATTGACTCTCCTTGTCCTTTATTGCACACATGCACGAATTTGTTTGACATTTGTGCTTGTCTATCACATGTTGGTTGAGTGTTTCCATCTCAATTTTGTCTATACAAACGAACCAAATGCGATAAAACTTGACAAAAAGTAGTGCATGATATTTGTGAGATTGTGCGTTTTTATTTTGAAAAACGAGAAAGGGTTACGAAAGGTACTCATTTATCCTTTGCGATTAAGCCACTGTTTAAATGGACCTAAAAAAGTGAGGAATTAAATATTATCCAGGGTCCAAAGAGGTTTAAAAGAGCCTGAAAAAATTGAAAGGCAATAAAAGAAAATTATGCCAAAAATGGGGCCAATAGTTTTTTTTTTTTTCATCACCTCATACGAAAAATAAAAAGCATTATCTTTTAATGAGGGAGTTTGGATAGAATTTTCAATGGTTTGCACGTCCTTGAAAGTCATGAAAAGGCATTACATAGTTTTGAACGTTATTGGTGCGGAAATCATTTATACTTTGATTTGTTGATATGATTAAGACGATGTCATCTAAATTCAACAAATTCTACACCTAAGGACTATTTTTTATGTTCATTCGTTAGGAGTACACTTATGCATCTTGCACATATGATATGATTGAGTTGATTTTCCTATCGAATGTGTTCACACCCATTCATTCCGTTTCCACGATTTGGTTGTCTTAGTGTAAATTCATGGTTTGTGATTTTTGTAACATCATTTTTGCATTTTTGTATAAAAATTTGAAAAATTCAAAAATAGTTTGTTTGCTTGGTTTACTGTGACACCCCGATTTGCTTTATGTGATTTATTCTTTTCCTTGTCTATTTCGGACAAATAAAAAGGGGGAGAACGAATTATGATATTTTGGGGAAGTTTATGTATGGGAGAGATTTGATTATGCTTTCATGATTATGCTTTATATCATTTCAAACTCGATACGTCACGAGGTTTTTGCTTTGTCTCATGTGTGTAGGTACAATTGAAGAACATTATGTTGCACACCCTGATGAGAAAAGCTTGGAGTTTTTGAAGAGTTGATTGTTGAAGAGCATCGTTTGAAAAGTTTGAAGACTTGACAGTTTATCTTTCCTTTTGATTTTTGGGAGGGTAGATTTGTATAGATCATTTGAGTTTGATAATTCGGATATTTTTATTTTGTACCAGCATAGACATAGGGGGAGATTTGTAAGGGCATTATCCGTCACAATTAATTATGTCATATACCGCTATAAGTTACTACAAGTCGTCGAAGGATTGAGAAGCTTACATCTACAAAAACGAATCCGAATTTCAAGAAGACTTCAACATTCAAGCCCAACAAGGATGAATTTGGTAAAATGTGTTTAAGTTCCATTTGCATTTTACATTAAAAGTGTTGGGATATTTTTATAAAAGTTAAAATGATTTTAAATGGTTTTTAAATTTTCAAAATCATAAAAGGTTTGAATAAATGTTTCTGATTCCGTGAACAATTTCAGTTTGAGGTTTCCAAGATTTTTAAAAGACTAAAATTTCTCCTGGATAAGTGATTGTCGTTCAAACAACGTCACATCTCGTTCAAACGAGATGGAGTATCGCTCGAACAACGTCGTCCCTCGTTCGAACGACAATGGTTTATGCTGACACGTCACCGCGTTAAATTTTATTATATATAGGGAGTCGGACTACTGATTTTCGTGTGGAGAGATATTGGTTTTCACATAATACGTTTTTATACTATTCTCGAACCATTTGAGGGTGCATAACTTTTGTTTTACAATTCACAATCCCAATTGCTTTTGTGTGAGTTGTTTTGTGGAGCACAAAACATAGTTTGCTACTGTTCATACTTTGTGGAGAGATCTCTACAACCGAGGGTTGCGTGCTATTGTAGAGTGAGTCTCGACAGAGTTTATGACTGCGTGTCATTAGGGAGTGTTGCGGTGTTCCTAGGTTGAAGACTGGACTGCGGTTCATGTAGGTTCGCTGAGTGTGAACTTATTGCTGACGACATTGACCGACACCTACGGGTATTCGAGTGTCAAACTGTATTTCATTGTAACCGTGTAAGTTGCGATTTACAATTATAGTGAAATAAAAGGTTTTGCCCTGAGGGGATTTTTCATGAACTTTGTGTCGCATACTTTATTTATGATGGTTTGACACTTGCACGCACGTTGCTATTTGTGTTTAAGGGCTGAATTGATTTGATTCATAAATTGACACTAATTAAATAAGTTTGTGATTGGAATTTGCGCATCTATTCGAATCTTTATCACACGTAAGGCTTTCTCACTTGTGTCGAATCCACGTATTCTCAAAACGAAAAAGGTGACGGAACCTATCTAATCAGGTTTGAATATGAAGGGGAAATGGTCTGACACCAATCTATATAAAGCTTCTTGCCTCGAATTTGGGAACAACCCCTACCCTAAATTCTGGACAAAAGAGAAATCTATTAATCCTCGTCCTCGTATCAATACTCCCATTGGCCAAGTAAAAAGACCATTTTTTATAGTCGATTAACCCGTCTCTAAAATGAAATTATCAAAATCTCTCGTACTTCTAGTAGATCTCTCTCTCCCTCCACGCTTTTCAGCCACCAATCTCATTGTGTTGACCCCCCCCCCCCCCCAACCCACCAATGAGGGCCACAAAACCAAGCAAACACATTAATTCCTCCCAAAACTCCTCCATGTTAGCTTGACTACAAGGCCCGTACACATCCAAAAAGCACCAATCCTCCCCATTGGCGGGATGAATTTTGGTTGACACCTTATCAAGGATTCCGTAATATCTAAAAGTCTGACATCCACATGATAATGCCCCTGACCTCCCAACAAATGAAAGAAAAAACTAATCCTTATAACGTAGCCTCTAAATGGAAGCTATAAGATTCTTATCAACCCTATCTCTTTTTTAGTTTCCTGTAGAACCACTAAATCCGGATTTTCCTTAGTTAAAACTTTTTTATTCTTTTTATTTAATCTACTCCCCAATGATTCAACTCCTACAGAATTGATTAGAAAGGGGGTATTTATAATCGAACCCGTTCGTCTATCTATAAAAAATGATGGAAAATTTATTATGTATCAAATCATACGATAAGCCCTTATGGAATATATATTCCGCCGTTTGTGAACCTTAACAAAGTTTGATTCCCAGTTCAAAAGATTTATTACTGACGAGCTACAGCAATTGCCCCTATTAACGCAACTAAAAGAATTAAATCCCTTATAAACTCCAAGGTACTCCCTTTAATTAATACATTTAATTAAGAATTACGGGATTCATCATTCGAGGGGAAGTAGTGGCATTCCATTAAAATCTTTATTTATAATTATTTACGCCCCTTTTGTTGTCGCCAGACCATTACCATTATAAGTAATCTTTGATTTTTAATTTTTTTAGTTCTCTAAACCTTCTCTTATTTCTTCCCCTTTTTTTCTCTTCCATTTAACCTCGCACTTTTAAGATTGAGTGATTCCAAATATTTCCAAATTTCTCCCAATCTTCTTTCATTATCACTCTCCAGGATAATGTTTATGTGATCCTCCAAAAAATCTTTCGTGTGGTAATCATTCTCATGAACAATCGAAGGCAAACTAAATAGGCTACAATTCACCTCGATTGCCTTCATGGTTCAAAGTTTCAGTATCGGTAACTCGGACACTCAATTTTGGCTCGGTATCGGTATCGATCTTAGGCAATACGCAACTATACATTATTTAGAGAACTCAAAAAAATTGAAAAAAATTCAGAAAAGTTTAGAAAAATAAGAATAATAATATGGCTCAATTAGACAAGTAGAAAATCATCATTTAGTATGCATAATATTGTCTAATTATTTATGCTGAATCATCATTTAGTATGCATAACATTGTCTAAATCAATATATTTTTAGTAATATATTCTTCGTGAATGTAAGAATAATACCAATTACTAATTAAGGATATATATAAAGTAAATAATCATACACTTTAAGGACAGATAAATAATGATACATTTTAATACAAATTAAATAAATACAAAAAGAAGGTTAAATGGGAGATAACCCCTTTAGTAACACTATAAGAAAATAATTGAGAGATTCAACCAAAAAGACCGATTTGCAACAACGAAACATCATATACCCTGCTCCGAATTGAAGGAGATTGCTCCGATCGTGACATGGATGCAAAATTGAGACTCAATTGAGTGAGTTAGAAGTTGAGGTAGAGAGATCAATGATACCATCTCAGTCGATATATCACCAATATGGGCCGATACTACCGCGATATCGCCGATATGGGCCGATTCTACCGCAATATCACCGATATAAGCCAATACTACCGAAAAATCACTTATATGGGCTGATTCACACCAATAATCTAACACTAAACTCGTAACTTGGAATCAAATTGGTGGGTACCGATACCTAGTCAATTAGGTCGTATCGTTACGGGATCGGCCTAGACTTTGAACCATGATTGCCTTAGTATCTAACCTTCCAAATCCCTAGGATTTACAACTCGAAAAAAGTGGTCACTCTCAAGCAAAGCGCACAATCCCCTCTTTCACCTCACTGATTTCTTTCTCCACCTTCTCCTCCAAATCAGAAGAAGAAGAAGAAGAAGATGATGATGATGATGATTCTACATATTAGGCTTTAACTGAGCTACAGCTACCTTCTTTCATTATCTCATCTAGATCGAGATTTGAATCCGAAACGACCGATGGAATCAAGTTGTGGTATGATGACTCCTCTGAACTCCATTCCTTCCCCACACCTTCCCATTATCTCTCTCTCAATGGAGACACCCTCTTTAAGCCGTTATTGATTACAAATGAGGATTACAAGACTATACTAATGCAAGTTAACCTAATTGAACAAAATTATTAGACTATATTTAATTTAATTCTAGAGTAATTTGTAAGAGTATATGTGTACTACTGTGCCCCAGTTTGATAGGTTGTTTACAATTCCTTAACCAAAACACTCTTTGATTCTTGTCCAAAAGTTCCTCGGAAACCTTCATCACTCATGCCGAATCATTGATGTCATTGTCCTACCACAAGTACACCACCTAAGATAAAGGTACATTGGACTAGCGGACATAGATTCACCCAACAATTAAATATTTTCCTAAATTGAAAAATCTTTTAAATTTAAGTATGGTTTTTGTGCTCCCCGAATAAATGATGGAATATACTCCAATTATATAAACTTATGTTGAAAATGCATGTTTTAAATGCATTTAGAATTAGCTTGGTTAATACAAAGGAATTTGGGATTTTGCATATTCGTTGACGACACCCCTTTTATATGCAAAATTGGCCAATGCACTGATTTGTTCGCGACCTCATTCGCTAAAGGTTCGCCGCAGCAAAGAGACATCGCCTCAGCGCTGGTGTGCACACTTCCTGCAAACATCATGGTCATGCGCCTGAGATTTTTGTGGGAATTTTCGCGACCTTCGTCGCTAAAGGCTCGCTCAAATGAAGCATCGTTACTCTGCAACGAACCTCCCGCGAACGATCCAGCAAAAAGTGCATAAAACACTTTTTAAGATCTTTTTCGTTGGAGAATGAGCCATGGACCAAACCTGGGGTTTCAGGGCCATAGATTTGCCTATGACCCTTAGTGTTTAAGACACAAGTCCAAGCCACCCTATTGTCCTCTATATTGGCTATAAAACTTGTGCGCTAAACATCACTTCAATCAAGTGAGAGAAAATCATTTTTGTCTACATTAAAATCAAATTTTTTGAGGAAAAAACTCTCTTCTTATTTGTGTTCTTCAAGCCTTTTGTTTTCATTGTTTGAAATCCTAAAAGAAGATTTCTTCCTTATCTACTCAACTTGAACAAATTAATTTACAAATCTATATGTCCTTGAGCAAGGTTTTTTTTAGCTTGAAAAACATTTTGTGAGATGTAGAGTACCATACACTTTACCTACACCTCTTCAACCTTTAAGATATCTTTACACATCCTAAATGCAGTGTTTGTGGCAACTCGTGGTTCCATTGTCTTGGAACAAAGTTCTCTTCACCTATAAAGAAGATTTGCTTTTTGATAAGATTTGAAGATATCGGTCGGGAACCAAAATCGATGATTGTTGTGTACCGCGCTCTAGCTATTGGCGCCTTCTCCGAAAGATATGATGCGAAAGAGTAGATCGTGAAAGTTGTGCGTTAATGTTGCAAGTCACAATTTGCAAAGTACATGGAGTATTGGGAGGTACTTGAGATGTGAGGTGTCTGGTGAAGGGGCTATACACAACCTGGTGCGAGAACCGGTGGAATAAGAAGTTGAGGACAAATAAAACCTGGTGAGAGGCCTAATGGGATAAGAGGGTCACCATCATTTGTTGATGGTCCATTCAACCATCATTATGCATATTCCACCAAACGCGTGAATAGAGACGGGCGACAACCTTAAGGCGTGTCATTCGTCATACGTAGAGGTCGGGAAGTGGCAGGCAGAGTAGCACATAATAACTTCCCAACATTGGACCAAGATCATTAAGTTTCCTAGGTTATGTGCACCAAGGTGGTTTCCTTTTGCAACTTTGACGAGCATAAGAACATATTTGGTCAAAACCCAGGAACATGAGTCCCTTAAAGCATTATAAAATGACCCTTTTATGGGGGAAACTATCTAGTCATCCTATAAAAGTTAACCACTTCACTAGCAATCCATATCAATTATCAAGAGCTATTATGCCAACACAAAAGATAACGTAATCTATAAAACTTCAAACATTTCTAAATAATACAAATATTTATACTACCAATTCATATTTAACCAGATCGGACTTGGGAAATTCGATCTATGATTTGTCTAGAAATTAAGCAAAAGCATAATCGAATAATCGAATTATAGACCGTTTCCGGATAGGTAGATCATATTTAAATCAATATCCTACAAGCCTAGACCAATGCTCGCTTGGCCATAATGATGGCACATAATACCACCCTTAACACAAATTGGTGACAGCGGGGGAGGCATTTTGGCACACAATAATGGGCCATAATGTCCCTTTAAGTGAACTTGGCATCCACGTGGACTCACTCCACTAGCACTATACTACATTTTATCCTTCTGGGAATGTGTTCATGCAGTTAGGACAGGCATCCATATCCCAAAATTTAGAAGTGTGAATTGCTCGTTTAAAAGGCAATAACATGCCATGTTCTAATTTAGCTTTATTGTTTATCTATTCAAAGGCTAACCAAGTCTGATTGCCTTTTCACCCCATGATGTGGCTTTACATTTCAAAGACTAACTCAATATCAGTTGATATTTAAATAATTAATGTTGCATTGGTCCAAAAGGTGAAATAACTTTTGAGATGAAACTATATCGAAGTTACCCTTGCGATGAGAACTGTAGAATTCGCTAACCCATCACATGGGCTGATAGCTACTTTGATCAAGTTGGCAGCCAAGTGAGCGTTGGCACACAGGCTTTAACACAAAGGGTTTGACCAAGTGGTTTTTTCAACAAATACCTCGTATGAGTGGTAGGGTTAATATTGCATGGGAAACCTATTGTGGGGATCTTTGGTAAAAAGAAAGAAAAAAAAAATAGTGGTGGTGAAAGAAGGCGTGTTATGGTGGTGTTTTAAACACTGGAGCACCAAGGGACGCACTAAAAAGTGCGCAGAGAATGTGCGCTCAAGTGAGGCTGTTGCCCCTGCTATTTTGGTGATGTGCTCTATTACAGCAAAAATGAAAACAAATAAAGTCTTCTCTTCTTTTTATGATTCGATACAAATGTTCGAGCAGAACTCGTTGAAAAGGATTCGCCTGCCAAAAACTTCCAAGCAGAAGGCAGGTTTTCGTGCTACAGACGCATTCCCGAGTTCTCAGCAAGGGATTTTCAGCGGATGGGTGTGGTGGAACACAGGTTGGTCAACAAATGTTTGAAGGGATTCGAGTTTGCGATTAAATTGTTACCGGGGGCACTAACAGAGCACTGCACTCAAATGGATCCGCCTAGCAAAGGCTTCCTGCACAAGAACTGTGCGTAGAGATAATTGTTGGATGTCCCTTGAACAGCTGGCATCCTTTGCAAATAGTGATGGTTGGGGGGATGCCCTTTAGCAAGTGACACCTTTTGGTGTGTAGTGGTGGTCGGGGTGGCAATCTTATGACATAATGGTAGCCATCAGAATGAGAACATTGGCGTGTAAGATATACCCTTTTTGGGCGAAATGGTCATACACGTCGGCATAGGCCAATAAAACTACACTAAGTATGTAGAAAACGAAAGAAAAATATATATTTTAAAGAGCACTATGGAGAAAAGCAGTATAAAAAATAAAAAGAGGCACTACTAGGGAGAAAAAGCGTGCTTTTCTGCAAAACCCACAAAATAAGTAGTAATGAGTATCATATTGACGAATTAACATAGGGGGAAGAAGAATGTGTAATTTTCTACAGAGTAGGGCATAATAAGTATCAGACATATTCACGATATTTCTCATAAGCATATATTAACTGTGGACTTGCATCCAGTGAATTCATAAGTTTCAATAGCTTCAACTTCAAAAGCTACCCCAACTGTGAATAATTCAGAAAGAGTAAATAACCAAAAATCAGCGCAAAGCAAAAGCATGGACATGAGATTCAGCATCAATATTTTGTGTCTTTGGTTACGCATTCCAATTACCAGTGCAACAATCCAATATTTTTTCTCAACCTTTAGGATTGCAAACTTCAGAGTAAAATAACCATGTTCAGGATGAGTACAAAAACACAAGTAAATCAAACCACAAATTCACATTAGACGTATACGACCATATCATGTAATTTCCGCATTTTCAAATGTAGAAGTGTCCTTTGCAAAACCAAATGGAGGAGGTACATGGAAAGAAGGACAGGTCAGTTATCTCATAATATAGTTTTGTTCAATTAGACATTACAATATAATAAAGTTTACAGCTCGAATTCCCATAATAATAATAATAATAACTTAACATCTCAAATAGTGGAAAATCCATTTTAGAAGGAAAATAAAACAATTATTCATTTAACAGACCTTTTTATAGTCAGCATCAGGTTCCGCATGGCATTGAAGAAGAACATCATCTGCAGCTCGACAAACATGACCATTTTTCCCCAGCTCTTTGTATATTTCAAGCAAACGAGTATACCTATTACAACATAAAGCTCTAAGCAGCAACTTCTCAACATCAATGCAACTCTGATTGAGTGGAAATACTGCTTCTTTGCCTGTCAGAGGATCAATGACAAATGAGCTATGAAGGCACTTTATCTGCAGATCTGGGCCTGGCTCAATCTTTACAAATGGGCATGATCCTGCATCAGATGTGCCCGAGTTTTTATCTAAATCTAACCAATAAAAAATTTTCAATCCAGGGGTTCGTAAACCAGCCGAATCAATTTCTCCATCTTGAGTCATGTGCATGGAACCACCACTCCCTCCTTGTCCCATATTAGCATCAGATATAAGTTCAAACCGGATCGCATCTTTCCATCTTCCTTGCCGTAGTGCTTGTACTTGTCGTATAATGGTGTCCATAATGAGCGCAACACAAAGTTCATGGAGAATAGAGTATAATGTTACAAATGGATCTTCTGCTGCAGCCATTCTCCGCTCTAAATCGTCTCCAAGAACATGCCGACGCATTTCTTCCAACTTTACAGTCCCACTTCTCTCACCAACAAGCAATTCCAAGTGTAAGATTCTCCACATGGACATGTGTCCTCGATAACCAAGGGTAACTAGAACCTTAAACTCTCCATCCACACAAAGCGTCGCAGTGCCATCAGAAACTTTGACTTCAGAAATTTCTTTTGGGATTGAAACTTCAAGTAATTTTGACCTAACAAGTGTGTCTAGCTTTCTTAAAGCAGGCTTCTGATGATCCTCGTTTAATGTGGCCTGAATACCCACATCTTCTATGCATTTTGGTAAACGTTGGTAAGTTCCTGTAAGGAGAACTTCAATAGAAGATGGAACATCATATATCGGAGCACGAGCCTGCTGTAGCCCCTCGTGCATGAAAAACATTGAGTCTGCAGCTTGGGTAAAACAAGTATCATGGCTTGATAGAGTCGATGCAAGTTGCTGACAATACTGTATTAGTGGAACCTGCAAATCAAACAGCATCAAGCATAACCACTTGGCACCCTACATGAATATATTTTCAAACTAACACCATCCATTGCAAGAGAAACTCGTTCCTCAAAATGACGAAGACGACGAAGAAGAAATACGGCACAGCTTTGAAAAAATGGCACAACAGTAATTTACAACTATAGAATCAAACAAATGAATAAGATTAAGGGGTTATATGTGTCCAAATCAGGCGAACGCACAATTACAAAATCAATGTGAGGATGCAAAATTAAAATCAAAATCAAAACTTGTTGGGGAAAAAAAATAAAGACAGCGCACTCAAAAGAAAAAAAAAAGGCGAAATCAAGTAACTGTGAAGGATATACGTAAAATAGACTTCCACGTGAACTTTAATATCACCATCCATACCATACCCTCTGTATATCTCTCATATATATTACCATATGCTACACTTTTGATGCAATTTAGTCTTCGCTCCCAAATATACTATTTTATTTTACAATTCATAACACACAGATAACTTGTTATGCCACTAGCGTGGACTTCTACAAAAAGAGAATTAGTGGACCTAAGTATTTAAAATTTGTCAAAATTTCTTTAGGGTGTGTTTGATTGCAAACATGGAAAATGCATGAAAAATAGTTTATTTTGGTGAGAAGTTGGAAAATGAGCGAAAAAATATATGAGGTTCTGGTCTTACTTTTTCTATTTTCCATGGAAACCAATTCTTTGTTGGGTGGATAAGAAATATTTTCCATCAAAAATGAGATTTGAGATGGAGCACTTGTTTGTTCTTATATAAAGTGTTTGCAATCAAGGTACTAAAAAAGCAAAACATGAGACCAAACAACTATGAAAAAAAAAATCATGTCAATCAAACACACCCTTAGTGTTTAAAATTTATTTGTGAGGGGGCTAAGAGTACTTTCCCCATGGAAATATTACCAGCTTATAGTAATTCTTATGCTGTAACACTTAAATTTGTTAGAACTGTCCTTCAAAATACTGTTGCTGATTTATCGAGAAACATAACTAATGGCCTCAATTCGCTTTGGGAGTATTTCGTTGCGTAAGTTGTTTAATAATATAAATTGGTCAATGTGGAATTAATTAGTTGCGGATGTATTCATTTGGAATGGATTTAAATCAAATGAGTAACTCTAGGCAACTCTTGATTCGAATACATTTTTTGCGACTTGCTGAGGTGTCCGCATTGGTTAGTGTTAGGGGTCCACCAATTATCATTTTAGACCCCAACAAATGTAGCCATGACACGTCAACAAGTTAAAAAAAATGTGTCGGAATCAATATAGAGAGAAACTAAATGAGAGAGTGAGTGAAACCGTAAGGGTATTTAAGCCTTCGAATTGCGCAAATTTAAGTTTTTGACGAAATTGGCAAATTTAAGTTTGTTATAGAAAATAACACAATTCGTGAATGATTATAAATTCGGATTTATTTCCAAAATATCTTCTTCGTTCCTTTACTTTGTCTCCACGCAGTAACAAATAAAAACAGCACACTGTTTGTGTGTGCGTGTGTGTTTTGATAAGATAAGAGTATAAACCTGTTGACACCATTTGGCAAGAACATTGAGTCGGAGCATTCGCTGCTGAGTTTTGACGAGGTACTTGAGGATGCTAATCTTCTTCTCCGAATCTGAAAGCTCTGAAGATTTGGATTTATCCACCAATTCCTTCAACGATAGGTACGATTCCTCGGCGGCTCGACTCACCAGAGTCGAGAATTCTACCGTTTGTTTCCCTAATTCCGCCATTCAGATCTATGGCTTGATGCTCATGTAATATTGTGGCGCACAGACAAACCCTAGAGGAAGAAAGCTGGCTCGGGCTCTGGATTACGAAGAGAGTGAATATAACTACGTATACCGCTCAACGGCAGGGACTGACCATGTGCATTATCACCTGCAAGAATTATAGGATGAAATAACACCACATGTCAACCGAAAGCTGCACAAACAAAATAATTCAATTCAAAGCATAAAAACACAGCATTAAATGAACTGAAAAGGAAAAAACAAGACAAGTTATAATTTGTTTACATAACCTGCTGATATGTTAACAACACTAATCATACGCACTACGAACGGAATGCATGAACAAAGTACCATATGTATATATAATAATTGAGGAACACAGGAAAATTTTGTATCAAAAAAATAATTTTAAGAGTTTAAATGTAAATCCCTAAAGCTCCATCCAAGTACAACGAGTCAATTGCAAAAAAGAAAACAGGAATGAAGAATCCAATTAACATGTATCATCAAAGAGTAAGTAATAAAACGGATCATCAACTAGAATTGGCATAAAGAATGGAATGTATGAACAGATAACCATATGTATGTATGAAAAGTTGTACTAAGCAAAATTGATGTTAAGATTTGAATTGTAGCGAACAAGGCAGATACATAGGAAAGCCCTAGCTGGATGAGTGATTTGATAGTTGGAAAAGGAGAGGAGCTCAATAGTGAAAAATCACTCGCGAGTTTATGTTATATTATACTACGTATGATGATTAGATTTTACATGAAATTTAAAACCAAAAAAAAAAACATACGAAAATGATAAGGTATTTAAAGAGATTCTGTAGCGGTCATAATTGTTGTTCAAAGTGAAGGGTTCTTGGGCTGTCGAATGCTGTGGTTAAGTGGAAGACGAAGAAGTCGATTAATTGAAGATTCGTTTGAGGGTGATGTGAAGTTGTTTGAGAGGAAAAGTACCAAAGTTGTTGAGGTTGCGGTGGTCTGATTCACTCCACACTCAGACACGGACGGACCACGGACTCGCGGTATAAACCCTCCTACGCTCTGGATTTCAGATGTGCGCGTAGAAAATCTGAATTGGGTATCAAATTACCATTACCCTAATTTGTTACGAGGCAAAGTTAGCAGCTTCGAAACATTAACGAGGAAGTGTTCAACTAATTATAATATAACTAGGTTTTAGTCAATGCGCGACGACATTATAAATATCGGGTACGGTTTATAATGCAAAGGTTAAGTGGCAATTAATTCACAATCTCCTATTCCAAAAAAAAAAAACTAACATCATCCAACCGTATTATCACGCAAAGACATAATTAACATCAAAAGGGTTAAAAAAATAAAAAATAATGTCATCCAATACTATTCATCATGCAGTGACAAAATTACTTTTTTTAAGATGGTGAAAAATAAAACTGTATAAAGGTGCAACACAAATATTCTATCTTCAAAGAAAAATTAAAAATAATTCTATTTTTTATTTTTTAACCATCTTACTTTTTTTAAGATGGTTAAAAAAATAAAAAATAACGTCATCCAATATTATTCATCACGCAATGACAAAATTACTTTTTTTAAGATGGTGAAAAATAGAATTGTATAAAGGTGCAACACAAATATTCTATCTGCAAAGAAAAAGTGATAGGTCATTTAAACCCGCACATCAGTTTCATTATTGTCAACATTGTTGAAAATCACCAGCAAATTGCACAATAGCATTTATGAGAATCAACACAATCACAAAGCTAAATTAAGGAGAGAGATGGGGTTATATTGATCATCTGGATCTGCTACACATATATTCAACCGGTGGCTAATAGTTTGTGTCTCGAGATTTTCCAAGATAATTAAGAATCTGGATTGAAAACATATATGAATCACCATGATGCAAGAGATACAAATGGAAACAAACACACTGGTCAACTTCAGGAAATTTTTGGTTGCATAAATAATGACCAAGTGATATTTACAACCAAAACTCTAGAGTCCACAAGAATAGTAACACATTCATACAGTAAAAAAATAAAATTTTACTATTCTAAGATACACTAAAAGATTTCAATGATGCAGTTTAAAAGATAAAATGGTGTGAAGACTGAGGAACAAAGAGGGGTGGGGTTCAAATAAAGAGAGCAAGGTTATCAAATTTCGGGTCCCTTTTTCTCAATCCAAAACTCCTATAATTTTCATCTGAATTAACCAAAACGGATTGCACAATCATGATCAGTAGGATCGAAGCATACCTCTTTTGAAAGTACAACATATTGTAGGGGTGGCAATTCGGGTTAGTCGGGTCATTTTCGGGTCGCGTTGATTTTGATTTGAGTATAAATTTTGGGTACTCTTAAATCTATACAAGTTAATCGTGTCAGGTTCGGGTCATTTCGGGTTATTACCGTAAACGGGTTATCTTGTCAAAAATTGTCAGCCCTAACATATTGTGTAGTGGACTTCAATCTCCTGCATAACTTGACTTCATTTTTTTCAGATAACCGTGTGGACTTTCAGCGTCTTCTTACATTGTCTACCTTGTATACACCAGTCTTATAAAGGAAGAGGGAAGAAAGGGGAGGGTGAGGAAGAGCTAGAGAAAATGGAAGGAACGAAAAATACCTTAGTTTTAATGATGATATGCTCCAAAGAAAAAGACATAGTTGGTCGATAAAAACCAATCTCATATATATCATGCAACTCACGTGATGCACGACCATTAAAAGAATATTAAAAATAACGTAAGAATGAAATACAAAATTACATAAAACATATCTTTAACATCTACTCTAGAATATTTATGTGTATAATATAAAATATATATAACAATTTCTCTGGGTTTACATCATCTAAGTCTCTAATATAATAAGTTCAATCTATATACCCTATTTAATTTAGAAATGAATTGTAAATGTCGATGAAACAACAAAAGTATATTTATGATACATTACAAATACTTATAACACTATTTTTGCACTTATAATACAATAGTATTAGAGGAGTTAATGAGCATTTAATACTTACTATTTTCCTCTCTCTTATCTTGAACATCGCGTCCTTTCAAATCAAATAAATTAAAAATCTTCTTGAAACTAAAAAATAAATAAATTAAAAGTCTCTTGAAAATAAAAAGATGATCCGTTATGAACTCGATTAACTAATTCTCGATCCCACACAATCTAGATTCAACTAATATCCTTTTATCATTCCTCACTCAAATCACATTACATAATGCTACTAATACTACTACATCTATATATCATTTTTATTTCTAGAAAAAAGTTAAAAACTTTTCAATTTTTCAAAATTGTTTTTATATAAATAAAAAAAGGGTTTTGGTTATAAAAACATTTTGAACGTTATATTTATGGACAAAATTATAAGTTTTTATTTATTAATAACACAAAGTTTTTTAAACTAAAAATAAATAAAAATAATTATAATTTTTTTTTTATATAAAATACATATAGTTTTTTTGAAGTTTTTATTGATAAAAAATAGTTTTTAAGTTAAAAAATTTCAAAATTTCAAAATTGCTTTTAATATAAATAAAAAGGGTTTTTGGTTATAAAAACATTTTAAACGTTTTATTTATAGAAAAACTTTAAGTTTTGTATCGATAAATGACAATGAGTTTTTTTAAATTAAAAATAAATAAAAATATATATAATTTTTTTATATAAAATACGTACAGTTGTTTTGAATTTTTATTTATAAAAAATAGTTTTTATATAATAAAAAACATTAAAAAATAATAAACAAAATTTATTTATGAAAAAATTAACCTTTTATGATGGCTTTAAGATAAGATACTGAATTTATGATATATATTAAGTTTTATAATTATCATTATATATGTTTATTGTGCATCGCCCGTGGGCACGGGTTGCATGCTAGTGGATTGCCTAGGACACAACCAATCTTAACTTAAGCAACACAAGTTTATCTTTTTGGCACACTCGTGCATGTTGCACTAACTTGGATTGAAGTTATGGCTCAAGTGTTAACACTAAAAGGTGAGTTAAAATGTCATACAATAATAATTTTAAAGTGCAATTGTATTAACATAAAAACATAGTTTTCGAGTTGACCTTTGAGGAATTGTGATATGATATGAGTATGACCATCAGAGTAATATTATCCTCATTATGAATGAGATGTTACAAATTACTTTTATATAATTTTTTATTAACAAAAAAATTCGTCACAAGTCAGTAGTGAATAGGCCATATCTAAAATTTAAAGGTTCCAACGAATTTGGATCAAAAACTAACGCCGTGTTTTGATGAATAACAATTGTGCATGTAACTGCGAAAATGAAATCCCATTTATGACCCCTCCCACTCTGTTAAAGCCATTGTTGTCCCACTTGGCTCTCTGGCTCTGAAAACCCATGAAAACTTTTCAGATTACTCCAATGCACCTTACCCAAATACATCAACTCCCACCAAAGCTACTTAGTACTATTGCTTCTTCATTACATGCCTAAATTACCAAACACACAAAATTACATCACTAACTGAATAAATTTTATATAGTTAAATGGAAGATTTAGTTACTATTTGGATTTTGGTAAAACAAATCCACTTCATTTAAAACATGAAAATATAATAAACGAACCAAATAGTCGTGAATCCATCCATCGAGTATAATTTAAATATTAAAGCTACAATGAAAAAAAAATAAAAAACATAAATTGATTACCCCTAAATATTTGTATTGTAAATGTAAAAGCAGTAAATTATTTCCTCCCTCCATCCAGCAAGCATTATGCAGAGTGAATAACTGCACAACAAAAAAAAAATCATACATATATATATATATATATATATATGGAGAGAGAGAGAGAGAGAGAGAGAGAGAGGAAGCGTCAGATGGGAGGGAAAGATGGAGAAGACGCGCGGGTGTAAAAAATTTCCACATGCATACAAATAGATGGGGATGGTACAATGTAATATATAAGAGAGATAAAAGACCAAAAAACACTTATAACTATTAGGTTAATAAATAAAGTGTTCCACTTGGATAACCTGGGTGAGTACCAAACTTTATTAGAGGCTAACATTTTAAAGTATTTTATGGATACCTAAATTTGTCATCATAACACAGCATCAACATTTGTCGCGCCCACACGACGACATGTGTATACTTAAAAAATATTCCAACTGTTTCTCACTACCCTTATCTATACAATAATATAAAAACAGAGCCGTTAAAATATTCCATGTTATTCTCTCTCTCTCTCTCTCTCTCTCTCTCTCTCTCACTCTCTCTCTCTTTATATATATATATATGTGTGTGTGTGTGTGTGTGTGTACAAATTTCATTCTTGCTCCCTAGAAAATCAAGGCTTTCGATCTCATGTCCATCTCTACTTAACACATTGTCATGGTCGTGTAACGAGCTTGATTAAATTGAAAACTAAGTGGTTTCCTACGCTAAGAAGAAAGGATATAGCTTATATTAAAATTTTGTGGCATTTAAAGTATTTATTTGGATCCTTTTTTTTTGGACTAGTATGTTTTCATTTTTAAAATATGCCTAGAACTGTTGATATTGTTTCAACTATTTGCTTTTGGGTTGTGGTTATTATTTGTTTGTGAAAGTGCCATTTAATTTCTTAAAAAATAATAATGTCAAACTGTGTTATGAGATTTATGTTTTGATTTTGGATAATGCAGATACATTGTTTGTATAATTGCTAAAGAATATCGCGTTGTCTTTGTAAATATTTTTACAGTACCTTTCACTTTGAACATATTTATCAAGGTATTCAACCCTTTTTGAGAAGTAAAAAATTAACCTAATTATACCTAAATATGTTTTCAACATTTAGTATTTTTTTCCTTTTCAATTCAAGTTCTGATCAGTCGTCCATAACAGGAATGAAAGTTTGAGGATGCGCTTTCAGGATTCATCCAAATCGTCAAACCAAGTTCAAGGTACTCGTATGCAAAATATTACATGTTCTACTTAAACCTGGAAGAGAGTAGTCAACTTCTGATCAATATAACGCTACGAGTTACATTGGTCACGTGCGAGGTGTCGGTGCCTCTCACGGGGCTGTTTCGGGGTTCCACCTCTAGCGCCATGTTTTTAGGCCTAAGTCTAGATATTTTTAAATTATCGTCATATTCTCAAACTGGGAGTCTTGTGCCCACGCAGTCAGTTCCTGCAAGTTACATTGGTCCCGTGCGAGGTGTCGGTGCCTCTCATCGGGCCATTTGGGGGCTGTTCGGGATTCGGTGCCTCTCAAATACAAAGAATAAAACAGTAGAAGCCAAGTAGGGGTCAATGGAACAGTAGAACTATCACGGTAGAATAAAACAGTGGGGTTCAGTAAAACTATCACGGTAGAGTACAAAACTTATCACATCAGCAACCCCTTGCTTGTTATCAAAGAGATGAAGTAATACAAACTATATATTCCAAAGCATTAAATAACATATTTATTGGGGAGGTAAGGGGATAATAGAGAGATTTGACACAGGTTGAAAATACACATATTCTTTATCAGTCACATTTTCGAAGTTTAAAATACACATAGTAAGGATGGCTCACCCCCATTTATCTTGCTCAAAATTTCCATAGCTATGTAAATATTCATATTAAGAGGAATAAGTAGAGGTGATCAATATCTACGTAAATACACATAGTAAGGATGGCTCACCCCCACAAGCCTCTTCTCCCTTCAATAGTATTTTGTAATTGATATTTAATTAGCAACTATATTTTTAATTAGTATTAAGTACCACAAAAAGTTCTTAATATTACATGCATTTTGAGAATGCGCCGTGACCTAAAATCATGTATTGCAAAAACCAAAATATAAGTAATAAATTTGCACAAAATAGTGAAGGTTTAGGAGCCAACCGACATGAGGAGAACTACTCCATTCCACAAATTTAACATCACCCCCAAGTTCTTGTAATCTTTGTTACTTTTTAGGATTTCAATTAGAAGACTGTTAAAAGGGGAGCCACCCCAATGCAGCTAGTAATGTGTTATAGACCTAACCCTAACAAGCTCATTGAGAATTTCTGAAGCCAATGATTTTGATTTGTTGGGAAATAATCTACGAAAACGAAAAATTGCCCCAAATCACTCAAATCGCAACACAAATCTGTCGTAAGTGACAACTACATACACAAAAGAATTCATGATTATACACACTTTTTTTAGTCCAACTAAATTTAACAAAAATTGAAACTCCTGGAATACATATTTGTTAATACCCTTTAACTTCATCTTCTTCCTAAAATCAAAACCCTAAATATTCAACAAACATTGAATTGATTTGAAATAAGGAATTTTAATGAGTTTTAACGGTGGAAAAAAATTAGAATACGTTGAAGAAATTAACGAATTGGGTATTATGTCAAATAAGGGTTAAAAAGATAGAATATTTGTGGAGTGGAACTAAATGTAAGAGAGATTGAAAGTTGGAGAAAAGGTAGTTAGAGCGAAAGCTTAGAGGCAGTGAGATGTGTATATTATTATACCTGAGATCTGGTGCTGATATGGCTGAAGTCAGTGAGCAATACCCTCAAAACTGCTCTCACCTCTCAATCATACTCCAAATGCAGTTCCACCACCGCCAACTATGATGAGCTTAAAGCGTCTGCTCATAAATAGACACAAGATAAACACAAAAGATCGATCGAATCATCACAAACAAAACTCAAACCCTAACCCTAACTGGAATGTTACCATTTTAGTGTTGATCGCACACGATCGCTATGTTTTGAACTCCTTATGTTATCTCCGCCCACAATCGCACGGATTTAACAATTAAATAGTTTAATTTTTAAATAAATAAATAATTGTTTACATGCCAGAAAAGTACTGAAAAGCTTTACTCAACAAGAAGACGAAGATGAATGTTTTGTGACTACTCTTTGAGAAACATTATTAGGCATCAACAAACCATAAAAATTATACAATACACAAGAATAAATTATTAGGTTTCAACTGACTCTAAAAATTATACAATACATAAGAATAAAATATTAGGCATGAACCAACTCTAAAAATATATGGAAAAATCAAAGTATAAACTGTAATCTATATTAAAAACAAATAAATCCTAGAATATATAAATCGCAAAAAAAAAATAGTTTAGAAATTGAAACAAATACCTAAATATTTTAGGCCCACAATCAAAATATTGTTCCTATAAATTAAAATATGCAAATTTATCATTATGTTTATGAAAATAAACATAATTTTATTGTTTATCAAATTTATGACTTGTTTTAAAAGACATGTTTTAAACAAAGTCTTTGATTTTTGTTTTCCAGTGGCAGTGTTCAAAAGACTTATTTAAACAAGGTAAAAGGTCCTTAAATTATATATACCTGTACAGATATATAATTTTATAATTTCTATTCGTTTTTAATATATGAAACCCAACAGATATGAACAATACTAAATCAAAATGACTGAAGATATTAAACCCAACAGAAATTAAACCCAAAGCAGAATTAAACCCGGGTTTGATTTATGTTTGACCAATCCTAAATCGTTTTGATTTAGGATTGTCCATATCCGTACATAATTAAACCCAAAAATTAAACTCGGATATAAATCAAACATAAATCCAAAGAAAATATCAAACACAAACTCAAATCAAATATTAAACTGTAACTATGTATCTATTGTATGTTAACATACATCAAACAAAAATAAATGATTTGAACCCAAAAAAGCTTGAAATCGAACAAAAATCAAACCCTAAACTTACGATGCCATTAATTGCATCCACTCTATCTTCACCAATAAAGAGTTCTCCAACAAACCTGTTAGATGGTCAGTGGCTAACACCATTAATAGGAACACTAACACCATTAATAGCATCCACTATATCTTCCCTTTACTGCACAAATACCTCATAATTTTTTATCTTATTAACATCTAAATCAAACATAATCGACACCCGTTAGATGGTCAGCGGTGGGGGTGAGCAGATGGTAAGAGATGGAGAGAAAAGCAGATGGCCACCGACAGGGGAAATGAATACAGTATGGGAGGAGAGGTAGGGATCGAAGGAAATATGAAGGCAGTGTCTTGAAACTGGTCACGGCTCTCAGTCGTGGCCTGCCAGCGAAACTCTTAATTAAAGCAATTGAATCCCATCGATTTGCATACGGTCATGACCCATAACCGTGAGCCACGCCAATAAATGGTCATAGCCCCCAGTCGTAACCCTTAGAGTGTGCATTTTGGGCTTCGTCATGCCTATGGTCACGGCCCAAGTCCATGACCCATCCGCGACCAAGCTTGGAGGGAATTTTGATGCGAATTTCTCGCCAAGATGGTCATGACCTGGTCACGGCCCAAGTCCATGACCCACAGTGGTCAAGGATTTGGGTCGTGACCACTTTCAGTGCATCCATGACTTAATGTGGTAATGTATATGGTCACGCTAAAAATTAATATGGTCACGACCCAAGTCCGTGACCAGTTAGTCAGGGACTTGGGAGGTGACCATTCGCAGGATTTTGGTGTAGTGTATGTTTATTTTTCTTCATTTGCAGCATTTTAGAGTCCTTCGCCTCATTTTCCAGAAAATCGTTCCATTAACCGACTGGCATCTCAACGTTCTTAGGGACTTTATATTTGAGTGCCAATATATCGGAGCTCGATGCTCCTTTAGGTAAATGCTTGTGCCTAAGGTTTCTCTGATATGTTTGGAGTTGTTCAACAACCCGAGAAAGAACCTTACTTTTTGAGTTTGCAAAAAAATCAAACTGTTTGTAGAGTTGCTGGTAGATGTCATCTTTAATAGCTTTATCTCCTAATAGATAGAACCCAATGGGCTTCTTCTGAACTGACCCGCTAGTTTTAGGAGCGGTGGGCGTGTCTATTGGATTAATGGGAGTACCTTTCCTATCGCAACTCAGAGTATGGGATTGAACCGTTGGTGGAGTTTAGTATTGCTCACCAATTGGTGATGATAATTCTCCTTGTGTTGGTGTCACGTCCTCGGTTGGAGCATTTTTTCCATTACCGCCCGACATTATCTACAAAAATAAATGGATATTTTTGTTGAAATTACAATAGATGCATAATTTCAAAGTTCAATATGAAATTATAACTAACAAAATAATTTTTTTGATCATATATTATAATCTACCTTTTCATGGTAAGACTTTAATAAAAGTTCAATGTGTTTGATCTCCATCTAGTCAGACTTTGTTTTTAAAAACCTATGGATATTTGCACGTGACCAATTAGGAGGAAGCGTATCTATAATGGATGCATAGATGTCAGCAACATGAACTCGAAATCTCATCCTCTTCAGTCTATTGGCAAGATTAAGTTTGACGTGGATGTGTCGCGAGACATCACAGTCTTTGGCAATGCTTTTTGTACGTAATTTTATCCATAATGCTTGAATTTTTTTCTGCCTTCTGTAACAGCGTAAGCAAGGTCAGTGCTATATCAGAACTATGTACGCGAAATATATATTGTATAGCTCCATCCCAACATTCTGGTAGGGAAAACAGAATACGATTGAACAAGTACTCTTGCTAGAGATGAACTCCACGGTTAACAAGGTAGTTGGATTGTTCGATATTCATATTCCTATACCAATAAATCGGAGTACTCACTGAATGTGGCTCATTCATGAAAGAGGTACGAGTGCAGGCTAATTGCAACCTTTCACACTTTTATTACCATTTATTACCACCGTGACTCATTTTTATTTAAAAAATGAATGATGGCGTGAATATTATTCCTATAAATAAGGGCTCTAATGAATCATTATCTAGTTATTATGTACGAGGACTTGAATCCCGTGCACACATACACACAAAAATACATACATACACATAGAAAGACACACACAAACCTGGGTCCCGTAACTACACGGTCAGTTCACGAGGGTTACATTGGCCGTTTTGTGGTCGTTTCACGTAAATATATATGAATGCAATTGTGGAGTCACTTCGGATCAAATACTCCCAAAATAGACCTCACTTTTTGCGATCGTTACGGCCTTACTTCACACAACGATTGCGAAAATCTTTGTGACCCGACCTTTGATGTCCTTCACACAACGGCAACTTTCTCGTTCATATTAAGTCTTTGCTTTACAATGGAAATTCCAGCCAATGGCATTTGAGAAGTAAAGCGTGGAATCAAACTATAGTTGCATAACAAGACTTAATTCCCCTCACTTGATAAAATCGAACTCCACCGTCTAAAATCAGTTACTTGCTATAGTTTTGTAAAAAGCCAGGGCACTGGTCCAAATACTGTTCAGACAAAACTCCAAAGAAACGAGCGGAGCCACACGTAGTCTCCCACGAGTGAATCCCGTGTATGTTTATGTATCTGACCGTTAATTTATTAGGTTTTGAATACCTATTTTCGCCATTTAAGCCAACAATCCCTAAAATCAATCCTAACATCAACCCTAAAATTTACAATTACAAACATTAGTCGTAAAATTAACCCTTACAAACATTAGTCATAAAATTAACCCCTTACAAACATTACCCCTAAAATTAATTAGAATTTAGCATCAATATTAAAGGACACACATTTTTTTTATATTTCAGCCCCAAACTTGAACCAATATTAGTCATATATTTTTCTCTAGAATACACACACGCGCACACACAATACACACACACATACAGTATACATATACATATATACACAATACACACACGTACACACACATATACACACGAAAATACACACACACATACACATTTAAATACACACACACACACACACACACAGAGAGAAATAAACACACGAAAATATAATGCACAAAATATCACCTTTTTTTTGGATTTTTTTAGATTTATGAGCTATATTTGATCTATATAAGTAATAAAAATAGATTATTTAGAGTGACAAAGTGATAATAATTCAAAATATTCCAAGAATAACGAAAGCGTGATAAATGGAATCAATTAAATTAGCTTTCAAAGGATAAACGTAATCTTTCTATGAAACTTTGCTACTGAATTTTGAGGTGAGTTAACTGGTTTTTATGGTGGTGGAGTAGCGGTGGTAAAAATGAATGGGAAAAGGTTGAGTGAAAGTGATGTAAATGACACACTCATTTTTGAGGCAGAGGCTCTTCAGATTCCGAGAAAGGGTCTTTGGGAATGAGGTTATGGCCTTTATAAATGGTAAAAATTTAGGGTTGTAGTGTCTTTCGATTGGCATAAGCCCAGGAATACCTATCGGCATACCCTTAGCTTGCTGGCGAAGTAAATTACCCTTCTGTTGAGAAGCAGAGGGTCAAGGTGCCTATAGGCAGTCCAAAGGGAACTTTTCAAAAAAATGGGAATAAAATACAAATCGAAAGTTCGCATTGTGCATGGCCGGGACCATTGGAAAGGGTATCCAGAGACCTGTGAAAGTGCATCAACATACTTTTAGATTCGAGAGTTGATCAAAGTCAAATGAAGCTCAAAAGCATCCGATGAACTCTAGGACATTGTTTTTATAGTAAAAAGGCAAGTACACATGAATTGCAAGGCCGATTTTCACATGGTATGGATCATTGGAAAAGGGTATTCAAAGTTGTACACAAATTTATTGAGACACTCCTATGTCCAAGAGTTGACCAAAGTTAAATGGAGTTAGAAAGTGACCGGTGGCGTGGGTTAGGTTTTGTGTGGGACTTAGAGTTCGAGGGTGAAAGGGATCTAAGGAGATGCTTGAAAGGTACTAGGATGGGATGTCTACAGAGCCCCTTAATGGGTGATCTTAGAATAAATGGATATCATCGAAAGATAGACACCTCTATGGGAAGGGACGAGTGTTAAGTGCAAAGGTCGAATTTTGAGGACCTGAGGAGTATAAGCGACCAATTCAGCGTGGTCGAGGCCTATGATATGGATTTCTTAGGTAAACAACATGGACCTAAGGAGTGAAAGAGACATGCTTCAAAGGGTCGAGGCCAATAAGGACCTAAAGAGTGAAAGAGATCTACTTCAGAGAGTCGAGGCCATTTTTGCGAACATAAAGAGTGATAGCAACCTAATTCAGAAGGTTGAGGCCAATTCTGTCGACCTAAAGAGTGATAAAGACCTAATTCAGATGGCCGATGCCAATTCTATGGATCTAAAGAGTGATAGGGCCTAATTCAGAGGTCGAGGCCAATTCTATTGACCTAAAGAGAGATAGCGACCTAATTCAGAAGGTCAATGCCAATTTTGCTGACCAAAAAGAGATATACGGTTTGACAAATGCAATTGGTGATCAGTAATTACAACAGATGGAATGATTTTTATTCCATTTGTGCAAAGGAGTGTGAATTCCAATATTAACGTATTTTGATTAGAGTTATTCTATAATCTTTGCAGGATTCTGTATTCTTGAAGTTTATGAAAAAGAGCGTGGACAAAAACACGTGTTGCAATAATCTATATGTTTTAGATGTGAAAAATTTGAAATAACTGTAAATATACAAAACCTTAAAAAAAAACTCAAAAACTTCACCTCTACCAAAACTTTCGTCAATATTTCAGCCACTTTAATGGACCCGACATATGTTTTAAGCCTAGGTTGTGTTAGCGACATTTTTGTTTGGATCTCCCTTATTGGCGATAAACCCAACTGGTTCCAAAATGGAGTTTCCCATTACAGGTGGTGGTGGCCTATATACTACAAAACGATAGTGTTAAGACCATTCTTAATGAATATTCCCTCACTCTCTATACCCCTCTAAATATATTCTCCATAATAATCCATGCATTTCAATTTGTTGTTAAAATATATCATAATAGTTATTGTAATACCCCGTATTTTTATAGCTTTTAAATTATGGGATTTATTAAATTTAATTGAGATAAATTAATTTAATTTTAATCCGGAATGTTGTTTTAAATATTTACTAGCGTGACGAGAGTTAGTAATTATTGGAAATTTGTTATTTGTTGAATATTACTGGATGAGTATAGTAATATATGAGATTTACTTTTATAATATTGTCACGTGTGAATAAAATGACAATTATGGAAATTTAAGTCGGGACGCGCCTGTGTCGTGTCGGGACTAAATGTTGATTAATAAAAGTGAATATTTTATAGGTTGTTCGTATGGTTATTTTGAGTGCGCCAACGCATCCGGAAGGATCTAGATAGTCAGAAAAGTGTACCCGGGGGTTTAGTTTGGGTCTCGGGGCGTTTTTAGGCCTAATTAGTACCCCGGGAGGGCGTTTTGGACATTTCGCAATTATGGGTAATTAAACCTACGAATTGTATAGGGTTATATCAGATGGAAAGTGTCATATTTTAGGGTTAACACAATGAAATACTAATGACGGCCATTGGAGAGGAAGAGGAGAAGCTCTCCAAGGAGTTCTAGGCCAAGAACACCTCCGATTGCACCGCCGTCACCACCAACGCGTAGATCGCGCGACGGGGAACACAACCACACCAAAATCGTCCGCAAATCAGAACTGAAATTTTCCAGGCAAGTATCTATCTTGCTTTTATCAAGTTAATGCATCATTTTATATTAGTCTTAGGTTGATTTGATTAGTATTCTTGAAGAAAAACATAAATTGGAGACACAAATTGCATGTTATAATGTTAGAGATCATATTTCTGGAAACCCATTTCACATATAGAGGATGAGCCATGAAATTCCATGATATTAGAGATAGAAAATCTGGAAAAAGAAAGAAATAGATTAAGTTAAAGGAAAGATTAGGGTTCATAAGAATTATGTAGAGTTTGCCCCTTTTTAACCCATGATTCTTGAGGAAAATTCGCATGTGTTACGTATGGAATTGTTTAAATGGGTGTAAAACACTTATAGTATAATTGATTGGGAGTTTGGGACTGTAACATGATGATTTGAAGGAGTTTGGGGTGAGAATCCCGTAACTGGGTTGGCTGCAGAATCTGCATAACTACTTGATCGATCGATCGAGCCCAGAGCATCGATCGATTGAAGGTTCGATCGATCGACCCCCTTTCATCGATCGATCGACCCTCCTAGGAAGACTGCATTTTTTCTCGTGCTAGCTTAATCCGATTTTATGCGTAGTAAACCTTGATTAGGGTTTCTAGAATATAATGGAACATAAAGAGGACCAGTAGGGCCAAGAGAAATCCCATGAAGTGGAACTTTAATACGAAGGGAAATAAAGGATAAACGGGGAGACTTTCAGACTTAAAAAATCATACGTGTGTTGATTAAATAATTGAAACATCAAATAAGTTGGATTAGAAGGCGAGAGAGGACCTACTGAAATTGTACTTAAATAAATAAAACACTTCGAGTGACAAGAAGTGAGTTTAGAATTAATTAATTACGAGAAGAGAAAGGAATGAGGCCGTTATACGATATAATTGAGAAAAACGTGTAATAACGGATAATGATAATTTTGGGTCGTGAGAGTACCTAATTTAATAATGTGGATGTGATTACATATTTATATATGACGGTGTGATTGTGCATATATTATTTTTGTGTAAAAATCGTACCCGCGCTACTTGCTATCCCTGAGGTTACCGCGCTGGGACAGTCTTATCTCGATGTGCCTTTATGGGGGATATTGACTCGTACCCTAGAAGATAGATATCCTAGGTACAGGCTATCGAATCGGTAGTCACGGTCCTAAGAGACGTGAGGGTATGTACTGACCTCTTGGACTTGGAATCTATGCTTCGCCTCAATGTTGTTTGTGTTTGTGTTAATACAGTTCGAGAGTGATTCTGAACTAGTATTTCCCTTAGTTTGTGTGATACGGGGACTTGATAGCAGAGTATGCCAGCACCATAGATTTTATGTGGGGTGCCGTTAGTATATATATAATTTATGAGTGATTGGTATATATATACTTAGATATGGAAGTCTAGCACCATAGATTTTATGTGGGGTACTGTTTGTATGTATATTATACGAGTAATTAATATATATACGTGTAACTATATGAGAACTTTATACTGAGTAAAATAGTAGTTAAGGAAAGCATGAAATTTAATCAGCTTCATTATAAGTATTCGGAAACGTTACAATAATACGAAATTATTCTAAATAACGTAAGAAATCTTGGAGAGTTAAACTTTGCTAAAGTGAATATCATAACCTTAATTCCACGTGTTAAAACTTATGGAGAATAAGTTAGAGAGATAGATGGGGCTCATTAGTACGATAGATGTGCGCACTAGATGAGAGGTGAGAATTCTCAAGAGAGTGTCACTTACTAATATGACTGTTGCATTAGCCGGTAGCATTTTAAATACTTGCTAAACTATTTTTAAAACGGTTCTCCATTCGTGCTCTGACCCGTTTACTGTTACTTCTTCTCTCTTGTGTCTCTATATACATATATATATATATATGTATATATATATATATATGTATATATATATATATGTATATATATATATATGTATTACAGGTGACCAGCCACAGGGGTGTCTTACTTAGGATTCTTTGGATGGAACGCGCTGTAGCTTTTGTGGGAGTTGCAGGCCATTGCTTAGACGACCTCATTGTTGACTCTACTTCTAGTTCAGCTTTATCCAGCGGGCATGTGTCGCCTTTTTTCCATTATTTAGTTGGTATTGTCAGAGATTGTAATTCTTTTATATTTCAGTATCTTTATTTCGGGATTGTTAATGTCAGGATGTTTTCCTTAGTATTTTAATGTTGGGATTTATTATTGTTGGGTAAACTCTTGAATGTTCATTTTATTCTTCTACTTATTGTGTGACTCTTTAGACGTTAATGGTTTAAGGTTTTATAACCGGATTTAATAAAATGAGAATAAGGTTTTAAATGGTTTTTGACACTTAGCTTAATTATTTAGGGTGTTTAAATTGGAAAAGTATTTTAACGACAGTGATGCTAAGAATGAACCAACTGTTCACCTTGATTTTAATTTAATAAAGGAGTGATCGCCCGGTATTTAATTAGGCGGGGTGTCACAGGTGGTATCAGAGCATCAGGTTCTAGTGTCCTTAGGATATGTACGACTTATTATTCTTTCAGCGTTGCTTTGTTTGTTATAGAGCCCTATGTTTAGGATTGTCGATTTCTTTGACGAGATTTCGTTCTCCTGCTATTTGTGTATACATTAGTGAATTCTAATTTCGTTCGGACGTGTGCGTGTGCCGAGCGATGACGGATGTCAGAAGAGGTTCGTTGAGCGTACATCAGGAGGCAGGGCTCAGTTGAGATTATAAAATATATCCGAGGATGATGACCGTAGTTGAGGTCACCTCCATTGTGGCACGAGAAGCCAAGACTAGAAAGGCGACTAAGGCGCAGCAATGATTTCCAAATGATGTTATAGTCAAATGAGGTACGAGGGTAAACTTACCCAATGTATTACAAAAACGTGTAGAGACTATCAATGGGAAATTTTAGAAACGCGAAAATTATTTGTGTTTACCAAAGGAGGTAAAGTATCCAAATGTTTAGATATAGGACGGAGTGTGGCAAACTGAAAGTGAAAATTTAGAGAAAATTTTCTTGGCTTTCGGGACGAATTTATAATGGTTGGAGTCAACCACCAATTTTAGAAATGGAATGCTATGCCTATAGGAGAACCTTAGGTACAGTGTTGACCGTATATTCCTTCCTCAACTGTTCATGGTGAGAAGCAAACGTGATTCTGAACTCATCGCAGGAGGGCATGACAGAAGTCCAATTGTGGATATGAATCCTAATCATTAGCAAATTTTGTATCGAAAGATGTAGATACGAGTGGAGGAAACGACTCCAAGTGGGAGACCAACTCGTAATAATAATTGATAATACTCAAGGAGGAAATTCTGATGGACGGCTGATTCAGAGGTTGACAATGTTGTATTTTGTCTATAAAGATAATAATGCTCCTTGTGTGGGAAGCTTAAAGGGATCGAAGAATTTAGTCGAGAATAAGACTGCATACGAGGGTGGTGATATAACACCACAAAGGGATGTGGATATACATCAGGGGACCCATTTAAATGATTCGGATAATGGAATTCTTACCAAGTGATGGTAAATTCAATAAGTACTATTATAGATAGTAACATGATCTGTATGGCCTAGTAAAAGGCAACGATTAAAGTAATTTTGTTTGGTTTGAGTAGACGTGTTACGTCCGGAAACCATTTGCGCAGTCAAGACGATTGACAAGGTAGAAGTGTAAGTTGTATCCTCAGAGGATGAGGCGTGTTTATGTGACACGAGCGAGTCACTATATTTTGTTCCTTGCTAGATTAGCATGTGAGACGAGCTTAATGCATATCATTTTAAACGTTATTATTATTATTATTATTATTATTATTATTATGTGAATATCTTTTCCCTAGTGTAGCGGGATTTTTCTTTAGTGCTATCCGCGGAGGATGAATGAGTATATTAACAGTGTTTTGTACTTTATTGTGGCTACTCGTTGTAGTGATGCGATATACGAGTATGTTATTATATTTATTGAAACATTATAGAAATGATTAGTACGATAGTGGGCATTTATTGCAAGGCTATCGGAGTGGTTGCATTAGCACATAATGTTTTGTGTTTGTTTTGGCGAGGTTTTACCTGTAAGAAGGTTGGACTCGCACTTATATTATCTATCATAGAGACTTCGGAGGAGATAGTGGGATCGAGATATTCGATGCCAATGTATGTATAGACTTTACCAATATGATTCAGTATGTATTGGGATTTACCGTTGGGCGAAAAGATTTGACTCAGTATTATGTTTAGCACTCCGGACTTAGTGATAGGAAGAGTGCATTGTTATATTTATCCTTTATACCCCTATTATTAGGGAAAGGAATTTCGAGAATTCCGATTGTATGTATTAGAGGTTTATGGAATGCTATTACCACCAACCTATATTGAACAATAGTGCAATTAGTGAAACGTTATTTGTTAAGCATAATTACGGGAGAAATTGTAACTTTTCTGTCAAGGGACGGAATAAAGGGGTATATGCTATGGATGGAGGACCTAACGGATTTCGATAACCGACAATGCTAGGTTGTAGTGTATCGGGGGGGGGGTTCCTTATTTTAATTTCGCTTTGCGAGACATCCCACGCATGAAACTTAGCGTAAGGTTGGAAATAGGGAGACGTCTGGTCACTATTCCATGAGTTCAGTACCCTGGTCGAAATGGGATCCAGTAATTATGTATGTAAGTTGGAAGTTGAATTTTGATTTAAAGCCATTGGAGCCGGTTTCGTGGTAAGAAAGCATTGAAAGTTTTGCTTTGTCACCACGAGCTAAGGGGGCGGAATGATAATAAGGAAGATTTAAAATTTTGATTTTTAGGGTGATTAAAGTGTTGTAATCACGCTGCAAGCACCAGGGAAAACAAAGAATTTGTTTATTAGTATGGAGCGTATGTGATGCTTACGCTAGTATGCCCGGTTTATAGGGTGTGTAGACATCCTGGTTAACTGATGATAAAACTCGTCCGAGATGAAGGGGCGTGGCAATGGACGTGTGGAAAATGTGTTTGTGGGGCTAACAGAATGAAGTGGAAGTGACATAATGGATTAAACGTCACATGAGGGACGATAATCCATACATAGGTATGCAATTAGAATAGCACACCCAAATTTGAATTGGAGGACTGTGGGAAGCCATTTAAGAAGAGTATTCCTTGAATGGAGCAGAATGAAATGATTATGAAGAACACTCGGAGCAGAAATTGTTAGTAATCAAATGTGAGAGCGACTCACACATATAAAGGGTGATGATGTTAGTACGGTATAAGAGGTCCAGAAGTGCGCTTCGTGGAGAGAAGAGCACGGGTGGAACTTTCGGCATACTACAAGGAAAGAAGGGGAGTATTACGTGTCACTTAATGTGATACATTTCAAGGAAGAATCGATGTTTAGTGGGACATAGTGAGTAGTCTCTACATGCACCGCCCATAGGTAAGGTTTGGTTGAAAGAGGAGAATCAACCAAAGAATTTTGTGTTTGTCGACAATTCCTGAAATTGGAAGAGGTCGGTAAAGTCGGTACAGTCCTTGGATGGGTTGCCATCGTCAAAACAAGATCAAGGGTTCATCCCGAACACGTGAATTAAGCCGCTGAGAAGGAAGTGATTGATATTCCTTTGGGATCGTTTACAATATTAACTAGTATGCCCCAGAATTCCTTTGAAAGGAAGGTCGCGCCAGTGCATGGTCCGACGCAGTATAAATTTCTGAATCAGGATGAGATTGGTGAATGCCACCTTTGATATGGAATTTCAGGAACCAACAAATATAAGGTTTCGTTTCGAGTAGGATGTATCACCCTTAGCCAGGGAATAAGCGCATGGTGATTAAAGATTAGTGGAGCCACGTGAAGGAGATTTTGGAATCTTGGTACGATGATTTCAAGAATGCTCGGTAGAAGCACTCGTACCCATTTGTCGCGTGCAAGGTGCTTATTAAGGTTTTGTTATGGAAGAACCTCGACTATTCTCCGTCCGTATGTTTAGAGGAGAGTAGGTATCGGTCGAGAGAACATCCGATAACTGTGGTAGAATTCCACGACTGTTTTAGGCGAGCAAGAGTAATCAAATGTTCGTATAATTTTCTCCGAATGAGAGTTTTGTATATGAATAAATCCGAGTATTTGTCATGTAGTGAGGTGCGGCCTCCTAATGGTAGTGAGATAATGAAATTTATAATGTATAGGCGTGACCTATGCAAATGTTGTCGGTTGGGAGCACAATGTGAAGTGTCTCCAATGAGAATGTAAAACAATGTTACTGTGAAGAAAGGGCTATAGTGATTGAGCGCTGTAATGTGTAGTTAGTTTGTGTACGGAAAATGATATCCAAAATTGTGCTACCTGATAGGCCTTATTTTCCGAATTTCGGGACGAAATTCCGTTATTAGGGGGGAAGTATGTAATACCCCGTATTTTTATAGCTTTTAAATTATGGAATTTATTAAATTTAATTGAGATAAATTAATTTAATTTTAATCCGGAATGTTGTTTTAAATATTTACTAGCGTGACGAGAGTTAGTAATTATTGGAAATTTGTTATTTGTTGAATATTACTGGATGAGTATAGTAATATATGAGATTTATTTTTATAATATTGTCACGTGTGAATAAAATGACAATTATGGAAATTTAAGTCGGGACGCGCCTGTGTCGTGTCGGGACTAAATGTTGATTAATAAAAGTGAATATTTTATAGGTTGTTCGTATGGTTGTTTTGAGTGCGCCAACGCGTCCGGAAGGGTCTAGATAGTCAAAAAAGTGTACCCGGGGGTTTAGTTTGGGTCTCGGGGCGTTTTTAGGCCTAATTAGTACCCCGGGAGGGCGTTTTGGACATTTCGCAATTATGGGTAATTAAACTTACGAATTGTATAGGGTTATATCAGATGGAAAGTGTCATCTTTTAGGGTTAACACAATGAAATACTAATGACGGCCATTGGAGAGGAAGAGGAGAAGCTCTCCAAGGAGTTCTAGGCCAAGAACACCTCCGATTGCACCGCCGTCACCACCAACGCGTAGATCGCGCGACGGGGAACACAACCACACCAAAATCGTCCGCAAATCAGAACTGAAATTTTCCAGGCAAGTATCTATCTTGATTTTATCAAGTTAATGCATCCTTTTATATTAGTCTTAGGTTGATTTGATTAGTATTCTTGAAGAAAAACATAAATTGGAGACACAAATTGCATGTTATAATGTTAGAGATCATATTTCTGGAAACCCATTTCACATATAGAGGATGAGCCACAAAATTCCATGATATTAAAGATAGAAAATCTGGAAAAAGAAAGAAAGAGATTAAGTTAAAGGAAAGATTAGGGTTCATAAGAATTATGTAGAGTTTGCCCCTTTTTAACCCATGATTCTTGAGGAAAATTCGCATGTGTTACGTAGGAAATTGTTTAAATGGGTGTACAACACTTATAGTATAATTGATTGGGAGTTTGGGACTGTAACATGATGATTTGAAGGAGTTTGGGGTGAGAATCCCGTAACTGGGTTGGCTGCAGAATCTGCATAACTGCTTGATCGATCGATCGAGCCCAGAGCATCGATCGATCGAAGGTTCGATCGATCGACCCTCCTAGGAAGACTGCATTTTTTCTCGTGCTAGCTTAATCCGATTTTATGCGTAGTAAACCTTGATTAGGGTTTCTAGAATATAATGGAACATAAAGAGGACCAGTAGGGTCAAGAGAAATCCCATGAAGTGGAACTTTAATACGAAGGGAAATAAAGGATAAACGGGGAGACTTTCAGACTTAAAAAATCATACGTGTGTTGATTAAATAATTGAAACATCAAATAAGTTGGATTAGAAGGCGAGAGAGGACCTACTGAAATTGTACTTAAATAAATAAAACACTTCGAGTGACAAGAAGTGAGTTTAGAATAAATTAATTACGAGAAGAGAAAGGAATGAGGCCGTTATACGATATAATTGAGAAAAACGTGTAATAACGGATAATGATAATTTTGGGTCGTGAGAGTACCTAATTTAATAATGTGGATGTGATTACATATTTATATATGACGGTGTGATTGTGCATATATTATTTTTGTGTAAAAATCGTACCCGCGCTACTTGCTATCCCTGAGGTTACCGCGCTGGGACAGTCTTATCTCGATGTGCCTTTATGGGGGATATTGACTCGTACCCTAGAAGATAGATATCCTAGGTACAGGCTATCGAATCGGTAGTCACGGTCCTAAGAGACGTGAGGGTATGTACTGACCTCTTGGACTTGGAATCTATGCTTCGCCTCAATGTTGTTTGTGTTTGTGTTAATACAGTTCGAGAGTGATTCTGAACTAGTATTTCCCTTAGTTTGTGTGATACGGGGACTTGATAGCAGAGTATGCCAGCACCATAGATTTTATGTGGGGTGCCGTTAGTATATATATTATTTATGAGTGATTGGTATATATATACTTAGATATGAAAGTCTAGCACCATAGATTTTATGTGGGGTACTGTTTGTATGTATATTATACGAGTAATTAATATATATACGCGTAACTATATGAGAACTTTCTACTGAGTAAAATAGTAGTTAAGGAAAGCATGAAATTTAATCAGCTTCATTATAAGTATTCGGAAACGTTACAATAATACGAAATTATTCTAAATAACGTAAGAAATCTTGGAGAGTTAGACTTTGCTAAAGTGAATATCATAACCTTAATTCCACGTGTTAAAACTTATGGAGAATAAGTTAGAGAGATAGATGGGGCTCATTAGTACGATAGATGTGTGCACTAGATGAGAGGTGAGAATTCTCAAGAGAGTGTCACTTACTAATATGACTGTTGCATTAGCCGGTAGCATTTTAAATACTTGCTAAACTATTTTTAAAACGGTTCTCCATTCGGGCTCTGACCCGTTTACTGTTACTTCTTCTCTCTTGTGTCTCTATATACATATATATATATATGTATTACAGGTGACCAGCCACAGGGGTGTCTTACTTAGGATTCTTTGGATGGAACGCGCTGTAGCTTTTATGGGAGTTGCAGGCCATTGCTTAGACGACCTCATTGTTGACTCTACTTCTAGTTCAGCTTTATCCATCAGGGCATGTGTCGCCTTTTTTCCATTATTTAGTTGGTATTGTCAGAGATTGTAATTCTTTTATATTTCAGTATATCTTTATTTCGGGATTGTTAATGTCAGGATGTTTTCCTTAGTGTTTTAATGTTGGAATTTATTATTGTTGGGTAAACTCTTGAATGTTCATTTTATTCTTCTACTTATTGTGTGACTCTTTAGACGTTAATGGTTTAAGGTTTTATAACCGGATTTAATAAAATGAGAATAAGGTTTTAAATGGTTTTTGACACTTAGCTTAATTATTTAGGGTGTTTAAATTGGAAAAGTATTTTAACGACAGTGATGCTAACAATGAACTAATTGTTCACCTTGATTTTAATTTAATAAATGGGTGATCGTCCGGTATTTAATTAGGCGGGGTGTCACAGTTATCTAATTTCTTATAAAGGCTGTAGCATTAGGAGATAATTTTCCACGTATACATAATAACAAGTTTAAGGTCAGGTTCACATCGTACAAAGTACATCACTTAAAACCCTTTTTAGTTTACATGTAACTGAAACACCTACACTTCCATCCTTGTATAAAACCAAAAGACACAACATATGTACAACAAACTAAACATAAGATGTTTAATTATACATCAAATAGAAATTAACCAGATAAAATACAATATCCAAATTATAACTAAAAAAACTCAACAAATATAAAAGATAATAACATGTAAAACTTGCACGTTCATACTCCCCTAAAAAGTAAAACATATATATTTTTTTCTATTCCTAGGTTTTCTAGGAAACCAAATGGTGGCATAAACATGATAATCTACTTTTTGAATCTATGTACACAAACATTCGTATCCCTAACCTATCCACCCAAACACATTCACATTACCCACTATTTTTGTAACCTCATAACTTCAACCATTCATAACCTCAGCACCCTAACATTATGCAACGAACAAATCAATCGCTCCAAAGTAAACAAAAATCACATTAAATATTGAGAACACTAACTTACAAAAAATCAAAAACAAATTAAACAAAGTCAAATTAGTATTCAAAATAATTTTGATTTGGTTATAAAAACATATCTATTTAAAAAATGACTAAAAGAGATCTGAAGAGTGTGTGCTCGCGTTCAAATGATCAAGTTATATATAAAACCCTTTTAACACAAACAAACCCTAAACATGCAGCAGTATGTGATTGAATAATTTGATAATCTACGCAGGGACATTCAAACACATGCAATTAAGGAAAAATCCCCCTCAGGGGCAAAACCAATTATTTTCACTATAATTTGTAAGAAAACGGCTTACAATCGGATTACAATGAAAATACAAGTTGATTAAGAATTACCCCCGAGTATCGGATTCTGTAGTCGCGGCTGGAATTATCCCTTTCCAGTAGGGCTGCAATGAAGAAGAAGAACGGTCTCCTCCACAAGGGTTGAACAAACCAAAGTTGTGTTCTTGGGTTGCAAAAGGATTCACAAATATTTGGCAAGGATGTGTGAATCAAAACATGAGTCTTGGGACTCAAAAATATGAAGACTAGATGTATATGGACTCTCAAATTTGTCTCCTAAAGTCTTGCAAAACAACTCTCCCGAAGTTGGTATTTATAGGAAAATACATGAAGAGACCCACGATCTTAAAATGCTGAAATTCTATCCAGCGTACAGGTACCCCGAACCGGTTCGGGTACCCATGCGAACCGGTTCGCCCCCCCGAACCGGTTTGGGTCTGGGTTCGGGAAAATGTGCTGGAACAAGGCTTTAAACACTTAGAAAATTTTTTAGACTTTTCAATGAACATATCTCCATTTTCAACGGGCCATAACTTGTTCATCGTAGCTCGGATTGAGGTGCCGTTTCTTCCAATATCTTTGTTGCGGCAAGCTCTTCAACTTTCCAGTTGAGCGGTCCTCCGGACGGTGGCTGTAAAATTACCAATATGCCCTTGAACATCCCTATCATGCCTTGTTTCACTGATTTGACTTCTCTTGCGTTCCACTTGCATTACTAGCCTACAATCAAGGAACGTGAAGTCGTTGATGCAGATGAGGGACATATTAGTGGAGATAATGCATGCTTGATTCCCGGAATTCGGATAGAGGCCGTCATGTGAGATCGTGAGGTGACGTGCCAAATGTAGCGGCGTACGACATAAATAAATGAAACATTTCGGACATGAGAAAAATGTCCTTACAAATCTCTCCCTATGTCTATGCCGGTACATACATAAAAAATCCGAATTATCAAATATGAAATTGCCTATACAAATCTACCCTCCCATGAACCCAAAACTGGAAAAGGTACAAATGAATAGTCTTCATCGTTTGTTCTTTAATTCTTCAGGAATCTCAAAACTTTTCTCATCAGGGTGTGCAACATATAGATCTGCAATCTTCATACCTACACACATGAGACAAAGCAAGACATATCGAGTTTGAAATGAGAAAACATGGATATCAATATATGATGAAAAAAGAAGCAACATCTCAAAAACTCTCCCAAAATTCAAACTCCCCCATAATCTGATAATTCTTTCTCCCCCTTTTTATGATGTCCCCAAATAGACAAATTAGAGAAATAAATCAAATAATCAAGTGCGGGGTGTCACTAGGATAAAAGCAAACCATGAATAAACAAAAAGCAACCAAGTCGATGATAGCGTAAATGAAGTGGTGTGAACAAATTCGATAGGAAAATCAATGCGTACAAACATGACATATGTGCACGATGAATATTGGATATTCCTAGCGAATGAACTCAAATGCTTCCTTTGGTGTAAAAGAGTGGCAGTATAAGATATTGACTCAATCAAATCAACAAATCAAAGCTCAAAATGACTTTCACACCAATAACGTCCAAAATGATTTTATGCTTTTTCAGGACTTTCAAGGAAGTGCAAACCCGTTTATATTCTCCAACCAAACTCCCTCAGATATTATTTTGAATAGAGGCATTCTAAATTCTCAAACTTTGGAGAATTGATGGTGAAACCTAAGTGGCCCATATTTGGCATGTATAGCTTTTTATTGCCTTTAAATTTTTTCGGGCTCTTTTAACCTCTTTGGACCTCGGATATTAAAATTCCTCCATTTTTTAGATCCTTTTTAACGGTGGCTTTTGCGAAAAGGATAGATGATTACCTTTCGCAGCCCCTCCCCGTTATACAAAAACACACAATCTCACCAAAACGGTTTTTACATGCATTCCAATCTTGTCAAGTTTTATCGCATATTGTACATTGAATAGACAGGATTGAGATGAAAACACGCAAGCCAACATGAGATAGATAAGTGCAATAATCAAATATAGCCGTGCATGTGTGCAATAAAGGATATAGGAGTCAAACATGTAGAAAGATATCACTAATTACATCTCAAAGACTCCAACCAATGTAAAGCACATGGATGAAATGATGTAGCCTCTCAAATCTCTATCAAACAGTCACATGGATATATGGAATGAAGTTGTGACTTGGCTAACTTAAATGCTCATCCATAAAAGGTGCAAAAACAGAAAAATCTTTTTGGCCTTTTTCAAAAAAATATTATCAAAATAAAATCTTTTTATGCTTTTTCTCAAAATTTTTCTTAAAGGAAAATCTTTTTGTATATTTTTTTTAAAAAAAAATGAAAAACTAACTAATGATACAAGCTAGCAATAGGTAAAAAAAATATGATAAACAACCTATGCTAGCAATCAAGACTAGATCTCAACCGGGAGTAACGGTGGAGTTTTCTAAAGATGGTGACATCTTTTGAACCAACTCCACTAGATCATGTGTGGTCTTGATCAAAAACTTCACTTGCTCGCGAATATGTGCAAACTCTCTATCAACATGAGCAGGCAAAGTATCATGAGTGGGTGCATGTGCATGAATGTGTGAAGTAGCATGATATGGCACAAAACCCAACTTAGAACAAAATTCCCTAAGATGTCCTTGCTTCTTACAGTGGGAGCAAACATAAACCGGTCTAGGAAGTAATTTATCAACAATTTTGGGATGAACATTCCTAGACGGACACCCATGGGACTCACTCACAATGGTGGATATAGACTCGGGTGAATTCTCTAATGTGACTTGAACCTCTCGTGCTTGTTTGAGGTCATCCTCGAGATGGGATACACGTGTCATCAGACACCGTGTTGGTCAAGTCACCTTTTTCCCTTTTAAGCTCATCATTGTCTCCCTTCAACACACCAATCCGAAGACCTAGGATCCTATTAGTCCTTTTTATTTCCATGGTCTCGATAAACACCTTTCTAAAGGCATTTTGGATCAAACTATCATCACCATTATCATCCTCACTATCACTTAGAGAAGTGGGCATATCAACTTTCTTGCCCTTTCTCTTAAGTCTAGTGGGACACTCAAATTTCTTGTGCCCTGTCCCATCGCACTCAAAACATCTTATCTTCTCAAGTTTTGTATTTCTCTCATTCTCACCACAACTATCTCTTTCTCCAAGCAATCTTAAATCATTCTCTAAAGCGGTGATCCTAAGGGCTAAAGCATTATTACGCTTCTTGGTTTTAAAAAACTCAGAATATAACTCGGCGTAAGCGCGTGGGAGATCACACTCGCTCTCACTTGCCTCATCCTCCCCTTCACTCTCATCGCTCTTACTGTCGAGGTGTCCTTGTGACGTAGCATCCTCATCGTCTTGAGAAGCATTGGAGGTACTCACATGACTTGCCATGAACGCGGTGAAGTTACGCTCATGCGGTGACTCATCTCCCGAGTCCACCGACTCGACCTCACTTTCTCCCTCACTTGAAGCGCTCAAACCATCACTATCACTTTCGTGTGCACTATTGTGGGACAAGGTGGGAGTGCTCACACGACTAGAAAAAACTACAAACTTCTCACCACTAGTCTCATCACCCTCACCTTCACTACTATCACTAAGTGTGGCGGGCATAGCTACTTTCTTTCCTTTCTTTCTAAGCCACGTAGGACATTCAAAGGACTTATGTCCCTTACCCCCACATTCAAAACAAGTGACGTTCTCAAAATCTTCCTCACACTCCTCATCGGATTTATTCTCTTTTTCCCTCTCACCACTTTCTTTGGCCTTTCCTTTCTTTTTATTTTTCTTTTCAAAAATATTTTTCTCAACATTCCTTTTATCATTGAAATTTCCACTTTTCTTGAATTTGAGAATTCTTTTGAAATTTTTTGCAAACAGGGCCAAGTCATCTAAGTCAAAATCACATTCAGACTTGGACTCCAAAACTTTTTCTTTCTTTTCTGAAAATGAGTCTTTAAAGCAATCCCATTATCCTTATCCTTAATGGTTTTGGGAAACATGTCAATCTCATAGGTTTGAAGATCTCCTACAAGTTCTTCCAACTTAAGTGATTTCAAATTTCCCAAAGAGTTCAAAACAATGACTTTAGGAATAAAGCATTTTGGGAGAGATCTCAAAATCTTTTTAACGACACGCTTGTTATCAATTACCTCACCCAAATTAAAACTAGTGTTAACAATGTCCGACAAGCGTGCAAAAAACTCATCAAAGCATTCGGACTCAGACATGGTGATAGTCTCAAATTGGGTGGCCAAATTTTGTAATTTAGACTCTTTAACAGCGTTCGTACCCTCATGGGTAAGTTGCAAAACATCCCATGCCTCTTTTGACGTGGTGCACGTCATTATGCGTTTGAACTCATCAGGTGTGACAGACCCAGAAATAGCACTTAGACCCTTAGAATTAAAAGATGACGATTTAATTTCTTCATCAGTCCAAGAAATGTCAGGTTTCAAGTTGGTCACATTATCAACAGTCACGGTGGGAGGAGTCCACCCTCGTTCAACCAAAATCCAGACACGTTCGTCAATGGCTTTTAAAGCCGACCTCATACGGGCTTTTCAATAAGCATAATTTGTCCCGTCAAAAACAGGCATTTTATAATATGACTTCTCCATTTGAACACGCACTTTTCCAAAAATCAATTTTTTCAGAAAATTGATATCTTAGAAAAATTTTGCGGAAAAAAGCAATACGCGATAGATTAGCGTAACCTGCTCGATACCAATTTGAAGAGTGTGTGCTCGCGTTCAAATGATCAAGTTATATATAAAACCATTTTAACACAAACAGACCCTAAACATGCAGCAGTATGTGATTGAATAAATTGATAATCTACGCAGGAACATTTAAACACATGCAATTAAGGAAAAATCCCCCTCAGGGGCAAAACCATTTGTTTTCACTATAATTTGTAAGAAAACGGCTTACAATCGGATTACAATGAAAATACAAGTTGAATAAAAATTACCCTCGGGTATCGGATTCTGTAGTCACGGCTGGAATTATCCCTTTCCAGTAGGGCTGCAATGAAGAAGAAGAACGGTCTCCTCCACAAGGGTTGAACAAACCAAAGTTGTGTTCTTGGGTTGCAAAAGGATTCACAAATATTTGCAAAAGGATGTGTGAATCAAAACATGAGTCTTGGGACTCAAAAATATGAAGACTAGATGTATTTGGACTCTCAAATTTGTCTCCTAAAGTCTTGCAAAACAACTCTCCCGAAGTTGGTATTTATAGGGAAATACATGAAGAGACCCACGATCTTAAAATGCTGAAATTCTATCCAGCGTACAGGTACCCCGAACCGGTTCGGGTACACATGCGAACCGGTTCGCCCCCCCGAACCGGTTTGGGTCTGGGTTCGGGAAAGTGTGCTGGAACAAGGCTTTAAACACTCAGAAATTTTTTTAGACTTTTCAATGAACATATCTCCATTTTCAACGGGCCATAACTTGTTCACCGTAGCTCGGATTGAGGTGTCGTTTCTTCCAGTATCTTTGTTACGGAAAGATCTTTAACTTTCGAGTTGACCGGTCCTCCAGACGGTGGCTGTAAAATTACCCATGCCTTGTTTCACTGATTTGACTTCTCTTGCGTTCCACTTGCATTACGAGCCTACAATCAAGGAACGTGAAGTCGTTGATGCAGATGAGGGACATATTAGTGGAGATAATGCATGCTTGATTCCCGGAATTCGGATAGAGGCCGTCATGTGAGATCGTGAGGTGACGTGCCAAATGTAGCGGCGTACGACATAAATAAATGAAACATTTCGGACATGAGAGAAATGTCCTTACAAGATCAAACGATCTGACACACACCAAAATAAAAAAATGTATCAAAAAATTTGAAAAAGTTTCAAAGTGAAAAAGAAAGCGCCATACGAAAATGGAAAACCAAAATACTTTAATTTAGGGATTATAAGAGATCAATTTAAAAAATAATTCTAAGATTGAATTCAAATTGTTGGACGCAGAGGGAAAAAAAACCAAACAATTTAACAAAGAGAGTTCGATCACATGATTGGTGTTGAGAGCGGTGTTGCTAGGCAGTGGGTCGAGCGATAGAAGGAGAAAACCATGGAGATGATAAAGAGGAAAGAAGTTGGTGGAACAAATATATGCGAGGATATAGAAAATAGGGGATGGGTTTTCAATCCGGGCCGTTGATTTATCCGTGTAAATGTTTCAAATGAAGTGGCTAGTAGCCTTGCCTAGGGTAAAAAAGGTGAATGGATATATTTAAATAACTTTCAATCTGAGTGGAAGCCATTTGGATAGTTTAGAATTAGGCTGATATTTATTATAGGGTTCTGTATTATCGTGTTATAAATAGATTTGAGCTTTTTCATGATGCGCGAGTAGCTTTTAAAGCTTTTTGTAATCAGAAACCAAATAAACGGGTTTCATGGATTTATCAAGTCTTTCAAATAAACTCCAAGAACGACATGAATAATGTATAAATGGGAAATTAAATTGATCTGAAGCAATATCAATAAGTTATGGTTAAACATGCAAAATAATATAAGGATTTATCCTAAATTGTACTTCCATTAGGAAGACAAAATTAGTTTATGTTATTCCCTGAACATAATGACTCAAACATGACGGTAGAATACTTAGTGTCCCACAAAACACAATTTTTAGATATTCATAATAGACAATCAGGAATGTCAAATAACTAAGTGGAAAATTTATTTATCAATGGGTGTATAATAAAACAATTCTAATGAACAAACGTTATGAGTTCATAAAGTCTATGAATGTAAGGTATAAAGTTACTAAGCCAAAAGAACGACCTAAAAAATGCAGAAAGACTTAATCAGTGAACAAAATTCAGCACAAAGCCCAAACCAATCATATGAGTATAAATCTTATGCTATAATAAGTCTAATACAAAGAAAGCTTGAAAATAGCATAAATAGAATTCATCCAAGTGAAAAGGAAGCTGGTTGTAAGGATTATTACGTTTTATTAAAACTTAACCATTGCAATGGAATGGCCTACAAGGAACTAAACCAATAATAGTAAATAAAGGCATTGTTGGATAAATAGTGATGTGTATGTGTAATTTCTAAATATGCATTAGAAGTGAAGGCATAGTATGTTTTTGTGTTTGGGATGAATTTGAGAAAAATAATTTAAAATTTAAGTAAAGAAACAAGGGTAGTATCATAAGATAAATAAGGTTAAAAGTTATTGATTTTGTTGAATACAATGTCCCCGAATCAATCTCGACATCATCGAAATATTATACATGGTTTGAAATTTATACCACATGTATATACATGGTTTGAAATTTATACCACGTGTATATAGTCCCAACCAGAATAAAATTTGGGAAATTTTTGGTTTGACAATTTTGAGCGAGCATAAATTTATCTCTATATGTATATATAATATGTGTATCACCTAAATGCCATTTCCACATATGCATCTTGAATCCCCTGCCTTACACCCTTAAACCAAACACATATGCACATAACCCTATTTACTCAACCATATGTATTAACAATAAACATTATCATGTGTGTTCCAGGAGCAACCTATTTGATGTCAACGTGTGTATTAGTGTGTTATTAATACAGTAGTAGAAAAATATTGGTATTGTGATTAAGTATATAAATTCATATTAATATTAATATTGGTATATATTAGTATGCACGCGTGATATAATATAAATATGTTGACATTATTTTGCATATACTTCATTAGACAAATTAGTAATAATATATTTATAGCATTATTAAATCTGTAAGTAAACATATAAAAAGTAAATTAGCGTATATACTAATATATGTATAATATTATTTTTATTTATGTATGCATTCACCAGTTTATTAATATAATTTATCCATATAGTATCCAAATACCACACATAATCCATGAAACCCACCATATCTCATAAAAAAAAATCTCACACTCTTTATCCTTTACCTATGTAACTACACAATTGCCACCATAACTTCTACACCTTTGTTCTCTTATCCCCCTTCCCTCACCCAAATCACATACCACTCATCTAAACTGCAACAAAATCCCACTCACATCCTATTATTAATCACTTATGCAACACATTGAAATTAAACCATACCCTAAATTTAAAAGTTGATTAACCAACACGAAAAAACAACCCTCTCATCTCTATTTTACTACATTTATGTTGATTTGCAGCCCAATGAAATACCATGCCAACTCTTACAATGCCTCAATAGCTTAAAATTTTAGGTATTATATTTTATAATTAGTAACATTATCTGTGAACTTTTTGTCACTTTGGAAACTAAAGGTAGTTCATGTAATGAAACTATAAAGTATAATAAGCATATGTTTACATTAACTCACAAGGGTAATTATGATATGATTAGGTAATAACAAGTAATTGAAGAACTTTATTAGTTAAACTTAATTTATTAAATTTATGATCTTATACTATTGATTCATGGTCAATAATTATATGACATCCACGTTATGTGCTTATAAAAAAAAATCGTTTACATGAATACTTAAGTTCCAAGATTTTGAGGTATTCACTAAAACATATAATGAAAAAGGTAATAATATACCAAATTAATAAATACTTTACACATCTTGACATATTATTCCTTGAAATCGTTCCACAAACATCAAAATTAATCACACACTACACTAAAATGCCAAAATGGGACCCTTCACTTGGCCAAGGTTGTCACGCATGATAACCTTAGAAAGTTGTCATGGTTAAAGACCGTGACACATCCATGACAACTTTAAAAAATATAACCCTGGCCACTTGTCAATTTCTTCCTTCACGTTTCATATTCCTTCGCTATTCTCCCTCTCCTCCTTGTTGTTGCTACTGTAATTCTCTCTCTCCCCCTCCCTGATGCTGTTGCGATTCTCTCTCTCTTTGCTCACTGGTGCATTTTTCTCTCTCCCTCTATGTGTACATTTTTCAGTGTGAGTGTGTGCGCGCGCATGTGTTTATGTGTATTTATGTTTCAACGTGTGTGTGTGACTGTGTGTGTTAATAAATGTGTGTTAGTGTGTTTGTGTATGTTTCAGTGTGTGTGTGCATGTTTCAGTGTGTTTATGTTAATGTGTGTGTTTTTAGGTTTGTGTGTGTGTGTATATAAATTGAAATTGAAATTTAAATTAAAATTGGTATTATAAATTAAAATTGAAATTGGTATTATAATTTGAAATTAAAATTGAAATTGAAATAGTTATATGGTATTTGATATTTGGTAATTGGTATTTGATATTTGGTTTCTCTCTCTAATTACAGCAGCGACGACCCCATTTCCTCTTTCTCATATATTCCGGCGTTTGTCTCTCTCTCTACACACATTTCGGTACATCTTTCTCTCTATATATACATCTCTCTCTCTCTCTCTCTCTCTCTCTCTATATATATATATATATATATATATATATATATATATATATATATATATATATATATATATATATATATATATATATACATGGAGATTATTGAATTGTTTGGAATTCTTGAATTGTTGTTGACTGGTGTATTTGAACATTTAGATGGCCATTGAGTTGGTTGGCCCTTAGACCGTACTATAAATTTTAAAAGTTTGTTGTTAAACAATTAATAATGCGAAATATGTTCATAACTATGTATAAATCTTCACTATAAACATTACTATCGAATAAATGAAACACACTTACCATGGTAATTTATGACTACTTTGAATGATATATAGTCCGCATAGATGCTAACCTTCTAGTTCTTTTGTGTACACATTTATTAGCCATTAGACCCATTCGAGAGTTATTAACCCTTTAATGAGATCTCTCGAATTGTCCCATTTGGACAGTTTGGGATAACATAGTTTCTGTATAATAATATTCTTAGTGACTTAAACTTGTTACTTTTGGAGAAAGTTCTATTGTCGTCTCTTAATGTTCTCTAGGTATATACTAGATGATATCGTGTTAAGTGTTATTTCAATTGACAAATTGAAATAACACTTACACTTGCGAGTCTATCTCGTGTACTTGGAGAACTATGAGGATATGCTGCCAGATTTTTCTCAAATCAAAACAATGTGCATGAGCTGCTGAGTATATTACAGAAATATGCGGTCTTGGATGGGATAGGACCACTCACCCTTTAAAGGAGATGGAGGAAATATGCAGTCTTTAGTGTGTGTATTCTGAAATTAATATTTTTATATTGAAACTGGTATTCTGAAATTAAAATTTGTATATTGAAATTGGTAATTGGTATAAATTTGTAATTGGTATAAATTGATTTATTGTGGGGTTGCCCTTACAACTCTCTCTCTCTCTAATTGCAACAGCGTTGACTCCCTTCCCTCTTCCTCGCATATTCTGGCGACCATATCTCTCTCTCTCTCACACACATATATGTCCGTGCCCATAAATTGTTAAAGAATACATGCATGCATGCACCCCAAATCAAGTGTTATATAGCAAGTAACGAGGGTGAAAAGGTAATAAGTAATCATATCCAAGTTATTTAGTGTAAATTTAAACCTGCCTAAATTATAGTAACGAGAACCGCAATAGATAGTCATTGGCTCCTATTATGGTTCTTGTTACTATAATTTAGGCAAGTGTAAATTTACACTAAATCAACTTCTATGCGATTACTTTTACCTTTTCACCCTCGTTACTTATTATATAACACTTGCTTTGGGGGGGCATGCACGCATGCATGTATTCTCATTTGAATGCATAACATAACGGTATTGTAACATGATATAATGATTTTTATATTCTCATGTTAACTTCATAAGTTGTTGATTGGTGGATTTGAACATTTAGATGACCATTGAGTTGGTTGACCCTAGGCATTCATATTATTTTGCATTATTATTTAATTGTTGTTCCGGGTTCTTGAATGGTTATTAACTGGTGTATTTGAACATTTAGATGGCCATTGAGTTGGTTGGCCCTAGGCTTATTTCACATTATTATTTGAATTGTTGTTGACTGGTGGATTTGAACATTTAGATGACCGTTGAGTTGGTTGGACCTAGGCATTTCTAACATTTAGGGCTATGATACCGAATATAAATAAGACATAAATGAAACATACTATAAATTTTAAAATCTTGATGTTAAACAATTAATAATGCAGAATGAAACATAACTATGTATAAATCATCAGTATAAACATTACTACTGAATAAATGAATATACGCTTGTGTTTATACTAAACCGTGAATATACGCTTCTTACCCATAATAGGTGATTGTTTGTAGTAGCTGTGATGGAAAATCCTAAATACAAAGAGTGGATGGGTTAGACAAATAGATAAGGGGATGTGTTTCGCATAGGTGCTAATAAATTTTTGAAATAAGCAAAGAGATGTCGTAATGATGACGAGTTCCCGTGTCCGTGTGCTAAGTTTAGTAATGGTAATGTGTTTGAGTGGAAAATAGTTGAACTACATTTGTTAAGATGGGGTATGCAAGATAGTTATTAATTTTGGATTTTTAACGGGGAATTGAAAGTTCCTTTTGTCCTCGAGCAACCTTCACAACAACCTTCAACAAGTAGGATAGATGTACAAGGGAAGGAGGACAATGCAGATCATAATATGCTAGAAGATTTAGTAGATGACACATATGGAGTTCATGAAGTGGAAGAAAATGAGGTCACTGACGATGTACAAGGTTCAAGTGCTCATAAAGATATCGGGATAAACCTTGACTATGACTACCAAAGTTTAAAATTTAAGGTGACCCAACCATTGTACTTTAGTTGTGACAAAGATTAAACAACTTTACATGTCATAATTAATTTTCATATTTTGAAGACCCAATATAGTTTGTCTAGCAATAGCGTGACATGAATTTTGAATTGGGTGAAGGGTTTGCTACCCAAGCAGAATACACTTCCAAATAACTATCCTACTATGAAGAACATTTTAAAAGGTTTGAGAATGAAGTATAAATCAATTCATGCTTGTGCGTATAACTGCATACTATATCGAAAGGAATATTAAAATCTTGATCCGTGTCCGGTATGCGATGAACCTACATATGTGCAATCTACTGGCAAGGAAGGCATAAGCTCAAAAGTGCCTCAAAAAGTGTTGAAATATTTTTCTGTTGGGCCTAAATTAAAGAGGTTTTAATGAGTTCCATGGATAGCGGAGGCAATGACTTGGCATGCTAGGGTAGAAGTAAGGGATAATCTCATGCATCATCGTATTGATTCTATAGCTTGGAAGAGGATGGATTATGAGTATCCTGATTTTGCTCGAAAACAGCATAACATTTGTTTGACAATATTAACAGATGATTTCAATCCATTTCGAAATCTAAGCACTAATCAAAGTGTATGTCCAGTGATCCTAGCACCACTAAACCTCCCTCATGCACAGTGTATGAGACCCGAATTTTCGATGTTGTCTTTGTTGATACCTGGGCCAAAGGAATCAAGTGAGGACATCGATGTCTACTTGGCTCCTTTAGTAGAAGAATTAAATGATTTGTGAGAAAAGGGTGTGCAAGCATATGAATCTTTTAAAAAAGAAGAGTTTACGTTGAAAGCTATGTTGATGTGGGTAATTCACGATTTTTCAGCTTATGAGACATTATTCGATTATGTAGTACATAGTTATTTGGGGTGTCTTATTTATGGAGAGGAGATTGAATCTTTGCATTTCATCGATAGAGAAAAAAATATATACCATTTTCATAGGAGGTTTTTTACCCCCGATCATAGTTTTAGATTTGAGAAAAGTTACAATTTTTTACCGAAGGCTACCTCCGAGAAAACTTTCACGTTCAGAAATTGAAAGTGAATCTTTTAATTGTGGCCCTAATGTGCCAGGTAAGAATTCTAAATTCAAGAATGTTAAGCATAAGAAGACCCGAACTGGGAATGAAACTGAGACAAGAAAGGCATGGTCTAGGACGTCAATTTTATTTGACTTGCCTTATTGGAAGAATAATCTGGTGTGCCATGTATTGGATATGATACATGCGGAGAAGAACATCACTCAACATATTATGAGCACATGCCTTGAGGTGAGTCATTCGAAGGATGGAGAAAATGCATGAAAATACCTTAACTCGTTGAAACTTAAGCCATAACTATGGTTGAAAGAAGACAGTAGAGGAAGGACAATAATTTATCCTGGTGCGTTTACTTTGACGAGTGAGGAAAGGAAGTTGCTTTTAGACACAATATATAATTTGAAGGTTCCTGTAACAACCCGCGTAATTTTTGGGGTATTTTTTGAAATAAAGAGGAAAAATAAATTTTGATATAAAATTATTTTTATTGCTCAAACTTATTGGTTATTATTTTTAAAGGCGAGAATTTCAAATGGTTTCGAAAACGGAGTTAAAACGGATTTTATATTGATTTTATAATTTTTGTCCCTTATAATTTTTTCAAGGCGAACTATCAAATTTTGGGCATGATCGATCGATCGATGTCTGGGGGTCGATCGATCGACCACCCCAAAAAACGTGCGCGACAGGTAATTTTAAGAAGTTGTTTTGGTTTCCAACTCTTGGTATTTTTACCTTTTATAAAGGGATCATTGGCTATTATTTTGGAACAGCCTTGAGGCACAAAAATACTTAGAAAACATATTTTCTTTTCCTCTCTTTTATACACAAACAGTACCCTTTGATTTATGCTTTCAACCTTAGGCTTTTATGGTGTTCTTGGGGCTGTTTTGAGGATGTTATTGGAGGAGTTTTTGTGGATGTTTGAAGAATGATTTTGATGGTGTTATCTGCGTTTTTGGGCAGATTTATGGTTGGTTTCTCATCGTGGTTTGAGGTATGGGGTTTTACACAATATACTCCTAAATCTCGCGAGTGTTTATTCCATCGATTTTATGTTTAATTGAACTCATATTTGAATTGATAAATTCTTGGAAATTTGGAAAAATAATTGTTGGAATTATTTTGATTCATGTGGTATTATTTTGTTATTGTTGAGCACATTGTCATGAGATTTTAATATGGCACGGACGTTGGGCACCCGCCAAAAATTCTTGCTTCCAAGGGCTATGACGTGATAAAGGATATGCGGATGGGGTGAGGCCTGGTGACCCGATTAATGTGTTGTTGAGAAATTTATTGATAATATGCTATTGAGATTTGCATTTGATTTGAATATTCGTATTTGTATGGTTGCGCTTTATTCATCGCTAATATATTTGTTGAGCATCTTTCCTGTCGTATTGTGTACTTCCCTATCTTTTTCTTAGTTGGCAGGTTAGCGCGGATTTGGGCGCTTTGGATTTGATTGGGATGATTTTAGCGAGGATTATTTTTAATACAAGTTGAGAAGATTGTATTTGTTTTGATGTATAGAGCATTTGAAGATTTATTTGTTTTCGAGATAGTTAGTTTGTTGTAATTATTTCGAGAGAATTGTTGTATTAATTTGAAGATTGAGATTAGTGGTTTCTCTTGTTTTATTGTGGGATTTAGATGCTCTATACCTTGTTATTTATGGATTTAATTTAGTTTATCGATAGTGGCGCTCCGTTCGCTCTCCCCGGGCGGGCGGGGTGTTACAAATGGTATCAGAGCTTAGGTATACGACAACCATCGGGTCTTGGATTTTGGGTCTGTTGCATTTTTGTGGCGCGTATTTTGGAGATAGAAATTTTTAGAGAATCGTTTCGCGTTAGGCATCTAGATTAGATGTGAAGAAATTATTTTGAAGACGAGATTATTTTTGGAGATTGTGGCCTGATTTTTTAGAGTTAGGCATTCGGCGAATTTCGATGGCGAAATTCCATTATTAGTGGGGAAGTGTAACAACTCGCGTAATTTTTGGGGTATTTTTCGAAATAAAGAGGAAAAATAAATTTTGAGATAAAATTACTTTTATTGCTCAAACTTATTGGTTATTATTTTTAAAGGCGAGAATTTCAAACGGTTTAGAAAACGGAGTTAAAACGGATTTTATATTGATTTTATAATTTTTGCCCCTTATAATTTTTTCAAGGCGAACTGTCATATTTTAGGCATGATCGATCGATCGATGCTTGAGGGTCGATCGAGCGACCACCCCAGAAAACGTGCGCAACATGTAATTTTAAGAAGTTGTTTTGGTTTCCAACTCTTGGTATTTTTACCTTATATAAAGGGATCATTGGCTATTGTTTTGGAACAGCCTTGGGGAACAAAAATACTCAGAAAACATATTTTCTTTTCCTCTCTTTTATACACAAACAGTACCCTTTGATTTATGCTTTAAACCTTAGGTTTTTGTGTTGTTCTTGGGGCTGTTTTGAGGATGATCTTGGAGGAGTTTTTGTGGATGTTTGAAGACTGATTTTGATGGTGTTATTTGCATTTTTGGGCAGATTTATGGTTGGTTTCTCATCGTGGTTTGAGGTATGGAGTTTTACATAATATGCTCCTAAATCTCGCGAGTGTTTATTCCGTCGATTTCATGTTTAATTGAACTCATATTTGAATTGATAAATTCTTGGAAATCTGGAAAAATAATTGTTGGAATTATTTTGTTGTTGTTGAGCACGTTGTCATGAGATTTTAATATGGCACGGACATTGGGCACCTGCCAAAATTCTTGCTTCTAAGGGCTATGACTTGATAAAGCATATGCGGATGGGGTGAGGCCTGGTGACCCGGTTAATGTGTTGTTGAGAAATTTATTAATAAAATTCTGTTGAGATTTGCATTTGATTTGAATATTCGTATTCGTATTCCTATGGTTGCACTTTATTCATCGCTAATATATTTGTTGGGAATCTTTTCTATCGTATTGTGTACTTCCCCATCTTTTTCTTAGTTGGCAGGTTAGCGCGAATTTGGGCGCTTTGGATTTGATTGGGATGATTTTAGCGAGGATTTTTTTTAATACAAGTTGAGAAGATTGTATTTATTGTTGGGAAGATTTTTAATACAAGTTGAGAAGATGGTATTTGTTTTGATGTATAGAGCATTTGAAGATTTATTTGTTTTCGAGATAGTTAGTTTGTTGTAATTATTTGGAGAGAATTGTTGTATTAATTTGAAGATTGAGATTAATGTTTTCTCTTGTTTTATTGTGGGATTTAGATGCTCTATACCTTGTTATTTGTGGATTTGATTTAGTTTATCGATCTCCCCGGCGGGTGGGGTGTTACAGTTCCATTTAATTTTTCATCTAACTTACAAAGGATTGTAAATCATGCTACCCATGATTTACATAAGTGTAAGTCCCACTATTGGCATGTGATCACGCAATTGGTTCCTCTATTATTTAAGCAGCGTTTCTCCAAGAACAAGGATTTACGTAGGGCTCTTATGAAAATTAACATCTGCTTCTCACTTTTATATGAGAAGGTAGTCAATCGAGATCACATAGTGGCCACAAAAGTAGCGATAATCGAAGCGATTTGTGTATTGGAGAAGTACTTTCCCCCATCTTTTTTTGACATAACTATTCACTTGTGGGTACACCTATGCGACGAGACACTTCTTTTCGGCTTAGTTAGATATCGGTGGATGTATATGTTTGAAAGATTGTTAAAAGTTTTCAAAGATTACGTCAAGAATACATGATACATTTAAGTATCAATTCAAGAGGAATACATCACCGTGAAGTCATCAATCTACACTCAGGAATATATGCCTGCCCCAAGCAGCGTGGATAACAGTGATGAGTTCGTCGATGAGGCTGGTCAGGTGATGGGCAAACGAGTGAAATTAATGAGTTTACAACATGAACAAGTAGCTCGCTATCTGTTTGACACGCACAGAGATGTTGAAGAATGGAAAAAGTAAGTTTATATTATTTTAACTTTTACATTATTTTAATTTTTATACATGATCCTTTCGTAATATGTTCATCACGATCAATGCAAAAAATATGATACGCGTGGGAACAATAAAAGATGAAGAACGATGACACAATCAGACAACGAATTTAGGCTATCGATGTCACGCGAGGTAATGAAAATGTCCCTTATTTAATTTCACTTTACAAGAAAGCATTAAAACTAACCTATTTAATTTATCTATAATCTCAGATCTTAAAGACGGGTAATGTGGCATCAAGATTGCCTCTTCTAGCCACTGGACCCTTATTCATGGCACATGAATACAAAAAGTATCAATTGAACGATTACGTATTCAGTGCAAGGGCGTATGAGGAAAATATAAATGTAAAAAAGTTGGACATTGCATATAAGACTCTTACTTATTTTCGAGCGAGCGCGAAAGATAAAAACCTTGTTGAAGCTGAAATGACTTACTATGGTGTCATTCGAAAGATATTTGAATTGGATTATATAAGCTTCAAAGAGGTTGTGTTTTACTATGATTAGGTAAGAGTTGAGGATAAAAATTCTTGTGAAGTTGTTCATGGCACCAATTTGATCATGGTTGACTTGTCCAAATTAAAGAACAACGAACACATGAGCGATGAACCATTTGCTCGTGCTTTTTAAAAGGTCAAACAAGTATCTAACTAGTAGTGTGGATGACTTGGCAAATGGCTCCACACTACTGGTTATATTAACAACGAGCCGTGGTCAATCGTCCTACATGAGCTAAAGCATCTAACCAGTAGTGTGGATGACTTGGCTGCTCCTACAGAATATCAATCCATTTTAGATGGTAGCCCGAATTTGAAATAATTTTTAGATTTGTAATGAGTATTCATATCATTTGAAACAATGCTTAGTTTGGGTTATGATATGGATTTGTATTCTTATAATATCGTTAACTTGTATTCTTCTAGTGTTTTATTAATATTGGACGACAATTTAATGCTTTTATTCAATTGGATTTGATCAGATCGGGTGGATTTGAATCAAAATTGGTGGGTTGGTTATTGAATATGTTAATTTGGATCTTACTCAGTTTAAGCATTAATTCTTAGTCCATGAAAAAACCGTAACTTGAAACAATTTTTAGATTTGTAATAAGTATTCCATTTATTTGAAACAATGCTTAATTTGGTTGATGATATGGATTTCTATTCTTATAATGTCCTTAATTTGTATTCATCTAGTGCCTTAATTCATTTGGATTTTAGTCAATTTAATGCTTTTATTCATTTGGAATTGATCATTTTCTCATACACATGGTTGTACTAATAAAAACATTTGTTTGCAGGAGATGGCTTCATCAGGGCATCACGGCAGCTGAGGCGAGGAAGGCTCCTCTCCCACTATGCCCCCAAAATGCGTCAAGTTGGGGTCCGTCGTCGATAACAAGACGACCTTATTGGCTAGAGCCCTAGAATTTCTCAAGTAGATCGTTGGCCCGGGGTACACGGATTGGAGGATAGTGCCATAGGAGCTCAAGATGGGCATCTTGGGGGCACTATAGGTAGTTACTCACTTTATTTTTATTTTGAATTTTTATTTTTATTTTTATTTTTATTTTATTATATTTTATAATTTAAATACAACTAATACTTACTTTCTTTTTGGTTTTATTTGTTTAGGTGGAACAATTTGGCCTGCCCCCACATGTCTGCGACTCCACGTTACAATAATTGAGATATTAATACAAAATTTGAAAGAAAAACATGCGGGCACGGTACTTTGGGCAGGACTGGGAGCCCATATTGAGGGTCCGTGACACCGTACCATCGAAGGAGTCGATCTCATTGGCGCAGTGGCAGAAGTTCGTCGACAATGAGATCGAGGAGTGGCAGTTGACATCTCATCAATCGGGGAGGGCGATCTGGGAAAAAAAGATCTATGTGCACTAGTACGGGCGTACGTCTTAGGCCGAGGTGGAGCACATGATGGTAATTTTTTAATTTTCTTTCATTTTAGTTTCATGTTATTCTACTTTAGTATTACTTTGCATTACTTACTAATTTTGCATTAATTTATTTCAGGAGATGGGGAGTGGCCCTTGGGGTAGGCCACATAGGCTGGATGCCTATGTGGCAATTCGAATGAAGAAGGGTAAGGATGAGGATGTGTCCCCGAGCATGGAAACCACGATTGTAATTTATAAAATTATCTTACAATTATTTTATTTTTTTAATTACGTTATAATTTTTTTAATTAATTTAACTAATCATGTACTTTTTATCGTTTCAGGCAAAGCTTCAGGAAGTGCACAACTTCTAGTCTTATGTCGACAAGGCGTCTCTGGCTACGGATGCACTAAGCTAAGTGTTCGGGGTGGATCACAAGGGGAGGACAAGTGAGTGAGCTCTCGAGTGGGGAAATCGAGACTCATCGGGATTGGGACGAGCAACATCGGGTTAGATCGTAAGGTGGACACCCATGGCAATAAGTTAGAAAGGTTGGAGGCGACAATCCTTAATATGTTCTAGTACATGAAATGTCAGTTGGGTTTCACCTCATCTAAGGGCACAGGTATGTATGTAAATTGAGCGCTCGAGGCCCGAAGCCCGCCCGTTCGGCCCACTATTTTTTAGCCGAGCCGAGCCTGAGTAAAAATTTTAAGCCTGAATGAATTTCGGGCCGAGCCTGAGCCGAACTTTGCCAAGCTTGAATTGGGCCCGAAGCCCGAACTTCATATTTATAAATAAATAATAAAATATACCATATTTATGTTAACATTGTTTAATTAAGTTTCGTTCTTTTATTTCATTTACTAGTTTTTTAGAAAAATTCATTTGTCATAATTTCATGTGATTTTCAATTTTGTGATTTTATTATTAATCTCATTATGGGTATTTGATTTAACAATTTCTCAAGTCACAATAGGCATTTGTTAGGGATCAAATTTTGCTAAATGTATGAAATTTAATAGCCATTTGTAGGTTTTCACTCTTATTTCCCTTGTTTTAATTTAATACATTTCATAATTATATATTTTATTTCATGAAATATCAATTAGATTTTAATGTGTAATTTTGTCCATGATGGAAATACAAGAAAAAAAAATTAATTCATACTTTTTTAACAAAAAAATTGAAATCGGGCATGTCCGAAATCGGACCCGAAACCCGTAATATTTATGAGCTGAGTTCGGGCCTAGGTGGGATAAAATAATTCGTACCGAGCTCAAGCTTGAGCATGGGTAAGTGAGTTCGGGCCGAGCCCGAGCAACCCCAAGCCCGATTTATAGCCTTAGGCACGAGAAAGGTGGTAAACGAGGATGCCACCGCTCCATCTCTGTCACCCTCATCGTCGATACGCACACACTCATCGCCTGATTATGATCCATTTGCCACCTTGACCCCCATCGAACGACTGATGTCAACAATGGGTTGTCCGAGTGTATTTAATAAACCTCTTTGGTGGCACGCCTATAACTAGGGGGTTGAGGGACCCGGACACACGCCCGGGTAGTGTGGTTCATGGTCGCATGTTGCAAGATATTGAGGCAAGGGTTCGCGTCATGCATATTGTGCCCGAAGGAGAGAATGCACCTTTGTGGCTGGAAGAGCAATGCGGTGTTCGACGACTAGATCTATATATTAATTCATATGTAGTGTGGCCTACCTTCCTTCTCAAGCCTTGTCAAAACCCAAGCCCTTGACATTATTTGTATTTATTTGATTTGAATATTGAATATTGAATATTGAATGTTGGATATTATTTGTATTTATTTTTTGAACATTGAATATTGGTTGGTTATGAATATTTATTGGATTTCATATGTAGTCTTTATGAATTGTTGAATGTTTCTTGATATATATACTCTTTGAACAGGTTTAAATACACTGTAACAGGTCAAAATATATTGATGGGTAGTGACAGTGCCCATATTGCCTAACATTTTTTTTAATTTTGCCCAGATTTGTCACGGACTTTGACTGTGATAATTTTTTTATTTATTTATCACGGGCTTGTCACGGTCAAAGTCCGTGATAAATTTTCCTTTATCATGGACTTGTCATAGTCGAAGTCCATGACAAATAAAATTCTTATCACAGACTTTGATCGCGACAAGTCCATGACAATTTGCTTTGTCACCCCCAAACTTGTCACGGATTTTTACCTTGACAAATTTGCCTTGTCATGGTTTTTTACCATGACAAGTCGACAGTTTTGGTGTACTACCATAACTAACAAATAAAATTAGAATGACAAAAAAATATATTGCGTAAATGGTTTTTTGCAACTATTGGAGAGTGGTGTCCTGCACCTGTGATGCTTTGATTTCACAAAATAAAAAACATTCGTGCAATTGTGATGTGGAATCTGAAGTGCAATATTTTTTGCACAAAAGATTCAAAACTCAAGCATCTAATTTTACGGCTTATGAAGTAGTAAAAATCATTTCTACATACACATGCCCATAATCGTCACTTTTGATAGTATTTATGTGTTTTCATTCAAGTAAAACATTGAAGGAAATTCATGTCATAAAGTTTGCATGATACCAAAAGCTAATAGTGATAATAAAATAATAAAATAGGTAATTTTTAACCCATAAAATTAACTAAAGTTTGATCTTTTACTAGTTGTATTGCTCACAAATCATGATCAATCCTAGTTGAGCTCATCAACACACTCAAAAAAGAATAATAGATCCACGAAGAGATTATTAAAATATGTATGGAGTTTAAAGGTTCTATACATAACCAAACATACCATCTAAACTATAACTATTTTCAAACAAATGAAAAGAAAACTATACATTCATAAGGATATAACATTGCAATGCATATATAATTGAGATAAGAGTTTACAATTGTGCTCCATATGTTTGTGGCATGTGACCAACCAATTCATGTACCACATAAATAAAAGGTAGAATCAACATTTTTAAGAAAATAGTAAAGTAAAACGACCATATCTCATGAGAGTTAACCATCCAAAATGTTATAAATAAAAATTTAGAAGAAATAATATATAACGACCTTGAAATGAGGTTTCAACAAATAGTACAATATGATATGTTTACTTATGGATTTTGAACTTCATTTTTTAATTTAGTCTCTAATATATAACATGGCTGTAAAATTACACAAAATGAATGAGTATAGCGTGACAAAAATTCACTAAATTATTTCATCGAACATTTGGTAGTCTCCACACAAAAATGTAATGAGTGCATGGTGTAGAAAAGTATAAAGTGAGAGAAAATTACAAATAAATTTTATAAAGAATAACGAACCTAAGAAACATAGGATCTTTCTAAAACCTACAAAACAAATATAATTTAAACGGTATACCAAATTTAGATTTATGGATGAAATTGAAAATTACAGTAAAACAATTAAGTTACCACCCAAAAAACATAAGATAAATGACCGTTATCATAGAATCAGGGTGATGTGGTTCATCATTTAAGGTTGGTGTTTCTTTATGAAGTACATGGCCGAAAAAAAGAGAACGAGTTGGATGAATAAGTGGAAAGGTAAAGGCATGATTGGTAGGGACAATTTAATGAAAAAGAAGTTGAGAAAGCGGGTAAAAAATATAATGAAGAAACCAAAGTATAAAAAAAGTGGAGAAGCTGTGTGAAAGAAAAAATAGAGACATGAGAGAAAATTGAGATATGGTATCATGTGTGTAGGGTACCCTGTGTATGTGGTCAACACAAGGATACAATATGTATACAAGACGTGCCCCGCATGTTTTCCACTATACATACACAAATCTTAAATGCACATACATGGCGTGTCCTTATTTGGGTTAAGCACGGACACGTGGTGCCTTTCACACATGTTTTTATTTCTCGAGTAAATGACACCCTCATATAATTATGGTGCACGTGTCATCTAACAAGCTCAGAGCTCTCATTATTATATTAAGTTATAGGTGTGCGATAAGGGTACCCCAACTATTAATTCGAAATATCACAAAAGTTTTTACATTTTTTATAAAGGCCACCACATAGTATAAATAATATGACACTACCACCATTTTCCCTCTCAAACCATCATTTTCTCTCTAAAACCATTTTCTTATTCCACAAACTTCACCATTAAGTTATCCTGAATCTTCACGTTAGAACTTGGGATGATCATCAATAATGCTAAAACCACACTAAAACTAGAATTCCCAACCATTTTCATCCACTAAAGTTACCATAACTCCCATATTGAAGTTACAACACATCGTGGAAGGTGTTAATAATGGTTGTGTCCACCCTAAGACTACTGACAATAGCCAAAATAACTTTTTTTGAGGTCTTTTACAACACATATACGTTTTTTATAAATTTAAATGTTGAAAATCTTCACCCCCAAAATGGAGTTTTACAGTTGTTCACCCTTGGGCCCCCGAAGAAGATGATATTTTTAGGGTGATTACCCCAAATCAAAGTTAACTTTTTCATAGAAAAATGTTCATTTAGGGATTTATAGCGAGTAAAACCATAATGCTCGGTATGATTATATCGAACCGCTATATATATTTTTGTTAAGAAAGTCTTATTTGGTGTAATTATACGGAATGAAATGCATATACTCGAGGTAATTATACCAAATGAAACACATATACTCGGGGTAGTTTACCGAATGAAACGCATATACTTGGGTTAATTATACCGAATGAGGTATGGACTCACTTTTTTAAATAATTAGCTCGGGGCATAGATGACGAAATATAAGAGTTGATTCGAGATCGGGGTAGTGAAGGTACGTTGTATGATGCTAATTTTTTTAAAACACTCATTGCTTGTCATAGGGTTCATTAAAATGATTATGGATTGTTTCTTCTTATTTTCAAAGGTTTATAAGTTATTAACATGTCTCATTCCATAATATTTGTTAGTAAATATGTGTAAATTAAAAATTTAATACTAATAAACATTATAAAATCTTGATTAAAGGTCAATTTGTAATACCCTGCCCTAATATTTTAATTATTTTCCCACATAAGTTGAACTAAAATGAGAACCTTGGGATTTGGATAATTATAACTGGGATTATATTCTGATTTGAATGCTTTTGGAGGCTTAATGATAATTAATGGAAGTTGTGGGTTAAAATTGGAGAAGAATTAATGAAATATAAGAAGGATCGTTCGAATGAAAGTTGGGTCGTTCGAACGATAATCAAATCTCGTTCAAAGCAAGGGATCAAACGAGATCTCACCCATACCAGGTTCGATCGTTCGAAGGTCGTTTGAAGTATTAGATAAAAGAGGGTTAGAACGAGAAGATTTTCTTGTTCGAATGAGGTGTGAATCTTATTCAAACGAGGTCAATCAAAATTTTAAATCAGACTGCCCTAATGCGCTATCTCGTTCTGGGCTATTGGATTGAAGAGTTGTCGAGCTCTGGTGAACCCAAATTGGGTAAAAATAAGATTTTGGTGTTTAATGAGTTTTTATAAGGTTTGTTTGGGATTCATTTGGTTATTTGATGATGGAAGAGAGAGAAAGAGAGAGAGTTATGGGTCTTCCACCATTGCTGAGCTTCTATCTGCCACAAACCACCACTTCAACACCATATATCAACCTTAAATCATCATATTTCTCGAGTCTTCACCATATTCAATATTTAAATACCCATTCCCTCCATTATTGGGCATAACTATGAATTTTTGAAAGTATTGTTAGGGGATTTTTGGAGAAGATGAAGATGGAGCTTTCATGGAGTTTGAAGAGAATTTTTAAAGAGTTTCTACTTAGAAGATAAATGGAGCATGCTTTTGAGTAGGGCAATCTCCTTGAGGCCACCTTAGGAGGTCGGAGGTTACCATCTTCTTAGATCTTCCATGCCTTCTATTTTTGGAGGTTCATTAAGGTGGAAAAATCTACTCTTAGATTAAGACTCTATTTTATGTATTTGAAGTCTTATTGTTAGAATGTAAGAGTAGAATGCTTATGAACTTGATGATGTGTTTTCAAGTAAAATTGATAATAAAATTATTTATAAAATAAAATGTTGGGAAAATGTCCCTTAATTGAGAATAAATGAAGAATACATATTTCAAAGTTTCTTAAAATAAAGATTTGGATTTTTTATTAAAATGGTGCATTTTCTAGAAGTTTGATGTTTAACATTTTATGACATAAAATGTTTGAAAATGATGTTGATTTTGCTAAATTAATTGTGAAATAATGTTCCGAAGTTTCTTGCAAAAATAAAGATTTTATGAAAATGGACATTTGTTGAGTTTGAAGAAATAAAATATATTTTATGCCTTGAAATGATATTTTTGTAAGTATTATGAATTTCTAATATGAAATGTATGTTTAACCCATTAATAGGATTTTAGGATTTAAAACCCATATTCTCATGCATATAAACTTGTAGTATTTTGGCAATGAATATATGAACAAATTTAAAGAAGGTTTTGTTGGTTTTAAACATGAAATAAGAAAAGTAGAAATTCTTGTCTCCAAAGTGTGTGATAAAGGGATTATAGGTAATAAGTGTAAGGTTTAAGACTACATGCTTTAATAAAAGAAAATGGTATTTTTTTTATAAAGTAGTCTTATATGTTTAATGATTTTTGAAAATAAAAGTATTGGAATAATGATGTTTCCAATTGAGAATAATATTACTCCCAAAGGTTGAAAGGGTGTTACACATGATAATATTAATGAACATGATGTTTGAAATAAAAGCAAATCTAAATTGTAAAGGACATGAAATGATGTTTTTCAAAAGTGTAATACAAGTTTGGGTGACACGGTGATTTTCAATGAAAATAATAATGTGGATTGGTTAAAATATAATGAGGAATTTCGATAAAGGGATGGATTTTCGGTCAAACCAAGTGGAGTTGTTTCGAATATTAAACCGTGCATGTTAAATAAAGGGAGAAATGTCAAAATAAGAAAAAATAAGTCTTTTACAAGATTACGGTGAATTAATTGGGATAAATAAGGTTTTCGAAAGTAAAATTATTTCATCCATTGAGTATACGTATATATATATGTGTGTGTGTGTGTGTGTGTTTGTGTGTGTGTTCACGCGTTTGTGTGTGTGTGTATACACACACACACAAGGTAGTCACATATGCGCGTAGGCATAATATGTTAGAGTTTTCTTTCTGCCGTTTCAATTCTATATTGCATTATTGTATATTTCCCATTGAACATTCGGCTCACTCCCTCATTTTGTTACGACAGGTTGGGTGCAGTTTCATATTTTGAGAGTGTTACATAGGTTAGTATTCTCTTACATTTTACGTTAGTAGTTGTGTATGCTTGAACTCCATAGTGCTCCCCATGGGTTCCTCACGTAGTTTGATTCAAAATTGCAATTTCATGATAATCAAGTGAAACGTTAATTAAAATAAAACTAGAATATCAACATCATATATGTTGTTTCATTGCACTTCACACCTAATTCTCGGGCTAGACCGAGTTAACTTCAGGCAACTCATAAATCCAGGCCGGGGGGTTACAAAATTAATTAGTACCATTGAGATTTTGTGTATTTTGATGATTTAAGGATTGAAATATGAGTTTTTGTAATGTTGATCTTTGTAGTGTTTGAGGTTTATATGTTAAAAGGTTAAGAGGTTTAAAGATAACGAGGGAAAGTTGAAGGTGAAAATTTTGAACTTTAAATACTTGGGTGCCCTTTGGTGGTGTTATGGAGTGTGGAATGTGTTTTTATGATACTATGAAGTTATTTTATCATGGTGGTATGATGTAGTTATTTATGGAGTGCCCTTAGCAACCACCAAGTTCTACACCAAGTTCTACACCAAGTTGCTACTGACACCCAATAAATAATTCTATAATATCCACACTTAATAATAACTAACTATCACAACAATAAGACCTATAAGTACTACCTTGTACCACCCAAGAGAACCCACATATTTAAAGTTATTTTTTTAAACTTTCCCTCCATCTCTCTCTCTAGGTGCGGTGTTCTCCTTAACTCAAAAGAAAAAGTAAACCTAAAATCTCAAGAACAACTAAGCCCACACTCTCAAGAATAATTTTTTCATTCATACAAAGGTATATTGTGACACCCCGACTAATTAAACACCGGGTAGCTACTCCTTTATAAAATTAATTCAAAATGCCAAGTTGGCTCAGTTAACAGCATCACTGTCGAAAACGTTTTATTATTACTAACCACCTAATATTTAAAAAGTAAGTGCCAAATTTTAATTTAAAGTCTGATTAACATGCAAGTATAATGAAGAAATAATAACACCATTCACCATAATGAAGTAATAGAATAACCGTAACATGCTATAAATAAAACTGGAGGAAAAACTCCTCATAATACAATCTCACAACTGAAGTAAGTAATGAGATACTGAATACTGAAATGAATACATGCCAACGTCTGAAAACTGAAATGGAAATGTATCTAATAGAACTTGGGCGACATGCCCTACAACTGAGGAATAATGAATAAGGAGTCCAAATGATATAAGCGTCTAAAAGCAAGTCCCTGTAGCTTCCACAAGCAGCTACAGCTCGTCATCAGAATGGAAATCCTATGCATGGTGACCTTGTGGCTGGGCACCTAAAATGGTTTTACAAAAAGATAGATTTGAAAGCAAACGGGTCAGAGCCCGAATGTGGAGATATTTTAAAAACCTGCAAGTGCTTTAAAAACATTTAAAACAGTATATGCAAAGTACATGTTAGGACGTGCTCTCACATGATATACTCACCTCTCGTCTAACTGTGCACTCCTAACGTTCCTGTACCCATTCGTGTGTTATCTCATAACTATCTAAAGAGTTTCTAACACTTCTACTCGGTTCTCGTTAAATTTCCAACCTTAATAATTAAATAGAGAGTTCTACTTTAATTCCCGGATTCACAATTATTAACAATACCAAAAAGATCTCTTTTTATCTTTCAAAACATTACCATAATTATACTCACAATTTATTATAGTAAATTCCTTCTCGATTAACCGTATATTTTCACATCATAAATATACAATACAAGCACCCAAAGGCTAAGCTGCGGTGCACACATACTCTGCTATCCATCCCGGTACATCACGTACATAAGGATTACAAATTCCGAATCTCTCAGGAATTGTTGGAATCAACACCACACACATAAATGGAGGCGAACATAATTCAATCATATCCATGGTCACGTACATACCTACGCTCCATAGTCAGCTGGCTTATTAACTCACAAATAAGTCATTCTCTTGAACTATGTCCTCTAGGCACCAATCTAAATCCGGGCAACACAAGGATAAGAAGGTCCTAAGCGAACGTAACCTCCGTGATAGCAAGTATGGTAGGTATGTCATACACATAAGATTATATACTAAGCATTCACACATCTTAGATATTTCAATATTAATAAGGGTATTCTCTACATCATTATACCATTATTCCCAATTCATATATTTCAAGTATCCCGACAATATGTAAATTAAATAGTCGACACGTCTCACGTCGTAATATTTTAAACTTAAAACCTGTCTCGAATAGACTATTAAGTTTCCATGATTCCCTCATATAACATCGCTATACCTAAGGTCCTTACTTCTGCCCCAAACCTTATTTCATCAAATTGTTCAAATTTGTACTATTAACCCAAATATTAACTCACATAACGAATTTCATTAATTTAGAATAATTCCTCAAATTAAATTCTGATTAAAGTCCAATCTCATAATCATGCCTACTGGTCTTCCTTAAAGTTTAAGGGTAATCACAATGTCTCCAACAAAATTATCCAAGGGTTATCATTATTAAAATTCAATTAAGGAAAACTTTATTCATTCTGGGAAGGTCGATCGATCGACCTTGACCTTCGATCGATCGATTGTGGTCGATCGATCGACTGATGAATGTCGATCGATCGATTACACAGGTCCGTTACGGACTGCTTCGTTTTGCATTTACAGTTTCGTCCCAATTCACCATTTTTAAGCATGAAACTTCAAGATAAGGTCACTATAACGTTATACTAACATCCTATATCAGTAATAACATTCTAAATCCCATAATTCATCATTTAAAGGCTTACTTTGGATTAAAACTACATCAAAAATTTCCCAGATTTCTTCCATTCAAGAACATCATTAAGTTTCTTCTAATTCTACCTTTTGATCATCAAGGTTCTGTTTTCAACATATAATTTCGTCCAGAATATACTACATGCAAATCCTACATAAATCATGGCTTTTATCTTTCAATTCATGGGTCTAATTTAACTCCAAGAATCAATTTCGAAAATTCCTAAACATGGAAACATATCTTGAATTAAAAGGGTTTAAATCACTTGCCTTAATTATCTCAGAATTTGGTGTAGAATCTTTGTGACAAAGTTGTTCCTTCTCTCTCTTTTCTGCAGAATTCTTCCCTTCTCTCTTTCTCTCAAGTTCTTCTCAAGGTTCCCTTCTCTCTCTCTCTCTCAAGCTTTTCCCAAGGTTGAAGATAATGGAGAATGGAGGTGTGAAATGGTTTGTGGGAGTTGAATTGCTATATCAACTTCTCCCGTAGCCCATAATGACATATAGTGGGGTTAGTGGGTTAAGTGGGTTAAGGAAATAGTCAGCTTATTAATTCCATTTTCGTCACTTTTTAATTCCCAAAAATACAAATTACCAAATTACCCCTTAAGATGTCGGTATGGCCCACAAATATCCCGGGACCCAAACTAAACTTCCGGCTAGTGTTTTCTGACTATCTCGACCCTTCCGGACGCGTTGGCGCACTCAAAACGACAATACGGTTAATGGAACTAAAATTCACTTTTTAATTATGTAGCACAATATCATGACGTGGCGGTCACACGCGTCAAGTAAAATTCCCAAATTGCCGTATTTATAACTCACGACAATATCAATATTACCAATATTCATATAATGCCAAGTATGCACATTATAATAAAATACTAACTCACATCTCGTTAATATTATTATCCGGATTAATTTCCAATTAATAAACATTTAATTCAATTAATCCCCAAAAATAAATAACGCAGAAAATACGGGGTATTACATACTTCCCCCCTAATAACTGAATTTCGTCCCGAAATTCGGAACTAGAAAGTACCTAGTAAGAATAACTCTGGATAACGTTCGCGCATCTCATCCTCGCGCTCCCATGTGGACTCCTCGACATTATGATGTCGCCACAGAACACGCACTAACGGAACTATCTTTGACCGCAGTTTCCGCTCACTTCGGTCTAGAATAGCAATAGGCCCCTCCTCGTAAGAACTATCCGGCTGGAGATCAATATCCTCCACAGCAATGAGAGAATGAGCCAAATCATCTCTAAGGTATTTCCTAAGCGAGGAAATATGAAACACATCGTGAATCCGATGTAAATGCTCCGGTAACCCAAGTCTGTACGCAACCGGTCCAATCCGCTCAATAATAGGAAATGGTCCCACATATCTCGGTGCCAACTTCCCTTTCTTCCCGAAACGCATAATCCCCTTCATAGGAGATACCCTGAGCAAAACCTGGTCCCCTACTTGGAACTCTCTGAAAAATCTCTTTGCGTCAGCATAACTCTTCTGTCTGTCCTGAGCCACCCGAATGCGACTGCGAATCAATTCTATCCTTGCCGAAGTATCCTGAATCACTTCCGGCCCAAGTAGTTTGTTGTCCCCCACCTCCAACCAGCATGCTGGGGAACGACAAGGTCTACCGTACAATGCCTCAAATGGAGCCATGCCAATGGTGAACTGATAGGAGTTGTTGTAAGCAAACTCCACCAGTGGAAGATACTGCTCCCATCCACCCTCAAAGTCAATGGTACACATACGTAGCATGTCCTCCAACATATGATTTGTGCGCTCGGTCTGTCCATCGGTCTGCGGGTGATACACCGTACTCAACCGCAATTCCGTGCCCATGGCCTGCTGAAAACTTTCCCAAAACCGTGAAACAAATACCTTGTCTCGGTCAGACACGATATTTAAGGGCACCCCGTGAAGTCTCACTATCTCTGAAATAAAGAGCCGGGCATACTGTCCCGCAGTGTAATCTGTCCTGACGGGTAGAAAATGAGCGACCTTCGACAACCTGTCCACAATCACCCAAATGGAGTCGTGCCCTCTCTGCGATGTAGGCAACCCCGTGATAAAGTCCATAGAGATGCTCTCCCACATCCACATCGGGACCTCTAATGGCTGTAACAGTCCTGCCGGTCTCTGATGATCCACTTTTACGAGCTGACAAGTGGCGCATTTTGAGACAAACTCGGCAATATCTCTCTTCATCCCGCTCCACCAATACTGACGTCTCATGTCTTGGTACATTTTGTCCCCTCCGGGATGTACCGCGAACCGTGAGCCGTGCGACTCTGCCATCACCTTATGCCGCAATTCCTCCCCTTCTGGAACCACCAATCTCCCATTGAAGCGTAATCCCCCGTCTGAGCTAACGGTATAGGATTCAGCTCCCTCTGCTAATAATCGAACTATCTGCTCCTGACAGAACGAGTCATTTGCCTGTGCCTTCACCACCTTCGTGACAATCTGCGGTGTAACAGTCATCACAGACATGAATGATCGGGCCACTGCATCCTGGTGTCCCAATTCTTTCCACTTGGCCTTCCACACATCTGCCACCTCATCTACCGGTCTACGACTCAACGCGTCTGCCACCACGTTAGCCTTCCCCGGGTGATACTGGATATCGAACTGATAATCCTTCACGAATTCAAGCCACCTCCGTTGCCGCATATTCAACTCCTTCTGCGTGAATAGGTACTGAAGGGACTTGTGGTCCGTGAACAATCGAAATTTCTCCCCCAACAGGTAATGTCTCCAAATACGAAGGGCAAATACCACTGCCGCTAACTCCAAGTCATGGGTAGGGTAATTCTTCTCGTGAGGCTTAAGCTTACGGGAAGCATAAGCTATGGCCTGACTCTCCTGCTGCAGTACACCTCCAAGTCCTTGTAAGGACGCATCGGTGTAAACAAGGTACTCAACTCCCGGTCTCGGCAATGCTAACACAGGTGCTGAGGTTAACTTGTCCTTTAACTCATCAAATGCCAACTGACAGGCATCACTCCAAATGAATGGCACACCTTTACGGGTTAGGTGTGTCATGGGACCCGCTATCGTGGAGAAACCCCGAATAAACCTCCTGTAGTAACCTGCTAGGCCCAAGAAACTACGGATCTCTGTCGGTGTCGTGGGCTGTCCCCACTCCGTCACCGCGGATACCTTCCCCGGATCAACCGATATTCCCCGGTCGGAAATAATATGCCCCAAAAACTGAACCTCCTTCAGCCAAAACCCGCACTTCTCATATTTTGCATATAACTCATTCTGGCGCAGTGTCTGCAAAACTAGCCTCAAGTGCTCGGGATGCTCCTCCTCTGTCTGGGAGTAAACCAAAATATCATCGATGAAGACAATGACAAACTGGTCTAGGAAATCCCTGAACACCCTATTCATCAAGTCCATAAATGCTGCTGGAGCGTTGGTCAAACCAAATGGCATAACCCGAAACTCGTAGGAACCATATCTCGATAAGAACGCAGTCTTCGAGACGTCCTCCTCCCTGATACGCAACTGATGGTAACCAGATCGCAAATCAATCTTTGAGAAGTAAGAAGCTCCTCTCAATTGGTCAAATAGGTCATCGATTCGAGGCAACGGATACTTGTTCCGTATCGTGACCTTGTTTAACTCCCGGTAGTCCACACACAACCTCAGTGAACCATCCCTCTTCTTCACGAACAACACAGGGGCACCCCACGGTGAAGTACTCCTCCGAATAAACCCCTGACCCAACAACTGCTCAATCTGATCCCGTAACTCCCTCATCTCAGCTGGAGCCATACGGTACGGTGCTCGTGCTATAGGTCTCGTATCGGGTAACAAGTCTATAACGAAATCTATCTCTCGACTGGGGGGTAGGCCTGGTATCTCCTGAAACACATCAGAATACTCCCTGACGACTGGGATCGAATCTAAAGGAATTACAACCTCCTTAGAGGTATCCTCCTCAATGTAATATAAATGAGCGGTCGAGCCTCCCTCTGGGCGAGGCATCGCCACAACAAACATCTCTTGCCCCGGAATGGCAAAAACAATGCTCCCACCAAAGCAATCAATCATTGCTCTATGATCAGCGAGCCAGTCCATACCGATAATAACATCGTGAACATGCATATCTAGTACCAACATGTCCGCAGGTAATACCAAACCACCAATCTCTACCCCCACTCCCCGACATATAAAGAATATAAGTGACCCATTCCCCAAAGGTGAGTCGACACACGTAACTGTGCTCTCCGCTGTGGCTAACAATCCTAACGCCTTTGCGAAGTGTGTAGCTATAAAACAATGTGTAGCACCCGTATCAAATAATACCCGACCCATAGTGCCATGGATAGGAAACGTACCCTCAATCGCGGGCGGTGCCTGTGGAACTGCAGCCTGGTGGACGTTGTAAACACGTCCATACTGTAGCTGCCCCTGCTGCACAGGAACTGCTGGAATGATCTGAGCTGGAGCTGGGAGGGCTGGTGGAAAGAGTGGCCTCTGTGGCTCCTGTCGAGCACCCTGCTGCTGCTGCTGTGGGGCCCGTCCCTTATCAGGACACTCCTGACGTTTGTGGCCAATCTTACCACAAATGAAACATTTCCCCGGGAAGTTCCCTCCCCTCTGCCCTTGCTGTCCCCGGCCCTGGTGGCCGTTACCATTCCTCCCTTGGCCCTGCTGAAACTGCTGATGTTGGCCATTTTGACCCTGCTGGCCCTGATGACCGTTATGACCCTGCTGGCCATTTCGGAATCCTCCCTGACCGTTCCTGAAACCTCCTGAACGGAACCTCTTTTGATCCCCCTGCTGAGAACCCTGCTCTACCTGTCTCTGCCCCTGAAAGGATTGTGCCCCACCGGTACCATGTCCTCCAGTCCTGCCCTGATGGCTAGACTCCCCCGATCTCTTGCCCTCGGCCATATGAAAACGGTGGTCCTGGCAATGTAACAATGCAGCGTTAACCACATCAGAATACGTGGCCAACGAAAGGTTCCCTAACAGATGCTGACGGATCCTCCATGTCAACCCGTCGGTAAATTTCTCAATCTTCTTCTTCTCTGACGGTATCTCATCAGGAACGATATTCAAAAGATTAGTGAACTCGGCCTCATACTCGGCCACTGTCTTGCCCTCCTGCTTCAAACTCATCAATCTCCTCCTCATTTCCGTGTGAACTGCTAACGGAAAGTACTTGCGGTCGAACCGCACCCAAAACTCATGAATAGTGAGAGTATCCCTCTCCTCTACGGTGGTAATAGACTCCCACCACTGCAATGCAGATCCAACTAGCTTAAAAGTATCTAGCACCTGCTTCTGAACATCTGTGCACTCATACATCCTTAAGTGCCGCTGTATATCCTTCCTCCATTGGCTCGAGACTACTACATCTGAGCTACCTGCAAACTCTGGCGGATGCGCTTTCTGAAAAGCGTCACGTACGCGCTCCCAAGCAGACGGGAATGAAGTTGCCTGAACTGGCGCGGCAACCGGCGCCTGAGGCGGTGCCTGCTGAACAACGGCAATGGCGGCATTTACCGCTTGGGCTACAATAGCTGCAACCTCAGCGGCGTTCATCATGCCCTGAACCGGTGCGGGCTGTGGTTCTGGCGCCGCATTCCTGGGAACTCGTGGTGCACGTCGTGGAGGCATTCTGAAATAAGAATAAAGTCTATAAGTTCACAGTTATAAACTTTAAAATAGCTGAAGAACGTAGCATAAACAAAAGAACACAACAGTCCTAAAATATAGGGCTCTATATCAAAGAAAGCTCAGCGGAAAACATAATAAGCCGTTCAGATCCTAAAGGACACTAGAACCTGATGCTCTGATACCACCTGTGACACCCCGACTAATTAAACACCGGGTAGCTACTCCTTTATAAAATTAATTCAAAATGCCAAGTTGGCTCAGTTAACAGCATCACTGTCGAAAACATTTTATTATTACTAACCACCTAGTATTTAAAAAGTAAGTGCCAAATTTTAATTTAAAGTCTGATTAACATGCAAGTATAATGAAGAAATAATAACACCATTCACCATAATGAAGTAATAGAATAACCGTAACATGCTATAAATAAAACTGGAGGAAAAACTCCTCATAATACAATCTCACAACTGAAGTAAGTAATGAGATACTGAATACTGAAATGAATACATGCCAACGTCTGAAAACTGAAATGGAAATGTATCTAATAGAACTTGGGCGACATGCCCTACAACTGAGGAATAATGAATAAGGAGTCCAAATGATATAAGCGTCTAAAAGCAAGTCCCTGTAGCTTCCACAAGCAGCTACAGCTCGTCATCAGAATGGAAATCCTATGCATGGTGACCTTGTGGCTGGGCACCTAAAATGGTTTTACAAAAAGATAGATTTGAAAGCAAACGGGTCAGAGCCCGAATGTGGAGATATTTTAAAAACCTGCAAGTGCTTTAAAAACATTTAAAACAGTATATGCAAAGTACATGTTAGGACGTGCTCTCACATGATATACTCACCTCTCGTCTAACTGTGCACTCCTAACGTTCCTGTACCCATTCGTGTGTTATCTCATAACTATCTAAAGAGTTTCTAACACTTCTACTCGGTTCTCGTTAAATTTCCAACCTTAATAATTAAATAGAGAGTTCTACTTTAATTCCCGGATTCACAATTATTAACAATACCAAAAAGATCTCTTTTTATCTTTCAAAACATTACCATAATTATACTCACAATTTATTATAGTAAATTCCTTCTCGATTAACCGTATATTTTCACATCATAAATATACAATACAAGCACCCAAAGGCTAAGCTGCGGTGCACACATACTCTGCTATCCATCCCGGTACATCACGTACATAAGGATTACAAATTCCGAATCTCTCAGGAATTGTTGGAATCAACACCACACACATAAATGGAGGCGAACATAATTCAATCATATCTATGGTCACGTACATACCTACGCTCCATAGTCAGCTGGCTTATTAACTCACAAATAAGTCATTCTCTTGAACTATGTCCTCTAGGCACCAATCTAAATCAGGGCAACACAAGGATAAGAAGGTCCTAAGCGAACGTAACCTCCGTGATAGCAAGTATGGTAGGTATGTCATACAGATAAGATTATATACTAAGCATTCACACATCTTAGATATTTCAATATTAATAAGGGTATTCTCTACATCATTATACCATTATTCCCAATTCATATATTTCAAGTATCCCGACAATATATAAATTAAATAGTCGACACGTCTCACGTCGTAATATTTTAAACTTAAAACCTGTCTCGAATAGACTATTAAGTTTCCATGATTCCCTCATATAACATCGCTATACCTAAGGTCCTTACTTCTGCCCCAAACCTTATTTCATCAAATTGTTCAAATTTGTACTATTAACCCAAATATTAACTCACATAACGAATTTCATTAATTTAGAATAATTCCTCAAATTAAATTCTGATTAAAGTCCAATCTCATAATCATGCCTACTGGTCTTCCTTAAAGTTTAAGGGTAATCACAATGTCTCCAACAAAATTATCCAAGGGTTATCATTATTAAAATTCAATTAAGGAAAACTTTATTCATTCTGGGAAGGTCGATCGATCGACCTTGACCTTCGATCGATCGATTGTGGTCGATCGATCGACTGATGAATGTCGATCGATCGATTACACAGGTCCGTTACGGACTGCTTCGTTTTGCATTTACAGTTTCGTCCCAATTCACCATTTTTAAGCATGAAACTTCAAGATAAGGTCACTATAACGTTATACTAACATCCTATATCAGTAATAACATTCTAAATCCCATAATTCATCATTTAAAGGCTTACTTTGGATTAAAACTACATCAAAAATTTCCCAGATTTCTTCCATTCAAGAACATCATTAAGTTTCTTCTAATTCTACCTTTTGATCATCAAGGTTCTGTTTTCAACATATAATTTCGTCCAGAATATACTACATGCAAATCCTACATAAATCATGGCTTTTATCTTTCAATTCATGGGTCTAATTTAACTCCAAGAATCAATTTCGAAAATTCCTAAACATGGAAACATATCTTGAATTAAAAGGGTTTAAATCACTTGCCTTAATTATCTCAGAATTTGGTGTAGAATCTTTGTGACAAAGTTGTTCCTTCTCTCTCTTTTCTGCAGAATTCTTCCCTTCTCTCTTTCTCTCAAGTTCTTCTCAAGGTTCCCTTCTCTCTCTCTCTCTCAAGCTTTTCCCAAGGTTGAAGATAATGGAGAATGGAGGTGTGAAATGGTTTGTGGGAGTTGAATTGCTATATCAACTTCTCCCGTAGCCCATAATGACATATAGTGGGGTTAGTGGGTTAAGTGGGTTAAGGAAATAGTCAGCTTATTAATTCCATTTTCGTCACTTTTTAATTCCCAAAAATACAAATTACCAAATTACCCCTTAAGATGTCGGTATGGCCCACAAATATCCCGGGACCCAAACTAAACTTCCGGCTAGTGTTTTCTGACTATCTCGACCCTTCCGGACGCGTTGGCGCACTCAAAACGACCATACGGTTAATGGAACTAAAATTCACTTTTTAATTATGTAGCACAATATCATGACGTGGCGGTCACACGCGTCAAGTAAAATTCCCAAATTGCCGTATTTATAACTCACGACAATATCAATATTACCAATATTCATATAATGCCAAGTATGCACATTATAATAAAATACTAACTCACATCTCGTTAATATTATTATCCGGATTAATTTCCAATTAATAAACATTTAATTCAATTAATCCCCAAAAATAAATAACGCAGAAAATACGGGGTATTACATATATGTCTCCAACTCTTGTTATATGTAATGTATGAAACCATGAATGATTTGAACTCTTATAACAAAATCCTAAACAAAGTTATATAATGTATATAGCCCTTGAACACCCAAAAATTAAATCCTAAACGATTTGAACACCACTAAATATGTAACAATTGGTCCCAAATTGTTATAGTATCAGTCTGAAGCATCATGCATGAATAATCATTCTCGCCCTGAAATATTGGCATCCCGATACTGGAAGGCATTAGTACAACTCGTGTTTCTCATCCTGATTCAAAACTCCCTTCCTAAAATTAACCATATTTAATTCAGGATGAAATTAACGACTGACTTCGAGAGAACTCAATATATTTATAACAATAATTATGTTATTCTATCGATCTTCTTAACTGATAATAAAGAGTTCTTATATTTTCAAAATTTCCCTATTAGCTTAATGATAATAATTTGTTTATATTCTAGTCATTATCTAGATACCGATTGAATGGGGGAAAATGGGATCTATATTTCGATGTAAACTTAATATAATAATCATATCATTCATTACTCTGATGATTATAGTTGTGCGTTCCTTTCGTTATTTGAATACCAATTTTTTGTAGTTATTTCGTTAGTTGAATCTTGATTAGTAAGTTATTTTTGTATAGTTAAGTGTCTTTCTAACTATTATTGTTTTAGGGATGCTCAATAATTTTGGAAGAATAATTAGTAGCCTAATATCTCTTATATTTGTATTTAGATATATTATTTTTTGACTGTATTTTAAGTCAAAGGTTAAATCATGGAACGTAAATTGATGTATAAGTGGAGAAAAAGAGTACTATTAATAGCTTTTAAGGGAAACGAAGGGCTTAATTAAATCCTAGAGTTGAGGGTATAAGAAACTTCATACTAATATTATATAAGAGGAGGATTATACTCCAGTGCATGCTAAAACAATAAAGGATGATGAGAACCCTAAGAATGTCCCCGATGCTAGTATTGAAGATAGTGAATATGAAACTGGGACATGACCATCCAATAAGGGGGAGCATATTGCTGCCCCCAAAGATTAGAGTGGGCCAATTATTGAAAAACTTTGTTAACCATATTGCGTTTGCAAAATGGATTAGTTCTCATGTAAAAAATTTAACTTTATATTGTATATTTATTTTGAAAATGATGTATCCATTAACCCACTTCAATGTTTCTTAGGTAACCAAAATGTGTCTCACTATTGTGTATGAAGCACTGGACTCAAATAAATGACTGGCCAATGGAGAAACTAAGTAAAGGCATACAAGATAGGGCTAAAAGTCGAGGTTAATAAGGTTGATTTGGCACAATCTCCACTATATAGACTATGCATTGATTTCTGCATTCATCGAGAAGTGGTATGCCGATAATAACAATTTTCACATGCCCTTCAGAGAGAAGATGATCACACTTGATGATGTAATCCAAATTTTGAAATACCGTGTATTTGGACTGTCTGTGTGTGGAGATAATGGGGGAAGGGAGTTACAGTCCACTAAGGAAACATAACTTCTAGTTGATTGTCTGGGAGTTACCACATAAGTATCCAAAAAAGAATGCTAGCCATCATATGTTGCACGACAAAACTTGATTGCCGACATTTTTCAAGAGAAATCGAAAGTGAGCGATGCTTTGGCAAACAAACTTGATTGTGCCAGGGCATATTTGTTGTACATCATACGTTGGATCATCTTTCCTGATAAGATGGATAACAAAATACATGTCTATTATCTTCAGTTATTGAAGAATTTGGATAAAGTTGGGGGTGGCATGGGGAATGAGAATCATATTTGACATATACCAATAACTTGTCTTCGGATCTAGGTCCAGGGTGAAGCAAATGAGTGGTTGCCTTTCTCTTCTACAAGTATAAATAATTAGATTAATTTAATCATCTATAACTCTCTCTCTCTCTCTCTCTCTCTCTCTATATATATATATATATATATATATATATATATATATATATATATATATATATATAATTGAGACATTGACAATAGTATTAGGTATCACTAATGCACTCGTGGATATATAACATCGTACTGGGCTTGGGGTCATGCATTAGTGTGGAATTTAACAACACAATGCTAAGGATCGCTCGTTGGTCATTGAAACTTGTTTTGTAAAAGAATGCGACACCACAACTGTATAGATATAGAGATTAACTTGATGACTTATTCTCAAGTACTGTAAGTTCCTAGTCTGTCAAATTAAAACTTTACTTGGATTCAAACTTTATAGGTTTGTTGGGATTCATACCGTGATGAAATAGATACATGCCAATTCTACATGACATTGGATGTTAGAACTTATTAAATACGGATTATCATCATTATTCTCGGTAAAAGGAATGAGTGAAGCTCCAATAGAAATTATTGGAAGGAAAAAATACTTCGAAGATGATAAATAATTTATTGGACAATACTCAATGAAATAACACAAAACATATAAATTATAATATAAAAATGGATTGTGTAAGATTCCATAGTTTCCTTTTTTTTTATTTTAGTAAGGTCGTCAAGTAAATAAAAAAGGAAGAAATAATAATAAGAAATTACACTTTTATTTTTCTTAGGGTTGGCCGACGCTAAGATGGAGAAGACCTGCTAATATGCCCAATATCCCTACCGTAATATGATGAGAGGCTATTCCTCGCAGAATAAAAGGATCAAAACCTTCCACTCCCCATGCTGGATTTATATACTGTACTTTTCTCGTTAGTTCATAAGGATCAGACACCATATTCCAGGATGGATCATTTTACAACGGTATATTAGTTTGCTTTGATGTGGGGGGAACCTTACTACCTGGAGCGCATGCTGAGACAACTAGGGTGTTGTCACACCCCGCGTAATTCTGGCTTAGTCCGCCACCAAAACTATGTCGGGCGTGAACTAAATAAAATATTATTCTTAGTATGAGACAAATATGAGACATAAGTAAATCAATCCACAAGATGGATAATAATCAATCCCAATGAATAATAATACTATAAAACCATCTCATGCTAAAGTCCAATTAAATTCGATCTCCAAAATATGAATTAATTTAAAATCTGAATAAACTCCAACTGAATCCATAATGAAATATCTGAATAAAACCCATACAACTTTGGAACCGAGTGGCCCAACAAAACCATAAACTGAGTTTCAATGTAAATACGAAGGAACGGAAACTAAACTAAGCAAATACGCATAAAGTAAATAACTCCAGCTGCACCTCCAAAAAAGTCTCCAAATAACCTATGCATCTTCTCCAAACTTATCCAAAAAAGGTTAGTCAACGAACAAGTTCAGAGCCTCGAGTATGAATACACACTAATCCCCTCAAATAGGATCTTTGAATCCAGACAATAGCATTATAAGAAATAAATATCACAATATAACATTTTAATTCAACGAATATAATAAACAGCGGGAAAGATAAATTACTAACCACCCCAAAGATTCTTATAAAAATCACAGCAATAACATTCTAATTATCCCACAACCCCAAAGTGTTAATTTAATTAACTTAATTCGAACATCATTATTCTCACTTTTTATTATGGCGGTCCTCCCATCTCGGGTGATAATTTTTCCAAAATTTCACACTTCCCCTTACCAAAACGCCAGCCGAATTTGTTTAAACTATCGATTCCCTGCAATTTGACAAGGTTCCACACACAACACGACATAAATCTCCCACCGACCCGTTTAAACTGTCAGCCCACACACATTATGTCGCCACCATATTTAATACCCGTTCTTATCTTAGGCATTAATTCTCATGTTCTCAATTTCACAATTAACAAATTACCCCATCCTTTTAATCGATGAGATCCTCAAAATACCCCTTAGTCCCATACCTAAGGGTCCCCAAAGTACATATACGTCATATCCTACCTATAAGATGAATGTCCAATATAAAATACGCCCTAATCTCATGCCTAGGCTAACGCGACGATAAATAAAACATAGAAATCAACCCACCCCCGGAATATAAAATCCCACGAATTTACACTAACTAGTCCTATACCTAGTAAGCATAAACTATAACCAAGGCCTACCCACTAGTCCCATACCTAGTAAGCATCTTATAATCAAGGTGATCAATATACCACCCCAAAGCCCCTCGTCCCCGTGATGGCAAAAGTGAATAATAATAATCCACACAATAGAATAAATTATCATGACAATATAATCGTAAAGGTCCCAATTTAGTTTAATTAAATTACTAGAAGAGTCGTTGTTTTCAACACAATTCATTCTATTCAATAATATTAATTTATTTAACATGCGATGAAATTCAATATGACATAATCGTTCTCCTTTATAAATCTTCTAATTTTTATAAGTGTGTTCGCGTCCCACATAACATACAAATAATCCCATAACTTCTACATGCGAACCTATACCCCCAAACCATAAAAGCCCAATAATCTAACTTACGTACCCAAGGGTTTCAAGAATTAAATCACGTTAAAAAGTTTTATGAAAACTACCCCAAAATTAGTGTCCAATTTCTCTAGTTAAGTTGATAATTGCTTTTAATAAAAAACACGTGATGAAGGATTTAGGCGACACTTAAAACGCATAATACTAAAGGAAAGGAATATAGTATTCATTCCTGGAATTAGTCGGATAAAAATATGAGGAGACGGTTGGATTCCTCTTGAGAAAACACCAATTGAATCTTCAATTCTTGAGTTAAAACTTGTTAAAAGTTGGGACTAGGGGTTAAAGATGAGAGGAAATATGTTTGGAGAATCTTACTGGAGAAAAAATTGAGAGAAAAGTGTTTTGAAAGTCCCAACACCGTATCAGTTTTGGTATTTAAAGGGTTTAAGAGTTAGAAAATGATTAGGACTCTAATTAACCCACCGCCTCCTGTCGCTCGAACGACTGATAGCTGTCGTTCGAAAGAGATATTACGTTGTTCGAACGACATACGTTGTCGTTTGAACGACCGCAACATAAAAACAAAAGCTTTAAAACACCGCCTTTCCACTTAGAAGATTTTTCATTAACTTAACAAAACGTAAATGCTCGATAAGATATATAAAAATAATTTTCTAACATTCCATTATAACTCCGATTTAATTCCGATTGAGAAATTGCTGCTCAAATCTAAAAAAATTAAAATAATTATTAAAGACCATTAAATCCAAAATTTTAATTTTTTCAAATATTTCAATTAATGAATTAAATTAATTAATTAAAAACACGGGGTGTTACAGATGTGTCCAAGTCATTCGTAGGGACCCAATGACACCGGTTGTAGATAAGAGAGGAAAAAAAGTTGCTCGTTATGATGTGAAGTTCAATAATAAAAAAAATGGTACCAAGAGAACTTGAAAGACCATTTACTTGTAGCCAAGTCCCTTCCAGTACCGTTACCGCTCCCCTAGGGTTCAATCTAAAATTACATGACATGGTTCGTGACATACTCCCGTCCCATCGTCCAAAATCCTGCCAATTACAAATCGAGAACTAATAAATCTTCATCGGTAATTTTATATTTATTTTGAGTTGGATGTAAAATTATATGTTATTATGATAAATCTCATTTTATATTAATTATATATTCAGTATGATCAAGTGTAGAAGGTGATGGAGTTGCTCTCTAAAATCTTTCAAGACAGGGATAATACTGATGTTACGACTATACTTGCACGCGATATTAAAGCATGCGACATCCTTAAATCAACAACTGAGATGGGAGTTAGACCACATGCAACTGAAATGGGAGTTAGACCACATAATAACAATGAAGGCAATATGAATAACAAAAAGAATAAGAATAAGGTTTTGAAAGATCACGATAATCTTACCAAAAAGGGACATCAAAAAAGAAAAAGAAATGAATTTTGTGGAGTTCGTATGAATTTTTTTGGATTGTTCATCTTGTCATTTAGTTATGTTATTTGTGACCAGGATTATAATGGTTTGTTATATGTGAATCATGATAAGGCCCGATATGGTGTGTGTTTAGGCAGGGATACTTCGAGCAAACAAAAAGTTTATTTTTATATTTTTTTAGTTTTAAAGATCAAAACTTTAATCAAATTAAACCCAATAAAAATTTGTTCACCAAATTAGACCGTATGTTGTGAAAAAAATAATTTACCCAATTTTATCTTTTTAACCTAAAACATGAATCTCGGTGATAAGCGGATAAAACAAGGAAAACCATCGCACAACATGTCGATATACGAGAAAAACCCACAAACAAAAAACATTAGACGATCCAACCATGCAATTCTTTTCGATATGTAATTACACTAGTTGATAGACGTCTCACTCAACGAATCGATCCCTACAAGAATTTATGCATCTTCAGTTTTCAACCATGCCTCCAAGGTGACAACAGAGTAATCCACACATCTAAGTGCCACACCGTGTGAGTCTATACATGCCTCGATATTCACCAATCCAGGCTCAACAACCATCTACAAAATTGAACATGAAATCCACCGATTCTTTACCGTAACACCACAAACACGGAGTCCACCATGTGTAAACTGGAATATACGGAGTCTAGCGCAACGAAATGATTCTCATCAAGATGTGAAGAAAAAACTTAGTGCCCAAAACAGGATCTTTAAGTCATATATAAGATGAATCTTGGATCCTAAACTGCTTGGGTGTAAATTAGGGTTTTAGAGAGATTTTTGGATGAGTTTGATCACAAAAGAAATTCTCAAAAGGCTTATAAAAAAGGCTAATCCCGCATAACCATTTATAGAGAAAATTATTGTAAAAAGATAGGGAATAAAGATTTCGAAAATATTTATTTAAAAAATAAAAACACGCGTACTCATTCGATTGAATTGACATCTCGCTCGAACGAAGTACCCATTCTCATTCGAATGTCTTCCAATGAAACTTTGTTTCCATAGCGTACCCAAAAGGAGACATTATAGATCTCGTTCTAAAGATGAAATATCATTCTAACAACTAATGAAAACTCATTCGAATGACAATTCAAGTCGTTCTAATGAACTCGTAAAATTTTCAAAAATTCTTTTAAAATATTTTAAAAACATATTAAAAAATCTCAACACCCAATAATAAAATCTCCAAGGCTCAAAATAAATATGCATTCATACCTCAGAGATCGTTGGAACGTGAAGACGGAACAAACACAAAGCATGTCACAATGATATAATGTCTGAAGCTTTGCCGCTATGTCTTCATCCAAACATGTCAAAGGCTTGAAGGGAAAACACCAACCCTAACCTATGACTCATATTGTTTTGGCCGGAATTAAGCCAATTGGAAATTTATCCTTATAAATCTCCCTCTTTGGATAACCTGAGACAAAACCAAAATAAAAATCCTATGGGCCGTCAAACTCTCTAAAAGACTCAATACCAATCCAAAAGGAAAAGTACAGATGCTCGACAAACACATACACTGAGTATTTTTCCCGCCTGAAACTCACTTAAACACACCTTCAAATGAAAAAAGCATATAATAAGTATAAATCTGCATAAGAATAAAATTCCCCCTATATCTAACAATATCAGCCTTAGGTAAGACGTCGCCACCTAGGATAAAGATATCCGAATCGTGAAAGAAAATATACCATTTCTCCCCCTTTTTGGTCAGGAATAAACAAATCAAGAAAGCATAAAACTATTTCTCCTCCATAAACCAAATCTCCCCAAAATATTTGAACATGTGAATCAAGAGAAATAAGGAGGAGGGAATAAAATTATGCAACAGTGTACAATGAAATAAACACAACATGGCGATACAAGCAAATATAATCCAAAAAATGATCAAATAATATAAATATCGATGAAAAAGATACCGATTTAAAATTTCAATGCACACAAAGAGAGAAACTAATATGATCATATAGCATGCCAAATTTAATTTAAAAATAAAGCATATGGCAAACATGGACTAAATACGAATTCAAAGACTCAAAACAAAACGATACCTTATATATCAATATGCAAAAAATATACTAAGATTACCCATCACACTTATATATATGGTACACTATAAAAACTTAACACAAAACACATCAGCTTTGCACAGTAGCATAATATCAATATGTCTAAATACGTGGAATGGAATTAATGGGCATGAATTAGATACAAATGAATTATGATCCACACACTAAAATATGTTCAAGGAGTTCTATTTGACTAAAAAACTTTATCAAATTGAGATTTAGCCTCAAGTGACAAAATAAAATGAACTTTATGAACAAATAAGCATGGTACATATAAACCAAGAATATTGATGATTCTACAAATTAATAGCGTCATGACATGATAAGTATAATAAGAGTTCATTATGCAAATCTGTTAATCTTCAAATATGCATCCTCAAAAGATAAACATATATCATATTTTTTTTTTTATTTTTTCTCAATTATTTTGAAGCTATCAATTTTGAAAATCAAACAACTAAACATATTGTCCTTGGCAATTTTTATATTTTTAATTACCTTTAATCTTTTCATTGGACTCTTGCCAATAGTGTCTTTCCTGCAAAGGAGATTTGCTCATTTCTTAGACCTTTCCCGTTCACCCTCATATTTTTCAGTAAAAATAAACAATCTCACGGACAATGATTCTTACATGCACAAATTCCCCATAGTCACAAAATATGTAGATGAAAATATTAATAGGAGAAGATCTCACACAGCTCAAATATATATGTGAAATTAAAATTCAAAAAGCTTCTGCATGTGTGTACGGAGGCATATATAAGGAGAATACATTAAGCGAATCAAGTTCGAAATAACTCCATGCAAGTTTGATTAAGAACAATCTAATTATTGACAATCGTAACCAAATGCCCTAGTCACATGGATAACATAAGATGAATTGGATTAAAACACACCAATATGCTACATAAAATGTGTAAAACTGAAATACATAAAAACCAAAAATCCTTTTGAGCTTTTATATAAAAAATACTAATCTGAAAACAAACTAACACAAAAGACGATAAAAATATTTTTGTATTCTTCAATATGAATCAATAAAAGAAAATCAAAATATAAAAGACTCAAATAACATAGAACTAGCAAACATATGTATCATGAAGCACAAAAACTTGTGTATGAAAACATGCGAACACAATAAACCATTAGATATAGCATGGGAAGTATTTGTGTGCAAGCAAATAAGAATAAAAATAGTCTAATATGTAAAGCCTTCAAATCGGATTTCCTAATCCACGTAGGTGTAACATGATGCTCTCGGGGTTTAGAAACCTTTTTGACTCTATTTTTAGACTTCCTAGAACCGTTTTTAAGATCATAGCAAAACCTCCTAAGATGACCTTTCCTACTGCAATGAGTGCTAGCGTAAACACGATACGAGGTGTTACCTAAGGGTTGACCTTTTCTAACTTTCCTAACAATAGCCGACTCTCTCAAATGACGGTCTTGGCTTTAGTAGCAAAAGTCTTTTGATCATCAAAGCCAATTACAAACTTTTAATCTTTGATTTAGATGACGACTAACATATTATCCAACTTTTCTAACCTGAACTCCAAATTAAATTTGACCCTATTTGAATCTCTTAATCTCCCCTTTAGCTCTACTATCCTCGACTCGAGTAAACATCTAGACTCCTAAAACTCAAGAAGCTCTTTCTTCATAACCTCTATCAAACCACGAATTCTATTTCTCTCACCCTCGATATATTCTAGCTTATCTCGAAGAGTCCACTCTTATTCTGTAAGATCCTTGATCAAAACACTATCATCATTTCCTAAGACATGTTATGTCAACTTAGATTCCAACTTTAAGTTATCCTTCTTTACTCTCAAAGTTTTTGCATGAAAATTATAGAAGGAAACATAGAGTTCACTATCCTCCTCCTCTTCTTCATCACATATCTCTTTTCTACTCACATCACCATCACTCACTCGAGAGTCATAAATGATGGCCTCAAAAGTGTTATGTTTAAAAATATCTTTATAGGAAGATTTTTCATCAAAGTTCTCATGACTATCCATGAAGATAGTGTAGTTGCGCTCAATGGAGGTATTAGATCCCTCTTCCAGGTCGCTAGTACTAAGGGTAGCATTATACATCTTTGGTTTATTTCCCTCCTTCCTTAGTTTTCAGGGGCATTCAGCTACCATAACCCTCATAAACAAAACACATATTCTACTAATTCCTCTTAAATTTATCACTATGATTCTTAGGGAATTGATCGGCCTTGTTATACATGTTTTTTTTAAACTTTTTCACATCTTTCGGTTGATTTTAAAACTTTATAATTTGTTTGAATTTCATTGCTATTATGTCCATATCTTTGAATCGATGTCAAAATCATCATCTGAAATAGGTGTTTCCTCCTTTCGGACTTTCAAAGCAATTACCTTGTCCTTATTCTTCTCAGTCTTAGAGGAAAACACGTCAAGCTTATAAATTTTAAGTCACCTACAAGATCTTTAAGTTTCGTAGAATATAAAGTACCTAAAGAATTCAAAACCATCACTTTTGAATTAAACCTTCTATGCAATGACATTAAGATTGTCTTGATTACTCCGTTTTCGAATATCTTCTCCCAAGTTAAAAGACGAGTTAACTATATCAGATAGTCTAGCATAAAACTCATCAAAGGTCCCAATATCCAACATCTTATTGGTTTCAAATTGAGTGATGAGGTTTCGAAGTTTGGAAGCTTTCACAGCACTAGTTCCCTCATGGGTGAGTTGGAGTACGTCCCAAGACTCTTTTGAAGTCTTACATATTATAATACGACGAAACTCGTCCCGGGTGATAGAATAAAATAGAGCATTTAAACCTCGAGAGTTATAATTTTTAACACATGCTCAACCTCACTCCATGATTCTACGGGTTTGGGTGTCTTATTCTTTTCAACCAAGGTAGGTGGAGTCCAAAGATTTGAAATCGCTTGTTATAGCCTTAAGAGCTAATTTCATATGCATTTTCCAGTATGAGTAGTTCGATCCATCAAACATTAGAGTTATAATACCATAAAATACACCAAAATTTATGCCTAATAACAAGAGATCAAAACACATTAACTAAGTTTTCTAGCTCTGATACTAATTTAAGAAGGCTCGATATGGTGTGTACTTCAGCAGGGATAGTTCGAACAAACGAAAAGTTTATATATATATATTTTTTGTTTTAGAGATAAAATTTTAAATAGATTAGACTCAATAAGATTTATTAACTAAAATAGATTGTATGTTGTGAAAAAAATCAATTTTTCCAATTTTATCCTTTAAAACTAAAATAAACACTTAGGTGATGAGCAAATATAATAAGTAAAATAATCGCACAACACGCCGATGGACGAGGAAAATTCATAATGAAAAAAATGTCGGACAACCCACCACGCAATTCACTATGATACGAAATCGCACAAGTTGACAGATGACTTACTCAACGACTCGATCCCCACAAGCCTTAATGCATCTTGACTCCTCAATCACCCCTCTATAATGACAACACATGAATCTACCCATGCAAGTGTCACAACGTGGAAGTTCGCACACATCTCGGTATTCGCCGATCCAAGATTGACAAATGTCTATGGATTAAAACACGGAATCCACCACTTCTTCATCGTAACACCATAAACACGGAGTCCAATATGTATAAACAACAAATACGGAGTCCACCATAATGAAATATTTCTCACAAATATGTGGAGAATAAACTTAGTACCGAAAATAGGATCTTCAAAGCATATATAAGATGAATCTTAGATCCTAAACTACTTAGGTGTAAACTAGGGTTTTAAAGAGATTTTTGGATGAGTTTGATCACAAAAAGAATTCTAAAAAGGCTTCTAAAAAGATTAATCCCACATCTCTATTTATATGGAAAGTTATTGCAAAAAGATAGGGATTAAAGATTTGGAAAATATTTATTTAAAAAATAAAAATATGCATACTCGTTGGAATAAATATCTCGTTCGAACGAACATTTCGTTCGAATGACTTCCAATGAAACTTCGAACGACATTCTAGAGCATACCTAAAAGATGACATTCAAGATCTCGTTCGAATGAAGGAACTTCATTCTAATGACCAATGGAAAGTCGTTCGAATGACATTTCAAGTTATTCTAATGAACTTGTGAAATTTTCGAAAATTCTTTAAAAAACATTTTTAAAAAATTTTAAAAAATCCTAACACCCAATAAGAAAATCTCCATGCCTCAAAATTAATACGCATTCAAACCTGAGATATCCTTGGAAAAAGATAATTAAAACGAGCACGAAACACGACATGATGATATAATCTCTGAAGCTTTGCCGCTACATATTCATCCAAACACGTCAAAGGCTTGAAGGGAGAAAACCAAACCTAACATGTGACTCAAAATGTTTTGTTCGAAATTAAGCCAATCCATAAAAATTGACTAAATTGAAATTTTTTCTTTACAAATCACCTTTTTGTTGGAATTTAGTTAGTTTGTGGTGTTTTGGAATTTGTAATGTTTGAAAAATGATTACATTATGACCTTGAATTTGGTTCGTAGGCTGAAAAGTGACTAAGAACACCCCCGATCGGGTCATGTATCCCGATTATTTTAGAAAGGAATTTTTATCTTAATAATGATTGGATTTTTACATTGTGGTGTTTAGAAGAAAAAATAAAGGCATTATGGTATTTTGAGTCAATTGTCATCTCCATCCCGATTGGGTTTTTACCTTGTGATTATATACAAGGTGGGGTTTGCTTCGTTACATGAACCACAAAATTTAAAACCATAATTCAGGATAGTTATGAAGATCCTTGGGACTCCTATTCGTTATTTAGATACTGAAAAGCATATTTTCAAAAGCCTCCTATTAGGGGCACTCATCCCGAAACTTATCACATATAGTTGTTATCTCAATTCTGATTGGGTTTTTACCTTGTGGTGTTTTGAACAGAAAATGAAGGCATTGGGGGTATTTTGTAGCGTTTGTCATATCCCTAATGTGTCCCTCATTTTCTTTATCTAAATGTCGAATCGTTAATGTAATCAAATTTATGAAGTTTATACACATTGGCTAGGGTAACTTTTTTTTACCTTATATTGTTAATATTTATACACATCATTTTGGTAATAACAATATCGTTAAAAGAGGACCTTATTGCAAATAATTCAAGAGAACATAATAACTCCTGAAAAATACATCCACTCGTATTGCATTACAAAATAGATCCACTTGATCAGTCATTCGTTCCCATTTCGTATTGATTTACGAAATAACATTCACTCCCTAAAATACACCACCAAGTATGAATTGTTCACAAAAAATACAGATCTACTATATTCCCATTAGCTAAGATTAATTGGAGCATCATGGGTAACCACGTTTGATGTACAAATCTTCTCAAACTTAATAATCCATTACGTGTATTTATCAATCCATATGCGCACTTCGGGTAAGGCTTTGATATGCTAATAACTTCCAGCCAATGGCATTGGGTACACATGTCTCTACTTTAAAATTACAAATTGACTGATGAAGAGCCATTTCAACAAACATCGGGAATTTTTGGGCTTAAAAACACTATTTTAGATATATAAAAATACAAACACAATTATGAATATGTGTAATGAGATAACCACTCTCGAGCATAAGTAACCAATGATTATAAAGGTACGCGCTACTAAAGTTATTCAACAGTGAAAGAATGTTATAATAAAACTCCTCCACGAACACATATTCATTGAAGGGTTTTTGTTTTATCACCTCTTTCATCAAACCTGATCTTATACCCTTCTAATCACATGAATCACTAACCTTCCTCAGTGAACGCGCTACACACCTAAGTCCACAATTACCATCAACGTCGACGTTTATTATCTCATCAATAAAATAGAAAAAAAAATCAGGAATCTCCATCGCATACTGCTTGTATGTGGGTGTGTATTTAGGGCACTATGGTATTACGTCATAAACTTCTTGTAGTCAATATTGGTTTTCTCTGTACCATTGGGACATTAGCCTCGGCCCTCGCATATTCAAATGCGGATGGATCCCCTTTAGTTGACATTTCATGATTTGATTCCTTTGCGGATGTTTTACGTTCCCTTGGTCTTCCCTTACCTTTCCTCACAAAATGTTCATATATCCTCGCAGTAGTTGGTAAATCTGTATCCTTAAGCCTCCGTAACAAGCCCTATGCTCATCCTCAATCAATCTTGAAAATTGCTCTTGAAATAATATCATCTCCGGTGCGTAATTAACCTCTTGTTATATCACCAAGTTGGTAATCATTATTAGCTTATACAAGTGAGAATCAAATTCGACCCACGGTATTAGGCGACCCACCAATACATAAATTACCAACTCATGAGCACATGGAAGGCCATACACCATTCGCAACACGTGGTCACAATCATTCACATCAACACTACCAACATTAACTTTTATCATCTAATCCATTATTAAATCAATGCTAAATTGGGACGCCCGACCCACTATCTCACTGAAGATCGGTATCTTGTGAAAATGCTTGATTTTATGTAACGAAGTCTCAAACTCTTTATTGATATCTATCACTTGTAAAACCAATGGATTATCCATTTCCTACCACACCGAGTCAAGGGCTAGCTATGAGTGCTCCAAGTATTTCTTCAGCTTTACATGCACACCTTCATAATAGTTAGTGGTTCAGTTACTGCAACATCTTATTATATTAGTCCAAGCGACGATGAAACACTCCTTTAATGTAATCCATTTTTGAGTTATGTATTTAATGGTACTAGGATGATAATCCCAATGCACATTCATCAACGTCCATAATTCAGATTTTTTTCTCGATAGGCGATTCAACAAGATGGATCGAATCTCAAATGAACTTATAGCACACATCCTCATCTACCATCTCTCTCCTTACACGGCATTCCATGTTCCTCGCAACGCGAAATATACACATGTATTTTTCATGCGTGAATACATTTCGTAATGCATCCATTCATGCAAACTCACGATCGAAAACAAACACCTATGAGAGGCCACTCAGACAAACAACACCTTTAGATGTCCCGATACCCACATATAATGAGCTAATTTCTATTAGACTAGGAAGGCAAATACAATAGTGAAACTACAATCGACAATGGTTTTCCCGATAATTTAAAAAAATATCACGTTGTAATTATTAGTCATGTTCATAAAGGAAACCATTTGTCTAGTACTATCATTATGCCTATAACAGTATACATAATGTTTATCAATCAACAAGATCATCAGATGCTATATTTGATTCCTACCCTCCCTCTTGTTTGTGTTTAAATTTTCTTTAGCATATTGTAAATCATCTTCATAGTTGAGACATTAAATTAATGCAGTCATTTTAGTTTGGTTAAAATTGCGACACATATCACACCACTAAGAGATATTTCCTCTACAATTTTCCTCTCTTTCACAATTAAACAACTGACATATGGTTGGCCTACAAGAGTTTGTGGGAAGGAGTGGTTGTGGATACCATTACAAACTTAAAACATCCATCGACCATCATTTATGGGAACATCCTTCAACAAAAATGGACAATTGCACTTCTTTATGGAAGAATCTCTCTTATATATATTCCCATCAACATTTGGATTCTTGTGATCCCAATAAACTCCTCCCCTCTCATAACCTAAGTAAAGACGACCCTTCCACGAAGTCGATGAGGCCTCTAACTTGGTAGTTACAATAACCGTTCGTACTTATTTGCCTTGATTTTGAGACCAATTAATCAACAGGTGTCGTGAAGAAAATACCTGAAAAACACACAAGTGAAAAATGAATCAATATTTGAATAATAAGTGTATAATAAACCTTAATTGCATCACAAGCATCCAAGTGTATAATAAAACACATAATAATAAAGAACAAATCTGATTGATACAGAAGTGCTCGCTGCCATTAATATTAAGAGTAACCTTATCTTTATTCTCTTCATTTTTTTCAACCATTGCATCGTCAAAAAACACTGAGTTGAACTCCATCCATGGATCCTGAAAATAGTAACATTTTTTACATTAATAAATTAATATAATGATAATAAATAAAAAATAGAATTTAAGCATGCACGAATATAGTAAAATAGGGATACAATAAATATAATAGGTCATCTTGGATGAAGAAATTGGAACTCAGGATGCACATGACGAATTAAAACTTGTGTAAAATTGAAAAAAGTTTCCGGTATATATTGTAGGAATAACCTTATAAGAGATTCGTGCCCCATGTCATGGTTTATAAGCTATATGTTTGGGGTTTAGATGTCGAATGGTTTGTATAAAAAATAAAAATATAAATAATTCGACAGGTAAATAACAAGTTATATGGAACAACTTCGGCACATAGATAAAAAATTCAAATGACAATAATTTGGTAACTTATAATTTAAAAAATAATAAAGCTCTCTAACGTTGTCGGTACCCCGATACCAAATGCAACTCTACTTGTTTAATTGCCATTTTTAGCTAGTGTTACTTTAACCAAACAACATAATAAGTACAAAAAACTTGTAATATACATCTTTTTGTACTTTGGGACTATTTTGATGAGATGTTAAAGCTCTAAAGCACCAACATTTGTATTGATGCTGTGATCACTTTCTATGACTTATATGAGTTGATATGCTTGAAAATAAGTAGCAAAATAATCAGAAAATGATCTACTACCAATGAATAAACCAATATGAACGGCAAACTAATATTTTTTTCAAGTTCGAATTGTGTTTGTCTGGTGTGGATTTTCACTGAGCTAGGACGTTCATAATCGGGAGATGAAGGGCTTGTGCAAAAATAAATATGGGTCCTTTGGTTTGTTTGAAAAATATTATATATGGTGTGGTGGCCAATAGTAAAAGTTATTTTGGTTTCTTGTGTGGTATTATGGAGGAGTGGCATGTAATACCCCGTATTTTTATGCTTTATAAATTTGGGGATTTATTAAATTTAATGTGAGTTATTAATTTAATATAAATCTGGAAATTAATTATTTTTATAATTACTAATGTGACGAGAGTTAGTAATCATTGGAAATTTGTTGAATATTACTAATGAGTAAAGTAATATAATATTGGTTCTATTAAATGTCACGAGTGAATAAAATGACAATTTTGGAAATTTAAGTCGGGACACGCCTGTGCCGTGTCGGGACTAAATGTTGATTAATAAAAGTGAATAAATTATAAGTCATCCATATGGTCATTTAGAGTGCGCCAAAGTGTCCGGAAGGGTCTAGATAGTCAAAATAATGTACCCGGTGGTTTAGTTTGGGTCTCGGAGCATTTTTAGGCCTAATTAACACCCCGGGAGGGCGTTTTGGACATTTTACATTTTTAGGCCTGAAAACCCACGAAAATTTTAAGGTTATATTAGATGCTTAGGGTTGTCTTCTAGGGTTAACACAACCAAAAATAAGAGACGGCCATTGGAGAAGGAAAGAGAGAGCTTGCCAAAGAGTTCTAGACCAAGAACTCCTCTGTTTGCACCGCCGTCACCGCCAAACGCTAGATCACGCCACAAGGATCACAACCACACTGATTTCAGCCATAAATCATAAGCAAAAATTCCCAGGCTAGTGTTTATCTTGCTTAATTTGGTTAATGCTTCATTTATATTAGTTTAGGGTTGATTAGGATGAGTTTTTATGAAAGAAAACCCATGTTGGAGATTAGAAATCGCATGTTATAGAGATATAAACATTATTCTGGAAATCCCCTTCACATGTAGAAGTTAAACCACGAAATTATGATTGATTAGAAGTAGAAATTCTTGAAAAAGAATGAGAAGAATTAAGTTAAAGAAATTTTTAGGGTTCATGAGAATTGTACAGATTTTGACCCTTTTAATCCATGATTCTTTATGAAAACTCGCATGCCTTACGTAGAATATTGTCCATTTGGGTTTAGAATGTTTGTGGTATAAATTTCTGGGAGTTTGGGAGTTAAAAATTTGGATTTGGATGATTTTGGATGATAGAACCCGTAACTGGTATTCTGCAGATTTCGCCATACCTGCTTGATCGATCGATCGACCATAGAGCATCGATCGATCGATAGTTCGATCGATCGAACACCTGCCATCGATCGATCCACCCTTCCTGTAAAACTCACATTCCCTTTTAAATAGTTCATTACAACTTAAATGATTAGACAATCTTGGATATTAATGATAAAATATTTTGGGATATAAATAAGACCAGTAGGACTTTAGAAATATATGGAATCGTTGACGAAAGGCGAAATTAACATTTCACGGGGGTGTTTTACATTTAAGGGAAATGGAAATACATGTTAAAGGGTGAGACTCGTAAAGAAGTTACGTTGTAAAAATGATTAAGTACCTACTGAAATTTCACCTTGGGAAGGTAAGAATCCACGAGTGTTACGTAGTGAGTTGGAATAATCCCACAAATTAAAATAAGAGACGGACCGTTATACGTGTTATCTAAATAATGAGAAATGAGGATAAATATCGTAAATTATGGGTCGTGATAATGTACCTAAATTGATATGGTATTAGTAGTATATTTATATGACTGTGTTTATGCATATACTATATATGTGTAAAAATCATGCCCGCGCTACTTGCTATCCCTGAGGTTACCGCGCTGAGACAGTTTTATCTCGATGGTACCTTTATGGTTTATATTGACTCGTACCCTAGAAGATAGAAATCCTTTGGTACAGGCTATCGGATCGATAGTCAGACGGTCCTAAGAGACATGGGGGCACGTGCTAACCTCTTAGAGACTTGGAACTATGCTTCGCCTCAATATTGAATGTGTTTTGTGTCAATACAGTTCGAGAGTGATTCCGAACTTGTATTTCCCTTAGTACGAGTGATACGGGGACTGGATAGCAGAGTATGCCTGCACCATAATTATTATGTGGGGTGCTGTTTGAATATATATATTATATGAGTATTTAATATATATATTTAAATTCTAAAATTTGGGAACTACCTGTTGTGTCTATGGTAAGTAAGAAATGAATAATTATTTCAATTTGGGAATAGGTGTTTGAAAAGTATAATATGTTGCTGAGAAACTTTATTAGTAAATAAGGTTTAAATGAGAAATTTGTTGTTAAATGAAATTAACCTCTTAAACAATTAAATTTGTCAGTTTAAATCTTACGAGCAACCTAAGATAAGAAGAGTTAAATCGTTGGGAAGGTTAGTGCGATAGGTGTGCACATTAAAAGAGAGGTGAGAATTTCTCAAGGGAGTGCCGCACTAATATGTTGTTGCATTAGCCAGTAAACATTTTAAATACTTGCTAAACTAATTTTAAACTGTTTTTACAATCGGGCTCTGACTCGTTTTCATTTTCTTTTCTCTCTTGTATATATGTATATATTACAGGTGCCCAGCCACAGGGGCGTCTTGCATAGGATCCTTTGGAAGGAACGCGCTGCAGCTTAGGTGAGAGTTGCAGGCCTCTTGCTTAGACGACCTCATTTTCTTGATTCCACTCCTAGCATTTATTTTATTCAGTTGGGCATGTGTCGCCCTTTTCCATCATTCAGTTGTTTTATTAAATATTGTGATTTATTTATTTCCAGTATTTACACTTTGGTATTTATTACTGTCAGGATGTTTTCCTTTAAGTTTTAATGTTGGAATCAATTGGTTGAATGTTTAATTATTTGGATTACATGTTCCAGGATAGTTGTTGTGTGATTCTTTAACTATGAATTATGTAAAGTTTTAAATGTTGGTTTATAAAATAAAATTTGGAAAGTAATGTCTAAAATGGTTTTAACACTTAGCTTAATGAATTAGGGTGTTTAAATTGGAAAAAGTTATTTTTACGACAGTGATGCTAAGAATGAACCGACCGTTCACCTTGATTATAATTTAATAAAGGACTGATCACCCGGTATTTAATTAGGCGGAGTGTCACATGGTATTAAAGGCACCCAAAATTGTCTCTCGAGCACCACATAAAAACTCAAATAATTTTTTAGTATAAAACATCAATATTAAGCCATTTTTTCTCGTAGTGACCCGCCACCGTGGAAATGGTCTTTTCATGGTAGGAAGTCAACTAATGAGGTGTTGACATGTAATATTTAAATCGAAAAATATCCAAATTATTATATACAAATATAAAATAGTGGGCAATATGCATGTGTGACATCTGCACAAGTTGGGATGTGTTACTTAAAGTGGGAAGTACTCCTATTCAAATTGGGACATTAAGTACACCAAAGAAGGAAAAGTCAAATGTGTGAATAATCATCCATTAATTACCATAATAGTAATGACGTATTAATTATGTTATTAAATGGAGAGGAAGTAATTAAAGGGAACCCTAAATAAAAAGAGGAAAGGAAGAGAGAAGAGGAGGGGACTCTAAAAATAAGGAGAATTTTGGATGCCATGTGTATAATTTTGTTGATTAGAAAGGTTGAATAGTAATAAATCACGTCTTTCGTTTTATAGTATTAATATAGATAAGCAACGAACCCAAGAAGGAAGATAGGATCCCCTCACCAAAAATGCATTTACATTACTTTTATCTTCTTTTCTTTTTATGTTCTTTAATTCTTTTATTTTCATTATTTCTTTCATTCTACAAGTAAATTGTAAGGTAGTTGTAAATTTTTCTTTCAAAGTTATTTAAAGTTTATTGCCTTAACATTTATTGTCATTTACTTTCATGCTTTACATTTTCTTAGTGCATTTTTTTTTTATTTTAATCGTAATTTAATTTCTTGCAAATCATTTTTTAATCGCATTTTCTTTTCTTTTATTTACAAAGTCTTACTTTTCTTTAATTCATGCAATATATAATGTATCTGGATATTAGCTAGTATAGTAATGAGTCTAGTAATGAGTAGAGATTATGTGAAATAGTCGTTAACTAAATGACTTAATCTATATGGACATTACATGGGGTGAGTATACTATGAGTGGTTATTAGTATTAGTGTATCAACATCAAGTGATGATATTATATTGTATTAGAAGTTATGTAGTCTGAAGCTTACACAGTTGGTCTTGGGACTTAGATGATTATGTTGTTACTCACGACTTCAGTGTGATGGGAAAGTATGTCTAGGACTACCTTAGGACAGGCGAGGTTAGGTATTTTGGATGTCAGTGTCAGGAAAATCGATACAATGTAAATGCATCACAATTAATATTATTATATAAGGTAAGATATTTCTTGTTTATTTGTGGGGTCTAACTCTCGTTATTTTCTTAAAAACATTTTTAGATAGTCAACAGTTATAGGGGCATGGATGAGCAGAGCAATTGTAGAGTCATCCTTATCTAGTTAATAAAGTGGGAAAAATGGAGTTTTCATTCACCATATTTATTATATAGTTGGACCTTGTACATTTCGATATATTGTTCAGGGATTTTTTGTGTGGACGTTTGTAGGTTCCATAGTTTTTTACATTCCATTTAGGTTTTTGAGTAGTTGAGACAATTGTATTAATGACTCATTCGATTTAATTGATTCAGTTATTTGAGACTCACGTTTGTTATCTCATTTTATCCGCATTTTTTTATAGTCGTGGATGGTTTTAGTTCCTTCAGTTCATCTTTAATTATTCAGATGATATATATTATTTCATGTTCCCTATCCTCATTGTTGATGTCAAAAAATGGACTAGATCCAATTTTCTAATAATAAAAAAAATAATATGTGATAAAATTAACACATAAGAGGCAAGTAGTTTTTAATGTGGTTCTGTGAACAAAAGCCTTCGTTCAGTGTTATTGTATTGATCTTAGTGATTATGGAAAGCTAGTTACTCTTGTTATAAGAAGAATAGCTATATTCTATCCTGCCTTTTGTGAAAGGAATACAATGTATTTATAGTGACCCGAATATTAAGGGTTAGAATGCCTTTATATATTCAAGCATTTACACTCGTACATAATGGATGTGATGGTTGATAGGCTTGACCATGTGTGGTAGGACCCTTGGTTATTTTCCAGGTGGTGACTATTTATCTACTTTGATGATTTGCATTCTTTATGTTAGTTGGCCTGCCTGCCAAACAACTCTCTTCTGGGTCGATTAATTGAATACTGATTAGGACTGATGTCACGTAAAGAGATAAGTTCCCATTTTTAATTGGTCCATGTAGATGGATAATTTTTGGTATCAACAGAATCCCCCAATACTTCATTCTTGATATTTTTACTGAAATGATGGAGTATGATTCCTACAAAGTTGGTCAGCATTAGCTGACTTGTATAACTTGTGAATATTTTCCATACCTTAATCACATTATGACAGTTTAGTGAATAATTTGAATTTTAGCGACTTGCTAATGGGAATTTTAGTAATTTTTTACTTAAAAAGTTGTGCAACCATCAGAACGTTAATCATCGATATAATTAATCATTACCTACAGTGTTTTCTAGGTAAGCTATAAAATACGTGACTTGGTTGATTTATGTATCACAACTTTTCAAACTTTTTGTGACACCCCGATTAATTAAATACCGGGTAGCTACTCCTTTATTAAATTAAATCAAAATGCCAAGTTGGCTCAGTTAATAGCATCACTGTCGAAACATTTTATTATTACTAACCACCTAGTATTTAAAAAGTAAGTTGTCAAATTTTAATTAAAGTCTGATTAACATGCAGTAAAAGATTTAAAGCAAGAATAATATCACCATTCACCATAACGAAATAATAGAATAACCATCACATGATATAAATAAATCCGGAGGAAAAACTCCTCACAACAAATCCCACAACTGAAATAAGTAACGAAATACTGAATACTGAATTAATACATGCCAAAGTCTGAAAAACTGAAATGGAAATGTCTCTAATAGAATTTGGGCAACATGCCCTACAACTGAGGAATACTGAACATGGAATCCAAATGATAGAAGCGTCTAAAAGCAAATCCCTGTAACTTCCACAAACAGCTACAGCTCATCATCGGAATGAGAATCCTATGCGTGGTGTCCTTGTGGCTGGGCACCTAAAATGGTTTTACAAGAAAATAGATTTGAAAGCAAACGGGTCAGAGCCCTAATGTGGAGATATTTTAAAAACCTGCAAGTGCTTTTAAAAACATTTAAAACATTAAATGCAGAGTACATGTTAGGACGTGCACTCACCTGAAATTCTCACCTCTCGTCTAACTGTGCACTCCTAACGTAGGCACCCATCTAAAATGACACAAACCCCTAGCTAAGTGACATCATATCTAGCTAGACTGTCATAGGTTCTACCCTTATTACTCGGTTCCCATTTACATTATAACGATCGCAATTAAATAGGGGGCTTAACGTAAATTCAGGTTCTCATATAAAAGTAATACAACTCATTATAGATTATCCCTTTTATGTTATTCCATAGTTATACACACGATACCATATGAAAGTTCCCATTTTATTAAGTGTATATTTTCCACAACATAAATATACATTATAAGCACCCCGAGACTAAGCTGCGGTGCACACATACTCTGCTATCCATCCCGGTACATCATGTACATAAGGAATCACGTATTTCGAATCTCTCAGGAATAGTTCAGATAATACAAATCACAAACAGTGGAGGCGAACACAGTCACATCACATGGGTCACGCACATACCTACGCTCCCACGATCAGCAGACTTATTAACATCCCAATAAGTCCTTCTCTGACCTATGTTCTCGAGGTACCAGTCTAAATCCCCCCCCCCCCGTAGGCACACAAGGATTAGAGGGTCCTAAGCGAACGCAAACTTCCCGTGATAGCAAGTATGGTAGGTATGTCATACACACAAATCATATATCAATACTAAGTAAACACGCATCTTAGTAATCACTGTAGTTTAATTGTAGTACTTATCGCATTCTCGTACCATTTTATAATTTATACAATTTATATACTCCCGGTTCATAATCATACACGCCATAATTTATTCTCACGTCGTAGTAGGCACTCACGTCTCGACTCAAGTGTCTATTTGATTCGTTCCACAATTATAATTTACTCCTCGTTATATCCCAAATGCCCCAAGTATACCAATACATCATCAAAGGAATGTTATCTCTATCCTCGAACAAGTTTACGGGACTCCCAAAATCAAAACAGGCCAAAAAGGCCTAAACTTCCAGCTCGTTAGAAGTCTCGTTCGAACGAGGCTGTTCGAACGAGATTCAGTTCGTTCGAACGAACTGTACCTTCTAACGACATCTCGTTCGAACGAAGGTATCGAACGAAATTTCCCCTCGTTAGAAGCAACTGGTCAATTCGTTAGAAGCTCGTTCGAACGAGCTCGTTCGAACGACCTGGGAAGGCCTTCTAACGAACGACCAGTTTTGTGCCCAGAATTTCTACTTTCGTTTTTCACCAATTTCTACTCCTCAATTCTCCTCTAAAATTCATCCCAACAATGTCTTAAGGTCTCTAATCAATCCTAAACATATTATAATCACATATTAACGTGTTTTAAAGGATTAATTCGTCCTAATCATCATTAAATCACAAGTCTCTACACTTTTTCCCAATTTTTTTCAAGAACATAAACCCTAAAATTTTGAGTCTTTAATTTATCCAATTAAATCCGTTTTTGTTTCTTGCAAGATATATCAACATTAGATTAGTCCTCTAAATACGATTCTACATGCAATCCTTTCCTCAAAATATAGTATTCTAATTCCAAACTCATGGGTTTTTCATTAACTTTCAAGAACAAATGTAAATCTTAGAATTATCTAACATGGAAGAAACATTCTCTGAATTAAACAGAATTAAATCACTTGCCTTGATTTAATATCTGATTTTGATGACGATTTGATGAGGTTCTCTCTCTCTCTCTGCAAAATTCTCCTCTTTCTCTTCCTCTCTAAGCTTTCTTCTCCAATGGTTATGGTGGCTAGGGTTTGTTTTGGGAAAAATTAGAAACCTAATTCTAATAACCTACGTAGCCTATTAGGTTAAAATGAGTTGGTTAGTGGTTTAGTGGGTCAAATCCACATCAGATATAATTTACTAATTTTCGTCACTTTTAATTCTCAAAAATGCAAAATTACCAAACTACCCCTATATGTTGCCGGTATGGCCTAAAAATACCCCGGGACCTAAACTAAACCCCCGGCTAGTGTTTTCTAACTATCTCAACCCTTCCGGACGCGTTGGCGCACTCAAAACGACCATACGGTTAATAGAATTTAATTTCACTTTTATAATTAAAATAATTATATCCTGACGCGACTGTCTCACGCGTCCCAATAAAGTGTCCAAATTGCCGTATATCAATCTCACGACAAGTTTCATAATTCAATATTCATATATCATCATATATACTCAATATAGTCAAATACCAACTCACATCTCGCTAGTATTTTATCCGGATTAATTCCCAATTAATTCTCATTTAATTAATTAATCCCAAAAATAAATATCGCCAAAAATACAGGGTATTACACTTTTGAACTCTCTTTATTCTCCAAGCTTTTCATATTTGATCTCTCTTTTGCGTTCCACCTTTGCTTTTGCTATAATTTTCTCTGTAAGCTTTCTTATTCCTTTTTTTTATTTCTTTCTTTGCTATAATCACGGTATACATTATTCATGGGGATTCTTTAGATGAATTTTATCGGGAAAGAAACATCCCTAATTGGGTAGACTTAGAAATGCCTATACCACCAGTTGAGGTTTTATCATTTCCAGAGGGTCACTGGATTCCCTCATTATTGATAGATGAGTGTGGTATTACCTTCCACCCAATCGTTTCTTTCTGGAGTTTTGTCAATATATTGACGTTGTCCCTGATAGAGTAGCCCCCAATACATAGAGAATAGTAAATGGGATTAACAGACTTAACCAAATATACATAACCCATATTGGTATCCCTGAGTTGATGTTTTGCTACAAATGGGTTAATAGTGACAATACCTGTGGGTACCCAAAACTAAGATCATGGGCCTGGACGAGTAGCCCAATTCTGGCGGCCCAAAGTCCAGGCCCCCCACCTCTTACTTTGATTGTATTCGGTCTCTCTCCACGTTACCATTAAGGGAGGTTATAGGGAGAGATGAAAGACGTGGGGGAATCCAACACCCCCACTTACTTAAACGTACGTGTATATATTGAACCCTAGGTCCGGGGCAAAAGGACAAGTGATATTCTCTGTAATCTCTCTCCGGAGTATATAGAAATAACACCGACTGCACCACCGTGGACGTAGGCACATCTTTGCTGAACCACGTACATCCTTTGTTGTGTGATTGTCATTTTACCTTCCTTCTTCTTATTTGGTTCTTGCTTTTCCCTTATTTATTTGTGTTGCACGATAATTGTCACCACAATACCTATTACCTGAAAACTAGGTTTGTCAATAGAGCCTTAGTATTCAATTTACCAAATTCTAATAAAAACGACTTCGACAACGGGGTAATAGCAAAGAATTGACAACATGCTCCTTTTCAAATAGGAAAAGTGTATGATGACCCAGGTGTCCTCAAGTAGGACATGTCATAGGTTTCTGATCTTGCATATTGTATTTTACTTTCATGCTGACCAACTATTTGATGAGATGTTGACTAATGTCTCTTGATCTTTTTTATACAATTGAGAGCAAGAAAAAGTTTCCTAAAGGAGGGGACGTCAATCTTCAGGAGCTAAAATTTTTGTGGAGTATCCATCAAAGAATTGGTGAGGAGCACCCTAGGGCAGCCTCCTACTTATTACAATACTGAAGCTCAATTACTTATTTTGTTGTTAGGCCAACCACTGTAGCACCTTTAATCCCCATAAATCTATAAGAAGAACCACTTCCAGCTTCTTCGGTTGAGGAGTCAGCAAGAGTTGAAAAGGATTTGGGTACCTCACACTCTTTCGAATCTTTAGACAAATCTGATGTTCCCACCTCCCCACTTGCTATCATGGGCAAAAGGAAAATTCTTAACTTGATGCCTGAAGGCCTATCCCTTACCTCCAAGAAGGCTGTAGAGAAGACTATTAAAGCTGATGATACTTAGAAATCTAAGGTGGCTGAGAAAATGCTTCAAATTATGAATCCCGAGGACGTTGATATTTTGGCACCTCAATATAAGAGGTTGAGGAATGGTCTTTCTGAGAAATAGACTAAGAAGAATGCTTCGGACCAACAAGAGTTGGTTTAGAAAATCCAAGTTGCCATGGCAACTGCTGGGTCATTATCTACAACTATTGATCCTGGCCTAGCTATGAAATTGATAAAAGTTGGTACTCGCCCTATTGATAGGGCAAATATTGCCACTTTGACAAGATTAAAGTTGGCATAGAATGATTGCCAAAGTTTGATTTTGGTAACCCTTTTACCTTCATTACTTGTCCTTACTGTCTTATTTCTTTTATTTTAATTTGATACTTTGCCTTTGTGCAGTTTCTGGTGAATTTCAACCAGACGAAGGAGAAGGATGATCAACTGCGTTCTTCTAGAGGAGATATAAAAGAGGCCTTTGAAGGCCTAAAGAAATTTTTAGAATCTTCATGGAAAGAGATGGAGTCTAAGTACAATTCTCGGGGAGATGAATTACAGAAGGCCAATGACAAGGCCACTAGTACTGAAAGGAAATTAAAGACTGCTGAGACCAGTCTAACAGCTATTGAGGACAGGGCCAAGGTGGCTGAGAATAGGTTGTGTGGCACCCCGCCTAATTAAATACCGGGTGATCAGTCCTTTATTAAATTATAATCAAGGTGAATGATTGGTTCATTCTTAGCATCACTGTCGAATAATAAACTTTCCAATTTAACACCCTAGATAATTAAGTTAAGTGTCAAAATCATTAAAACATTATTTACATTTCATTTAACCAAATTATAAAACCCTTAATAATTAACAGTTTATGATTCACCCAATTTAAAAAGACTGGAAATGAACCCTCAATAATTTAACCATTCAGACAACAAATACCAACTTTAAAACCATAAAGGAAAACCATCCTGACAGTAAATAAATCCAAACGAGTAAAATACTAAAGATAAACGAACATAATCTCTGACCCATCCAACTACATAAGGAAACGGGTGACACATGCCCAAACTAATTAGAGCTGGAATAAGAGTGGAATCAACAACGAGGTCGTCTAAGCAATGGCCTGCAACTCCCACATAAGCTGCAGCACGTCCAATCAAAGAACTTAAGCATGACGCCCTTGTGACTGGGCACCTGTAATATATATATATATATATATATATATATATATACAAGAGAGAAGAGATAACAAGAAACGGGTCAGAGCCCGAATGTAAAACTGTTTAAAATTAGTTTAGCAAGTATTTAAAATGCTTACCTGCTAATGCAACAACCATGTGAGTATGCGACACTCTCTTGAGATTTCTCACCTCTCGTCTAGTGTGCACACCTACCGTACTAATAAATCTCACCAATTTCCCTATCTTATTCTCCATAACGATTTATCATGTGAACAACGAAGTTATGATTATTAATTTAGGAAATCATTCTCTTCAAGATTCCTTACGTTATTTAAAACAACTCATTACCGTTATAAAGTTCCCCAACACTTATAATAAAGTTGAAGCATTTATTCATTTCTTATCTACTTATACGCATAGTAGAAAGTTCCCATATAAATATATGTATATATATATATATATATTAGTCACACATATAATATATATACTAACGACACCTCCCATAAGGTCTAAGGTGCTGGCATACTCTGCTATCAAGTCCCTGTATCACACAAACTAAGGGAAATACTAGTTCAGAATCATTCTCAAACTGTATTAACACAAAACACAAATAAATGGAGGTGAAGCATAGTTCCCAGTCCTAAGAGGTCAGCACATATCCACACGTCTCTTAGGACCATCTGACTATAACTCAGATAGCCTGTAATCAAGGATACTATCTTCTAGGGTACAAGTCGTTATCCCCCATAAAGGTCCAATCGAGATAAGACTGTCCCGGCGCGGAAACCCCCGTGATAGCAAGTAGCTCGGGTACGATTTTTTTTACACAGATATATAATATATGCATAATCACACAGTCATATATATATATATATATATATATATATATATATATATATATATATATAAATATCCAAATTTCTAAATTAGGTGTGCTCACGACCCATAACCATAATTATCCGTTATTAACACATTTTACTCGATTATTGCGCATAACGAACTCGTCATTTTTATTCTCATTTATAATGCACTTCATACTCACTTCTCCTTTCTCGAAGTATTCTAAGTATAATTTTAGTAGACGTACACTCACTTATCTTCTGGTCTAACTCTCTTACGAGTCTCAATCTTTTATTTAAACGTTCGCATAATCCCAGATGGGTAAATCACTCCCCGATAACCCTTTATTTCATTTTACATTAAATTCCCACTTACTGGGGTTTACTAAAACCCTACTGATCCTATTTATATCCCAAAAATGTTCTAACAATAATACTCAAGGGTTACTACGCATTTTAATCGGAATAAATCATTATAAGAGGAATGTGCAGTTTTCCAGGTGAGGTCGATCGATCGAGGGAAGGGGGTCGATCGATCGATCAGTCGATCGATACTCATGGGTCGATCGATCGATCAAGCAGTTATGGCGAGAACTGCATTTATCCAGTTACGGGGTTGCCTCTCCAACCTCAACCAAAACTTCATATTTGATTCCCAAACTCCCAACAAAAGTTATTACCAGTACTATACACCTAAATACACGACTCTCCACGTAAAATATGTTTCAATTCATCAATTATAACTATATAATGGGGTAAAATTTGTCTAGACTTCAAGAACCCTAATTTCTCTTTTTCTTTCAATTTTTTCCATTATTTTCCAGATTTCTTACTTCTAAATCCATACTAATTCATGGTTTATCCTCTACATGCAAATGAGATGTCCAGAATATGATTACTTCTTCAATAACATGTGAATTCTAGTCTCCAAACTACACTTTCTTCCATGAAACAAGTGCTAAACAACCCTAGACTAACATAATTGAGGCATTAACTATGTTGGGAGCAAAATATATACTTGCCTGGGAAATCTTTGTTTCTGATTTGCGGAAGAAATTGGTGTGGTTGTGATCCTCGTCGCACGATCTGCAATTTGGCGGTGACGGCGGTGCAAACGGTGGAGTTCTTGGCCTAGAACTCCTTGGAAAGCTTCTCCTCTTCCTCTCCAATGGCCCTCTATTGTTTTTGGTTAAGCTAACCCTAGAAGACAACCCCTACCATATGAAATAACCTTAGAAAGTTCATGGGTTTCCATGCCAAAAAATACAAAATGTCTAAAACGCCCTCTGGGGATGTCAATTAGACCTAAAAACGTCCCGATACCCAAACTAAACCCCCGAGTATATTATTTTGACTATCTAGATCCTTCCGGACACTTTGGAGCACTCGAAATGACCATACGGATGACTTATAATTTATTTACTTTTAATAATAATAATAATAGTTATTATTTAGTCTTGACACGACACAGGCGCGTCCCGACTTAAATTTCCTTAATTGCCATTTTATTCACATGTGACAATTTTAATAAAAATCAATCTTATATATTATTATACTCATCTAGTAATATTCAATAAATTTCTAATAATTACTAACTCTTGTCACACTAGTAAATATTTAAAACAAATTTTCGGATTAATATTAAATTAATTCATCTCAATTAAATTTAATAATTCCCTAAATTTAAAAGCTATAAAAATACGGGGTATTACAGGTTGGTGGAAAATTAAACCCTTCACAAGTTTATCGAGGACAAGAAAATGGGCTTTACTACTGACTTGGTTGCACAGAAGGCCAAAAATAAGAAGATAAAGGAAGATTCATTTAACAAAGGTTGGGACAGAGCATTCTTGGCTTCCTCTGCTCATATTGCGTTTGTTAGGAAGAAGTCATTCAAAGATGGCTGGTCGGAGACACTCAATGTGGTTAGCACTACTGGAGACTCTGACCCATTACAGAGATATAATCCAGGTACTCCTCCAAGCTTGGAGGAAGAATTTATTGATAAAGAAGGATCAAGAGAATCTTCCATTCAGCCTACCGAGTTAGTGAACCCGTTAATCCTGCCGAGCTACCTTGTGAAGTTAATGTCCAGGACAAGGAGAATGTCTAACTCCTTTGTTGTTTGTCTTTCTTGTTAATAACTTTCTTATTCTTTCTCCCCATTTTGTAATAGTAACACATCATTATAATCCCCTCTTTATTAATGAAAGAATCTTTTTTTGATTAATTGCGTTTTGTTATGCTTCTGGTGCGCTGTCTTTGCATTCTTACACTTGTGATTCTATATTTGATGCTTGGAAAAAGGTTATCTTTTCTACTGCATCTGACCCACTTCGGGAGGAGTGAGAATATTCTGGAAGCTAGGCATACTCCTATGTCTGAAGAAGATTTGGCTGGGTTTCTCAGCCCAGATGCATATGACTTAGTCAAAGAATTATACCTTCGTCTTCATTACTAATGAAACAGAGGTGTAGCTAATAATGCTGCCTATTATGAAATAATTGAGCAACTTTATGAAGATCACAGTCAGGCTAAAGCTATACTGCATGCCGACTATGAAGATTAGTATAAAGCATTGAGTGAAGGATGGGGATTTGAAAAGAAACTTAAAAAACATGCCTCAATGTACATGCGAAAGGAATTCTTATTGAACCGAGAGGTTGATGAAGCTCGAGAGATAGGCAAAATTGCTTGAAGAGGAATATAATCGACTTAGAAATGAGTTAGATAGCCTGAAGAAATCATCCGCCGGTGGTACTGATGAAGGTACTTATTTTTTGGAGACTGAGAATGTCAGGTTAGTGGAAGAGTCTGGCTATTGCCAACTTATCTGTTCAATTGAAATCTAAGGATAAGGCTATCATCGACCAAGCCGCTCAGTTAAAAATTAAGAATGATGTTCCGAAGAAAGTCCAACATAGGGTTGAAAGGTTAACCTTTCAATTTCATAAGAAACTCAGGGAGGTTTGGATGGAAGGTTATAATGAGGCCCTCAGTCACGTAGATGATCATCTTGAACAAAGTCATCATGAAGGTTACAGATGGGGATGGACCAACTTGCTTACCTTACTAAAGTATGATCAAAACAGTGGGTTATGGTATTGCAATGAACTCGATTTGATGGATTGTGACAAACCTCCATTTAAGTTAGATATTTCATGGATCCCTCCTAATGCCATTCCTCAGTGTTTAATCACAAAATACTTGGGAGATTATGGCCTTTATTATGTGCACGAAATAATTCGTCCTCCTCATCTGATTAACAGGCCGAGCAGTAGCAAAGGGTAAAAATAATAACGGATTTTAATTACATAAATCCCCCTGTACCCTGGATGATCCTCCTGCTGGGATGGAAAGAGTGCAACGGATTTCTTCTGAAATGACCAAAGCACATTGGAAATTCTTCCATTTTTGTATTAGCCTGATCTTGAATGTAATACATAATACATTTAGTATTTCAATAAAAATATATGTTTTTGTGTTACAAACTTATGATTAGTTATCCAGTTGGTTGACTAAGCTATTGTTTAATGATGAGTTATTAAACTGTGATTGTAGGGCCTTAGATTCTACCAATGCACTTAGATGAAACTAAAAATAGTTTTATTGCTCCAAGTTGTAGCATTTGTTCTCAGTGGCGACCAAGTGTATGAGGAATGTATGTGTGTTTCCCTATATTTAGGAATGTATGCATGCTTTCCTGCATTTAACCTAGTCGGGTAAAACTTATTTTTAATTGCTTGAGTTATATACGAAGTTCTACAGACTTCTTGTTCTTGACCTATCAAAGACGAAGTCAAACATAAAGTAAGTTACTAATGGAGACCAAGTGAGGTAGGAGTATATGTGTATATTCCTGTGTTGAACTTGGTCGGGTAAAGCTTCTTGTGTTAATACATCGAACTTTACTAACTTCTTATTTGTGGCTTGTTAATACGAAGTCATACATGAAGTAATAGCTCGGTAAAGCACAATCGTTTGTTAAGTTATTGGTGCATCTCGAACTGCTTTGTTAAGATATTGGTACATCTCGAACTGCTTGTTAAGATTTTGGTGCATCTTGAATTTGATAAGTTCAACCTGATTAAGTATTTGAGGCAGGTAGTTGATGTAGTTGTTGTCGTCTGTTGATCGGCAAGGGATGAAGACTAAGAGACTTTGTTTATTTATTATTTATGGGGATTCATATCGTTGTAGTCCAAAAAAAATTTAAAAAAATTGGGAAACTAAAATCAAGATATTTTATTGAACTTGACATAAAGTTTTACTGAGCATAAAGTAAAAGGAAATACAAAATGCTAATGCTTTTATTTACTGATAATATTTGCAGAGATGCTTAGCATTCCAAGGGTTCTTGAATTCTTCCCCATCAAGTGTTTCTATCCAAAAAGTCCCTGGTCAAATTACTGCAAAAATACGACACAGGCCATGCTAATTGGTTTCAAGATTGTTGCCCTTCTGGATGACTTTCTTGAGGGCATAGTCGCCTTCTTTTAAGTTGGTCGGCTTAAACCTTTTGTTGTAAAAGAGAACAATCCTTTCCTGATATGCTAGAGCGACATCTTCTTGAACTTCGTCAACCGTATACAAGTCCAATATTCTCATCAGATCATTCTTGGGGGGGGGGGGGGGGTCAAAGTTTAACACTCTGTGAGTTGGTAGGCCTATCTCGACTGGTACCATAGCTTCGGTCCCAAACGTAAGCATATAAGGTGTTTCTCCAGTTGCTATTCTCGGCGTTGTTCGGTAAACCCAAAGAACATAGTGCAATTAATTAATCCTATTACCCTTGACAACATCAAGTCATTTTTTAATCCATTAAGCAAGGTTCTGTTTGTCACTTTCGTTTGACCATTGCTTTGTGGGTGCCCTAGGGAAGAGTGAAGTTTTTAGATTTTGGATTAAACACAATATGCTTCAAATTCATCATTATTGAAGTGGGTGCCATGGTCAGTAATGTAGTCATAAGTCATACCATACCTACATATGATATTATTCCTTATGAATTGGTATACTTTCTCATAAGGTATATCTATCAATGGCTATGCTTCCACCCTTTTTGTGAAATAATCAACAGCTACCACTCGGTATTTGAACCTGCCTTTGATGGTCGGGAGTGGGTTGACCAAGTCAATTCCCCAATTGGAGAATGCAAAGGAGAAGTAATTAGTGCTAAAGAAACACTTGGTGTTTTATGAATGGCAGCGAACCTTTGGCATTTATTACATTTTCTAGTGAAGTCCCTACAATCTGCCCTCATAGCTGGCCAATAATACCCCTATGTGTTGATTCTTTGAACTAATGACCGACAAACTGAATGAGCTCCATAAGAACCTTCATGTAGTTTCTTGGTTAAATTATTAACTTTTAATGGATGTACTCAACGTAATAAGGGAATAATGAATCCACTTTTGTATAAGTATGAAGTCCCTATATAGAGCACTCTTAGGGTTTGTGTTCTGTGCTTTAGCTATATAGGAATTCATCTAGTTGGACGTGAATTTTGACAAAATATTTTTGTAATATAGGATTGCGTGTCCCCTATCGACGCAAGCTCTCCTTGTTCATCTGCATCAAATGAGCACTCGATTCAGTCCGCCCTCTCAGAAAAAGGTATTTCTCATTTTCTATGGCTCATAGGAATTTTTGTCACGTAGGACACGACAGCACGTTGCATTTGCATGTCGTTTATCATATCTTATGATAATGTTTTATTTCGTCATAATAAAATTATTTGAGTTCAAAAACTTTATTTCAAATTTTTATAAGAAAAATATTTCTTGAATTTACATGCATATGTATGCTCTTATTAATGTATGCGTGTGTTTTTATATATGTATGTCTATGTTATGTTATGTTTATATCATACAAAGTTTATGATTTGACCTTAGCAGTTTTTGTCCCTTAGCTTTTAACATGCATCTGATGGCTTGTGCGATGGATCTTTAGTAGCTGCTAGCTAAAGCTTTTAGTCTAGGCATGTTATTAGATTTTGTGTACATAAGATATTATATATATTATTTGATTGAGATAAGCTTCCATGCCTTTTTGACCCTTTTTGGGCTTGCACGATTTGACTTGGCAAAAGGATTGTCCCATTGCTTTATATGTTATAGTAACCGATGGAGTGAGTTTATATATTATGTAAGCAAATCTTTAATATGTTTATATGTTAGCATTGGTGATATGACCGTGTCAGGTCATTTATGAACTTAGGAGACTATAGGCAAGCCTTCTTGGATTTTCCTTGAAATATGCAGTTGTGTCCCATCAGTTTTTAAGCTGATATTTAAAATGTTAATCGTAACAACTGGCTTCCATAACTGTCTTCCACAGACCATGGTTTTTTTCTAAAACCGAAAGTTGTCTTTTGTAAAACGACACCGTGTGTCACTTTTGTCCAATGGTAATTTTTAAATGCTTTACAGCTGGATCCCAGTCCGATTTGTTCGCCCACGGTTTTGATAAAATCCAGAAATGGTATTTGATTTAATATCAAAACATCGGCGCTTTATTTAAAATGGTAATATCTGTTTGTTGCGTTTCTTGTACGCAACTTAGTTACAGCTGTACACACGTGTCTCATTTTAAGCATTGCATTTTGTGTTTCTTCTTTGACCGTAGGATCTAATTTTTATCAATGGTCTGTGTTGATTTAAATCAATCCCTGTGACTTATTTTAGCCCAATCAGACTGGTTCTATTTTGGCTATAAATACAGATCTTGCGTCTTAATTTTTGACAGCCGAGAAATCAAGTTAGTAGTATTTGCTCTACCAAAATAATATAACAGAAATAATTGTGCAAAAATGTATGATATGGGACAAACATGAAAGAATAATCAAGGAATAATATGGAATGATGTACTCAAATCTCCCCCATTTTGACTAAATAGTACAATGGAAGAAAAATAGAAAAGTGTGTAAAAACTGCAGAATGAATGTCTCCTACATTAAACATGATTTTAAGAGATACCGGTTATTAGTAGATATCTTTAACCTAAAATCTCAGAGATCTTGTAAACAAGATGCAGATTAAACACAAACTAGTTATCAAGTACTGTCATTCCTATCATATGTCTCAATCTTTCAAAACGAAGTTTATCTAACGGTTTTGTGAACAGATCAACAAGTTGATTTTCAGTAGGAATATGTTCTATTATAAGCTCTTTCGATTCAACCATCTCTCTAATGAAATGATGCCTTATGTTAATGTGCTTAGTCCTACTATGCTGGACAGGATTTTTAGCAATGCAAATAGCACTTTCATTATCACAATAAAGGTGAACTTTGGACTGAATTATACCATAATTAGATAGCATTTGTTTAATCCAAATTAGTTGGGCATAACATGCACCAGCAGCAACATATTCAGATTCAACAGTTGATAAAGTTACACTAGTTTGCTTTTTACTAGACCATCCAACGAGATTCTATCCTAAATAATAGCAACCACCCGGAGTGGAACGACAATCATCCATGCTACCACCCCAATCCGCATCCGAGTACCCAATTATATCACAAGAAGAGTCATTGGTATACCAAAGTCCAAACTCAATTGTGCCTTTAACATATTTCAAATTTTTTTTAGCACAATTAAGGTGAGACTCCTTTGGATTGGATTGAAACCACGCACAAATACAAGCAACATGTTGAATATACGGTCTAGAAGCAGTTAAGTATAATAAACTACCAATAATGCTACGGTATAATGTGGGATCTACATCAACGCCACTATCAGATTTAGATAATTTGGTCTTTAGAGCCATGGGTGTAGATGAAATTTTAGCATTTTCAAGTCCAAATTTAACAAGTAAATTCTTAGCATATTTGGATTGAGATATAAAGAGGCCATCACTTCGTTGTCTTATTTGAAGTCCTAGGAAATACTGTAACTCCCCCATAAGTGACATCTGAAATTCACTACTCATGTCTTTAGAAAACTGTTTAACTTCATGTGGTGAGATTGATCGAAAAATAATGTCATATACATAAATTTGAGCAATCAAGATGTCATTTTTATTAGATTTCTTAACAAAAAGAGTTTGGTCAACACCTCCTCTAACAAACCCATGTGAAGATAGAAAGCAGTCAAACGTTCATACCAAACACGAGGGGCCTGTTTTAAACCATATAAAGCCTTTTTAAGTTTATAAACATGATTAGGGAGTTTGGGATCATTAAAACCTTTGGGCTGCTCAACGTACACTTCTTCGGAAAGAATACCATTAAGAAAAGCAGATTTAACGTCCATTTAAAAAGCTTAAATTGTAAGTGACAAGCAATAGCCAGAAGTAATCTCACTGATTCAAGACGAGTTACAGGAGCAAATATCTCATCACAGTCTATTCCTTCTATTTGAGAATAACCCTGTGCTACTAGTCTAGCCTTATTTCGAATGACTATCACTTTTTCATCGGTCTTGTTTTTTAAAATCCATTTTGTACCGATTACTTTGATATCCTTAGGCCTAGGTACTAAATACCACACGTCATGATCCGTGAATTGAGCTAGCTCCTCTTGCATCGCATCAATCCAATATGAATCACCAAGTGCCTCATTTACTGTTTTTGGTTCCACTAGAGATACAAAAGCAACCATATGAGCCACTTGACGTAATTGATTTCTAGTCCTCACGGGCGCACGAATATCACCAACAACTTCTGCGGAGGGATGATCTTCGGAACCCAGTTAGGCACGACAAGGGTTGGTGCTGGTAAAGATTCATCTTCTGTCAAAATTGAATCATTTAAAATATTTATATCCAAATCAGTTTCTACAGGTGGATCTTTACTAACAGGTTCAATTGTGCTATCAATTACAACAACATTAATGGACTCAACTATGGATTTGGTTTTGCGGGTTTTCATCAACCGTGCATCCGATTTGTGTCCTTTTCTTTTCTAGGATGGGTGGGTAGTTAAATACTCTTTTGTATAGGACATATTACGATTTATTTTTCCTTAGTATATCATTTGATGTACTCAATAATTTTGTCAAAATAAGTCCAATGGGGGAGTTTGAAGTCCCTATATAGATCACTCTTAGGGTTTGTGTTCTGTGCTTTAGCTCTATGAGACTTCATCTAATTGGACTTGAATTTTGACAAAATATTTTTGTAATCTAGGATTGCGTGTCCCCTATCGACGCAAGCTCTCCTTGTTCACCTACATCAAATGAGCACTCGATTCAGTCCGCCCTCTCAGAAAAAGGTATTTCTCATTTTCTATGGCTCATAGGAATTTTTGTCACGTAGGACACGACACCACGTTGCATTTGCATGTCGTTTATCATATCTTATGATAATGTTTTGTTTCGTCATAATAAAATTATTTGAGTTCAAAAACTTTATTTCAAATTTTTATAAGAAAAATATTTCTTGAATTTTCATGCGTATGTATGCTCATATTAATGTATGCGTGTGTTTTTATATATGTATGTCTATGTTATGTTATGTTTATATCATACAAAGTTTATGATTTGACCTTAGCAGTTTTTGTCCCTTAGCTTTTAACATGCATCTGATGGCTTGTGCGATGGATCTTTAGTAGCTGCTAGCTAAAGCTTTTAGTCTAGGCATGTTATTAGCTTTTGAGTACATAAGATATTATATATATTATTTGATTGAGATAAGCCTCCATGCCTTTTTGACCCTTTTTGGGCTTGCACGATTTGACTTGGCAAAAGGATTGTCCCATTGCTTTATATGTTATAGTAACTGATGGAGTGAGTTTATATATTATGTAAGCAAATCTTTTATATGTTTATATGTTAGCATTGGTGATATGACCGTGTCAGGTCATTTATGAACTTAGGAGACTATAGGCAAACCTTCTTGGATTTTCCTTGAAATATGCAGCTGTGTCCCATCAGTTTTTAAGCTGATATTTAAAATGTTAATCGTAACAGCTGGCTTCCATAACTGTCTTCCACAGACCATGGTTTTTTTCTAAAACCGAAAGTTGTCTTTTGTAAAACGACACCGTGTGTCACTTTTGTCCAATGGTAATTTTTTAAATGCTTTACAGCTGGATCCCAGTCCGATTTGTTCGCCCACGGTTTTGATAAAATCCAGAAATAGTATTTGATTTAATATCAAAACATCGACGCTTTATTTAAAACGATAATATCTGTTTGTTGCGTTTCTTGTACGCAACTTAGTTACAGCTGTACACACGTGTCTCATTTTAAGCATTGCATTTTGTGTTTCTTTTTTGACCGTAGGATCTAATTTTTATCAATGGTTTGTGTTGATTTAAATCAGTCCCTGTGACTTATTTTAGCCTAATTAGATTGGTTCTCTTTTGGCTATAAATACAGATCTTGCGTCTTCATTTTTGACAACCGAGATAATTCATTTTCGTGCTAAAGTTCTGCCAAAATTATTTTTGAGAGAGAGATTATACACCAATACTTTTCTGAGATAAATCTTTTGTGTGTTCTTCAAAAGCCATTGTTGAGTCTCAAAACCTTGTTGTGGATTCAAGCGTGGATGCTTTTATTTTCAAAATCTCTCATATCAGATTTTGTTGATTTTTCATTCTGAAAAATTTGGTTGTAAGTGTTCTTATTGTTGTTCTTATTTTACTTGTATTCTCAGATCTGTTTTTTGCTAGATCTAAAATATTTGTGTAGTGTCCTGCTGAAATATTGTTTTTATATATATATATTTATAAACACTACACACACGAACAACTGCTAGTGACCTGTATTGTTTAAAACAGTTTGTTTTAAACTTTCAAGAAATCTATTACATAATAGAAAACATTACTTCTGGTTTAGCTGTTTAAACCTATACTTCTTGAAACCTAACTTGAGAATAAGAACTTCCTGATTTTCTGTATTGAAATAAAATTTTGAAATCTATTCTTTATTTATTCAAGACTGCATGTAGAAGAATTTATCATATTCCAAATTGTTAAAACTATTCAAGCTGTTTTGTGGTATTATATTAGATTAACATCTATTTTAATCTAAATATTTGTTGTAACAGTTACATGATATTTTCAGTCTTGATTCTTGTGTGAATATGATATCTTGCTTGTTCAAGTGATTTTCAGGATCTGTTTCATATCATATCACTCACACATATTCTATCACGTTATAATCACGTAGACACATTTATTGTGTAAATATCTGAACAAGTCTAGTGTTCAAGATTTAAGAAAGAAAAGAAAGATTGTCAAAACTGATTAGGAAAGTCAAGAAGACTTGACTTTTATGACATAATACTTGCAAAGATATACAGGTGATATAATCTATTGCATTGCATTCTGTGTGTATTCATTAAGTGTGGGTGTGTATTCATATAGGATAGTACACCACACACAATCACTTCACTAGAAAATAAAATAATAGGCACTGAGCTAATCTTGAGCTAGAAGGGAAAAAGGGAGAGGCTGAGAAGTGTAGAACACAAGAATGAGCGAGGACAATTTTGAAAAGAGAACAGAACAAGCAACCAGGCAGGAGTCTTGGTCAAGTGGTTTATTTGCTATATCTTTCTTCTTTATTTGTCAAGTTTGTTGTTTGTAAATCGTCCCTATTGATTTATTGTTTTAGTATAAGTAGATTAGGTGACTCCTAGAGGAGTCCGTCGTTTTTCCCGGAGAAGGGTTTTTGCAACGTAAAATAAACACAGTGTGCTGTATATTTTTCGTATATCACCTCACAAGAAAAAGTAGGCTTAACTAAATAGAAACTCGCCTAAACTGAATTGGTTATTATTTTTGTAAATCACCTTGATTTAAAAAGATAATAATTTGGACTGATAATTAACTTTGAAAATCAAATTCATTTTCATAAGTTAACAAATTAAGTAAAAGTTTAATTTGGTCCCCTAAAGGATAACATCGTTAACTTGTAGGTATTAGGGGTTTATTCGGCATATAAGTTTACTTCCGCACGATAAGTCTAACGCAACCGCACTCTGAAAGTATCCCTTTTCCAACACATGTCTGGCTGCTTTGTACCGGAGTTACTACAATAATAAAATTGATCATTAGATCCATTTATATACTCCTGGTGGCCAAGATTTCAATTGGAATGCATCTCCCGAGTCTTATTCTTGTTGCTGAAGATAACCGAGCAAGTGCGTCAGCTCAGGCGTTGGCTATCCTTGGTATCCTATTCACTTGTACACCTAGAAATTTAGAAATGACTTCCATTTCCTTAGTTAGGTATCTAGTCATTAAATCTCCATTGACTCCATATATATGAATCACTTATTGGCGACCAACTGGGAATCACTGTGGGACACTACTATATAAATTGATGTTGAACACGCACTTGGTCAAATTTAATTTTATGATTTTCCAGCTGGTCAAAACTTTGATTGAGGTCCTTGATATGATCTGAAGATTTCTTGCTTTTAGTCAGCATAATATTTACGTACACCTTTATATTTTTCCCAATCTATTCTTCAAACACCATATTGACTAACCTCTGGTATGTTGCTCCAGCATTTTTAAGCCAGGAGGTTATTACATTGTAGCAATAATTACCTCGGTTAGTAATGAAAGAAGTGATTTCTCTGTCCATTGGTTTTATTTTTATCTGGTTATACCCATTATATGCATCCATGAAACTCAACAACGCATGTCTCGATGTGGCATCAACCAACTGATCAATTATGGGCAAAGGAAAGTTGTCGGTCAGTAAAATATATACACATTCGCCACTTATCATTTTTCTTTTAACCATCACAACATTTTCCAACCATACTGGATATTTGACATCCTCAATGATTGGACCTTTTACAGTTTTTTTCACCTCCTTTTGTATAGCTTGGTTTTTCTCAGGACTGAACACCCTGTGCCTCTATTTGATTGGCTTGATGTATTTGTCAATATTGAGCTCATGACAGAGGAAGTTGTGGTCAATCCCAGGCATATCTTTATGACTCCAAGCAAATACATTCTTTCATTCCCCTTAAAAATGCAATCAGTTCTTGTCAGAGGTGTGGGGCTAATATGGAGCCAATTTTGGTGGTCCTTTTCGATCTTTTATCATCCAAAATTATTCTTTCAGTAGCTTCTACTATCTGACCTTTGACTAGCTCTATCTCATCTCTTGGATCTAATGTATTAACTTCTGATTCGCTTATTAGGCTCTAAAGTGTCAACTTGGTAAGTAATGGTTTTTTTTTTTCACATCGACCAAGTCATCCTGCTCGGTTGAAGAGTAATAGAATTCTCTGGCCACCTTTTGATCGCCTTTCATCACACAAACCCCAAAGTGAGTAGTGAACTTCAAACATTGATGGATTGTGTATGGTACAACTTCAAATTTATTTAGTCCTACCTTATCAAATATCTAGAGCAACCCTAATTCTCTCTCTCTCTCGTCGTCTTTGCACCAACATGGCGCCTGACCCAACAACTCTTAAACCTCCAGATATTGACAAAAATATGGCTAAAAACTTCTCCTCCTTATTCTCCTCATCTTCTTCTTCGACTCCTTTATCTCATAAACTCTTAACCTCATATAAAGGAGAACCTTCTGTTGAGTTCTCATGTGAAGAAACAACAAATCTTGCTCTTCATTTAAATTCTCTCTTATTGGTAGATTTAACTTTGGCAGGTCATCAATGGAGGTAATTCGTAAGGATTTTCTTAGTTTCTCATTGAAAGCATCTTTCACCATTGGATTGTTGGATGAGCAACATATTTTGATTCGGCTATTTTATGAAGAAGACTTTCTGCGGTTATGGCTTCGTGAACAATTATATATTTTTAAGGCTCCTATGAAAGTGATGAAATGTTCACCAGATTTCATTCCTGGCTATGAATGTCCGATTTTTCCAGTCTGGGTTTCTCTTCCTCATCTACCGGTGCATCTTTTCGCTAAACAGGCTTTATTTGCTATTTGTCAAAGGATTGGAACCCCTTTGAAGATGGATGAGTCAACAATTGCAATCACTCGGCCTAGTCAAGCTCGTATATGTGTTGAGATTGATGTTTTAAAAGAGTTGCCTACTCGTATATGGATTGTTAACGGTGCTAAAGGTTTCTGGCAGAAAGTAATCTACGAGAATGTCCCTTTATTTTGCGATTCTTGCATGCAAACAGGGCATCTGGCAAGCAATTATGACGATGGAATAGCAGGGCTTGAATGTAACCCTAAACCAACCATCAATATTCCACAAGATATTTCGGCTGGTATTCCACAGCATGCAGGCGAGAAGGTTACATCACAGTCAAACAAGGGTGTAACCATTTGGCAAGAAAAAAGGAAATGTCAAAATGGTATTGTTATTAAAGATATTTCATTGATGAAGGCTCCTAAAATCAGGTGGTTTCAAACAATGATAACAAACAGAAAGATAAATGCCAGGTAGACTCAAACGAAAGCCCTAAAAATAATGAGAAATTAGGTGTGTTAATCAATATGACTTCTCATGGATTAGCGTCCTCGTCAGCTATAGGAGCTATTCTATTTAACGCTTCAAACCTACCTCCAGTTATTATGGAACCTGAGCTTAAGCCTAATGATGCTGATGATCTTCCAGTCCATAACTCATTTGCTGTTCTTATGGAGGATACTGATGTAGAAGAGGGTGAGATAGTTATTCCTGTAGCTGACATTTCATTCCAAACTCTACGCCGTCAATCTCCTGCTAAGTCGGAAAATGATCTCCAAATAAAAAATTCCCATGCAAGCTTCCTACCGTTGTGGAGTACAACGGATGATATACAGTCCTCTAATTTTCAGCATCCAAATATAAATGATTTTCGTGTTTTTTCTAATCAGTTACAACAAAAATTTGTCTGGCTGAGGAATTCTATGCGACAATAGGATTCAGATGTTCACAAGGATAATGAAGATGCTCAAAAATAGGATTTCGTTACTGTTTGAGCCAAGAAGATAAAAAAAAGAAGAAAAAGATGCCAGTGTCAGTTATTAAAACCAGGTCTGCTACTAAAAAATCTCAAGCTCAATTTCTTAATTTATCCTTATGATTAGTCTCCTTTTTTAGAATATCAGAGGTGTGGGGAATAAAGCTTCTATCATAAGACTCAAGAGGATCATCAAAAAATATAATATATGCATGGTTGCAATTCAGGAGCCAAAAATAGATGAAGTCAATATTGTTACTCTTTCACACAAAATTGGATTTTCTGGGTATGTGTCTAATATGGGGGGTAAAATCTGGTTATTGTGGAAGCTTAACTGTATTATGGATGTTGTTAGAGACATGGATCAATCTTTGACCATTTCTGCTACTCTCCCTAATTATCACAAATCTTATTTGATTTCATGTGTGTATACCAAGTGCAATAAAACTGATAGAAGATTGCTCTAGGATGAAATTATTTCTATTGCTGCTCTTAGATATGAGTCTTGGATTATTGGGGGTGACTTTAATATAGTGGCTAAACAACAGAAAAAGTTGGGGGGCAATGTGGTTGATAGTCAGGCTATGATTGACGTTAATTCTACTATGATCCAAGTTGGTTTACAGGAGATTCCTTTCTCAGGTTCAAACTTTACCTGGTGCAATAATAGAGATGGGGAATCTAGAGTTTGGGCTCGTCTTAATCGTGTATTGGGTAATGACGACTGGTTTAATAACCCTTTTTCTTCTTCGGTTGAGAATCTTCATTGTACTAATTCTGATCACGCTCCTCTAGTTCTTAAATTAAAATTTGATTTTGATTCAGTTCCTAAACCTTTTCGATTTCAGAATATGTGGATTACTCACCCTTCTTTTTTGGAGGTATTTAATGAAGCTTGGAAGTGTGAATGTTCTGAAAATCCCATGGCAATCTTTTCTTCAAAATTACGAAAAGTGAAAGACTCTCTCAAGAGTTGGAATAACAACGTGTTTTTAAATATTTTTTCTCGGGTTCAAAAAGCAGAAGATCCGGTTGTTGGGGAGTCTTCCGCTTGTGAGGAGGAGGAATCAATTATTGGGAACATTCCTAAACTGATTAATTGTGAGGATAATCTTATGCTTGTTAGGGTGCCGGATGAGGAAGAAATCTGAAAATCCATTTTTTCTATGGATAAAGATAGTGTTGCGGGTTCGGATGGTTTCAATGGGTATTTTTACCAAACTTGTTGGAATATCATTGCTAAAGATATTGTTAATGCAATTCAATCTTTTTTTGTTGGCAAAGATATTCCAAGAAGTTGGTCTTCCACTAATATAGTTCTTATCCCTAAAGTGGAAAAACCAAAAACTTGTTCTGATTTGAGACCCATCAGTCTTTGTAATTTTTCTAATAAAATTATTTCAAAGATATTAGCTAACCGTATTGGATCTTTGATTCCAAAAATTATTTCTCGATCTCAAGCAGGTTTTATCAAAGAGCGATCCATTTCGGACAATATCCTTATAGCTCAAGAATTATTCTCTCAAATCAACAAAAAATCTAGAGGTTCTAATGTGGTGGTTAAACTGGATATGGCAAAAGCTTATGATAGAATATCATGGATATTTCTTCTCAAAGTGCTCCGGGCTTTTGGATTTTCAGAAAGTTAGATTGATATGACTTGGCGGGTTATTTGTAATTGCTGGTATTAAATCATTCTTAATGGCAAAGCTTGCGATTTTTTTAAATCTGGTCGTGGAGTACGCCAAGGTGACCCCCTTTCTCCAGCGTTATTTATTATAGCAGCTGAAGTTTTAAATAAATATATTCACAACCTTATGATACTAGGGTCTATAAATCATTTTTCGATTCCCAGTGGCTGTCCCGTTGTATCGTCGCTATCATTTGCAGATGACATTATTTTTTTCCTCAACGGCAATATTAAATCATTCAGGAAATTTATGGAGTTCCTTTCTGAGTTTGAACTTCAATCCGGCCAAAAGATTATTGCTTTAAAAAGCTGTATTCTATTTTCTCAGTATTGCTCGTTGCGTCAGCGAAAATGGATTCTCAACAGATCCGATTTTCGCCAGTCATCTCTTCCATTGGTATATCTGGGAGCTCCGCTGTTTGTTGGAAGAAAAAAAAACATTATCTTCAATGGTATAACTGCTAAGGTTGTGATACGGATTCAAGAATGGAACTGCTCAGTTACTAACCCAGCTGGTCGCCTTATCCTTATTAAAACTGTTCTCCAGTCAATGGGTCTCCACGTTTTTTCCACAACTCATCCGACAAAATCGTTTTTCAAAGATTTTCAGAAGATCTGTTCCAATTTTTTCTGGGGACATTTGGATGAAATTCGTAAATATCACTGGGTTTCTTGGGATGTCATTTCCAGACCTAAATTAGAAGGTGGCCTTGGGCTCAGGAATTTAAATGATATTTGTCAGGCATATGCATGCAAAATCTGGTCCCAATTTTTAAAAAATAATTCTTTATGGGCTAATTTTATGCATTGCAAATACAAAAAACTTGCGCATGCTAATTACAGGGGAGTTCCTTCTTTTGCTAGTGTCACCTGGAAGATAATGCAATCAGTTGAGGAATATATTGATGGGCATAATCCTTGTGATCAAAACTGGGTTATCTCTAAATTTTCTCTTAGGAATGCTTGGGATCGAATTCAGGAAAAACACTGCCAACAATTCTCTTTCTTTATGATATGGGACCTGATGATAATGCCTAAAATCTCTATTTTATCATGGCGTATCCTTCATAAATCTCTTCCTCTGGATCTTAATCTTAAACGTATATTTATCCCCATGGTTTCTAAATGTCGCCATTGTTTGATTTCCCAAGAAGAAGGTGATGACCACTTATTTCACACTAGTGATGTTGCCAAGGAGGTATGGGCTCATTTTGAAAATTTGATGGGTCTCCGGATTCAGAATCATTCCTTGAGATCTAAATTTACTGCTTGGTGGATTAATTGTAGTGGGAAAAATATTCGATCAATTCTTTGTGAGATTATGCCTCTCTATATCTGTTGGCAGATTTGGTGTTCCAGGAACAAAGCAAATTTTGAAGGAATCGCAATGAAGTCCAAGTCAATCATTCAAGCCATTCATTTTGATATTGTGTTAGCTTTCAAAGCTAGGCCTTATAAGGGTCCTATCACTAGATTTCTCAGTTCCTACATTGATGATTTTAATATTTCCGTTTTAGTCTATAAGCCGCCGGAGAAAGGCTATTTTTCTCCTTCTGCTAATATATATTGATTTTCCAAAAAAAAAAGTAGAACATTTTTATCCATAACAAAGAAGCGTATCTTTTCGGTGCTGCTTACTGGTCATGTCTTGAATAATACTTCCAACTTGACTGTTCTTAGAGGGTATACTTTTCCCCTGAAAAGTTAATAAAAGGTCTTTGATATGGTTCCAACTGTCTAAGCATTAATCCCAAACTTTCTAAATAGGAATTAAACATAATATTAGCTGAACTTCCATTATCTATTAAAACCCTGGCAATGATTGCATCCTGGATTCTAAACTTGATGACCAACGGGTCATCATGAGGATACAATACTCAGGATAGATGATTTTTGGAAAAATTGATGACTAGCTTATCTTTGTTCACTTTCCTGGGCTGACCATCATCATTCGAATTGATTCATTGTATATAAGAGCAGGCTTGTGTTTCATTAAGGTAGGCTTTCCTTTCAGCAGTTTGATCTCCTCTTCCTGCATCTTCGCCTGTGATAACATGCCAATCAAAAGAACCAAAACTTATCATGGCTACCTCAATTTTGGGTTGCATTGGCTTATTTGGCAGGTTGGGATCGTCTTCCTAACCACCTTCACTGTTTCGCTTCATGTCATCTCTAGGTTTATAAGGAGAATTTAGCCTTCATCCTGCTTCTTGGCTTTCATGTCAATCAATAAATTTTCTCAGCTTTCCTCGATGAATAAGGGATTTAACTTCATTTTTTAAAGTAATACAATGATTGGTCGCGTGTCTATGATCCTTGTGGAATTCATAATATTTGGGTTTATCTCTCTTGTTGGGGGTACCTTCAGCTTCTCAAGCCACTTTAAATCTTTGTTGTGCCTAATTTCTTCCAGGATATGATGCATACTAACCGTCAATGGAGTATATGCTTCATACTTTTTTGGGCTTCTCATCTTTCTTCCGTTTCTATTCCTTTTTCTCAAGCTTAGTGGCGGGACTTTGCTTTGCAGCGATTGATTCCTCGGCATTCATGATTTTTCTTACCTTATACATGAGCTCTGTCATGGTTTTGGGAGGATCTTTTGCCAAAGCATAGTATAGCTTCTATGCAAGTAATACACTCATCAAGGCAATGATGTATATCTTTTCTTCGTAATCAATTACTTTTAGTTTCTCGTTATTTAAATTAGTGATGTATTCTCTAATCATTTCTCCTACTCGTTACCTGACACTCAGGAGATGGGCTACTCTCTTAACTGGCTTCTCCCCCAAAATAGAAGTTGTTGATGAGCAGCTCAGTAAGTTGATTAAAGTTGATAATTTATCCTTGGGGCAAGTTATTGTACCATATTTGGGTTGAACCAGTAATGGTGCTTAAAAACGCTCTATAACTCATTTGATCAGGAACATAATATATGTCAATTGCAGCCTGATACTGCTTAATGTGTAAGACTGGGTCAATTTTATCATCATATTTGGGGGTAACCACTGGGGTTTTAAACTTGAATATAGTTGGGAAATCAATAATTATCTCGATGAAGGGAGACCCTTTGATAAAATTCTACTGCAATGGGTTTTTGGATTAGCCATTTCTCCCAATCGATCTTTTAATTGTTGGATCGATCCTTTCCATAAAGTATTTCCTGCATTAGATCTGTTTGAAGCTTCTCAACCATGTGTTTGTGCCGAGCTCTCTTCATGAGAAGTCTGATCGGCATGCATAGATCATTGGACGCTTGACCTAGATCTGACTGAGCCTTCATAATGTTCGGCTATGTGTTCATATGGTTCAAATAACTGCCTATGGGGATTCGTATTTACTCAGGGTCCCAAATGATCGAAAGGTGAAGCCTTGCTAAGCCTTTCTAAAATGCTTGGCCTTTAAGGAGAGAAAGAATGGCCGTCATAGAATTCTATGGATCTAAGTGATGAGCTTACTCCCGAATAAAAAGACCTATTGCACGAAGATCTGGAATAACTATGTCGGCTATTCCTAGGAGGCGGAGGTGGCATTTCTCTCTTCATAGATGGAGCCATATTTTTCCTAGAAAGAGCTGGACACCCGACTTAATGATTGGGCCAATTGTCTCATGGTTTCCTGCATAGCATTTTGACCCCTGGCCATTCTGGCTAAAATTTCATTTAAATTGACTGCTGTAGGCGGAGCAGATAGGATGGTAGTATTGCCTTCATTTATAGTACTACTCTCAGGGTCATTCATTTCCCTTAAATAAATACGTACATGATTGAGAATGATATTGAAAACTCGTTCCCACAGATGGCACCAATCTGTTGATGTGAAAAAATGGACTAGATCCAATTTTTTAATAACAGATAAAATATAATATGCGATAAAATAAACACTTAAGAGACAAGGAGTTTTTAAAGTGGTTCGACTGTGAAGAAAAGTCTACGTCCACTGTTATTGTATTGATCTTAGTGAATACGAAAAGCTATGTACTCTTGTTATAAGAAGAATAGCCTAGAATCCGTTCTATTCTGCCTTTTATGAAAGGAATACAATGTATTTATAGTGACCTGGAGATCAAGGGTTAGAAGGCCTTTATATATTCACGCATTTACACCCGTACATAATGAATGTAATGGTTGATAGCCTTAACCACATATGGAAGGACCTTTGGTTATTTCCCAGGTGCTGATTATTTATATACTTTGATGACATGCATTCTTTATGTTGGTCGGTATAATACCCTGTATTTCTGCGTATTTGGAATTTAATTAATTCGCTAAATTAATCATTTTATTTTAAATTACCGGAGTGAAGTAATTTAATTGAATTAAATAAAAACGTGTTTTTTAAATATTAATCAAGAGAAAGAGATAATGATTAAATATTATGTGTTAAATTTATTAAGTGAATAGTAAATGATTTATAGAAATTATTATGCGTCATGACGAGTGAGATTGGCGTAATTGAATTTATCTCAATCGGGAGTCACGTGTAGACCAAATTGAGGTTGAGATAAGATAATTGTTTAGAGTAACTCAGATGATGATTTTGAGGTAATAGATGACTCCGAAAGGGTTGGAATAGTCAAATAGTATACCCGAGAGTGTTGATTTGGCCCCGGGGCAATTTTAGACTAAATCGTCACCGAAGGGTTAAGAGACCTACGAATTTCTAACATCTTTATCAGCATGTATATGGGAGAGGCTAGGGTTTATAGGCTAGAAAACTGAAAGAAGTCATCAGGGAAGAAGATGAACCATTTGTGAAGCCGAAGAGGGAGTTTTTGAGAAATTGAGGTGTGATCTTGCACCATTATCAATCTTGGAGTGAGGATTGGAAGAGAAGGCACACCATCCAACATCAAAACTAAGAAATAAGATCACACAAGTTAAGGCAAGTGTTTATTTACAGTTTTCTTTGATGTTATGATACCCATGTTGATAGGGTTTTGAAATATGTTGATTAAAGTCATGTTCTTGGAAGAAAAGAATAATTTAAATCCATGTTATGGGTAGGATTTCATGTAGACTGATTATATGCATGTAGAGGTTATGAAATCAGATCATGGGTGACAATCTAGATGAGAAAAATCTAGGCTTTATGCTGTGTATGAATGAAGAACATCAAAATTTTGGAGGTTATATTTCACATTTAATTAGAAATTTTAATGTTTTGAGGATTGTATTATGTGGGAAATAACCCAAATACATGTAGATAATGTTTAGGACAAGTGATTTGAAGTTGGTAACAGAACTATGGAGAATTGAAAGAGAAAAATGGTAAAACACACATTTGCATATTGAGGAAGAAGACGATCTGCGTAATTTCGAATCGATTTGATCCAGAGGAGAATCGGTTCGGAGAACGAATCTATTCGGCCTCCTGGCGAATCGATTCGTTTTCCCCCAAAAAGTGAAATTCCCCTTTTAAGCCTAGAAATCCTAAAAATTTGGTTGGGGAAACTTTTGGGACTTTATTAAAATATAATGAGAGATTTGTTATATTACAGTAGGCTTGTAATGGGATTATGACTTAGTCTTAAGGCGAGATTTAATATAGTTAACTTAAGGCGTAATTAATTCGAGACAAGGAGAATGAGTTACAGGACGTTTAGTGAATTTATGTAAAGACCAGTAGTGTATGATAGGGCTAGCTACTGAATTTTATTTAAAGGGTAAGGACCAGTAGTGTATGATAGGGCTAGCTACTGCAGTAAGTAGAATTAATTCGAGACAAGGATAATGAGTTACAGGACGTTTAGTGAATTTATGTAAAGACCAGTAGTGTATGATAGGGCTAGCTACTGAATTTTATTCAAAGGGTAAAGACCAGTAGTGTATGATAGGGCTCGCTACTGCAGTAAGTAGAATTAATTCGAGAGATAAATATTACGCACGAAGTATGATAATTAGGTTGTGTGTATACCTACTGATTTTATGTATATATAGGTTGTGTGTATACCTCTTATATGATTGGTGTTAAATGTGAACATACCTACGCTTCCTGCTATCTCGGAGGTTCCCGCGAAGTGGGCGATCCCACCATACCGATTCCAGGGAGGTCTAGATTTGTGCCCCAGGACATAGAACTTAGGGCGGCTCACTATGTGCCGTGTACTAGTGAGACTAACAGGTTATTTGGGGACGTTAGGTATGAGTGTAGCCCAAAGGGTTAGAATTATGTTCACCTCCATTGCTTGTTATTTGATTTTTGGGCTAGAGGAGACATGTCGAGCCAATAGTACTTATTTCAGTACGCGAGGTACATGGACTGATAGCAGAGTAAGCCTACTTTCACGGTGGTCCTTTTGAGAGACACCGTAATTATATATATTAGTGAGATAAATATATATAACTATTTGAATAATTCTACTTACTTGTGATAGTAGATAGATTTATAGTGTGTGTGTGTGTGTATATATATATATATATAATGAATTAAGTTGTGAGACTTAATTAAATGATTAGATGATAAGAGATGGAGAATGCTACTTATGACATCCATAACATACGAGAGATATTAAATCGGATAGCGTACTATACGGGAGGTACGGGGACTTATAAGTGTTAATAGTCCAGATAGATACTTACGTCTAGTTAGCTTAGGTAGAATGGCTAGGTGGGCTAAGTAGAAAACGTTAGGGGTGCACAATAGTTGAGAGGTGAGGAAACTCAAGAGAGTGTACGTGAACCTAATATGTGTAATCAATTACTGATTTTAAATTATGATAAATACTTTCTAAATGTTTTCAAAATATTTTGGGTTCTTGTAATGACCCCACTTTTATATGTTCATATATAGCTTATTTTTACAATTTCGTCTCATTTATTATCTTATAAATGTTGTATTATTACAAATGTGATATTCTGGATTCTTATAATGACAAAATCAATTTTGAAATTTGAGAAATCAACTGTAAAATGGGTCAAATAGAAGTTTTATAGCACGTGCTAAGCTAAGTGATAAGTTTTGGGGTAGAAAATATAAATTTATGAAACTTTAGGGACTTGGTTTTAATTAAAAAAGTTTTAGGGACCAAAATGAAAATAAAAGGACCTTTTTGTAAATAAAATATTTTTAGGAACCTCTAAAAAATATTAAAAATATATAGTTTGAAATTACCAAAATGCCCTTCATGTGTAAAATGACCCTTATACCCTTAATTGACACCTCGTGCTTACACGTGTCGTCAATATAGGTAAAGTTAAAACAAGTATCGCATTTTGGTAAAATAAGACTGCAAGACGCCTCCGTACACGATACCTCAACGCTGACTCGCCGTTGTAAAGGCTTGGTCAGCTAAACAAGTGTCAACACCGTGAAATCTTTGGAAAACTATAAATATAGCCTTTAGGATCATTTAAACTCATACCATTTCCTCGATCATTATAGTAAGAAAGAGTGATATCTTAAGAAGGAGTTCTGTAAGTTTAAGAAGAAGTTTCATCTTAACGAAGTGATCCAAGACTTAATATCGGTAACTTCGATCTTCTGTTTTAGGTGAGTACTCTATGACATTCCTTGCGCATTTTAATTATATGATATTATGAAAACTATATATATTTTTGAACTGCTTTTATTCTCAAAATTTATCTGATACTGATGATTGATTCATTGTGATATGTTTATACTTATTCACATAGACATATCGATTAAAATGAGTATTGAAAATGCTATTGAATATTGTATATAAGATTCGGCCTAAGGGACCTCTCTTACCGAGTGACCTTCCCAACTGGGTTATCGCTGGTGTGCCCTAAATAAGGCATTGTGATGAACAAGTTCGATTGACCCACAACAATCGGGGAATAATACGGTATTAGAGTGCACTTGGCCATTAAAATGATATGATTGAAAGAAAATGATATTGTCTTTGAATTGTCGCATCAGTTCTTGAGCTATTCATTTCTACATACTGTCATTTACATATAAATATATTACTACAAATTCCTGTCCATATATATGTCTATGCCTTCTATTCTTTCCTGAATAGGTATCTATTTTATGAAAAAACCTTGGAATGTCTGGCGATTGAACCTCATTCGTCTTTTAGCTGATGTTGTACAAATAACCATTTTTCAAGAAATGTTTAGGCTCGTGGATGGAACAAAAAAAGGACTATGTTGAAGATTTATCTTTTTTGTTATTTTTAAGTAAAATGTTCGTTTTATCATTTGGAGCTCTTTTAGGCTCGTTGTTACTTTATATATAAATGAAGTTTCCTTTAGAAAGCTCTGATGACGTAATTCCTCCACTTTCAGTATTTTACGATTCATAACCATGTGATTGTATTTCTGTTGCATTTATTTCAGGAAACAATTTAAGTCAGAATATTTGTTGCCTTGGTGGCATGTCAAGACACTCGTTCCCTACTACTAATTTTGGGCCGGGGTTGTGACAGAGGTGGTACATAAGTTTCGAAGGTTATAAATTTTAAAATTTCGTACATAGGATATATAATTAAATACCCGACTTATGTGATAACCCACTACATGTCTCATTTTCTATATAATTGTTCTTCTAATTTTCAATCTTGAGATAGTATAATACGTCTTATGTTTGTCCATGACTGTAGAAAATGATCAAGACAAGATCAACTTCGGGATTAGTGATTCGAATATGGAATGACTGAAAGGTGCATACAAGGCGATTGAAAGTCTAGAAAAGATTATGGAGAATCAGGTGAATAATGGAGTGCCAAGGAATCTTGAACTAAGTAGCTGTACTATTGAACAGTTCAAGAAGTTGAATCCTCTATCTTTTAAAGGTACTCCTAACCTCACTGAAGTAGAAAGTTGGGTGATGCAGATGGAAAAGATGCTTGATGTTCTTAGGTGTACCGATGATCAAAAGGTTTCATTTACAACGTTTATGTTAGAAGGTGAAGTCGAACATTGGTGGAGAATAACTAAGAGATTACACAAGGAAAGGAATACTTACATAGGTTGGAGTGACTTCTTAGTGATCTTTTATGAGAAATATATTCCTGAAACAGTGAAAGATGAAATGGCAGCTGAGTTCATGAGTCTAGTGCACGGGAATATGACGGTTAGTCAATAAGAGGCAAAGTTTACTGAGTTATCCCATTTTGCGTGACATTTTGTGGTAAATGACGTTTTAAAAGCTAAAAAATTTGAACATGGGTTAAGGTTTAATATTCCTAGTTGAATTTCCATCCTAAAGTTGACATCATATAGTGACGTCATGACTAGGTCCACGATAGCTAAAAGGGATGGCGAGGAGTACAATTGAATTAGAGAGGAACATATAGGGAAGAAGCCAAATAATATAAATAATTTTAGGAGTACATCTAATGTTGGGGTAGCTATTGATAACAAATAGTTTAATAACAAGATATGTCAGAGATATGGGAAAATGCAAGGAGGAAGACCTTATTACAAGGATACGGGAGATTATTTTTGATGTGGACAAATAGGACATCAGATAAAAGATTGACCAACCCAAGAGTTTTGATAGATCCTATAGGTGAAAAGAAGGACGAAGGTTGACAGGGTAGAGTTTTTGCACATTCTGATACCTAAGCTTCTAACGCAGTACTGTTAGGTACACTTTCTATATGTGCACAACCTTTTCAAGTTTTAATAGATCTTATTTCTACCCATTTATTGGTGTCTGTAAATTTTGTTAACCACTTTCCTAATATGCCCAAACCCTTGAATCATAGAATATACGTTTCTACTCCTTCGGGTGAGTCATTGACGAAAACATTAGTATATAAGTCTTGCCGTATAGATGTTAGTAGTCATAAACTATTCGCCAATTTGATAGTTTTAGACATTAAAGATTTTAAAGTCATTTTAGGGATGGATTGGTTTGCATTGTATCATGTTAAGGTGTATTATTTTGAGAAGAGAGTCACTTTCCAAAATCCTAACCAACCAGAATTCAGTTTTGAAGGAATTGGTATCCTATCTCCCATTAGTTTTATCTCTGCAATGCAAGCTTGTAGTTTTATTAAGAAGGTATGTCAAGGATTCCTTGAAAGTTTTATTTATTTGCAAACAAAAGAGCCAAGTTTATAAGATATTCATATCGCTAAACATTTTCTAGATGATCTACCCAGTCTTCCTCTTAGTAGAGAAATAGAGTTTATGACTGACCTTATTCCTAGATCTATACCAATCTCGAAACCACCTTATCATATGGCATCTTTAGAATTAAGGGAATTAAAAGTTCAATTACAATATCTGTTAAACAAAGGTTTTATTAGACCAAGTGTATCCCCTTGGGGTGCTCCAATGTTATTTGTTAAAAATATGGATGGGACGATCAGGTTATGTATAGATTATCGTGAACTAAATAAGGTGACCATTAAGAATAAATACCCCCTACCTCGTATAGATGATTTGTTTGACCAACTATAAGGAGCGCAAGTATTTTCAAAGATTGACCGTAGGTCAGGCTATCACCAATTGAAGATTAAGGAAGATAATATTTCAAAAACAGCTTTTCATACTAGATACGGTCACTATGAATTTCTTGTGATGCTATTTGGACTAAATAATGCACCAGTCACTTTTATGGGTATGTTGAATAGAGTGTTTAAAAAATATTTGGATCAATGTGTGGTTATTTTCATTGATGACATCCTTATTTATTCCAAGAGTATTGAACAACACGAAAAGCATATAGAGATAGTATTACAAATACTTAGGAAGGAGAAATTATATGCAAAATTAGAGAAATGTAAGTTTTGGTTGCCTAACGTCTATTTTCTAGGACATGCCATTTCTAAGGAGGGAGTGGCGGTTGACCCTCAAAAGATCAAGGCTAAACTAGATTGGCCTAAACCAACAAATGTGACGAAGATTCGTAGTTTTCTTGGATTAGCAGGTTATTATCGAAGATTTGTTCAAGGATTTTCTAGTATTTCCAAGCCTCTATCTAGGTTAACACAAAAGAAGGTAAAATATGAATGGTATGAGGAAGTCGAGAATAGTTTTCAAGAACTTAAAAATCGATTAGTAACTACACCAATTTTGACTATTCCTTTCGGTATAGGGGGATTTATGATTTATAGTGATGCTTCTGAAAATGGTTTGGGATGTGTACTTATGAAAAATGGAAAAGTAGTAGCTTATCCCTCGAGACAGTTAAAAACCCATGAGCAGAATTATCCAACCCATGACCTTGAATTAATAGTTGTAGTTTTTGTTAAGATATGGAGACATTATTTGTATGGTGAGACTTGTGAGATTTTTACCGATCATAAGAGTCTGAAATATATCTTTACCCAAAAAGAATTGAATGTGAGACAAAGGAGGTGGTTAGAATTAATGAAGGATTATGATTTAAATATTCATTATCACGTAAGGAAAGCTAATATAATAGCTGATGCTTTAAGTAGATGTCTACACCAAATTTAGCATGTCTTATTACGAGATAAGAAGCTTTGCTAAAGGATTTAAGATGTATGGAAATAGATGTTTGTATTTATAATAAAGGAAGAGTAATTGCAAACTTACAAGTACAACCCATGTTGATGGAAATGATCTAAATTACACAAGTAAATGTCCCACAACTGAAGAATATTAGAGAAGAAGTCATCAAAGGCAAGAGAATTGAATTTGTAATACGAGATGATAATGAGGTTTGGAAATGTAGTGTGTGTGCCATGTGATGCCCAACTAAAAAGGCAAATTTTGGAAGAAAGTCATTGCTCAAGATTCACATTTCATCCCGAATGTACAAAGATGTATAGGGATCTTCGAGAAGTATTTTGGTGGAATAACATGAAGAGGGAGATAGAAGAATTTGTATCTCAGTGTTTGGTTTGTCTACAAGTAAAAGATGAACATAAAAAACCATAAGGATTACTACAACTCCTACCTATCCCTGAATGGAAATGGGAACATATTACTATGGATTTTGTGACAGGTTTACCAAGGATTTCAAATGGTAATGATTCTATTTGGGTGATTATTCATAGGTTAACTAAATCTGCCCATTTTCTTTCCATTAAGATTACCCATTCTTTAGAAAAGTTAGATAAGTTGTACGTATGGAAAATTATTAGGCTTCGTGGAACCCCAGTTTTAATTGTTTCTGATCGTGACCCTAGATTCGTGTCTCGCTTTTGGAAAAGACTACAAGTATCCATGGTAACCCAATTGAATTTCAGTATTTCTTTTCATCCTTAAATAGATGGACAATCTTAGAAAACCATTCAAACCTTAGAGGATATGCTTAGGGCATGTGTACTTTATTTGAAAGGGAATTGGGATGATCATTTATCGTTAGTGGAATTTTAATATAATAATATTTATCAAGCAAGTATTTTAATGGATCCGTATGAGGCAATCTATGGTAGAAGATGTCGTTCGCCAGCATGTTGGGTAGAATTTGGATAAAGAAAATTATTGGGACCAGAATTGATTAAGATCATACCAGAGAAAGTGAAATTGATACAAGATCGACTTCTAATTGCTTAAAGACGTCAAAAGAGTTATGTTAACAATTGACACTGACAGTTAGAATCTAAAGAGGAGATTATGTGTTCTTGCGAGTATCACTATCAAAGGGAGTTTGGGAAGAAAGGGAGGTTGAGCCCAAGATACATATGACCTTTTGAAATCCTTGAAAGGATATGAGCTGTTGCATATAGAATAGCCTTACCCCCTGAACTCTCTAGTGTTCATAATGTGTTTCATGTGTAAATGCTAAAGAAATACATTCCAGATCCAACACATATCTTAAGTTATGAACCTCTTCAAATTAGAGAACATCTGACCTACATTGAGCATCCAGTAGAAATTTTGGACCATTACGATAAAATATTACGAACCAAGGTTATTCTACTAGTCAAAGTATTATGGTGTAATCATTCCATTGAAGAAGCAACATGGGAATAGGAAGATGAAATAAAGGAGCGATATCCATACCTTTTTGGAAATGAATGTATGTCAATCTTAGGGACCAAACTTTTTATAAGGAGGGTAGAATGTAATGACCCCACTTTTATATGTTCATATATAACTTATTTTTACAATTTCGTCTCACTTATTATCTTATAAATGTTGTATTATTATAAATGTGATATTATGGATTCTTATTATGACAAAATCCATTTTTAAATTTGAAAAATCAATTTTAAAATGGGTCAAATTGAAGTTTTATATAACGTCATAAGCTAAGTGATAAGTTTTGGGGTAGAAAATATAAATTTATGAAACTTTAGGGACTTGGTTTTAATTAAGAAAGTTTTAGGGACCAAAAATAAAAGGACCTTTTTATAAATAAAATATTTTCAGGGCCCTCTAAGACATATTAAAAATATATAGTGTGAAATTACCGAAATGCCCTTCATGTGTAAAATGACCCTTATACCCTTAATTGACACCTCATGCTTACACGTGTCGTCGATATAGCTAAAGTTATAACACGTGTCGCAATTCGATAAAATAAGATTGCAAGACGCCTTCGTTAGGCGACACCTCAACGCTGACTCGCCGTTGTAAAGGCTTGGTCAGCTAGACGTGTGTCAACACTGCGAAATCTTTAGAAAACTATAAATATGGAATTTAGTAGCATTTAAACTCATACCATTTCCTCGATAATTATATAGTAAGAAATAGAAATATCTTAAAAAGGAGTTTTGTAAGTTTAAGAATAAGTTTCATCTTAACGAAGTGATCCAAGACTTAATATCGGTATCTTCGATCTTCTGTTTTAGGTGAGTACTCTATGACATTCCTTGCGCATTTTAATATATTATACACTCTAGAACGGGATACATGCAATTAATTTTGCTCTCTTCACAGAGTGTATACGTAGAAGATGCTCTCTCAATTTTTATACCGTTTTCCATTCTCACTAATACTGCCTTCATTTTTTTTCTCCCCATTTTCTCTTTCCGTAAATACATCAACAAACCATCTAGGATTTTCAACTCCCCTATGCCCCTATTCATCTTCTTCATTTTATATAATAAAAACTAATCACTCCTTTCCTCAATAACAAACAAAACCTAAAAGTCCATCTGAAGGCCATCAGCTATCTCCCAAACTTCCCCAACATTTCCAGCTTTCCTCCAAAACTCTCCGGCGATCAGGCCTTCATAGGTGCCAGAGTTGATATAAGGTAATTTTTTTCTTCGTATTCTTCTCTGCTGTAGATCCATAGGTTTTGACATTGTTACTTATTACTCTATTGAGGATGCTTCATCTACCATCTAGGGCTTGGATGGACATGATCTACATGGTCGTATGGTAAGGGTGAATTATGCGAATGAAAGGCCACAAGCGTTGGCTTTGGTGGAGGTAGGCATTGGTGTTGGATACTAAAGAGGTGGTGGTGAGTACAACGAAGGGGTGGTGGATACGACAGAATGGGAAATTATGGAAGCAGTTGTGGTCGATACGGTGGGGGTGGGTGGAAAATATGGAAGCAGTAGCGGTGGATACAGTGGAGGTGGGTAAGAGAATTAATTTTTTTTTTTCGATTTATTTCGGTGTTATAACACCCCGTATTTCGGTGCATGCAATATATAATTAATTCAGGAAATTTTAAATTACTCGTGTGTCGTAATTTAATTGAATTAATTATGGTAATATTTATTTAAATATCAATCGGAGAGTGAATGGTTAATATTTATGGAAATCTAATTACTAAGTGAATAGTAATAATTTATTTACGTCATAACGTGTAATAGTGATGTGGCATTTATTTATTTCAGCCGGGAGTCGGTATAGACTAATTTGGGTGTAAGATATGGATTTTTAAAAATTAATTCGGATGTCGATTTTGGGTGCACGATTGAGTCCGGATGGGATCAGATAGTTGGAAAAGTGTACCGGGGGTAGTAAACGGGTCACGGGGCGTTTTTATGCATAACCGGGCCCACGCGGGGCTATTTGGGTCACTTAGGCTTGGCCCATAAAGATAAAAACAGGATTTGTGTTTTAAGACCTAAATCTAAGAGTGGGGAACGGTAGAGAAACATAAACCTAAATCTAAGAAATTGTGGAGAAAGTGAGAGGGAGCAGTTAGAGCCAATTTGGGGATCTTTTGGAGATGAAACAAGGAACGGATTGGGTGCTCATCATTAAGCTTGCCTCTACACTAACGGACCAGACTCTACGAACCCAAACGCAAGTGGTTAACTTGCTGTGATGTTCAATTTTGATACTTAATTCATATTTTTGTGATGTGTAAACCAAAATCCGTTTTGGGTATAAATGGATATTCAGGTGAAATCGGGTTGTTGAAAAATGGTATATCTTGATGAGATTTGGGGTATTATTAGTATGTTTCATGATTCTATAGTACAGGAATATGAATCGTATGATTAAATCTAACAAGAATTGACATTTAATTTCTGATAATAGAGATGTAAAGTGTTTGGGTGTTTGAAACCCGAGTAAAACCCGAATCTGAAAAACGTTAAAATTCATGGAAATTTGTAATTGAATTAAGGCTTCTAGGTTGATTAGAACCTGTTTTCACATGTTAATATGGTTGATTATGATTGGAGATTACTATGGGAGAAAGTAGAAGCTTGGTTGTGTTCACAATGGGTGAAACAGAATTGTCGAGAAGAAAGGGACCTGGTCGATCGATCGATCGACCCAGGGCATCGATCGATCGATGGTCCCAGATTTTTGGATGGTTCGCCACTTTTATATATAAGGGGGAAATAAAATCTAAATTTAATTCCTATGTTTTATTTAGTGACAAATAAATAGTAGGTACATATTCCTAACAATTTTGGGGTAAGAAATTGGGATTCAGGAGGATTTATGTGGGGCACTTTAGAGAATACATCCGGTGAGTTATTAGTCGGGAGGATGGGTTATATTTATATTCAACATATGTGTGAATCATGTAATATGGTTCTACGTATATAATGGGATAAATAGTTATATACGGGTCATTAAATACATGTAGTGAATTGTATTAATTATATATGAGTTATTTCACATTCAACATGTGGGATTGTTGTAAGATAACTGTACGTACATAATGGGATATGAATTATATATGGGAAGTTTAAATACATGAAGAAAACTGTATTATTTATATAACTAGTGAATGTTATATGACTTTTAAGGAAAGATGATTAACTAAGTTAAGGTGTCAAATAACTTATAAATAATGCATTAATAATACTCGGTTTAGTGTAGAAAGCCAAGGGAGGATTATACTAGGACTAGTTGGACGGGGTAGTACAACTAGCTGGGGTTAAAGTAACCATTAGGTGTGCACATTAGTGGAGGGGTGAGTATGTCCTCAAGGGAGTGCGACACTAACTTAAATATAAAGCGCATTCATGCATTTCATATTACTGCAAGTTAATTATTTGCTAAATGTATTCAAAATGTTTTGGGTTCTAACCCTTGCTATAAAATATTTTCAAAACCTTTTAGGTGTCCAACCACAGGGAAGCCAGGCTTGATTCATTCCAGGGATTCATTGCTGCAGTATATGTGGATGTTGCAGGATTTGGACAGGTGTTTCTATTCCTTCTATTCCCTAGGTAGGGATTTTCTATCAGATATTCGAACATGTTGCTCACGGTTTTATTTAATATTTATTTTAGATACTTAAGATCCAGTATTATCTGTCTTTACATTTGTGTTGCATTTTAGCCGATGGTTATTCCACCAGTTTCTTATTTATATGTGATTGTTGGTTTCAGTTAGCTTGTGATTGTTAATGATTTATTTCCACATGAGTATTTCTTTGAATTAATGAAAGATAAAACTGGGCACCAGTCTAATTTCACTTAGGTGGTTAGTAAATAAAAAGTTTCGACAGTGATGATAAGAATGAACCAAGTGAGAAACCTCTTCTAATTTAATTTAGAACTGATCACCCGGGGTTTAATTAGGCGAGGTGTCACATATGGTATCAGAGCATCAGGTTCTAGTGTCCTTAGGATATGTGTGGCTTTTCACACTTCAGCTTAGCATTCTTTGATGTAGAGCCTTATGATAGGATTGTTGTATTCCTCTACGTATGTGACTTACGTTCTCCTGCTATAAGGTATAGTGATGTGATTCATACATGAGTTCGGTTGGGCTTTGTATACTGAGCATTCTTTGGGATGACCAACGAGGGAATTAGGAGGATTTCAGGAGGATAGGATCAACAGAAGACTTTGGGTATTCTGGAAATGGTGATCGTGATAGGAATCACCTTGATTATTGTTCAGGCCAGTGGTGATAGAATAAACACCCGGGAGCGATAGTCTCCAAAAGAACAATTATAGATAACAGTGGTTCAATTTTAGTCTCACACAGAGTAGTCAACAAAGGGTGGGTAAAGTGTGGAAGGACCCTTTTGTAAGGTCCATCTACAAGGATTCGAGTAGCAGAGTAGCGCGATGAGTCAATGGAAGGAAATAACCCAAAGAAAATTGTGTAGGTATGCGGCGGCACCCAGGACTAAATTTTTGAATGAAATTTTAGCCCAGTGGGGCGGTGTTGTAGTGGTAGGAGAGTCAGTCACCACGTAGGAAGAAGAATATATGGAGTCAAACGAGAAATTTTGGGTAAGGTGTGACCATAAGATCGTCCATCCGATATTCAAATAGGGATGCGAGTGAAATTTCAGAGTTTATGAAATGGGTAAGATTATAACTAGTCACGAGGGAGACGATAAATTGTATAAGCGAACTTCATAACCGATGAAGGAGATACGGAGAAGGATAAAGGAACCCGCAAGTGGATAATGAACCGTGTGAGAATACACAAGGATGGATGGGAAATCCGACTAGGATGACTAGTGTTGAGGTCGTCAATATCATTTGTTTGCTAGCTTACATTAACGCTTCTAAGATACAGGAGCCAATAAGGTTAGAGAGTTTAACCTAAGAATGAAATGAGATGTAATGGTTATAGTGAATCACGACAGAAGGGTATACCTATTAAGGGACCCATCTCGACGTTCTAAATTAAGTTAATTTCTACCTATTAACGGTGGATTTGATCCGAGTCGTCGAGACCCGCAACGAGTCCCTTAGGGTTAGAGAAGCCAAAAGGACAATGGGGGTAGTATTTATGGTCAAGACGACCAAGTATGAGAGGGCAATTCCGACATGGACATTGGGGCCAAAGGCCGTGGATTGACATAGAGAGGCGTCTTATGTGTGGAAAGTGGAACCACAACAATTAGTTACGTCCACGATGAGTCAGGGGATAGAGTGGTATGTCCCACAGGGATAACAATTGCGAAGTTTTGGTTCGGTTGGATGAGAATATTATGTCCAGGAACCATTTGGGTCGCCGGTGGATAGGCGAGTGGAAGTATAAGTTTTATCCTTGGATAGATGGGGTGAATTTCATGACACGGGTAGTCACAGTATTCTTGTTAACACTATATTCACGTGGGGGACGAGTTTAGATGGTGTATAGTAGTGTTACTATTAAGTATATGTTTACCATGGGGTAACAGGGCTATCTTTTTCTTTATCTGAAGGGAAGCAGGCGTGAAAACTAAGAGGGTATATTTTATGAGATTTTCTCATTTTGAGGAGTGTTATGAAAGCATAATTTTTCCTGGGTATGGATTGGTTAGCGATGGGTGTGAACTATTATGGATAGTGATAGTAATTTTGGGTGTTTGTGACACCAGGTTATGAATGATTTTTACTAGGTATCACCTGAGAGGGCGTATAGCCTATATATATGTGTGTGTATATATGTTGTATGGTGTGGTGCGATAGACACATAGTGAGGTCTTGTGTTCTCATATTTTATCTCGGTAAGTAGGGGTGTCTACTGAAGTGAATCAGGGTGGTTAGATTTATTTTCGAGTGGGGAGAGATAGCTCGGGATTTATTTTGCGTAAGAACTAGTGATAGTAAGGGAGCAGTATATTATGTTGTCTTTTATAGCATAAGAGTAGGCGTGTATGTTTTTGTGTTAAGAGACAAGTATTTGGGGGTATGTTCTATGACTGAGGGTCTAATAGATCTCAACGACCGACAATGTTAGGTAGTAGTGTATCGGGGGGGGGGGGTCTTTATTTGGATTTCGTCTTGCGAGACATCCCACGCATGAAACTTAATGCAACGTTGGAAGTGGGCAGATGTTTGGTCGTTAGTATATAGGTTGGGTACCCCGATTATTATTCATGTATAGGATATGACTACGAGTTGGAAGTTATACTACGGGTTCTGGCTAGCATAGAAGGGTAACTTTCGTGCGGTTGAGCACGGGGACAGGGTGTATGGTCACCCTAGTTAATTAAGGTAATTTTTGTGCGGTTAAGCACGGGATATAGGGTGTATGGGCGCACTGGTTAGTGTGATTTCAGAGTCGTGTTAAATAAAAGGGATGTGTATATAAACATATTGAATGTACGCCTGCGGGGCAGTCTGAGAATAAGTGGAAAAGTGTAGTGGATTGAAATCCGTTTGAGAAAGGAAATGGTCTGACTATGTATATCAAGGTGGGGGAGACCTATGTAATAAGACATCCCTAGGCAAGGGAGAAACCCACATTTTTGGGAAGATAGAAAAGAGTATCACTTAGTTATATAACTAGAGTGGTTTTACGTATAGACAAGGTATAGATTCCTTCCTGACGAAAACCGCACAAGGAATAGAGTTCTATGGTGTGGGAATACGGGAAGTTTAAATACATGGAGAAAATTGTATTATTTATATAACTAGTGAATGTTATATGACTTTTAAGGAAAGATGATTAACTAAGTTAATGTGGCAAATAACTTATAAATCATGCATTAATAATACTCGGTTTAGAGTATAAAGGTAAGGGAGGATTATACTAGGACTAGTTGGACGGGGTAGTACAACTAGGTGGGGTTAAAGTAACCGTTAGGTGTGCACATTAGTGGAGGGGTGAGTATGTCCTCAAGGGAGTGCGACACTAACTTAAATATGAAGCGCATTGTTGCATTTTATATTACCGCAAGTTAATTATTTGCTAAATGTTTTCAAAATGTTTTGGGTTTTAACCCTTGCTATAAAATATTTTCAAAACCTTTTAGGTGTCCAATCACAGGGACGCCATGATTGATTCATTCGAGGGATTCGCTACTGCAACATATGTGGATGTTGCAGGATTTGGATAGGCGCCTCTATTCCTTCTATTCCTAGGTTAGAGATTCTCTATCAGATATTCGAACATGTTGCTCATGGTTTTATTTTGTATTTATTTCAGATACTTGTGATCCAGTATTATCTGTCTTTGCATTTGTGTTGGATTTTAGCCGATGGTTATTCAACCAGTTTCTTATTTATATGTGATTGTTGGTTTCAGTTAGCTTGTGATTATTAATGACTTATTTCCGCATGAGTATTTATTTGAATTAATGAAAGAAAAAACTTGGCACCAGTCTAATTTCACTTAGGTGGTTAGTAAATAAAAAGTTTCGACAGTGATGCTAAGAATGAACGAATTGAAAAACCTGTTCTAATTTAATTTAGGACTGTTGGCCCCGGGTTTAATTAGGCGAGGTGTCATAGATGGTATCAGAGCATCATGTTATAGTGTCCTTAGGATCTGTGCGGCTTTTCACGCTTCAGCTTGGCATTATTTGATGTCGAGCCTTATGATAGGATTGTTGTATTCCTCTACGTATGCGACTTATGTTCTCCTGCTATCAAGTATAGTGATGTGATTCATACACGAGTTCGGCTGGGCTTTGTATACCGAGTATTCTTTGGGACGACCAACGAGGGCAATAGGAGGATTGCAGAAGGATAGGCTAAAAGACTTTGGGTATTCTGGAAATGATGATCGTGATAGGAATCACCTTGATTGTTGTTTAGGCCAGTGGTGATAGAGTAATCACACGGGAGAGATAGTCTCCGAAATCATTATTGTAGATAACGGTGGTACAATTTTACTCTCACCCAGAGTAGTCAGCAAAGGGTGGGGAAAGTGTGGAAGGACCTTTCTGGAAGGGCCATCTACAAGGATTCGAGTAGCAGTGTAGCCGATGGTACATTCATATTGAGTCGTTAATGCTTTTCGTGGAACTCATGTTTTTTGTTATTCCTGCATACAATAGTTGTTTTGTGGTTGCAACTGAAGAAGAGAATGAGTAAGGAGGTTCGGAAGCGAATGTATGTATGTCCCGAGAGCACTTTCATTCATTATAATCCGTCGAGAGCATTATATGATCTTACGTGTATAAAGAAACACTTTTGTAAAAAACACGTTGAGAAAAAGTGGAAGTGCGAAAGGTGTTCCTAGAAGTACGCTTTGAAGTCAAATATTTATTGATGCTTTGTATTTCATTAACTTTTTCAATTTTTGTTTCAACGAATACTTTTATGCTATTTGTAATTTATTCAAGCGAGAAAGTGTTCACCATGTATTTTTTTAATCTTCACAATGAAATTCTAAAAATACAAGTTGGATCTAAATTATAGTTGCTATTGTTTTCGTTGTATGATTGTAGGGGCAATATTCAAATACTTCGAGAAATAAATCATGCGATTTTCTGATTTTTAACACAATCACTATTATCGTCTATTTAGGTATAAGAATGATTTTTGCGAAATGAGTATCACAGTAATTTAACTCGAGCATCGCGTGGGTTTACACCTAGTTGTATGATATTATGCAAACTATATATTTTTTGAACTGCTTTTATTCTCAAAATTTATCTGATACCGATGATTGATTCATTGTTATATGTTTATATTTTTTCATATAGACATATCGATTAAAATGAGTATTGAATATTGGAAATAAAATTCGACCTAAGGGACCTCTCTTATTGATTGACCTTTCTAGCTGAGTTATCGCTGGTGTGCCCTAAATAAGGCATTGTAATGAAAAAGTTCGATTGACCCTCAACTACCAAGGAATAAAACGGTAGAAGAATACGACATTAGAGTGTACTTGACCATTAGAATGATATGATTGAAAGAAAAAGATATTGCCTTTGAATTGTCGCACCCATTCTATTATGAGTTATTCATTTCTACATACTGTCATTCACATATAAATATATTACTGCAAATTCTTGTCCATATATATCTATTCCTTTTGTTCTTTCTTGAATAGGTATCTATTTTATGAAAAACCTTGGATTGTCGGGAGATTGAACCTCATTCAGCTTTTAGATAATATTGTATAAATAACCATTTTTCAGGAAATGTTTAGGCTCGTGGATGGAACGAAAAAAGGACTATGTTGAAGATTTAGCTTTTAGAGATCTTTTTGTTATTTTTAAGTAAAATGTTCATTTTATCATTTGGAGCATGTTTGGCTCTCTTGTAATAAGTTTAAATACTGTCTTAAGTTGTAACTCATTGTTACTTTGAATATAAATGAAGTTTCCTTTAGAAAGCTCTGATGACGTAATTCCTTCACTTTCATTATTTTACGATTCATAACCATGTGATTGTATTTCTGCTGCATTTATTTAAGGAAACAATTTAAGTTAGAATATTTGTTACCTTGGTATAATATCATGACAATCGTTCCCTACTACTAATTTTGGGTCGGGGTCATGACAGTTCTAACCCTTGCTATATATATTTTTCAAAACTTTTTAGGTGTCTAGCCACGGGCATGCCAGACTTGACGATCTATTCCAAAGAAGATTTGCTGCAATGCTGTGGAGGTTTGTAGGACTTGATTAAACGCTTCCACCTTTCATTCCTAGTGTAGGATTTCATTTCAGTGTCTCAGTTGGGCATGTTGCCCCATATAGACTTCATTTATTTCAGTTATTCATCTCTGACTTGTAGTTGAATTTATTTACTATTTGCTGGACATATTATTTGGATTTGGATTTTATAGCCGATGGTTTATTCGGCAATACAATATTTATTAATTAATTCTGATGGCTTAGACTATATTCAATGTGTGAATGTTTCAAATTTAGTTTTCAGCACATTATTATAAATTTTGTAATGAAAGATAAAAATTTGACACTGACTTAATTAATTTTTAGGTGGTTAGTAATTAATATGATTTTCGATAGTGATGGTGAGAATGAACCAAATGAGAAACCTCTTTTAATTTAATAAAGGACTGATCACCCGATATTTAATTAGGCGGGGTGTCACAGTCGGCCTGCCTGCCGAGCAACTCTCTTCTGGGTTGATTAAGTGACTACTGACGGGGACAGATGCCACGTAAGGAGACAAGTACCAATTTCTAATTGGCCCATATAGATGGATAATTTTTGGTATCAACACTCATCATCAAGGTTTGGTCACAATATACGTGGAAAATAGGGGGTGTTACATATCGTATCAGAGCATGGTCTATAGCCTTAGGGTTTGTTTGGGCCTGTTTCATTTTTATTGAGCTTTTTGATTATGATGAAAACGTAATGGTCGTGTAAGGATACCGTCGTTAAGACTACACTCTTTATAGGAGTATAACGGATAGTCTGGGTATCGAATCCACAGGGAATGAGTGCTAGGCTTTAATTGATTTATTATTTATGAAGTAAAAGTGTAAAAGAAGATATGGCTATCAAAATATTAATCTAGGCATGTATTGAAGCTAATAACAAAACGAGTAAAAACTACGTATTAAGAATAATATCCCACACCTCAGCTTAATTAGTATATATGGTTATATGGGAAAAAAGTCTTCTAGATTAAATCTCATTTCAATGATTAATAAAATATTGATTCGTCACCCTCTAAATTATTATAAAAGCTTAATCGATTTTGGCATCAACAAATATCCCTAAGATTTCACACGTATGGTTGTAAATATGACGTATACATGATTTACACCGTTAAATCTCTTAGGCATCAAATCACGAACAACTTTACCCATTAAAACTAGGCTAATCACTACCAAAGTGAAGCAACCAAATTAATCCAAGGTGAGTTCAATCAATCTCAACCTAAAATATGTTAGCTACAAAGCATATTAAATGGCATGGAATTAGAGAAAAGTAACAAATAATCAAATAAAATTAATTATCAAAGCAAGACAAATAATTACCAAAGCTTGAAATGACTTAAAAAAGGATAAATTAATGGAGAAGAAGATTTATAGTAGTTATAAAACTCAAAATGGGTAAACGATTGGAGAGAGAGAGGAGGAAAGCTCCCACACCCAAAATACCTCCCTTATCTGATTTATATCCCTAAAATAAAAGCCCCAACTTTCTATTTATACCTTTAAATCAAAATACAAAGAAAACAAAGCAAAATAACCCAAAAAATCAATTTGTGTAAGTTTTCTGTTACTCAAGGTCTAAGGACTCAGTCGTCCTTGACTTGAAAAATAAGCCTTAAGCTATTGGCATTCCTCTTCTCATTCTATCCAATTCTGACATGTCACACAGAAAAGGCTATAAAATCTTCACACGGACTCGGAATGATGGTGTTTTGAAAACCTCCAAATTGTAAAGTGTGAAATTACCTAATTTTTATGAAGTTGAAGAACATGCCGAAACCTTCTTAAAACGACTATAACTTCCTCATTTGGAATCCCAATGAGTCATGGTTAGTGGTCGCACGAAGATAAATTGATGATATAATGTTGGTAATTTCATTTTATCCAGAATAGGGAGTTTTAAAATTCCAAATTTCTCTTTAATTTACGCTTTGCGATGAAACTTTTCCAAAACACATCCAGCTTCACACTATGCATCCATAATACCTAGAAAAGCTCAAATATTCCTCACAAAATATATAAACAGATAGAACATAGGTTATCCAATATATGAGTTAAATATAGGAATTAATGGACACGAGTGTAATAGAATTTGCAAGATTAAAGGATACTAAATACAATATTCATGACTAATCACACTCCCTAACTTTCACATTGCTAATCCCTAAAAATAAAGATGAATGAAAATGAGAAAAAGAGATAGACCAACAAGAATATATACATACATATATATCCAGTTTCTTTGGGAACATGATTGCATTTAACATATGTAATAAGCCAATAAATCCCTAGGTTACCCTAGTGGACGAGTTTTGTCTCGTGAGGGCTTTCAGGGATGAAACCCACAAGCATCAAGTTTCCTCAAAAGTTTGCTTAAATAATCAATTAGACAAGCTCAATAAAAATGAAAAAGGATTTCAGTATGCTATTTGTTATTAACATTATTAGAATAACCTCATCATAATTGGAACCTTAAATGTGGGAGAAAGAGCTCGCACATGAAAACAGTTTGATATGGAAAAAACTTTTATCAACTGGATAAACATTAAAGCGTAGCATGATAATAATCCTCTCAAGTGTTTACATTCAATAAATGAAATTAGTATGAAAATGGGGTGTAACATACACAGGACATGCGGGCATAAAGAGTAATTTAAAATGAAAATTTATACCCTCACATGTCATCAATGAAGAACGTTATATATAAAATGAAAAAGAAGGAATCTCAAAGAAAGGACATCATCATTAAAGAAGTGAAATGCCTTTTCATAGATTATTGCCCTATTTAATTTTTTGAATTACATTTGCCCTAGGATTACATAGGACTTCTATAGGTTATAATGTAGGTTTGGGGTTAAGGTGTATGATATGAAACGGATATGTATTGGTTCAAAGGTGTTTAGGGATGAAATATTTGGGTTAATGGAAATTGTGGAAAATTTCAAAATTGAAACAAGATTTCCATAACAAGCATCAGATATAACATTGGAAAGTGACAGAGATTATTTAGCACTATGTATATATTTAGCACTATGTATATAAAGGAAATACTTTCTCTTTATATTATTTTCTTCCTTTTCTCACATTTTTATTTTGTTTTTCACCTTTTCTTTTATTTTCACTCTCACATGCTTAATTGCAACCGCATAACAAGAAAATCACAAAATACCAAGTATCATTCCAAACAATGGTATGTAAGGTGTATATATGGTTTGAAAACTCCAATTTGGAGTGGATTGTGGGATTTTGGGTTCTGAAACGAAAGGCAATATTTAGGCTCAAAGGGGTTGATGAGGTAAAACATATAAGATGAGGCCAAGGTCAATATGGGTTAAATACCAAAGAGGGATTATGGTCCTTTTCTAAAGTTTACACAATTCTTGAGTAAAAAAAATGTTGAAAATCATGCTCATGTAACACGTTTTATAATGAACTCAATTAATGAACGATCAACTGAAAGAATGGTGAGATTAACAACAAATTTAACATATTCAAAGATGAAAGAGTAATGTATAACACTAAAAAACGATGAAAAGCACAAAGCTCACTAGGTGTAAGTATATATAATGCAATAAAAGTTTATTTAGTAATAAAAATATTAAACCGAATCAATTAAATAAGAAAAGCGCATGTGATCATGGGTTCAAAGTTTAACTCATGAAGTTTTTCATAATGTCAATGATTTTAGGACTAAATTCTAATAACTTCTAGAATAAAGAACATGCATCATTAAATTATCTAGTGTACTTAACATTTATTTGAAATTTATCATCTAAAACAAGGCAAAACGCCCAACAAAGGAGAAAAAGGAAAGAAATTTTTTTTGAGAATTTTATTTTTTTTCAACAAAAGAGTGCTTGATAAGAACATATAATTAATCAATGGTACTAAAAAATAGTGGATACAACATTCCACACCCCCTAACTTAAACCTTGCATTGTCCTCTATATGAATTAAGAACCAAGTTAAAGAGAGAAAAAGAGCAAAATTGCCCAAAATAGAGCGATCTCAGGAAAGTACAAGTCCAAATATTCTGCAAAACATATTAGCACCAAGAATAAAAAAAAGAATAACAAAACTTTAACTAATTACACTGGGCAAAAATAATAAATAATAAAAGAAAGATAAAATATTATGTACAACTAACAATTTTAACTTCTAATTGACTATACACTAGAAGTTGAAATTTTTGAGGGTTCACCCAAAATACGATTGACTTTAAGGGATAATCAACGTTCCCTCATTTGAGTTCATAACTTCTAAAAAATAGGAATTTCGTTTGAACAATGAAATGTACGTGTAAGGTGGAAGAAATGAACCATCACCAATTAAAAGTTTTTTGGGCAATGATGGGGGGTTTGGATTGAATGGGTGACGAATATACATGGGATAAAAAAGAATTTCATCCCAAGGATTTTGCAATTGGAATGGGAGGTGGCGCACATAGAGGCAAGATTGCCTTCATGGAATGTAACTCAACTAAGTAGTCCTCATTAGTGGAAGGGTTTGTAAGAGAAATATTTTATAATTGCTCATAGCTTAGTTAGTTTGGCGTATCCCATTACAAACCGTTACTACAAAGCGAACACCACATCTGCATTTGCGTGAGACCCTCGAGGTTGGGGCCTTCTCAACTTGATCTAAAGAACATACAGGGGATGGACCTGGTAAGTCCCTCTCACTTGTTTCCTTTCTTTACTATTCCTCGAATCTGTTTTAATTCCTCGTTATTATATTTTTTTCTGTAGATGTTGTCTGACTTCATTACCCTCCTAGATAATCATTCTGACAACTTCAGAAGGGAGGAAGAACTGAAAAAAGCCCTGAAGTCCAAAAAGGTAGCCTTAGAGGCCAAGACGACTGCCTTTTCCAATGCTCGCTAATCATGGGAGCGTGGAAAGAAGAACATGCCTAAGGCCTATGATGCCTTGGAGGATTCTGAGAAGGTTATAGTCGTTGAGAAGTTAGAATTGGTGGAGGCCAATAAAGAATTGAATGACAAGGTGGCCAAGCTGGAAGGCGACCTTCCCCAAGCCAAGGATGACAGCTACCGAGAAGGCTTATACAAAGCTTATGAGGATGTTGAACACCAAATAGCTTATGCTTGCAAGGTCTCCTTTAAGATGGGATGGGACCGATCTTTGATTGTTGTTGAGCTTTTTGGCCTTCATTCTCCTGGTCCGGACCCTTTTATTGAGAGGAAGAAGGAGAGGGCGATGGCCAAGCTGCTGGTAATACTGAGATCATCCCTACTGTAGTTGGCGAGAGCATTGGTGTTGGCCAGGAGCAGCAGGTGGTCGACAAGGGGAAGACCAAAGTTGGGGAATACCAGGTGAAAGACTAGGGCACGCGTAGACTAAGAGTTCATGTTTACTTTATATGATTTTTAGTTTTCATTTGTTTGTACCCTTATTATATAAACTTCATGTACTGGCCAGTGTCTCTCTTTCCCTTCACGATAATGAAAATTTTCCCGTTGGTTCAAGTGTTCATATACTTGAGTTTGGGCTAATGCTTGTTTCTAGTTTGATATGTATTATTTGTAGTCTACTGATTTAGCTCGCTAAATTTCTCCCAATTATCAACTGGGGAGAATTTTATGACATGATATCAGTTTACAAGCTCACAAAGACTTTGTGAAGATTTGTAAATCACTCAGAGATAGGAATAAATAATACAAAAACTAGACTGAAGTGATTGCCGAGCTGAAGGATGACATTTATGAGATGGAAGAGATAGGGTCCTCTCTTCAAGAGGAAGTTAATTCCCTGAAGGCCAACTTTTAGCGAGGACTGAGATTGACCAAGTGGGCCAGGTCCTATAGTTTGAGAATGATGATTTGCAAAAGGAAGTGGAGAGCTTGAAATTTTTCATTGGGGTATTGAAAGACAACGTCAAGAAGATGATATACTCTTTTAAGGAAGGATCCAGAGAGGTTTGGGGAGAAGGTTATAATGCTGGTTGGGCAGATGCCCTAGCAAAACTAAAGGAGTCTGAGAGCGTTACTTTCTCTCGAGGATGACTGGGTGCTCTTAAGGAGGCGAGGACCCCGAAGGAATCCAAGCTTTGGTACAAATACCAGGTTGAATGTCCTGTTTATAACCATAACCCCTTCTCGATAGATGATGAATGGATTTCGACTGATGCCATTCCTCCCCAACTCTTAGAGCAAGACCTTGATGAAGATGTCGAGGAGTTTTCCCCGAAGCCAGATGATGGTCAAAGGGTAGCTATAGCAGAATATCTTGCTCTACACCCTAGCCCTCTTAGGCTTTAATATATCTATTTTTGGTTTTGTGATTGTAACCTTGTATCCATAATAAATAATATTCTTATATTTTGAGTGTTGTGCTGACTAAATATATTTTGTTTTTCATAAGTTACTTAGCACTTTTATTGACTAAAATGATATTAATTTACCAATCGTAGGCTTTAAGTAGGCCAGTACTTAGTTTGAATCGTTTTGGGCCTTAATAGCCAACTAAATGATATTTAAGTGTTGTTACTTTGACTTTAATTATGTTTGAACATTCTCCCAGTCCAATATGCCTAAGCAATATCATTCCATTTACTTTACCTTTTAGGTCGTGTCATCACACTTCCTTAGGCCTAAGTGAGATGATAGCGAGAATGTACCTGGTTATTGGGTCGTCCACCCAGGCAGTTTTTTGTGACCAATAAATATTGGCGACCAACTAAAGTTGTCTTCATTGCCTATGGATCCCCAGTAGGGCTTTGGTTGTTGCTGGGGTAACTCACGAGGCCCCTTGTGTTAAAAATAAGGTCCTGAGGGTAATCCGAAGTTATTTGCATTTAACTTTCTAACCGTGTTAATTAATCATTCAAAATATACACAAAAGAGATATCATTGGAAAATATGCTAATTATTAAGATATAATAGAGATGAGTTAGGCAGCCAATGTGATCTTTTAGAATAGATGATCCAGTCCGACCTTTTATTCATTATAATTTGTCTTATTTAGTAACAAAAAATTTCAAAAAACTAAAAGTCTTGCTAAATAAAAAAGATAAAAAAGAAGATCTAAAAGTAGAACTTATTGAAATTGGCTACGTTACATGCTCTTGGTATCTCCCTACCCTCCAGTGTTTCCAAGTGATATGCTCCTTGGAGATCATGCCTGATCACTCTAAATGGTTCTTTTCAGTTTGGTCCCTGTTTGCCATATGATGGTTTTACGGCACTGCCGAGGACTTTTCGCAGGACATAATCTCCAATTAAAAACTTCCTCGGATGGACCATTTTGTTGTATTTCTTGGCTGGTTGCTGTTGGTAGGAGGCCAACTAAATCAAGGCTAGCTCTCATTGCTTGTCTGCTAGGTCAAGCTCAATGCGTAAGGCTTCATCATTGATGCCTTGGTCTACCAGTATGGTTCTCATAGTAGGGATGTCTACTTCCGGGGGGAAAACATCCTCCATACCATAAGCTAGGGCGAATGGTGTTTCCCCAGTGGTTTCCTAGGCACCGTGAGATAAGCGCATAGAACATGAGGGAGCTGATTAGGCGTAAATTCTACCGATTTATGAAACCAAAACCAAAAGAAAAAAAGAAAAGTCAAAAGGGCAAAAGAGTAATTTATAGCTGGAATTCGGATGAGGACCCAAAATGAAAGTTGAAGACCTCGAGTCTACAAGCACGCAGGAAGAAACGACGTCCAAATTTGAGTCCCGAAGAAAAAGTTATGAGCCTTGAAAGATGCAATATAATCATGAGAAATTGATGAGAAAATGAAGATAAATTGACCCAAGGACCCGGACTGAACCGGATTATATCATAAATGAATCGATTCGGCCCTCTTTAAGTCCACTGTACAAGATTGGTGAAGTGGACGATTCGGGTTCTATAAAAAATAAACCATTTCGGACCCTTAAACTCACTGTATAACCTTTGCGAAGAGGACCGATCTGATATAATAAAAAAATTAACTGATCCGGTATACACCGGACTGAACTGAAATATGAGGCCGGAGCTGTCCGGAGGATTAATATTGTAATTATTCAGTTTTCCAGCTAGAGTCTTACATGGCTAAAACTCTTGTAATTTCATAGGTTATTTATTCAAAACGACTCCCAAACTTAGGAGAGCTTCTTTTTACATAGTTTTAGAGAGAGAAAGTAGAGAAGAACCCTAGAAGATCACAAATTATAGTTGTTAATTCTCAATTACAATTTCTGCAGTAAAGTTGATTTATTTCTCTTCTCTATTGTTTGATATCAATAATTCTTGCATAATTAGTTTATTCCTAGTAGATATTACATATTTATTCTTCTTTATAAGTAAGTTCATAATAAGTTCAGTTGCATACAACGTTTAATTCTAGTTTTTGTTAATTGCACCATGCTAGGCTAGACTTTTAGGGGTTACGATGCATGAACCCAACCCGTTGTGGTTTGCATGTGTGTAAAATTAGCTCCCTGAATTAAGTAAATGATCGAATCGTGTTGTGTGGTGATCACAATCGTTGTAGGATTTTTGATCTCGTTTGCCCTAGGTTATCGGGATACTTAAGAATACGACGTGCTTCTTACTTTTGATTATGTATGGTGCGGGCTAGTACCCTCATATATATAATGCTTGAGATTAATAAATACTGGATTTAATCAATTAATTAATTCATAACTAGTTTTATAGCCAGTAAACGTACTAGGGTCGGGGGATTTCATTCTAACCAATTTTTCCCATTCATACTTAGTAAATCATAATTAGCTTACTCTTGGATGTTTAATTTCATAATTAGTTTAATTAACTTGCATTTAGTTGATAGAAATTTTCCCACTTTGATCATATTTTTTATTTCTTTTTAGAGTAAGGTTAGGATTGACCATCTTACCGTTTGTCATCACGAGTATTTGTCCTATTTCCCTGTGGATTCGACCCCGGCTTACTGGGTTTATTACTTACATGACAGGCTTGCACTTGAGCCTATATAAGCACGCACTTTAGACATATTTTAAGTTGCGTCAAGTTTTTGGCGCTATTGTCGGGGACTTAGGTAGACTGTAAGTTAGATAGAGTTAATCTAAAAACTTTGATCGAAAATTCATTAAAATCCAAAAATATTTAGAAAATAAATAATTCCAAAAAGATACAACATTCCTCATAGTCCTTTCATGCAAAATCCTCAACAAACTCCTCATTCAACTCCAAATTGCATTTACGAGAATGTATTAGTTTTGTACGATCCTGATAGCCCACATACTCCTAACGTACCTTAGTTTTGGTTTCCATAGCCTACACCGACAAAATCCATAGCAAGTCACACTTCGAGTGATCCTAAAGTCACTCATTAGGTTGTATGTATGATCAAGTTAGTCATGGTATGGGTGAGGGATAGGCAGGGTATCGCCCTTTGAGAGAATTCTTATGTCCCGAGCGATCACTCACTCCGGGATGCATTCTACTCCCGTACAATGAGGGAAATTTCACTTTAGGAATGGGATGATCCAAATACTTTCCACCTATCATTGAATGGAGTCGGAGAAACCATATCTCAATGTTCGTGAGTTTGAGGAGGCATGCGAGACCTATAGCCATCAAACGTGCACGAAAGATGGAATCCGCCTTAAGCTTTTTTCCTTCTCTCTAAAGGATAAAGCTAAGACCTGGTTATGGTCTTCATCTCCAAACTTGATTGTGTTGTGGAATGAGTTGCAATCCAAATTTCTCAAAAAGTTCTTCCCTCCACATCGAATGAACAACATTAAGGCTCAGATTCAAATTGTTCGACAACTAGAAAATGAGCCATTCGATCGATGTCATGAGTGTTTTAACGGGTTAGTCACTTCCTGCCCTCACCATGGTCTTGATAAACAACAAATTATCTCTTTCTTTCATAATGGGATTAATATTAACTCCAAGTAACTCATTGAAACTGTGTGATGGACCATTTTTCGAGCTAGATGCTAATAATGTTGAGATCCACCTTAAGTATGTCGTCGAGACTATTCAAGAGTTGGACACATCTGATCCTAATACCCAAAATCGGCCTCGACAAGCATCCATCACTCCTTCCGTGTCCAGTCTATACCACATAGACAAAGATACTTTGTTATACGGTTGACTTGAACAATTTGAGAGGAGCATGAGAGAAATACTTGAAGTCCGGGTAAGAGAAGAAATCAGCTCCGTCCATACCTCCATAGAAAATGTGTGTGCTATTTGTGAGGCGGGACGTTCAACAGAGGAATGCCCGATGATACCCGCCTACAAAGTTATGCTTCAGGAGAAAGTGAGTGGAGTAGAAGGATTTAAGGGTAATTTCGGTACCCCACACGGTAATTTTTACAACCCTTCATGGAAAAACCATCTTGGTTTTAGCTACGAGCAACAATATGCTGCATTGAATCCTAATTCATACGTTGCCCCTCCTCCACCCCCACACTTTTAACAAGCACCAAATATGCAAGCACAACCTCCCGGACCGTATATCACTTATCCGCGGAGAATTCTCGAGGATACGATACATCAATTCATCAATGCCCAAAATGCAACCAATATTAAGTATGATCGCATGTTCACCGACATAAATGTGAATATCTCTAAGTTTCAATCACCATTGAGTATCCAAGAGAAGAGTAAGTTTCTGTAAGGTCAAACTAGTGTTATCTCTACATCCATAGAGAATCAAGAGCAATGTGAAGCCATAACCACTCTACGTAGTGGGAGAGTTGTTGATTTATCACCTCCCCCACACGACACACCTAAGGATAATAAGGTTTCACCCCGCACGAAAGAGGTCTAAGATGCCCCCTTCAAGGAGACTAAAATGATGACACTAGTGAGCCTAAAGTCATAGTGAATCCACCCTCCACCGCGCCATTTCCTCAACGGTTGGTTCCTCCCCAAAAAGGAAACCCCCGTGATGATGTGCTAGATGTATTTAAGCAAGTCAAGTTGAATTTACCTTTCCTCGATGCCATAAAGCAAATTCCCACCTACGCTAAAGTTCTTAAGGAATTATTGACGGGGAAAAGAAGGCTAAAGGTAAAGAAGAACATGACATGAGCTCCGTTTTACTCAATGATCTCCCACCAAAGTTCAAAGATCCGGGTGCACCTACCATTTCTAGCATCGTAGGAGAGAACCAAATTGAAAAGGCTTTACTAGATTTAGGGGCTAGTGTAAACATTATCCCTTATTCCATTTATAAGAAACTTGATTTAGGAGACCTTAAGCCCACAAAGATCACTCTCCAACTTGCGGATCGTACCGTGAAGATACCAAGAGGTATTGTAGAGGACGTGATAGTCTAAGTTGACACTTTCTACTTTTTGATAGATTTTGTCATTTGGGACACGGAGTTCTCCTTTACCTCAAGTAACCACGTTCCCATTATCCTTGAGCGCCCATTCTTATCCACGACTAAGACTCGAAATGGGCAAATGCAACTCACTTTCGGGAACATGACCTTAGAGATAAACATCTTTAATATCTCCCAATATGTGGGTGATGAGAACGATTTTCACGCAATGGATCTTATTGAGGAGATCGTAGAGGAGCACATAGAGGAAAATTTTAGTGAAGATTCCTTAGGAGTGTACCTTATATCAAGTAGTGAGAGTGGGGGGGATGTACACCGACTTCGAGAGGGAGATAGAGGATTTAAGAGAGATATTAGACGAGAGAGCGTCAGATGAGGACGTGAGAGATGTAAGCTGGGTTTCTGGATTCGAGGAACTACCACTGAGGGAGTCGCGCACGGTTCCCTCTGACGGAATAGTTCTTGGTCACATTGTATGGTCCAAGGTAATTGAAGTAGATAGGGCTAAAATAGATGTCATATCTGAGTTACCCCCACCGAAATCACTAAAAGATATGTGTTCTTTCTTGGGCCACACAGGATTTTATAGAAGGTTTATTAAGGACTTTAGCGCCATCTCTAGACCCTTGAGTAACCATCTTATGAAGGACACCCCATTTGAGTGGAATGAAGCATGCCAATGTGCTTTTGATAAATTAAAAAGCATGCTTATTTCTCTCCCATAATGTAAGCTCCGGATTCGTCTTTACCATTCGAGCTTATGTGTGATGCGAGTGATTTCACGATAGGGGCTATTTTGGGACAAACGGAAGACAAGAAAGCTCATGTCATCTACTACGCTAGTCGGACTTTAACCGGACGCAACTCAATTACTCCACCATGGATAAATAAATGCTAGCGATAGTGTTTTCCCTAGACAAATTTCACTCGTAGCTCATTGGTTCTCCCATCACATGCTTCACCGACCACGTTGCGCTGGAATATCTCCTTGATAAGAAAGATATGAAGCCGCACCTCATAAGGTGGATCCTACTCCTACAAGAGTTTAATCTCTCTATTAAAGACATGAAAGGAGTAGAAAATGTCGTTGTCGATCATTTGTCCCAGCTTTCGTCCGACCTGCCTAGTGATCCCTTACCCATAGACGAATACTTTCCGGATGAGTAGTTATTTGCTACCTCTTTTCTCCCCTAGTTTATGAACATAGTTAACTATCTTGACACGAGAGCCGTCCCTCTTGATTGGACACCACAAAAGAAGAAGGGGTTTATTACTTGGTCATACATGTTTTTCTATGATGATCCATTCCTATTTAAATATTATGAGGACCAAATCATCCGATGATGTGTATCGAATGATGAGATACCAAAAGTCATCCAATTCTGTCATTCGAAAGCTTGTGGAGGTCATTTTTCGAGAGAAAGACGGTCGCTAAAACTCTTTAAAGCGGCCTCTATTGGCCCACAATCTTTCGAGATGTTAGAAATTATTGCAAATCTTACGATAGGTGTTAACAGATGGGAGCTATTACTCGATGAGACATGATGCCACTAACCCCCATACTTATTATTGGGATTTTTTACTGTTGGGGTATTGACGTCATGGGCCCTTTTCCCCCGTCCTTTGGGTTCCTATACATCTTCGTTGCGGTAGACTACATTTCTAAATGGGTGGAAGATATAGCTACCAAAATGAATGACAATAAAGTGGTGATAAATTTCTTGTAAGAACACATACTCTCTCGCTTCGGTGCACCGAAGGCGATAATTAGTGATAACTACATGCATTTTTGCAATAAGCCGTTTGAGAAGATTATGAGAAAGTATGGGGTCATCCACAGGGTTGGAACGACTTATCACCCATAAACAAATGGGCAAGACGAGTTGGCGAATCGTAAAATCAAGAACATCCTTGAGAAAACCGTCGATCCTAACCGGAAAGATTGGTCCCTGCGATAGAATGATTCGTTATGGGCTTATCGAACCGCATATAAGAACCCCCTCGAGATGTCCCCTTTTCTCTTTGTGTATGGCAAGCCTTTCCATCTCCCCATCGAGATAGAAAACAAGGATTTTTGGGCTATTAATAGGTTGAACTACAACTTGGATAAAGCCGGTGAAGCTCATAAGCTTCAATTGAATGAGTTGGAAGAGATACGCAATGATGTGTACGAGAACGCTAAGATATCCAAAGAACATATGAAACTTGCACATGATAAGATTATCCGATGCAAAGAGTTTCATTCCGAGCAAAAAGTGCCTCTCTACAACTGTAGGCTTCATTTGTTTATGGGTAAATTGTGGTCTAGATGGACTGGCCCATTCGTCGTGAAGAAGGCATTCCCCCGTGGAGCTGTGGAACTGGAAGATCCAAAAGGGGGAGAAACATTCAAAGTTAATGGGCAACGCCTAAATCCATATTTAGAGGTGTGTGTGGATGAAGTTGACACCATTTGGTTGTCGGACCCTGTTTACGGGGTTGAGTGAGCTATAACAGAGAGGTCGTCGCACCCCCGACGCGTATGGGGTGAATTCTTGTGTCTAGTAGCGGTGAGTCAGTTAAGGTAGTTAGAGTCCGTATGTTAAGTCATGAGAGGTTGGGATAGGAACACCATCACACATTTCGAGAAAGCGTATAGGGTTCAGAGTAAGCGCTGGGAGGTTTTAGGTCAGTCTTGTGTAAGAATAATGGTAGGAACATACAAGGTTTAAGAGAGAAGAGCATTCAAAGTTAGGTGGAAAAATTAGCCTTTCTGGGAACCGAACCGGTCCAGTCGTAGAGACCCGGATCGATTCATTTTTGAGAAATTTGAAATAAAAAAAACTCGGTACAGTTCGGTCCTAGGAACCTGAATCGGGTCAACTTTTGCAACTTCTTATCTTCCCTAAGTTCACCCCCTTTTTACCCTCTTCCACCACACTCTCTCATCACTCTATTACTCTCTCCTCCTCACTATCCCATACACCCAATTTCCTTCAGTCAACATGTCCAACCAAACCCTTCCCCAAAAATATGACTCCGTTGAGATTCTCAATGATGGCGGCGACGCACACCGCTCCCTTCAAGAATGAGTATGGTGTGAGCGCTTCTTCAGCCCATCTCGTAAAATGCACATGGAACGCAAAGTTATGTGGCCCGAGATGCCAAATTTCATCACTAATCTCTTCATGGCTAAGGGTTGGTGTCGTTTCCTCAATGAGCCACACGGAGCAGTGTGGGTAACCCAAGTGTAACACCCCGCCCTCCCGGGGAGAGCGAACGGAGCGCTAATGCGATAAAATAAATCCAAATCCACAAGTGACAAGGTATTGAGCATCTAAATAAACCCACAATAATATAAATCCACTAATCTCAATCTCTTCAATTACAACAAGTCTCTCGAATTAAAATTGCAACTATATAACTTGAATAAAAATACAAATCTCCAAAGCTCTATACATCAAAATAATACAGATCTTTCCCAAACAATCCTCGCAAAAATCAATCTCCATAGCACCCCAAAATCCGCGCTAACCTGCCACTAAAAGAAAATATGGGGAAGTACACAATACGACAGGAAAGATGCTCAACAAATAAATTAGCGATGAATAATGCGTAACAACACGAGTATGAATATTCAAATCAAAATGCGAATCTCAAAGCATTTATCAATATAATTTCTCAATAACACATCAATGGGTAACCAGGCCTCACCCCATTCGCATATGCTTTATCAAGCCATAGCCGGGAATAGGTATTTTGGCGGGTACTCAACATCCGTGCCATATTAAAATCTCATGACAACTTGCTCATCAACAATATAATGATACCACATGAATCAAAATAATTTCAACAATTATTTTCCAGATTTCAATGAATTTATCAATTCAAATATGAGTTCAATTAAACAAGAATTCAAAGAGAATGACACTCGCGAGATTTAAGGAGCATATTGTGTAAAATCCCATACCTCAAACCATGATGAGAAACCAACCATCACATCCTCAAGATCAACACAAAAGATCCTCCAAGAACCTCCAACAAAATATCCCCAAGAACACCTCTAATCTAAGGTTGGAACTCATAAATCTTAAGGGCCAATGTGTATATAAAAAGAAGAGGAATATAAAATATATTTTCTGCCAAAATTTATGCCATAAGTAGGTTAAAAGGGTTGCTCACGACTTCCTTTTATAATGTATAAAAATGAAGAGTTGGAATCCAAAAGACTCCTTTAAATAAGGCAAAGAAATGAAGAGTTGGAAGTCAAAACAACTCCAAGAGTTAAAAACATTTAAAAATTATTTTAAAATCCGTTTTAACTCCGTGTTCAAAACCGTTTGAAATTATCGCCTTTAAAAATAATAACCAACATATTTGACCAATAAAAATAATTTTATCAAAAACTTTATTTTCCTCCATTTTCCTAAATTATTTAAAATAGCCCAAAAATTACGCGGGTTATTACACCAAGTACGAGCTTTTTAAGGCTCCCTCGTCCACACTGCTCATAACATCTCTGAGGCTTTTATAGGCGGCATTCGCATCCCATTCTCCTTGGACATTCTCATCCTGAAATTAGCAACACAAAACGTTCCAAGCCCTTTCCCATACACATATCCCAAGCACCTAGCTCCCCTTAATAAGGACATATGCATGTCCCGCATTGCACCCAACACACCATGGGCTATCGAGAAATTCCCGATCGACCGGTTATGAGACAAAGCATGCCTCACCTTTCAAATTGTATGCGTGAATATACTCCAAACCTCCAATGATTCGATTGTGCGCCCGCATCAAACAACCCTTGTTTATCACCTCTTTTACCCTAACACCCCGATCCACCTAACCCAAACCATTTATAAAGATATATTTTATGCGGTTGTGGACCAAAAGGGTAAAACCCCTTCCCCTTATTCCCGCCTCATCACTTTTATCCTAGCGGACACCGGCATTGAGCCTCCCATCGATTTCCTCACCTTCCCAACCCTCTTGGGTAAGGCACACGTATAAAAAGTCAGAAGCAACGTGATATTCTACGGCCACAATGGCAACTCAGGATGATTTGGACGATGATGAGAGCGACGAGGAGGGGGGGGGAGTAAGCGGACATTGTGATGGGCGAGGGCGAGGGCGAGGGCGAGGGCGAGGGCAATGAGGATGCTGATTCAGACTATATGCCGAGAGGAGAAGATATCATCGCCCGAATTGTCTCTCTCGAGGCGCGTTTTGAGCGGTTTATGACTGAGTACCGTGAAGACCGTCGTGCATATCAATGCGACAATAGTATGATGGTGCGTCTTCAGACTGAGATGTATCGTCTACGCCACCACCTACACATTTTTATGATCCTAACGTACCCGGTAGCTCCCACCCACCACCCCAATGAAGCCCTTGTATGGTGTTTTATATGTTGGTTGTTTGTGTTTATTTTCGAATTGGTTTGTAATTGCTGGTTGTTTTTATCCCTATCATTTGTAACACATGTTTGCTGTTATATAAAAATCTGCATTTTCACTATTTGTTTGTTTTATTTCTTCGCATTTTTAATTCCATCTTAGTTGGATTTTCGTCCGTTTTTCTTGAGGACAATGCAAAAGTGTAAGTTGGGGGGGGGGGAGGGGGGGATGACAAGTGCGTATTTTTAAAACTTCACAAATTTTTAAAATGCCCAAAAAATTAGAAAATTTCAAAATTTTCCAAAAAATAGAAAATTTTTGAAAAAGCCAGAAATATTTTTCTTCAAAATAAATGAAAATTGGAATTTAAAAGCTTAAAAAGTGTCACAATTTTTTTGTCTCAAATTGTAGAAATTCAAATGCACAAAGCTGTAATTGATCAAAGATGGAAATTGAGCAAAAATTGACGACTTAATGAATAAGTGTGGAGATTAACCAACCCGGTGAGAATTCGAGCCTATCATGTTTTGCGAGTTTTTAAATCAATCCGAGTTAATAGTTAACTCAAAGTTCATTTCATCGTTTTAAAAAATTCATTGAGGATCTCAATACCTTTACTTTGAACGATTACGGGAAATGTGTGCGACGTTGTCTCGAAAATCGTCCTAAATATATCTCTAAACTTAAATTAATCTCCAGACGCATATGGTAAAGCGTTTAGAAATCTGGACAATGAAGTAGGACCTTGTTTGACACCCAAAAATATTGACCAGAAAAAGTAATGAAAATTTCATCCCTTTTGCAACCCCAATTGAGTCTAATAAATGTTTTACTTTCATTTGATAACCCGAAAACCCCAATTGACCCGGAATTGTGAAAAGTGAAAAGTCATAAATAAAAATCCAAAAAATGCATAAAAGGGGCAAGAAAAATAGAGTAATGGTCAACAAAAATAGCAAAAAATAGAAAAAAAATGAGCAAGGGCTCGAAAAATCACTAACAGACATCATAAGGACATTTTTCAATTCCAAACTTTTCGACCATTCCCATTTTACCCAAATACTCCTTAAACCCAAGAAAGTCCTAACCGAGTCTGAATTGCGAAATTGAGTACCGCATGGATAGTTAAAACATAAAAAGATAATAAGGGAGATTAAAATAGTGTGATTAAGAGATGGTTTTTCTTGTTTCCCAATAACCGTAATCCGATGAAGAGTTCTTTTCACCTTAAATATTTCGTCTTTCAATTTTGTGTGCATGAACTTTTATTCCAATGCATTCACTCCTTATATCACGCATACCGAGCAAAATAGCCACATTTTGAGTGATTCGCTTATAAGTGTATCTGTGAGATTTTGAAATCAAAACGAATTTTCGGAAAGTAACGTAATGATCAATTGGTGGAAATTTGAGGTTTGATTTTCGACTTTGCACACACACTATGATTTGAGACTTGTGAATATGATTTTAAGGTGACTATTTTTCTGGGGAGTTTAAATTGTCCAATTTTTAGATATTTTGATTTTTCTTGAGTCAAAAATGAATTTTGTCGGTATATTCATTGCAAACCCTCATGAGACACAACTCGTCCTACTAGGGTAACCTAAGGATTTAAAGGCTTGTTGCATATGCTAAATGCAATCGTTTTCCCACGAAAGAGGAATTTTATCCTTAGTTAGAATTTGACCATTCGTTTCATTCTTTTCTATTGCTCGGGACGATCAAAGTTCTAAGTTAGGCGAGTTTTATTAGGCATAAATTCTCCCGATTTATCCCTTTAATTTAGGGGCTTTATCACCTCAGGTGATATAAAATGCGTTGATTTATCTCATATATGTGATACTAACATCTTCTAACAGATACCTCGAGTTTTGTGTATTTTTCATAAATTTTGCAGGTATTTAATGCATGAGAGAAAGAAAGAAACCGGAAGAAAAAAAAGAAGAAAAGTCCAAAGGGCAAAAGAGTAATTTTCAATTGGAATCCGGACGAGGACCCAAAATGAAAGTTGAAGTCCTCGAGTTTATAAGCACGTTGGAAGAAACGTCGGGCAGATCCGAGTCCCGGAGCAAAATTTATGAGCCTTGAAAGATGCGAGATAATCATGAGAAACTGATGAGAAATTGACCCAAGGACCCAGACCGATCCAGATTATATCATAAATAAATTGATCCGGCCCCCTTGAAGTCCACTATATAATATTGGTGAAGCAGAACGATCTAGGTTCCATAAAAAACAAACCGCTTCGGACCCTTAAACTCAGTGTATAACCTCTGTGAGGCGGACCGATCCGATATAACAAAGAAATGAACCGATCCGGTATACACTGGATTGAATCGAAATATCAGGCCGGACCGATCTGGAGGTTTAGAGTCTTGCATGGCTACAACTCTTGTAATTTTGTAGATTATTTATTAAAAACGACTCCTAAACATAGGAGAGCTTCTTTTTACATAGTTTTAAAGAGAGAAAGTAGAGAAGAACCTTAGAAACTCATAAATTACAGTTATTAATTCTCAATTATAATTTATGTAGTAAAGTTGATTTCTTTCTCTTCGTTATTGTTTGACTTCAATAATTCTTGGATAATTAGTTTATTCCCAGTAGGTATTACATCTTTATTCTTCTTAAGAAGTAAGTTCATCATGAGTTCAGTTGCTTGCATCGTAGAAACCCTAGTTTTTGTTAATTGCACCATGCTAGGTTAGAATTTTTAGGGGTTGGGGATGCATGAACCCAACCCAATGTGGTTTTCATGTGTGTAAAATTAGTTCCCTGAATTAAGTAAAGGATTGAATCGTGTTGTATGGTAATCATAACCGTTGTAGGACTTTTGATCTCGTTTGTCCTAAGTAACCGGGATGCTTAAGAGTGCGACGTGCGTGTAGCTATTATAATATCGCTTTATTCTTACTTTTGATTATGTATGGTGAGGACTAGTACCCTCATATATATAATGCTTGAGATCAATAAAGACTGGATTTAATCAATTATTTAATTCATAACTAGTTTTATAGCCAGTAAACATACTAGGGTCGGGGGATTGCATTCTAAGCTATTTTTCCCATTCATACTTAGTAAATAATAATTAGCTTACTCTTGCATGTTTAATTTCATAATTAGTTTAATTAACTTGCATTTAGTTGATTGAAATTTTCCAACTTTTATCATCATTTTCGTTTCTTTTTAGAGTCAGGTTAGGATTGACCATCTTACCGTTCGTCCTCGCGAGTAATTGCCATATTTTCCCGTGGATTTGACCCTTTCTTATCGAGTTTATTACTTACGCGACAGGCTTTCACTTGAGCCTATATAAGCACACACTTTAGACACATTTTAAGTCGCGTCAGGAGCTCATCCATCCAAGCTCCCTTAGATTTTTCCAATTTCTTGTTCATCCCATCTATCATGGTTTTATTGGAAGCCTTTTCTTGCCCATTGCATTGGGGATACGCCACAGAACTGAAGTGATGCTTAATGTCGTGCTCGTCGTAAAAGGCTTGGAAGAAACCACTTTTGAATCACGTGCCAATGTCGGTGATGATGGTTCTTAGTATCCCAAAGCAAGTGATGACGTTTTCCCATATGAATCTAGTTATTTCAGAGTCTCGAATATTCACCAAAGGTTCTGCCTCAACCCACTTGGAGAAATAATTAGTTGCGAACAAAAGATACTTACAATTTGTAGATGTAGTAGGTAGTGGTCCCACGATATCCAACCCCCATTGAGTGTAGGGCCATAAGCTAGTAAGGTATTTTAGGTCATTGGTGGGCTGGTGAACCATTGGTGAATGCTTATAGCACTTTTCACATTTGCGAACATATGTCCCTGCGTATTTCTACATGTGAGGCCACGAATATCCTTCTTTGATCGCACTAAAGTCTAATGATCTTACGCTTACGTGATTACCACATTTGCCTTTATGAAGTTCACTAAGTACTTGCTCAGTATTTTATTGGTGGATGCATTAGAGGTAGGGGCATGTAAATGACTTCTTATAAAGTTTACCCTCAGGGCTAAGGTAGAAATGAGAAGCCTTGACTTTGATTTGGTGGGCTGATCTTTATTCATCTGGTAGTATGTCGCTCTGTAGATAATTGATGAGGGGATCCATCCAACTTGGAGCCCTATCTATGAGGAGGACTTTCTCGGCTACGACTGTATGACCAATACTAAGTTGTGCTAGGAACTCAATATGTATTGTCATTTTCATGTCAGAGTCAATTATTGAGCTTAGTGCTTCCAAGGCATTATCATGACTATTCTATCCTCACGGGAACTACTGAATCTCCACCTGTTCGAAGTCTCTCATGAGTCCTCTGACTGCGTCGAGGTAGGTCGCCATTCAATCATCTTTGGCGTTGAAATCCATATTTACCTGTTTGGAGACCAGATTGGAGTCACCAAATACATTGAGGCATCTTGCCCCTAGTAGTTTGGCATTTCGCAAGCCGACAATCAGGGTTTCATACTCAGCTTTGTTATTGGAGGCTTCAAATCTCAGTCTAATTCCTTGTTCGATAATTATGTTTTGGGGGGTAACAAGAATAATTCCCACTCATGCCCCCTTGGAATTTGAGGCTCCATCAACATACAGTGTTTAATCTTTAGATATCGTATCACAAGTGATCTAGTCTGATGACCGATCTCTTATAAATTCAGCAATAAAATCTGCTAGGATCTACCCCTTGATCGTCGTTCTGGGCTGAAAATGGATGCTAAATTTGCCAAGCTCGATCGACCGCTTCGAAAGATGCCCCAAAAGATCAGCTTTTCATAGAACGACCATAAGTGGGTAAAAGGTGATTACTATTATGGAATGAGATTCAAAGAAGTGCTTTAAATTTCTTAAAATGATCACTAGGGCATAAGCGAGCTTTTCTATAGGCAAGTACCTTTGTTCAGCATCTAGTAGTGTCTTGCTGGCGTAGTAAACCAGATGCTATTCTCCCTTATTTTTATAAACTAAGGCAGAGCTTACAGCATGGTCTGATACTGCTAGGTAAAGGTACGGTTGTTCTCCATCATCTGGAATTACCAACAGTGGGGGCTACTAAGGTATTACTTCACCTCTTCCAAAGTTTGCGAGCATTTTTCATTCCATAATAGGCCTTTGCATTTCTTCAATAGCTAGAATAATGGTATGCATTGCTCTGAGGACTTAGAGATGAAGCAATTAAGTGCAACGATCATTCCAGCGAGCTTCTGAACATCTCTCAGTGTTTGAGGAAGTTGGTGTAATACCCCGTATTTTTGGCAATATTTATTTTTGGGATTAATTAATTAAATGAGAATTAATTGGAAATTAATCCGGATAAAATACTAGCGAGTTGTGAGTTGGTATTTGACTATATTGAGTATATATGATGATATATGAATATTGAATTATGAAATTTGTCGTGAGATTGATATACGGCAATTTGGTCATTTTATTGGGACGCGTGTGACAGTCGCGTCAAGATATAATTATTTTATTTATAAAAGTGAATTTAAATTCTATTAACCGTATGGTCGTTTTGAGCATGCCAACGCGTCCAAAAGGGTCGAGATAGTCAGAAAACACTAGCCGGGGGTTTAGTTTGGGTCCCGGGGTATTTTTAGGCCATACCGGCAATATAAAGGGCATTTTGGTAATTTTGTATTTTTGGGAATTAATAATGACGAAAATTAGGAGTCTTTATCTGATTGGGAATAGACCCACTAAACCCACTAACAAACCCTTAATGACCCAATAAGCTACGGAGGTTATCTGATTAGGTTTCCAAAACTTTCCCAAAGAAAACCCTAGCCACCTTTGGAGAAGAAGACTTGTAGAGAGAGAGAGAGAGAGAACGAATTCTGCAGAAAAGCTTCATCAAACCAACACCAAATTCAGAGACACTAGAGGCAAGTGATTTAATTTGATTTAATTCAGAGAATGTTTCTTCCATGTTAGATAAATTGACAGATTTACATTTATTCTTGGAAGTTAAATAAAAACCCATGTTAATTGAACTTAGGACTTGAATTTTGAGGACAAATTGCATGTAAAATAGTATGGAGATGATTATTCTGATGTTAAAATATGTTGGATGTAACAAAAACGAATCTAGAATGGACTTATTGAGGATTTAAAATTCTAGGGTTTATGTTCTTGAAAATTTGGGGAAAAGGGTAGAGATTTGATGAATTAATGATGTTTAGGATGTGTAAATTCCTTAAAAGATGTTAGTATATGATTCTAGTACGCTTTAGGATGATTAGAGACCATAAAACATTGTTGGGACGAATTTTGGTTGAGTTTAGAAGTGTAGAAATTGGTGAAAAACGAATATAGAATTTCTGGGCTTGAATCTGGTCCCTCGTTAGAAGACCTACCCAGGTCATTCGAACGAGCTCGTTCGAACGAGCTTCTAACGAGTTGACAGTTTGGGGTTCTAACGAGAGGGATGTTCATTCGATAATCTCGTTCGAACGAGATCTCGTTAGATAGCCCAGTTCGTTCGAACGAACTCTCGTTCGAACAACCTCGTTCGAACGAGACTTCTAACGAGCTGGCAGTTTAGGCCTTTCTGGCCTGTTTTGATTTTGGGAGTCCCGTAAACTTGTTCGAGGATAGAGATAACATTCCTTTGATGGTGTATTAGTATACTTGGGACATTTGGGATATAATGAGGAGTAAATTATATAAGTGTGAATCAAATCAAATAGACATTTGAGTTGAGACGTGAGTGCCTACTACGACGTGAGAATAAATTATGGCGCGTATAAATATGGACCGGGATTATATAAGTTGTATATATATTAAGTTGGTACGAGAATGCGATAAGTACTATAATTAAACTACGGGTATTACTAAGATGCGTGTTTACTTAGTATTGGTATATGATTTGTGTGTATGACATACCTACCATACTTGCTATCACGGGAGGTTTGCGTTCGCTTAAGGCCCTCTAATCCTTGTGTTGCCCGGATTTAGACTGGTTACCTCGATGAACATAGGTCAGAGAAAGACTTATTGGAATGTTAATAAGTCCGCTGATCGTGGGAGCGTAGGTATGTGCGTGACCCATGTGATGTGACTGTGTTCGCCTCCACTATTTGTGATTTGTGTTATCTGAACGATTCCTGAGAGATTCGGAATATGTGAGTCCTTATGTACGTGATGTACCGGGATGGATAGCAGAGTATGTGTGCACCGCAGCTTAGTCTCGGGGTGCTTATATTGTATATTTATGTTGTGGAAAATATACACTTAATAAACTAAGAACTTTCATATGGTATTGTGTGTAACTATGGAATAAAATAAAAGGGATGATCTATAATGAGTTGTATTACTTTTTATGAGGACCTGAAATTTATGTTAAGCCCCTATTTAATTGAGATCGTTATAATGTTAATGGGAACCGAGTAATAAGGGTAGAACCTATGACAGTCTAGCTAGATATGATGTCACTTAGCGAGTGGTTAGATGGGTACTGGAGTGCACAGTTAGACGAGAGGTGAGAATTCCATGTGAGTGCACGTCCTAACATGTACTTTGCATTTAATGTTTTAAATGTTTTTAAAGCACTTGCAGGTTTTTAAAATATCTCCACATTCGGGCTCTGACCCGTTTGCTTTCAAATCTATTTTTCTTGTAAAACCATTTTAGGTGCCCAACCACAAGGACACCATGCATAGGATACTCATTCAGGTGACGAGCTGTAGTTGTTTGTGGAAGCTACAGGGATTTGCTTTTAGATGCTTCTACCATTTGGATTCCTGATACAGTATTTATTAGTTGTAGGGCATGTTGCCCCTTTCTATTAGAGACATCCTTCCATTTCAATTTTTCAGACTTTGTCATGTATTGATTCTGTATTCAGTTTAGTTATTTCAGTTTGTGGTTTTGTAGTGAGGAGTTTTCCTCCAGACTTTATTTACATTATGTGATGGTTATTCTATTTACTTCGGTTTGGTGAATGGTGTTATTATTCTTCATTACACTTGTTGCATGTTAATCAGACTTTAATTAAAATTTGGCAACTTACTTTTTAAATACTAGGTGGTTAGTAATAATAAAAATGTTTTCGACAGTGATGCTATTAGCTGAGCCAACTTGGCATTTTGAATTAATTTAATAAAGGAGTAGCTACCCGGTATTTAATTAGTCGGAGTGTCACAGGTGGTATGAGAGCATCAGGTTCTAGTGTCCTTTAGGATCTGTACGGCTATTATGTTTTCGCTAAGTTTCTTTGATATAAAGCCCTATATTTTAGGGCTGTTGTACTCTTTTTGTGTATGCTTAGTTCTTCAGCTATTTTAAGTTTATAAACCGTGAACTTATAAACTTTATTCTTATTTCAGATGCCTCCACGACGTGCACGACGAGTTCCCAGGGATGCAACGCCCGAACCCCAGCCCGCTCCAGTTCAGGGCATGATGAACGCCACTGAGGTTGCAGCTATTGTAGCCCAAGCGGTAAATGCTGCAATTTCCGTAGTCCAGCAGGCAACACCTCAAGCGTCGGTTGCCGCGCCAGTACAGGAAAATGCATTCCCGTCTGCTTTGGAACGTGTACATGACGCTTTTCAGAAAGCGCATCCGCCAGAGTTTGCAGGTAGCTCAGATGTGGTAGTCTCGAGCCAGTGGAGGAAGGATATACAGAGGCACTTGAGGATGTATGAGTGCACGGAAGTTCAGAAGCAGGTTCTAGCTACTTTCAAGCTAGTTGGATCTGCACTACAGTGGTGGGAGTCTATTACCACCGTGGAGGAGAGGGATACTCTCACTATTCAGGACTTTTGGGTGCGGTTCGATCGCAAGTACTTTCCGTCGGCTGTTCACACGAAAATGAGGAGTAAATTGATGAATCTGAAGCAGGAGGGTAAGACCGTGGCCGAGTATGAGATCGAGTTCACGAATCTGTTGAATATCGTTCCGGATGAGATACCGACAGAAAAGAAGAAGATTGAGAAATTCACCGACGGGTTGACATGGAGGATCCTTCAGCATCTGCTAGGGAACCTTTTGTTGGCCACGTATTCTGATGTGGTTAACGCTGCTTTGTTACATTGCCAGGATCACCGCTTTCATATGGCTGAGGGCAAGAGGTCGGGAGAGTCTAGCCATCAGGGCAGGACTGGAGGACATGGTGCCGGTGGGGCACAATCTGTTCAGGGGCAGAGACAGGGTGAGCAGGGTTCTCAGCAGGGGGATCAAAAGAGGTTCAGATCAGGTAATTACAGGCACAGACAGGGAGGTTTCCGTCAGGGCCATCAGGGTCCAAACGGCCATCAGGGCCAACAGGGGCAGAATGGGCAGCAATTTCAACAGGGCCAGTAGGGCTAAGGGAGGAACGGTAACGGCCACCAAGGCCGGGGACCGCAGGGGCAGAGAGGAGGGAACTTCCCAGGGAAGTGTTTTGTTTGTGGCAAGACTGGCCATAAACGACAGGATTGTCCTGATAGGGGCAGGGCCCCACAGCAGCAGCAGGGTGCTCGCCAGGAGCCGCAGAGGCCTATGTTTCCCGCCGCTCTCCCCGCACCGCCACAGATGGCAGCATTTCCACCCATTCCAGCAGTCCCAGTTCATCAGGGGCAGCTACAGTATGGACGTGTCTACAACGTCCACCAGGCAGCAGTTCCACAGGCACCGCCCGCGATTGAGGGTACGTTTCCTATTCATGACACTATGGGTCGGGTATTATTTGATACGGGGGCTACACATTGTTTTATAGCTACACATTTCACGAAAGCCTTAGGATTGTTAGCTACGGTAGAGAGCACAGTGACGTGTGTCGACTCACCATTGGGGAGTGGGTCACTTATATTCTTTATTTACCGGGGAGTGGGGGTAGAGATTGGTAGTCTAGTATTACCTGCAGATATGTTGGTATTAGATATGAATGTTCACGATGTGATTATCGGTATGGATTGGCTCGCTGATTATAGAGCCATGATTGATTGCTTCGGTGAGAGCATTGTTTTTGCCATTCCGGGGCAAGAGATGTTTGTAGTGGCGATGCCTCGCCCAGAGGGAGGCTCGACCGCTCATTTGTATTACCTAGAGGAGGATACCTCTAAGGAGGTTGTGATTCCTTTAGACTCTATCCCAGTTGTCAGGGAGTATTCGGATGTGTTTCAGGAGATACCAGGCCTACCCCCCAGTCGAGAGATAGACTTTGTTATAGACCTATTGCCAGATACGAGGCCTATAGCACGTGCACCGTACCGTATGGCTCCAGCTGAGATGAGGGAGTTACGGGATCAAATTGAACAATTATTGGGTCAGGGGTTTATACGGAGGAGTACTTCACCGTGGGGTGCCCCTGTGTTGTTCATAAAGAAGAGAGATGGTTCACTGAGATTGTGTGTGGACTACCGAGAGTTGAATAAGGTCACGATACGGAATAAGTATCCGTTACCTCGAATCGATGACTTATTCGACCAGTTGAGAGGAGCTTCTTTCTTCTCGAAGATTGATTTGAGATCGGGATACCATCAGTTGCGTATCAGGGAGGAGGATGTCTCAAAGACTGCGTTCTTGTCGAGATATGGTTCTTACGAGTTTCGAGTTATGCCCTTTGGTTTGACCAACGCTCCAGCAGTGTTTATGGACTTGATGAACAGAGTGTTCAGGGATTTCCTAGATCAGTTTGTCATTGTCTTCATTGATGATATTCTGGTTTACTCCCAGACAGAGAAGGAGCACGCCGAGCAATTGAGCCAGGTTTTGCAGACGCTGCTCAGAACGAGCTGTATGCAAAATATGAGAAATGCGGGTTTTGGTTGAAAGAGGTCCAGTTTTTGGGACACATTATTTCTGACCGGGGGATATCTGTTGATCCGGGAAGGTATCCGCGGTGAGGGAGTGGGGACAACCCACGACACCGACTGAGATTCGTAGTTTCTTGGGCCTAGCAGGATACTACAAGAGGTTTATTCGGGGTTTCTCGAAGATAGCAGGTCCTTTGACACATCTGACTCGTAAGGGTGTGCCATTCATCTGGAGTGATGTCTGTCAGTTGGCATTCGATGAATTGAAGGATAAATTTACCTCAGCACCTGTGTTAGCATTGCCGAGACCGGGAGTTGAGTATTTGGTTTACACCGATGCGTCTTTGCAAGGACTTGGAGGTGTATTACAGCAGGAGAGACAGGCCATATCTTATGCTTCCCGTAAGCTTAAGCCTCATGAGAAGAATTACCCCACGCATGATTTGGAGTTGGCGGTAGTGGTATTTGCCCTACGGATTTGGAGGCACTATCTTTTGGGGGAGAAGTTCCAACTGTTCACGGACCACAAGTCCCTACAATACCTGTTCACGCAGAAAGAGTTGAATATGCGGCAGCGTAGGTGGCTTGATTTTGTGAAAGACTACCAGTTCGGTATACAGTATCACCCAGGTAAGGCTAACGTGGTAGCAGACGCGTTGAGCCGCAGGCCAGTAGATGAGGTGGCAGAGGTGTGGAAGGCAAAGTGGAAGGCGTTGGGACACCAGGATGCAGTGGCCCGATCTTTCATATCTGTGATGACCGTTACACCGCAGATTGTCACGAAGGTAGTACGGGCACAGGCTAATGACTCGTTCTGTCAGGAGCAGATAGTTCGATTACTAGCAGAGGGAGCCGAGTCCTATACCGTCAGCTCAGACGAGGGATTACGCTTCAATGGGAGATTGGTGGTTTCAGAAGGGGAGAAATTACGACACGAGGTGATGGCAGAGTCGCATGGCTCACGGTTCGTGGTACATCCCGGAGGGGTAAAATGTACCAAGACATGAAACGGCAGTATTGGTGGAGCGGTATGAAGAGAGATATTGCTGAGTTTGTTTCGGAATGCGCCACTTGCCAGCTAGTAAAAGTGGATCATCAGAGACCGACATGACTTCTACAGCCGTTGGAGGTCCCGGTGTGGATGTGGGAGAGCATATCCATGGACTTTATCACGGGGTTGCCTACGTCGCAGAGGGGTCACGACTCCGTTTGGGTAATTGTGGACAGATTATCCAATGTCGCTCACTTTTGACCCGTAAGGACTGACTACACTACGGGACAATATGCCCAACTCTTCATTTCAAAGGTTGTGAGACTTCACGGTGTGCCCCTAAATATCGTGTCTGACAGAGACAAGATATTTGTTTCGCGGTTTTGGGAGAGTTTCCAGGAGGCCATGGGCACGGAATTGCGGTTGAGTACGACTTATCATCCACAGACCGATGGGCAGACAGAGCGCACAAATCAGATGTTGGAGGATATGCTACGCATGTGCATTATTGACTTTGGAGGTGGATGGGAGCAATACCTTCCACTGGTAGAGTTTGCTTATAATAACTCCTACCAGTTCACTATTGGCATGGCTCCGTTTGAGGCATTGTACGGTAGGCCTTGTCGTTCCCCAGCATGTTGGTTATAGGTGGGGGACAACAAACTACTTGGACCGGAAGTGATTCAGGATACTTCGACAAGGATTGAGTTGATTCGGAGTCGCATTCGGGTAGCTCAAGACCGGCAGAAGAGTTATGCTGATGCGAAGAGGTTTTTCAGGGAGTTCCAAGTGGGGGACCAGGTTTTGCTCAGAGTATCTCCTATGAAGGGGATTATGCGTTTCGAGAAGAAGGGGAAGTTGGCACCGAGGTATGTGGGGCCGTTTCCTATTATTGAGCGGATTGGACCAGTTGCGTATAGACTCGGGTTACCGGAGCATTTACACCGGATTCACGATGTGTTTCATATTTCCTCGCTAAGAAAATATCTCAGAGACGATTTGGCTCATTTTCACATCGCTTTGGAGGATATTGATCTACAGCCTGATAGCTCCTACGAGGAGGGGCCGATTGCTATTTTGGACCGAAGTGAGAGGAAACTGCGATCAAAGATAGTTCAGTTAGTGCGTGTTCAATGGCGACATCACAATGTCGAGGAGTCCACATGGGAGCGCGAGGACGAGATGCGCGAACGTTATCCAGAGTTGTTTTTAGCAGGTACTTTCTAGTTCCAAATTTCGGGACGAAATTATGTTATTAGGGGGGGGGGAGTATGTAATACCCCGTATTTTTGGCAATATTTATTTTTGGGATTAATTAATTAAATGAGAATTAATTGGAAATTAATCCGGATAAAATACTAGCGAGTTGTGAGTTGGTATTTGACTATATTGAGTATATATGATGATATATGAATATTGAATTATGAAATTTGTCGTGAGATTGATATACGACAATTTGGTCATTTTATAGGGACGTGTGTGACAGTTGCGTTAGGATATAATTATTTTATCTATAAAAGTGAATTTAAATTCTATTAACCGTATGGTCGTTTTGAGCACGCCAACGCGTCCGGAAGGGTCGAGATAGTCAGAAAACACTAGCCGGGGGTTTAGTTTGGGTCCCGGGGTATTTTTAGGCCATACCGGCAATATAAAGGGCATTTTGGTAATTTTGTATTTTTGGGAATTAATAATGACGAAAATTAGGAGTCTTTATCTGATTGGGAATAGACCCACTAACCAACCCTTAATGACCCAATAAGCTACGGAGGTTATCTGATTAGGTTTCCAAAACTTTCCCAAAGAAAACCCTAGCCACCTTTGGAGAAGAAGGCTTGTAGAGAGAGAGAGAGAAGGAATTCTGCAGAAAAGCTTCATCAAACCAACACCAAATTCAGAGACACTAGAGGCAAGTGATTTAATTTGATTTAATTAAGAGAATGTTTCTTCCATGTTAGATAAATTGACAGATTTACATTTATTCTTGGAAGTTAAATAAACACCCATGTTAATTGAACTTAGGACTTGAATTTTGAGGACAAATTGCATGTAGAATAGTATGGAGATGATTATTCTGATGTTAAAATATGTTGGATGTAACAAAAATGGATCTAGAATGGACTTATTGAGGATTTAAAATTCTAGGGTTTATGTTCTTGAAAATTTGGGGAAAAGGGTAGAGATTTGATGAATTAATGATGTTTAGGATGTGTAAATTCCTTAAAAGATGTTAGTATATGATTCTAGTACGCTTTAGGATGATTAGAGACCATAAAACATTGTTGGGACGAATTTTGGTTGAGTTTAGAAGTGTAGAAATTGGTGAAAAACGAATATAGAATTTCTGGGCTTGAATCTGGTCCCTCGTTAGAAGACCTACCCAGGTCGTTCGAACGAGCTCGTTCGAACGAGCTTCTAACGAGTTGACAGTTTGGGGTTCTAACGAGAGGGATGTTCATTCGATAATCTCATTCGAACGAGATCTCGTTAGATAGCCCAGTTCGTTCGAACGAACTCTCGTTCGAACAGCCTCGTTCGAACGAGACTTCTAACGAGCTGGCAGTTTAGGCCTTTCTGGCCTGTTTTGATTTTGGGAGTCCCGTAAACTTGTTCGAGGATAGAGATAACATTCCTTTGATGGTGTATTAGTATACTTGGGACATTTGGGATATAATGAGGAGTAAATTATATATGTGTGAATCAAATCAAATAGACATTTGAGTTGAGACGTGAGTGCCTACTACGACGTGAGAATAAATTATGGCGCGTATAAATATGGACCGGGATTATATAAGTTGTATATATATTAAGTTGGTACGAGAATGCGATAAGTACTACAATTAAACTACGGGGATTACTAAGATGCGTGTTTACTTAGTATTGGTATATGATTTGTGTGTATGACATACCTACCATACTTGCTATCACGGGAGGTTTGCGTTCGCTTAATGCCCTCTAATCCTTGTGTTGCCCGAATTTAGACTGGTTACCTCGATGAACATAGGTCAGAGAAAGACTTAATGGAATGTTAATAAGTCCGCTGATCGTGGGAGCGTAGGTATGTGCGTGACCCATGTGATGTGACTGTGTTCGCCTCCACTATTTGTGATTTGTGTTATCTGAACGATTCCTGAGAGATTCGGAATACGTGATTCCTTATGTACGTGATGTACCGGGATGGATAGCAGAGTATGTGTGCACCGCAGCTTAGTCTCGGGGTGCTTATATTGTATATTTATGTTGTGGAAAATATACACTTAATAAACTGAGAACTTTCATATGGTATTGTGTGTAACTATGGAATAAAATAAAAGGGATGATCTATAATGAGTTGTATTACTTTTTATGAGAACCTGAAATTTATGTTAAGCCCCTATTTAATTGAGATCGTTATAATGTTAATGGGAACCGAGTAATAAGGGTAGAACCTATGACAGTCTAGCTAGATATGATGTCACTTAGCGAGTGGTTAGATGGGTACTGGAGTGCACAGTTAGACGAGAGGTGAGAATTCCATGTGAGTGCACGTCCTAACATGTACTTTGCATTTAATGTTTTAAATGTTTTTAAAGCACTTGCAGGTTTTTAAAATATCTCCACATTCGGGCTCTGACCCGTTTGCTTTCAAATCTATTTTTCTTGTAAAACCATTTTAGGTGCCCAGCCACAAGGACACCATGCATAGGATACTCATTCAGGTGACGAGCTGTAGTTGTTTGTGGAAGCTACAGGGATTTGCTTTTAGACGCTTCTACCATTTGGATTCCTGATACAGTATTTATTAGTTGTAGGGCATGTTGCCCCTTTCTATTAGAGACATCCTTCCATTTCAGTTTTTCAGACTTTGTCATGTATTGATTCTGTATTCAGTTTATTTATTTCAGTTTGTGGTTTTGTAGTGAGGAGTTTTCCTCCAGACTTTATTTACATTATATGATGGTTATTCTATTTACTTCGGTTTGGTGAATGGTGTTATTATTCTTCATTACACTTGTTGCATGTTAATCAGACTTTAATTAAAATTTGGCAACTTACTTTTTAAATACTAGGTGGTTAGTAATAATAAAAATGTTTTCGACAGTGATGCTATTAGCTGAGCCAACTTGTCATTTTGAATTAATTTAATAAAGGAGTAGCTACCCGGTATTTAATTAGTCGGGGTGTCACAGCTGGACCTTGGTGATGACATCAATTTGATATGGGTTGTCATCAATTTATCTTTTGCTTACTAGGTAGCCTAAGAATTTTCCTGACTGGACCCCAAATGAACACTTAGATACGTTAAGCTTTATTCGATACTTCCTGAGGATTTCGAAGGTTGCTGCTAGGTCAGAGAGGTGATCGGCCTTGTTCTTGCTTTTGATGAGAATCTCATCGATGTACACTTCTATTTTTTCTCCCATCTGTTTGTTGAGCATCTTAGTTACCAATCTTTGATAAGCTGCCCCTGCATTCTTGAGGCCAAACGATATTACCTTATAACAGTACAACCCAACTGATGTTATAGTCATGATTGGGACCATATACGGGAATTTGATGATATCTGGAGTAAGCGTCAAGGAAGCTCATCCTCTCATGAGTTGTTATGGCATCGACCAATTGATTTATCAGAGATAAGTTATCTTTGGGACATTACCGGTTGAGATTGGTGACCTACAACTACCATTGGTCTTGGGAACCACCATTGGGTTAGACAACCATACGGGGAACTGAACTTCCTTAATGAATTCTGCATCCAGTAATTTCCCTACCTCTTTCTCTACTTCCTTGGCGTTCTTCGAAGACGTTTGGCGAGCCTTTTGAGTGATGGGCTTGAAAGTAGGATTTACATGTAGGCGGTGATATACCAAGTTGGGGTCGATCTCAGGAAACTCATAAGGCTCCCATGAAAAAACATCTATGTTGATTTTCAAAGATACAACCAGTTCCCTTTTCTCCTGATCGGTGAGAAAAGATCCAATCAAATACTTTCTTTCTATCAAGTTGTCATCGACTACAACTTCTTCCAGGTTTTCGACGACCTTGTTTGCAGGGTGGACCCTGGTATCTTCTACCCTTAGTCGACCATACCATAATTTCTATTTGGAGGGAACATCCCCTTCATGGGATTCCCCTAGGCATTCTTGGGGTCTTTCTTTTTCTCCTTCTTTGGGCGGATGGATGCAATAAAGCACTTCCGAGCTACAGCTTGGTCATCATGAATCTCAACCACTCCACGATCTGTGATGCATTTTAACTTTTAAGGATATGTGGATAGAACAACCTTCATGGTGTGGAGCCAACCTCCTCCAAATATAGCATAGTATGGGGACTTAATGTCCACAACTAAGAACTCGATTAACTTCGAGATGATCCCTTCCCTGATTGGCAAGGTGATCTTACCTAATGGCATGGTAATCCTTTCGACGAAGCCAACCAATGGAAAAGTGTCTTCTTTAAGGTTGGCAACATTCAATTTCAGTTTATGGAGCACGTCCAGGTACATCTCTTTGGATGAACTTCCCTGGTCCACCAGTAGCTTGTCGACATCCCAGTTAATAATCTTGAGCGTGATTACTAATGCTTCATGATGTAGGGTCCTTACCCCGACCAAATCATCTTTGGTGAACACGATATGCTTCGTGTAATCAACATCTTCTGGTCTTCGATGTTTTCCAGATTGAGTCTTGGCTGGTTCATTCTGAAAAGTTTCCATCATGGCAATCACATTTTTAGTTCCATTCTAACGGCATTGCCCTGAATCTGTTTGAGGTTTGACGTCCCATGAATTACTGCAAACTTGCATCCTGTATCATCATCGGGGACACTGTCTGGCTTCTGGTCGCCTTTGGCTGCGACCTTCTCTGTTTTATTGTCAATGTACTCACTAAGGTGCCTTTCTTGAACTATCTCTTCCAGGTGTGACTTCAGAGCTTTGGAATTTTCGGTTCGATGACCACCCTCCTTGTGGAATGCGCACCTTAGTGAATTATTTCTCTTAGTCGGATCTCCTCCCATCTTCTTGGGCCATTTGATGAAGGGATCGTCCTTGATTTTGCTGAGGATCTTATAAATGGGTTCCTTAAAGACCGTGTTAACATCTTGCAACGCCTTAGAGGGGTCATTCTTTCCTCCACCTATGGAGCCATTCTTGTCCCCCTTTTTGCTTCCCTTTTTCTAGGTGCCATTCTTCTATGTACCCTTGTTAGCCTTTGCTCGACCATAATCTCCCCCATTAGGATGGACCATGTCCTCGACCTTAGCCTACTTCTCGATACGACCTATAAGATCATTGATGTTTACGGATTCCTTCTTAGTGCGAGATTGGTGCAACAGGGAGGTGGTAGGCAAGCCGATTTTGAAGGATGCTACGATAACTTGCTCTGAAGTTCTTGATCGACCTTTAGGGTAGCCTCTCAGACAACTTATGTGCTACACGTCCCTCCATTTTTTCTCTCTCTCTCTCTCTCTCTCTCTCTCTCTCTCTCTCTCAATTTTTAGGCCAGTTTTTTTCTCTCTCTCCATTTTCCTTTATGTATATGTGTGCGTGTATTGCTCTGTGTGTGTTGTATTGCTCTGTGTGTGTGTATGGCTACGTGCATGTGTGTAGGTGGGAGGAGGGTGTGTGTGTGTGTATAGATGTGTGTAGGTGGGTCTGCGTGTGTGCGCATGTGCGTAGGTGTGTGTATGGTGGGGGGGGGGGGGGTAGGGGGTGTGTGGGTGGTGTTAATTGGTTATTTTAGGACTTAAAATTAATTGGACATTACAAATATTTATTTGGTAATTTTCGTTTAGGGCTTGCAATTGATTGGTATTGTTATTTGTTAATGTTGATTAGGTGGTGTTAGTTAGGATTGAAATTAATAAGTATTGTTAATATTGATTGAATCTTATTGTTTAGAGAATGAAATTAATTTGACATTATAAATATTGTTTGTGTATTGTTATTGAGGTTTGAAATTGGTTAGAAATTGTTAATGTCGATTGGGTGTTTTTATTTAGGGCTTGAAGCTAATTAGTCATCTGTATAATTGTTAATGTTGATCATAAGGGACTTTAGTGTCTAAACAATATTTAGGGGGCAGTGGGGGTGCGTGTGTGTGTGGGTGGGGTGGGTGGGTGGGGGAAGTGTGTGTGTGTGTGTTGCATGTGAGTGTGTATGTGTGTGTAGTGTGTTGTGTGTGCGTAGTGTGCTACGTGTGCGTAGTGTGCTGTGTGTGTGCTTTGTGTGTGTGTGTTGCGCGTGTGTGTGTGCTACGTGTGTGTGTGTGTGGGGGGAGATTGAATAAGTAGTACCCTCGATTATTTTCCTTTATGCTCTAGAAATTGAATAATTGTATAGTTGGATTGTATATTATTGGCTTATTGTTTTGTGTTTGTTATTGGTTTATGTTGGGCATATGAAGTTAGAAGTGGAATTTGATTGTTTAATATTCTTAATCTATAATTTAATTCACACTAATAAATCATTAACTAATGATTAGGTTGTAGAAATTGAATAATTGTGTTGTTGGATTAGAAGGAGTATGGGATAAATATTGTTGCCTTATTGGTTTGCGTTTGTTATTGATTTATGTTGGACATATGAAGTTAAAGTGGAATTTGTTTGTTTAATTTTCTTAATTTATAATTTAATTCACACCAATAAATCATTAACTAATACTTTATATTAAATAACAACTGCGCCAATAAAAGTTTCCAAGCATACAAGAATAGGTATTGATATTTGTGTAAATTGGTTTAAATTGAAATTGAATTTGAATTAAATGAAACATAATTTATATTAAATGAAACATACTTTAATTTACATAATTAAATGAATCATACTTTAAATTACTTATAATGCGCATTAATACTAGCCTTCTAGTTCTTATGCGTACGCATTCAATAGCCCTTAGACCCGTTCGAGAGTGATTACCCCTGTAATGAGATCTCTCAAATTGTCTCTTTTGGACAGTTTGAGACTGCATAGTTTCTGTATAATAATATTCTTAGTGGCTTAAAGTTGTTACTTTTGGGGGAAGTTCTGCAGTCATATCTTAATGTTCTCTAGGTACTTACTAGATGATGTGATGTTAAGTGTTATTTCAATTGATAAATTGAAATAACACTCACACTTGCGAATCTATGTCGTGTACTTGGAGAACTATGGGGATATGCTGCCGAATTTTCCTCAAATTGGAACAATGTGCATGATCCATTAAGTATATTACATAAATATGCGGTCTCGAATGGGATAGGACCACTCAACCTTTAAAGGAGATGGAGGGAATGGGAATTACTATTATAAATCGAATTTTAATTTTGATTTCAAATTAAAATTGAATTTGAATGCACGAACTTAATATTCACACTTTTGTTTATGCTATTTTACCCATACTATGTCATTGTTTATAGTAGCTGTGATGGGATATCCTAAATACAAAGAGTGGATGGGTGAGATAAATAGATTAGGGAATGTGTTTCGCAGAGATGCTGATGAATTTTAAAATACGCAAAGAGATTCTATGATGATGAAGAGTTTCCGTGTTCGTGTGCTAGGTGTAATAATGGTAAGGTGTTTGAGTGGAAAATAGTTGAATTACATTTGTTAAAATCGGGTATGCAGCATAATTATCAAATTTACATTTTTCACGGGGAATTGAAAGTTCCTTTTATCCACGAGCATCCTTCATAACAACCTTCAACAAGTAGGATAGATGTACAAGGGAAGGATAACAATGTAGATCATAATATTCTAGAGGATTTAGTTGATGACGTGTATGGAGTTCATGAAGTGTAAGAAATGAGGTCACTAACGATGTACAAGGTTCAGGTGCTCATGAAGATATCGGGATAAACCTCGACGATGAATACCAAAGTTTAAAATTTAAGGCGAGTCAACCTTTATACTCTGGCTATAAGAAAGATCAAACAACTTTACATGCCATGGTTGGTTTTCATAGTTTGAAGACTCAATATGGTTCGTCTGACACTAGAGTGATAATAATTTTAAATTGGGTGAAGGCATTGATACCCGAGCAGAATACGCTTCCAAATAGCTACCCTACTATTAAGAACAATTTGAAAGTTTTGGTAATGAAGTATAAATCAATTCATGCTTGTGTGTATGGCTGCATACTATACCGAAAGGAGTATGAAAATCTCGATCGGTGTTCAGTATGCGATGAACCTAGATATGTCCAGTCTACTAGCAAAAAAGGCACAAGCTCAAAAGTGACTCAAGGATGTTGAAATATTTCCCCCTAGGCCTCGATCAAAGCGGTTTTTCATAGTACATGAATAGCGGAGGCAATGACTTAGCATGCGAGGGCAGAAGCAGGGGAAAATCTCATGCGCCATCCTATTGATTCTACAGTTTGGAAGAGGATGAATTTTGAGTATCCTGATTTTTCTCGAGAACAGCATAACATTTGTTTGGCAATATCAACAGATGGCTTGAATCCATTTGGAAATCTAAGCGCCAATTAGAGTGTATGGCTAGTGATCCTAGCCCCACTCAACCTTCCTTCTTCATAGTGTATGAGACCTAAATTTTTGATATTGTCTTTGTTGATCCCTGGGCCAAAGGCACCAAGTGAGGACATTAATGTCTACCTGGCTCCTTTGATAGAAGAATTAACTACCTAGATCCAGTGATCTTATCCCCACTCAGCCAAGTGGTCAGGCCGAATCGCAAGGGGAGGACTAGGGGTGAGCTCATGGGTGGGGAAGCCTAGGATTATCGGCATGAAGACGTGCAACAACAGGTTGGCACATAAGGTGGACTCCCATGATGATAAGCTATTAAGGTTAGAGGCGATGGTCCTAGATATGTAATCCTTCATGAAGTTTAAGTTGGGAAAGGACAAGGGCAAGGGAAAGGGCAAGGAGAAGGTGGTAGAGGTAGACGAGGACGATGACGTCGACGCCACTGCTTCATCTTCGATACACATGGACTCGGTACCATATGATGATCCATTTTCCATCGTGACCCCCATCGAGAGGCCTGTGTCAACAATAGGTTGGTCGAGCGTGCATCTACTCGACATAGATTGTGGGCTACCGATAGCGAGGGGGTTGAGGGATTCGAGCTTCCTTCCGGGTATGCCGATTCATGGACATCCCCTCTAAGACACTAAGACAAGAGTGCAAGTCACATATGTGGTGGAGGGAAAGGAGAACTCACCTTTGTGGTTGCGCGAACAATGCGACGTTCAACATATTACGGGGTGTCTCAATTCATATATCGTGTGGCCTTCCTTCCTCCTACGACCTGCCGAAGATTGACATTATTTCTATCTCTTTTTATTTTAAAAATTAGATTGTATTTATATTCTTTTGATTTTGGTACAATTTGGTTTGGATATGATGGATATTTGCATTTCTATTTTATTTGGATAAGGATTATAAATGCCTTGATTTGGTATATGATTTGTAATTTATTTGGATAGGTACAAATATACTGCTGGGCAATGGCAGTGGCCATACAACCCAACAGTTTTTTTTAAATTTTGCATAGAATTGTCACGGTCTTTGACCGTGATGTAATACCCCGTATTTTGTAGGGATTTTATTTTAATTATCGAATTAGGAATAATTAAATTACATGGAGAAAATTATTTATAATTAATTCGGATTTAAATGTAATAATTACTAGCGTGATGAGAGTTAGTATTTATTGATGATAATTACGTTGAATATTACTTAGCGAGTAAAGTAATATATGATTAAGAAAATATTATTATGGCCGGGAGTAAAAAAATATGCCAGTTACAATATACTTAGTTGGGACGCACTTGTAAGTCGTGTTGGTATTACTTTATTGGGTTAAAAAGACAATTTATTTTTAAGTAACTCGTATGACCAATTTGAGTGCATCGATGAGTCCGAAAGGGTCAAGATAGTTAGAAAACTCTATTCGGGTATTTTATTTGGGTTTTGCGGCAATTTAGGCCAAACCGACACCCCCGAGGAGTATTTTAGTCTTTTGAGATTTTTGGGAATTAAAATGGACGAAAATAGAAAATTAAAAAGGAAGAGTACGTGGGTAATTGACTATCTGTGAGTTTCCAAACCTACAAGAGAGAGAGAGAGATAACCAAAGAGGAAGAAGTAGAACTCCATAGGAGCCCTAGGATAAAGACTCAAGCTTTCACACAAAAAAATTACATCAACGCATAGATCGTGAAGAGAGGATCACCCCTATACCAATTTCATCCAGCGAATTAGAAGTTCACAAAGAGGAAAGTGTTTATCTTACTGAATTCCTAGAGCATATATGATTTAAGTTAATGGAATAACTATGATATTATGAATTTGGGATTGAAATTGGGTATTAATCTTTAATTAGGAGTATAGGTTTGCATGTAGTTGAATAACCATGTTTTGGGTATGATAATTCTGGGTTTTATATGTTGATTTCATGAAATTAAATCTGGGATTAAATGGTTGTTAATGGACGTTATATGAAATTAGGGCTTGTTGAAGATTTTAGAAGTTAATCGAAATTCATGCTATAATTTTAGGGATTTGATGTTAAAAGCAGATGGAAAAGTAATCTAATACTAGGGGATATAGATTAGAGTTGTTGAATGTGAATTAGGATGGGTTTGAAGCAATTTTGTTGTTGAATGAATTGGGAAAAAGCAAAATTTTTGGAAGACATGAAGCTCTCGGAATTCTCGTTGAATACCTGCCCAGGTCGTTCGAATGACCTCGTTCGAATGAGAATTCCAACGAGATTAATAACAAGATTTTAGATTTCGTTCAAAGTGAGAAACTCATTCGAATGAGAATCCCCAGGTTCAAACGAGATTTCAAAAACTCCAATTTGTGCCCAAATGAGTTAGAAATCCTTCTAGATTCCTTTAAGTGAGAGAATATAACTTACGATATTCTATAATAGCTTCTTATCATAATTTAGTAGTGAGAGGAGTTGTGTAACTACTAAGGGAATGGGTTGGAATGGGAGAATCTTAAAGAGTATTTACGATAGAGAGGTACATCATACAGTTAAAGTGTTATGGGTAGTAGGGACGAACATACTACATATAAATTCGATAACTTAGGTTGCGTGAATACCTAATGAATATAATAAGTTGTGTGTATACTTATTGGTTGAACTATTATATGTACGACAGACCTACGTTGTTTTCTATCGAGCGGAGGTTGCACGTTGTGGACAATCATGCCTTGAGGAGCCTTCGGGTGGGAATTTTATTTGTACCACTAGAGCATAGAACCTAGGTACAGGCTATCTGTGAGAATGATAGTGAAGACGGTCGTATGGATGCATAGGTACGTGCGTAGCCCATCGGCTTGGAACTATGTTTGCCTCCAATATGTGTGGTTGTTTTAATGGTTCGCAAGAAATTGAAACCTTAGTCCTTTATGCAATGAGCGATGCACCAGTACATGATAGCAGAGTATGAATGCACCGCAACTGTGTCTGGGATATAGTATTGAATATATATATATATATATATATATATATAAATAATATAGAGTATGTATATGTAAACTTGTGATACTACCTATTGTGTGAATTAAGTAGACATGTATAATAATGGAATCTGAAATGAACTAAGTTGGTGAACAATTTACCTATATTAAATTGTAAGGGCGCTTATCCATGTTAAAGAGAAGTTGATTATAGGTATTATGTTTGTTGTGAGGGAAATACGTGGGAACGATGTTGGGTTAAGATTAGATGTTAGATTAAAAAGGGCTAGTTAGCATGAATATAAACTAGCTAGGTTCGATGGTATGTTAGGCGTGCACATTAGATGATAGGTGAGAATCTCAAGTGAGTACGATAATCTAACATGATTAATATACGTGCTATAAACTCATTTTAAGCACTTGCTGATTTTTAAATTATTTTCAACTCGGGCTCTGACCCATTTTCTGCAAATCTCTTTTTCTTGTCAAATTATTTAGGTGCCCCGCCACAGGGACACCAAGCATAGGAGTTCCATTCACTCGGCGAGTTATAGCTGCTGTGGAAGTTACAGGTCCTTGGTAGTAGACGCCTCTATGTCTATCATTTCTTCCCTTTGAGTTATTTCATCAGTTGGGGCATGTTGCCCCTTTTCTATTCAGATATTTAGAGATTTTGGATTTAGTTATTTACTTTATTCAGTTGTTGAGTTTATTTCTATTGTATTATTGTATTTGGGACTTAGACTGGAAATATTTTCTCTAGTTTCATTTATTATTGAAGTTATTTCCTATCATATGAGATTAATGTGAGTAGTGGATGTTTAATAATTTTAACTAAGTTTTATATAAATTAAAAGATAATTTTGTTATCAACCTTTTTAAATATTTGGTGGTTAGTATTTAATAATAAAGTTTCCAACAGTGATGCATAATTTGAACCAAGTGGATATTTCGATTTAATTAATAAAGGGCTGATCACCCGACATTTAATTAGGCAGGGTGTCACAAGTGGTATCAGAGCATCAGGTTCTAGAGTCCTTAGGATCTGTGCGGATTATTATTCTTTCCATGTAGCTTTCTTTGATACAGAGCCCTATATTTAGGATTGTTGTATTCATTAATTGCACATTCTACGTATTCAACTATTTAAGATAATTAATATGGTATAGGGGTAATTCAGGTGATAGTGGTCCCCCCTTTTCATCTATTAAACTCAATGTGGATGGCTCTAGTAGGGGTAATTCAGGTGATAGTGGTATAGGGGGAGGGGGGGGTATCATTAGAGGTCATAGATGTGTTTTCATCTTTGCTTTCTAGGAGTTCAAGAAAAAGCTCCAAGTCTTCAAGCTGAAATTTGGGGTATTTTGAAAGGTATTCAGGAGTGTTTGAAGATAGGTTTCGAGCGGTTGATCATTGAATCAGACTCTCTTGCAGCTATCAAGATGATCCATAGATAATAGGAGGTGCCTTGGTTTTTAAAGAAAGATGTAGATGATATATCCATCAAAATTGAAACTCATTCAATTCATATTCAGCATACCTGGAGAGAGAATAATTCAGTTGTTGATGCTCTAGCTCACTTAGCTTCAAGTTCAAGATAATCTAGTTCTTATTTTAGCTTTTCTGAGCTTCCTTTTATTGTTAAAGGAATGTTTAATTTGGATAGATTTAGTTTTCCTAATGTTAGAGCTTTTTAAGGTTTTGAGTTTGAATGTTCAAGATTGCTGTAATTTTTTTGGCCATGTGGAGAGGCTATTTCTCCTTCATTTAATAAATAGGGCTTAGACCTTTTCCTTAAAAAAGATAAATTATTGTGGACTTATAAAGTTTCTCTCTTATTTCAGATGCCTCCTAGACGTGCACTACGAGCCGATAGGGATGCGCAGCCCGAGCCTCAACCAGATCCAGCCCAGGGCACGATGAATGCTGCGGGAGTTGCCGCTATTGTGGCACAAGAGGTGAATGCATCATTAGTTATGGTACAGCATGCCCCACCACAGGCACTAGCAGTGGCTCCAGCACCAGTTCACGCTTTCACCACATCTTGGGAGCGCACTAGAGATGCCTTCGAGAAGGCATATCCTCCAGAGTTCACAGGAAGTTCAGATGTGGTGAAGGCGAGCCAATGGAGGAAGGATATACAGAGACACCTGAGGATGTATGAGTGCACGGAGGTGAAGAAGCAGATTTTAGCCACCTTTAAGTTGGTGGGGGAAGTGCTACAGTGGTGGGAGTCCACTACCACTGCGAAGGAGAGAGATAACTTGACTATTCGAGAGTTTTGGGTTCGATTTGAATGCAAGTACTTTCCTTCCGTCGTGCAGACCTAGATTAGGTGGAAGCTGCTTAACCTCAAATAGGAAGGGAAGATAGTTGCTGAGTATGAGGAAGAGTTTACTGATCTTCCAAATATAGTGTCAAATGAGATATCGATGGAGGAGAAAAATATCCGGACGTTTATGGATGTATTGACTTGGAGGATTCTCCAGCATCTTTTAGGGAATCTTTCATTGGCCACTTATTCTAATGTGGTTAATGCTTTTCTTTTACACTTCTAAGACCACCACTTCCATCAGCAGGGGAGCAAACGAGCCAGGGAGTCCATCCAGCAGGGCCGGACAGGAGGCAGTAGTGCTAGTGGGGCACCAGCAGCTCAGGGATAGGTTCGACAGGGTGAGCAGAGTTTCCATTAGGGGGACCCTGCTAAGAGATTCCGTCATGTAGACTTCAGATAGGGGCAGGGAGGCTTTAGATAGGGCCATCAGGTCCAGCCTGGACAGTAGGGGTAGCAACAATTTCAGCAGGGCCATGGGAGGGGTGGTAACGGAAATCAGGGCCGAGGACAACAGGGGCAGAGGGGAGGACACTTTACAGGGAGGTGCTTTACTTGTGGAAACACTGGTCACAAATTCCAGGATTGTCCTCGTGGGGTAGAGCCCCGCAACAGCAGCAGCAACAGCAGGGCGCTTATCAGGAGCCCCAGCGACCGATATTTCCAGCCGCCCTCCCAGCACCACCCTAGGTACCAGCTTTGCCAGCCATTTCAGCAGCCCCGGTGTAGCAGGGAAAATTACAGTATGGGTGTGTCTATAACATCCATCAGGATGCGGTTCATCAAGCCCCACTCGCAGTAGAGGGTATGTTTTCTATTCAGGGGCCATAGGGCAAATATTATTTGACACTAGGGCTTCATATAGTTTCGTTTCCACTAATTTTGATTAGACACGACAGATAGCACAGTTACTAGTGTAGACTCACCGATAGGTTATGGGTCTTTGATATTCTTTATATGTCGGGGAGTAGGCATAGAGATTATGAGATTGATTTTATCGATCGATATGCTTATTTTAGAGATGCACAAGTACGAGTCTATCACTGGGATGGATTGGCTAGTTACATATAGGGCTATGATTGATTGCTATAGCCATAGTATTATGTTTTCCATACCGGGTAGGGAGATATTTTTGGTGGCGATGCCTCGTCCTGAGGGAGGTTCATCGACCCATTTATACTATATAGAGGAGGAGACCTCTAAGGGAGTGGTGATACCGTTCTATTCAATTTCAATTGTTCGTGAGTTCACTGATGTATTTCAGGACATACCAGAATTATCGCCCAGTAGGAAAATAGAGTTTGTGATAGATTTGGCGCAGGGCGCTCGACCGATAGCCCGTGCACCTTACCACGTGGCTCCGGTAAAGATGAGGGAGCTACGTGATCAAATCGAGTAGTTATTGGGTCAGGATTTCATCCGTAGGAATACTTCGCCTTGGGGTGCTCCCGTGCTATTCGTAAAGAAGAGAGATGGGTCGCTACAGTTATATGTTGATTACCTAGAGTTGAATAAGGTCACAATACAGAATAAATATCCGCTGCCCTGAATCAATGACCTATTCGACCAGTTGAGGGGAGCTTCTATTTTTCGAAGATATACTTGAGGTCGGGGTACCATCAGTTACGTATTAGGGAGCAGGATGTCCCTAAGATTGCTTTTCTGACGAGGTATGGATCTTACGAGTTCAGGGTTATGCCATTTGGTCTAACCAACGCACCGACGATCTTCATGGACTTTATGATCAGGGTGTTCAGAGAGTTCTTTGATCAATTGGTCATTGTCTTCATTGATGAATTTTTGATTTATTCCTGAATTGAGGAGGAGCATGCCGATCATCTGAGGATGGTTTTACAGATTCTACGTGAGCACGAGTTATATGGGAAATATGAGAAATGTGGGTTCTGGATGAGAGAGGTTCAGTTCTTCGGGCACATCATTTCTGCGGAAGGGATATCGGTAGATATAGGTAAGGTGTCAGCGGTGAGGGAGTGGGGACATCCCACGACACCGACTGAGATACATAATTTCTTGGGGCTGGCGGGATACTACAGGCGGTTTATTTGGGAATTATCAAAGGTAGCGAGTCCATTGAAAAACTTAACTCGTAAGGGGGTGCCATTTATATGGGATAATGCCTGCGAGTTAGCTTTTGACGAGTGAAGGACAAACTGACTTTAGCACCAGTTCTAGCCCTACCCAGGCTAAGGGTGGAATATCTGGTTTACACCGATGCGTCCTCACTAGGACTTGGGGGTGTTCTTCAGCAGGAGGATAAGGCGATTGCTTATGCTTCCTGTAAGATTAAGCCTCATAAGAGGAGTTACCCCACCCACGACTTGGAGTTAGCGACAGTCGTGTTTGCATTGCGGATATGGAGAGATTATCTCTTGGGGCAGAAATTTCACATGTTCACGGATCACAAGTCACTACAGTATATGTTCACGCCGCGGGAGCTGAATATGTGTCAGCGGAGGTGGCTTAAATTTGTAAAGGACTACGAGTTCGATATCCATTACCACCCGGGGAAGACTAATGTGGTAGCAGACGCGTTGAGCTGTAGGCCAATAGGTGAGGCGACCGAGGTGTGGAAGGTGAAATGGAAAGAAATCGGGAATTTGGATGCAGTTGCCCGCTCATTAATGTCGGTGATGATGATTACACTAGAGATAGTTACCAGGGTGATATAGGCCTAGACAACGGATTCCTTCTGTCAGGATTGGATTTTCCAGCTTCTAACCGAGGGAGAAGATTCCTTCTCCGTGAGCTCGGATGGGGGTTTACGCTTTAATGTCAGACTAGTAGTTCCAGAGGGGGAGGAGATACTGCATACAGTGATCACTGAGTCACACGATTCACGATTTGTGGCATATCCTGGAGGGGATAAGATGTAACAGGATATGAGGCGCTAGTAGTGGTGGAGTGGCATGAAGAAAGAAATCGCCGAGTTTGTGTCGAAGTGTGCCACTTGTCAGCTGGTGAAGAAAGACCCTCAGAGATTGAGAGGATTACTACAACTATTAGAAATCCCTATCTGGAAATGGGAGAGCATTTCCATGGATTTCATCACAGGGATGCCTACATCACAGAGGGGTCACGATTCCATATGGGTGATTGTTGATCAGTTGACTAAGGTAGCTCATTTTCTTCTAGTCTGGATCGACTATACTATGGGGCAGTATGCTCAGATCTTCATTGCTGAGATCGTGAGACTCCATGGGGTGCCTCTTGATATTGTGTCAGATCGGGACAAGATTTTTGTATCCAGATTTTGGGAGAGTTTCCAGCTGGCCATGGGTACGGAGTTATGATTAAGTTTGTCCTATCATCCACAGATGGACGGGCAGACAAAGCGGACGAATCAGATGTTGGAGGATATGTTGTGAATGTGTATCCTTGATTTTGGAGGGGTGGGAATAGTACCTTCCACTGATGGAATTTGCTTATAATAACTCCTACCAGTTTACTATTAGCATGGATCCATTCGAGGTGTTATACAGTAAACCTTATCGTTCCCCAGTATGTTGTCTTAAGGTGGGGGATAACAAGATACTTGGGCCGGAGGTAATTCAGGACACCTCGACTAAGATTGAGTTGATACGGAGTCGCATTTCGGTTGTTCAGGATAGGGAGAAGAGTTATACCGATGCCAAAGGGTTCTTCAGGGAGTTCAGTGTGGGGGATCAAGTGTTATTGCGAGTATCTCCTATGAATGGGGTAATGCGGTTTGGGAAGAAGGGGAAGTCGATGCCGAGATATGTTTGGCCATTCCCTATTATTGAGAGGATTGGGCCAATTGCTTACAAACTTGGGTTACCAGAGCACCTGCATAGGATTCATGATGTGTTCCATATTTCCTCGCGGAGGAGATATCTTTGGGATGACTTGTACCACACCCATATTTCCTTAGAGGATATTGATCCACATCCCAATAGTTCTTACGAGGAAGGGACAATTGCTATATTAGACTGCAGTGAGAGGAAACTAAGGTCAAAGATCGTTCCGTTAGTACAAGTGCATTGGCGACATCATAATGTAGAGGAGTCTACCTGGGAGCATGAGGATGAAATGCAGGATAAATATCCAGAGTTATTCCTACCAGGTACACCTTTAATATGAACTTTTTTGAATTTTGGGACAAAATTCCGTTTTTAGGGGGAAGTATGTAATACGCCCTATTATTGAGGGATTTTATTTTAATTATGGAATTAGGATTAATTAAATTAAATATAGAAAATTATTTATAATTAATTCGAATTTAAATGTAATAATTACTAGCATGATGAGAGTTAGTATTTATTGATGATAATTATGTTGAATATTACTTAGCGAGTAAAGTAATATATGATTAAGAAAATATTATAATGGCCAGGAGTGAAAAAAATACGGCAGTTACAATATACTTATTTAGGACGCGCATGTAAGTCGTGCGGTATTATTTTATCGGGTTAAAAAGTTAATTTATTTTTAAGTAACTCGTATGACCATTTCTAGCGCTCCGATGAGTCCGGAAGGGTCGAGATAGTCAAAAACTCTATTCGGGTGTTTTATTTGGGTTTCAGGGCAATTTAGGCCAAACCGACACCCTGAAGGTGTATTTTAGTCTTTTGAGATTTTTGAGAATTAAAATGGACGAAAATAGAAAATTAAAAAGGAAGAGTATGTGGGCAATAGACTATCTGTGAGTTTCCAAACCTACGTGAGAGAGAGAGAGAATCAAAGAGGAAGAAGAAGAACTCCATAGGATCCCTGGGATACAGACTCAAGCTTTCGCACCAAAAAATTACACCAACGCATAGATCGTAAAGAGAGGATAACCCCTATACCAATTTCATCCAGCGAATTAGAAGTTCACAAAGAGGCAAGTGTTTGTCTTGCTAAATTCTAAGAGCATGTATGATTCATGTTAATGTAGTTGATGGAATAAGTATGATATTATGAATTTGGGATTGAAATTGGGTATTAATCTTTATTTGGGAATATAGGTTTGGATGTAGTTGAATAACCATGTTCTGGGTATGATAATTTTGGGTTTTATATGTTGATTTCACGAAATTAAATCTTGAATTAAATGGTTGTTAATGGAGGTTATGTGAAATTAGGATTGTTGAAGATTTGAGAAGTTAGTCGAAATTCATAATATAATTTTAGGGATTTGATGTTAAAAAAAGATGGGAAAAAAAATCTAATACTAGGGGATATAGATTAGAGTTTTTGAATGTGAATTAGGATGGTTTTGAAGCATTTTTTTTGTTAAATGAATTGGCAAAAAACAAAATTTTTGGAAGGCAGGAAGCTCTCAAAATTCTCCTGCGAAGACCTGCCCAGGCCGTTCGACCGTTCGACCGATAATTCCAACGAGATTACTAACGGGATTTTAGAGTTCGTTCGAACGTACTCATTCGAATGACCTCATTTGAACGAGAATACCCAGGTTCTAACGAGATTTCAGAAACTCCAATTTGGGCTCAAATGAGTTAAAAATCCTTCTAGGTTCCTTTAAGTGGGAGAATAGGACCTACGCTATTCTAGAGTAGCTTTTTTTCATAATTTAATAGTGAGAGGAGTTGTGTAACTACCAAGGGAATGGGTTGGAATGAGAGAATCTTAAAGAGTATTTACGATAGAGAGGTAAATTGTGCAGTTAAAGTATTATGGGTAGTAGGGACGAATATACTACATTTAAATTTGGGAACTTAGGTTGCGTAAATACCTAATGAATATAATAAGTTGTGTGTATACTTATTGATTGAACTATTATGTGTACGACATACCTACGTTGCTTGATAACGAACAGATGTTGCGCGTTGTGGACAATCATGCCTTGAGGACCCTTTGGGTGGGAATTTGATTTGTACCACTAGAGCATAGAACCTAGGTACGACCTATCTGTGAGAATGATAGTGATGACAATCGTATGGGTGCGTAGGTAGGTGCGTAGCCCATCGGCTTGGAACTATGTTTGCCTCCAATTTGTGTGGTTGTTTTGATGGTTCGCGAGAGATTGAACCTTTAGTCCTTTATGCAATGAGCGATGCACCATGACATGATAGCAGAGTATGCATGCACCGCAGCTGTGTCTCGGGGTGCAGTATTGAATATATATACATACTCTCTATTATATATATATATATATATATATATATATATATATATATATATATATAAAATAGAGAGTATGTATATGTATACTTGTGATACTACCTACTTTGTGAATTAAGTAGACATGTATAATAATGGAATCTGAAATGAACTAAGTTGGTGAACAGTTTACCTATATTAAATTGTAAGGGCGCTTATCCATGTTAAAGAGAAGTTGATTGTAGGTTTTATGTATGTTGCGAGGGAAATACGTGGGAACGATGTTGGGTTAAGATTAGATGTTAGATTAAAAAGGTCTAGTTAGCATGGGAATAGAAACTAGCTAGGTTCGATGGTACGTTAGGCGTGCACATTAGATGAGAAATGAGCATCTCAAGTGAGTACGATAATCTAACATGATTAATATACGTGCTATAAACTCATTTTAAGCACTTGCTGATTTTTAAATTCTTTTCAACTCGGGCTCTGATCCGTTTTCTGCAAATCTCTTTTTCTTATCAAATTGTTTTAGGTGCCCAGCCACAGGGACACCAAGCATAGGAGTTCCATTCACTCGACGAGCTTAGCTATTGTGGAAGTTACAGGACCTTAGTTGTAGACGCCTCTATGTCTATCATTTCTTCCCTTTGAGTTATTCCATCAGTTAGGGCATGTTGCCCCTTTTCTATTCAGATATTTAGAGATTTTGGATTTAGTTATTTACTTTATTCAGTTGTTGAGTTTATTTCGTTGGATTATTGTATTTGGGAATTAGACTGAAAATGTTTTCTCTAGTTTCATTTATTATTGCAGTTATTTCCTATCATATGAGATTAATGTGAATGGTGAATGTTTAATTATTTGTAACCTAGTTTTATATAAATTAAAAGATAAAATTTTGTCATCAACCTTTTAAATATTAAGTGGTTAGTAATTAATAATAAAGTTTTCGACAGTGATGTACAATCTGAACCAACTGGATATTCTGATTTAATTTAATAAAGGACTGATCACCCGACATTTAATTAGGCGGGGTGTCACACGTGACAATTTTTTTTTATCACGAGCTTGTCACGTTCCTTGACCGTGATTTTTTTTTCACGGTCAATGACCGTGACAATTCTGTGACAACAAAATTTGTCACCCCAATACTTGTCATGTTCATTGACCTTAACAAGTTAGACTTGTCACGGTTAATGACCGTGATAACTCGACAGTTTTGGTGTAGTGAGATCTAGAAACTATAGCCTACTGTTTCTAACTTAATGTATTTCCTATGAGTTATCTTTATATATTATGTTATAGGTTGGTACTTTGAGTGACCCATATGTAATGTTATTTTCTTGTGGTTAGTAGGAATGCCCTAACGGTAGTGATTGAAGAACCTTTTGAGTTCCCTATACACTTTGTTATTTATTTAGGGTAGTGCCCGATCATTTGTTCATGTAGTGAATTTGGTAATGATAATTTATAACTTAATGGAATTAGTATTCCTATCAGTTATGGCTATGAGTTAGAAGTACTCAGGTTGGTCATATGATAGTGGATGCATAATTGGTAGGATAGCCACATGTTCTGATGATCTCGTGATGGATTTATCTTATTGAATGATTTTGCACATAAAATTAAGTAGTTACAGTGTTATTAGCTGAGATGTTTTGAGAAATGAGTGGCTAGGGGTTACCCCAACTGTATTTTTATGAAATTATGTTTAGTAATATATCATGATAACATAACTAGTAATTAGTTATAATGACAAGGTAACTGGTGAAAGTAGGATCTTACTAGATTGATTAGACGTTCAGATGTAAGTGAGTGATTGAAATTATCTATTGGATTCTAGATGGGCAGAGTTATGTTCCATTGGGTGTTTGGAACGCATGGTTTTTTTAAGCATTGATGGAATGGATAAGACCATTAATTTGAGGTATCACATCTGGAATAGATGAAACCTATGTTGGGATAGTTGTGGTAAGCTAATATTTTCTTATGAAGGACTTATTATATTGATTAAACCTGAAATTAAGACGAACCCTTTAATCACATGCCAAAATGGATGATTTAAACCTTCTTTTAATGTTTAGATCTAGGTAATGATCATATATTATTAGAAACATGTTAGAGAAATCATGTTTAAGGTGTTTTAGGACTGATTTTGGGTTAGATAGTGTTTAATGACAATTTAGTGTGAAGAAAATTAAGTTTGTTATGTTATGGGCAAGTTTTAATGGTACGACATCATTTTGGGCTTGTTGGAAGACGGGTGATCGAACAGGGTCACGTGTGCATAGTTATCCCCATGTGAACAAATATAGGCAAAAAGTTCCTAGATAGAACCCCACCATGCGCATATCCACAAAACCTATTTATTTTTTTTTGTTAAAAACTTTTTTTCCGTTAGGACCTCCCTTTAATGCTTTGACTGAAATATTAGGGATTTTACTCTAACTTATTTTCATAGAGATTATGAATATAAAACTGAGGTTTAGTTCTAGACCGTATAATTTGATATGCACACTTACGAGGGTATAACATATTCATTTACACCGTTAGAGGGAAATACAATATTTATAGATAGGGTAAATTACACTAAACCCCCTTAACTATAGCAGTTTTGCAGATAACCCCCAATCTAAAAAACTCTACAAGGAACCCTCTAAACTATTGAATTTTGAACCCTAACATATTTTAATTGAAAATGATTTTATGCATAAAAATGTTAAATTTTTGTGCATATTTTTTATGTTTCAAAATTCAATAGTTAAGGGGACTCTTTATCGAGTTTTTTTAAATTAGAGGATATTTATAAAAATGTTATAGTTTAGAGGAATTTTTTGTAATTTACCATTATATTTATGTGGGTGATACATATGCTTTGTGTGATATTTGTGGACATACTAGTGGCGTGTGCACTTGTTAAGAATCTATTGTAGATTTGATGGGATTGTGTTGCGGGGTCGTAGATTACCACCTTGGCTAAGGGCACAGGTTGTGTATATGCATATATCATGATCCTACGTACAGTTGATCAATTGTCTCATGAGTGGGAGATGGAGGAGGCCTGATCTATCTTGGAAATACTAGTATGTGATTATGCGGTGGTGTGATCGAGTAGTTATTTCCCTTATTTCTTTATGTGTGGATGTTATACAATCCATTAGGGTGGGGATTCCTACGAATTAACCCAATAGAGGGATTAGAGAGGTCCCGAGAGATTAGAGCCTTTATGTGGTAGTGTATGTGTGTGTGTGTATATATATATTGATATATACATAGATAGATAGATAGATGATCTGAATATGGATGTATTCATGTGTGATATTGGTTTCTCTTACTATTATTGTTGTGATGTTGTTACTTATTAGTTATGAGGAGGTATTATAAGGGTATTACATATGATTTATTACTTTTATTGCATAGTTAAAGTTACATTTCTATGTTGGATTCTTATAGTGATATGATGTAGATAGCTTTATAGAGATTAATATTATTTGTATAGTCGATTATTGGGTAGGATGGTGATGGGATAGGTTGTATAGGTATCTTATAGAATAGAGTTAGTCTATTTATACATACATTGTATCGGGATATCAGGTGGTACCATAATGAGTTTAGTGCTGAGGGGAGCTTATGTGAGTAAGGTGTGAACTAGTAGTTTGCTTTATTAAAGAACTTATTCCATTTGGATGTCATATGGAGTGAGGATACTATGAGTGGTTATTAGTATTAGTGTAGTAGTATCAAGTGACGATATTGTATTGTATTGCGAGTTAGGTACTGTGAAGGTTACACGATTAGTCTTGTGACTTAGATGCTTATGTTAATAATCATTCCTTGAGTATGATGGGCATGTATGGGTAATAATGACTTAGGACAAGTGAGGTAAGGTATTTGGATGTGAGTGTCAATAGGATGACATGAGATGTAAATTAGTAGCATTTAATGCTATTACGTAAGGTAAGTTATTTCTTGCATATTTGTGTAGTCTAACCTGCATTATTTTCTTAAAAAACTTTTTAAATACTTAGTAATTAGAGGATCATGGATGAGCAAACCAGCTGCAGGGTCAACCTTATCCACTTATAAAGCATGAGAAGTGGAGTTTTTTTCAACATAATTATTATATTGTTGGACTTATACATTTCGATTTACTATTCTGATAGTTTCATTGTGGACTGTACAAGGTTCCAGATTTGTTTACATTCCATTTTGGTTTTGGAGCACTTGAGACATTTGTAATGTGGACTCATTCACATTTATTGATTCAGTTATGTAAGACTCATTTATTACCTCATATTATTCGCATCTTTTTATACATTCCTAGATAGTTTTTCCTTTAGTTATTCTTTAATGCTCATTATGATTTAAAAAATTGATGTCCTTTATCTTCGACGTTAAGGTTTGGCCACCCAATACTTCAAAAATAGGGGGTGTTACACGAACGAGGTCAAGCATATCCTGACTTGTCCTAATAATGTTTAACGAGTGAGGCATCTTCTACTCTTGCAAGCCTCCTCCCATTCAGTACCTTATTTTTGTTTCATTTTCTTAAGTAATTTCAAGGCTGAAGTTGAGGTTGTACTTGTAAGGATATTCTTTTTTGGGGAAATTATTTGTGTATTATATATATAAATATAATGCATGGAAATGGAAGGGTAACACATTAATCAAAGGGCCTAAGGGCATTACCCAAAGGCAACATAAAACAAATTAAGGAACAAACAAGATTTAAGCCCAACAAAACTAAGACAAAAACATGCAATGCTTTAAGAAGCTACATTAACTAGAATTCATAGTCTTTTTATGGAGTTATCATAGCTTCTTATAGATCCTCTCCATGTTAATATCTTGGACTTAACTATGTCTTAAATGAACTTAATTATAGCCTCCTAGCTTTTGTAAACTCTGTTGATGCATCTAATTATCGTCTCCAACCAAATGCAATACACAATGGTTGAGAAGGATAAACACATAATTATGTTGATGAATTTCTTCCCACTGTAGTTGTTTAGGGAAAAATACACCTGATACCTATAGAGTACACTTATCCATACATGTTCAACAAAGTTGTATTCAAATAATAAGTGAGAGATAAATTCAACATGGTTGTTGCATATCCCAAGGAGGTTGGTATTAATAAATACCCAACCTAAATAATTTCTCTCTAGTATAAGGGTCTCTATGAAGACCATACACAAGATAAAAAATAAATTATGAATATTGTAGGAGTTTGACACCAAAGCGGCCTAAGGAATAAAGGTTTTGGCAGGAGCCTGTTAAAAGTATGCAAAACCTATTGATAATGTGCCATTTCTACTAGAGATCCAAGTTACTATCCTCGAATTCAGGTCTAATTTCAATGAGCATATCATTCATAATTTCAATCAGCTTCCAAGTGATACAGGTAGGTCATCTCCAAGTGTTCCCAATGGTAAATATGGCTACTTTAGATTTATGGTTACTTGCAGCATCATAAATGAATTTATCCTGAAAAATAGGAAGGTGGGGGCCATTAGGATGCCAATTATCACACCACATGAAAGTATCCCATCCATTACCAATCCTATCTTTGATACGAGGCCTAGAAATTTACCTCAGCTTCATAATATTCCTCCAACTTCAAGAGCAATCATTAGGAATTTTTAAGGCCCGAATGCTTTTTCCTCTAATCATATAGACATTGCACCATTTAATCCAAAGGATACCAGCCTCATTATTGAGGTTCCATAGGTTTTTAATCATGGAAATATTATTCCAAGCCTCAAGATTTTTTACGTTCAGACTCCCCTCTTCAAATCCTGCAATACAAATTGCTCCAATAAACCTTATCCCCAGTATGTTCGATATCACCACCAGTCCACAAGAAATCCTTCGTGACATTCTCAATCCTCTTTATTGTAAGGACAAATTCTCAACTGAGTCAATTTGTTAGTGTTGTCTTAATTCGAGAAAAAAACTAAATAAGTCATAGGATAGAAGTTTGTTGTGTCCTTCCAAGACTATGACGTTTGAGTTAAAGACGTAGCGACCAATCTTGAAGTGAAGATATCATAAGCGCCGATTTTTGTGCCAAGTGTATACATCATCAACCTTTTATTATTTCCAAGGTCTCTAAACGTATGAATGCATTAATATATATAAGGACTTGAAAATTAATTTTGGGTGTTATATTTTTACTAAATTTAAGTTGAAGATGATTTTCTTATTTTTTAAAAAGAAAATAAGTTTTCGAAAATGTCATTCGAACGACATTTCAATATCGTTCGAACGAACAATCTAAAAAGATTTTACCATTTCTCTGTTTTCTTGTTGGAAAGGTCGTTTGAACGATGTCGTTCTAACGAATATGTTTGAACAAGATTCGTGTATTTTTTCTCTGTTTTATCATTATAAATCTTCGAAGAAAGTCATTCGAACGACATTCAAATGTCGTTAGAACGACTTGGGTCGTTTTCCAATTTTTTGACAGTTTTCTTTTTAACCTCCCATTTCCCCATTACTTTTTAGCAGCTTTAATATGTGCGGGAACAGTGTTTTTCAATGGACTTTTTGACACTTTCCAAGAGCTTTAGAGAGAAAAAATCTTCATCTAAAAAGTTCTTTTTGTGTTGATAATTTTTATGATCTAGTTTCTACTAAAACACAAAGTTTACACTCATAGTTTATCATGATCCAAGTTTCAATACATATACTTGTTTGAGATCATCTTATTGGCACTGGGTTTCATCTACCCAAAGAGAAATTTTCCTACGGAGGAGTCCGTTTTGTTGTGATTTGTGATGTCCATACGGAGGAGAGGCTTTCGTATGTTTGACGGTTGATTTTCCCCATCGGTGGATTTCGAGACGAAGGTGGATTCTGGAGTTATCAACTAGGCGGAGATGGAAACAAGAAGAAATGTCAAGTCTTGAGAGGGAGTCGAGTCGAGAAAGTAAGTATTTTGTCTTGTATTTTGTAAAACCATACCTAGTGGTGAGGTTTTTCCCGTTGTGGGTTTTTCTCGTACATCGCAGCGTTGTGTGTTGTGTTTTATTTTTATTTTGCAAAAATCACTTAGATGCAAGTGTAGGATTAAAATGATAAAAATTGGTTTATTCACAACTATGATGTAATTTTGGTGCTAATTTAGTTTGGGTAATTTTAATTTAATATAATTTAATTCAAGTCATCTAATTTAATAAAAAAATATTAATGATTGGGTTTTTAGCATATTTTGAACTTGAATTGAATTAATTTTGTTTAAGTGGAAATTTAAATATTTGTTCAGTTTAATTTAATTTTAATTTTGAAGAAATTAAAATTTGTTTACCATGCCATTTGTGAATTTAAAAAATTATTTTATCAAGTGTATATCTTATAATTTCGAGGAAATCACCCCCCTTCAAGTGATATCAGAGCAGGAACGCTAAATTATTATGTTAAGATCCGTTCTTTCACTTTTGGGTTTACAATATGGAAAATATACCCTTTACAAAATTTCTTATTTTTGATGGTTCCAACTATGCATATTGGAAAGCGCATATAAGATCCGCACTTAAATCCTTAGATGAACGGGTTTAGCTATCAATAGTTAAAGGGTGGTCCCCACCAACATGTCTAAAATGAGAGGTTCATGTACCTAAACCGTAGAAAGATGGAGTGAGACTGAGCTTAGTTTGCCAACTTTAATTCCCTAGGTTTAAATGATCTTTTTAGTGTGGTCAAATTGTAGTTATTTTTCCGAATTCTGACGTGTGAAACGTCTAAGGAGATATGGGCTATACTCCCACTCACCTATGAGGGAACAAGTGTCATTAAAGCTTCTAAACTCCAAAACCTCACCACTCAATTTCAAACATTTAGATGCTAGAAAGTGAGACTTTTGATGAGTTCTATGCTAAATTTTCTGATATTGTGAACTCATGTTTTAATTTGGGAGAAAAGATACCAGACAACCGTGTCATAAAGAAAATTTTTAGGTCCTTACCCGATAGATTTATTCCAAAGGTGACCATTTTAAATTCTTTAGGAACTTTAGACTCTACAAAACTTGAAGAGCTTGTAGGTGACTTACAAACCTATTAACTTGACATGTTTCCCTCCGAGGATGAGAAGAATAAAAATAAGGGCGTAGCCTTAAAAGTCTTAAAGGAGGAAACATCAGTTTCGGATGATGAGTTTAAGATTAACTCGAAATATATGGCTTTGTTTGCTAGGAAGTTAAGAAAACTTCTCAAGATTAATAAAGAGAAACTTAAAAATTATTATAAGAAGTTAAATAAGTCTAAGCGTCATAAAGCCGAGAAATTTCCTAAAAATAGCAATGAAGATCTTAATAGGGACGAGTTAAATAGATGTTATGGTTACGAGGGTTATGGTCATAGGATATTCAAGTGTCCCACTAAATTGATGAAGGAGGGCAAGAGATCGATTTCATATAATGCCACCCTTAGTGACAACGAACCAGAAGAGGGATTCGATTCCCCCATCGACCGTAATTTTACCGCGTTCATGGCTAGTCATGTAAGCGATAATGAAAATTTTCTACTAAGGATAACTTAATTCATGACACTTCCGAGGCCATTGTTTGTGAATCCCATGAGTTTCATGGTAAAGAGAGGGGAGAAGAGAGTGAGAAAGAATAAGAGGGGGAGGATAGTGAACTTCAAGTATCCTTTAGTGAGTTATATGAGGAGCCATTGAAATTAAAAAGGGAAAACTTGAAGTTACAATCAAAAATGAGAGAACATGCCATTACTAGAGATGAGAGTGTTTTAATTTATGATTTTAACGCAGGTGAGAGAACTCTTCATGAGAAGCTAGAGTATGTTGAAGGTGAAAGAGATATCCTTAGAAGTTTAATGAAGGATATGGAGAAAGAGCTTCTTGAGTTTGAAGAGAGTAGGTGGTTACTTGAGTCTTGAATAGTGGAGCTTGAAAAGAAATTGAAATACTTAAGTGGGGTCAAATTTGATTTGTAGTGTAGGTCGAAAAAATCATATAAAATCTTAGGAATCGATCAAATTAAAAATGACATGTGTGGTATTGGCTTTGATACTCAAAATACTTTCGCTAATAAAGCCAAAACAATATTTTTAAGAGAATCGACTAGGAACACTAGAAAAGGTCAATACTTAGGTAATAATTCCCACCATGTTTTCACTTGCACACATTGGGGTAGGAATGATCATCTTAGGAGGTTTTGTTTTGATCTTAGAAATGGTCCAAGAAAGTCAAAGGGTGGAGTCGCCAAGGTCACCAAATCCCGAGAGCATCGTGTTTCACTTATGTGGGTTAGGAGATCCGATTTGGAAACTTTACATGATGTAATTTATGATTCTCATTTGCTTGTACTTGATTCCTCCCTTGCAAAATATAAAGGTTGATTGTGTTAGCTTTGTTTACATACACTAGTTTTTATACTTCATGATAGATTTTTTTGCTAGTTGTATGTTTGTTTGTCATATTCTATTTTATGCTTCATTACATAGATTTTGCTAGAATTATGATGTGTGTATCCTTTGTATTTTATTTTAGTTTTTTAGTCTTATTAAAAAATACAAAAAGATTTTATTTTTCTTTTGAGTTGATTTTTTTGTTTGTCTAAAAATTTCAAAAAAAAAAACTCAAAATGATTTTTTTGTGTAATTTAGTTTTACATATTTTATGTGGCATATACTTATGTTTGAACCCAATTTCATTTTTCGCTTCCATGTGGATAGAACTTTTGGTTATGAATATCAATCTTTAAAATGTTCTTTATCATGCTTGCATGAAGAAGTTTGATTTTGAGTTGCTTGATGGATTCCTTTTATATGCCTCTCTCGCACACATGGACGAGCTTTTTGAATGTTAACTTCACATACATATTTGAGCTAAGTTAGATGTTCTCCTATTAATTTTGTCATCTACATGTTGCTATGACTATGGATGATTTGTACATGTAAGAACAGTTGCACGTGAGATTTATTTGGGTTGTATAAAAAAAATTATGAGGGTGCAAGGAAAAATCCTATAAAAAGTGTGGCATTAATAAAAAATATATGCCAATGCCTATAGTTTATATGTTTGGAAGGGCCTAAAAAATTGTGACACGAAACAAAAATTTTCCAAGGCCAATAGAAGTTTAGTTGGATATGTTCATTCAAAAGAAAAGAAAAGAATCATTAATGTCTCCTACTTATGCTTATTTTGTCATGACTCTATTGGTTTGTAGAATCATCAAAATTCTCAGCTTATATGCATTGTTTATGTTTGTTCTTTGAGTTCACTTTATATAATCACATGAGGCTATATCTAAGTTGGTAAAGTTTTGCATTCAAATAGAACTCCTTGAACAATTTTTAAGTGATTTGGGTAATAATTATTTTGTCTCTAGTTCACACCTCTTCACTCCGTTTACCACATGATTATTTAGACACATTTATGCCATATGAGTGTGGAAAGCTTATTGTATTTTGTGTCTTGTGCGGTGTTTATACCTATGTATATGTGTGTGTGAGTTATTGGTATCTTTTGTGTATATATATATGGTATTTCTTTTATTTTTGAGTCTTTGCTTTGTCATCTAGTCCTTGTATGCTTTATGTTGCTATAGGTTTTCATTTTGTTGTGATTGATATCCCATGGTTATATTAGTGCATTCTAGTTGGTATTATTTTGCTATCGCATTGTAGTTGGTATCTATTAATCTTTGTGTGGATTAGTTGCTTTTTTATTGCCATGTTTCTTCGATTATACTTGTCACTCTATACACCATTGCATGATATACTTGTTTTTCCATTATACTTATCCCTTGTTTCATTTAGGGGGAGAATTTAATTTAATTTGGGGAGAAATAGGTTATTTAATGAAATTTTTTCTTTGTCTATTCATGAACAAAAAGGGGGAGAAATGGTATCTAAACCTTTTAATTTGGGAGATCTAACTTAGGAGGAGACACCGCTTTGTTAAGTAGGTTATGTTAGACAAAGGGGGAGAATTTTATATATGCACTTTATATTGTTATATTCCCTATACATTTCATGGTGTGTTTAAGTGTGCGGGCTTTTCATCTCAGCGACAACATTTTACAGCAAGCAAAGCTTCTCATTCCATGTGTCATTCAAGCATCTATAATTTTTATTTTTGGGTGGGTTTGTGTCCTTTTAGATGAGCTTAACGACCCATAGGATTTTATTTCGGGTTTTGTCCCGGAATAGCCAAAGGGGGAGATTTGTAAGGACAAATTTCCAATTTAGTTAATGTGTTAGTGTTGGTTTAATTCCGGACAAAACTAATTGAGTCATAGGATAGAAGTTTATTGTGTCCTTCTACGAGTATGACGTTTGAGTTGAAGACGTAGCGACCAAGCTTGAAGTGAAGATATCATCAGTGTGAGTTTTTGTGCCAAGTGTATATGTCATCAACCTTTCATTATTTCCAAGGTCTCTAAAGTTATGAATGCATTAATATATACAGGGACTTGGAAGTTTATTTTGGGTGTTATATTTTTACTAAATTTGTGTTGTGTTTTATTTTTATCTTGCATAAATCACTTAGATGCATGTGTATGATTATAAAGATAAAAATTGGTTTATTCACAACTATGATGCAATTTTGGTGCTAATTTAGTTTGGGTAATTTTAATTTAATTTAATTTAAATCATCTAATTTAATCTGAAAATATTCATGCTTGGTTTGTTTAGCATATTTTGAACTTGAATTGAATTAATTTTGTTTAGTGGAAATTTAAATATTTGTTGAGTTTAATTTAATTTTAATTTTGAAGAAATTAAAATTTGTGAACCATCCCATTTGTGAATTTAAAAAATTATGGTATTAAGTGCATATCTTATAATTTCGAGGAAATCACCCCTTAAATTTATCACCCTCTTAGGCAAGATGAAAAGGCTGGACTAGTAGACTTGGACACTGAACATCAAAGACTTGATCGGTGCCTTCAAGCATAACTAAGGAATTTACTAGTCCAACTCGTGATTCTTCTAGTGATTTTATCAATAAGTCTAAAGCAATCCACCTCTCTTAGCCTAGTAGTTATCAAAAGTACCCCTAAATACATGAAAGAGGGATTATTATGAGGAATATTGAGAGTGTTAAGCACACTAATAATCCCCTCATCATCGAAGCCAATAGTGAATAGATAACTTTTAAACAAATTATGTTTAATCCCTGATAAACTACTAAAAGTATCCAAAGTCTCCTAGATTACCAAACAAGATCTCACATCCACTCCACAAAGCATAATTAGGTCATCATCAAAACAAAGATGAATAAGATAAATCTCCTTGCATTTAAGATGATATTTGAATATGGGGTTTATACAAGATTTATCTATAATCCAAGAAAAGCATTCCATTATCAGGAAAAAGAGATATGGTAAGAGAGAGTCACCATGTCTCATTCCTCTTTTACCATCAAAGAATTCATGCAAGTGTCCATTAAGACTAATAGATAACTAAGAAGTATTAACACATTCAATAATCCACCCAATGACAATAGAAGGAAATCAAAATAAGTGAAGAAAAGTAAGAAAGAAATCCCACTTGACAGTGTCATAAACCTATAAAATGTCAATCTTAAGAGTTCATCCAGGAGGAGTGATATCCCTATGGTTTTCTTCATTACATCCTGAAGTAAGAGTATGCTGTCGACAATAGACCTAACTTCTAAAAGGACAACCTACCAATCATTAATGATGTGGGGAAGAAGAGGTTTAATTCTAACTGCAATGATCTTAGAAATTCACTTATACACAGTGTTACAACACGGAATTGTTTAGAAATCTCTCATGTAATAGGATTATCCACCTTAGGGATAAGAGTAAGAGAAGTACAATTCCATATTTAGGGAATCTTCCCACTATTGAAAAAGAAGGAAACAACCTTAATGACATCCTTCCCAACAACCTCCCATTTCTTCTTGAAAAAATAGGCATTAAATCCATCAAGTCTAGGAGCTCTGTTAGACCCTATGGAGAACATATCCTTTTTGACGTCCTCCTCAGTTATAGGGATAATTAACTGGCTTAGCCCACTTCTCATCAATTCTTTTAGTGATAACCTATTTAATAATGTAGTGAGCATTACCACACTCTTGACTAATTCCTAGTAAATCCTTATAGTATTCCACATCCACAATAACCACATTTTGACTTCCCTCTATCTAAGCTAAAGATTATTCTCAATGCTAAGAATCTTCCTATTGTCTCTATTATAATTATATTTTTTATGAAAGAAATCAATGTTAAGATCCCCCAACTTGAGCTAGTTTACTTTATATTTTTTCTTATAAAATGACTATTCATCATTCATTAGATCAATATATATGGTAACCACACCATTATTTTCCTTTTAAAGTATGCCATTAGCTCCATCAAGGTCTCATATTCTTTGGGTATTATTAAGGACTTACTTATATTCTCCCACTCTATTAGAAATATATAAGAGAAACTTTTTTCAAATCCTTTGAGGTTAGATTTAATCCTATTCAACTTCCTTCTAAGCTTGGCCATAGGATTCACCTATTCTTAAATTCTTCAAAAGTCCTCCAGCACCTCCGGAAACTCACTATGATCCATCCTGAAGTTAAAAGTTTTAAAGAGTTTAGGCCTTTTAAACTCAGGGGAAATAAGGATGTAATGATTGGGTTGACACTCCATGAGTAATGACAGTATCTTGGGACTCTGAAAAAGCATCCAACCAAGCATCATTGTGCTCTATTACTTCTCGATTGGACATTATCTATGTTTCTCATTCCAGGTGAACCAAATCCCATTAGACGCTATGTCATTCAAATTAATTTCCCCGAGTCATCTATTGAAGTATTTAATGGCCCCAAAGTCAATACCAATAATCCCCTTATACTCCTGATGTCTTCTCGCCACATTGAAGCCCCCCATGGGGATCCAAGGCATATTAATAATAACCCTTGAATTGGCTCTCAACAAGCCCAATAACTGCATTCTGTTATGAAGAATATTATCCCCATACAAAAATGAGGCATAAAAATAACTACTTCTCCCTATCACCTCAATTTTGAATAAAATTATCTGAGGATGAGAGGATATCAAAACAACCCTCATTGTGGAAGGGTCCAACCAACAATAACCATGGAAACAACACCAATATTTGGGAAATTGATCAAAAAGTTCTATTAAAGAAATCAATTATTCTAAACATTTACTAATTTGTTCCTCCTCACTTTAGTTTTTGTAAGAGGGTAGTCCCCTTTGAAGGTTGGGAGTGTGATAATACAAATAGAGGCGTAACCCTTATAGATATGGTGATAAAACAGTAATCCAAATATCCTCAACTATCACAAATGAACGCAAACTATTGTATATAATAAACCCTAAGATTGGCCTTACAAATCTCTCGTGTATAACTCAAATGATAATAAAAGGACTTCAGAAACAACTCATTCAAAGGGAGAGAGAGGTAAGAACCCTAGATACACCTTGGTAGGCAGTCAACACACCAACAGATTCCAATATCTCATTGGTTATATAGTAAAATCTTCGTAATAAATGTCAATGGTGGGTAGATAAAACTCTAGTTTGCAATAACTCTTTTGCGCTCAATGTGTTTTCTCTTTCGAAAAAAAACTCTCTCTTATCAGAGGTGATTGAGGCCAGTATATAGTCCCACACCCTTCCCGAGATGTGTTAGTCCTCATTAATGAGAAATACATTCCCCTCAGACATTAAGTCTTAAGCATTAAATGCAGGATGGGTCAGCACACCCTACGTCATAATCATTAAATGCCAGTACATGCCTTTTTCCCACCAACTATACATTAGAGGACTGTTACGATAGTGGTGGCTCCCCAAACCGTCTGAAATCCCCAATGCCACAGTGGTTCACTCAAGTTTAAATTGGACAGTGGGTAGGTGGCCAGTGACATCACCTAAAGTAGACGTGACATTTGGTAAAGAGCCATTTGGATTAAAGCTCAACATACGATGGAACTCAAGGTTACAATGCATAATCTTCCACGATAAAAGGTCTCTCGGTGTTTTATCAGGTGTATCTAAGATGGTTAAGACAAGCCTTAACGCCGCCTCACTTCTCAATTCTCCAAACAAAGTCCATCTAAAGTTCCCACGACTAGGTCTTTCGATAGAGAATGTAAGCTCTCCCAAGCCCTGCCATGCCTGGTCTCTTGCGAGTACCCTTTGACCTCATAGTCAATATTACAATAGTTATATCACTATAATTAATGTAATTAAAAAGATACAATTTAAATAAGTAAAACCAAAAGGTAAAGAAGAGCTCTCTCGCTAAGCTTCCTCGCTAAGTTCCATCACTGAGCTGCCTCATTGCCTCCATGATACTTCTTTATCTTGAGTCACTTCTGTTAAATGGGGAATCTCTCTCTAATTCATAGATTACCTTCAATCCCCCTACATTTGACCCTTCGTGAAGAGATTTTTTGTGAGCGCAAGAAATGTCTGCACAAAAACTTCTCAAATTGACCACCTTCTATTGCACACAAAAAAATTCTCCCTAATTAGCCTTCGTTGCGGCTATTGCCATTATTACTGTTAGAAAAAAGTTAAATTCTCCCCGATGTACCTGAGATAAAGCTCTTCAATACTTAGGCGTATGGTGAGAGGACATCATGAGATTTTTCTGTAAGTAGACTCCAACCGTTCGGTCTTGTTCATATCAATTGAAATTCTCTCGAAGTATTTGTAGATCTTGGACCTCATTGTTTTGATTGCTCAAAAAAGGAAAATTCTCTCCATTGTACTCAAGCCAAAGCTATCTCAAATGAGAATATGGTGAGGGGACATTGTGACCTTTTTTGAACTTTGAGTGAAGGCTAGTGCCTATTCTCTATAATTGACCTTTAATCTATGTAACCTCACACCATTACTTTAAATTCTCCTGATGTACCTCTATCCATTCTACCATCGTCTGATCTTGTAGTGAGGTTACAGTCTTTCGTTAGGCTTTTGGAATTATCGTAAATTTTAAAAAAATAGCGTCAAACCCTTAATTCTTTTGAAAGTAACCCTCTCTTCCCAAAGCATCACCTCATTATTGATGTGAATATGTCTTTTCAACTGCGAGAGCACTCCCCAAAATGCCACGTGTTTATTTGTAATCATTTTGACGGCTAAGCACGTTCCTTTATGGGAAACCTAACCGCCCATTTGAATCTCAAAGGTCTAATACTTTCCACACTTAGCATTTTTCCTCTTCACTTTTTTATTTGCCTTCAACTTACATATATTTTAGAGAGAGAAATTCTTCTTCTCCATTATCGACCTTATGTAAGCTTTCTTCTTGCAAAAAAACTTCTTTCCTTCTACCTAAGCCACCATCCATGACCATTAATCTTCCATTCTCATCCTCTTCCATCTTTCTTACCCTAAGTTTTAGCTTAAGAGTCATCCATGGCTTCTTCTAGTGTCACTGATACACCGTCCACCAACACTGGTGCTCCTACACCATCCACCGCCACTACTGATGCACCGCCTCCTACTCCAGATGCTTCAGCCTTAATGGTAGCAAATCAAGAATAATTAAGGTTCTACCGTCGCTCTCCCATATTTAGCGAAAGTGATAATTTTTTAACAGCGTGCAAGGATTTTTCTGCTAACACCAAGTGTGACCCTCTAAAACTAGATGATGAGGACGATTCGTCTATTGCTTTGGGGTTTTTACCCCCAGAGGGGACTATGCTATTTATCCTTGACCTAGGTGACTTACCTTACTCCCAAATAGGCTTCAAAGGGCCTAGGGGATTCCCATCCCACTTTGTTTCCTGGAACACTTACATGAAATCAACCTACACTAATGCCCTTGCCAAGGTTGGGCTTCATTGGGCTACTTGGTTTGGTGAGTTCACTCTGTCAAAGAATAATGCTTCCCTTCAAATGTTGGTGTCCCGCTAGAATATTATTACCCACACTTTCATTACTGCGTGGGGAGAGTTCATTGTCACATTAGAAGAAGTTCGTGAATTTCTTATTCTTGAGCCCATAGGTACTTTGTCTTACTCTGATGAGGCTTAAGACACCGAAGAAACTACTGCCTGGGCAGAATTAGAACAGATTCATCGAAGGTGCACAAGATCATCGAACAAAGCTACTTTCACCGCTTTATCAGCTATTTCTTCCATGCCCCTTCTAACAAAGGGGGTTCTTCTTCTTTAAGTAAAGCCAAAGGTACACATCTAGAGTTGCCCGCTTATATACTTGTCATTATTTATCGCTTCATACTGCCTGGTAAGCCCAACGATCAACCCTATTAGGATCTTATCAACATCTCCATTCGATTGGCTAGGGGTTTCAAGCTCCCTCCGGAAGTAATGGCTTTGGGGTCCCTCTATACTTGGATGGATAAGACCCACTTGGACATGGAACAATCTCTTAGCCGTTATAACTTGGATAATTTTTCCAACACCATAATCTTATCGAGTTTTTTGTATACCAGTTTCCCCGAAATATCCCTTGTCGAAGTATCATTTCCCTCTTGTGAAGACATCAAGCCCCACCATTTATTCTACTGACATAAGAAACAAAGTTGAAAGGACATCCTTCCCATTTTTGATAAGCCCAGTTGCTTTGTTATGAGGTCGTATATTGAGGACTTCTTTGCCCACACTTGGTCTTTCTTTCTTGATGAAGCCATAACGGTCTAAGCCACTTCGGAGGAGCTTATTAATGAAGATCCCTCTTATTCTGTGGAACTTCTTCTGACTCCTATCTACTTGCCATTATACACTGAGTGGGGTACTACTTCAGAGACATACAATCCCAATTATTGCAGCCGCCAGGATGGTTATGACCAAGTTGCTCCTTGTCCTATTTTCTAGTCATCTCATCCCAAGACCACTTTTTATGAGGCTTGTTATTTTTTTACTACTTAAACTACTTCTTTTGTTTGCTCGGAAGTTAGTGCCTGAATCACTATACTTGGCCTAATAAGTATGGGAGACGTGACCTCCCATTTTGTGATGAAATATTGGCCAACACAACTGGCCCAAATTTATGAAGTCATCTAGAGTTCTCCTGTCTACCCTCTTGTTCTTAATTTCCCTGGACAAAAAGTTGAGCCTTAAGGGTAACTCTATGATAGGAGTGGAGTTTCCTCTTAGCAACACTCCTAAGGATCCTCCTTGTGAGTTTCCTCCATACTATCCCTTGATTGTTACTACTGCCCTTAAGATAAAGAAATCTATAGCCACAAAAAAGACTGCCCCCACTACTGAAGTTTCTCCCAGCGAAAGAACCTCTCAACCCAAGAAAAAGAAAGCCAGGAACACTAAAAGTGATGGTTCTTCTAAATCTTCCACCCCTATTGAAGCCTTTTCTATTGATACCGTTCCTCCAGCTACACTTAAAGTTGTATAAGAGGAAGTTCGGGCTAAACTCCACATTGATCTTGAACGCATTCAATGACTGTATAAGAAATTTACCCCCACAGTTCCTCTTTAGACCTCTTTTCCTTCTATCACTGTGGTTCCCACGAAGAAAGTTACCACCCAGCGCAAGAGGTCTCAGATAATAGCTAGAGCTGGTGCTCCTTCTGGGAGGAAGAAAACATTAGGCACCAAGTCAATAAAGACACGAGCCTATGTTGTTGAACCTATAGCTCATCCTTTAAATTCTAGGACCTATACACCTCCATCAAGCATTGGGCCTATTGAGATTCAGGATAGCCCCGAAGATGCCCCTGAACCCATTGGAGCTTCTTCTACAATACTATATTAACCTTCTTCTCTAGTTGTTCTTTCTGCCCAGTCATCTCTAGATTAAGAGGTAACTTTATTCTTTATAACTTTCAACACTTAGTGAAAAATAATTCAATAGTCTTTGTCTTTACAGGAACGTCAATTGGGTGGAATTTCTCCTCTTCCTTCTCCTTATGTAAGTCATTTCATGGGAGGACGGTTTGGTTTTTTTATGACCGTTGCACCTCCTCCCCATTCTCCCATGACTAGATTTACATACTCAACGCATTCTCCATATCAGCGTGCGAAGGAGGATGCTCACAGGGTGGCAATGTCCTAAGACTCCGTTAGGCCGTCCTCTCAGGCAAAGGATACTCCCTTGGCATATTCTGGTGCATCCCCCTCGCTGGTGATTCCACTGGCTATGCTACCTGTATCGTCAAGTCCCCCAGAGGTAATGGTTTATTCTTTTGAACACTCTTTCAAACTGGGCTTTTTCATACTAAGTGTTGTCAGTTCATTCTTCTGTCAGGCTATTGTTTCGTCCTTGGCCACAATGTTTATGGATTATTTATTCCACACTCCTCTGAAGAGACCCATTACTAGAATTGTTCCTTTCCGAGTTTCTTCAGAGGTAACCATAATCTTCGTTGTATATTTGCCTCTAACTCTCATAGTGTCTCTGTGTGTTTAATACTTCTTGATTATTTGCAGCCTTCTCAGTTTTCTCCCATTCTAGAGGTACCACGGGGTTCTAAAGCTGTAGTTTCTTTGTCCTCCCTTTCTGAAGTTTCACGGGTTACTAAAGCTGTCGTTGCGCCATCCTCTCATCCCGAAGTTCCTTCATCATCGTTGGTGGTTGAGGTTGCTGAAGCCCGAGTGACTTCAGTGGGACTTTCCCTTATTTTGGCACTTGTGCCTTTTCGAGGGGAAGCTACTTCAACAGGGATTGATATTCGTCTGACTGAAGGTTCCTCTGAGTCCCCTGGGGGTATTGGAGCAACCCCCTTCTAGTGCCACTCCTGCTTAGGTAACTTCTACTTGTCCTTCTATTGCATAAGTTTTGCCATTATGCCTGTGTTTAAACGAAAATAAGAAGCAAAACATAACTCACACCTATTGGTGACTTAACAATAAAACCATTTGTTATGATTTTCTTGGAACTCACACCTGGTAGGTGACTTAACAATGGAACCACTTGTTAAGATTTTTTTTGAAACTCCACCTGCGAGGTGACTAAACAATAAAAAAACACTTGTTAAGATTTATCAAAATCTCACACCCTCAAGGTGATTTAATAATGAAAGGAACACTTATTAAGATTTTCAAAATCTCATTTATGTTTTTCTTTATCAAGTTTAAAGTCATGGAGGAGCCTACACCTGCACAAGGGAAACCTCAGTGTGCTCCTTCATTCGTTATTTCTCCTCGTCGGGAACCTGCTTCCCCAAATAAATCCAATCATAATGATCGTAGTTCTACCACTGACGTTTAAGCTGATAGTGAATCCAATTATGAGGTTCCTCTGCCTTCTATGGGTTCTCACGAATTTTAACTTTAGGTCATTTAACAATCTCCCCAAATCCAAGCTTGCCAATGATCTATTATTGAACGACTTTCCTCGCACCATCCAGAGACATTAACCCTGAGTACTTACGTTCAAACAAGGTCTTGATAGGTTTTAGACTTTTTCGAATGTCCAGTATCATCGTTGATACTGTAAACACCCAGACTTTGGACGTATCAAGACCCCTTATAAATCAACACTTGGGAAAGTGTAGAGACCTAACTAAGGATGGGTTCTAGGATGACTGGTTAATCAAACATCTAAAGTTACTAAAGGATGCCAAATCGGAGAGTCAGAGGGAGCTATACCCAAAGCACGTTGAGCCCCAATGGTCTGAGGAAGCCACTTTGAGGGAACTGGCACCTCTGTTGATCGATACAGATCTGAAGGTAAATGTCATCGAGGAGGCTTTGGTTAAAGCTATGCAAGAACGAGAAGATCTGATCATTAAATGCACTCAAGTTTGAATGAGGCTTGGGGGTTCCAATTCTACTCAATAATCATGCCTACAAGCTTTTTCGGGCCTACCTAGGGACTTCTTTTCTTCCCCTGACCTTTGGTTTCTTTTGGGTTGAGCCCCTTCAATGTATTTTCTTTTCTTCCCATACATGTAATTCTGGGTAGTAGTTCCCATTGATTGTAACATTTTAAAGTGAAAAATATATATAAAAGGTGATAATTTTGGCTACATCATGTCCCAATTTATATTTCAAGTTACTTTTTCTATATTCTCATTGCAAAGTGAAAACTCTTATAATTAACTGTCTGCTTTTCACTCTAACTTTAACTTCTCATAGTAAAAGAAATAACAATAACAAAATATTGGAATTTAAACATAATAAAGGTTGAATAAAAAATCTCAACTCAGGTGACACAACTATAGACATGATAGGTTTTAACCACTTGTTATTAATCTTGAAAGTTTTGTCTTCTTCTATCTTTGAGATTGAGTAGTAACCTGAATTGTGAGCCTCTTTCATTATGAAAGGACCTTCCCAATTGGCAACAAATTTTGATAATGAGATCCCCGCACTGTGCTTCATAGTTGTCTTCAAAACTAGGCCCCCTTCCACAAACTTTTGGGGTCTCATTAAGTTATCATATGCCCTAGAGAGCTGCTTCGTGTACATCTAGAAGTGTTACATCCAGTTATTTATGTGCTCATCAAGCGCTTCCAACTGAACATGCCTACTCTGGGGTAGCATACTACTTAGCAAGGCATATCTGGCCAATGGGACTTTCAGCTCTACTGGAAAAATAGCTTCAGCTCCAAAGACTAGTGAGAATGGTGTATACCCTGTTGGCTTACTCTTTATTTTTCAATAGGACCATAGGACTATTAGGATCTTATCATCCTATGCTCTTGGAAAGTCTTTTATCATCTTAACCAGAATATTGACCAAAGTATTGTTAGTTACCTTTACTTGCCCATTACCCTTGGGGTATGCCACAGTTGAGGTGTGGTGAATGATGGAGTATTTATCTATTAGCATCGTTACTTCTTTGTTAATAAATGGGGTTCCATTATCAGAGAGAATGGCCTTTGGAATCCCAAATCTGCAAATTATATACTCCCTAATGAAGTTTGTCACCACACTTGTTGTATCCTTCTTTAAAGGTATTGCCTCAGCCCACTTGGTGAAACACCCCGTTGCCACCAGTATCCAGATCTTTCCTTTAAAAGATGGATGTATTATCCCTACCAGGTCAAAAACCCAAGTGTGGAATGGGTAAGGAGTGGTTAAAGAGTGTAAGTCCATCGGGGGAGCATGGATAATGTTTCCATACAACTGGCATGCCTTGCAGTTGTGAACGAAATTAACAAAATCTTTCTCCATGGTTATCCAATAATAACCCATGGTCAGTAATTGGTCATATAGCTTTAGACCTCCAATGTGAGATGGTTCGTGAGCTTGCTTTAAGAATTTTGCTTCTTCCTCCCATGTGATGCATCATAAAGGCCTGTTAAAGTATCCTATGCGATAGAGTTTCTCCTCTTGAATGTAGAATCGTGGGGACCTTCTCTTAAGTCCCATAGCATCTATTTTCTCCAAACGAATAACTCCATCTTTGATGAAATTAATGTAAGGCTACCTCTAATATGCCTGAGCCTCAACGAAGTGATATTCAATTTCCTGAAAAAAAAGTTGACATTTATTGCACCTTCATTATACATCTGCTGCATCCTTCTTCATCGTTGTCTAAAGTATCTTTCTCTCTGGATTCTTCTATATAAAGGGATCTCAGTTATCTCTTAATGTTCATCATGCGTCTTCTTCATCTTGTGTTCTGCTTCCTCTGGCCCGATACACCTTGATAGCCATCCTCCTATGTTCACGAAATATAAACTTCATTGGCTCTTAAAGTACTGTGCTAATTCTCTAAGTTCTATATTTCCTTCCCCATACTCCAACTACTTCCTGATCCCACCTCTTCAATTTGAATTTTCATCCATTAGCAAGATCGACAGTACCATAAATTGATATGTTCCTTATTATATCATAATCGTAGTTTTATCGTTTTTCATGGACATTTTTTGAGTAATAGTGGCATAAATATCAGCATCCCTATTCATCATTCTAGTATGCCTCCTTATTTTGACTTGATGGAATTGGTTGATCAACCATTGGATGATTATTCTATTAAGCGCTAGACTGAGATGCTTCATCACGTATTCCCCATTCACTTACTGGACCAACAAGTTCAAATCACCTTTGATGCATAGTAAACGGATTCCCCTTCAAAGGGCTTTTAGTAATCCCAACACTAACGCCTCATACTCTTCTTCATCATTGGAACAAGGGAAATCTAACTTGTAGGAAAGTCAAATCTCTTCCTTCCCTTTTGAAAGAATAATCCTTACTCTCCCTTCTTTTCTGCCAACGAACCATCAAATTCCATATTCCATTCCTCAAAGTTTGTGTCCAAGAAATTGGCCTGCAAATTATCTCCTCGAATACTCTCACAAAGTGGCTCAAATACTCCTAACGAAAAGATTGCCAATAAATCTGCATACGCATGGTTCTTGATCGCTCGAGGGACCACACACTTCAAGTCATATTCTGAAAGGATAAGGAACCACCTAGTTACTCTTCCAATTAAAATAGTTCTTGCCAATAAAAACTTAACAAGATCACATCTTGTCATAAAATGAATTGTGAAAGATAATATATAATGTCTATGCTTTTATGCTATAAATACTAAGGCTAAGAAATGCCTCTTTACGCTAATGTACCTTGCCTCAAGTCCATGTATAATCCTACTCAGGTAGTAAATTTTCCTTTCTTTCCCATTAATTTCTTGTTCCAAGAGAGTTCCGACGGACTTAGTGGTAGATATGAGATAGAACTGCAATAGCATCCCTGCTTTGGAAGGAATCATTATTAGTGGATAAGTGAGCAACTTATTTATCTTATTGAGTGCCTCTTAATGAGCGTCCTCCCATATGAACTTTGTGCCCTTTCATAGTAGATCCATTAGTGGATGAGTTATCTCAGTCAGTCCTGGCATAAATCTCCTAAGATAGGAGACTTTTTCGAGGAAACTCTTGACCTCCTTCGCAATTCTTGGGCATGGAATCTCTACGATCGCCCACTATTTTTCCTATCCATCTATACTCCTTTCCGATCCATCACAAAACCCACAAACTTCCAACTAGTTACCCCGAAACCACATTTCAGTGGATTCATCTTCAATTTGTACTACCTGCATCGAATGAACACCTTCCTCAAGTCATCCAGATGGGACTCCTCTTTCTTTGACTTGATGACCAAATCATTCACATAAAATTCCAATAATTTATGAAAGAAATCATGGAAAATGGATGTCATCGTTCTCTAGTACATCGCTACAACATTCTTCAACCTGAAAGGCATCACTTTGTACATAAAATTGCCTAATAGAAATCTGAAAGTCATTTTATCCCCATCAGTTGGATCCATTTTGATTGGGTTGTATCTCATGTACCTATCCATAAAGCTATACAATTCATGTCGAGCGGTTGCATCAATTAATCTATCAATGGAGTACAGAGGGAACTCATCCTTTGGGCAATCTCTATTCAAGTCTTTGAAGTCCACACATATTTGTATGTGGTTTTTGTCCTTTTTCCCCACTAGGACAATACTAGACAACTAAAGTGGGTGTTGGATCAATTTGATGAACCTTTTCGCTTACAACCGTTAGACCTCCTCCTTAATCTTAAAATCCAATTCTAGCTTGTAAGCTCGTGTAGTTTTCTTCACCGGTATGGCTGAAGGCATAACGTTCAACTAACAGTAACTTACCTCCTTATCCAACCCTTCAATCTTTGTGTACTTCCACGCAAATATGTCTCTATATTCCCGAATCAGCTCAATCAATACCATTCTTTTCTCTATACTTAGATCCTTAAAAATTAAGATGGGCCTTGGATCTTGTCGTTCTTTAGCTAGATCAAGCTGTTCCATCTCTTGTACATACGGCTTTGGGCTATCAATTATGTACTCTAACTCATCCTCCACATCCTTCACAAATTCCTGGATATTAGAGTTGTTTATGATCATGCATTGCCATTGATTATTCACTAGAAAAAACTCATATTTTGGGTCAGTATCCTACCAACCTCTTCAATAGCTCCTTCGACTACCTGCTCACACCTTCAAAGGCAGTAGATCACCCTTCCATCCTCCATTAGCACCTTCTTTCACTGACGATTGGCCAATGCACCGACCTTTCATTTTCTATCTTTAGAAGATTTTACAAGCCTATCTCTTAAAAATATGCTCAACACACTTTGTCGTTTGACCTCATTCTCTATCAGATCAATCCCGAGCCTCATCCTATCTCTTAATTGCTTAGATATATTTTGAGGTTTAGGACTTGCACTTTTGACCTCCTCAGCTCCTTTGTCCCTGCTTGATCCTTCATTACTTTAACCATTCATAGGACTTATTATTTCTCTGATAGAGGGTAATCTAACACCCTCCATGCGTCTTATTAGGACTCTTGCATCTTCCTCCAGCTCTGTACATTATCTACTAAATGAGCCTCTTCGATTGCAAATAAATTCTTGGTTACCCGTATAACGATCTTAGTCCCTTTCACATTTGCCTTAACACATTAGTGATACGTCGAAGGAACTAGACTATGGTTGTGAATCCACACCCTTCCTATCAAGAGATGGTAGAAAGTATCACTCTCAATCACATGGAATTTGACATGTGAAGTTATAATTCCCATTATTATCCCTACGTTCACATACCCAATTGATTTGGAAGACTAATTGTCATAACTAAACATCACTAAAGGCATTGGTGTCAACCTTGCCTCAAAGATGTTGGATGCATAGAATGAATCGATAGGCATGATGTTTATGAAAGACCCCATCCATTAGTGCTCTCGCAAAACTCACCCTGTTAATGTTTGTTGTTACGTGTAAGGGTTTGTTATGAGGGAACCTCACAACTCTATCGACATAAAAGAAAGTCACTTTGGACAAAAATTTCCTCACCAGTCTAGCTATTGGCCCCTTCCATCTCAGCGATGGAACTGCATTTTTCCATGCAATGACCAAAATTGCTTGAGTTATCTCCAATATGCCCTCCTTGGGCATTCCCACTTGGTCAAAGAACCATGTGAACTTGGGTGAATGTGACACAGCCTAGTACTCTAGCCCTTGATTTATATCCTCATTGTTAAGGTTATATACTTCCTCCACATCCCTCACAGCTATCATAATGTTAGCCATCCCCCTTGTGCAATCTTCTAGGGTTTCCTCAAACTCCCCCTACTAGAACGTCAATTTTGTTGTTTCCCTCTCATCGTCTTCATCATAGGCCACCACCAGGTTTGCTACATGCTGGTAATTGGTCATTGTTGATGTTTCCTTGAGGGATATGTAAAGTCCCTGCTTTCACATGCTTGTTAATGATCTTCCTCATCGTGAAACATAACACCGTTAGATGAACGATCTTCTGATAGATCTGGAAGTACTTGGGGTTAGCCCTCACTACTGCTTCTGGCTCCGTTGCTGGAGAATCTTTTGGTGTATAAACTGTCCCCCCTCGCAACATAACATTATAGCAGCTAATTTCCTCTTTAATGATACAAGGCAACGGTAGTGAATCCTCCCAGTCACTGTTGAATTTCCTCTTGTTGTCCTTCTTCGATAGCTTAACCTCTCATTCTCCCCCATTTGTGTAACCCACTTGTGGGAGCTAGCCACATCCTACAATGGGTTATACTGGATGCCTGAACATCATAGGCACCATGATTGGGCTTGGGCGTACCACGAGCGAGATATTTCTCGTAGATTTTAAGAACACCGTAAAAGTTCCTTTGAAAAAACTCATATTGGACTCACAAATCTCTTAAGTATAACTCAAATGATAATAAAAGGACTTCGAAAACAACTCATTTAAAAGGAGAGAGAAGTAAACACCCTAGATACACCTTGGCAGGTAGTCAACAAACCAACACCCTCCTATATCTCCCTAGTTAGCTAGTAAAAGCTTCATAATAAAAGTCAATATTGGGTAGATAAAACTTTGGTTTACAATAACTCTTTTGCTCTCAATGTATTTTCTCTCTCTAGAAAGAATTATCTCTTCTTAAAAGTGGTTGAGGCCAATAAATAGCCCCACGCCCTTCTCGAGATGTCTCAGTCCTCATTAATGTGTAAGATACTCCTCTCACACTTTAAGTCTCAAGCATTAAATGTTTGATGGATCAGCACACCCTATGTCATAATCATAAAATGCCATTACGTGCCTTTTGCCCACCAACTGTGCATCAGAGGACTGTCACGATTGTGTTGGCTTCCTAAACTGTCTGACAACCCCAATACCATAGTGGTTTACTCAAGTTTAGATTGTATTGTGGGTAGGTGGATAATGACATCACCTAAATTAGAGGTGACATTTAGTAGAGGGTTGTTTGTCTCAAAGCTCAATATACGATGGAACTTAAGTTACTCTGCACAAGCTTCCACATTAAAAGGTTTCTCGGTGTTTTACCAGATGTATCTAAGGCGTCGCCTCACTTATTAATCCTCAAACCAAGTCCCAACAAAGTTCCCATGACGAGGTCATTCTATAAAGCATGTAAGCTCTCCTAAGCCCTGCCATGCCTGGCCTCTCACAAGTACCATTTTACCTCACAATCAATATTACAATCGTTACAGCATTACAATCAATGTAATTAAAAAGATACAATTTGACTAAGTAAAACCGAAAGGTAAAGAAGAGCCCTCTCGGCAAGTTTCCTCGTTGAGCTCCATCACTGAGCTGCCTCACTGCCTTCATTCTAATTTCTTCTATTGAGTATCTTCTATTAATTAGGGAAGCTTTCTCTAATCCAGAGATTACCTTCAAGCCCCCCCCGCCCCCCCCTCAGTTTTAAGCTGACAAACCAAAGATAAACCATGGTCTACTAACCTTCCATTATTTATGAGGGGAATTAAGTTCCCTTATGTTCCATGAAGTTTCTTTAACCATTTCTTATTTTTAGAAGAAGACTTCTTCCAACCTATCTTACTAGTATTATGGTTACGCTTGGTGAGACTGGCCATCTTATCTTTCTTATCAATAAGTTCATCCACAATAGTGACTCTCGAGGAAAGACCTGTAGGCCTAGGGGTAGGAGTCCATCTCACTCTCCAAGTTATCAAAGGCACTGAAAGAATGAGAGATGACAATAATAGGGGATATAGGAATAACCTCCTCTAATGATGTGTCAATAGTGCTCATTCCTTCATCAATTTTTCTTACATTCTCCCACTTTCTCAGGTATGGAGTTTTCTAAAGTCTCACTAATACTTCCAGATAATCCTTCCACAGTAGGCTTCTTGTTGTTCCTCCCACTGACTTGAGTTCACTCTTTATCCTTCTCCAGCTGCCTAGTCACGGTGGTAGTAACATCAGGTTGCTCATTTGATGTAGCCTTCTTCTTCATCCACATAAGAGTGACTTTCTTAATGAGACCAAAAATAAAGAAATGAGAGCAAGAATGTGGAAGACTTTGGTATCCAACTCTAACACAGGTAATGGATCCATCCTCTAATAAGAGATCAATAGACTTGGGATAGTTAGCTTTATATTCCATTTCAACACTAACTTGAGCATATCTAATCCTCTCAGTGATAGAATCGGTATAAAATCTATATAGTTGATCCCCTCCTCAGTCCAAAACTGCATTGCGATATTGTCGAACAAGACCCACACAAGTACCCTATTAGTAGTATCCATAAAGAAGTTAAAATTAGGAGCCCATTTTTTAAGGATGATTAGATTCCCAGTAATGTGCCAAGGACCATTCTCAACTGTATCATCTCTACAACTTGGATTATCAAACTTAAAGAAAAAAGGTGCTATCAAATTGTCCCAAGGTTTGTGGGTTATAGAGTTCACAAGAGAAAAATAGAGTTTCTTACCCAACAAGAAACCAATGTTTCTATTCTACCACTTAGCATAACCAAGTGTTGACCCTTTATTATCCCAGAAGGATATTATTTTCCCCTTTAAGGAAGTGTTGACCTTTAGGTTTCCCATTCTTCCTATTAGGACTTTGGTTTTTTAAAGCATGCTTTCCTTTGAAGGTGTTTCTTGTAGGATCTAAGTTTTTTACCCCTTGAAAAGACCTCTTCCTCGACCCCTTTCCCCATCTCATTAGACTATCTTATAAGAATAAAAAGAAACTGTTAGTGTAAAAAGAAAATGATCAAAAGAGTAGGTTTTCAGTGATATACGTTATTCTCTTATTAAATTGAACTCTAAACTACATCAAAAAATTTATTTAATGATAATACCACTAACGGTATTTGGCATTTAAGGTGTGGTTCGATAAGACCATAAAAAATTATGGAGCGCATTGATATAATTTTCTTTTTTATTTTCAAGTCACTTTTATATCACTTACATGATTGTTTTGTTCATCACATCGGTGACCATTGCAATGCGGGTATCTAGGTGCTGAGTAGTAATTATTGATTTTGTGTATTTTGCAATAATTCTTGAACCAATCATTATCAAATTGCGTTGCGTGATTTAACACAAAGTCATGAGGATTACCATATCTGTTGATAATGTTCTTCTATACAAATTAAAAGGTCTTTGGCTGGGTGATCAGAACCATCGATTCAACTTCCACTCATTTTATGAAGTAATCAACTATAACTATGTGGAACTTGAATATTCCATGTGTTTTTGGCAATAGGTCATAATATCAATTAATCGTTGTTGGAATGCCATGGGGCTGTATCAAAGTGAGGGGCCTGACTCGACGATGATAAATGTTAGCATGTCTTTGTAACGTGTCATCTATAACACCCATTTGCATTCCTTTTATCCAACGATGAACTCGATGCGTATCACTTTATTGAGTCCCTCTCACAAGGTAAACATACACATTTAATGTTATTGAGTCATTCATTCATCTTTCATAACTTTACTTTCTTTTTTTGTCATGTTTCTCAATCTACCATTATGTTTTCCATATCAATGATGGGTTCTCAAGTTATAATAACTTCTAACGTAAACAAGGCACCTCAAATTGTAGGCTAGTATTGTGTTTGCACTTCTCTTATATAGAAGGTTCTTTGATTTCCATGAGCAACCCTCGTGTCTCTTCTAATGTTTACACTACCTCTAGTGCTGAGGTAATTTATCGTATCCCTGATATTTATCCCGATTAAGGTAGATTTCTAATATGTTGTGAATCACTTTAATTGGTAAGCTCATAATTTTCCTAAACTTTTTTTTAGGTAAATTAAATCTATATTAGAAAGGAATGATTTATAAGAGAGAGGAAGCTCCCCACCTAAGAAGGCTAAAAGTCCAAAATCTCAAACAAATCTAGACAAACCTCACAAGAAGCCCAGCAAGGGAACTTATGCCAACTACAACTAACATAAAAAAAATTAATAATCCCAAAACAAGGAAGCAAAATAAAAAAATTATATCCTAACTAAATATACGTAATGGTGTGTGAGAGACTCCACAGATTGCATTCCATCCAGTTAGTATAGCTTATTCTAGTCTTTCTTCAGCTTTAAACTTTAGCCTGCACCATTTCCTAGATGTCCTTGATTAAACCCAAGATGGTCTTGGACCCTCTATTATGAAGTATGTTTTTTCTTTTCATCTAAATGATATAGATAATGGTGGAGAAATATAAGGTCCTTAAGTTGCCAATGAATGAGTTAGTTGATGATGTTGAGATGATTTCATTATCTCGACTTCCCAAATTTCCGTAGCATTGATTCTTATTGAGAACCTCATCCCACACTTCAATACCATAGGAGTAATCATCCATAAGGTGGTCAATGTTTTCATGGTCAGTGTTGTATAGGTTGTAGATATCATCATCTATCAGACCCCAGTCAAGCAACTTATTTTTGGTTGAGATATTATTTTTACATGCTAACCAAAGAATAAAGGAACATTTATAAATTTTGTCTTTTCTCCAGACCAGTTTGCGCCATATAACCTGGGAATTATGGTTCATGATAGTCTCACAGGTAGATAAAATAGAATAGATTCCATCAGTAGCATAGGTCCACACTACTTTGTTCTCACATAGTAATGTCCCGAAGAGGGAGTTTTGGATATCATTGAGATCCTAAGTCGCAATTGATGACCAATTCTAATTGGAACCATCAATAAAGTTGGATACTTTGGCTTTAGAGTTGCTATAAGAATCATATATAGTTTTATCCCCAAAGAGAGTTTAAGAGACTAAGGTGGTGACAATTGTCATACCACATAAATGTATCCCTTCCATTCCCAATAATGACCTTTATGAGAGGTCCTCATTCCTCTCTAAGTTTTAGGATCTTCCTTTAACTCCATCAGGTATCACTCGACATGTTATCTTCCAAAATACTCCTCCTTTTGATCTTCCACCCTCTTTCTACCAAAATCCAGACACGTTCATCAATGGCTTTTAATGCTGATCTCATACAGGCTTTCCAATATGCATAGTTTGTCCCGTCAAAAACTTGTATTTTATTATATAACTTCTCCATAATGAATACACTTGTTTTCAAAAGTCAATTTTTCAGAAAATTGATATCTTAGAAAAATTTTGCAAAAAATTACACGGTAAATTTGTGTAACTGGCTCTGATACCAATTTGAGAAGAGTGTGCTTGCGTTCAAATAAGGAAGTTATTTAATTAAACACAGTTTTTACCACTTAAGTCCTAAACATGCATCTATATGTGTTTAACTACGATGATGAAACATGCAAGAACACAAATATGAGGAAAAATCCCCAACGGGGCAAAACCTTTTATTTTCACAATAATTTTGTAAGAGTACGGCTTACATGGATTACAATGAAAATACAGTTACACAGAAATACTCTCGGGTGTCGGTTCTGTTGTCGGCGGCTGGAACTATCCCTTTCCAGTAGGGCAGCAGTGACGAAGAGAGCGGCTTCCTCACAAATTACTCCAGATGAGTAAATGATCTTCTTGAAGGTTTACAGATTCACACACATATATGGGATTGGTTTTGTGAATAAAAAAGGTTTAGAAAACCTTAAATGGTGAAGTCTTATTCTGGGCAGTTTTTGCAGAATTTTGAGATTGCAGAAGGACTTGAAAAACGTGTAGAAGGAGATCAGATATTTATACAAAAATCGAGGCGGTGGCTTGTTCGAACGAGATAGCCATGTCGCTCGAATGAAGGACAGATGTCGTTCGAACGACATCGCGCGACATGCCTATCTCGCGCGAACGACTTTCAAAGTCTTTTGAGCGAGCTCGTCGATCGAGGCCATTCGATTCTACACTTAGACAAATTCTGCTTTGGATAAAAAATTAATCCAGACTTTAAAAATAATTTTCAAAAACATTTCCCAAATATTTATGCAAATATTTAAGGCTCCAATAAAACATTTTACTGATAGAGTGTAATGGAGTAGTGGGAATGAGCTGAGTAGCACGTTGCATGTAGCATGATGCACGTGAAGAAAGTGGATGCATTGAATTCGGATACAGGCCGTGGAGGATGATCGTGTTGACGTGCCGAATGTAGCGGTATCAGACATATGAACTGTGATCTAGGAGAAAAATAGAAAATTCCTAGAATCTACCCCGGACATTTATAAAAATATGTCCTTACAAATCTCCCCCTATGTCTATGCCGGTATATACATAAAAAATCCGAATTATGCAATCAAACGACAAACAAGATAATATCCCCATTAAACCCTCAAACTGAGAATACTATATGACATGTCTTCCAAATCTTCAGCTCTCCTGTACCTTTCAAAACTTTTCTCATCAGGGTGTGTAATCAAATAATGAGCAATGTTGTACCTACACACATGAGATAAAGCAAATACCCATGAAAAGCAACAGATTGAAAATATAATGATATGTAAAAATTGATGATCATCAATTAGGCTTAAGTAAATCATTCATCAATCAACCAAACACTAAAACAATTCTCCCCCATAATTCTTCTCCCCCTTTTTATGATGTCCCCAAATAGACAAATATGAGAAGTATAAATGAATTCACATGGAGAATAACACACGGGAATAAATTGCTATTTTTGTATTTTTCAAAATTTTTCACACATAGTATACAACAAAGAATCACACCATGAAAGATCACAAAAACAACCAAGTCAATGATAGTGAAAATGAAGGGGTGTGATCAAATTCGATAGGAAAATCAATGCATACAAACATGACATATGTGCACGATGAATATCGGATACTCCTAACGAATGAACTCAAAGTCTTCCTTTGATGTAAAAAAAATGGTAATATGAGACATTGACTTAATCAAATCAACAAATCAAAGCTCAAAGTGATTTCCACACCAATAACGTCCAAAACTATTTTATGCTTTTTCAGGACTTTCAAGGAAGTGCAAACCCGTTTATATTCTCCAACCAAACTCCCTCAGATATTAATTTTGAACAGAGGCTTTCTAAATTATCAAACTTTGGAGAATGGATGGTGAAACCTAATGGCCCATATTTGGCATGAATTGCTTTTTATTGCCTTTAAATTTTTTGGACTCTTTTAACCTCTTTGGAATGTAATTACCGCAAAACCGATTTACTCATCCTCAGATTAGGTATGACGCGGGCTTGAACCTCGTATACATAATGCTTGGGAGTACTAAATTCTGGGTTTGAATTAATCGGATAAATTTATGATTGACGTTGTCACTACACTACACTAGGGTTGGGGGATTGTATTCCCATCCTATTTTCTCATCATTTAAGTTTAACACTTTCAATTTAATTCTTCATTCTTCATTTAGATAATTTAGTTAGTTTCATATTTCATCATAATTTCATAATTGCATTTAGTTTAATCAATCCCAAAAACCAAAATCAAATCTTTTCCTTTCTTTTTAGAGTCATCGTTAGGATTTCTCCGTCTTATCCCATCATCACAACTCCGTTGTCCTTTTTCCCTGAGGATCGATACCCGACTTGTCGGATTATTACTTTAACGATTGGCTTGCACTTGAGCCTAGAGAGTACACACTTTAGAGACACATTCTGAGTCGTGTCAGTGGGACCCATAAGATCCATGTGTAAAAGCTCAAGAACACGAAAGGTGGTAATGGAATGCAACTTCCTATGGGGACTACGAATTTGTTTTCCCAACTGACAGGGTCCACAAACCGTCGAAGTTGGCCTTCCAAGAGTTGGTAAGCCACATACTAGGTCCTTTTTAGCTAAGCGAGTGAGATCTCTAATATTTACATGACCTAGACGTTGGTGCCACAGATCCATAGGAGTAATCGTGGCGCTGTTGCAGACAAGTGAGGATGTGGGCTCAGTCCCATAGCAATTATCCTTTGTCCTCACCCCTTGCACTAAAAGTTTACCGGCTTGATTATAGACCTTACAAGCGTCCCGGTCAAACTTTACGGCAAAGTCAGCATCGCACAGCTGGCTAATGCTGAGAAAGTTTGCTTTCAAACCTTTGAGGTACAAAACATTTTCTAGCTTAGGAAATCCAGGTAACTCAACATTACCACGTCCTATAATGCTAGACTTGCTCCCATCTCCAAAGGTGACTCTGCCATCCTGATAATCCTCAAGAGATGTAAAAAATGAGGCATCACCTGTCATATGTCTGGAGCATCCACTGTCAAAATACCACTGTGAGGTATTATGTGCTTTGAGAGAGACATGAACAACAAAGGCCTTTTTATCTTTCTTTGGTACCCAAGAAATGGTGACCTTTTGTTTGCCTTTGTTGTTATTGGTTTTAGCTGGAATCTGAGAAGCATTCCCTGACGGCAAAGACATCCGTCGGAATTCCTCCATCAAACTCTGAGACGTGGTAGCTCAAAACTCAACTCACTCTCTTAGACTAGTAAAATCATCAGTATGCTGACGTGGAGCAGTAGTAAGTCGTGTCCGACCCATACTATAGCAAAACTCCCTGAGGTGGCTTTTTCTTTTTCAATAAGTACAAAAGAACACAGTCAAAGGCGGACCTTGGTTTGTTTTTCTTGGTCGAACTCTCATTTGAGGTTTTTGACGATGGCCATAAGGAGTCGTAGTAAACTCAGGAACTGGTCCAGGTGCAATTTGGGATGTGGAGGCACTATCATAACCAATTCCCTGCCTATCACCAAAACCTAAAGCGGGGCCGAGGAGCATCTTTCCCATCTTTCCAGATCTGTCCTCGATTTGAACCTTGACTTCCCGTTCTTTTTTAAGATCATGAGTCAGCTGGGCAACAAGGGCTTCAAGTTTCTTCCGAGTCTCCACGGAGGAATGGATCTTACTCGTAAGACTAGCCACTTGTTTAATCAAGTCCCCTCTCTCTTTCTAAAAAATGCTCTCTCTCTCTCTCTCTAAACAAACTCTCTTTCTCAACACAAGAAAATTCTCTCTCTCTCAGGGCGGTGCAGGTGGAGGACTCTCTCTCTCTCTCGCTTTTCTTAATTCTTCCTCTAACCCGGTGATCTTAAGGACTAACTCTTTGTTACGTTTTTTAGTTTTAAATGACTCAGAATATAACTCAGCGTAGGCACGTTAAATATCACTCTCACTCTCACTTGTGTCATCCTCCCCCTCACTCACATCGCTCTCACTGTCGAGGTGTCCCTGTGAAGCATCATCCTCATCGTTGTGAGGAGAGCTAGAAGTGCTCACATGACTAGCCATGAATGCGGTGAAGTTACACTCATGCGGTGACTCGACTCCAGAATCCACCGACTCGACCTCACTGTCGTCGCTAAGGGTAGCGTTAAAAATAACTTTCCTTTTCTCTCTGTTCAGACGTGTGGCACACTCAAAGGCTCTATGACCCCTACCGTCGCACTCAAAGCACCTCTCAGTTTCTTTCTTAGGAGGATCTTTAAAATCTTTTTCAATTTTCTTTTCAAACTTATTTTTCTCAAATTTCTTTTTATCTTTAAAATTGCCATTTTTCTCAAATTTGAGAATCCTCTTAAATTTTTTTGCAAAAAGAGCCTAATCATCTAAGTCAAAATCACAATCAGAATCTGACGTGTCAATCTCTCTCTTTATAGATGACTCTACCCTCTTTCTAGCCGACCCCTCATTCGTTCTCTCTTGGGCATTAAGTGTAATTCCCTTATCTTTAGACCTAGCAGTTTTGGGAAACATGTCGATTTCATATGTTTGCAAGTCTCCTACAAGTTCTTCCAATTTTAGCGTATTTAAATTACCCATAGAATTTAGCACAATGACTTTAGGGATAAAACACTTAGGCAAAGTGAGAACGCGAGAATTACGTGTGATAATTGATTAACTTCACAACTTTCTACTATATCATACTTATTTAATTTCAGCCCCTAAACATGCATCTAAGGTGCGTGTGTCAATCCATAAATAAATAAAGCATGTGACACAAAAATATGCTGAGACACAGATTTCAGGAAAAAACCCCTTTCGGGTAAAACCTTTATTTCACTATGAATATACAAGCCGCAACTTACAATTACATAGAGAAATCTGCAATGGATCAACGCGCAGCCAACCCACAAAGACATGCAGTCTTGAACTCAGCAAGAGAATACACGCAGCACCCTCCAAGGACTCGCAGCCCAAACAACGCAGGAAGAACTGCAACTCTCCTCAATGACACGCAGCCATAAAACTTTGTAGAGACTCCCTCAGCAATGACACGCAGCCCTCGGTTGCAAAGATCTCTCCACAAAGATGAACAACAACAAAGTTTGTGTTCTAGGGTTCCAAAAGATTCACAAAAGTAATTGGGATTTTTGTGTGTGAATCAAAAAGATGTTTGGCACATCAAAAATTGAAGTCATGTTGTGTTTATACTCTTAAAAACGTTTTCTCAAAGACTTGAAAAAATACACCATCGGAATAGTAATATATATAGGAAATATAAGATGGTGGGTAAAAAACACACGGAACTGCTCGAGTATATCCCAGGCGTACCGGTCCGGCTTGGAGGTGGATCGGGCCGGATGACCGGATCGGTTCTTTTAAAATATGGCTCCATCGGTTTGCATTTGATCCGGGGTATACTGGATCAGCAGCAAGTAGATCGATCCGGGTAGAGGGCGGACCGGTCCGGTTGCGGATCGGTCCGGTTGAGGGGCGGACCGGTCCGACTTCCCAGAAAAATAAAAAACTTTTAAAAGCCTCAATTTGCTTGAAAAAACTTACTTCTTATTTTTATAAAAAACATTTTATAAAAATTTCCCAATACTAAATATGAACTTTAAGGAACGTAAAAACACAATTTTACCAAGTTCATTCACGCAGAGGCCATGATGTTGAAGGTGCTTTGATATTCGGATCCGTTGATGTATATGCGATCTTGAGTTTCTTCAACGGTGTAACGGCGTACGACATACAAATTGATAATGGAAAAAAATGTCCTTACAAATCTCCCCCTATGTCTATGCCGGTACATACATAAAAAATATCCGAATTATCAACTAATGACCTATACAAATCTACCCTCCCATGAACCCTAAAGATGGAAAGATACAAAGGTATAAATCTTCATCGTTTGTTCTTCAATCTTCAACAATCATCAAATCTCAAAGCTTTTCTCATCAGGGAGTGCAACATATTGATCTTCAATCTTCATACCTACACACATGAGATAAAGCAAATACCACGTGACATATCGAGTTTGAAATGAGATAACATGGATATCAATATATGATAAAAACACAAGCAACATCTCAAAAACTCCCCCAAAATTCAAACTCTCCCATAATATGATAATTATTTCTCGCCCTTTTTATGATGTCCCCAAATAGACAAATGAGAAGAATGAATCAAATAAGCAAAATCGGGGTGTCATGGTACAAAACAGGGCATCAAATAAAATGGTAAACATGCTCTTGCAAGGAGATGATCAAACAAATCTTCACAAACTATTTTTGAATTTTTCAAATTTTTCGTACAAAAATAAGATACCAATATGAACAAATATGATACAAAAATCACACCATGGATTTAGACTCAAACAACCAAGTCATGGAAATGGAATGAATGGGTGTGAGCACATTCGATAGGTAAATCAACTCAATCAATCATATGTGCACGATGCATATGTGTACCCCTAACGAATGAACATCAAAAGTATCCTTAGGTGTAAAAAAAAATTGTTGAATTTAAATGACAACGTCTTATGCAAATCAACAAATCAAAGTCAAAATGATTTCCACCCCAATAACGTCCAAAACTATATAGCGCATTTTCAAGAATTTCAAGGACGTGCAAACCCGTTTTAAATTCTCCAACCAAACACCCTCATATATATTTTCTTTTAGAGGTGATCTAAATTCTCAAACTTTGGAGAATTGGTGCAAAAACCTAAATGGCCCATAATTTGGCATGAATTTCTTTTTATTGCCTTTAAATTTTTTTCGGGCTCTTTTAACCTCTTTGGACCTCGGATAATAAAATTCCTCAATTTTTTAGGTCCTTTTTAACGGTGGCTTTTGCGCAAAGGATAGATGATTACCTTTCTCAGCCCCTCCCCGTTATCAAACAAATCACACAAACTCAAAAAACGGTTTTTATATGCACAATTTCCTTATCAAAATTTATCGCGCTCGGTTCGTTTTAAAGACAGGATTGAAGTGAAAACACCCAACCAACATGTGATAAGACAAGCACAATAATCAAACAAATCCGTGCATGTGTGCAATAAAGGAAACATGAGTTAGACATGTAGGAAGAACACTTAATTACATCTTAATGACTCCAAACATTATAAAGCATGTGGATGAATTGACATATTGTCTCAAAACACTATCAAATAGTCACATGAAAATAATGAAATGATGTTGTGACTTGGTCATCCAAAGTGTTCATCCATAAACGGTGCAAACAAAATACAAAAATCTTTTTGGATTTTTCAAAAATTTTGTCAAAATAAAATCTTTTTGTATTTTTCGGAAATTTTCAAACAAAATATACAAAAATGATACATACTAGCAATAGGCAAACAATGTCATCATGAAAATCACCCTATGCTAGTAAACAAGTCAAACCACAATCATTAGGTGCAGAGGGGGTTTTCCAAAGGTGGTGACAGCTTATGAAAAACCTCCATCAATTCTTGTGATGTTTTGACTAAAAACTTAACTTGCTCACCTAAATGTGAAAACTCTCTCATATAGTCTCCAGGAGCATGTAAAGTATCATGTGTGGGTGCATGTGTGCCAGAAACACGTCTAGAAGCAAAACGTGACACATACCCCAACTTAAAGCAAAATTACCTAAGGTGTCCTCTCCTCTTGCAATGTGAGCAAACATAAATAGGCCTAGGAACACCTCTCTCAAAAACACTAGGACGCACTTTCCTAATAGGAATGGGACGCCTAGGTGGGTTAGGGTGAGACATATGTGAAACTGTCACTAAAGTGGGAACTGGCTCGGGTGCTAATTGGGAAGAAGAGGCACCGTCATGACTTATTCCAAACTTCTCACCTTTACCTTTAAGAACCACCTTTTCAACCTTCTTAGGTGCATTCTCAAACTTGACTTTGACCTCCCGGGCACGTTCGAGATCACTCTCGAGTTGGGATACACGTGTCGTCAGACTAGACAACGTGTCGGCCAAATCACACTTCTTCTTTCTCAAAACCTCCTTCTCTTTCTCCAAATCTAAAACCCGACAACCTAAATCCCTATTATACTTCTTTGTTTTCAAGGTCTCGGTGTACAAATCTCTAAAAGCTTTTTGGAGCTCACTTTCATCTCCACTTTCACTCTCACTTGAAGCGCTCAAACCATCACTATCACTTTCGTGTGCACTACTGTGGGACAAGGTGGCTGTGCTCACACGATTCGAAAAAGCTACAAACTTCTCACCACTAGTCTCATCACCTTCACCTTCACTATTATCACTAAGTGTGGCGGGCATAGCTACTTTCTTTCCTTTCTTTCTAAGCCACGTAGGACACTCAAACGACTTATGTCCCTTACCCCCACATTCAAAACAAGTGATGTTCTCAAAATCTTCCTCACACTCCTCATCGGATTTATTCTCTTTTTCCCTCTCACCACTTTCTTTGGCCTTTCCTTTCTTTTTATTTTTCTCAAAAAAATTCTTTTTATTGGAATAATTATTTTTGTTCATGTTGAGAAATTTTTTAAAATTTTTCGCAAACAAGGCCATATCATTAAAATCAAAATCTCCCTCAGAATCGAACTCACAAACTTTTTCTTTCTTTTTCTTAAAATGAGTCTTTAAAGCAATGCCATTATCCTTAGCCTTAATGGTTTTGGGAAACATGTCAATCTCATAGGTTTGAAGATCTCCTACAAGTTCTTCCAACTTGAGTGATTTCAAATTTCCCAAAGAGTTCAAAACAGTGACTTTAGGAATAAAGCGTTTTGGGAGAGATCTCAAAATCTTTTTAACGACACACGTGTTATCAATCACCTCACCCAAATTAAAACATGTGTTAACAATGTTTGACAAACGAGCATAAAAATCATCAAAGCATTCAGACTCAGACATGGTGATAGTTTCAAATTGGGTTGCCAAATTTTGTAATTTTGACTCTTTAACCGCGTTCGTACCCTCATGTGTCAATTTCAAAACATCCCAAGCCTCTTTAGACGTGGTGCACGTCATAATTCGGCGAAACTCATCAGGAGAGACAACTCCAGAAATAGAACCCAGACCACGAGAATTAAAATTGGACACTTTATAATCATCTTCAGTCCAGGCTGACACGGGTTTTAAAGTGGTGATGTTATTAACAGTGACCGTGGAAGGAGTCCAACCATTTTCGCAAAGCAACCAAACACGCTCGTCAATAGATTTTAAAATCGATTTCATACGAGCTTTCCAGTAGGCATAATTAGACCCGTAAAAAATAGGCATCTGATTATATAAGTGCTCCATAGGAAAAATTGTGATTTTTCACAAAACTGATTTTAAAAAAAAAATCAATATCACACGATTTTGCGGAAAATAGGAATACGCAATAAATTAGCGTAACCCGCTCTGATACCAATTTGAGAACGCGAGAATTACGTGTGATAATTGATTAACTTCGCAACTTTCTAATATAGCATACTTATTTAATTTCAGCCCCTAAACATGCATCTAAGGTGCGTGTGTCAATCCATAAATAAATAAAGAATGTTACACAAAAATATGGTGAGACACAGATTTCAGTAAAAAAAACCTTTCAGGTAAAACCTTTATTTCACTATGAATATACAAGCCGTAACTTACAATTACATAGAGAAATCTGCAATGGATCAACGCGCATCCAACCCACAAAGACACGCAGTCTTGAACTCAGCAAGAGAATACACGCAGCACCCTCCAAGGACTCGCAGCCCAAACAACGCAGGAAGAACCGCAGCTCTCCTCAATGACACGCAGCCATAAAACTTTGTAGAGACTCCCTCAGCAATGACACGCATCCCTCAGTTGCAAATATCTCTCCACAAAGATGAACAACAACAAAGTTTGTGTTCTAGGGTTCCAAAAGATTCACAAAAGTAATTGGGATTTTTGTGTGTGAATCAAAAAGATGTTTAGCACATCAAAAATTGAAGTCTTGTTGTGTTTATACTCTTAAAAACGTTTTCTCAAAGACTTAAAAAAATACACCATCGGAATAGTAATATATATAGGAAATATAAGATGGTGGGTAAAAAACACAGGGAACTGCTCGAGTATATCCCAGGCGGACCGGTCCGGCTTGGGGGCGGATCGGCCCGGATGACCGGATCGGTTCTTTTAAAATATGGCTCCATCGGTTTGCATTTGATCCGGGGTATACTGGATCAGCAACAAGCGAATCGATTCGGGTAGAGGGCGGACCGGTCCGGTTGCGGATCGGTCCGGTTGAGGGGCGGACCGGTCCGGCTTCCCAGAAAAATAATAAACTTTTAAAAGCCTCATTTTGCTTGAAAAACCTTACTTCTTATTTTTATAAAAAACATTTTATATAAATTTCCCAATACTAAATATGAACTTTAAGGAACGTAAAAACACAATTTTACCAAGTTCATTCACGCAGAGGCCATGATGTTGAAGATGCTTTGATATTCGGATCCGTTGATGTAGATGCGATCTTGAGTTTCTTCAATGGTGTAACGGCGTACGACATACAAATTGATAATGGACAAAAATTTCCTTACACAAAGAACGAAGAATCTTTTTGATAACTCTAGCATTAGGAATATGTTCACCAAGATTAAAGCTAGTATTAACAATGTCAGAAAGCCTAGTATAAAAATCATCAAAACATTCAGTCTCATGCATGGTGATGGTTTCAAATTGAGTTGTCAAATTTTGCAATTTAGACTCTTTCACAAAATTAGTTCCTTCATGGGTGAGTTGTAAAACATCCCATGCCTCTTTTGACGTGGTGCACGTCATTATGCGTTTGAACTCATCAGGTGTAATACACCCAGAAATAGCACTTAGACCCTCAGAATTGAATGATGACCATTTAAATTCTTCTTCAGTCCAAGAAGTGACAGGTTTTAAATTGATCACATTTTCAACAGTGACAGAGGGAGGAGTCCACCCTCTTTCTACCAAAATCCAGACACGTTCATCAATGGCTTTTAATGCTGATCTCATACAGGCTTTCCAATATGCATAGTTTGTCCCGTCAAAAACTTGTATTTTATTATATAACTTCTCCATAATGAATACACTTGTTTTCAAAAGTCAATTTTTCAGAAAATTGATATCTTAGAAAAATTTTGCAAAAAATTACACGGTAAATTTGTGTAACTGGCTCTGATACCAATTTGAGAAGAGTGCGCTTGCGTTCAAATAAGGAAGTTATTTAATTAAACACAGTTTTTACCACTTAAGTCCTAAACATGCGTCTATATGTGTTTAACTACGATGATGAAACATGCACGAACACAAATATGAGGAAAAATCCTCGACGGGGCAAAATCTTTTATTTTCACAATAATTTTGTAAGATTACGGCTTACACGGATTACAATGAAAATACAGTGACACAGAAATACCTTCGGGTGTCGGTTCTGTTGTCGGCGGCTGGAACTATCCCTTTCCAGTAGGGCAGCAGTGACGAAGAAAGCGACTTCCTCACAAATTACTCCAGATGATTAAATGATCTTCTTGAAGGTTTAAAGATTCACACACATATATGGGATTGGTTTTGTGAATAAAAAAGGTTTAGAAAACCTTAAAAGGTGAAGCTTTCGTAGAATTTTAAGATTACAGAAAGACTTGAAAAATGTGTAGAAGGAGATCAGATATTTATACAAAAATCGAGGCGATGGCTCGTTCAAACGAGATAACCATGTCGCTCGAACGAAGGACAGATGTTGTTCGAATGAGATCGCGCGATATGCCTATCTCGCGCGAACGACTTTCAAAGTCGTTTGAGCGAGCGCGTCGATCGAGGTCATTCGCTTCTACACTTAGACAAATTCTTCTTTTGATAAAAAATTAATCCATACTTCAAAAAATAATTTTTAAAAACATTTCCCAAATATTTATGCAAATATTTAAGGCTCCAATAAAACATTTTACTGATAGAGCGTAGTGGAGTAGTGGGAATGAGCTGAGCAGCACGTTGCATGTAGCATGATGCACGTGAAGAAAGTGGATGCATTGAATTTGGATACAGGCCGTCGAGGATGATCGTGTTGACGTGCCAAATGTAGCGGTATTAGACATATGAACTGTGATCTAGGAGAAAAATAGAATATTCCTAGAATCTACTCCGGACATTTATAAAAATATGTCCTTATAGTGTGGCACCACTTAACCCAAAGAAAGTCCTTCATGTACCAAATGTTCCAAAGATGTGCTATGATGGCACCTTTATTCTAGGCTTCAATATCTTTTAACACCAAACCACATTCCATTTTGGGTATATAAATGTCCCTTTTAATCCACTTTGGCACCACTGTGCTTCAACTCTATATTCGTCCTGATAAAATCCCTAAGAAGTTGATCAATAGTTTTTAACACTCCCTTTGGTAAGATTAATATGTTGACCCAATAAATCTGAATGCTAAAGAGAACTTACATCACCAATTGGATTTTACCAACATAGCTGATAAGCCTAGAAGTATAATTTTTAATCATGCTGGTGATTTTAACAATAAGGTCTTTACAATCAATAACCTTCAGTATCATCGATATGAATGGGACTCCCTAGTACTTTAAAGAAAGGGACCAATGACTAATTCCCAATATTCTTGACATGGGTTGGATGTACATATCCATAACTCCATATAAACAAAGATTACTCTTAACCATATTTAGATGTAGGTCAGAAATCCTAGTAAACTCATTAGTGGCCAGCTTCACATACTCAACAAACTAAATATCCCCTCCACAAAATATGGTCAAGTCATTAAAAAAACTTAAGTGGGTGAGATGACTCTCCTTACACTTAGGGTGGAGATAGAAGTTATGCATGCTACAATGTGCATCCAAGATACAAGATAATGCTTCCACGACCAAGAGGAAGAGGTAAGGTGAAAGAGGAGCACATTTCATAAAGACTCTAGTCCCAGGAAAGAATCCATTGAGCTCACCATTAAAATTCAATAAGAACCAGACAGTGGTAACATAAGATTTAGTCCAAGAGATAAGGATAGTGGAGAAGCTAAACTACTTAAAAACTTCAAATAGAAAGTTTATGTCAACAGTGTCATGTGCTTTCATAATATCAAGATTCAAGGTGCATCTGGCTGTAGGAATCTCTATAGTAATGCCTCATCAACTCTTGGAGAAGCAAAATGTTATCAGCTATTGCTCAGCTTTGAACAAATGAAGTTTGGTTTTCATTATCAATTGATGCATAAGAGGTTTAATTCTAGATTCAAAAATCTTGGAAATACAGTTATAAATTGTGTTATAGCATGATATTAGCCTAAATTCTCTCATAAAATTGGGATTGTTGACTTTGGGAATAAGAGAAGGATAAGTGTAGTTCCATTGCCTTAACATATGACTAATAGTGAAGAACTGTTTGATAACATTGGTGACATCCTCTCTAACAACACTCCAGCTTTTCTTATAAAAGTAGCATTAAATCCATCATACCCTGGAGGATTTATCATCAACAATAGCGAAGATGGCATGCTTTATTTCCTCCTGAAAAACGTGATCATTTAACCTAATAAGTTGATGCTCAGAAAGTTTCCTAACCACCATATTACTTGTGATAGTATTACTAGAAATTATGTCCCTCTCAGGCCCAAGAAGAGAGCTAAAATAGTAAACAGATTTAGAAGCCATAACCTCTAGATCCCTAATCATGTACCTTTTGGAATTTTGAATAGTAAAACTATTACTTATATAATTATTAGCATTGCCTTTTTTATGAAATAAAGAAGTGTGTATATCCCCTAGCTACATCCATATAGTCATGGACTTTTGTTTATATAATGCTTTTTCCACAGTTCTAAAACAACCATCTCTTTCTCCTACTTCTTTAATTTAATGTTAGAGCCATCTCTATCAATATTATCCTATAGCCAATCAAAGTGGTTCTTAGTCTCTTCCACTCCAATAAAAATGTTAGAACATAAGTTCTTATTGAGTTTCTTCAACTAGGATTTGGGAATTCTCAATTTTACATTGTTTGACCATAGAGTCGCCATAGTATTCCTTAGTCCAGGTCTTCTTACGAATAAGATTGAAATATTCATTCTTCATATAAAAATTGAAGAATTTGAAAGATTTATGCTTCTTGTTGCTAAGAAAAAGAATTAAAATGATGATTAGGGTGTGATCAGAAATTCCTTTGTAGTGGTGGTAAGCCTGTGAATCTAAAAAAGTGGCACTCCATTGGCTGTTATGGAGCACTCTATATATTCTAGCTTGAATGTTAAACCTACCTCATTTTTGTTATTCTTGGAGAACTAAAGACCAATTGAGGCCATATCATCCAACTAAGTATAAAAAATTCAATTATTGAAGTCATCCACAACCTTGTAATCAATGCCCAAGCTTCTATTTTTCTCATTCTACTTTCTAACCACATTGAAGTCACCCATAACTACCCATTCTCTATTACTAGCATACGAGTGATGAGTTTTCAAGAAGTTCCATAAAAGTATGATGTTAATAGTTAGGTTGTTTCTATGTGCAAGAACTAATACTATAGGTGGTTGCATATTTAGGAGGAGATGCTCAATTCAGCCATTGGTAATGATGCTAGTAACACCTTCATTAATAATCTATAGACCGCTTCTTTCTCCTCAATTGTCTATTGCATTTGGCTAGAGAGAAATAGAAAACTCAATAATAGAGGAGGTAAAATAGTTAATGAGCTATTTAGAGACATTAAAGGCATAATGAGGGATAAAGAAAGAAAACGAAAGAAGCCTAAAAGGAGTTACCCTAATTGGATGGCTTGTAATCAATTGGGCTTGCCTAAATCATTATCTTATGTATTGTCTAGAGTCCAACCCTCTTTCAGAATTTATTTATGCGCTTGGCTTTTTTTCAACAGGGATCTCATCTTGGTTCTCCTCTGCAGTAAAAAATCTCTTGATTTTAGAACACTTGAGGTGGGAGTGTCCAAAAATATCACAATGGGCACATGATGGTGGTTTCTCTTGGTATTCGACATACACTTCGGTAGTATACCATCTTCCATTACCACTTTAATAGTTATGGGGTAATCCCTTTTCACTTCAATCTCTACAAATAATCTTGCAAAGTTTGTTATCTTCATCTCCTCGGTAATAATGTATGCATATAACGGGAGATTAACTAAACTTGCAACATATCTAAGGCTTTATTTTGTCTAATATTGTACTTGAATTTTATGAAACTTCACCCATGGGTATTTTCCTAGTTGCCTCTTTATTTAAATTAAAATTGGGCTACCGTTTATGTAGGATGATTGGGTTCCCAAAAGAATTTCGTGGTCCATTATCTAACACCTCACACCTCATATTTGAATTATCAAATGAAAACAAAAAGAAACCATTACAATGGGCAAATATCCAGGACAAACCACACTTATCCCACATTCTATGAGCATGAGTACAAATGAGAGAGCAAGGAAGCTTTCTCCCCAAGAAGTAACCCACTATGCTATTTTCCCACTTTGAATAACTTTTAAAAACTAGTATAATGGAGGTAATAGTATTTTCATCTACCACTATTGCCTTGTGGTAAGTTAGTCTAATCTTAGGTATTCTCCTCTTGGCAACCACAGACTTCCAAGTCTTAGTATCTCCATTAGGCTGTTGGGCTGGTACAACAGAAGTCATTTTCATCTCAGCATATAAGGTTGGGTAGATACCATGTGACATTTAGGAAGTCTTGTCCAAGGTAAGTGTAAAAGAGTTGGAAGCACCCTTTTTTATGAGTATAATAGTTGAAATACTTTGAATTGTGCTTTGGTTATTGTGTTTAGTAGACTTGGCCCCCAATATTGAGAGGTTCCTTGTCCATACTATCAAGAAACTGACCTTAGGTTGGATATTTTTCACTATAGCTTCATCCTTAACCTTTCATCCGGTAGAGTTAAAACCACCATTGACAAGTCTGAAATAATGAATACTAACACATGTATAATCTTTACTTTTAATGAACTCTAAGTAAACATTTTTCTCTTCATTTATTTTTGAAAGTCTTTTGACATTTATGTTAGCTATCTCAATGGACTCTTTAAAAGAAATAGTCTTCCATTCCCTAATAGTCTCCTCAACCTCAACTATAGTGAGAGTTATTCCATTATCTTTCACAACAGTAGCCATGATAACATTTTTTCCATTAACCAAAGCTCAAAATGCCAGCAGCTCCACCAACGCCAATGGTGACCTAAGTGTTCTCCACTCCCTTTGAAACCGATATTACATCGTATGGAACTAATACTACTGCTAACAAAGTAGGTGAATCTGAGTCCATGAAGTAATAAAGGTTCACAGGTGAGAGAAGATGGGGGAAAGGAGGATGAGGGAGAGAATAAGGAAGTAATACTAGGATGTGGAAGTAACTAGGGGTGTAAGATGTGGGTTCTTAGAATACGATTAGTATCAAGCAAGGCGTAACCCCTTATTAAGACCGTGATTAATGTTCAAGACTACGTTTAATAATGAAAATAAATAAGGGCAAGAGAGACAATAACATTCAACACTCGATATGGTATTAAATGAGATCTTTTACACCATAAATGCACTGAGAACACAATAAATAAGTAGGACCACTAGGTAACTTGGTCGGACGGAGAAAGAGCAAGCACTCTTATCACAATAATGGCAAGGCAGGAACTTCTATTTCAGTTGGTGCTCTATAATGAGGACGCTAATGGGTGCAAGGAGAATATTTGGATAATCAATGTTCTCACTGACACTCGCGTATATGAGGGAAATCCAATAGCAATTCTAGATTTGAATTGCCATCCTTGTGAACTATTTGGGTTAGTCTATTTATATGAAGGCAAGGTTACTTGAGTAACCTTGCTAGCATTAAATGTGATTAATCAACATTAAATGCTGAAGTATAGTAGTTATTGCATTAAATGCATGGGATATTATATTTGGCGAGAAATTGCTCAACTAATTAGAAGCATGGTGGCATTAATGAGGATATGATGTGGCAGATCAAAGGCTTACCTTAGAATGGTTATGAAATCAGATTTGGTTAACTAGGCCTATCGTTCTAAGGATGAAACTCATTTGAGTGTTGTATCTTAGAGCCCCAAAATGCCGGATGTTATGACGTTATAAAGTAGGTGAACAGTGACCCCCACTAGACGTGTAGTGACATCAACCAAAGGGATGGTGTATTGTTTTGAGGTTGCTTAGCTCGAAGTGGCACGAGCATTTGGTATGTTATTTGTTATCTAGGAAATATCTCCAGGAAATAGGTACAAGATTGGAGTTCCTCAAGGAGGTTCCTGTGAATTTGATGAAGTCATGGTAGCTCAGCTTGAAGTAGATCGAGCAACCATTTATGTTGAGCGATGTTTTTCCTAAGTGTGACAAGAGGGTTGGATATTGATTTCCCAATGTTGCCTCGCTCCCAAATCTCCAAACCATGTCCCTGCGAGGTTCCCAAGAAGAGGTAGTTCGGTAGAGCATGTGAGATCTTCCATGCCCTGCCAGACATGGTCCCTCGAGGGTACTGAATAACCTTGACCATATTACAAAGTAAGTTTTTTCAATAAGTACAAGATCAAATACATTCTTCATTATTACAAAATATTGTCACTCAAATAACTTTGGTCTTCAAAAGGAGTCCTTCAAGGAGTGTTTATGGAGGGCCTTCATGGGAGGTCCTTCGAGAGGTCTTCGTCTTCCTTCTTTTAGTTGGTCTTTTGCTAAGTACATAATCAACTTAGTTAATCAACCTTTGGTGAGGACTCCCCCTACATTTTCCCCTTTCTAAAGATATTTGTTTATTGCATAATGAAATATCTGTACAAAATATGTGGTTGATCTTTGAACCATTCTGCAAAAAAAGGCAATATCCATAGGCATATAATCATATCATAATAAGCATTAAGTTATTCAGTAAAAAGAAGTGTGTGTGAGGGACTTATTTAGTCTTCTCTTTGACTTAATTCATCTTTTAAATGCCTTGTGGTATTTCGGATAGCGTCGTTTCTTGCCGCAATGTTATGATTGCATGTGACAGTTTCCTTGGGGGAAGTGAATATATTTTTTTCAAATTTCCCCCAAAACGCTTCATCTCCTCCAAGTTGAGAAAACTCTAGACATGCCTCATTATTACTCTGGCCATATCATATTTCATGAGATTGACGCTTTCTCTTCTGAACTTTACAGGTGGCGGCTCTGGGGTTAGCACGTTTTATTCACGCGAGGAGTATATGTGCATCGTTTCTTGAAGTATCATCATTGTGGTTTTTAAATTTATGCCCCAATGTGCGCGTGCCGGCTATGCGGGATAATTCAACTATCACCACGTTTCCTAGGGTACTATTATTCTATTGCCTATTGCATCTTATGATGCCCCTATAAAAAAGGCATACTTTCCATTTTCCAACCCTTCACCCCTGGGTTCATTATTATTTGCAATCGTCTGCTTTGAGAGAGAGAAGTTCCAGTGCTTGCCTTTTGCCTTGTTTCTCAACTAGAACTGTTCACCCGTCCCCGTTTTTCTTCTTTCTTTACTTATGGCTCCCATGGTTAAGAGATCTCCTTCCACAAGGGGTGTTTCTCCCTGCACTCAAGCACATCAGAATCAATGAAACGCCTTATTTCGGGGAGTCTGATTATTTCTGCGCGCTAGCTGAGAATTTTTCAGGGGATCTTGTTCAGGTAGAGCTGGAAAATTTTCTGATAGAGGAAAGCGATAGTGCAAAAGATTTTTCTTATATCCCCACCACTATCGTAACTCACTTGCGGATCGAACGGGGTGATTATACCTTTCTATAGGTGGAGTTTGAGTCCACCTCTGTGAGGGTCTAGGACCATGGACTGACTATATTCACGCCAAATACCCTGTACAGCTGGCTTTAGTGGGCTTATCTTCCACTTATTGGCTGGGTGACCTCACTCTTTCCTAGAACAACAATGCCCTTCAACTTCTTAAATCTCAGTGGATTCATCGAACTCATATATTTTTTAATTCTTGGGATGAGTTTAGCATCACCCTCAAGGACGTTTGTGAACTTATGGGTTTGGAAGCGGCCGGTTTGATACCTTATTCGAGGAGGCCATCTTGAGCACTGAGAAAGAGACCCGAGCAGAGTTGAAGGCAGTAGTAAAGGACTGTACGGTGATTTATAACAAGTGCACCTATTTAGAGGTAATATGTTACTTCTACTTTATTGAGGAAAAAGTTGTCATCAAGGCCTGCGAGGCGACCAAGAAAAATCTGAAAGAGAAGCAGGTGTTTGAGACTCCCCCAGTAGGGAAAGGATTTATTTCAAAGATTGAATTGGCGAGATACATCTGGGTTGTCTTATCGAAGATATTTCTTCATGGTAAGCCCCACGATTACCCCATGAAAGATTTAATCAACATGGTCGTTCGTATATTTAGTGGCATCAAACTCTCCTTAGCTACAATTACTTAAGGCTCACTATACAAATGGTTGGATCACATGCATGATGATTCTGCCCAAAGCATCGACAGGTTTGATGTTTCGAATTATGCTAATCACATTTCGTCGATAGCCTTTCTATATTGCCATTTTTCAGAGTATGCTCCTACTGGTAGTTTCCCCAGTTCTCATCCTATTAAGGTGCCCCAGATTTGTTGTTAAAACCACAAAAGTTCCAAGAATACCTTTGTCTCTTTAGTTGATAGAGTTAATAAGTTTGTCCATCGCCCCTACGTTGGGGTGGATAAGTTTTTTACCAACCATTTCTTTGCGGACGAGGAACATCCTGTTACCCCACTCGAGGAATCATTGGCCATGAATTTTCCTATGAACAACATTCCTTTGTTGTTGGTTTCTTCATACCTTCCTTCGTATACTGAGTGTTCTTAATTTTATTAGATCTATTACCCCAATCTCATGGCTATGAAGTTTGGGTATAACCAAGGCAACCTCATGCTGAGTCACTTCACTCGTGGGAAGTCCACAAATTTATCTTTCGCCTGTAGTAATTTTCTAACCTCGACCGTTGTTAACCTTTGTTCTAACTATGCTGCCAACCCTATTTGACCAAGTAAGAAAAATCGATGGGTGTAGATCTGCCATGTATTTGAGTGTGTTGGCAAAATTAGTTGGGCCTCTTTCAGAGCAATATTCTCAAAGAACCTCGCTACCCCGACATCGAGAGATTTCCTCCAACAAAGCTGGGACTGAGGAGCTGTACTTCTTCTAGTTCCTTTTTTCCTTTCCGTACCACTAACAGTTCCATCGCTATCGAGCTACCTCCCTTAGCCCATGTGGAGCAAGCCATAGTGAAAAAGGTATCAGAGCCATGATTGGCTAATCTGTATGTTAGTGTTTAGAATGTAATATTTTGGTCTGATGTATTATCACGGAACAGTAACTCTATGATCTTCCAGGCATCGGAACAGTAAAAAATATGATGTTTCTGATGTACGGAAGTAATGGATGTTACTATTGTCCGGTATAATGCACGTTTGAACAGTAATTCACTGTTCACCGGCGTGAATAGTATTTTGCTATTCACATCAGAATAATAATCTAAATAGGCACTATTCACATTAAAATTCTGATTTAAATGATTACTATTCATATTGAAATCCTAATTTAAATGATGATAATAAGGAGAAATAGAAGTCTGGTTGTGATATACTGGTAACTTGTCGCGTAACCGGGTTGCCGTTTAGCCGGGGAGGCGTTAGGCTTATTCCCACAGTAAATCGTTGACCACTGGGTATCAAAAGTGATTTCTAAATCGGCTTATTATATTCATTTAACTGGCGAATTTCGATTTAAATAATAATTTCATTTAGATTTAGAATTTTGATTTGCATATTGTTTTATTTAAAACAAATATTTTGATTTGTATACTGTTTTCCTATTCCAGACCATATGGGTATTACTATTCTAAACATTAACATCTGTGTTATGGAAGAACAAACCATTGATACACACACAACACAAGAGTTCACGAAGAACACTTCTTTAATCGAATTTGATGTTCAGAAGGATCTGAACAAGTGGACTATTCCTAAGGTCCATCCTAAAGTTATATACAACACTAACTGGTATAACTTTCGTAGCAAATATGCTATTAAGACTATGGAACAAACCTTTAGTCTTGACGAGCAAGATAAGAGTATCGAGCTCTTTAAACGGGATGATTTTCTAAGTCATATAAAGGATAAAAATTATCACTTTATTCATGTTGGTTTAATTCAAATTGCTTTTAAACCCTTGAACCTTTCTGGCATGAACGCCTGTCTCCAAGCTACACTTCGTGATGGAAGATGTACTAATTTTAGACAATCTTTGATGGGAGAAATTGAAACTAGTTTATGTAATGGACCAGTTTATTTTGATGTGTCTCCAAACATAACTTTGTCTTTAATTGATATGCACCTTTGTAAGTGTTTGAGTCTTAGGGTCCAAACCAAAGGTTATAATTTTCTTCCGGGATCGGAAACTGTTGGGATCATTTATAGAATTTATTACAAAGTAATGAATACTATGGCTCCCAATATTAAGCAATTAAGTCCTTTTGGTAAAACTGTGTTAATTGACACACATCTTATAGATTATAATGTTCACACACCTAGAACTATAAGTTGGGACGAAATTGACTTCCCAGAGACTTGGGCTATAAAAAATGCCGTTCCTCCTCAAACGCGTTAGAACCTTGATGTTGAAGACATCATTGAGGAAAAAGATGGAGATGTTTTTCTAAATTTTAGAAAATATAATAGGTGTCAATCCTCTAGGAGTTACTCTTCTAGAACCCCTTTTGTTACCTGTCCTCCATCCTCTTTAAGACACTCTGTCTGTGAAGGAAACCCTTCATATCAAGATGATATGAATGTTCATGGTACGTTCATCCATGACCAAATACCACATGGTATTTATGAGAATAAGGATTCTTCTCAGCGCAGGGATTCCCCTACGCCGTCTGAAATGAATGTCAGACTTTAGCTTCTCTTTCTTTTAATGGTTTTTACAATTAATCGGAAAGAGATAAGTGCTGAGTTTAACTTACCAGAATGGGATAGTTTTAGAGCTTGGTACTTTAAAAAGTATGATAAAACCATGTTAGAATTTTATAAAAATGAATTTTATAAATGGGTGGAAGAAAACCAGTTGGTTACTTCTTTTGCTGTTTGGTTCCTCATGTTTACCAAAGATAGGCAACTTTTTGTTCTTGAAACAGAAAATCAGCCTAAAACTGATGTTAAACATGAAACTAAATGGACCACTGTGAATAAACAGATTATATCTGCTGTTCACCCTCCGACTGAACCCCTATCCATAGAAATTGGCAGCACCAGCCAAAATAGCGCAGCTCCTACCATAGCAGCTAGTGCCTTTCTTAGGATTGAAACTGATACCAGAATCCTTGGGCACACTAAGGATCTGAATCCCTTGATGAAAGAAGGCAATTACACCAACCTTATCCTTAACACGATAGGTAAACAACTCAATAGAATTGAGATTGCTCAGGCACATAACTCTGTTAGAATCCCTCCAGACTCTACTAAAAGTCTTATTAAACCTCTAATTCAACCTCCAATTGAAGTTAAAGGATTTAAAATGGGAACTAAAACTGAATTTATGTCCCATCTCAAAGAGATCGAGAAAGATCTCAAAGGGTTAAAGCTTAACACTTTATCCCATGATGATTCTGATTCTGAATCAGACATCTCTTTAAAAGATGTTCAAGGATTTGATCTTTCTTTTGGTCGTCCTCCTGAGGTTAATAAAATTACTTATAGTAATAATATTGGCCCGGCTAGAAATTACTACCATAGGCCAACCCCTCAGGATTTGCTCTTTGAAGAGAGCGCCCTGATGCAGAATACTTTTCACGGTAAATCAATCTATAATTGGAATCTGGATGGTAAAACTGAATCCTAGATTTATGAGATGATTCATCAGATGACTATGTATGCCACCATATGTACACAGAATAATTCTACGGATCATAGCATTGCACAGATGATTTCTGCTGGATTTACTGGTACCATCAGAGGATGGTGGGGTAATATTCTGACTGAACATCAGAGAAATGAGATTCTTACTGCCGTAAAAATTGTAAAGAACGAACAACAAGACATCGGTGTACCGGATGCGGTTTATACCCTTATGCTCGCCATTGTTCATCACTTTATTGGTATTACTGAGTCACATGATGAGCGTAATAGAGAACTATTACAAAACCTTAGATGTCCTACTCTTAGCCAGTTTAGGTGGTACAAGGACGTGTTCCTTGCTAGGGTTACTCAGAGAGGCGACGGCAACTCTGAGCACTGGAAAGCCAAATTCATTGATGGCCTTCCTACTTTCTTTGCTGAGAAAGTTCGTAAGAAGATGAGAGACGCTAATGGTGGTATCTCCATCCCTTAATCTAACTACACTTATGGTCAGCTCATAAGTGTTGTCATCCAAGAGGGTCTTTCCCTCTGTAATGATCTTAAGTTGCAGAGACAACTTAAGAAATAGAATCTTTCAGGAAAGAAAGAGCTTGGTGAGTTTTGTGAGCAATTTGCGTTTGACACAGGAACTTCTACCCATAAAGTCTCCAAAAAGACTAAAAAGGTTCCTAAAAAACCCACCTATAAACGTAAAAAGAAAAGGGCTTATATTCCTAAAGAAAAAGAATATAAACATAAAAAGAAATTTGTTAAAAAGAAAACTAACAAATCAGGCCCTAAATGCTTTAAATGTGGCAAATTTGGCCACTATGCTAACAAATGTAAAATGGAAGCTAAGATCAGCAATCTTCAGATTGATGAACATCTGAAGTCCCAATTAAGTAAACTTTTGCTTAATTCCAGTTCCTCTGAAGAACAAGAGGACTCCTCCTCTGAGAGCGATGATGAGCTTTGTTTCATTCAAAGCTCTAGTGACTCTGATGTCTCCAAGAAAGGAGAATGTCAGTGTAATGAGCTAACTAAGAGATGCGATCATCTCCAATCCATAATTCAATTAAATGGATTAAGTCTTAATGTTCTTACCAGTCAGCAACATAATATGATTGATGTGATCAATCAGGTTACTTACCCTGACATTAAGCTAAAACTAATTAAGTCTTGTTATGCCCAGGAAGAGGGTTCTATTCCTGATTCTTCTAAAGAGTACAGTCTTAAGGAAGTACTAAATCGTTTGGAAAAATCTGGAACTAATAACAAGCCTGCTAGTCTTAATGACCTAAGACATGAAGTTAATACACTTAAAACTGAGTTAAGACAACTTAAGTTACATCATGACAAAATGCAAACCGAGATTGATAGTCTCAAGAATGCTCAGAAGCATTCTGATCCAGGAACTTCCAACACTACTCCTAGTGCTGAAGATTCTGTGGATTATTTAGGTGTTATCAGCCGTGTACCAAGCCAAAGTGGTATACTACTATCAACCTTGTGATTAACAAAGAATTTTCCCTTTGTAACATCATTGCTCTTGTTGATAGCGGTGTTGATATGAACTGCATTCAGGAAGGAATTGTTCCTACTGAATACTTTGAGAAGACTACTCAATCTTTGTTTAATGCTAGCGGAGATAGCATGGGCATCAGGTTTAAATTAACTAATGTTGCCATCTGTAACAATGGAATTTGTTTAGACAGTACCTTTTTGCTTATTGGCGATTTATCTCAACATATAATTTTAGGTACTCCTTTTTTATCTATGCTTATGCCTATAGATAAGATCGAATCCAGTGGTATATACACCACTATTCAAAATCAAAAAATTGTTTTTGAATTCATTACTCGACCTGAGATTAAGAAAATTAACTCTTTGACTAATAACATTGTTTTCAAAGAAAACCATCTTAATTTTCTTCAGAAAGAAATCTCTAATCTCAACATTAAAAAGAATTTAATGTCCCCTAATACCATAAGCAAAATTCAGGTTGTTAAAAATCAATTAACATCATAAATTTGCAGTGATATCCCTAATGCTTTTTGGGACAGGAAGAAACATATTGTCTCTCTTCCTTATGAAAAAGATTTTCATGAACGATCCATTCCGACCAAAGCTAGACCCAGTCAAATGAAGACTGAGCTCCTCGATCTGTGCAAGGATGAGATCCAGAACTTATTTGACTTCATATCAGCACCGCTATCAACAAGAGCAATGATGTTACAAAGGGAAAATTCTTTGTTAATCACAAGGTTGATAGTAGTATACCACTTTTGGCTTGGTACACGGCTGATAACTCCTAAATAATCTATAGAATCTTCAGCACTAGGAGTAGTGTTGGAAGTTCCTGGATCAGAATGCTTCTGAGCATTCTTGAGACTATCAATCTCAGTTTGCATCTTGTCATGCTGTAACTTAAGTTGTCTTAACTCAGTTTTAAGTGTATTAACTTCATGTCTTAGATCATTAAGACTAGCAGGCTTGTTATTAGTTCCAAATTTTTCCAAACGATTTAGTACTTCCTTAAGGCTGTACTCTTTAGAAGAATCAGGAATAGAGGCTTCTTCCTGGGCATAACAAGACTTAATAAGTTTGAGCTTAATGTCAGGGTCAGTAACTTGATTGATCACATCAATCATATTCTGTTGCTGACTGGTAAGAACATTAAGACTTAATCCATTTAATTGAATTATGGATTGGAGATGATCGCATCTCTTGGTCAATTCATTATACTGACAATCTCCGTTCTTGGAGATATCTGAATCACTAGAGCTTTGGACGTAGCAAAGGTCATCATCGCTCTCAGAGGAGGAGTCCTCTTGTTCTTCAGAGGAACTGGAATTAAGCAAAAGTTTGCTTAATTGGGACTTCAGATGTTCATCAATCTGAAGATTGCTAATCTTAGCTTCCATTTTACATTTGTTAGCATAGTGGCCAAATTTACCACATTTAGGGCCAAATTTGTTAGTTTTCTTTTTAACAAATTTCTTTTTATGTTTATATTCTTTTTCTTTAGGAATATAGGATCAATATGCGGAATTAATACTGGAAATATTACAAACTTATTATTACAGACTGGAATTAAAGACAGGAATTAAAACTTACAAAGAGAATAGAAGTCCATCGGAATGTAGCCGGGAAGTTCTTATTACAATTATAGAGAGAGAGGGAGAGAAGTGCTGAAAATAAAGCGTGTTTACAAATGAGGGGAAACCCTCTATATATACACGGAGAGAGGAATAATTAATTCCTCAGAAGGGGCCCTCCACGTTGAAAGGCTCGACAAAGTCTTTTGTCTTCATACGGTAGCTGCTGGGTCAGTGGGGTCACAGGAATCACGGGCGGATGCAGGTGGGCTGTGAGTCACCAAACGGACCTACCACTTTGGTCGAAAAGTGGTGAGCTTTGTCTCGAGGCGTCGGCTGAGAGATAAGTCTGAACCAACTGGGGCCAGGTGGGCCAGTCACCTCAAATCATCTAGGCCATCTGCGCCAGTGATTGGTGATGAGTCATCCAACCGTCGAGTTGGGAGCTCCGATCTCAGTGAGTCGAAGAAAGCTTGTCTTAGCTGAATATTGGTCATGTCACCAATATCAATACCACTAGGTGGAAAGGGGTCGTCATCATTTGGATTCTGGGATTCTCCGGCCAGACAGAAGAAAGGATTATCCTTTTGAGCAGAAGCCATTGATGCATCATCATCATCATCATCATCAGAAGGGAGAGGAATATGATTCCGGTTGAGTGTATCGGGGCTAAAACTGGGTTTAGCTGGAACACTGCTGTCTCCAAAGGCAGTCTTAAACTGGTTCTGGGTAAATTCCATAGCCTTTTGCAATATCTCTTGCTCCGTCGCTTTTGGGAACTGCTTCTTCAGGGCAGCTTTCAAATCCACAATTGGATTAGGTGCAGGCATCATCTGTTCTGCAGGGGGCGGTGCTTCATCAACGAAGTTCATGTAGGTACTCAGACAGACTACTCCTCATTTGCCCAATAGTGGAATCAACACCACTCCACCATCGGTAAAAGAAGATGCGTTCAAGTAGAGGAATATTGTGATCATTGACTCTACAACGCAGATCCCAGCTGAAGATCCAGGGAATATCCATCTCGGAAAAAAAGAGTAGGGTGTTTAATCCTACCGGGGCTTTATTTTTTCCCTTTAAAAGAGGATGAAATTGATTCCAGGGAAGAAAAAGTTGAGCCTGGGTAATTTCATCAGGGAAGAAGTCAATTCCTGGGCCAAATTTGTCCCACCAATTGAACACCCATCCTGGGTAAGATTTTCGCAAAGAATTTGGGCACAAAACCTTTAATTCCAGTCTGTAATAATAAGTTTGTAATATTTCCAGTATTAATTCCGCATATTGATCCTCTACTTGTTGGTATCAGAGCCATGATTGACTAATTTGTGTGTTAGTGTTTAGAATGTAATATTTTGGTCTGATGTATTATCACGGAATAGTAGCTCTATGATCTTCCAGGCATCGGAACAGTAAAAAATATGATGTTTCTGATGTACGGAAGTAATGGCCGTTACTATTGTCCGGTATAATACACGTTTGAACAGTGAATCACTATTCACCGGCGTGAATAGTATTTTACTATTCACATCAGAATATTAATCTAAATATGCACTATTCACATTAAAATCCTAATTTAAATGATTACTATTCATATTGAAAACCTAATTTAAATGATAATAATAAGGAGAAATAGAAGTCTGGTTGTGATATACTGGTAACTTGTCGCGTAACCGGGGAGGCGTTAGGCTTATTCCCACAGTAAATCGTTGACCACTGGGTATCAAAAGTGATTTCTAAATCGGCTTATTATATTCATTTAAATGGCGAATTTCGATTTAAATAATAATTTCATTTAGATTTAGAATTTTGATTTGCATATTGTTTTATTTAAACTAATATTTTGATTTGTATACTATTTTCCTATTCCAGACCATATGGGTATTACTATTCTAAACATTAACATCTGTATAATGGAAGAACAAACCATTGATACACACACAACACAAGAGTTCACGAAGAACTCTTCTTTAATTGAATTTGATGTTCAGAAGGATCTGAACAAGTGGACTATACCTAAGGTCCATCCTAAAGTTATATACAACACTAACTGGTATAACTTTCGTAGCAAATATGCTATTAAGACTATGGAACAAACCCTTAGTCTTGACGAGCAAGATAAGAGTATCGAGCTCTTTAAACGGGATGATTTGCTAAGTCATATAAAGGATAAAAATGATCACTTTATTCATGTTGGTTTAATTCAAATTGCTTTTAAACCCTTGACCCTTTCTGACATGAACGCCTGTCTCCAAGCTACACTTCGTGATGGAAGATGTACTAATTTTAGACAATCTTTGATGGGAGCAATTGAAACTAGTTTATGTAATGGACCAGTTTATCTTGATGTGTTTCCAAACATAACTTTGTCTTTAACTGATATGCACCTTTGTAAGTGTTTGAGTCTTAGGGTCCAAACCAAAGGTTATATTTTTTTCCGGGATCGGAAACTGTTGGGATCATTTATAGAATTTATTACAAAGTAATGAATACTATGGCTCCCAATATTAAGCAATTAAGTCCTTTTGGTAAAACTGTGTTAATTGACACACATCTTATAGATTCTAATGTTCACACACCTAGAACTATAAGTTGGGACGAAATTGACTTCCCAGAGACTTGGGATATAAAAAATGTTGTTCCTCCTCAAACGCGTCAGAACCATGATGTTGAAGACATCATTGAGGAAAAAGATGGAGATGTTTTTCTAAATTTTAGAAAATATAATAGGTGTCAATCCTCTAGGAGTTACTCTTCCAGAACCCCTTTTGTTACTTGTCCTCCATCCTCTTCAAGACACTCTGTCTGTGAAGGAAACCCTTCATATCAAGATGATATGAATGTTCATGGTACGTTCATCCATGACCAAATACCACATGGTATTTATGAGAAGAAGGATTCTTCTCAGCGCAGGGATTCCCCTACGCCGTCTGAAATGAATGTCAGACTTTAGCTTCTCTTTCTTTTAATGGTTTTTACAATTAATCGGAAAGAGATAAGTGATGAGTTTAACTTACCAGAATGGGATAGTTTTAGAGCTTGGTACTTTAAAAAGTATGATAAAACCATGTTAGAATTTTATAAAAATGAATTTTATAAATGGGTGGAAGAAAACCAGTTGGTTACTTCTTTTGCGGTTTGGTTCCTCATGTTTACCAAAGATAGGCAACTTTTTGTTCTTGAAATAGAAAATCAGCCTAAAACTGATGTTAAACATGAAACTAAATGGACCACTATGAATAAACAGATTATATCTGCTGTTCACCCTCCGACTGAACCCCTATCCATAGAAATTGGCAGCACCAGCCAAAATAGCGCAGCTCCTACCATAGCAGCTAGTGCCTTTCTTAGGATAGAAACTGATACCAGAATCCTTGGGCACACTAAGGATCTAAATCCTTTGATGAAACAAGGTAATTACACCAACCTTATCCTTAACACGATAGGTAAACAACTCAATAGAATTGAGATTGCTCAGGCACATAACTCTGTTAGAATCCCTCCAGACTCTACTAAAAGTCTTGTTAAACCTCTAATTCAACCTCCAATTGAAGTTAAAGGATTTAAAATAGGAACTAAAACCGAATTTATGTCCCATCTCAAAGAGATCGAGAAAGATCTCAAAGGGTTAAAGCTTAACACTTTATCCCATGATGATTCTGATTCTGAATCAGACATCTCTTTAAAAGATGTTCAAGGATTTGAACTTTCTTTTAGTCGTTCTCCTGAGGTTAATAAAATTACTTATAGTAATAATATTGGCCCGGCTAGAAATTACTACCATAGGCCAACCCCTCAGGATTTGCTCTTTGAAGAGAGCGCCGTGATGCAAAATACTTTTCACGGAAAATCTATCTATGATTGGAATCTGGATGATAAAACTGAATCCCAGATTTATGAGATGATTCATCAGATGACTATGTATGCCACCATATGTACGCAGAATAATTCTACGGATCATAGCATTGCGCAGATGATAACTGCTGGATTTACTGGTACCATCAGAGAATGGTGGGGTAATATTCTGACTGAACATCAGAGAAATGAGATTCTTACTGCCGTAAAAATTGTAAAGAACGAACAACAGCAAGACATTGGTGTACCGGATGCAGTTTTTACCCTTATGCTCGCCATTGTTCATCACTTTATTGGTAGTACGGAGTCACATGATGAGGGTTATAGAGAATTATTACAAAACCTTAGATGTCCTACTCTTAGCCAGTTTAGGTGGTACAAGGACGTGTTCCTTGCTAGGGTTACTCAGAGAGGCGACGATAACTCTGAGCACTGGAAAGCCAAATTCATTGATGGCCTTCCTACTTTCTTTGCTGAGAAAGTTCGTAAGAAGATGAGAGACGCTAATGGTGGTATCTCCATCCCTTACTCTAACTACACTTATGGTCAGCTCATAAGTGTTGTCATCCAGGAGGGTCTTTCCCTCTGTAATGATCTTAAGTTGCAGAGACAACTTAAGAAATAGAATCTTTCAGGAAAGAAAGAGCTTGGTGAGTTTTGTGAGCAATTTGCGTTTGACACAGGAACTTCTACCCATAAAGTCTCCAAAAAGACTAAAAAGGTTCCTAAAAAACCCACCTATAAACGTAAAAAGAAAAGGGCTTATATTCCTAAAGAAAAAGAATATAAACATAAAAAGAAATTTGTTAAAAAGAAAACTAACAAATCAGGCCCTAAATGCTTTAAATGTGGCAAATTTGGCCACTATGCTAACAAATGTAAAATGGAAGCTAAGATTAGCAATCTTCAGATTGATGAACATCTGAAGTCCCAATTAAGCAAACTTTTGCTTAATTCCAGTTCCTCTGAAGAACAAGAGGACTCCTCCTCTGAGAGCGATGATGAGCTTTGCTACGTCCAAAGCTCTAGTGATTCAGATATCTCCAAGAACGGAGATTGTCAGTATAATGAATTGACCAAGAGATGCGATCATCTCCAATCCATAATTCAATTAAATGGATTAAGTCTTAATGTTCTTACCAGTCAGCAACAGAATATGATTGATGTGATCAATCAAGTTACTGACCCTGACATTAAGCTCAAACTTATTAAGTCTTGTTATGCCCAGGAAGAAGCCTCTATTCCTGATTCTTCTAAAGAGTACAGCCTTAAGGAAGCACTAAATCGTTTGGAAAAATCTGGAACTAATAACAAGCCTGCTAGTCTTAATGATCTAAGACATGAAGTTAATACACTTAAAACTGAGTTAAGACAACTTAAGTTACAGCATGACAAGATGCAAACTGAGATTGATAGTCTCAAGAATGCTCAGAAGCATTCTGATCCAGGAACTTCCAACACTACTCCTAGTGCTGAAGATTCTGTGGATTATTTAGGAGTTATCAGCCGTGTACCAAGACAAAAGTGGTATACTACTATCAACCTTGTGATTAACAAAGAATTTTCCCTTTGTAACATCATTGCTCTTGTTGATAGCGGGGCTGATATGAACTGCATTCAGGAAGGAATTGTTCCTATTGAATACTTTGAGAAGACTACTCAATCTTTGTTTAATGCTAGCGGAGATAGCATGGGCATCAGGTTAAAATTAACTAATGTTGCCATCTGTAACAATGGAATTTGTTTAGACAGTACCTTTTTGCTTATTGGCGATTTATCTCAACAGATAATTTTAGGTACTCCTTTTTTATCTATGCTTATGCCTTTAACTTCAATTGGAGGTTGAATTAGAGGTTTAACAAGACTTTTAGTAGAGTCTGGAGGGATTCTAACAGAGTTATGTGCCTGAGTAATCTCAATTCTATTGAGTTGTTTACCTATCGTGTTAAGGATAAGGTTGGTGTAATTACCTTGTTTCATCAAAGGATTTAGATCCTTAGTGTGCCCAAGGATTCTGGTATCAGTTTCTATCCTAAGAAAGGCACTAGCTGCTATGGTAGGAGCTGCGCTATTTTGGCTGGTGTTGCCAATTTCTATGGATTGGGGTTCAGTCGGAGGGTGAACAGCAGATATAATCTGTTTATTCACAGTGGTCCATTTAGTTTCATGTTTAACATCAGTTTTAGGCTGATTTTCTGTTTCAAGAACAAAAAGTTGCCTATCTTTGGTAAACATGAGGAACCAAATCGCAAAAGAAGTAACCAACTGGTTTTCTTCCACCCATTTATAAAATTCATTTTTATAAAATTCTAACATGGTTTTATCATACTTTTTAAAGTACCAAGATCTAAAACTATCCCATTCTGGTAAGTTAAACTCAGCACTTATCTCTTTTCGATTAATTGTAAAAACCATTAAAAGAAAGAGAAGCTAAAGTCTGACATTCATTTCAGACGGCGTAGGGGAATCCCTGCGCTGAGAAGAATCCTTCTTCTCATAAATATCATGTGGTATTTGGTCATGGATGAACGTACCATGAACATTCATATCATCTTGATATGAAGGGTTTCCTTCACAGACAGAGTGTCTTGAAGAGGATGGAGGACAGGTAACAAAAGGGGTTCTAGAAGAGTAACTCCTAGAGGATTATGTTGAGTTCCTCCGCCAGAGTGCGTAGAACAGGGAGAAGAATGCTCCCCCTCTTAACCCTTTCAGCAAGAAGAAATCTGCTAAAGAGGTTTTGGAGACTATTAAGTACAAATTCATTCCTAATATTAGGACTTCTGAATTAGTACTAATCCTCAATGATGAGGATAAGCAGCAGATGTCTGCGCCCTGGGAAATTAAGTCCCAGTATCTTGATACTCATAATTATCAAGTGCAAGAAGGCAAATACCGGACGGTATACGAGGCGATTCTCGTGGAAACTGATTCAGTGGTGTTTAGTCATACTAATAAACACCAGGGAAATTCTCATTCCCCCATTGCTTATAGCAAGGCTGTTTTGAAAAAAATCATATGTCCTCGAGAATGGGGAATCCATCCTTTAAAAGCGCGAAAATTAAGTTCGCATGCTGGTGGATCCTATAATTATTGGGATTATGTCCAGGCTTGGACAAAATCATTTTATTACCAAAATGCATAGCACAAACACACTTGGTTTTTTGTTTTGTGCCGTTCTGCAATGGATAAGATATCCAATTCCTAATAAAAAGGATTTATTAGACATGCTTCATTCTGCCACCATTTTTTCCAAATTTGATTTAAAATCTGGGCTGTTTCCCTTGGCCCCTCAAAATCAGTCGAAGGGGGTGACACTCCTCATGCTGCTTCTATTGGGGAAACTATGATGTCCATTAGTAATTCTCTTAAGAAAAATCTTAAGGTTACCCACAAATTCTCTTATACATTGACTTCTAACTCCAAGGTCGCCCAACAAGTTAACTTGATGTTCGAACAACTTCAACATACTTGGGAGAATTTTTTTGGGGAAGATAGGCCTTTTATATCAGCTCATATGGCCTCTCAAGGTTTTTCTTATTCATCCCCAGATGCATAAGGTAGCAGGAAACGCAAGTTGACTAGCCCTGTTAAAATTATTTTGGAAGATAGATATGATACAAGTGATGAGGAGCATTCTGATGAGGAAACAGTTGCTGATGAGGGGAAGGTAGGTGATGATGATGAAGAGAAGGAGGAATAACAAGGAAAGGAGGAAGAGGAAGATGGCTTCCCCTTATTCGAATGCGTAGGTTGCTGAGGATGGTTTCTTCCTCCAAGCCTGCTTCGCCTCCTCGTGACTATGAAGTTTTGGAAGATGTTCTTGAGGAAGAGGTATGGCTGTTACTTTCCCTTGTTGCTTATTACTTTTCCTCATTTTTCCTTATAATATTGTCTCTTATTCCCTATCTTCAAGTTGATCTCTAATGTGACTGTCATGAGGATGCTCAAGTGGGTGGTGGTCTTGAAGTCCCATTGGTGGAGACAACTAGAGTTTTGCCTATCTCTAATGAAGCTCTGCTAAAGGAAATGGATGTCCCTATAACTTCGCAGGTAACTACAAATTGTCCCCTAGGGAAAGATAAAGATCAAAGTGATTTCCACACTAATAACGTCCAAAACTATAAAGCGCATTTTCAAGGACGTGCAAACCCGTTTTAATTATCCAACCGAACTCCCTCATATATATTTTCTTTTAGAGGTAATCTAAATTCTCAAACTTTGGAGAATTGGTGCAAAAACCTAAATGGCCCATAATTTGGCATGAATTTCCTTTTATTGCCTTTCAATTTTTTCGGGCTCTTTTAAACCTCTTTGGACCTCGGATAATAAAATTCCTCCATTTTTTAGGTCCAATTTAACGTTGGCTTTTGCGCAAAGGATTGATGATTACCTTTCGCAGCCCCTCCCCGTTTTCAAACAAAACACACAAACTCACAAAACGGTTTTTATATGCACAATTTCCTTATCAAAATTTTATCGTGCTTGGTTCGTTTTAAGGACAGGATTGAAGTGAAAACACCCAACCAACATGTGATAAGACAAGCACAATAATCAATCAAATCCGTGCATGTGTGCAATAAAGGAAACATGAGTCAAACATGTAGGAAGTAGCACTTAATTACATCTTAATTACTCCAAACATTATAAAGCACAAGGATGAATTGACCTATTGTCTCAAAACACTATCAAATAGTCACATGAAAATAATGGAATGATGTTGTGACTTGGTCATCCAAAGTGTTCATACATAAACGGTGCAAAGAAAATACAAAAATCTTTTTGAATTTTTCAAAAATTTTCAAAAAATATATACAAAAAGTACATGTCACAACGCTAGCAAAAATATATCAAAAAGCGTAACTAGCGTATGACAAACATGCAAACACAATCATCCATATGATATGGCAAGAGAAGAATCATGTGCAAGCAAACGGGAATCAACTTGTCTAAAATCTAGTGCTTCTAAAAGTGATTTCCTAACCCAAATAGATGTGAAACATCATGCGGGGGCTTTGGGAACCACGGGAACACTAGACATAAACATCCTAGGACATTTTCCAAGATCAAAACAAAAACGCCTAAGGTGACCTTTCCTACCACAATATGAACACGTGTAAATGGGAGGAATGTTACCTAAAGTGTGATCTTTTCTAATGTCCTTGGGGTTAATTGACCCTCTAAAACAAATAATGGTTTTGGCTTTAGCACTAGAAGCATGAGAACAAGATGATCCATTACCATCACAATCAAATCTACTTGAATCGTTTAAATCATTTTTCAACTTCAAAATATTTGATTCAAGAAACAAATTAGACTCTTCCAAAGACAGGGATTTCTTTTTCAAATTATCAATTAAACTTAACAGTTTATCACGCTCACCCTCAATTAAAACAAACTTATCCCTAAGAGTTTTTTCATGTGCCGTAAAATCATCGATTAATTTTTTTTCTTCGACGGCACATACGGGAACCCTAGAATTTTTTTAAGTCCTCTAATTCCTTCTCTAAAACTAGGACTCTCTCATCACTCTTCTTTTTGGCAATTTTTAAAGAATCAAAATCAGTACACAAATTACAAAAGTGCTCACGACAAATATCACTTTGAGTTTGAAACGCTTGCAAATATTCAATCTTACTTTTAAAGAGAGAATTTTCTTTTTCCAAAACTTTAATTCTTTTGCAAAGTTTCAAATTCAAACTTTTTAATTTTTTAGCACGGTCGTGAACTTTATCAAAAATAGGCTCCTCATTAAATGGGCGTTCCATTGAAAAATTGTGATTTTTCACAAAACTGATTTAAAAAAAAATCAATATCACACGATTTTGCGGAAAATAGGAATACGCAATAAATTAACGCAACCTGCTCTGATACCAATTTGACGACGTGAGAAGTCAAATTGTATCAAAAAAAATAAATCCTTTAAAAAACAGGATCACGCGATAAATTAGCGTAACCCGCTCTGATATCAATTTGAGAATGCGTGTAATATCAATTTAAATTGAATTCGTAAATTTCCAAGAACCCTTATTTAATTAGCGTCTACTTTTAAACCAAAGAAAATTAACCCTTAAACATGCATCTAAATCAACCCATCAAATATAAAGCATGCGACACAAAGTTAAGGAAAAATCCCCGAAGGGCAAAACCTTTTATTTCTAGAACTTTAAAGAATTTACAAGACCATTGACTTACATACAACCTGATAATCGCCCACAAGTGTAACAAACGGTGTCTTCGGTAAACCTTCAAAGCAACGGCTAGAAACAATGTGACACAGAAATACCCGCAGGTGTCGGTTCCTATGTCAGCGGCTGGAATTTTTCCTTTCCAGGAGGGCAGCAATGAAGAAGAGAACGACTTCTCCACAAGGGTTGAACAAACTCAAAGTTGTGTTCTTGGGTTACCAAAAACATTCACAAAGGATTGGAAGAATTGTGTGAATCAAAACATGAGTCTTGGGACTCAAAAATATGAAGACTAGAGGTATTTGGACTCTCAAATTCGTCTTTCAAAGTCTTGCAAAACAGCTCCCCCGAAGTTGGCTTTTATAAGGAAACCAAAAGAGTTTTAAAAAACTGGGACTGTTTCTGTGCGTGTACCCCGAACCGGTTCTGGTGTACCCGGAACCGGTTCCCCATGCGGTTTGGGGTACCTCTCTGGTTTGGGGATTAAAAAAAAATAGCATTCTTTAAGGAATTTTCTCCATCTTCAAAAGGTCATAACTCCTTCACCATAGCTCGGATTGAGGTGCCGTTTCTTCCAGTATCTTCGTTACGGCGATCTATTAAAATTTCCAGTTGACCATACCTCCGGACTATGGATGTGAAATTACGAAAATGCCCTTGAACTCTCCTATCGTGCCTTTTTTCACTGTTTTGACTTCCCTTGCGTACCACTTGCATTAAGTCCCTAAAATCGTGGAACGTGAAGTCATTGAGGCAGATATGGGATACATTAATGGAGATGTTGAATGCATGATTCCCGGAATTCGAATAGGGGCCGTCATGTAAGATCGTGAGGTGACGTGCCAAATGTAGCGGCGTATGACATACATAAATGTAACATGTTGGACATGAGAAAAATGTCCTTACAGATACATTCAAACATAGTAAATTTTGAGCCACTTGTTGTTCAATCTGAAAGTGATATCATCCTCCACTTTAGATATCTCTCAGTAACCCAAATCATGAGCTACTCGAACGATGTAGGGACCTTCCCAATTGGCTTCAAACTTGGGCATTGAAAGTCCCTTAATATGCCTCGTGCAAGCTTTCAAGACTAGGTATACTTCCTTGAACTTCCTTAGCCTCCCCATTTGATCATAGGATCTAGACAAATTTTTTCAATAGATTTCAACGTGCCTCACAACGTTATCTCTATGCTCCTCTAGTGCTTCGAGTTGTACATGTCAGCTATGGGGAAGCATGGCACTTTGTAAATTATATAAAGTGGAAGGTACCTCAAACACTACTGTTAAAAATTTTTTTGTGCCAAAAACCGAGGAAAATGGGGTATACCTGTGGGTTTTGCCTTAGTTATTAGAGAGGCCCATATAGCCTTGGGTATCCTGTCATCCCTTATTCTCGATAAATCTTCTAACATTTTGGATAACATGTTTACCAATGTCTTGTTGGTATCTTCTGCCTTCCCATTGCACTTTGGGTATGCTACAGTTGACTTGTGGTGGATGATTGAGTATTTATCTATGAGCAAAATTACTTCATTTTTCATAAAAGGAGTGTCATTGTCTGAGAGGAAGACCTTTGGGATACTAAAATGAAAAATTGTGTACTCCCTCATGAATTGAACAACTACCCTGCTGTGACTCTCTTTAGTGGTATGGATTATTCCCACTTGGTAAAACATTCAGTGGCGACAAGTATCCAAACCTTTCCTCGTAAGGAGGGATTTATTGCCCATATGTGGAATGGGAAAGGAGTGAAAAGAGAATGAAGGTTCACTGAAGGAGCATGGATTATATTCTCGTGTAGCTGGCAAGTCTTTTATTTGTGAACAAACTCCGTAGAGTATATTTGAATCATTGACCAGTAATATCCCAAGGTCATAACTTTATCATAAAGTTTGGCTCCTCTGATGTGTCTTAGCTCGTGGGCCTACTTCTTTGGCTTCTTCTCCCCTGATGAAACTCAAGGCCTATCATGATAGCCTTTTCGGTACAACTTCCCTTCTTGGACATAATATCTAGGAACTCCAATTTTTATCCCCATATCATTATCCTTGTCCGTTGGCATCACTCCATCCACCAGCATGTCCATGTATGGTTGCCTTCCATCTTGAGGTTAATCGATGAAGTTGCACTCTGCTATTTGGTAAAGCAACCGACATTTACCATAGCAAAATCGAGTGTGGAGTGTTTAGAGACAAGGGAGAGAATTATGATATGCCTAACTTTCCTCAACTTACTCTTTCTAAAGGTCCATTCACTTCAATGAGCGACTCCCAAGTCTCTATAATTGTAACTACATCACTTATTGTTGAGGTAATAACAATATTCCTTGATTTTTATTAAGGTCAAGGAAAATATACATTCTAATTAATTATTTATGATGGATATATGCTTCCTATAGTTATTAGGCCATAAGTCCAAAGCATGGCCTTTCATCCTCTGTTGCACATATCCTCTACTAATGGTCCTTCCTTACCTTTGGTAAGATATTTTCTTCTATTTTTCATTATTAAGAGAGGATGGATATTTCTAACTCGTTTAACCTTTGATTTTACTGTGTTTAGTTCCAAATATTATGGGCTTTGGTGAGCCAAATATAGTTGGAAGCACTGCACCCTCAACTTTCTTACAAGGCTCATGTTTATATAATGTGAAATTATTTTTTTATTCATTTCTTAGAATTTTTATGCCTTTATGTATATTTATGCACAAAAATTATGTTGAAGCTATTCTTGATGGTGTTCCTTCACTTGCGAAACCCTAAGTATATGTAATATTAATTTGTAACTGGATATGTGCGCATCTATCGTTGCTTGTTTCTCTTGTTAATCATGTTTCCATTTTCTTAGGCAATAAATAAGAGGAGACTTAGTACTCAAAATCCCATTAAGCCTAGGTATATCATTAGTTGCACTTGTTACTTTTTAATACTTGCGTATATTACTTAACTCATTTCCTTTTTCTCAGGTTAGAGATAATGATGACTTGGGTACTAATGTGTATATGGATCCCTAAGTACATTATATGTTGTACTTGAATTTATTTATTTATTTGGTAAGTAAAGTGTATATGTATAACAAAACATTACAAAGATCAAGGGGAATACCCCCAGGCAAGAGAAAACATGCCAAAACAAAAGGAGATTGGGCATAACCAATCACCTACAACAAAACACACAAGAAAGCAATAAGCCAACCTAACTATTGATGAAAGGAGGAATTACGAAGTCCCCAATACTTGAAGTCATCCAATTATCAAAGATTCTCTTATATTTCTTCAAGTTTAACAACATGCATCTAATAATGAATTTATTCTCTTTCAACATGCTAGTAGCAGACTTAGCATCCCTATTGTGTAGTCTATTATTCCTCTCCATCCATCTACAGTATACAGTAGTGGAAATGGATAAGGTTCTCATCTTGTCGGAAGGATTTTCCTTTGAAATTGTGAGCAACGTCCTAAATATTGGTTTCCTAACTGACCATATTTCTATAAATTTGATTAGAGAACTTCATTCCACACATCATTAAAATAGGGCAATTAGACATAAGATGATTGATTCTTTCACTAGAAGTGTTGCACAGCTCACACACATTGTTCTTAATCACCCCAAGAACTTGTCTTTGGTAGTGATGGTTTGTTTACAAACCAACCACTGAATAAATGAACTTTTGGGGATTTTTTTTTGTTTTAGACCAGATTACACTAGTTAGTCACAAGGAGTTGGTTCCTAATAGCTTCTAAGGTAGTAACAGTGTTATAGCTCATATTCATGGCAGGGTCCAAGCAGTAAAATCAAGAATCAAAGGGTTGATAGTAGGTTGGTTAGAGCTTTTGATTTCATTCATCTCCCATGTGGTTAAGGACATCCATATGTAGATAATCCCACTTATAAAGTCAGTAACTTTGGCCTTCGGATTTCTAGCAGCATCATAGATAGTTTTATCACCACAAAGGGGGTGGAGGGGGACCAGGGGGTGCGAGTTGTCAAACCACATAAAGGTATCTTTCACATTACTAATAATAGAGGTAATGAGGCCCCTACCTAACTCACTGAGTTTCAAAAACTTCCTCCAACTCGAGGAAGTATTAAAAGGAATTGCAAGAGCCCAGATACTTCTAAGTTTAATCTTGTAAGTATCACACAATTTAACCTAAAGATTATCCTTCTTATTGAATAGATTCCAGAGGTGTCTAAGCTTAGAGTATTTGTTCTACAATTGTAAGCATTTGATTTATAAACAACTTCAACTTTAGGAAGACAAACATCCTTCTAAGTCACCTTAGCACCTAAATGCTTGAGATCAGTTCCATTCCACAGGAAATCTCTAAGAATTTGATCAATAAAGAAGAGTCTATCCCAGTAGATCTGAGTGATAAACAAAACAACCTTCATTAACTGAAGTCCACCAGTATAGCTAAGTTCTTAGAGGTCCAGTAATTAACTTTTTGAGTTATTCTATCAATGAGAATTTTTCAATCCTCAAACTTCAAGTGGATATAAGAGGCACACCTAGGTATTTAAAAGGAGGCTTATCTATATTTAAGCCAAGTCTAACAGTCATATAGTCTAGAACATCATCATCAACTCCAAATAGTTGAGGTTGATTTTGGCTAAGTTAGGACTAAGTTCAAAGAAGGTTTATAAACTCACACAAGGCAGTCTTCACACATTCAATAGATTAAAGGTTCCCAATGCAAAGAATGATCAAGTTTTAGCAAAATAAAGGTGGTTGATGTCAAATTGTTGACATTTAGGGTGATAGGAGAATCGACGTTTAGAGAAATGTTTATCAAGAGTGGCAACAAAAGATTCCATAATAAAAAGTAAGAGGTATGGGGAAAGGGGGTCCCTTTTTATGATCCCTCTAGACTTATTGAAGAAACTATGCAGCTCCCTATTGAGACTTATAGAGAATTTTGCAGTCGTAACACATTCTTCAATCCATTGAATCATTATGGTAGGAAAGACAAATTTCTTAAGGATATCACATAAGAATCCCCCGTTCACAGTGTCATAGGCCTTCATGATGTCAATTTTTGACATGCATCTGGGGGACAACTCTCTATGGTAGTTTTTTATAAATTCGTGCATAAAAAAAATGTTGTCAGATATAGATTTTCCAGCAACAAAGGAATCTTATCTTTCACTGATAAGAAGAGACATAAAAGGTTAGATTTTTATAGCAATAACATTGGAGATACACTTGTAAATAATATCACAGCAGGCAATATGTCTAAAGTCCCTCATATCACTAGGACTCTTAACTTTGGTAATATGAGCTAAGTCAGTACAATTCCATTGTATGAGCATGTGGAAATTAGAGAAAAAGTGAGACATAGTATAAACAACATCATCCCCCACAATATCCAACCTATCTGTAAAGAATTTAGTATTATAACCATAAGATCCAGGGGCCTAATCAGATCCTATAGAGAATAAGGCTTTCTTGATCTCATCATGGGAGACAAAAGTAAGGCATCATATTAATTCTAGTTTAGCTTCTTAATAATGGTCACTGATTGCGCGTGAAAACTGTGTTCGTGTAAGGACACAGTTGTTTTTTTCATTTCACCGCAACAATACAAAAACCTAAGTTACTACTACACTTGCGAGTCAAGCACAGCGGTAAGTCGGGTATCAAAAGATCCACTGGGACAAGATGCTAGAATTTATAAGATTTAATATTCCAGAAATAAAAGTGTATAAGGTGAATTACAAACTAAAAAGTAAAAGGTTCATAAAAGGGAAATGATTAACTTGGCGAGGGAAAATAAAGCTAGACTAAGAAAGCGAGTAAAAATATAGGTTGTGTCGAATATCCCTCACCCGAGTTAATTTGTATTAAATGGTAACATGGGTCGATGAGTTATTACGAATGCGTCTCGTTTCGACAATTAATTAAATCAAGGATTTTCACGCCCCTAAATCCGCATAAAAGCCTAATAAGATTTTGGCGTCAACAAATATCCCGAAAATTGCGAACGCAAGGTCGTAAGCACGGGACATACATGATAAGCCCCATCAAATCTCCTAGGCGTAATAACTAGGACAACACACCCGAAATAGAACCGTAAACACAATCACCAATGCCAAGCAACGCGTTAACCCAAGTGAACATTCAAACACAACCTAATTTAAATTACCTAGAAAGCACCTTAAAAACGCGATAAATAAAGCGGTAAACAAACGTGATAAATTTACACTAGAAATCACGGGAAGAAAGCATGTAAACTAATTATAAAAGCATGTAAATCTAATTAACAAAGCAAGAATTAAAGGAAAACAACTATATTAATGGAGAGAGTGTATGAATAGTCAACTTACAAGCCCAAAAGTGTGTCAATCCAAGAAGGAATGAAGAAGAACGAACTAAAAACCCTTAAACCCTAAGCTACAACTCTCTAAAATCTATTCTAAAGCTTGATGTCTGATATTTACAACAAAAAAGTCTTATATACTAAGTTGGAATAAGTAAAGAAAAGAAAAGGAAAAAGAAAATATAAGGCAAAATATCTCCTGAAAATAGGGGATCCATCGATGGTGAATAAATTATCCCATTATCACGAAGGATCAATCGATCGACCCCGTTGGTCGATCGATCGATCAAGCAGGTATCAGCACACTGCAATGCTGTTTTTGCTTGAATGCATTTCCCGTCCGCTAAAACTCCCATAACTTCTTCGTTTTGACTCCTAATCGCGCACCGTTCATGGCCTCGCGAAGCTTGCGAGGAGGGATAAACTTCCATGTAGATGTTAGGCCAGGTGCCCAAGTTGTGAAAAGACTAAAATGCCCTTGAACGTGCGATCACGTACAGAAATCGAGCGGAATGCGTCCGAAGTTGACACTTACCATCCAAATACCTATAAAAACTCAATTAACCCCTACAAAACATGTTAACGTAGAAATCCGAGGTTTGTACCCGAGGAGAATAAAATACCCGAGGGGGATAAAATGCCTCCGTTCAGAGGATGAAATACCCAATATTTGCGTATCATCACCCCCTAACTTACACATTGCTATTCCCTAGCAATGAAATAGGATGCAACAAGAACTACAAGAAAACCGAATGCACGATAAGTACAAAAGTATGGTATAAAATCAAAAGGCCACTTTCACGGGCGATTCGATTGTATTTAGCGTATGCAATAAGCCGTTAAACACCTAGGTCACCCTAGTGGACGATTGTCGTCTCATGAGGGTTTTCAGCGATGCTATCCCCAAACATCACATGGTTTCCTCAAAATATGCCCAAACCAACATGTGACAAGCCCAAAAATAGCGAACAAGATTTCACACGCATTATTAGCACATTGAACGGATTCAAACAAAAGTCCAAATCACTAACATTATAGAATGCACCGCATAGAATTGAAACCTTAAAATGTGGGAGGGGAGCGATCACATGCAAAGTATGATTTGGAGAAAAAATTATATAAACTGGATAAACATTAAAGCAAGCATATATTCAATCAACAGTTAATTAAATCAAGGGTTGTCACGCCCTTAAATCCACATAAAAGCCTAGTGAGATTTTGGTGTCAACAAATATCCCGAAAATTACGAACATGCATGATATGCACGGGACATGCATGATATGCCCCGTCGAATCTCCTATGCGCAATAACTAGGACAACGCACCCAAAATAGTACCGTAAACACCATCACCAAAGCCAAGAAACTCGTTAACCAGAGTGAGTTGCATTCAAAGAAAACCTAATTCAAATTACCTAGAAAGCATCTTAAAAACGTGATAAATAAAGCGGTAAGCAAACGCGATAAAATTTACACAAGAAAGCACGGGAAGAAAGCATGTAGACTAATTATAAAAGCATGTAAACCTAATTAACCAAGCATTATATTGATTTGGTTTAAGATTTTTATAACTCGTTAATCTTTTGTTGCATTGTATATACTTACATCGAGTAAGCTTTCTACCTTTCGTCCTTTGTGAGTGTATACACTATTCTTTTCTCATTGAAAACGTTGAGTTCGTAGGTAATCTCTCTAAGATTTCATTTTACAGTTCATTAATTGAGTTCATACTTGAAATGTGTTACTTGGTCATGATTTTCATATATTATTTTGATTTGAGAATTGCGTAAGTTTTTGGAAATGATCATAGGCGTTCTTTGTTATATCACCCATATTAGCCTTGACCTCACCCTTATATGTTTACCCTCGTTAACCCCTTTGGGCCTAAATATTGCCTTTCGTTTCATACCCCAATCCCATAACCAACTCCAAATTGGAATTTTAGCCCATACATACACCTTCCATATCTTTGTTTGGAATGTTGCTTGGGATTGAATGTTGTTGTTGTGATGTTGGTTGCAATTTAGGCATATGAGAGTTTGAAAAGTAAAGAAAGTAGTGAAAAGTGACGAAAAAGAGAAAGCAAAAAGCAAAAGAAAACAAAAGAAAAATGAGAAAAAGAAGAAAAGAAAGAGAAAGTTGTATATATTGTGTATAGTGTTCAATAAGCTTTGATTACTCTCCCCGATGATATATCTAATGCCGTTTTGGAACTTGTTTTCCAAATTTGATATTGCCCGCATTTCCCCATTATCCCGAGTTTTCATTCCAAACCCCTTGAATCGGTATATACATTCCTTAATTTCATACCCTAGCCAACCCTATTAAATTCCTATGTGATCTTAGGTTGGTGTAATTTAAAAGTCATAATAGTTTTGATAATCTGTGAAAATACATTTTGCCTCCTTTAGTGAGCGGCATCTTTCATTGAGATTACAGTTTTTTAGTTTATATATAGCGTTCTTCATTTGTGACATGTGTGTGACCTAGTTTCCATTTTCATTTACTCTTTAGACCGTATGTTCTGTGTGTTACCTCCTTGTTTCAAGTGAATTCGCTTGATGAGTGTAATGCCCATGAGGATTGAATATATGCTTGCTTTAATGTTTATCCGGTTTATATAATTTTTTCTCCAAATCATAGTTTGCATGTGCTCGCTCCCCTCCCACATTTTAAGGTTTAAATTCTATGAGGTGCATTCTATAATGTTAATGATTTAGACTTTTGTTTGAATTCGTTCAATGTGCTAATAATGTGTATGAAGTCCTTTTCGCTATTGTTGGGCTTGTCGCATGTTGATTTGGGCATATTTTGAGGAAACCATGTCATGTTTGTGGGTACCATCCCTGAAAACCCTCACGAGACGACACTCGTCCATTAGGGTGACCTAGGGGTTTAACGACTTATTGCATACGCTAAATGCAATCGAATCGCCCGCGAAAGTGGCCTTTTGCTTTTATACCATACTTTTATACTATCTCCTACTTTTGGTTTGCTTGTAGTTCTTATTGCATCCTATTTCATGTCTAGGGACTAGCAATGTGTAATTTAGGGGGTGTGATGATACACAAATATTGCGTATTTCATCCTTCGAACGGACGCATTTTAACCCCCTCGAGTATTTTATTCCCTATATTTATGCCCGTTAACTAGAAAACCTTGGTTTATATTATTAACATGCTATATGAGGTATAATTAGGCTTTTGTAGGTATTTAGGTACTAAGTATGGAGTTCAGACGCATTTCGCTAAGGTTCTGTATGCAATCGCACGTTCAAGAGCATTTTAGTCTTTTTATAGCTTGGGTCCCAACATATTCACGAAAGTTTTATCCCTCCTCGCTAGCTTTGCGTAGCCACGAACGGTGCGCGATTTTGATTCATAACGAAGAAGTTACGGGAGTTTTAGCGGACGAGAAAGGCATGCAATCAAAATAGCAATGCAGTGTATTCTGCCCCTGCTTGATCGATCGATCGACCAATGAGGTCGATCGATCGATCCTCATCGACAGTTGGATTTTTGTTCATGATCGATCGATCGACCAAAGGGGTCGATCGATCGATCCCCTATTTTCAAGAGATATTTTGCCTTTTCATTTCTTTTCTCTTTTCTTTTCTATTTCTATTCCAACTTACTATATAAAGCAGTTTTGTTGTAATAAACAGAGATATACGATTTTAGGTTAGATAGGTTAGGGTTTTGAGGGGTTTGAGAGCTCAATCTTCATTTCTCTCTTGGTTTGACACCCTTTTGGGTTTGTAATTGATGCTTTCATCTCCCTCTCCATTCATATATTTGTATTTCATTATTTCTTGATTTGTAGTGTAATTTCCATGCTTTCTAAATTAGGTTTACATGATTTCTTTCATTTCTTTATAGTGTAGATTTACCGCATTTCTTTACCGCTTTATTTACCGCGTTTTTACGATGCTTTCTAGGTAATTTAAATTAGGTTGTTTTTGAATTGAACTCACTCGGGTTAACTGTAATACCCCATATTTCTGAATATTCTATTTAATTAAATTGGAGAATTAAATGAGAAAATATGGCTTAATTTAAATTACGTAAGAGGAGTAATTTAACGAGATTTATTAAAAAATGTAATTATGGAATATTAATCGAGAGATAGATACCGATTTATATTGCCTCATTATATTTACTTAGTGCGAGTGGTAAATAGTTACTTTACGCGTGTAGACCGTGTTGGCGTGAGAACGCGTAATATTTTTTAAGTGACTCAAATGATAATTTAGAGGTCACAGATGAGTCCAGAAGGGTCAAATTAGTCAAAATAGTATACTTGGGGGTACTAGTCGAGTCTCGGGGTAATTTTAGACTAAACCGAGACCGTTCAGGGGCATTTTGGTCTTTTAACATGAGAGGGTATGGAGACCTACGAATTTGAGAGCCTTTTATCAGCCGTATGAAAGAGGGATTATTGTTAGAAAACCCATGTAAACACCAATACCATTATAGAGAAGGAGAAAATCATTCTCAAGGCTTAGAAGATGCTTTTGAGAAGGTTGGGTTTGGATCTTGCACCCTAGGATCCAAAGGAGGAAGGATTGAAGAAGGGAAGCATCAATCCATCATCAACTCCATGAAATTATATTCCCTATGTCAAGGCAAGTTGTTTATTGCAAAAATTATAAAGTTTTAATACCCATGTGTAGGGTTTTTGAGTAGTTTTGTTAAATCAATATCTTGACAGGAGAATAATGATATTTATACATGTTGGGATAATAATTATATGTCGAATGATTTAACATATGTAAAGGATTAATATTCAGAGTAGACTTGATGATTATTTCGGAATAAAATCTGGGCTTTGAATGCATATATGGGAAGAACACCATAACTAGGGTTTTAAGAAATTCTGGATTTAATTCACTATTTCTTTAAAGGAATTGGGGTTTTGATGTATTTGACACGTTACAAATTGTCCTAGTATATGTGGAAACATGTTAGGATCATTGGGTCGGAGTTTGATGGACTATAATGAAGTTTGGATATTTGTTAATGGAGGAAGAGGTTAACGAAGAAGACGAACTGCGTCTGTCCCTGCTCGATCGATCGACTGATCTCGAATGTCGATCGATCGACTAGGTCGATCGATCGAACCCAGTAGTCGATCGATCGACATAATCTGTTTTTCTCGAAATTTCCGTGTTTAAGGTTTCTTTGAATTCCGTGAATGAATGAGTATCCTAGGATTTATATTATACTTATATGGGAGTGAGAATAAGACCAGTAGGTATATTATCGAGGTCCGATAAGGCCATTGGGTGTAGGACTTGGATTATGGACCGACGAGAATAATCCGATTTAGTAGAGTATCAAGGGAACTCGGAATTGAGTTATGAGGCGAGGTAAAGTCAATTAAAGTAATAGACCAGTAGGGTAAGTCATAACTACTTAAATTATATGTGAGGGGTAACTAGGACCCTTAGAGTTGTGGGAATACTCAAATAATTGTGATTAATGAGATAAATCGTAAAGCGAATATTGTACGGTAGATACAAGAGATTAAAATATTACATACGAACATAATTAATAGGTCGGGCATGTACCTACTGAATTATATGATATTTTAGGTCGAGAGAAGTATACCTAAATTTAACTATGTTAGGGTCGATGAGATATTCCGAACTAACATAGGGTTATTATATGTTTGGGGTCGATGTAAAATGACGAACCAAACCTTTGAACTGGTGGCGTGATGAAAGAGTCCGAGCCAGAATTTGTGTATATAAATAATTGGGGTCGATGTATCATTCCGAACCAATTCTTACTTGGGGTCGATGAATCATTCCGGACCATGAGTCCTTTACGTGTGTGCAAAGGACAAAATAGTAATGACTGATATTTAGTATATAATGTGTGTGAAATATATACTTGATGATATTCTACTTCTGTGTATTAGTTGATTGATATATATTATGTATTTAAAGATACATACCGAACTGGTAAGTTAAGTAGTGAAACTTAATTATGAAATGTAACGTTAGATAGAGAATATCTATTTAGTAATTTAAGTAGTGAAACTTAATTACAAAAGTGGGAAGATAGAAATTGCGATAATGGTAGAAATTTAGTTGTGAAACTAAATGAGAAATTTTGAAACATAACATAGGTGAAATGTTACTTGAGTATTAATTAACCTTCGCGAGATATTAATGAAATGGATGTACTAGACGATACGAGAACTTAAGTATAGATAAGTTCAGATGATTACTTCGTCCTAGTTAGCTTGGAAGATATGGCTAGGTAGGCTAAGTGTAGAACATTAGGTGTGCACAAAATATGAGGGGTGAGTAAACTCAAGAGAGTGTACGAGAACCTAACATGTGTAATCAATAACCGCATTTTATATTGTGATAAACGCTTGTTAAATATTTTCAAAATGTTTTGAGTACTAACTCTTGATATAAAATATTTTTAAAACCTTTTAGGTGTCCAGCCACAGGGACGCCATGTATGATGATTTCATTCCAGGGACTCGAAGCTGTAACACAGTGGATGCTTACAGGATTTTGATTAGATGATATCTCTAATTCTGATCTAGTGCAGGATCTCACACTATTCTTTGTATGGACTTGTGGTCCGGTATCAGTCTCAGATGTTTAGTTTCATACTAGTGGTTGTTCTACTATTATTTTGGGATTTTGGCCGATGGTTTATTCGGTATTACTCTTATTCTTTTGTACTCACACTTTGTTGATTGGGTTATAGTACATGGTTATTTTTATACTTTGTTCCACATGGTTGATTTATTTGTTTTAAGAAAGATAAAATTTGACACTGGTCTAATTGTTACTTAGGGGATTAGTAATTAAAAAGTTTTCGATAGTGATGCTAAGAATGAACCATTTGAGAAACCTGTTTTAATTTAATAAAGGCCTGATCACCCGATGTTTAATTAGGCGGGGTGTCACAGTTGGTATCAGAGCATCATGTTCTAGTGTCCATAGGATCTTTACGGCTTATTACGTTTTCAGCGTATCGTTTGATTGATATAGAGCCCTCTCTTAGGATTGTTGTACTCCTCTACGTACGTAGTTTAAGTTATCCTGCTATTTAGTAGATGTAGTGTTATATATACGAGTTCGATTGGGCATGGTACGCCGAACATGGTGGTAGGACCATCATTGGCATTGGAAGGGCTGTAGGAGGGAGGAGCTTGGCATAAAGCATGGGGTGTTCGAGGATGGTAATCAAAGGAGAGATGACCGTTGTCGAGGTCACTCCTAGTGTGTAATGGAAGTAGATGCTGCAAGAACTATTGGGGCATATCATATATTTTTCTAAGTACCGCGAAGGCAAATGGTGAGGCTAATCTAAACCCGCCCAACGCAGTGATAATGGGAGAAGGTTTGAAAGATCTTGGAAGAGAACGACCCGTGAAAAATTTGATAAAACGGCGACTGTGGATGTTAACCAATGGAAGTAGAAGGTACAAATGTTTTGGCATTTAGGATAGAGTAGTAATACTCAGAAGTGAAAATTTGAGTAAATTTTTTTAGAGGCAACGTGGTGGGGATACCAGTCACCACATTCGGACCGAGGGTCAGTATACAAATAGAGGGACCTTACGTATAGTTTAACCGCAAATTTCTCCAATGATGGTTCAGAAGCGAAGTGAATGGAAATTTCTGAACCCATCACGTGAAAGCCTGGTAGAGGCCAACTGTGAGAAAGAAATTTATCTGTTGAAGTGAAGTTGTACCCGATGAGATAGGTACAAGGGAAAAAGAGCCCTTGAGAGAATGGACTCTCGAGTTGTCATTCGCAAGTTTGGTAAAACTCTTCTTGGACGACTTATGTGTATGAAGGCAGTATGGTGCTTCTTACAAGGTTGAGGTAAATGCTCCTAGGTGGGCCGAGCTAAAAGAGTTTAAGGATTTAGTCAAAGAGTAAGATTGAATGTAAGGGATTCATTGATTTGATCCTAAGTCGGGACTGTTAAGTCTAATAGTGCATTCCCTGGTCAGCGAAACTAAGGGAACCATAATGATAGTGTTAAAAACCAAGGCTGCTAAGTCCGAGAGGAGGAATACCCTAAACCAGTCGGTGTGGCCTGGAATAAGGGGATTTATGAAAAGATGTCTTATGTGGGACATAAGACCACGCGTGTTGATCTTATCCAAAGTTATTTAAGGGAATAATAACCCTGATAAGTTTTTTTTTTCATTTCTGTAAGGACAAGCATATTATGTCCGGGATACATTTGAACCACCAGTGTGATGTGCAAGAAAGTACATGAGTTTTAGCCTCAAGTGAATGAGGTATTTGATGATGCCTCACCTGAAAGAGGGTCGAGCTCGCATTATTCATCAGTATGTTGGAGACTTCAGAGATTGTGGATGTCTCATAGTGATTAATCTCGGTGTATAGGGACTTTAATGATGTGATTCAAGGTATATCGTATGACCGCTGAGCGGAGAGATCGAGCTCATTGTTATGATTAGTGCTAAGGACTTAGTGATAGTATAAGTGCAGTGCCACTTGACTCCTTTAGAGATATTGGAGTATGGTCACACATATTATCGAGGAATGGAATTTGAGTATCTCGACTATGTGTTGTTCCAATAATTCTCAGTAAGAATGCATGGAGAGAATTCCCTTGTTTAAGTTCGGTTGCAAAAGGGGATGCAACTACATTTTTATGAACGTCAGGAGAAAAGAGGTTGTTAGATACTAGGGCATCAGTGGAACCGGTAGTGTTATGGAGAAACACTGAAAGGCTTAGTTCACCATGAAGGGATATGTGGGACTTTGTGGGCAAGAATTTGATTCTTGGTCTATAGGGGATTGAGAATACCAACAAAATTATAGTCACGGTGTGAAGACAAGGCTAGAGTTGAGGAAAATCATGTTATGAGTACGAAGTTTGCAATGTTTTTGCAAATGTGCATGGAGAAAAGGGTGTATGGGCGCCCTAGTCAATTGTCTTTCTTAGTCATCCGAGATAGAGGGATGCAGAAAAATTTTATTTGATAAATGCGCCGGTGGGGAAGTTATGAGGCAAGTCGTATCGATGAAATGGATTCAACGTCATGGGAGATAGGCGATGATCCAAGCTTATATGTGCTGAGAGAGCCAGCACACCCTATGGGATAAAAGTCAGTGGGAAGCCGTTCAAAAGTTATCTCTTGGTTTGGGAGGCCTAACTGTTGTAAAGAAGTGATGCAATGTGCTACTTAACTGAGTGTTGAGAGTGACTTACGCGTTACTAAAATGTTGATTCTTATAAAGTAACCAACACTAAAAGTGCGCCAATTACGAAGAGTGCACGGATTGTAAAGTATACTATACCCGGAGAGAAAGGGGAATAGAGTACCACTTGAGGAAAGATGACGTAAGTGGGAAGCGATGTTGAGGAAGAGACATAGTGAGATTGTCTCCAGACGCACCACTAGTTGATAGAGAAAGATGGACTCGAAATGAGCAACCGGAATGTGGTAGTGAACCTACGTTTCTAATGATGGAATGAGGAGATAGACTTATAAATTATTGATGGGCTGTGAACATGATAATAAAGCCAACATTTTGTTGGGGTAGTGGAATCGGGTGACCGAGATGGATTAGTATGTAGTTGAAAAGGAAGAGTACACAAGTGCATGGTGCCGCTCTAGATGGTTGTGAATCAAGATGAAATCCTAAAATTCCCCCTGTGAGAGATGGTCAGTGAGGAATAGAGATAAAGTTTTATTTTGAGTATGTTGTGTCGCCTACGACTCAATGTTAGTAAGAAAGGATGATAATACGCCCTTACGATAGTGGAATTTCGGAGAAGCCCACTGATCAATTCATAGGTTGAATGTATACCTATATGAGCATATTTATAGATAGTATGAGTGCTTATATGGACTGTACATAAGGATTAGGTTCGTGGGTACCTATTACGAACAATACTTGTACTTTGAGGTGTGGTTCGAGGAGAAATTCCAAACTCTTAGTTCTTAACGCGTGATATGAGGAAATTCTATTGGGGTATGACATTTTAGAATATATGAAGTGTGAAATATATGGCTCACAAATTGTCTACTCATGTGAGATGAGATATATATACTTATATTGTGCTCGAAGTGTAATTTTGAGACAATATAACCAAGCACTATTGGTGATCGAGGTGGGATTCCGAGCCAATAACCCCAAAAGTGTTATAAAAGGGGGTGGTTATAAATAAGTGTTGATAGTATATGTTATGTGTAAGATATATAAACCTTACGATTTCCTACTTATGTGCGATAATAAGTATGCTTAAATTCTGTATTGGGGACAATGATGTTCCGGACCAATACATGAAGGATCGATTTGGGGTCGATGATTTTTTGAACCAAATCGATGATAAATTTGGTATCGACGGAAGGTCTGAACCAACATATGCATTACATTTACCTTGGGGTCGAGGGATTTCCGTACTAATGTAAATGATAGGATTATTGGGGCCGATGATTTTGCCGGACCAATTTCCCCTTTTAGTATATATTGTGTGTGAAATATATACCTTATAATATTCTACTTATGAGTGATAGTAGACACATAGATGTTATATAGAGAGATATACATCAAAAGGGTAAATTAAGTAAGGAGAAACTTAATTTTTAAGAGTTAACGTTAGATTGGGAAAATCTATGGAGAAATTAAGTAGTGAGACTTAATTATGATATATGCGGCATGGGTAACATGCGATAAGAGTTTATAATGAAGCAAGGCATGTGCTTGGGGCGACCGTTAGGATGATATGATTTGATTTTGGGTATTAGAGGATGCAGTGATGTTTAAGGTCCTTAGTCTTAATACCAGACTCATCCTAATTTCGAGGACGAAATTCCTTTGTAAGGGGGGAAGTATGTAATACTCCGTATTTCTGAATATTCTATTTAATTAAATTAGAGAATTAAATGAGAAAATAGGGCTTAATTTAAATTACATAAGAGGAGTGATTTAATGAGATTTATTAAAAATTGTAATTATGGATTATTAATCGAGAGATAGATACCGATTTATATTGCCTCATTATGTTTACTTAGTGCGAGTGATAAATAGTTACTTAATGCGTGTAGACCGTGTTGGGGTGAGAACGAGTAATATTTTTTAAGTGACTCAAATGATAATTTAGAGGTCACAAATGAGTCCAGAAGAGTCAAATTAGTCAAAATAGTATACCCGGGGGTACTAGTTGAGTCTCGGGGTAATTTTGGACTAAACCGAGACCGTTCGGGGGCGCGTTGGTCTTTTAACATGAGAGGGTATGGAGACCTACGAATTTGAGAGCCTTTTACCAACTGTATGAAAGAGGGGTTAGGGTTAGAAAACCCATGTAAACACTAGTACCATTAGAGAGAAGGAGAAAATCATTCTCAAGGCTTAGAAGATGATTTTGAGAAGGTTGGGTTTGGATCTTGCACCCTAGGAGCCAAAGGAGGAAGGATTGAAGAAGGGAAGCATCAATCCATCATCAACTCCATGAAATCAGATTCCCTCTTTCAAGGCAAGTTGTTTATTGCAAAAATTATAAAGTTATAATACCATGTTTAGGGTTTTTGAGTAGTTTTGTTAAATCAATATCTTGATAGTAAAATAATGATATTTATACATGTTGGGATAGGAACCACATGTAGAATAATTTAACATATGTAGAGGATTAATATTCAGATTAGACTTGATGATTATTTCGGAATAAAATCTGGGTTTTGAATGCATATATGGGAAGAACACCATAACTAGGGTTTTAAGAAATTTTGGATTTAATTCACTATTTCTTTAAAGGAATTGGGGTTTTGATGTATTTGACACGTTACAAATTGTCCTAGTATATGTGGAAGCATGTTAGGATCATTGGGTCGGAGTTTGGTGGACTATAATGAAGTTTGAAGATTTGTTAATGGAGGAAAAGGTTAACGAAGAAGACGAACTGCGTCTGTCCCTGCTCGATCGATCGATCGACTAGGTCGATCGATCGATGTAGGCTGTTTTTCCCAAAATTTCCGTGTTTAAGGTTTCTTTGATTTCCAGGAATGAATGAGTATCTGAGGATTTATATTATACTTATATAGGAGTGAGAATAAGACCAGTAGGAATATTGTCGAGGTCCGATAATCAACGTTGATTATCCCTTAAAGTCAATTATAGGGGATATAGGAATAATCTCCTCTAATGATGTGTCAATAGTGCTCATTCCTTCATCAATTTTTCTTACATTCTCCCACTTTCTCAGGTATGGATTTTTCTAAAGTCTCACTAATACTTCCAGATATTCCTTCCACATTAGGCTTCTTGTTGTTCCCCCCACTGACTTGAGTTCGCTCTTTATCCTTCTCCAGCTGCATAGTCACGGTGGTAGTAAAATCAAGTTGCTCATTTGATGTATCCTTCTTCTTCTTCATCCACATAAGAGTGACTTTTGTAATGAGACCAAAAATAAAGAAATGAGAGCAAGAATGTGGAAGACTTTGGTATCCAAGTCTAACATTGGTAATGGATCCATCCTCCAATAAGAGATCAATAGACTTGGGATAGTTAGCTTTATATTCCATTTCAACACTAACTTGAGCATATCTAATCCTCTCAGTGATAGAATCAATATAAAATCTATATAGTTGATCCCCTCCTCAATCCAAAACTGCATTGCGATATTGTCGAACATGACCCACACAAGTACCCTATTAGTAGTATCCATAGAGAAGTTAAAATTAGGAGCCCATTTTTTAAGGATGATTAGATTCCCAGTAATGTGCCAAGTACCATTCTCAACTATATTATCTCTACAACTTGGATTATCAAACTTAAAGAAAAAAGTCTTTTTCATGTGCTATCAAATTGTCGTAAGGTTTGTGGGTTATAGAGTTCACAAGAGAAAAAGAGAGTTTCTTACCCAACAAGAAACCAATGTTTCTATTCTACCACTTAGCATAACCAAGTCTTGACCCTTTATTGTCCCAGAAGGATATTCTTTTACCCTTTAAGGAAGTGTTGACCTTTAGGTTTCCCATTATTCCTATTAGGACTTTGGTTTTTTGAAGCATGCTTTCCTTTGAAGGTGTTTCTTGTAGGATCTCAGTTTTTTCCCCTTGAAAAGACCTCTTCCTCGACCCCTTTCCCATCTCATTAGACTATCTTATAAGAATAAAAAGAAACTGTTAGTGTAAAAATAAAATGATCAAAAGAGTGGGTTTTCAGTGACATACGTTATTCTCTTATTAAATTGAGCTCCAAACTACATCAAAAAATTTATTTAATGATAATAGCACTAACGGTATTTGGCATTTAAGGTGTGGTTCGATAAGACCATAAAAAATTATGGAGCGTATTGATATAATTTTCTTTTTTATTTTCAAGTCACTTTTATATCACTTACATGATTGTTTTGTTCATCACATTGGTGACCATTGCAATGTGGGTATCTAGGTGCTGAGTAGTAATTATTGATTTTGTATATTTTGCAATAATTCTTGAACCAATCATTATCAAATTGCTTTGCGTGATTTAACACAAAATCATGAGGATTACCATATCTGCTGATAATGTTCTTCTATACAAATTAAAAGGTCTTTGGCTGGGTGATCAGAACCATCGATTTAGCTTCCACTCATTTTATGAAGTAATCAACTATAACTATGTGGAACTTGAATATTCCATGTGTTTTTGGCAATAGGTCATAATATCAATTAATCGTTGTTGGAATTCCATGGGGCTGTATCAAAGTGAGGGGCCTGACTCGACGATGATAAATGTTAGCATGTCTTTGTAACTTGTCATCTATAGCACCCATTTGCATTCCTTTTATCCAGCGATGAACTCGATGCGTATCACTTTATTTAGTCCCTCTCACAAGGTAAACATACATACTTAATGTTATTGAGTCATTCATTCATCTTTCATAACTTTACTTTCTTTTTTTGTCATGTTTCTCAATCTACCATTATGTTTTCCATATCAATGATGGGTTCTCAAGTTATAATAACTTCTCACGTAAACAAGGCACCTCAAATTGTAGGCTAGTATTGTGTTTGCACTTCTCTTATATAGAAGGTTCTTTGATTTCCATGAGCAACCCTCGTGTCTCTTCTAATATTTACACTACCTCTAGTGCTGAGGTAATTTATCGTATACCTGATATTTATCCCGATTAAGGTAGATTTCTAATATGTTGTGAATCACTTTAATTGGTAAGCTCATAATTTTCCTAAACTTTTTTTTAGGTAAATTAAATCTATATTAGAAAGGAATGATTTATAGAGAGAGGAAGCTCCCCACCCAAGAAGGCTAAAAGTCCAAAATCTTAAACAAATCTAGACAAACCTCTCAAGAAGCCCAGCAAGGGAACTTAAGCCAACTACAACTAACATAAAAAAAATTAATAATCCTAAAACAAGGAAGCAAAATAAAAAAATTATATCCTAACTAAATACGCATAATGGGGTGTGAGAGACTCCACAGATTGCATTCCATCTAGTTAGTATAGCTTATTCTAGTCTTTCTTCAACTTTAAACTTTAGCTTACACCATTTCCTATATGTCCTTGATTAAACCCAAGATGGTCTTGGACCCTCTATTATGAAGTATGTTGTTTCTTTCCATCTAAATGATATAGATAATGGTGGAGTAATATAAGGTCCTTAAGTTGCCAATGAATGAGTTAGTTGATGATGTTGAGATGATTTCATTGTCTCGACTTCCCAAATTTCCGTAGCATTGATTCTTATTGAGAACCTCATCCCACTTCAATACCATAGGAGTAATCATCCATAAGGTGGTCAATGTTTTCATGGCCAGTGTTGCATAGGTTGTAGATATCATCTTCTATCAGACTCCAGTCAAGCAGCTTATTTTTGGTTGAGAGATTATTTTTACATGCTAACCAAAGAATAAAGGAACATTTATGAATTTTTTCTTTTCTCCAGACCAGTTTGCGCCATATAACATGGGAATTATGATTCATGATAGTCTCATAGGTAGATAAAATAGAATAGATTCCATCAGTAGCATAGGTCCACAATACTTTGTTCTCACATAGTAATGGCTCGAAGAGGGAGTTTTGGATATCATTGAGCTCCTAAGTCACAATTGATGGCCAATTCTAATTGGAACCATCAATAAAGTTGGATACTTTGGCTTTAGAGTTGCTATAAGAATCATCTATAATATTTCCCCAAATAGAGGTTAAGAGACTAAGGTGGTGACAATTGTCATACCACATAAATGTATCCCTTCCATTACCAATAATGACCTTTATGAGAGGTCCTCATTCCTCTCTAAGTTTTAGGATCTTACTTTAACTCCATCAGGTATCACTCGACATGTTATTTTCCTAAATACTCCTCCTTTTGATCTTACATGTGTGGCATCACTTAACCCAAAGAAAGTCCTTCATGTAACAAATGTTCCAAAGATGTGATATGATGGCACCTTTATTCCAGGCTTCAATATCTTTTAACCCCAAACCACATTACATTTTGGGTATATAAATGTCCTTTTTAATCCACTTTGGCACCACTGTTCTTCAACTCTATATTCGTCCTGATAAAATCCCTAAGAAGTTGATCAATAGTTTTTAACACTCCTTTTGGTAAGATTAATATGTTGGCCCAATAAATCTGAATGCTAAAGAGAACTTACATCACCAATTGGATTTTACCAACATAGCTGATAAGCCTAGAAGTATAATTTTTAATCATGCTGGTGATTTTAACAATAAGGTCTTTACAATCAATAACCTTCAGTATCATCGATATGAACGGGACTCCCTAGTACTTTAAAGAAAGGGACCAGTGACTAATTCCCAGTATTCTTGACATGGATTGGATTTCCATATCCATAACTCCATATAAACAAAGATTACTCTTAACCATATTTAGATGCAGGTCAGAAATCCTAGTAAACTCATTAGTGCCATCTTCACATACTCAACAAACTAAATATCCCCTTCACAAAATATGGTCAAGTCATAAAAAAACTTAAGTGGGTGAGATGACGCTCCTTACACTTAGGGTGGAGATAGAAGTTATGCATGCTACAATGTGCATCCAAGATACAAGATAATGCTTCCACGACCAAGAGGAAGAGGTATGGTGAAAGAGGAGCACATTTCATAAAGACTCTAGTCCCAGTAAAGAATCCATTGAGCTCACCATTAAGATTCAATAAGAACCAGACAGTAGTAACACAAGATTTAGTCCAAGAGATAAGGATAGTGGAGAAGCTAAACTACTTAAAAACTTCAAATAGAAAGTTCATGTCAACAGTGTCATGTGCTTTCATAATATCAAGATTCAAGGTGAATCTGGGTGGAGGAATCTCTATAGTAATGCCTCATCAACTCTTGGAGAAGCAAATTGTTATCAGCTATTACTCAGCTTTGAACAAATGAAGTTTGGTTTTCATTATCAATTGATGCATAAGAGGTTTAATTCTAGATTGAAAAATCTTGGAAATACACTTATAAATTGTGTTATAGCATGATATTAGCCTAAATTCTCTCATAAAATTGGGATTGTTGACTTTGGGAATAAGAGAAGGATAAGTGTAGTTCCATTTCCTTAACATATGACTAATAGTGAAGAACTATTTGATAACATTGGTGACATCCTCTCTAACAACACTCCATCTTTTCTTTTAAAAGTAGCATAAAATCCATCATACCCTGGAGGCTTTATCATCAACAATAGCGAAGATGGCATGCTTTATTTACTCCTAAAAAACGTGATCAGTTAACCTAATAAGTTGATGCTCAGAAAGTTTCCTAACCACCATATTACTTGTGATAGTATTACTAGAAATTCTGTCCATCTCAGGCCCAAGAAGAGAGCTAAAATAATAAACGTATTTAGAAGACATAACCTCTAGATCCATAGTCATTTACCTTTTGGAATTTTGAATAGTAAAAATATTACTCATATAATTATTATCATTGACTTTTTTATGAAATAAAGAAGTGTGTATATCCCCTAGCTACATCCATCTAGTCATGGACTTTTGTTTATATAATGCTTTTTCTATAGTAATCAAACAACCATATCTTTTTCATACTTCTTGAATTTAATATTATAGCCATCTCTATCAATATTATCCTATAGCCAATCAAAGTGGTTCTTAGTCTCTTCCACTCCAATAAAAATGTTAGAGCAGAAGTTCTTATTGAGTTACTTCAACTAGGGTTTGGGAATTCTCAATTTTACATTGTTTGGCCATAGAGTCGCCATAGTATTCCTTAGTCTAGGTCTTCTTAAGAATAGGATTGAAAAACTCATTCTTCATATAAAAATTGAATAATTTGAAAGGTTTATGCTTCTTGTTGCTAAGAAAAAGAATTAAAATGATGATTAGGGTGCGATCATAAATTCCTTTGTAGTAGTGGTAAGCCTGTGAATCTAAAAAAGTGGCACTCCATTGGATGTTATGGAGCACTCTATATATTCTAGCTTGAATGTTAACCCTACCTCATTTTTGTTATTCTTGGAGAACCAAAGACCAGTTGAGGCCATATCATCCAACTAAGTATTAAAAATTCAATTATTGAAGTCATCCACAACCTTGTAATCAATGCCCAAGCTTCTATTTTTCTCATTCTACTTTTTAACCACATTGAAGTCACCCATAACTACCCATTCTCTATTACTAGCATACGAGTGATGAGTTTTCAAGAAGTTCCATAAAAGTATGATGTCAATAGTTAGGTTGTTTCTATGTGCAAGAACTAATACTATAAGTAGTTGCATATCTAGGAGGAGATGCTCAATTCATCCATTGGTAATGATGCTAGTAACACCTTCATTAATAATCTAAAGACCGCTTCTTTCTCCTCAATTGTCTATTGCATTTGGCTGGAGAGAAATAGAAAACTCAATAATAGAGGAGGTAAAATAGTTAATGAGCTATTTAGAGACATTAAAGGCATAATGAGGGATAAAGAAAGAAAACGAAAGAAGCCTAAAAGGAGTTACCCTAATTGGATGGCTTGTAATCAATGGGGCTTGCCTAAATCATTATCTTATGTATTGTCTTGAGTCCAACCCTCTTTCAGAATTTATTTATGCCCTTGGCTTTTTTCAAAAGGGATCTCATCTTGGTTCTCCTCTGCAGTAAAAAATCTCTTGATTTTAGAACACTTGAGGTGGGAGTGTCCAAAAATATCACAATGGGCACATGATGGTGGTTTCTCTTGGTATTAGACATACACTTCGGTAGTATACCATCTTCCATTACCACTTTAATAGTTATGGGGTAATCCCTTTTCACTTCAATCTCTACAAATATTCTTGCAAAGCTTATTATCTTCATCTCCTCGGTAATAATGTATGCATATAACGTGAGATTAACTAAACTTGCAACATATCTAAGGCTTTATTTTGTCCAATATTGTACTTTAATTTTATGAATCTTCACCCATGGGTATTTTCTTGGTTGCCTCTTTATTTGAATTAAAATTGGGCTACCATTTATGTAGGATGATTGGGTTCCCAAAAGAATTTCGTGGGCCATTATCTAACACCTCACACCTCATATTTGAATTATCAAATGAAAATAAAAAGAAACCATTACAGCGGGCTAATATCCAGGACAAACCACACTTATCCCACATTCTATGAGCATCAATACAAATGAGAGAGCAAGGAAGCTTTCTCCCCTAGAAGTAACCCACTATGCTATTTTCCCACTTTGAATAACTTTTAAAAACTAAGTATAATGGAGGTAATAGTATTTTCATCTACCACTATTGCCTTGTGGTAATTTAGTCTAATCCTAGGTATTCTCCTCTTGGCAACCACATACTTCCAAGTCTTCATATCTCCATTAGGCTGTTGGGCTGGTACAACAGAAGTCATTTCCTTCTCAGCATATAAGGTTGGGTAGATACCATGTGGTATTTAGGAAGTCTTGTCCAAGGTAAGTGTAAAAGAATTGGAAGCACCCTTTTTTATGAGTATAATAGTTGAAATACTTTGAATAGTGCTTTAGTTATTGTGTTTAGTAGACTTGCCCCCCAATATTGAGTAGTTCCTTGTTCATACTATCAAGAAACTGACCTTAGGTTGGATATTTTTCACTATAGCTTCATCCTCAACCTTTCATCCGGTAGAGTTAAAACCACCATTGACAAGTCTGAAATAATGAATATTAGCACATGTATAATCTTTACTTTTAATGAACTCTAAGTAAACATTTTTCTCTTCATTTATTTTTGAAAGTCTTTTAACATTTATGTTAGCTATCTCAATGGACTCTTTGAAAGATATAGTCTTCCCTTCCCTAATAGTGTCCTCAACCTCAACTATAGTGAGAGTTATGTCATTATCTTTCACAACAGTAGCCATGATAACATTGTTTCCATTAACCAAAGCTCAAAATGCCAGCAGCTCCACCAACGCCAATGCTGACCTAAGTGTTCTCCACTCCCTTTGAAACCGATATTACATCGTATGGAACTAAGACTACTGCTAACAGAGCAGGTGAATCTGAGGCCATGAGGTAATAAAGGTTCACAGGTGAGAGGAGATGGGGGAAAAGAGGATGAGGGAGAAAATAAGGAAGTAATACTAGGATGTGGAAGTAACTAGGGGTGTAAGATGTGGGTTCTTAGAATACGATTAGTATCAAGCAAGGCGTAACCCCTTATTAAGACCGTGATTAATGTTCAAGACTACGTTTAATAATGACAATAAATAAGGGCAAGAGAGACAATAACATTCAACACTCGATATGGTATTAAATGAGATCTTTTACACCATAAATGCACTGAGAACACAATAAATAAGTAGGACCACTAGGTAACTTGGTCGGACGGAGAAAGAGCAAGCACTCTTATCAAAATAATGGCAAGGCAGGAACTTCTATTTCAGTTGGTGCTCTATAATGAGGACGCTAATGGGTGCAAGGAGAATATTTGGATAATCAATGTTCTCACTGACACTCGCGTATATGAGGGAAATCCAATAGCAATTCTAGATTTGAATTGCCATCCTTGTGAACTATTTGGGTTAGTCTATTTATATGAAGGCAAGGTTACTTGAGTAACCTTGCTAGCATTAAATGTGATTAATCAACATTAAATGCTGAAGTATAGTAGTTATTGCATTAAATGCATGGGATATTATATTTGGCGAGAAATTGCTCAACTAATTAGAAGCATGGTGGCATTAATGAGGATATGATGTGGCAGATCAAAGGCTTACCTTAGAATGGTTATGAAATCAGATTTGGTTAACTAAGCCTATCATTCTAAGGATAAAACTCACTTAAGTGTTGTATCTTAGAGCCCCAAAATGCCGGATGTTATGACGTTATAAAGTAGGTGAACAGTGACCCCCACTAGATGTGTAGTGACATCAACCAAAGGGATGGTGTATTGTTTTGAGGTTGCTTAGCTCGAAGTGGCACGGGCATTTGGTATGTTATTTGTTATCTAGGAAATATCTCCAGGAAATAGGTACAAGATTGGAGTTCCTCAAGGAGGTTCCTGTGAATTTGATGAAGTCATGGTAGCTCAGCTTGAAGTAGCTCGAGCAACCATTTATGTTGAGCGATGTTTTTCCTAAGTGTGACAAGAGGGTTGGATATTGATTTCCCAATGTTGCCTCGCTCCCAAACCTCCAAACCATGTTCCTGCGAGGTTCCCAAGAAGAGGTAGTTCGATAGAGCATGTGATATCTTCCATGCCCTGCCAGACATGGTCCCTCGAGGGTACTGAATAACCTTGCCCATATTACAAAGTAAGCTTTTTCAATAAGTACAAGATCAAATACATTCTTCATTATTACAAAATATTGTCACTCAAATAACTCTGGTCTTCAAAAGGAGTCCTTCAAGGAGTGTTTATGGAGGGCCTTCATGGGAGGTCCTTCGAGAGGTATTCGTCTTCCTTCTTTTAGTTGGTCTTTTGCTAAGTACATAATCAACTTAGTTAATCAACCTTTGGTGAGGACTCCCCCTACATTTTCCCCTTTCTAAAGATATTTGTTTATTGCATGATGAAATATCTGTACAAAATATGTGGTTGATCTTTGAACCATTCTGCAAAAAAAGGCAATATCCATAGGCATATAATCATATCATAATAAGCATTAAGTTATTCAGTAAAAAGAAGTGTGTGTGAGGGACTTATTTAGTCTTCTCTTTGACTTAATTCATCTTTTAAATGCCTTGTGGTATTTCGGATAGCGTCGTTTCTTGCCGCAATGTTATGATTGCATGTGACAGTTTCCTTGGGGGAAGTGAATATATTTTTTTTCAAATTTCCCCCAAAATGCTTCATCTCCTCCAAGTTGAGAAAACTCTAGACATGCCTCATTATTACTCTGGCCATATCATATTTCATGAGATTGACGCTTTCTCTTCTGAACTTTACAGGTGGCGGCTCTGGGGTTAGCACGTTTTATTCACGCGAGGAGTATATGTGCATCGTTTCTTGAAGTATCATCATTGTGGTTTTTAAATTTATGCCCCAATGTGCGCGTGCCGGCTATGCGGGATAATTCAACTATCACCACGTTTCCCAGGGTACTATTATTCTATTGCCTATTGCATCTTATGATGCCCCTATAAAAAAGGCATATTTTCCATTTTCCAACCCTTCACCCCTGGGTTCATTATCATTTGCAATCGTCTGCTTTGAGAGAGAGAAGTTCCAGTGCTTGCCTTTTGCCTTGTTTCTCAACTAGAACTGTTCACCCGTCCCCGTTTTTCTTCTTTCTTTACTTATGGCTCCCATGGTTAAGAGATCTCCTTCCACAAGGGGTGTTTCTCCCTGCACTCAAGCACATCAGAATCAATGAAACGCCTTATTTCGGGGAGTCTGATTATTTCTGCGCGCTAGCTGAGAATTTTTCAGGGGATCTTGTTCAGGTAGAGCTGGAAAATTTTCTGATAGAGGAAAGCGATAGTGCAAAAGATTTTTCTTATATCCCCACCACTATCGTAACTCACTTGCGGATCTAACGGGGCGATTATACCTTTCTAAAGGTGGAGTTTGAGTCCACCTCTGTGAGGGTCTAGGACCATAGACTGACTATATTCACGCCAAATACCCTGTACAACTGGCTTTAGTGGGCTTATCTTCCACTTATTGGCTGGGTGACCTCACTCTTTCCTAGAACAACAATACCCCTCAACTTCTTAAATCTCAGTGGAGTCATCGAACTGATATATTTTTTAATTCTTGGGATGAGTTTAGCATCACCCTCGAGGACGTTTGTGAACTTATGGGTTTGGAAGCGGCCGGTTTGATACCTTATTCGAGGAGGCCATCTTGAGCACTGAGAAAGAGACCCGAGCAGAGTTGAAGGCAGTAGTAAAGGACTGTACGGTGATTTATAACAAGTGCACCTATTCAGAGGTAATATGTTACTTCTACTTTATTGAGGAAAAAGTTGTCATCAAGGCCTGCGAGGCGACCAAGAAAAATCTGAAAGAGAAGCAGGTGTTTGAGACTCCCCCGGTAGGGAAAGGATTTATTTCAAAGATTGAATTGGCGAGATACATCTGGGTTGTCTTATCGAAGATATTTCTTCATGGTAAGCCCCACGATTACCCCATGAAAGATTTAATCAACATGGTCGTTCGTATGGCCAGTGGCATCAAACTCTCCTTAGCTACAATTACTTAAGGCTCACTATACAAATGGTTGGATCACATGCATGATGATTCTGCCCAAAGCATCGACAGGTTTGATGTTTCGAATTATGCTAATCACATTTCATCGATAGCCTTTTTATATTGCCATTTTTCAGAGTATGCTCCTACTGGTAGTTTCCCCAGTTCTCATCCTATTAAGGTGCCCCAGATTTGTTGTTAAAACCATAAAAGTTCCAAGAATACCTTTGTCTCTTTAGTTGATAGAGTTAATAAGTTTGTCCATCGCCCCTACGTTGGGGTGGATAAGTTTTTTACCAACCATTTCTTTGCGGACGAGGAACGTCCTGTTACCCCACTCGAGGAATCATTGGCCATGAATTTTCCTATGAACAACATTCCTTTGTTGTTGGTTTCTTCATACCTTCCTTCGTATACTGAGTGTTCTTAATTTTATTAGATCTATTACCCCAATCTCATGGCTATGAAGTTTGGGTATAACCAAGGCAACCTCATGCTGAGTCACTTCACTCGTGGGAAGTCCACAAATTTATCTTTCGCCTGTAGTAATTTTCTAACCTCGACCGTTGTTAACCTTTGTTCTAACTATGCTACCAACCCTATTAGACCAAGTAAGAAAAATCGATGGGTGTAGATCTTCCATGTATTTGAGTGTGTTGGCAAAATTAGTTGGGCCTCTTTCAGAGCAATATTCTCAAAGAACCTCGCTACCCCGACATCGAGAGATTTCCTCCAACAAAGCTGGGACTGAGGAGCTGTACTTCTTCTAGTTCCTTTTTTCCTTTCAGTACCACTAACAGTTCCATCGCTTTCGAGCTACCTCCCTTAGCCCATGTGGAGCAGGCCATAGTGAAAAAAAGGGGGGGCTCAATCATTGGTTCTGATCGAAGCAGCTGTTGTTTCCCTTGGTCCCTCAAAATCAGTTGAAGGGGGTGACACTCCTCATGCTGCTTCTATTGGGGCAACTATGATGGCCATTAGTAAGGCTCCTAAGAAAAATCTCAAGGTTACCCACAAATTCTCTCATACATTGACTCCTAATTCCAAGGTTGCCCAACAAGTTAACCAGATGTTCGAACAACTTCAACATACTTGGTGTAGACACCCCATTATGTTACCCCTTAACTCTCCTTAGGTCCCTAGAACCTCCCTTCATCACTATAAACCCAGGTCACGTCCCGAGTACTGACCTGGAGGCCATCGGGCACCCCCCGGCTCAGTTTGACCCAAAAGTCAAACTCCTCGTATCGACTGAGACTCAATGAATCATCAAAGGTCACTGAATACCCTTTCCAACGATCCGCCCCGTGCACGATTCTGACTTACCATGCGAATGAACGCGCCATTTGCGTCCGAAACTAGACCTAGAGGCCACCGGGCACTCCCGGGCTCTATTTTACCTAAGTCAACCCTTCAGCTTGACCGGGGCTGAATGAATCTTCGAAGGGAACTGAATACCCTTTCCAACGGTCCACCCCGTGCGCAATTCTGACTTTCCATGCGGACGAACGATCCGTTTGACTCCGAGAAGCCACCGAGCGCTTCCCGGGACCGGTCGACCAAAGTCAACTCTCCAAACCAGGTCAAACTATTTGGAATGTCGAAGTACATCTCCTAGCCTTTCCAACGGTATGCCCCGTGCACGATTCGGACTTACCATGCGGACGAACGCGACGTTTGCGTCCGCGCGATTCTCCGTCCAATGGACCGACAAACGCTTCTGAGCCACATTTGACCCAAAGTCAACTCCCGAACTCAGGAGCGGTCCAAAGGACTTTCTAAGGTCTATGAAATACCTTTCCAACGGTATGCCCCATGTGCGATTCTGACCAACGGTTTGCCCTCGACGGCTAATTTTCTGAAAAATCCTGAGGCGCACTACCAAATGGCAGGTCCCAGATCCTGCCTATCGGCACCTGCCGATAGACAGTGCCATGATAGGGCCGATCGGCAGTCCCATGGGGTTATAAAAGGAGGCCTTGGCCTCATTTGCAAGAGAGCCCAGATCTGATAGAAATCTCTCTGAATGAATCCCAGAAATCTCTCTCGAAGGCAGCGTGATTTCAACTTCCAAATCCCTCTTTTACCTTCACTTTTCATCATCCTTTTCATCAAACATGGTGAATTAACCACTCTCCATCATCATCCAATCTCAAGGGCTGCTCTCCAACATTCAAGATCAAGCTCAAGATCTTCAAGAAGGTCCAACTTTCTCAAACTCTCTCTTAAATTCTCTTGAATTCCCAATAACTTGTTTTCTTACTTAGCACTTTTATTATCTCATTTCACACATCCTAATATCCTTTTTATTTATTATTATTGCACATCTTTTATCTTCATAAAACCCAAAAAACAAGAAAAAAGGGTTTACTCATAAATTCCAAATAAAGGATTCTCACACTTTTTCCACACTTTTCTCACAACTAAAGCACTTTTTCTACACACACACACATACTTACAAATAACAGATCCCACATTTGGATTTATGGGATAAACCCCACCCCCTTTCTTTGTATGCGAACTACGTGGACTTTGGTGCCTTTATAGGCTACGTAGGCGTCTCGGGGTAAAACTCGAAACTCGAGTCCTTTCTCTCACTTTTTCTCTTATTTTCTATTTTCTAAATCCATTTTTCTTATATTATGTATACGCTTATTCTTAGTGACGCATTACTCCATATGCGTTATTGTTCCCTTATAACGATCAACGTAGGAGTAACCGCGTAAATCTTATTTTTCTAATATTACTTTATATCTTCCTACGGATGACTCTCTTTATCTTTTCCATGATACAAGTCGAGGATTCCTACCTCCATTCTATATATATACACACGCACACATATCATGGGGGGAAAACATAAAGGAAAATAGAAAATATCCATGAGAGACCGAAAGGGCGGAATGGGTGCCTAACACCTTCCCATTTCGTAACTAAGACTCCGAACCCTTCTCGAATCATCTTGGTTTCGCATGCACCAGTATGTCTTTGGAATCCATCCTTCGGGGTGGCTTCCTCTGTTTCTTTTGTCTATTTTGAGTAAAATAGACTGACGACTCTGAATCTCTCTACATTTTTCACACCTCACAAAATCGACGCCGGCCGGAGCGCTCTACCGAGAGGGGACGCGCGGGACCCGAAGGATTCCTCCTCCCTCCGCGACGGGGATGGCCACACTTGGGAGAATTTTTTTGGGATGATAGGCCTTTTATGTCAGCTCATATGGCCTCTCAAAGTTTTTCTTATTCACCCCCAACTGCTTAAGGTAGAAGAAAACGCAAGTTGACAAGCCCTATTAAAATTATTTTAAAAGATAGATATGATACATGTGATGAGGAGCATTCTGATGAGGAAACAGTTGTTGATGAGGGGAAGGTAGGTGATGATGATGAAGAGAAGGAGGAAGAACAAGGAAAGGAGGAAGGGGAAGATGACTTCCCTTTATTCGAAGGCGTAGGTTACTAAAGATGGTTTCTTCCTCCAAGCCTGCTTCGTCTCCTCGTGGCTATGAAGTTTTGGAAGATGTTCTTGAGGAAGAGGTATGGATGTTACTTTCCCATGTTGCTTATTACTTTTCCTCATTTTTCCTTATAATATTGTCTCTTCTTCCCTATCTTCAAGTTTATGTCTAATGTGACTTTCATGAGGATGCTCATGTGGGTGGTGATCTTGAAGGCCCATTGGTGGAGACAACTAGAATTTTGCCTGTCTCTAAGGAATCTATGCTAAAGGAAATAAATGTCCCTATAACTTCGCAGGTAACTACAAATTTCCCTCTAGGTAAAGATAAAGATCTTTATTCTCTACATTCCAGTAGTGGCTATTTGATTGACTCTGCTTTTTTACGCAACTAGGTTAGCCTCGAGGAGGTTTTTCCTAATGAAGGTGATGTGGATTTTGGTGTTAGAAAGTCCCCCCATGGTTGTACCCTCTGTTATAGTAAACTTCTTTATTTTTCTTTCTGAACTCCTTGTGTCAAATTCTTATTATTCTCATCTTGTTCTCGGTTGGTCTTCTCAGGTTTCACTTCCCGAGAAAGCTTCCCTACTGGATCCTCCTCCCTCGAATGACCAGGTCTTGGTTATGTTTTTTGGACATCGATCCTCAATCTAGAGGGAGCAGAGGTTGTTGCTACTGGTCATGTAGGATTTAGGCGAGAAGAAATTACTGAGGTTGGAGGTTCTATTGTTATTCCCTTAGAGAAACATCTTTTGGTAGCTCCTGCAGGTTTTCATGACGAGGAAGATTTGGTTCAAATGGCCACCAAGGAATTTTTTGATGATCTGCAGCTAGAGTTATGGTATCACCTCTTCTTTTGGGTAACTATTGCATTAAATGTTATAATAATTTACTAGTAAATAGGACTTTAGATTTCCCATGAGTAAGGGCCAAACGCCAAGCAATGCTGGACTTTAAATCTCCCATAACCGAGGGTCAGGAGGGCCTAGTAATGTAGGACTTTAAATTTCCAACCGAGGGTCAGGTGGGCCCAGTAATGTAGGACTTTAAATCTCCTATAACTGAGGGTCAGACAGGACAAGTAATGTTGGACTTTAAATCTCCCATAACCGAGGGTCAAGTGGGCCTAGTAATGTAGGACTTTAAATCTCCCATAATCTAGGGTCAGGCAAGCCTAGTAATGTAGGGCTTTAAATCTCCCATAACCGAGGGTCAGGCGGGTAAAGTAATGTTGGACTTTAAATATCCCATAACCGAGGGTCAGGCGGGCCTAGTAATGTAGGACTTTAATTTTACTTGTAAGCATGTTTGTATATTTCTTTGCCTTGATAATTGTTTGTGTTTCAGGTTGAATTTGAGAAATTAGTTGCACGTAATCCGAAGGTTGAAGGTGTTGCGCAAGCAAGGACAGCAGCGATGGGCGAGGCCCCTGGTTTGAAGGTTCAGCAGATGGCTCCAACTGTTGGTGAGGTGCTCAAAATAGATGCTTCCAAGTAAAAAAAAAAGTGATAGTGCCTTGCACACCCAATGCCCTTCTGCCACTGATAGTGTTTTCAGCGTGCATGCTCCTGAGGCTTCTACCAAAGCAGTTATGAGGCAAACTTTGATTGATTTACCCCACATCCTGACTGTTGGTCCTTACATGTTGATTGAGCAACTCCTAGATCGGTTTGCAAAAATCTTCGCCCCTCGCAGCGTCCATCCCATACCCGTGATGATGGACTATAGATTGCTCGGCCTAACAACTGTTTTAGATGAAATCCTCAACACTCCTCTAGAGTCTTTGAGTTTTGTCACCATTAAGGTTTTGTTGGGGAAAGTCAATCTTCTTATCAGCGATGGGTTTTCGTTGTCTTGGTTGATGAAACTTCTGCATAATTTTAAGAAAGCTAATTTAACTGCTCTTTATGCTTGGTTGAAAATCCCTCATCACTCATAGGTGGATATCTTAGAGGATCTAGTAAGTATAGAGGTTGAACTAGTTATATGTGAGCAAAAGGTTGAGGATGCTCGCAATGCTGTTGCCCAAGCGGAAGCTGAATTAGTTTGGCCTGAGAAAAAGCTAGATGATGTTCAGCAAAAAAAGGAGCGCCATCAGAAGTACTTGGAAGATTTAGTCTCCGACCAGAATAACCTTGAGTAGATATTTCCTCAACAACAAAACTGTCTTCTTGGTTTAACCAACTTGTAATTCATAATGGATGCCCCTGATAATTAGCAATTTTTTATTAAGTCCCCCCTTCTTTTGTGTTTTTATCTACCTTGGGACTTTTGTGGCATGTAACTCAGTATTTCTTTCTTTATTTGAATAAACTCCTTTGTATTTGGTTCTCCTCCTTTTCTATTTTTCCTAAATGTTGAATGAGCTAGTACATCCATACAATTTACATTATGTATAATAAAGAAAGAAAATTGACTAAAGCTTTCAAAATAAAAATGACTTTATATTTCCATGATAAATAGATTACCCAACATTGCAGGGAACATTCTCCCGAACAAGTATTAACAAAACATAATGAAATAGATTGAAGTATTGGGTGTAAATCGAATACATTCAAACATAGTAAATTTTGAGCCACTTGTTATTCAATATGAAAGTAATATCATCCTCCACTTTAGATATCTCACAGTAACCCAAATCATGAGGTACTCGAACGATGTAGGGACCTTCCCAGTTGTCTTCAAACATGGGCAATGAAAGTCCCTTAATATGCCTCGTGCAAGCTTTCAAGACTAGGTCTCCTTCCTTGAACTTCCTTGGCCTCCCCATTTGATCATAGGATCTAGATAAATTTTTTCAATAGATTTCAACGTGCCTCACAACGTTATCTCTATGCTCCTCTAGTGCTTCGAGTTGTACATGTCAGCTATGGGGAAGCATGGCACTTTGTAAATTATATTAAGTGGAAGGTACCTCAAACACTACTGTCAAAAAACCTTTTGTGCCAAAAACCAAGGAAAATGGGGTATACCTTGTGGGTTTTGTCTTAGTTATTAGAGAGGCCCATATAACCATGTTTACTAAGGTCTTATCGGTATCTTTTGCCTGCCCATTGCACTTTGGGTATGCTACAGTTGACTTGTGGTGGACGATTGAGTATTTATCTGTGAGAAAAATTACTTCATTTTTCATAAAAGGAGTGTCATTGTCTGAGAGGAAGACCTTTGGGATATTAAAATGACAAATGATGTACTCCTTCATGAATTGAACAACTACCCCACTGTGACTCTCTTTAGTGGTATGGATTTTGCCCACTTGGTAAAACATTCAGTGGTGACAAGTATCCAAACCTTTCCTCGTGAGGAGGGATTTATTGACCCTACTAAGCCGAATGCCCATATGTGTAATGGGAAAGGAGTGAAAAGAGAATGAAGGTCCACCGAAGGATCATGGATTATATTCTCGTGTAGCTGGCAGGTCTTGTATTTGTGAACAAACTCCGTAGAGTATATTTTAATCATTGACCAGTAATATCCCAAGGTCATAACTTTATCATAAATTTTGGCTCCTCTGATGTGTCTTAGCTCGTGGGCCTTCTTCTTTGGCTTCTTCTCCCATGATGAAACTCAAAGGCCTATCATGATAGCCTTTTCAGTACAACTTCCCTTCTTGGACATAATATCTAGGAACTCCACTTTTTATCCCCATATCATTATCCTTGTCCGTTGGCATCACTCCATCCACCAGCATGTCCATGTATGGTGGCCTTCCATCTTGAGGTTGATCGATGAAGTTGCACTCCGCTATTTGGTAAAGCAACCGACATTTACCATAGCAAAATCGAGTGTGGAGTGTTTAGAGACAAGGGAGAGAATTATGATATGCCTAACTTTCCTCAACTTACTCTTTCTAGAGGTCCATTCACTTCAATGAGCGACTCCCAAGCCTCTATCATTGTAACTACATCGCTTATTGTTGAGGTAATAACAATATTCCCTGATTTTAATTAAGGTCAAGGAAAATATATATTCTACTTAATTATTTATGATGGAGATATGTTTCCTATAAATATTAGGCCATAAGTCCAAAGCATGGCCTTTCGTCCTCTATTGCACATATCCTCTACTAATGTCCTTCCTTACCTTTGGTAAGATATTTTCTTCTATCTTTCATTATTAAGAGAGGATGAATATTTCAAACTCGTTTAACCTTGGATTTTATTGTGTTCAGTTCCAAATATTATGGGCTCTGGTGAGGCAAATATAGTTGGAATCACGGCACCCTCAACTTTCTTACAAGGCTCATGTTTATATAATGTAAAATTCCTTTTTGATTCATTTCTTAGAATTTTTATGCCTTTATGTATATTTATGCACAAAAATTATGTTGAAACTATTCTTGAGGGTGTTCCTTCACTTGCGAAACCCTAAGTATATGTAATATTAATTTCTAACTGGATATGTGTGCATCTATCGTTGCTTGTTTCTCTTGTTAATCATGTTTCCATTTTCTTAGGCAATAAATAAAAGGAGACTTAGTACTCAAAATCCCATTAAGCCTAGGTATATCATTAGTTGCACTTGTTACTTTTTAATACTTGCGTATATTACTTAACTCGTTTCCTTTTCCTCAGGTTAGAGATAATGATGACTTGGGTACTCATGTGTATATGGATCCCTAAGTACATTATATGTTGTACTTGAATTTATATATTTATTTGGTAAGTAAAGTGTATATATATAACAAAACATTACAAAGATCAAGGGGAATACCCCCAGGCAAGAGAAAACAAGCCAAAAGAAAAGGAAATTAGGCATAACCGATCACCTACAACATAACACACAAGCAAGCAATAAGCCAACCTAACTAGTAATGAAAGGAGGAATCAGGAAGTCCCCAATACTTGAAGTCATCCAATTATCAAAGATTCTCTTATCTTTCTTCTAGTTTAACAACATGCATCTAATAATGAATTCATTCTCTTTCAACATGGCAGTAGCAGACTTAGCACCCCTATTGTGTAGCCTATTATTCCTCTCCATCCATCTACAGTATACAGTAGTGGAAATGGATAAGGTTCTCATCTTGTCGGAAGGATTTTCCTTTGAAATCGTGAGCAACGTCCTCAATCTTGGTTTCCTAACTGACCATATTTCTATAAATTTGATTAGAGAACTTCAATCCACACATCATTAGAATAGGGAAATTAGACATAAGATGATTGATTCTTTCACTAGAAGTGTTGCACAGCTCACACACATTGTTCTTAATCACCCCAAGAACTTGTCTTTGGTAGTGATGGTCTGTTTACAAACCAACCACTAAATAAATGAACATTTGGGGATTTTTTTTGTTTTAAACTAGATTACACTAGTTAGTCACAAGGAGTTGGTTCCTAATAGCTTCTAAGGTAGTAGCAGTGTATTAGCTTATATTCATGGCAGGGGTCCAAGCAGTAAAATCAAGCATCAAAGGGTTGATAGTAGGTTGGTTAGAGCTTTTGATTTCATTCATCTCCCATGTGGTTAAGGACATCCATATGTAAATAATCCCACTTATAAAGACAGTAACTTTGGCCTTAGGATTTCTAGCAGCATCATAGATAGTTTTATCACCACAGAGGGGGTAGAGGGGGACCAGGGGGTGTGCGAGTTGTCAAACCACATAAAGGTATCTTTCACATTACTAATAATAGAGGTAATGAGGCCCCTACCTAACTCACTGAGTTTCAAAAACTTCCTCCAACTCGAGGAAGTATTAAAAGGAATTGCAAGAGCCCAGATACTTCTAAGTTTAATCTTGTAAGTATCACACAATTTAACCTAAAGATTATCCTTCTTATTGAATAGATTCCAGAGGTGTCTAAGCTTAGAGTATTTGTTCTATAATTGTAAGCATTTGATTTATAAACTACTTCAACTTTAAGAAGACAAACATCCTTCTAAGTCACCTTAGCACCTAAATTCTTGAGATCAGTTCCATTCCACAGGAAATCTCTGAGAATTTGATCAATAAAGAAGAGTCTATCCCAGTAGATCTGAGTGATAAACAAAACAGCCTTCATTAACTGAAGTCCACCAGTATAGCTAAGTTCTTAGAGGTCCAGTAATTGACTTTTTGAGTTATTCTATCAATGAGAATTTTTCAATCCTCAAACTTCAAGTGGATATAATAGGCACACCTAGGTATTTAAAAGGAGTTTATCTATATTTAAGCCAAGTCTAGCACTCATATAGTCTAGAACATCATCATCAACTTCAAAATAGTTGAGGTTGATTTTGGCTAAGTTAGGACTAAGTTCAAAGAAGGTTTATAAACTCACATAAGGCAGTCTTCACACATTCAATAGATTAAAGGTTCCCAATGCAAAGAATGATCAAGTTTTAGCAAAATAAAGGTGATTGATTTCAAGTTGTTGACATTTAGGGTGATAGGAGAATCGACGTTGAGAGCAATGTTTATCAAGAGTGACAACAAAAGATTACATAATAAAAAGTAAGAGGTATGGGGAAAGGGGGTCCTTTTTATGATCCCTCTAGACTTATTGAAGAAACTATGTAGCTCCCTATTGAGACTTATAGAGAATTTTGCAGTTGTAACACATTCTTCAATCCATTTAATCATTATGGTAGGTTGCGTCGAATATCCCTCACCTGAGTTAATTTGTATTAAATGGTAACATGGGTCGATGAGTTATTACGAATGCGTCTCGTTTCGACAGTTAATTAAATCAAGGGTTTTCACGCCCCTAAATCCGCATAAAAGCCTAATAAGATTTTGGCGTCAACAAATATCCCGAAAATTGCGAACGCAAGGTCGTAGCACGGGACATACATGATATGCCCCATCAAATCTCCTAGGCGTAATAACTAGGACAACGCACCCGAAATAGAACCGTAAACACAATCACCAAAGCCAAGCAACGCATTAACCCAAGTGAGTTCCATTCAAACACAACCTAATTTAAATTACTTAGAAAGCACCTTAAAAACGCGATAAATAAAGCGGTAAACAAACGCGGTAAATTTACACTAGAAATCAGGGGAAGAAAGCATGTAAACTAATTATAAAAGCATGTAAATCTAATTAACAAAGCAAGAATTAAAGGAAAACAACTATATTAATGGAGAGAGTGAATGAATAGTCAACTTACAAGCCCAAAAGTGTGTCAATCCAAGAAGGAATGAAGAAGAACTAACCAAAAACCCTCAAACCTTAAGCTACAACTCTCTAAAATCTATTCTAAAGCTTGATGTCTGATATTTACAACAAAAAAGTCTTATATACTAAGTTGGAATAAGTAAAGAAAAGAAAAGGAAAAAGAAAATATAAGGAAAAATATCTCCTGGAAACAGGGGATCGATCGATCGAAGCCCTGGGATCGATCGATCGATGGTGAATAAATTATCCCATTGTCGCGAAGGATCGATCGATCGACCCCGTTGGTCGATCGATCGATCAAGCAGGTATCAGCACACTGCATTGCTGTTTTTGCTTGAATGCATTTCCCGTCCGCTAAAACTCCCGTAACTTCTTCGTTCTGACTCGGAATCGCGCATCGTTCGTGGCCACACGAAGCTTGGGAGGATGGCTAAACTTCCATGTAGATGTTAAGCCAGGTGCCCAAGCTGTGAAAAGACTAAAATTCCCTTGAACGTGCAATCGTGTACAAAAATCGAGCGGAATGCATCCGAACTTCACACTTAGCATCCAAATACCTATAAAAAATTAATTAACCCTTGCAAAACATGTTAACGTAGAAATATGAGGTTGTCTGGTTAACGAGAATAAATATAGGGAATAAGATACTCGAGAGGGCTAAAATGCCTCCGTTCGGAGGATGAAATACCCAATATTTGCGTATCATCACCCCCCTAACTTACACATTGCTAGTACCTAGCAATGAAATAGGATGAAACAAGAACTACAAGAAAACCAAATGCACGATAAGTACAAAAGTATGGTATAAAAGAAAAAGGTCACTTTCACGAGCGATTCGATTGTATTTAGCGTATGCAATAAGCCGTTAAACCCCTAGGTCACTCTAGTGGACGAGTGTCGTCTGAGGGTTTTCAGTGATGCTACCCCCAAACATCACATGGTTTTCTCAAAATATGCCCAAACCAACATGTGACAAGCCCAAAAATAGCGAACAAGATTTCATACGCATTATTAGCACATTGAACGGATTCAAACAAAAGTCCAAATCACTAACATCATAGAATGCACCGCATAGAATTGAAACCTTAAAATATGGGAGGGGAGCGAGCACATGCAAAGTGTGATTTGGCAAAAAACTTAAATAAACCGGATACTAAATTAACGCAAGCATACATTCAATCCTCACGGGCATTACACTCATCAAGTGAATTCACTCGAAACAGGGAGGTAACGCACAGAACATGCGGCCATAAAGAGTAAATGTAAATGGAAACTAGGTTGCACACATGTCACAAATGAAGAATACTATATATAAACTGAAAAACTGTAATCTCAATGAAAGATACCGCACATTAAAAGAGGCGAAATGCATTTTCACAGAATATCAAAACTAATTAAACTTTTGAATTACATCAACCTAAGATCACATAGTAATTTAGTAGGGTTGTAATGTAGGCTGGGCTAGGGTACAAAATGAAGGAATGTATGTATGGATTCAAAGTGTTTGGAATAAAAACTCGGGATAATGGGAAATGCGGGCAATATCAAAATTGGAAAATAAGTTCCAAAATGGCATTGGATATATCATCGGGGAGAGTAATTAAAGCTTATTAAACTTTATACAATATATACAACTTTATTTTTCTTTTCTTTTCTTCTTTTTCTCATTTTTTTTGTTTTCTTTTGCTTTTTGCTTTCTCTTTTTCATCACTTTTTCTTTACTTTTCTCACTCTCACATGCCTAAATCGCAACCGCACACAACCACGTCATTCAATCCCAAGCAACATTCCAAACAAAGGTATGGAAAGTGTATGTATGGTTTAAAACTCCAATTTATAGTTGGTTATGGGAATTGGGTTATGAAACGAAAGGCTATATTTAGGCTCAAAGGGGTTAACGAGGGTAAAAATATATAAGGGTGAGGTCAAGGCTAATATGGGTGATATAACAAAGATGGCCTATGATCATTTCACAAAGTTTACGCAATTATCGAGTCAAAAAAATATATGAAAATCATGCTCAAGTAATACATTTCAAGTATGAACTCAATTAATGAACGATCAAATGAAAGAATAGAGAGATTACCAATGAATTCAACGTTTTCAATGAGAAAAGAATAGTGTATACACTCACAAATGATGAAAGGTAAAAAGCTTAATCAGTGTAAGTATATACAATGCAACAAAAGATGACCGAGTTATAAAAATCTTAAACCAAATCAATAGAACAATAAAAGTGCATATGCTCATGGGATTAATGTTTAATTCATGAAGTTATTCATAATATCAATAATTGAGACTAACGTCTAATAATTTCTAAAATTGAGAACATGCATCATTGGGCTATCTATTGGATCGGGCAATTATTGAAATTTATCATCGGAAACAAAGGCAAAATGCCCAAAAAAGGAGAAAAAAGAAAGAAAATATTTTTGAAATTTTCAATTTTTCTAAGAAAAGCATACTAACTAACTAACTAACTAACATGTGAGCAAAAACATGGACACTACCAATGAATGGATAGAATATCCCACACCCCCTAACTTAAAACCTGACATTGTCCTCAATGTACATTAAGAACCAAGTCAAAGAGAGGAAAAGAGCGATATTACCCAAAATTGGAGCGATCCCTATAAGAACAAGTCCAAACAAATAACAAAAAGTTAAATAATTACACTAGACTAAAATAAAAAGAAAGAAAGAATAAAAAGCTAACTATATACAACCTACTATTTAGGCTTCACACTAACTATACACTAGAAGTCTAAATAGCCGAGGGTCCATCGTGAAAACGATTTGACTTTGGAGGATAACCGGTGTACCCTCACAAACAAGCATGCCTTTCGAAAAATATGAATTATGTTTTAACAACGGAAGGCATGTGTAAGGCATAAGAAAGGAACCATCGCCAATTATCAATTTTGGAGGGATGATGGGGGGGGGGGGGTTGGATTGAACCGGTGACAAAAACAAGTGGGGACTGAGAAAAGCCGAATATCCTCCCAATTGAAATTGGAATGGGAGGCGGTGCACAAAAATGAAAAGATGCGATTGTGAAAGGCGACTCGAGCAAGTACTCCTCATCGGTGAAAAGGTTTAAAACATTAAAGATTGAAAACGAATCATCAGGTACTTGAGACGGTGTGATAATAGAGAATGAAAATGGGGATGAAAGAAATTCAATCTCATGAGATGAATCATCATCGCATGAAGATTGAGTTTCGAATGAAATAATATCATTTTCAATGAAATGTTCTTCTTTGGGGGACCAAAGAAGAAATCATTTCATTGCAAATAGATATTACGTCATTTTTATCCTCACTTTCAATATCTATTATGTAATGGGCAAAGTCTATAATGGTTTGTTCCAAAGTAGGCACAAGTACCTCATTTGGTTCAAAACATTCTTCGACTTCGAAAGTCTCAGAAGAAAAATCGTCGTCGGACTCAAATAATAAATCCAATTTATATTCCCAACAACGATTTTCTTCCCGATAAGGATTTTGAATTTTCTCATTCTCATACATACGCAAGCCCTCACCAAATGTCATAGGTCGAGGTGTGGATCCATGAAAATGGAAACTTTGAAAATTACCATCAGACTTAAACGAAAACTCATTATTATAGGAATTTTGAAAACTATTGCAATTCGTTTCAAAATTCCTATTATAAGGAGGTAAAGGACCAAAATCATTATCATCATCATCAAAATTCCAATAACCTATGTTTTGACTTTCGTTATACTCGCCCAACGTCATATTTGAATTTGTTATACTTTGGGATTCTAAGTATTCATCGAAAGTCATAGGATTACGAGCATTTTGAGAATTATAACAATGATTACTGAAAGAATTGAAATAAGACATGCTTACCCCAAAAATGACTCGAAAGTGGAGAATTCCACAAAGTAAGTGCGCGTGAGAAAATTCGAGCGTTTCTAAGTGCTCAAATGTAGAAGTCCTGCAAAATATTAGCAAATAATACAAATAGAAAAAAAATACTATGAAATACTAAATCAAATAAAGTCTAAAACAAACTAATCCCCGACAACGGCGCCATTTTGATCGTGCGTGAAAAGTGTGTTCGTGTAAGGACACAGTCGTTGTTTTCATTTCACCGCGACAATACAAAAACCTAAGTTACTACTACACTTGCGAGGCAAGCACAATGGTAAGTCGGGTATCGAAAGATCCACTGGGACGAGATGCTAGAATTTATAAGATTTAATATTCCAGAAATAAAAGTGTAAAAGGTGAATTACTAACTAAAAAGGAAAAGGTGCATAAAAGGAAAATGATTAACTAGGCGAGGGAAAATAAAGCTAGACTAAGAAAGCGAATAAAAATATAGGTTGCGTCGAATATCCCTCACCCGAATCAATTTGTATAAAATGGTTATATGGGTCGACGAGTTATTACAAATGCGTCTCGTTTTGACAGTTAATTAAATCAAGGGTTGTCACGCCCCCTAAATCCGCATAAAAGCCTAGTAAGATTTTGGTGTCAACAAATATTTCGAAAATTACGAACGTAAGGTCGTAAGCACAGGAGATGCATGATATGCCCCATCAAATCTCCTATGTGCAATAACTAGGACAACGCACCCAAAATAGAACCGTAAACACCATCACTAAAGCCAATAAATGCATTAACCCGAGTGAGTTGCATTCAAAGACAACCTAATTTAAATTACCTAGAAAGTATCTTAAAAATGCGATAAATAAAGCGGTAAACAAACGCGGTGGAGCCTCCCTCTGGGAGAGGCATCGCCACTACAAGCATCTCTTGCCCCGGAATGGCAAAGACAATACTCCCACCGAAATAATCTATCATGGCTCTGTAAGCTGCGAGCCAATCCATACCGATAATAACGTCGTGCTCATGCATATCTAAGACTAACATGTCTGCTGGTAATATTAAGCTACCAATCTCTACTCCCACACCCCGGCATATAAAGAAAATTAGCGATCCATTTCCCAGTGGTGAGTCTACACACGTTACAGTGCTCTCTGCTGAGGCTAATAACCCTAAGGTCTTCGCAAAATGGGTAGCTATAAAATAGTGCATCGCCCAGTATCAAATAAAACCCGACCCATAGTACCATGGATAGGAAACATACCCTCAATCGCGGGCGGTGCCTGTGGAGCTGCTACCTGGTGGACGTTATAGACACGTCCATACTGTAACTGCCCCTGCTGTACTGGAGTGGCTGGAATGGCTGGTAGGGCTGGTACCTGAATTGGTACTGGGAGGGCGGCTGGAAAAAGGGGCCTTTATGGCTCATTACGGGCACCCTACTGCTGTGGGGCCCTATCACCCTCTGGACAATCCTGATGCTTATGGCCATTCTTACCGCACACGAAACATCGGCCCCTGAAATTACCTCCCCTCTGACCTTGCTGACCACGGCCCTGTTGGTCGTTACCACCCCGCCACTGGCCCTGTTGGCCCTGATGAAAACGTTGTTGGCCCTGTTGGCCCTGCTGCTGACCCTGTTGCTGGCGGTGTTGGCCTTGCTGGCCCTGCTGATTAGGCTGGCCCTACTGACCTTGCCTAAATCCCCCAAATCCCTGTCGAGAATCACCTGATTGGAATCGCTTGGCAGGGTCCCCCTGATGAGAACTCTGCTCATGCTGACGAGTCTACCCCTGATATGTCAGTGCTCCACTAGAGCCACTACCCCCTGTCCTGCCCTGCTGGCCGAACTCTCCTGCTCGCTTGCTTCCCTGCAGATGGAAGCGGTGATCCTGGCAGTGTATCAAAGCAGCATTGAGTACATTTGTGTAGGTACTCAGAGTCAGATTCCCTATAAGGTGCTTGCGAATCCTCCAAGCTAACCCGTCCACAAATAATAGTATCTTCTTGCCCTCAGTGGGTGCCTCATCTGGCACTATGGTGAGAAGTCTTGTGAACTCCTCTTCATACTCAGCAACAGTAGAATTATCCTGCTTCAAGTTCAGTAACTTTCGACTCATCTCAGTTTTCATGGCGGATGGAAAATACCTGCGATCAAACCGCTCCTAGAATGACTAAATCGGGATAGTATCCCTCTCCTCCAAGGTGGTGGTGGACTCCCACCACTGCAAAGCGGCCCCCACTAGCTTAAATGAAGCCAACAACTATTTTTGCACGTGTGTGAACTCATAGATACGCAGATGCCTCTGGATATCTTTCTTCAATTGGCTGACGATGATGATATCTGAACTACCCGAGAACTCAGGGGGATGCACCTTCTGAAAGGCATCCCTAACCCGCTCCTATGCTGATGGAAGCTGTGCGGGTACTGGCACCACTGCCTGAACTTGGGGTGGAGCCTGTTGTAATACCGCTAGCGTGGCATTCACTGCCTGAGCAATAATAGCGTCTACCTTATTAGCATTCATTATTCCCTGAGCCAGAGCTACTGGTTGCTCGGCTTGGGCACGCCTATCCTTTGGTGTACGTCTCGGAGGCATCTGAAATGTGAAGAAATTTATTAGTCTACATTTATTATCAAATCTCAAAATAGCTGAAGACGTAAATCGTAAAAGCAGGAATACAACAATCCTAAAATAGGGCTCTATAACAAGGACGCTAAGTTGAAAGCGAAATAAGCCGTACAGATCCTAAGGACACTAGAACCTAATGCTCTGATACCACCTGTGACACCCCGCCTAATTAAATACCGGGTGATCAGTCCTTTATTAGATTATAATCAAGGTGAACGGTCGGTTCATTCTTAGCATCACTGTCGTAAAAATAACTTTTCCAATTTAAACACCCTAAATAATTAAGCTAAGTGTCAAAACCATTTTAGACATTACTTTCCAAATTTTATTTAAAACCAATAATTTAAAACTTTACATAATTCATAATTTAAGAATCAACCAACAAATATACTAGAACAAACAATCCAATTAATTAAACATCCAACTAAGTAATTCCAACATTAAAACTTAAAGGAAAAACATCCTGATAGTAATAAATCCCAAAGTGTAAATACTGGAAATAAACAAATCACAATATCCGATAAACAACTAAATAATGGAAAAGGGCGACACATACCCAAGTGAATAAATAGTGCTAGAAGTGGAATCAACAAATGAGGTCGTCTAAGCAAGAGGCCTGCAACTCCCACCTAAGTTGCAGCACGTTTCCTTCCAAAGGATCCTATGCAAGACGCCCCTGTGGCTGGGCACTTGTAATATATACATACACACAAGAGAGAAAAGAAAGTGGAAACGGGTCAGAGCCCGATTGTAAAAACGATTTAAAATTTGTTTAGCAAGTATTTAAAATGTTTACTGGCTAATGCAACAACATATTAGTGAGGCACTCCCTTGAGAATTTCTGACCTCTCTTCTAATGTGCACGCCTATTGTACTAACATTCCCAATGGTTTAACTTATCTTATCTTAGGTTGCTCGTAAGATTTAAACTGACAAATTCAATTGTTTAAGAGGTTAATTTCATTTAACAACAAAGTTATCATTTAAACTTTATTTACTAATAAAGTTTCTCAGTAACATATTATACTTTTCAAACACTTATTTCCAAATTGAAATAATTATTCCTTTCTTATTTACCATAGACACAATAGGTAGTTCCCAAATTCAGATTTAAATATATATATATTAATACTCATATAATATATATATATATATATATATTCTAACAACACCCCACATAATAATTATGGTGCGGGCATACTCTGCTATCCACTCCCCGTATCACTCGTACAAAGGGGAAATACAAGTTCGGAATCACTCTCGAACTGTATTAAATCAAAACACAAACAATATTGAGGTGAAGCATAGTTTCCAAGTCTCTAAGAGGTCAGCACATGCCCTCACGTCTCTTAGGACCGTCTGACTATCGATCCGATAGCCTGTACTAAAGGATTTCTATCTTTTAGGGTACGAGTCAATATCCCCCATAAAGGTCCCATCGAGATAAGACTGTCCCAGCGCGGTAACCTCAGGGATAGCAAGTAGCACGTGCATGATTTTTACACGTATATGCATAAACACAGTCATATAAATATACTACTATTACCATATCAAGTTTAGGTACATACTAAGGACCCATAATTATGATATTTGTCCTTATTACTCATTATTTAGTTATCACGTATAACATTTCCTCTTATCTTAATTTGTGGGATTATCCTAACTTATCAAGTGACATTCGTGGATTTCTATCCTCCCAAGTGTAATTTCAGTAGGTACTCATTTATTTTCCAACGTAACTACCTTACGCATCTTCCCCTTTAATACATAGTTCCATCGTCCCTTATGCGTAAACATCCTTGAAAAATTTAAATCTCGTCTTACATTAAAGGTTTCATATTTTTAATAAGTCCTACTGGTCTTCTTTATCTCCCAAAATATTTTAATAAGTATGTCCAAAGATTATTACTTATTTAAATTGAATTCAACTATTTAGAAAGGGAAATATGAGTCTGCCAAGAGGGGTCGATCGATCGATGGCAGGAGCTCGATCGATCGATGCGTCGATCGATCGATACTCCTGGTTCGATCGATCAAACAGGTATGGCGAATCTGCAGAATACTAGTTACGGGTTCTATCATCCAACATCATCAAAATCCAAATTCTTAACTCCCAAACTCCCAGAAATTTATACTACAAACATTCTAAACCCAGATTAGCAATATTCTACGTAAAGCATGCGAGTTTTCATCAAGAGTCATGAATTAAAAGGGCCAAAACTTATATAATTCTCATGAACCCTAGAAATTTTTTTAACTTAGTTCTTCTTATTCTTTTCCCAGAATTTATACCTCTAAACCAATATAAATTCGTGGTTCAACCTCTACATGTGAAAGGGATTTCCAGATTATTGTTTATATCACTATAACATGCGATTTCCAATCACCAATATTGGTTTTCTTTCATAAAAACTCATCGTAATCAACCCTAAACTAATATGAATGAAGTATTAATGAAATTAAGTAAGATAAATACTTGCATGGGAATTTTTTTTGTTTCTTATTTGTGGATGAAATCGGTGTGGTGGTGATCCTCGTTACGCGATCTATCGTTTGGCGGCGACGGCGGCGCAAACGGAGGAGTTCTTGGCCTAGAACTCTTGGGCAAGCTCTCTCTTTCCTTCTCCAATGGCAGTCTCTTGTTTTTGGTTGTGTTAACCCTAGAAGACAACCCTAAGCATCTGATATAACCTTACAATTTTCGTGGGTTTTCCGGCTTAAAAATGTAAAATGTCCAAAACGCCCTCCCGGGGTGTTAATTAAGCCTAAAAACGCCTCGAGACCCAAACTAAACTCCCGGGTACATTATTTTGAATATCTCGACCCTTTCAAACACATTGACGCACTCGAAATGACCACATGAGTGACTTATAATTTATTCACCTTTATTAATCAACATTTAGTCCCGACACGACACGGGCGCGTCCCAACTTAAATTTCCAAAATTGTCATTTTATTCACTCGTGACATTTAATAGAACCAATATTATATATTACTTTACTTATTATTAATATTCAACAAGTTTCCAATGATTACTAACTCTCGTCATGTTAGTAATTACAAAAATAATTAATTTTCGGATTTATATTAAATTAATAACTCACATTAAATATAATAAATCCCCAAATTTAGAAAACATAAAAATACGGGGTATTACATAATGTTAATGATTTGGAATTTTGTTTGAATTCGTTCAATGTGCTAATAATGTGTATGAAATCCTTTTCGCTATTGTTGGGCTTGTCGCATGTTGGTTTGGGCATATTTTGAGGAAACCATGTGATGTTTGTGGGTACTATCCCTGAAAACCCTCACGAGATGACACTCGTCCACTAGGGTGACCTAGGGGTTTAACGGCTTATTGCATACACTAAATGCAATCGAATCTCCCACGAAAGTGGCCTTTTGCTTTTATACCATACTTTTGTACTATCTCCTGCTTTTGGTTTGCTTGTAGTTCTTGTTGCATCCTATTTCATTGCTAGGGACTAGCAATGTGTAAGTTAGGGGGGTGTGATGATACGTAAATATTACGTATTTCATCCTCCGAACGGACGCATTTTAGCCCCCTCGGGTATTTTATTCCCTATATTTATGACCGTTAACCAGAAAATCTCGGTTTATATTGTTAACACGCTATATGAGGTATAATTAGGCTTTTGTAGGTATTTCGGTACTAAGTATGTAGTTCAGACGCATTCCGCTAAGGTTTCGTACGCAATCGCACGTTCAAGAGCATTTTAGTCTTTTCATAGCTAGGGTCCCAACATCTTCACGGAAGTTTTATCCCTCCTCGCTAGCTTTGTGTGGCCGCGAACGGTGCGCGATTCTGATTCATAACGAAGAAGTTACGGGAGTTTATCGGACGAGAAAGGCATGCAATCAAAACAGCAATGCAGTGTGTTTTGCCCCTGCTTGATCGATCGATCGACCAATGAGGTCAATCGGTCGATCCTCATCGACAGTTGGATTTTTGTTCATGATCGATCGATCGACCAAAGGGGTTGATCGATCGATCCCTTATTTTTAGGAGATATTTTTCCTTTTCATTTCTTTTCTTTTCTCTTTTCTTTTCTATTTCTATTCCAACTTACTATATAAAGCAATTTTGTTGTAATAAACAGAGATATACGATTTTAGGTTAGATAGGTGACGCGACTCAGAATGTGTCTCAGAAGTGCGTACTCTCTAGGCTCAAGTGCAAACATGTCGCTCAAGTAATAATCCGACAAGTCGGGTATCGATCCTCGGGGAAAAAGGACAACGGAATTGTGACGACGGGAAAAGACGGAGGAATCCTAACCTTGACTCTAAGAAGAAAAAAAAATGATTTGGTTTTGGGAATGATTATAACTAAATGCAATTATGAAATTATGAAGAGATGCAAATACACTAAACTACCTAAAATATGGTTGATAATTGATTTAAAACTGTGAACTATGTGATGGGAAAAATAGGTCGGGAATACAATCCCCCAACCCTAGTGTATTGCAGTTATAACACTAATCGTAAATTTAACCGATTAATTTGACCCAGAATTTAGTACTCCCAAGCATTACGTATACGAGGTTCAAGCCCGCGTCATACTTAATCTGAGGATGAGTAAATCGGTACCTCGATAGTTACACTCGAATTGCATTCTAAATCATCCCGGTTACCCAGAGGCAAACGAGATATAAAGATCTACAATTGTTGTGTTCCTACGCAATACGGTCGTAATCAATCACTAAATTCAGAGGACTAATTTTATACACATGCAATTAACACATCAGGCTGGGTTCATGTATCCCGGCCTTTTAAACCTAGCCGAACATGCTGAAATTAATGAAAACAGTGTTTGATTTGCAGAAAACCATGATTAATCTAAGGAAAACTTATAAATTTATGTAGAAAGGAATTAAACAGATGAAATTACTTACTGATGTTACCAAATCACTCAAAGTATTAACTGGAATTACTGGTAATCACTGAAATCTGAACAAAGCTTCAATCTTGGAATTAAAGGAATAAATTGTATCAAAACTACGGTTTCTGAAAAAGAATAGAAAATTAACTAAAATTCTCCGTGTAAATAATAAAAATAAAAAGGGTTTTTATACCCTACAATAATTCAAGAGTTTCAGTTGCACTAGGAGTCTCTTTAGGAACAGATAATATTTGGAAATCTCGATAGCCGGACCGGTCCGGGTCTTACCCGAACCGGTCTGCCTCCCAAGTGGATCGATTCTTTTATTTTCCAGGCGGACCGGTCCAGGGGTGGACCGGTTCTTTTATTTTTCACCTTCTTCGGTTTTCTTTCGATCCGGGATCTTCTGGAGTGTGGCACAGCGGACCGGTCCGGGGTAGGGGCGGACCGGTCCGGGTCTTGACTTTTTTCTCCTAACTTTGACTGCTCATATCTTTTTTTTTGGGACTCGTATTGAGGTGTTGTTTCTTCCTACGTGCTCATGGATGTGATATCTTCAACTTGTCTTTAGGTACCTCATCCGAATTCTGGGTAGAAATTACGCTTTTGCCCTTTTAACTTTCCTTCTTGTCTTTCTTGATTCTTTCGGTTTCCTTCTTACGTTCCTTGACATCAAATACCTGTAAAATCACTACGAAATACCAAAAACTCGATGTAGTCGTTAGGATTAGTCAGTAGGAAGATTATGAGATAAATTCAAATCGATTACGTTGTTTGAGGTGCTAAAAGTACCCAAATTAAGGGATAAATTAGGAAGAATTTATACCTAATCAAACCCCCCTAACTTAGAACTTTGCGAGTCCCGAGGAATGTAAAAGAATCCTAGCGAGGCTTAACTCTAGAAAAACATTTTATTGGGATATAATACCTTTTTCACGGGCAAGCGGTTGCATTTAGTATATGCAACAAACCTTTAAACCCCTAGGTCACCCTAGTAGGACGAGTTGTGTCTCGTGAGGGTTTGTAGTATACCCACAAAATTCGACTTGATACGCAAAAATTATGCAATTCAAACTTTTCCAGAAAATAGTCATCATCAAGCCATATTTACATGTCTCAAACCGTAGTGTGTGTGTGAAGCCGGAAATATAACCGCCAATTTCCATCGATTGATCATTACGTTACTTATCCAAAAATTCGTTTTGATTTCAAATTCTCACTAAATGCTATCTCAAACGAATCACTCGGAATGTGGCTATTCTCTTAGTATGAGTGATATAAAGAGTAAATGTAATATATGCAAGATCACGCATACAATTAGAAAGACGGAAATTTAATGGTGAAAGGATCTCATCAACGGATTACGGTTTTAAAAACGGGAACATTGCCTCTTATTCGCGCACTTAATCTCCTTTATTATCTTTTGGTGTATTGGCTCTCTACGCGGTAATCAATTTTGCACTTTGGACTCGGTTAGGACTTTTCCGGGTTTTTAAGGTATATTGGGTAAAATGAAATGGTAGGGAAGGTTGGAATTGGAAAAGTCATTTATGATGTCCATTTGTGCTTTTTCTGGGCTATTGTTCATTTTTTTCTTCTTTTTCTCTATTTTTTTTTTGTTTTTCACTTATTTTCTTTTCTTGCTATTTTTGTTGAGCATATCTATTTTTTCTTGCCCCTTTTTATGCACTTTTGGAATTAAATTCTGATTTTTTTCATTTTTCTCAATTCCGGGCTATTTGTATTTTTCAGGTTGTCAAACGAAGGGGACAATTTGTTAGGCTCAAATTGGGTTACAAAAGGGGTAATTTTTCGCTACTTTTTCTGGTCAATATTTTTGGGTGACAAACGAGGGTCTACTTCATTGTCCAAAATACCAATTGCGTTACAATATGCGTTTCGAGATGAATTTAAGTTTAGAGATCAATTTTGGCGCATTTTTCAAAGCAATATCACACACGTTTTTCATAACCGATCAAAATGAAAGGATTGAGATCCTCGACGACGTTTTAGGCGCTGAAAAGAACTTTGAGTTAACAATTAACTCGAATTGATTTAAAAACTCGCAAAAAGTGATAGGCTCGAATCTCATCGGGTTTGTTAATCTCCACACTTATTCGTTAAGTCGCCAATTTTCGCTCAATTTCCAACTTTAGTCAATTTCGGCTTTGTGTATGTTGGATTTTTACAACTTGAGACTTCAATCCGACTTTTAATGATATTTTTGAAAAATTTGAATTTGAATTTTTATTTATATTGAACAAAAATATTTTTGGGTTTTTCAAAGTTTATGATTATTTTGGAAATTTCTGGGCATTTTTTAAAATTTGTGGAGTTTTAGAAATACGCACTTGTGACCCCCCTAACTTAGACTTTTGCATTGTCCTCAAGCAAAAAGGACTAAAATCTAAATAAAGCAAAATAATAAGTGCGATAAATAAAACAAACAAATGGAGAAAATGCAGTTTGTATAACAAACAGGATTGTGGTATAATTACAAGGAAAAGCATACAAACTGTGAACAGGAAAAACAAATAAAAAAACTGCCATAACCACATCAAGCTTCACCGGGGCGGGGGATGGGAGGAACCGGGCGCGTCGGGTCCATAGGGATCATAGTAGTAGGATGGGAGTGGCTCATTAGGATCCCCTTGGCGTCGGTAGATGTCCGCTTGGAAGCGGAACATCATGCTCGTGTCTCGATGGTAATCTGTCATGAAGGTGTCAAAACGTGTTTCCAGCGCTGCCATTCGGTTTGAGAGGTCGCTTCTCGCCCACTCAAAATTTGGATCGTCCTCCTCGTCGGCTGACTCTTCATTCGAACCGATATCCCCCATCTCGATATCCGCATCGGCTCCCTCTTCTTCCTCGTTGCTCTCGCTAGAGGCAACCTCTTCTTCACTAACATCTCCTCACCGTGCTCGTAGGATAGCTAGCTGTTTGGCACTCTTCATGCAGGTCCCTTATCAAGAAGGACCGGGAATACGAATGTGATCTAGCGGCGTCGCTATGCCAGCATCCTTGAGGATAGAAGTGATCAACCGAGCATAGGGCAATGGGGCAACACCCTTCTCATCCAAGGACGCGTTGATGATATCGGCGTATAAGGTGTGGGCCAAGTGGATGGAAGTGTGGGGGTCTAAGAGGTGATAGGTTAAAGTGGCTTGTCAGGGCCGCATGGAGGAATTGTTGGACATTTGCAATATGTTGGCACACACAATCTGAAAAGTTAGGTGTGCCTTCTCGTTAAGGCGTCCAACGGAGACGGTTTGCCCCGTCCAAGCCACGTCTGGTGCAATGCGGGCCATGATAATGTCCTTGTTGATCGGGGGGACGTTGCGTGGATAGGTGAATTCTTGCATGTCCGGGACATCGAACTCGACCAATTTGGCCGTGAGAAGAGACAACGAAAATCGGATGACATTCCCATCCACATAAGCTTGGGCCTCGAATTGGCCCGTACGAACTAAGGTGACACAAAAGTATCGGATTTTGGTTGCCCAAACTGCTTCGTAGGGTTCGTTGATGAATCAGCACCAGCCCCGAGCCATGAATAGGGCGGTGACGGATTTGGGCAGATCGGTCCATTGGACAGCGCGCTCGATATGAAGTTTGCGGCCCAAACCGAAGAACTAATGGCACCATCGCTCCTCTTGGCGGGAGCGGAACTCGCCATGACCGGAGGGGTGGATATCGGTAGAGTCATACTTAGTGGGGGCAACGCGTGGAGCCATGGAAACAAGAGGGATTTTTTCTTGGAAAATTAGGGAGGGAGAAGAGAGGATTTGGTTGAAGGTGTGGCAGAAAAGGGAGGGTTTGAGTGTGTATTTATAGGTGAGAGGGTGAGTGGAGGGGTTGGAATTGGAGGGAAAGGGTTTGGAGGGAAAAAAGGGTGAATTTGGGAGCGAAAGGTTGGGGTTGGGAGTTGGGAAAACGGATTGGAGGGAAGGAAGAGGATTAGGGAGAAGGGGGTAAATCTTGGAAAGGGTTAAAAATAGATCTACAGAAGGAGGACCGATCCGGGGTAGAGGGGGACCGGTTCGGGTCCTTTAATATTCAGAAATCCGACTAGCGGACCGGTACTTTTAAAATTAAAGGAACCGGTCCGGGGGCGGACCGGTCCGGCCTTAAAATAAAGGAACCGGTCTGACCCAGGGTTTTTGGGCTGGATTTTTCCCGAACTGAATTTCGATCTCTCCTCTCCGAAAATTTTCACTTTCAAAATGTACTCCCGATCAATCTGGATTAAAACCCTCTCGATTTCGCTGGTCAACATCCTTTGACTCGATCTTCCCGAAACACGCGAATGCTTTTCTCGAATGAAACCTAGTCCTATCGATGCTCACTACACACACGACTCTCACAACACACACGACTCTCACCATATACGCGTTGGGGGTGCAACGACCTCACTGTAACAGCTCACTCTACCCCGTAAATGGGGTTCGACAACCAGACAGTGTCGACTTATTCCGCACACGCCTCTAGATATGGATTTAGGCATTGTCCATTCACATTGAATGTATTTCCCCCTTTTAAATCGTCTAATTCAATAGCTCCATGGGGGAAAACATTCTTCACTACGAACGGGCCAGACCATTATGACCGCAATTTGCCCAGAAAGAGATGAAGCCGAGAGTTATAAAGAAGTACTTTTTGCCCAGGATGAAACTCTTTGCGTCGAATTATGCTATCATGAGCCGAGATTCATCCTTACTTTAGAAATTTTAGCATTCTCATACGCATCATTGCGTATCTCTTCTAACTCATTGATTTGAAGCTTGCGGGCTTCACCGGCCTTATCCATGGCATAATTTAGTTGCTTAATTGCCCAATACGCCTTGTGTTCTATCTCGACGGGAAGATGGAAAGGTTTTCCATACACAAAGCGAAAAGGGGACATGCCGAGTTGATTCTTATATGCGGTACGATAGGCCCATAGCAAATCGTTCAATCGAAGTGACCAATCTTTTCGGGTAGGATTGACGGTGTTTTCAAGAATGTTCTTGATTTCCCGATTTGCTAGTTTGGCCTGCCCATTCGTTTATGGGTGATAAGTCGTTCCAACCTTGTGAACGACACCATACTTTCTCATTAGCTTCGCGAATGGTCTATTGCAAAAGTGTGTGCCATTATCGCTGATTATCTCTTTCGGTGCACCGAAGCGGGAAAGTATATGTTCCTGCAGGAACTTTATCACCACTTTGTTGTCATTTATCTTGGTAGCTATAGCTTCCACCCATTTAGAAACGTAGTCTACCGCGACGAGGATGTATAGGAAACCAAAGGACGGGGGGAAAGGACCTATGAAGTTAATACCCCAACAGTCGAAGATCTCAATAATGAGTATGGGGGTAAGAGGCATCATGTGTCGTCGGGTAATGGCTCCCATCCGTTGGCACCTATTACAAGATTTACAAGCAGCGTTTATATCCCAGAATATTGTGGGCCAATAGAGGCCGCATTAAAAAAATTTAGCGGCCGTCTTTTTCGTCGAAAAGTGGCCTCCACAAGCTTCCGAATGACAAAACTGGATGACTTTCGAGATTTTGCCATCCGGTACACATCGTCGGATGAGTTGGTCGGGGAAATATTTGAACAAGAAGGGATCATCGTAGAAGAACATGCGCCACCACGTAATAAAGCTCTTCTTATCTTGCAGTGTCCAATCGGGAGGGACGGCTCCCGTGACAAGGTAATTCACTATGTCCGCAGACCAGGGCAAAGAAGAGGTAGCAAAAAGTTGCTCATCCGGAAAATATTCGTCTATGGGTATGGGATCACTAGGTACGTCGGACGAAAGCCGAGATAAGTGGTCGGCAACGACGTTTTCTACTCCTTTCTTATCTTTGATGGAGAGATTGAAATTTTGTAGGAGTAGGATCCACCTTATGAGGCACGGCTTGGCATCTTTCTTTGTAAGAAGGTATTTTAATGCCGCGTAGTCGATGAAACAAATAATATGAGAGCCGATGAGATATGATCGGAATTTATCAAGGGCAAAAACTACCGCTAGCAACTCTTTCTCCGTGGTAGAGTAGTTGAGTTATGGTCCCGTAAGAGTCCGGCTAGCGTAATAGATGACATGAGCCTGCTTATCCTTTCTTTGGACCAAAACAGCCCCTATCGCATAATCACTAGCATCACACATAAGTTCGAATGGTAAGGACCAATTCGGAACTTACATGATGGGAGCGGACACGAGCATGGTTTTCAATTTTTCAAAAGAGCTTTGGCATGCATTCGTCCACTTGAATGGGGTGTCCTTCATGAGTAGTTGCATAAGGGTCTAGCGATGGCGCTAAAATCCTTAATGAACCTTCGATAAAACCCCGCGTGGCCCAAGAATGAGCGCACGTCCTTAAGCGATTTTGGTGGGGGAAGATCAGCTATGTCATCGATTTTTTCCCTATCAACTTCTATTCCCTTAGATGATACTATGTGGCCAAGAACTATTCCTTCGGTGACCATGAAATGGCATTTCTCCCAATTCATCACTAAGTTCTTTTCCACACATCGGGCGAGTACTTTATCCAATTTTTCTAGACAAAGGTCGAAAGAGGTGCCAAAAATGCTGAAATCGTCCATGGACACTTCGAGTCCTCTTTCAACCATGTCACTAAATAAGCTCAACATGCACCTTTGAAAGGTCGCGGGTGAATTACACAAACCAAATGGCATACGTTTGTAGGCAAACGTACCAAAAGGGCAAGTGAAGGTTGTTTTCCCCTGGTCAAGTACATCCACCTCAATTTGGTTATATCCGGAATAACCATCAAGGAAGCAATAGTAAGGGTGGACCGCTACCCTCTCAAGAATTTGATCAATAAATGGCAAGGGGAAATGGTCTTTCCTAGTTCCCGCATTGAGTTTTCGATAATCAATGCAAATGCGCCACTCGGTGGTGGTACGTTGGGGAACTAACTCTCCCTTGGAATTCTCAATCACTGTCATTCCTGAATTTTTCGGGATGACTTGAATAGGGCTCACCCATTTGCTCTCCGAGATTGGGTAGATAATCTCAGCATCCAATAACTTGATAATCTCGGTTCTCACAACTTCTTTCATGTTGGGATTTAGTCTTCTTTGAATTTCTCTAGAGGGTTTAACATCCTCTTCGAGATTGATCTTGTGAGTGCAAATCAAAGGACTTATCCCCTTCAAATTAGAAATGCACCAACCAAAAGCACTTTGATGCTTCCTTAGAATTTTCAACAATTTGCCCTCCTGCTCTTCATCTAGGCTAGAGGAGACAACAACAGGAAATGTATCATCCTCTCCTAGTTATGAATATTTAATATGGGAGGGGAGTTTCTTTAATTCCAGGGTTAGAAATTTGTCACTGGAGGGAACCATGCGTGTATCCCTCAGAGGTAACTCCTCGAACCTAGAAACCCAATTAACATCTCTCGCGTCCTCATCCGACGCACTCTCATCGAGTAACTCTCCAACTCCCTAACCTCCTTCTCGAAGTCAGTATACGTCCACTCACTCTCGTGTTTCGCCGCTAAATAGAACCCTAAGGAGTCGCCACAGTAATTCTCCTCAAAGTACTCCTCTACTATCTCAGCTATGAGGTTCACCGCGTGAAGATCATCTTCCTCCCCCGTGTGTTGGGCTATGTGGAAGATGTTGGTCTCTAAGGTCATGTTCCCAAAAGTGAGTTGCATTTGCCCATTCCGAGTATCGATGATTGCATTATCCGTAGCTAATAATGGGCTCCCAATGATGATGGGAACATGGTTGCTCGAGTTGAAGGAGGGCTCCGTGTCCCAAATGATAAAATCTATCGGGAAGTAAAAAGTGTCAACTTGGACTATCACGTCCTCGACTATGCCTCCTTGTATTTCATTGTGTCATGTGGGGGAGGTGGTAAATCAATGACTCTCCCACTACGAAGAGTAGTCACAGCTTGACATTGCTCCTGATGTTCAGTAGAGGTGGAGCTAACACTAGTTTGACCTTGGGGGGGTCTTTGTCCTTGGGCAGGAAACTTGCCCTTCCCTTGAACACTCAATGAGGATTGTATCTTTGACAGATTCGCATTTATGTCACCAATTAGACAATCATATTTGGCATTGGTTGCGGTCTGGCTTGCGATGAATTGATTCATGGTATCCTCGAGAGTTCTCCACGGTGGCGGGATATAAGATCCTTGCGGTGGTGGTGCTTGCACATGTCCTTGCATGTGTGGAGCTTGTTGAAAGTGTTGTGGTGGAGGAGGGTCAAGATGTGAAGGAGGGTTCATTGAGGCATGTTGTTGCCCATAGCTAAAACCAGGATGGTTTTTCCATAAAGGGTTATAAGAATTCCCGTGCGGTACACCGAAATTACCCTTAAATCCTCCTATATCACAAACTTACTCTTGAAGCATCACTTTGTAGGCGGGTATAGTCGGGCATTCCTCAGTTGATTGACCTGCCTCATAAATCTCACACACCTTCTTGATGGGGTTTGGTATGGATCCTGTTGGTCCTTTTCCATATATCTCGCATAGGTCTCAAAATCCTTTCTCAGGGGTATGCAATCGACTGTCCGTCATAGAATTCTTATCTACGTGAAATAGGCCAGACGCCGACGGAGTGGTGGTCACTTGACGATTTCAATTTTGAGCGTTAGGATTAGAACTATCCAAGGATTGGGTAGTCTCAGCTACATACCTCAGGAGAAGCTCAGCATCGTGGGCATCTAAATCGATAAAAGGACCACTTCCCATGGTTTCAACAAGTTGCTTAGAGTTAAGATTCAGCCCATTATAGAGAAAAGAGATGATTTGCGATGAATCAAATCCATGATGGGGGCATGAAGTAATTAAATCGTTGAAACGTTCATAACATCGATGAAATGGCTCATTTTCAGATTGTCTGAACGCTTGAATTTGAGCCTTTATGGAGATTGTTCGATGTGTTGGGAAGAATTTCTTGAGAAATATCGATTGCAACTCGTTCCAAGATGGAATCGAGCTTGGAGGTAAAGACCATAGACAGGTCTTAGCTTTATCTTTGAGTGAGAAAGGGAAGAGTTTAAGGCGGATCACTCTTGTGTGCAGGTTTGATCATTGAGAGTATCACACACATCCTCAAATTCCCTAATATGGAGGTATGGCTTTTCAGAATCCATACCATGGTAATGAGGTAGCATCTGGATCATCCCATTTTTGAAACGGAATTGCCCGGCATTATACGAGAGTATAATGCATCCCGGAGTGACAGTGCAGTCGGGATATAAGAATTCTCTCAGCGGGCGGTATGGGGCCTCTTCCTCACCGGCAGGTGCATTACTGTGTTGTGACATCTCTCTCTTACTTAACGACTCGGTGCTCTCACTTGGTGTGATCGAAGTGTGCTCGGAGGTGTGTCCTAAGAGGGAAATGGAGTGTTATTAGAGATTTAGTGTGACACTGTGGGAGGTGGGATCCAGAACTGTGGGGCGTTTGGAGTGTGAGGGCTATCGGGGTTGTACTCAACGATTGGATTTTCGTGAATGCTAGTTGGAGTATTATGAGGTGTGGGAGTGAGTTCAAAATTTTGCATTAATGGCTTATGAGAGATGATGGTTAATCTTTTTGTGCTTTTTTTTGAATTTTTTTATGTTTTTAGGTTTTTGGAAATTTTTAGTCAAAGCTTTGGATTGACTCGATCTAATCCTAAGTCTACCTAATTCCCCGGCAACGGCGCCAAAAACTTGACGCGACTCAGAATGTGTCTCAGAAGTGCGTACTCTCTAGGCTCAAGTGCCAACCTATCGCTCAAGTAATAATCCGACAAGTCGGGTATCGATCCTCAGGAAAAAAGGACAACGAAGTTGTGACGATGGGAAAAGACGGAGGAATCCTAACCTTGACTCTAAGAAGAAAAAAAACAAATGATTTGGTTTTGGTAATGATTATAACTAAATGCAATTATGAAATTATGAAGAGATGCAATACACTAAACTACCTAAAATATGGCTGATAATTGATTTAAAACTGTGAACTATGTGATGGGAAAAATAGGTCAGGAATACAATCCCCCAACCCAAGTGAATTGCAGGTATAATACTAATCGTAAATTTAACTGATTAATTTGACCCAGAATTTAGTACTCCCAAGCATTACGTATACGAGGTTCAAGCCCGCGTCATACTTAATCGGAGGATGAGTAAATTGGTACCGCGATAGTTACACTCAAATTGCATTCTAAATCATGTCGGTTACCCATAGGCAAACGAGATATAAAGATCTATAATTGTTGTGTTCCTACACAATACGGTCGTAATCAATCACTAAATTCAGAGGACTAATTTTATACACATGCAATTAACACATCAGGCTCGGTTTATGTATCCCGGCCTTTTAAACCTAGCCGAACATGCTAAAATTAATGAAAACAGTGTTTGATTTGCACAAAACCATGATTAATCTAAGGAAAACTTGTAAATTGATGTAGAAAGGAATTAAACAGATGAAATTACTTACTAATGTTACCAAATCACTCAAAGTATTAACCGGAATTACTGGTAATCACTGAAATCTGAACAAAACTTCAATCTTGGAATTAAAGGAATAAACTGTATCAAAGCTAGGGTTTCTGAAAAAGAATGGAAAATTAACTAAAATTCTCCGTGTAAATAATAAAAATAAAAGGGTTTTCTATACCCTACAATAATTCAAGAGTTTCAGCTGCACTAGGAGTCTCTTTAGGAACAGATAAGATTTGAAAATCTCGATAGCCGGACCGGTCCGGGTCTTAGGCGGACCGGTCTGCCTCCCAAGCGGATCGGTTCTTTTATTTTCCAGGCGGACCGGTTCTTTTATTTTTCACCTTCTTCGGTTTGCTTTCGATCCGGGGTCTTCTGGAGTGTGGCACAGCGGACCGGTCTGGGGTAGGGGCGGACCGATCCGGGTCTTGACGTTTTTCTCCCAACTTTGACTGCTCACATCTTTTGTTTCGCGACTCGGATTGAGGTGTCGTTTCTTCCTACGTGCTCATGAATGTGATATCTTAAACTTCTCTTTAGGTACCTCATCCGAATTTTGAGTGGAAATTTCGCTTTTGCCCTTTTGACTTTCCATCTTGTCTTTCTTGATTCTTTCGATTTCCTTCTTACGTTCCTTGACATCAAATACCTCTAAAATCACTACGAAATACTAGAAACTCGGTGTACTCATTAGGATTAGTCAGTAGCAAGATTATGAGATAAAGTCAAATCGATTACGTTGTTCGAGGTGCTAAAAGTACCCAAATTAAGGGATAATTTAGGAAGAATTTATGCCTAATCAATAGGTAAGGGGTTTGAGGGGTTTGAGAGCTCAATCTTCATTTCTCTCTTGATTTGACACCCTTTTGGGTTTGTAATTGATGCTTTCATCTCCCTCTCCATTAATATAGTTCTATTTCATTATTTATTGCTTTGTAGTGTAATTTCCATGCTTTCTAAATTAGGTTTACATGCTTTCTTTCATTGCTTTCTAGTGTAGATTTACCGCGTTTCATTACCGTTTTATTTACCGCGTTTTTACGATGCTTTCTAGGTAATTTAAATTAGGCTTTTTTGAATTTAACTCACTCGGGTTAACTGTAATACCCCGTATTTCTGAATATTCTATTTAATTAAATTGGAGAATTAAATGAGAAAATACGGCTTAATTTAAATTACGTAAGAGGAGTACTTTAATGAGATTTATTAAAAATTGTAATTATGGAATATTAATCGAGAGATAGATACCGATTTATATTGCCTCATTATATTTACTTAGTGCGAGTGGTAAATAGTTACTTAACGCATGTAGACCGTGTTGGGGTGAGAATGAGTAATATTTTTTAAAGGACTTAAATGATAATTTAGAGGTCACAGATGAGTCCAGAAGGGTCAAATTAGTCAAAATAGTATACCCGGGGGTACTAGTCGAGTCTCGGGGTAATTTTCGACTAAACCGAGACCGTTCGGGGGCGTTTTGGTCTTTTAACATGAGAGGGTATGGATACCTACGAATTTGAGAGACTTTTATCAGCCGTATGAAAGAGGGGTTAGGGTTAGAAAACCCATGTAAACACCAATACCATTAGAGATAAGGAGAAAATCATTCTCAAGGCTTAGAAGATGCTTTTGAGAAGGTTGGGTTTGGATCTTGCACCCTAGGAGCCAAAGGAGTAATGATTGAAGAAGGGAAGCATCAATCCATCATCTACTCCACGAAATCAGATTCTCTCTGTCAAGGCAAGTTGTGTATTGCAAAAATTATAAAGTTATAATACCCATGTGTAGGGTTTTTGAGTAGTTTTGTTAAATCAATATCTTGATAGGAGAATAATGATATTTATACATTTTAGGATAGGAATCACATGTAGAATGATTTAACATATGTAGAGGATTAATATTCAAAGTAGACTTGATGATTATTTCGGAATAAAATCTGGGTTTTGAATGCATATATGGGAAGAACACCATAACTAGGGTTTTAAGAAATTCTGGATTTAATTCACTATTTCTTTAAAGGAATTTTGGTTTTGATGTATTTGACACATTAGAAATTGTCCTAGTATATGTGGAAACATGTTAGGATCATTGGGTCGGAGTTTGATGGACTATAATGAAGTTTGGAGATTTTTTAATGGAGGAAGAGGTTAACGAAGAAGACGAACTGCGTTTGTCCCTGCTCGACCGATCTCGAATGTCGATCGATCAACTAGGTCGATCGATCGAACCCAGTAGTCGATCGATCGACGTAAGGTGTTTTTCCCAAAACTTTCGTGTTTAAGGTTTCTTTGATTTCCGAGAATGAATGAGTATCCTAGGATTTATGTTATACTTATATAGGAGTGAGAATAAGACCAGTAGGTATATTATTGAGGTCCGATAAGGCCATTGGGTGTAGGACTTGGATTATGGACCGACGAGAATAATACGATTTAGTAGAGTATCAAAGGAACTCGGAATTGAGTTACGAGGCGAGGTAAAGTCAATTCAAGTAATAGACCAGTAGGGTAAGTCATAACTACTGAAATTATATGTGAGGGGTAACTAGGACCCTTAGAGTTGTGTGAATACTCAAATAAATGCGATTAATGAGATAAATCGTAAAGTGAATATTGTACGATAGATACTAGAGATTAAAATATTACGTACGAACATAATTAATAGGTCGGGCAAGTACCTACTGAATTATATGATCTTTTAGGTCAAGAGAAGTATACCTAAATTTAACTATGTTAGGGTCGATGAGATATTCCAAACTAACATAGGGTTATTATATGTTTGGGGTCGATGTAAAATGCCAAACCAAACCTTTGAACTTGTGGCGTGATGAAAGAGTCCGAGCCAGAATTTGTGTATATAAATATTTGGGGTCGATGTATCATTCCGAACCAATTCTTACTTGGGGTCGATGAATCATTTCGAACCAAGAGGCCTTTACGTGTGTGAAAAGGACAAAATAGTAATGACTGATATTTAGTATATATTGTGTGTGAAATATATACTTGATGATATTCAACTTCTGTGTATTAGTAGATTGATATATATTATGTATTTAATGATACATACCGAACTGGTAAGTTAAGTAGTGAAACTTAATTACGAAACGTAACGTTAGATAGAGAATATCTATTTAGTAATTTAAGTAGTGAAACTTAATTACAAAAGTGGGAAGATAGAAATTGTGATAATTGTAGAAATTTAGTAGTGAAACTTAATGAGAAATTTTGAAACATAACATAGGTGAAATGTTACTTGAGTATTAATTAACCTTCGTGAGATATTGATGAAATGGATGTACTGTGTGGGCGATACGAGAACTTAAGTATAGATAAGTTCAGATGATTACTTAGTCCTAGTTAGCTTGGAAGATATGGCTAGGTAGGCTAAGTGTAGAACGTTGGGTGTGCACAAAAGATGAGGGGTGAGTAAATTCAAGAGAGTATACGAGAATCTAACATGTGTAATCAATAACCGCATTTTATATTGTGATAAACGCTTGTTAAATATTTTAAAATGTTTTGAGTACTAACTCTTGCTATAAAATATTTTCAAAACCTTTTAGGTGTCCAGCTACAGGGACGCCATGTATGATTTCATTCATTCCAGGGACTCGAAGTTGTAGCACAGTGGATGCTTACAGGATTTTGATTAGACGATATCTCTAATCCATATCTAGTGCATGATCTCACACTATTCTTTGTATGGACTTGTGGTCCGGTATCAGTCTCAGATGTTTAGTTTCAGACTAGTGGTTGTTCTACTATTATTTTGGGATTTTGGCCGATGGTTTATTCGGTATTACTATTATTCTTTTGTACTCACACTTTGTTGATTGGGTTATAGTACATGGTTATTTTTATACTTTGTTCTGCATGGTTGATTTATCTATTTTAAAAAAGATAAAATTTGGCACCGGTTTAATTGTTACTTAGGGGATTAGTAATTAAAAAGTTTTCGACAGTGATGCTAAGAATGAACCATTTGAGAAACCTGTTTTAATTTAATAAAGGCCTGATCACCCGATGTTTAATTGGGCGGGGTGTCACATCAACGTGTTGCTTTGCTTGGTGATAGTGTTTCCGGGTGTATTTTGGGTGCGTTGTCCTAGTTATTATGCCTAGGAGATTTGACGGGGCATATCATGTATGTCCCATGCTTACGATCTTTCGCACGTAATTTTTGGGATATTTGTTGACGCCAAAATCTTTTTAGGATTTTATGAGGATTTAGGGGCGTGACAACCCTTGATTTAATTAACTGTCGAAACGAGATACATTTGTAATAACTCGTCGACCCATGTAACCATTTTATACAAATTAACTTGGGTGAGTGATATTCTATGCAACCTATAGTTTTACTCGCTTTCTTAATCTAGTTTAATTTCCCTCGCTTAGATAAACATTTCCCTTTATGCATCTTTTACTTTTTAGTTTGTAATCACCTTTTACACTTTTTTATTTTGGACTACTAAATCATATAAATTTTAGCATCTCGTCCCTGTGGATTTTCGATACCCGACTTACTGTTGTGCTTGCCTCTCAAGTGTAGCCATAATTTAGGTTTGTTTGTATTATCGCAGTGAAACGAAAATAACGACTATGCCCTTACACGAGCACACTTTTCACGTGTGATCAATAAGCGATTTGGGGGAAAGGTTAAACCACCCTGAGACAACAAGAGGACATGAATCCAATTCCCGTCCTCAATATCTCGAACATTGTGAGGAACAGGGGCACATTCAATGTCCACCCAGTTGTGAATATTGTAAAACTCCCTAAACTTAGCTATTGACCTATAACCTATTCTTGCAATCAGAAGAAAAAACCCTAGTAGTGATAAAGAGGAAATTTCAACAGAAAAGAAAGGGGGAGTAGTTTGGAGAACTTACGGAGTGAAATTAAGCTTGAGACGACGCAAAGTCACAAGTAAGGAAGATGAGAAGGCAAGGAAAAGCTTAAAGACGAAATAAGAGACTTAGAGATGAGAAAATGCAGTACAAAGTAGAGGATAGCTTGAGAATTCAAAAGTTTGTGAAACGACGCCAAAAATATATTCTTCATACAAGTTTTAAATCCTCTCAATGATTACGCACAGAGAACGAAGTAAATCTTTTGCCTAAATCTACTTGGGAATGACGCTTCACTCCTCACAGTACCTTAAAATTCACAAAAATGCCATGAGAGTTGTTACTTAAAATTATTGAGCCCAAATTGTGACCCAAAAATTTTAGGGGCAATTGTGGGTACCACATTTATTTGTCCTGACCCAGATGATCCACTCAAATGGGGTGTCCTTCACGAGTAGGTTGCTTAAGGGTCTAGCGATGGTGCTAAAGTTCTTAATGAACCTTCGATAAAACCCCACGTGGCCCAAGAAGGAGCACACATCCTTGAGCGATTTTGGTGGGGGAAGATTAGCTATGACATCTATTTTTGCCCTATTAACTTCTATCCCTTTGGATGATACTATGTGGCCAAGAACTATTCCTTCAGTGACCATGAAATGGCATTTCTCCCAATTCAGCACTAAATTCGTTTCCACACACCAGGTAAGTACTTGGTCCAGTTTTTCTAGGCAAAGATCGAAAGAGATGCAAAAAACGCTGAAATCGTCCATGAACACTTCGAGTCCTCTCTCGACCATGTCGCTAAATAGGCTCAACATACACCTTTGAAAGGTCGCGGGTGCATTACAGAAGCCGAATGACATACGTTTGTAGGTAAACATACCAAAAGGGCAAGTGAAGGTTGTTTTATCCTGGTCAAGTACATCTACCTAATTTGGTTATATCCAGAATAACCATCAAGGAAGCAATAGTAAGGGAGACCCTCTACTCTCTCAAGCATTTGATCAATAAATGGCAAGGGGAAATGGTCTTTCCTAGTTCCCGCATTGAGTTTCTGGTAATCAATGCAAACGCGGCACCCGGTGGTGGTACATTGGGGAACTAGCTCTCCCTTAGCATTCTCAATCACTGTCATGCCCGACTTCTTCGGGATGACTTGAATAGGGCTCACCCACTTTCTATCCGAGAATCCCGGCATCCAATAACTTGATAATTTCGGTTCTCACCACTTCTTTCTTACTGGGATTTAAAATTCTTTCCATTTCTCTTGAGGGCTTAACGTCCTCTTCGAGATGGATCTTGTGAGTGCAAATCAAAGGACTTATTCCCTTCAAATCGGCAATGCACTAACCAAAAATACTTTGGTGCTTTCTCAGAATTTTTAACAATTTACCCTCCTGCTCTTTGTCTAGGCTAGAGGAGACAACAACAGGAAATGTCTTGTCCTCTCCTAGGTATGCATATTTAATATGGGAGGGGAGTTTCTTCAACTCGAGGATTAGAAATTTATCGCTGGAGGGAACCATGCGTGTATCCTTTGGAGGTAACTCCTCGAATCTAGAAACCCAATTTACATCTCTCACGTCCTCGTCCGACGCTCTCTCATCAAGTAATTCTCTCAACTCCCCAACCTCCCTCTCGAATTCGGTGTAAGTCCCCTCACTCTCGTGTCTCGACACTAAATAGGAACCTAAGGCATCTCCACAATAGTTCTCCTCAAAGTACTCCTCTACTATCTCATCTATGAAGCTCACCGCGTGAAGATCATCTTCTTCCCCCGTATGTTAGGCTATATGGAACATGTTGGTTTCTAAGGTTATGATCCCAAAAGTGATTTGCATCTGCCCATTCCTAGTGTTGATAATAGCGTTAACCGTAGCTAAAAATGGGGTCCCGAGAATGATGGGAACATGATTGCTTGAGGCGAAGGAAGGCTCCGTGTCCCAAATGACAAATATATCGGGAAGTAGAAATTGTCAACTTGGACGATCACGTCCTAAACTACACCTCGTGGGATCTTCACAGTTCGATCCGCTAATTGGAGAGTGATCCTTGTGGGCTTAAGGTCTCCCAAATCAAGTTGCCTATAGATGGCGTAAGGGAGAATATTGACACTTGCTCCCAAATAAAGTAAGGCTTTTTCGATTTTATTTTCTCCAATGATGCAGGAAATGGTGGGTGCACCGGGATCTTTGAATTTTGGCAGGAGATAATTAAGTAGGATGGAGCTCACATTCTTTGCTAGAAAGACATTTTTATTTACCTTCATCTTTCTCTTTACTGTCAATAAGTCTTTGATGACTTTTGCATAAGCTGGAATTTGCTTAATGGCATCGAGGAAAGGTAAGTTCAGTTTTACTTGCTTTAGCACGTCTAGCACGTCATCACGTGGGTTTCCTTTATGGGAAGGAATTAGACTTTGAGGAAACAGTGCCGTGGTGGGTGGTTTCACTACTACCTCGGGCTCACTAGTGTCGTCTTTATCACTCTCATTCAAGGAGACATCTTCCGCTTCTTTCGTGTCGGGCGAAATCTCCTTGTCTTTAGGTACATCTTGTGGGGGAGGTGACAAGTCAACTACTCTCCCACTACGTAGAGTGGTAATTGCCCTACATTGCTCAGGATGGTCATGGGGTGTCGAGCTAACACTAGTTTGACCTTGGAGAGGTCTTTGGCCCTGGGCAGGAATCTTGCCTTTCTCTTGGACGCTCAACGAGGATTGTATCTTTGACAAATTTTCATTTATGTCGCTGATCAGGCGATCATATCTAGCATTGGTTGAAGTCTGGCTTGTGATAAATTGATTCATAGTATCCTCGAGAGTTCTCCGCGGTGGAGGGATATATGCTCCTTGAGGTGGTGGTGCTTGCACATGTCCTTGCATGTGTGGAGCTTGTTGAAAGTGTTGTGGCAGAGGAGGGGCAACATGTGAAGTAGGGTTCATCGCAGCATGTTGTTTCCCATAGCTAAAACCAGGATGGTTTTTCCATGAAGGGTTGTAAGAATTCCCGTGCGGTGCACCGAAATTACCCTTAAATCCTCCTATACCACTAACTTGCTCTTGAAGCATCACTTTGTAGGAGGGTATAGTCGGGCATTCCTCAATTAAATGACCCGCCTCACAAATCGCACACACATTCTCGACAGGGTTTGGTATGGATCCAGTTGGTCCTCTTCCATATACATCGCATTGGTCTCGAAATCCTTTCTCAAGTGTATCTAATCGACTGTCCGTCATAGAATTCTTATCTACGTGAAATAGGCCGAACGCCGATGGGGTGGTGGTTGCTTGACAATTTTGATTTTGAGAATTAGGATCAGAAGTATCCCAGGATTGGGTAGTCTCAGAAACATACCTCAGGTGCAGCTCAGCATCGTGGGCATCTATTTCGACAAACGAACCACTACCCATGGTTTCAACGAGTTGCTTGGAATTAAGATTCAGCCCATTATAGAGAAAAGAAATGATTTGCGCTGTATCAAATCCATGATGGGGGCACGAACTAACTAACTCATTGAAACGCTCATAACATCGATGAAATGGCTCATTTTCTGATTGTCTGAATGCTTGAATTTGAGCCTTTATGGAGATTATTCGATGTGGTGGGAAGAATTTCTTGAGAAATTTATATTGCAACTCGTTCCAAGATGGGATCGAGCTTGGAGGTAAAGACCATAGACAGGTCTTAGCTTTATCTTTTAGTGATAATGGGAAGAGTTTGAGGTGGATCACCTCTTGTGTGCAAGTTTGATCATTAAGAGTATCACACACATCCTCAAATTCCCTGATATGGAGATATGGCATTTCAGAATCCATACCATGGTAATGGGGTAACATCTGGATCATCCCATTTTTAAAACGAAATTGCACGGCATTATACAGGAGTATAATGCATCCTGGAGTGATAGTGCGCTCGGGATATAAGATTTCTCTCAGCGGGCGGTATGGGGCCTCTTCCTCACCGGCGGCTGCACTACCATGTTGAGACATCTCTCTCTCTTACTTAACGACTCGGTGCTCTCACTTGGTGTGATCGAAGTGTGCTCGGAGGTGTGTCCTAAGAGGGAAATGGAGTGTTATTAGAGATTGAGTGTGACAGTGTGGGAGGCGGGATCCAGAACTGTGGGGCGTTTGGAGTGTGAGGGCTATCGGGGTTGTACTCAACGATTGGATTTTCGTGAATGCTAGTTGGAGTATTATGAGGTGTGGGAGTGAGTTCAAAATTTTGCATTAATGGCTTATGAGAGATGATGGTTAATCTTTTTGTGCTTTTTTTTGAATTTTTATATGTTTTTGGATTTTTGGAAATTTTTAGTCAAAGCTTTGGATTGACTCGATCTAATCCTAAGTCTACCTAATTCCCCGGCAACGACGCCAAAAACTTGACGCGACTCAGAATGTGTCTCAGAAGTGCGTACTCTCTAGGCTCAAGTGCCAACCTATCGCTCAAGTAATAATCCGACAAGTCGGGTATCGATCCTCAGGGAAATAGGACAATGGAATTGTGACGACGTTGGATAAACAAAGAAATCCTAACTCTGACTCTAAAGGAAGAAGAAAATTAATTTGGTTTGTGGAATGACTATACTAGATGCAATTATGAACTTATGAAAAGATGCAATTATTCTAGATTACCAAAATACTGATGAATACTGATTTAAAACTTTAAACTATGTGATGAAGAAAAACAAGACGGGAATATAATCCCCCAACCCTAGTGTATTGCAGGTATAATACTAATCGTAAATTTAAATGATTAATTAGACGCAGAATTTAGTACTCCCAAGAATTAAGTATATGAGGTTCAAGCCTGCATCATACTTAATCAGAGGACGAGTAAATCGGTATTTCGATAGTTACACTCGAATTGCATTCTAAAGCATCCCGATTACCCGAAAGAAAACGAGATCAACAGATCTACAATTGTCGTGTTCCAACGCAATACAGTCGTAATAAATCACTAAATTTAGAGGACTAATGTTATACACATGCAACTATCACTAAATTTAGAGGACTAATGTTATACACATGCAACTATCACATCAGGCTGGGTTCATGTATCCCAACCTTAGAAAATCTAGCCTAGCATGCTGAAACTAATGAAAACAATTTTTGAATTGCAGAAAACCATGATTAAACTAAGGAAAATTTGTAGAATGATGTAGAAAGGAATTGGACTAAAGAAAATTAACTCCTAATCTTACCAAAGAAGTAAAAGCAGCAATTAAGAAAACTTGTAATCACAGAAATCTGAATAATCTTCACTCTGGGAATTAAAATTGTAATCTACCTTCAAAACTAGGGGTTTACAGAAAGAATGGAAAATTATATCAATTCTCCGTACAAAAAACGATAATAATTCGGGTTTATATACCCTAAAAAGTTTTAGGAGTTTTAGTTGAACTAGGACTCTCCATTGGAGAAAGATAAAATTTCAAAACTCAACAGCTGGACCGGTCCGAGGTTCCTGCGGATCGGTTTGCCTGGAATGCAGACCGGTTCTTTTATTTTTGGGGTGGATCGGTTCGGGGCAGACTGGTTCTTTTTTATTTTCTTCCAAGTTTGATTTGCCTTCGGTCCAGGGTTCTTTGGAATGTGGCAATGCGGACCGGTCCGGTCCTCCTGCGGATCGGTCTGCCTTTGACTTTTTTTTCTCAAATTTTGACTGCTCATATCTTTCTCACCGGGACTCTGATTGAGGTGTCGTTTCTTCCTATGTGCTCATGAACTTGATATCTTCAACTTCTCTTTAGGTTCCTCATCTGAATTACGGGTAGAAACTACACTTTTTCACTTTTGACTCTCTTTCTTTTCTTTCTTGATTCTTCCGATTCCTTTCTTTCGTTATTGACATTAAATACCTGCAAAATTAGTACGAAATAGCAGAAACTCGGTGTACTCGTTAGGATATGTCAATAGCAAGATTATGAGATAAAATTAAATTGATTACGTTGTTCGAGGTGCTAAAAGTAACTAAATTAAAGGGATAAATTTGGAAGAATTTATATCTAATCAGCTGGTCGGATTAATATTGAAGAGACGGGGATCCAACCGGCTTTAGAAAATCAAGTCGTTCAATTGACGGCGAAAAATCAAGCCCTAGCAGAAATGTTTAAAAAAATTCAGAGTCTTACCGACCAACTCTCCAACCAGAGCTCTGCACTGGAAAGTAAAGAAATTTTGGTGAAGAAGCTCCACGAGTAGCTTGAGAGATTGAATTATTAATTTCACAAATAGCCTAGAGAATTTTGGTTAGAGGGATACAATGAAGCTTTATGCCATCTCGATGCTCAGTTGTAACAATCCAACAATGAGGGATACAAATAGGGATGGCTGAATGCCTTATGTGTGATGAAAGTTGATCGAGGACTATCCTTGTGGGATTGGTGTGAGCTTCGATTACTTGATTTTCCCGTTCCTCCCTTTAAACTCGATGTCAACTGGATTACAGCTCGTGCCATTCCTCGGTGTTTGATCTCTAGGTATCTTGGTGATTACCAGCTTCATTCAGAGTTTGAGATATCTCATCCTCAACATTTGTTTGATCAACCATGTCTGAGCAACGTCAGAATGCTACAAGATATGAATTTTATCAATTCTCCCTATGTGTTAGATGACCCTCCAATTGGGGTGGAACCTGTATCAAAATCAGAGGGAAAGAAACCCATAGAATAGGAAATTTGTATTTAATGAATCAAAATTCATGTTTATGTAATCTACTTGTGTTTAATGAATACAAATTGGTCTTTGTGCAAGTTTTATTTCCTTGGAAATACTTTGTGAGATGTGTTTCTCATTTTTTGTTGATGAATATATATATATATAGAGAGAGAGAGGGACAACTTGTCCTGTTTTGCCTCGACAATGGAGCTTACCCCACTTACTGCCTAGATATACTGACTTATCACCCATTAGTGACTAAGCAATGAAGTGATTTTCATCCCATGTTCCTTCTTAGTTGTAGTAATCGCATCAGGATTACCTTGGTGGCTTGACAGTGGATGCCCCGTGAGGTCACCCATCTTCTTGTCTAGTTTGGGATGTCCCTTGAGATCATCCGTGATTAAACAAGCTTTGCCTTGAATGATTGTTATGCCAACTTTGTTGGTCAAATTTATTGGTGCCGACCAACCAAAGTTGGTGGTTGTTTAATGCCGACCAACTCTAGTTGGTGGTTGCTGATGTTGATCAACTGAAATTGATGTAGTGTGTAGCACTAGTACTCCAACAAAAATTAAACCACAAAAGGAATATGGAAAAACCAACACTTTTATTCATGTAAAGAGAAAGGTGTACATGTAAATTTGTATTACTGATAATACTTGCACAAATGCTCTGCATTCCATGCATTTTTAAATTCTTCTCCCTGTAAGGTTTCTATTTTGTAAGTCCCAGGGCGAACAACTGTAGTTACTCGGTAGGGGCCATGCCAATTGGCCTCTAGTTTGTTATGCTTCTGAATCACCTTCTTGAGAACATAATCCCCCTCTTCGAGTTCATATTTCTTCACTCTTTTATTGTAGAACATGGTTGTTCTTTATTGGTAGGCCGCGTTCCTGATTGCCGCCTATTCTCGAACTTCCTCGATCATGTCCAGGTCTAAGCACCTCATCAAATGTCTTACAAGAGAGTTAAAATTGAGTACCCTATGTGTAGGCAGGCCCAATTCAACTGGAATAACTTCTTCGCTTCCAAAGGCTAGCATGTAGGGCGATTTTCCAGTGGCTGTTTGGGGTGTTGTGTGATATGCCCATAGCACAGAGTGTAACTCGTTAATCCAATTTACTTTTGCTTCATCCAGTCATTTCTTCAAGCCATTCAACAGAGTCATGTTCGTCACTTCAATTTGCCCATTTCTCTGGGGATGGCCCAGTGCAGAATGGATCTTCTGAACATTGGATTAATGATAATATGCAGTGAATTCCTCATTATCAAATTGGGTTCCATGGTCAGTGATAAAGGCATATGGCAGTCCATACCTGCAAATAATATTCTTATATATAAATTGGTAAACCCTGTCGTATGACATGTCAATGAGAGGTTCCGCCTCAACCCATTTGGTGAAATAATCGACAGCGACTACCAGATATTTAAATCTTCCTTTGGTGGTTGGCAGAGGCCCGACCAAGTCCATGCCCCACATAGAAAATGGCCAGGGGGAAGTAATGGGTGTTAACAATGCCTGGGGAGTTCTTCGGACGGGAGAGAAATGTTGGCATTTATCGCACTTCTTCACATAGGTCGTGCAGTCAGCTCTCATCGTTGGCCAATAATATCCTTGTGTCGTTAACCTCTGTAAAAGTGGCTGACCTACCACATGAGCTCCATAAGATCTTTTGTGAACCTCTTCTATCAGGTTTTTCACTTCTGAAGGATGCACACATCTCTGTAGACCTGCGATGATACCCCTTCTATACAAAATGCCATTATTCAGTACATATCTAGCAACTTTAAACTTCAGCTACTTAGCTTTAAGTTGGTAACTTGGCACAATCCCTTCCTCGATGTATGCCCTGATGGGGTCCATCCAGGATGATCCCATATCTAGGGTAATGAATTTCACCATCAAATCGTCATCTATGCTCCGTCCTGCTAGTATCTCGATAGGAATTATTCTTCGTAGCTCGGTGCGAGTAACTGAAGCTAATCGAGCTAGTGCGTCAGCTCTCGCATTCTCCAATCTCGGTATTCTGATCAACTGAACTGCTGCAAAGGTGGACACGATCTCCATAGCCTTGGCGTGATATCGTGACATCAAGTCTCCTTTCGTCGTATACAATCCCAGAACCTGATATATAATTAATTGTGAATCACTAAACACGATGACTTGCTCTGTATGCATTGATTTTGCTAAACTGAGGTCCACAATCATAGCTTCATATTCGGCCTCATTATTAGAAGCTTTAAATTTAAAGCGCAGAGCGTATTCGACATCTAATCCGTCAGGGCTGTTAAGAATTATTCTGACTCCACTTCCTGTTGCACGTGAAGAGCCATCATCATACAACTTCCACAGGTATACCATTATCAAACTCTTGATCTGATAAGGTTCCCTGATGGAATATTTGGTACTTCATCTTATCATTCTCCACTGCTGGGTAGTTACCTGATGGTTCTTGACTGCTCGGTGCTTGTCCCCTTCATTACATCTGTTGATAGGAGTTGATCGAGGGTAGTCTTTGATAATTCCCTAATATCCACTAGTTGTTCTACATTAGACCCTCGTTCGTCGGAGGTATCTGGGTAAGTGAATTCCATAATGAAATTTGCCACCGCCTGCCCTTTGAGTGAGGACCTTGGCTCATAAATAATGTCATACTCGCCCAGTTCGACCGCCCAGCACATCAGTCTTTCGAATTTTTCTGGCTTGTGCAACGCCTGTCTAAGCTTCATATCAGTGTACACCACTATGGTATGGGCCTGGAAATAAGGTATTATCCTCCTACTCGCCTCTATTAGAGCTAATGCTAGCTTTTCTAGCCTTTGATATCTAATCTCTGCTCCTCGGAATGCTTTGCTAGTGTAATACACTAGTTTTTGTACTCCAACCTCCACTCTTATCAACGTTGAACTGACTGCGCTCTCCGAGACAACTAGGTATAAGTATAATATTTCTCCCCTCACAGGCCTGGATAACAGTGGAGGTGTCCCCAAATATTTCTTTAATTCTTGAAATGCCTTCTCGCACTCAACATTCCACTCGAAAGTTGTTCTGAGAGTCTTGAAGACTGGGAGACATCTGTCAGTTGCTCTCGACACAAACCTGTTAAGAGCTGCAACATGACCTATTGGGCTTTGGACTTCCTTCTTCGTGGCTGGAGATCGTAATTCCATCAAAGCTTTGATCTTCTGCAGATTCACTTCAATGCCTCGCTGATTCATAATATATCCGAGGAATATGCCTTCTCGTACACCAAATATACATTTTGTTGGATTTAGATTCATCTAATATTTGTCCAACTAATCGAAGGTTTGGTTAAGGTCAGCTAGATGGTCGGTGACTTTCTTGCTTTTAGTTGGCATATCGTCGACGTAAACTTCCATGTTTTTACCGATTTGCTTTGTGAAAACTTTATTCATCAACCTCTAGTAGGTAGCACCTGCATTTTTAAGTCCAAAGGGCATAACGTTATAGCAGTATGTTCCACTTAGGGTAATAAAAGAATTATTCTCCCTATCTTCTAGTTTCATCTTAATCTGGTTATCGCCGGAGTAAGCGTCCATAAAGCTCAATAACTTGTGCCCCGAGGTAGCGTCCACTAACTGATCAATTGGGGCAATGGAAAGTGATCTTTCGGGCAGTCTTTATTAAGATCTGTGAAATCTACACGTATCCTCCACTTGTTATTCTTCTTCTTCACCATCACGACATTAGCTAGCGAATCAGGATATTTGACATCTTCAATGAAAAAGGCCTTTTATAGATTCTCAACTTCCTCCCAGATGGATTAGTTCTTCTCTGGGCTAAAGACCCTTCTTTGCTGCTTCACTGGCTTAATCTTCTTATTAATGTTGAGCTCATGGCATAGGAAGACTGGGTCTATTCCTGGCATGTCTTCATGACTCCATGTGAAAGCTTGCTTTCCTTGCTGTAAAAATTCCACTAGTTCCTGCTTTATTGACGGATCCAGTGAAGCGCTAATTTGAGTTGTCCATTTTGGTCGATTATCTTCCAGAATGACGTTCTTCGTAGCTTCGATGACCTGACCCTTTACAAGTTGGGACTCATCCTTAGGGTCCAAAGTCTCAACTTCTGCATCTTCAGATTCATCCACCTAGTAGGTGGTGGTTTTCTTCCTGGCGTCCTCCAGTTCCTCTTGCTCGGTAGATGAATAGTAACATTCCCAGGCTACTTTCTGGTCGCCTTTCACAATTCCAACCCCAAAGTTGGTCAAAAATTTCAAGCATTGGTGTACCATGGATGGCACTGCCTCGAATTTCTTCAAGCCTACTCTCCCTATGATTATGTTGAAGGCTGATTGGAAATTCATGTCCATTATGAAAAAATGTACTTTTTCTTTCTGCAAACGGACAGGTGCCAATAAGCATCCAACTTGATCGTCCCAAGTGGAAAAAACTTTTCACCGGTAAAGCCGAGGAGGGGCCTGTGGTATGGCTCCAACTGGGCTAGCTTCAAATTCAAAATATGGAACATGGGTAGAACATGATGTCCGCAGAGCTACTATTATCTATCAATACGCGTGAAATCACCACATCCTTCATTCTCATCTTAACCACCAAGGGGTCGTCGTGAGGATACAGTACACCTACAAGATCATTTTTGGAAAAACCAATAACCAGTTTATCCTTGTTCACTTTCCTTGGGCGATCGTCCTCGGCCAAATTTATGCGTTGTATGTAAGAACAAGCTTGGGCCTCATTGAGGTAAGCTTTCCTTTCAGCAGTATGATCTCCCCCCCTGCATCACCACCTGCAATCACATTACATTCAAAGGATAAAAAATGGATTGCGAATATCTCACATTCAGGTTGCCTTGGGTTTTTGGGGAGGTCGGGGTCCTCCTATGGACTGTCTTCGTAGTCCCTCTTTTTGTCATCTCTTGTTCGACGCGTAGATTTGGACCATTGTCGTACTTTCTCGTTAGTCTTCCCAATATTCTGGCGATTAAAAAATTTACTCAATTTTACACGCCTAATGAGTGCTTTGATTTCATTCTGGAGAGGTATGCAACGCTTGGTCGTATGGCCATGATCTCCATGGAATTCGCAGTTTTTGGACTTATCCCTCTTATCGGGGTATGTCCTCATTTTCTCCGGCCACATTAGTTCCTCGCTATTCTTGATCTCCTCTAGAATGTGGTTATGTCCACCTTTAAAGGAGTGTAATTCCCATACTTCTTCAACTGCTCAAACGCCTCCTTGCCTTTTGATCATTTACCGTTCCCATTGTGCTTTTGATCCTTCTTCTCCGATGTACCTTTAGACTTGATCTCTGCTTTAGTGTCAACATTCTTCTTCGTGGACATGGCCTCCTCAGCGTTCATAATCTTAGCTTCTTTTGCCATCAGTTCTGCTATGGATTTGGGGGGATCTTTGGCCAACGTATAATATAACTTGTCAGGTAACAGCCCGCTCATCAGAGCTGTTATTGTTGTCTTCTCCTCGTAGTCAATCATCTCAAGTTTCTCATTATTAAAATGAGTAATGTAATCCCTGGTACTTTCTCCTGTTTTCTATCTCACATTCAGTAAGTGTGTTACTCTCTTAATCTACTTCACATCGAAATAAAAATTCCCTATGAAGAGCTCTGCCAGCTGATGGAAAATAGCAATCTTGCCCTGAGGAAGGCTATTGTACCATATCTGGGCTGACCTAGTGATAGTTCATGAGAACGCTCTACATTTAATCTCATCGGGAACCGCATAGATATCAGCAGCAGCTTGGTATTGCTCTATGTGGGGGACAGGATCAGTTTTTCCATCATATTTAGGCATCACTATAGGAGCCTTAAATTTTGATGGTGTGGGAAAATCCACTATTTCCTGGATAAAGGGTGATCCCTGGATAAAAGCTCTTGGATAGGGTTCTTGGCCTTAGCCATTTCCCCTAATCTATCTTCCAGTCTTTGAATGGATCCCTTCCACGCATCGTTCCCAGCCTCACGCCTATTTACCCCGAGCAACAGAGTGCGCTGAATTTTCCTCTTGGGATCTTTCACCACATGTCGCTGGGTATAATTGGGCAGAACCCTCCCTTAGATCAGTTGGTCGTTGATAATTCCTCGACGCAATCCTAGGGGTGTTTCTATTCCTCCTAGGTCCCAAACGGTCAAAGGGAGAGACTCTGCTCAACCTTTCCAAAGCGCTTGTTCGCTCAGGAGTTAAGGTAACATTTTTTCGAGAATCAGTATCTCTTATAGATGAAGTCCGTCCAGGTTGATATGAAGGATCATTGGATCTCTCAGTATGATGAGAATTACTGTGCCTAGGCTGTGAAATATCCGGGAATAATGTACGTCTAGTTCTTGACGATGGCAGATGGGTGTTTCTCTGAACGCTTCGTTGATCTGACTGGGCAGTTTATCTGTTACGAACAGTCTGAATGAGTTGACGCATGGTCTCTTGCATAGCCGTTTGCCCTTGGGCTAAATTGGCTACTATTCCCATAAGTTCATTGATAGTTGGGGGGGGGGGCATAGGGGTTTGGAGGAACCCCGGTATTGTTCTTATTATTGGATTCTGGGATCTCAGCCATTGGTGATAAGTTTGGGGTGAAAAACGCTACTGACAGTCGTTTCACACAGAGGCGCCAATCTATTGATGTAAAAAACTAGATTTGATCTAATTAATTAATCACACATAAATATGAAATAAGACAAAAGACAAAAGACTTTTAAAGTGGTTCAGCCATATGAAAATAGCCTACGTCCACTGTTTCTATTGCCAATGTTTGCCTTAACCTCGATGATGATTACAAGAGATTCATCCTCCCCCATTGTGGAGGGTGTTACAATGTATTTATAGCCTTGGGGCTGTCAGTATGAATAGGTGATATGCCGTTATTTAAAAGACATATACATCTGTACAATAAGAATATTCATTAAATCCGATGTTCATTGAATGTACAATTGTCGCTTGATCTTCCTGGCTAGATGCTCTGCATGCTGAGTAGGTTGGCACGCTATATAGCTCGGAACGCTGAGTAGCTCGGCATGCTAGGTAGCTCAGTGAGCATATGTATTTGCCACGTAATATGACATGTGTCTTTATATAATTGGTCCATGTCTGTTGACTAATTTTCGTATCAACACTAATGTATAAATCATTACACCTAAACAACTCCCAATAATTATGTACTATTCTGGGTTCATCGGACACTAGTTTTCCTCACTCAAATTAACCATTTACTAAAATAGGGGCAAAATAGGAAATTTCCTAAAAATTAGAAATCTCGCTCGAACCAAAAGAAATATTGGTCGAACGACTTCTACATGTCGCTCGAACGACTTCGCACGACAACCCTATCTCGCTTGAAGGACTTCGCGCGAGATATTGATCTCGCTCAAACAATATCCTTCGCGCGACATCTCGCGACCTGGGCTGTTTCATCTTCAACCTTAGACAACCTCGTTTTTCACCATTTTTCAACCCTAAAACCTCTAAAATATCATCCCAAACTCCAATCAATCAGTCCCAAATCGAATCCTAACATTTGTAAATGAATTCTAACAACCTAGAATCATTAAATCATCCATATAATTCAAAATCCCCAATTTATTATCAAGAACCCTATTTCTTAAATTGATATGCACAACTTATAAATTAAACCCATATTTGTTTATATAAATTAACATAATTTCGTAGGCATCATCTTATCTACATATGGGATTCAGATTCTTATCAAATCATCCATAGGTTATGATATAGTTCTCCAATTTCACCCAAATTAACTATCACAACAATGGATTATTAACCTAGACGCAAGAAATAAATACTTGCCTCAATTTCGAAGGTATGATCCGTTGGTGTTGTTGGTATGGATGCGCTCCTCGTGTTCCGATCTACATGATGGTGGTGGTGGTTGTGCAAGGTGGTGTAAATTGACTCTCATCCTTTGGAATTTGCTCTCCCTCACCCACTGTGGCTCTCTCTTGATTTTGGTATATCCTAACCCTAATTGTCCCCAATTAGATGATATAATATTTCTCCAATTTTTGTCTGTATAATTTCTCTAAAAATCCAAATTACAAAACTAACCCTATTGGGTGCCGGCTTGGCCTAAAAATATCCCGAAATCCAAATAAAATACCCGGGTAGACTTTTCTGACTATCTCGATCCCTCAGGACTCAACGGAGCACTCAAAATGATCATACGAGTTACTTAAAAATAATTTACCTTTTTATTCCACTTAATTAGTCCTGACACGACTCAAACGCGCGTCCCCGACTTAATATACCAAAATGTCGTATTTCTCTCTCACGAAAAGTTATATAAAATCGTCATTCCATATTACTTATGCTCACAGTAATATTAACAATTACTAACTTCTCGTCACGCTAGTAAATATTCAAATTTAATCCGGATTAATATTTAATTCTCAAATTTTAATTTAATTAAACCCACAATAATAATAAATCACATAATTATTTAAATATTCAAAAATACGGGGTATTACACTTTCTGCACATTTATATGGATTTTGTATCGTTAGATTCCTGGGTTGGTTTGTGTGGCATGACATTTCTCAGAAAATAATTAACTTTTGTGTTTGGAGAGTAATTACGGTACACACATTTATATTTGGCAATAGGTCGCGTCAAATCGCATTCGTCTTGGTTTTTATTATGTTTTGTCTAAATAAATGATTTTTTTATCGTGTCAAAAAATCATATTCAAATCCGACCCGTTATCTTAACTTGTCGTATTTTATTCACCCGTTTTTATCCATTAAAACAATTATTAATTTTAAATCGTATACAAGTTCACATATGAACTCATTTTTTAACACAATTAGAGCCACTTTTCGTTGACATTACCGACTCTCTCTTATTTAATAAAATTCATTATGATTAAATTGTCATGTCTACTATTTAATTAATATAAAAGTATAGAAATACGAAGGATAATAATTACAGAAATAAAGTGAAATTACAAAAAATAATAGGACTTACTTGAATCTGCAGAAAATTAATAGAAATAAAAAAGAATCCGAGCCCTGTGAATTGACACGGTGTTCTTAAGACAATTTATTCCCTCCATTGTTCTCTAAGGTTGATGAATATTGTCTCCCAAGATATAACGGATTTTTCAAATTACTTATGTAGCACGACAGTAATTAATTTCGACGAACACAATTTTTGTGTTTTTACTCAACCAAACAGTATATGTAATGCAGAAAAAATGAGATAGATTTTTTGGAGAAAGGAAATAATTCAGGAGGATTTTCGAAAATTTATGGAGGGGATTTTTCATTAGTCTAAAAATGTAGGGGCGAAGCTTTATTTATAGCAAAGTTCGTTAACTGTTGACCTTTGGTAATTAACTGACAAATAGTTAATTAATAATTAATAATTAATAAAAGCCCAGAAAGTTTAATTAATTCGGCCCAAAGATGTAGGAGATTCTTATAAGCCCAAGCTTGACCCGACCTGATCTGACCCGACCCGACCGTCCGGCCGGACGGACGGCGTGCACGCTTGTGGGCTTTTGTCCCAAGCCCAACACATGCATAGTGTAGGCCATCTCCCCTACAAAGAGTTGGGATACCCCAAAGGCATCGAAGCCTTAGTCCATCATTTGAGTTTTATTAACTCATCAATTTTCCACTATTCTTCCACTGCGGGACAAGAGTTAAAACATACCCAATTCATTAACTTTCATTTCTTATGAGTCACTTTAGGGACATAATTTATCATTTATATCTTAATGAAATTGGATATGTGAATATACTAAGTTAATCTACTTGCGAAGGAGAACGCGTTCGTATGTGGTCCCACAATTATCGTGGTGTGGATCCCACCTAACTTTGAGCTCAAAGTTGCTCAAAATGGTTTGGGTCCCACGTCGAGGAGGCATCTGAGATGAGAAAGAAGTTTATTAGTCCACAGTTATCGTTAAATCTCAAATAGCTGAAGACGTGATCGCATAAACAAGAATACAACAGTCCTAAAGATAAGACTCTATAGCAAAGGACGCTAAGCTGAAAGCACAGTAAGCCGTACAGATCCTAAAGAACTCTAGAACCTGATGCTCTGATACCACCTATGACACCATGTCCAATTTAATATCGGGTGATCAGTCATTTATAAAATTTTAAAATAGAATGTTCAGTTGGTTCATTCTTAGCATCACTATTGAAAACATTAACTTTAAACATCACCTAATTTAAATTAAGTCGGTATCAAAATACTTTTTCCTTTTTAAATTGTAACCAAAAATATTTTATTTAAAGTCCAAGAATTTAAATATAAATCATTCACCATTCAACAAAGATAAATAATAAATCTGAATCACGTACTGATATAAATACGACTGGATTAAACATTCCAGTTCAAATCCTTAAACCAAAGAACCACAGTAAACTAAATCCAACTAGAATGAATGGAAAGTAAACTAAATACAATCTCTAATAAAAATGTCTATGGAATGGGAGATGATATGATGCAAATATTGCATATTTCATCCCTCGAACCTACGCATTTTAGCCCCCTTAGGTATCTTATTCCCTATATTTATGCTGGTTAACTAGACAACCTTGGATTTCTACGTTAACATGTTTTGCAGGGGTTAATTGAGCTTTTATAGGTATTTGTATGCTAAGTGTTAAGTTCGGACGCATTCCTCTCGATTTTCGTACACGACCGCACGTTTAAGGGCATTTTAGTCAATTAACATTTTGGGCACCTGGCCCATCATCTTCACGTGTAGCCCTCCTCACAAGCTTCGCGTGGCCATGAACGGTGCGCGATTTCTTTTAATAACGAAGAAGTTACGGTGATTTCAGTGGACGGGAAATGCATTCAACCAAAACAACATGCAACTTGGTTCACCCATGCTTGATCGATCGATCGACCAAAGGGGTCGATCGATCGATCCTTCAGTTTTAGTGGGCTTCAATTTTGAGCATCGATCGATCGAGCCCAGGGGATCGATCGATCAAGCCCCTATTTCCAGGAGATATTTTGGCCTTTTATTTTCTTTTCTCTTTTCTTTTCGAATTTAATTCCAATTACTATAAATACCAATTTTGTTATAAATATCATATATTAAGGTTTAGAATAGATTTTAGGTTAGAATAGCTTAGGGTTTGGGGGATTTGAAGAGTTCTTCTTTGATTCTTCTTGGTTTGACACCCAATTGGGTTGTAAGTTGTACTATTCATCTTCCTCTCCATTAATATAGCTTGTATTTCATTTGTTCATGCTTTGTTAATTAGATTTACATGCTTTCTTTACATGCTTTATTTACTTGCTTTCTAGTGTATATTTACCGCGTTTATTTACCGCTTTATTTATCGCATTTTTAACATGCTTTCTAGCTAATTTAAATTAGGTTGTGTTTGAATGGAACTCACTAGAGCTGACGCGTTACTTGACTTTGGTGATGGAGTTCACGAGTCTATTTTGGGTGCGTTGTCCTAGTTATTGCGCCTTAGATATTTGACGGGGCATATCATGTATGTCCCGTGCTTACACCTTGCGTGCGCAATTTCCGAGGTACTTGTTAATGCCAAAATCTTATTAGACTTTTATGCGGATTTAGGGGCGTGACAACCCTTTATTCAATTAACTGTCGAAATGAGACGCATTCGTAATAACTCGTCGAACCATGTATCCATTTTATACAAATTAACTCGGGTGAGGGATATTCGGCACAACCTATAGTTTTACCGCTTTGTTAATCTAGTTTCAATACACTTGCCTAGATTAATATTTCCCTTTTATGTATCTTTTCCTTTTTAGTTTGTAATTCATCTTTTACACTTTTATTTCTGGAATACTAAATCATCTAAATTCTAGTAACTCATCTCAGTGGATATTTTCGATACCCGACTTACCGCTATACTTTCCTCGCAAGTGTAGTTGTAATTTAGGTTTTTGTATTGAGGTGGTGAATAGAAAACAACGATCAACGTTTGACACGCGCTACTTTTCGCCCTCGATCAGGAGACACATGCCCTAAATGAAGAGTCTATATAAACTGAGAGCAAAGATAGGAGCGTCTATAGTAAATACCTACAGCTTCCACATTAGCTGCAGCACACCAAGCAAACCAAGTCTCTAAATCTGGTGACCCTGTGGTTGAGAACCTGATATAATACATATATATAGCAAGAGAAAAAGAGATTCAAGAGACGAATCATAGCCCGATGTGTAAAAATAAGTTTTTGCAAGTATTTAAAAATGCCTTAAAGAAAGTATTATGTGCATGTTAGATTCTTGCTCTCACATGAAGATCTCACCTCTCTTCTATTGTTCACTCCTAATGCATCTCCTAATGCAATCCTAATGCATCTTCCATTTATTTGCACAAATGTGGCGAGTAGCCCCAGTATCCACCCACCATTCCTTGGTATTTCCTACCAAGTTACATTTAGAGACAACAACAGAAAGATTTAAGTCTACGATACCATCAGAAATATTCTCACCCTCCATGACATTTGCTTGATCATTTTGCTTCTTAGCATTCTTTGGTTTGCGACACTCACTTGAGCGGTGTCCTGGCTTGCAGCAATTGTAGCATTTGACTTTGAACTTCTTTCTTTCCTTAGATGTTCCTTCCCCAACACGCTTACGTTTGGACATAGGACCTTCAACCATACGAGCCTTGGACTCCATGATGTAATTCCCACCTTTCTTTTGAGATTCACGGTTGTCTTCTTCAATCCGCAGTCGAACTACCAATTCTTTAACATTCATCTCCTTGCGTTTGTGCTTGAGATAGTTTTTGAACAAATTCCAAGATAAAGGAAAATTTTCAATTATTGTCGCTACTTGAAAAGTGTCTGTGACAACCCGCACACCAAAATAAGGGGTGGCCAGCCCGATATTCCAATATAACAGGAATCATGGATGGAATCATTATCAGCATCACAACAATATAGTAAGTATACGAGATAACCACCAAATATTTCAGAAAATGGGTTGCCAAAATTTTTGTTTTATTATAAGTTAAAGAAAAAATTTAAATAACCCATTTCGAAAAGAAAGTGGAAACCCAAGAAAACTTATATTACATCCATAACAAGAATATAATATGGGGACCGAATATGCTGTCGGTCAACAGGTACATACAACGTATTCAACAAGTTTAATTTAAGTTACATAATACATCCATTAGACAGTTACAAAGGTTTGGGACACACTCCGGAGTAAGAGACCCGATCATAACTAGAGTACAAAAATGAAGGTGTCTACACAAAGCATCCCATAATATACGCAAAGTATCATGGCTCCCCAGAATTACTGAAAATAGGAAAAGTCAGAACGGGGGCCCTTGCGACAGAGCACCTGAACGGATACAAGATTCATGCACAACAAGAAAAATGAACGGGTCAGGGCCCGATTTTATATGATCACCAGATGAATAAAAAGTATGACAGATATGAATAGTTAATCATGAATGATAAAGATAAGAATCTATCGATATAAACTCAAGGCATAAACTAAGACAATTTAAATGATTATAATTTCCATTTAGTTATGCAAGAGGATTTAAATGAATATCATTAATTAAAAACCTTCATCCTTTATCACTACTTCCTTTCATCTTTCCATTCCTTATCAGGAATATAATTAATGTCATATTCTCTTTGTGGCATTCGATTCCTTAGCAGGAATATAATCACTATTACATGCTCGTTGTGGCATTTATTATACATTAAGTCCCACTTGATTAAGAATAATTATATTCATATACATATAACGATTCTAAGACCGCCCGTCCGGGTTTCCCCACTTTGCGCGCCCCTAAATGACCATTATCTTTCGGGGCCTATATACCAAGAAAACCTGGGTACCTATCGCAAGACATCAGGAAGCATCCATATGCCTGCAGGAGAGTCATAACCACACTCGGAATTACCTCTCCATCGCAGAAAAATATACAACAACGCTCATATCGCCTGGGACTATATCCACCCTACATTCATTAGCCAGGGGGCTTCACCTCACGTGCGCACTTCCCTTATGATGGCATTTAGATAGGTGTGTTTAAATAAATTAGCATTTATCATATTAGTCTCATTTTCATCTCCATTTTACATGCGTATCTTTCATTTTATCCGAACCATAACCATTGAATATTCTCATTAGTATTCATCGTATACTAAGTTTCGAATCATTCTCCAAGAGATCACAATATTTCTACAAGTCACAAGGTTTTATATACCTAGATTGAGCCCCTAAAGTCTCCAAGTATGGGCTTACAACTCCTAGACTCCCAATGATTTACTAAAGGAAAGAAATACCCTGTCCTCTATTTGTATACCCCCGGAATAACCCCCATATAAACCATTTCTATACTAGGGTTAACTAACTCATCTAGGACTCTAGGACTGTAAGTTTACTTCATACAAGAAGGTTCCTAAGTCCTAAGCCTAAAAAAAAGGATCAAAATTGAGTTAGAAAAATAACTCAAAACAGCAAGGTTTTCGAATCGATTCGCCCTATGGATAATCGATTCGCCCCAAGCAGCGAATCAATTCAACCAAAAGAGAATCGATTTGGAGGACAAATTCCAGTTTTTGCCTTGGCCGAATCGATTCGGACTTAACCCGAATCGATTCGGTCTTGCAGACCTGTAACTTGACCCCTAAGCGAATCAATTCGCCCCTGCGATTTTTCCAAGGATGGGGATACGGGTTATGAACCCTAGTTTTCCCCAAAACTCAAATATCTTCCATTTTTACACACAACCATCAACATTTATCTACCCAAAATCATCCTACATGATTATCAACTACCATAATCCACAATTTTATCAACATAAACCATGATTAGGGTTCAAACCCTATAAAATCCATATTTGTTCCATAAATGCTAATACACAACTATCATACAATTTACTCATCTTAAACCATATATTAGCAAGTAGAAAAATTTCCATGAGGTTGAAATCTCAGATTTCTTTGTGGTAGAAGCAATCCCAACCTTCAATCTCCAATTCTCTCTTTCTCTCCAAAGTTCTCTTCCTCTCTCTATCTCTCTAGGTTTAGTAAATACACATAAGCTAAATAAATGAAATGCAAGACTTAAATCGTGGCTTTAGTCTAAAATTCCCAACTTAAATGGTTAATACCACATTAAAATGACTCACAAATACACATTTGAGTTATAACCAGTCAAAAGTGCCCCAAAACATAAAAAAACAATATGGCACTTATTTCGACTATCTCGCACATTTTGGGACTAACTATGCCCTCTAACTTACCATTTGGAAATTTTATAACTCATTTTATGTTCCGATTTCGTTTAAACCATAAATGTCATTTTAAATCTTATGACGCTATAAAACACAACATGGTGATATTTACTTACACATATAGTAAATATGAAACAATCTAGTAAATATTAACTTTTATCTCATTCAATTAATACTTACTCCATATTCCAACATTCTATATAATTACTTCACACCGTAAATAAATAGAAAATAGGTTCTCAAAATCGAGGGTTGTTACATACTCCCCCCCTTATGAGGGAATTTTTCCCCCAAAATTCAATCGTACCTTGCAAGAAGAGATGCGGATACTTTTCTCGCATGTCATCCTCGCGCTCCCACGTCGATTCCTCGGCGTTTTTATGACCCCAGTGAACTCGAACCAAGGGCACCACTCAAGATCTCAATCGTCTCTCTCCGTGCTCTAAAATAGCAACCGGTTATTCTTCGTATGAAATGTCGGGTTGCAACTCGATATCCTCCAAAGGAATATGCCAAAGGGCTCCCTCACACCTCCTATACTTCTTTAAAGACGAAACATGGAACACATCATGAATTTATTGTAAGTGTTCTGGTAAGGCAAGTTGATACGCCACCGGACCTACCTTGGCAATAATAGGAAAATGTCCCACAAAGCGCGGTGCAAGATTCCCTTTCTTTCCAAAACGCTTGATACCTTTCATAGGGGATACTCTCACCAACACTTGATCCCCAATCTCCATCTCTACATGCCTTTTATTAGCATCGACATAACTCTTTTGACGGTCTTGAGCTATTCGGATGCGATTCCGGATGAGTTCAATCTTGGAAGAAGTATCCTGGATCATTTCAAGTCCAAGGAACTTATTACCCCCCACCTCTAACCAATAAGGGGGAGATCTACAAGGCCAACCATACAAAGCTTCATAGGGCGCCATCCCAATAGTGAATTGGTACGAATTATTATAATCAAATTCTACCAAAGAAAGATACTGTTCCCAACCACCCCTGAAATCAAGCACACACATTCGGAGCATATCCTCCAACATTGGTTAACTCTTTCTGTCTGCCCATCTGTTTGAGGGTGATAAGAAGTGCTTAACTTCAATTCGGTTCCCATTGCCTCTTGGAAACTTCGCCAAAGGTGGGAAACAAAAATCTTATCTCGATCGAAAACTATATTTAAGGGCACCCCATGGAGTCTAACAACCTCCGCGATAAATAGCCGGGCATAACGAGCGGTATTATAATCGGTACGTACCGATAGGAAATGTGCCGACTTAGTCAAACGATCAACGATAACCCAAATAGAATCATGACCATTTTGCGACGTTGCAAACCCGTGATGACATCCATTGATATACTTTCCCACTTCCACACTAAAAATTTCCAACGGTTGCAACAAACATGTCGGTCGTTGATGATCTATCTTGACCAATTGACAAGTAGCACATTGGGATACGAACTCATAAATATCCCGCTTCATGCATAGCCACCAATACTGACGGCGCATGTCTTGATACATTTTGTCATTACCCGAATGCACTGCAAACTTGGAACCGTGAGATTTCGTCATTACGGCCCGTCTTAAGTCCCCTTCGTCTGGGACAATGAATCTCCCGTGGAAACATACCCCACCCTCAGAGCCTATAGAATAGGATTCGGCTCCCTCGGTCAACAACTTGTGTATATGGTCCTGGCAGCCTTTGTCCCTCCTATGGGCTTCAACCACCCTTGCCATAATAGTCGGCGTGACGGTCAACACCGACATAAACTCCCTAGAAACCGCGTCCTCCTGACTCAGCTCCTTCTATTTTGCCTTCCATACTTCCGCTAACACCCCCTCGGGCTTTCTACTCAAAACATCCGCCACCACATTCGCCTTGCCCGGGTGATAGTGGATGTCGAATTGATAGTCTTTCACAAACTCTATCCATCGGCGTTGTCGCATATTTAAATCTTTCTGTGAAAATAAATATTGCAGCGATTTATGGTCCGTGAAAAGACTAAGTTTCTCCCCTAGGAGATAATGCCTCCAAATTTTCAAAGCAAAGACTACTGCGGCAAGTTCCAAATCATGCACTGGATAATTCATTTCATGGGTCTTTAGCTTGCGAGAAGCATAAGCAATAGCCCGTCGTTCTTGTTGAAGTACAACTCCCAATCAGTGTAGAGATGCATCGTTAAAGACTAAATATTCCAATCCTGGCCTTGATAATGCAAGGACTGGAGCAGAAGTCAACCTATCCTTGAGCTCGTCAAAATTCGACTTATAAGAATTATCCCAAACAAACCTCACCCCTTTTCGGGTTAAATTTATCAAAGGGCTAGCAATTTTGGAGAAATCCTTGATAAATCGGCGGTAATAACCCGCCAAACCTAGAAAACTACGAATTTCAGTAGGCGTCGTGGGCTGATCCCACTCCCTCATCGCAACCACTTTACTTGGGTCCACTGAAATGCCCTGGGATGTCACAATATGACCCAGAAACTGTACTTCCTGTAGCCAAAAACCGCACTTCTCGTACTTGGCATACAATTTGTGATCCCTCAACCTTTGCAGGACCAACCTCAAATGAGTAGCATGATCAACCTCTGTTTGCGAGTACACTAAAATATCATCAATGAATATGATGACAAACTGGTCAAGGAAGTCTCGGAACACCCTATTCATGAGGTCCATAAACACGACGGGGGCATTGGTTAGTCCAAAAGGTATAACAAAAAATTCATAGGACCCATATCTCGTTAAGAAAGCGATCTTGGACACATCTTGTTCTCGTATCCTCAACTGGTGATACCCCGTCCTCAAGTCTATCTTAGAGAACTACGACGCTCCCCTAAGTTGATCAAACAAATCATCAATCCGAGGCAACGGGTATTTGTTCCGGATGGTGACTTTATTCAACTCTCTATTGTTAACACATAACCGGAGAGAACCGTCTCTTTTCTTTACAAACAACACCGAAGCACCCCACGATGACGTACTTCGCCTAATAAATCCTTGCTCTAGTAAGTCTTGAATCTGATCCCTCAACTCCCTCATCTCAACAAGAGCCATACGGTATGAAGCTCTTGCAATCGGTCGAGTTCCCAGCACTAAATCAATTACAAATGTAATCTACCTACTAGGAGGCAAACCAGGTATTTCCCGGAAAACATCTCCAAAGTCTCTAACAACCGGAATAGAATCTAGGGAAACAACTACATCCCGAGAAGTCTCCTCCGTAATACAATACAAGTAAGTGCTAGTATCTCCTTCTAAGCGAGGCATAAAAACTAAAAAAAATTCTTGCCCCGGAACGACAAAAACTATACTCTTCCCATAGTAATTTACTATCGCATGATACTTCACTAGCCAATCCATACCCAAAATCACATCATACCCGATCATGTCTAGGACGAGAAAATCGGCCTCAAAGAACAAATTACCAAGAGTTATTCCTATTTGTTTACAAATAAAGAAAATAAGTGAACCATCACCCATAGAAGACTCAAGACTAGTGAAGGTACTCTCTGCATATTTTATCAACTCTGTAGTCTGAGCAAAACTTATAGAAATGAATGAGTGGGTCGCACCCGTATCAAATAACACACGACCCATGAATAAGAAACTCACCCTCAATAGCTAGCGGTGCCGGCGGAGCTGGAGGAAGCATAACATCCTGAATATGATAAACACGCCCATACTGTAGCTGACCCTGCTGTGGAGGGACAATTGGATTAGGTGCCTATGGCAGTAACTGAACCTGGGGCTGTTGTGGGATCCTAGGAAGCTGTCCTCCAATCAAGTGAGGACACATCCTCTTGATATGGCCCGGCTCTCCGCATTGAAATCATCGATTTGCTAGATTCTCCTGACCTCGACCCCTGTTATTTCTAAACTGCCCGAGGCCTTGGCCCGGATGGCCTCTCCCTCCATTTCCACCTCTACCTGCTTGTTGCGATTGCGGTCCACCTTGACCTTGCCTATTATTATTGCAACCCACAATAAACCCACCAAAACGTTACCTCTTTAACAAGTCCCCTTGCTGGGGATCCATTTCTTTCTGCTTATTACCCGAAGACTGGGACGAAGGAAAAGCTCCTCCTCCGATCCTATTTCCTCCAGGTTTTCCCGCTTACCCCATAACTGTAGCCTTCTTGCTACTTTGGACATGCAATCGATGCTCTTGTCAATGAAGCAATGCCGCATTCATCACATCCTCAAAAGTCTGCAAAGCTGGATTGCCCAACAAATATTTTCGGATCCTCCAGTTTAAACCCCCCATGAACTTTGATATTTTTCTCTCTTCTGGAGTCACCTCATCCGGTACAAAACTCGCTAACCAGGTGAACTCCTCTTCATATTCCTCAACAGATCTCTCACCTTGCACCACATCCTGAAGATTCCTTCTCATCTCCCTCTGAACTGCGGGAGGGAAGTACTTCCGGTCAAATAAAGCCCAAAAATCATTGATAGTCATGGTATCTCTCTGTTCTAGTGTAGTCATTAACTCCCACCAATGTAATGCAGATCCGACGAGATTGAAAGTAGAAAGGAATTGTTTTATCTCCTCGCTACACTCCACCATACACAGATGGCATTGCATATCCTTCTTCCACTGATTATCTCTAATAACATCAGCGCCTCCATCAAATTCTGGGGGATGGCCCTTTAAAAAGTACTCTCTAACTCTCTCCCACGGAGAAGGTCCCGTAGGAGATTGTGCATCCTGAGCCCATTGTTGTTGAGCTCGTGGTAATTGTTGAACCATGGCGGTCATAGCAGCATTAACCGCTTGGGCCGCGATATTTGCTACATCAGCAGCATTTATAGTTCCCTGTTGTGGTGACGGTGGATGACCTACTTCCTCTTCTACAACTCTATTCCGTCTTGTTGGGCGACCTCTCCTAGGTGGCGTCTGAGATGAGAACAATAGAGTTAGAATACTTTTCAAAACAATCTATCTTGTAGAAGATCGCAAACATAAGTAACAAAACAGTCCTAACATTAGGCTCTATATCAAATAACGCTACGGTAGAACGTGACAAGTCCGTATAGATCCTAAAGACTCTAGAACCTGATGCTCTGATACCATTTGTGACAACCCGCTCACCAAAATAAGGGGTGGCCAACCCGATACTCCAATATAACAGGAATCATGGATGGAATCATTCTCAGCATCACAACAATATAGTAAGTATACGGTATAACCACCCAATATCTCAGAAAATGGGTTGCCAAATTTTTTTTTTTATTATAAGTTAAAGAAAGAATTTAAACAACCTATTTCGAAACAAAAGTGGAAAACCAAGAAAACTTATATTACACCCACAACAAGAATATAATATGGGGACCAAATATGATTTCGGTCAACAGGTACATACAACGTATTCAACAAGTTTAATTTAAGTTACATAATACATCCATTAGACAGTTACAAAGGTTTGGGCGACACGCCCGAGTAAGAGACTCGATCATAACTAGAGTACAAAAATGAAGGCGTCTACACAAAACATCCCGTAATATCCGCAAAGTATCACGTCTCCCCAGAATTATCGAAAATAGGAAAAGTCAGAGCGGGCGCCCTTGCAGCGAAGCACCTGAGGGGATACAAGATTCAAGCACAACAAGAAAAATGAACGGGTCAGGGCCCGATTTTATATGATCACCAGATGAATAAAAAGTATGACAGTTATGAACAGTTAATCATGAATGGTAAAGATGAGAATCTATCGATATAATATCAAGGCATAAACTAAGACAATTTAAATGATTATAGTTTCCATTTAGTTATGCAAGAGGATTTAAATGAATATCATTAATTAAAAACCTTCATCCTTTATCACTACTTTCTTTCATCTTTCCATTCCTTATCAGGAATATAATTACTGTCATATGCTCTTTGTGGCATTCCATTCCTTAGCAAGAATATAATCACTATTACATGCTCGTTGTGGCATTTATTATACATCAAGTCCCACTTGATTAAGAATAATTATATTCATATGCATATAACGATTCTAAGACCGCCCGTCCGGGTTTCCCCCATGTGCGCGACCTAATTGACCATCATCTTCCAGGGCCTATATATTAAGACAACCTGGGTACCTATCTCAAGACGTCAGGAAGCAGCCATATGCCTGCGGGAGAGTCATAACCACACCCAGAATTAAATCTCCATCGCAGAAAAATATACAACAACGCTCATATGGCCTGGGACCATATTCACCCTGCATTCATTAGCCAGGGGGTTTCACTCACGCGCGCACTTCCCTTATGATGGCATTTAGAGAGGTGTGTTTAAATAAATTAGCATTTATCATATTAGTCTCATTTCCATTTCCATTTTATCCGAACCATAACCATTGAATATTCTCATTAGTATTCATCGTATACTAAGTTTTAAATTATTCTCCAAGAGATCACAATATTTATACAATTCACAAGGTTTTATATACCTCTATTGAGCCCCTAAAGTCTCCAAGTATGGGCTTACAACTCCTAGACTCCCAATAATTTACTAAAGGAAAGAAATGCCATGTCCTCTATTTGTATACCCCCGGAATAACCCCCATATAAACCATTTCTATACTAGGGTAATTAACTAACTCGTCTAGGACTCTAGGACTGTAAGTTTACTTCATACAAGAAGGTTCCTAAGTCCTAAGCCTAAAGAAAAAGGATCAAAATTGAGTTAGAAAAATAACTCAAAACAACAAGGTTTCCGAATCGATTCGCCCCAAGCAGCGAATCGATTCTCCCAAAAGAGAATCGATTCGGAGGATAAATTTCAGTTTCTGCCTTGGACGAATCGATTCGGACTTAACCTGAATCGATTCGATCTTGCAGACCTGTAACTTGACCCCTAAGCGAATCGATTCGCCCCTGCGATTTGGCCAAGGATGGGGCTATGGGTTATGAACCCTAGTTTTCCCCAAAACTCAAATCTCTTCCATTTTTACACACAACCATCAACATTTATCTACCCAAAATCATCCTACATGATTATCAACTACCATAATCCATAATTTTATCAACATAAACCATAATTAGGGTTCAAACCCTATAAAATCCATATTTGTTCCGTAAATGCTAATACACAACAATCACACAATTTACTCATCTTGAACCATATATTAGCAAGTAAAAAACTTGCCTTGAGGTTGAAATCTCAGATTTCATTGTGGTAAAAGCAATCCCAACCTTCAATCTCCAATTCTCTCTTTCTGTCCAAAGTTATCTTTCCCTCTCTATCTCTCTAGGTTTAGTAAATACACATAAGGGAAATAAATGAAATGCAAAACTTAAATCGTGGCTTTACTCTAAAATTCCCAACTTAAATGGTTAATACCACATTAAAATGACTCACAAATACACATTTAAGTTATAACCAGTCAAAAGTGCCCCAAAACATAAAAAGACAATATGGCACTTATTTCGACTATCTCGCACATTTTGGGACTAACTACGCCCTCTAACTTACCATTTAGAAATTTTATAACTCATTTTAAGTTTCGGTTTCGTTTAAACCATAAATGTCATTTTAAATCTTATGATGCTATAAATCACAACATGGTGATATTTACTTACACATACAGTAAATATGCAACAATTTAGTAAATATTAACTTTTATCTCATTCAATTAATACTTACTCCATATTCCAAGATTCTATATAATTACTTCACACCGTAAATAAATAGAAAATAAGTTTTCAAAAGCGAGGGTTGTTACAATGTCACTGACTGACATTCCTTCAGCATGAATGTCATGAAGAATAACCTGAAGTTCTTGAATTTGTGCAATAACCGGCTTGGAGGCAATCATTTTGAAGTCTAGAAAATGACCCACAATGAATTTCTTCATACCAGCGTCTTCAGTTTGTACTTCTTCTCCCAAGAATTCCATAATTCTTTTACGGTTTTCATAGTGATGTACATGTGATACAATGTCTTGTCCAAGTACGTTAGGATGTAGTTACGACACAGATAATTAGAATGTTTCCGTGCTTTAACAACAGCAACCTTTTTAGTCTCATCGCCTTCTTTCAAAAGTGGACAATCTTCATACACGAACCTTGCTAATTGGAAAGTCGTGAGGTAAAAGTACATCTATCCTTGCCAACATTTGAAATCAGCCCGGGTAAATTTTTCCGATTTCTCCCCATGTGGCGTGGTTACGGGGGCAACAAAAGGAGCATGTGTCACATTCACCGTAAGTGGAATGTTCAAGATAGGTGGTGGAATGGTTATTGCATTTTCTGAATCCCTTTATGTTACAAAAATAGAATTTTTATCAATGATAGTATTCATATGTAATGAAATTATCAAAACATAATACAAAATTATGTACATCAATTTACTCCAAATATAATTAAGATTAACGGAATTCTAACAAGAATTCTAAATAATTTTGAAATTTTATAATATAGAATAAAGAAAAATTTCTACACAATATTCAATTTTCTATGTCACACAATTAGACTAAATTATTAAACACTAGTTTATATTAGTCTAAGTTAAACAAGAAAAAATCTGTGTCACACTGTTTTTAATATTAAAAAATTTCGTACAAAACAGAATTATAATTTTAAGATTAAAACTCCTATATAAACAGATTTAACAAAATTTACAAATAAAATTTTATTTTCTAAACAGAATATATAAACAGTGTAGAAATTAATTTTCTGTAACACTAACAGTTTTATTAAATTACTGTAATAAAACAATATTTTAATTCAAATTTTCTTTAAAAACAGATTTATTTTCTACGAATAAAATTTCTGTAATAAATTTTTTTTATGTACAATATACAAACTGTAGAACAAAGAATAAATTGTCTTAAAATTGTTATGTCTACTATTTAATTAGTATAAAAGTAAAGAAATACGAATAATAATAATTACAGAAATAAAGTGAAATTACAGAAAATAAAAGGACTTACTTGAATTTGCATAAAATTAATAGAAATAGAAAAGAATCTGAGCCCTGTGAATTGACACGGTGTCCTTAAGACAATTTATTCCCTCCAATGTGCTTTGAGGTTGATGAATATTGTCTTCTAAAATAGAACGTATTTTTTAAATTAATTATGTAGCATGACAACAATTAATTTCGATGAACACAATTTCTGTGTTTTTACTCAACGAAACAATATATGTAATGCAGAAAAAATGAGACAGATTTTCTAGAGTAAGGAAATGATGCAGGAGGATTTTCGAAAATTTATGGAGGGGATTTTTATTAGTCTAAAACTATAGGGGCGAAGCTTTATTTATAGCAAAGGTTTTGACAGCTGGGAACAGTTAAAATCGAAATTAACTGTCAAAATAGTTAATTTTGTCAACTATTGACCTTTGGTAATTAACTAACAAACAATTAGATAATAATTAATTCTGTAATTAATTAATAAAAGCCCAGAAAGTTTAATCAATTCGGCCCAAAAATGTAGGAGACATTGTTATGTCTACTATTTAATTAGCAAATAGTACAGAATTATTAATGAAATAATTATGACATAATTAAAACAAAATTACAGAAAATGAGAATTACTTACTTGGTACAACAGAAGTATATTACAGAAGAATAAGAAATTGAATCCTAGCCCTGTGTGATACTACAGTTTCCTTAAGACAATTTTATTCCCTCTTAAGTGTTGTAGGTTAACGAATAATTGTCTCCCAAGATAGAATGGATCTCGAATTAATTCATGTAGCACAGCAATGAATCAATCCCATCGAACACAAATCAGTGTATTTAGTCAACCAAACAGTATAACTAACAGTAATCAAATGAAATGAATGCAGGAACCCAGAATTTATAAATAACACTATTTCTGGTTGGAAGAAATAGAAGAGGGAAATTTTTTATTATTCTTCTGTAATATACTTCTGTTGTACCAAGTAAGTAATTCTCATTTTCTGGAATTTCATTTTAATTATGTAATAATTATTTTATTAATAATTCGGTAGTATTTGCTAATTAAATAGTAGACATAACAATCTTAAGACAATTCCAATGTGCTATGAGGTTGATGAATATTATCTCCTAAGATAGAACGGATTTTTTAAATTAATTATGTAGCACGACAATAATTAATTTCGACGAACACAATTTCTGTGTTTTTACTCAACCAAACAATATATGTAATGCAGAAAAAATGAGACAGATTTTCTGGAGTAAGGAAATAATGCAGGAGGATTTTCGGAAATTTATGGAGGGGATTTTTCATTATTCTAAAATTTTATGGGCAAAGATTTATTTATAGTAAAGGTTTTGACTGTTGGGAACAGTCAAAATCAAAATTAACTGTCAAAACAGTTAATTTCGTTAACTGTTGACCTTTGGTAATTAACTGACAAATAGTTAATTAATAATTAATTAATTTCGTAATTAATTATTAAAAGCCCAGAAAGTTTAATTAATTCGGCCCAAAAATATAGGAGATTCTTCTAAGCCCAAGCCTGAGCTGAGCCGAGTCGGTCGAACGGTGCGGCCGCGTGTAGAATTTTGTAAAACGGGGTAGTCCCTATGTGTTTTTCAAATCAAGCCAATTTTTACCAAAAAATTATCCAAATTTTAATGTGCACCAAACCAAGTTGTGAAACCCCAATTCTTACTTTAAACCAATTTTATCTTGATTAATCCTAAACATGCATTTAGTGATTAAAGAAAGTAAAGTAAAGTAAAGTAAAGAATACTCACAACGCCAGATGTACGAAGAAAAAACCAAAACGGAAAAACAACCTCGGACGGCCCAAGCCAGACAATCACTATGAACAAAGGTTTTACAAAGACAGATTAGCCTTACTCAATGACTCGATCCCCACGGATCTTGATGCTCCTTCTGAGCTTCTCCCATTCTTCAATAGTGCCCATGCATAAATTCTGCATTCCACGATACATGTGCACAACACATGCATCCACGTATGTATCGGTGTCCACCGAATGACTTTGATACGTCTACGATGTCGAACAAGAAGTCCTTCTCTTTTCTTCACCGCAAAACCTTGATGTTCAAGTGTAGAACAAACCTTCTTGGTGCAGTAAGATCACATAAACATATAATAATGATATCTCGTATCTTTGCAAACTTCTAAGGATGTGTTTAAGCTTTGAAACCTTAGAAAAACATGTGCAAACACGTTTCTGGATCGTAAACAGTTTTTCCAGAATGCACACTTATGAAACTACGAAACTCTGACGGAAACACATTTTAAATAGGAATTAAATGCCGCCTTGAAAACAGTGTCTCTCGAACGAGAATGACACGTCATTTGCGCGACATGAGCATCTCGCTCAGACGAGATCTTATGTCATTTGAATGACACCGCGTGTCAGTTTGACATTTTGTTTAAAATGTCTCTTCCAAAAGAGATCTAAATCAGTCAAACTCTTTTTTGAGCTTATCAGAATAAAACGTAGTGTAAACCATTCAAAATACTTTTAAAACATTTTAAAACATTTTTCCTTATAAAATTACAACCTTATCTTTTATAATAACAATTCCAAGCACCATTAATTATACGCATTCATACCTGTGTGATCTCGGAATGTAATTAACTTTGAAGACGAATAAACTTGCACCAATTAAACTTCGGCATGAATAATTCTTTGAAGCTTTGCCGTAACGTTTTCAATTTCTTCAATACGTCATAGACCAAGTGGGATCGTGACAAAATAAAATCTCCCTATGACATATTACAAACAGTTTTGTTCACGGAATTAAGTCAAAACAATACAGGGACTCGATTAGATATTTATGTCCTCACAAATCTCCCCCTTTGACTATTTCGGGACAAAACTAAACCAGTGAAATGCCTAAGCCGGGCCGTCAAGCCGTATGACGCCTAAATCCCATCCATAAACCCAAAATAAAAAATTACAGGACACGGACTAGTATATGTAGCACCGACAAGCATGAATTGTCTGAATGTGATGTAGACTTGAATTCGAATCGCTGAAGCATACCTACACATATGAAACAGATAAATAAATACCCAGTGAAGTATGGAAGAACAAATGAAACCAATATATATATCCAAATGATTCCAATTTTACAATAGATACCCATATGAAAAAACTTTGAAAAAATCATTCATTTATTAAACATTTGAGCAACAAAATGATACCAAATTTAAACTACCAATTTGTAATACCAAATTATAAAGTACGTAATAAAAAACGTGCTCAACAAATCTCAAATCTCCCCCTACAACACATACATCTCTCCTCCTTTTTTGTCTCAAATAGACAATCCAGTGAAAAGATAAACTAAACAACAAGTATCTAGCATGAGAATATACCAATTTGAAATTTGAAATCTCTAGATAATCATGAAACAACTAGCTAAATAGGATCAAGTAATGACAACGCAGTAGCTAGTAAACAAGGAATCACACAAGAATATAGCAATCTAATTAGGTATGATAAACTGACTATATGAAAAATATCAATGTTGGCCCAGAAAAACCTGCATATAACAACCATTTAGTCCAGAAAGCTTCCAGCAGTACTAAAAAAATATATACCAAAATAACCAGGGACTGCAAACCAATCAGAAGAAAAAAAATAGTTTGGCATTCGAACAAGCCAAGGACGTATCTCAAACGAGATGAGGACGTTGCTCGAACGAGAATTCGCGCGACATGGTAATTTCATTCGAACGAGTTCTCACAAAATGCCAAACTTTCCCAGTTTCCCAGAAATAACTTATATTTTTGCCTAGTGAAAAAATTTCCAGAAAAAAATACCAGGAAGGGTCTGACAATAGCAAAACAGTGCTAAAACATTAAGCTTTTAACACAAAACGCAAAAACGCATAAAAACTAAAATGTGAGTTACATGCAAATATAGTACCAATGTGCCTAAACATAGACATGGAATGTATGGGCGTGAAACTACAACAAATGAGTCACAATTATAACACATCAAAACGATCAAGAAGCTCTAATTGATAGTGATAAATCATCAAACGTTATCATAGCCATATGACAATTAAAGTGTGACCTTAATGAAGTAAACATACTACATGTACACAAATCCAGAATTTTGACGATTCTACAAACAATAGCGTCAAATTGCAATGTTTCAACATTAGGATTAGATGTGCAAACTCGTTTAAATTTTCTCCAACCAAACTCCCTCATAAACATATAATTTTTCAAGTTCTTTTGAAGTTTATAGCATTCTCAACTTAGAGAAAATCTTATTATCCCTTTTCCATATTGCTTTTTATTTTGGGCTCTTTTAAACGGTTGCTTTCACGACGAGTTAATTTTGAACTCTCGCAGCCCTTTCCCGTGAATCACTTATTATTTTTTCAATTATACCAATTCAAATCCTCACGGTAAACGATTCTTACATGCGCACTTCTCCTTAAGTCTACTTACGCATAGATGACAAGATTGAGATAAGAACGCCTCACCAAATTCAAATATGTAAGAGAAGTCAAATATCCATATAAAGTCGTGTATGTGTGCAATGTTGGCATATATACAAAGTCGAATCAAAATGCATATCAACTTTGAAACAACCCCATATAAACAATGATTAAGATCATTCTAAGAATCGATAATAATGACCAAATGTCCTAGCCACATGGATAAAGAAACGATGGGGGGGGGGGGGGGGGGGAGTCCAAGCACACCAATATGCCACATCAAACATGTAAACTCAAAAACAAAAATCGAAAATCTTTTTGGTTTTTCAAAAGTTTTCTCAAAAATAAAATCTTTTTGTATTTTTCAAATAAGACTCAAACAAGTGAAAAATAAAACACAAAGAGATAAACATGTCATAACACTAGCAAATTATAAATCATTATGCAAGGGCTAGCGTATGACAAAACATGCAAGCTACTATCCATAAGAAATAGCAGGAGATGAATCATGTGCGTGCATGTGAGAATCAACCAACGAAGCATTTAGCATCTCCAAAACGTATTTCCTAACCCAAACCGGTGTATACCTAACAACACGAGTTTTGGGAACCGACGGGAAACTACTTTTAAACTGCCGAGGGTCCTTTCTAAGATCAAAAGAAAAACTCCTAAGGTAACCTTTCCTACCACAATGCGAACATGTGAAAACACGACGAGGAACGGGACCTTTAGGTTGACCTTTTCTACTACCCTCAGATGTGGTTGACGCTCTAAAACAAACTATGGTTTTGACTTTTACATTTGAACCACTAGAACAAGATAAGCCGCTACCATCACTACTCGAGTCATTTAAATCATTTTTTAACTTCAAAACTTTCGACTCAAGCAAATGATTAGACTCCTCAAACTTTCGGGACTCCTTCTTTAAATTTTCAACTACCCCTAGAAGATTATCTCGCTCCCCCTCAAAATGAGAAAACTTATCCCTTAGAGACTTTTCTCGTGCCACAAAATCATTAATCGAATTATTTTCCTAAACGGCACAAACCTTAGAATTTCTCAAATCCTCTAACTCTTTTTCTAAAATGAGGACTCTATCATCACTCTCCTTTTTGCCCAATTTTAATATATTAAAATCTTTAAACAAGGAACTAAACTTCTCACGAAAAATATCTCTTTGAATTTGAAATGTTTGCAAATATGCAATCCTATTTTTGAACCCGAAATTTTCTTTCTCCAAAACTTCAATACGTTTTGCAAACTTTAAAATCAAACGTTGTAAATTGTCAAAGCTTAGAGAATCCATCGAGAGAAAACAAACACAAGAGAGATAAACAAACACATGGGATCACAAAACAAATAAAATATGTTTTCTAGCTCTGATACCAATTTGTAAAACGCGTATGGTCCCTACGTGTGTTTCAAATCAAACCAATTTTTATCAAAAAAATATCCAACTTTTAATGTGCACCAAACCAAGTTGTGAAAACCCAATTCTTACTTTAAACCAATTTTATCTTGATTAATCCTAAACATGCATCTAGTGATTAAAGAAAGTAAAGTAAAGTAAAGAATACTCACAACGCCGGATGTACGAGGAAAAAACCCAAAACGGGAAAACAACCTCGGACGGCCCAAGCCAGACAATCACTATGAACAAAGGTTTTACAAAGACAGATTAACCTTACTCAATGACTCGATCCCCATAAGTCTTGATGCTCCTTTTGATATTCTACCATTCTTCAATAGTGACCACGTAGAAATTCCATCTTCCACTATACATGTCCACAACACACGTGTCCACGTATGTCTCGGTGTCCACCTAATGGCTTTGATACGTCTACGATGTCGAACAAGAAGTCCTTCTCTTTTCTTCACCGCAAAACCCTGATGTTCAAGTATAGAACAAACCTTCTTGGTGAAGCACGATCACATAAACATATAATAATGATATCTCGAATCTTTGCAAACTTATAAGGATGTTTTTAAGCTTTGAAACCTTAGAAAAACATGTGCAAACATATTTCTGGATCGTAAACAGTTTTTCCAGAATGCACACTTATGAAACTCTGACGAAAACACGTTTTAAATAGGAATTAAATGCCACCTCAAAAATAGTGTCGCTCGAACGAGAATGACACGTCATTCGCGTGACATGAGCATCTCGCTTGAACGAGCCCTTATGTCGTTTGAACAATGCTGCTTGTCAGTTTGACTTTTTGTTTAAAACGTCTCTTCCAAAACAGATCCAAATCAATCAAACTATTTTTTTATCTTATCAGAATAAAACATAGTGTAAACCATTTAAAACACTTTAAAAACATAATAAAATATTTTTCTTTATAAAATTACATCCTTATCTTAAATAAAAATAATTATGAGCACCATTAATTATACACATTCATACCTATGTGATCTCGGAATGTAATTAACTTTGAAGACGAATAAACTTGCACCAATTAAACTTCGGCATGATTAATTCTTTGAAGCATTGCTGCAACGTCTTCAATTTCTTCAATACGTCATAGACCAAGTGGGATCGTGACAAAATAAAATCTCCCTATGACATATTACAAACACAGTTTTGTTCACGAAATTAAGTCAAAGCAATACAGGGACTCAATTGGAAATTTATGTCCTTACAACTTTTGGCCCAAACCCAATACATGCATAGTGTAGACCATCTCACCTTCAAAGAGTTAGGATACCCCAAAGGCATCCAAGCCTCAGTCTGTCATTTGAGTTTTATTAACTCATCAATTTTCCACTATTCTTCCAATGTGGGACAAGAGTTAAAGCATACCCAATTCATTAACTTTCATTACTTATGAGCCACTTTAGGGACATAATTTATCATTCATATCTTAATGAAATTGGACATGTGAATATACTTCGTTAATCTCCTTGCAAAGGAGAATGCGTTCATATGTAGTCCCAAAATTATCGTGGTGTGGGTCCCACCTAACTTTGAGCTCAAAGTTCCAAAAAATTCTGGACAGCTTTTAAGTATATGTTTAATTCCAATTTTCCAACATAAATTAACAATAAGTTACAAAGTTTCTTTATAAGTCCCAATAATATATTGTATTTACTTAAATTAATTGGTCTTAACCTGCCTTATCTGATTGACACTGATATGATCAGAAATCATTAAGGGTGCACTCATAACTTATAACTTCATAGCGGTTCGTGTCGTACCTTATTTTGCAAGTCTATACACATTTATATAGCATGTAGTTAAGTTTGGCTTCTAGTTTGAATTTAAAGCTGAAGATGTTATCTTGAATTCTGTTTCTCTTAACTTAATTTGGATTCTTACTCGAACTTTATTTTCTCTCTATTAGGATTTTATATTGGCCATTGTTGAACAGAGCTCAGAGATATAGCATTAAGGGTATGGATTTCTTAGGCTTTTGAATGTATTATTAGTGTGTGTGCGTGTGTGTGTGTGTGTGTGTGTGTGTGTGTATGTGTGTTGCATATGGATTTTTCTAAGAGAACTTTTAACTTTGTTTATCTCACTTAACTAATTTGATATATTTCCTCTGAACTTCAGTATCGAGGTTTTTACAATCACACAAATTTTTTTGTGATTTTTTACTTATGCCTATGATAATAACGCATTTAGATATACCCCTAAATGTTTAACAATTAGACGAATAGTTTAAAGATATATGGGTTATGATTTTATATTTTATGATTGTAGAAAGTGAAATTCATTTGTTCATATGGTTTTTCGACTTCTGGGGAGGTATATCTAAATGTGCTATTATCATGAAGGTAATTTACAAACTCTTAAGTTTTTATTTATTTTTTATGGCTAAATTATACAAATACCTAATGATTTTCGCATTTTCTACTAATGAAAGAAAAATTGTCACTTTTTCCACTTTGTCCACTAAATACTTTTTTTGCGTCTGATAGGTCAACTAACACGACCTTCATAATGGAGGCTAATAGTCTAAATTTTGAAAACTTTGGAAATTTAAAGCCGGGTTTGAGTTGAGAAAATATTTTTGAATGATTAGTGGTTGTCGTCTTATGCATCAATGTTATGAAGTCATAATCTCATGCAGTGCTGTCGGGAAACTTGTAGTAGTGATAAATGACGAGAAACTTGAATATATTATTTTTTTCCTAAACAGTATCGCTCAACCCACATGTATCATTTGATTAAAGCACCTCACTCTAACCACCCCCTCAAAGTGGTTTGTCGACCACGCTTGTCCTCCCTCAAAACAATGCTCCTTACCAAATGCCCTTTCTGATGAAAAGTTATCTCAAGGCAAGGAAACATCATTCTTCAATTATTGGTTTGGAGCATAGATGAGCAAGAAGAGCCCAGGAAATAGGGAAGTCCATCATAAAGCAGTCGACTATATGTAGAAGACTGTTGGCCTGCCTTTCGGGAATAAAATGGATAAATGAGGGAAACAAATTATTCAGGGGGGATGGTGGAATGGACTTTGTGTGGTGGGATTAGGGAAGGGGGTGAGATTAATGTATTGGAAAGTTGATAGAATAAGTCAAGACATGATATCCCTTTATGCATGTGTATAATAAGAAACTGGATAAAGAAACCACTTGCACATCATAAAGCTTGTGTGGATAGCTAAGACAAAAAAAAAGGAGGAACTGAGCATGTTATAGCAAGTTCGTACTCAGTTTTATTTGAGCTTTGCAAAAACAAAGGTTTGTTTCATTCTTTTTAAACCATCTTGGTGGGTTAGGGTAGGTAAATTCTAAGTCATCTCCGCTATAGGAGTTAATAAATGTGAGGTGGGAGTAGATACAAATAGGTTAAAATAAAACCTCCTTTTAATTTCTGCACCTATAGCCTTTTTTAATGGGACCCTAGGAAATATAACTACGACCTTATAAAATAATTAGTTGGAAAATAATTATGAGAATGTTGGATGAGTAATTCATAAAGTGAGAAGGCCCCTAAGCAGATATCTTTAGGCAAATGATTTTTTTTTTAAATTTCCAAATTTTATCTTTAGCAACCACAAACTTATCTTGTGAAAACCTATTTGATTTATATACTTTATCTTGTTAAACATATAACATTCACCAATATTATTAAGAAGATAAAGTAAATAAATCAAAGCAAAAGACATGCCGATGTACGACAAAATCACTAATGGAAGAAATCTCGGGCGGCCAGGCTAGACAATCACTATGATACGAAAAATTATAAGGAGAGAATTTAGTCTTACACAATGACTTGATAACCCACAAGACTTGATGCCTTTTCTTCTCTTCTACTTCTCTTATACAGTGCCACATAGGAGTCCACCCGTGCAAGTTTCCACAGTACACGAGTCCACGTGCACCTCAGTATCCACCGATGTAGCCTCCGTAACATCTACGAATCTGAACATGGAATCCACCGATTTTTCTTCATAATTACCATGCACGGAATCCATCGTAGGAAAGAAATTGTTCAAAGTAATGGAACAATTTTTTGGTGCCAAGCTTAAGATCACAGAAGTTTGGAAATATCATATTTGATCTTGAAAACTCAGGATGATGGGAAATAATTAGGAACTTTTGTAAATAAGATGCAGAAACATTTTTCGCAAAAGTTCTTCTATTTTTCAGAGCGAAAGAAGTCCTTAAATACGAGAACACAATATTTGACGCAGTGCGATGTTCATACGATAAACAACTCCCGTTCGAATGAGAAACATATCTCGTTTAAACAACAAGAAAATTTCCTTTGAACGACACGAAAAAATTAGTTTTGTTTTAAAATTGTCCTCAAAGTTTCTAAAACATTATTAACTCAGAAAATATTTTAAAAGTACGTTTCCAAAATATTTTTCCAAATTCCCAACAAAGTTTAATTTTAAAAACGCATCTTGAATTAAGATCCTCAATCTCATAATATAATAAGCATTCATATCTGTGTGATCTAGAATAAACTAAGTGTGAAGACATAAGAAGGCACAAAACACGACACATATATCATCTTCAATGTTTTGCCATAAAATCTTCAACACTAAACATCCTAGGGTTTGTGGGATCACTACTCAAAGACTATCCTATGACTCAAACAGTTTTGTCTGAAAATAAGCCAATTATAAACAAATTGGCTCGATTGAAAATTTTCTCTTCATTAGAGGTTTTTCTTTCTTTCTTTTTTCCTTTTTTTTTTGGTTTGTGGGTGAGTGAGTCGGTGGGTGTGTTGGGGGGGGGGGGGGGGGGGGGAGATGATGCTACATTAAACTCATTTGGATTTTGTAATAAGACAACATTAGTTGACTGACTAAATTCTTACTTTTCTTACATAACGACAAATTACTATCTTTACTTAAGACACTTTCACATTTTTTTCTTTTTTTAAATTTGTTTTTTTTCATGTTAAAAGAGATTTAAAAAACCTAACAACAATTTTATTTCAGTTTTTGTATATTTTTTTTCATATTTTCAAAGTCGAATCAATTTTATAGTTTTTTAGATTTGAAAGTTTAAATTATCACTCACACCATGTATTTGTGTAATTGTAATTAACTCCATTACCTCTTATAACTGGCTCTAACTACCTTTCTTTATTTCTGTAAGAAATGACACATGTTCCATGAACTTTTTAATCACCACTCCACATGACTGATAATTAAATATAAAAATACATAGGATCAGATGCAACTAAATCATTTCACATGGGATTTAATACTTCAGATTTCATTTTTATGTATAAGGCGCACAAGAATGCTATTGTTGCTTAAATATTTATTTTTTAAAGTATTTTTTCTTGAAAATTTAAAACATACAAAAATGCTATTCTAAACAATGTTTTAATTTTTTTAAAAAACTTAGTGAAAAAAAGAAAGAAATAAAAATAAAAGGCTCATTTTGATAAAACCCTAGTTTGATCATATAACATCAGACCTAACCCCATTTTTGTACAATAATAAAGCATTAAACAGATTTCAAGGAAAAATATGTTGATTTGGAAAAGTGTCGATTTGAATTCAATATGTGTAGTTTCCCAAGAAATATGTGTTTATAGTAGTTGATTTGCATGAAATAGGTATCGATTTGCATAAAATAGGCATCAATTTGCATGAAATAGGTGTTGATTTGGATAAAATTGGTGTGATGCCTAATTATTGAACAAAATTGAGGCTAATATCGTATTATCAAATCAGAATTTTTTCAAAATGACCCAAAATAAAAAAAAATGTTTGTAATTGTTTGAACTCTTATGTTATTGCAATTGCTTTAAAATGTTAGTAATTTTTTTACTCTCGCAAATTTGATGTTTAGAATTAATCAAGATAAATATGGAATTTACACGATGTCAGATTATTATTTTGATAGAGTTCGGTATGTTGTACTTAGTACAAAATCCCTCAAAGTCATTCTCTGAGTCCATTTCATACTTTCTTAAATGCTTGGACGCGACAGATGAGAAAAATGAAGAGGAAAAAAGGGATGAAGTTTGAATTCTCTGCAACTCAAATGGAAGGGAGCGAGAGGGATAATAAATGGAAAGGCTTCATATCTTTGGCTTCAAGTAAGGATCCAAATTTTTTTAAACCCCTTATATCCCTTAACTCCAAAATTGACGTGAAGTGATGGCTCTCATGGAAACAGAGCCTCACTGCCATACTACCCAGGTCACGCGATACATGTGCAATGATTAACTAAAGGAAGAAAATCTATGATGCATGAAATACTAAGCATATGAATTACGTACACATTATATCATGATTACACGCATATTAAGATTTAGTGGGACACGTGGCAGTTAATGATCTCCTAATAAGAAAATCCATGTCACACGTGGATAATACCTTAAAAAAGAATTATGCCGATGTAATACCCCTTATTTATGAGTAATTGTTTTTATGTTGATTTGCCATGCGGGTTAATTATATAAAATAAAGGAAGTTAGATTAAATATTACTTTAAGTGATTTAAGAGATAATATTTATCGAGTTTTGCATAATTACTGTTAAGTGAATGCAAATAGCATCATATTATGTTTTATTGCGTCGTTGTGCTTTAAGCGAAGGTTATGATTTAAAATGATGTTGGAGCAGGAAATAATTTATGCTATCCCGGATACCAATTTAGAGGGCGTGGTTAGTCCAAAAAAGGCTGTAATAGTCAAAATAAGTACCTAGTTGTATTTTTGGGTTCCGAGTAGTTTGACCGGTTATGACTTAATTATGTAGTTGTGAGTCATTTTAATTGTGTAGTAGTATTTAAAGTTGGATTTAGTGTTATTGGGAATTTAAGTCTTCCAAGAATATTCATTTCTCACTTATGTGTTTCTAAACCTAGAAAGGGAAAGAGAGAGAAAGAGAGTTAGGGAGAAAAGGAACAGAATTGAAGATTTGAGTTCGAAATTTGTTGCTCCCGGAAGATAATAGGAGACTAAAACCCTGAGGCAAGTTTCTAACTTGCAAATGTATGATTTAGTGTGGATAATTTTTATTGATAGTGGTATTTTTGGAGGTTTAAAGCATTTGTGGGTTTTGATGAATTTTGGTGTTTAACCCTTAGATTTTGATGTATATATGTTGGGAGTTGATTATATTGGTTTGTTGTTGTGTAGAAATGTTGGGGTAATTTTATTAGATGATGAGGTTGAGAGAGGTGGAGGAAAAGAGGGTTAGGGATTTAGATTTGGTATGTTAAAAGAGGGAATTGGCTGTGAGATCTGGTGAGGCCGATCGACCGCGGTCAAGAGCCCGGTCGATCGGGCCTAAAAAGAAATGTCCACTGCTTATCTCGATAGGCATAATTAGAAAGCACGATCGATCGCGGCCTAAGGAACGGTCGACCGGGCCTTGGGGGAGGGGCTTACTGCTTCTCTTACAAATCTAATTTCAGGAAGCGCGGTCGACCGACAGTCAGGGGCCGGTCGATCGGTACCCTATTTTTCACCCGAAAATTATAGTTTTCTTTAGTTCCTTTGTTTTAAGGTTTAGGCCTAGGAACCTTCTTGCATGAAGTGAGTATTTGAGTCTTGTAATATGGGAATCAATATCCAAAGTTAGTAAAGGGGATTTCGGGCTTATGTTGGGGATTCATTAATAGATTAAAGAGATAGTAGTGAGTGTCCTTTTGATTTAATAAGATAGTTTACGACTAGGAAAGGTAGGACTATATGGTTTTGGACCTTTAGAGACTTGGATGAGGTAAATTACACTTAGTGGCCTATGATGTTGTAGTGGATTCTAGGAAGTTGGTTTGGGGATAATTAAACGTTGTCGTTTATGTCATTAAACACATATGGCTCCGGATATAATGTAATGCACATTTATTATTGGCATATCTTGTGAATATTGACTTGTTTATTCATTCCTCTCTAAATGCTATCATAAGGGAAGTTATGCACATGAGGTGAAGTTCCCTGGCTAGTGAATGCAAGGTGAATATAGTCCTCGGCCATAAGATCGGTGGTTATATTGTGATGTTATTTTATTCGAAGTGAGGTAATTACGGGTATGGTTATGACTCACTGTGGAAGGTATATGATCACTTCCCACGCGACGTGATTTAGGATGCCCAGGTGGTCTTGGTTATAGGCCCTGGAAGATGATAGCTATTTAGGGCCACGTCCAGTGGGGTGACTCCTGAAAGGATGGATTTAGAATCCTTATATATTGTGATTATAACTATTCTCACGGATGAGGCATTTTATAAATGTCTAAAGCATTTTATAAATCAAATGTTTGGACTAAGGTTCCTAATGAGGAATGGACTTGCGAAGTTATATTGTGCAAAACTGAAATGTAAGCTTATTAAGTTGGAACTGAGTTATTTATCTTGCATTTAATGAATAGTTAACACTATAAATGACAGTGTGCTAGGTTGTGTATTCAGATGAGAGGTGAGGATTATTCTTATTGTGAAGAGTGAGTTAAGCTTGTTTATGATGTTAGCAATCCAAAAATGTCAAGCATTTTTTTCACATGAATATCATATCAAATCGGGCCCTGACCCGTTTATATTTCTTTGTTTTATATGGATTCCATTTATGCCTAGGTGCTCCGCCGCAAGGATGCTCGTGTTGATCCTTCCTTCTAAGTGTCCATGAGATATAACACTTTTGCGGATGTTATAGGACTTTCGTTATAGAGGCATACATTTTTGTATACTATAGTTATGATCAGTCTGAACATTCGGGCGTGTTGCCCAAGTTTTGTATTTTCTCATATACTGTGATATTTATTTGTAATACTTGGTGTAACCTATTTGTATTGGTCTGTTAACCGACAGCTTATTCGATTATTATTTTGTGGAGTCATTGTAATTCGTTATATGTCTTTATATGTTTATCCACCATCTTTTATAATTGGATTGTATAAATGGTTTTTATTAAGCTTACAAATTAATTTGACATCCGTTTTCTAAAATAATTGGTGGTTATCTCGTATTATTATTCTACGACAGTGATGCTAAGAATGGACCATCTATTATTCCTGTATAAATTGGAGTATCGGGCTGGCCACCTCTTATTTTAATAAGCGGGGTGTCCGAGATGGTATAAGAGCATCAGGTTCTAGAGTCCTTAGGATCTATGCGGACTTGTCACGTTCTACCGTAGCGTTCTTTAATATAGAGCCCTATTGTTAGGACTGTTTTATTTGTGTATGCTTGTGATCTTCTGCAAAGATAAATTGTTTTAAACTGTATTCTGATTCAGTTAATTTTCGTCTCAGATGCCACCCAGAATAGGTCGCCCACCAAATATAAATCGAGTTGTAGAAGATGATGTAGAACCCCCACCACCGCAAGGAACGATTAATGTAATGGAGGTGGCTAACATCGTTGCCTAGGCAGTCAACGCTGCAATGACTGCTATGGCTCAACAGTTTCCCCAAGCCCAACAACCGGTGGTACTAGAGGTGCAAGCCCATTCGGGACCCTACCTATGGGAGAGATTTAGAGAATATTTCTTATAAGGTCACCCCCCGGAATTTCAGGGTGGAGCTGATGTGATAGTAGCAAACTAGTGGAAGAAAGATATGCAACGTCATCTCTGAATGGTAGAGTGTAGCGGGGAACGGAAACAAATTCTCGCCACTTTTAAACAATTAGGAGAATCTTTACACTGGTGGGAGTCGGTGACCACACCGGAGCAGTGGGATACCATGTCTATATTGGACTTTTAGGTTTTGTTTGATCGAAAGTATTTTCATCCCGTGGTCCAGAAAGAGATGCGGAGGAAACTCCAGGATATAGTACAAGGGGAACGGTCAGTTACGGAGTATGAAGAGGAATTTACTCGTCTAGCTAGCTTTGTGAAAGATGAAGTAATTTCGGAGGAAAGGAAAATATCGAAGTTTATTGGGGGGTTTAAATTGGAGGATAAGGAAGCACTTGTTGGGAAATCCATCTTTGCAAATGTTTGGTGACGTGATGAATGCATCCTTGCTTCATTGACAAGATCACTGTCTGCACATGAAAGGAAGTAAGAAGATTTTAGATTCGGGTCAAGCTAGTAAGCAAGGAGGTCATGGTGCCGGTGGAGCACTACCCTCATCACAACAGTCGAGAAGTAAACAAAAAGGGAGGGACACCCAACAGGGGGATTCGTCCAAGAAACAACGTTTTGGGGGTCTTAATTTTAACGGAAGTGGTTTTAGGCACAGTCAGGGTGCCCAGCAGCAGCTGTAGGTGGGCCAGCAAGGCCAAGCTAATCGAGGAAATAATGGAGGCCGAGGCCATTCGGGCCAAGGTGTGGGGAAGTTTAAAAATAATAATTGGGGTCATTATCCGAAGAATATGGAGGGTCGCTGTTTCAATGTGGGGAATCGGGTCACTTTAAGAAAGCTTGTCCACAGTTGATCGGGGGACAGTTGCCTAGGGGCCCTCAGCATCAGCAGGCGTATCTACAACCACTAGCGCCTATTCCAGCCGTCCCTCTACAACAGGGGCAATTATAGTACGGGCATCTTTATCATATTTAGGATGCTTTACTTCCTCCAGTCCCGCCCGCGCCGCTAGCTATTGAGGGTAAGTTTTGAATTCAGGAGTATGTGGGTCGTGTGTTATTTGATACGGGAGCAACGCACTCGTTTATTGCTAGACATTTTTCTCAATCGACAGGGTTGATTAAGTCTATGGAGAGTACCTTTACTAGTGTTGAATCTTCCATGGGTGATGGTTCGCTTATATTCTTTTTTTGTAAAAAGGTAGGAATAGACCTTTATTTTATGTTTTGTGGCTGATTTACTCATCCTGGATATGGTCGGGTATGATGTTATTTTGGGTAAGGATTGGTTAGTGAAATACCGAGCCATGGTAAATTGTTATGTGAGGAGTATAGTCTTTTCCATTCCGGGGAAAGAGATGTTTCTAGTGGCTATGACTCTTTTGGAGGGAGGTTCGAGCACGTACTTATATTATATTGCGGAGGAGACTTCACGTGATATAGTCATTTCCTTAGATTCGATTCTCATTGTTAGAGAATTTAAGGATGTTTTTTGAGAGATTTCGAGTTTACCTCCAAGTCGTGAGATCGAGTTTGTTATTGATTTAGCACCGGGAACTCTACCGATTGCTATAGCTCCATACCGTATGGATCCTGTGGAAATGAGGGAGTTAAGGGATCAAATTCAGTAATTGTTAGAGTAAGGGTTTATTCATCATACTACGTCGCCATGGGGTGCTCCTGTGTAATTTTTGAAGAAAATAGATGGTTCCCTTCGGTTATGTGTTGATTACCGGAAATTGAATAAGGTTACCATCAGGAACAAATACATGTTATCTCGAATCGATGGTTTGTTTGATCAACTAAGGGGAGCATCGTACTTCTATAAGATAGATTTGAGGACTGGGTATCATCAACTGCAAATTTAAGAGAAGGATGTGTCAACGATTGAATTCTTGACTAGATATAGGTCCTATGAGTTTTTGGTCATGCCTTTTGGGCTAACCAATGCTCCTGTTGTATTTATGGACCTTATGAATAGAGTGTTTCGGGACTTCTTAGACCAGTTTGTCATAGTTTTTATTGATGATATTCTAGTCTATTCTCAGACTGAGGTCGATCATGTTATGCATTTACGATTGATCCTGTAAACACTACGGGATCATCAATTATATGCGAAGTTCAAAAGTGTGGTTTCTGGTTATAGGAAGTGCAGTTTTGGGGGCACATTGTGACAGCTGAGGGTATTTCGGTAGACCCGAGTAAAGTTGCCACGGTGAGGGAATGGGGTCAGCCCACGACGCCCATGGAGATTTGTAGTTTTCTGGGTTTGACGCGTTATTACTGCCGTTTTATTAAGGTTCCAAGATCGCTAGCCCTTCGATAAACTTTACACGGAAGGGAGTAAGATTTGTTTGGGATGATTCCTATCAGCGAGATTTTGATGAGTTGAAGGATAAGTTGACTTCTTCTTTTCTACTCTCGTTGCCAAGACCGGGGGTAGACTACTTAGTCTTTAATGACTAGTCTCTGCAATGATTGGGAGGTGTGTTACAACAAGAGCATCAGTCTATTGCTTATGCTTCTCGCAAGCTAAAGCCCAATGAGAAGAATTATCACGTGCATGATCTGGAGCTTGCTGCGGTAGTGTTCACCTTGAAGATATGGAGACATTACCTCCTAGGGGAGAAGTTCAGTCTTTTCACAGACCACAAATCATTGTAATATTTATTCTCGCAAAAGGACTTGAATATGCGACAACATTGATGGTTGGAGTTTGTGAAGGACTATCAATTTGATATTCATTATCACCTGGGTAGGGCTAATGTGGTAGCGGGGGAGTTAGCCAAGGTATTGAAGGCTAAATTGAAAGAACTTAGACAGTTTGATGCTGTTGCAAGGGCATTTATGTCAGTGTTGACCATTACACCTACGATTGTGACGAGAGTCGTGGAAGTACAAGGAAGTGACAAAGATTTCCAAGACCGAATACGCCAGTTGTTAATCGAGGGAGAGGAGTTATACTCTATTAGTTCTGAGGGTGGGTTACATTTCCACGGGAGACTAATTATCCCGGATAAGGGAGATCTGAGACGTGCTATCATGACTGAATCTCATGGGTCTAGATTTGCAGTACATCTAGGTGGAGATAAAATGTACCAAGATATGCGTCGTCAGTATTGGTGGGCGGGTGACATGACCACAAATGTGTCTAGTGTCTGTGATATTTAGGCTCAAGTGCAAGCCTATCGCTCAAGTAATAATCCGATAAGTCCGGTATCGATCCTCAGGAAAATAGGACAAACAGAGTCGTATCGACGTTGGAAAGACGAAGGTAACCTAACTTTGACTCTCAAAAATAACGAAAAGGTGATTTTGAATTATGGAATGACTACAACTAAACGCAATTATGAAAAGATAAAATGCAATTATTCTAATTAACTAAAGACGGATGATGATTTAACTAAAACTTTAACTATAAGATGAGAAAGATAGGTCAAGTTACAATCCCCCACACCCTAGTAATTCACTTCGTTGGATACTAGATTCAGAATTAAATCTTTAAATTAATCCAACATTTTAATGCTCCTAAGTATTACATATATGAGGGACCGTAGATCGTACAGTATGTAAGCAAAGGTTGAATTAAAATCCGATCTTTATTTCTCCCAAGTATTATATAAATGAGGGATTGTAGCCCGCACAATATATAAGCAAGGGGTGAATTAAAGTAGTATTGTATGAATTACGATACAATTCATTTAAGGTTTTAATTCCAACTTTTGTTTCCACTATCGTGAATTACATTGGGTGGGGTTCATGCACCCCAACCCTTGAAAACTTAGCCAGACATATTAAAATTAGAAGAAAATATGTTTTGAATGAAAGAAAACATTTTTACTAGCTATTGAAGATGAAGAATAATGAAATTACTACTAAAGCATTAACTACTGCAATAATGAAAGCAAGGATTGGAATGAATTTACTTGGGTTGCAAAACTGGAATCAAACTAGGGTTTTTGTTATTTCTTCTCTAAGTTAATTACAAAGCTTCTCTAAAAAATGAATTAGAAGCCTCCTTCTTTCTGGGAGTTCTTTTAAATTTATATCCTACGTAATTTACAAGAGTTAGATTAATGCAAAACTCTAAGAAGAAGAAGATCAGTTCAAATCTCGGCCACCGAATCGATCCGGTCAGGACATACCGGACTAGTCCCGTTGATAACCAGATTGATCCGTTTTCCAAACAAACCGGACTGGTCCGCTAAACAGGTCGCTATGCAGTGATTTTACAGGCCGGACCAATCCCTTTTTTGGGATACCAGATTGGTCTGCTAAACATCTTTTTATTCGGTGATTTAGGACCCCAGACTAGTTCATTTTTCTAGTAAACCGGATTGGTCCGGGCTGTCTTCTTCAACTTCTCTTCAATATCTCTTCAAAATCTCATGATTTTCTCACATCTTCGAGTCTTCATAACTTTTAATCCATAATTCATATTGGGATGCGATTTCTTCCTACGTGTTCATGAATGCGACATCTTTGACTTTTATTTTGGGTCCTCAACCGAATTCCTGGTAGAAATTATGCTTTTGCCCTTTTAATTCGTCTTCTTTCTTTTCTCTTGCTTCTTCCAATTTCTTTCCTTCTTTAATGTGTAAAATACCTGTAAAATTAACAAGAAATACACGAAACTCGGGGTACTTGTTAGACGAAACCGTTAGCCAAGATATGAGATAAACTCATTCATTTTACGTTGTCCGAGGTAATAAAAGCCTCTAAATTAAGGGGTGAATTTGGAAGAATTTATGCCTAATCAGCGGGTATAAAAAGGGACATCTCTGAATTTGTTTCCCAATGTACTACTTGTCAATTGGTGAAAGTTGACCACCAGTGACCAACGGGATTGTTCCAACCGTTAGAAATACTGGTATGGAAATGGGAGAGTATCTCGATGGATTTCATCACAAGATTGTCAACGTCACAAATCAATCATGATTCCATTTGGGTTATCGTCGATCGTCTGACCAAATCGACACATTTCTTACCGGTACACACGGATTATAATACGACTCGTTACACTCAGCTCTTTATTGCGGAGATTGTGAGACTCCATAGGATACCCATAAATATGTCTCCGACCGAGACAAGATTTTTGTGTCCCATTTCTGGTGAAGTTCCAAGAGTCAATGGGGACCGAATTGAAGTTGAGTACCTCCTACCGCCAGTAAATAGATCGACAGACAGAAAAAGTCAACCAGATGTTGCAGGACATGCTTAGAATGCGTGTGCTTGACTTTAAAGGAGGATAGGAGCAATACCTTCCCTTGGTCGAATTTGCTTATAATAATTCATACCAATTCATAATAGGTATGGAACCATATGAAGCATTGTATGGTCGGTCGTGTAGATCACCTACTTGTTGGTTGGAAGTAGGAGATAATAAGCTCCTTGGACCTAAAATAATCCAAGATAACTCTTAGAATATTGAGCTTATTCGAAACCGCATCATAATCGCATAAGACCGTCAGAAAAGCTATGTCAATATGAATAGAAGGCATATAGAATTGGAGGTAGGAGACCAAGTTTTAGTATGGGTGTCACCAATGAAGGGTGTAACGCTATTTGGGAGGAAAGGTAAGCTTGCGCCGCGCTATGTAGGCCCTTTTCCCGTTATTATAAAGGTAGGCCCCGTAACATATCAACTCACCTTGCCGGAACGCCTACAATAGATTCATGACGTGTTTCACATTTCATCCTTGAAGAAATACAAAAGGTGTGACGGAGCTCATTGGCACATTCCTTTCGATGATATCGAATTACAATATGATATTTCATACGAGGAACTACCATTTGCAATCTTAGATCATGAAGAGTGTAGGCTAAGGTCAAAGGTGGTGCCCTTGGTTCGTGTCCAATGGGGACATCACAATCCAAGGAATCGACATGGGAGCGTGAGGACGATATTCGAGAGAAGTATCCACACCTCTTTTTACAAGGTACGCCTGAATTTTGAGGGCAAAATTCCCTTATAATGGGGGGAGTATGTAATAGCCATTATTTATGAGTAATTGTTTTTATATTAATTTACCATGTGGGTTAATTATATAAAATAAAGGAAGTTAGAGTAAATATCACTTTAAGTGATTTAAGAGATAATATTTACTGAGTTTTGCATATTTACTGTTAAGTGAATGTAAATGGCATCATATCATGTTTTATTGCATCGTTGTGCATTAAGCGACGGTTATGATTTAAAATGGATGTTGGAGTGTGAAATAATTTATGTTATCCTAGATGAAAATTTAGAGGGCACGGTTAGTCCGGAAGTGGCTGTAATAGTCAAAATAAGTACCAAGTTGTATTTTTGGGTTCCGAGTACTTTGACCAGTTATAACTTAATTATGTAGTTGTGAGTCATTTTAATTCTGTAGTAGTATTTAAAGTTGGATTTAGTTTTATTGGGAATTTAATTCTTCCAAGAATATTCATTTCTCATTTATGTGTTTCTAAACCTAGAAAGAGAGTTTGGGAGAAAAGGAAGAGAATTGAAGATTTGAGCTTGGAATTTGTTGCTCCCGGAAGATAATCCGAGACTATAACCCTAAGGAAAGTTTCTAACTTGCAAATGTATGATTTAGTGTGGATAATTTGTATTGATAGTGGTATTTTTGGAGGTTTAAACCATTTGTGGGTTTTGATGAATTTTGGAGTTTAACCCTTAGATTTTGGTGTATATATGTTGGGAGTTGATTATATCGATTTGTAGTTGTGTAAAAATTTGGGGTAATGTTATTAGATGATGAGGTTGAGAGAAGTGGAGGAAAAGAAGGTTAGGGATTTAGGCTTGGTATGTTAAAAGAGGGGATTGTCTTTGAGATCTAGTGAGGTCGATCGACCGCAATCAAGAGCCCGGTCGACCGGGCCTAGAGAGAAACGTCCACTGCTTATCTCGATAGGCATAATTAGAAAGCACGGTCGATCGCGGTCTAAGGAACGGTCGATCGGGCCTTGGGGGAGGGGCTTACTGCTTCTCTTACAAATTTAATTTCAAAAAGCGCGGTCGACCGACGGTCAGGGGCCGATCGACCGGTACCCTGTTTTTCACCCGAAAATTATAGTTTTCTTTAGTTCCTTTGTTGTAAGGTTTAGGCCTAGGAACCTTCTTGCATGAAGTAAAACTAGAGTATTTGAGTCTTGTATCAGTGGAATCAATATCCTAAGTTAGTAAAGTGGAGTTTGGTCTTATGTTGGGGATTCATTAATAGACTAAAGAGATGGTAGTGAGTGTCCTTTTGATTTAATAAGATAGTCTAGGAAGGTGGGGATATATGGTTTTAGACCTTTAGAGACTTGGATGAGGTAAATTACACTTAGTGGCCTATGATGTTGTAGTGGATTCTTAGAAGTTGGTTTGGGGATAATTAAATGTTGTGGTTTATGTCATTAAACGCATATGGCTCCGGATATAATGTAATTCACATTTCTTATTAGCATATCTTATGAATATTGAGTTTCTTATACATACCTCTCTAAATGCTATCATAAGGAAAGTTACGCGCATAAGGTGAAGTCCCCTGCGTAGTGAATGCCGGGTGAATATAGTCCTCGGCCATAGGATTGGTGGTTATATTGTGATGTTATTTTATTCGAAGTGAGGTATTTCCGGGTATGGTTATGACTCACTGTCGAAGGTATATGGCCGCTTCCCACGCGACGCGATTTAGGATGCCCAGGTGGTCTTGGTTATAGGCCCTGGAAGATGATAGATATTTAGGGGCGCATCCAGTGGGGTGACTCCTAGAAGGATGGTCTTAGAATCGTTATATATTATGATTATAACTATTATCACGAATGGGGCATTTTATAAATGGCTACAGCATTTTATAAAACAAATTTTTGGACTAAGTTTCCTAATGAGGAATGGACTTGCGAAGTTATATTGTGCAAAACTGAAATGTAAGACTATTAAGTTTGAATTTAGTTATTTCTCTTGCATTTAATGAATAGTTAACACTATAAATGACATTGCGCTAGGTTGTGCATTTAACTGAGAGGTGAGGATTATTCTAATTGTGAAGAGCGATTTAAGCTTACTTATGATGTTAGCAATCCAAAACTGTCATGCATTTTATTCACATGAATATCATATCAAACCGGGCCCTGACCCGTTTATATTTCTTTGTTTTGTATGGATTCCATTAATACCCAGGTGCTCCGCCACAAGGAGGTCCGTGTTGATCCTTCCTTCTAAGTGTCCAGGAGCTACAACATTTTTGCGGATGTTATAAGACTTTTGTGATAGACGCATTCATTTTTGTGTACTATAGTTATGATTAGTCTGAACATTCGGGTGTATTTCCCAAGTTTTTTATTTTCTTATGTACTGTGATATTTATTTGTAATACTTGGTTTAACCTGTATGTATTGGTATATTAACCGACAACTTATTAGGTTATTATTTTGTGGAGTCGTGGTAATTCGTCATATGTCTTTATATGTTTATCCACCATATTTTACAATTGGATTGTATAAATGTTTTTTATCAAGCTTACAAATTAATTTGACATCCGTTTTCTAAAATAATTGGTGGTTATCTCGTATTATTATTCTAATACAGTGATTCTAAGAATGGACCCTCTATGATTCTAGTACAAATTGGAGTATCGGGTTGGCCACCTCTTATTTTAATAAGCGGGGCGTCACAGCCGACTATTCCTAAAGATCGATCACCACAATTCTTGGGGAAATTGAAGGGATTAAGAGTCGGGTGGTTCACGTGGCATGGCATCCCCTAAGTCCCTAAAGGGTTACCCAAAACTATGGCCTAATTTAGTGTACTAAAAACACCACTACAAGCCTCTACATCCCCTAAATCTCGGTCTAACAGTACACACTCGCGATAAAAAATAATTAACAACATTATTATTAAAATATGCCATGTTCGGATAAAAATTAAAATTTAATCATGACACTAAATCAACAATTTAAATAAATTACATAACGACACAATAGTACATTTAAAAGACTTATTAAATACTGTTGGGGAATTATCCGACCTAATGGGAGAAGTTGACACATGTTAGGTAGTCTTGATAAGTGATTGCAGCTTGGAGGTAAGAATAATAGAGGATCCGATCAATGAAAATATCGTGCTTGGATTCTTTTGATCATATCGCAACATCACATCGAGGTCATAGGGTCCCACACGACTCATTCTCTTTTTTCTCTATAAATTTAACCTACACCCCTTGGAAAAGGGGGGGGGGGTGGTGTAATCTTTATTATCAAGAGTTGATCAATAAAGAGACAAAATCATCCTCGTAAATGTTGACACGTTGTCGAACCACGTATATTCTGTATTGTGGGGATGTGATTTTATATTCTGCTCAGGCTCAATTGTGTTGAATCATCATAGTAGGACTTTACCACCTAGAAATACCGATTTATTTAATAGGGCACATGAGCAAACATATACTCTTACATATTCTATAATCGCGTGTTCACCAATTCACGAGCTTTCTCCAAATCTTAAAATTCAAAGACATTAACCCGAATCTAGATACTGAAGATTAAAAGTGATAAAATGGAAATACAGTATAAAATGAATAAAACCAAAAAATGAAAATAAAGCATGGGGTACTTAACAATAGTGTTTAAAAAATACTCTAATGGCATTACACAACTCATATGGCACGTGTATACAAACAGTCAATTAAATCAAAAGAATTAATAATTTAATACGTGTTGAGGTGCAAAGAGTACACTTTTGTTTTTTCCATTTGTTTTAATTTGATATTAGTGTTTAAGATTGGATTTGAAATGATGGTTTGGTTTTGACATTAGTGAACACTACTAGCGGCTTTTCAATTATGGGGTTTCACCAGTTCTGAATCATTCGATGGGTTTCATATTTTTTTAGTATGCACATTCAAAACCTGCTAAACCAAAGTCCCAATAAGTAACAACTCAACATACAAATTACTTGAACACCCAATTCCCAAACTACCTAAGATATTCATATTTGTAACATAAATTGTAAGATGATGCCATAAAACTAACAACAATTTAGAAGTATCAACATGAAAATGAACACAAAAGCACACAAGAATTATCTCAATTTTCATGCAAGTATAGCACCCATAAGAAATCAACAAACAAATGAGCCAAACAGAGAAAATGGTGAAATCCGAAAGAAAAGAAACATCAATCGTTAATAAATCAACCGATTGACTAT